>OU611804.1:5723333-8582500 GCA_914767645.1 Hydraecia micacea
GACATTATTTGCCGTAAATAAACGTATTTTCTTTCTCTTTTTTCTAGAATGCTGATCCTCGATACGGTGGTACATATCCTCTTCTACGGCTACTTATTCTGGTGGTTCCTTAACCTGGGTTTCATGCAGGACATTATTTCATCCATACCCCGTATCGTCTAAGTCTACTGAGTGTTTTTTCGCCACAATTCTGTTCATGTATTAAGGTTTAAATAAATAATACTTAATAAATAAGGTTTTAAGTGATTTTGTTGTTTCATTTACCCTGTACCTTTTTTTTATCGTGTGGTCCTCTTGGATGTGCACCACCCTGGGGTGGGTGGAGGGGTCTATCAGACTCTTAGGGTGCATTTCCACCTGAGATGTACCTAGAGGGGTCTATCAGACTCTTAGGGTGCATTTCCACCAGAGATGTACCTAGAGGGGTCTATCAGACTCTTAGGGTGCATTTCCACCAGAGATGTACCTAGAGGGGTCTATCAGACTCTTAGGGTGCATTTCCACCAGAGATGTACCTAGAGGGGTCTATCAGACTCTTAGGGTGCATTTCCACCAGAGATGTACCTATGCAGCTATGCAGCGAGAATGTAAAAGCTAAGCTACCAAACTATGTGACCGTTTCCACTGATGCTAAGCTAGATAGCGTAGCGAGTTCCTAAGATGTGCTATGAAAATGTGCCACCGCAAGTTAGCTGTGCGAGAAAGATGCTCCGAGCTATACGACAAACGCGCGACTACTTTATTTACACTGATCTGCACATAGCTACACATCCATAACATACATCCATACCTCGCATCCATAGCTCGCATCCACAGCACGCATCCTTCTATATAAAAAACGTAGTTTAGTTGAATCAGTTTCCACCAGTGCTATGCAATGTGGACCAATGAATATTATTGGTGGATATCAAACGCATCCATAGCAACGTAGCATAGCACATCTCTGATCGAAAAGCAGTCTTACCGACTAAAACGCACACAGTGTCCTGCGTACCATGATCTAATTAAAAACGATTCAAAAACAAGACATTTCAGTTTAGGTTCCTAAACTGCATCGCTTGAGCTGCTCTATGGAAGTCATGGTACCAAACAAGTATGAATGAAACCAAAACTTGCGACTCAGTTTGGGACAATCGCTGTCAGCAGATGGCACGGCCTAAACTGAATCGTTAAACTGACGTCATGGTACGAATTAGAAGAACAGTTCAGTTTAGGTCCTAAAATGGATCGCGTTAAGAGCTTGTGGTAGGCCTCCTGCTGCTATCTTTAACCGGGGTGCCTGAGTACTTGCGCATTTCGTCACGCTCCCCCGGCCAGGTGTTGGAGGTACTACTCAAATACCAGACTAAAGCTTTAGTTACAAATTCACAAAATGTATTTTCATTAATTTTTTTAAGTAAGTAAGTATGTAGTATATAGCATAATATATATATGTAGTATATTTATTGCAGTGTGAAAACGGCCATCATTGTGTGGCGCGTGCCGCTTTCTTAGAAAACTAAAAAAACCGGCCAAGTGCGAGTCGGACTCGCACACGAAGGGTTCCGTACCACCGCGTTTTTTATATGGGAGCCCCCCTTAAATATTTATTTTATTTTAATTTAATTATTTATTATCAAAGTAAAAATACAACTGAGTATTTTGTGAATATTTCAAGTGCCTACCTGTTGCCATTATTGATATCGAGCAATGACTGATGCTAAGCTAGATAGCGTAGCGAGTTCCTAAGATGTGCTATGAAAATGTGCCACCGCAAGTTAGCTGTGCGAGAAAGATGCTCCGAGCTATACGACAAACGCGCGACTACTTTATTTACACTGATCTGCACATAGCTACACATCCATAACATACATCCATACCTCGCATCCATAGCTCGCATCCACAGCACGCATCCTTCTATATAAAAAACGTAGTTTAGTTGAATCAGTTTCCACCAGTGCTATGCAATGTGGACCAATGAATATTATTGGTGGATATCAAACGCATCCATAGCAACGTAGCATAGCACATCTCTGATCGAAAAGCAGTCTTACCGACTAAAACGCACACAGTGTCCTGCGTACCATGATCTAATTAAAAACGATTCAAAAACAAGACATTTCAGTTTAGGTTCCTAAACTGCATCGCTTGAGCTGCTCTATGGAAGTCATGGTACCAAACAAGTATGAATGAAACCAAAACTTGCGACTCAGTTTGGGACAATCGCTGTCAGCAGATGGCACATTATAGCTACACATTAATGCAGTCTTAAAAAAGGCCAATTTTATTGTAGACAACCAAGGATGTTTTTATTTCAAAAATGTCTTTGACCTATTTATCGGGACCCTGGGACCCCGAGTCTTTGGAAGTCGTACGAGGGGCCGAACCCAACTCATAGAGGCCTTAAGCACTTTCATTAACATGAAACACCATTATTTATTACGGGAAATAATTAAATGCGCGTCAAAAAAAATTTTTGCGGTCCTATTGATGCACTTTTTTTTAAATAGTTGAGCGTCTTTTGAACTTTCTGTTTTCTCAAAGTTTGTCGCAGTAACTAAACATAGGTGTACCCTGACCAAACGGGTTAATTGGATCTGTGACCGACCATGCCCGAACCGAATTGGTCGCAGTAAAATATTAAGCTAGGGCACCCCCCCCGACCAAATGGGTTAGGTTAGCTGTGACCAACCGCTACTGCCAAGTTGGTCGCAGTTACTTGGTTATTTAGTATTTTAGGTCCCCATAATAGGAATTATTAGACGTTCACAAAAAGAGGAGCAATCATCAAATTAGACTGTTCAATAATATTATTTCCCGTAATAAATAATGGTGTTTCATGTTAATGAAAGTGCTTAAGGCCTCTATGAGTTGGGTTCGGCCCCTCGTACGACTTCCAAAGACTCGGGGTCCCAGGGTCCCGATAAATAGGTCAAAGACATTTTTGAAATAAAAACATCCTTGGTTGTCTACAATAAAATTGGCCTTTTTTAAGACTGCATTAATGTGTAGCTATAATTAAGTACTCAATGTGTGACAATAATATTTTTTGTGGACACGCCTCCTCTCTGTGAGAGGGAGTGGGCCGTAATCCACCACGCAGGCCCAGTGCGTGTTGGTAGATGTCACATGTCTTCGAATTCTTGGTCGTAGGAAATGCCCTTCGGGGATTCTAGGCATGATGTGGATGTTGTGTATTTAAAAGAAAAAAAAAAGCGGTATTAAATAATTGATTAAGTATGGTGTAAGTTTTAAAATCGTGCAGTGCTCAAGCTTGTAACAAAAGTTTCTTACATAGGTTTTCTGCCTAACGCCAACAGAATCAAATCCACCAACATCGCAGGCAGTAAATGCAGCAATATGACCTGAAAACAAAGTAACGTTTAACACTACATACATATAAAAAAGTCACGTTTGTTGTATGGGAGCCCCCCTTAAATATTTATTTTATTTAAATTTAATTATTTATTATTAAGGTAAAAATACAACTGAGTATTTTGTGAATATTTCAAGTGCCTACCTGTTGCCATTATTGATATCGAGCAAAAAGGACAAAAAAATCGCGTTAAATATTTATTTTATCTTGTTTTTAGTATTTGTTGTTATAGCGGCAACAGAAATACATAATTTGTGAAAATGTCAACTGTCTAGCTGTAGCGGTTCTTGAGATACAGCCTGGTGACAGACAGACGGACGGACAGACAGCGAAGTCTTAGTAATAGGGTTCCGTTTTTACCCTTTGGGTACGGAACCCTAAAAACTGTCTGCTTGTCACAAGCCTCTTCGATTCCTCCACACGCCACGTAGTGCGCCACGTGCGCGCGAACGTTGCATGCACGCCACGACTACGCGACGTGCTGCACACTCGCGATACACCGCGATACAAGCTGTACCGTGAGTGTCATTTCCCTTACCTTAACATAATGCACAGACTTCCAAGTGGTGAGGTCTCCTCCAGAATGCCACAGGCTATCATTGAGGGGCACAGAGGGGGCTATCTGTCTGCCTATGGTGACCATCTCGCCCATGGTTATGTTGTTTAACTTGCCAGCACAACAGTTGTAGATAGGGACGTCGTCTGTTGGGGACAGTCTGTTGAAGAGGAGACGGATGAGAAAAGGTGGAACGAAGATTATAAAAAACTTTTTTACAAAAAAAACAACCGACTTAAAAAAAAACTACAAAGTGATAAATAACTTTAATTTCAGAAGTCGGTGTCGTTGGTTCTGCATTTTCGTTTTTTGACACCCGACTTCCGAAATTAAAGTTATTTATCACTTTGTAGTTTTTTTTTAAGTCGGTTGTTTTTTTTGTAAAAAAGTTTTTTAATTATTTATTATCAAAGTAAAAATACAACTGAGTATTTTGTGAATATTTCAAGTGCCTACCTGTTGCCGTTTTTGATATCGAACAAAAAAGGGCAGGAAAATCGCGTTTGTTGTATGGGAGCCCCCTTAAATATGTATTTTATCTTGTTTTTAGTATTTGTTGTTATAGCGGCAACAGAAACACATAATTTGTGAAAATTTCAACTGTCTAGCTATCGCGGTTCTTAAGATACAGCCTGGTGACAGACAGACGGACGGACAGACAGCGAAGTCTTAGTAATAGGGTCCCGTTTTTACCCTTTGGGTTCGGAACCCTAAAAACAAGATGGCGGAATTCGTTCCCATTTTGGTCCCGTGACACCTTTTATCACGGAACGAATTCGTCCATAGCAACTGTAGAACGAACGCTAACTCGATTGTCACTTGATTTGATAGGTGCTCTGTGTTCCAAACCATAAATCTGAAGACTTGTGACCCGCCAAGTCCAACCAAGTCCAGCCAGGGTTTACGTCTTTCGGGTATTTTAAGATCGTAAGCTAACCTTACGACCTTAAAAGCTTGGCTGACTGTGCAACTTAAATGCCTTATAGTAAATTAAAAAAAAAAAACAACTACTTAAATTGTCAGTGTCAGTCAGAACTTTGACAATACAAGATTTTATAAACAATTTTAATATAGCAATTTCTTTTTTAAATACTTTTTGCCGGTTTATTTTTAGGATAATCGTACGTCCACTTATATTATAAAAATGGCTAAGAAAAAGGAAGATAAAAAAGATGATGGAAAAAAGGATAAAAAGAAAAAAGTAAGTACAAAAACCAACGTAATCTAAAGCTGACTATACACCAGAACATTTTCTCGAGCATTTCGACGTAAAGGCCATAGCACACGTATCAAATCGGAAAGGGATCGTTACCGTATCAACTCAAGCCGTTCAGTATTCTTTGTATGAAACTCGCTACTGCAACGCACACTAATCGGAATCGTAACGTAATCGCCTCGCCTCGGGACAAGCTCACGAACCGCGGTGTAAATAAAAGTCCTCTACTGGACATAGGCCTGCCCTTAAGGTTGAGCTAGTCGCGAGATCGAACTTGCTGGTGGGCGTGGCCAAAAAGCACGCTGTCTCACCTGGGCACCGTGTCCGACAGAGATAGTATCAGTGATGAGCAGTTAGACGCAAGCCTTCACGCATAATGTCTAGTTCACACATCAAAAATTTAAAATTTCGACAAGTGTGCTCTTAAAATCACTACTCATATCATCTGCCTAGCCTTTTCAACAACTATGTTGGGGTCGGCTTCCAGTCTAACCGGATGCTGCTGAATACCAGTATTTTACATGGAGCGACTGCCTATCTGACCTCCACAGCCCAGTTACTGGGTAATACGACACCCCTTGGTAAGACTGGTTGTGAGATTTTCGGGCTTCTGACGACCCGTAACGACTGTCGAAGATCCACGAATGACAGCCGGGACCAACGGCTTAACGTGCTTTCCGAGGCACGGAGGGGTCTTGGTATGTAAAGATGGTCACCCATCCACGGACCAACCGCGGCAAGCATAGTTTAACCTGATCGATCTCTCATTTTCCCAAGCACAGCATGTTTTCTGTCTGCATTTTTGCCAAGTAATTACAAAAAAATCACACAAGTGCTTAAGTTTTTATTTCTTTTCTATTTCAGGATTCGGAACCTACAGGTATATATAACTTAATTAATGGCATTTAAATTTTAACGAAAATGGACGATCGTGGCTTTATTTGGGATGCATGAAGAAGCTTCCACGTGTAGCGCAGTTTGTTCCGCCAGTTACTCAACTGAACCGAGCGCTCGGCGCATCCTGAACAGTCACACCCAACACCTTATTTGACTGGCCAATTCTTCCCTTGCGGTGGTAGGGCTAACGCCCGCCTGGTTTGCGACCACCCTCCCACCGGAGTCCGGCGTCAAGCAGCTTGCTGTGTTTCGTCGATGCGTGGGAGTTCCAGTGCCTTAGGCATCTTCTGGGCACGCTCGTTCCATCCCAGACCTCATCCATCGCTTTCCATCAGGCGTGATCGAGGTCCAGAGCGGGCCCACTCAGCAATTTAAAATTAAAAAAATAAAGCTTCTGCGTATTGCTCTAGAAACTGTTTTTGGAACGAGGTTCCTTACCGCCTATTGCAGTAGGAGTTGACTGGTAGATATTATTACGTAAGGAAATCTCTTTCTATTATATAGGGTCAAATTAAATTAGTTAGCGAAACTCTGCAGACGTGATAGGTATCGATATCTAAACTTAACCCTATTAAATAAAAACAAAAAAGATTTGATGTTTTTTTTGGATTCAACGACCGCTGGATGTTCTGTTACTTCAAGTATGACTTGAGAATATCTGTTTTATTTAGTTTTGTCGTGTTGAGACATCGATCCCTGTTAAGTCTGTGAAGTTTACACCATAATTACATCTTACTTGATGATACTCCATTAATGCATATTGTTTCAGAGTCCGTTCAAGAAGAGATCTTGATAACCACGACAGACCTGGAACCTGAACCAGAAGAGGTCCAGTTCACCGACACGTCTTACACCAGCGCCTCCTTCGAGTCCTTGCCTCCTCCTCCTGACGGTAACCTCCTTGAATAAATAATATATACAGGGTTATTGGAAAAACATTAACAACCTCTTAAGAGGTCATTGTACTTACCATTATGGACAACTTTTACTACGGGACCAAACCTGAAATCGCGAAAAAAAATGCAGCTGTTCCCTACATTTTTTTCGCGATTTCATGTTTTCCTCACGATGTTTTCCTTCGCCGTTTTAAGAGCAGTGGTAACGAAATAATTTACACAAAGTAAAGTGTCAGTCTGAATTCGAACCTACGACCTACGACTCGTAAATCGCGGCTGTTACCACTGGGCCACCACTGCTCCGATACAAGTCTATCATACACGTAATCATACAGACCCTGTAGTCCCTGTACAGCCATCGGTATCAACAAAATGCTTCCTTGTGACGTCAGATTTATCAATAATACGTTGCCATGGCAACCGAGAAGACTAGTCGTGTCTATGTGCCTTGTGAGTGAGTAACAGCCAAATAAAAAGAATTGGAACAGTATTTCATTATAAATTGCTTTTCAATCAAAAGAGGGTGAGTAAGAATTTTATGTTTATATTATGCAGGAAAGGCTTGCTTACAAAACTCGTTTTTCGCTGTAGATAGAATTTATAGGTCAATTGGAAATTGGGGTCATATTTTTTTGTTGGCTCGATTTTTGTGTAGCAATGAAAGTTGATTAATGCTTCAGCTTTTCAAAATATCAAGTAAAAAATATCATCATTCTCCTGCCTTAAAGGCTGTTCATTTGTTACGCAAGACGATTTGAAGGGGGAGAGGGTCCGAGCAAGCACCCCTCCATGCAAGAAAAAATACGAAAGTCTTATTTTTTTACATGGGGGGGTAGGGAGGGGTCTAGACTATTAATATTTTATAAATTTTTGCTACTTTTTCTTTGCAATTTTCGTATCTTACGTAAGATTCAAAAGGCGGGGAGGGGAGGGGGTTCATTCAAGTATTTTATTTAAGGGGGGCTCCCATACAACAGACGTGATTTTTTGCCGTTTTTTGCTCGATATTAATAACGGCAACAGGTAGACGCTTGAAATATTTACACAATAGGTACTTAGTTGTATATTCACTTTAAAAATAAATAATTAAATTAAAATAAAATCTCCCAAAAATAAAGGCTCCCATACAAAAAACTTATATATGTAGTGTTAAATATAAATTGTACGGTGGTACGGGTGCAAGTCCGACTCGCACTTGGCCGGTTTTTTTTAGTTAGTGTTTATGAGCGGAAACTTGTAAATAGCCTTCAATTTTAAGGTTTTTACAAACAACGCTAACTGTAAGTTTCCCAAATAGTATGAATAGCTTGTTACCGAATCTTCGATACGAGAGAAGAATTAGTTTCCGAGGGCAATTCTCCTGGGAGGACTTCTGCGAGGACACACAAACTCTTGAGACATACCATCTGAATCTTACCCCCTTACTAATAAACGTATTATATCAGATGAATACTTAGTTACACACCGATTTCTCTCTTTCAGTCGTCAGGACTTTCGAAAGAAGAAGACAAAGCGTTGTGTAACTTTACAGACGCTTTATAAAGTTTATTAGTAAGGGCGTTAGTGTTGATTCTTGTTCACCCGTTTATTTTTTCACAGATAGCAAACTCAAAAAGAAGAAAAAGAAGAAACTTGGCGTAAGTAAGAATAATTATTTTATATTAAGACGTAGCTATGGAAGCCCTCCCACAAGGTGGACCAACGACCTTGTGAAGGCCGCAGGAACTCGTTGGATTCGAGAAGCACAAAACCGGTCGAAGTGGAGGTGCTTGGGGGAGGCCTATGTCCAACAGCGGAGTTCTGTCGGGTGAACTGATGACGATGGTCTTTAATATTATAAAGAGAAAATATTTGATTTTTTGTATGTTTCTTTGTTACACTTTCACGCAAAAACGGCTACACGAATTTGAATGAAATTCGGCACATGGTTAGATCATGACCAGGATTACGACATACAATACTTTGTATCCCGATATTTCCACGGTAGCGCGACTTATGCGGGTGAAACCGCGGGGCACAATTAGCACAACAGTAAAAAAAACAGATCTTACTTATCGTATCATCAGTGGCAAAAAGTTCAAATTAAATGGTCCAAAATTCAGCTGCGTGTACTCATCTCGCTGGCGCTGTAATACAGTCGATCAAGTGCACATGTGACGGCATGCGGCGTAAGATGGAAAATCATTGTCGGTGGAGAGACACCGCGTACACACCGGAGATCTGAACCGTCCATTGTTCAGAATCCCTTAAGCTTGAGCTACATAAGAAAGTGTTGTCAGCAGAAACATACAATATCACAAACGACATCGTAATCAGCCTATAATGTTCCCACTGCTGGGACACAGGCCTCCTCTCGGTGAGAGGAAGTGGGCCGTAATCCACCACGCGGCCCAGTGCGGATTTGTAGATGTCACATGTCTTCGAATTTTTGGTTCTACTTGTTTCCTTACGATGTTTTCCTTCACCGTTTCGAGAGCGATGGCGACGATATTTTAATGATGAAATAATTTACACAAAGTAAAGCGCCTGTCATGGTTCGAACCTACGACCTACAACGGTTACAACTCTAAGTCGCGGCCGTTTCCACTGGGCCATCACTGCTCACTCAACGCTATTTGAGCACAATGTCTGTATGTTACCTGTACCTGTCTGTATGTTACCTCTTCACGCTTAAACCGCTGAACCGATTTATTCGATTATTCCCACGGGATGGAAACATTTATGCGGGTGAAACTGCGGGTCGCAACTAGTGAACAATATTTCTATCTTCCTTTTTTAGGAAAAATCTTCTATGATATACGCGAAAGTCAGCAGCGAGTTGTTCCGGTGGTCTGAGGAATCTGTGAAGCCACCCTATGGTTAATAGTATTCTTACTTTTTATTCTCATTTTCATTGTCATCCTCGGAAAGCACTTTAAGCCGTTGGAACATAAAGTGCTAAGGAAGGAACACGGGTGGGTTTTAGTCAGTAAGAGTCTGACACTCCCTTCTGCTCCACCCAGAGCGGGAGGAGTCATTAGATGATTAACCATCCAAAAAAAAAAAAGCCGTTGTTCCCGGCTGCCATTTGTAGATCTTTAACAGTCGCTACGGGTCAGAAACTCGCAAGTCTGACAACCAGACTTACCAAGGGATAAGGTGTTACTCAGTAACTGGGTTGTGGAGGCCACGCAGTTGCTCTATTCATCATATCAGCCTATAATGTTCCCACTGCTGGGACACAGGCCTCCTCTCTGTGAGAGGGAGTGGGCCGTAATCCACCACGCGGGCGCAGTGCGGTTTCGTAGATGTCATATGTCTTCGAATTTTTGGTTCTAGGACATGCCGGTTTCCTCACGATGTTTTCCTTCACCGTTTTGAGAGCCAGTGGTGATGAAATAATTTACACAAAGTAAAGCACCTATCTGGGCTCGAACCTACGACCTACTACTCGTAAGACGCGGCCATTGCCAATGGCCAACCACTGCTCTATTAAAACACTGGTATTCAGCTGCATTTGGTTAGAACAGAAGCCGACTCCAACATAATTGAGAAAAGTTAGGCAGATATATTTCATTATCATCCTAGTTTTAGGAATTAACTGCTAGTCATTTTAACCCTTGGTGCATTAGAAGCTCTCCTCAGGGACAAGAGAATCGCGACGATAGATGCCATGCCATCAATAGAAAATCTATGAATCATTCTCCACACGGCGATACCATCACGACGGTTATTTGAAGGCACGGCGGGACAATCGCGGAGATTCCCTGATCCTTGAAGACTGTGCCTTAACTTGATTACGTGACACACTAGAGTCTAGCTACAGTCTACTGGCTAGACTGCCCCGTTGGTCTCGTGGTCGCAAGGGCGACTGCTGAGCGTGGAGTCCTGGGTTAGATTCCCGGGTCGGGCAAAGTGTTATTGAGTTTTTCCATTAGGAATTTCTTAGTAACAGCCCGTAGTTTGGAAGTTGGCGGTGTGATACCCCCGTGCCTCTGAAAGCACGTTAAGCCGTTGGTCCTGCGCCTGATCTCTCTCCGGTCGTGTCAGATTGTAAACCTTATTTGTTACCGTGATTCGCTATTGTCAAATACTTAAAAATTTGCTGGTTAAGTAAAAGACAGTTTTTAGTCCCTAGTTCCCTGCCTAATTTTTAATTGAAAACCTTTTAAACACAGCTGATCTATTACCACAACCGAAAGTCGAAGAACCAGAGCCAAAGAAGAAAGGCAAAAAGGGCAAGAAGAAAGTAGAGGAGGAGGTACCCGATTTTGAAAAGGTAAACCACGAAACTATTCCTTATAAGCTGAGAACGCACCTACGTCAATCGTCACGAAGCTTTGCACTGTAAGTGTGCATACACACGAACGGCACGCGTCAGCGGCAACTGCAATTGCAGCCGTCGACATCGACACGTCTTCGGCAGCCGTCGACACGCCTTCGCCTGCCGTCGACGACGTGCTCGTGTATTTGAGCACCGTTCTCAAATAAACGACCGGAAATTTTTCGATGGCAGCCGCTGACGCGTCGACGGCAGATTCAACTGCAGCCATTGACGCGTTTACGGCTGCAGTAGTCGCATACACCAGCGGTGACGGTTGACGGCACGCCGATGCTTCGACTGCAACGTGCTGCTCGTGTATAAGCCACTAAATAATATAATTGTGTAGATGTGCCAACTGCCAATACTACTTAGCTATCGTAACGAAAAATCGGACTTCGTCCCAATTATCGCACGATGGCTGTACCTACATTAAAAAAAAATTGGTTGTCTGTAAAGTCGGTTTACGGACGATAATTTTACGTGACAACGTCATAAGAAAACAATGCGTCACAAGCCGAACGCTTAGGCCGATCGCGCCTCTCTATCGCTTGTTCCGCGCTCTCGCTTGCACGCTCGGCTCAGGCGGAACGTGACAATGAGTCATGATTTTTCGTGCGTGCAGTTGGAGTTCATCGATTTATAAGACGTTATCACGTCAAAAATTGCGTAACCGCTAATGCACAGCTAAAGTTAATACTGTAGCTAATGTGACCGCAGCATCAGCATGATAAAGTAGACACAAACAGCACCCTAACTGCACAACACCCTATCAATCACAATCTGAATAATTTTGAAAGATATTAATAATCCATTGCTTCATATGTTCGAAAAATTCGTCTGCTAAATTACGTAAATAACGCAATGAATGTTGATGAACTGTCAAAATGAAAGCCAGTAAAGGCAGTAAGTGCCTTTTCAAAAATTAATCAGAAAGCTAGTTGTCCGTTCCAAATCTAGGTTATCATGGAGAAGGACAAGACACTCCATGGAAACAGTATTAAAGTATTCTATCAACAAATTTCTTATATTGCCATAAATTATCATTTAATTTAATCATTTTTATTTTTTATTTAATTTTCATTTGAACTCAGAATAATAGCAACATAATAACAATAGCTAGGAATATTCCATTATACACTTTAAAACATTGGCAATATTGGCCATAATGCAACATATACAGAACACCATAGTTATATGTAGTTATCAGCAATAATCAAGATAATAATATCAATTAACTTACATGACATCTGGTCGATCTATTCCACATAATAACGTCACTAGTACTAATCAACTGAACAGCTATAGGCCGGAGCTCCGTTCTGGTCGGTGTCTCGAACAAGAATGATCCCCGCCACTCGGAGCTCCTCCTTTTATAGTCGTGAACAAACAACTTTGACGTTTCCATCTACCGTCATCCAAAATATCAACGACATAAAAGGTGGATATCCGTTTAGAATATTTTCTATGTTTTGCTAAATTATTCCTTAGTCTACTTTTACAGACATGTTTTAGGTTATGCAACACATTACTATTTTATCAAGTTTTAACAGTAAAATGATAACAATAACAATACCTATGAGCAAGTATTCCAGTAGGATGCTGGTAGGGATCTTGACCGTACTCCGGGATTGTCCTGATAGCCGCGGAATACCTCTCCACTCCTCATAAGCACCTCAGGACATGTTGCCCCCTTGTTGCTACGTCACTATGTGCTAGCGACCGTTTCCTCTGGCCCATTATTGAGTGTGCAAGTCAAACCCATAGTCCAACTTTTTATTTTTCCATATCCTGCAATAGTCCTACACGAACCGGGGGTTATCCTTGGGTACACTTGCATAGTGCATACAGGGATAATCGTCGGTTGGTGCTACATTTCATTAAAATTTCCTACGGGGCCTCTGCGAGTTGGTTTCGGCCCGTCGGACACCTTCCAAAGGACCGGAACCCCCGATCCCGAGATATTTAAAATCAAATAAAATAACAATACCTATAATTAGGATAATCTATTACGAGCACTTTCATACAAACCTGTAGACTTGATGTGAGAGACAAATTAGTTGCGGAGACAAAAGTTACTCGATTTAAATGAGCGAAACATACAAAGCTTCAACACGCATTGGCACGAAATGTTGGCCTCAACATTCGTCTTGCATACAATATGAATATCGATCCATCCCTAACCACAAAACACCCGATTTTATTTATGTTACTCCTTCATTCCCCTTGCCAGACATAAAAAATGTTGTTTTATTACTTTTTACAATGACAATAATGTTGAAAATGAAATAAAACCTACCCGATTACATTTCTTTCATAATTATGGCGGAAAGGCACGAGTATTCCGTGTTCTCGTTCTAAATAATGTTCCCGATTTTAGTCATATACATTTTTTCCTTGATAAAGTTGTTAGCTGAGGTTATAAAATAATTCTAGAATTCAATAAAAGAGAAGTTATTGGTATCGTTAAATGTGTACAAGAAAATTTAAATGAGTTTGTTGATCATAGAAATATTTTAAGGAGGAAAAATTGTGAAGTGCTGTCGAAAATTGAGGTTGAGTTTACAAAATGACTGAATTTGTAAGTGTTTGAATTATTACCGATGTTTTATTTAATACAGTGTGGCGATTAGGTTATCCCATTAATTGAAACCACGTATTCTAATTACGTATTTTAAAACAATTAAAATATTTATGATTATTTGGTAATAATACCATAAAGTTTTTGTTGAACTGTTGATACAATCACCTTGCACGTGTCTTAATATTATCAAGGGTGGTTTATTTCATGCCAATTTTGTTTGAAAAATTCAGTTTTTTATTTTTAGTAAGTAATTTTCTTTTTTTTTGAGTTTACAAACTTATATTTGGAATATAGACCGTAACGTCTATCAATGTACAGAGAAGAGTTTAGGGTAACGGAGAACAAGTTTTTCAACAACAATGTTAACTGCGTTTTTGAGATAAATTCATCCCAAGTACGGAACCCTTCATAGTATGTAGCCTGATACGGACTTGGCCGGTTTTTTTTATTATTTTAAAAAGTCTCTTCTTTGACTTTGAATTATTGTCATAGCCAAAAAATTGGAAGAAAATGCCCAAGAAGGATCGAGACGCCTGGTTGCAACAGAGAATAGAAGAATGGAAGATGGAGATGGAGGCGGAAAAGTTAGTTTAAATCCTTTCCTATCGACCTATCCTGTCACCTAGGAGCATAGACTTAGGTACCGGTAAGACGGGTGAATAGGGATGCAGGGGTGAATCGGGACGAAACTTTAAAATGGATTTTAACGTTGATGTAATTAAGTTTATTGCCAACAAGGACACTTAATCGTTAATTGTAATATATAATAAACACATTAGAGTCCTTTTTGGCAAAAAAAAAACCAATTATTTCAATGTTAAAATCCATTTTAAAGTTTCGTCCCGATTCACCCCTGCATCCCTATTCACCCCGTTTTACGGTAGTTAAATAAAGGCAAACAAAAAAACCACGTGACTTAGTTAACCGACTAAACGTAATACCAGTCTATTTAGTTGTAATGCTACGTCACAGTTGTACTCTTCAATTTAGTAACGTTATAATTCATTAATAATTCAAATTATTTGCTATAGGACATGCCGGTTTCCTCACAATGTTTTCCTTCACCGTTTTGAGAGCATAAATCATTTATTTATTTGCAAACATGGGTACGAGATACATAGATATTTTTTCTTTATAATAAAGTTCTCCATATTTTACCATCACATGGGTAGCAGTGGTGATGAAATAATTTACAAAATTTAAAGCGCTTATCTGGGTTCGACCCTATGACCTACAACTCGCATGTCGCGGCTTTTACCACTGGCCCATCACTGTTATAGGAGCACCTGTAGCCATAGAATAGGGATGACGACTAACTTTTTTTTCTTCGTCTATCAGGTAGATTATTAAAAAGTATTGGGTACGTATTTTTTCTTTTTTCACATAATCAAAACTTTACAGAGATATATTGATTTGAAAAGTCGCATGACGTCACGTTTTGGTACAATTTTTTTACCTAAATGTGACGTCACTAGCCCCCACTCCCAAACTTTGACACGCTTTATCTTTGTAATTTTTTGGTTGATTGACACAAGAAAAAATATTTGTCCATTATTTTTTGAAAATCTAACTGACAGACTACATAGAATTCCGTTTACTTTACCCCGTCTTCATCCCTATTGTAGATATTTAACTGAATCTCTAAAAACTTATCGACGTTCTAATGATGGACGCTTTTTTAAATAAATACACCGCCGCCACGCATTGTACAGGCGCCAGCACATCAAGCTACCCGAAACTGTCAAATTTTCCCAATCAACTTTGAACCTTATGCTTTAGCTATAAAGTTGAAAATCGATTAAAGAAATTTGACAGATTGTTGTAGCTTGATGTGCTGGCGTCTGTACTACTAATCCTTTTTTATAAACAAAACTATTCCACTTTTATTATGCGATATTCTTTTTTATTCATTTAACAACCGTACGTATTGCGCCCGCGGTTTTATTGGGGGTGATTGTGGTAAATTAAAAAAAAATAGTTTCTTTGGGAAAGTTGTTAAGAGGAAATGCGGTGGGAGAGACTTTTGAAAAATCCTAAGTAAAAAGTCGTAATTCGAGGTTTGGCTCTCGCCTATTTCCTCCTCCAATATTGCACCAATTTAAAAGATATTTCATAAACTGAATAAGACGGATAAATACAGTGCCCCAATGTTTTTCCTTTTTTCATGAATAGTTGTGAAATTTGTACAGGCCTCTGGTGACAGCGGTTTAAATCGGCATTTTTTGAGGGCTTAGAAACATAATGTATCATCAAAAAGGAAAACATGAGGATATCAAGTAGTTAATATTTATTATTCTGTAAAAAATTATTGCTTTATGGTCATTAACCAGAAAGAAAACGGGCGAGAGCGTTTCTACCATAGAAACGCTCTCGTCCGTTTTCTTTCGACCACCCGACCCACCCACTTATATCATATTTTAGAGGAAATCCTCTAAAATATGATATAAGTATATTCGAAGTCATAAATCGGAGCCGGCACCATTGAGTCACCACAGCTCTCGGCAGTCGATGATATTCTAATGGTAATCCTGTCCTCAGACAAGCCAAGCTGGCGGGTGCAAAGGAGAAGCGCGCCCAATTGACACGAGAAAGAGCCGAACTCATGGCTAAGGAGGCAGCCGAACAGGAGATAAGGAGGGACATTCTGCAAAAAGCTGTAAACCTGTTTTTAAGTACGTATCCATGCATCCGGATATAATAACCTATACATCAGTGGTGAAGGTACCATACAACTCGATTCCCACCGGCTTCCCTTCGAAAATTCAGAACATAACCACTCTATAGTCAATTCGTCATTGAAATTTTCTTTTGGAATTTTTTTTTTGCTCCGGCCTACCTCTGTCATAAATTCACCCTTCGCCACTGCTATACATTGCATCAAAAACATCTGCTGTTTAGTCGTTGATGTTCGCCTAACTGGTCAAAATGTACTGACCAGCAGACTTTTTTTTTCGCGATTTCAGGTTTGGTCGCATAGTAAAAGTTGTTTGTTATCATGAGTACAATCACGTGTTTAGGTATCGGTCACTAATTACCAAACCTATATAGCGTATTGATATCATTGGTCGCGCGTTGATGTCTTTTGGAAAAGTCTCGTTCTTGCATTAAACAATTCTAATGCTTCTATCCCTCTCTATCCCTTTGTATGTTTATCTTAAAAAATAGTGCTGTTACCTAAATAATACGAGTAGCTGAACGTTGATATCGAAAATAATAAAAACAAAATTAATACAATTTTTTTTTTCAATTCACATACTGTAATAAAATACCTACCTACTTTTAAACGACTTCAAAAAAAGTAGGAGGTTCTCAGTTCAGTTTGTTCTCTCTGTCCCCGACCGGGAGCGATCGGTCCAGGTTATTTTTTTTGTCATCAGGCACCGCTGGGACCGATCGGTTCGGATTCAAAAATATGTAGACGCTGGTTTATCATTTTTAACTTTCTGACCTTTTCTCACAGTTGGTCTCAGTAAATAAGCTAGGGCACCCCGACCAAATGGGTTAGGTTAGGTTAAAAACTGTGACGAAACGCACGCGGCAGCGGCCAGCGAGCGCTACATCCAAATTGGTCGCAGTTACTTCTATTTAGTATTTTCAGGACCCCAAAACAGGAATTATTTACTGTTCACAAAAAGAGGCGCAATCATTATATTAGAGTGTTCAATGATATTTTTAGGAGCACAAAATGGGAATTATTAGAGATTCGTTTAACATGACAACGATAATTGTGACACAAGTATAAAAGGCTCCTATTTACTTCTCTCTCGTTCTGGTTCTACCTGCGAGAAAGAGATAGCAATATCCTAAGTTTAGTTCTATATAATGATTATTTGTTTAAGGTTTCGAAAAGCAAAAGATGAAATATGAGCACCAAAAAACAGAGGAGGCAGAGGTATGGAATATTTTAATATTCTATTACTGATTTTTAACAAATTAGTTTTAGTTTAGGTTAGGAAAAATTAAAAGTGTACAATGATCTTAGGGTGGTTACTTAGAAACGCGAGTTCATCTATCCACCCCCACACAGGGTGCATACTTAAGGGGCTTACAGGACCTAAACGCAAAAAACGCAAGTTTTAGAAACAATAAAAGTATATGATAGACTACAGTAAAAAAAAACAAAAAAATATTTATGATATTCTTCAGGATAAATGCTAAGAAGATAGTGTGTTGAAAACATAATACAACTTATTTGGTACGATAGAAAAAAATTATGAAGATACCTCTCAAAACTTTTTTTTACAACAAAATTCATACTAATATACATACAATCATTATGATTTTTTGTCAGATTATTCCACAAGCGACATACTAAAACTATAGTGTTTTAGTTTTTTTGTCCAAACACTAGATTTTTCGAAAATCGATAATTGTTTCATATTTTGCAATAAATTACCAGCTTTGTGGCATAGCGCTTCTCTTTCTTTTCTATGCAGTCCGACAAAGACCGCGCTTTAGGTCATGTAGTCCTCTTAATCGAAATTCACTTCTGGGTCCTAATTCACTATAACCAATAGAATTTTTTTGTGTACGCGTCGTGTATAAGTAGCGAGGCGCCCCGTGGCGCGCCGAATAAAAATGTTCTGGGACATCTGAGATAAAGTCAGGGGGAGAGGTCATGTGAGTGGTTAACGTATTATCTCGACATCCACATATAGACAAATTGTCAAAAAAGCTAAGTTCCGCAGCATACGCTGTTAGAAAAATTCGTAATTTAACTGATATAGAGACTGCCCGTTTAGTGTACTTTAGCTATTTTCATAGTGTAATGTCGTACGGTATTCTATTGTGGGGAAATGCCGCCGATATTCAGACTATCTTTGTTTTGCAGAAGCGAGCTGTTCGTTCAATTTATAAATTAAGTCCGAGACACTCTCTCAGAGACAAATTTAAAGAGATTAATATAATGACTGTGCCTTCTCAGTATATTTATGAAAATCTTTTATATGCCCATAAAAATATAAAATTGTTTAAAAAATACAGTGATATCCATAATATAAATACTAGGAACAAACACAAATTTGTTGTACCTACAACAAGGCTCAAGAAAATAGGTGGCTCATTCAGATGCCAATGTATACGCTTTTACAATAAACTACCAAGCCAAGTTCAAGATCTAAGCCTTAATAAATTCAAATCATTCATTAAACGTAAGTTGTGCCAGAAAGCCTTTTATATTGTTAAAGATTACATTGAGGACAAAAAAGCTTGGGATTGATCTGCTTCCAATTCTGTATTTTGAACATTTTTTTTTTATATACACATTGACATTAATGAATTTTATATAAACAATGACATGTGCTTACTTTGTAAAGTATTACATTCTTTTAATTATTGTGAGTGTGAAGACAATGTGGGTCATTTTATTTTTTTACTTATTTTTTTTATTTTGATTATTTTCTTTGTTCTGTTTAGTTTTTGTCATGGTCTGGCAGTTTGAGTAATTTATGTGGCCTACCCAAATGTCCTTTCTTTGGTATTGTTCGTCGAATCGTTGAGCTCCTTAAGTTTTGAGTTGAGCTGCACGAATTCTGACAAATGCGTGCACTGACTGGACAGGTCCACTCAATCTGTGTGGTTCTTTCTTCAAAAGACCATCTCGGACTTCGATCTACATGGTCTTCATATAACCTGACCAAGATTATGTCTGGACTTTAAAAGAGACTGTGACCTCTGAGTTTGTTTCGGCCTTTCTTCTCAGAGTAGTCAGATAGGAAACGCCGACCTCATCTAGTTTTTAAAATATGATTGACGTGTAAAAGTGTTTGTGCAAACCTACTTACAGAAATAAAATCATTTATCATTATCATTTATCTGTTACACAATGGCGGGGTTTGAACTGTCAAAATACATGTTGTCAGTACGGTTGACATTTAGACTCCTTGCCGACAAGACACGATATTGACGTGGTTGTGACGTGGTAAGATTTCGCGGGGAGTAATACAGAATTGGGACCATAGAGTACTATTATAAACTATTGGGACCCAGAGGTAAAATAGGTTTGTAGCCTGTACAATTTAACTTAACCATTCGTTACTCCTGCAGTGGCAGCAATATCTTCGTTGTGATGGTCTCCCGGACCCCAGAATCGTGACTGAGCTGAATACATTCCTCCACGTGTGGAAGGAGAGCAGCGTCATGGATGGTAATGAGCTGGATAGGAAGTTCATTCAAGTCTTACCGGTATGTGTTCTGGTTTTTTTTTCTGAATGGGTCCCGCTCTTGTCCTCGATTACGCCTGATAGAAAGCAATGGATGAGGTCTATGATGGAACGAGCGTGCCCAGAAAATGCGTAAGACGCTGAAACTCCCACGCATCGACCGCAGGAGACGCACCGGGCGCCCGAGAAGGGCGCAAAACGATCTGCGACCTTCATGAGAGGTGGCCTGCGGGCGGCGGACTAGAGGCGTTCGTCGTCCGACCAGACAGGTCAGAGTTGGCGCCGCAGTGTTCCACGCGCGCCACTCATGCCATTATAGGAATGGCCGCACGGGGAAGTGGGACCCGCTGAGGACCAGCGGGTCGAGGCCTGTCGGGGAAGCGGTGAATGCTTATACGAATCCCGCACACCCGGCCTTAGGTAGAGGTGGAACACCGCGGTTGTTTTAGCCGGTAAGAGTCCGGCATGCGCCTCCTGTGCAACCCCACGATGGAGGAAGTCTATGAGGATGTCCATAGAGCGCCAAAAAAAAAAAAGAGCTGCCAAGGACCAATATTTATTAGAGGAGTCCAGCTCATCCCGCCATCTCTATCTGAGCCTGCTGCTCTGTTATATTATTTTTTAATATTATTAATGTTCTTCTTACAGATCCTGGAAATGTTGGAAATCTTTCACGCCAATAACAGACAGTTCACTAAAAGACAGGCCGCCAATTATGATGAGGTAACCATAGACTAACCCTAGATAAATTTAGAGTGATACAAGAATCTTTTGGGGAGCGTTGTTTGGTAACCAAATTCGCAGTGGTAGCCCGCGAAATTCAAATTTTCTTATGTTTTCTGCAATTTTCAGGTCAGTCTCAGGTTGTATCTTGATCAAAATTTGATTTGCGACTATAACAGGTACGTATTTACAGAATTATAATCATTAGAATCATTAATACATCTTTCTAAGTTAGATTTGTAACAACAAATCTCGTATTAATGATTCTAATTCTATAAATACGTACGTGTTATAGACGCGAATCAAATTTTTATCAAGATAAAACCTGACACTGACCTGAAAATTGCAAAAAACGTAAGAAAAATTGAATTTCGCCAAAAGAGATAAGTCACCAGGGCCGTCGGATATATGTAAATAGTTGAAGTTTACTAAGAAACAGATGAATATTTTCGAATGAAATTTAATTTGATAAATGAACTGTTTGTTTTCTATTAATTAAGTTAAATTTTTTTCGAAAATATCCTAGTTACATATCTCCTTTGGTGACCGTACTTAGCGTCGCTTCCACACAGCAAGCAGCGACGAGAACGCTATCAAGGGTAATCTCTCCGTCCACGTCCTACATAGCAGTAGAATCATGCCGTTACGTCATAACTGGCGAAATGTAGGTACTGCCTAGCGTGATGTTTATTTGTTTCCAGGTCCGCTTAGGCCTCAGAACCCAACTAGCCTTAGCTATACAATTAACTTCCTTCACTCTTCTTCGAGATTTGGAGAAGAATCTGGTCTCCGTGTCTACAAGATTATCTACGTACCAGAGAGAGTTTAAAGGTCTAAAGCTTAACATCTGGGTTGCTATCAAGTGGCCGACGAGGAGCATTAGGCCAATGGAACCTGACCCGTGAGTTTTACATTGTTCTCAACTTCTCACATATAGAAGCATCAAGAATAATGTACACAGGATTTTGTAATATCTTGATTTAAAAGAGTGTCCATGGAGTTTCTTGCCCGTTCTTCTCCATAGAGATCTACGTTTTGGAATGGGCAACTAGCTTCAACTTTCTGACTAACTGACTGACTATTTAATTTTGACAATTCAAAAGTGCCTGTACATGGTTTAATTGAAATAAATGATTTGATTTGATTTGATTTGAGTAGCTCATAAATCATTTCCTACCTTTTTCTTAATCCCTCACCATATTTGAGGGAAGGAGGTAACCCTAACCCGACCCCTAACGCTACCGCAAGCAGTCAAATCTAGTCTAGCATGACTAACTTGCTGCCGGTTGCTCAAGCAAGAAATATTACTTATGATCAATTGTAGAGGTCGCTAGCTAACCGTATATTGGAATACAACTCATTAAAAAAACGTTGTAATGAGTAGATCATGTGAATAATAAATTAAAATAATTAAATTAAATTGATGGAGATGGCCGATGGGGCCGTAAGGTTCTGGAGTGGACCGACGACCTTGTGAAGGCCGCAGGAACTCGTTGGATGCGAGAAGCACAAAACCGGTCGAAGTGGAGGTGCTTGGGGGAGGCCTATGTCCAGCAGTGGATGTCTTTCGGCTGAAATGATGATGATGATGATGAAATTAAATTGACTTATACAGTCAAATACAATAAACAATTTTAGCCCGAAGAATTGCCTAACGAAAGTGTTAGTATGCAACAAATTGCTCGCAAACGGATTGGCAATGGGACCGAAAGGTGTTGGAGCTTTAGGCCAGCCTGCAGCCTAAAAAACTAAGAAGCCTTGCAGGCTTCTTAGTAGCTGAACTGGTGACCTGGCGAAGTTCACCTAAATCCGCTGCATGCGAAAACCACGTAACCGTTTGATGCGGCGAAATGATGATGATAATAATGCCAGGATTCAATCTCACTGATGGTGGCGCGTGCGTTAGATCATTGTAAAACATTTTAAAAGAGTAACGGTGGAGTTTCTTCAAGTTGATAGCATTAGTAATTCTTGAGATATCCAGCTGTGACAGACATGCTGAGTCGCACCATAAGGGGAACCCTTAAGTGCCATTTTGGTACAGAACCCTAAAAATAAGCACAGGTATAAGTTACCAATTTTGTATTTACTGTACTCGAAATAAAGTCCAAAATATAATAACTGGCTCGGTGGTTTAACACTTGTTTGTAATAAAATGAATCCTGTTTTCCTAACTTAAATTTATTTTCAGAGAGCCTGTGGAACTGAGCTTCCCATCCATGAAAGTGACAGTGATACTGCCTAAAATAATAAACGCATCGGGTGTCTGCGTGCGCGCAGCCCGGTCTATGATCGACCTACTAAGCGAACGCTCCAGATCTTATTCCTTGAAGTTTGATATGCCTAAACGATATGAAGGTTCGTATTTTTACTATAAAAATAATATTCGCACATAATCAGCCTATAATGTTCCCACTGCTGGTACACAGGCCTCCTCTATGATAAAAGGAGTGGGCCGTAATCCACCACGCGGGCCCAGTGCGGTTTGGTAGATGTCACATGTCTTCGAATTTTTGTTCTAGGACATGTCGGTTTCCTCACGATGTTTTCCTTCACCGTTTTGAAAGCAGTGGTGATGGAATTATTTACACAAAGCCGTTAACACTGGGCCATCGCTGCTCCTTCTATACAGGATGATTTTTTTGTACCGGTTCCAAATTTTTACAGGGGTGTTATACATGTGAATGAATATGGGACTCTGGGACTAACTGAAATAACGAAAAAAAATCAGCTGTTTCATACATTTTGGTCAGGTAGGTATCGAACATTTGTACAGTCAGCTGTTTCATACATTTTGGTCAGGTAGGTATCGAACATTTGTACAGTCAGCTGTTTCATACATTTTGGTCAGGTAGGTATCGAACATTTGTACAGTCAGCTGTTTCATACATTTTGGTCAGGTAGGTATCGAACATTTGTACAGTCAGCTGTTTCATACATTTTGGTCAGGTAGGTATCGAACATTTGTACAGTCAGCTGTTTCATACATTTTGGTCAGGTAGGTATCGAACATTTTTGTACGTATAAACAGCAGACTTTATTATTCGTGATTTCAGTGTTGGTCCCATAGTGAAAGTTGTTCATATTCATGGGTAATGCACCCTGTAAAAATTTAGAACCGGAAAAAAAAATCATCCGGTGTAATAGACTTACATCTTATAATAAAGAAATATCGAATATATATATCATCATCTGCCTAGCCTTTTCCCAACTATGTTGGGGTCGGCTTCCAGTCTAACCGGATGCAGCTGAATACCAGTATTTTACATGGAGCGACTGCCTATCTGACCTCCACAACCCAGTTACTGGGTAATACGATACCCCTTGGTAAGACTGGTCGTCAGACTTTCGGGCTTCTGACTACCCGTAACGACTGTCAAAGATCCACGAATGACAGCCGGGACCAACAGCTTAACGTGCTTTCCGAGGCACGGAGGGGTCTCAGTATGTAAAGATGGTCACCCATCCACAGACTAACCGCGGCAAGTGTAGCTTAACCTGATCGATCGACCTGTCGAATATATATATATATGTATATATTTATTTAGATTAGTATAATATACTTTATGTATGTATTTATGATATTGTGTAAATGGTACACCACAGACTACCTACAGTACTTGTCTGTCCTTCCTCTTTTTAATTTTCTGTTTGTCTCTGCATCACCCAAAGGTTGACTGGTAGAAAATGCCTATGGCATTAAGTCCGCCTCTGTACATTTGTGCTTAAAGTATTAAATAAATAAATAAATAAATAAATCCATCCAAAGGTTGTCTTTAAAAGATCGCTTTTAGCGATAAGACCGCCCATTGTGTCACCCATTGTAAAATTTCTATATTTATGTCTGTAATTTATATGGTGTACATAATAAAGAGTATTCTATTCTATTCTTTTCTATCGAAGTTTTCTTATGTCCTCCCGTCCAATGTCATTGAAACGCCAGAAGATCTTTGTAGCACTTTAGTCGTTATGTGAATGTTACAGATCTATTCACGTTTAACGTAAAGGAGCTGATGGATTGTCTAAAGCTCAAGAAGGAGCAGGAAGCCGTTAGGAACAAGTTCTACAAGGAAGTCCGCGACAAGATCCGAGAACTGGAGATATACCTAAAAGTCAACGTGTGAGTCCTCTCGTGCTAGCACTGTAGCGGCATCTACACGACCACATGCGAACTACGCGTCATACTGACGTCACACAAAATCCTGCATCGCGCAAGCAGAGTTTACCGCGCAAGTCGCAACTAGCATATAATATACAACGTCCCGACATCAATCTTCGGGCAGTTGCCCGCCGTGCACATAGCCCGCCTGGTCGGAGGATCCTCCCTTTTCTATAGAGGATGAGTGTGCTTTGCACCCTTTTTCTCATACCTCTATATCACTAACTATTTAGTTACTAGCTGTTGTCCGCTACTTCGTCTGGGATCCAGCATGGAAAAAAACCCTATTTCCTTCTCCATGTTATGGTCTACCCATGTGCCAAATTTTATCCAAATCCGTTCAGCCGTTTTAGCGTGTAGGTCAACGGGAAGTATCCCGTTAGTTAACCTAAAAAACATTTAACTCATTCCAGTATTTCAAGATACTTGGCAAGGTTTTAGATGACCTTCGTACAGTCGGTGATAGCTATTAGCTGACCCACTAAAAGTTAGACGAATTTGAACCTTCTGCAATTAGCAGTAGATATAAGTATGTGTTAAAGCAATGCAGTTTTGTTTCTTTTTAAAAATAAAGCAATGTTTCCTTTGAGTAAAATTTGCTGTCTTCAGTATTCAGAGAACTTTCCTCCAGGTACGCTTCAAAAATTCCACAATATATCCGACGGTCCTACATACTTATCTCAATACTCAATACTTTATTGCATTCCATAATGTGTACATAGTTGGTATGTTAAAACATTGAATCAATTATGGACCCTGTCGGGCACAGCAAAGTTATTTTTTTTCTCTATCTATTTTGTTGACTGTACCTGCCCTTACTGTCCTATTACAAAAATCCACCCTTTATAAAATATTATGTTGATACTAGCAACGCCCCGCGGTTTCACCCGCATAAGTATCGATCCTGATATATGGGAATATCGGGATAAAAAGTTAGTACTGGTTATAAACTATCTGTGTGCCTTTCATCCAAATCCGTTCAGTAGTTTGTGCGTGATGAAGTAACAAACATACAAACACACAAACTTTCGCCTTTATAATAATTATTTATTAGTGTGATGAATAATACTTAATATTAGGATAGTAGAAAGTAGGATTGTGACTTGTGATGTGACGTTATGTCGCGTATGTATCATGTCTGCGGCTATACAGACGTGATATGAGGATAATTCGCGTATGTATATCCTGCTAAAACTGCACTCATGCGCAAAATTATCATCTGCATGGCTCCAACCAGTGGCGTGCATTGCATATAGACATATAAGCAGTGCCTACCTCGATATATCAACATAACTCTGTCAATTACATTTTAGTGCGTGTGCACCACAATGAAGAAACTCACTAAATTATCATACTAACAAAAAACAAAATCTTCATATAAACACGCGCGGCAGTAGGCAGTCGCCGGACGGCCTACTTGGCTCCCGTACTATTCGTATGTTGTCATTGGTCTTTACTCGTTCAAGTATATTAATGTATTGCTTCTCTGTTAGTTTTTTGAAGAATGAAAAGGAGAAAGACGACCTTGATAATTTGAATATGGCTGAGCCACCATTTATGCCAAGTCCGAGGGATCAGATTGCTTTTGAGAATGGTAAGTGGTATAGATATCTGCCGTGCAAACTTAGACCCTATTTATGATAACATTAGAAATATAACGGCAAAATAAAGACGGTTATTGTGTAATATTGTTGAAATTACTGGTTACAAGGTACATTTTGACAAGTTTTTGACATTTTTTTGTCGCCGAGATAAGACTTGGCCTTCTGGTCATGCACGCACGACAGTTGCAAGTACTACGCACCTGATCTTTCAGAAGAACACCACCAATATGATCACTATAATTATGTCCTCCTAAGGGGTCCTCTCCTAGCGTTTGCAAAGAAAAACTGCTAACCGAAGAACTCTTTGTCCTCAGAACGTAATTTCCAAAACTATCTAAAGTCGTGTGTAACTAAGTCGAGAAATGGTGAACTTAACTTGAGGAAGTATAGGTAAGTACACAAATCATAAAACAAAGATTTTAGTATCTTTAGTACTGACGTCACACAAAATCCTGCATCGCGCAAGCGGAGTTTACCGCGCGACTAGCATAATTATCTATATTCAACGTCCCGACCTCAATCGTCGGGCCCCCGACCCTTGCTCGAGCCAGCCCACGCTGCTGAGCCTGTTGCTTTAAATTCGTCCCTAAATAACTCCGATCCAGCTTATCACTTGCTACCCTCACCCAGCGTCGCCCTAAGCTGATGTCCGTAACCCTTAGCGTGTAGTCGATTAGTTTTTAAGTTTTTTTAAGCTCTGGCTGGAGGCCTTAATTATTGAGGCATTCACAGGCAAGTCCGGTTAAACAGACGACAACCTCCTAGGTTGAACTGCGAGAAGACGTTAAATAAAACAATCGGCGGGCATTTGCCCACCAGACACAACACCCGTCTGGTCGGAGGATCCTCCCTTTTCTATGGAGGATGAGTGAACTATACACCGTGTTCCTCATACCTCTATACACTCATCATCACCCTAATACTCTTAGCCTTGCATTTATTTTTCTTTTCACTGTGATGGCACGTCGAAACTATCGCCACAATTCTCTCGCTCGTGGAGGCGGCCCCTAACATACAGGGTTATTGACTGCCCCGTTGGTCTCGTGGTCGCAAGCGCGACTGTTGAGCGCTGGCTGCTGGCCTTTGGTTTGGTTCCCGGGTTGGGCAGTGTTATTAGATTTTTCCATTAGGAATTTCTTAGTAATAGCCCGGAGTTCGGAAGTTGGCGGTGTGATACCCCCGTGCCCTCGGGAAGCACGTTAAGCCGTTGGCCCTGCGCCTGATCTGAGCCCGAGAAACCTCTCGAGCTACCCAACACATCCCCATTAAAGACCAGAGTTATCCTGCTTGGTTGTTTCAGGATCTGCGGAGGGGTTCTGAACCTGGATCTGATCGTGACTCCGCCGCAACCAAAACGGATGCGTTACGGGGTTACATTAACCACATGTAAGTATGACAATGGTTTACATTTTCTCTTACCATGGGTACCGTGTTATCCAGTAACTGGGTTGTGGAAGTCAAATAGGTAGTCGTCCATGTAAAATACTGGTATTCAGCTGTGTCCAGTATATTCCCTTCGAAAGGAAAATGTTCACCGTCCATAGAGACGGTGAATATTTATCTCGGAGCGGAGCGAGGCAGCGGAGCGGAGAAATGGAGAAATATTTATTTATTTATTATTTATTTAATACTTTAAGCACAAAAATGTACAGAGGCGGACTTAATGCCATGGGCATTTTCTACCAGTCAACCTTTGGGTGATTCAGAGACAAAACCAATATTAACCAATAGGATTGAATGATGGAATAGGATTTGGAACATTTGCATAAAATCTCAATGTCATTTTCTATTGGTTATATTTCTCCGTTTCTCCGCTTCGTTGCCTCGCTCCCTCCGGTGGACAGGCAGCCTTATGGGTGTGGTACAAACCATCGAACTGAACAACTTTCTCCATGGGACCAACATTGTAATCGCGAAAAAATAATCAGCTGTCTCATACATGTGAAGTCGAGTAGGTATTGAAGTTCTGTATATAGGACAGCTGATATATTTTGTCGATAAAGAAAAAGTTGTTCAGTCTGATTGTCTGTAGGTACTGCATCCTCAAATTTGACCACCTTTCTGATAAACGATGTATAAGAAACTCTTGTCCAAAGAGGATTGAAGATTTTTATTATATGGAGCCTGACATACTTGTCCGCCATTTTGTTTGTTTCTCAAAATGGCGGCCGCGCATGAAGCCTATATAAATCAATAGCATGTCGCTTACTTAATATATCTTAATATTTCAGAAACGTGACACTTTATGGAGTTTGGTCTTAGTATGTTTTCTGTTTGCATTGATGTTAGCTATCGATTTATATAGGTTTTATGCGTGGCCGCCATTTTGAGAAAAAAAAAATGGCGGATAGGTAATTATGCCACGGACCTTTAAAGCCATTTCTCAACTGTGCGTTGTCTGACTAAGAGCGAATTACACTAAACTTTTATACTTACCCCCTTACTAATAAACGTTGTATAGCGTCTGTATATTTACACAACGCTTTGTCGTCTTCTTTCGAAAGTCAAATTACTAACGACTGAAAGAGAGAAATCGGTGTGTAAGTATTCATCTAATATAATACGTTTATTAGTAACGGGATTAGAATAAGTCTTATTCTGAGAATTTTGAATTTTTGTCAGTTGTTCCGTACTAAAACTGTCTGACGCCAATTTTATTACACGGATAAAAGATATCAGAAGGCCAATTTTCGTAATTGAAAACATTCATAATCAAGTCGCAGTCTCATCTCGACGACAAACAAATTTCTAAAACTTGTCAAAATGTAGGGAAATTAGAGGTATTTTTGACAGATTGAGACTGAGATCAGACTGTGAACGATCTTAAAATTACGAGAATTGCCCCTCTGACTTTGATATGATCAGTCTTAGGTAGATAAAAATATATTTAGACTACTTATAAAAGAAAAACAATTTAAATTAAACGATGGTTTTATTTACAAGAACTATATTTTATGCCAATTTTCAACCTTTACCATTTACATTACATACCTAAGAATGTAAAATCCTATACAATATGTACCTATTATTAAAATTGGCAATGTGGTCACATCCAAGGTCATCGGGGACCATTACAAAGCCTATGCCGCCGGTCTGTCTGTAAAAGGGTGTTTCCATATAATTTTTCATTATTGAAGTGAAACTTCTTTACGCACGCTTGACTTGGGGAGTAAGCTGGCGAACGCGTGACGTAAGCGTTACGAAAAGTGTGATCGGGCGAGGCGAACGGGAGTTGAGTGGGGGATATAAGCAAGAGACAGCAGTTCGCGCGCACATTTTCTTTCTCTCTTCCTCTCATAGCCAAATACGCAATACTGAAGTTTCACTTCAGTCGTGTGGTCATAAGCACACTCGTTTTTTTTTTCATAAAGTGACAACACAACACACAAAGTAGAATCTCAAACTGCTCCGACTGTTCCTAAATTACCCTTTTTTTTTTTTATTGCGCGGTGTAAATCCTCATGGACTTCCTCCATCGTGGGTGGGACAGAGGGGCATGCCGGACTCTTACCGGATAAAACCACCACGGTGTTCCACCTTTCCCTATGGCCGGGGGTGCGGGATTCGCATAAGCATTCACCTAGGGTGATAAAATTTTCGTTTCTCCTAATTATGTTAAATATTAGTGTTTAGGTCGCTTCCCTGACTGTTGTTCGTTATCTATCAAAACGAATAGGGACAACACTACTAATTTAGTCATAATTATAATAATAAGTAACTGTTCATTACCCAACATTGCGAGCCTTAAAATAAAGTCAAAAATAAATAACCTGAGACACGCACCTTTTTCCGCTTAGATACGCTCTCGAGCTAATGGAAGTTTGTTTAATCTCAACTTTATTTCAACTCTTGCAAGGTCAATATTTGTTTGGCAGTGACCACCGCGCTGCGTTGCGCTTCGCCAGATGAGCGCCAGCCCTTAGACCGTATAAATACTATTAGTTATTCTGTGCTAAGAGCTACGATTAGATGTGCGCGTTGCGTGCGGCGGTTTAAAATGAAACAAACCCTTCCCCAGTTCACCCGCACGGGGAATGTTTTCCATGCAGCTCGGAAAACAAAAGCATCGTTTTTGCAACAACATATGTGTAACAAACAATACAATACAATAACAATATACAATAACAAATGTGTTTGACCACTCTTTGTTTCGATGTTTTTGTGCAATGTTTCCAAAAAACACGCGCAGGAGATATGGCTTTACAAAACATTTGTATCTCTCTCTGTTTCACAAAACAATTTCGTCAAACACCCTGTAAAATCCTTTTTTTTTTTAATTTCTCCATGCAGATCACTTGCGAATCTTAAGCTAAGGACACATTCTCTGTCGGTTTGGTCTTCTGAGAAATAAGAGTCTTCTTAAGTCTTTTCCAGAAGATTGGTCTTTCTGCTTCATCTTTAGGCCATACTATGTAGGTTTTTGTCAACATCAGGTAGTGTAGAGTGTTTGGTCGGAGACGGCGTGGGATGTCTTCTAGAAGAATGAGGGTCAGGTCTTCTCTGCGAGTTTCCAGAAGCCTGGAATTATAAAAATATGGTTATAGTGATAGTAAACACCAGACTATCTGGAGCACAGCTACCAACGCAACGGCTAAAAAGCAGTTAAAGCTTCTTAAAATCGACAACGTCTACCAGGAAACCCGGCCGACTCCCGTTGCAAACTGTGGCAAGATTCTTTTCCTCTCCTACTCACTATCTACCACCAAAAGAGCATCTCCCTACAGAGTGTAACGTTCAATGGTCCACTTGGAAGTCCCTGAACTATCTCCGGACACAAGTGGGACGATGTAACGCCAACCTGGTAAAGTGGGGCTACCTCGACGGAGCGGCAGTAAGGTGTGGTTGTGGAGCTATGTCACAAACTATGCTCCACCTCGTATCCTGCCCTCTGTGTCCCAAAACATGCAGTTAAAGTGACCTTTGCGCTGCCAACGATGATGCCATGGAGGTGGCGAAGTTTTGGGCCTACATGATCTAAAATATAGTGGTGCTAGCAACATGATGAAGAAGAAGAGGTAATAGTGAAGGCTGCCCTTTGGTTTGCTGGCCGCAAGCATGACTGCTGAGCGTGAAATATTTTCAAGTGTTATTGGGTTCTCAGTAGGTTTGTAATGGAAAATCGCCTCCGCCTCCGTTACTGCGGAAGTTCCGCAAGAAATCGTACCTTAAAATTCCGTAAAATTTTTGCGGAGTTGTAATAGCTAATTAGCAAAAATAAAGCATTGCCACAAAAGGTGGTATGGGTTCAAAAGCTTACCTATGCTGTGCCAGGTGCATCTCAAATTGGCACCACTGACTGAGCAGGAACCTCTGCGAAAGGATCAACATGATCGACCTGGAGCGATCCATGCAGGATACTATGTTCTCCAGGATTGAGAGACCCACCTGGAACGCATAAGGTCAAAGATAAGAAGAAAATAATATGCTACTATAGCGTGGCTAAATAATAACAGCCGCACAGGTCGATCGATCAGGTTAAGCTACGCTTGCCGCGGTTGGTCTTTGGATGGGTGACTATCTTTACATACCGAGACCCCTCCGTGCCTCGGAAAGCACGATAAGCCGTTGGTCCCGGCTGTCATTCATGGATCTTTGACAGTTGTTACGGGTAGTCAGAAGCCCGAAAGTCTGACAACCAGTCTTACCAAGGGGTATCGTATTACCGAGTAACTGGGTTGTGGAGGTCAGATAGGCAGTCGCTCCATGTAAAATACTGGTATTCAGCTGCATCCGGTTATACTGGAAGCCGACCCCAACATAGTTGAGAAAAGGCTAGGCAGATGAGATAGTGCCATCCACGAAGACGCGCCCCACTCTTCTTACTAAGCGCTCGTGAGTCGTGGTTATTTTTTTTGTTACCCTATTTTGTGTCCCACTACTGGTCAAAGGCCTCCCCATTTTTCTTCCAAACCTCCCTGTCTTGTGCGATCTCTGGCCAAGTTGGCCCTGCGAATGATATTAGATCGTCACGCCACCTTCGCCTTGGTCTACCTCGACGGCGATGTCCTGCCTCAGGCGTCCAGTGAGTGACGATCTTTGCCCATCTCTCCGGGTGCATTCGTGAGACGTCGTGAGTCGTGGTTATTGCTTGTTAATTCCTCTAGTGTTTTAGTTTTTTGATACACACTAATTAACCACTAATAAGTAATTACTGTGTATCGACAAAACTAAAACACTAGCGGAATGTTGCACACTTGTACTGTAAGCGATTAGGAAGAAGAGTGGGGCGCGTCTTCGTGGATGGCGCTATCTATAGTTATTATTTAACTGCCTCATTGGTCTCGAGGTCGCACGTGTGACTGCTGAGCGTGGGGGTCCTGCGTTCGATTCCTATGTCGGGTAAATCGTTACTGGGTTTTTCTGTTGGGAATTTCTTAGTAACAGCCCGGAATTTGGAAGGCGGTATGATGCCCCCGCGCCTCGGAAAGCACGTTAAATGCCGTTGTTCCTGCTATAAAAGTCTCATTTAATTCACCAATAAAACTCGAAACTAAAACTTACAAGAAAATCCCTCTCGTGGAGACAAGCGCTGATGCTGCACTCCTGCTCCATATGAGGCAGCAGGTGATCCAGCACCCACCCACGATCTTCGTTGCAATATGATACAAATACGTCATAACTGAAGATCGTGTTGTCTGAAATTAAGATAGGATCAGGAAATTATTTGCGTAATCTGCGTTCGCGATTTATTTGCCAAAAATGTAAACAAATATGAACTAATGGAAAAATAACTTTAATTCCTACACAATAAAGTTCAGTTCACGCTACAACTTCAAACATTTTTATAACTTTTTCAATAGTGGTAGTCACTCTGAAATCAACTTAATTATCATTGACAACGTATATGCAAAATTTCAGGATGACCGGTTCAGTGGTTTAGGCGTGAAAAGGTAACAAACAAACTTACTTTTAGTTAGGATAGGATTTTACGCGGACGAAGTCGCGGGCAGCAGCTAGTAAATAATAAAAATAACGAAATCTTACACTTACCGTCAATAGCATCCTTTTTATTAATCAAACTCAGCATCGCAGAGTTTCTAATAGTTATTAAGAAGTATCTAATGTGTCTTCTCAACACGTAGACCATGGCAACAGGCAAGAGTACACAAGGTATCACCAGCAGCGCCAGAAGCTTGTTCTTCCCACTATCCAATTGTTCTTCATAGTTGAGGTCTCTGGCTGCCCGGCTACAGCTGTGCACATCAGAAATGTAAACACTCTTACTCTCTGGTACCTTAAGGCATTCGTAGGTATCAGGCGAATAGTCTACGAAACGAAATCTACCTGATGGACCGATATCTTCAAAGCATTGACCATCACAATCTTGCAACTCAACTTTAGTTCTATTTATTATAAAACTGTTGTAGAACTGGTAGCCAATATTCGGTAGCTGGCCTTCGGGCATGCGTATTAAAGTATCATCGAGCATAATGTCATTTTTGGCAGCCATCTTGTAAAAATCTTTAGTGTGACAATTGCAGACCAAGAAATTGCCAGATATGGCTAAATAGTCAACGTACATTAGGTCTACGATCATGTCTTCTGTGATTATGTTAATATTGTTATGAGCTAACGATAAATATTGCAGTTCTGGCATTAAAGAGTAGGTTCGTTCGAACCATGAATTTATTCTATTTTTCCTCAAATCTAGGATTTTTAAACTTCTCAAGCTTTTGACTGTTGAATGGCGTACACTGGAAATCTCATTGTTAAAAAGTTGTAATATCATTAAGTTGACAAAATTCTCAAATATGTCCATTCTTTGTAGACCAATTTCTTGCGCGTATAGAATTACTAAGCTCTGTTCAATTCCTCTCAAAGCCTTGTTGAGACTCAGAATCCCATTATTTCCTGACACATCCAAAATCTGTATGGATGTTGTCATAAAAATGTCGTCTGTAAGATTGTTTAACCCTGTATCGCATAACGACAGACTCCTGAGACTTCTTCCAAGACTTTTAATCATGCCGAGATTTCTTTGAGTCAGTCTTGTATACGACATATCCAAGGAAACTAGTCTGTCCAAATCTTGGAAGGCGTAATATCTGTCTGTGCCTAGATTTTTCGGGATCCCATTTTCATCAAAGGCTTGATTCCTGCTGAAATCCAAGTGCACCAAGTTACTTAGGCCGGAGAAAGCCGTCGAGTCTATGAAATAGATTTCGTTCTCGCCGATGTAGAGAGAAGTCAGCTTACTCATCCCTTGAAACAAATTCGGTCCTAGGACTTGTATGGAGCATGCTCTAAGGTCCAGCTCTATGAGATTTGGGAATGTGACTGATGCGAAACCTGATGACCAAACGCTTGCAGCTGGGAATAAAGAAACAAAAGCATTTAGGTGGGAAAAATCCTAAGTAAAAAGTCGTAATTCGAGGTTTTGCTCTCGCCTTTTTCCTCCTCCAATATTGGACCAATTTAAAAGATGATATTTCGTAAACTGATTAAGAAGTATATACTGTATCCCTATGTTTTTTTTTTTCATTAATAGTTGTCAAATTTGTACCCTAGACCTCTGTTGACAGTGGTTTAAATCGGCATTTTTTGAGGGTTCTAGTGCTTATAAAAATAATGTATCATCAAAAAGGAAGCGTTTCTGTGGAGAAACGACCACATTTCCTCTTAATAGCCATAGAAGTTGAGAGCAGTGGTGACCCAGTGCTACGGCTCCGAGTTACTAGTTGTAGGTCGTGGGTTCGAACTTCATCACCACTGCACTAAAAATAATAAGACCATTTCATACACCAACTATAAAAGTTTCTGAAACATCTAGCTTATTGCCAACATTAAAACAACCAGTGTCATAGTAACCATAATATCATCCAAACGAGTGTTATAATGTTGTACTAAATTACATTATGCAACTCCTTTTGAAAAAAGAACATTGTCATGCACGCGCGTTTCACTACCACAGCGCAGTAGGTAATAAAAAAAAACTTTTAGGTTATTCGGATTCACGTCGCATCCTGCCGGCCACCATTTTTGTTCGATATTAGTATTGCAAAAAACTGTTTCAGAACCTTTATAGAGGATTCATATCATGGGTGTAGATAAAGTCTTGCAACTGTACATAATTAGGTATTAAAACACATACCCCTTATTATAGACCAGTTGCATATAACTATTACCTTGTATCTGAGGTGCATTACTCAAATCCATGGCAGTAGATCCCGTAGCGTTGAACCTCAAAGTGTAATGTTCTCCGGGTGTGCTCATGTCTAAGAACGAGTTGCCATACAGTGTCATATACTCCAGCATTGAGGCTAAGGGTCGGAGCTGGCTATCTCGCAGTTGGAATATCTGGAAATTGATATAAAGAAAACAGGTCAGGTAATTTTATGATTTAATAGAGTGTCGTGGACTTTCTTGCCCGTTCTTCTCCATAAGAGGAACCGGGACCACCCCTATGTGCTAATGGTGATCACCGGGGTGGTTTTAGTGAGGTAAAAATCCCACACTACCCGACCTCCTCGGAGGTCGGGTGCCTTTTGAAGGTTTCTCCCCGAAAAAAAAAAAAGGTCCCTACTACGCTTTGGAATGGGCAAATAGCTTTATCTTTCTGACTCACCGGCCCCTTGACAATTCACGTGCCTGTTATTCGTTTATTTAAAATAAATGCTTTTTACATCGCCACATGCGAACTACGCATCAAACTGATGTCGCGCAAAATCCTTCATCACGCATGCAGAGTACCGCGCGACTAGCATAATATATACAACGTTCCGACATCAATCGTCGGCTAGTTGCCCGCCAGACATAACACCCGTCTGACCGGAGGATCCTTCCTTTTCTATGAAGGAAGAGTGAACTTTACACCCTGTTCCTCATACCTATATAAAGTGAAAAGAATGGCGTGGCGAGGCGTATTATACACCTCTAAGCTGTATATTTTCGAGATGTATTAGGAACGGGAATACAATTTTCTTTCATTATGGTTCCGTTTCACGCACCCCAGACTCGAACTGCGTTACAAATTTTCAATCGCAATCTGAAAGATTTTAAAGGATATTGCTACTCCATTGCATCATAATGTTTGAAAGTTTGTCTACTTAGCAACGTAAATAACGCAATGAATGTAGTTGAACTGTCAAAATGAAAGTGCATTGCCTTTGTAAGTCTGTTACGTAATTACCCCCCAGATCTGATGTATTAGCCAGATGAATTAAAACATGCAACAATATTTGTTGGAATTTTTATGTGAGATTTTTTTAACCTTAAAAAGTGGTGGTGGTGAACACCCGCCTCACCCCTGTCCCCACCTCAGCGGCCAACTGTGGTCCGCGCGGAACTAGTTGGCCGCTAAGGTGGGGACAGGGTGAGGCGGGTGTTCGCAACGCACGTACTGAGTAATGCGGCCCCGCCCCTCCGTCCCACCGCTCACATATCTAAGGCACGCACGGCCAACTAGTTCCGCGCGGACTATTGGCTTATCAAAATGGAGTACGCATGTACCTTTCAAATCGTTTGTCAAGTCATAAGGACTGATATTGATAACAGACACTTGAGATAAAAAAGATAATACACCGGTTGGATTCTAACGAAATAGATAGCCGGTACACAGATGATACTAATGTAGATCTCGGATTGGCAGGTACATATCATTCATAATTCTTCTGCTATTATCCGTTGGACGTTGTAGGCCTTGCAGACTATGGATCTCATCATCTGTCTAGCCTTTTCCCAACTATGTTGGGGTCGGCTTCCAGTCTAACCGGATGCAGCTGAATATCAGTATTTTACATGGAGCGACTGTCTATCTGACCTCCACAACCCAGTTACTCGGTAATACCCCTTGGTAAGACTGGTTGTCAGACTTTGGGGCTTCTGACTACCCGTAACGACTGTCAAAGATCCACGAATGACAGCGATCCTGGCCTGGGACCAACAATTTGTAAAATACTGGTATTCAGCTGCATTCGTTTAGACTAGAAACTGACCCCAATATAGTTAGGAAAAGGTTAGGCAGAGGTTAGGCAGATGATGATTATGAGATATTATTTATTTAAAAAATAAATTTATAGCACTATGTGACCTAAACCAGCACTTATGTCACGCTTTTCTGTGACTTAAGTACTCCATTTTTACAGAGAAAAGCGTGACTTAAGTGCGGGCACAGAATACTTAATAGCAGTGGCGAAGGGTGAATTTATGACAGAGGTAGGCCGGAGCAAAAAAAATACCAAAAGATTTCAATGATGAATTTACTATAGGTAGAGTGGTTATGTTCTGAATTTTCGAAGGGAAGCCGGTGGGAATCGAGTTGTATGGTACCTTCGCCACTGCTTAATAGTACTACGTACAGAAGGGACACTCACTTCCCCGCGCTCATATCAGATACCGCACCTCACCCCGCACTTCGAGGTATTCGTCGCCGACTCTTTAGCAAGGGCGCTCATGAACCGCAAAGCTGTACAGCTGACACGAACACACAATTTTGCGATTTAAAATTTTTATTTTGTTGGATACTGTGATGCTTTTCCGAATTTGTACTTACATAAACTGTTTGTAAGATTTCGCATTTTTAATACCAAGCGATTTAGTAATCGATTTTTTAGAGCTAAGTCATTTAAACGAAAATATTTTAGTGTTTTTATTTCATTACGAACCCGACTATATAAATAAACAATTGAACTACAAGGTCACTTCATAATAATGCACACGTTCGGGCAGCGCCGTCGTCGTTCGGGGCAAATCGCTTTCCGCGCCATTTTTTACGCTACGCACGACAGCCAACCCTACTAAAGTTCACGCACATATTTGCACGTGTACAAACGTCATTTGGTTATGTAGTAGTAATAGGTAATTATTTTGCGAGCGTTGTATGGAGAGTCCGTGGTGTGGTGCGGGGTTAAGTCACACGAGCTATAAAATGGTATACGATACGTGTGACTTAATTAGTATTAATTGACTAATTAAGTCACACGTATCGTAATGTACTATTAATATTACTTACCGATGGTACCCGACTAAGTTTACATCTGGCCAAGCTGAGGTACTTCACCAACTGGTTTGGTGACCTCTGCAAGCTCATCTTCTGATGAAGAGTCTGCACCGGATTCGCATCCGACGAGAGATCTATTGAGTTCGCCTTTTCACCTGGAATAATTAAATTAATCAATAGAATACTCTTTATAGCACTCTGTGACCTAAACCTGCACTCGCGTCACGCTTATCTGTGACTTTAGTAGTCCATTTCTACACAGAAAAGCGTGACTTAAGTTCACGTAAGTCACACGTGCTTTAAAATAGTATACGATACGTGTGACTTAATTATACAAAGTGTTAAAAAATTAACCTTACAAACTTTAAGAGGTGCTTTAGACTATCGAACTGAACAACGTTCACTATGGGACCAACTCTGAAATCACGAAAAAAAAAATCAGCTGTTTAATACAAAAGTTCAATACCTACTTGACCAAAATGTATGAAACAGCAGATTTTTTTTTTTCGTGATTTCAGTGTTGGTCCCATAGTCATCCCATCCCATCGAAAGAAAATTCTAATTACATACAACGTGCTGCTACTATGGCGACATTAATTTAAGAGGACTACATGACCTAAAGCGCGGTCTTTGTCGGACTGCATAGAAAAGAAAGAGAAGCGCGATGCCACAACACTGGTAATTTATTGCAAAATATGAAGCAATTATCGATTTACGAAAAATCTAGTGTTTGGACAAAAAAACTAAAACACTATAGTCTTAGTATGTTGCTTGTAGAATAATCTGACAAAAAATCATAATGATTGTATGTATATTAGTATGAATTTTGTTGTAAATAAAAAGTTTTTAGAGGTATCTTCATGTTTTTTTTCTATCGTACCAAATAAGTTGTATTATGTTTTCAACACACTATCTTCCTAGCATTTATCCTGAAGAATATCATATATTTTTTTTGATTTTTTTTACTGTAGTCGATCATAAACTTTTATTGTTTCTAAAACTTGCGTTTTTTGCGTTTAGGTCCTGTAAGCGTCACACGAGTGGCCAGTAATCATACAACATAAAATAATTCGTAATTTGAAAACTTGCCGTCATGGGGTTTTCTCTCTTTCCTTCAATTTACCTACTCTTTATACCTTATTCGTTAGGCACTTATTTTATTTTTATAAAAATATTAATGGATCTTACCTGGCCTGGGAAGTAGCTTCCCTGTTTCGTCGACCCAGTTCTGAACATCCGTCATATAGCCGGTCAGACATTTTGAACGCTTCAATGGTGGCTGAGCTGATGAATGCAAGAAGCAGCAGCATATGCTGGAACGTAAATTGATCATCATGGTTACGTATCTAAAAATTTTAGCAAACGAAAAGTCACACAGTCAGAGGGGTCCGTGGCTAAATAATAACAGCCGCACAGGTCGATCAATCAGGTTAAGCTACGCTTGCCGCGGTTGGTCTGTGAATGGGTGACCATCTTTACATGCTGAGACCCCTCCGTGCCTCGGAAAGCACGTTAAGCCGTTGGTCCCGGCTGTCATTCGTGGATCTTTGACAGTCGTTACGGGTAGTTAGAAGCCCGAAAGTCTGACAACCAGTCTTACCAAGGGGTATCGTATTACCCAGTAACTGGGTTGTGGAGGTCAGATAGGCAGTCGCTCCATGTAAAATACTGGTATTCAGCTGCATCCGGTTAGACTGAAAGCCGACCCCAACATTATTGGGAAAGGCTAGGCAGATGATGAAAAGTCGCACAGTATTTATTGAAAATCCACAGGGATTTTTAGCTGCGCCTGAAGAGTTTTATCGTAGGTACAGACCTAGGATAGAACTCTTCAGACGCAGCTGCGTGTATATGGCGCCACTTATATAATAACTCTTTACCTATCTGGATAACAGAACTACCTTACAAAAAGTTCTGTGTGGTTTTGAAAAAAATGGTTGATAACGCATAGTTTTTATTCTGTGGGCGAATTTCTGAACAAAAAATCTTGTCAGTCCTTACCACTTCAGAAATGCATTGTAATATGTTTTTTAATTATGTATGTTCCTTTGGTAATTTAATTACCTGTACGTTATAACTTGGGACGACTTGCAGAACGAAAATAAAATTTATTTTGATTTTCGTCAAGTTGTCCCAAATGGGCCGTAGGTATGTAGGACGAGTTGACGAACGACTCTATGTTACTGCATGTTGTTAATACATACCTACTTCATGTATTAAATATTTGCATGCCATCATTACATAGCGGAATGTGTCTTTGCACTACAATCTTACATTATCATCTTTTGTACCTACCACATTTTATGCATATAAACGGTTTTGATTTGATTTGATTTGACGTGATGGGTATCGATATCAAAACACAATAAAATAAAAAAGATTTGATGGTTTTTTTAGGATTCAGTGACTGCGTCTGCGAAGTTTCGCTTGCTAATTTAATTTTACCCTGTATAGGTATAATTATTTATTAATTAAACCAAAAACGAGTTGAGTTATCGTTATTTTGAGCTTGAGTTAGGTAAATTGGGCTAGATTTCTTTGAAATCGCAGTGATTTGGGCTTTTGTTTGTGATTCGGGCATAAAGCCGGGATAGATTTCTTTGAAATCGCAATGATTTGGGCTTTTGTTTGTGATTCGGGCATAAATCCGTCAATTCAGAAATAATTACACAGCGCGAGAAGATTAATTAATCTTACGACATGCGACGATACTTTTCCACATAATCAGTGATCGGATTGTGACGCGTAATTACCGGGATTTTATCACGTATGATGTGGGGAATTTGGAAAATGTCGTGAGGAAAGTATTTTGTACGAATGTGATAGCTATAAGAATAGGGGAAGACCAAAGAAACGATGGATGAACTGTGTGGAAGATGATACGGTTAGAAAGGGGGTGACTACCGAGATGACGACTACGAGTATACTAAATACTCAATTCTTTATTGCATTCCATATGTATTACATAGATGGTATTGTAAAGTAAAAGAACAATATGGACCCTGTCGGGCACAGCAAACTTAGGAGAGAGGAAGAGGGCTAAGTAGCAAATCAATATTATTTTAAATTATAAATTATTCACTGACCTATTATATTAATCTACTAATAGAGAAGTATGGAAGAAAAAGACATGTTGCGCCGACCACGAATAAATATATAAGGTCAACTTTTATCAAGTACAAATATTTTAAGGATAGATTCAATAACTTAAGATAGACATTTCTTGAAAAAAATAATAAATTTCTATACGCTAGTTTCCAAGAAAAACACCAAAAACCATTTTGTTTAAAAATTCAAATAACAACAACCTGTGTATTAATGGCTAACGGACTCTAGCCAGATAACAATGGTTGCTTGCCTGCACACGTGCGGCGGCGGCGTGTCCCCCCGCTTCGCCCCGCTGCACCCGCCTTGCGCGGCTGGCATTCAGCGCGGGAGATTGTCTTTCAGTTCGCCAAAATCAAGTTACTGAATTGTGCGTGTGGTCTGTGCGAAAATTTTCGAAATGCCGTATCGGTATTCATCCCGAGAATACATGAATATGGCTATGTGCTATCACGACGCAGGTGAAATAATGTTGCGGGCACAAGAGCTGTACGCCCAGAGATTTGGACGAGTGGTCAATATTCGCACCATTCTTCGAGCCGTGCAGCGCTTCAGAGAGAGTGAAAACTTCCAGCCTCGTCTTATTGACTCGGGGAGGCCACGACACCCAGTGCAGCTTGAAGGGGAGGTGCTGGATTTCTTTCACCGGCACCCAGTGGCGAGCACCGGAGACGCTGCCCATGTGTTTGGCGTAAGTCAGAATTACGTGTGGCAGCTCCTGCGCAGTGAAGGTTACCATCCCTTCCATTACACTCGGGTCCAGGAGTTGCTGCCTGAGGATTACGCGCCGAGGGTCGAGTTCTGCCGTTGGCTGCTGCGGAACCCTACGTATAACGTGCTGTGGACAGATGAGTGCACATTTACGCGCAAGGGACTATTTAATCTGCATAATGCGCATTACTGGTGCGAGTACAATCCACGCGTTATTCGGCCGGACCACTTCCAACACCGTTTCAGTGTAAACGTGTGGGCAGGAGTGTTGAACGGCCAATTACTGGGACCCGTTTTTCTGGACCGACTGACTGCGGACACGTATCTGCAGTTCCTCCAGCGAGACCTACCAGAGCTGCTGCTGGATGTGCCTGTGTGGTGCCGCAGGTACATGTACTACCAGCACGACGGCGCGCCGGCGCACTTCAGTGTGCGGGTACGCGCCTACTTGGACGAGGCGTTCCAAGGGCGATGGATTGGGCGTGGTAGCGTTATCCGCTGGCCGCCACGTTCACCTGACTTGACGCCGATGGACTTCCACGTGTGGGGTAGGGCCAAAGACCTAGTGTATGGGAACGACGGTCATACAATCCGTACAGTGGAAGAATTACGTGCGCGAATTGTGAGTGCATTTGCCGTGATGTCCAGTGAACATCAAGTACTAACTGAAGTGCGGAGGCATTGTCTCGATCGCGCTAGACAGTGTGTGAGACAACAAGGGCGTCACGTCCAACAATTGATGTGATATGTGTAAATAACTAGTAAATTGTGTAAATAAGTGTAAATCTGTTAATGAATTTTGACTATTTTTAACACGCTAAGTTAATGCAAAAAGTTAGGTAAGTTATTAACATTTTTACATTAATTAAAAATTGTATTAAATTGTTAGTCCAAAGCCTGAAAAAGTGTGATGGAAAACTAAAATACGATAGATTAGCGCAAAGGTTAAAATCGTTTCTTAACATGTGTCACAGCTGAGTCAGTGCAGTCAGTCCGAGCGATGACGTAATACCGGGTTAAATGACCCTGGGTTTTTTGGGGGTGCAGACCCAGAACAATTGAGTCGGTATACAGTATGCTTTTAAAAATATTGTAATTTTTGTGTTAGAAAAACTGAAAAAAAAAACTAGCCTGATTATTTGAAAAAAAATGTTAGGGCCGTATTTCTATCGTATGGATAGACGTTCTGTTTAAATTTTTGTACTTGATAAAAGTTGACCTTATATAAGGGCAAAATATAATAAATTGATATAGCACATTATGTGGGATTTAAGTCCCAAGGGCCAAGGTTAGGCCAAAGAAACCAGCACCCTAATTGTGCAACACACTATTACTCTCAATTTGAATCATTTTGAAGCATATTGCTAATCCATTGCTCCATTATGTTCGAAAAATGTGTCTGCTCAACAACGTAAATAACGCAATGAATGTTGTTGAACCGTCAAAATGAAACCCATTGCTACTGATAGTTCCGCAATTACCCTGCAGAGCCATCCAAAAGCGCGCTAGGTTGACTATAGAGTCGCGGGAAACCGAGCCGAGAAGTATGACGGAAGAAAGGAGAGGCCATAGGGGGGGCGATGATTAAATACCAGTAAGTGCACGCCAAAATTCGATCACATCATTCAGGTCTTCGAAAACTTATTTACCCGACTGCGGCGGAGTCCAAAAGGGAAGTAATGTTTTAAGTTTTTTTTTATTACTTACATTATTGCCCTCAGAATCATGTTGTCTCACGAATTGGCACAAAATATTCTCACTGCCTACGTCATCGTTAAAAAAAAAAACCACTTTTACACCCACATTGCCACAAAACACATTTCACAACCACCAACAAAACACAAATTTTAGACGACCTGTGTATAAAAACACACTTCTATTAAAAATACACAGTTTTTATAATATTTACGTATTAATAATTTATTATTGAGTCACTATATATTTTTGCACGAGTTTTTCGAGCGATAATGTATCATAATCTAACAAAATATGATAATAATATTGCATATCTTATCGAGCTCGGTCAAAGACAACGACTCGCCGCCATGTTCGATTTCCGCGTCAATGTTAATAATTATGACGTCACGAGTGATCTTGTGGTGGGGTTAGATTAGCGATTGTCCCCCCCGGTGGGTTTCCCGCATTGTCGAGGCGGGGGGGCTCAGTAGCCGTGGCTTGGTCACCCACGGTGAAGCGAAGAGGAACCCGAGGACGGGCCGCTCGTCAGGGCTTTTGCCGGTAAGCCGACGACCTAGCAGCCAACTAGTAGGTTGCGGTGCCGCTTGGGCGACATCGCAACTGAGGCGAGCCGCGATGTCGTATGGGAGGCATCGCAGCTGAGGGTTGGAGGCCGCGGCGGAAAAGGAGTGCCGGTATTGCGGTGCGCCGCTCTCCTTATCTTCCGCGGCCTTGACGGGGTCGCCACTGTGAAATTTATTGTGTAGGCATTAAAATTATGATTCCATAAACTCATATTTGTTTACATTTTTGGCAACTTAATCGCGAACGTAGTATATTGTGTGACATGACTAATTAATGCATGGTCAAACAAAAAATTGAAATAATCGGAACTCTTAGCAAAAATATTACGAATATCATTTTACAAAAGCAATTAATAAACCCAACTTTTTTTGCCCTCAGTGCAACTCCCGAAAAACCTGAAACCGGTGAAGTACCAGGTGCAGTACCGGGCCCCCCTGCCCCCCCCGCCGGGGGTCACTCGGAAACCTGAGGAGGTCGAACGGGAGATCAAGGCCATGGAGGCCCAGTATGACAAGCTGGCCATGGTGTTTATTGAGTAAGTAATGGATCAAGATTTTTAAAGCAGTTCTCTAGACTCTAGAATCTACATACTATACACTGGATAATTCATTATTTGTTAAAATGTTAGGAAAAATCGTCAACTGTTCTGCTGCAGCTCTACTTGGGTCACAGGTAGGGTTACCATCCGTCCGGATTTGTCCGGACATGTCCGGATTTGTCCGGACTTCTTGACTTTTGTCCGGACTTTGTCCGGCTCTTTAATTTGTCCGGACTTTTTGGCTTAGATGGAATACGGGTAATAAAACTTATTATAAGTTACCAAATAAGTCTTTAATATTTATTAACTTCTCATTTATCTAAAAACTAAATTTGTTTATCAATCAACTTAACGAGATAAAATCCATTTACACAAATATAAGAAACATCATCTAACAAACTAATATAGATAGATTTGTTTTTTTTTTTCATGAAAAATCCGTAAAATCCGGATAATCCGGATTGGACCAAAAATCCGTTCTTAAAAATCCGGATTTTAGAACAGAACGGATTTGCATTCCCTAGTTCAAACATTTTCTTCAAAATAAAAATAGTTTTACGTAAAATAATCAAACTTAACGCTAGTTTCTGGAATAGGTATTATCATAATTATAATCAGCCTATAATGTTCCCACTGCTGGGCCACAGGCCTCCTCTCTGTGAGAGGGAGTGGGCTATAATCCACCACGCGGGCCCAGTGCGGGTTGGTGGATGTCACATGTCTTCGAATTTTTGTTTCTAGGACATGCCGGTTTCCTCACGATGTTTTCCTTCACCGTTTTGGAATAGGTATTAATTTTTATATTTTTCAGCGCACTTTTTTTTATCCCCGCACCCCGCAACCTCCCTGCCCTCGCGAGGGTCTGCTACCATGCCTACCATACCACTGTAACTAAGTGGGTGATGTTTGGATTTTGTGACTAAAATGTCCGGACTTTTATTGAAATGTCAGGCTTTTTGTCAGGACTTTTCAAATTTCTAAATGGTAACCCTAGCTCACAGGCCTCCTTTGTCTGTAAGAGGGATTGTAATTGGACCATAATCCACCACGCAGGCCCAGCGGGTTGGTGGATGTCTCACGATGTTTTCCTTCACCTTTTTGAGAGCAGGGGTCATGAAATAATTTACATACACAGAGTAAAGTGCCTGCTTGGATTCAAACCCACGGATAGCAGAGGCCACGACCTACAACTCGTAAGTCGCGACCGTTACCACTGGGCCACCACTGCTCCGGCTGTCCGACATCGTATAGGTACAGGGTCAAAATAAAGTAACTGGCGAAACTTCGGGGATCGAATCTGCGAAAGATGCGAAACACATCTACTTGCTCCATTTACTCTTTGTATGGCAATCGTGCGATAATACGGGCGTTATAATGTGAATAATCCGGATGCTTTTAGTCGGAGCTAAATTAACGTATTCTTTTTCTTTCTTTTCTTTCTTTCTTTTCTTTCTTTTCTTTCTTTCTTTAATACAATGTTTTTTGCAGCCTCCCTCATGACGTGATGTGGACCGAACCACCCGTGGTCTGCCAGTGGCAAGATTCGCGCGAACTCTGGACTAGCAACTTTGTTAACGATTACAAGTTTAATGAAGACAAGCTTACTATACAGTTCAGGACTGGAGTTCTTTGTGAGTAGGATTTACAGTCATCATCATTTTAACTCATTATCATTCTTATGCATAGGTATGAGGAATAGGGTGTAAAGTTCACTCATACTCTATAGAAAAGGGAGGAGCCTCCGACCAGACGGGTGTTGTGTCTGGCGGGCAACTGTCCGATGATTCATGTCGGGCCATTGTATCTATACTAGTTGCGCGGTAAACTCTGCTTGCGAGATGCAGGATTTCGTGACGTCAGTATGACGCATGACGCATGTGGCGTTGTAGATACCGCTACACTCGTATTACATAAGGAAGAAATCCCTTCGTGCCTTGGAAAGCACGTCAAGCCGTCGGTCCCGGCTGTCATTCGTAGATCTGTGACAGTCATTACGGATACCTGAAAGCCAATTCTCGTAATTTAAAACGTTGAAAATCTAGTCGCAGTCTCATCTCGGCGACTAAAAAATGTCGAAAACTTGTCAAAAATGTAGGGAAATTACAGGTAGGTATGACAAATTGAGACTGAGATCAGACTGTGAACGTTCTTAAAATTACGAGAATTGCCAATCCGGTTACTAGTCAATAGCCCGATATTCCGACAACCAGGAGTATTTATATAACCAAGGAGTATCGTTTTACCTACCCAAAAATTGGCTTACGGATGTCAGATAAACGGTCGCTCCATGTAAAATACTGGTATTAAGCTGCATCCGGTTAGATTGGAAGCCGACCCCAACATAGTTGAGAAAAGGCTAGGCAGATGATGACCTTTATATCGCCATTTGCTTTTAGAAAACATGTGATAATTTCGTATGTATTTCTTTGCAGGGCCGATTGGAATAGCAGTGTTGAAATACAATAACATGCCCTACCAATCATGGGACATGAAACCAGATCCGAATGGGTAGGTAATTTTATACAAACCATCATCCCTTGTGGGGTAAAGGGGTACATTCCAGCACGTCAATTTTGATAAGGAGAAAGCGGCAGCCTGGAAAATTCATATTTTCTTACGATTTTAGGGCTCCGTACCCATAGGGTGCCAACGGGACCCTATTGCTAAGCCTTCGCTGTCCGTCCGTCCGTCCCTTTGAGAAGAAAGACCGTCCAGACATAATCTTGGCCAGCACCTTAATTGCAAAACACACTATCAATCGGAATCTGAATCATTTTGAAGCAAATTGCTATTCCATTGCTTCATATGTACGAAAACTTTGTTTGTTCAACACGTAAATAACGCAATGAATGTTGTTGAACTGTCAAAATGAAACGGATTCCGATTGATAATGTGTTACGCAACTGCCCCTCAGGCCGTATGAGCAACATGCAGATTTGCCTGAGATGGTCTTTTGGTGAAAAAACCACACAGATTTGGGTGGACCTGTCCAGTCAGTGCACGTATTTGTCAGAAATCGTGCAGCTCAACTCAACTCAAATCAGAAGAACTCAATGACTCGACGAAAAATACCAAAGTAGGAACTCATAGAGGCAGTTTTGCCCATTTGCCAAGTCGAGGTGAATCCGCTGGAAGCGTAGAACCGTCATTATAGCGATGCTTGGGAGAGGCCTGTGTCCGTGGTGGACTTTTTGATGATAATGATGATGATTTGCCAGTCCAACCCTCATCTCCCTGCAGGAAAGGCGTGATAATCACAGTGACAGGTCTCTGCGTAACGGTCACATGGGTTTGTATCAGTAACTATGTGATGCTCAAGTATATCACCCACGCGCCCACTCCCGCGCTGAGAGAACACTTCAACAAGAAGTATAGCGTCAAGAGAATGGTTCAGGTTAGTGGTGATTAACGCCGATTTCGATATCTATACATAAAAGCAACACGTTACTTACTTACTAAAGAAAGTTGTTCAGTTCGATAGTCTAAAACACCTCTTAAAGTTTGTAAGCTTAATTTTTTAATACCTTGTATATATTAGTAATGAGAGAAGTGGAAAGAGACTAGGGAGGCCTTTGCCCTGCAGTGGGACATCACAGGCTAATAATAATATTAAAATTTCCTAAGGGGCCTCTGCGAGTTGGCTTCGGCCCCTCGTACGCCTTCCAAAGGCCGGGACCCCGTGGTCCCGAGATATATGTAAAATCATAAAAAATAATAATAATACTTATATTAGTATGGTTTTTATTGTAAAAAGAAAGTTTTTAGAGGTATCTTCATTATTTTTTTCTATCGTACCAAATAAGTTGTATTATGTTTTCAACACACTATCTATCTAGCATACGAGTATATCCTGCGCTCGCTTATAAACTTTGATAGTAGCTACAGGTGTCCGGAACGCATTCTCTCGACTGCGGCGACTATAATGCATTTATTTACCTAATTCCAGATTATGCGCGATGCGGCTTGCGACTTCTTCCCAGACTTCGACGGCTACACCCACGTTCAAGGGTCCGCTCGTAAAGAATGGGTGTTGGAGAGACATACCTACCACGCCATGGCTTTCATGTCAAAGGCTTACAACTTCCAATCGAGCCGGTAAGGACTTAAGAGCGTTTACGACGTAGGTACAGCATTTCATGCAAACTTTCAAGCCCTTGTTTTTCGAAATGAAGGAACCGATTTTAATGAAACTTCGTAGGTACGCAGCAGGATACAAAGGTCTAAAAAGTTAGTTTGCTGTATGCTGTATTGCTGTATGGTTCACATACAGGGCAATCGAAGTATGTGATATTATGTTTATGGACTTTCTTTTAATATTGCATGTTTTTATTTTATTTATTAAATTTTGTCTTTTTTTGTGCCTACTATGATTCTGTGTTAGTCGAAATAAACAATGTATTATTATCATTATTATTTATGTAGCATAACCAACCCGCACTGTGCCCGTGTGGTGATCCACTCCCTCTAACAAAGAGGAGGCATGTGTCCCATCAGTGGAAACGTTATAGGCCGATTATGCTATGAGCATAGATCACGGATTTGCCGGCAGCCGCCGAGTTGTCTTCGAGCTCAGTATAGGACTTTAAACAGGGCTAGGCCCTTAGGAACGGACGTGATGTTATCTGCTTTTTTCAGATGGAACCAGGGAGCAGGGTATCGCACCATCGTCATGCAGACACGAGAAGCGGTTGACACTAAGAGATTAGTATGTTTAATGTTATTGTACGGCAGTCATAGGGTCGTCACTCATTATATATATATAAATTCTTTATTTCGGACAACGTATAAGATCCATTGTGTTAGTAAATGTCTTATAATTAATGTTAGTGAATTATTCTTTAAAAACTAATTTATCCGAGGCCGCTTCATGTGGACGACGCACAAGCGAAGGGAAAGTACTTCACTCGTTCATCACCCCCACAAAACGTCTCAGAATAGGAGAGTAGATATTCTCCGCCACTGTCCTCAGAATACTGTTGTCACTGTCCCGCAGTCTTGCTATTAAGGACGAGATTTTTTTCCGCATGACCGCATAAAAGTCGTCAGTGCGATTAAGTGCAAACATCTCAGATGCGCTACAAAAACGGGGCAGTCCCAACAGCATTCTGAAAACATTATTATATTGGATGCGCAGGACCTCCAGCGATCTTTTAACCGCATTATAACCGCAGCGCTCCAGCGCAGTAACGCCCCGGCACCGCCTCGGAAAAATTCCACCCGCTTGTGGCCAACGTGCCGTCAACAAGACGACCGCAGGCTTCTAGCACGTCACCGGTGAGGTGACGACTTGTTGCTCACGTGCCGCTTACTAGTTGGTAGCTCACCGTCCACACGCCAACGCCTAGTTTTCAGCTAAAGACTAGTTTGCGAACATTAGTGAGTGATATCGCTTCTTGAGAAGCATGCGTTTCTTCACCGGCGAGCGGGCTGCTCACTTGAAGCGCACGGTCGGCGCGACATGTGATGGCAATACTGCCGTCATAAGGAAAAAGGGCATCCGCATAACTAACATTTTTTCCGAAATTGAGTTCTATACATATTCGGAGTCAGAAAAAAAGGCCCATCCATTTCGGAAAAAAATGTTAGTTATGCCCTTTTTCCTTATGACGGCAGAATACTATTCTGTATTGTCATCGTAAAAAATACTCGAATGCATTTGATTTAAAATCCTAACCTGTATGACAAGTTATTTGCTGTGTCGGAACGGCGCTGTCATAATGAGTGATGATATTTACCTAGGGGCTGGTATCGCCCATGCATATCGAGATCCCTCCGTGCCTCTGAAAGCACATTAAGCCGTTCGTCCTGGCTGTCATTCGTAGAGCTCAAAAGCCTGAAAGTCTGACAACCAGCCTTACCAAGGCGTATCGTTTTTTAGTAGTAAAGCTGGGTTGTAGAGGTCAGATAGGCAGTCGCTCGTTTAATACTGATAGGTATTCAGCTGTATCCGGTTAGACTGGAATCCAACTCCAACATAATTGCGAAAAGGCTAGGCAAATGAAGACCCATTTCAAGCCAAAAAGCAATAAATGTCTAGAGGTATGAGGAACTGGATGTAAAGTTCACTCATCTTTTATAAAAAAACGGACCGGACGGGTTTTGTGTCTGGTGGGCTATTGCCCGACAATTCGCTCATTTGGAGAAATATCGACATAAATGTATATTTTTCCCGAAAAATGAGATACGAGTTTAAAATAAAAACCGATATAAACGTTTAACAAGATTTATTTTAATTTGAATTATTTTAAATAACAAAATATAGCACATAAACGAGTCAACCGTTCGTTAAGTTGTTGTCGTCACGACGCTTGAAGAAAAAAAAAGGGCCTGCTGTCGATTGACGGGCATTTTTATACATAAAGAATTACCATAGAGAACACAATATTAGTCGACTAATTAAATCGATAACAATTTAACTTCTTCTACTATTATCCAATTTTTTAATATTAACAGTCGGCCATCCTGGGAAAGTGTCTGTCCCAGACAAAAATAAACACAATAACACATAAACCTATTTGATACAAATACTTAAACAAGAACCAGTACTTTAAGGATAGCATAACTACACAGATACATAGATATCGCAATTTGCCTAAGATATCACAGAAAAAGATATAAAAAAAATTAGATAACAATTTACTTACTATTTGTTAAACAAAACATTACTTCGAAAACTTTTGATTCGGCCATCCTTCCGAGGAATGACCTCATTGCTCTTAATTAGGTACTCTACTTACATGTATAAAAAAGAATAGAGAGAAAACACACGTTTAAAGCTAAACCTATACAATTATTAATTAATTCACTGGATACTTCTGCTACATAATTATTAAGCGTTGTGATTGTCGCAATCAATGAACTGTTGCTTCTACGTCGTCTTCACAGGGTCGATGTCCAATACAAGGGGTTACGTGATCCATTGAAATCCATTCGATTTGAAGGACAAGGTAAATCTCAGAAGTCTCAACATAAGCGCCCACCAGGTTCTCGTCTCAAGGGTCGACAGCTTTCAGTAATTTTTCCGCGAACATGCACGAGGCGCTTCTGCCAGAGGTGATGTTTCCAAGTTTGCCACGTATCGCCCACACAAGGAGCTATGGTTTAACAATTCCAGATTTGTTGTCCGCATGCACACACAGAGCTACGGGGCCTCGAAGCGGTACACCGCTTGCCCACACCAGGAGCTACGGCCTCGAAGCAGCACGTCGCTAGCCCACACAAGGAGCTACAGCCTTGAAGTATAACATCTGCCCACCGCTTGCCCACACCAGGAGCTACGGCCTCGAAGCAGCACGTCGCTTGCCCACACAAGGAGCTACAGCCTTGAAGTATAACACCTGCCCACCGCTTGCCCACACCAGGAGCTACGGCCTCGAAGCAGCACGTCGCTAGCCCACACAAGGAGCTACAGCCTTGAAGTATAACATCTGCCCACCGCTTGCCCACACCAGGAGCTACGGCCTCGAAGCAGCACGTCGCTTGCCCACACAAGGAGCTACAGCCTTGAAGTATAACATCTGCCCACCGCTTGCCCACACCAGGAGCTACGGCCTCAAAGCAGCAGGTCGCTTGCCCACACAAGGAGCTACAGCCTTGAAGTATAATATCTGCCCACCGCTTGCCCACACCAGGAGCTACGGCCTCGAAGCAGCACGTCGCTTGCCCACACAAGGAGCTACAGCCTTGAAGTATAACATCTGCCCACCGCTTGCCCACACCAGGAGCTACGGCCTCGAAGCAGCACGTCGCTAGCCCACACAAGGAGCTACAGCCTTGAAGTATAACATCTGCCCACCGCTTGCCCACACCAGGAGCTACGGCCTCGAAGCAGCACGTCACTTGCCCACACAAGGAGCTACAGCCTTGAAGTATAACATCTGCCCACCGCTTGCCCACACCAGGAGCTACGGCCTCGAAGCAGCAGGTCGCTTGCCCACACAAGGAGCTACAGAATTGAAGCGTCACATCTGCCCACGGGTAATATCCACACGCACCAGGTGTAGTAGCTTCCAACAGGTTGTCAAGTTGCAGTAATAATGTCTCAAGGAGAAGGAAAGGAAGGGAATGTTAAGGATTACTTTTCATTAAATATGAAACCTACATAACTACTGTAAATACGAGTATCTCTATTAATTTTAGTCTTCACTATCATCATCATCATCATATTCGGTCTCGGATTCAGATTCTTCGAATCTAATCCACGGCTTAATCTTGTCAACCGAAAATACATTAATATACTTTTTCTTAGAATAGCCCTCAACACTACTCACTTCATAACGATCATGATCAAAAACCGCGGTGATTTTATAGGGACCACTAAACGCGGGTGCAAGTTTATTACTCTCACCGGGGGTCTTAGTGACTCTCTGGACCATTACTAAATCTCCAACTTTATATGACCTGGCCTTACACCTTTTACGATCATATCTTTGTTTCATGTCATCTTGTTGTTTCCTAATTTTAGCACTAGCATCGTCGCGAATTTTTTGTAGGGTATAATTTGGTAAAGAATCGTTCGCATTTAACTCGTGTAAGTGGCCTTCGGTGACGTTGACGCTAGGTTTTAGCCTGAGGATCAAATTCAGATATAACGTTTTGAGAGCCATGGAGACCAGATGCACCAAGAGACCCGGTGTTATTGCGATCGCTAAGAGCAACTACTAACTTCTCTAAGACAGACGTTTCAGAACGGTTACCTAAACGTTCGCTTCGTTTTCGTTCACATTTTTGACGTTTGAATCTAGTCGAAGATGAGTCACTGGAGCTCGATGACGTAGTCGAAGAGCTACTCGAATTATATTTTCGAACCCTATGCCGTTTCCTTGCGTTGCGGCTTTGTTTGCGAGCCCTACGTCTATTATCGTTTAAGCTGGAGTGCCTGCTCGGCACTGGTGAATTTCTATGTTTACTACGAGACCGAGACCGCGATCGCGATCTCGATCTAGCTGGAGAAGGGGTACCCATTTTGAATCAAAAGGGATGTGAGGGTAGTAGAGATAAAGGAGAAGGAAAGACAATATTCGATCACTGTAAATGATATTTAACATTAATACAATTTACACCTACATATTGCATTTAACAAACAGATTCAGTTTAGTGTCTAATATACTCGTATAATTAAATAAGCAGAATTCAATAACGTTAACGCAATAGCAAAACCATTATGTATAATAATAACAAAAAAAAATAAGTGTGGGTATTTTCGTGTCAAAAGCAGCGTTAGTTATTATAAATCAACTGTTGCTATGTCAAAAGTTACGCAACCGAACCTAGGTATATGCTAAGTAAAAAACATTAAGGATGTAGGTAGGCGCCCCAGTCTAATTAGATTTCGATTTAAAAGTAGATCAATCGCCGGTAGGTACCCGTTTACCGCAGCTCGCCGTGAGGGTAGGACTTAGGAGGATGGTACAACGACGTATCCAAGCATCCATCCACCCAATTATTGTTTTGTACCCTAACTAACTTTTATGGTAAAACGACTAGTGTAAATGAAAACAAACAAAACCCAGGCATAATGAACACACATAATTCCAAGCGAATGGATTGTTGAATTACTCAGATAAATAAATTACTTACAAAATTTTGAAGAATAACGATATTCCCCAATAATCTGCATGGCTATTATTAAACCAATCGCTTGGTATTAAAACAGAGGACTAATAAGGCAATAACAATAAGTGGGTAATTATCATAGGTTGTTCAACGTTATTACGTTGATCAAGCTAATAAAACAATTAGAACAACTCACCCGTAATCTGCAACCAATTTTACCTTAGACCGTGCGGTTGACGCGATTAAATACCACTTCTGAACTTTAAAATAAAAACCGATATAAACGTTTAACAAGATTTATTTTAATTTTAATTATTTTAAATAACAAAATATAGCACATAAACGAGTCAACCGTTCGTTAAGTTGTTGTCGTCACGACGCTTGAAGAAAAAAAAAGGGCCTGCTGTCGATTGACGGGCATTTTTATACATAAAGAATTACCATAGAGAACACAATATTAGTCGACTAATTAAATCGATAACAATTTAACTTCTTCTACTATTATCCAATTTTTTAATATTAACACGAGTAAATATGACAAAGCACTTAGAAAGCTTATTTACGTTAGGAGAAACAAGACAAAAAATAGTAAAGTAGCAGTTACGTCGATGTTTCTCCAAGTGAGAGAATTGATGTCGGGACGTTGTATTATATGCTAGTCGCCCGGTAAACTCTACTTGCGCGATGCAGGATTTTGCGTAACGTCAGTATGATGCGTAGTTCGCATGTGGCGTTCTAGATGCCGCCACAGATGCTTGGTGGCAGAAATAGTACTTATAATTGAAAGAAATAAGCAGTAAATAAAATTAAAAAACATTAATCTGAACTGCTTTAAACAGTTCCACAGAGCCTAACGTTCAAAACAGTATGTTTTTCTGATCTGAAAACAGTTAAAGCTTGAGGCAAAATGTTACCGTCATGACAGTAAACTTTAACGTTTTAAGTAGCTTTACACAAAAATAACTGTTTTATTCATTTGGTGATATCGTTCAAACCATTGAAATTGACTTACATTACAGTAATGGTTTTTTTTTTCAGTAAGTATATAGTATGTTCAATCATTAAAAGTTACTGTTTTGTCTTTTACTGTTTTACAAACATTTTTTCTTACTGTAAGGTTATAATGAAATCGCTTTAATGTGTTGTAGTAGGTAAGTTTTTTTTTTGCAGTGTAGTAAGGATAACTATTAATACCAAAATGTTTTACCTTTCCAGGCTAAACTACAGTTGATGGCCTTCACTCCTGAAAGAACAACCTTACTGCAGTGTGTAGAGTCCACGCCAGAAATCAGCTATGACTCACAATTAGGTCTACCGGTAAGTTAAAATCCAATCCTATCCTACTAATAAATTATAAATGCGAAAGTTTGTGAGGATATTTGTTACTCTTTCACGCAAAAACTAATGAACGCATTTTGATGAAACTTTACAATAATATAGAATAACACATAGGATACTTTTTATCCTGATATTCTCACGGGATCGACATTTACGCGGGTGAAACCGCGGGGCGCAGCTAGTGATATTATAAGTAAAAGGAGGTAAGGTCCGGCGTTTCTAAATTTGCCAAAAATGTAAACAACAATGGCCGCTCTAAATTGAATAAAATCGATATACAAGAACATTACTTCATTTCGAGCGGCCATTTTTGTTTACATCTTTGGCAAATTTAGAAAGGCCGGACTATAGATAGTTTAACCCAACATTCGATCTTCAAAAACTGCACAATTTCATACTGTTGATGATTAGATAACGATACCCATCACGTCTGCAGAGTTTCGCTAGCTACTTAATTTAATTTGACTCTGTATAAACCTCAGCGTCTGCCTACCCTTCAATGAGTAATGACGATATGATGACATTATATTGACATTGTAAAGTTTCTGTACAGGGTCATTGGAAAAACATTAACAACCTCTTAAGAGGTCATTATGTACTCATCATTATGAACAACTTTTACTATGGGACCAACCCTGAAATCGCGAAAAAAAAAATCAGCTGTTCCTTACATTTTGACGAGTTATACGAACATAAATGTAGGAAACAGCTGATTTTTTTTCGCTATTTCAGGTTTGGTTCCATAGTAAAAGTTGTTCGTAATGATGAGTACCATGATCTCTTAAGATTTTGTTAATATTTTTCCAATAACCCTGTTTACAGGTTGTTCGGCAGAACGTTGAACATACGAAAATGGCAGATAGGTGGTCGTCTGCTACCTACCCAGCCCAAAAAAAAATACCTAGGCCCCATAGTTTTTTTAAATGTTTTTTTATTATTTATATTGTTTTTTCTATCTGACATTTTCGTGTGTTCAACGTTCTGCCGAACATCCTGTATATGTCTGTAATTTATTTATGGTGTAAAATATTCTATTCTATTATTTTTCCAGTTCTTTCCCGACCTCTTCACATTCAATATGCTCTACGGATCGGTGGACGCACGACGAACGACCTTCAACATGAAATACAAACTCGTGGAAACTGTGTTCGACTTGCTACAGGAGATTAAACCTTGTAGTTATTCATAAATCGTCGAACTTGTAATTGCTTTACCACTTTTGACAACAATTAAAACTTCATTAGGGTTGAAACTCTCTAACTGGCACATAGACAAATAGATTTTGTTCTATGACGTGCGAGCGTAGACAAAAAATAATGAGAGCAGCGGGGTAATTTCATAACACACTAAAGCCCGGTTTCCACCGCGAAAGAGTAATGAGCCGGAAATGGCTAAGCGGAGCGGACTTCGTTTTCATGAAATAGGTTTGCGTTTCCACCAAGAAAGAGTTTAGTCGTCTGATTCTCTCTGGACATGAGCGAGCTCATTTTTACTCTTTTTGCCCGCCGAGTCATTTCCGCTCGACTCTTTGTTGGTGGAAACACATGTAAGCAGTTTTCTCTTGCGAAGTAAAAGAAGTCATTAATGGGTCCGCTCCGCTCGCGGTGGAAACCGGGCTTAAGAGTAGGAATGGCTCACATTTTGACAGTTCAACAACATTCATTGCGTTATGTACAGACGCCAGCACATCAAGTTACCTGAAACGGTCAAATTGTCCCAATCAACTTTGAACCTTATGCTGTAGCGATAAAATTGAAAATCTATTAAAGAAATTTGACAGATTGTAGTAGCTTGATGTGCTGGCGTCTGTAGTAGACAAAGTCAAACATATTAAGAAGCAATGGATTCGCAATATCCTTCAAAATGATTCTGATTGTGATTGATAGTGTGTTACGCTACTAAGGTGCTGGACTCCCTTATTGGTTCCAGTAGTAAGAGTAAACGAGACAAATATTATAATATCTCTATCTCTGTCTATCCAACAACTAAGGACCAACAAAGTGGCTGTTACGGTACGGTTTCTTTGGAAAGTACCAGTTTAAAATGACTGACAAAAGACCATTTCATACACCAATCTACACGGTCTTCGCATGATCTGACCAAGATAATGTCTGGACTTTAAAAGAGACCTTCCTTCTCAGAGTAGTCATATGCATAAGAAACCCCAACCTCATCTAGTTTTAAAAACATGATTTGCGTGTAAAATTGTTTGTCAAAACCTACTTACAGAAAAAAAAAACATTTATCATTTACTATAAAAGACTATCGCTTTCTCATTAGATACACGCTGGCAACAATCTATACAATAATCTATTTATAAGCTACAATCAGCCGGGGTGGTAAAGCTATTACGAGGTCGACTATAAACTGGTGTATCAGTATCTATTATCATGTAAATCCATATCAATGTACATAAAACCAGTAAGAAGTACTTATGCAATTGTTTTATTCCCTTTATTTCGTTATTTACACATATTTTTAAATATAAGGATATAAAAATATTTAAAAATATACTTAAGTAAGTACCTACTTACTTACTTAAATAAAAACATCAAAATTCAAAAAAAAAAACAACAAAGTGAAAAATAACTTTAATTTCGGAAGTCGGTGTCTTTGGATCTGTATTTTAGTTTTTTGCCATCGACTTCCGAAATTAAAGTTATTTTTCACTTTGTAGTGTTTTTTTTTGGAAGTTGGTTTTTTTTTTCGTTAACAGGATCCCATCATCAGATCCTGCCCTAATGACAATGGGAAAGTATACCCTTTCCAAAACGGTCAAGCTGTACTCGAGAGTAATCGGGAAAATACATTAAAAAAAAAGATTCACGAACTGAGAACCTCCTCCTTTTTTTTAAGTCTTTTAAAAATAGGGACCCCACGCTCAGAAGTCGCGCGACCACGAGACCAGGAGGCCTACCACAATCTCTTAACGCGATCCATTTTAGGACCTAAACTGAACTGTTCTTCTAATTCGTACCATGACGTCAGTTTAACGATTCAGTTTAGGCCGTGCCATCTGCTGACAGCGATTGTCCCAAACTGAGTCGCAAGTTTTGGTTTCATTCATACTTGTTTGGTACCATGACGTCCATAGAGCAGCTCAAGCGATGCAGTTTAGGAACCTAAACTGAAATGTCTTGCTTTTGAATCGTTTTTAATTAGATCATGGTAGGCCACCAACAGTCCGTTCGCAGCAAGTAAGTAGCGTTTTGCAGACTGGAGGACGCAGCCTATCACCTTCAAGTGACACCTACCACATTTTTTTTTTGGGTGGGAAATTATCAAATAACTTCTCCCGCTCTGGGCGGAGCGAGAGGGCGTGTCAGACTCTTACTGACTAAGGCCCACCCGTATTCCTTCAGTTGCCTGTGCGTTGGGCTCAATTCCGGGCTACTACTACCTAAGTCCCCGTCACGAGAAGCTATAAATTTTGTAAACACATTCAGAGTGCGAATCCCTGAATGTGTTTACAAAATTTGCGTCGATGGCTAGTCTCCGTTGAGATTGGCCGCCATAGCCGAAATTCGGTCTGGCTTTGTCCAGCTAGGCCTGCGCAGACGACGGACTTTTCTCCGCGGCCGGAGAAAATACTTACTTAGAAAATACGCGGTACTTTTAATCCCTCGTTTGCGTTACTCGATACAGTTGTAAGCGATCTATTTTAGCGGACAAAAAAGTCTTGTACAGACGCCAGCACATCAACCTACCCGAAACTGTCAAATTTTCCCAATCAACTAAACCTTATACTTTAGCGATAAAGTTGAAAATCTATTAAATAAATTTTACAGATTGTAGTAGCTTACTGTGCTGGGGACTGTACCTCTCTCTCTCATATTGTACCAGGTAAATAAAACGCAAATTATTTCTATAAACAATTTATACTATTTTTATTGTATCGGATAAAAAATAACTAAAAACTACTAATAGTAAAAAAAGAAATACAACGCGACCTTTGCCTAACAAATCATGAAAAACTTTTATTTTTACAAAAAAAAATTTGAATTTCCTTTTTTAACAACTTTCACGATTTTTTACTTTTCATGTTTTTTTAATTTATTGGCAGTATGGTATATACAAATTTATATAATAATCTATCTCTTTATATTATTGCGCCTCACTTTTGCGTGCGTGTATCGATATCGATAAACTTCATCGATAGTCAGGATCGTTGCTTTTCGCCAAATCAAAAATGCGTCGACTTAAATTATCGACATTCTAGTACTGGTACGTATTTGATTAAAAATAGAATAGCCGTCGATTTTGATTAAAAAAATATATCTATCGACATAGTTACATAGCCAATATATTACTTTATGCATATTATAAGAGCGCACACAAAAGTAACAAGCGGTTACTGATTGCATTCATGTAATTTAAGACTCGTTTTTTGATAAAAAATATTTATTGAGTCTAGACTTTTTGGACCAAAAAAATACTTTACCCCACTAAATGGCCTGGGCTACAGCTATGAGGCCACAAATTGCACTTTCAAAACAACATTTTTAATACATTTAACATATTTTATGTGATGGACTAATCAGAGGCCTAAGAACTGTCCCCAGGCCAAACTACAAAGAAAAAATACCATTAAACATATACATAATCTAACTTCAAAGTCACATTAAATCAAAACAAATATTCAAATGTGATTTTGAATTTAACATCTGAGGCCTGACTTTTTTATCACAAGCGTAATCACAAAAAAATTATATAAAGATCGCTTTGAGTTGAAGAAATAGGCTCACGATCGTTTTAAAATAGGAATTCGAAAAAAGTCAGGCCTCAGTCTGGCCTGGCGGCAGCGGAAAACGCGATTTTAAAATAAGAATGTGTGAAGTTAGGCGCGCCTACCGCTTACCGTCAGGCCACGAAATAGAAAGGGTACATTCCTTGGCCTGAAACTTGTCTATCTTAAAAAAGACGGTACTTTTAATACACATAATAATATTATTAGTTCATGGGGTACGATTTAAGGTTCTAAAGTATTGTCAAGGGGTAATAAATGCTTGACGTTTAAATTAAAAAAAAAACATATGAAAGCAATTAGGGTCAGTTCATTAAATTAATAATTTACCCTTACCATTTGTGTCCCTTTTGTTAATTTAAATGCCCCTCAAAATTAAACTCATTTGACCCCTAATTACTCTCATATTAAAACCGTATTTTAATACTAGAGAAGTTCAAAGTTAATTGGATTTACCCTTTCTCTAATTAATAATAATTAATAACAATAACTATTCTCCATGAATTTGTATGGATTCTAAAACATATGAGTTCCATAGTTGCTAAATTCAATGGATTTTAAGCCCCACTATATTAAATAAAAAGCAAGATTATTGTTTTTTTTTTTTCGTTTAAATTAAAAGCTACTAAAACTACAAAGAATATATTTTTTTATTTTTTACTTAATATTTACAAGAATAAATGATTCAAATGATAAATGTGTTTACGTTCAGTTACAGAGGTGATTTTTTTTTTTACAAAAATTAATATTATCTACACAATTATTGCGTACACGAGTGCTCATTTTTTTTTTACATTTAAATATTTTTTTTAATAAAAACTTGCGATTTTTAAGTTGGCAATACCGTAAGTCGTAATTCGGGAATATATCTCTTTTTAATTTTTCGCGAAGGGTGAGAAATACCTCGAGGTATTAAGTACCCCCAAATTACCTGAACTTTACCCTAAATGGGGTGATTTAATTAAGTGATTAAAGCCCCAATGGGGTGGAATAATAATACCACAACAAGGTAAGCAGTACACCAAGTGCTTTCAACATTAAATACTCCCATACCAATGACAAAAATGTGTTACGATTTCAAAACTACTCTCCATACTCAGAACCATACAATTTCGCTCAAACTGTACTTTATAATCACGTCAGTGTAAGCTTCGTTATAAAGGAATACTATTCAGCTCGACTAATAAATAAATATGCTTAAACACACTGTATTGTTAAACTATCTCACTCGACTATGTTATAAGCACAGCTTGAACATGGATTATACCTTTGCACACAATATAATTATAACTTAACTGTTCCAGCGGTTGCGACACGATTCTTTTTACGTTACGAAATATACTATTTTATTTTGAAAAAGGGCTATCTTCATTTTCGCATTGCAAAGGCCCTAAGATAAAATTTGAACCCAACTGTAAGATTTTCCATCATCTGTGAAGCCTTTTTCCCAACTATATTGGGGTCGGTTTCAAGTCTAACCGACGTGGTAATTGCGTAACACAGTAACGGCCTGGCCACGAAGCTGGCAGCTTAGCGCGAGGTGGCGAGCGGTAAAAACAAATATACCAAAATGTATGAACCATGCCACGACGCACCGCTCGCAGCGTCAACGCTAGACAAAAGAAACCGCGCCGCTAAGCCATAAGTCGTGGCCGGGCGGTAACAGTAGGAATGGCTTTAATTTTGACAGTTTAACAACATACATTGCGTATAATTACGTTGTTGAGCAGATACATTTTTCGAACATATGAAGCAATGGATTAGCAATATCTGTCAAAATGATACGGATTCTGATTGATAGTGTTACGTAATTAGGATGCGGATGTCAGAAGGTTTTACATGTGCCAAATATTAATATTATGAAGCATTGAAAAGTAAGGAATTAAAGCTAAGAAATCAGCAATTTAGCATATATTTTTATAATAAATATCATAAGACATACATAAATATTTAACCACACAATTTGGGCAGTGCATTTTATAAATAATTTAGGGAAAGTTATTAATGTAATCACGTGCACCTAGCTTCAGACGTTTCATAAGTGCCTATGTAGGTTTAATTGAAATAAAATATTTTGATTTTGATTTCTTGATTTTGACTTGCATATTAAATAAATTATTTAAGCAAAACATTTTAGTACGATTTAGTTTTAGTGTGCCACTAAGAATTGTATTTAAACGTATTTTTTTTAATGTTAATGAAGGTTACCCTAGCTGGAGGTATACCCCCAGCTAGGGTAATCTTCATTAACATTAATAAAACACATTTTTAATTTCGTGTTTTTTTTTTCTTACAGTTTAATGGTCAGCACGAACCATCTGCACAAACTACATAACCCTCGCCAAGCCGAACTAGTTTTGCTATTGATTCGTCCTAGATTTCTGTTTCAAATTTATCTAACGGTTCTACATTTACAGCTGCCTATGTTTTCATGGAATTTAATCGACTGAAAGACACTGTACGAGACACCACAAAGTTTTATTGTTATCACGTCTGGGGGCGTTTAGTGTCCATCAATACTTGAATACAGAAATGAAAACTTCTTACATTTATTTTATTTCTTATTTTGATTGTTATTTTTTATTTATATCTAATCGTATGCTGCACCTGTTGACGTCATCGCGTCAACGCCGGCTGTCGCTCAAAACCAGCGCTGGGGCTCTGTCTCATATAGGGTCTTAGCATTATGCTGAACGATGACCGTTTTGCGTGGATGTGACGCATGTTCAAAACTTGTTTTATTTTTGTGTTTGTATTCTTTTTTGCTTCGTGTTTACCGCAAATAAACGTGTTTTCTTTCTGGAATATAAGCTTGTTACTCGACTACGGCAAAGCCAGGTAGACTATTTAAGAATGTTTGTATTTTAAAATGCGTGCCACGAAAGATGAGACTTGACACACCACGTGGTTTGACTTGCGCAGTACACGATTATAGGCCTCTTTAGCGGTTTGAGGTGTGAGCGCGGGACGGGACCGGACGTCATAGGGGCGGCGGGAAGAGCGCGGGAGGGGTCAAGTCTCATCTTTCGTGGCGCTAACTGTGCGTGTGTTCCACCGTAGCGAACCGATTTTGATGAATGATGTATCAATAGATTCGTAATAATGGTCCGGGTGACGTAGGCTATATAAATTCTCCCTAAATTTATTTTGCATGTAGGGTATTTTGAGCAGCGATCATAAGTAGAATAATATATGTTTTAAATATTTCTTTACGAATAAACTATTCTTAGTGGCATCACGATATTTCATTATTCTTGTTTGTATTTTAATTAAGCAAATATAATAATTGGATTTTAATATTAAACCCTTCAAATGAAGGTCGCATGAAGCCGTTTTTTTTCAGCTCAGAAAATATAATATTAAGGCTGGAATACATGCCAGTCACTAGCACAAAATAATGTACAGTTTTATAAAAAAAAACATATGTGCTTCGGGAATTATCGCCTATCTTCGGAAATACGAACGCATGATGGTGATCTAATATAGAGCTGTTACAACCATGGAAGTACTTGCCGATTTCGTATTACCATGCTTGCAAAATTATAGATTAACAACTCTATGCAATTCCAAAACTGACAAATGACGATCTGAGACCGGAGTAGGTGTCCCGGAGATAAAAAAAACTTTACACAAACTACGAATAAGTACAAACGCGCAATGATAGGTGCACTTACTACAAAGCGCGGCAGTACAAAACTGAGAAGCATTGTCTCTGTGGAAAGTTACTCTGGCGAGACGTTCGTGCAAATTCGGAAATACGAAGATTGCCGAAGCGCATATATTTTTTGGTTTACCTGTATGTTGCATGTCATTGCGACGTTCAGAGCCCCAATTCTATTTTATTACCCGTGAAATCTTACCACGTGCAAACCTCGTCAATATCGTGTCTTGTCGGCAAGTAATAGAAATGTCAACCGTACGGACAACATGTATTTTGAAAGTTCAAACCACGCCATTGTGTTATAGAGAATACGTTAATAGCAGATGTCGTGATTAACTAAGGAATTGACGTGGTTTCGAAGTAAGGAATCGGTAAGTGGTCATAGTGAATTGGTCAAGTTGTGATGGCGACATAATATTAGTTGTGATGGCGAAATGGCATGCAAGACACTTGCTTTGTGCGAGGTACTGGCATTGGTGTATTCTTAGCTTTATAAATATGTGTAACGGCTTTTGTCCAGCAGTGGACATTTTCTGATTATAAAGGATCTTTATGCCCAGCGGTAAAGATCCCCAAGTCAACATTTTAGTAAATCTTCAATTACGCTAAGCAACAAATTTTACTATGTTTCGGTTTTTATTTCAACGAAAACGAGTTAATAATAAATGTTATCATATTGCTTCGTTATTTTCATAAGAAACGATATTCTGTCATCTAATGTTACAAAAAAACAATAAAAACAGCTTTTTTTTTAAACAATAATTGTGTTATATTGATATATTTACACTGAAGATATTGGCGACATTTTGATTTTATTTATATTTATAATAATAATCAAGTCTTTAAAAAAAAATTGAAGTTTCGACCTCAATTGCAATCTTTTTGGAGCGGAAGCGCCTCCGCACACGAAGCTTAAAAAAAAAAATGCAATTTCATACATCGAACGCATTTTCATTCCACGTCACATCCTGTTAGTCAAAACAACGACCGTATTCGTCATAACTTTTGTCTTGTCTTTAGCAAATTCTAAGCTAATCTGTTAAAATATAATTGAGAACACTTTTGCAGTTGCATTTTAAAGCAATTTCGCTTAGGGTAATTTCGGTTACCCCGACGGCACCAGCCTTTGACCAAACATTCGAAGCCAATATCAACACAAATGTTTGACAAGTTGCTCAAAGACATCCGCTTTCGACAGATCCGCGAATTCCGGTGCGGATTTCCCTCTCTGTAATATCTCTATGGTACTTCTAGAGTCTAGTTGTTTCATGTGATACATTAGTTTGTTGACTGATATTGGGTGTATTGGTCTGGCAACGTTTAGACTGGTGTTTTTAAGCGCTCTCGCTAAAGTTTTGAGGAACTTCGACCATTGTCTTTCGTTTGACGTCGCTTCCGGGGTGTTTACTAGTACTGATGCCTTTTCTAGGAGCGCGCAGACGCAGCTTAGGGTGAACTGAAAGAAATTAAGATTGATTATGATTAGTCAGGCTATTTGAGATTGTCTACTGTCAAAAACTGTGTCTGTTGGGGCATTTATTGTTACGACACTTAACATATTCAGCCTATAATGTTCCTACTGCTGGGACACAGGCCTCCTCTCTGTGAGAGGGAATGGGCCGTAATCCACCACGCGGGCCCAGTGCGGGTTTGTAGAAGTCACATGTCTTCGAATTTTTGGTTCTAGGACATGCCGGTTTCCTCACGATGTTTTTTTTTCCTTCACCGTTTTGCTCAAAACATCGTTACGACACTTACGACGCCCAAAATACAGGTCACGGCTTCGATTCCTGCTTAGAAAATTATAATTTGTATAAACTCAATCTCAAAGCATTTATTTCAAATGAACAAATTACAGTCACATTGTCAAGGGGTCGCGCGCGGTCGGTCAGTCAGAAAGATGAAGCTAGTTGCCCATTCCAAAGCGTAGTAGGTACCTATGGAGTAGAACAGGCAATAACCTCCACGGACACTCTTTTAAATCAAAATAATACGGTTACAAAGTATTGGTTACATCATTTATGTTAAAAATTATATGTACCTATATGTGAGAGAACAATGCAGAACGTTAAAAGCGTCTGTAATGAAAAAATAAAAAACTTTGTTTGTCTGTAAAGTCGGTTTACGGACGATAATTTTACGTGATAACGTCATAAGAAATATCCGATCGTGCCTCTCTATCGCTTGTTCCGCGCTCTCGCTTGCACACTCGGCTCAGGCGAAACGTGACAATGTGTCATGCTTTTTCGTGCGTGCAGCCGGCGTTCATCGATTTATAAGACGTTATTACGTCAGCAATTCAAATATTAAATTATAATGAGCCATGGCAGCAAAGATATGACCAGTCCCAACTAACGGCGCGCGTTCACGAACATGACGCATGGATTAGCACCATTCAGCTCATTGTATAATTTACAGATATTTGTTTTGACTCTGCACCCTAATTGTGTAATCATTATCAATCTGAATCTGAATCATTTTGAAGCAAATTCCTAATCCATTGCTGCATAAGTACAAAAAATTTGACTGCTCAACAAGTAAATAACGCAATGAATATTGTTGAATTGTCAAAATGAAACCGATTCCGATTGATAATGTGTTACGCAATTGCCCCGCTGGTTGATAGTGCAAGAATAAGGTGTCTTCTTGTACTGTATGTGCCGCAAAAGGTTATTTTAAGGATTTCATCACAAAGAACAACATACTAAGAAAATAAATCCGATTTCAAAGATTTGGCAAGCTCTAAGAGTTACCAAAGATTCATGCAATATCATTTAAGAACCTCGACACATTGTTTTTTACAGGAGTGTTCTCATAAAATATGGTGCTGCACAAAATATGGCGCTTAAAGGTCATAGCACACATATTAACTCGAAAAGGGATCGTTACCGTATCAACTCGAGCCATTCAGTATTCTTTGTATGAAACTCCCTACTGCAACGCACACTAATCGGAATCGTAACGTAATCGCCTCGCTAGTTATATCATTTATGTTGAATTTATAATTATTATATGTGAGAATGATGTAAAAAAAAATAAAAAAAAAGTTGTCACACACCTTGTTTTTTATCATGTACTCGTATTGTATAGTTTACACTTCTTGTTTTTGAAAGAGCGGAGTCTCCTAATACAGGCATCTTTTGCTTAAGGCGGAGGTTCCCGAAAACGGTCAAAAAGTTGGTTTTTTAAAGCAGTGTATCTCTTAAACCGTAAATACTTTTGACCAAAGAAAAAAATATGATATTTTCAAGTCTATCTTTAATACAGTGATGGAACAGAAATCATAAATAAATATACATTAATGCATCAAAATAATGTTCAAATACACCTCTTAATTTTCTTTAAAAGCAGTTTATCCCTTCATTAACAATTTTAATTACAATTAAAAATATACCATTAAATGTCTAATGCCAAACTGCATTCAGTGATGGATTATTTATTATTAAATAGTTTTTGTAAATAGATAATTTCTTCATATTTGCAATAAATTACCACCGTTGTGTCATCGCGCTTCTCTTTCTTTTCTATGCAGTCCGACAGTGACCGCGCTTTAGGTCATGTAGTCGCCTTAAAAGGAGGCTCCAATCTCAAATTTGTTGTACGATTAAGGTTATCAATAAACTATTTTTTTTTTTTTTTTATCATCCCTGTTCATTTAGATACAATCTGTATGCAATAAATTGAATACTTACAGATGTAGTGAGGGCGTAGGGCGTTCTCGCGGGGTCGAAGGCTTCCGCTAACAGACTGCAAGACTCCAAGATCGGCGACCAGCCCGATGTAGTTTGTATGTAACTGTAAATATAACATTATTTTATAACAACCGCTTAGTGAAATGGATTACTTTATTTATTAAAGCTGTGATTTGTAATTGATTTTACAACTAAGAGCGTATTCCACCCAACTATTATACAAACCCTCTTACTAATAAACGTTGTATAGCGTCTGTATAGTTACACAACGCTTTGTCTTCTTCTTTCGAAAGTCAAATTACTGACGACTGAACGAGAGAAATCGGTGTGTAACTATTCATCTGATATAATACGTTTATTAGTAAGGGGGAAAGAATAATTCTTATAATGAGAATAAATTTTGAATTTTTGCCAGTTTTTCCATACGAGAACTGTCAGATTTCAATTTTATTCCGTGGATAAAAGATAAATCTGACTTTGGTAAAATCAGCCCTAAGTTGAATTGCAAATATCACTATTAGGATTGAACTCCTACTCTTACTATTAATAACTGAAACAATCCTAAATCTAGAAAGTTTTTCAACCTCGTACGGGATATCGTACTGTCAAAATAATAAAAGGATTTTATCGTAGTATATAAAGATTATATAGCGTATTGTAGTTTCTGCAAACCTTTACACAGACTATGATCAGACGTTGTTGAGACTCATAGACAAGAGGCTTGGCCAAGAAGTTTGGCACAGACAAACGTCATAGAAAATTATCAAATAACTTCTCCCTCTCTGGGCGGAGCGGGAGGACGTGTCAGACTGTTACTGACTAAAACCCATCCGTGTTCCTTCAGTTGCCTGTGCCAGGTGACACGGTATCTCTTTCGCACAACCCGCGACCCTGGCAGGCATCGGCCCTAGCGGACCTCGTCAGTTAGTGCTGACATCTCTTTGAGGCGCGCGTGGCACACAACGCGCCGTCGCCCCGGGCCTGCTCCTTACCGGACGGCGAGCTGCCCATTGCTCGCCGTACAATCTCTTAGGCTAATAATATATGTACCTACAGATCCAGTGAGTGTCGGTTAGTATCGGAACTACTGCCCAGGGTACTTCACGCGAAAACGGTTCTTATAAACTCCATAATTTGGTCCTTTACAAACCGAGACCCGTACCGCAGAAAGCACGTTATGCCGTTAGTCCCGGCTGTCGCCTTTGACAGCCATTATGAGTAATCAGAAAGAAAGAAGAAAAAAAAAAGAAAAAAAAAAAAGAAAGAAAGAAAGTCTGACAACCAGTCTTACCAAGGGGTAGTCGTGATATACAGTAAAGGATTGTGAAGGTCAGATAGGCAGTCGCTCTAGGTGAAATACTGGTGTTTAGCTGCATCCGGTTAGACTGGAAGCTGACACCAACCTAGTTGGGAAAAGGCTCGGCAGATGATGATGACTTACTTCCTATAACGCGTTGCCAAGGCAGCTAGATTCCCAGCATATCTCGTAGCGACAGAAGGTAATGCACGCAGGATTTTGGCCCAGAACTACATATAGTTAATATCTATTAGGCAACTTACTTCCTTAGAGGGGATCGTGGCTAAGTCGTGCGTGTAAGCAGCTCCACAAGTCACTTGCCGAGGTCGGTCCATGGACTATCTTTACATACCGAAATCCCTTCGTGTTTCGCAAAGCACGTTAAGCCGTTGGTCCCGGCTGTTATTCTTAGATCTTTGCCAGTCGTTATGGGTAGTCAGCAGCCCTAGTGTGTCGTTTTACCCAGTAACTGGGTTGCGGAGGTGAGATAGGCAGTCATACATATACATAATCAGCCTATAATGTTCCCACTGCTGGGACACAGGCCTCCTCTCAATGAGAGGGAGTGGGCCGTAATCCACCACGCGGGCCCAGTGCGGGTTGGTAGATGTCACATGTCTTCGATTTTTTGGTTCTAGGACATGCCGGTTTCCTCAAGATGTTTTCCTTCACCGTTTTTTTTTGAGAGCAGTGGTGATGAAATAATTTACACAAAGTAAAGCGCCTATCTGGATTCGAACCTACGACCTACAACTTGTAAGTCGCGGTCGTTACCACTTGGCCACCACTGCTCTCACGAGATAGGCAGTCGCTCCATGTAAAATACTGGTATTCAGCTGCGACCGGTTAGAACGGAAGCCAACCCCAACATAGTTGGAAAAAGCAGGCAGATGAGGAGTACTTACTTCCTATAATGCGGCGCCAAGGTAGCGAGGTTCCCGTCGTCTCTCCGGGCGGCTGAAGGGAGCGCGCGCAGCACTTTGGCCCAGAACGTGCGCTGGCGACAGTGGGATGAACACACGCGGCTTATGAACCGAGATATCAGCGTCTGTGCGAGAGATAATATCAATTATATTATGATGCGTTGAGAAAAACTGTTTTTTTTTTTTTTGTATCGTGTTTCCGTCACTTCCGTGAGGTTTTTTTGACAAATAAACTGATTTTTAAACGGATGTTTTCAAACTTTTAAGTTAAACCCAAAAAAAATGTCATCATATCTTTTTTTAATTTTTTTATTAAAATGTATAGATTTAGATATCGACCCATCACGTCTGCCGAGTTTCGCTAGCTAATTTCATTTGCCCCTGTCCTTTTTACTTTAAGACCAATGTAACAAATAGGTTCAACCTTAGTGAAGTTTTAATTAACTGGCAAATTGTCGACTTTAAAGGGGATTTATGATTTTAAAAGCCCTACCGTCGCGCCATTTTGTTTTTTTTTTCAAAATGGCGGCCATGCATGTTACCTATATAAATCGATAGCTGATATCAATGCAAACAGAAAACATACTAAGACCAAACCCCGTTAAGTATCACGTTGCCGAGATATCAACGTTCAAAGTTGATCACGTGACATCCATATTTTTTTTTAACTTGCGGTACAGACACATCAACCTACTACAATCTGTTAAATTTCTTTAATAAATTTTCAACTTTATTGCTAAAGCGTAAGGTTCAAAATTGATAGGGAAAATTTGACAGTTTCGGGTAGGTTGATGTGCTGGCGTCTGTACATCATGTTGCTTAGATGTCAAACATCTAAGCAACATGATGTACAGACGCCAATTATTTTAAACATTCAGTGATTATTTCGCAAGCTATAGATTTGCATAGGTTTCATGAGAGGCCGCCATTTGAAAAAAAAAAACAAAATGGCGGACGGGTAGGTATACCACGAGTCTCCAAAGCCCTTTAATCAGGTACGACACTAGCTTGAAAAGTACCGTTTCTTGCTAGCTGTCACGATTTTGGAACTTGAGTTTGATAATTATGATAATAACTCACCCGGCCCTTCCTAACAGACAGCATCTGCTGCACTCGATCACTGTGTAGCACGCCCGCGAACATCTTGTTAACCAGGTCCTCTTTGTCCTCGTCTAGAAGATTCTTTGTGGGCGCCGGCTTCTGGTTAATTGCTAGGTTTACCACCTGTGGGAAAAGAAAGAAAGCAAGAAATAATTATTTCATCAAACTACGAAAAAAAAAGTCAGTCAAAAATAACACTAAGGCGGCTCCACCCACTGCACCGCACCACGCGACGGGGCGCAGATAACGCGCCCCCGCGCATGATTTTTTACACACAAATTCAATAAAAAACGCGCTTCCGCGCGTGGAATTGGGCTCCGTTTCCCGCGCCCCGCTGCGTATTGCGGTGCAGTGTGCGAATCGCCTAATTGTTGAGACCGCTCCTCTCAACCTCGCCGCGCGCGTGCGGCTGTGAGCGACCTGCGCGGGCACGCACGCACGCACGCACGCACGCACGCACGCACTTGCGTTCATAAACGTCCACATATTCTCTTATTTAAATTTTAAACAGATCGTTGTAATTTAAATTCGTTTACTTCTTCATTATACATATAATACAGTCCACTTTCCTTTCATTTCGCGCCACCACGACCTATCGTGGCGATCACAAATTTTTCAACTAAGCTAGTTTTACAAGTCAAGTATTAGTTTTATGAGGTCATTCATCTGCCTAGCCTTTTTCCAACTATGTTGGGGTCGGCTTCCAGTCTAACCAGATGCAGCTGAATACCAGTATTTTATATGGAGCGACTGCCTATCTGACCTCCACAACCCAGTTACTAGGTAATACGATACCCTTTAGTAAGACTGGTTGTCAGACTTTCGGGCTTCTGGACGACCCGTAACGACTGTAAAAGATCCACGAATGACAGCTGGGACCAACGGCTTAACGTGTTTTCAGAGGTATGGAGGGGTCTTGGTATGTGAAGATGGTCACCCATCCTCGGACCAGCCACGGCAAGCGTAGCTTAACCTGATCGATCGACCGGGCGACTGTTATTACTTAGCCTCAAGCCCCTCTATTAGTTTTATGAGGTCTACGGCATTAATAGACTTTGTCAGTCAAACCGGTATATTTCCTTACCTGTCTTTTATCAATACTCTCGGACTTGGGACTGTCCTGCTTAGGCCTCCGCTGCACCGACTCGATGTTCTTCAGGAACAGATTGGACACGTCTTGTTGTTCGTTCTCTGCTTCTTTCTGCGCTGCCTCTAGCTGCTTCTGTTTCTCTTCTCTTTCCTGTGGAGTACCGAAAACTATTTATTTTTACTGTGTTTTAAAAATTATGGTTAATAACCGCATCAATCCGTTACGTAGTTAAGGCAAACACGAAAACTGACTTTAATTTATAAATAATGTATATTTTACCTTCAATATGAGCGCGTTGGATATCGCCAGTGGGTCGTTGAGCTCCTCTAGCCTCAATAATATCAGGTATAGCGCCTCTATGTCTAATAGTAACTGTTTCGTCCGTTTCATTTCTCTTGGAACCTGTAAAAGTAAATAAATAGGGTAACATTAAATGGATAATATGCATACATTTGTAGCGGTATCTACCAAGCCACATGCGAACAACGCGTCATACTGACGTCACGCAAGTCCTGCATCTCACAAGCGGAGTTTACCGCGCAACTAGCATAGATACAACGGCCCGACATGAATCATCGGGCACTTGCCCGCCAGACACAACACCCGTCTGGTCGGAGGATCCCCCCTTTTCTATAGAGTATGAGTGAACTTTACACCCTGTTCCTCATACCTCTATACATTATATGGATATATTAGAAAACTATGAGTATCAGCCCTGCGTTTGGATTTGTGCTATGGCTTGTTGACTATTTTACAGTAGCAAGTTCAATTTAATTCACTTTTATTAACTTACTAGCAGTGCCCCGCGGTTTCACCCGCATAAATGCCGATCCCGTGGGAATATCAGGATAAAAGTTATCCTATGTCCTTTCCCGGGACTCAAACTATCCCTATGCCAAATTTCATCTAAATCGGTTCAGCGGATTAAGCGTGAAGAGGTAACAGACAGACAGACACACTTTCGCATTTATAATATTAGTATAGATTCGAGCGCAACAGTTCAAAAAACTAAGTTATAATCTCATCTACCATCACCAACTTTAATGTAACCCTCTTGAACCAATCGGTGCAAACATAACGCATTACTCCAAAGCGTTTGCGTAATTTGACACCTAACAAATCGTCGTTGCCACGTAACGCGCACACGTTGTTGGCAAAATTGTGGTGTCTCTTCTACAAAAACGATTAGTGAAGAGTTGATCATAGTCAGCCTATAATATGCCTATTTCAAATAATGTACTGAGTTTCATCTTGACATGGTAATCATAAATTGATTTGATTGAGTCTAGTAGCTAAAACTGTTTGCATGCCTTAGTTAGGGTAGTTAGTATAGGATCTTTTTAAAACTTAACATCGGTAACTTGTACCTACTTACTGTGCAAATAAAGAACTATTCTATTCTATTCCCTCTCAAAGAGTGCGCGGACCCAGAGCGGGTTGGTAGATGTCACGTGTCTTCGAATTTTTAGTTCTAGGACATGCCGGTTTCCTCACGAAGTTTTCCGTTACCGTTTTTGAGAGCAGTGGTGATGAAATAATTTAAACAAAGTAAAGCCTGTAAGAGATGGCGAAATGACCTTGACGCGTACCACGAGAGCTGGTTCGAGGTGGCGCGGGAAAACAGTTCCTGGAAGGATTTGGGGGAGGCCTTTTTCCAGCAGTGGGACACTATAGGCTAACAAAAAAAAAAACTGTTTGGGTTCTAATCTACGACCTACAACTCGTAAGTCGCGGCCGCTACCACTGGGCCACCACAGCTCCAGTGAAGAGTTGAAGTAGAGATTAATGTTGTCGTTGATAGAGGGTTATTTACCTCAGTAGGATGCGTGGTGCTAGCAACACTGGACGCGCGCGACATGCGCGAGGGAGCTGTCTCGTTGCCGACCACTTCCACGTCGATTATCTTGCGAGGGGCCGTTACACTGCCACACTGAAAACAATACACAAATCATTATTAACTATTTGTGAACACAACGCATAATAACTGACTGGCTTAATTATTTTTGAAGTGAAAACTTCTTTAGGCGCGTTGGGAATTTTCTTGAGATGGGAAAAACCATTGAATTCGCGCCACTGTTACCGTAACCGACACCGCTTCGGATGTGTTCGGCTGTCCTCGGGATGTACTCGGTTTTACTGTATATCCGATATATCAGTGAGTGATGGCAAAGTATACTGTTTGTGTTTTGTTTTCACTTCTGTCGGCACTCCCGGAGTGTTTTTTTTTTCTCGTGACTAAATATATTTGTGAAAACAAATAGCGATAGCCAATCTAGCGGTCACGAAGCGTGTAATTTGTTAACCCTCTTTGACAACGTGCCAGCAAACATAGCGTACGCCGCGAACGTCAAGGTGTCCCCTAGCATAACATAATCAGTCTAATGTTCTCACTGCTGGGACACGGGCCTCCTCTCTGAAAGACGGAGTGGACCGTATTGCACTAAGCGGGCACAGTGCGTTGGTAGATGTCACATGTCTTAGAATTTTTGGTTTTAGGACAGGCCGGTGTCGGTGTGCCAAAGACCAGATAAATATTGCTGAAATACGTTGAATTCGGGTAGCACAGGAACGGGTAATGAGGTAATGCGTTTGCTTTATGCCTAGTAGTGTCATATTTCTTCAGTTATTACAATTTATTTGGGGTTGACTTTGAAGAAATTCAAATACTATTAAAAAACGGAGTGATATTCAGGGTTCAGCAACGCTAAAGCGCTCGGAAATCACAAATGTTTTCCGAGACACTCGAACCATGCCATTGGTCCCGACTGATCTTTGTAGAAGCCCAAAAGTCTGACAAGCAGTCTTTCGTAATGTTATCGTGTTACCTAGTAACTGGGTCGTGGAGGTCAGATAGGCAGTCGCTCCATGTAAAATACTGGTATTCAGCTGCATCTGGTTAGACTGAAAGCCGACCCTAATATAGTTGAAAAAGGCTAGGCCACTAGGCAGATGAATGACCTCATAAAACTAACACTTGACTTGTAAAACTAGCTTAGTTGAAAAATTTGTGGTCGTGGTGGCGCGAAATGAAAGGAAAGTGGACTCTATTATATGTATAATGAAGAAGTAAAGAAATTAAATTACAACGGTCGGTTTAAAATGTAATTAAGAGAATATGTGGACGTTTATGAACGCAAGTGCGTGCGTGCGTGTGGCTGATTTTACATGGAGCGATTCATGTAAAATAGTGGTATCCAGCTGCATCCCTTTAGACTGGAAACTGAACCCAACATAGTTGGCAAACGGCTAGGCAGATAACGAAGTAAATTACCTGTAACTTGCCCAGCGAGTTCTCAAACTGTGTGGGTACATAAGTGCGTGGAGTTCCGCTGTCTTCACTCGTCGAGTTGTGTCGGTTGGAATTGTGACGTTCCCTGTGTGTGTGGGTCTCTTGTTTTACACCTAGAAACAATATTAAAAGGATTATAAAGAATTTATTAAAGGAATAGATAAAAAAAACCGATCAAGTGCGAATCGGACTCGCGCACCGAGGGTTCCGTACAAATTTGTAGGTATGTAGATAGTTTATCACGGGATTTTTTAAAAAATGTACCTACAAATTTACGGTTTTCGGAATTTTTCCTTTACTTGTGCTACATGGCGTTGCTTCTTGCCAAATTTCATGATTCTAGGTCAACGGGAAGTACCCTATACATTTTGATTCCCTTGAGAGTGTCGAAAACCTACTAATCTGCATTCGCGATTTATTTTCCAAAAATGTAAAGAAATATGGGTTTATGGAAAAATAACTTTAAATCTTACACAATAAAGTTCAGTTTACGCTACAACTTTAATCATTTTTACAACTTTTTCAATAGTGCTAGTCACTTTGAAATCAACTTAATTACCATTTCCATTCCATTCCTCTCTCTACTTATTTAAATATTTGCTGTGCCCGACAGGGTCCATAATTGTTTCCATTATTTTTTATTTACCACCTGTAATTGTACATTATGGATTGCAATAAACAATTTGAGATTTGATTTGATTTGAGATAAAATAAAGTTGATATTTGTTCAAGTTGAAATAATATTAATTTGAAACATAAGTTTGAATAGACTTTATACACCTTTACCTTCATATTCGAGGTAAATAAGCATTATACCAGGTATATTAAAAGAAATAAACCTGTGTGTGCCCGACAATTATGTATTGCGTAGGCGACAGCCACGTTTATTGGCGGTACCCAGTAGTAGGACCAATCTACTGAGTAAAGCCCCTATAACGCGCACCTTGCGTGTACTTAATGACGTAGCAGACAGTATAGATCTTTTTACTTGTTCTCTGAGTGAGTTCACAAAAACCACGATGCACAGAATATGTTATTGTAAATAATACAACTGAAATTATGGCCACACTATTGAATTAGGAAATTCCTGTAATGATAGTGATGTTGAGTTAATAAATAAATAAATAAATGATATATAAGTTATGTATGAATGACGTACCTCCACTATAAAACGGATGGTTCTGTTGATTCGCCTTGTGCGCCTCTTTGACACCTTCCTTTTCTTTACTGGCTTGTCGCTCTAAGAACACCTGGAATTAAACAAAATACTACTATTATAAACTGAACTGATGAAATGTGAGTGTACTAGAGGTACATCTCTGCCTAACCATCATCATCTGCCTAGCCTTTTCCCAACTATGTTGGGGTCGGCTTCCAGTCTAACCGGATGCAGTTGAGTACCAGTATTTTACATGGAGCGACTGCCTATCTGACCTCCACAACCCAGTTACTGGGTAACACTACATGATAAGACGGACTGTTCATGTCGTGTCGGCATGGAGCTGTACGTCTGTGCGTATTGTTGAGCTACTCACCGTGTAATAAAAGTCGTGGATGTACGGCGTGCCCGTGTTGAGCTGTAGCATCTGAATGTTGATGAGCCATTGCTTCTCTCTTAGTGTCATTAGACCCGCGTAGTCGTCGGTGTCGCTTCCGCTAGCATCGTCGCCATTCATTGAGTGCCTGAAAATAGGAAAAAATATAGTGGTATATTATTGTTTTAGAGAGGAAGGTAACGACACTTGTACCACAAAGAACAAGGAAAAAGTTAAGCTCGCAAGTTCAAGGTATAAGTTTGACCGAATTTGTACACATATTTCGCCAGTAATATTGCAAATCCCATGTCATAGGGGGCGACTGCGGAGCGTATGGTCCTGGGGTCGGGCGTGTTATTGAGTTTTTCCATTAGGAATTTCTTAGTAACGGCCCGGAGTTTGGAACATGGCGGTGTGATACCCCCGTGCCTCGGAAACCACGTTAAGCCGTTTGTCCTGCGACTGATCTCTCTCCGGTCATGTCGGATTCCCGTCCCATCGCACTATAAGAGTGAGGGAAGAGGGATTACACCTGTCTGAGCACACGCCTGCACTATAATATCTCCCGCGCCGAAGGATAGTCTCCCTTGAGATCAGCCGCCGAAGCCGAAATACGGTCTGGAGTACTTTATTCATAGGGGGCGGTCCTATTACATGTTGAACCGGACACAAATCCAGACTCCAGGATGCCAGAATTTTTTAACAGAACCCGACTCTCGGATACCCTAACACGTTTGTGACCATGAGTAGAATCCATACTAATATTATAAATGCGAAAGTGTGTCTGTCTGTCTGTTACCTCTTCCCGCTTATACCGCTGAACCGATTTTTATGAAATTTGGTATAGAGATAGTTTGAGTCCCGAGAAAAGACACGGGATAGTTTTTATTCCGATATTCCCACGGGATCGACACATATGCGGGTGAAACCGCGGGGCGCTGCTAGTATGCATATCTTATATATAAAATTCTCGTGTCACAATGTTAGTTACCATACTCCTCCGAAACGGCTGGACCGATTTGTATGAAATTTTGTGTACATATCGGGTAGGTCTGAGAATCGGCTACCATCTATTTTTTTTTTTTGCAAAACGACGTTTGCGGGGTCAGCTAGTATTTTATAAAATCTTTAGTAAATAGTACGCAAAAATAAATTGAAAAAATAACTTACCTATTATTATAAGTCCCATTAACCCTCTGATTATTGAACATCGGATGACTAAACTGAGTATTAGTAAAGACATTACTTCTATTATTTAACATCGGGTGATGATTCGCGTTATGAAAACTATTATTGAACTGCAACATAGGATGCGTATTTTGTATTAATTGAACCAAATTCTGCGACGTCAACCCTTGATTCTGCTTCGAGTTGTTATAAACCCGACTTTTCTGAACTTTCTGATCTTTTTGCTGTTGTTGAGCTGCTTTTTGGATCGGGTTCTTGTTCTGTGGCGAGATGTTGAGCTGGTTCATATGGTTGTGTTGGTTGCTGGGTGACTGTTTGATGTTGTTGGGTGGCTGCGGCTGGTTCTTTATCAGCATTGGTTGGTTGATCATGTTTGGTTGGCTGATTGGTTGCTGGTCTGGTTTTGATGGCATTGAGGGCTGGAAAAATGAAATAGGTTTGTAAGTAAAGATCTTGCATTATATAATAACATCGTGAATGTATTCTGCGAAGAGGTCGGCAGTTTTGTACAGCATACTCACATTTTGACAGTTATATTTAAGTTTATAAAGGCGGATACAGACATTGCGAATATCTGTATCCGCCTTTAGAGGGCGAGCAGAAATACTATAGGCCGACCGCTTAACTTTGACGTTGCACTGAGGTAGAAGAGCGGTGATGTATATATAATAGATGAATGAAAGAAGTCTTATACCATAACAAAATATAAATTTATGATACTTACACGAAAATTAGGGTTATACTGAGGCATATTTGAGTTAAAATTCTGCCTCTGCATATTAATACCCGGGGGCGGCGCTAACATCCTTGGAGGCTGACTCATCATATGCTGAAACTGATTCATGCCAGGAAACTGGTTGCCATTCGGAATCATCTGGTTTTGACCCATCTGATTATGATTCTGACCCATCTGGTTATGATTCTGACCTATCTGGTTATGATTCTGACCCATCTGGTTGAGATTTTGACCCATCTGATTGTGATTTTGACCCATCTGGTTGTTAGGTAAGTGGTTGCTCATTTGGTTCATACTCTGGCCCATTGAAGGCATGTTTTGTCCCATTTGGTTGGGATTCTGACCCATCTGGTTGGCATTTTGACCCATTTGAGGCATATTTTGACTCATCTGATTCACATTTTGTCCCATCTGATTCATATTCTGTCCCATCTGATTAACATTTTGCCCCATCTGATTCATACTCTGCCCCAACTGCCCCATACTTTGCGTCATATTTAAATTCTGCCCCATCTGGTTCACATTCTGACCCATTTGATGAACGCTCATGTTTTGGGTCAACTGATTCATCATGTTACTCCCTGGTCCAATGGGATTATTCGGGAACTGGTTCCCAATTTGGTTGTTCATGTACGGGGTTCCTTGTCCCATTGGGTTGACGTGGTTCTGTAGTAGTTGGTTGTTTTGTCCCATTTGATTCATGAGTTTGCTGAGTGGTTGGTTCATTTGGCCCATACTGTGGGTCATTGACTGTTGGGGCGCAAATGGAAGTGGTACTGGCGCCTGAAGACCCGGCGGCCTTTGGAGTATTACCGGGGGAAATCTTGGCTGGAAAATAAAATATGATTTTGTTAGACTCATCATCTACCTAGCCTGGCTATGTTGGGGTCGTTTTCCAGCCTAACCGGATTCAGCTGAATACCAGTATTTTATATGGAGCGGCTGCCTATCTGACCTCCACAAACCAGTTATTGGGTAATACGATACCCCATGGTAAGACTGGTTGTCAGACTTTCGGGCTTCTGACGACCCGTAACGACTGTCAAAGATTCACGAGTGACAGCCGGGACCAACGGCTTAACGCGCTTTCCGAGGGACGGAGGGGTCTTGGTATCTAAAGATGGTCACCCATCCACGGACCAACCGCGGCAAGCGTAGCTTAACCTGATCGATCGAACCGTGCGGCTGTTATTTCTTAGCCACAAGCCCCCTAGACAAACAGTAACTAATAATGATATTTATTTTATTACCTTGGAAACATTTGTTTGTGTGGGTAGAAATGAGCATTATGACCAAAATATTTTTTTTAGTAGCTTCTTTAGTTTAGGAGTCACCAACAAACAAACTAAAGTCCGACCGCGGCAGATTTGCCTAAGATGTAAACAACAATGGCCGCTCGAAATTGAATAAAATCGATAAACAAGTTTTTATTTTAAGTAATGTTAGTTTAGAAAGATGAGACTTGACACACCACGTGGTTTGACTTGCGCAGTACACGATTATAGGTCTCTTTAGCGGTATGAGGTCTGAGCGCGGGACGGGACCGGACGTCATAGGGGCGGCGGGAAGAGCGCGGGAGGCGGGGTCAAGTCTTATCTTTCGTGGCGCGCATTATACAAAGGGCCTTTGATTAGCACTTGTCAAGTTGTTAAATCCACCATTAGTAGTAACTGACCTGGAAGTAGTTCTGGTTGAAGGGCGGCTGCTGCACCTGCTTCTGGCGCAGTTGCCGCTCCAACTCCTCAACTGTGCACACATTCTTCAGTCCTGGTACCGGCTGGGGGGGAAAAGAAGTGTTATTCACCTGAAGAAAAAAAATTAAAACAAAATCAAAAATCACACATATTATAATATCACGCCTGTACTTAAGCCCTGAAGGGAGGCAGAGGTGTATCTATAGTACAACGTACACCCATATTTCACCAGTTATGTTGAAGTCCCATGTAATAGGGGGCGAGCCTATTGCCATCAACGGGGGAACAAATCCAGACTGGGCTGCTGCTGAGAAATTCCCAATGATGATAATGCGATCCGACCGATTTCGGCCAGGGCGATTGCTTCATTGGCAAAGTGTTATTATAACCCTATAACACTTTTCCCGACCTGGGAGTCGAACCCTGAATCTTATGTTAGCAGTAGTGCTCAAAAATCGAAGATTCAAATTGGCATAGCATTAGACAGCCCCAAAACGCGCACCCTTCACCACGTCCTCGTGTTTTAGGAGGGAAGAAGTGGCGCAACAAACTTGCCAGTAATTTATTATGTTATTGCACGTAGATATGGTATGTTCCAAAAGTATCTTGACGGAAATGTAAACAAATGGATCAAGAAACGTACTTGTGGATGCCAAATTGGTTAATTTTATAACCCCACTTTTCATTGATGTATTTTCAATAGGGATGACGACGGAGTAAGTAAACGAAATTCTATTTAGTCCGTCAGTTAGATTATCAAAAAATAATGGACACATATTTTTTCTTGTGTCAATCAACCAAAAAATTAAAAAGATAAAGCGTGTCAAAGTTTGGGAGTGGGGCTTGTGACGTCACGTGTAGGTAAAAATTGTACCAACATGTGACGTCATGCTACATTTCAAATCAATATATCTCTGTAATGTTTTGATTATGTGAAAAAAGAAAAAATACTTTTTAATAATCTACCTGATAGACTAATACAATAGACCTATTACAATTTAATTGTGTTATTTAAACAATAATTGTTGGTAAATGTTGTTAAATGCAAAGCTGAAACCTTTCGGTTTTATTCAATTGAGTGATTTTGTAAGACTTTAACCTGAACAGGGTTTGTCTATATTTTCAACGGATAATTTTGAAACAGATTCATCATACTCTTTTTTTTTTGTGCGCGTTGTAAATCCTCATGGAGTTCCTCCATCGTGGGGATGATGACAGAGGGGCATGCCGGACTCTTACCGGCTAAAACCACCGCGGTGTTCCACCTCTACCTGTGGCCGGTGGTGCGGGATTCACATAAGCTCCTGCCCTTATCCTAATTGATTTGAGGTCAGCGCAACACGTCTTTTACTTTCATACTTCTCTATTAGTCGTCATCTCGGTAGTCACCCCCTTTCTAAGTATACCATCATTCACACAGTCCATGCATCGTCTTTGGTCTTCCCCTACTCTTATAGCCATTCATACTCAAAACTTTCCTAACCACCTTTTCCTCATTCCTCGGTAACACAAGCCAGTACCATGACAACCGATTTCCACACAACTTTTCAGTTACCAGTCCCTTTCAGACTTCTCTTATGTACTCATTTCTTATTCTATCCATTCGTGTAACACCACACGTCTCTCTTAGCATTCTCATCTCAGCTGCATGCAATTGCCTTTCATGCATCCCTTTTGTGGCTCAACATTCTGATCCATACAAGACAGCAGATCTAACCATGGTTTTATATATCTTCGCCTGAAGTTTAAGGGGAATGCGGGAGTCGCAGATTGTTCCCGTGACCTGCCGCCATTTCATCCAACCAGCGGTAATTCTGTACTTAACCGTCCGATCTACTTCCCGATAGCTTTGCACGAATGAATCGAGGTACCGAAAGTCGGAGCATACTGGGAGAAGCACGCCATCAAGCGCCATGGCTCTGGAACTGGAGAAATTATAGGTATCTATTTATTTATACTCACAGTGGGTGCGCTAGGGAAGATCGGGTCGTGTCTCCACACACTAGAGCCGAAAGCCCTGGAGTGGGGCGCGTCTGTCTCGTCCAGTACTAGCTGGGAGAGCGATGCCTCTGTAACAAACATAGGAAAAGTTGGTGTCTAATGTCAAACAACATACGTGTAATATAACGCCTCATATTGTCCGAAGGGTGAGGCAGAAGTGTTGAGTACAGCCAGTTATAGCAATTAGCTGATCCACCTTTGCATAAATGGTTGAGATTCTTTTATATTTTATTTATTTTAGCAAAGTAAATAAAATATACAGGGTTATTGGAAAAACATTAACATCCTCTTAAGAGGTCATACTCATCATTATGAACAACTTTTACTATGGGACCAAACCTGATATCGCGAAAAAAAAAAGTCAGCTGTTCCCTACATTTTGACGAGTTATACGAACATAACATAACTGTAGGGAACATCTGATTTTTTTTTTCGCGATTTCAGGTTTGGTCCCATAGTAAAAGTTGTTCATAATAATGATGAGTATGTATAGTAATGTTTTTCCAATAACCCTGTATAAGAATTATAAAATTCTATCGAATCGTATTCTAAAAAATCTCAACCATTTATGCAAAGGTGGGTCAGCTGATTGCTATAACTGACTGTACTGAACACTTCTGTCTAACCCTTATTACAACGAAAATAAAGATCATTGTAATTTTGACAGTGATGCAAAATAAGGGATAACTCTAAACTTTTGTGTTTCATAGATTAAAAATATTTTCTCACCGAGCTGCGTGTTAGCGAGGTCGTCGATGCCACTGCTGTTGTGTCTGCGGCTGCTCTCCAGCTGTTCCGCCAGCTGCTCATGTTCCACCTCCCAGTCGAACTCGTCAGCTGCAAGAATAAACTCCGTTAGACAACATAATATCACGCCTTTAATCCTCGAAAGGGTTAGTCAGAGGTGTACAATCGCGGCCTTTTCCGCCTGATCACTTAATATTTTATTCGCCTAATTCCTGCAGCGGCGCCAAGATACGCCGCCTTAAAGTTTTCGTCTAAATATTAGGAAAGCGATAACGCAATTAGTTGCAACCTGCACTGCGCAGCTTAGTGACGCATCACGTGTACTCCTTTTGTGAATTTTACGGACGAAATATTTGGCTAATAAAAATAAATAAAAAAACGTACTAATCGATGATCGTAGTACTAGCGTATTGATGGCAATCAGGGGTAACCCCCGGCATTTAAAAGCCTATACTACATAAATTTTAATGTGTTATCCTAATCTCTTGTCAACTTATATTACAACAACATAATTAACAAATCACGTTGAACAACAATTAACAAATTATTGTAAAAACACATTTTATAATTATTGCGTGACGTTTAATACCATGTCCTAATACAAGCGATAGTCGCGTGAGTTCGCGATCATTTGTTGCGAAAACCGGTAGGCGCCCTCTGTCGGCGAGACGACGCGTTCGGGTTCGCCGAACAAAATGAACGCGCTGATCGCTTGTATTAGGACACGGGGCTGACAATAATTTTAAAGTAGACTCCAACTTAATCCTAAATTAGTATTTGAAGCGTGATGGTAGCAAATGTTAGTTGTGTATGTCCCAGTCACCTTTTTATGGCAATTTATGACGAAAACATGTGATTTTGTTTCCAAACATGTTTTTGGAAAAACATTTTTAATGCCTACACATAAAGTTCAGTTTGCGTTACAACTGCAAGCATTTTTACAACATTTACAATCATACTAGTCAATCTGAAATCGACTTCATTTAGACTACCATAAAGTTGATACTTGATAGTCATTTAAAAATCAAATAACACCAATTGAAGCAAGGATTTTAAAACTTCATTTTAATCAGACTCCTTGAAAATTCAAAAGTGCCTGTAAATGGTTTAATTGAAATAAATGCTTTGAGTTTTTGAGTTCTGTGGTTGTAATTTTTAACCTAATTCAAAAAAAGAAGGTTCTGTATTCGACCCGCATAATTATGTATGTGTGTAAGTCCGCGATTTTCTCAAAAACTACTGATCCGATTGGGATGGTTATGGTATATTTTTGTTATTTTTCTAAAAGTTATTGATAAACGTGTTTCACAAATGAACAAGCCTCCTGAATGCCTCCAGCGGTGACAAATATATATAATACTTACAACCTTGACCAAAAGTCTCGTCGTTGAGAGCATCGTATTCATCCTCCGATGGCTCGCCACCTCCTTCGTCATCGTTTAAGTTCTGGAACAAAAGAGATTATATTATTTTAAGTTTTGGACATACGGTATAACAGAAAGGCAATGAATTGGGATACTGTAAATATAAGGTAGGACGCCCCCCCAAAATCAAATTTCAAAGGGTATTGAAAGAGAGAGAGAACTCCAGAGCGGACTGTCCCTTTTAGGGACACCGGGTGGTCTTTTTTTTTTTTGTTTCTTTTGGGTGGGAAATTATCAAATAAGTTCTCCCGCTCTGGGCGGAGCGGGAGGGCGTGTCAGACTTTTACTGCCTAAAACCCACCCGTGTTCCTTCCGCTGCCTGTGCCAGGAATTAATCATTTTATTACTGTTTTGATAACTAACAATAATATCCTATTTACATAAGCATTATTATTGTTACTAACACCAAAATACTAACAAAATTATGGACCTAGTCTGAAATAAAGTTTTATTTAATTTAACTTTAATTTAATTGAAGTTTTTTTTATATGGAGACTGGCATACCTAGGTACTGTCGCGCCTTGATGTCAGCTATCGATTTATATAGGGCGCATGCGCGGCCGCCATTTTGAAAAAAAAAACTCAAAATGGCGCGACAACAAGTATGCCACGGATCTTCAAAGCCCTTTATTTTATTAATAATCATATTTATTGTAAAAGAATATATTGGATGGTGACCCGCAAACTAGGCATTTGCCTGTATCTTTGGAGGTCGAAATTGCGACATCTCCAGAGTGAGGTACAGACGCCAGCACATCAAGCTACCCGAAACTGTCAAATTTTCACAATCAACATTGAACATTATGCATTAGCGATAAAGTTGAAAATCTATTAAATAAATTTGATAAATTGTAGTAGCTTGATGTGCTGGCGTCTGTACATAGAGATTATTGCAAGACAGGAAAACATAAACTAAAAATCAATTAAAATAAAACACTTAAAATATAAATCGACGGACGGAAATCGAAAGGCGGCTGGTACACACGGCTACACATCAAGCTATACATTTCCAGTTTTAGCTGACCTCGCATTGTATAGGGTTTTCGTACAATCAGAAGTCAGCTTATACTGGTTATGTATAGCTTGATGTGTAGCCGTGCGTACATAATAGATGGTTGTAGTGGCAAAAATTACGAGCGGCCCATGTCCAGCAGAGGATTGGCTGACTTGGACAAACTTGGATTTAGAACTTTTAACTTATTCTAAAGAAATATATGTTTAAAAGTCGCCATCTTTCTTTTGGGGTAAGCCAAAAATATTATGTTTCTTAAAAATGTATGGGCTACTATGGAAAACTATGAAACTTTCGAGAGTCGAAGATACCTCAGGGGCAATTCTCGTAATTTTAAGACCGTTCACAGGCTGACCTCAGTCTCAATCTGTCTAATTTCCCTTAATTTTTGACATTGATTGTCGCTGAGACCCATCTCATCATCATTCACATCATCATACAATGTTATATCTGCCGCCACGCGCTGCGCGAAGGAGCGCGGTGCAGTGTAATAATCGCCTTAGATAAGCCCTTTTAGAGTTGGTATTTATTATTGACCAAACACAAATAGTAAAATCTATGTCAAAAGGATGAACAACAGTTTAATTCTAATTATCACATGTTCTGAACTAATTATTATCAAGTGCAATTATCAAATGTGAAGTAAAATAGTGAAACTCGAAAAGGCTGAGTTGATCAACGAAGCCTTAGTTGAAGGAAATCATTCTCTTATAATGAAAATAATGGCACAATCAGACTATAAAAACCTAGTACATTTTACTTCGTGGTTATTTCCTTTTATAGCATAAAATCTTGGGACTTTACTGACTGTTTTTCGCCGGCCGTCGTCTTCTGCCTGAACTTTTCCCAATTTTGACGGGTTCAAACTCAAACTCAAAGCATTTATTTCAATGAAACCATGTACAGGCACTTTTGAATTGTCAAAATTAAATAATCGGTCAGTTAGTCTTGCCCATTCCAAAACGTAGATCTCTATGGAGAAGAACGGACAAGAAACTCCATGGACACGGGACAATGGTGGTCAATGGACATGGTTCGGCTTCCAGTCTAACTAAATGCAGGTGAATACCAGTATTTTACATGGAGCGACTGCCTATCTGATCTCCACAACACAAACCAATTACTGGGTCACACGATACCCCTTGACAAGACTGGTTGTCAGACTTTGGGCTTGACTACCCGTAACGCCCGTTTCGCCTTACCATCAGCTATTTGATAGCCTCCACGAATGGAGACACCAAAATGTACGTGGCGCACTCAGGGCTCTTGGCTACCTTGCTGACAGATTCATATTTTTACGACAGCATGAGCTATTTTGTCGTCGGACCAAACTACGATAGGGACATATTTGAAAGCCAAGGCGGATCCAGGAGGGGTACACGGGCCGGACAGTAAGAAGTGTTTCCCACATCTAGTATTGCACTATGCTGTTTTTGGGATTAATTTTTTTCAATGAATATGAATGAATGAATAACTACAAAAAGAATCGTGCAGCCGGGGGACCCCCATCAGAAACGTTTCTTTCTTACGCGATGCACAATGACGCGCGATGGTTGCTGGAGTAACGAAGTTGATTTTCCAAAAACACTTTGTTTACATTTATGGAAACCAAACCGCGGACGTAGTTTACCTTGTCCAACTGTACACAAACTGTAATGTTTCATTGTAATAAAGAGATGAACAAAATGGGGCCAGTGTTGTCATAGCCTGAGTCTTGAATAACAATGAAAGTGACCCAGATATCACAAAAACTGCATTTCCATCATACATTACAGGAACTCTGTGCTTGTTTTACAGTGATTTTATCTTCCACTAGCTTCAGCCGTGACCTGCACCCTAATTGCGTAACACACTATCAATCGGAATCTGAATAATTTTGAAGCAAATTGCTAATCCATTGCTTCATAGGTTCGAAAAATTTGCTTGCTCAACACGTAAATAACGCAATGAATGTTGTTGAACTGTCAAAATGAAACCGATTCTGATTGATAATGTGTTACGAAATTGCCCCGCGGTTTGGAACTCATATATTATAAAACATACTCTATGGTACTCGCGTGGCTAAGTGATAACAGCCCCCACGTGTCGTCGAAGGTTAAGCTACGCTTGCCGCAGACAGTTTACGGATGGGTGACCATCCATTACATATCGAGACACCTCCGTGCCTTGGAAAGCACGTACAGCCTTTGGTCCCAGCGTAGATCTTTGAAAGTCGTAACAGGTAGTAAGAAGCCAAAGTCTCACAACCAGTCTTACCAAGGGGTTTCGTATTACCCAGTAACTGGGTTGTGGAGGTCAGTCATCATATTGGCAGTCGCTCCATGTAAAATACTGATCTTCAGCTGTATCCGGTTAGATAGCAAGCCGACCCCAACATAGTTGGGAATAGGCTAGGCAGTTGATGATGGTTCTTCCCAAATCATGCTGATAATATAATAAATCTCTTAACAACAAGAGATACATCAGTACTATTCTTTTACAAATAAACATAGTTCTTTTTGACTGAGTTTAGATCAAAATCTAATTTGAGAGATTGATTATTTAATACAAATCCAAAGAACGAAAGAAAATAACTATATAGCTATGGGTAAGTTAAAGTAACTTTTAGTATTGCCAAAAAATCTATTTATTAATAAAAACAACAATCCTATGCTAAACATTGATATTAATATTGTGGCTTTAAATTGCTTTAGGTAATCATAACAAAATTCTCTATGGTGGTCAATGGTAATTTATAGTTTCAATTATAAAGGAAACCTCCTTTCTTGTAACTTTTATCTGTGGTACTTCAATCACCCACCAACAGTAGCAACTTGTCAGGGTAGGTATATGTTGTCTACATCCAAAAGAAGATCTTATATTCTGAATAAATTGTTACTTCATTTTTCTTTTATATCTCACATAATATATAGAATAATTTACCCAGGATTTTGTAATATCTCGATTTAAAAGAGTGTCCTTGGAGTTTCTTGCCCATTCTTCTCCATAGAGATCTACATTTTGGAATGGGCAACTAGCTTCAACTTTATGACTAACTGACCAACTCTTTAATAAAAGTGCTTGTAAATGGTTTAATTGAAATAAATACTTTGAGTTGAGTTTGATAATAGGATTCTTCTAAACAGGAGGCAAATGAGGTTTTTTTTTTATTTATTGACTATTTTAACTGAACATTTTAATCATGATAATGTTTGCCGCCTTATTATGAGAGGCCTATGACCAGCAGTGGACTGTGGTAGGCTGGTTTGGTAATAAATTACTCATCATAAGTACAAGATATTTTGTATCTAACTTAACTTAAAATGTTGGAGTACAGAACAAAACCACTAGTGTGTTAACAATGTCAATTTGATAGTTATCATGCTCTTGTATACATAGTAAATGGTGTCTTATCATGTTGTTACTGAGCAATACATACAAGCACAAAGTTTGTAACTACCAACACATATGGCAATTAAAAAAACTTATTGGAAGAATGAAATGCTCCTTTACTATAAGTTGAATTGCAACTGGAAAGGTAGATAATGTAACCGAAGGTAAGAACATGTATAAAATGCGTTCTACAATGACCATTTCGTACTTCAAAACAAGTGACTCAGAAATCACTAAAAATATACAGCAAAGAAAACAGTATTTCATAATGTTAAAACACGTTCTAAGCACAAGTTTTGGCGCGCTTTACATAGACAGACGTGCAAAGGCGTAGTTTATGGGTTTAATCTAGACTATTACGTGTTTTTCTCGAAATTGTGAGCGGAAACAAACAAATGACAAGTAGAAATTTGAAAATACATAATTATAAAATGTATAGCCCACAGTAAGACGCTTTTCATGTTTATTATGTTGAACTGTTTTAAAGATGTTAGTCAACCCAAATTGATATAGAACACGTAAATATAAGGTAGAAAGTGGTAATACTTGATTGTATAGTGAAATGCAGCATTCTAAGTGGCGTGCTGGCAGTCTCAGACCTCACAGTTTTAGGGTTATTATATATCAAATAAATTGTCTTTTTCGGTAGAATAACGTTTAGACTCACCGATAACGAAGTATCGAACCCGAAGAAAGAATCTGCCATTGGAATTTTTCATATATCATGGACACAAATGACATGACTTGTCACGGTACATATGTCGCAATGGCGAAGGCGGCCATGACATTTTGGGCCAGTGCCGTACTTACACTTACTAAAAACTAGTGAGGTTATCATCTACTTATTTTGTTTTGAAGTAAATAGTGCATTCTCGTATATATCATTTATGGGTAGTATTTAAACGCAAATCAAAAAATATCCTTTTTCTATGCAATAAGATTCCGAATTCCCATCAAAATTACTGATTGCACAGCAAAATATTCAACTCAAAATATCACTAAACACACTACAATTTATTTTCACAGCGTACAGCGATTTTTCCTAAAGCAAAAGCTTTTTAATCAATGCACAGCTAATAATCTAAATGCACATTATACATGTTAACTCTTTTTCTTTTAAATATAGCTTCTATTTTTATATTATTTACAGCAGTTTTTCTAAATAAAACAGCATTTTATTAGTCACAGTCGTCTTATTATTTATTAATTACCACATAATGAGACCAGCAAAAAAAACATAAAATTAGATACAAAATTGTAATTTATTGAATTATTAAAGCGGGTCTTGCTTTCGCGGGGCGTCCACGCTTCCTTTTTTGCCCAATAGGCACATTTTTAGCTTCTGCAGGTGGCGCCACGTACTTGAGTCGGATCGAAAGTCCGATGATATCTATGCTTAATAATTAACCTATTCTAACTAGTTCGGTTCCAGATAGCCTACTAAAAATAATCTCTTTTTTTCTATTAGCGCAAGTCGTTTCTGGCGCCCATATTTTGTGTAAAAGTAATTTTTTTCTAAATAATCCTGTCGTTTCTGGCACTCGCCGGCCGCTGCCGCGGCACCGCTCGCTTCGCTCGCTCGGCTCGTGCGTAGGGGTCACAGTTTTAACCTAACCTAACCTAACAACTTTTTTTTAAAATAATTAACCTAATCTAACTAGTTCGGTTCATTTAGCCGTGGTTTGCCGGTTCTTTGTAACCTTTTTTCAGTTAATTTGTTCTGCTTTTAGAAATAATGCAATGTAAAAGGATTTTTTTGTTATAATATTCATTAAATTTGCCGAGCATGGCTTCTTGAAAATTAAGACAAATATGATGAACAGGTTTTGTTGTACTTACTGGTTAATATGCGACTGGGATAATTATTTTGCTATGAAATATGGAAAATTTGCTGTGCAGTCAGTATTTATGCTATGTATGTAGTATTTTTGTACAAAAATAAATTTAACTGTATTGCATTATGAGGAAAAAAGTAATGTCATATTGATGTATAATTTCGAATTATCTGCAGTTTGAGTTTTGTTAAACATTTAGTTTATTTGTAGTGAAGTAAGTTATTTGATGTAAAAAAGAATATAAATGATGAGTATGTATTGATAGGCGATTATTTATTTGATATGCAATATATATTATCCCATCATTTATTGCAGTCGGGCAGACTAAGGGCCATGTTTTTCATTATATTGTTTTATTCCAGTACATATTGATCGTCTAAGATTCCCTTAATGTCCTCCTATTTTGGCTTGGATTGAGACGGGCTTGTACTGGCTGCCGATCCGATCTACCGCTTGCGCTTGCTAACCCTGGTGAGTGGTTTTTGTGCACACATCAAATAATAAAAATAAATACTTTATTTCAGACCATGGTGTCCATTTTGTTTGACGGAAAGGCCAAACTTGCGGGACTTCACCTATTGACTAGACTCTGGCCGCTTTCCGAATTGCGTCAAAAGCGATTATATCGCGAATCCGACCAAATTTAATAGTCACAAAATATAAGGGCTATTGAGTAATAATTGTGACATTGCGCGTTGGTCGGATTCGCGATATTATCGCTTTTGACTCAATTCGGAACGTAATCAAAATATGTCAATGTCATAAATTGTCAAACAAACTGAAGTGTCAGTCATACATAGTCTGATTTTGGATTTAGTTTAGATTAATTTGTTTTGATGTGATCATCAAAGATAAAAAAAATTCAAGACGAGTCATAAAAATATAAAAGTTATATTAAATTCTTTACACAACTTCTTACAGAAGCCGTGAAAAAAAAAGGCTTAAAACTTGTCTGCAATTTCGTCTGCTATATAAAATTTCGCGAAATCGTCTCAGGAAACTTAAAGTATTAAAAAGTAAGTCTATAACAATAAGTAACTGATTAGTGTGACCTCTCTTTCTTTTTATAGCTTTGGAGTAATTACTGTGTGCAATAAGGATAAAATTAAAAAAATTACACGGTTAGTTAGATTACATTAATATTATAAATTAGTGGACCTTGAATTGAGCTTTCATGAATGGGGGATTTGAGTATATTTAATTTAATTCCTCAGTGGAGTGTACTTTAATAATATTTATATGTATATCCAAGACCTGGGACAAAACTATAAGATTGTGACATTTGTAGGCAAATTGTTTAAATAATAATATCATCAATAAATCCTATTTAATTATTATTAATTTTTTTATGAAATAATAGAAATCTATTTTTGATGCCCAATGAGCTCTTCCCTTTTTTTATTATATACTTGTAAATAATATATTTACTTTCCTTACTGGTTACTTGTTACTGTTAGCCTGCATCATCCCACTGCGGGGCAAAGGCCACAGCTGCTAAGCTACTTTCCTTAATCTATATAAATAACTAGCTGCGCCCTGCATCTTCACCCGCATAAGTTTCGATCCCGTGGGAATATTGGGATAAAAAATTGTGTATATGTTAATCCAGGGTGTCAGCTACATCCATAATTTTTTTTATCAAAATTGGTATAGCCTTTTGCCACACACACACTCACAAACTTATGCCTTTATAATATTAGTGTGATAATGATTGTCTGTGTCTGGAATATTCTTTAACACAATCTGTGTTCTCTAAAAATGGATTATGGGATAGGCAGTGGTTGTATAAACTTGTATAATCTCATTTCACCATTCATATCCCATATAATAATCGGCAAGCCTATTGTCATTTAAGAAGAAGGGTGATGGATAAATCCAATAAACACATTGCTTAACTTTTTTTTTTTTTGTTGCACGGTGGAAATCCTTATGGACTTCCTCCATCGTGGGGGTGACAGAGGGGCATGCCGGACTCTTACCGGCTAAAACCACCGCGGTTTCCACCTCTACCCATAGCCGGGGGTGCGGGTTCGCATAAGCATTTACCGCTCACCCGACAGGCCTCGACCCGCTGTTACACATTGTTTAACCTGGGAATCAAACTCGAGACTCGGCAGTCAATCTTTCAATTACTAGACTAACAAGGCAATCAAAATCATTTTTATTAAAAACTAGCGGCCCGCCCCGGCTTCGCACGGGTAGATGTTGATATTTAACAAAAAAATTAAAAATAAGTAATAAATTTTCGGCGCTACTATTGCATATTTTAACATGGAAAAGTAGTTATTGTGACATAACTGTAATAGTTAGACAAATGGTATCGTGGACTTTTTTGTGTCTTCTATAAAACTGTACTACATCTCTGCTCTATTGTCAATAGTTTCCACAGCGTACGCAACATAAGGATTTTTTTCACACCTTGGGTTACATTATCAAAGTTTTAATACGGATCCCTAACTTTTTGAATATATTCTATCGCCTATGTTCATCAGGGATAATGTAGGATTCTAATGGTGAAAAAATTTTATAAATCGGTCCAGCAGTTTCGGAGACAATTCAAACAAATATTTCCTCTTTATAATATTAGTGTAGGAGTGTAGATTTAGACTAGCTCCTGCCCTCGACTAATGTCATTGCACAGAACACACAGAAACTTGTAAAACATTTTAAAAGAGTAACGGTGGAGTTTCTTGCCCATTCTTCTCCATACGAAAACTACCTTTTGGAATGGGCGACTAGAATCAATTCTTTTTATTATAATTTTTGACGTTCAAAAGTGCCTTTAGTGTGCCTAATTGAAATAAATGATTTGACTTTGACTTTGACATATATACCCTAAAGGGTGTCAGTGTGCTTCTTGTTCCCCCGACCAACTCTGTCGCATTGCATCGGCTGCCTGCGCTTCATTTTCCCCTACCCTTCCTTATTAATATTTTTTGCTCGATTCCTATGAGTCCTAGCGTTTTGTTTAATGGCCTATAGCCTTCCTCAAGAATTAGGCTATGTTATTCAAAAAGGATTTTTCAAATCCGACTGGTAGCTCCAGAGATTATCGCGTTCAGACTCTTCAGCTTTATTATTACTTTTGATAGAGAGAAACATTCAAAAACAGCAAATGTGTTGACTAGAATGTGGTTTTCTTTTAACAATTCAAATATTTAAATAATGACTGTATTGTATGCATTTTAATTTATAAATAAATAAACAATGTCTACCATCCTAAGGTCTTTGCATATGAATTCGAATTTATGTACAGACGCCAGCACATCAACCTACTACAATCTGTCAGATTTCTGTAATAGATTTTCAACTTTATCGCTAAAGCATAAGGTTCAATGTTGATTGGGAAAATTTGACAGTTAGGTGTAGGTTGATGTGCTGGCGTCTGTACATAATAATTTATATACTTCATTTGAACTCTTGTTAGGGTCAATTCACTTTGATGAAGCAACACTCAAATAATTTTACATACCGAATCAACCTCTATTTATTGTATTTTACCAATTTTATTATCTATAAGGGGTCATTGTACTCATCATTATGAACAACTTTTACTATGGGACCAAACCCGAAATGGTGAAAAAAAAAATTGCTGTTCCCTACATTTATGTTTGCAGAATTCGTCAAAATTTAGGGAACAGATGATTTTTTTTTCGCGATTGCATGTTTGATCCCATAGTAAAAGTTGTTCATAATGATGAGTACAAAATTTCACCCTGTATATATATAAATAAAACAAAGTCTGGTTAGTTACAACATTTATAACTACAGAACGGCTGGACCGATTTTTATGATCTTTGATTTGTTGGATTTGTCCCCGCCCTGAATAGCAGAATAGCTTTTAAAACATGGGAAAAATCACGAAAAAAAGAAGATAATTTACTTTCTCATATATTCGTTCTTATTAATCTCTGCGGGGCAATTGCGTAACACATTATCAATAGGAATCGGTTTCATTTTGACAGTTCGACAACATTCATTGCGTTATGTGTTGAGCAGACAAATTTTTCGAATTTATGAAGCAATGGATGAGCAATTTGCTTCAAAATGATTCAGATTCTGATTGATAGTGTGTTACGCAATTAGGGTGCTGGTTGTTGTGCGCTCCCCCTCACACCCCGACTTGAATTTAAAATATGTATAGATATTGATGTGTCACTAACTTTATATATTTATTTAATTTCCAGAAAGAAATGTCTTGCCGAATCCAAATACCATGTGGAACGTTAAAAGGGAAAGAATGCCAGACGTTCTACGGCAAAAAATACTATAGTTTTGAGGGCATACCGTATGCCAAGCCTCCAGTCGGCAGATTAAGATTTAGCGTAAGTCATTTTTATTATTTGAACAAAAACCGGCGAAGTTCTTGAATAAAAACCGGCCAAGTGCGAGTCGGACTCGCGCACCGAGGGTTCCGTTGCTGATACTATTGAGGTTGCTGCCGTAATATTATTAAAAATATTTTTATTATAATATGATGTAACTATTTCCTTTATCTGTGCTAAAGATGTTGCTTCGTACCAAATTTCAAGATTCTGAGTTCACGGGAAGTACCCTGCAGGTTTTGATTCCCTTGCGAGTGTCGAAAATTTGCGGAAATTTGCGGCATAAACGGCTGTATCTTTTGATCGCGTTGGCTTAGAAGTTTGATTTTTTCACAGCTCCAAGGGACAGTAGACCTGAGTATTTGATATAAATTCCAGCTTGATACCTCCACGCGCTCCTGAGAAAAAGGGTCTTGACAGACAGACAGACGGACGGACAACAAAGTGATCCTATAAGGGTTTCGTTTTTTCCTTTCGAGGTATGGAACCCTAAAAATGGCGCCGATTTCGCGTGACTTGTATTATGGAAACGGCGCCACATACTTTCCTCAAATATTACCGTTTTTCGCGCATGCTCCAATTTTTTCCGTGACGATTTTTATTACACACTGGATTTTCAACTTTGAGCTAAGCATTGAGAATCTAATAAAGGACATCCCAGCGCGTAAAAAAGCGCACTGTGGGATTTTTGCCTCTCGGCGCTATAAAGTGCATTGAAAATCCAGAGCGCGATAAAAAAATCGTCGCGTTAAAAAAACGCCCGTGCGTACGAGAGTTTGTATAAAGTCCGGTCGCGCTAAATTTTCCAAAGATGTAAACAACAATGGCCGCTCGAAATTGCATAAAATCGATATACAAGAACATTTATTTTAAGTAATGTTTGTTTTCGTCTAGTTAGAAATTTTCCAAAGATGTAAATAACAATGGCCGCTCGAAATTGAATAAAATCGATATACAAGAACATTAATTAAAATAAATGTTCTTGTTTATCGATTTTTATCAATTTAGAGCGGCCATTGTTGTTTACATCTTTGGCAAATTTAGCGCGGCCGGACCTTCGACGAGTTACGGTCGCTACTCATATTTTAATCAATATACAACCTGACACTGACCTGGAAATTAAAAAAAAAAACAAGCCCTTTAAGCAAACTTTTATACATTTTCAGGACCCACAAGAACCAGATGGCTGGAGTGGCGTCCGTGACGCTACCAAGCCAGGCAACAAATGTTGCCAGCTCAACCCATACACATCATCTAGAATGGAGGGCTCGGAAGATTGCCTTTACCTAAACGTGTACACTCCAAGCTTGCCATGCAACAATGTAGATAACTTACCAGTTCTATTTTTCGTGCACGGAGGACGATTTATTTTTGGCTACGGTGATTATTATAATCCGGATTATTACTTAAATCATGACGTTGTTGTAGTCACAGTAAACTACCGATTAAATATATTAGGATTTTTGTGCTTAAACATACCCCAAGTACCCGGGAATGCGGGCTTAAAAGATACGGTTTTCGCTTTGCGATGGGTCAGAAATAACATTGCACACTTCAATGGGAATCGGGATAATGTAACGGTTTTTGGTGAAAGCGCCGGCGCGGGCGCTGTTGTCTCCTATATGACATCTAGCATGGCGACTGGGCTGTTTCATAAAGTGATAGCGCAATCAGGGAATTCCATCGCAGATATTTATATGGTTGAAGATGACCCCATAGAAAAAGCACAGATGGTAGCCAGGAATTTGGACCGAGACGATTTGATTACTGAAATGGATTTGTACGAGTATTTTCTTGAAGTACCAATTCAAGAGCTTATAGTCGCTTTTAGCATGGCAGAAATAGCCCGACCGCCATCTGTAATCCAAGCGTTTATGTTGCCAGTCGTCGAAAGGCAATTTCCTGGAGTCGAACAATTTTTTGACCAGTACCCCCGAATCGATATCGCCCAAAATCGGTACACCAACGTACCCATTTTGACAGGCATGAATTCCCACGAAGGAGCCCTGTTTTTGCAAAAGAACGGCCAAGGAAGCATCGAATTTGAGGACGACTTCTATTACTTCATTCCACAGTATCTTAAAATTTCCAGAGGTGATAGAAGAGTACGTGATATCGAAGAGAAGATAATGAAGTTCTATTTTCACGGTCAGGGAGTTGAGGAGAATACCAAAATGGAGTATATAAATATGGTATCAGATACGTTTTTCCAGTTCCCGTTGATGTTGCTGCCTGAAATGTTGTCTAAATATAATAACAATGTGTTCGTCTACAAATTCCAGTACTATGGGAATTTGCATACTAGGATTATGAGGAATTTGGGGCTGAGAGGGGCTAGTCACGGGGATATGATACAGTACCAGTTTTATAGGGAGAATAAGCATGAGAAAAAATGCGCGACTGATGTAAAAATTATTAAAATGCTGGCTGAGGCTTGGTGCTCTTTTGCTAGAACTGGGTGAGTAAGCAAACTTATTTTTAGGGTTCCGTACCTCAAAAGGAAAAACGGAACCCCTGCAAGATCAGTTCGTTGTCCGTCTGTCTGTCCGTCAGTCAAGACCCTGTTTCTCAGGAACGCGTTGAGTTATCAAATTGAAATGAATATCAAATACTCAGGGCTGCAATCCCTTGAAGCAGTGAAAAAAATCAAACTTTTAAGTCAACGCAATCAAAAGATCAAACCTATAGTGTACTTCCCGTTGACCTGGAATCATGAAATTTGGCAAGAAGCAATGTCATATAGCACTAGCAAAGTGAAAAATCCGAAAACTGTATATTTGTAGTTACATTGCAAAAAAAAATCATGTTTAAAACTATTTACATACCTGCAAATTTGTACGGAGCCCTCGGTGCGCGATTCCGACTCGCACTTGACCGGTTTTTTTTTATTTTACTGCGTACTGTATTGTCAATGTTGAAACTTATGGTGGTCCCGCTAAGGTAAGGTAACGCACACGGTACGGACTTTATTTCTCTAACGCGGATCACACACTACGACGCACCACGCGACGGGGCGCAGATAACGCGCCCCCGCGCGCGATTTTTTACATACAAATTCAATAAAAACGCGCTTCCGCGCGTGGAATTTGGCTCCGTTTCCCGCGCCCCGCTGCGTATTGCGGTGCAGTGTGCGAATCGCCCAAGGGACTCAGTGGCGAAGGTACCATACAACTCGATTCCCACCGGCTTCCCTTCGAAAGTTCAGAACATAACCACTCTATAGTCAATTCATCATTGAAATTTTCTTTTGGAATTTTCTTTGCTCCGGCTTACCTCTGTCATAAATTCACCCTTCGCCACTAAGGGTCAATCTCCACTGAGAGCAGCGGCCATTATCCATAGTCATTTGAAGGCAAAGGAGGGCGCCGCGAGGCTGCACGAGCCTTCTAGCGACTAGTCAAAAAAAGGAGTCACTTGCTCTTACGGCCGCTGCGCGCCGCTGCTCTTTCAGTGGGAATTGACCTTTATCCTTACTGAACTACTGCTAAATTGCCTTCTGGATTAATGTTTCAAGGCCCATTTTAGACTGGCTAGAATAAATAACCAAGTCAATGAATCTTAAAAATCCTGACGGTGAAAAGTGCAGCTTATTTTCTCTTATTTATTTTTTCAGACAACCAACCTGGACGGACCAAGAAACGGAGTGGTTACCATACACGAGGTGCGGAAAACATATCTTGATCATAGACGAACATATAGAATGTGTCAAGAACCCTGATTTAGACAGACTTAACTTCTGGCTAAGTATTACGGGAGAAACATCTAAATTATAAAATAAATTACGTGTTTAGGTTAATTATTGTCGTTAATGGGGGTGCGCTAGACAGCCCGCGAAATTCAAATGGCTTTGAAGATCCGTGGCAAACTTACCCTGCCTGCATTTTTAAGAGGTCATTGTACTCATGATTATGAACGACTTTTACTATGGGAACAAACCTGAAATCGCGAAAAAAAAAATCAGCTGTTCCCTACATTTTGACGAATTATACCAACATAAATGGGTCACACGCGCGCCGTGCAGCCCGGCGGGCTGCCTGGCGGGCTGCGCGGCATGCAGCCCGTCCCGGGCCGGCGGACATTCAAGCTGTTCACTCGCACGCCGTCGTGTCAGTCAGTGCCAGAATGGCGAGCAGCGAGGATCTCGGTGTTGTTGCTGCCATATCCTTTGGCTTAACTTATTTTTATTGGAAAAATAAACAAAATTATGAACGACGGAGAAAAAGAAAAAGACTGCAAAGAAGGTGGCTCTTAGTGGTTCTTAGCAACGTTGAATGAAGATCCACTCGTCGCGAAAGCGCGGGAGAGACTGACTGCCCGCGCGCGTGTAAACAGTCACCGGGCGCCCGCACATTCATCCTTTGAACTTTGCCAAAAAACCGACACTTGCCCGATTCGCGGCATTCACGTTCACGGGCTCGGGCGTACCGTTTACACGCTCGTGAATGTGAATGTGCACGTTGAATGTAGAGTTGAACGCGCGCGTGTGAACCTACCATAATATAAAAATCTTCAATCCCCTTTCTTACGTTTTTTGCAATTTGCAGTTCAGTGTCAGGTTGTATTTTGACCAAAATATAATTTGCGAACGTAACAAGTATGTATTTACTAAACTATAGGTCAGTGGGTCGTCTTAGGGAATCATCAATACAACCCTTTTTTTTTTTTTGTTTGGAAATCATCTAATGACTCCTCCCGCTCTGGGTGGAGCAGAAGGGAGTGTCAGACTCTTACTGACTAAAACCCACCCGTGTACCTTCCTTAGCCCTTTATGTTCCGGGGCAGCGGTAACCCTTTCGGACGATCCCGCTACCCATCAATAAAATCCTCTAAAATATATTTAATTCTATTGATTGATAAGTATTTCATGAAATAGTCATTCAATTGGATTAAAATTGGTCAAAAATATGCAAGTCTCGGCCAGAAAAAATAAATTCAGTTTCAGAAAAACCATCCGATTCCTAACATTTTTTAATAAAACGCCAAACCCGCACACCTATTGGTGAAGTTGTAAATCCTTGTACGCGCGAACGAACAAAAACATGGTGAACACGAAAATCGAACACTGTTCGCACGTGCGTACCACTAACGAGCAACAAACACTGTATTCGTCAAAAATGTTCGTGGCGATCCAATTTGGTTGGTCTGTGCGGACGGTGTTCGGAGAAATTTGATGCTACTTCACTGTCGACCACTTCCAACGGTGAATCCATGGTTACTGAGTGGTTGAGCACGAACACAAGTTGAACTGTGTTCGCAAGGGGTTCGCTTTTCTAATTTACGTCCACACGTACGAACCAAATGTTCCGTGATCGATGTTTGTGTTCACCATGTTTTGTTCGTTAGTGCGTACTCGGCTTTAAAGACTAGTAAAAAACATTTTATTTCACTTTTTATGCTGCTAAACTCGTGTAGCGGTATCTGCAACGCCAGATGCGAACAACGCGTCATACTGACGTCAAGCAAAATCCTGCATCTCGCAAGCAGAGTTTACCGCGCAACTAGCATAGATACAACGGCCCGACATGATTCATTGGGCAGTTGCCCGCCAGACACAACACCCGGCTGGTCGGAGGATCCTCCCTTTTCTATAGAGAATGAGTGAACTTTACACCCTGTTTGTCATACCTCTATACTGGCATGTGACAAGTAAACTATTAGGCGCACGAATTTGTCTTTATAGTAAAAAATGTCAGGGATTGTATATTCAATCCACATCAAACATTTTTTTAATGACTTAGTTTTTTGGACCAAAATTGTATGAATCGTGAATGATCTCCTTTGAATTTCGCGAGCTACCCTGTCGCTTCCCTCTTAAAGAACAAATAAAAAGAGCAAAAGTTAGTCCGTTTCTGACTAAAATGAACTAAAATCTTTTTCTAACAGTTTAAGTAAGAAAGAGATGAAATTACATTTTGGAGTTGTCATGTTAGTGAACTAAACCAAAATCTAAAATAGAAATAATATATGCTTAAACAAAACTAGTAAAGGTACCTGCAATGAAACAAAAGGCATAAGTTACTTAAAAATAAATAAATAGTTGAATATAAATATATAGTTGGTTCCATAAATTTGTTTAAGACCAGTCGCCAGGACTGAGAGTCAGTAGCGACTGGCCAGTCGCTACTTTAACTAACTCAAAGCATTTATTTCAATTAAACCATGTACCGGCACTTTTGAATTGTCAAAATTAAATAATCGGTCAGTTAGAAAGTTGAAGCTAGTTGCCCATTCCAAAACGTAGATCTCTATGGAGAAGAACGGGCAAGAAACTCCATGGACACTCTTTTAAATCAAGATATTACAAAATCCTGGGTACATCATTCCTGTTGCTTCTACAATAGAAATGATTAGTATCAACCGTTCACGAACATGACGCGTGAATCAGCACCATCCAGCTCAACCATTTTGTAGGGAACCGAATGATCCAACACACGCGCCATCATTAGTGAGACATTTAAGTGAGCATGACACTTATTTGGCAACCACAAAGGTAGCCATTGCTAATGTCGGTGTGTGTTAAGCAATTACCTATGAATAACTTGATGTGTCTGTGAGTACGTTTTTTGATCCATTTGTTTACATTTTCATCAAATAACTTGCTACTCACAAAATGTTGAAGGAAATCGTCTTGAGGAAACCGGCATGTCCTAGAATAAAAAAATCGAAGACATTTGATATCTACCAACTGGGCCCCCGTGGTGGATTACGGCCCACTCCCTCTCACAGAGAGAAGGCCTGTGTCCCAGCAGTGGGAACGTTATAGGCTGATTATGCTTATACTTACTTTTGGAACAGACTAAAAAGGGTGGCAGGTACAGACGCCAGTACAGCATGCTACCCGAAACTGTCAAATTTTCCCAATCAACTTTGAACCTTATGCTTTAGCGATAAAGTTAAAAATCTATTAAAAAATTTGACAGATTGTAGTAGCTTGATGTGCTGGTCTGCGTTGAAATTTTTAGTCGGTTATTATCTGTGATAGTACAGACGCCAGCACATCAAGCTATTACAATCTGTCAAATTTCTTCACTAGATTTTCAACTTTATCGCTACAGCACAACTGCATAGGATTCAAGGTTGATTGGGAAATTTTGACAGTTTCGGCACAGGTTTCGGGTAGCTGGATGCGCTGGCGTCTATATAAATAACTTAATTAGTACGGTTTTATAATCACGCATAATTTACTGGTGTCTAGGATGTTTTTTTGTTAATTATTTAGGAAAGAAGGTTAAGTTTTATTTTACCAAAATGTTAAACTTTTTACATTAAGTTTTTAGTTGAGCTGCACGATTTCTGACAAACGCAGTGTACGCGTTTGTCAAAAATCGTGCAGCTTATCATTAGCAAAAAATCAAATCAAAAGTCATTTATTCAAACTAGGCTGAGAATCAGCACTTTTCGAACGTCAAAATTATATAAGACAGTCCCCCAAAACGTCCGCCCTTCACCACTTCCTAGTGCTTTCGCTGGGGAGAAGAAGTGGCGCAACAAACTTCCGAGCAGCATTTATTATCATAATAACGTTATTGTTGTTTTCCTCGGGAACAGCACTTTTCTTCGGAATGAAAGGTACTCTATGTCCGTTTCTGTATACCTGATAACTTATATGCAAAATTTCAGGATGATCGGTTCTGTGGTTTAGGCGTGAAAAGGTAATAAACAAACTTAATTTCGCATTTATAATATTATATTAAGTTAGGTTTCTTCGATCAAAAATATTTTTTTAGTATTTTTTATAACGTACAGACGGCAGCACATCAAGCTACTAAAATCAGTCAAATTTCTTTAATAGATTTTCAACTTTATCGCTAAAGCATAAGGTTCAAAGTTGATTGGGAAAATTTGGGTTTCGTGTAGCTTGATGTGCTGGCCTGTGTCTGTACAATCATGCCTGTTTTCCCCGACGGGTAAGGCAGAAGTGTACTTATAGTACAGACGCCAGCACATCAATCTAACCGAAACTGTCAAATTTTCCCAATCAACCATGAACCTTAGCTGTAGCGATAAAGTTGAAAATCTATTGAAGAAATTTGACAGATTGTGGTAGCTTGATATGCTGGCGTGTGTACATCCGCCAGTTATGTTTAAGTCCGGCAATAGGCTCGCCCCCTATTACATGAATAGGGGGCGAGCCTATTGCCGTCAACCGGGCACAAATTCCGACTCAACGCAACTTTGCCCGACATGGGAATTCAACTCGGGACCTCATGCTAAGCAGAATTTTTAAATGTTTAACCTTTTCGCCGCCAACGTACACAAAACGCAATGCCTCGCCGAGCGCCAAGCTATAAATGTATAACTAAATATATAGTAAACAGTAGTGATGGGGATATCGTCATATCGATGAATAAGATTTGTACGCGTAAAGTTAAGATTTAAAGTTGATTTTACGAATATAAATAAAAACTGATTAAATATTTCCAGATTTGTTTTGTTTCACAGTATCCTTAATAAGAAAAAACAGTATAAATTATGAGTATCAAAGAAACTAATACATAACTCAATTAGAACTATAAGGAATGGGGGGTATTTTCTCGTGGTCCTACTATTTTGTCCTACCAGTAGGTCCACGAGGGTATGTTATTGCTGTTGGTCCTACTGAAGTTTTGAAACTAAAATGTACCTCCTGTATAAAGGAATTGACTGGATAGGTGTGGGGCGTGTCTCAGTTTCAGTCTTCATAAGTACTGCTTTCTTAGTGAGTCAACATCACTTTTAGTACATACCTCTTTTTAAAAATATCGTTGATGACATAATTCTTTTTGACCAATATCCTATGTCTATTATACCATTATAATTTATCTAATAAAAAAAATACCGGTTGTTTTATTAACACCATGAATTAATTCTAATTGAGATTTTAGAATGTTATCAAGTACTTCATTATTAAAATATTAATGAAATGTTTTTTTTTGTGAATAAACCATTTACTTAATCAATATCGTAATTTGTATCTGTATTATTATCAATGAGAAAAAAAATATTTCATTTATACCAACATGGGCACTGGCTTTGGCAACTTGTTATAAAAGCGGATATAGTTAGGTATCACAATTTCATGTTTCCTACGTGTATTTATACTTATTATGGAAATCGCTTCTTATTTCGAAAAGTCCTAAGTTTTTGCGAACATACAAAATGCTTTCTAAGATATAAAGAGAAGGCAGTATGAAGACTGAAACTGAGACACGCCCCACACCTATCCAGTCAATTCCTTTATACAGGAGGTACATTTTAGTTTCAAAACTTCAGTAGGACCAACAGCAATAACATACCCTCGTGGACCTACTGGTAGGACAAAATAGTAGGACCACGAGAAAATACCCGGAATGGGGTACATCTCTATTTGTTTCATGATCTCATTCTTTAACTTCATATCAAGTTATTGGCACTGAGGGCACGTTGAATTCGATTCTGATCAGGGATGGGGTCTATGGTCTTTCTTTCTTCTATTTTTGTTTATTCCTGTGTTTTTTTAATAACTTCAGTTAACGTTTTTTACCGTAGGTATCTAAGTGGCAGAATTTTTAATTGTTTTTAAAGTGTTTTTTGAAATGGAAAGTAACTATATATTTAAATTCTATCACGCTTGTAGCCGTGTACTTATCAAAGCATTGTTTTTTAAGTGTTGTTTCTGTTCTTTTCTTAACTCATGTATTGTATTTACCATAATAGTGTATGGAGTACAAAAACAGTACCTAAATCTACTGTAATTACAGTGCATCTGGAGATACTGGGCTCACCGAACATTTTACATACTTATTGAATTCCTACTCTTTGATGAATAAACATTATTATTATCATCCAGTTAGACATACCTCAGAATTATCTTCTGGTTCAATGTTCTCCACAAAATACTCCCGAGTCCGATTCCACACCTTGCAAAATTTTAAGAAGTTCGTCCGAATCAAGTTCTTCACTCATTTTTCTATTTGTTATCAAGTGAAAGAAAGAAAGATGCGTGCGCGCGAATCCGATTTTGTGCTGCACTATGCCAAAGTGACCTTGACAGCCGCACGCCTATGACGTCACTGACCAACTTCTATAGTAGTTCGTGGCACTCGGTGGCGCACAGGGGCATAGACGACCAATTGTTTTGTAGAGATGGGAAAATAACTATCGACAAGAATTGGTAACAACTTTATAATTACGTATCGGCATCTACCTGAAGGTCGAAATTCATCTACTTTCCTTTGTAATGAAGTAGATAACTAAGTTCATATTTTATTGACCTCAAATTGTTTTCGATATTCGTAACTTTCTGTATTTATAAATATTTCAATGGTGAAATCAACCTTTCACGGCACATCACTGGCCAACTTGATATGAAGTGATTGGCGTTCTGAGGAAAGTAACAAAATTCGGATTTTCTGTTTTTGCCGATTTTAGGACAAACTAGGGCTTATTTTGTGTAGAAAAATAAAAAACAGGGTAGTAGACAGTGCTATCTTAAATAATAAAATGGAACAAAGCTTTTAATCACAGTAAATTTATTTTAATAAGATAGTTAAAATTAACAACTTCTATAGAAGTTGTGGCGCTGGTGGCACGAAAATCCCGAACTTCTATAGAAGTGCTTGGCGGTGAAAAGGTTAATACTTTTTTTAAGAATGAAAAATCATGTTTCCGTTATTTTTATTACGAGTTACCTCTATCATGTTCTTTTTGTATTGCTAATTTATGAACAAAATTGTTGTGGTAGAAAGGATTGTTTTTTTTTTTAATAATAAAACGTTAAAACTAAAATTGTGATGTTTTATTTTATTTAATCTTAGTAACTTTAGTGAATACAGGCGTTATATTATTTAAAAAAAAGAAGTAAAAATAAAACCATGAATAATTATATAACATATTTTATTTACGCATAATAATTATACAAAAATATAATTCTAATCTATTCGTTATAATTAAAATGGAAATGATAAAGACTAACAATTATATTGGCACATAATATCTACACTATAGATATAGAATATAATTTCGAAACAAATAATTATTTATTATATAAATATAATTGCAGGGCCTGGTGAGTTTAGGTGTGGCCTAGCAGGACTAAATCTGGAAATTCAGGCCAATTTGGAAAATTTTCGAAAATTGAAAGACATCGTCGGCTTAATTACCAAAACAAACATAATAATGACTAAAAAATTGACTAATAAAAAATTTGATTAGTAAATAGGTAGGTAATAACAATTAGTTTTAGAAATAATTTCACATACCTAAGTACAAAACCGCAATAATTGAAGGACTTAAGCACACAATTTAATGTTTAATAGATCTTTTTGAAGCATTTTGGTAAGATTATATTCTTGTAGGACTAACATAACATAAACGTAATCAAGCCTACGCCTGTATGGCCCCGATAGAGGAGTCGAAAGTGTAGACATGCCAATGCAACATGGGGCGAACATAAAAATTTAGAAGCCTGGCTGCTAATAAAGAATTCCTAATGACCCATTCTCACTCTGCCCCGACCTAGCGATTGAACCAAAGAAATCTTACAAAAACGGTAAAATATTAAATCGTCTGCCTAAGCCCCTATAGTTCGAAAATTAAGCCTCCGATATCCTTGAAAATATAAATAACAAGATGCGAAAAGGAACTGCAATTTTTCTTTTTAAATAAATTATTATGGCATAAATTTCGAAAAGCCATGAGTAAAATTATAGAATATTTTTGGGAATATCAACAATACAATATGAATGATAAATACAAGATATTATACAACCATCAAGGAAGACAATGATATTCGATTTTAACGAGGAATCTTTGATAGTCAAACTCTCATTGTACAGACGCCAGCACATCAACCTACTACAATCTGTCAGATTTCTGTAATAGATTTTCAACTTTATCGCTAAAGCATAAGGTTCAATGTTGATTGGGAAAATTTGACAGTTAGGTGTAGGTTGATGTGCTGGCGTCTGTACAAACCGTTTAATTTCTGGCCAATTTTCCGTCGATCATCATCTGCCTAGCCTTTTCTCAACTATGTCAGGATCGGCTTCCAGTCTTACCAGATGCAGCTGAATACCAGTGTTTTACATGGAGCGACTGCCTATCTGACCTCCACAACCCAGTTACTAGGTAACACGATAACCCTTGGTAAGACTGGTTGTCAGACTTTCGAGCTTCTGACTAGCCGTAATGACTGTTAAAGAGAAGCCTTTGAGTTATATGTTGAGAGTAGACTTATAGATCCTTTGAGTGAAGGAAATACATCTTTAGCTTTTAAGTGCTTGACCATATCGCACTGGCACTGCTAACACAAGACTGTATCAACTCAAAAATTAATTTCTCACACAATACTGTATTAACTCCAGGAAATAACTTGATAACCTGCAATCTCTGAAATTACTCATAATTAAAAAAACCCCTTAATTTTATCACAAATTTTAAAACAGTGTTGACTTTTTACAATCTTTAACAGGAAATGAGTAATCAGTTTTCCATCATTTCTGAAAAAAGCTTCATTTTGAGTTGATACAGTCTTGTGTTAGCAGTGCGATATGTCCAGAAATGAACTAATATAGGCTGATTCTAATAATTGAAAAGCTAAAAGGCTAATTCTGCGTACACCGAAAAGGATCATCATAAAGATAAAAATACAAATGCTATACAATACTATAACCACCTTACTAATAAACGTATTATATCAGATGAATAGTTACACACCGACTTCTCTCTTTCAGTCGTCAGTAATTTGACTTTCGAAAGAAGAAGACAATGCGTTGTGTAACTTTACAGACGCTATACAACGTTTATTAGTAAGGGGGTAAGTATAAAACAATTTTAAACATGAATCGATGAATTAAAAAAACTGATTTTCATATACAAATTGAATGTTTACTGAAATATTCTTAAAATTAAAGATGGAATGTAAATAAATACTGTAAAATTAGTAACTAGTTTAGTGACTAATATCTACAGACTAAGTTTTGATTTTTAGTTTTGGAGTGAATGATTTTGTTCGGGCCTTGAATGTGGCCTTGGCCTCAAGTTGTCAAAATATTTTCATTTTCATGTCTTTCAAAAACTACTAGTGATATCAGTCTTCAAAAATGCAGATTGTAATATTTTCTATGGCAATGATATTTGTAATTAAAAAACATACACTTTTTCTGAACATCTAATACTGGTTGTATTTGTAATATAAAAAATACAGACTTTTTGTGAGTTATAAAATCATCGTTTTTAAAATGGAATGTAAATAACATAACGCTATATTCGAAAGGATTAGGCAGTTATGTTTAATGTAAAAAAAATATAACTATGTTGAAATGTCTTTTCACAAAAAAATAAAGGTATTTTCCAAATTGAGGCCTGGCCACATCATATTCAAAGAACCAGCTTCTCATAAGACCTAAACTAATATAACGCAACCATCTTCTCATCCACTCCAAAATTGAAAAAAATCAAAGCATATTCGCCTCCGGACACAAGATCAGTTTGCGAGTCAGTTCAGCCACTAAACTTACACTAGCCTCGCGTAGCCGAAATCAGAACTAACGGCGCCATTTTGTTTTGTCAATGTTTACCAACAACGCCCCCCAGTTAAAATCATTCGAACGCCCAAAGCCGATCCTTGTAGCAGTGTCCGTTGCTGCACGTTGGTGGTAACTTTGACCTTGAGGTGGCCTAGCGTAATACGGAGTTTTTAATAAAATGAGAGGCTAGCTTAATATAGCAATGTTTTGATGGGCCAGTGGTTCTTCTTCTTAGCGTGTCCGATGGCAATCTAAATGGACTCTGCCCAGAATTCGGCTACGTGTTTGGCGCCATCGGGTTATTCAGTTTATCAACCCCAAAAAATCCACCCTAAGGTGGATACGCGGAAACGCATGTCCGAGAATCCATCCTCCTAAGCCTATAAATTTCGTTTATCCAAGTAGGCCTAGGGTGGAGTCTCGGACTTGCGTTTCCGCGTATCCACCCTAACGCACCATCATAGCGTCCATCAGTTGCAACGTGCAGCTGACAGGACACGTAGGACATGATATTAAGCGTCCCGTCGTTTGTAGAACACCTCCACATTTAGTTTAGTGGGTAAGTCAGTGAGGAGTGTCTTCGTGACATATTGAACTGACAGGCAAACCTACTGGTCAATTCTGTAAAAATCTCACGATGAAAACTTAGGTGCAGTGAGCTTGTACTGAGTTTTCATTCAAACTGATGCTTTGGAATTGAAACTATTGACAGCTCACTTCACCTATGCTTTCATAGTGAGATTTTTATAGAATATACCGGCTGGTCTCGTATCCGTAGCCCATAATAATCATGACTAACTTACTTCTTACCTCCGAGCGACTCGAAGAAATTCACAAACTTATTGACGCCAATGTTTTTAGGAAGATCATCCTCTGGTGGGTCATTCGCCCTTATAACGTCTTTCGGAGCCCCATTTGAACGGGAAACCATCTTTATCTCATTTGATGGCCGCGCGTGAGGAGCGACTGGCGAGACTGGCTTCCGTTCACCGTTCAAAGCTTTCACCGGGACCAACTCCTCAATTTTCGCCGGCTCTGGTAATTCATTAATTTCAACTACGTTATCGACTTCGTGCCTCTCCGGGATGACTTCGTTGTTCTCCGGGACGACATCGTTTGCTTCCTTGATGACTACGTTGTTTTCCGTGATGATTTCGTGATTCTCCGGTTTGACTTCGTTGTTTCCCATAATGACTTCGTGGGATTCCGAAATGACTTCGTTGTTTTCTGTGATTATTTCACTTGATTCGGAGATGAAGGTGTGGTGGGATTCGATTACTTCGCTTGAATGGGAGAAAACGCTGACGCTTTCAGTAAAAGTCTCTACTATTTTCGGTTCAGTGTTTTTGATGGTAGTTTCTACAATATTAGTCCTTGGGTGTTCCCAGCTACGGTAGTATTTGCTGTACAGGTCGTCCCAGAATTCCATCTTTTCCTTGTCCGGGTTGGTTCCTATGGACAGTTCTTGGCCCATGTTTAGGTAGTAGAGGTTGTCCTTGGTTACTGGCAACCAAGTTACGGTTATGTAGTGGTTCTCGTCCGGTGTCGGGTTTCTGTAATTGAGAAGAGGATTGCATGAAAATTATTTGTTACTTGAATAAACTAAAAAGCGAAATAGGTGTTAAAAGAGACTACGACTGAGAGTATACAGCTGTAGGCTGTTATATCCTGGGTGGCTCTTCTTCAGCATAATTATTATTAATATGACACATAAGGCGCTCAAAATAAGGTTTATTATTCAATGGTATAAAAAGATGTCTTCTATGCGTTACTTTTTAGTGTGGGCTGAGCCAGGAGCCTGGCTTTTTGCCATAGCTTAGCTAAAGCTTTTAGTTATAGGAAGAACATGTAATGAAAGATGTGGCATTTACTTGTATTGTCTGGAATCAAACTAATATTAGCTTAATCCTATTGTTAAGTATTAAAAGTTCAACTCACCCGTTCTTAGCAAAGTTAGTCCACAGCCTTAGCATTCTCTCCCTCATCTTAACATCCAAGGTCGTCGGCTCAACATCCTTCTGCAAATCATTCTTGAACAAATAGCCCAAATCATCCATATGCATAGCTTTCTTCAGACCAAACGTGTTCAGTACTTTGCTTGACACGTTCAACTCCCCAACGTAGTCAAATTTGTAGTAGTAGATAGGTTTCTTGGAGACATTGACCAGGTATTGGACATATCTGTGTGTATCTACGTTGATTAAACGATCTGATAGTAGTTCGAAATACTCTTGAAGACTTTCAACTCCTGTGTGACTGCCCTTAAAGTATAACTTCTTGATCTGTTCAGCAATAGCTAAAGATTCTTCGGAGTTCCTCTCAATGTTCAATTCTTCTGGTATGAAAACTTGCAAGTCATCTGATTTTCTTTCGAATGCGAATTCTAGGGAGGTTGATCCTATCATGATTGGCGTATCTGCAACTCTTCCTGATGTTAGCAGGTCAATGAAAGATTCTGTGATAACCGCTTCGACTCCTGGGAACTCCTTTTCAACAACTATCCCAAAAGAGTTCAGCACATCAGGGAATGATTCCATTGGGTTTAGCTTCTCATGAGCTTCGACTATGTCTCTTGCAGAAGTAGCGTTTAGGAAGTCCAAAATCTCTTCCGGGTCATTTGACTCGCAACCAAGAGCCTTCGCGAGACTTCTGGCAGATTCTATGGGATTTCTCTGCGCAGACCAATGGGCTAGGCCAGTACCAGACTGTATTATAGCCCTGTTGATCAAGTTCTTTGTCAACGGACTAGCTGTGAGGACAGAAACTGCCGCTCCACCAGCAGACTCTCCAAAAATAGTAATATTTCCGCTGTTACCACCAAAATTGTGGATGTTATTCTTTACCCACCTGATAGCTTGGACCATGTCTTTCAAACCAGCGTTACCAGGAACTTCAGGGGTGTTTAAACTCAAGAATCCAAGAGGTCCGCACCTATAGTTGAAAGTAACAACAACCACATCTTTCTCGACCAAATAATCTGCGCCATAGAAGTTAGAATTGCCTGACCCGAACTTGAAGCCACCGCCGTGAATGAAGATCATAACTGGGAGGAATTCTCCGTCAATGTTGGGAGTGAACACGTTTAGGAATAGGCAGTTCTCATCGCCGGTGTATTGTTTGTTGGTGAATGCATCGATTTGTGCAGATACACTGCCTTCTGCAGACGCGTCGCGAATGCCGTCCCATGGTTCTGGGGGCTGGGGGGCCTGGAATTTGGAAAAGGTGGATATTAATTTTTGCAATGAAAAGATGAATTTGGTAGTAAAAGTTGATTGTTATCATGAGTACAATAACGTGTTTAGGTATCGGTCACTAATTACCAGTCACCCTATATAACCATCTTTGAACCATTCACTTTTATAATTTTTCTTTGCCATTACAGTTACATAATCATCTACTCGATGACGTATCTGTAAGATGCTGTGGCTCTTATCATGTTTACTCATAGATAGTCAAGATACAAATAAAACTTATCACTGTGTAGCAACTGAATAATATTTGTTCACCTGTGTGGAATAATATTTTGTAAGGAGGAAAATAAAAAACATTTTTTTTTAGTTTTGTCGACCAAAGAGTTTTATATTAACAAGTTTATTGGTTTCGGAGGCATGTAATTCTAAGCTACTCTCGTTTTAATAATTGAGAAACGAGTCTTCCAATATAGCTATTCACAACCATCCGACAGGCTATCATCAGACTAATATTATAAAGGCGAAAGTTTGTGAGTGTGTGTGTGTGTGTGTTTGTTACTTCTTCACGACCAATTTTGATAAAATTTTGTATGGAGGTAGCTGACACCATGGACTAACATTTAGGCTACTTTTTATCCCGATATTGCCACGGGATCGACATTTACGCGGGTGAAACCGCGGGGCGCAGCTAGTCGTATCTAAATTGACACGTTTCGATAATTTGATTTGCCTTGCCCCCGTCTATTTGATTAATCAACTGACAAAATTTTCGGGTTTTGGACTTGTGAACAGCGTTTATAGGACTCACACGTTATTGATTGATATTCGATACGGCACGGAAGCGTATCGAATGCTGATCCTGTTAATGGGTCAGGGAATGGCAGATGACATATGGCTCTTTCTCTCCCTAACTCCCAAGAAAGAGATACTCCCAACCAAAGAGAGGGAACTCTAGCTCGTCAAAAAAATAGTAGAACGACCCTTACCTTGAACCTCAGGGATCCTAGGGGCGGCTTAGCGTAAGGAATGCCCTGGAAGCTGTAGAAGGCCTTCCCTGAAGGACTGTTGACCACTCGCCCTTGAAGCTGGCCTTGCTCCACACTCACTACCGGTGCGTCTGTCATCCTGCCCCCTCTGTGGATAAAAAGGCAAGGTTATTAGGACATAACATAACATCACGGGCCCACTGCATTCCCCAAAGGGGATCTGCAGATGTACAGAGGCCAGCACATCAAGCTACCCCAATCTGTCAAATTTTCCCAATTGAATATGAACCTTATTCCTTTGTAGTCTGTACATCTAATAACGAAATGTAGGTGGAGTGGGCAAGCCTACGAGTATAACCACTAGGGGCTGTTCATTTATTACGTACTAGCTTCTTCCCGCGACTTCGTCCGCGTGAAATTTCACCCCCCCCATTCACCCCCTTAGGGGATGAATTTTGAAAAATCCTTTCTTAGTGCACCCCTAGACCTCATAAGGAACGTACGTGCCAAATTTGGAATCTCTAGACCCAGCGGTTTGGGCTGCGCGTTGATATGTCAGTCAGTCAGTTCTCCTTTATATATAGAAGACAATTTTAACCTATTTCTGACCCCCCCCCCCCCCTACGTAAGAAAAATAAGACTTGAATGAACCCCTCCCTCCTTTTAAATCTAACGTAAGATCAGTATCTACCAAAATTGCAAAGAAAAAGTAGCAACATTTTTTTAAACTACAAAATTTTTGTTATTTTTCTGATCTAACGGAAGAATAATCTAAGACTCCTCCCACCCTCATGTAAGAAAGAATATGACTTGTTTGGACCCCTCCCCCCTCAAATCGTATTACGTCATAAATGAACAGCCCCTCCAGACTGTAAGTAAGTAATACAGATGCATTTAAACAGCCTCCACGATTGGCTATAATATGTATGTTACATGTACCCTGGACATTTACTTTAAGCTCAAATGTACAGAGGCGGACTTAATGCCATAGGCATTTTCTACCAGTCAACCTTAGGGTGATGCAGAGACAAACAGTGGTAGGTGCAATCATGAACATTGAGGAATAAATATTTTAAAGATTCAGCCCCACTACTATAGATAGTGCTTATTTCCTATGTTTTTAAGTCGGTCCACTTAAAAAAACCGGCTCCCGGTAATGGGTCGACCCACCGAGACCATGGGCATAGAGTGGTGCCATCCACGAAGACGCGCCCCACTCTTCTTACTAATCGCTAGTGGTTATCGCTAGTTAATTCCGCTAGTGTTTTAGTTTTTTGATACACATTAATTACCCAGTAATAAGTAATTAGGTACTGTATATCGACAAAAATAAAACACTAGCGGAATGTTGCACACTTGTACTGTAAGCGATTAGGAAGAAGAGTGGGGCGCGTCTTCGTGGATGGCGCTATCTGAACCTTGCAGAGTGGCTTATATTTTTACCATCACGGCATGAGCTGGTTTACCGATTTGGCAAGATACATTCAAAAGTAAAAGCTTATGATAACATTCGTAAAACCTTCTTGCTATTATCTAAAAAGTCAAGAACTGAAAAATAAAAAGTTATAAAGTAAAGAATCTGCAGTTGCAGACTTAGTCTCCATCAGACATAAACAGATATCGCCAAGGTTGATTAGTGAATAAATGCAAATCGAAATCGATGAAGCCGTTCCTGAGATTATCGCGCAAAACAAAGAGATAGGCAAATACCGAAATTAAGATAGAAATCAATCGTTCATGATAAAATTAAATACTAATTACCTAATTCTGAATATTATTAATTTGTAGTTAGTAAACAATGAAGCATTTATGTTCAATTGTTCATGTTATTTTTATTCATAATCAGCCTATAATGTTCCCACCGCTGGTAGGTACACAGGCCTCTTTGTGAGAGTGAGTGAGCCATAATCCACCACGCGGGCCCAGTGCGGGTTTGCTCACGATGTTTTCCTTCACCGTTCATACCAAAATGCCAAGTCCCGTAGTTAAAAACGTTCAAAATCTAGTCACAATCTCATCTCAGCGACAATCAATGTCGAAAACTTGTCAAAAATGTAGGGATTAGAGGTATTTTTGACAGATAGAGACTGCAGAGATCAAACTGTGAACGTAATTCACAATACTTAGATATTTTAAATATTTCTTTTTCCACGTAGTTGTAATTTTAATCTTAAGATTAACTTAACGTAAAAGATTAAATATTTCACATTTTTAATATGGTATCTAAAAGATAAACAAAAATAGTGCACACAATTCATTAAGATAACGCTGTATCGGGCATGAATTATTTAAATGAGTATAAACTGCTTCCCAATAGGCAAAAATCAAAATCAAAAAGTCATTTATTCAAACTAGGCTGAGAATCAGCGCTTTTCGAACGTCAAATTTACAAAAGACAGTCCCCTAAAACGCCCGCCCTTCACCACTTCCTAGTGCTTTCGCTGGGGAGATGAAGTGGCGGAACAAACTCCCCAGCAGCACAGCTGTCTGTTCAGTTAGAAAATAATTGATTTTATACAATACTAGGTATGCAAAGTAATTAACATTACAGGATACAGAACATTAAATTAAATTATTTGCCACAGGTTAGCTAGCCACGCCAATATACCAACAAATACAATAGACACTATACGTACGCAAGCAAAAAAAATAATAAATCAAAATTAAAAATGTAGGTAAACAAAAAACTTACTACCTAAATAAAAGCCTCCAGGTATAAAGGGCGTGACAGCTTACATATTTATGCAGTGCTGGGTTCTATTCACATAGCTGTCACTTGAAGTCACAAATGATAAATTAGGACCATCGAAATAAAATAAACTTCGTCAGCAGGACCAAGGGAAGCCAGATATACCTGGTGGTAATAGCGTAACACACTATCAGTAGGTATGGCTTTCATTTTGACAGTTCAACAACATTCATTGCGTTATTAACGTTGTTGACCAGACAAATTTCTCGATTAATGAAGCAATGAACTAGCAATATCCCTCAAAATTATTCAAATTGTGATTGGAAGTGTGCTACGCAATTAGGGTGCTGACTTTCGGGCATCAGGGACACTGAGCACAACTTTTAACATCATCATCTGCCTAGCCTTTTCCCAACTATGTTGGGGTCGGCTTCCAGTCTAACCGGATGCAGCTGAATACCAGTATTTTACATGGAGCGGCTGCCTATCTGACCTCCACAACCCATTTACTGGGTAATACGATACCCCTTGGTAAGACTGGTTGTCAGATTTTCGGGCTTCTGACGACCCGTAACGACTGTCAAAGATGCACGAATGACAGCCGGGACCAACGGCTTAACGTGCTTTCCGAGGCACGGAGGGGTCTTGGTATGTAAAGATGGTCACCCATCCACGGACTAACCGCGGCAAGCGTAGCCTAACCTGATCGATCGACCCGTGCGGCTGTTATTATTTAGCCACAAGCCCCTCTTTTAGCACAACTTTTAACATGTATACAAAATAGGAGTAGCGTGATTTAATATTGCCTTTATGTCGAGTGGTATCCGAATCATCTTTTGGGGGCAAGTAAGATGTCGTATGTCGTGTAAGGCATCGGTGCTTTTACAAGCCTCTCCTCGTAGACTAATGGGTGCTTCGATCAAGGAAAATTATCGATTCCTTGAACATTGTTCCGATAGGAAAGCGGTGATGCGTATCCTAAATTACTCTTTACAGTAAGTATGGACACAAGCCAAACAGCAGTAGTATGCAAATATAACTAGGGAAGAGGGGGTCTACGCCCTAAGCACTAAATTCGAAGTAACGGGAGAAGATTAGTTCGGAGACTGAACTAAGAATGAATGACAACTCGATTTGACAGTTCTTTCTTCTCACGGCGTGTTTTTATCCGTTCGAAAAATTGAATCTTTCACTTGTTTTGACAGATCAACTACATTCGGACGGGCCCATATGTTCGTTGACGGCCTCTTTCGATCCTACTCAGATCGTCAACATAACACTTAGCCTATTCGACACAATTCCATCGACAAGTCACATGTTAACTCATATCAATCCTTTAACTTTTATCACTTTTCCATGATAAGTACAACTACATGAATTATTTAACACAAAACTAAGTCACTCACCGAATTTCACAGATAATTTTCAGAGTAATCCCACAGTACCACTTCAGGCAAATGTAGCAGATATACTAAGGTTTTATCATTTAGATACTGATATCGTATCATTTGGAGTAGTATTTCGTAACAGTATCATAGTTTTATAAGGTACTAGCTGCGCCCCGTGGTTTCACCCGCATAAGTCTCGATCCCGTGGGAATATCGGGATGAAAAGCGAACAGTATCCCATGCGAAAACTGGCAAAAAGGGGTTATTTTGGGCATCATTAATATTTTTGTCACTTGTCCTGCAGAAGCACAAAGTTTTCCATTCAAGTGGCATTAGTTTTTTCGGTCTGTGGCACATCTAGGTCAGCCGCAAGTGTGAAGCCGTCGATTTTGTGAAGGCTACAAAATCGATTTTTAAAATAGAACTAATTATAAACACTCTGAGGATGCTCACAGTTTGAATAATTTGCGGTCTGCGTCCTGTCCAAAGTCCTCGACCGTTTAACGACTCTTGGAAAAGATTTTAATCATGGATCTGTAATCTGTCCGATACATACCGATAAGATCGCCTCAAGATAGATGACCTAGTCATCGGAGCATGCCATGAGAACATGACTAACATTTAGGGGCTATATTTTTTTAACCTCACTGTAGTTGGGTCATCAGCAGTATCATTTATAGGACAGGACTCGCCGAAATCGGGCGATGACTATAGTATCGTTTCGGGGGCACAAGACATACAATATGTCACATTTATCGTGCTATCGTAATTTGGCCAGCATTAGTACCATTTTGGGGTTAGGACTTTAAAAATCTCTCCATTATCGGGCCAATTTGAACTTGAAAATGTCTTAGAAATGGGGGCTGTCAAGTTTTTTATCATAACCGAGGGCAGGACTCGTTTGACCTCGTATCTCATCTGATGGCAAGTAAAAATGTGGTCAACGACGACGCTCTACAAAACTCAAACGTTTACCTAACCTAGTCTTCTCTGATGAGTCTGTTTTAGAGTTTGGAAAAACAGACTCAGGCAGGGACCTGCCGACCTATTCTGTAAATATCTCACCGTGAAAAGTTAGGTGAAGTGAGCTATTAATAGTGTCATTCTCTATATAAGGTGTTTCATACATATTGTAGGTATATTGAACTTTTGTATTAAACAGTTGATTCTTTTTCGTGATTTCAGAGTTGGTCCCATAGTGAAAGTTGTTCAATTCGATGGTCTATAGCATCTCTTAAGAGTTTGTTGGGTTAATGTTGAAACGTCTTATATAGAATCTGCATCCTAATTGCGTAATACACTATCAATTACATTCTGAATAATTAGAATAGAATAGAATACTCTTTATTATGTACATTGTACACCATATAATTTACAAAAATAATAAAAATAATAATTTTGAAGGCTATTGCTAATCCATAGCTTCATAAGTTCGAAAAAAAAATGTCTGCTCAACAACGTACATAACGCAATCAGTGTTGTTAAACTGTCAAAATGAAAGAGTTGCATTACCAGTTCTTGTTGAGTTGCTGTTAGTGTGTTACGTAAGTAATTATCCCGCAGGTGGACTGACTGACAGCTCACTTCACCTAAGTTTTCACGATGACATTTTTACAGAATAGACCGACTGTAGGTACCTACTTGTGTTATTTTGGGGACACGATTTGTAATCTCACCTTATACGCGTTCGAAAACTGCTCAATAGCTCTTTAGACGTCGAATTCAATCTGTACCTTCTCGGCAAATTACTTGTTTCCTCTTTCAATCTCCAGTCATAAATGTTCACATTTCTTGTAATATCTTCATTAAAAGAGTCCAGAAAACCAGACCAACTGTCGCTGTGTTCGTATTTCCGAACGAAATTGGCGATTTTTTTGTTTACTGGTTTTTGTCCGAGTGCGAGGAGTTTCGATTCTCTTGCTAAAAGGTAGCGTAAGGCCGTCCTTTTTAATATTATCAGTTCTTCTAGGGTTTTTGCCATAAAAATAGTACACTTACAAAGATCTACTGAAAATTACGGTAACAACACTTCCAAATTCAAATCGATCACAATTTAAATCACGTCATAATTTTAAAATAGGAACTAAAAATCGCGGGAACACCTTTCCAATGTCAATAAAAAATACTTCTTCTAAACAAAGTCAACACGACATGCAGCCAGCGACGCAACTGCGTGGAAATTTCAAGACCAATTATCAGCGACGTGACGTGATGGATAGTGCAAATTAGTTTTGAGCCTCCTGCTGAATAGCTTTACATAATAAATAAATAGGTAGCTGTAATATATACGAGCACGTAGTAAATAACGTTATGTAAACTTTGCTAGAGGTGATGGAAATGTAATTCTAGATAAGTATTGATTTTTGGTGTGGGATGCAATTAAATGTCGATTTTTTGATAATGGGTTAAGCTAGGATAGTCTGTTCTATTTTTTCTATAACGTAGGCTTCATAAAAGAAAAGGCTACTCTTTTTTTCTGTGGGGAAATTCTCCTGGATGTCATCGACTCATCCCGCAGACGAAGGGTGGGGCCCATCGTCTGGAGGATGTCGGACTCCTACCGATTAAAACCCGATGATTCCTATTACTAACATTAACCCTGGAAAAAAAAGACCAGAAAAACCTTAAGGTCAAAATATGGTGCTGTTCCGGCGACCATGGGACACTTGAGATCGTGTCATACGTGTCCTGTTACCTGCACGTTAGACCTAATGGACGCTACTGATAACGCAGAGTTCTGGACTCACATAATGTATATTGCTATCGACACGTGGATGTTTTTCATGACTTTCGCAAAGAAAATGCATCATGAATTTTCAATGACATAATTTACATAATCCGCTTCAGAATGCTCTTAAACTGCATGGTTATTAAGCTTATCAGACTCGGTACAGTGATATAAACCAGCTGTAGTTACAGTTGTATACTTCAAGGTCATTACGTACATTCGTTTTAGGGCAGATTTTTCAATCTTAAGTTATCCTTTATCTGATGGATATAACTTGCGGTTAGGCAGCATTTGCAGAGAAAATAGGCCAAACTGCCATATTTATTCTTTAGTTAAAAGATACTTAACTAACAATTGAAAAGCAGGCCCAAAAATAGGTAGTACACCAATTAATTTTAGGAACAATAGTTAGTACACCAATTAGTTTTTACTAACAATAGTTAGTCCACCAATTAGTTTTTAGTCACAATAGTTAGTCCACCAATTAGTTTTAGTAACAATAGTTAGTCCACCAATTAGTTTTTAGGCACAATAGTTAGTACACCAATTAGTTTTAGTCACAACAGTTAGTTTAGTCTTTAACTAAACGTAACTCACCGAAGATCATCTAAAAAGTCGTTGACGGCTGTAATCATTGTTGTTGAAGCTGAAAAGAAAGAGACAAACACATTTAACTACTTTCTACTTCTACACATACATTACATTTCTACAGCTAGACATCTACAGTTGTTCAGACGCCAGCACATCAAGCTACTACAATCTGTCAAATTTCATTAATAGATTTTCAACTTTATCGCTTAAGCACAAGATTAATTGGGAAAATTTTACAGTTTCGGGTAGCTTGATATGCTGGCGTCTGTACAAGGATCCTTTGGCGCGTGGCCAAAATCGGAACTAACGCCACCATCTTGTTTTTTCGATACAATTCCACAATGTTCACCAACAACGCCCCCCTGTCAATGTCAGTCAAGCGCCAAGAGATCCTTGTAGCACTTTAGTATTACGATTCTAGTCTACCTTCATTTATTACAAAAATAATAATCGCACTACTGTAGGTACTTCGTTTCGCTTAGCGTTGTTTCTGTCTTGTAACAGAGTAAAATCTTATTTATCGTTATAGAGTTGAATTACAATGGGTCGAAAAGGGATGCAGGGATGAGTAACATAAAATCACGCCTATAATATCCGGTTTTTAAGGCAGAGGTGTACAGACGCCAGCACATCAAGCTACCCGAAACTGTCAAATTTTCCCAATCAACTTTGAACCTTATGCTTTAGCGATAAAGTTGAAAATCTATTAAGGAAATTTGACAGATTGTAGTAGCTTGATGTGCTGGCGTCTGTACCTATAGTACACGCATATTTCGCCAGTTATGTTTAAGTCCCATGTGGTGGGGCGAGCACGGGTGAGCCTGGTGAAAAAAACGTTCTTGTTGGCATCAAACATGCAACGTTACATAAAACTTCATTCAAAGTTTTGTCCCGATTCACCCCGGCTTATTTTCCCCCCTTTTACCATACAAAAGTAAAAAACAAAACAAAATCGGTTTAGCCGTTTGGAAGCTACGATGGCGCAGACAGGCACACTGATCCACACGTTAAAAACTTATAACACCCCTCTGTTTTTGTCGGGGGTTAAATAACCGTAGTTAATCTTATGCGTCGCTTATGTAAAAAAGAAAGTCAAATTAAGTAAGTGTTTAAACCTAGTTTCATTAGGTACTTGAATACCTCTCTAATAGAATTCGACGCCCTAATTGCGTAACATCGTGAGGACCAAAAACCAAAAATTCGAAGACATGTGACATCTACCAACCCGCACAGGGCCCGCGTGGTGGATTACGGCCCACTCCCTCTCACAGAGAGGAGGCCTGTGTCCCAGCAGTGGGAACATTATAGGCTGATTATGATGATGATGAATTGCGTAACACACTATCGACCACAATCTGAATCATTTTGAAGGATACTGCTAATCCATTGCTTCATATGTTCGAAAAAGTCTGCTCAACAACGTAGGTAAAAACGCAATGCATGTTGTTGAACTGTCAAAATGAACGCCATTGCTACTTTTAGTAACCAATTACCCCGCGGGACTAAAATAAAATCCGACACTGCGCCATAATAAGCTAAAAGACAACCCTGCATTTCGAAGGCAAAACTGTGAGCCTGTAAGAGGTGTCTAGACGTGCATTTAGTGACGTAATAAAAGTAGGATGACATCATACTGCGACTAACCTAGATAAATAAAACCTAGTTCTGCTAACAGAAGCTAGACTTCTGGCGCCCGCTAAGACGACTTAGGTGACAGGTGCAGAAACTTAGGATGCTTGCATAAAGAAGCGGGTTGTCGGGCGCGACACCCGGTAGGTACAGACGCCAGCACATCAAGCTACTACAATCTGTCTTGATAGACTTTCGACTTTATCGCTAAAGCATTAGGTTCAAAGTTTATTGGGAAAATTTGACAGTTTCGGGTAGCTTGATGTGCTGGCGTCTGTACATATCTCTGCAGGTTGATCTTCGGAAAGAAACGCTAACATGTTTCATCTGTTTCTTTATGTGTGAACGCATAAGTTACCATGGGACTGTTTGAGTCGTTACGGGTAGTCAGAAGCCCGAAAGTCTGACAACCAGTCTTACCAAGGGGTATCGTATTACCCAGTAACTGGGTTGTGGAGGTCAGATCGGCCGTCGCTCCATGTAAAGTACTGGTATTCAGCTGCATCCGGTTAGACTGGAAGCCGACCCCAACATAGTTGGGAAAAAGCTAGGCAGATGATGATGGGACTGTTTCACCCGCACTTATTGGTACCGACTTGTCTTTACCGGGAACTCGCTTCTATGGGCTTATTCCACTTTTCCCGCCTGAGAGAATCCCCCTCAGGGGGGAAATGTAGACTCTACGACTAATGTAGACCGTCGCATCGCATCGCCTGCCCGCGCAAGTACTTCCGTTTCCGTTTAGCGTACTTTTTTTCTTTTTGCTCGGCTCTTGAGGGTCCTAGCGTGATGTTTAATAGCCTATAGCCTTCCTCAAGAATTGGGCTATCAAATGCAATGAGAATTTTTCAATTCTGACTGGTAGTTCCGGAGATTACCCCCTACATACAAACAAACTATACTAGCTTCTGCCCGCGACTTCGTCCGCGTGAAATGTATTGTATTATTATAAAATATATCCTATGACACTCGGCAATAATGTAGTTTCCCATTAGTGAAGGAGTTTTCGGAACGATCTGCAGTTCCGAAGATTACCCCTACAACCTCACAAACTTTACCTCTTTATAATATTTATTATTAGTACTTATAAAAAAAGTCACAACAATATTCAGAAATCGAATTAAGAATTTTCAAAAGTAAAATCCGTCTGGACAAGCGATCAGACACAAATCCAATTGATTTTGCCCGAATGCTTACACTAAAGCTAGCTCTGAACATCACGAACTAACCACGTGAGGTGGACAGACATCTCCTTGACAACTTGAAGCCTTATAAGCCACTAATCTGCTTATAGTAGTGCGTATTACTGAAGAAACGTTATAAGTAATAGACCCTTCTCTCAAATAAGACTATAAGAATTGGGAATTCGGAGCAGTGGTGGCCCAGTGGTAACGGCCGCGACTTACGAGTTGTAGGTCGTAGGCTCGAACCCAGACAGGCGCTTTATTTTGTGTAAATTATTTAACCACCACTGCTCTCAAAACGGCGAAGGAAAACATCGCGAGGAAAGTAGCATGTCCGAAAACCAAAATTCGAGGACCTATGACTTTCGAGCTTCTGACGACCCATAATCCACGTCATAGATCCCCGATTGACAGCCGGGACCAACTGTTTAACGTGCTTTCCGAGGTACGGAGGAGTCTTGGTATGTAAAGATGGTCACCCATCCACGGGCCAACCGCGGCAAGCGCAGCTTAACCTGATCGATCGAACCGTGCTGCTGTTACTACTTAGCCACAAAAAATAAAACAAGACACGAACTAAAAACATGTGTCCGATGACGAACGCTCAAAAACCGCGATGCACTGAAATGAGTCATTAATTAATTTCAAGAGAGCTCGAACAATAGTGTGACAGCATTGTATTCTTTCATATAACGTCAGCTACGAAAGAAAGTTGGATAAACAATGATAATTATTTTATGGCTCCCTGCAAAGAAAATAAAATTATCGACTTCAGTGCACTTATACTTAAAGGCATATTTTTAGGGTTCCGTACCCAAAGGGTAAAAACGGGACCCTATTACTAAGACTTTGCTGTCTGTCCGTCCGTCTGTCTGTCACCAGGCTATATCTCAAGAACCGCGAAAACTAGACAGTTGAAATGTTCACAAATTATGTATTTCTGTTGCCGCTATAACAACAAATACTAAAAACAAAATAAAATAAATATTTAAGGGGGGCTCCCATACAACAAACGCGATTTTTTTGCCCTTTTTTTCTCGATATCAATAATGGCAACAGGTAGGCACTTGAAAGATTCACAAAATACTCAGTTGTATTTTTACTTTAATAATAAACAATTAAATTAAAATAAAATAAATATTTAAGGGGGGCTCCCATACAACAAACATGATTTTTTTATATATGTAGTGTTAAATATTGTACGGTGGTACGGAACCCTTCGTGTACGAGTCCGACTCGCACTTGGCCGGTTTTTTAAGGATAACAAGCCTACAAAGGGGGTGACTCCTGAGATGGTGACTAATAGCAAAAATTGGATAGGTTAACAAGGACACGAGACCCGTTATTGGCTGACTTGTCCGTTAGGCCCACGGCGACTTTTTGTAGCGATGCTGTCGCGCGTTTCGTAAACGTGCGACAGCATCGCTACTAACGCGCGTTAGTTGCATTTGCAACGCGCTACAGAAGCGATGCTAACGCACTACTAACGCGCTACAGCATCGCGACTGTATCGATGGAAACGCGCGACCGTGTCGGACGACATCAGGGAGAGAACGGAGGGAGGGTGGCACATGAGTGGAGAACCGAGCATCAGTGCAGCACAATCACAATCGCGTTTGCATCACGACAGAAGCGCGACAGTATCGCGTTTGCATCGCGACTGAGAATCGTGGTGTGGGCGAGGGCAAACTTATCTTTTCTTAACTTTATGGTTAGAAAGGTTGTGCACTAGCTATACTTATAATAGTCTTAAATCGATAACACGCAATTAGCAGGAGGCGTTGAGATGGCGATAATGATGAGCAGATCAGAAGACCAAAGAAACGATGGATGGGTGTATAAAAGACAAATATGTATTAATTAATAATGTCCGGAGTCATGCCAGAACAGATGGCCGATGGGGCCGAAATGTTCTGGAGTGGACCGGAAGACGTAGCGTTGGAAGGCCAAGGTGGACCGACGACCTTGTGAAGGCCGCAGGAAACCGTTGGATGCGAGAAGCTCAGAACCGGTAGAAGTAGAAGTGCTTGGGGGAGGCCTATGTCCAGCAGTGGACGTCTTTCGGCTGAAATGATGAATGTCCGGAGTCTGGGTTTGTGCCCGGTTGATGGCAATGGGTTCGCCTCGAAATGTGGGTGTTCTTTGGTACAACTCCACCTAACACACAGATCGAATACAGGCGTTATGTTGTGTCTAGAATGGATGGGTGTGGCTATATACTGAGAGAACTGCTAATGGAGATACGTATATAAAGTTGGATAAGGGTAAAAGGGCGATGATTTTTTCATTAGACTTAACCAAGCCGTCAGAAACTGGGAAACATATCGCTCTTTCAACAATTTACGAATGCGAGTGGGTCGTTTCAATTTAAACTACCTACATTTATGAAGCATGAAAAAAACAACTATAAACCGCCGTAATTCTGCACGTTCATACAATAACCAACAAAAATCCCACATAACTGTATATCTTAGATAAACACTCAATAAGATAGTGGGGGAAACGATAACGTCAAAGATTAGCATCTCTTGAGGCGTGAGAATTGAGCAATTCTTGTTGCACCACTTCAGAAAGTTGGCACGGAGATAAGAGTGTGACGTCAACTTTCTACATTCTATGCCTAACCAGCAAAACATTGATCCTTGCAACAAAATAACGCAATGACCTGCAATTTTGGACCGAACGAGGCAATATATCGTGTAGAAAGTTTTGAGTATAAATAGATGAATTTATGAGTTAGGGACGGCCAAGGAAACGATGGATGGATTGCTTGAAAAGGGTTACTACTGATATGTCGGCTAGTATGGAAGAAAAAGACATGCTGCGCAGACCCCAAATAGATTGAATCAAGGAAGACTATGATGATGACCTTCAAATTTCGAAAAAAGTATGAGAAAATTATGGTGTGTTCCCAACCAGTCACACTGTAACATGTCACAGTGTGACTCGTTGGGAACAATCGGTTAGGTTAGGTTAAAACTGAGACCCCTCTACGCACGAGCCGAGCGAGCGAAGCGAGCGGTGCCGCGGCAGCGGCCGGCGAGTGCCAGAAACGACTTGCGCAAATAGAAAAAAAAGAGCTAGAAAGAGAAAATTGCGAGTTCCCGTGACTGGTAGTGTGACCGGTTGGGAATTTTTTCAGAAAAAAATCCCATCGAGTAACAGTGTGACATTTGAGGGTGTTACTCGTTGGGAACAAATGAAAATTATCAGCCTTACCATTCCAGTCTATCTAAGTCCGTCAAAAAAGATCCGCCCGAAAGTACTTGATCCGTCAAAACAAGCAACAAATAAAAATTTTCAAACGGGCAAAAACAAATCGCGAATAGGGACAACTGTCAAATCGTTGTAGTTCGGGTACCGAAATAATCTTATGGCCGTAGACCGTGACACGGAGTAGGAAACTCCGTAACTGAAGCCGAATCTACGGATTTCGTGCTGAAGGCTTGAATTCCTCTTACGCTGACGTCGGTCGCGGAAAAGGCTAGGCAATGATGAATCATTTTCAAATTCCCGTGAAATACGTGGACGAAACCGGACGGATCGGGTTGGATGGAAGACTGGAAGGGAGGCTAAGCATAATCAGCTTATAATTTTTCCACTGTTGTTACACAGGCCTCCTCTTTCTAAGAGAGTGTAGGTATTTCTGGGCTGATGGTGGCGACCTTAAAGATTTAGAAGACAATCCTAATGAATACCATCTGGTGATGGAAACCTCTTAAGACAAAAAGTTATAAGATCGATGGTAATCTTATCTCATTAAAATATGAACGATAAATGTACATTGACTTCGTTATCACACTTTGCGAATAAAAGGAATTTAGATAACATCAACTTTGGACGATATTTACATAACCGTACCGTTGACTAGATCACTGGCGATACGAAAATAGTTATGCTTTAGTAACATTGGCCACAGACTTCGTAGGATGTAGGTACCGGATGTAAAGTGAGGGAAATTATTTTTTTATGAATTTGATACACTTCGTCAATTTGCTTCCAAATTATTTTCCCTACCTTTGTAAGTAGACATCGTCTATGAAGGAAGCTCTTTCTACTGGATATAGGACCTGTAGCCTATTGCATTGGTTTAAGATCCAGGAGTTCGGAATGGTGTCTGGTAAATGGCAATAGATTCTTACATACGGGAGCTGTGCACACGAGACCAAATAGGTACCGATCATGAACTTTAATATCAACCATACATCTCTACGTAACACTACTAAGAAAACATGCAAGTAGTCTACATAAGCATTATATAATCTCATGAATCACTTTACTCTACTTCTAGACAAGTATGCACCATCGTCAATCGCATCATCGATTACCCCCAGGCGATAGTGGTCATACGAGATCCTGCCAAAATAAAAAATAAGTCCGACTCGACCATCGGTTCCTGCACACTTACATAAGTAAGACTTTTACTTTTTGAAGCGTACGCCACCAAATTCGCTGACCTTGAAAAGAAAGAAAAAAAAGAAAGAAAGAAATATATTTATTTAGCACAGACCAAAAGACACACAAAACACCCAGATACATACATCAGATAAAAACAAACAAGAAAAAAAAAACAATAAAAAAAATAATAACAATTAAAAAAGATAATAAAAAAGAAACCCGGAAAGTGTGCCTCACGGCTGCAGTATAAAGCTCTTGCAAGTGAAAGTTCTGCGACAAGTACTGGCCGAAGTTAAAAACATGTTACATTACTAAATATTACAGGGTTGTCACGGTGCCAGAAATGTTTTTTTTTTTTTACTGGTCTTGCCAGAAATTAAAAGTTGCAACCCCAGACTTCTTGGTGTGAAAATCTAGTAGGATTGAATTCAAAAGAATGCTGTTACTTTCTATGTGCCATTCATTTGATAATTCTTCTTCTTACCGTGTCGATGTCAAATATAGTACGAAAAAATATGTTTTTTTTTTATTTCTTTGGCCTAAAAGTCAATAACGCGGATACCATTCGCTGACGCAGCCATTAGGCCCTCACTTGTGCAGGTGACAGAGCATGCGGTGCAAGATGGAAGGTGAGCCATTGTCTGTGGAGAGACACCGCATACACACCTGAGGTCTGAGCCTTCCATGAACCCCCACTTGTGGAGGTTGTCCTCGCTGCGGCCTTCTTGGGTTCGAAGTCTATTTAAGGTTATCCAAGTAAGCCACGGTAACTTGTGTCCGGATAGAAGTTTGATTATTATGATTTAAAAAATCACTACTTTCTTGTTGTAAAGCTCAGTAGCGGATAGCTGGTTAGAATTCAAGAAATAGTAACGCATTATCCGGAACCCCTGGCAATTAGTAATTTTCACTCTCTAAGGTGTTCCTACACATCTAAGATAAATGTGGCCTCCTGGCCATGATGTAGACAATCACTCACTTAGAATAAGTGTCAGAATTTCGAATTGTGTCCAAAGAGTTGATGCCTTTAAAACAATTAAGTATGTGACTTGTTGTGTCTAGAAAAGGATGCCAGTGGGGTAATTGCGTAACACACTATCAGTAGAAATAGCGTTAATTTTGACAGTTCAGTAATATTCATTGCGTTATTTACGTTGTTGAGCAGACAAATTTTTCGAACATATGAAGCATTGGATTAGAAATATTCTTCAAAATGATTCATAACGAGATTGATTGTGTGTTATGCAATTAGGGTGCTGGATGGATTTGGGGGAGGCCTTTGCTCACCCGTAAAACAAAAAAGTGTGTGCCTTTACTTCAGTGCCAACCCTACCTCCGATATTATAGATACCGTTCGGAATATAAAGTAAACGTTACGTATTGACAAATCATCTACATTAATACTGTACGTTTAACGATCTGTCTGGCTGTCAATATTATGTAAATTATATATAAAAACTATCGAATGGTTCCTTCTTCGTATATTTAATTGATTTTGACTTCCAAGATTCTTTGGAAATACATTGGCGGGGTAATTGCATAAAACACTAACAGTAGGAATTGCTTTCATTTTGACAGTTCAAAAACATTCATTGCGTTATTTACACTGTGAGCAAATTTTTTTTCGAACATCTGTAGCAATGGATTAGCAATATCCTTCAAAATTATTAAGATTGTGATTGATAGTGTGTTACGCAATTAGGGTGCAGGTAATTGAAAAGAAGTACTTTCTCCTGAAGGTTCTCTGACAAACTAAGGCGTAAATTCGAATATGTTTGCATCTATTGGTCCCTCAACAGGGAGATTAATAGCTCATCCTGCTAACGTAGTCATCAATCATAATCCATCTTCAAAGAGACTAAGGAGTTTGGTAGCCTATACTTTGGACGTCTCTATGTTGCTTTGGAGAACAACCGAATTTCGACTCATCTACCTTCATGTGCTTAATAATATACACAAGCAAACGCCGGTTATAGTTTAAGATTGATATAGATTATTGCCATTAACCGGGCACAAATCTCTCCAGATTGCGACTGAGAAACTCCTGATAACAAAACCCAATGACACTGCCCAACTTGGGAGCCAAGGATTCTCAGCGGTAACGCTGGTGAACATTAGACCAACGATTAGGGTAAAACCCAATGGGCCTTATTACAAAACCAGGTTTAACTTTGGACGCAGGTTTAAACTATCGAGCCATTTTTAAATTTCGAACTATAACCCGACAATGTTAAAGTTCTTATTACAAAAACTGACGTTAAACACGAGTCATGAGTTGTCAATTTTGAATTTTGAACTTTACGCCTCCTGTCGGAATGAAGTTCAAAATACAGTAAGTGGCTCATAGGTTTAAGCTTGGTCTAAAGAACTCGTTTTGTAATAAGAAGGTAAGACACTTTAACTGACCTATTTGAACCAAGGACCCATGCTCAATACTCAACAGTGGCGCTTGCGATCACTATACCAATGACAATTTAAGACAACAGAATAAAAAAAAAACCTAGAGAAAACCTCAACGCTTAACTTAAGTATTCAACAAAATCACGTATTTTATTATCAAAACCTCACCATGACATCACCACTATAATAAAAGACGGGACTAGTTAAGCCTCGGTAAAAGTTTTGTCGTCAACCGCCTTTCGAAGTAAAAGTCTTAGTTAATATTTATTTACTTTCTTGCTTAGATGCATCTTCATTGGTATGTGTGAGAGAATACCGGATAATACCTATTCATGTTTTGTTGTAGCTGTTTTTATATGAGGAGTTCAATGGACGTGGTAAGATTAAATTTTAAATAGCCTCCACGAACGGCGATACTTAAAAGCAGGTCCGGTGTATCCTGTGCCCTAATTGCGTAACACCCTTACGATCACAATACGAGCGTTTTTGACGAAATTCTTAATCCATAGCTTCATAGGTTTGGAAATTTCGACTGCTCAACAACGTAAATAAAGCAATGAACGTGCTGAACTGTCGAAATAAAAGGCATTGCCATCGATTGCTATTTTATATGTGTAAAGCAATTACCCCACTGGATAGTCAACCACGCTACGAATTTGCTGCTTGGCTAATATTTTTACCACAACATGAGTTAATCTTATAAAGCTTGTGTTGATACGGGAGAAAAATTACTATTGACACGAAACAGCGGGGCAATTGCGTAACACATTATCAATCGGAATCGGTTTCATTTTGACAGTTCAACAATATTCATTGCGTTATTTACGTGTTGAGCAGTCAAATTTTTCGTACTTATGCAGCAATGGATTAGCAATTTGCTTCAAAATGATTCAGATTCCGATTGATAATGTGTTACGCAATTAGGGTGCAGGACCTGTGACAAACTAATCTGCCTGTAATTTTACGGGCTCTCATGACCTGGAGTTCCCGATCCTGCAGATATGATCTTGGCTGCAACGTCAGGTCATCTCCACCAAAAAAACGTACATACAAAGATTCAACTTATAGACAAGTTGTCCAAAAATCTTCAAAGAGAAACAAAATTTAAGCTTGTAATTATAAAAAACCATTAGAATTCCTTGGAAGTCACCATGTTAAAATATCACTTACAGAAACACCACATGGTATTGATTCCCATAGCCTTTGGATGAGTGACTCACAGGACGCCACGGCTGACAAAATGTCGTTGACAGTGTGTATGCGAATTTTAATGAATCTTTATTAGCATTCCGATCTCGTCTGGTGTATGTTCGACTTCGTGTATGTTCAAGTTCTACTCTTGTGGGTAGACAGTTAAGTGGCGCCTAATAACGGCTAATGTGTATCTTCGACCGATCTTAAGACGAGCGAATCTTCAAACGCAATTTTGTCTGCTGTCTCTATCATTTTAAGGTTTATTGTGACAACAGAAAGTCTTCAAAAAACGTTGTTTCGTTTGTTAATTTGGAGGTTAAGATATTAGCATTTAAATGCAGCCCAAATTCTCGAGGATATGAAGGAATTACAAAGAACGCAAGCGTTGACGACAATTTTGTATTTTAGGAACGGAAATGGCAGATGGTCTAACTTGTGTTAGCCGTTAAATTCTGCCTTTGCAACTGCAATATATTTTGGGCAGAGTGCACCTGTGTTTGCGCACACACTTGTGCACTATAATATCTCCCGCGCCGAAGGCTACTCTCCGTTGAGATTGGCCGCCATGGCAAAAAAAACGATCTGGAGGGACTATATTTTGGGTCTTATCCATAAAAGGTTTCAAGTGGCAATTAAAAACTAAACATCATTGTATACCTAAATTAGTTTAAGTTGGTAGTCCGACTGCCTATGACACTGCGATTTTCATCCTTTTCTGTCCTAACATTGCATATTAGAAAACGCAACTCTCTCTGTCTGTCTGTTCAATCAATTAACTTAGCCTATCCCAGTCCACTGCAGGACATTGGTCTCGCCCAGGCTGCGCCACAGAACCGTCCTCCGCCTTTCGCATCCAGTCTGTCCCAGCCACCTTCTTCAGGTCGTCGGTCCATCTAACTGGCGTCCCACACTACACTCTCTGTTAGACCGCTTATGTTTTCTAGCTAGGTAAGTATCAAACTCAAAGCATTTATTTCAAATACACCAAACAGGCACTTCTGAATTGTCAAGAAGTCGGTCAGTCAGAAAGATGAAGCTAGTTGCCCACTCCAAAGTGTAGTAGGTACCTATGGAGAAGAACGGGCAATAACCTCCACGGACACTCTTTTCAATCAAAATAATATGGTTACATCATTCATGTTGAAATTACGCATGTAAGAACGATGCAAAACGTTAAAAGCGTCCGTAATGAAAAGATAAAGAAAAACAATTCAAATATTAAATTTAATTAAAATAAGCCGTGGCAGCTAAGAGATGACCACTAGGCTGACAAGTCGCAACTGACGGGGCGCCCGTTCACGAACATGACGCCTGGATTATCACCATTCAGCTCACCATTTTGAAGGGAGCTAAATGATCCAACACAAACGCCACCATCAGCGAGACAGACAGACGATACAAAAAGTCATTGCTAGATTTGCTAGTATACTAATAAATCAATTATTAATGTAAGTCTCAATCGATGCCCATTAAGATCAACCTAATTCACTAGCCGAGTAGAGTAGTATATTCTAACAATTTTATAGCCAGTGAGAACTGACATTAATTCAGCACGTTTACAGAACGTGGTTGCGTGTTAAATTCTCGCCAAGTAGTTACGATAATGTCATTAATTTTAATTATCGAAAGTAATTATTTAAAAGTTTTTGTTGATTTGCAATCGCATCTCACGGAAGGCTATTTATTGATGCTGCATTCTGAAATTCTATTTTGGGTGGTCTTCTAAAATGATTCAACACAATATTTAATTACGTCTAGTGGGATAATTGTGTAACACACTAACAGTAGCAATGGCTTTAATTTTGACAGTTCAACAACATTCATTGCGTTATTTACGTTGTTGAGCAGACACATTTTTCGAACTTGTGAAGCAATGGATTAGCAATATCTTTCAAAATGATTCAGATTGAGATTGATAGTGTGTTACGGTGCAAGGCACCCTCGACAGTCAACATTTCCAAAAATTTTGTTGAATGGGTAATCTTTTCATAATGGTATAACAGTTATTTTTGGGAGTGTTCTGGGGGGTTTTCAGGTCACGAACGAAAAAGTTTCTTTGAATGCAGTTTTACAATCAAAACTATGCTTAGGTATAGGTAAACGTGCACCATCCTCGACTGTCATCGCTTAACATCAGGTGTATTAGGCGCGGATCAAGTTTTTCGCTCAAGGGGGAGGCAAATGTTTCTCTCCGATTGAGGGAGTGGGGGATTTCTCAAGCCGTGAAAAAGTGGTTAAAAAAAACCTTTGGCACCAGCGAGGCAATTGCGTAACACATTATCAATCGGAATCGGTTTCAATTTGACAGTTCAACAACATTCATTACGTTATTTACGTATTGATCAGACAAATTTTTCGAACTTATGAAGCAATGGATTAGCAATTTGCTTTAAAATTATTCAGATTCCGATTGATAGTGTGTACGCAATTAGGGTGCTGTTTTCCGTAAACTCAAGAAATTTATCAACCAATTTCGAGATACGGATACTATTAGGTTGTATAACTATGTTTATGTCAAATTTAGAGTATTACACGCAAACGCAAGCCTTGTACTAAAGAAGATCGTGGCAACACGGGAAAAGACACTTAGTCAATGGGGTAGTTGCATAACACACTCACAATGGCCATGCCCTTCATTATGACAGTTCAACAAAATTCATTACGTTATTTACGTTGTTAGAGAATTTTTTTCATATGAAGGAATGGGTTAGGAATTTCCTTCAAAATCTTGAAGATGGTAACAAAAAGTGTGTAGGCTATAGGAGTGCAGACTAGGAATAGACACGGGCATGGTAGGAGCAGAAAACAGGCAGTCTAGAAGCGCTAAATACTAGCCTGGCCCTCAAGGCCGCTAACAATACCGGTAATGGATATATATAACCGACCCGACGTGGGCGAAAGGACCAGTTTGTATTCTTATAACCGGGACCGGGTCAAACCTGAATGGATGCGTCTGGCTAAGAACGGTAAAGACTCTAGCATATAATATGCTTGATATAATTCTTAAATAATTCATTTATTTACTGACAGACAATGCACTGCCTAAATCGCTGGGTCTAGAAGCAGAAGAGTATGTTTTGTAACGAATGATTGTGAGTATTAAAAATTAAAAAGTCCGTCTTTCTTGTCAGGACTTTTCAAATTTCGAAATCGTCAGCCTAATCGCAGGTGCTTTGCCATAAAAAAACAAAAGGGATTGAAAAGGGATTCAATCCCTACCTATGAAATAATCACTCTGAAAGTTAAAGTAATCAAACATATATGCAACAAGATGTAAGCATGTTTAGAAAATATGGATTTCACGTGATCAACGTTGAACTTTAATTTAAAGATAAACTACTTAACGGGGTTTGGTCTTATTACGAGTACCTATATTTTCTGTTTGCATTGATGTCAGCTATCGATTTATATAGGTTTCATGCGTGGTAGGTAGATATGTCACGGACCTTCAAAACCCTTTATATGTCTCATGCCTGACCCTTTTTTTGTCTTTGTGGAAATCTTCATGGATACCCTTCGTCTGGGGAGAACGGAGAGATATATACATATGTCAGACTCCTACCGACTAAAACCACACTGTTTCTTCGGGTAAGTTGGGGGCCCGGGAGATACTTGTACATTCGCCGCACCCCCAACTGGTATGTGCCTGGTCCTGCAATTACATTAGCTGCGAAGAGCCCTTCAAGCACAGCAATGCTTGTCGGCAGAAATAGTTACGGCGATAGTAGGTATTGTCACAAAGGATTCAACTAATACTTCTTTTTCATGTTATAGACAAGGATAGAACTACGCTGGTGGTTTCAAATCAACATAAAGTTCATTTGCAATGCGTAATTAACTTCTACTGATTAGTACTACTTAAGCAAAGTGTGAATGTGCACTGGCGTTTCACATTATCTTACTGTTTAATTGTTTTCCGACGAGTAGGATAGTCAATTATTACATTTATTACACAGGGCGTTGTTTTGTTGCCTCAGAAAGCACATTATGCCGTTGGTCCCGGCTGTCATTCAAAGATCTTTGACTGTCATGTCGTTACGGGTAGTCAGAAGCTCGAAAGTCTGACAACCAGTCTTACCAAAGGGTATCGTATTATCCAGTAACTGGGTTGTGGATGTCAGATAGGCAGTCGCTCCATGTAAAATACTGGTACTCAGCTGCTGGTATGCCGCTAAAGAGACCTAAAGTCGTGTACTGCGCAAGTCAAACCACGTGGTGTGTCAAGTCTCATTTTCGTGGCGCTAACTGTACATTGAAGTGTCTCCACTCGCGGAGGCTATTTAAGTAGGCGATTTTAACTAGGGATATAAAGTGCTAGTGTCTAGCTATCGATCCACTGCCACTTGCCAAGTTTTTAGCCCCAGTTCCAACATTTTCTTAAAGTGAAGTACCAATAATTCACTTTAATTACGAAACAACTTTACAGATTCATTCATTGAGCAGTGGTGGCCAAGTGGTAACGGCCGCGACTTACCTACGAGGTGTAAGGTCGTAGGTTCGAATCCAGACAGGCGCTTTACTTTGTGTAAATTATTTCATCACCACTGCTCTCAAAACGGTGAAGGAAAACATCGTGAGGAAACCGGCATGTCCTAGAACCAAAAATTCGAAGACATGTGACATCTGCCAACCCGCACTGGGCCCGTGTGCTGGATTACGGCCCACTCCCTCACCGAGAGGAGGTCTGTGTCCCAGCAGTGGGAACATTATAGGCTGATTATGTATGTTATGTTTACAGATTCACACCCGATTAATATTCTGTGGGGCAATTTTGAAAAAAAAAGAACAAAATGGCGGAATGGTAGGTATCACAATCCCCTTTCCATCTCGTTCTCAAGTCGCAAGTACCACATCCTGTATAATAAATAATGTTTATACGATTGAATACCTATACTTACTGATAGAATTTATTACAAAGCAATGACCGACTTATCATGTCAACAAGCTAGAGTACAAAGAGAACAGCGGATGTTATAACATTTAAAACTCTTTGTCTTAAGAGGTCCGATGAGAGTTTCTTCCTTTTCAGTAGAACTGTCCTGTAAACATCTCAGCGTGAAAACGTTTGAAGTGAGCTGTCCATCTATATATTCCCTAAGTTCTGATAAAAAAAAATAAGTTTAAAAACTAAAACCCGCGACTACTGAAAACTTATTTTTTATTTAACTATTTTGGGGCTTATTTCAGTAATATTTATATTTTTGAAATGTGCTAATTAAGCCCTTGATTAAAAAAATATTTTTTGATCATGACTTTATGTCCGCTAGGGGCGCCATATTCAATTTAATGTGACGTCACATATCCTATAACTAGCGGACGATCAAGACGCTTCCAACGATACCTCAATTGTCTAATTATGACAAGGAGTTTAGAAGTTATGAGGGAACAGATGAACATACATACATACTTACATACAGGTCAAAATCGCCGTAGTCGGGTAATGACAGTTCACTTCACCAAAATTTTAAATTTTTACAGAATAAAATCTATAAAAGCTATTCTGTAAAGTTCAGTTGGAGCCTCACTCAAGTGATCGCACGCAATTCGAAAGTGAACTCATTTGTTTTTAAAGTAAATCGCAGTCTCAATGCTGTTGGACTAACTGCAATATTGAATTAAATTGCATCATAGGACCAAGATTTTAAGTCTAGCATACGATATGTCGTATTCAACTGGTTAAATTAGCCGTTTAGTTAACCGCCTAGCCTTTTAACTAAACGGCGGCTGTTCAACTAACGGCCTGAATGATATTCAATATTATGGTTTAGGTTGGAACTGTAACCAATCACGCATGCGCCGGATTGGTCGCAGTAACTAAGCCAGGGCACCCCGACCAAATAGGTTAGGTTATAACTGTGATCAACCGTGTGCGAGCCGAGAGAGCGAAGCGAGGCGAGCACTACTTCCAAAGGCCAGGCGGTTAACTAAACGGCTAAATTAACCAGTTCACTGCGACATATTATATACCTAGTCCTCTTTTGCTGGTGCCAATATACTTCTGTGGGTATATATGTCGCAGTCAACTGGTTAAATTAGCCATCGCATCGCAGTTCTAACCTAACCTATTTGGTCGGGGTGCCCTGGCTTATAGTTACTGCGATCAATTCGGCGCTCGCGTGATTGCTTACAGTTCCAACCTAAACCATAATATTGAATATAATTCAGGTCGTTAGTTGAACGGCCGCCGTTTAGTTAAAAGGCTAGGCGATTAACTAAACGGCTAATTTAACCAGTTGGCTGCGACATATATATTTTCACTAACAACCCAAAATTCATAACTACGTCATTGATGAATATGATGCACCAATTATGATACATCAACACTGATTGGGTTGTGGAAATGTGGAGGTCAGATAGGCAGTCGCTCCATGTAAAATACAGGTATTCAGTTGCCTCAGTATTCAGTTGCCTCAGTATTCAGTTTGACTGGAAGCGACCCCAATATTGTTGGGGAACGGATAGGCAGATAATAATGAATAAAAGTTTATATTTTAAGACCCTAGATAATAACAGCTAAATAATAACAGCCGCACAGGTCGATCGATCAGGTTAAGCTACGCTTGCCGCGGTTGGTCTGTGGATGGGTGACCATCTTTACATACTGAGACCCCTCCGTGCCTCGGAAAGCACGTTAAGCCGTTGGTCCCGGCTGTCATTCGTGGATCTTTGACAGTCGTTACGGGTAGTCAGAAGCCCGAAAGTCTGACAACCAGTCTTACCAAGGGGTATCGTATTACCCAGTAACTGGGTTGTGGAGGTCAGATAGGCAGTCGCTTTATGTAAAATACTGGTATTCAGCTGCATCCGGTTAGACTGGAAGCCGACCCCAACATAGTTGGAAAAGGCTAGGCAGATGATGATGATAATGATTTTAAGACCCAACATTGGAGACCTTGTCTTAAAAAAAAGGATTGTTAGGATGCCTAGACTTAGCTGTTCGAAATCACAAATCCGCAGCGAGGAAACGTTTTGATCAATATGTATTGGTTTGCGGTGGGACGGTTGGACTGCGAGGTACTGCACCTAGCCTTTGGCTAAAACATACATAAGTAAATGTATAAATTACTGTGTTATTAATATCCCTTACCGTGAGGAAAAAAACAGACAGGGATAATATGGCGTATTTTTTGTCGTTATCCTGTTATTTATCATAAAATACATAATATAATTATGTATAAATAGAGCTACAGGCAACATTTATTTATAGTTAATAAGAGGTCTATGTCCAGCGATAACCCTCGGCTTCTGAAAGCTAGATCAACCGATCTTTTCTACAAAAATCTCCCCGTGAAAACTTAGTTAAGATGAGCTTCAAATGAGCTGCCAATAGTGTCAGCATCAGCCATCGAATTCTGTAATCCGTAAAAATTTAGGCGATGTCAGCTTGAAGGGAGATGTCAATGGTGTCAATCCCTAGTATCAAGTAAATGACAGCTCACTTCACCACAAGTCTCGAATTTGTTTTTTTGGTAAGATTTTTACAGAATAGACCGAATGATGCTAGGGATTGAGTATTGACACTATCGACACCGCCCGATAGCTCACTTCATCTAAGTTTTCTCGGTGAGATCTTACAGAATAGTCAGGCTGGTTTTAGGTGTTTATTTATTTAATACGTTAAGCACAAAAATGTACAGAGGCGGACTTAATGCCATAGGCATTTTCTACCAGTCAACCTTTGAGTGATGCAGAGACAAACAGTGGTAGGTGCAATCATGAACATTGAGGAATAAATATTTTAAATATAAAGATACGCATAAACTTATAAAAACTATGATTGTTTGACCAAATTAACAACAGCCAATCCAGTTAACACACCCATTGAGAGGGGCTTGTGGCTAAGTAATAACAGCCGCACGGGTCACGCTTGCCGCAGTTGGTCTGTAGACGGGTGACCATCTATAGATACCAAGGACCCAACCGTGCCTCGGAAACAACGTTAAGCCGTTGGTCCCGGCGTTTTCGTGGATCTTTGAAAGTCTTTACCGGTCATCAGAAGCCCGAAAGTCTGACAACCAGTCTTACCAAGGGGTATCGTATTACCCAGTCACTGGGTTGTGGAGGTCAGATAGGCAGTCGCTCCATGTAAAATACTGGTATTCAGCTGCATGCGGTTAAACTGGAAGCCGACCCCAACATAGTTGGGAAAAGGTTAAGTAGATGATGGTGGACAGGATTTGTGACTATTGTAACATCCATCAACCTCCACTTAGCCCGCGTGGTGGATTACTATGCACTCCTCACAGAGTTTCCCTGTTTACCAAGTCTCAGCAGTGGAAGCACTGTAGGCTGATGAGTTTTGCCATTCGATTTTAATAGAAAAGCAAGCTATTTTGCTAATATGTACTTAATTTTGGAGCCATCCACGACACAGATGGGCAAAAAGCGCCGATTATAGTTTTCTCTCGATTTATATCTGTCGAAAAATGTCTAGTCACTTCGGTCACTTGATTGGTTGTTATTCTTTCGGCCAGCCAATCACAACCGCTACAGATTTTACAACAGAATCACACTTGGAACCGCTATAGATTTTACAACAGATTCAAAGATCAGACTTGGTGGGTGTCAATTGTTCAAAATATTCTTTCGTCTTTCTCTTCTCTTGTTTTACATTGTTCTTTTTACCCGACTGTGTCGAAGCCCAAAAGGAGGGTAGGTAATGTTTTTATATGACTGTCCATCCATGGTTGAGCCCAGGTACACAATGAGGTCCTTAAAACTAATTTATTGAATAGGCCGTAGATAGAATAGCGTCATTACTTATCATATTATTTATCATACAATCGTCACTCCGGTCTTCCTCCGATTGTTTTACAAAAGGATCCGTTTCATCATTGTTTATTTTTATACTACAGTTTTACCTCGGATTCGCTTGGGGTTTTCCAGGTTGACCAACCCTAACTGTGTAACACACTTTCAATCACAATCCGACAAATTTTGCAGAAAATTGCTAATCCATGCTTCATATGTTTAAAAAAAAAAACAGTGGCACTCCGGGAGTGCCGACAGAAGTGAAAACAAAACACAAAAAGAATACTTTGTACGGTAACAGTGACGCGAATTCAATGGTTTTTTCCCCCATCTCAAAAAATGCCCAACGCGCCTAAAGAAGTTTTCACTACAAAAATTCGTCAGCTCAACGACGTAAATAACGCAATGAATGTTGTTGTACTGTCAAAATGAAAGGCATTGCTACTGTAGATAAGTGTCTTACTTAATTAGCCTCTCGTTTATGAGAACAGCTCATCATCATCAGTCCATTGCTGGATATAGGCTTCTCCAATCGCAGGCCATTCAACTTAATCCTCGGCACCTTTCATCCAGCTCTCAAGTGAAAATAGCTCATACATAATCAGCCTATAATTTTCCCACTGCTGGGTCACAGGCCTCCTCTCGGTGAGTGAGAGGGAGTGGGCCGTAATCTAATACACGGACCCAGTGCGGGTTGGTAGATGTCTACGAATTTTTGGTTCTGGGACATGTCGGTTTTCTCGCAATGTTTTCCTTCACCGTTTTGAGAACAGTAGTGATGAAATAATTTACACAAAGTAAAGCGCATGTCTAGCTGAGTAAATGAGCTACTCGTAAGTCGCAGTAGTTACCACTGGGCTACTACTGCTCGCGAGAATAGCTCATGCTGTCCAGGGTGCGCCGGACTTACCTTAAGTCGTGGAGGCTATTTGAATACAGACCACCTGCGCTTTGATTCGCTGTCACTACTAACTTGGCAAGTAACGCGACCGAGTTTCAATTATAATATCTTTGCCACCCACAGTCGCACGCTCTTCACACAGGACATTTGATAATAATTTATTGTGAAATTAGTCGTTAATGTCTCACTACTGCGTAAATGCCCCCCTACTCTCTTTTCAGCTCTCTCTGTCCAGGGCTGCCAAGGACGAATCTTAAGAAAGGAGTCCAGCTCATCTCGCCATCTCCGTCTGGGCCTGCCGCGATTTCTTTTGCCATAACAGCTATTGCATAGGTATGGTCAAAACCGAACGGTGTCTCGTTGTGAATTACATGAGTGAGCTTCCATATCTTCTACGCCAATGATGATGAAGCAAGTTGATGATGACAGTATAGCTCAAAAGGAAGCTATACTCATTCAACATCATACCTTAGATGTGTAATACTTTATCACCCGTGACACAGTCACCGACAAATCTTTATTGAAAATCCTTGACAATGCGTAAATCACGTTCGATGAATAATTTTACTATATCGATAAAATTGTGAGTCATGAAGGTATTCATTCAAAATCCGATGTTTTATGTACACATTGGGTTTACTTGAAGTTAGGTTTTGTGAGTCATCTTTTCAATATCAATTCTTCGTTTTAAATCATTGGATTTGTGCTCAGTTAATGGCAGAAGGATCTTCGCTAACACGATGAGACTTAAAACGGACGAAATGGGTGTGTTGCTACCTATCTAGGAAGCTCAGGAGTGAAGAAATCACTATAAGAGCCTCCTCCTAACAACAGGAAATAATGAAGCACAGGAGATCATTTCTGGAGTAACTAACCTACAGCAACTTAATAATTAACCAATCGTGACACCTAGTGAAGATCTATTTCATCTACTTCAAAGCAGGCAGTGTCCAGTCCACAAGTTTGAGATGCCAAGTAATGGATAATTTACAAGAGTAGGTAGTTCTGAAATGAAGAATTACTCATTGTCACATAGCAAGCAGAAACTACAGCTTAAAACCAGACTGGCATTACCAAGTTCAATGATTCTTCTTCCTTAAATGTAACATCAGAACCGCATCGGTCAGTTTCAAGGCGAGGCTGACCGTCGATTCAAAAACGGACTCGCATGCATTTTTGGTTTAGTCATACATATTACATACATGACTATATGAGTCATGATCATGAAGTACTACGTATAATGACGTCCTTTAATAGGCAGATGACCCCGTGAAGGTCGCAGGTAGTTGATGGGTGATATGTTTGGCAAGACATAATATAATATATGTCATTGCCACAGCTAGTATGTTAGGGTAACGGTCAGGCAGTTCTTACAAGTACGCCTACGGATGGCTATAAGAACTAGCAGATTGGTGATCGTTTGTGAATTGTGATGAACTAAGAGGGGAGTAAGTTTTTCGCGAAAGCCTCAACTTATAAAGAGCAGAAAGGAGATGGCTAAATTACTGCCCCAAGCAAGTATAGTAATCTCACATTAACTCGTAATATTTAAATATTCATTCATGAATTATTTAGCGTTTAATAATTTCCTAGAACTTTCGTGAACTATTAAACATAAAAAAAGTATCTTAGTTGCTTTTTTTGATTGAAATGACATGTTTATGGGGAAATAATACAGTACTGCAAGCTAGGGAGGCGTCATATCGCTTTTCCAGAATGTCAAATTGAAACTGTACTTATATCGATTTTTGATAACGAGTATCAAAACGATTTATTTTCTGAAATAAATCATAATCAGAGTTTTCGGCGGAAGTCGTCGGCGTTCAATTCTGTGTCCTGTTTAGTTGCTTGTTATTGTCTTTTACAGAGTTTTAATTCAGAAAATGGGTTTGTTTTTAAAGTGATAATCGACTCTATTCAGTTCCACTTTTTGCTAATCAAAATCAAATAAAAATAACTGAAAGCTTCGGAATGTGCTTATACATTTAATCTTACTACCTATTTGTGCCGAAAAATATTAACTGAATAGTGGTCGACAAAAACTAATTCTATTTTTATTATCTTTCAACCCTTTCAATTATTTTATCGATTCTGTTCCACTTGACGTTCAATCCCATCTCTATGAAAAAAACAAACGTCAGATGTCAGACGTCGTTTCGTTTGAACGCTCTGCCGTTTGCTTGTTTGTTGTGCTTTTTTATTTTGGATTTTCATTGACTCTCACTTGTGTAATGGATTTATTGTGTGTGCTCGCCTACCTACTGAACTCTCGCTACTCGACACGGACTTGACTTGCATCATGCGATGCATAAACTACGGTGTAGCCACGCAAAGACTGCGGTGGAATATCACCTCTTCATTGCCTGCTGTTCTACTCACTATCTTAAGTATCTTAATACGATGGTTAACAATTGAGGTAAGCCATCCACAGCTAGAATCATTCTAGAAGTAATAAATATAAGAAACATCGAACAAATGTGACTTCAAGTTGTTTACCGTATTTCTCAAAATACATAATGAACTCAATGGCAATGAATCAGAAAGACTCATCCCGTCTCATCACGACCACAACACGTCCTGACTACAACAGACTGGTTGCTTTAGATGTCATAATGTTCAAATGTGCAGTATTATAGTTAATTCATGTGGATACTAAGGTAATTATGTTTGTTCTAGGTTCCAAAGGATGCCAACATTTTGTCATCCTTGTTATGAACTGCTGAAAACAGAAGCATGTAGTGATGTTCGTTTATTTGACTATACGATGGTGTGCATAACTTGTGGCCGTTCTGTGAGAAATATACAACGCCATGTAGTGGAAAGAAACTATTCAATGTTGCAGAATTTACCAACGTCACATCCAACTTTCCATCAGTCAAATAAAATGATTTTTAAGCACAGTGTGTTCTTTTATATCTACTTTCCTACATCCAGTATGCCCGTTTTGGAACGCAGCGTGGTGTTCCGAACTCTGTCCTGTCTTTTTACACCCAGAATGCTGCGTTCCATCCGCAGATATAGACAGACCTAGATAACGCAAGTATCACGATCTGTATGAAAACCAATCGTGCCATTTTTTTAACTACCCACTATGACGTCACATGCACTATTTAGTGACAGGAAAATCACATCGATTCAAAGACGCCGCCGCGTGCGGCACCCGTCTCGCCCCACCCCCGGGGCCTAGCGCCAGCGCTCACGCTCACCCAGCCAGTAGTACACAGGACTGACTGCGAAAATGGCGGCTTACGATTTTTGTACGTAAGCTGGTGCGATTTTTGGCACGCGAAGTAGTTGCTCTTGCGTTATTTAGGTGTATCTATATCTGTGGTTCCATCGCTCTTTGGCAAACTCCAAGGCGGAACTTTTGCGACTCGGTGAGCGACCAGGTCTGAGCACCGTAGGTTAGCTTCAGTTATTCAACCACTTATTTATATTATTTATTGTCTGTGAAAACTGACTTTATTTCAACTCATTTGGACAAGTAGTTTAGGATTTACAAGAGTTTAATACTTAAATACACGCGGGAGTGATTTTTGCGCGAATTGTAGAATGCCCGTTGTATGACGTTTCTTGGTGTAATTACCCCTTTGTAGATATATACTAAAGTACCACCACGTACGAAATCGGGGTGGGTCGCTAGGCGAAAATACAATTAATTTTATAAATATCATCGCAGATATATCCAAACGCCTAGGTAAAAGTTTATAGCAATGGCATTTTTTTGCAGTTTTCTTAATGCCTATGACGTAGGAGTAACACGATTTTATTTTCAGGATTGTACAGATATGAAAAGTTCCTGAAACTTTTTTTACATGAAATACTAATATTCAGCCATTCAGCATTACATATTGCTAGGTACCATGTTTATACATTGCTGGAGTATCCGTCCATACTTCTATTTAGCCATCTCTTTTATCACCAATGTCCAGGTTTCCAACATCATATCACAGTAGTTTTCAATCGAAAATCGGTTGTTCAATTTAAGCAAAAAATCAGCACTTTTTTAACGTCCAATACAGTCCCGCAAAACAGCCCTTTAGCATTTTTTGGTTTTAGTTGCGAACAGCAAGGTAAAAAAAGATAAGAAGATGAAATAACAAACGACATAGTATAATTAGGACTCAATGTCCTAATTAAAAGTCACTTTGTACACCAGATTCTGAATTCACATCCTCAGAAATCTAAGACATGATGACTTACATTTATGAGTGGAGTATACGTTAGATATTCAGTTCATTCTCGAAGTGGAAGTATATGGTCGTACAGATACAAACAAAGTACATAGACTCATGTATGTAAGCAGTCAAGTGTGTCATACGATGAAGCGTGAATGATATTACTGTAACCGATATAAAAACTTATGTGTGTTTCTGGGATTTGAGTTCCATCTGGCAGGATATGTTGCCCGAATATTCAGCTGTTAGGCAATGATTCTAAGTAACGATAACATTTTTAGCGTTCTATCGTCGAAACACCGTATTTTGTAATTTTACCGATTAATGGGTCTATGTTCCACATATGTTATTGGGATTGATTTCCGCACTTAATCCTTCAAGTCCTTTGTAATCTACGGGACTTAAAACATACAAACTAACGACGACGACTACCTCCTCTTACCCTTTTGGGGAATAAAAACGTGATGTTTATTATCTTGGTCGTGGTAAGTTTTATTTTCATAATCTCTTAACTAATTATTTACACTAGGCACTACATTAAAAGACTAACTAATTATATAGGGTGACTGGTAATTAGTGACCGATACCTAAACACGTGATTGTACTCATGATAACAAACAACTTTTACTATGGGACCAAACCTGAAATCGCGAAAAAAAAAATCTGCTGTTCAGTACATTTTGACCAGTTAGGCGAACATAAACGACTAAACAGCAGATTTTTCTCGCAATTTCAGGTTTGGTCCCATAGTAAAAGTTGTTTGTTATCATAAGTACAATCTCGTGTTTAAGTATCGGTCACTAATTACCAGTCACCCTATATAAATAAATACAAAAAGGATATTTAGGCGTCGAAATACTCGTCCGCATCGCTGTCGTCCGAAAACGTGCCCAGAAGACTGGCAGCATTGCCACGTTGAATGGCATTACTAATTCTTTGGCCAAAGAACGATCCAGCCCTCTGGTCACGTGAAGTGTCGATCAGCCAGCGAGAAATTTCTTTACAAAGGAGACGCGCTCTCGGGCCCCATGACCCGAGCGTTTCGACCCCAAACGGATCAAAGCTGTAGTTAACCGTAAGGTAGGTAGGTATTTGCGCCGCTTGAGGTTAAGTAATTTAATTTCTGTTGAATCGAAATTGACTTTGTAACACAAGAATTACAAGTTAGGTACAATAAAAATAAATAGCAACAGAGTCCTTATATTATTTACTAGCTGCTGCCCATGACTTCGCCTGTGATTCAGGATGAAAAGTAGCCTACGTCCATCTCCAGGTCATGGTCTACCTTTGTGCCAAATTTTATCTAAATCCGTTCAGCCGTTTTAGCGTGAAAGCGTAACAAACATCAAATCCTTACTCTTTATAGTATTAACACGACACGATACCCCTTGGTAAGACTGGTTGTCAAACTGTTTGGGCTTCTAACTACCCCTAACGACTGTCAAAGGTCTACTCACGAATGACAGCCGGGACCACGTGCTTTCCCGGGCACGGAGGGGACTCGCGTTATTGCGGCAAGCATTGCTTGACCTCCGATTGACCCATACGACTGTTATTATTTAGCTACGAGCCACTAATAAAAACAAATAGGTACACTTAATTAACTAACTACACAAAATAAAGGCTATTTTAAGTAAAGCTTTCGAGACGAGTAGCCGTTCCTTTATGAATATTTTACCCGTGTAGACTTCCAACTAATAATAGCCTGACCTTTTAAATATTGCGAGGGTGTTTAGAGCGAGCAAGGTAACAAATTTTGTTATGAAAGTATTCATTTTACAAGGAATTTTGTAAGCAGTTATTTTGGTTGGAGTTGAGAGTTCCCCAGGGAGCAGTGTTAGGTCCTGTGTTTGTTTTGAATAGAGTTTTAAAAATGGTCTCATTTTATTGAATGCGATGGTATTTAATAACGTCTTAAGCAAGAGGTTAAAAGACATTATGAATAGTTTAGACTGTGTCTTCAAATATTTGTCACATCCTTATAATAATTCAACCTAAGTAAAAAGGGGAATATACTATCAACTATAGTTTATTTTCGTCATCCCTAATCCCAATTTATTTGGGGTCGGTCCAGTAAATTCGATTCTTCCATATATCTCTATTAGCCGTCATTTCGGGGTTTTCTTCCTTCTTAGCCTTATCAATAATGTAGACATGTGACACCCACATCACACACTAGGCCAGCGTGGTAAATTACGGATCAATCCCTCTCATAGAGGAGGCCTGTATGTATCCCAACAGAGTGGAAACATTAAAGGCTCATTATGAATGTATTTTTAAACTAGCTTCAAGTTCAATAGAAGAATAAGAATAATTTTATTCATAAGTTCACATATAAATTACATAGAAGTTACCTACATCATTACAAAGTTATACAATATACTAAAATAACAGCCATTTTTTATAAAACTCCCTCGGCCCCCGACTTACCGCGTCACATCGCATCGTCCGCCCGCGCTATTACTTCATTTTCGCTTAGCGTTCTTTGTGACTTTTTCATTTTCCTCGGGTCCTAAGGGTCGAAGCGTGATGTTAAAGAATTTTCTCAAGAATTTTCAAATCCGTGTTCAAACAAGTAAACTCTTTAGCTTTATATGAGTACTTATAGATTTAGACAAATGACCACAGAAAACTATGAGTCGACTTTACATATACAGAAAGTGAAAAATATCACAAATACCCAGCAAGGCCGTGTCTTGTACAAGTGACAGTGATAATGTAATCCTAAAATACTTATGTACTTTTGGAAACTTTACATTCTTTCAAACAAGCTATTATCTGCAAGCGAAAGTGAGTTTATCTGTCTTTAAAAAAACCCGTCTTTAAGTGCTGTTAAACTGCACAACCGACTGTCGCTTTTCGTTTACATTTCTGTTTTGTCTGTGGTAGGTACTTAGGTAGATGTCATAATATCATCTTCGAATTTTTGGACTTCTAGTACAGACGCCAGCACATCAAGCTACCCGAAACTGTAAAATTTTCCCAGTCAACCTTGAACCTAATACCTTAGTAATAAAGTTGAAAATCTATTAAAGAATTTTGACAGATTGTAGTAGCTTGATGTGCTGGCGTCTGTACAAAGCTTATGCCCGGATCCTGGACTCGATTCTCAGGTAGGGCAAAGTGTTATTCGGTTTTTCCATCAGGAACATCTCAGTAGCAGCCGAGAGCCTGAATTTGTGCCCGATTGATGGCAATAGGCTCGCCTCCTATTACATGGGACTTAAAGATAACTGGAGAAACGGTTTTACTATAGGTAGGCCCTGTGCCAAACCCTTCGGGATCACAGACGTGATGTTATAATGCTATGTTACTTAGGGCGGCTTGCATCACAAATCACTAAATGCGTTTAGTGCTAAAAATATTTAAAACATCATTTTGTCCCCTCCGGTCTCTGTAATCTTCAAAAAATTGACAGAAACAGCACCCTAATTGCGTAACACATTATCGATCTCAATCTGAATCATTTTGAAGAAAAGAGGGAAAGATGTCAGTGCTCACGGTACGGCTGGTTCATAAATTCAAGGTCGCTCAGCGATCTATGGAACGGGCTATGATTGGAGTCTCTCTGAGGGATCTAATCCGCAACGAGGTGATCCGGCAGAGAACCAAAGTTGTCGACATAACTCACAGAATAAGCAAGCTGAAGTGGCAATGGGCCGGCCATATTAGCTGTAGAACCGATGAGCGTTGGGGTAGACGTGTTCTTGAGTAGAGTCCGCGAATCGGTAAACGTAAGGTGGGCCGCCCACAAGCTACGTGGAGCGACGATCTTCGCAGGATGGCTGGTAGCAGCTGGATGAGAGTTGCCGAAAATCAAATTGAATGGCGTGCAATAGGAGAGGCCTATGCCCAGCAGTGGACTGCAATAGGCTGATGGTGATGATGAGGGAAAGGCTAACCCATTCCTTCATAATATGTTCGATAAATGTGTCTGCTCAACAACGTAAATAACGCAATGAATGTTATTGAACTGTCAAAATTATTTTAATTACCCCGCAGATCGATGTTGTAAATAGGTTTAATATAACGCCTGTATTTCTCGAAGAGTAATGCAGAAGTGCACCTAGTACCACGCACATATCGCCATTTGTGTTTCAATCCCATGTAACAGAGGGCGAGCCTAAAGTAAAAGGCTAATACGATACGACATCAACAATATTAGACGTTTATCGGGAAACACACCTCGATAAAGGGGTCGTAAGAACAAAAGTAAATACTATTAATACAACAAACACAGCTACTACAGCCTGTCACTCGATACTCGTACACGATACCGCCCGCGCCACCTACGCGTCGCCGCAAAACCTTGGAGCTGCTACCTTATTGTACCGAGCAGGGAATTTGGCGGACGAGAGGACATTTTGCAATTTCTGGTGAAAGAGAAAGTGTGCCTTTGATATTAACTGTATTATCCAAAAATATAACACCAATTTTTTTTATTTCATGAAGAAATTTTGCCACACTGTAATATTTATTATCTTAAAATATTTAAGTAATTTAAATGCTAACATGTCTACATTATGGGCTGTCATAGACACTGATATTATATGTCTTCAAATAATAATCCATATTAAAATTATAAATGCGAAAGTGTGTCTGTCTGTCTGTTACCTCTTCACGCTTAAACCGATGAACCCATTGATATAGAGATAGTTTGAGTCCTGGGAAAGGACAGTCATATAGTATATAATATGTAAAATAAAAAAAAACTCCAAAATCAAGCCTGCACTGCCCGAAAGGGACGGCAGAGATATAATACAGGGTGTAAAGGACAACGCCGCGCAGTGTTACCATGTATTTAGCACATGATTTGACCTATCAGCGATGAAATTTTTCGTCGGTTATTATAAGGTCTATATAGTGCACCCACATCTTGCCTGCACTATATGTTTTAGTCCCATAAAGTACTTGATTTAAATGGTTAAGTTTGAGGTCTTGGCAAGGCATCAAGACTTTAAGGACAATGTCACATTGATTTACATGGCCTTAAGTCAGAATTAGGTCCTCAATTGAGGTGGGTTCGATCAACTTTAGCCTTTATTACAAATCATGTAAACAATCAAGAAATATGGCCAATCCGGAGAGGATAGTAGAGACCACAAGATACCAAATGCAATATCGGTATTTTTTTTACAAACGCAGTCTAGCATTCCCAAACAAGTCCCAAACAGCAGCAAACGGCAACGCGGCAGGCCCAGAATGAGATGACGGGACGAACTCGACTCTTACCAAAAGGATTGGCGTGTAACAGCACTGGATAGAGATAAGTGGAAGGAGGGAAGGCAGGCCTTTGCCCTGCAGTGGGACAGAAATGGCTGATAATAAAAAAAAATTAAAAAAAGTCTAGCATTAATTATGTTACATATTTTAGAACAAAACTACACGTAATATTAATCATAGTTTCTGTACAAATAAAATATTGTATAACACGATAAGCGAATGCAGGTAACGCGGTGACTAACGTTACTGTACCGGATTTTCAAGGACTTGCGTTTACTCTCATTTCAATTCGCCTCGCCTTTAGCCAAGAAAAAACCTTTTCCTTTTAAGAAAACCTGCAAGAGGTCACCATCATCTGCCTTGCCTTTTCCCGAGTATGTTGGGGTCGGCTTCCAGTCTAACCGGATGCAGCTGAATACCAGAATTTTACATGGAGTGACTGCCAGTCTGACCTTCACAACCCATTTACTGGGTAACATGATACCACTTGGTTAGACTGGAAATTCAGCTTATATTTTTCCCGCTGTCAGGAGTCAGGACTCAGGCCTCCTCTCTGTGAGATGAAAATTTCATCTCGGTACTTAGCTAGATTTCATATTATCTTCGAATTTTTGGACTTCTAGTACAGACGCCAGCACATCAAGCAACCCGAAACTGTCAAATTTTTCCAATCAACTTTGAATCTTATGCTTTAGCGATAAAGTTGAAAATTTATTAAAGAAATTTGACAGATTGTAGTAGCTTGATGTGCTGACGTCTGTAATCAACCACAGTCAAATAAAAAATCATTATTCTTTAATCTGTGCATTTGTTTCTCATCTACAGAGTGATGCATTGAATAAGAATTTCTCGTTTCTTATCAGAGTTACGGTCAAAGTCCTTGTAATTGTCTACCGCATTAAGTAGCTCGTTTATTTTGTTTTACATTACTTTAGTTATCTTGTGCTAACAATACTTCGATGGCAGTATTGTATGAGGGACGAATGCCAAGTTTTTTTTTTTTGAGAAATTTTGTGGCAGCAGTCGGCCCACCACGCCCCATAACCACTATGACCTTACGTCGAAACCACGTCAATTCCCTACCCAACCACGACATCTGCTACATATTAACGTATTCTCTATGACACAATGAACAAAACCGCGCGAAATGAACGCGAAGTTGGCGTGGTTTGAACTGTCAAGTGTCAAACAAAATACAAACGTTGTTCAATCCGTACGGTTGACATTTACATTTCGATTCCTTGCCGCGTTTGCACGTGTGACGTGGTAAGATTTCGCGGGTAATAATATTTGCCATAAGTACAGAATTGGGTATGATAAATGGTCACCGCCGTCTATGGACATCTTCACCTATGTTTTCACATAGATGAAGTGAGCTGTAATTCCCCCTGATGCTAGGGACTGACACCATTGACAGTGCACTTCAACCTCACTTCACCCTAAGTTTTCACGGTGATATTTTTACGGAATAAACCGGCTGTAACACCAGAAGGGCAATTCTCGTAATTTTAAGAACGTTCCAGTCTCAATCTGTCAAAAATACCTCTAATTTCCCTACATTTTGACATTTGGTTGTCGCCGAGATGAGATTGCGACTAGATTTTGAACGTTTTAAATTACGAGAAATTGGCCATCTGATGCATAGCTAGTGCGTTGCCATTCCAGAGACAAAGAATCGTAACATGTGCCTGTAACACTAGCACTCATAGCCCGACTAGCAATGGATACCTACTTTAAATTTTTTAACTAAACAAAACAACACCACGCATTATAGAAGGCTTGGGGACAAGGTTGGGGAGCTGTATATAGGTAGCAGGTTAGATACACCCACATTTAGCCAGTTATATTTAACCTCCATGTAATATGGGGGCAATTTAAAACACGAAACATCACGCATGCCAACTCCCAAGAGATAAGCAGAGTACCAACGTAACGCCGTAAATATACGTATTGATCGTTACATACTCCTTTGTTTTTCCACGTTAATGCATCTTTTATCACATGCGCCGGTATGTACGCGCATATAACTTTTGTAGGACGTCGGTAATAAGGTCAGAGCCTGTCTAGGTCACAGGGCGTCTCCTGCCGCTAGTGCTCATAGAAATATCTTGCAGCAGGAATCGATTTTCTGTCATCCTTATTGCTTTTGCGGACATCTTAAGAAGTTCTAGCATATATTAGGCTATCTTCTGCCTAAAGTACCGGCACAAAAAGTAGCCTATGTCCTTTCCAAGGATGCCATCTATCTCCTTACTGAATTTTATCGAAATCCGTTCAGTAGTTTAGGCGTGAAAAGGTAATACGGACAGAGTTACTTTCGAATTTATGATATTAGTATGGATTAACTCGATATCCGTGGGATAAACATTGAGGGACTTGTGAATAATAATTAATAACAGCCACAAGGGTCGATAGATCAGGTTAAGCTACACTTGCCGCGGTTGGTCCGCGGATAGGTGACCATCTTCACATACCAAGATCCCTACATGCCTCGGAAAGCACGTTAAGCCGTTGCCCGGGCCCCGGCTGTCATTCGTGGATCTTTGACAGTCAGACAGAAAATGTAATTACCAATAAGGTTATTATACTTTCATTGATTATTGATTAATTTTAAAATGTCAGCACATTTATGATCAAAATTTGTTATTAGCAGTCTGGGCCACTGCCCATCCTCCAACATTCCAAATATTCCAAAACCAATAATGTAGATAATTTAGTTGCAGTCCAATGAATTTATTCATGGCGAAAATCTTTTTTATTTCGTCCATCCACTATACTTAAAATTCCTGAGCAGCTGCATCATTCACTCAAAACATATGTTAGCTTATCTGAGCCAGGCTACGACGGAGTAAAAACGACAAAAAAATCCTATCACGGTTGTCACACGCATATTTGTAGCATGACGTCATCAACTTTTTCTGTCTGGGGTCTGATGCATTTACCATTTTTTTTTAACGTTTTATTGATAAGCTAGCTTCTACCCGCAATTTCAGCCCCCGGCACATCGCGTCGCATTGCATCGCCCGCCCGCGCTATCACTTAGTTTTCGCTTTGCGTCCTTTCTGACTTCTTTTCGTTTTGCACGGCTCCTAACGGACGTAGTGTGATGTTAATTAGCCTATAACCTTCCCCAAGAATTGGGTTATGAGATAAACCCACGACTTCTACCCATAGGGGTAACCAGAACGTCACTTGTTACTTGTTACGGTCCTTTTTTTTTTGGATGGGTAATCATCTAATAACTCCTCCCGCTCTGGGTGGAGCAGAAGGGAGTGTCAGACTCTTACTGACTAAAACCCACCCGTGTTCTTTCCTTAGCCCTTTATGTTCCGGGGCAGCGATAACCCTTTCGGACCATCCCGCTAGCCCGGCAGGCTTTGCCCCTGACGGGCCCCTCCCATTATGCTGACATCTCTTTGAGGCGCGCGTGGAACACATACGCGCCGTCCGGCACGGGCCTGGTCCTGATCGGACGGTGAGCTACCCATTACTCTCCGTCCGCAGGCCCGCCCCTAAAGTGGTCGGGAGTCGTCACGCGGCTCCCGATGCCCGGAGCGTCTCCCGCGGCGGCTGTGACGTGAGGTCCTCTCCCTCAGTCATCCCGCCACCTCCTTCGCTAACATGACTGCTTCGCAGAAGGAGGTGACTGCCTCCTACTCCCTCTCGCCCTGGACCATGGCTTGAACCAGGGCCGGACGCGAGAGGTCGCCGCCGCTGTTGTTACGGTCTTACATACTTCTTTTGCTTCGTTCACGTTCATACACCTAGTCATACACGCATGCCGGTTGCGAGCACTACGCACATGAACCTTCTAAAAAACATCGCCAATAAGCAGTGGCGTAGCTATCGAAGGGCTAGGCGATGCCGTGCACCGGGGCCCCCAGGCTGAGGGCCCCTCGGCCCCTGACCAGCGAACCTCGAACTGACCTAGGAAAAAAATTCTTCCACCTCCAGAACATAAATATAATAAATTCTTTCTGTTGTGTTGTGTAAGTTCTTGTGTTTAGCAACTTCAACCAATCGGCTGTTATGCGACCGATTTATGAATACTAGCTTACTCTACTGAAATATTAGTAATGAACTGCACTTCCTTTTTTGACAATATTCCATATGCTTGACATGTTCTACAAAATATTGTTACGGTACTTTATATTTTTTACTTGATAAAATAAAACCTAACCAGTTTATATGGAGTCCCAACTTTTTTTTTGCACCGGGGCTCCTGGTCACGTTGCTACGCCACTGCGAATGAGGTCACTATATGTCTTTCTAGGGCGTCCTTCCTGGTGTTTACACTCATCTGCCTTCAGTTATAGCTATCTAGAAACAGATTGCGGCCAGACTGAACCTAATAGAGCTGAATCGTCAAGGCCGTCATTACGGGGGGGGCGCAAGGTTTAAGGGGGCGCAAGCCAATCCTTATCTTTACACGTACCATGCGTAAACCTCAAAATTAAAATTAATAAAAAACTCTATGACTGAAGTCAAGATAGATTGACAAATTTGGCTATAATATTATACCAATAGAATTGAAAGTTGATTACAAAACAAGACGATATCATAAAAAAAGATTGCCGGTTTTAAAGCCAGAAAAATGTTTGATGTTTGAAAATGTAGGTACCTAATTTTATTGTAGAGTAAGTATTAAATTAAAAAAATAATTGGGGCGCAGGCTGATTTTCGCACCCTGGCGCCCAATATGGTTAAGACGGCCCTGCGAATCGTTTAGCGTGTGGGGTGTCCGACAAATTGATACAGTAGACTGACCCTATCACCAACAAATTGGAAAAATCAATAATATATTTTTAGATAAGGATACTTTCACAGTCCTGGATTATACTCTATTTTATGTATTACAGGAAAATTACGTGTGTTTCCTTACGTGTAACGCAAAACGCAACGGGCCCGTTTTGCGGTGTTACAGAGGACAACTCCCAATACAATAGAGGTACATTTATGAGAAATATTTATCCTCGTTTTATTAATATTGGTTTTTTATTGCGTTTGCTATATTTAAATGGAAAAATTAATCATAGTTATATTTTTAGATAAGGATACTTTCACAGTTCTAAATTATACTCTATTTTATGTATTACAGGAAAATTACGTGTATTTCCTTACATGTAACGCAACGGGCCCGTTTTGCGGTGTTACAGAGGACAACTCCCAATACAATATAGGTACATTTATGACAAATATTTATACTCGTTTTATAATTAATATTAGTTTTTTATTGCGTTTGCTATATTTAAATGGCACAGGGGCGGTCCTTATTGTGGGGATGCTTGAAGGAGGTCTGTGTTCTGCAGTGGTGCAGCATAAGCATAATCAGCCTATAATGTTCCCACTCCTGGGACACAGGCCTCATCTCTTCTTCCAGAGGGACTGGGCTGCGTATCGACGACGCGGGCCCATGCATGTCAAGTGTTCGAATTTTTGGTTCTAGGACATGCCGGTTTCCTCACGATGTTTTCCATCAACGTTTTGAGAGCAGTGGTGAATAATGATTGACACAAAGTAAAGCGCCTGTCTGGATTCGAGCCCACGACCTACAATGCGTAAATGGGGGCCGTTGTCACTGGGCCACCACTGCTCAACAGATTTTTTGTGTTCGTTTGTAATGGATAAACTCAAAAAATACTTAACCGATTTTTTTTTTAATATTTCATAAGCCATACATAACCTACATAGGTAATGTATTTTATTTTTCATAAATATTAGAGATCCCTTCTATTGTAATCATCATTACCCACAAAAAGCCCTCGAGGCTATTATGTCTAACATTATAGTCATAAGTCAAGTCACAATAACCGTTTGTTGTTCTTTGTCAATCAAAACACGGGTAGAATCGAAAGATGATGACATTCGTATCATGATAATAATAAGTAATCCTTATCCAATTAATAGTACCTCTTTAAATTAGCGAGCAGTGCAGGCAGGGAATGTGGCTGTTATCCATACTAATATTATAACTGCGAAAGTGCGTCTGTCCGTCTGTTACCCCTTCACGCTTAAACCGCTGAACCGATTTAGATGAAATTTGGTATAGAGATAGTTTTGAGTCCTGGGACAGGACATAGGATAGTTTTTATCCCGATAGGTATTCCCACGGGATCGAAACATATGCAGGTGAAACCGCCGCGCGCTGCTAGTTTTAGTATATATTGTAGTGTCTTACGACTTCCACGCGAATGAAGTCTGGACAGAAGCTAGTGGTATTTGTCAAAATGACCCTTACTATCCTTCAGAAGGGTTTAGGATTAAAACTGACTCCTGAAGAGTTTTCAAGTAGGTAAGTAGGTACCCGTGAGGAACTCTGTACAAATTTTTAAATTTTCTTGGCGTGCAACGAAAAACGTATAATTATCCTAACATATGTAGAGAGAGTTGCGAACTCTTTTAGTTCCAGAGAATGAGAATCCAGGATTAACAGAACCTAGACTTCAAAAGTTCAGACAAAAAAAATGGACTGTCAGATGTAACGCGAAAAACCCATCTTTTCTGAAGCAGATAACTGTAATTAGTATTCCTTTGTCCGTTACTAATAAATAAAACTTTTAATGGCAATCCCAATAAAAAAACCCATTTAGAAATCTCAAAGATGACACTGGCATAAATGATCGAAACCATTAGTTAGCTCTGCGTTTTGATAAAAAAAAAAAACAATAAACTATCCAATACGAATACGATTCCAGTTTGATGACGGCATCTGTTTTCTCATTGGTTGGACGAGCCAGATGCATTTTATTAAAGAGGTTTACACACTTTTTGCCGACCGACGATCATCGTATTTTTTTCTCCTTCTGATTGGAATTTGGAAATGGGTGGATGAGTGTGGCAGAAGATGGAGATTGCAAAGGCTAGCAATTGGAAAGGCCTATGTCTAGCAGAGGACTGCTTTTTACCAATTACGATGTTACCAATCCTGATTTTTTTAGGTAAAGCCATTTTGCTCCAAACATGATTTGCCGGGTAATTTATTATCGAATCGGAAGGAAAAATAACTAAATTATGGTCAGGTACAAAACGAGATTATTTGTGGAATGTTTTAAAATATCGACTTACCTGAATGTGCATTGTTCCATTTGTGTAAAATTATGATGAATATCATAGATGTTTAAAAGTTTCAAATATGCTGCCATTGTATGATTATCGACTATCGACGATATCATGGTCTCATAATATTTTATTTTGAAACAAAAACAGATAAGTACTTGCCTATTTATTTAGATTTGCTTTAAAAAAAATTAGGACCAAATTTTCGAAAGTATGGCGCTCGGTAAATTAAATATTATACATAAATGGCTACCTTCCTTTTTAATTTGAAATCTACCCTCATTAGAAACATTAGGTACATATAAAAAATATACCTGCTTATTTTATCTATTTTATACCTGGCAAAAAAATATATTCCTTGTACCGTTTAATTTAATTCCATTTCAAATAAAATAAAATACATATTAATAAAATTCATAACTAAGAATCGCGTTGGTACATTACAATACGCTTATTGTTTAACGTTTTAAGCTTAAGTAACAAGGCACATTAACTGATATAGCCCGATTCGCTATGCAGTAAAAATAAAGTTTATAAAACAAAAGCGGCTGAGAAAACCTGTTTGCAAAAATCTCACGATTTCGCGCTGCCGGTGCCTCGGCTGAGTTTTTTTATTTCTTTTTATACACACATATTGCTAGATAATGCACTTGGAAAACACAAAAGATGCTGCAATTTTAATTATTATTTTAAGACTCACCTGTAATTTAAACTGGCACGAAACTAATCCGTATTTTAATTCAATAATTCGCTAAAAATGCAATTCACCAGCGCACACTCGTGACCCTAGCGGACATTAGCACTGACGGAGGTGCCAACGTGACAGATGACGGCAGACGGCGTTTTTGTTATTATGTTGGTGGTATGGCGAGGTGTAAAGACGTGAAGGCTTGTATTTTGTATTCACAGAGTACTTTTTGATGTATTCCTTCCACACCTATTGCATTGTATGTGTAATGTATAAGCAATTCGATTAATACTTATAATTATTACTTTTAATACATTTAATTTGGGGTTTTTTATCATAACAAGTAGTATTAATATATGGTTTGATGAATAAATACTTAGTGAAATTATTGAACGCTACTTAAAGTTCAATGAACTCGTGAAATGAACGCAGCCATTTAACTGCCAGCGTTCCAGACCTAAACGTCAGATAAGACGATATTTTATACATTTGATAATGCTACTGGACTTATGCCAGTTCCACAATATTGAATCGAATGGGATTCAAAACTGAAAGCTCGTCCGTGCGATGGCAGCAGTATAATAATTACTTTACTGTAAATAAGCTGTCATTACTGTGTTTCTGTTGTTGTTTAGATTTAAAAAAGTTTAGCGATAATACTGTGTGCGACTTGTAGAGAAACCCATTAAAAGATGACTAAAGGATAAGAAAATTATCTATCATCGGTAAATGAGCAGATTTATTAGAAAATTACAGGCTTTCCATTTTCTTTCTTTTGCAGAGCATTTTCCCACGATCATCTTTTCGTGATGGCAAGTGGCTAGACGTAAAGTTGAAACCTTCTAAAGGTTCTATTCTTCTAAAAGTTGTATGTGTTAGGTGAGATTGCATTGTATTGCTCACTGGCAAATATAATCAGTAACCCAGCTGATTGTAATATTTTAAGCTACTCATGTCGCCTCAACTTGGGTTAATCAGTCAAAGACGGTGTGGATAAACAAAAATGTTGTTTTAACTCCTTGTGATTGTGAACATATATTTTTTCTAAACCGCTTTAGATGCCGTTTAAACGTGTGTCCATGGAGTTTCTTATCCTTTCTTCCTCTTATTGGATCTCGTAAAGAGTATCGTTATTATTAACTATTTTTATACGGAAGGTGTTTAAAACACGTATTAGCTAGTTATGCAAACATATATTAATCAGAAAATAATAACAATCCACAAAATCAAACGTTTCGCGGCATGACAAAATAATAATGGCGGGAAGTTTTCTATACTCTATGGATGTTCCTTCCATCCAAAGACTTCACCGCCAGCCAGCACTCAAAGCTTCACTCGGTGTTGCTAACACGGCCCTCCTGCGCCGTGCATGTCCTCAGGCACGCCTTACACCATCAGCTTAACTAAACACGTATCTGAAAGCACACAGTTTATCTTAGGTAATGTGTTCCTAAATATGTATGTATAAAACAATAATGCTTCGGCCAATCATGATTCAATAATACTAATAGAACTCCAGTTGCAGGGTTTACATCGTTTCTGTTCCTTTAGGCTTAGGAATTTTCCCTACTCTGCAACTGGTAATCCCATTCATGAATCTATCATAGCTCTTATATTACAGAACTCAAAACAAAGCCCCTTTAGACTTAGAGACTTTGTGAATTATTCTGCAGTAAGTTATTCCCAATTTAAATTGTACTGGCTCGCAAAACAGAGTAGTCTTTAAGCTTAGACAACCTCTTTGCTACTGTCATTTTAGCTCACTTCCTTAATCCAAGGTGATGCCTGGTCTATTTCACTCCTTTAGTCTTAGGCAGTAACTGTTTCAGCTCACCACCTTGATTCTGGCAAGTGACTATAACACTTCCTTTTTTTTTTTTTTTATCCAGTATCAATTCAATGTAATCAACTTGAGCAGAAACTGAAAAATATAAAAAGCAAGAATTATTGACTTATAATATATATACCTATTACTTTTTTTTTTTTTTTTACCTTGCCAACACGCCTTTTTGCACCTACTAATGATGCATCAATCAACACACCAGTTTTAATTTTAATCCAGGGTTTGATGTTCTCAACAGCGGCCACTCCTCTATACGATCTACAATTTTTCCACTGCCCCGCATGTCTTTGACTTCATATCTATCTTTATCCAGGCATTTCGTTATTTGGAATGTGCCTTTAAAAGTAGGCAGTAATTTTATTACTACTTCCATCATTTGTTTGGCTTTTTGTTTTAATAAAGTTTAGCTATAATGCGACACCGGTCGAATCTTTTCTTCTGAAACTAATTCTTTTTGTGAAAACATGATGTTTCCGAGTGACCTTTTTTTACCGCAAAATTCACATTTTACCGAACATTGAAATCGTTTGTGATTGCCGCCGCAATTATAGCACTCTATGGGTTTACGTTGACTTGGGGTTAGGGCTGATCCAGTTGTCGTATTTGCCGTTGATGTTTGAGAAACAGAACTTTGAACTTGACATGGAACCGTAACATTATCACGAGTGTTGCTGTGGTTAATCAAATTTTGTTTAACGATTTTTGCTTTGTAAACGCGGCTGTACAAAAATCCAGCTAAACTATCGCATGATTTAAAGTTGCTAGCCTCAACGGACGCTGTTATGTTATTATCGCCGATATTTCCTAATATTATCGAAATTACGTCCTTTTCAGTAAAATTTAAGCACAGACTATCAATTTTCGATTTTTGTTCAAAAAAGAAGTCATATAGCGGTTGATTTTCCACAGGTTTCCGGTCGACGATTTCCTTAAGTAGGTCAAACATATTTCTCTTCACTCTAAATGTATTAGAAAGATTTTCCTTCCAATCCTTCCACAGCCAAGTAGTCCACATGTGATCATTACGCATATTTAGTGCCTGATAGCGTATTATACTATCCGTCCAGGAAAATGTTGATGCATACGATTCTATCACATTTAACCAAGAAGTAATATGATCGTTCAAGGGGTCAAAATCCGGTATCATATTATGCAAAATTGTACTCACAGTTCCGGTATCTTTTGCCTTAAATACCTTTATCCTTTTGCGAGATGCCAGCGGTGGTGTTCTTGAGCCGCTACTATTAGATGGTTTACGAGCGCGCTTTGCCCTGTGTTTACGCTTAGTTAAGCGTCTTTTACCAGTTTTACCCATTTTTTTTTTTAATTTACTTTTAGGGCGCGAGAAGTTTTATATCCCACTTCTGATATTAACTATTTTTATACGGAAGGTGTTTAAAACACGTATTAGCTAGTTATGCAAACATATATTAAGAGTGTTATCGTTAAAAAATTACAATAAACATAAAATTGGGGTTTTTTAAGGTTAAATTACTACTAAATGGCATGAATTTATTAAAAACTAACTTGAGTACCGCATTAAGCATATCTTTATATTGTATTTGTATAGAATAAAAATTGAAAAATATTATGAAATATCAAAATAAAAGCTTTTTTTGAACTCATATTTTTGAGATTATACGAGAAGACTGAATTTCGGAATGAAATTATGAGTCAACAATGAGTCGTGGAAGTCTGGAAAAAATACGTGGAAAACGAAAAGATACCGTTATTGTTATTGTATAAAATAAAAAAGTAATTTTAATTCATTAAGTACCTCAAATAAAATACTTTCTTAACCTAAATTTGACAAAATAAACATCATTTTTATTTGATATTACGGCTGAAATAACTTAAAAAAAAAATACACTGCTTGTAAGTGGAGTTCATGCAAACCAAAATCAGTAAAAAAAAAATTACATAAAGTTATTTTATCGACAATATAAAATTTCAAAGTTACTAATAAATTACGCAACGCCAAGCGACGTCGGCCAGTCGCGCTGTGGCGCTCTCCGAGGTAGGACCTGTGTCGCTCACGCTGCCATCGCTTGACAACACAGATACGTAGTTGCCGGCGGTATACACTACGCCTGACACGTTTTGATCCGTAAGTTTTTTTTTTTTCATAATATTTATTTTGTACATTCGAATTATAAACGTAATAGTGTAGTGTCAACTAGGTGTGTTTGGTCTATTATTCCTTTTATGTTTTAGCTGATGGGCCGAAAAAATAAATTACATTATGGTGACAGTGGAGGTACGAGAATGAGAAAAAAGAAAATGTTAGAGAAATTACAAGCTGCAAGGTACTTAATTAAACTTTCTATATTATTTTACTTGGACATTCAAATTGAGCATTTCTGTAAGTTAGATTTACATTACGAAACTAGTGACATAAAATTATTTATTTCATTAACAATTTCACATCATGCATTACTTTAATGAAATCTAAATAATTTCGTGCCGAGCGCGATTTTTGATAAAAATAATGTCGCTTAACTAATTTCACTATCAAATGAGACGTGAAACGAGTGTCGCGAAATCACATTTGTACGATAATATTGTACAGACGCCAGCACATCAACCTACCCCTAACTGTCAAATTTTCACAATCAACATTGAACCTTATGCTTTAGCGATAAAGTTGAAAATCTATTACAGAAATCTGACAGATTGTAGTAGGTTGATGTGCTGGCGTCTGTACGTTGCAAAATAACGCTTTGATGCTGACGGGGCCATGATTTCGGTGATACTGTAGATTTCACGACACTAATATTATAAAAAACAAGTTGCACTGTATTGAAACTAGTTTTTTGAAATTAATTTTAGCATGCATGCAATTAATGTTGTTTATGTAAATCCCGCTTTAATGTTGATTGATGATGTCATGCAATATTACGTTATTATGTAGGAGTAAACGACAAAACAAACAAAAACGGCGAGACAATGCGGGAACGTCACGCGAGAATGATATCGAAGAATCCCAGCTACCTCCGGAATCGCAATCAGAAATAGTAGAAATGACAAATAAATGCGATCAGATGATGACTTTTAGGTATAATTTCCCATTATTATTATTATTTAATTCATAGGGCTTGAATGTAAAAAGGCGTTACTTTACGGAAATCTATGACAAAATAATACTATAATAATTTTGGTTGTATTTGTTATGTACTTGTGTTTTTTAGTGTTGTATTGTGGAGTATTGTCGTAATTTTCATTAAAAGATCTTGTATATGCCGAAATGAATGAATTGCCGTGAGCGTCTGACAAAGATGTGCTGTTAATAATTTTGACTAGGTTGACATAAAAAATTTATTTTCAGGGATGATACGAGTATCTCGGAAGAGTTTTCGGATGAGTTTCATGACAACGACATAAGTATGTCTGCAGAGGTAAGTAATAGTAAAGTTAACATAATATTGTTTTAAGCTTACGATTATAATTTATCTAATTGAAATCATATATAATGATTTAATGATACAATATTTTTATTACAGAATCCGATTAATGAGCCAATAAAAATTAATGGAAGGAGAATCGTTGATTTTCAACATTTTTTAGAGGGGTTGATTAAAATTGCTGACCATAACGATCGTTTTGGATGTACATTGAAGAACCTTACTCTATTAAAAGAAAATAAAACAGGATTTCTATCTAAATTCTTCTTTCACTGTAATATGTGCAATTCTAAGTTCGAATTGAGCAGTCACGATGAAACACAAAAAGATAAACTAAATGTCAACGAAGGCGCCGTGTCAGGAGCTATAGTTTCAGGAATTGGCCTAACAAATTTGAATGAAGTAGCTGCATCCATGGACTTACCTGTTATGTCATTATTCACTTATAGTAAATGTCATGATAAAGTTGCTGACATGTGGAAAAATGCCGCTGAAGAAAGTATGTTTGCCGCAGCTCAGGAGGAAACAGCTGCTGCTCGATTACGAGGTGATACTGATGACATCCCGATGATACCAGTGGAAGCAGATTGTTGCTGGAGCAAACGCTCATATAAAAATCAGTATAATGCATTGTCTGGTGTTGCAGCTATTATAGGACATCACACAGGGAAAGTTCTCTACATTGGGGTTCGGAATAAGTATTGCGGCATTTGTGCCCGCGCAAATAAAAAGGAACAACAGCCTACTGCTCACAAATGTTCTAAAAATCACGTCGGTTCATCATCTAGCATGGAACCATTAATACTGGTAGAAGGATTCAAGTCCTCCATAGAAACCCGGAAATTAATTTATAATACGTTGATTGCTGATGGTGATGCCAGCACATATAAAAATATATTAGAAAGTAGACCATATCCCGGCGTTCCAATTCAAAAAATTGAGTGTACCAATCATCTCCTCCGCAATTACAACGGAAAAAATTTGTCACTTAAAGCTGATACTTCCATCCCTCTATCGGAGCGTAAATTATTGACACCGGAACGTTTGATTCGTCTAAGAACAGCAGTAAGATCTTCAGTTCGGCATTGGCAAACACAAACTTTAACCGAATCAGAAAAAATTATAAAAATACAGAGAGACATTCTGAACAGCGCCAAACACATCTTTGGAGATCACAATGAGTGTGATTTGTATTACTGCACCGAAGAGAGAAAAAAAGAAACAAACCAAACACTCCAAGCAAAAACTTTGATGTTAAAACTGCAACGAAATAGCTCTCAGCTGGCTTATCACTCTCGAAGTCTGCTCCATAACTTTACCACAAACCGTGCAGAGCAGTTTAATAGTATAGTAGCAAAGACTGTAGGTGGAAAACGAATTAATTTTTCCCTAAAAGACTCTTACTCCGTCCGTTGTCATGCCGCAGTGGTTAGCTTTAACACAGGTAAACCTCAAACTACCCTGTATAAATCTGCCTACCAGAAAAGTCCAGGTCAATCCCTGAAACGTTTAGAGCAAAAGCGTTTTTCAACCAATCAAAATCGGAAACGCAAAATACCTCGCCGAAAACTCAACTTTAGCGCAGGGCCCGCAAATAAAGTCGATTATGGAATTGCTTGTCAAAAGCCTGATATGAACCCAGACGATTTCAAGCAGGCACAGGTAGCTTTCCTAGAAAATTTAAAAAAACAGGCTTTAAAACGGCATGACATTGAAAGAGATACAATTCTTCAGGCCGAGAGTGCCTTGTGGCTCGAGCTGAGAAGATGTATTTTAACTGCTTCTAATTTTGCCAAAATATGTAAACGACGCCCGAATTCGAATTCAGCACCACTTGTTAAATCCATTTTATATGGATATTCTTTGGACCATGTAGCGTCAATAAAATATGGCAAAGAAAATGAGGTAAAGGCTATTGAGCAACTCGCCATTCAAGAGGACATAATTATCCAGAAATGTGGTCTTTTTATCGATGAGACCAATTGTTTTTTAGGTGCTTCGCCAGACGGACTTTATGAAGAAGGAATTATAGAAATAAAATGTCCCATTTCTATACGCGGAATTGACCCTGATGCAGCAATCCGTCAAAAAAAATTGAAATGTTTTTCATTTGATGGCGATAATGCCATTATCAACGTTAACCATGACTGGTATTACCAAGTTCAGGGCCAACTAAATATTGCAAATAAAAATGTGTGTTTGTTTGCGGTGTACACTGGGTCTGAATTTCCAATAAAAGTTGTGAAAATTTATAAAGACGATCAATTTTGGAAAGAAAAAATGATTCCTCGTTTGACAAAATTTTATTATATGTGCGTTCTTCCCGAAATAATTGATCCCAGAAAAAGCCGATCAATGCCATTGAGGGAAACTATTTTATAATGTATACAGTTTTTTATTTATATTAAATGATTCACTAAACATAACATGATAAACCTTTATTTAATTTCCCACCTACTTATCTAGTGCATAAAAATTTAAAAAAGCTATTTACAAAAAACTGGAACTAGTCACCAACACTTGAGTAATCTAAATTATTAATATTCTTTTTTCTCCTAAATAACTTAATTTTGCGTGTAGAGGATTTCAGATTTATTATAAATCATAAGTATGACAATAAATTGAAGTTGGATTTAAATTCAAAATAAAGTTTGCTAAAACAATTATTGCTCTAAAGCGAACGGATCAAATTGAGTACGTCTGACTATAAGCAGAGCGAACGCGCCAACTCTACGCACACAGTTGCGCACGCGTCTGTGTGAGTGAAATTTGCAAAGAATTACCTAAACTTGACGATCCGCGCTAAGCGTAAACGCTCTTAATCAGAAAATAATAACAATCCACAAAATCAAACGTTTCGCGGCATGACAAAATAATAATGGCGGGAAGTTTTCTATACTCTATGGATGTTCCTTCCATCCAAAGACTTCACCGCCAGCCAGCACTCAAAGCTTCACTCGGTGTTGCTAACATTATACCCAATAACTGAGTTGTGGAGGTCAGTTATGTGATCACTTCATGTAAAATTCTGGTATTCCGCTTCTTCCGGTTAGACTGAAAGCCAACCTAAACATAATTAAGAAAAGGATAGGCAGATGAAGAATCTTTCACGCAGCAGTGTTGGCCAGGTGGTTGGCACTTGGCAGCATTGTCTACCTCGGCCACCAAGGGCAAATGTGAGTATCCGGCATTAAAAAAACAATGCTATAAATATTTACGAAGTCTTAAAATGAACTGGAACGTCTGTGACGCGTTAGCATTTTTGTTTTCATTTTTGAACTTGAACGCTAGCGGTTTCCAACCGCCATTTTCCAGTAATTCCAATTGAGGATTTCAAGTTTCAAGCTAACACGTCGTGATATTTTAAAATAAAAGTTTTATCTTGTGTTTAGCATAAATAATATTGTTGAAAAAGTGAAGTGTGATAAACAACTTTAGAAAAACATTACACATTTAGCCAGTGGCTTAGTTTTAGTGTAGTTTTTTAATTAACAAAAACATACAAAACTAGTTTGTAACAACGCATCTTCCTTCTTCTATTTTACTGCAAGTTTCAGTAGATTCAGTAGGATTATTAGTTACTACTAGTATAGCATAGTATTTTTGCTGTAATTATTTGAAAAGATGGATTCCGTAACTGATCGCTTGAACAAACTGAGGGAAGAACGAATTGCAAGAGAAAAGGCGCGAATTGAGAAGGTAAGCCAACTACATACATACTAATACATGTAAATGACAGTTCTCGCTAATTCCAGTGTAAGACGCTTCTCTGACCGGTTTTTAGCAGTAATTATCAAGTCTTATTGCTCAGAATAACGTATATGTATCGTTAGCCCAGATGTTCATTGTTTATTTACACTTAATTGTCTTAAATAAGTTCAATCAATCTGCCGAGCCTTTTCCCAACTATGTTAGGATCGGCTTCCAGTCTAACCGGATGCACCTGAATGCCAATATTTTACATGGAGCGACTGCCTATCTGACTTCCACAACCCAGTAACTGGGTAATACTGTACCCATTGGAAAGGTTGACTGGCAGCAAATGCCTATGGCATTTAGTCTGTCTCTGTACATTTATGTGCTTGAAGTATTCAATAAATAAATAAAGACTAGTTGTCTAAGACGACCCACTGACCATTGTCAGGCTTCTGACCCTGGTACTGCCAAAGATCTACAAATCACAGCCGGGTCCAACAGCTTGACATGCTTTCCGAGGCACGGAGGAGTCTCGTTATGGTCACCCATCCGCGAACCGACCGCGGCAAGCGTAGCTTATCCTTCGATCGACCCGTGTGGCTTTTATTAGTTAGCCACGAGCTCCTCATAAAATTCACTTACAAGAAGTTAACAAACTTACTTTGATTCTTAAGAAATGTAGGTCAGATGGTTTATCTTTATGTCTAATTGTTCAGACTTGGTAATTTTTAGGTAGATATAAATATAGATAGCACAAAATGTGACAATTTAGGTGCCCTACCCTCTTATAGTCTTATTTATTTTTTTAAACTAGCTTTTGCTGCGTGCAAGGCACGCTTCACCAGAGTTGATGTTGGGAAATGTCCCACGGGAACATATTATGTAATTCTAATGAAACTCTTTACTAATTTCAGCTACGAGAATTGAATCTCAAAAAGTATAGCAAGGAGGAACCATTTAAAAACTCCATGTCAAACCTATCCACAGCCAACAAATCTGTGAAATCAGAGATTAACTTAAAAACTAAAAATACAGGAGCTGTAAAAAATAATTTCCATGTCAACGGAACTACAAAAAGACCAATAATGGTACCAACACTCAAACCGCTGAATAAAGAATTGACAAAGCCAAAAACTGGTGCTAATGTAACTAAAACTGATGGAAAAAGTCTTAATTCCAATATTCCTAAAGCTCCTGTTTCAAATGTTACAAAGAAACTTGCTTCTAAGCCTACAAATGCTATAAATAATGACAGAAAACTTTACACAACAACTACTGACAAGAAAATTGATAATAATGACAAGAAGGTTACGCATGTCAATCATTTACCAAAATCGGAGAAAAAAGTCACCAGTGGCACTAGTTTAAATGGTGAGAAAAAACAAAACTTTGCTATAAGAAAGAATGAACCTTTGTCAACTAATTTGAAGTTGCGACAAAGTCTTGCGGTAACCAATAATAGGCCCAAACCCAAAGTTGCCAGAAAATCTATGATCCCACAAAGTGCTTCAAAATCCACATCTCAATGTTCTGTTTTCGAACGCCTGTACAAACCAAAAGCAGTCCCGACCACGTATATTAATGATGTCGAAAAACTTAGCAATGATCCTAACTACTTGAAGAAGGTAATTCGCAATTCATGTATTATTTTGAACAAGCGTCACACTGTTTTTGAGAACACCAAGCCGAAAATAGCAGTGCCCGTCCGTCGTTCTATTTCTGCAGTACATTTTAAACGCATTGGCAAGCAAGAACTCGGCAATTGCATCCACAAATGGTCTTCTATTGGTGATAAACTGAACAATGTAGACCTCAAAAATGTGAATGAGGACGAAAATATCCAAGCAGATAAAGTAGTTTCCGCTGTCAAGAGTGAAAGAAAGAAAGTCACATTCATGACTCCGATGGGTAACTTTAATACACCGAGACCGGAAGAACTGCAAGCAAGATTGAAGTCCTGGCTTCAAAAGCGAGGTAAATCCTTAGACTCGTACCATCATCTGCAATGTTTTGGTATCCATCATTTACCGCACAGCATTAAATTCGATAAGAAAATATTTGACGAAGAGAACAAAGAAAATATTGCTGTGGAATCGGACAGCGATGATGATTCTTACACAGAGAATATGAATGAAGAAGTACAATCTATGGATAAATGGAGGACCGCTAGTTGTGTTAGTGACAGTGTTGATTTTAACGAGTCACAGGACAATGACACTACGATGACTTCTAGCGATGTTGCTAATATTGATGAAGTGGTTGTTGGGGCTTTGAAAGACCTTACCGATTTGCTGAGAGAGGTAAGGACTTTATTTTGAATTCTAGATTTTGCAGCATGTTTTGGAGAAGCAAGTGATATTGGTTTGGAACAACAGCATTTTAATTATCATAAAATAACGCCATTTTGTTTCTAAGCTCAATTGGATGTTGAAGAATGATATTGATGTATTTGGAGCTACTTTTAAAAGGGGCTCAACCATCATAATTTTCTTGCCGTCTTCTTTTTCCATAATAAATATAAAAATGACGTGGCTCAACACATTATTCTGTAACTCCTTTCAGGGTTTCGATTGGGAACAGTGCGCTCGCTGGCTGCGGGCCATCCGCGAGAGGTTTCCCTTCGTGCCCAACTCTGCTGAGTACTGGGAGTGTCGCGCCGCCCTGGAGGATAGGAGGGGAGACCTGCCGGCCTCTGTGCAATGCTGGGAGGAGGCTATTGCTAAGGGGACTGAGGTTAGTGACTACATTTTTGTACAGCCGCCAGCACATCAATCTAGCCAAAACTGTCAAATTTTCCCAATCAACCTTGAACCTAATACTTTAGCGATAAAGTTGAAAATCTACTAAAGAAATTTGACAGATTGTAGTAGCTTGATGTGCTGGCGTCTGTACATGTAACTGCAAAAGTATAAAAGTAAATACAAAAAAAAAACAGTACAAATGCTATTTAATTATATGTATGTGGCTCTAAAATGTTTTTTTCAATCTAACGAAGACCAATGCTGAGGGCGTGATTCACAGACTGCAGTCTGAATTTAAATTGATACATAAAGGTTGCGTTTTATATGAATATGAACATTACGTTTATAAGTATATGGAAATGCTTAGCTTGATTTTTAGCCTAAGACAGGACAGGCTATCTTTAACTGGTTACAATTACATACATGTCTCATGCTATAATTTTATAGAAAATTTTCTGCAAGATACCTGCGATACGGAGTGTATTAGAGCTCATGTTTTAATGCAGTGAGCCAATTGATCAGTTCTTTCTCACTCTCTTTATCTAGAATTGTTTAACGCTTTCAAGGGCACTATACGGCTGCAGCCATAATAACAATAAAACACCTATTGTGTCTCGTTTACCTCACCGGAACCTGTTAACTATTTCCGGTTTGATGGCGAACCATGAGCCCTATTTCTACCACCAAGTATTGTTACTGTGTTCCAATTTTTGAGTGCCATGTCGGTGCAATTATTCCAGCAACACATCTACAATGACTTTGGTATTGCCGCTTACCAACAATAGTTGCTGGATTGTTAGCCATTAGCCCCTCCCCTCATTAATAAAAAATAAAATAAAATAAAAATAAAATCTTTTTAATTCAGACATATTTTTCCCATACTATTGTTAGTATTACAACTTATAAACTATGTTAGTATATGAAAAAAAAAAAAATAAGTACTTGCCACCCTCTGGGGCCCCGGGCACACGCACTTGCCCTCCCCAGAAGGGGGCTGTCCAGCTTATAGCTGAGCACGTTCAGGATGGTGTTGGCACTCCCACGCGTGCGGAACATCAGCGAAGCGATGCGGCGCCACAGCACAGTGTGAAAGCCGTCTGTGTGTGCTTGCGCAAACATCGCAGACGCACTACAGCAGCGTGGCAGCCCCACTAGCACCCTGAACGCGTTATTATATTGTATTCGGAGAGTGTTGAGCGTTGTTAATGGTTTTGTTCATCTTTCCAGCATTCAGTAGTAGAAGCTAACCTGGACCAGCTGCTGGATAAATTCATGCAGCTAAAGATAAGCCCCACAAGTGGGAAGCGACGCCAAGCTGATCCCAAGCTAGTAGACGTCAAGAATGTGTTTAAAAGCACTATCATCAGATTTGCTGTTCAACAGGCTAAATTGTAAGTAATCTGATGTTTATTTTATCACTTTCTACATTTGTGTGAAGAGTTCAAGAGTATTTATAATATCCTGAAACTTTGTATAAATGAAATAGGATCTGAGGGCGAGAAGGATAATATAAGAGCAACAAGCAAGAGCAACTACTTCGAGTGCCAAAAATCGCACCAGCTTACGTACAAAAATCGTAAGCCGCCACTTTCGCGCTCGGTCCTGTGTACTGCTGGCTGGGTGAGCGTGAGCGCTGGCGCTAGGCCCCGGGCAGTGGCGAAGGGTGAATTTATGACAGAGGTAGGCCGGAGCAAAAAAAAAATGCCAAAAGAAAATTTCAATGATGAATTTACCATAGAGTGGTTATGTTCTGAATTTTCGAAGGGAAGCCGGTGGGAATCGAGTTGTATGGTACCTTCGCCACTGGCCCCGGGGGTGGGGCGAGACGGGTGCCGCATGCGGCGGCGTCTTTGAATCGATTTGATTTTCCCATTACTAAATAGTGCTTGTGACGTCATAGTAGGTAGTCAAAAAATGGCACGCTTGGTTTTCATACACGTGATACTTGCGTTATCTAGGTCTATCTATATCTGTGGTTAAAGTAGTATTATTAAAATAGATGTAAGTGGGTGCTCATTATCATCATCTACAACCTGACTTCACCTACTGCAGGCACTGCACTACAGGGTGCGTCTTGACGTACAGACGCGCCGGCACATCAAGGCTACTACAATCTGTCAAATTTATTTAATACATTTTCAACTTTATCGCTAAAGCATAAGGCTCAAAGTTGATTGGGAAAATTTGTCTGTACATTTAATTATCGCCACTAATAGAGGTTATTTTAATGCACTCATTTCATGATGTTCCCAATCTTTTTAATACTTTTGCGTTGCGTCTCTTTTTAGTTGTAATTTTTTTGCGAGAGCAGCGGTGGCCCAGTGGTAACGGCCGCGACTTACGAGTTGTTGGTCGTAGGTTCGAACCCAGGCAGGCGCTTCACTTTGTGTAAATTATTTCGTCACCACTGCTCTCAAAACGGTGAAGGAAAACATCGTGAGGAAACCGACATGTCCTAGAACCAAAAATTCGAAGACATGTGACATCTACCAACCCGCATTGGGCCGGCGCGGTAGATTATAACCCACTTCCCTCTTGATGAAAGGAGGCCTGTGTCCCAGCAGTGAGGACAATATAGGCTGATTATGTTTTTTTTTTGCGACTCCCTCGTCAAAGTCTATTCAAACCTATGCAGTATTCACTGCCGCTGTGGGTAGAGGTACAGACGCCAGCACATCAACCTACTACAATCTGTCAGATTTCTGTAATAGATTTTCAACTTTATCGCTAAAGCATAAGGTTCAATGTTGATTGGGAAAATTTGACAGTTAGGTGTAGGTTGATGTGCTGGCGTCTGTACATACCGCGCGGATTTCGCTCAGGTATTTAGTATTAAGTTCTGCGGCTAGAGCGTGAAATCCGCTTTGGTGTGAACGGTAATATTACCGCACACCCACTCGGTTTTCTCTACCGCAGACGGTAGTGTTGAAACGTAACTCAGATGGGAGCTTATTTATTAAAATGAAACTCCTATATGGATTTCATTATTGATATTATTTAGTCTTTTCTCAATATTAATTAAAATTATCACTGCTTCTATATAGGAAAAGACACCATCATAATCTATTTGACACACGCTTGAATGCCCGACTGGAACACGTCATCAAATTATTACCAGCCAGTCATATGAAGGAGGTCTCAGCCTCTACATCAGCTACGCCCACCTTCGAATAAAAGGATTGGCATAGCTCAACTACCAAACAAGACTTTTATTCGCCATCTTCGGACATCCAAGCTCTCCCTACCTATCCTAACCATAATTTTACCTAACGACGGAAATTAAATTTACATGGTAAGGTCCGTCTCTTGCAAGAGAAGGCTTAAGTCAGGACGAACGAATCCAACACTATGTTAAGTGTCAGGTAAGTTAACTCTTACAAGTGCCAATGTACACTCATACAAACTAACTTCGTCATGCTTAAACCTCGTCACGTCAAAACCGCCGTAAAGGACGCGACGCGGCCTCCTAATAAAAACAATTGATGTGAGAGTTCACATCAGCCTGAAAGAGGCTTAAAAAAAATTAAATGATCTTATCATCAAACTCTTTTAACCCCATCGGACGGTATTGAGCCAGAGGGAGGGAAAAGTTTAAGAGGCCAGGGTTCATCGAAGAAATCCTATTATACGGCCCGTACTCCAGAGTAAAACTTCAAACTCCTACTCCGTTCTCAAAAAATTCTAACTTTATAAAAATCTCAGTCCTTACTGATAAAACTGTGTGTCCTCAACCATAAGCTGAACCAAATGTGTCAACCAAACACACTTTGCGAAGGCTATGCCCCGTTAGCAAAGTTGGTTTCAACTTAAGCTGAGTGTCTGTCACCCCCCCTCTAGGAGTGACCACAGTTTTCAAAAATTATTTCCTCCCATAACTCGCGACAAACTATACTGGAGTACGTCCATGCTATCCCAGCCTATTCGAAACAAAACATTGAAGACGACGATATGTTCCTCCTCCCTTAGGCCCCTTAGAGCTGTGAGGTCACACCTCACATGCCTCCGAGATCAGAGGTGAGGCACCTCACACACTCCCGGCCACGTCCGATGTTTTTTCTCAGCAATTATGCAAAAAATACAAATGAACACATATTAATAAGTTGTAACATATTATCCAAACTAAAATAATGCACTAAATGATGTTTACATCTAACTGACATATTTACATTGATATGACAAGATAAATGACACTAATAAAAAGAAAACAACAACAAACGTTTTTACAACTAAATATGAAAAGGTTTTAATCAATCGTTAAAAAGGCTTTTTATCAATAAACTTTCTTTTTCTAAATTTATATTTTGAAAATAAAAACTTCTTTATAAAATGTTGTTTGTTTACAGAAAATGTTTTTATAAAACAAATAATCGAAATACTTTTTGGAAATAAACTTTTTGGAATTAATCTTTTAGTTCTAGCTTTTTTGACAAATGGAATTCTTTTCTTCCTGTGTGCTTTTCTTGTATTGTTTGCAGCACATTGTGAATGAAAATCATCTAACTTAGGGACATCTACGTGATGTATTATAAAATCACTACTATTAAAGACTACAACCTTATCCGTAGGAAAATTAAATGAGTCTATAAACTGCACAGAATTGTTCAACACTTCTGCATCTTCATCTCTGTCTGCACATAATTTTACATCATGCTCAACTAACTGAACATCACTATTCACCTTACTATTTTCATTTGTGTCGATGACGAAGTGAACATTCTCCTTTATTTCGGAAAAATCGATCGAAAACTTATTTTCAAAAAATTTATCACCAGCGATGTTATTTTTATTGGTTTCCACATCGTGATTATCATGCTCATCCTGTGGCTCTGAAACATTGCTATATATATTAGTAAATGGAATGGACTGACCCGATTCATCATTTTCATTCTTGTGTTCATTCTCGAACACTTCTATCGGCTCCTTCTTCTCCTCTGCGGGTGTGCACTCCTGGCTGCTGTGCTCGTCATCATCTTCTCCATCAGCATCTTCCATGCTGCTTTCTAGGCCGCTTTGCTCGTCCTGTAGTGGGTCTTCTTGTTTTCCACTAAATAATACAGAAGCATCATCATCTACATTTACAAAATTCTCCTGTCCGCTTTCGTCAGACAGATCTTGTGCGATTTCCGCTTCTTGCACCTTATAAATAATTTTGTCTTTGTGACATCTGCACGGAAGCTCTGCTCGTAACACATCACACATGGCATCAAATGAAATATCATCGTTGTACGTGTAATTGTATAATGCTAGGGCAGCACCCTGAAGATATGCGCCAAATATCAGCGCCCAATCGCTTTCACGCCATCCATTGAAGGCGGCAACCGTTTTAAACTGGTTTATGAACTCCTCCAGGCATATGCCATTCGTGCCCGTAAAAAATTGAGCCATCTTACTCGCTTTACAAAAAAATCATTAAACCACTTAGCTTTATGCTCCTGGCGACGTTTCTGCGCCTCTTACTCAGCTTGGCATGCGAGCGGTCTCGTTTTTTTATAATATATATATATTTCGCAAATTTCGCGAATTTTCGGCGCGGCCACCAATTGTTGAAACGTAACTCAGATGGGAGCTTATTTATTAAAATGAAACTCCTATATGGATTTCATTATTGATATTATTTAGTCTTTTCTCAATATTAATTAAAATTATCACTGCTTCTATATAGGAAAAGACACCATCATAATCTATTTGACACACGCTTGAATGCCCGACTGGAACACGTCATCAAATTATTACCAGCCAGTCATATGAAGGAGGTCTCAGCCTCTACAGTAGCGAATACCGTTTAGGTTTGAATAGGCCTTAAAATAAGATATCTGCGTGTAGCTCTAGAATCTAGTCCAGCAACTAGACTCATACAATCCAAAGAAATCTCGCAAAGAATATAAACTTAACTTTTATTTATTTTAACTAAACATATTGTTTACTAGGCTAGATAAAACAGTTGGTACAATTAATGAGGCAGATGAGCTAGCTTGCTTTTCTGAGCATAACTTTTCAAATCGGGGCTGATATTTTAAAATAGCTACTCTAAATTCTTTTTCAAAATTGGTTTGTGATCTGTATTTTGATTTAATTAAAAACGTAAGAAAATTTTAATTTCGCGGTCTACCCTAGCGCATCCCTTTTAACCCTTTGCGGGACACTAATCACTCCCAGGCGTTATACGTGTTTTTTTTTTAATCCTGTAACTAGGGGGTCATTGTACTCATCATTATGAACAACTTTTACTATGGGACCAAACCTGAAATCCCGAAAAAAAAATCAGCTGTTTCCTACATTAATTTATGTTCGCATAACTCGTCAAAATGTAGGGAACAGCTGATTTTTTTTTTCGTGATTTTAGGTTTGGTCCCATTCCCATTGTAAAAGTTGTTCATAATGATGAGTACAATGACCCCCTAGAGTCGTAGGATATATAAAAAAAAACACGTTTTATATTTACGTTTCTCGTTTAGTGTCCTTCAATGAGTTTGTAGCTGCATCATCATCATGTATGCCAACGCCGCAGCGCGCCGCGCGCGCCCCCTATTGACCGACCGTGGAGCCCTTAGCCCTAGCGCTCCGCTACCGCCACCGCGATAGCGGCGCCCCTGTTGAGAGCTCAGCGAACCACAGGCTATCGTGTTGCGATGTGATTTGGTTATACGCGCTTTGCACTGATTGGAGAACAATCTCGTAAGATTCTAAAGTGCCTGCTAAGTATTTTGTTATTTTAAGAAGTTAAAGTAAAGAATACATCATCTGCAGGTACGGAGAGGTCTCAGAATATTGGAAAACCTTCAAAGAAATGATTTGGAGGTCTTATAACAAAGAGACTATTGACCTATTCTGTCCGTTGGTTCATGGCGAAATGTGAAGGTGGGCGCTCGTTTTTTTTTTTGGACCACCACATTATATGGTCACTAGAACTCAAAATTCTTGAAGATGAACTTGGTACACGGTGCTAGTCAGTTGTGGAAACGAATATTGAAGTTACTTTTTCTAAGTTTATCAGCTACTAGATCCGCCCCGCGGTGTCACCCGCATGTCTCGATCCCGTGGCAATATCGGGATAAAAACATCCTATGTCCTAATCCAGATGGTCTACCCATGTGCCAAATTTCATCTAAATCCGTTTCGTTTTAGAGTGAAAGCGTAATAAACGTACAAAAAATTAAATATTTTCTTTCTTTATAATATTAGTTTATATTAGACTAGCTGTTGTCCACGACTTCATCCGCGTGTTTTATTTAACATGAATCATATCCTAGGGCACTCGGTAGTGTAGCTTTCGATTAGTGAAAGAATTTTCGAATTCAAAGGGGCATATCTCGTAATTTTAAGAACGTTCACAGTCTGATCTCAGTCTCAATCTGTCAAAAATACCTCTAATTCCCCTACATTTTTGACAAGTTTTTGACATTGATTGTCGCTGAGATGAGATTGCGACTAGATTTGGAACGTTTTTAATTACGGGAATTGTTCTTCAGATCAGTAGGTACTTTATATTATGTATATACAATTTTATTATGTTAGTTTGGATAAAGTAGTTAGTCAAAAAGGTAATGAATGGGTGGAGAATGAACTAAAAGAATCTTCCGTCTATGATCCCGTTTTAAAAACTGACATTATATTTATTTTCAGATCTATCTAAAAGCATTTTGGACTACTGTTAGTACAATTTTATAGCATAATCATCATCAATCACACCATTAATGTCCATCTGTGATTGTTTATTTATTTACCTAATTAATAGTCCAACAGCATACAGGGTGAAATTGAAAACATGCGACAAATCGAAATGGGAGATTGTACTCATTATTATGAACAACTTTTACTATGGGACCAAACTTGAAATCCATTTCAATCCAATAGCCATTTAAAAAAAAGTGTTACTTTCGAATTTATAATATTAGTACTTATGGATTGGCTGAAAACAGTACTAGGGTATTACTAGTTATTTAGATCATCTTATTAAAATATAGACTAGCCTATAAGCCTTTTCTTCACGATGTTTTCATTCACCGTTTTCAGAGCAGTGACGATGAAATAAATTACACAAAGTTAAGCACTTGGCCACCACAGCTCTCAATAATAACCACTGTTACTATTAAAGGCCGACCGCTTAACTGAGACGTTGCCTGAGGTAGCTGCGCGGTACCCCCGTCGCCCCCACACATCAGGACCCGAGGTGGCGCCGCGTAGTGTTCCACGCGCGACCCTCGCCGACTTCGTGCAGGGAGTCGAACACCTCACTCCCCCCCCTAACCCGAGGAGGCCCGCAGTGGCGGGCCGGAACCAGTCGGGGGTTGCGGAAGGATCGTAACGTTCCTGCGACCCCGGGCGTAGGTGTGAGATGGAACACCGGGGTCGTTTTTAGTCAGTAAGTCTGACAGACCCCGCCGCCCGCCCCAGGGCGGAGGACATCCATGAGGATTTTCCACTCCGGAAACAAAAAAAAAATAGGGTAGAATAGAATACTGAATAAAAAAGTAACTGCGGTGCGGGGGCGGGCGGGTGATAGTCACAAGTTGACGAATCACTGAGCTCTCGCATCACGTCACCACACCCCTCCCGCACCGCGCTGCTACCTCAGGCAACGTCTCAGTTAAGCGGTCGGCCTATAGCCTGCATCATCCCACTGCTATTAGGCAAAGGATTCTCCCCATGACTTCCAGCTTTTTGATCCAAGGCTAAAATGGACTGGTCGTTTGTTGTCTCCAGCTCGTTCCGCCATCTTCTACGGGGTCTGCCGCGACGCCTTCTATATGAGTCAGGGCTCCATGTAGTGGTTATTTTGGCCCACAGCTCTTTGGGCATACGGCACACGTAACCAAGCCTAGTCCTACTTCAGCTTAGCTTAGCGGTTTTTTGAGCAACGTCGGTAATCTGTGTTTTGGAGCGCAGTGAATATGGTCTGTTAGAGCCATACCTCACCGGGACTCCATGGCGGCGCAGCTAGGTCGCGTCGCCAAGAAAATGTATGGTTGGCTGCGTAACCAAGAGACGCCAGGTGAGCCACCCACCATATAACTGTATACATCTAGTTGGCAGCGCGACCTGGCGACGTCGCCATGGCGTTCCCGGTGAGGTATGGCTCTTAATTTGACGCCTAGAATACTGCTCCATTGCACGTTGGCATAATAACCACACATTCAATATTAACAATTTAATTATTTATTTTTCAGGCGCCATTCAACCCAGTTCGAAGCTCCTAAGTACACAATCACCCCTGTGAGACGCAGTGGACGGCTAAGTACGCATTGTAGCGCACACAAACGCACTCCCTTACAAGTGTGTACCTCCGTCCGACAAGCCGACGAGTTGGTGTTAGGAGAAAAACCTGTATTTGTACCGAATGGAAGTCTTTATGGCACGCCCTAAAGGGGATTGAAGATTTTACTAAGAAGCCTGGCATACCTAATGTTGCGTCATTTTGATTTGTTTTCGAAATGACGGCCGTATGGTTTTTGTTTGCATTGATGTCAGCTATCGATTTATATACGACTAGCAGCGCCCAGCGGTTTCACCCGCGTAAGTTTCGATCCCGTGGGAATATCAGGATAGAAAGTCACCTATGTCCTTTCCCGGGACTCAAACATGTCTATACCAAGTTTCATCTAAATCGGTTCAGCGGTTTAAGCGTAAAAAGCTAACAGACAGGCAGATAGACAGACACTTGGCATTTATAATCTATGGATTCACGCGTGGCCGCCATTTTGAAACAAAAAAACAAAATGGCGAACCGGTAGGTATGCCACGGATCTTCATAGCCCTTTAGGAAGTGTATAAGGCCGAGATTAAAAGTTATTTAGCGCATACTTTGGCTAAGCATTATCCTTGTCACTGTCGCATATAGCCGTGCCGGAATCTTTTGACACGTGGCGAAATTCGGAACTAACGCCGCCATTTGCCGCCATTTTGTTTTTTCAATCGTCATCATCATTTCACCCGAAAGACGTTCATTACTTCACATAGGCCTCCCCAAGCACCGCCATTTTGACCGGTTCTGTGCTTCTCGCATCCAGCGGATTCCTGCGTCCTTCACCAGATCATCGGTCCACCTTGTGATAGGCTTTCCAACGCTACGTCTTTCGATGCGCGGTCGCCACTCCAGAACCTATCGGCCATCTGTTCTGCGAGCAATGTGCCCTGCTCACTGCTACTTAAATTTGGCAATTCTTCAGGCTATGTCGGTTACCTTGATTCTCCTAAGGATCTCTTCATTTCTGATTCGATCACGTAGGGAAACTCCAAGCGTAACCTTCTCTATTTTCGGGATTGGGTGACTTTCAGCCTTCTAATGAGAGACTGTTTTATAAATACATTTTACAATAAAATTGTACAAATGTTTATGTAAAGTTTCAAGTGCCAATCCCCACGCTCGTGCAAAAGCTTCATCCAGGTTCTACCCGCGATTTTAACAATGTCGTCCGCCCATCTCGTCGCCAGACGACCGACATCTCGTCTTCCAGTCCTTGGACGCCACTCCGTCACAGCCTTACTCCACCTGTCATCAATGCGCCTTGCCAGGTGTCCTATCCAACTCCATTTGAGTTCCTTAACTCGTTTTCTGATATAGAAAACTTTCGTACGTCTGCGGATCGCGAGGTTTAGGGGCCTTATGCCAAGCATGGAACGCTTCATGGCTCTCTGTGCCACTCTCTCCCTGCGCACAGCCTCCTGAGTGAGCATCCACATCTCGGCACCATACGTCATGGTGGGCCGAACACACGGGGTACATAATCTTAAGCTAAACCATGGGCTAAGTTACGTTTATCAATCTCAGCCAAAGAGTTTATAATTATTAAATTATCTAGCATAGAGGTATTCTTGCTGGCCAAGCATAGAGTTGTTAGCAAATGGATTATTAATGTGCAAATATTTATGGTAAAAGATGAACTGCGAAGGTACCTACAGTTTAAACTCAAAGGTACTCATCATCTGCCTAGCCTTTTCTGAACTACGTTGGGGTCGGCTTCCAGTCTAACCGGATGCAGCTGAATACCAGTATTTTACATGGAGCGAATGACCTAGTTATGGGGTAATCTTTATTCTTGCCTATCACATTTAAAAGGAAATTCGTAGTTACAGGTGACCCTAACGCTATGAACTAAACTAGTTGTCTCTTTGCTCCAATCTCCTAGCATTCCAAAACGAATTAGAATCTAGACAATAGCATGCGTTTTAGTATCCCATTTGTTGATTATTCTGTAAGATTCTCTGTGGCTCAAAGATAAAAATTATAAAGTATTTATCAAACTAACTTTTGGCCGGGGCAGTCGTAGAAACACTAGTAGAACCGAAATCACTCTGCTATTCAGATTTCTTTTTCGTCGTTCCCTCAACGCTGAGGATCGCGACCACACGACACGTCTCCAAGTTATGTGGTCTTCTGCAGTGTGGACCGCCCTGTAGATGCTGCCTCCAACAGTCTTCTTGATCGCGTCTGACCATCTTGCTGGTGCTCTGCCTTGAGCGCCTTTTCCTTCCACCCACTCGGCCCAGTATCATAAGTCTTTCCAGACCATGCTTATGTGAACGCATAATATGTCCGAAAAAGCTGAGAGCATACTTCTGGCATATTGCAGATAGCCGCTTGGTGATGTTGAGTTCCTTTAGGGGGTCGTCTATTAATCATGTGATGTTTATTAGTAAATTTTTAACTGTTTCCGCAGCACATTTTCACGATGCCTGTATCCCCCAGAAGGGAAAGGCAGATTTTACTAAAAATACTATACATGCATCCGACAATAAAATTATGCCAATCATGTTCTTATTCGTTTTAATTAATGATATAATAATTCTTGTTTTAATAATTTTTGAAGTGTGTAAATATATTTTCGCTTCTGGATAAGCAAATTGTATACAATTTATTTTTCTTATCACCAAAAATGTACGCTTAGAACGTTGTGTTAATCTTTCTTTCTCTTGCTATGTTATTTCTAGTGAATAAAAGACTTATATTTTTATAAATTATTGTTTTTTTTTTTTGTGTACAACATAGAAAAGGATTTATCCCATAGGTTCTCAACATGGGTGCTAACGCCCCCTCGCGGGCGTTGGAGACTCGGGGGAACAGTAGAAGACCTAGAGAAAATTATATATCCTATCTTACGACTATAAAATATTACATACTTAAATAATTATAATCGTGGCAATAGTACTCTGTGGATTGGTCGCCATGGCCGAAATTCGGTCTGGAGGACTATACGGTTAGATGGGCAGTCGCTCCCATGTAAACAACAAGCTCATCTCTTAAATATTGCGTCTAGTGTACAAAATAAAGACTAATACCTCTTCATGGTCCCATTCTTAGTACAACACTACAGTAAGTCTCATCTGAGTCCAATGCAGAAGTATTCTTAGTTAGTAGCGCTTAGTACTTTGTCTGCTTACCCCAAAGAGAATGTAAACAAACAATAATCATAATCATCTTTTAAATAAATTGCAATCTATAGTTATGTATAATTTAGATGCATTTTTTTTTCAATTTTGTAAATGTAAGAACCATGGATCCGTTTATTATGATTTTTTGATGTTGACTTGAAAGAGCATGGCAGTTGAGAATGTGTCATGCTCACTTAAATGTCTCACTGATGGTGGCGCGTGTGTTGGATCGTTCGGTTCCCTACAAAATGGTTGAGCTGGACGGTGCTGATCCACGCGTCATGTTCGTGAACGGGCGCCGTCAGTTGAGACTGGTCATCTCTTAACTGCCAAGGCTTATTTTTAATCTTATATTTTGAATTGTTTCTTCACTTGTGTTTTTTTTTTACATTGTTCTCACATATAGAAGCATCAAGAATAATGTACACAGGATTTTGTAATATCTTGATTTAAAAGAGTGTCCATGGAGTTTCTTGCCCGTTCTTCTCCATAGAGATCTACGTTTTGGAATGGGCAATTAGCTTCAACTTTCTGACTAACTGACTGACTATTTAATTTTGACAATTCAAAAGTGCCTGTACATGGTTTAATTGAAATAAATGATTTGATTTGATTTGATTTGATTTGAATAAAAATCCAAAACTACATAACAGCGCTATCTAGTAATATGCATCAGAACTACATACGTAAAACTACTGTCAGCGAACACCATTGTTGAAGCAAATAAATACTTTTTAATGGATAAACGTTCACATTCACAAAAAAAAATTATAATTTGCTAATAATCGTTAGACACGAAAATGGTAAAATTATATGTCGATTTGCAAATGCAAAGCTTGAGAAAAAGCCGAAAAGTATTTTCAAATGGCAGCACCAACCTAACAAGTTTGATTCGGTCATGTTCGTGAAGAATCCACGAGTTTCATTCATCATTTTCGTTCCCTGTGCTGTGCCGCTGTCTCGTGTTGGTGACAGGGTGACAGGACAGGTCGAGTGACAGACGGAAGACAATTTTTCGAATTTCTGTGCCTTTGTGCGGCCCAATTTTGTTCTCGGTTTGTTGTGTTTGTAATAATAGATAAAAGCTTACATCGTTATCCTAGTTATAATTTTGGTGCTGTGCTTGTGCTTTAGGATTTATAATAAGTCAGCTGTGCAACAGCTGATTCTGTTGTGAATTTCCAATTTTGGTGAGTTATATTTGTAATTTATTTATTTTTTATTATGGAAAGAATTATCAATACAATATTAAGAGGATTTTCATCTATTATGAATTAAAAGTATCTCATTTTCGTTCGCCGATTATATTTATGGCACGCACCGTTTTTTTTTTTGCACAATTTCTGCAAAAAGTTTGTTTCCGATTTCAAGTTCAATGAAAAGTTCGTTATAAAGGTTTTTGCTATGGACGGTGCGAGAGAAAAAAATTCTCGAAGCTAAGGCTCAACTTTTTGCAAGTTTTCACAAAAAAAGATTCTAATGTTTTTTCCCAACCACGTCTGATCGAACAGAAGGCGGGTTATGTTTTTGTAAAGCACGATACACGACAAAAACTCGTTAAAATTGTAGTACTTAATTATTAAATTAATTTGATCATTTTCCGCTTACGAAATCTGTCGTACTAGTTACCTGCTCAATATATCTGTGTTTAAATATTACTCAAACTTTGCCAACTAAGTAGATTTATCCCTGTTCAAATGTTTTCAATGCCAATGACCCATGCTCTCGTTGTATGTAAACAGTTTCATTCATTCAGGGGGTTTGCAAGACTCCTTATTGCAAAACAGATTGAAAGATTTCTGAGAAACAGGAATATACTTACCTAACGGCTGTCCTATTTTGTTGAGCGACATTTATTTTCACCCAACTACGGCAGAGCCAAAGGAGGGCTATATAATTTTACATTATTATAAAATATCTGTCTATATTGTGTAATACTTAATTAAATAATAAATCGCTACCTAACCTTTTATGGGTCGTAACCGTAACAAAATATACTCTTTCACCCGACTGCGTTAGAAAGTGGGTTATGTGTTTGACAATCGGGATTCGGTCAGTGGGTCGTCTTAGGGGCGGATTCCCCAATTCGCACGCGTCTCTTGATAAAATCATCCAATGCCTGACTATGCAGAAAATCTCCTTTATCTAGATCTTATTATCGGCTAATTTTAACGAAATCTAATTTTTTTAATTCCGTAAAGAACCACGGGCAGCCGCATGTCGCTAGTCTTTTGTCTTTAAAAAAACCGGCCAAGTGCGAGTCGGACTCGTACTCGAAGGGTTTCCTTACCATAAAGCAAAAAACGCCGAAAAACAACACGTTTCTTGTATGGAGTCTCCCCTTTAATTTTTAGCACCTAACTTTATTTTTGTTTTTATTATTTGTCTGTTAAAGCGGTAATAGAAATACACACCCTGTGAAAATTTCAACTGTGTAACTATTTCGGTTCAAGTGATACAGCCCGCTGCTGACAGACGGACGGACAGCGGAGGCTTTGTAATAGGGTTCGGTTGGCATTGGCACCCTTTGGGTAAGTACAGCAGCCTAAAAATGACCTTGCGATTGGCCAAAAATATTATTTCAATCAACGACACTGACCTGCAAATTGCAAAAAACGTAAGAAAATTTTAATTTCGCGGGCTACCTAGCGCAGTCCCCTTAATAAGGGGGACCCACTATGTCGTAAGTTTGGCCCATTGTTCGTTTGACATGCGGCAGATGTTTCCAGCCCAATTCCATTTAAGCGTGGCAGCTTTCTGAGTGACATCAGTTATTTTAGTGATGAAACGGATTGTTGTATTCTGGACCATGAATACTTCGTTCTATAGCTCTATAGAAAACCTCGAGCGTGGACCTCTGCTGAATTGTCAAAAACCATGTTTGAGAAACATACTGTAAGGATGGGAAGAATAGGAATACACATGTGGATGAGTCTTCTCTTGATAGATGAAATTCGCCCTTCCCCCAGTATTGTAGCCAGACAGAAAGATGAAAGGGCTCTCTTAAATCCACAGCCGCATGGGTCGATCGAACAGGTTAAGCTACGCTTGCCGCGGTTGGTCCGTGGACGGGTGACCATCTTTACATACCGAGACCTCTCCGTGCCTCGTTGGTCCCGGCTGTCATTCGTGGATCTTTGACAGTCGTTACGGGTCGTCAGAAGCCCGAAAATCTGACAACCAGTGTTACCAAGGGGTATCGTATTACCCAGTAACTGGGTTGTGGAGGTCAGATAGGCAGTCGCTCCATGTAAAATACTGGTATTCAGCTGCATCCGGTTAGACTGGAAGCCGACCCTAACATAGTTGGGAAAAGGCTAGGCAGATGATGACTCTCTTAAATCCACGGTCTGCTAATAATAGTGCTAATGACGGTGTAAAGCATCTTGAAATGTAGCCAGTCATCGACAGCCATTGGGCATCATTCCAAATCCAACCCTGTACTAAGAATTTTCCGTCAAAAATCTGCATAGCCTTTTCCCAACTATGTTGGGGTCGGCTTCCAGTCTTAAAAACTCTTTTATTGACTGGACTTTTTGCCTGCACCCACACACGTTATCAAACACAATCTGAATGATTTTGAAGGATATTACTAATCCATTGCTTCATATGTTCGAAAAAAATTTGTCTGCATTAAATAACGCAATGAATGTTGTTGAACTGTCAAAATGAAAGCCGTCAAACATGATTGCTACTGATAGTGTGTTATGCAACTACCCCACAGATAGAAAGAAGAAAGGGCTCTCATAAATCCATGGTCTACTAATAGTGCTGTAAAGTGCCATTTGAAATGTAGCCAGCCATTGACAATCATTGGGCATCACTCCAATCCCGTACTAAGAATTTTCCGTAAACATAATATTCAAATTAACTTTTTCCTTGACTGACGTTTCAAGGTTACCTATGCATGTTTTTTTTACCTTACTTCTTCTTTAAATAGACTTCGAACCATAGATATAAGAAACTAGTTTCTGCACGCGTTTTCGTCCGCGTGAAATTTCTTGTTACCACAGAACAGATAAATTTACTGTTCTGTGCTTGTTACCATGGCCAACTCCGCCGCATCGCATAAAAAAAAAAACACTACGCTTGCCGATACGCGGTCTCCACTCTAGGACTCGTCTGATCCACCAGCCATCGGTCCTTCGACAAACATGGTCAACCCACTGCCACTTCAGTTCGTCCAGCAGTGGAATGCGATAGGCGGAGTTGATTTTTGTTGATGGATTAATAGGGAAGTTTCACTATTCATCACAATAAAGTCAACAAGCATATTTCAAATCACACTAATATTTAGGCGAAAGTTTGTGTGTTCGTATGTTTGTTGCTTCTGCACGTACAAACGGCTGAACGGATTTGGAATAAATTTGGCACACAGATAGTTTATAACAAGGATTAACACATAGGATACATTTTATCCCGATATTCCCGCGGGATCGACACCTATGCGGGTGAAACCGCGGGGCGCTGCTAGTAGGCACATAAAAGGCACTGTTGAACGTCAAAATTTACAAAAAATAGAATTCTAAATGTCTACTCGGACCCACTACCTCTCGACGGCGGACGGAAGCAGTCGACCCGTGTGGCTTTTTTTTTTTTTTTTTTTTTGGATGGGAAATCATCTAATGACTCCTCCCGCTCGAGCTCGGAGCAGAAGGGAGTGTCAGACTCTTACTGACTAAAACCCACCCGTGTTCCTTCCTTAGCCCTTTATGTTCCGGGGCAGCGGTAACCCTTTCGGACGATCCCGCTAGCCCGGCAGGCTTCGGCCCTAGCGGGCCCCTTCCTTTATGCTGACATCTCTTTGAGGCGCGCGTGGAACATATATACGCGCCGTCCGGCACGGGCCTGGTCCTGATCGGACGGAGAGCTAGAGCTACCCATTACTCTCCGTCCGCAGGCCCGCGCCTACGGTGCGGTGGCCGGGAGTCGTCACGCGGCTCTCGACGCCCGTAGCGTCTCCCGCGGCGGCGACCCGTGTGGATGTTATTTTATTACTTAGCCACGAGCTCCCCAATACAATTGCACATACTTACAAAGTTTAATTACATCTTTGTCAACACCGTGAGCAGATAATAATATTACCGTGCCGCATGCCGCCGCCGTGAGTTTCTATTAATATTTTACAGACAGTAGGTAAGCTGCATAATACAATATTAATTAATATAACCTGAATACCTACTCATTGTCTACAAGTAGGTACTAAACAAATAGGTACTTTACGCATCGGGGTTTCCCGCGCAGATTGAGGAAAATGCTGTATCAAAATATAAATGAAATTCATACGAAATGCGGTCATTGCGATCTGGTGTACTGGTGTATCCTCTTCCGTGACAATTGAGTATGCTAATTTAAGAACTTAGCGTACCTACCTTGAATAATAAGACAGCTTGCCGGTACTAAACCGTTAACCTACCAAGAATAATCCAACGCGCACAAAAAAATGGCAAGTATATTAACTAACTAATTTATTATAGTTTGTAGAGCGCTCACGTTTGAGTGTTTCAAGACTACATAATTATGTTTGTTATTACGTTAAATGACAAATTCTGACATCATTTAATAACCAATTAGGTACATGATGTGCCTATAATATTTGAAGAGTTCCTTCGATTTCTTCAGGATCCCATCATCAGATCCTGACCTGATGACAATGGGACCAATTTGAAAGTATATCCTTTTAAATAAAAAAAGAATTTTGCAAATCGGCTTATAAATAACGGAGTTCTGAACTTCTGAGATAACAAATATAAAAAAAATATTCAACCGAATTGATAACTTCCTCCTTTTTTTGAAGCGGGTTAATAAAAATTACTGTTCCATAATACATTTTACCCGCGCTGGTGGCTACCTACCATGATCTAATTAAAAACGATTAAAAAACAAGACATTTCAGTTTAGGTTCCTAAACTGCATCGCTTGAGCTGCTCTATGGATGTCATGGTACGAAACAAGTATGAATGAAACCAAAACTTGCGACTCAGTTTGAGACAATCGCTGTCAGCAGATGGCACGGCCTAAACTGAATCGTTAAACTGACGTCATGGGACGAATTAGAAGAACAGTTCAGTTTAGGTCCTAAAATGGATCGCGTTAAGAGCTTGTGGTAGACCTCCAGGTATTGCACTTTTCTATGAAACAGCAGATTATTTTTTTTATAACCGACGGAAAATTTCTACGCTACGTCTAGAATCATAGAATAGAATACTCTTTATTATGTGCACCAAATGAATCATTTGTGCTGAATCCATGGTTACTGCTTACGCGTCGATGTCCCTGCTACATCTTGTATAAAAACTTCATCCAAAATACATACACGTCGAATTGCGAACCTCTTCGTTCTTCTAAGTAAGTTAAAAGGAATAGGAATGACAGTCGGAGTGGCACCGTCATCATAAGTTTGTATTACACATTCAATTTAGTATCATTTGCCTTAATTGTCCAGCTGTTCGCTTATTGGCTGATGCTTTCATTTGAACTTACTTCATTGAAGCTTGAACTTCGTTAGTACTTGTGGGCTTGTGGCTAAGTAATAACAGCTGCACGGGTCGATCGATCAGGTTAAGCTGCGCTTGCCGCGGTTGGTCCGTGGATGTGTGATCGTCTTTACATACCAAGTCGTTACGGGTCGTCAGAAGCCCGAAAGTCTGACAAACAGTCAGACATATAAGACTAGTCCATACAGCTGTTACAGACAGACAAGATCAAAATATTTTATTTCACATAAACCGACATGGGCACTTATGAAACGTCAGAAGCTAGGTGCACGACACCAAAACGAAAACAACAAAACATAAATGTAGAGAACAGCTGATTCTTTTTTCGCTATTTCAGTTTTGGTCTCATAGTAAAAGTTGTTCATAATGATGAGTAAGAATCTGTTCTGTGGTACAATTGATGTTTTTCCAATAACCCTGTATTTTCGTTTATGTTTTATCGTGTTATCGATACCCATCACGTCCGCGGAGTTTAGCTACCTAATTGAATTTGAGCCTTTGCTTGCCTATCCAAAGGTTATTCAAGCCATGACGTATGGCATTTTATACTTTGAACTTTACATAGTGCGTTTAGCAACGATATGGAAACACGTGTGTGTTCAACGAATACATAAGTAAATAATGTATTGTATGTTTACACAATATATTATTTATTACTTGCCATAGTTTTTTTTCAATCTGTACGTTCAAGAAAATGTTTAACGATTCAGTTTAGGCCGTGCCATCTGCTGACAGCGATTGTCCCAAACTGAGTCGCAAGTTTTGGTTTCATTCATACTTGTTTGGTACCATGACGTCCATAGAGCAGCTCAAGCGATGCAGTTTAGGAACCTAAATTGAAATGTCTTGTTTTTGAATCGTTTTTAATTAGGTCATGGTAGGCCACCAGAACTTAAGGAGCTCATCGATCGATATTACCTTAGTTTCAAGATAAGTGGTTCTAAAAGTAGGTACCGTTTATCTGATATTTTCCTTACTTTCAATTACCGACTTACTAAGAATTGAAGCCTTGAAGGCCGAATGATGACAGGCGCCTATCATGTTATATTACGTAGGTTTGTGTATGTACTTTATCACATTTTCGATCATTGTACAGACGCCAGCACATCAAGCTACCCCTAACTGTCAAATTTTCCCAATCAACATTGAACCTTATGCTTTAGCGATAAAGTTGAAAATCTATTACAGAAATCTGACAGATTGTAGTAGGTTGATGTGCTGGCGTCTGTACATCTTTAAGTAAATCAATCAATCTGCCTAGCCTTTTTCCAACTATGTTGGGATCGGCTTCCAGTCTAACCGGATGCAGCTGAGTACCAGTATATTACATGGAGCGACTGCCTATATGACCTCCACAACCCAGTTACTGCGTAACACGATACACCTTGGTGAGACTGGTTGTCAGACTTTCGGGCTTCTGACGACCCATAACGACTGTCAAAGATCCAAGAATGACAGCCTGGACCAACGGCTTAACGTGCTTTCCAAAGCGCGCCATCACACCGCCAACTTACAAACTCCGGGCTGTTACTAAGAAATTCCTAATGGAAAAACCCAATAACACTTTGTCCGAACCGGGAATCGAACCCAGGACTCCACCCTCAGCAGTCGCACTAGGGACCACGAGACCTACGGAGCAGTCAAAACCATAACATGGCAACCGATTTCTACACAACTTTTCAGTCACCGGTGCCACTTTCAGACTTCCTCTTATGTACTCATTTCTTATTCTATTCTTCTTATACATATATTTCCACTAGCAGCGCCCCGCGGTTTCACCCGCATAACGGTCGATCCAGTATTCTGATATTCTGATGTATAATCTGTAATCTCTCCATCATATGTATGTGAATCTATCAGTAACACTGCAAAGTTTTGTCAAAATCTGTTCAGTAGTTTTTGCGTGAAAGAGTAACAAACATTCATCCATCCTCAGAACAAACGTTCGCGTTTATAAAAACCGGCCAAGTGCGAGTCGGGCTCGCACAGGAAGGGTTCCGTACCGTACCACCGTACAATATTTAACACTACTTAATTATATAAAAAAATCACGTTTGTTGTATGCCCTTAAATATTTATTTTATCTTATTTTTAGTATTTATTGTTATAGTGGCAACAGAAATACCTACATAATTTGTGAAAATTTTAACTGTCTAGCTATCGCGGTTCTTGAGATACAGCCTGGTGACAGACGGACGGACAGGCAGCGAAGTCTTAGTAATAGGGTTCCGTTTTTACCCTTTGGGTACGGAACCCTACTAATGGTAGAATTCGCATAACACCACTCATCCCTCTTAGCATTTTTATTTGGACTCTGAAGTTTTAATGTGACCTCTGAGCTTGTCTTGGTGTGTTTTGCGTTTTCTTATCGACATTAACCGTCTGGTTTTTTCTTCATTAAAAATATGTAAATGATATTATACTTTTGTTTCCATGGAGAGTCACCTACAAAACTAGAATAATTTAAAAAGTCATTGACACCGAAAAGTTGAACATAGATATTGTTTTAATTTTCGTAAATATCGGTTCCAATTTGCAGGTACAGACGCCAGCACATCAAGCTACCCGAAACTGTCAAATTTTCCCAATCAAATTTGAAACTTATGCTTTAGCGATAATGTTGAAAATCTATTAAATAAATTTGACAGATTGTAGCAGCTTGATGTGCTGGTGTCTGTACGTTTGCATTAAATAAACTCATCATTTATCATCATTATTCTGTCCTTATCCCAATTTATTAGTAGTGGTCGGCGGAACATGTCTTTTTCTTCCATACTTCTCTATTAGTCGTCATCTCGGTAGTCACCCCCTTTCTAACTATACCATCGTTCACACAGTCCATCCATTGTTTCTTTGGTCTTCCCCTACTCTTATAGCCATCGACATTCATTTTTAAAGTGAATTTGCAACTAAATATTCTGTGAATAAGTATTTCAAGCATCTACCTGTTGCCGTTATTAGGTAATATCGAGCAAAAAACGGCAAAAAAATCACGTTTGTTGTATGGGAGCCCCCTTTAAATATTTATTTATTTTGTTTTTAGTATTTGTTGTTATAGCGGCAACAGAAATATATCATCTGTGAAAATTTCAACTGTCTAGCTATCACGGTTCATGAGATACAGCCTGGTGACAGAGAGACGAACAGTGGAGTCTCTTAGCAATAGGGTCCCGTTTTACCCTTTGTGTACGGAACCCTAAAAACACGCACGCACTATCCAATCTATTGGACTCGTCAAAACAAATCATATGAGCCCAAACTCGAGGGGTTTACTAGTAACCACTGAAAAGTTCCACTATCCACCTCCTGGCTCCATCATCAGATCAGCTCCAAGATGCCAAATTATAGTTTTGTCATCCGAACTACATATACATACAAAGTTTCATTTCAATACGACAATTAGAAGTAGGTTAAAATTGACTTTTAAGATTTCATTCAATTGCTTGTTAGTTACGTGAAACTAATAAAAGCGTGTAAAACGGGGAATTCATTAGACGGACATGCCCGCGGGCAAGTCTGCAGACATGCCCGCCAGACCTTGTTACTATACGTCTATGCAATATTTGCTAGTGTAGGACCGTCACAGACCTGCAGTAGCGAGGTCCGGCGGCCATGTCTACAGACTTGCCCGCGGGCATGTCCGTCTAGTGAATTCCCTGTTTTAATAAAAAATCGCCACGATTGACACCTGTCAAAGATACACAATAATTGCCCATGGTTTTCGCTATAGGTAAATGTCTTAGTGAACGGCTATGACTTCACAAGGTCCCCCGTCACTTTTACTTCCTTGTATCCATAGGTCTTCCGTGATGTGATACTAGTTCCGTTAGCTATATTGTCTAGCTTTTCAAACAAATTGATATTATATTGGTAATCTAGCAGCACCCCGCGGTTTCAAACGCATAAGTTTCCCGTGGGAATATCGGGATAAAAACTATCCTATGTCCTTTCCCGGGACTCAAACTATCTCTATACCAAATTTCTTCTAAATCGGTTCAGCGGTTTAAACGTGAAGAGGTAACAGACAGACAGACCCACTTTCGCATTTATAATATTAGTATGGATTGATACTGGGAACAATATAGACTGATTAAATGCTGCTGCTGTGTCGAATTCGAAACCCGACATTTTTTCAGTTTCGTATCTAATAAGACGACCGCTATTCTTCCGAAGTTCCGACGGCTATTTGCTGTCGGGGCAAGGCAAATCAGGTAGTCGAAAATGTGTTATTTTCGATTCGGAAGCCTGTCAACTCAGCCTATCGGAAGTCCACTGCTGGACATAGGCCTCTGCCATGCTCCGAAGCACCTATGTCCGGACAATACCTGTGTCAGCCGGTAAGTAAGGGCGCCATGCCGTCTTTCCAGCCACTGCCTCTCAACGGATCTTACCGCGGATCACACACGGATCACGGATCTTCTTAAATAAAATAAATAGCGGCGTGCCTTGCGCCACAATACCAGTGCCCTCCGCCTTCCGCATCCAGTACGTCCCAGCCACCTTCTTTAGGTCGTCTGTCCATCTAGCTGTGGGTCGCCCCACACCGTGAATAGCTATGCTGGGCTGATAAATAAATAGATTTTTACTAAATTATTTTTACGTTCGGTGTACCCCGATCAGAAAAATACACCGGCTGAAGATTTCACAATAGAGTCACTGGTGAGTAGAGGCTAAATCAGGCTTCCAGACTACGACATAGCATTCATCATCTGCCTAGCGTTTTCCCAACTATGTTGGGGTCGGTTTCCAGTCTAACCGGATGCAGCTGAATACCAGTATTTTACATGGAGCGACTGCCTATCTGACCTACACAACCCAGTTACTGGGTAATAATCCTTTGGTAAGACTGGTTGTCAGACTTTCGGGCTACTGACGGCCCGTAACGACTGTCAAAGATCTACGAATGACAGCCGGGACCAACGGCTTAACGTGCTTTCCGAGGCACGGAGACTAAGACATAGCATTATCAGCCTATAATGTTCCCACTGTTGGGACACAGGCCTCCTCTCTGTGAGAGGGAGTGGGTCGTAATTCACCACGCGGGCCCAGTGCGGGTGCGGCGATTACGACACGAGCTGGTCTTATTTGAACCCGGACACAGCATGAAATGGAGTTGTCATGTATTGCTAATTAGTTTAAAAGCAATTTACTTATAAAAGCTTCCGCGTATTTATTAGATTCTTTAAATAAAACTTAATTATTTCTGCTATGGGAAAAACAAATGTAGGCAAGTGTTCTGTCATTTATTGTTTTGAGGTGTTTTTCAGGAACTCTGAGATTTGCAGGCACTAACAGAATAGAATAGAATAGAATACTCTTTATTATGTACACCATATAAATTACAGACATAAATATAGAAATTTTACAATGGGTGACACAATCCGACACACAGACCGACTACACACAGACTAAACATTTAAAAATAGTTTTTTGGGATAATTCCCGTACTTATATAGATTCATAATATAATAAGCATTAAACATCAAGTCATTTATTTAAACTAGGTTGAGAGTCAGCACTTTTCGAACGTCAAATTTACAAAAGACAGCCCCCAAAACTTCCGCCCTTCTTCGTACTGAAAAGGAAAGTCATCTACTGAAAAGCTATTATTTTGACATTGCAAACAGACACATCTATTTTATTTATTTGTATGTATACACCGTGTTCTTCACGTTATCCATAAACTTTGTCAAACGCTTTTATAGCTTTTAGAAATTAAATCTAAAAAGGAAATAGTACTTAAAAAGGCTTCGTTACAAAGGTATTTGTAATTTCATTTAATGAAATTTAATTGAGCTATACAGTGAGAAAGGATCTTAACTTAGTTTTGACAAGTTTCAGCCCGCCAAATCTTATGAATGAAAATTATGTCGTTGTCAATTCGAATAAAGAGGCATGCATATCGGGTGATTTACGTCAAGGTATTTAGTTTGTATGAAAATTTACAAAAACAAAAAAATAAGAATTCATTAATGTGTCCATAATGAAAAATGCTTATTTCCATGGTCTGAACATCAGGTCGAAGTTTATGTATATCGTCCGGAACACGGTGTATATAGAAGAAAATCTTCGAAAGTGGAAAAGTCCGGGCCAATGACAAGGCCCGAAACAATCCGTAAGGGGGCCAAAAACCCGGACAAATCCGGACGAATGTACCCATAACGACGATCCGAAAGTATACTGACAGCTGTCATAACAAGCAATATGCGAGGGGAAGACGTTGTTTATGGAAAAAAGCAGAGATAATGGCGAAAACTCTCGCGTTTCTTGTAAACAGTGTCTGTGTTTGTATCCAACGGTCGCGTGTTGATATAACACGAGGCTGCTTTCTGCTTTCTCAAACGTTTAGTAGCCTACCATTGTTACTCATATCGGTAGGGCAAAATTTAAATGCATAGTCAAGGAATAAAGCAGCAATGATGCCCAGAGGTAACGGCTGCGACCTACGAGTTGTAGGTTTGCGCTTTGCTTTGTGAAAATTATTTCATTACCACTGCTCTCAAAACGGCGACGAAAAACATCGTGAGGGAACCGGCATGTCGTAGAACAAAAAATTCGAAGACGTGACATTACCAACCCGCATTGGGCCCGCGTGGTGGATTACGGTCCACTCCCTCTCACAGAGAGATGGCCTGTGTCGCAGCAGTGGCCCGGCTGTCATTAGTAGATCATTGAGTCGTTACGACATACGGATAGTTAGGAGCCCGAAACTCTGACAACAAAGTCTTATCAAGGGATAAGTATCTCATTACCCAGTAACTGGGGTTTAGAGGTCAGATAGGCAGTTTGCTCCATGTAAATTACTGTGTGTTCTTAGACTTACGCATTGTATTGCTTCTCTCGTCGCACGCGTCCTTACATCGCATCGTGCGCTCTGACTAATCCCCGCCCGCGTATCTATAACCACCTAGTACTATGATTCGCTCGCCCAACAAGTGGCTGGCTGCTCGAACTCCGCACTGAACTGTGACTGAACCAATGACGTGGTTTAATTCTCTTTGGATTGAACACTCACTCTAAACCCAGAAAAAACACCACCACTTTCATGTTTACAAGCCAGCGGATAAACGTCGCTTAGAAGAGATTCATCATCATAATCAAGGTGTGAGACAGGGAGACATTATCTCTCCGAAACTGTTCACCGCTGCACTGGAGGATGTCTTCAAAGTTATGGACTGGAAAGGGGCTGGCATTAACATCAATGGCGAGTACATAACTCACCTTCGGTTTGCCGACGATATCGTAGTCATGGCTGAGACTATGGAGGACCTCAGTAGAGCCTCCGAAAGAGTGGGTCTTAAAATGAATTAATGAACATAGAAGAGATTACTTTAATGAATTTAAATATCGTCATTGCCTAGCCTTTTCCCAATTATATTGGGGTCGGCTTCCAGTCTTGCCGGATGCAGCTGAACTGAATACCAGTATTTTGCGGAGGACAGGGTGTTGTGGTGCAGCATGGGAGAGGCCTATGTCAAGCAGTGGACTGCAATAGGCTGAGTTGATTAATTGATTGATTCGCCGGCTGTCGCTGAAAACTAGCGCTGGGGCTCGTGTTTCGTATAGAGTCTTAGCATTATGCTGAGCGATGGCCGTTTTGCGTAGATATGACGCATGTTATCTCCCTAATTGTTATTTTGTTTGAATTTTTTTTTGTTTTTGATGCGTCATTGTTGTCGCAAATCAATGTATTTTCTTTCTTTCTTTATCGAAGCTGGGACGGATCGCTAGTTATACATAAAATACATGATTATAACACTGTGTTTCGTAATAATTGAGGCACGTGCGTCCTTACTTGAACGTTGAACCCCACTTGTTACATGTTGTCATACTCGTCGGTCTGATAATATTATGCATTGTGCACGGGTACTACCGAAGTACCGAGTTATCTGGCAGTTTCGCTAATGTAGTGTTTATATTATTGACATAATACACTTGCGTGCAAAAAAATCGACCCACCTCATGCTCTTCGATTTGAAACAATATTGTTTCAAATCGAAGAGCATGAGGTGGGTCGATTTTTCAACAAGTTTTATTAACAATAACCTAATATATTGTATATTAAAACCTTCCTGAAAGTATATAGATTACGTTAGTGAAAGAATTATCAAAACCGTTTCATTAGTTTTTGAGAAAATTTCGAACTTATAAATATGGGGGTTGAATAAAGAAGCTCCATTTTTTTTTGAAGTCCGTTAAAAAAATCAAGTTCAATTTTGATTAAACAAACAGAAATACACAAAATTTAACGTTTGTCAATTTCATTGACAAAAAAAGTCACACACTTTTTCCGAGCAAAAGTGAGTAATGAGGACATCTGAAGAATCGAGTCGATCTTGTCAAGAATATTGCTTTGAACAAAATATTTTATGTATAAGGTTGTTTTTTTTTGTTTACAAATTTTATGTTACTCCGTTTTTATTTTATTTATTTTTTAGTCTAAGAAGTTTTAATTAAAAGTTTAATGTAATTTTGTAGAATTAGCATAGATATAAGCGATTTGGTGTAAACTGTTAGCTTATATTTTATGAATAAATGAATATGAATATGGTTCAGATATATTTATAAAATATTAATACAATAGTGTATGTTCAAATAAACTGTACCTTACCTACCTTCACACAGTATAGAATAATAAATTATATTCATTACGATTTTTGAGATATCGTGTCTCAAATGGAGAGCATGGGGTGGGCCAATCTTTTTGCACGCAAGTGTATTACGTGCAGGAAAACATGATTAGACTCCCTGATTCCCTGAATTCCACATATATTCTAGGCACACTCGTTTCATCACAAACTCTGATTTTTAATTGACTAGACAAAAATGACAGCTAGTATTACACTACTAGCTGCGCACCGCGGTTTCACCCGTATAAGTTTCGATCCCGTGGTAATATCGGGATAAAAAGTAGCTTATATGTTAATCCAGGGTGTCAGCTACCGCCATACAAAATTTTATCAAAATTGGTCCAGCCGTTTGAGCGTGAAGAAGTAACAAACATATAAACACACACACACACACCCACTCACAAACTTTCGCCTTTATAATGTTAGTGTGATATAATGTCATGCTGACAAAAAATGTCGATCGCATCTGTCATTTTAGTCTAGCAAATTAATAATCTAGTTTAGACCTTATTCATCTCTTCATCGTAAACTCATAGATGTTACAATTTGTTGCTCGTTTTCTATATTGTTAGATACTTGTTCACAGGCCTGTCCTCCCATACCTATTAACACTATAATTTGTCTTGAAAACATTGTAAAAGACATTTATTTTTAACGTGTTCTTGAGAGGACACCGTAGGGTAGAGGACGCCTTTTTGCCTTGTATGGAACCCTTCGTGTGCCAGTCCGACTCGCACTTGACCGGTGTTTTTTTGACAGCAGTTATTTAACCATTTCTATTTGACTTGGTTTCCTAACTAACTCTTAGAGCTCTTACACATCTGCGACACTTTGCCGCGACAGCAGCTGTCGCCGACTGTCGCGCGACCGCCTGCGACTGTAGCGCGACCGCTTGCGACTGTAGCGCGACTGCCCGTGACCGGCAAAATACCAGATGATTCTTACGAAAAGAAATACGTCCTATCTCTCGGCCCATGCGCTGCCGACTGCTAGATAGAGTGTCGGCGACCGTCGCGCGACAGTCGGCGACAGCTGTCGCGGCACAGTGTCGCAGATGTGTAAGAGCTCTTAGGGTTAATAACGCTTCGTGCTTATTACCAGCACGCTAATTGCGTAACACACTATCAATCGGAATCTGAATAATTTTGAAGCAAATTGCTAATCCATTGCTTCATAAGTTCGAAAGTCTGCTCAACACGTAAATAACGCAATGAATGTTGTTGAACTGTCAAAATGAAACTGATTCCGATTGATAATGTGTTACGCAGTTGCCCCGCTGGGTAGAGGACGCCTTTTTGCCTTGTGGTACGGAACCCTTTGTGTGCCAGTCCGACTCGCACTTGACCGGTTTTTTTTTTGACAGCAGTCATTTAACCATTTCTATTTTGATTTGGTTTCCTAACTAACTATCAGAGTTAATCACGCTTCGTACTTGTAACCTATTTTTCTTATCAGCGACAACGTTTTGCAATATAACAAGCCAAAGATTATTATTTGCATATCCATAGCACAAGATGGATAGGAACAGAAGGCCGACTTTATACAATGAATTAAAAAGAGGAGCAATTTTCGTAATTTTATGAACGTTCACAGTCTGATCTCAGTGGCCAGTCTGTCAGAAATACCTCGAATTTCACTACATTTTTGACAAGTTTTTGACGTTGATTGCGACTAGAGTTTGAACGTTTTTAATAACGGGAATTGGTTTTCAGATGACCGCACAGGTCATCATCTGCCTGGCTTTTTCCCAACTAAGTTAGGGTCGGCTTCCAGTCTAACTGGATGCAGCTGAATACCAGTATTTTACATGAGTATTTTACTGACCTCCACAACCCAGTTAGTGGGTAATACGATACCCCTTGGTAAGACTGGTTGTCAGACTTTCGGGCTTCTGACGTCCCGTAACGACTGTCAAAGATCCACGAATAACAGCCGGGAGGAACGGCTTAACGTGCTTTCCGAGACACGGAGGGGGTCTTTGTATGTAAAGATGGTCACCCATCCACGGACCAACCGCGGCAAGCGTAGCTTATCATGATCAATCGACCCGTGCGGCTGTTATTACTTAGCCACAAGCCCCTCCCACGATGACCGCACACGTATGATCTATTATTCAACAACAGTATCTGATGAAAGTGTAAAAAAAACCCTGTTCAGCACCCCATTTGCGTTACACACTTCCTACTAGAATTCCAAGGATTTTAAACGAAATTCGTAAGTTTACAAAAAAAGGTCTTGACGCAGAACGTCACTTTCGCAAAATGTCATCGTGAAAAATTTGGTCATTTTCGCAAAGCGTCATTTTCGCACAACGACATTTTCACACAATGTCACTTTCGCAAAACGTCATTTTCGCAAAATGTAATTGAAGCCATTTTTTTCTCAGGAGAGACCTAATACTAACACTGCAGAATCGCAGAATCGGGTAAGTACTTTATTAAAAATATACAAAAAATCATCAATCAAATTAGTATTAGGTCAAAATCGATCCAGCCGTTTTGGAGATTAACTGGAAAAAACAGACACAAAAAATTTAAAAACTGTACTTGTATTTTGTAAGCTGTTATTTTGATATAAGTATATAATATAATATCGGGATAAAAAGTAGCCTATATGGAAATCCACGGTGTCGGCTACCTCCATACCAAATTTTATCAAAATTGGTTCAGCCGTTTGAGCGTGAAGAAGTAACAAACGTATAAACACACCCCACATACACACACTCACAAAACTTCGCCGTTATAATATTAGTGTGATAGATTTTAAATTGTAATTGATAATATCCTAACTACTTTCGCTCGTTGTATTGTATGTAGCTGACCTTCTGTATATAATTATTTTGTGTCGATACAATGTTCTGTCGATTACAATGTGATCGTAGTCAGTGTAATTACTTTCTGTCGCGATAAATATTAATTGCTAATTGTTAATTATTATTACCGCTATAATTGTCTTGTCGTTGCGAATTATGTGACACTTGATTTTATTGGTCAAGTGTGATGGAGATTTACTGACAATTTAAGTGTATCTAGAGTATTTATTAGATTAATTTCAATTTTACCCTGAAACCATCGGTGAAGTTTCGCAAATAAAAATACCATTTAGAGAACGGCTAATTTAAAATTGGGAATATCATCATATTTTGTGAATATCACATTTTGGGAATATCATATTTTCTGAATATCATATTAATTAAGTGTATATCATATTTTGGGAATATCATATTTTGGGAATATCATATTTTGTGATTAACATATTCTGTTAATAATATCATAATTATTTTGTAAATACCATATTTTAGGAATAGCATATTATGGGAACGAATGTTAGTTTTCATAATATACAGTATATTAAAATTTTCCTTTAATACTGGAAATCCGAATCGCGGTGAGGTAAAACAACAGGGAGTTTTTTAGTAACATTTATTGGGTTGTTGTAAACTCGCCATAATGAAAATTTGCCACAAGTAAAAATTATAGTAAATTCGCCACAGTCTTATCTGTCTCACGAAAACTTGCCACAGCTTTAAAAGTACCGATAGCAAACGAAGTAGTAGTGTTTAATAATACATACTAGTGTAGTGAGTAATAGCGTTTATATAGGGTGACTGGTAATTAGTGACCGATACTTAAACACGTGATTGTACTCATGATAACAAACAACTTTTACTATGGGACCAAACCTGAAATTGCCAAAAAAAAATCAGCTGTTCCCTACATTTTGACGAGTTATACGAACATAAATGTAGGGAACAGCTGAATTCTGCAGAAGCATGGCATAAACGCCTTAATAATAACATGGGGAAAAAAGAAACCTAATTTACTTAATTTTCTTGACGTCCTAAAAAAAGAAGCCGAGTATAAATGGATTGGAAATTAAAAAGAATAAGTTTTAAAATACCGCTTAATATGAGAACGTGTCGGTCAATTGCATACGATAAAAAATTAAAAGCCATCGCTGACAATTATGATAATATGCCTCTAGCAGAAGTAATAGCAAAAATAGCTGCATTGCAACAATTGTAATAATATGCCAATTGATTACATAATACTGATGTACAATTTTATCAATACTGTGATCTTAAACTAAATAGTGTGTTTTCTTCTTATTGTAATAGTAAGTTTGACTGTGATTTTTAATTAAGCCAAAGTTAAATATTTTAAACTTATATGTCGGAACTCGGACCTGTTAAATAATACTGTGATTTTTTTATATATATATAATGATTTTTTAACTGTGTTTAAAGATAAATGTCTCTACATTTTATATTATGTACCAATGTAGTTGTAAGTTTGATTGTGTAATACAAAATGCTGTGATTTGTAATTAAGTCAAAGTTAGTTATTTTCGTTACTAATTCCTATTTTAAAACATAGTTAAACCTTTTTAAATCTATGATTTATCCAATTAAACTGATTTATCTATCTATATATATAATCACGCCTTTTAGTTTCAATTAAACTGATTGTTACATAAAATCGTTTTCTTCTTTTTCTTTATTCTGAAACTACATTACTTTTACTAAACACTAATGTAGCTGCTGTCGGTACATTCAAAACAAGTTTGACGTACCTGTGACGAGTTTACTATACCTATTGTGAATTATTTTGTCACTGTGGCAAGTTAACCAATATTTTTAAATGTGGCGAATTTTCGTTGTGGCGAGTTTACAATAACCCCATTTATTTTTACTTCAAAACCGCAGAAAGCAGTTGTGTACTTATGGGACACAGATTTTTCCTCTTTAAAATAGTTGTGGTCAAATTAACGTTTGTGGTTAGGTACAGTATGACTTAAACTATTGTTTTACTAGGTGCTTGAACTAACTACTTGAACAGACATACAGGGTGTGTCGTAAATAGTGGTCCACCGTTAAGGATTCGATATTCCAGATAATTTACTATAACATATTACAATTTTAACCATTTTTACCCAAGGGTTCCGAAAAAATTTTTTTTTTGTGTTTTATTTACGAAATTTCTACCTTTTGTTACAAATTTGGTTGTAGTTTCAACAAATACCATTATTTTTTCATTTTGATTTCTGTTAAGTACTTCTGAATACTAGAGGTATCGTATAAAATTATGTTTTTTTATGTAAACTTAGAGCTTTTGAAGAAAAACTTAATTCTTCTCTATTTTAACCCTAATTTTTAACATAATCATGCAAATTCAAGAGCGATTTTTGTAAAAAAAAATGTACTACTAAAATGGTTAAAATTGTAATATGTTATAGTAAATTAGCTGGTATATCGAATCCTTAACGGTGGACCACTATTTACGACACACCCTGTATACTATTATATATGAGCTTGTGGTAGGCCACCTGTTTACGCTACAACTTCAAACATTTTCAATAGTGCTAGTCACTCTGAAATCAACTTAATTGCAATTAAAATAAAGTTGATATTTGTTTAACTTGAAATAATATTAATTTGAAAAAGAAGTTTGTATAGACTTTATGTGTATTGTTGAGAAAACCCAGCCATAAAATATAGTTATCGTACAAGTTCCTGCGTGTTCAAATATACTTGTATTGTTAATACAAATACTAGTGTTTTCAACGTTTCTTTAGAGGACAGGGTGTCCTCTATCCTCCTGATAATACACAATAAATATTGAACAGCTCTTGACGCGGCGACCGATGTATTATAATGTGTTTATTTTTAGTTATTATTCCATGTTTGATTTTGGTTAGTTTTGCTTGTATTTTGAACCATAGAAATATCTATGATTTGAACGCTTGTCGTGTCTACAAAGAGTCGATCATAATCTGCCTAGCCTTTTCCCAACTATGTTGAGGTCGGCTTCCAGTCTAATCGGATGCAGCTGAATACCAGTATTTTACATGGAGTGACTGCCTATCTTACTGGGTAATACGACACCCCTTGGTAAGACTGGTTGTCAGACTTTCGGGCTTCTGACGACCCGTAACGACTGTCAAAGATCCACGAATGACAGCCGGTACTAACGGCTTAACGTGCTTTCCGAGGCACGGAAGGGGTCTTGGTACGTAAAGATGGTCACCCATCCACGGACTAACCGCAGCAAGCTTAGCTTAACCTGATTGATCGGCCCGGGCGGCTGTTATTACTTAGCCACAAGCCCCTCAAGTCTACAAATAGGTAGTCGATAAGTATGGGTTTAGTTAAGATGATATCAGGTGGATTTCGTGATTTTTTCCCGTTTTAATAGTTATTCTGCTATTCGGGGCGGAGAAAAATTCAACAAACCAAAGATTATAAAAATCGGTCCAGCCGTTTTTGCATTGTCCGATTTTGTTTTATTTATATAGAAGACTAGCTGCTCCCCGCGGTTTCACCCGCATAAGTATCGATCCCGTGGGAATATCGGGATAAAAAGTAGCCTATATTATGTTAATCCAGGATGTCATCTACTTCCATACAAAATTTTATCAAAATTGGTCTAGCCATTTGAGCGTGAAGAAGTAACAAACATATAAACACACACAAACTTTCGCCTTTATAATATTAGTGTGAATCTTATGAAATACCTTGCAACTTTCGTCATTGATAAAATATTACAGCTAATATTAGTTGTCGGCAAAACAAATGCACCTTGTACTGATTATAGTAACGTTGTTTATAATTAACAAACATTGTTGCTAATAAATAATTACTTAGTGTATCCCTGTGTCTATTTGATAACTATCTAGAATATCATTGGTGTGCTGTTGTTCTTGCTGGCTTCTTAGGATTCCAAGGCAGTTTTACCCGCATAAGTTTCGATCCCGTGGGAATATCGGGAAAAAAAACTAACTATCTCTATACCAAATTTCATCTAAATCAGTTCAGCGGTTTAAGCGTGAAGAGGTAACAGACGGAAACACTTTCGCATTTATAATATTAGTATGGATTTAAATTTTATCCTGGAATCGTTGGAAATCTAAGAGAATGTAGTCTTAAAACTAATTAGTCTCATATAAAGACGCCATGCCAGCACATCAAGCTACCCGAAACTGTCAAATTTTCCCAATCAACTTTGAACCTTATTCTTTTGCGATAAAGTTGAAAATCTATTAAATAAATTTTACAGATTGTAGTAGCTTGATATGCTGGCGTCTGTACTAAAATCCTTAAAGTAGCCTGGACCCTTTTCATTCAGCGATTGTATACAATAGTATACATATAAAAATAAAATATAGTCACTTATGCTATTGAATCTCTAAGTTATGCTAGAAAACCGTAAAAGAGCGGTGCCCGCCACATAGCGACCGCAATTTACCGGCGAATGACGCCACTGAAATATTATTTATGAAAGTGAGTATTCACGTCTTCACGTGACCAGGGGCTGGCCTATTTTTTGGCCAAAGAATCAGTATTGCCATACAACGTGGCAATGCTGCCAGCCTTTTGGGCACGTTTCCTGTTGACAGCGATGCGGACGAATTTTTTGATGCCCTTTGATTATTTCCCCTCCCTTTTTATATACTTGTACATATTATTATTTTAAGACAGCTTTTTAAATTATGTAAATATTAAATTGAAAGTGAGTTTCCCTAGAGAGCGATTTTTAATACTTACCGTAAAGTCAAATGCTGTTGCCATCATTTTCATGATAGCCGTCACTGCGGCCGTTATGTAGCGGCACCGCTCTTCTTGGAAGCCGAAGCTTTATCTAGCCATTTTATGTTGCGTCCTGAGAATTAAAATTAGGAAATAATATTATGGAGGGGTCCGTGGCTAAATAAAAACAGCCGCACAGGTCGACCGATCAGGTTAAGCTACGCTTGCCGCGGTTGGTCTGTGGATGGGTGATCATCTTTGCATGCCGAGACCCCTCCGTGCCTCGGAAAGCACGTTAAACCGTCGTTGGTCCCGGCTGTCATTCGTGGATCTTTGACAGTCGTTACGGGTAGTCAGAAGCCCGAAAGTCTGACAACCAGTGCTACCAAGGGGTATCGTATTACCTAGTAACTGGGTTGTGGAGGTCAAATAGGCAGCCGCTCCATGTAAAATACTGGTGTTCAGCTGCATCCGGTTAGACTGGAAGCCGACCCCAAATTACTTGGGAACATTCTAGGCAGATGATGAGGAAATAATTTTATGAAACTATGTTGCAATCAGCATCCCGCTATCATTACGCCATTTTTTATCTCGAATAGGTATTACTGAAAAAACATTGATAAAGTTATCACTGAATTTTACATTTCGCGGAAGATGTTTGAACTTCGGTCGTCATTTGCGGAAACTAGTAAAGAAATAATCTAATCTCGTCTGTTTTGAGACTTCCGCTTTTATTATCATCTCGAAATCTCGATAAACCACATGAAGCTAAAGCCGTGGGTGGTGTGCCGAGTGTTGCGCAGTAAGAAGCATTTTTTAGCTTCATCATCCACAGTCCGACTTCCACCCCACTGCTCACCATAGGCCTCTCTTTTCAAGTGCCATTCCCAGGGGCCCTGTGCCAGCCTTCTTTTTTCCCGTTTTTTTGTGTGGGAAATTATCAAATACAACTTCTCCCGCTCTGGCCGGAGCCGGAGGGCGTATCAGACTTTTACTGACTAAAACCCACCCGTGTTCCTTCAGTTGCCTGTGCCAGGGACCACGGTATCTCTTTCGAACAACCCGCGACCCTGGCAGGCATCGGCCCTAGCGGACCCCGTCAGTTATTAGTGCTGACATCTCTTTGAGGTGCGCGTGGAACACAAGCCCCTGTGCCAGCCTCATTCAGGTTCTTTAACAAGAAAGGTCAAAGCGGCTTAGCAGTTGTCTCCAGCTTCCCATTCTGATCTGTAGCGGCATCTACACCGCCACATGCGAACTACGCATCAAATTGACGTCACGCAAAATCCTGCATCGCGCAAGCGGAGTTTACCAACTACGAGTAGCATTGTATCCAACGTCCCGAGCCCGACATCAAACGTCGGGCAGTTGCCCACCAGACACGACACCCATCTGGTTGATGCTCCCTTTTCTACGAGTGAACTTTACACCCTGCTACTCATGCTTTTATAGATCTATCGAGAAAACTTCATCATCATCAGCCACTGTTGAAAAAAGAAGGAAAATACATTTATTTAAATACATATAGTTGGACATAAGCCTCAACAGTCTACAGTTAAACAGGACACATTGATCGACGGCGTTCGACGGTTTGTCCATACAGAAAGAGAACAAAGTATGGAAAGACGTACGCATCCTTTCGCATCGACGCTACGAACGCGCTCCGGCGTAGTGTGCTCCTTTTCAATCGGCAAAGTGCGAAAGGCCGTCGATCAATGTGTCCTGACTCTAAGTTGATCCTCGGTACTACGAGTACCAGCCAAAATACAAAGATCGTTCGTCCACCCACTCACCTATTTGCGGTCGCAGATAAAATGCTGATTGCTGAACCCACAATCCAAATGCCCCAGATAACAGTGTCAATACTTCAGAAACTATGATTCACGAAATCGTGCATCATTCAACGTTTTCCACAATGACGGCGCCACAGATAATGTCAATGTATATTAAATGAAACTGATAAGGTGTGACAGATTTCATAATACATATATTTTTTTTATGAACATTATGGATATTATTACGTATTTGATCATTCGGTTCCCTAAGAAATGGTGAGCCGGACGGTAGTGGGGCAGCACAGTCTTATAATAATAATAATATACTCCTCAAGCACATCAGGACATGATGCACTCTTGTCGCTACGTTACTATTATGCTAGCGACGGTTTCCGGGGCCCCATTATTGAGTGTGTAAGTCACCCCCTGCCATTTTATTTGTGAATATTATATTATCATTGGGCATGCAGGGCACATAGTCCTTCCATAGTTCAAGGTAACCGATCCACTATAGCCACCCACACCCATAGCCCAATAAATTTTGGTTTTCTTGTTCTGCAATAGTCTTGCTTGCACTTGCACCAACCGCAGTCCTTGGGTGCACTTGCATAGTTGCATACAGGGATAATCGTCGGTTAGTGCCTTCTCATCATTTAAAATTGTCTAAGGGGCCTCTCCAAAGTCCCGATTATATGTCGGATATTAAAAAAATATATAAAAAATTGACTGAACTTCGTACTGGTAGACTCAGAACTCAAGTTTAAGCGACCGTGGTAACTGTCATTAAGTCAATGAAGCAGAGTTAATTTAAAACGATTTGAAAGTAAGGTTAACCAGTTGGTGAAAGTTTATATTAACTGTTGGTATGCAAATCATTTGCTACCTTAGAGATAATGTTGAAAAGTCTTGGGCTAAGAAAGAATGATGGGCATTTTTGTATGGAGCCTAGGCCTGGTAACCAATAGAGTTCTAATGAGATCCACGAATGACAGCCGGGACAAACGGTTTAACGTGCTTTCCGAGGCACGGGAGAGGTACTTATGCCTGTTTGTCAAACTATTGCAAAACATTACAACATTACGTACTTTCCTGTTTTTGCATGATCTGTTAAAACACGTTTTATATTTATTTCACCATTTAACTCAACCGATTCATAGTCATATGAGATGTAGATGACTAATTGAATAGCAATTTGAACAGTGTACAGTTATGGTTAATTACTTACCGTCAATAATGAATGTCTTACGTACGGTACAGCGGTACTTGTATGCTAGTTGGTAAGGCACCTTTTTTTTTTTTTGTTGTGTGGGGAAACCTTCAAAAGGCACCCGACCTCCGGGGAGGGGAGGTCGGGAGTGTGGGATTTTTACCTCACTAAAACCACCCCGGTGATCACCGTCAGCACATAGGGGTGGTCCCAGTTCCTCTTAAAAGACCAATTCCGGAACCCCCCGTGCAACGCCTGTAAGGCACATCCCTGGGGAGTCTATAAAGGGGTCTCCCTTGAGCCTCGCTACGCACGCAGCACGTGACCACTGTGCCACCGTCTTCCCTGGGGTCACTTGGTGGGCGGTCAGTCCCCACTCTATGCGCCCGCGACCCCAAAGGTCCACCTACCTTGTTTGGTAAGCGAGTTTCGGCGTACTAGGCGCCAAGGCAGTTGCCACCCCGAAGCCTCTTTCAGGATCAGCCTTCTCCTGATCCCGCTTGGCGGCCTCCTTGACTATCACGGTCTCACAGAAGGAGGCTACTACCGTCCAATTCTTGTCTCTGCCAGCTGTCTCACCCCTGCCGGCGAGAGTAGAGCTAGCAACTAAAATCGAGTTGGCGAGCAAAGAGTTGCTGGTGCGCGACGGCGATAAGCGATAACCTGCAGCGGAGTAAATTACGTAACACTCATAAAATTACAGCAACGTTCATTGCGTTATTTACGTTGTTGAGCAGACGAATTTTTTACACCTACTGCAGCCGTCGACACTCGTCGATGGACTCTCAACGCGTCTGCGGCCGCCGCTGACGAGTGTCAACGGCTGCAGCTGCCGCATGCACGATCGGCGACGTGGCAGCCGTCGACATTTCAGAGGCAACTGCAGCCGCCGGCGCGTAGATAGCTGCAGTTCCGGCAGGCCGCTGACGCACGCCGCTCTTGTATGATCACTTACTTACACGGAACCTTAAAAATTTTTACTGACGCGCCAGCACATCAAGCTACTACAATCTGTCAAATTTCTTTGATAGATTTTCAACTTTTTCACTAAAGCATAACGTTCAAAGTTGATTGGGAAAATTTGACAGTTTCGGGTAGCTTGATGTATTGGCGTCTGTCCGTTCCTCGTGCCGCTGGCGATGGCGGTGAGTAGGTGCCTAAGGAAAATAGTAATAGTTCAAGTATTATAGTTTCCCGTTGTTCGTCATAAATTTTTAAACTATTTGCTAGAGCATCCATGATGATTTTCCTTGATTTCAAAGTCCAAGTGCGTTTACAGTCATAGAAAGAAAAGGAAAATGATAAATGATTTTATTTCTGTAAGTAGGTTTTGAGGTCGGGCGGGGTTTCCTATCTGACTACTCTGAGAAGAAAGGCCGAAACAAACTCAGAGGTCACAGTCTCTATTAAAGTCCAGACATAATCTTGGTCAGATCATGTGGGGACCAAGATAGGTAGGTCACAGTGGCGAAGGGTGAATTTATGCCAAAGGTAGGCCGGAGCAAAAAAAAAAATCCAAAAGAAAATTTCAATGATGAATTGACTATAGAGTGGTTATGTTCTGAATTTTCGAAGGGAAGCCGGTGGGAATCGAGTTCTATGGTACCTTCGCTACTGGTAGGTCAGCGAGGTAGGTAATTGCGTAACATAATCCATACATCTTTTCTTTAGTCAGCTGTAATTATAGCATGATCAGCCTTTAACATTCCCAAAGCTGGAACTCAGGCCTCATCTCTGTGAGAGCGGGCCTTGAGAGTTGAGGCCAACACGTTTTTCTTGCCGTGAAAAACTTCGATTTATTCGTCGTGTATAGGCACGGTCGTCAATGTTGTATGGATCACTATGGAAGGTTGCTGACAGACATTTTTTTCTACTGCGCTGATAATACGGCCGGGCCGTCCGTAAAGAACCCGTGCCATCAAAGGGCATTTTGCCGGCACACTGCGGTTTGGCGGCCTACCTTTGATTTGATCATAATGCAATCAATCAATCTGCCTAGCTTTTTACTACTATGTTGGGGTCGGCTTCCAGTCTAACCACATGCCGCTGAATACCAGTATTTTACATGAAGCGACTGCCTATCTAACCTCCACAACCCAGTTACTGGGTAACACAATATCCCTTGGTAAGACTGGTTGTCAGACTTTTGGGCTTAATTATTAGCATACCTATATTTATGAATAATTATGATATAACAGTTATGTCTACGAGTTATCGCAGAACATTCGACGATGTTATTGACCCAGATATACAACCAGTATTTCTTGAGCTGCGTTATCTTACTCAAGTAATTGATGAATAGGTCAGGATATAATGGTTTTTCATGAACGTTTATACCTACTTAATCAAATGATTATACTGGCATTTGAATACAGGCATTTTGTGTTATTATTTTGTGGGCTTCTGGCTAAGTAATAATAACAGCCGCACGGGTCGATTGATCAGGTGCCGCGGTTGGTCCGTGGATGGGTGACCATCTTTACATACCAAGACCCCTCCGTGCCTCGGAAAGCACGTGTGACATTGCCGTATGTGTTTGTGTGTGTGTTACGCAATTACCCCAAATGACCTCATGCTCTGTACTAGCGTTTACGATCTCTTGACCAACAAGGCAGACGGGCAAAAAAATAACTACAATTTTCTATTTATGTTAACCGACGATTATAGGAACAGCCCCGTCGTTTAAGTAGTCTACCCATGACGCCATGGGCTGGGCTCGCTGAAAATCAATGGCCAAATATAGCCGTTGACCTTTATAGTTAAAGTAAGGCCAACGTTTTCTATTGGGCGATCGATGAGAGAAAAACCATTACGGTTCTAATGAATAAAGAAGAAATGTATTAAAGGAAAAAAAAAAAAGAAATTAGGTATCAGTGTTTGGGAAATTAATAGAGTAGATAACAATAGTCTCAATTGGGCCGCCTTTTTTTTTTTTGGATGGGAAATCATCTAATGACTCCTCCCGCTCTGGATGGAGCGAAAGGGAGTGTCAGACTCTTACTGACTAAAACCCACCCGTGTTCCTTCCGCCCTTTATGTTCCGGGGCAGCGGTAACCCTTTCGGACGATCCCGCTACCCAATAGGGCCGGGTTGAGTGGAGATTCGCAAGAGCAAACGTGCTCGGAGGAAGGAAGTATTCCAGTAAGATGCTGGTAGGGATCTTGACCGTACTTCCGGGATTGTCCTGATAGCCATGGAATACCTCTCCACTCCTCGTAAGCACCTCAGGACATGTTGCCCCCTTGTTGCTACGTCACTATGTGCTAGTGACCGTTTCCGGGGGCCCATTAATGAGTGTGCAAGTCACCCCTTTGCCATTTTATCCGTGTACCTATATATAAAACATTGATCAGGCAGGGGTCATAGTTCTTGGTAAACAGTCCACTTTAGCCACCCAAACCCATAGTCCAACTTTTTATTTTTCCATATCCTGCAATAGTCCTACACGAACCGGGGGTTATCCTTGGGTGCATTTGCATAGTGCATACAGGGATAATCGTCGGTTGGTGCCACATTTGATTAAAATTTCCTACGGAGCCTCTGTGAGTTGGCTTCGGCCCCTCGGACGCCTTCCAAAGGACCGGGACCCCATGGTCCTGAGATGTTTAAAATAAAAAAAGTCCCAATAGTCGTATCTCTGGTATCATGATATTCATGATATATGATTTTATTTCTGTAAGTAGGTGCACACAAACACTTTTACACGTCAATACTATTTTAAAAACTAGATGAAAACTTTTAAGTTACGAAATAACTTTGTACTCATCGACTGATTTCATATTGAATACACTGTCCATCCAAGGTCTGTTCCATAGTTCGATTTTAGTAATTTCATGCTATTCATGGTAAATCGATCATCGCATAGGATAATCGTGAGTTCGTGACCTTTATTGGATACACCTGTCCATTTGACTTCTAAAATTATGAAACAGGCATTACCTAATAATTAGTAATAACCTAACGTGTGAGAAGGTTGACAAAAAAACCGGTCAAGTGCGATTCGGAGTCGCACACCGAGGGTTCCATACTTTGTAGGTAGGTATGTTAATAGTTTATAACGGGATTTTTTTTTTTGTAATTAAAAAATTTATGGTTTTCGTATTTTTTTCTTTACTTGTGCTACATTCTTCCCCGTGGCAACCTACTACGCTTTGGAATGGGCAACTAGCTTTATCTTTCTGACTGACCGACCCCTTGAAAATTCAAAGTAGTAGGATGGAAACAAAAGTTTTGAGTTTTGAGTTTGAAAAAGTGGTACAAGCTGCAGTCTAATCGAGAATAAAAAGAAAAACTATTTCTTCCATACGTTATGGTTATCCTTATCACATCAACATCATGCATATCCCCGAAGTGTCAGGCAGAGTTGTAACTTTTTATTAACATCCACACTTCGTCAGTTATGTACCTGTGTGTATCCCTATCATTCACAACATAAAGTTCTTCAAGTAGCTTGAATTTTTGACATGGCAATAATTTTTTTAATGATAATAGGGATGACGACTAACTTTTTTTTCTTCGTCTATCAGGTAGATTATTAAAAAGTATTGGGCACGTATTATTTCTTTTTTCACATAATCAAAACATTACAGAGATATATTGATTTGAAATGTCGCATGACGTCACGTGTTGGTACAATTTTTACATACACGTGACGTCACGAGCCCCCACTCCCAAACTTTGGCACGCTTTATCTTTGTAATTTTTTGGTTGATTGACACAAGAAAAAATACGTGTCCATTATTTTTTGATAATCTAACTGACGAACTAAATAGAATTTCGTTTACTTTACCCCGTCGTCATCCCTATTATTGGTCTGTTGCATCTCAGTAGGTAACTTAAACAATAAGCAAATCCTTATAGAACTGGCGTCCTGCCGTGGCTACCCTCCGGGTCATTACACCCTCTGGAAATGGGACTGCCCCAATAAAATTGAGATCCTTGGCGCCAGTGGCTCCGGCATAGATATCCATCAGAGACTAATCCCCTTTTTACAAGCTTTTCTTTAACTAGCACTGTTCGTATCTAAGTGTCCGTCAAAATTAGCAAACCATTTTTTTCACTGTGTGCTATCGAATTTTTAACGCTCAGTTTAGCGCCGACAGTTGAAAAACATTGCGTTTTAACCGACTTCAAAAAAGGAGGAGGTTCTCTGACTGAAATGTAATTTGATAAATGAGCTGTTGGTTTTTTATTAATAAAATTAAATTTTATTCGAGAACATCCATCGGTTTCTTACTAAACTTCAACTATATCCGACGATCCTGCGATACTTATCTCTTTTGTTGACTGTACCTGCGAAATTTCACATGTGTGATGGGTATCAGCAGAAAAATAAAAACATTACATTGTAAATAAGGCTTATATCTTTTTTCCTAGAAAATTCAAATCAATTTAATTTAAGCATTTTAATTTAGATCATTTACAACAGGCACTTTATACTTTTGAAAGTAAAAATAAAAACAAAGAAACGAACATTGCGAATTCCAATACTTATGTATTTTCCTTGAAGTTGTCAAGGTGAACATCCGCGGCCATGTCAACGACACAACAAATAAACGTTATTGATATATAATTGAATACAAAATATATACAGGGTGTCCCAGAAATAGTGAATCAAACTGCTATGGGAGGTAGCTTGACTAATGTCCCATCCATAAAAAATATGAAACAAAACAATTTTTTTTATACCATAGCTGGTTAAAATAGCAAGAAAATTTTTCGGTTAAAAAAAATCACATAAATTAAGTGGTCTGTACCCCAATAATAGTAGACATTATTTTTTGAAAAATGTTAACAATCAGTTGGAGCGAACTCTAACAATTAAAATTGGCAGAAAAAATGTACAAATAAACCCAAAACGAAATAATTAGAGCTGGAAACTTAGGAGAATTCGATGATTTTCCCGTTTCTCCGATATTCTTTTTTTTTTGATGGCCATATGCGTTTTGTTTTGTTTCATATTTTTTATGGATGGGACATTAGTCAAGCTACCTCCCATAGTAGTTTGATTCACTATTTCTGGGACACCCTGTATATATAGATTGACTTACACAAATGATATTCAGAGAATAAAGAAATGAGTAATAATAATAATATATAAGAAAGCAGTACTTTTGGACACGGCTCGCATTGTCAGAAGGTTCCTCTCTCTGGAGCCCTGACCGCCGGTAGCTTGGACCCTGTTCCCGATACCGGTGGGCTACTATTTTTTATATTTTTAAATGTTTTTATATTTTTTATTCTAATATTTAAAAATATAATTTATATGTATTTACTCAAATAAAGGACAAATACGATTGTTAATAACATATAGAAAGGAAATATAAATATTTTATAATAAGGAAAACCATAAAAGCGCTCTTCCTCTCTCCTACATATTTAAAATTTTGCTGTGCCCGACAGGGTCCATAATTGTTTCTATTGATTTATACTTATCAACTGTATGTGTACATTATGGATGCAATAAAGATTAATTAGGGACTGCCAAACTCTTGCAGCTTTTAAAAGAGGAGTAAAAGAACACTATCTTTCCACTTTATCATAGTTGTGTATGTATTTATTATTTTGATTATGTTATATTTATTTTAGAAGTATGTATGTTTATTTGTATGTATGTAAGTATATTCTCATATTATTTGTTTAGTTTTATTAAGTGAATTGTTTTTTTTATGTATATATTTTTTTTGTCTCCTTTGCTCTTTAACACGCAGTCTACATCTCTCTATTTCTTGTCCTATCGCAGGTATGCTGGAAGAGATTTCTTATGAAATAAGCATCACCTTTGTACCTATTTTTCTGTTCTGTTTTTTTCTTGTCTGTTTATATATGTGTGTATTATAAATGGTAAAATAAAATAAATAAAATAATTGAATTGAAGTGAACCAGCCCCTTTTTTATGTGTGTATGAAACTAGGCCTCTGTGACATAATCTACTCGATGTCCGCTTCTCGCAAGTCTGGACAACGCTGTTTTGCGTGCAAAATTTGACCTACTTGTTGTCTGGTGGGTATGCTTAGTCACCTTTGCCCGTTGACCTTTGATTTTTTTCTATCATCGTTATTGAGTGTTTGCGTGCAAATATAATGGTAGATTGTATGCATAGGTTGATGGGCTGGACTGATAATAATATGTTGATGTTGCTCAGCGAGGGGCTTGTGGCTAAGTAATACCAGCCGCACGGGTCGATCGATCAGGTTAAGCTACGCTTGCCGCGGTTGGTCCGCGGATGGGTGACCATCTTTAGAAACCAAGACCCCTCTGTGCCTCGGAAAGCACGTTAAGCCGTTGGTCCCGGCTGTCATTCGTGGATCTTTGACAGTCGTTACGGGTAGTCAGAAGCCCGAAAGTCTGACAACCAGTCTTACCAAGGGGTATCGTATTACCCAGTAACTGGGTTGTGGAGGTCAGATAGGCAGTCGCTCCATCTAAAATACTGGTATTCAGCTGCATCCGGTTAGACTGGAAGCCGACCCCAACATAGTTGGAAAAAGGCTAGGCAGATGATGTTGCTTAGTAATGCCCGGGCCACACCAACGGGAAACGCCGATAATTATCGCGAGGTGCAGTCACAACTTATCGCGATAATTATCGGCGGCGGCGTTTTCCGATGGTGTGGCCCCGGCATGCGGCATTACAAGGTAAGCTTAACAAAAACTATGGTTTTTTAGCTGGGTTGGATGAAGCCGTGTCATGTCATGCACGATGGGATTTTCCATCGGAATAAATGACGAACTTTTATAAAAACTTTGACCTTCCATTTAACTCCATTGGGGATTACTTGTTGTTTTTTTTTTTTTGTTAGCCTGTTCAGGGTGGGGGGACAATGTGGACATTGACTGTTACCATGGTTTCAGTACAATATGATTCTGAATGACGATTTCTTTAATATACATAAACGTAGCCTACATGTTAATCCAGGGTGTCAGCTACCTCCATACAAAATTTTATCAAAATTGGTCCAGCCGTTTGAGCGTGAAGAAGTAACAAACATATAAACACACACACACACACACACTCACAAACTTTCGCTTTTATTATTTACTAGCTGACCCGACGAACTTCGTACCGCGCCGCCAGCCGCTCTGCCCCCGCTTTTTAAATCTCTGATATCTTCTAAGATATTTTACTGATATGCTATAAAGGGCAATATTGATTTACACGAAATACACAACGTATAAATTTAATGTATATAATTGGATAAGGAATAGCGTATTGTTTAAAATAGCTTGGTAAATAACCCATAATTTTTTTTTTATATGAAAAAGTTAAAAATGGTTACTGTGGGTTTTCCTTAGAAGATATACATATACCATCGCGGACTTTTTTTATCGATCTTTTTAAGATATACAATTCCGTAGTACGAGTATTATATTATCTGTGGTAGTACATTAAATTGATCTATCTCGTAAGGTTTAGCCAGCGTTTGCAATGTAAGCGCACAAAAATATGTTTGTTACGACATCACATTACAAATCTTTGAATTTCTCGGCTTTTCTCTACTATAATATGCATGTATTATACATATAAACCTTCCTCTTGAATTACTATCAATTAAAAAAAAAACCGCATCAAAATCCGTTGCACAGTTTATACATAGGGACCCATACATAGGGACAGACTGACAGCGGGAAGCGACTTTGTTTTATACTACTCGTATGTAGTGATTTACCTAGACAAGAAGTGTTTCTTGGTGTCAGTTGGGGCTGGTCATCACTTAGCTGCCTCGGCTTATTTTTATTTTTAATTATTTTATTTTTGGATTGTTGTGTTTTTTTATTTACTATTTGCTGTACTCTGGACGCTTTTAACGCATACGTCTTTTTTTACATCGTTCTCACATATTATTATAAGATGTAACTAATATTTTTGTAAAAATATAATTTAAAAGAGTGTCCATGGAGTTTATTGCCCGTTCTTCTCCATAGGTACCTACGCTTTGGAATGGGCAACTAGCTTCATTTTATTTTTGACTGACCGACTTCTTGACAATTCAAAAGTGCCTGTAAATGGTTTAATTGAAATAAATGCTTTGAGTTTGAGTCTTCCCTATTTTAAGACCTCCGTATAATCCCATTTACTTCTCTGCCTGATAATTATTTCGTTTCATATTTTATAGTTATACTGATACAAGTATGAATTGACATACATTTTTCCAAGTCTACGATCATCGTCCCTGAATTTATGTAAATGCATGCAAATATCTTGTTTTGTACGTTGAACCGACTTTACGGTTCATTTTACCTTTCTAATTGGAATAATAAATAAGTTCTCAGTAACAGCTCGGAGTATGTATTACTAGCTGCGCCCCGCGGTTTCACCCACATATGTTTCGATCCCGTAGGAATATCGGTATAAAAAGTAGCCTATTATGTTATTCCAGGGTTTTCAGCTACCTTCATACAAAATTTTATCAAAATTGGTCCAGTCGTTTGAGCGTGAAGAAGTAACAAACATATAAACACACCCTCACACACACACACTCACAAACTTTTGCCTTTATAATATTAGTGTAATTCTAAAAAACATTTTTCTCTTGTTGCAGGTGTATCCAAAAATGCCGGTATTAATACTTAAATGATCTAAGTACTTAATTACGGAGATACGAAGTCACTATAAGTGCCAAAAATAGTTAAAGTGATAGTTACCTAAGTGAACAAATATGGATCCTGGATATTTTGATATTGAGAGGAAACAGAATCCAAGAGAGACGGCGAGTTTTTTATCGAAATTTTGTTACTGGTACGTATATTTACAATCTGTTTTTTTTTTTGTATTTTTATGTATGCAATATTTTATTTTATTATATGTCAATCAATCAAAGAGGGGCCCGTGGCTAAAAAATAACAGCCGCACAGGTCGGCCGATCAGGTTAAGCTACGCTTGCCGGTCTGTGGATGGGTGACCATCTTCACATACCGAGACCCCTCCGTGCCTCGGAAAGCACGTTAAGCAGTTGGTCCCGGCTGTCATTCGTGGTTTTTTGACAGTCGTTACGGGTAGTCAGAAGCCCGAAAGTCTGACAATCAGTCTTACCAAGGGGGGGTACTCCCTTGGTATCCCCCCTTGCCCCCGTGGCCCCCTCCACAACCCCTGGGTTGTGGAGGTCAGATAGGCAGTCGCTCCATGGAAAATACTGGTATTCATCTGCATCAGGTTAGACTGGAAGCCGACCCCGCGAATCGGCAAACGTAAGGTGGGACGCCCTCAGGCTAGGTGGAGCGACGATCTTCGCAGGATGGCTGGTAGCAGCTGGATGAGAGTTGCCGAAAATCGAGTTGAATGGCGTGCAATAGGAGATGCCTATGTCCAGCAGTGGACTGCTGTAGGCTGATGATGATGAAACAGCAGATTTTTTTTTATAACCGACGTCAAGTTGCTGCGCTAGGATGTCTTAAGATTATGTGCAGACTGCAGACCCCTTGGGGGAATAAAGCCTTGATGTTATATTATAGTAAAACAAACTCTGTTTTCAGGTACACACGGCCTGTTTTCGCGAAAGGCAGGAAAGGACAGCTCAGTATATCAGATGTATATAGGTCAGTATACTCATGATTATGTATAAGAACATAGGTTCTGAACCTTATTTTGTTCACCACATTGAGTCAAAGTCAAAGTTTTTTATTTGTAAACATAGGTGTAAAAATAGATGGTGTAAAATAAAATAGGTACAGAGATCTCTATGTTTTGCCGTTAACGGCGTACAAATAGCATGTAAGCATACGAAACTACAATTTCGATTGAGATTTTTCTTTTTTTCTAGAGCCCTCCATTTTTTTTACTTACCATCTTTCGCGAATCTGAAACGGCTATTACCACGATTATATTTAAACGTGTAATACAGTGGCGTGCATTGGTTTTCAGAATAGGTAGGCACTAGGCCGGGTCTAGTCTAGACAAACGCGGTCACTAATCAGAAAAAAAAGTGAGGTCAAAAGTGTGGTTATTTGAGTAGGCATGCCTACTTAAGGGTGACAAATTGCGAAGGTCGAACGTCATGGTATTACGCGTGAGACGTATGTATTTTTAATTTTGTCGTATTAACTTGAACGAGGAAAGACCAATGACAATGTGCGAATAGTACGGGAGCCGAGTAGGCCGTCCGGCGAATGCCGCGCGTGTTTGTATGAAGATTTTGTTTTTTGTTAGTATGATAATTTAGTGAGTTTCTTAATTGTGGGGCACACGCACTAAAATGTAATTGACAGGGTTATGTTGATATATCGAGGTAGGCACTGCTTATATGCCATTATGCAACGCACGCTACTGGTGTAATACTATAGTCGTAAGATCACACTAATATTATAAAGGCGAAAGTTTGTGAGTGTGTGTTTGTTACTTCTTCACGCTCAAACCGCTGGACCAATTTTGATAAAATTTTGTATGACACCCTGGATTAACGTTAGGATAGGCTACTTTTTTATCCCGATATTCCCATGGAATCGTCAGTTATGCGGGTGAAACCGTGGGGCGCAGCTAGTAGGATATATAATTTTCTTTCGAGTCTTGTACGGCCCCCTTTAAAGTCTCAAACGCCCACGAGAGGGTGTTATCGCCAACCTTGAGAAGCTATGTATTAGAATATTTAGAATGCGAGGTCAGTCTTAATTATAGGGTCTTTTTTTTTTGACATATTGTTCCCTCCGACCGATAATGACCAGCATAGCTATTCACAACCATTCGATACGCTTCCGTACCGTATCGAACATCAATCAATGTTTTCGTAGAAGTCCTCTAAGCACTGTTCCCAAGTCCAAAACCCGGAAATTTTGTCAGTATAAAAATCAAATAGACGACCGCTATTCTTCCGACATCTGTTTGCTGTCGGGGCAAGTCAAATTAGGTTATCGAAATGTGTCATTTTCGATACGATAGCCTGTCGTATGGTTATGAATAGCTATGCAGCACCCTAAATGCACATTATCAATTACACATTATCAATCACAATTAAACGATATTGCTAATCCATTGATTCATATGTTCGAAAAGTTTGTCTACTCAACAACGTACATAACGCAATGAATGTTGTTGAACTGTCAAAATGAAAGCCATTGTTACTGATAGTGTGTTACGCAGCGGTTATGATGTATCTCATAAATTTTATTCTTTATTTCCTTTATGAGACTTCGCAGTAACTTAAAATCGAATTTGTGTATATCCGGTCGTCAGTTTTCCATAAAACATGAGATAATAGGGATGAAGACTAACTTTTTTTTCTTCGTCTATCAGGTAGATTATTAAAAAGTATTGGGCACGTATTTTTTCTTTTTTCACATAATCAAAACATTACAGAGATATATTGATTTGAAATGTCGCATGACGTCACGTGTTGGTACAATTTTTACCTACAAGTGACGTCACGAGCCCCCACTCCCAAACTTTGACACGCTTTATCTTTGTAATTTTTTGGTTGATTGACACAAGAAAAATTTGTGTCCATTATTTTTTGATAATCTAACTGACGGACTAAATATAATTTCGTTTACTTTACCCCGTCGTCATCCCATTGAAAGTTTTTACCTAAATTTCCAGGTGTACACCGGGCCACAAGGCGACCCCACGTGGTGATGCACTGGGGGTACAATGGAAGAAACAACTGGAGAAAAAAGGTCAGTTGATTTACCAATTAACTCAGAAAAGAATTAAAAAAAAACTTTTTTAAATAACTTATAAGTACTCAAGCTGTACGAGCCGTAGAGCACTTTGCTAAGGAACTCGTCCGAGGAAGTACAGACACCAGCACATCAAGCTACTACAATCTGTCTAATTTCTTTAATAGATTTTCAACTTTATCGCTAAAGTATAAGGTTCAAAGTTGATTGGGAAAATTTCACAGTTTCGGGTAACTTGATGAAGAACTCCACGACCTCATTCCACCGGCCCCTTTCTACCTTCGGACATCCAGACGCACTGCATGTTACCATCCCTATCTGGTTGCTATTCCACCAATTCGCACGAAGCGTTTGCAAATGTCCTTTATAATGCGCACAGCAAAAGAGTGGAACTCTCTACCTACGTCTGTTTTTCCGAGCGCATACAATCCAAATCTCTTCAAAGTGAGAGTGAACAGGCTTCTTCTTGATAAGCTCGCTCCATCGTCGACTTTGTCTCTGTCACCTTTGACCTAGACTAGAGTCAAGAGCAAGACCATTACAAAAATAAAAAAAAGCAAAAAAAAATGTGCTGTCGTCTGTACTAACACCTACAAGGACACCTATTTAACCTGCAAACCCAAGGAGGGTTTGGGGATACTGTCAGTGTAGTTACAGATAGCGCCATCAACGAAGACACGCCCCCACTCTTCTTCCTAATCAGTATCACTTACAGTACAAGTGTGCAACATTCCGCTAGTGTTTTAGTTTTGTCGATACACACTAATTACTTATTAGTGGGTAATTAGTGTGTATCAAAAAACTAAAACACTAGCGGAATTAACTAGTGATAACCACTAGCGATTAGTAAGAAGAGTGGGGCGCGTCTTCGTGGATGGCGCTATCTTTAAATGCATGTCAGACATATGAAATATTTCAGCTTGGTTTTTGCAATGCACTTGGCATTGAGGTGGTGATCACTTTACCAACGGCGGCCTGGGGGCCAAGCCTACTAATTTACAAACAAAACTTGCTCATTTATTAATTTACAAACAAACAAACAGTGTAATTTTTTCATTCTTCTTCACTTCAAAAAACGCAAGTTTTATAATGACTAAAAGTATATGATCGACTACAGTAAACAAAATCAGAAAAATATATGATATTCTTCAGGATATAATATGCTAGTTGGATAGTGTGTTGAAAACATAATACAACATATTTGATACGATAGATAAAAATAATGAAGATACCTCTAAAAACTTTCTTTTCGCAATAAATACTATAATACACATTACAATCATTCTGATTTTTTGCCAGATTATTCTACAAGCAATATACTAAAGCACTAGTGTTTTAATTTTTTAGTCCAAACAATAGATTTTTTGTAAATAGATTATTGCTTCATATTTTGCAATAAATTACCAGCGTTTCTCTTTCTTTTCTGTGCAGTCCGACAGTGACCGCGCTTTAGGTCATGTAGTCCCCTTAATAGATTTGTCATACAAAATCTGTCAAAAACTCATAATGGCGAGACTATTGCAACGTTTGTAAATTAGTAGACTTAGGACTTACCTGTTTGCTCATTTGCCATTAAAAGGCTCGCCCCTACTCGTATTGCATTGAACTTCTTCTTTAACATATTATATCTTTACATTTTCAGAAAAAGGCAAAAAACCATCCCTCCTCCGCGCAATAATCCGGGCATATGGTCTTAAATTCATCATAGGAAATATTATATACGCCTTCGTAGATGCTGCTATTAGGTAAGTGTCCCTAAACCAAAAATTCGAAGACATGTGGCATCTACCAACCCGCACTGGGCCCGCGTGGTGGATATGTCGCAGCCAGCTGGTTAAATTAACCGTTTAGTTAACCGCCTGGCCTTTGGAAGTAGTGCTCGCCTCGCTTCGCTCTCTCGGCTCACACGCGGTTGATCACAGTTCTAACCTAACCTAACCCATTTGGTCGGGGTGCCCTGGCTTAGTTACTGCGACCAATTCGTCTCTCGAATGATTGGTTACAGTTCCAACCTAAACTATAATATTGAATATCATTCAGGCCGTTAGTTGAACGGCCGCCGTTTAGTTAAAAGTCTAGGCGGTTAACTAAACGGCTAATTTAACCAGTTGGCTTCGACAGATACATCCCTCTGCTTCTCACAGAAAGGAGGCCTATGGTGTGCAGTAGGAACATTACAGACTGATTATGACGTTATATTTTCCACAGACTATCAATACCTTTATGCTTAGAAGGTCTGATCCACTACTTCTCGCCGTCTCACTCTGGTGTGAAAGCACACGAGGCATATCTCTATGCACTTGGAGTTGTAGGGTAAGTTTCCCAATTTAACATAACATATTCCAGATAGCATCCAGAATTCTAGAATGTAAATTGTGTATGTCATGTAAATGTAAAATGTACGAAAAAATATACGATTCACACGCATCAGCTGATTAGCTGCTATAGTGTGTCTAAACAAATAATAATAATAAAATAAGATAACTAAATAAATAAACGAATTTATAATAATGTACTACTATTGTGATGTTTTGTTTTATTTCAGTTTCATGGCGCTTAGTGCAAGTTTAGTCCATCCAATGTTACTGTGGTTACTGAATATGGCAATGAAAGTAAGAGTCGCTTGTGGATCACTTATATACAGAAAGGTAATTAATTTCTTAATCAAATAATTAAATTGTGTGAGGATACCAAGGGGTTATCGTGTTACCCAGTAACTGGATTGTGCAGGTCAGATAGGCAGTCGCTCCATGTAAAATATTGGTATTCAGCTGCATCCGGTTAGACTGGAAGCCGGCCTGGAAAAGGTTAGGCAGATGATATTATTAGCAGCCATTAATGTCCCACTGCTGGGCAAAAGCCTCCCTACTCTCTTTCCATCTCTTTCTGTCCCGAGCTGCCAAGGACCAATATTTATTAACCTTTTAACCCCCCGTCTTCATATCAGCAGTCGTGACCCCAGAGCCCGAAAAAAAAATACGTGTGGCACTCGGGGACTGCCGCGGTAAAGCTATTGCATAGCATACGTCTAGTCGCACGCACACAAACACCGTGCCGAAGTCTGCCGAACTGATACGACGTTAGACGATGCACGGCTTTCAACGCTGCACCGCTGTGCCGGTCGGAGTGGGGGGTGTTAGGTTTATTTTCGTTACGGAATTTCTTCATTCGGTCGCCGCGCTCAAAGCCCAAGATAAAAGCTATGCAATAGCTTAAAAAGAAAATGGTCACTTTTATTGTTTGTCATTATACTATGGTTATTGCCATAGATTATTTTTAAACATGTCTGTTTACAAGAAAGTTAAAGAAAGGAAAAACGCATCTAACAACTCTTGCAAAGTTACGTGCCGGCGACTATAATTAATATTATTTCCATTTCGACGCTTGAAAGGCAAAATTGACTAAGCGACATAGGACTAACTTTACAGGCGAACAATTTAAAGTTTAACTTTTCAGAATAAAAAAATAATATTTCCAAAATAGTACCTAATAATTACGCCTGTGTGGGATGATTACAAGAGTTTAAATGTTTTTTTTTTCTGAAGCTTTTATCCGTTCTCCTGTAAAGTCAACCATATGTCGCTTAGTCAATTTTGCCTTTCAAGCGTCGATTTATATTTTGTTTAATTATTTCCAGCTCCTCCGCCTCGATTTAACAAAAGGAGGTAAAGCATCGGAAGGTCTAGCGGGCCACGTGGTCAACTTGCTGACCACGGACGCGCAAAGATTCGACATGGCGAGTCTCTTCATGGTGGACCTCGTCAGGACCCCTATAGAGAGCACCCTCATCGTGTACCTGATGTATCGGCAGATTGGTGTCGCTACCCTGATCGGGGTCGCGTTTCTGATCATGTTTATTCCGTTGCAAGGTTAGTATTTTTTACTGTATAATTAATATTTTTTCTTCAGTTTATATGTAGGTACTTTCTCAAGTTTGTCTTGGACATAAAAGGTTGAGCTACGCTTGCCGCGGTTGGTTCGTGGATGGGTGACCATCCATTACATATTGAGACCCCTCCTTGCCTCGAAAATTACGTTGAGCTGTGGGTCACGGCTGTCATTCGTAGATCTTTGACAGTCGTTACTGGTAGTCAAAAGCCCAAAAGTCTGACAACCAGTCTTACCAAGGGTTATCGTGTTACCCAGTAACTGGATTGTGGAGGTCAGATAGGGAGATCCATGTAAAATACTGGTATTTAGCTACAGCCGTTTAGACTGGAAGCCTACCCCAACATAGTTGGGAAAAGGCTAGCCAGATTGAGTTACATAAAATTAGAGCTTAGAAATTAATTTTATTTTTGTTTAAGCCTGTATAATATTAATCCCTTTCGTTTCCAGGTTATCTCGGCAAAATATCAAGTAAGCTGCGACGACAGACAGCCATACGGACAGACAACAGGATTAGATTAATGAACGAAGTTATACAAAGTATTGAAGCAATCAAAATGTATGCCTGGGAGAATGCGTTCGTTAGAATTATTGGGAAGGCGCGAAAGTAAGTATCATTTAGACTTTACCTATCCACATTTTACTATTTTCATTTCGTATCGAGGTCCTGCGGGGCAACTGCGTAACACATTATCAATCGGAATCGGTTTCATTTTGACAGTTCAACAACATTCATTGCGTTATTTACGTGTTGAGAAGACAAATTTTTCGAACTTATGAAGCAATGGATTAGTAATTTGCTTCAAAATGATTCAGATTCCGATTGATAGTGTGTTACGCAATTAGGGTGCTGGATTCGATTCTCAGGCAAAGAAAGAACAAAAATACCTGTAATTCTGACCAGCTCATCAACTTTCTAGCATTTTCTTAACTATGTTTGTGTCAGCTTCCAGTCTAACAAGATGCAGCTGAATACCAGTATTTTATGCATTTAACATGGATTGCGACTGTAGCGGTATCTATAACGCCACATGCGAACAACGCGTCATACTGACGTCACGCAAATCCTGCATCTCGCAAGCAGAGTTTACCGCGCAACTAGCATAGATACAACGGCCCGAAATGAATCAATGGGCAGTTGCCCGCCAGACACAACCCCCGTCTGGTCGGAGGATCCTCCCTTTTCTATAGAGTATGAGTGAACTTTACACCCTGTTCATCCCTCTAAACGACGATACCCATACACGTCCGCGGAGTTTCGCTAGCTATTTTAATTTGACCCTGTATATGTAGGTAAAGCCTGTCGTTGCGTCCTGTCGTGGCGCTGGCGCAGTCGCATGTCGTCGCATAGTGTGCGAGGTTTGGGCTGGCGCTGTTAGCTAGAATCTTAGCCAGAATCCCCACGCACAACGGACCAAATGGGAGTCTAATGCCCGTTTTCACCATCGTTCCCTCAAACACTCATTAACTAAGAGTCTCTTAACATAAGAGACTCCTTAAATCAGCCGCTTACCCGTTTGTTTTAGGACCATAAGTGTCCCTTAGGTGATGGTGAAAACGAAACTAACACTTAAAATTTCTTAAGGGTCTCCCTAAATTTAAGGAACGATGGTGAAAACGGGCATAAGTGCGGAAAAGGGAGTCCTAAAATCATCATCATAGTGTGCGAGATGGTTAAAAGAAAAACCGAACCTTTATCAGTGGCGAAGGGTGAATTTATGACAGAGGTAGGCCGGCGCAAAAAAAAAAAATACCAAAAGAAAATTTCAATGATGAAATGACTATAGAGTGGTTATGTTCTGAATTTTCGAAGGGAAGCCGGTGGGAATCGAGTTGTATGGTACCTTCGCCACTGACCTTTATATAAGATTACTTTTTTGTTCACAGGAAAGAAATGAATGTAATAAAAAAAATGTCATGGCTACGCGCAGTCATGATATCCTGCGTAAAACTGAACACAAAGGTCGCCATTCTGCTCAGCATTATGTCTTACATTTCATTCGGCAACGATTTGACAGCCGCAAAAGTGTTCGTCATATTTTCCTACTACGAAATTCTGAAATACACGCTTGTCGATTTTCTCCCTCTGGCAATTACGTTTACACTTGAAGCCTATGTGAGTGTGAAAAGGATACAAGAGTTTTTGTTGTTGCCTGAGGTTGATAATCAAGATGGCGTTGACTTGTTGACAATTGATGAGAAGAATGTGGTTACAACTAACGGAGTTTTTGAGAAGATTGGGAATGGGTAAGTAATTAATATAATATGACTAGCTGCGCCCCGCGGTTTCACCCGCATAAGTCTCGGTCCCGTGGGAATATCGGGATAAAAAGTAGCCTATGTCCTTTCCCGGGACTCAAATCATATCTATACGTACCTACTTAAACTAGAGTCGAGAGCAAGTCCATTTCAAAAAAAAAAAAGAAAACACGTGATTGTACTTATGATAACAAACAACTTTTACTATGGGACCAAACCTGAAATTGCGAAAAAAAATCTGCTGTTTAGTCGTTTATGTTCGCCTAACTGGTCAAAATGTACTGAACAGCAGATTTTTTTTCGCGATTTCAGGTTTGGTCCCATAGTAAAAGTTGTTTGTTATCATGAGTACAATCACGTGTTTAGGTATCGGTCACTAATTACCAGTCACCCTATATAACAAGTTCTGTCCTTTTCCCAAACAGCCAGCAAGCGTACATCAAATCTGAAAGCAACCTGGAGCAGTTGAAGCCTCAGGTGCTCATCGCTATGAAGGACTACACCGCTCACTGGAAGAATGTGGACGATGACTCTGTGGATGGGAAGATTCCGGCGCTTGTGAATATAAATCTTACTGTAAGTTGTAGTTAAAAAGGGGCATTCAGAAAGCTGTCAACGTCGCAATAGGGATGACGACTAACTTTTTTTCTTCGTCTTATCAGGTAGATTATTAAAAAGTATTGTGCACGTATTTTTTCTTTTTTCACATAATCAAAACATTACAGAGATATATTGATTTGAAATGTCGCATGACGTCACGTGTTGGTACAATTTTTACCTACAAGTGACGTCACGAGCCCCCACTCCCAAACTTTGACACGCTTTATCTTTGTAATTTTTTGGTTGATTGACACAAGAAAAAATATGTGTCCATTATTTTTTGATAATCTAACTGACGGACTAAATAGAATTTCGTTTACTTTACCCCGTCGTCATCCCTAATAGCTGTCAAAGTTCAGAAATTATTTTTGAAGTGAAAACATCTTTAGGCGCGTTGGGCATTTTTTGAAATGGGAAAAAACCATTGAATTCGCGCCACTGTTACCGTAACCGACACCGCTTCGGATGTGTTCGGCTGTCCTCGGGATGTACTCGGGCTTTAATGTATATCCGATATGTCAGTGAGTGATGGCAAAGTATTCTGTTTGTGTTTTCTTTTCACTTCTGTCGGCACTCCCGGAGTGCCACTGTTTTTTTTTTATTTAATCAAGATTAAATATCGATAGATACCCATTATCTCTGTGAAGTTTTGCTAGACAATTTAATTTGACCTTGTTAACGTTTTCATTTAATTTTGCCCACAGATAAAATCAGAAACTCTAACAACGGTAGTTGGTACGGTCGGTTCAGGCAAGTCTACACTACTGCAGGCAATGTTGAGAGAACTGTCACCCACTAGTGGACATCTGCATGTCCATGCCATAGTGGCCTATGCGTCGCAGGAACCGTGGCTGTTTGAGGCTTCTGTAAGTGTCCCTTTGATTTCATTTTAATTAGTAGTCGATCACTTTGAGATGAGGGGCCCCTGGGTAAGGGAGGGCGCCCACTAGAAACTATTGTCTCCGCAACGAATTTGTCTCTCACATCAAGTCCACGGGTTAGTATGAAAGTGCGCGCATGGAGCGAGTTATTGGTTGTGAAGTATTGCTTGCTTGTTATAATAATGGGACTATATACAGTATATTATGTTGGCTGATATTCTAACTATGTAATCTAATGCTTTTGTCTGACATTTCATGCTATTTTAATTGTAATCATGATTAATTATTTATATTATTATTTGTACACCGCCAAGTGGTAGGAAATCACACTAATATTATAAAAGCGAATGTTTGTGAGCGTGTGTGTGTGTGTGTGTGTTTATATGTTTGTTACTTCTTCACGCTCAAACGGCTGGACCAATTTTGAAAAAAAATTATATGGAGGTAGCTGACACCCTGGATTAACATCTACTACTTTTTATCCCGAAATTCCCACGGGATCGAAACTTATGCGGGTGAAACCGTGGGGCGCAGATAGTTACACACAATAGAGTAATATGTCTTCTCGATCAGAAATAGAAATAATTCATGGTTACAGTACTTAGTTTCCACGTCGATGCCACCCTGTATAAAAATACTGCTGGATACTTCCCCCGACACCAAATCAACTATAATAATCCCGCTCTTTTCACCAGGTCCGTCAAAACATCTTGTTCGGCCAGGATATGGACCTTCGAAGATACAAGCAAGTGATAAAATGCTGCCAACTGAAGACTGACCTTGAGATTTTGCCGAATGGAGATAAAACTATAGTTGGGGAACGAGGTGAGTTCACATTATACATTCAAATTGCCTCCAGAAGTGACGAATATTAAATTCACATACGCCAGCACATCAACCTAATTTTCCCAATCAACTTTGAACCTTATGCTTTAGCGTTAAAGTTGAAAATCTATTAAAGAAATTTGACAGATTGTAGTAGCTTGATATGCTGGCGTCTGTACAATCATCATCAGCTTTGGCAGCCTGGTTCCACATATTGTTGAGCATTGTAAAGGCGTACACTCATATCCGACCAACCCCTTCGTGTTACAGTCGTGATGTTATAAGTATGTACTGCACCCGGTTGTAAATATGACACATCGAGATTTAGAAAGAGATTTTTGTCACTATCTCTTTCTAAATGTCAAACAGGTATAGTTTTTTTTTGTCGTCAGATGCTCAAAAGTCTGACAACCAGTCTTATCAAGGGGTATCGTAATTTATCGTATTACCCAGTAACTGGGTTGTGGAGGTCAGATAGGCAGTCGCTCCATGTAAAATACTGGTATTTAGCTGCCTCCGGTTAGAATGGAAGCCGACCCCAACATAGTTGGGAAAAGGCTAGGCAGATGATGATGATGTCTGTATCTAAGTATTTATTCATGTATTTTATTTTTTAATTTTAAGTTAATTTCTATAATTTTGCACCTACTATGTTTTGTCTGTGTATCACCCTAAGGAAGACTGGTAAAAAATGCCTGAGGCATTAAATCCATCCTTGTCTAGTTAAAATTACATGTGCATACAATTTTAATGAACAAATAAATACCGATAATTCGATAAGTGCTTCACGTCTGTGAAGTTTTGCCAACGAATTAATTTTACCTTTTTACTAACGTCTAGGTGCCTCCTTATCCGGTGGCCAACGCGCCAGGATATCGTTAGCTCGCTGCGTGTACCAGAACGCTGATGTTTATCTACTGGATGACCCCTTAGCGGCTGTGGATGCTAAGGTAAGAACGACATACACTTTGTTGACCTGTTTGATTGAACTGTCTACTGAAGTGACTCACAAACTGGCCTAGTGTCTGGAGTCGTTAAGCTACGGACACGAAGCTAGCGGGCGCGGGGCGGCGGCGGCGGCGCGGGGTGCGGTGCGTTTCAATCCATAGATTGATATGCAACTGGCCTCGAAGGCAGCGGCGCGGGGAGCGGTGCCCGCGCGCCTGCATTGACGTAGTGTTGTGCATTTTATTTTTTGCTTTTTAACCACCGACAACGTTTCAAAATGTCATCAAAAAGATGTCGCTGTTTAGACATTTCGTTTGCGAACAAAGACACTAATTTCTCATAACACAACACTACGCCTCTCTAGCGCCGCGCGATCTGCCCGCTGGCTTCGAGACCGGGTCTTAGTTGCCGCCGCCGCCCCCGCCCCGCAATCGCTGACTTCGAGACCGAAGCCTTACAGTAGGCGACTGAGATTCGCCACAAAGAAACTATAGAAGATAGAAAATACAATAAGATTTTATCAAATTGGAACGAACAAAATTTTATTCTTAACTGATGAAACTGTACTATTGATACACTTCTGCCTAGCTCTTTGAGGATTACATGGGTGATGTTAATATGTTATGATATTTTATCAATAATCTGTCTTTCAGGTGGCCCACGCAATATACGAGGATTGCATCAAGAACTTCCTCCGCGATAAGGCGACTGTGTTAGTAACGCATCATGTACAGTACGCGAAGCATGCGCACAATGTGTGCGTTATGAGATCGGGACGGGTAAGTAGTTAGATAGAATACTATTCTTGCACAAAAAAAGTGACACTCCGGGAGTGCCGACAAAAGTGAAAACATGAACAATTACGTGTGTATTTTTGAATCGTCATTTATATGAGAGAGAAATCGGAGTGTAACTATTCATGTTTATACATGAATAGTTACACTCCGATTTCTCTCTTTCAGTCGTCAGTAATTTGACGTTCGAAAGAAGAAGACAAAGCGTTGTGTAACTATACAGACGCTATACAACGTTTATTAGTAAGGGGGTTAGTGATTAAAAATACTCATGAACATGAACGCTTTAAACTGGGGGACCTACTTTGTAGTCGCGAAATAAAGTCTGCTCATGTCCTTGCCGCCCTGTATATGCAAATTTATCAACGAAATTACCATCTTCTATTCTTTCTCCACCAGATCGAAGCCCAAGGAACCTACCTTGAGCTAAAGAACGGAGTGGCAGAATTCGAGAAGCTCATAGAGATGGGAGAGAAGGTCAAAGAGGAGAAGCAGAAAGCCACCACCTATGAGGATACTGAGACTGTGGTAAGTTGTAAAGACATAGGGTGATACCTTTCATCCCGAAAAAAAGGGCTGTTCTCGAGGAAAACAAAAATAATGTTATTATGATAATAGATGGCGCCACGTGTCTTTTGAAACTTATGCGGGTGAAACCGCGGGGCGCTGCCAGTATTTTATAATAAACTTTATTTTTTCTCACTAGGTTTATAACGTCATGGTTAAGTCAGACAAAGCGGACATAAAACGAAGCGTTAGTTTTTATTTTATTACAGTAATTTAATTTTCATGTAGGTACAGAAGCCAGCACACCAAGCTACTACAATCTGTCAAATTTCTTTATTTGATTTTCAACTTTATCGCTAAAGCATAAGGTTCAAGGGTGATTGGGAAAATTTGACAGTTTCGGGTAGCTTGATGTGCTGGCGTCTGTACATTTCGATGTTTTCAGTGAACACCACTTTTCACAAGCGGTAGCCTTGTTCATAATAATATTAGCTAGCAAGTTACAGTGTATATTTAGTCTTTCGTAGACTCTTGATTAATTACTGTTGAAAGAATAAGCTTAAAATGTAGATATAATAAGCTTAATAATAAGAAAAGTATTGAATTTTTATTTGAACCAAAGCTTTTATATAAAGAAGTAATGAAGTGACAAGAATAGAGAAAAGAGTACAAAACCATAACTTTTTGTAACACACCTAAATAAGTATGAATATACAACAATTACAGGAGTAAAAGTAAACATGTACAGGGTTATTGGAAAAACACCAACAACTTCTTAAGAGGTCATTGTACTCATCATTATGAACAACTTTTACTATGGGACCAAACCTGAAATCGGGGAAAAAAATCAGCTGTTCCCTACATTTATGTTCGTATTGACTCGTCAAAATGCAGGGAACAGCTGATTTTTTTTCGCGATTTCGGGTTTGGTCCCATAGGAAAAGTTGTTCATATGATTAATACAATGACCTATTAAGAGGTTGTTGGTGTTTTTCCGATAACTCTGTATATATGAAAATCAAAAATTATGTAAATTAATTTGTGGATTTCGATATGAAAATTAATTGTTTATTAAATTGACACACTACGCCAATTGACCGTCGAAGAATGAATGTTATGATTTGAGTACACGGACAATTTTAGTTACTTGTCAATATCACGAAACGATTAATTTCCTTTACTTTAGATGTATATTGTTAGCCTAATCCGATGTAATTATTTTTAGGAACACAGCTACAAGCTCAGATCACAGCGCTCCATGTCAGAAGCATCACAATTGTCTTTCAACCTGGATCTAGACAACAATTTAAACCCTAAATATGAAGGTAAGATTTCTTCTCAAATGACAAATCAAACGAAGCACAATGGAACAAACACGCACACACACACACCTTAACCACACAAACATCACACATACACACGTACCATACCTAAACTGACCATACGTCCCTTTTCTCAGGCACCTGTCCCTTTGTCCCCAAACAAAGCGTTGGGACGCTAAATAGTCCCGTTTTCCGAAATCACACGAAAATTTAAAATTACGTGGCTCGTCAGTCATGAGCGGCTTGCATGGGAAGATGTTCAAAAAGCACTGGATGTACTGATTAAAAACCCAATATATAGACTGTAATAAAGATACAGAAGTATTTGGCGAATTTACATTAATTTCAAGCTACGTCACTTCCCAAAAAATAACCGAATGGAATAATTTAAAAGTTTCCACATAAACTCGTTGGGTGGAAGTATTCAAACACTTTCGCACCAACAATTAACATACATTTTTTTGTATTTAAGAAAGAAAAGAAAGAAAGAAATATATTTATTTAGCACAGACCTAAAGACACACAATACACCAGATACATACATCAGACAAAAAACAAGAAAAAAAAATTTTGTTTATTACAATAAATGGTCAGTTTAGCCATACCACACATGAAATCACCTCTCTAGTCTCCACTCTGGTACACGAGTATTTTTGCATGACGATTTTGCTAATTTTATTGTTACTTCCCAGTGCTTACTCTTCTAAATTGCGACCATTTATTTCTAGGTGAGAGTCAAAAGAAAGGTTCAGTAGACAACAGTGTCTACGTGTCGTACATCCGCAGCGGTGGCAGCACTCTCTCTATGGCACTGCTGATCCTACTGTTCCTGCTGGCACAGTTCTTCTACTCTTCAACTGATGTTTGGTTGAAAGAATGGTGAGTATTCCAAATGACATAAGGTCCGGCCGCGCTAAATTTGCCAAAGATGTAAACAAACAAACAATGGCCGCTCGAAATTGAATAAAATCGATATACAAAGACATTTATTTTAAGTAATGTTTGTTTTCGTCTAGTTAGCTCGGAGATTTAGGAATTTCGAGCGGCCATTGTTGTTTACATCTTTGGCAAATTTTGCGCGGCCGGACCGTAGTATAGCTCGCGCCACGAAAGATGAGACTTGACCCCGCCTCCCGCGCTCTTTCCGCCGCCCCTATGACGTCCGGTCCCGTCCCGCGCTCACACCTCACACCGCTAAAGATACCTAAAATCGTGTACTGCGCAAGTCAAACCACATGGTGTGTCAAGTCTCGTCTTTCGTGGCACGCATTGTAAGAGCGATGCCAGACGGGCGTTGCCAATGCGTTGTGTCGTCACAGCGCAGTGATTTCGACGCAGTGAGTGCTGCACGGGTGTTGCGATGACATCACCGCTCAGGTGGCCTACCATGATCTAATTAAAAACGATTCAAAAACAAGACATTTCAGTTTAAGTTCCTAAACTGCATCGCTTGAGCTGCTCTGCACCAAACAACTATGAATGAAATCAAAACTTGCGACTCAGTTTGGGACAATCGCTCTCAGCAGATGGCACGGCCTAAACTGAATCGTTAAACTGACGTCATGGTACGAATTAGAAGAACAGTTCAGTTTAGGTCCTAAAATGGATCGCGTTAAGAGCTTGTGGTAGGCCTCCGGATGTTGCAGCGCCGACGCAACGCATTCGCAACGCCCGTGTGGCAGCGCGTCAAAAAAACACGCTGTTGGATTTTCAACTTTCGGCGCTAAGCAGTGCGTTGAAAATCCAGTGCGCAAAAAAATCGCCGCGGGAAAAACACGTCCGTGTGTACCTGGGCTAAATAGTCTGTTGGGAGCAGTGGTGGCCTAGTGGTATTCGCCCCGACTTACGTGTTCATGACCCACACTGGGCCTGCGTGATGAATTACGGCCCACTTCCACAGAGAGGAGGCCTGTGTCCCTGCAGTGGGAACATTATAGACCAATTATGATGGTCAGGGTTAATAAACGTTACTTAGACTTTGTAAACATATTATTTTGATTTAAAAGAGTGTCCATGGAGTTTCTTGCCCGTTCTTCTCCATAGGTACCTACTACGCTTTGCAATGGGCAACTAGCTTCATTTTTCTGACTGACCGACCCCTTGACAATTCAAAAGTGCCTGTAATTGGTTTAATTGAAATAAATTCTGTGACTTTAGCATGTGATTTGTCTTTGATATGTTTCCATCTCTGTCTTGCACTTATTGTTTGCCAGTTGTGCGAGAGTGACAGGTATAATAATCTTGGTCTAAGAGCTCTGGTTGAGCGAAAGACTGGGGTGGTTGTAATCCCGATAAAATCAAAATCAAAAGTCATTTATTCAAACTAGGTTGAGAATCAGCACTTTTCGAACGTCAAAATTACATAAGACAGTCTTCCAAAACGTCCGCCCTGCACCACTTCCTAGTGCTTTCGCTGGGGAGAAGAAGTGGCGGAACAAACTCCCCAGCAGCACAGCTGTCTGTTCAGTTAGAAAAACTTGCTTAGATTAAATTATAATTATGAAAACTTTTTTTTTTTTTCAGGGTTAACTTAGAAGAAGCAAACAGTGCGATTAAAAAAGCCAATCAGCCGTCTACAGAAACAAACGCGTCTGTAGTACCACCGCCAGGTAAATAAATAAAAAAGAAATAATAAAAAAAAACCGGCCAAGTGCGATTCGGACTCGCAAACGCAGGGTTCCGTACCACAAGGGAAAAAAAACGGCAATAAAATCATGTCTGTTGTATGGGAGGCCCCCTTAAATATTTATTTTATTTTAATTTAATTATTTATTTTTAAAGTGAATATTCAACTAAATATTCTGTGAATATTTCAAGCATCTACCTGTTGCCGTTATTAATATCGAGCAAATAACGGCAAAAAATCACGTTTGTTGTATGGGAGCCCCCCTTAAATATTTATTTTATTCTGTGTTTAGTATTTGTTGTTATAGCGGCAACAGAAATACATAATTTGTGAAAATTTCAACTGTCTAGCTATCGCGGTTCTTGAGATACAGCCTGGTGACTCACAGACGGACGGAAAGACAGCGAAGTCTTAGTAATAGGGTCCCGTTTTTACCCTTTGGGTACGGAACCCTAAAAAAACAAACAAAACCCAAACAAGAAACAAGAACAAATAACTATTTATACAGGGTTATTTTAAATTAGCTTGCTGAATTCCGCAGACGCGATATGTATCGATATATAAAACACGGTAAAATAAAAAATTGTAAGATATGATGGTTTATTTTTTGGAAGGTCTACCGCAGTTTTTTTTGTTTTAATTTTTTTTTATTGCGAATGGTCCCGCTCTTGACCGCGATCACGCCTGATGGAAAGCTATAGATGAGGTCTATGATGGGACGAGCGTGCCCAGAAGATGCCTAAGGCACTGGAACTCCCACGCATCGACGAAACGCAGCAGGCTGCTTGACGTCGGACTCCGGTGTAGGTGTGCAGTTAACGTAGACACATGAAATATTAGTTTAAAAATCTGTTTTTTTTTTTTGTGTAAACTTCACAGACTTGATCGGTATCGATATCTATATACGATACAACAAAAGAAAACAGATTTTTACCTACTCATACTTTCATTAACAACACTACCAGCGGTCGTAGACCCCCAAAAGAAACATCAAAAATAATCGACGAAAAATTTCAACGCAAGTTCAGAATCATAATTATACTGAACCCATGGTTACTGTTTGCGAGTCGAAGTCGCAGCCACCACTGCAATTTTATGAAACAATATTAGTCGTTTCTTTTTCATGATTAAAACAGAGAAAAAAAAAATTGGTCGTCTGTAAAGTCGGTTTACGGACGATAATTTTACGTGCGAACGTCATAAGAAAACATCAGATAGATGCGTCACAAGCCGAACGCGCCTCTCTATCGCTTGTTCCGCGCTCTCGCTTGCACGCTCGGCTCAGGTGAAACGTGACAATGAGTCATGCTTTTTCGTGCGTGCAGCCGGCGTCCATCGATTTATAAGACGTTATCACGTCAAAAAAACAATAAAGATGCCACTCACACACACAAAACACACACAAAACACACACACACATTTACATGACCTAAGCATGTTTTAATAATAAAAAAAAAATTGTTGTAAATATATTTTCTATATTCCCCAGTCGTAAACTTCGAAGACATACCGACGAACCGCTTCAGCTTGACCAGGGAACAGTGCTTGTACATCTATGGCGGGCTCATCGGAATCTGTATAGTGTTCACGTGGAACAAACTGGTCCTCTTCTACAATACTTGCATCCGTGCTTCCACCAATTTGCACGATAATATGTTCAAGTACGTTCATAGTTCACAAGTTATTTTCTAACACTCTTATTCATAAATTCGGATCCCATGCTGCGTTCCAAAATGGGTATAATAGCCGTAGGCTAGGCAAGAAGGCTGCCAGGCTCGAATGGGATTAGACGGGTCACATCAGCCGCATGCAGGATGACCGCGGGGCAACAGTGTCCACACAATGGGTGCCTGAAGATGGACGGCGCCGCCGAGGTCGGCCCAGAGAGCGGTGGCCAGATGACCTGGACGCGTACCGCTAGCGCGGCAAAAGAGTTCCTGGAAGGACTTGGGGGAGGCTTTTGCCCAGCAGTGGGGCAGTATAGGCTAAACGAAAAATAAAGGGATACATTTTTCAGTGAGCAGTGGTGGCCCAGTGGTAACGGCCACGACTTACGAGTTGTAGGTCGTGAGTTCGAACCCAGACAGGCACTTTGCCTGTGTATTTCATCACCGCTGCTCTTCAAACGGTGACGGAAAACATCGTGAGGAAACCGTCATGTCTTAGAACCAAAAAATTCGAAGACTTGTGACTTGTTTATCTATCTATCTATCCACCAAACCCACACTGAGCCCGTGTGGTGGATTAGGTATGGCCTATTACCTTTCACCGAGAGGAGGCCTGCGTCCCAGCATTGGGAAAATGATGGGCTGACTATGCTAGCTATATAGTTATCCACAACTCCTGTGAAGTTTCGCTAGCTAATTTAACATGACCGAGTAAAGCCTATGGCTTAACCTACTCTTCTATCCACAGAGGTGTGACCAGCGCTCCGATGTGGTTCTTCCACCACAACCCATCAGGTCGGATCCTGAACCGCTTCTCCAAGGATATGGGTCAAGTGGACACGTTGCTCCCCGTCGCATTGGTCGACTGTCTTGGAGTAAGTCTAGCATTTAATAACTGTCTACTTTACCGTTATGTAATCTAAGTTGATTTTTGATTTGACCATGTGACGTCTACCAACCTGCACGGCCCCCCAGCGTGGTAGATTAGAGCCAGCTCACTACCTCTCAAAGAGAGGAGACCTGTGTCCCAGCAGTGGGAACATTACAAGCTGATTATGAAACGTCACTCCTGTAACCTTCGAAGGGCTAGGCAGAAGTGTACCATCGAGGAAACTTACAGCTACACACCGTAAGGGCTATTCTTGCTTGCAGCGCTCGGCCGCTATAGTAACGCTTGCTAATAGATGTGGTCATCGTGTGCACGGGATTTTGTTTTCAAATTGGGCAGATGTAAGTTTCCTCGATGGTACCTATAGTCTACTCACATTTCGCCAGTTTTGTGTGTTGTATATCCTATTTACCCGACTGCGCCAGAAGGAGGATTATGTTTTTTGAAGTTTATTTTTCTTGTTTTCTTCCACAGTTCTTCCTTGAGGTGATGGCCATATTGATAGTGGTGTGCCTTGTGAACTGGTGGCTACTGATACCTACTGGTGTGGTGGCCGTGCTACTGTTCCTGCTGAGGGACCTGTTCCTCCATACCAGTCGAGAGCTGAAGAGGATTGAGGCCATCGGTGAGTTAATTTTACCTAGTGTACTAGGAATATCATCATTATTACACTCCTGGTGGCCTACCATGATCTAATTAAAAACGATTCAAAAACAAGACATTTCAGTTTAGATTCCTAAACTGCATCTCTTGAGCTGCTCTATGGAGACGTCCATAGAGCAGCTCAAGCGATGCAGTTTACGTTAGGTTTACTTTACGACGGCACCTTAGGCTATAATATGTTTAATATTAACACGCCTCGTCAGCGTGCTTTTAAAAGCACGAAATTTAATAAAATCAAATAAATAAAATGACTAGGGAAATGTTGACTACCCCTGAAACGTCACTTTGACAATGACGTTTCTTTGTTTACATTTTTGATCTCGAATTCCATTTCTGAGATTAGTTCATTGTTTCAAGTAACTGTATAATAGCAGAAAACGGGTAGAAGTGTTAGTGTAGTTACTTTGGAGGTAATAGGTAATAGGTAATACGGGCTGGTATCCGCAACTCCACGTCAATGCGCGTATTTTAGGTAATATGTATGGATAGCCTCAAAGTCAAAGTCAAATAATTTATTTCAAATAGGCACACTAAAGGCACTTTTGAACGTCAAAAATTATAATAAAACTAATTGATTCTAGTCGCCCATTCCAAAAGGTAGTTTTCGTATGGAGAAGAATGGGCAAGAAACTCCACCGTTACTCTTTTAAAAATGTTTTAAATCTTGGGCCGTTGCCAGCTATCTTAAACTTGCTTTTCACAAAGACCTCCTATTTTTTCTTCCCAACAGCCCGAAGCCAGTCCCTCAACCACCTATCAGCGACAGTCTCCGGCTTGACCACCATCAGGTCGGCTCGCCAGCACCAACGCACCTTGGTCAGAGAGTTCGACAAGCAACAGGACCTGCACTCCTCATGCTGGACCCTTGTGCTCAACACTACCAGGGCTTTCGGCTTCTGGATGGACATGATATGCTGCCTGTACCTCGCGTTGGTTACGTTTAGCTTCTTCTTGTTCACTTCTGAAGGTAAGGAGTTTTTTTTTTACAAATTTTTATGAAGGCTTTATCATTTTAATGGAAAGGTGTCGCGCAAACAAAGTAAGATAGCTAAAAGGTTAGGTAAGTAAAGGTAATCGGGAACTTATAGTTTATTTTCATAATATAGGCTATACAAATATAATATCTATGTATATCTAATACTAAAAATAACAAAATTAAATCCTAACTTAACTAAAACTATACAGAAACTTATTAGGACAAAATTATTTGAATATTTTTGTTCTTCAATAATCGCTTCTGTTATGGATTCTGGTTCAGAGAAAAAAAATAGGGCTTCAAAATGACTCTGAAATTGTATACAGGGTTATTGGAAAAACATTAACAACCTCTTAAGAGGTCATTGTACTCATCATTATGAACAACTTTTACTATGCGACCAAACCAGAAATCGCTAAAAAAAAATCAGCTGTTCCCTACATTTATGTTCGTATAACTCGTCAAAATGTAGGGAACGGCTGATTTTTTTTTCGCCATTTCAGGTTTGGTCCCCTAGTAAAAGTTTTTCATAATGACAAGTTCAATGATCTCTTAAGAGGTTGTTGATGTTTTTCCAATAACCCTGTATTGTGCTACAAGGAGCTGTTTCGTCATGCGCCTGAATGACATTGACAGGGGAGCGTTGTTGGTAATGTTTGTGCAATTAGTTTGTGAAATGACACTTGAAATACAGGGTCAAATTAAATGAGCTACCGAAACTGTGAACGTGATGGGCAACGATATATCGCGCTCTTACTTTGGACACAAAATTATCTTACAACCCGCCAAAACTGCAATTTTTCAAGAATACTTAGTTATTTAATCGTTCGCGCAACGAAGTTTAATCAGTATATTTTCTTTTACAGACACTCTAGGAGGCAACGTTGGACTGGCTATAACACAAGTAATAGGCTTAGTAGGCATGTGCCAATATGGGATGAGGCAAACAGCCGAAGTGGAGAACCAAATGACTTCTGTAAGTAGCAACATCATCATCCGCCTTATCATCATCATCATTATCACCATTATCATCACCATCATCACAACCATCGTTATCACCATCACCATTAGCAAATCATCATTATCACCATCACCATTAGCAAATCATCATTATCACCATCACCGTAACCACCATTATCATCACCATCATCACAACCATCGTTATCACCATCACCATTAGCAAATCATCATTATCACCATCACCGTAACCACCATTATCATCACCATCATCGTAACATGAACAACATGAACGGTCAGCTCATTAGCAGGCTAAATAGCATAAGAGATTTAGGGGTAATCATAGACAGCAAGCTTCTGTTTGATCAACATGTAAATAGCATAGTTGCAAAGGCATCCAAAGCTCTGGGATTTATACTACGCGCCACGGCCTGTTTCCGATCTCTTAAACCGGTTAAAATTTTGTATTGTTCTTTCGTACGCAGCCATTTAGAATACGCGTCTCAGGTTTGGAACCCGCAGTATGAGACTTATAAGTCCCGCATTGAGGGTGTCCAAAGAAAATTTCTACGTTATCTAGATTATAGGGCTCAGCAATACTCAGTTGACTACGAGCACCGCTGCAAACGGTACCACTTCCTTCCTCTGGAAATGAGACGTTATATTGGCGACATGAGTTTACTGTTGGGTATCGCAAATGGCCACATTGACTGTCCTGAACTCGTTGCTAATCTGTCATTACGCACGAATCTGATGGGATTACGTCAACGGCCGATATTAAATGTACCTTTTGCAATGACTAATTATAGGCGGAATATTTTCTCAATAAGAAGTGCACTTAGTTTCAATAGGCTTCCTAGGGACCTTAATATTGATTTGTTCTGCACCAGTGTGGCGACCTTAAGACGGCTTTTGGCACAGTCGTTTTTCAAGGATAATTAACTTATCTACTATTCTCTTATTAATTATATTAACGTGTATGTACTTTCTTTTTATCGACTATTTCCTTAACTATATGTGGAGGCTTGTTATTAGCAATTTTTTTTTTTTTTTTACATTCTTTATGTTATTGGTTTGTTAGTCTGTAAGCCTTCTTAAAATAAAATAAATAAATAAATAACTATCACCTTAATCACCATCATCGCTATCACCATCACCTTAATCACCATAATCGTAATCGCCATCATCATTATCATCAACTGCTGTATTTTTCTTTTGCCAACTATGTTGGCGTCGCCAAGATCTACGAATGACCGCCGGGATCAACGACATACCACGCTTTCTGTGCCACGCACGTGGTTGGTCACCAATCCAGGGCACGACCGTGGTTAGTGTGGCTTAACCTTGATCAATCGACCCGTATGGCAGTGACTCATCCACGAGCTCCTCGTAACATCATCACCTTCGGTTTTTTGAAAAGAGCAAAAATATAATTTTTCTTTGTCTTTTAGGTTGAAAGAATACTAGAATATACGAATCTTCCACCGGAAAAACCTTTAGATGTGGACAAGGATGCTTTGAAGAAAGACCATCCTGATCTCGACTTCGAAAAGTGGCCAACCAAAGGTAAGTGGACATTTCAGCGTTCTCCTAGGATAGCAACGCACCTGCCATGCCAATCTCTCGTTAGTCATCGTTTAATCGTACGTTTTTATTAAGATTACTAGCAGCGCCCCGCGGTTTCACCCGCATAAGTGTCAATCCCGTGGGAATATCGGGATAAAAATTATCCTATGTCCTTTCCCGGGACTCAAACTATCTCTATACCAAATTTCACCTAAATCGGTTTAGCGGTTTAAGCGTGAAGAGGTAACAGACAGACACACTTTCGCATTTATAATATTAGTATGGATTACACAATAGAAATAAAGAAACAAAAATACTGCCTGCGTTTTATGCGCCTATTTGAAATAAATTCTTTGACTTTGACTTGATAAGGATCAATTTCTTTTATTTAATCGTTATTTCCACTAGTATTAGGCATTCTGAAATCAACCTAACTTATAAAGCATAAAGTTGTTATTTGTACAAAAGGAAATAATCATCATTTGAAACGAGAATTTTAATAAACTAAGGGCTGATTTTTCAATCATCTGATAACTTTTATTCCGAGAATAATTTTGAAATTTTGACAGTTGTTTCATACAAAAACTGTCAAACGTCAATTTTATTCCTCGAATAAAAGTTATTGGAAAAATCAGCCCTCATACAAATGGAAATAAAAATAAATTCAATTTGAAACGTGAATTTTAATAAACTAATGTTTATTTTAGGCGAAATAGTGTTTGAGGATGTTTCCCTCGAGTATGAAAAGCCTCCCGGCGGCGTCGCGGCGGGTGGCGAGCCCACGTACGCTATCAAGGGGGTGAACTTCTCCATCAAGGCGGCCGAGAAGGTCGCCGTGGTGGGCCGCACGGGCGCCGGGAAGAGCTCACTGCTTAGTGCGCTATTTAGGTGAGTGACATTATATTGGTATTAGAAAGAAGAAAGAAAGAAAATACCTTTATTTGCGGTGAACATGACGCAAAAATTAACATGAGACAAAACTAAAATAAAAAAGAAGGTAAGGGAAACATGCATTCGTTAATTAATGCTCTTATTCCCGCGACTTCGTCTGCGTTTAGCGTGACAAAAAGTATCCTATGTCCTAATCCAGCGGGGCAATTGCGTAACACATTATCAATCGGAATCGGTTTCATTTTGACAGTACAACAACATTCATTGCGTTATTTACGTGTTGTGCAGACAAATCTTTCGAACTTATGAAGCAATGGATTAGCAATTTGCTTCAAAATGATTCGGATTCCGATTGATAGTGTGTTACGCAATTAGGGTGCTGGTTATGGTCTACCCATCTGCCAAATTTCATCCACCTTACAGGTCGGAGCTTCATCCTCATTCAACATCTTGTAAGCCCCTCTTCTTTCCAGATTAGGCCGCGTGTCCGGCTCAGTGCTAGTAGACGGTGTACCAGCCCAGACCGCAGGCCTGCGCGCGTGGCGCTCCCGCCTGTGCGCGCTGCCACAACGACCAGCACTGTTCGCGGCCACGCTAAGAGATAATCTCGATCCTGAGGGGGTCTACTCAGATGCTGATATTTACAAGGCTTTGGATCAGGTTAGTAATATTACGTGTGTAAATAGACGCTTAGCGAAGCCGCGAGTCACTTGTTCTCCCCTGTCATTTTGATTTTTTAGGGTTCCGTACCCAAAGGGTAAAAACGGGACCCTATTACGAAGACTCCACTGTCCGTCTGTCTGTCACCAGGCCGTATCTCATGAACCGTGATAGCTAGACAGTTGAAATTTTCACAGATGATGTGTTTCTGTTGCCGCTATAACAACAAATACTAAAAACAGAATAAAATAAATATTTAAGGGGGCTCCCATACAATAAACAATAAACGTTGTACAGCGTCTGTATAGTTACACGACGCTTTGTCTTCTTTCGAAAGTCAAATTACTAACGACTGAAAGAGAGAAATCGTTGCGTAACTATTCATCTGATTTAATACGTTTATTAGTAAGGGGGTTAGTAAAAAGCTGTTACTTTGATATTACAAACAGACACTTTAATTTCATTTATTTGTATGTATAGATAGAAAAGACTGGCATTTAGTAGTTTCAATCTGTTTTCAAAAAAGTGCAAGTTTATTTGAATATTATGTTTCTTTCTCCAGGTTGAACTCCGAGAAATGGTGACCAACATGCCCGCCGGTCTCAACACAAAGGTCGGCGACGGCGGCGGCAACCTCTCAGCGGGTCAGAGGCAACTCATCTGCTTAGCCCGCGCAGCTCTAGCGGGATGTAGGGTGCTAATACTTGACGAGGCGACTGCTAACGTGGATACTGAGTAAGTGCTTGAACCATTAGTGCTTTAAATATAAGTGCTTCATCCATTCGTGAGACAGAGAGAACTTATCTGCTTAGCCCGCGCAGCTCTAGCAGTATGTGAGGTGCTAATACTTGTATTATTTACCTAAGTTAATCATCATCTGCCTAGCCTTTTCCCAACTAGTTGGGGTCGGCTTCCAGTCTAACCGGATGCAGCTGAATACCAGTATTTTACATGGAGCGACTGCCTATCTGACCTCCACAACCCAGTTACTGGGTAATACGATACCCCTTGGTAAGACTGGTTGTCAGACTTTCGGGCTTCTGACTACCCGTAACGACTGTCAAAGATCCACGAATGACAGCCGGGACTAACGGCTTAACGTGCTTTCCGAGGCACGGAGGGGTCTCGGTATGTAAAGATGGTCACCCATCCACAGACCAACCGCGGCAAGCGTAGCTTAACCTGATCGATCGACCTGTGCGGCTGTTATTATTTAGCCACGGACCCCTTCTTATTACCTTATTTACCTAAGTTAATATAACTTAATATACTATCAGTACAGACCTGCAATACTATCATGACGAAACTACCTTTAGGAACGGCTTGTTAATTTTGACGTTTAATGGCCCACTTGAAATAAATGATTTGACTTTGAATTTTGCAATTAGACGTAAATGTAAATAAAAATTGTCCATCGCAGGCTAACTTAGCACCTCCCGTTCGTAGTAGCTCGTACTATGACATAGCTTGCACTATCCTCCGGCATAGCTCACACTTGTAGCACACCATATGACCATATTTGATTAACCGACTTAAAAAAAGGAGGTTCTGTATTCGACCCGTATGTATGTATGTATGTCCGCGATTTTCTCAAAAACTAATGAACCAATTTTGATAATTCTTTCACTAATGTGATCTACATACTTTCAGGAAGGTTTTAGTATATAAAACATTATGTAAATATTCTTATGTACGATGTTATATGCATAAATGTACTGCATCTCCGGCATTTCTATGCGAATGTTGATGATTCTTCTAGTCGGTGTCTTCAATTCTTTAATGCACTAGTGTTATTTGAATTTGTGTAGAGTAGGTACAACTAAAATGTGAAAAAAAAAAATTTTTACAAAAAAAAAAAAACAACCGACTTAAAAAAAAAACTACAAAGTGATAAATAACTTTAATTTCGGAAGTCGGTGTCAAAAAACGAAAATGCGGAACCAACGACACCGACTTCCGAAATTAAAGTTATTTATCACTTTGTAGTTTTTTTTTTATGTCAGTTGTATTTTTTCATACAATCAATATATAAAAGAAGTTAAACTGACTGACTGACTGACATATCAACGCACAGCCCAAACCGCTGGGTCTAGACATTCCAAATTTGGCACGTAGGTTCCTTATGAGGTCTAGGGGTACACTAGAGAAAGGGGTTTTTCGAAATTCCACCCCTGAAAGGGTGAATGGGGGGAGGGTGAAATTTCACGCGGACGAAGTCGCGGGCAGAAGCTAGTAAATATACTTATAATCTTCTTTGTCCGTAGCACCGACAAACACATACAGCGCACTATTCGAAGCAAGTTCGCGCACTCAACCGTGCTGACCATCGCGCATCGACTGAACACCGTGATGGACTACCACAGGGTCATCGTCATGGACAAGTTAGTATACGTCATCCATGTAACAGAGACGAGCAGAGAGAGAGAGCAGTGGTGGCCAAGTGGTAACGGCCGCGACTTACGAGTTGTAGGTCGTAGGTTCGAACCCAGACAGGCGCTTTACTTTGTGTAAATTATTTCATCCCACTGCTCTCAAAACGAAGGAAAATATCGTGAGGAAACCGGCATGTCCTCGATCCAAAAATTCGAAGACATGTGACATCTGCCAACCCGCACTGGGCCCGCGTGGTGGATTACGGCCCACTCCCTCTCACCGAGAGGAGGCCTGTGTCCCAACAGTGGGAACATTATAGGCTGATTATGTTTGTATGTTATGTATCCATGTAACATCTATCATCATACACGTAACACGTATCATCCAGTTGTCATCTATGACTAAAATAGGGCCATCGTCATGGACCAGTTAGTAAACGTCATCCATTTGACATCCATTCGATATCCACCTATCATTAATCTATCATGAATTCACCTTTCACGATTACCATAGAGTCGCCGACACAGACACGCTATCATACGTCATCCATGAAACATCCACTTTTATCCATAAATAAAAAAAAAGTAGCACTCCGGGAGTGCCGACAGAAGTGAAAACTTGAACATTACGTGTGTATTTTTTGAATCGTCGTATAAACAAAACACAAACAGAATACTTTGCCATCACTCACTGACATATCGGAAATACATTTAAACCGAGTACATCCAGAGGACAACCGAACACATCCGAATGTAGCGCGGTGTCGGTAACAGTGTCGCGAGTTCAATGGTTTTTTCCCATCTCAAAAAATGCCCAAAGCGCCTAAAGATGTTTTCACTTCAAATCAAAAAAATCAAATCAAATTATTTATTTGCTAGAATGCAGAATAATCCATTCGCCTCATACAAGAAATGTGCATCATCATCCATTATATCCACTCTTCATCTGTGTGACATCCACTTTTCATCCATTTCTCACCCACCCAACATCGATTTCATATACTCCCAACATCCATTGGACATCCAACCATCATCCAATTACTATAAAAATTTATAAAATAATTTTATATTCTCTGAACAGAGGTCGTGTAGCAGAATCAGGTCATCCATTTGAGCTGTTAATTCAAGGAGCCGCTCAGAGGAAAGATGATACTGTGCCTAGGAACCGGGTACTGTCGAAAAGTCAGGTAAGAAATAAACTATACTAGCCGGGCTACCCGGGCGTCAATATGACACATCTAGCTTTTTAAAGAGAATGGCACATGGATATTAGGGCCTTATACTAGCGGATTGCGAGCGTCCTCAAAGCGGAGCGGGCGCGCAACGAACACACGGCGCATGCGCAGCGAATTCGTTGCGGATGCGCAACGAGATCGCCGCGAATAGCACCGTGGACGCCATTGTTACTGAGCGTATTGTACGTCGTTAACTTGCTACAAACACGCGACGAAAACGTTGCGAATTGGCCACGAGTCCGCGACGTCCTCGCTGTGCAGCCGCGCCGTGTTCGCGACACCAACGCTGCGCGCACGCTCCGCCGCTCGCAAACCGCTAGTGTGATAAGGCCCTTAGTGTCAGTGCCGATGATCTAATGCCATTAAAATATTTGATCTATATCTAAATACTCAGAATCTATCAAAAGGATAAATAAAAAATAAAATATACAATCCTATTAAAACCAAGTGATATGACTGCCATTACAACCACCAATAAAGAGTTGAATAATTAGAATTATCTGTATACTATAATGTCAAATAATAAAAATATTATGTCAAAGAAGTATTTAATACTACTAGGCTACTAAACACTGCTTAATCCAAACTAATATTATAAATTCGAAAGTAACTCTGTCTGTCTGTCTGTATGTTACCTTTTCACGCCTAAACCGCTGAACCGATTTGTAGTACCTATATTAGATATATTTTTCCGAACTTACTAGCCATATATAAGCCATCAAAGGCTTCTGTGGTTTTTTTAGTATACAATCATTTTAACTCTGCGATATACACTTTGAACATTAATAAAAAAATTATAAAATTTGGTATAGAGATAGTTTGAGTCCCTAGAAAGGACATAGGGTACTTTTTATCCCGATATTCCTACGGGATCGAGACTTATGCGGGTGAAACCGCGGGGCGCAGCTAGTTACTTATTCATTCAAACAATTTTATTTATTATTTATTTTATTTTATTATTTGAATTTCAGGCACCCCTAGCTATACCAGAGAACTTCACTTTTGAACCAAACTCAGCACAGAGTGATCAAAACGAAACACTAATACTGGCTAGAGACAGAATAAGAAGCTATTCTGAAAGGTAAGACCATTCTTCTGACCTAATCATCTGCCAAGCTTTTGCCACACTATGTTGGGGTCGGCTTCCAGTCTAACCGGATGCAGCTGGATACCAGTTTTTCATATAGAGTGACTGCCTATCTGACCTTCACAACCCTGTTACTAGGTAACACGTATATTTTTAAACTTAAACTTAACTTTTTATAATAATAATAGCCTCCCGACCGATTTCGGTCACGACGGCCAATCTCAACGGAGATGAGCCAGGTATGCAGGCGATATTATAGTGCACAAGTGTGTGCGTAAACACAGGTGCACTCTCTGTTCCTTCACTCTCATAGTCCGATGGGACGCAATACGACACGACCGGGGAGAGATCAGGCGCAGGACCAACGGCGACACGTGCTTTCCGAGGCACGGGGGTATTAAACTGCAAGTCTGGACTGTTACTAAAAAAATTCTAATCGAAAACTCAATAACACTTTGTCCGACCTGGGAATTGAACCTCAGCAGTCGCGCTTGCGACCACGAGACCTAAGAGGCAGTTCCCAGTACCTCTTTTTATTAATTCATACATTTTACATAAGAAAAAGTATTTTTGTGTTGGGAGAAATGTTGTGCTATACAGGGTTATATTAAATTATATATTATTATTATTATTATGTATGTCGCAGCCAACTGGTTAAATTACCCTTTTAACTAAACGGCGGCCGTTCAACTAACGGCCTGAATGATATTCAATTATAGTTTGGATTGTGGAACTGTAACCAATCACGCGCGAGCCGAATTGGTCGCAGTAACTAAGCCAGGGCACCCCGACCAAATGGGTTAGGTTAGAACTGTGATCAACCGCGTGCGAGCCGAGGCCAGGCGGTTAACTAAACGGCTAATTAACCCAGTCGGCTGCGTCATATGCCCCTTCGTGTAATATAAGCGTGCTAATATATTATGTGTATTATTACTTGCAGATCTGAAGCGTCAGAATCTGACAACGTCGGGATTTTCAAGACGTTAGTGGAACAGACCGGGCCGGAGACAGCCAGGCTTCTTTATCAAATGGCTGAGGAGGTAAGAAGGCTTGCATGGACTAGAATAGAATTGATAGAATTTCTAAAAAAAAATATCTTAAGGTGGAACTAGTCGCGAGCTCGAACTCACTGAAAGAAAGAAAAATTATTTATTGCGACTCGTATAGGAAGATCACAAACTAAACTAAACACAATAAAAAAAAAAAACCAAGTTATATAAAAAAAAGTAATAAAAAGAAAAATGAAACAGAACGTCCTATACGAGGCCAAAAGGCTCCTATCTCAGCATGATGCTGCAACATTTAAAAAATAAATGTCACAGCGCTGGTATTCTGATAAGGCAGCTGTGATGTCACGGGCAGTTACACTGGTGGGCATGGCTAAAACCTCACCTGGTATCCTGTCCGACAAAGATAGTATCAGTGATGAGCAGTTAGACGCTAGTCTACACGCATAACGTCTAGTTCGCACGCACACAAACACCGTTCCGAACTGAAAAGTGCGTAAAAAGATTTCAAAAGTCCTTTGGGAAAATCGAGTTTTATGAAAAAACCACTGCATAAATCAATTACAAATAAAGTTTATTGAAATCTTCGATAAATGAGCTTTGTCGGTACCGACTTTGTTTTGAAGATTTTTACAGTTCTTTTATTACTTATTTACACCCAAAGCACAGAATACTTAATAGTACTACATACAGAAGGGAGAGTCCCTTCCCCGCGCTCTTCCTCGTGCACGCCTCGATCTTGATCAAAATATGTTTCGCGACTATAATAGATAATTGTATTTACAGAATTATAGTCATTAGAATCATTATATCTCTTTAAGTTAGATTTCTACCATAATCACTTTTCCATTCGAGATATGTTCTTATGGTAGAAATCTAACTTAGAAAGATGTATTAATGATTCTAATGATTATAATTCTGTAAATACGTACCTGTTATAGTCGCGAATCATATTTTGGTCAAGTTACAACCTGACACTGACCTGAAAATTGCTAAAAGCGTAGGAAAATTTGAATTTAGCGGGCTACAACTGCGCATTCACCTTAAATGTGTAACTTTGGGCCCAACTTGGTATGAAACGTGACTGGTCTCCTTTTCTTACGTTTTTTTTTTGCAATTTGCAGGTCAGAAGTGCCTCAAACTGATGTTATTTTTTTTGTTTGTTTACAGAGTTACAAAAATATGATGGAAGCCAAGAAGAATTCGTGAAATCGCACAAAATAGTGACTTAAAACATTCCTTCCTGGTGCCTTCACATGATGGCCGGCCAATGTAAGCCAATGTCTAGAAAAAAACTACACTTCTTTAGGGATTTTTTTCACCTCAAAATAAGTATACGGGGTTAATTTAAATTAGCTAGGGAAACTCGACAGTCGTGATGGGTTTCGATATCCAAACATATGAAACAAAAGAGAAATGATTCGATGATTTTGTTTGGGGTTTACGACCGCTGGTACAGTATTTTTATCTCACGAAGCGAGGCGCGCTTTACTTGTGGTAAACAAGTGTACGTTTGAATGTGTGCGTGAAGACGAGTAGCGTCAGTATATATATATAATACTCATCCGACTTCGCCATTGCCTCGAACGGTACCGAAGGCTTCTGCGCTTACACACACATTCACAGCTTGTTTGTACACTTGGCAACCACATGTAAAGCTCGCGTTGCTTCGTGACATAAAAGTACTATGGTGTAGTTACTTGACGTATGAGTTGAGATTTTTTGTTTTGTCGTGTTTAGATATCGATACTTATCAAGTCTGTGAAGTTTACACAAAAAACTGTCAAAATATATAACTAGGCTAGATAGGGTCGTTGACCTCGAAAAAGCATCAAGGCATTTTTATGGTTTTTCTCATGTTTAGATATCGATCATGTTTGTGGAGTTTTGCTAGCTAATTTAATTTGACCCTGTTATAGACGTGAGCTTTCATTGGCCAATCATCGAAAAGACACAAAAAGCTGCCATTTTCGGTAATCTTTATAATACCGCCAGTATTTAAACAAAATATTGTAATTATTATACAAATTAATTATTAAAATGTAATTAGTACTTATTTAGCGTCAATTTAAAATGCCTTATTATGCCTTTATATGAGTAGATGACGTTTTCTTAAAAAAATGTAAAAGTTATGAGTGATTCTGTAAATGTTTGTTAATTACAACATAGATCAATCAATTTTTCAAGCCTTTTCCCAACAATTTTGAGGCCGGTATTTTACATGGAGCGACAACCTGTCTGACCTCCACAACCCAGTTACTGGGTAACACGATACAGCAACAGTACTATTTATTTCTGACCGGCACTTAAAATTATGTAAGTCAATTAGTACATGCAATTTAATCTGAAAATCTACAAGTGTTTCTGTCAATTCTTATAAATTATTACATTCACTTGTATCACTCAAAACGGTGAAGGAAAACATCGTGAGGAAACCGGCATGTTCTAGAACAAACATTCAAAGACATGTGACATTTACCAATCCGCACTGGGCCCGCGTGGTGGATTACAGTCCACTCCATCTCTCAGATAGGAGACCTATGTCCCAGAAATGGAAAAAAATATTTTTATCAATTCGTACATAAAATTTAATCTGAAATCTACAAAGATTCGCTCGAATTAGAAAAATATCGATAAAACTCGCCCAACTCTAGGAACTTTATCGATACTAAAATTTGTTTTCGATAATCGAATCTATAACCATTTTAAGATTTTAACAGTCAAAAAACGGCGAATTAAAATGATTAATAGTACCAATTTTAAAATCAATCAATGCAATGCAATTAAAGTGTCTGTAATAATAGCTTTTTATTAAATACATATGAATGTATAAACGGTACTCAACATAAGTACGAATGTTTTAACATACCAACTATGTACACATTATGGAATGCAATAAAGTATTGAGTATTGAGTATAAAAAAGTCTCCGAAACGGCTAGACTGATTTTGATGTATGGGGATACTTTGAACCCCGAGGAAGGACAGGCTACTTTTTATCGACACACCACGCGGGCGCAGCCGCGGGCTGAAACTAGTAGCTAATAAATTAGCACTGATGTAAACTTGAGCTTTAATAAGTCTGCATTTCGTACTTACACAAGTACTTAAAATTGTTGCAATTATTATGCTACCTACTTAAAAAAGGGATTTTCTACATTCTCACGTAAAAAATATTTTTATTTAAATTGTTATTTTTTTTAATAAAAAATAAGTGAATAATGTGATAAAACGAATGAATATTAACAGTATTTTTACATTGAACTTCAAAATAAAAACATACGTAAATTATTTAAAATATAAAATTTGTTTTTACTCGAATTTGTTTATTTTTAATTTGTTAAACTAACTTAAATCCTATATAAAAGATGGTCGAGGTGTTAGAGTGAGATATTGCTATTATATTAGAAAGAGACAGAATATATATAATATATTTGTCATACCTAAGCTAAATAATTAAAATAACAAAATTACCCTTATAGTATATATGGTTGTAATGGAATTTGAACTTTGTCGTGTATGTCATTGAGTTTGTTGTTCCAAAACTTGATGACTACCTCAGATTCTAAATGTGTATCCATAGTACACCCACATTTCGCCAGACATGTTTAAGTCTCATGTAATAAAGGCTATTATTGCCATCATCTGACATAAATTCCACACTCCGGGATATTATGATATATGTATAGTTTGTTGGGGTAAGATCGTTGCTGGGGTGGGGGGACCGTGGGAATTAAATTCCCACCTAATGTGACTATGTTTTTAATGCAGTAATAAATATTGTGTTCTCCATCATTATTTTTATTCTGCTACAACGAAGATCAGAGCAAAATTTAATTTTGCAGGCAAAGAATTTGATTCCTACGGTCTTACCCTAGCAACGATCTTACCCCAACATACTATATATCAACTGTTATCTATAACTTAGTAGAATGTTGCCACACGTAACCGATTAAAAAACAGTTGAACAATTACGTGTGTATGTTTTTAATCGTCATACTTATATACAGAGGTGTCGGTTACGGTAACAGTGTCGCGAGTTCAATGGTTTTTTCCCAACTCAAAAAATGCCCAACGCGCCTAAAGAAGTTTTCACTACAAAAACCTTTTTATTGCCAGACTACGTTTCATCACCAGCCTACAGCAGTCCACTGCTGGACATAGGCCTCTCCTATTGCACGCCATTCAACTCGATTTTTTTTCCTGAATTTCTGATTTCTAGTAAACAAATATTTGTATGTTTGAAAGTCATTGTGGCCTATGTATACAGGAAAAAAATAACCAGTGCGCAAACTGTTACCACGGAATCAGAATAAAATATGATTCTAGACCTCCTAGCGTAGAAATTTCTCTTCCATTATAAATAAAAAATCTGCTATTTCATAGAAAAGTGCAATAAAAAATGTGTGGTACAATGGTAATGTACATCATATATTTTTTTTAGTTATATCATTCTCATATTTTAGAAGTTACAGGGGGGGGGGGGGGACACATTTTACCACTTTGGAAGTGTCTATCGCGCAAACTATTCAGTTTAGAAAAAAAAAATATATTAGAAACCTCAATATCATTTTTGAATTTTTTTTTTCATCAAACCCATACGTGTGGGGTATGGATATAAGCGACGAAAAGTTTCTAAGTCTAGAATCTATGCTTAATTCATGGTTACAGATTACGCACTGGTTAATTTTCTTTCTGTATAAAAGTACTTAGGAGAATTGTAATTTTATATAATTAGCCAATGTTATTGTAATTATTTTTAATTATGTCAATTTTAATTTAACGATTTTATAGGTTATAATTATGTAAAATATTATGTAGGTACTATATATAGTCTTATAATGTACGCCAATAAAAATAGATGGAATTATATACTCTGTGGGGACGACAATACATGAAAACATTGGCAATACTAATGCAATATGCTAAAGAGTATTTTGGAACTATCAAATAAATCCTAGCATCGAAATTAAGCTAGTACAGACGCCAGCACATCAAGCTACCCGAAACTGTCAAATTTTCCCAATCAACTTTGAACCTTATGCTTAAGAGATAAAGTTGAAAATCTTTTAAAGAAATTTGACAGATTGTAGTAGCTTGATGTGCTGGCGTCTGTACATTACGCCGTGCATGAATAGACGACTATTTTATAGCTCGTGTGACGTAAACCCGCACTTTTGACGTCACCCTTTTCTATGTAAAAATGGTCCACTTATGTCACAGAAAAGCGTGACTTACGTGCGAGTTTAAGTCACAGTGCTATAAAAGTGATTTTCATATGGATTGATATTGCCATATGAAAATCTCATTTTTTTGCCTTTGATTCTGTTAGACCTGTAATATGGATAGGTATATTTGATATCATCACACGCAGACTGGGAACGGCATTAGATATACGTATTGGCGTCTGCACTTTGTATAAAATATTCGTTAAAATACAGAAAAATGCAATCCCTATACCGGTAGGTACCCTAATTGCGTAACAAACTATCAATCTCAATCCGAATCATTTTGAAGGCTATTGCTAATCCATTGCTTTATATGTTCGAAAAATGTGCCTACTCGACAACATAAATAACGCAATGTATGTTGTTGAAGTGTCAAAATGAAACCCATTGTTACTGATAGTGTGTCACGCAATTACTCCGCTGCATTTTGAAAATTCTTGATGTCTTTTCATATTCTTTTGCGACAATTCCATCTATTTCTATTGAGTTTTGTTACTGGTCCTGTTAATGTACAAACGCATCACTATCGCGTACCAGTGGTACTTAATGTGATAAAATATGTTATAAATAAATATATTCATCATTTTAACTAAGTATCTGCTGTTTTATTTAGACTACTAGCAACGCCCCGCGGTTTCACCCGCATAAGTGTGGATCCCGCGGGAATATCAAGCCAAAAAGTATCCTATGTGTTATTCTGATGTATAAGCTATATTACTGTAAAGTTTCATCAAAATCCGTTCAGTAGTTTTTGCGTGAAAGAGTAACAAACATCCATCCATCCTCACAAACTTTCGCATTTATAATATTAGTAGGAAACAGGCAGGGCCGGATTATCCATAAGTAGTAGAGGGGCCGCTATATTGACATCAAGATGGCGGGTGTTCCATAATATTTTATTACTAGCTTTTGCCTGCGACTTCGTCCGCGTGGAATAATGACTTCCGGAAAAAAACAATTTATCCCCCTTTTCTCCCCGTTGGGAGGGAATTTCCAAAAATCCTCTCTTAGTGGTAGCCTAATCCTCCCAACAAACACACATGCCAAATTTCAGCTCTCTACTGCCAGTAGTTTCGGCTGTGCTTTGTCTGTCAGTCACTCAGTAACGGAAGAGTTTTATATATATAGATATAGATATAGATAGCTGTGCCCGCAACTCCGTCAGTGTGTAATTCCTTGTGTGTTATTAAGTTAATGCATTGGTAATATTGTTTAGATCACGTTCACATGAGGCTTAAGTACCTATACAACGAAATTACTACTTCACCTAAAAAGAAATAAAATGTAAACTATTAAAAATTTGTAATTTGAACGAATATAATACACTACCAAAATAACTAATACCTATTTTATAAAATAACAACAAAAGAAAACTAAATAAACTAAATTAATTTAAAGACTAAAAGTCGCGCTGATAAACAATATTGTCTGTCAATAAGGTCGAATTCCCTCTATAGTTACTTTACTCTTTGGGTCGAATGCTCGGAACGTCTACTCGCATCAACAGCCAAATATTGTATGAAGTTCGCGTTTTTTTTTTTTGGGAATGGCATCTCGCAGTTCAACCTATGAGGTTGTCGTCTGCTTAACCGGGCTTGCCTGTGGATGCCTCAAAATTAAGGCCTCCAGCCAGGGCTTAAAAAAAACTTAAAAACTAAGTGACTACACGCTAAGGGCACCCCCTGTGGGGTACGGACCTCGGCTTAGGGCGTCGCTGGGGGGGGGGGGGGGCAGCAAGGGACAGGCTAGATCGGAATTAATTTGGGGCGAATTTAATACTACAGGCTCAGCGGCGCGGGCTGGCTCGAGCAAGGGTCGGGGAGGAGAATTTACGGGGCGTCGCGACAGGCGTCCTCGACGGCGAGGACGGAAGGCCGGTTGTCGGGTCGTGTTTTTGTGTCTCTTAATGGTGCTGGTGGCTTTCCTGCTCTCCTGTAAGAGGGTAGTGGCGTCGTCGGGGATGGTGAGGGTATGCCTTGGTCGGCGAATCCTACTTATGCGGGAGGGAGTATATCGGGAGGCCGCCGCAATCAGGGCAATTGGGGTGCTTTATAGCAGAGTCGAAGAAACGCTTGGCGAGGCGCTTCATGAACTGCTGGACGGTGTGAAGTTCGCGTTTGGATCCCCCGCCCTTTTATACCTCCCGCCGCGAGCCGCGTCGAGCGCGGCGACCGTTACACAAAAATAATCCTTATAGCATGATTCAGTATTCACGCGCGATGGCTTATTAGCGTATTTCATGTATAACTTTGATGTTTCTGTACCGATTTCTATGATTATTTTTTTATTAAATAGGTAATAATGTTAACATTTTTTAATTAGGAATGAGTGAGAGTGTTATAAACGTAAGAGTAGACAAATATAATCAGAAAGCTCCGAACTGCTAAGCTATCGGGAGTTACACGTATTATTGTGAGTCAACCATAAAAGATAGACATTTGCTTTCGTGGAATATTTTTTATATAATTTTAAGGAGAACATTTCCGTCATACATGATTTCTGTGTAGCTTTAACCATTAAGGCTGCACACGCGACGGAAGCTTCAAAAATGGAGTAAGTTCTCCTGTTTTCCCAACATTTCCCTTCACTGCTCTGCTCCTATTGATCGTAGCGTGATGAAAAGTATACTATAACCTGCCCAGGAGTATGAAGAACAATTGTACCAAGTTTCGTTGAAATCCGTCGAGTGGTTTTTGTTTCTATAAAGAACATACAGACAGACAGACAGACAGACAGACAAAAATTTTACTGATTGCATTTTTGGCGTCAGTATCGATCACTAATCACCCGCTGATAGTTATTTTGGAAATATATTTCATGTACAGAATTGACCTCTCTACAGATTTATTATAAGTATAGATTTAACCATTTCTCATAAAATATACAATTACACCAAAAAATTGTACCTATAAAGTACCCCAAGTAAAGAAAAAACACACTTGATCAGTTGGATAGAAATTAGTAAATAATTTCGCTCTGAAGGTAAATTTTTTTAAACCTAGATACTAAATAGTACATTTTGGGTAATTTTTTTTTGGTAAATAAGAGGATTCGATTAGTTAAGATACACCCGCCATTTTGACCCTCGCGTTTTACGAACTTATGAAGGAATGGATTTGCAATATCCTTCAAAATAATTCAGATTTTGATTGATAGGTGTTACACAATTAAGGTGCAGTTTGCCTAATAAAGGAGATTCAGGCTGTTTGAGGATATGAAAAAAACAAAATAAAAGCAAATAATAATATACACCATTTATTTATTTGGTCCCATTTTAAACATAAATAACATTAAATAATAAATAACGTGTTTTATGGACGCGCATATAATAATAATATCACTACATATTCAATTAGCGGCTTTTAGCGTTCGAGTTGCTACACTTAAAGAAAAAACTTATTGTATTGTTGAAACTCCATTGAGCTAAGTTTTTACTTATGGCAATATTATACGGTTCAACCAATTTCATTAATTCACATAAATGATAAAGCCATCGATTCAATTTTTATTTTAAAAACGTACGTGATTCTAGAGAGGACAACTAATATGGAATAAAATAGTATGGAAGAAAAAGACATGTTGCGCTGACCCCGAATTATTTGGGATAAGGGCAGGAGAATGATGAATTGATGATGAAGACGTGAACCTTGTAATAATGCCTCTAAGCACATCACAAACCCAAGTTACAATCTTTTGGCGCGTGGTCAAAATCGGAACTAACGGTGCCATACTGTTTTTTCAATAAATCTATAAAAATAAAAATGAATGGCCGAAATCTCTGTACGTGCATAACTTCCGAACGACTGCACCAAATTAGATAATTCTTTTTTTGTTGTGTTCGGTATTGCCGGGACAAGGTTCGTATGAAAGAATAAAGATAACTGTGAATTTGACAAACTTTTTAATGGCAGCAACCCAACAACGACCTTATTGAAACGCAAAAAGAACACATGATATTAACAAATTTCTTCAATAGATTTTCAACTTTATCGCTAAAGCATAAGGTTGAAAGTTGATTGGGAAAATTTGACAGATTCGGGTAGCTTGATGTGCTGGTGTCTGTACGTTATGCGTTTCGGGACTTTTAAAAGGCCCGTTGCCGTATCTGGGTTAAAAAGAGACCCAATGGAGTTTCAAACGCAAGCTTTTCAACAATATAAAAATATTAAACAAAAATCAAACGAGGGAATGTATTTGTAGTAGGTACATTTTGTACAAATTGCAGGTTTCACAAATTTTTTTTTAATGATAAATGAACACATCATGATTACATTTTTATTATTACATGGGTTTATGCGGCTTGGAAAGTTTCTGAATAACTGCTTAGGGCAATTCTACCACTTGAAAGGGTGAGAGGGTAACCATAGATATATTCAAAGGCAATTATTCAGGGGAGCAGGGGTATGAGGGAGGGAGTTGGGGGCAGGGTGGGGGTATTTTTAAAGTAATGGTCGAATTTGGGAAACATAAAAAAAATAGCTATAACATTAATAAACTGAACTAGCGAAACTTCACAAATGATGATGATGGTCTGTGAAGTGTCGCTCGATAATTTAATTTGACCTTGTATATTTTAAGGGGTGGTAGTACTCATGAATATATACAACTTCTATTATGGGACAAAGTTTGAAATAGCGAAAAAAATATCCACAATTTTTGATTGGATAATTATTGCATTGCTAAATAAAAAAGCAGATATTTTTTTCAACATTTCAGAATTAGTCCGAAAAGAAAAAAGATATTTTCCAAACCGCATGCGTACAATAAAAGAATTGAATTAATTATTTTAAAACAATTGCCTCAAATTAGCTGATAAAAAATACATTTTACACATTTTCTTTTTAACATTCGCAACAAGTATATGACACAATGTATACAATTTTATAATATTTTGCCTCTATGTATAATTTATACATTTTCGAGAATAGGGATAACGACTAACTTTTTTTCTTCGTCTATCAGGTAGATTATTAAAAAGTATTGGGCTCGTATTTTTTCTTTTTTCACACAATCAAAACATTACAGAGATCTATATTGATTTGAAATGTCGCATGACGTCACGTTTTGGTACAATTTTTACCTAAACGTGACGTCACGAGCCCCCACTCCCAAACTTTGACACGCTTTGTAATTTTTTGGTTGATTGACACAAGAAAAAATATGTGTCCATTATTTTTTGATAATCTAACTGACGGACTAAATAGAATTTCGTTTACTTTACCCCGTCGTCATCCCTATTCGAACAGATGTTTTTATTTTGACCGTCAGACGTGGAAATGACATTACAGGGTATTTTTATAGAGCCTGTATGGAAGACAATAGACATTATGTCTGGGTACCCTGGACAGTCACCCAACTGTCTATCCAACTGGCTGTTTCTAACACGGCATGAGCTGTTGGCCATTTACACATTGGACGATAACGACACGATATCGTCGGACGATACCGTTGTCGTCCGAGCTGACGACACGATATAGACGTGTCGGTGTCGTTATTTTCGCAGTGTGAAAACGGCCATTTTCGTGTAACTCTTGTGAGATGAGCGTCTTCTATATCGAACTCCATTCAAAGCTCAAGACAAGCGAGAAGACCTAGAAGAGTTTCAAGCTCAAGTTTTCTATGCGTCATTAGTGTCGTAGAGAGCGAGTAAACGTTGGCGCGCTTGGTTTGTATGGACACTTTTGACGATGCCGCCTTTAGCAGCGGCCGCCAAGGCGTCTCCGTGTTCTGTAGGGTATGTCAACTCCAATAATCATAAACGGTGACAGGGACACTGACGCTTAAACTGTGATCATGAATTCAGCACTTGATCCTAGCGTAGAAAATTTTTGTAGATCATAATGAAAAAAAAATCTGCAGTTTCATACAAAAATGTATGGAAGAGCTATTTTTTTTTAAATAACCGACCATAAATCTCAACACAAGGTTGCACGTCAATGTCCCTGCCCCCTGTATATTGTCTATGTACTAAATATTATGTATTAATAACTTCACGCTTTAAGCATTCTAAAAAAAAAGCTAAACATATTTATAATTAGTTTTCTTTGAGAATTGACATAGCTCCTACAAAACATTGCACTGTTATAGTTTTTAGCCAGTTTTAGCCAGTTGGCTAAAAGTCTAACGGCCAAAAGGCTACAAAATAAGGACCAACGTCCATTCTTTACGTACCAAGAGGTAACTAGGTGTAATTAAATAAATAAAAAAGAGAATCTATACATAATTGTCATTTTACTGAATTTCACAGCCGAACGAAAGAATATAATTTTTTTACTAGTTTTAGCTCGCGGTTTCACTCGCATCATATCTACAAAGGGGTAAGGTAGGGGTTTCGAAAAGAGGTTTGAAAATAGTCTGATTAATAAAAGTAATAGTAAAAATGAGTTTTGACAAGTCATGGTTAAAATATGGAAGACTTTAAGAGGGATGCGCGAGGGTAGCGCGCTAAATTCATTTTTTATTTACGTTTCTTGCAATTTGTAGGTTCAGGTTGATTAAAATATGATTCGGGACCGTAACCGACCGACGACGAGGAAGATAACTAGTCTATTACAAAAAAAACCCGAACAATGTCCGCGTGGTGGATTACGGCACACCCCGCTCACAAAGAGGTGGTGCATGTGAGAGGTGGCTAGCAGTGGGAACGTTATATGTTTGCAAGAAACATATTTTCTTATAGATTAATATTTCTTCGTAAGGCTGTGAAAATTAATTTTAATAAATTCTGAACTTAAAACACGCAAGTCTGTTGTATTACAACTGCAAAATAATAACTAACCTTATTTTAGGTACAGACGCCAGCACATCAAGCTGCTACACAATCTGTCAAATTTCTTGAATAGATATTTAACTTTACCGCTAAAACAGGTTGAAAGTTGGTTGGGAAAATTTGACAGTTTGATGTGCTGGCGTCTGTACAATTCTGCAGAAGAGTGATTTTTCGGAGAATCCATGCATTAACATTATGATTTCACCAATTTGTAGCTTTCATTTTCATTGTTTAGCCTCAAAAATACGTCCTTGCAAAAAAATCTTAAATATGATTTTGCTTATGGTAGAAAACCGCTAAATTAATTACTTAAATTAAATCTTATTTGGCATATAGCTGCCGTAGTACACAACCTGTATAGCTTTGCTTTTAATTTTGCTTTTTTTTGTGTATGTAGCTGTTCTATATACAACACAACATAATATCACGCTTAGATTTCTCTAGCACAACCAAATTTCGCCAATTATGTTCAAGTCCCATGTAATATGGCGCCTGACCTTACTCAAAAGACCATTTCAGACACTAATCTACATAGTAATCACATGATCTGACCAAGATTATGTCTGGACTTTAAAAGAGACTTGTGACACTTGAATTTGTTTCGCCATTTCTTCTCAGAGTAGATAAGAAATGTCGACTCCATCTAGCTTATATTTTTTTTAATTTGACGTGTAAAAGTGATTGCGATATCCTATTTACAGTTAAACAATTTCATTTAATTATGGTTTAAGTAAATAAATAATTTCATTTCACCGGGTAAAAATAAAAATATTGCTACTAAGAAATTCAATGCTGTAAGGATTATCCGAAGTAACCACTCATTAAATAAAACAGACTCGCTCGCATCTAGAAAGCCCCCAACAACAATAAATATATACCCTACATAATTTGTTCGTCCTAGGTTATTAAAATTAACTATAATATTAGTAATATTATTCCATATCTAACGACGACAGTTTTCTGACAAACTCCGCCCGCTGGGACGGTGTGAGTTCCTGGAAAAGAGATGTTAAAATATTAGTATCTTGCTTTGCTGGTATTCCTCGATGGAGAGGTGTACCATCGAGGAAACATACATCGGTGCGCTGTAAGGGCTATTCTTGCTTAATAGCCCTTACGCTAATTCTTGCTTCCGGGGTAGCGGGATCGTCCGAAAGGGTTACCGCTGCCCCGGAACATAAAGGGCTAAGGAAGGAATACGGGTGGGTTTTAGTCAGTAGGAGTCTGACACTCCCGTCCGCTCCACCCAGAGCGGTAGGAGTCATTAGATGATTTCTTAAAGAAAGAGAAGAGTTATGCGAACATAAATGTAGGGAACAGCTGATTTTTTTTTCACGATTTGTTTTGATGACATGCTTTGATTTTAAGGATCTACTCACCACTACGAGGTTATTAACAGCTTGTAACAGCGCGTCCTGTTGTATGGAGCGAAGATTCCTCTCGAGCACAGAGTTGTCGTCGCCCGCTTGTGCCTCCAGCCACTTGCACACTGCCTCGTTGTCGTGCTCCCATTGGTGGGACTGGGGACAAAGGTAACAATCATGATTGATTTAATGTGTCAAATAGATTTCGGGGCCATTGTGTGAGGAGACATTGGTATTAGATCATCAAAGACCAAGGGTATCCAACAAAATTTAGAGGTCGGTCATAATTTCCGACTGGTCACCTAGTCTGCGTTCATGTTTTACTTATGGTAGAGGCTTTTATTTAGGTAGTAAGTTTTTTTTTGTTTATATTTTTAATTTTTTTTTTTGCTTGAGTACGTATAGTGTTTATTGTATTTGTTGGTATATTGGCGTGGCTAGCTAACCTGTGGCAAATAATTTAATTTAATGTCCTGTGTCCTGTAATGTTAATTACTTTGCATACCTAGTGTTGTATAAAATCAATTATTTTCTAACTGAACAGACAGCTGTGCTGCTGGGGAGTTTGTTCCGCCATTTCTTCTCCCCAGCGAAAGCACTAGGAAGTGGTGAAGGGTGGGCGTTTTGGGGGACTGTCTTATGTAATTTTGACGTTCGAAAAGTGCTGATCCTCAGCCTAGTTTGAATAAATGACTTTTGATTTGATTTGATACAATGGACCAACATGGGTCACTATGGACAAATTCTTTTTTCTATGATTTTCCATTTAGCTTACCTGCGTCTCCCCCCTGTCCTCAGTGAACCACCTGCGCAGCGTGGCGGCGGCGGGTCCTTGTTCCATCTTGTCCGCCGGCTTCACCGCCTCCTGCACTCTTCGCTCCTGTTCGTTTTGTCGCAGTAACCGCTTGAGACGCCAGTAGAACTGGCGGCGGGAGTCGCGCCACGGTACTATATCCTGAAAGTGAAAATACGTTTTAATACCGTAAAACGGGGTGAATAGGGATGCAGGGGTGAATCGGGACGAAACTTTAAAATGGATTTTAACATTGAAATAATTGGTTTTTTTTTGCCAAAAAGGACTATGTGTTTATTATATTATAATTAACGATTAAGTGTCCTTGTTGGCAATAAACTTTATTACATCAACGTTAAAATCCATTTTAAAGTTTCGTCCCGATTCACCCCGTCTTACCGGTAATATAAATAAAATGGTCATTCCCCGTTTTCACTAAAACTAGGTGACACAATACTGAATGCCTAAATATAAGCGCACTCGTTGGATTTTCAACTTTCCGCGCTGAGCTGAGAGTTGAAAATCAAGTAGTACACGATAAGTGAGAAGTTCGGAGTTACGTGTATGAGGTTACAAACATATTTCTATCGTCTATTTCCACCGGCTTCAGACCCTTTGTGCAGACGCCAGCACATCAAGCTACCCGAAACTGTTAAATTTTCCCAATCAACTTTGAACCTTATGCGTTAGCGATAAAGTTGAAAATCTATTAAATCTGTACACACACGTTTTTCTTGCCGTGAAAAACTACGTGTAGGCACGATCGTCAGTGTTGTATGGATCACTATGGAAGCTTCTTGACGACACGGCGGCTCTATGGAGCCGTATGCAGACGCCAGCACATCAAGCTACCCGAAACTGTCAATTCTTCCCGACCAACTTTGAACCTTATGCGTTAGCGATAAAGTTGAAAATCTATTTAAGAAATTTGACAGATTGTAGTAGCTTGATGTGCTGGCGTCATAGGGCCTTAGCCTGTGTGTTGTCTGTCATTCTGTACCGGAACTGTTTTAAATGTATAGATAGAATAATATAACTATACTTACAAAAATGCATCCTTTTTCTAGCATCCTTTCGGCCGTGTCGTGTAGTTCTGCGAATTGTACTGCAATCTAAAACAAACCAAAACATATTAGTTTTAAAAGCGAAAATAGCATAAACGTTACATAAAGTTAAGACCTATATATACGTGAAATAACAAATAAAAAATGGCTTCCAAGTGCAGAATCCCAAATAGGAAATTTAGTTATGGGCTGAATTGTATAAAATGTTCACCAGAATATGTTTTTTTTTAAGTGAAAACTTCTTTAGTCGCGTTGGGCATTTTTTGATATAGGAAAAAACCATTGAATTCGCGCCACTGTTACCGTAACCGACATCACTTCGGATGTGTTCGACTGTCCTCGGGATGTACTCGGTTTTAATGTATATCCGATATTATGTCAGTGAGTGATGGCAAAGTATTCTGTTTGTGTTTTGTTTTCACTTCTGTCGGCACTCCCGGAGTGCCACTGTTTTTTTTACACAATAAATCAACAGATATTATACCTGGTGATATATGGGGCTGAGTTCCTTTTCGCGTGCCTTCGCTGTCTTCTCGGCGGCTAATAGTTCTGTTTCTAGTTCCCGTACTCTGTTTTCAGCTGAAATGAAATAAAAACTTTGTAGAGTTCCAAGTAGAAAAAAAAAATGTCTTGGAAATATCTGTGGGAAACGCGCAGAATAAACGTAACGTAAATTCGAACGAATTCTTTTATTGAAAATACTTGAGGGGCTCGTGGCTAAGTAATAACAGGCGCACGAGTCGCTTGCCGCGGTCCGTAGATGGGTAACCATCTTTCATATCGAGACTCTTTCGTGTCTCGGAAAGCACGTAAATCTGTTGGATCTTTGACAGTCGTTACGGGTCGTCAGAAGTCCGAAAGTCTGACAACCAGTCTTACCAAGGAGTATCGTGTTACCAAGTAACTAGGTTGTGGAGGTCAGATAGGCAGTCGCTCCATGTAAAATACTGGTATTCAGCTGCATCCGGTTAGACTGGAAGCCGACCTCAATATTTTATAATAGTTGACATAATGACTTGTTTCTCACGTAATATTTATGTAGTTTTAATACTTTATTCACATCTATGTGTGATACTAATTAATTGTGCTTAGCAAATTTAATCCAAAATGCTGTAAGAAACTTATGTTTAAAATTTATATTATTTCAAATCAAACAAATATCAACTTTATTACAATGGCAATTAAGTTGATTTCTGAGTGACTAGCACTATTGCAAAAGTTATAAAAAATGCTTGAAGTTGTAGCGTAAACTGAACTTTATTGTGCAGGATTTAAAGTAATTTTTCTATAAACTCACTATTTGTTTACATTTTTGGCAAACAAATCGCGAATGCAGATTAGTTAGTTGTATTGTCGGTTTAAAAAAACGTTCGAATATACGTTACGTTAACGACGCGCATTCGTGCTAGGGCCTCTGAAGCTTTGTAGTGACTTTCGTTTTAACTGAATTTATTTATATTGAATGTTAAGTAATTTCGGATATAAATGTAGCCATTTGATTTTATTTTAATTAGACCATATAATTAAACCTGTATGAGGCTGGCACAGGACAGACACAAGCAAGGAGAGGCTCATGTTCAGCAGTGGATGAAGTCGCGCTGTGGATGATGATGGTGATGAGACTATTTTCAAATATTTTCTTCGTTTTTAGGGTTCCGTACCTCCAGTCGGGGGTGCGGCGAATGTTTGTGTCTCCCGGACCCCCGACTCATGGTACTAGAAGGAAGAGTGGGGTTTTATTCGGTACGAGTCCGACATAAATCTCCGTTCTTCTCTGACGCATGAGGATATCCACACGAAAAAAAAATGGGTTCCGTACCTCAAAAGGAAAATCGGAACCCTTACAAGATTGTAGTGGTATATACAACGCCACATACGAAAAACGCGTCATACTAACGTCACGTAAAATCCTGCATCTCGCAAGTAGAGTTTACCGCGCAACTAGCATAGATACAACGGCCCGACATGAACCATTGGCCAGTTGCCCGCCAGACAACACCCGTCTGTTCGGAGGATCCTCCCATTCCTATAGAGTATGAGTGAACTTTACACCCTGTTCCTCATACATCTATAAGATCATTCCGTTGTCCTCTGTAAAATCGATGGAAATATGGAGACGCTACACGCTTTAAAAGTTTTTGGAAGGGATTATTCCCGTCCTTGTCGCGTGATACGGACAATTTAAGGCGTCAATTTTTCGAGCTTTTGCTACACTTATTTTTAACAAATATTTTTTATTTAAAAATAAAAAATAAATGTTATCATCCCATCCCACAGGAACTATGGTTAAATAATGTTTTAACTTTTAAATGGTTAGAATTGATTGATGTTTTTATGGTTAGACAAGTACAAGTTTCCGGTTTTTACCTGCTCTGCCTGCATCGGTTCTAATAAGGCTCTCATCAACAGACCCTCTACGGTCCAAGCCCTTGGAGATCTCTTTGACTTGTTCCTTCAATTCTGTAACAATAAAAACTCATTTAGTTGCAATTCATATATACCCCCGTGGCTCTACATCGCCACATGCGAACTACGCGTCACACTAACGTTACGCAAAATCCTGCATCGCGCAAGCAGAGTTTTCCGCGCAACTAGCATAATATACAGGGTTATTGGAAAAACACCAACAACCTCTTAAGAGGTCATTGTACTCATCATTATGAACAACTTTTACTATGGGACCAAATGTGAAATCGCGAAAAAAAAATCAGCTGTTCCCCACATTTATGTTCGTATAACTCGTCAAAATGTAGGGAACAGCAGATTTTTTTTTTGCATAATAATAAAAAATCAGTGTATGTATATCGAGCCATTACTGCCGATTTATCCATCATAAGCGACATTTTTACGAAAATACGATTTGCATTGTAAGATAAATTTAAAATGTTTACTATAAAAATCGCATTTTCGTGAAAATGTCGCTTACGATAAATTGGCGGTAATGGCTCGATATACATAATATTCTAACTGGGGTGTTTGTTGGTGTGCGTTAATTCCGGGACATGTTGTATAAGCTCGCAGTAAATCATCAACAACTTAAACCTCCTTGTTTTTGAAGAAAGTAGAATGGTTCCTCATACCTGCAATCCTAGCTCCAACCCTCTGTAGTTCAGGGTCCAGACGGTGCATGGTCTTAAGGATATCTCGCTGCTTGAACTTTACTTCTACAATGGCTTCGGCTTCTAGGACACCTCCCCTGCAAACAAATATAAATCCTAGTTCAGAAATCAGAGTATTTTTATGTAAATACATGATTTATGAGAGCAGTTGTGATAAGTATTTTTATGTAAATACATGATTTATGAGAGCAGTTGTGATTTTGCGTAATGCGTAAGTTGCGTATGAGTGGCTGACGACCGTCTCACCTGGCCTCTGGGTCGGCGTACATCTCCATGCGCAGGTTGTTGACGGAGGGGTCGACGACGGCCCAGGCGCCGCCGCGCAGCTCGCCGCCGGGCGGGATGTACACGATGACGGGCGCAGTAGCGCCGCGAAGTGCGCGCACTATCTCCGCGCCGAACTTCAGGATTTGTTCGTACATATCTGTCGGAGCGAAATGAATGGAATGAATTTAGGTGTAGTTCGGCACTCATTTGCTATGACAAAACAAGAGATCAATAGCTGAATCCACACCAGACGATCCAGTGCGACCGCGCATTGTTCTTGCCGCGCCCGATCGGAGCGCACTGGATCGTCTGGTGTGGATCCAGCTAATGGGTAACTTTTGTGACACCGTTACCTCACGTATTTATTATAGACAAAAGTTGCGCGACAATGTAGCAGCAACATAATGTTTGTTTTGCTGGAAATTTTACACACAGCGTGTATGCAGTGTTGCCAGCAACAAAAAACTGGTTTATTGAAACAATGTGTAGAAATAATACCGCGGATAGAGTAGATTTTATCCAAAAGATATTAAGAAAACTAAACGTGAAGCATAAAATTGTGAGAGGGAAAAACCATAGATTTAGTATACAGGATGAATTTTCCAAATGGGCGTGGATGGCCAAATCCGAAACTATGAGGAATAGCGAAAAGTATTCAAAGGAGTCTCGGGCTCGATTTTGATGAACAATAAACGTGCATAATTGGATTTAAAAAAATCAATATTTGTAGCCCAGGAATCGAACACGTTTATTTTGAAAAAAAAAACCACTGTATTATTACACCATTCGATAATGTCGCCGTATGTCATTACTTCCCAGAATTTGATCCTTATTGGATCAAATTCTGGGAAGTAATGACATACGGCAAACTTAAAGAAAATGCCGATCTAACGCCATAGCGTCATGCAAAACAGAAACAGCATAGTCTAAGCGTACGTTAGAATAGAATAGAATACTCTTTATTATGTACATCATATAAATTACAGACATAAATATAGAAACTTTACAATGGGTGACAATGGGCGGTATTATCGCTAAGGGCGATCTTTTAAAGGCAACCTTTGGATGGATTAAAAAGGACAAACAAACACAAATACTGTAGGTAGTCTGTGGTGTACCATTTACACAATACAATTAATATAGAGCGAGTTAGACGAGACCATCCACATACACGCTAGCAGCCTGTATCGGCCCACGTCAGTCGTCAACGAAATAAATCCCACTTATTTTAACAAAATCTCAGGTTTTAAAATGTTTAGTAGACGTAATTAATAATGGTTACGTCTGCAGTACCTGGACGTAACTCGTCTAAGAAAAGAAACCCACAGAATTATTAATTTCACACGTAAACACAAGAATGTTTAACTGCCGAAATGCAATGTTTTAGAATTGCTACGATTTTTTTAAGTGAACACCTTCTTGAGGCGCGTTGGGCATTTTTTGAAATGGGGAAAAAACTATTGAACTCGCGCCACTATTACCGTAATTAACACCGCTTCGGATGTGTTCGGCTGTCCTCGGGACGTACTCGGTTTTAATGTACATCCGATATGTCAGTGAGTGATGGCAAAGTATTCTGTTTGTGTTTGTTTTCACTTCTGTCGGCACTCCCGGAGTGCCACTGTTTATTTTTTTACACAAATGGTTGCGGAAATTGATCCCTTTTTGTCACATTAATGCTTTGAATGCATTGGAATTACATTAAAAATAATAACAAATACTTTTTCAAATTCACGCTATCTCTAACGTCACTTTTATAGACCTACTAGAGATTAACGTTAATATATAGTGTCAAATTAAATGAGCTAGAGAAACTCCGCAGTCGTTATGGGTATGGATACGTAAACATGATCAAATAAAAAAGAAATTAATTTAATGGGTTTTTTTTGGGTCATCAACCGCAGGTAGAGTAGTGACTTGAAGTTTTCATCAGTTTAAAAAAATCTGTTTTATTTCGGCAACCTTCACTGACGTGATATCTAAACACGATAAAAAAAAAAAAACAACAGACTTTCTCAAACCGTACTTCAAGTATTAAACCACAACCGCTCACCCCAAAAAATAATTTTTTTTTTAATTTTTTTTCGTGTTAAATATACCTCGTCTGTGGAGTTTCGCTAGCTAATTTAAATTGACCCTGTAGTTAAATGTTAAGCGTTTAACCTTAAATTAATTAAATATATTTATAAGATTGTACATTCTCACCCTTGTTTGAATAAATAAGTTTTCGAATTTGAATTTATCATAATATCTAGTCTACAATCTTACCTTTCTGTCCACCGCTGAATCCTCTCCAGTTGGCGAAAATGATGATGGGCAGACCTTCGCGGGAGAAGTCGTTGATGGCCTGAGCAGTCTTGTAGGCAGAGTCGGGGAACCATACCTGTTTGTAACGATAAAAATTAAGGTGGATATTATAAATGTGCACTTTTCCGTGAGGGGTCCGTGGCTAAATAATAACAGCCGCACAGGTCGATCGATTAGGTTAAGCTACGCTTGCCGCGGTTGGTCTGTGGATGGGTGACCATCTTTACATACTGAGACCCCTCCGTGCCTCGGAAAGCACGATAAGCCGTTGGTCCCGGCTGTCATTCGTGGATCTTTGACAGTCGTTACGGGTAGTCAGAAGCCCGAAAGTCTGACAACCAGTCTTACCAAGGGGTATCGTATTACCCAATAACTGGGTTGTGGAGGTCAGATAGGCAGTCGCTCCATGTAAAATACTGGTATTCAGCTGCATCTGGTTAGACTGGAAGCCGACCCCAACATAGTTGGGAAAAGGCTAGGCAGATGATGATTATAAATGTGCACTTTTCTAATGAGATGACTCCTGAAGACTGCGTTATTAAACGCTATGTTAGACACATGTTCAGGTCAGTACATTCGAATCGACTGTATTTGTGGACAGTACAATCGGCTTTAATCCGGCTCGTGCCGGACCGGACGACTTCGTTCGGCATCGCCCCTCGCTTAATCATGTTCAGTGTTCGGCACAATTCGAGCTAACCTGAACGGCTTTCTACCGAAGCCCTCATCTATTTGTACATGAGTAACTTTGTGCAAAACATTTGCTTGGAAACGACTTTCATTTTTGTTGTGAAAAGCGTATTAAAAGTTAAGTTATTTGAAACTAGTTTTTGTAAGAAAAATTACGTCTACAAACTTGGAACTTTGATATTCCGTATTTTCGTAACCAGAAGGTTCCCAGGTATAGTCAAGTGCAAAAAAAACAACGGCAAGAACAAGTGACTCTCAGTTTCGTTAAGACTACGAGTTTTATGACATTAAATCCAATGCGTATCAGCATTATAGTACACAGGTGTCTTTGGCGTTAATATAGTTTTCGACGCAGATTCCGATAATCGCAATAACTCGATTTTGGATTATTTTGACTTGTGCCACCCTTTATCTAGGTGTGCGATATATCCGATTGTGCCGCCCAGCTATGCCGAATCATGCCGACCCGAGATGATAGACTTAAGCAGCTAGTTACTGACCTGTCCAGCCTGTTGCAAGGTCTTGGCTTCAGAGTCCATGTTAGCGGGATCGGCGGGCAGTGTCAGCTCTACTGTCCTCGTTTCTACGGCGACCACCCCTATTGGGATACCACCGAGACGGGCACGACCTGGAAAGAAAATAATAGTACATTACTGCAGCGGCCAGCAAAGGAGGCATTGATGGATGAATCGTGTAAGTGTGGGCCGAGGGGAAGCCGAGGCACACATAAGTACGTAAGTCAATTCCTTTTCAAAATCAATGACGTACAAGGAACAACAATAATTTTTCCCGCGGTAAAGTGTTCATTTGTTTTTTTTATTTTTAATATACAGTTTTAGTAGCAAGACAGTTCGAAATTTAAATAAAACTTTTGATAAGTTACCTCCTTGGTTGCCACGTTTTGGAGTAAAAGATCGTTCTATTTTTTAATTACACGATAGATATGAGTTTACTATGTAATTTATTTGGCCGCTAAACCACGACAGATATAGATTTTCATGCAACTTTTGCCGGCCGCTGCTCGCATGTATTTGGCCAGTACAGCAATTTCGATTTATCTCGAAGAAGATTGTCAAAATAATGCTCAAATTCCCAAGCATGTTTGAGAAAAGTAGAATATTCTTTATTATGTATACCGTATAAATCCCTACATAGTATAAAACAAAGTCGCCAAAATGTCTGTACGCGCATAAATCCCGAATAACTGCACCAAATTGGATAATTCTTTTTTTGTTGTGTTCGGTATTGCCAGGACAAATATTATCGATAAGTAGTTTTCTGAGACGTGTAATAAATATTTTATCGTTTTTTTTTTTTCCATTTTTATGTCGTTAGGTATTTTATTATATATTTTAATTGATATGAGGATTTGTACCGTGTAATTTTAGACTAGATTGTGGTATTAAGAGCGTGTTTTCAAATCGTGAACGCGGGCGTATCTGCGAGGTTGATCTGTAATATAATGTACTAGCTTCTTCCCGCGACTTCGTCCGCGTGAAATTTCACCCTCCCCCATTCACCCCCTTAGGGAGTGAATTTTGAAAAATCCTTTCTTAGTGCACCCCTAGACCTCATAAGGAACCTACGTGCCAAATTTGGAATCTCTAGACCCAGCGGTTTGGGCTGTGCGTTGATATGTCAGTCAGTCAGTTCTCCTTTTATATATATAGATTAATGTCTACTCACCAGTGATAACGGTCTGAGCCCAAGGCCGCATGATCTCATCCCAGCTGCCCACGTCGAAGAAGCCAGGCCGCGCCGCGTCGCCCGTCAGCATGAGGCGCGGGTCGTGCGCGGCGCGGGGCGGCACCCACTCCACGGGCCGCTCCACCGGGTCCGACACGCGCAGCATCGGGACCATGCTCAGCTTGTCCTGGGGACGGCGGGAGGGTTAGAACGCTCGAATGGACATATTTTTTACTAAATTAAAAGAATGAGTATTTTTGTATAAAGAAACAAAGACAGAAAAATGCGTTTATTGGCATTACAGCAAAATAACCTGCAGCACCAACAACACTGATTTCCGATATATTATGACCCCGATTTTGACCGTGGGAATAAAATTACCTAAACATGACCCCGAAACTAAAAATACCACTGATCCTTACTAAGAGTTACCGGAGATTCGACTCTTAACAGAAATTACCCCATACTTTGACTTTTACAAAAATTAGGGTAATTTTGACCCCTACCAAAATTACTCTATTTTTTACTCCTACCTACTAAAAATGACCTTAATATTGATTCCAACTTTAAATGATCCCAAAATTTTTCCCCCCAAAAATGAGGCTATTTTAGAGTTCAGCTTGTGCTCGTGAGCTTACCTTGGGCACAAACGAGAGCCACCTGAGCGCGGTGCTGACCGCGTCCAGGTCGGTGGGCGCGACGGCGTGCGTGACCCCGTTGTGGTGCATGACCTGCTGCCCGCCCAGCTGGTTGTTGCTGGCGTACACGGCGCGCCCGAGCACCTTGTTGAGGGCCGCGTACCCCGTGAGGATGATGTACGAGGACTCTACTTGGATTACACGGTGGCCTAATCTGTGGAGGAGAACAAGTATTGGCGCTTGTGACGTCCCGGTGAGGGCGTGACACACGGCCATAGTAAATGTACGTATTGCTACTTTGACGACGTCATCTGTTCGTTCCACCCGCTAAACACCTCCCACCTGGACATGAGTTACCTTGGGTAACCTGGAAGTCTTTAAACAGACTCCGGACTCAGGTTGGCCGAAGCAAGGAAACCCTGTTCAGGTGGAGATTTATAGACGACTCCGCCTTGGAATGTAAATGTGGTGCAGTTCCACAAATGATGGGACACTTAATATCGTGTCCTGCGTGTCCTGTCAGCTGCACGTTACAGGAACTGATGGACGCTGGTGATGGCGCTAAACAGGTAGCCGAATTCTGGGCCGAGTACATTTAGATTGCTATCGACACGCTAAGAAGAAGATCTCGTTCTCATTGACGTCTCGGTGGCCTTAGAGTGTATTCATGTATAGTAAAATTGCACAGTGCTGCACAGCCCACCCCATTTCAAGTTAAACATCATCATCATCATCATTCACAGTCAACTAAGTTGATTTCAGAGTAACTAACACTACTGAAAATAGTTATAAAAATGTTTGAAGTTGTAGCGTAAACTGAACTTTATTGTGTAGGAATTAAAGTTGTTTTTCCATTCATTTGTTTACATTTTGGCAAATAAATCGCGAACGCAGATTAGAACGCCATGCCATACCAACGTAACCCGAAGCCAAGTAATCAGATAGGAACTTGTCGGCGCTTATCAGCGACGGTTCACGCTGGTAAATCGGCGCTGGATACTACCAGCATACATACATAAATACACCCTTACCAAGTGACTGGGTTATGGAAGTCAAATAGGCACACACATCACATAATCAGCCTATAACGTTCCCACTGCTGGGACACAGGCCTCCTCTCAGTGAGAGGGAGTGGGCCGTAATCCACCACGCGGGCCCAGTGCGGGTTGGCAGATGTCACATGTCTTCGAATTTTTTGGTTCTAGGACATGCCGGTTTCCTCACGATGTTTTCCTTCACCGTTTTGAGAGCAGTGGTGATGAAATAATTTACACAAAGTAAAGCGTCCGTCTGGATTTGAATCTACGACCTACAACTCGTAAGTCGCGGCCGTTACCAATTGGCCACAACTGCATCCGGTCAGACTGGCAGCCGACCCCAACATAGTTGAAGAAAGGTTAGTTACATAAGCCACATACCTAACAACATATGAGCCGATACCGATGGCGCGGCAGGTGACTATGGAGATGGTGACGATGTCCTCGTACGCCTGCGCAGTCTCGCCGGCGATCAGACCCGCGTCACGTAGGCATTCAACACCAAGACCGTCTTCTTTGCCTGAGGAAGAGAAATATAATAAATCATTAGATACAGTATGTTAACTAACAGAGGGCGTTCCCGTTAACCCGCAATAGTATAGCATCCATACATGCTAAAAAAAATATTACCATTCGAAAATAAAATGTTTTTATTTTTTTTTTATATTAAAATATTCACTAAAAATGTTAAATTGATACGTAAAAGAAACACTGTACCGCGTACTTGAAGGACGGCAACGTCGCAATTTATTTATGAATGACGGGCCGCGTGTGCGGCGATCTTTTACGTATCAATTTAACATTTTTAGTGAATATTTTAATATAAAAAAAATATAAAAACATTTTATTTTCGAATGGTAATATTTTTTTAGCATGTATGGATGCTATACTATTGCGGGTTAACGGGAACGCCCTGTTAGTTAAAATACTGTATAATAATGTTTCAAAACGAAATACTGTTGATTGATAAGCGCATCACTTAGGTTATATCTATGTAACCAGTCTAAGATCTATTCAAATTTATGTTCTTTCAAGTTAAAAAAATATCAACTTTATTTCAATGGTAATTACGTTGATTTCAGAGTGACGACAACAGCTCGACCGAATTGGTTAATTTTCTTTTTAAATGTTCGTTATAGTCTGAATAAGGTTTATAGGGAAGGAAAAATTAGAAAAGTTGCCAGGTAAATTGAAAAAAAAAAAAAACGGTAATCTGAAAATTGTTTTCTGTCGACAGGACAACGTCGGTGGGGTCAGCTAGTAATGAACAAGATTTGACTTGAAATAGGATGGGAAAATATAGAAGAAGGTTTTTATAGCAACCGTATGGGTCGTTCTTCAAGGTAAAGCAATGCTTCACGAGGTTGTTCATGGGTGACCATCCAATATACACCAAGACCTCTCCGTACTTCGGAAAGCACGTTAGGCACTTGGTCTATTCATTATACTTTACTGCTAAAAAATAAAGACGCTGCCAATTTCAAACTTTTTTCTTTGTTTCCTTTCATACGTAAAGATGCGCCAAAATCTGGGGTCAATATAAGATTTCTGAAGTCTCCATTGGTTAACGCAGATTCCATTTAACTTACTTGTACTTAAACCAGAGTCCAGACACGCGACAATGTACTCTATTATAAATAGTATAAGGCAGTAACTCACCAATAATATCAGTGATCTTATAACGGGACTCGCCTTCGTCTTCAATGAGCGTGGTCTTCACTGAGCCCAGTGCACCTAGAAAGAAAAAAAAAGGAAAAAATTATTGCCAACACAAAAATAGTAAAAAAAATGCATTGTCTTTGAAACTGAATCAACGTGTAAAATTTCAACTCCTTAGCATAAGAGGAAGTGGTTTTAATTTAGCTTGCAAGATTTGACCTATACGTACTAACCTACATGGCACGTTAAATACAAGCTTTTAAAATATTATGCAAGATGGCAAAACACTAAGGGTCAGCAAATGATGAGGAGTTTGCAGCTGAGCTACAAAGCTGATTTAGGCTCCGTTTCCACCAAAAATGAACGAGGATGCGTAGCGAGGGATGTGCGTAAAACTATCCAATAACAACACTAGCCTAGCTCAAGCCATGAAAATGAAGCGATGTTATTGGTTAGTTTCGCACACGCTACGCATCCTCGCTCATTTCTGTTGGAAACGCAGCCTTCTCGCAGGGTGCTCCCTAATTGCCTAACACACTATCAATTTCAATCTGAATCCTTTTGAAGGATATTGCTAATCCATTGCTTCATATGTTCGAAAAATTTATCTGCTCAACAACTCGAATAACGCAATGAATGTTGTTGAACTTAGCCCGCAGATGTATGAACGGTAGAAGTAGCAGTTGGGTCTTCTGTAGTTTCCGCCTACCCTCATGCAGAAGAAGGCATTTAAACCCACGTATGTAAAGTAACAGTGCGCAGTGCTGCTCATCCTCAGTATATTTGAAGTTAAACAAATATCAACTTTATTTCAACGACTATTAAGTTGATTTCAGAGTGACTAAGATTACTATTGAGAAAGTTATAAAAATTTTTTGAAGTTTTAGCGTAAACTGAACTTTATTGTGTAGGAATTAAAGTTACTTTCCATAAACTCGTATTTGTTTATATTATTGGCAAATAAATCGCGAATGCAGATTATGTATATAAATACCTAGTTTAGAGTATGACTCGGGCGTCAGGTACAGGTACTTGAACCCGCGGTCAGGTCGCTCCGAGTCGAGCCACGCCACGTTGAACTCTGACTTCACCTCTTCGGCGACGCCTATACGGGCTCCGGAGTTTACACTGATGTATACCTGTGTGGACGGAGAGAGGAGATTAAGAAATTTGAAGTAAATAATACTGCCGTCATAAGGAAAACGGGCATAACAACCATTTTTCCCGAAATTGAGTTCTATACATATTCGGAATCAGAAAAAAAGGCCCATCTGCTTAATATGTTTTGTACAATTTCGGAAAAAATTTTAGTTATGCCCTTTTTCCTGATGACGGCAGAATAGAGATGACATATTGCGACAAGGTTTAGAATCGTGAAGCTTGTTTTCCTAAGAGTATAACCAAACTACTGAAGTGCGAAATTGTGAAAACTTTTAAGACATAATGATGTACGAGGTCAGTAGTGGATCGTCCATTACATACCGAGACCCCTCCGTGGCTCGGAGAGCACATTAAGCCGCTGGCGCCAGCTGTCATTCTTGGATCTTTGACAGTCGTTACGGGTCGTCGGAATCTAACAAGTCTTACCAAGGGGTTGTATACTTGAAGAGGTCAGATAGGCAGTCGCTCCATGTAAAATACTGGTATTCAGCTAGACTGGAAGCCGACCCCAACTATGTTGGGAAAAGGCTAGGCAGATGATAAAGGTGGGAATTTTAATGGGTTAAATTATTCTGTAAAATACTTACCCTAGGTATCTTGAGCTCCCTAGCGTACACGGAGGCCTTGTAGTACACCCAGTCCTCGGCGGGCCCGAACGACCCCATGTAGTATGTCAGGTCGTTAGCGATCAGTATGATGTCGCGACCGTCGGGACATTCCGGGGTGTACAGGGTTAGCCGCCATGCTACCATACCGACCTGGAAATAAGGAATATTATAAATGATTTTATTTTATTTTTTGTAGTGAAAACTTCTTTAGGCGCGTTGGGCATTTTTTGAGATGGGAAAAAGAACCATTGCATTCGCGCCACTGTTAGGGCGGTTTCGCACTACGTCCGATTCGAATCCGAGAAATGTCGGTCCGAAGTGACCGTAGTCCTATTTGTATGAGGGGTTGCGTTCTAGATCCGAACTCGTCAGAATTTAGAACGTTCCCAATTCGGTTTGAAGTCGGATCTTTAATTCAGATTCGGATCGGATGTAGTGCGAAACCGCTCTTACCATAACCGACACCGCTTCGGATGTGTTCGACTGTCCTCGTGATGTACTCGGTTTTAATGTATATCCGATATATCAATCAGTGATGGCAAAGTATTCTGTTTGTGTTTTGTTTTCACTTCTGTCGGCACTCCCGGAGTGCCACTGTTTTTAGGGTTCCGTACCCAAAGGGTAAAAACGGGACCCTCACTGTCCGTCTGTCTGTCTGTTACCAGGCTGTATCTCATGAACGGCCCGACATGATTCATCGAGCAGTTGCCCGCCGGACACAACACCCGTCTGGTCGGAGGATCCTCCCTTTTCTAAGGAGGACGAGTGAACTTTACACCCTGTTCCTCGTACCTCTATAGACTGAAAGTAACTTTCGCCTCTAGCAGATTGGATATTTCAGAGTAAAAACCTACATTATTCTGTCCCGGCAGCCTGGTAACCTCGACGATGTTCCTCTCGCCGTCCGGTTCCACCACCAACTCCATTACAGTCATCACGTTGTCTGGCATAGGACCTAGAACCACAGATTACTGAATAGTTACTACGTAACAGATACTTCACTCAGTAGAAAATTTCCAATACCTATTACGATAATTGCCTACTCCCTCGCGTCAACAACCACTGTATGCTAAAATGCGCCTAAATGCTCAAGCGTACAGCAGTGATTGCTTCGCACCGCGCGATTCCACAGTAATCGCAGGGCTGCCTCTTCGATAAAATTAAATTAACATAACTTTTTATCTATGTTATTGAGAACTGTGAATATGTTCTGACTTTTATGTGGCAGTTAAAAATTTTATCATTTATAAAATATTTAACCAACTTAAAAAAAAGGAGGTGATCAGACATACAGGCCAAACTGAGAAGTTTGACTTGTATGGTTTGTAGGTATGTATGTTTGTGCGCGATAATCTTGCGTTTGGCTAAACCGATATCGATGCGGTTTTCAGAAAAGGATTTGTTACATACATTTAGGAGAATGTTTTAAAATAAGTATAATACTTCTTAGTTTGATGATGATCTTCGGAGATGTTCACTAGAAATGAAAAAAAAAAGCCTTAAAAAAAGAGAACCGACTTCAAATAAAGCACTAAGCCGTAAGAAATAATTTGTTTTTTTTTTTTATGTTAGTGCTAACAGCTGGTAATTACGAATCGAAAAAGCACCGACATCAAAGAAGAAATTATTTCTTACGGTTTAGTGTTTTGAAGTCGGTTGTCTTTTTTAAAGTTTGTTTTATTATATTTGTAAGTTTGTTTTGTTAGCACATAAGGCACCACACGGCATCGTAATACGCGTACGAACGAACAGCACTATTAAAATTGAACGGCGTGCGCGCGCTTCGCTTGCGAAAACCGCACTGAATTTGATCCGCCGGCGGACCGAGACCGCTCGGCTGGGCGGTAGGCACTTATAGCGCGCAAGTACATGGAGTGACGGAGGCCTGCTAGAACCCAAAACATTCATACATTTAGCACCTCTATTTTTTTTTTTGCAAATTACTTTATTTACCACTCGATACGCTTCCGTACCGTATTGAACATCAATCAATGTTATCGTAGGAGTCCTCTAAGCGCTGTTTACAAGTCCAAAACCCGAAAATTTTGTCAGTTTAAATCAAATAGACGACCGCTATTCTTCCGACGGCTGTTTGCTCTCGGGGGCAAGGTAAATCAGTTTATCGAAATGTGTCACTTTCGATACGATAGCCTGTCGGATGGTTGTGAATAGCTATGCTGAGCCTTAATTCACTATGACCACTTAATGATTCCCTACTTCGAAACCACGTCAATTCCTTTTCTAATACATTTATATTTATATAAAAATATCTGCCAAGGCTGCAATGGGAGACAGTAGGTCTACCACAAGCTCTTAACGCGATCCATTTTACGATCCAAATGCCGCTGAGAGTATTGGACGTCATGGTACGACTTTGAGCGATGCATTTTAGGAACCTAAACTGAAATGTCTTGCTTTTGAATCGTTTTTAATTAGATCATGGTAGGCCACCAGTATTCTGTGTATGGCCCAGTGCCACTAAAGTTTGGCAATTTTTCGGGCTATGTCGGTTATTATAAATGAAGGAATCTTTGTACTAACCCCCCTTACTAATAAACGTATTATATCAGATGCATAGTTACACACCGATTTCTCTCTTTCAGTCGTCAGTAATTTGACTTTCGAAAGAAGAAGACAAAGCGTTGTGTAACTATACAGACGGTATACAACGTTTATTAGTAAGGGGGTAATATATATATAATTTTTTTGTCATCTAATGACTCCTCCCGCTCTGGGTGGAGCGGAAGGGAGTGTCAGACTCTTACTGACTAAAACAAAAAAGGGGGGGGGGGTAATAATAAAACTGAAGACTTTGTTTGAACGCGCTGTCTGGAACTACCGGTCGGTATAGAAAATTCTTTTTGCATTTGATAGTTCCAATTCGTGAGGAAGGCTATATAACATCACGCACCTTCAACGCTACCATCTTCGATGCACTCCCTCCATCTCCTCTCGACCATTTGACGGAACATGTCGGGAATATCATACACGTATGTCGTGCCTTGTGATGTGGCCTATAAAAAATAAAAATATAAAATAAGTACGTTGACATAACGAGATAACGTTATCATTGTATCTCTCGGAGATAGGTGCGATTCGCAAATTTTGTTTTAGGTGCCATGTCACAATATTAATCAGTCCTCCAGACCAAATGGCAGCTAATCTTAGCGGAGACGAGCCATCCGTGTGTGCGCACACACAGGTGCACTCCCTCTTCTCTCACTCTCATAGTGCGATGGGGGGGCGACCCGACACGAGCGGAGAGAGATCAGTCGCAGGAGCAACGGTTTAACGTATTTTTTGTTTTAGGTTCCATGTAATAAAAAAGGGGGGGGGGGGACACCAATTGGTATAAACAAGGCAGAAATCTAGAATCCAGAGCTACTGAGAATTTCTTAGTGAAAAACTCCTGTAACATTTTACTCGACCCGGGGATTGAACCCAGATCTTCAGTCACGCTTGCGACGACTAGACCAACGAGAGAGTCAAACATATTATCAAATTATTTAGTGAAACTTTTTTGCCACGCGATATTGACCCATAAATTAAACTTACAAAAAGCTTAAACAAGAATTTATATAACATCGCGCTTCTAGTCACAAAGCAGCAGCAGTAGACGCCAGCACATCAAGCTACCCGAAACTGTCAAATTTTCCCAATCAACATTGAACCTTATGCTTTAGCGATAAAGTTGAAAATCTATTAAAGAAATTTGACAGATTGTAGTAGCTTGATGTGCTGGCCTCTGTACCATTAGTACACCCACATTTCGCCACTTATGTTTAAATCCCTAGTCACATAAATAAAAAAATTACGTAATTATTTTTATTGTCACACGAATTTAATCTCTAAAACAACCTAAATAAGGAACAATATCACTTACCAAGAACCTCTTCTGCTGCAAGTAATCTTTGGTAACATATGGAGTTGAGATCGGAAGCCCGTGCATGGGACCTTGTCTGGGTCCGAACGATTGGAACATTATCTGAAAAATAAAAGTTAAATTAATAAAGATTTTGTCAAGTTTTATGGTTGACCTCTACAGGATGAAATTGAAAACTTGCGACAAATTGAAATAGGAGGTGCAGTAACTTTTACATAATCATTATAAATTGTCATTCCCCAAATCTAAATTCTTGAAAAAAATCGTGTAATTATCGTCTTAGATAGTGCAAACTACGTTAGATCGCCTTCAAGTAAACACGAAATATCGCCGTTTTAGTAACACAAACAACAAGTTTTTTTTTCAATATTAACAACAAACAAAAAAAAACAACCGACTTCAAAAAAAACACTACAAAGTGATAAACAACTTCAATTTCGGAAGTCGGTGTCGTTGGTTCGGCATTTTCATTTTTTGACACCGACTTCCGAAATTAAAGTTGTTTATCACTTTGTAGTGTTATTTTTGTGAAGTGGGTTGTTTTTTTGTAAAAGTTTTTATTTTTCACTTTTTAGTTGTACCTACCCCACAAAAAATCAATTAACACTAGTGTTTTGAAGAATTGAAGACATCGAAAGTATGTTACTGTTAGCCTGCATCATCCCACTGTTGGGCAAAGGCCTCTCTCCCCATGACTTCCAGTTCTTTCGATCCAGGGCGAAAGTATGTAGATCACATTAATGAAATAATTATCAAAATTGCTTCATTACTTTTTGAGAAAACCGCGGACATACATACATACGGGCGAATACCGGACCTCCTTTTTTGAAGTCGGTTAAAAGTAAGAAAATTAAAGTATCAATTTTAGCGCGCGCCCGATGAGCAGATAGCCCGATGTTGATCGCATATAAAGTAAAATAGCTTACCACGCCAATCTTAGGGTCAGAAATCTCTTCATAAGTGTAGACATCTAACGAGTAGCCGGAACCGTTGGACAAACATAGTCTTACATTCTTGGTGGGCGCACCGGGACCTGTACCAAATGAAATAATTTTAAATGAAAACATCCAGTTTTTAGTCTATGAAATTTAAAAGTAACAGAATAAAATAGAATAATATTTATTATAAAACATGAGTATACATGAAATAATATTCGCAAGGTCTTAAAATAACAGGTAGATCTGCATGTTTTGCCATTTATGGCGTACAAAACAACATATTTTTGGCTTAAATAAACCATAAAAAATTAAAATTTTTGAGTCTACACAGCAAAATATGACATTTTAATAACTTAATCCTAATGCTAATTAAAAAAATAAAGTATTGTTTTACAGATTTAGGGGTCAAATTGTGAAATAACGTAACACACTATCATTCAGAATCTGAATAATTTTGAAGGATATTGCTATATCAATTGCTTCTTATTTTTTGTTTAGCCTATACTGTCCCACTGCTGGGCAAAGGACTTCCATAAGTCCTACCAAGAACTCTTTTCCCGCGCCACGTCGAACCAGCCCTAGCGGTACGCATCCAGGTCATCTCGCCACCTCCTTCAGGAGCGACCTCGGCGGCGCCGTCCGTCTCCAGGCCCCACAGTGTGGAGACTGTTGCCCAGAGGCCGTGACCCGTCTAATCCCATTTAAGACTGGCAGCCTTCTTACCTACGCTCGTGCTTCAAATTATGTTAAAAAAAATTGTCTGCTCAACAACGTAAATAACGCAATGGATGTTGTTGAACTGTCAAAATGAAAGCCATTGCCACTGTAGTGTGTTACGTAATTACCCCACAGGTAAGTCTGTGGCCAGGTGACCTTTCATTTCATATCGAGACCTCTGAAGCCTAGAAAAACACGTAAAGCCGCTTGTCCGGCTGCTATTCGTAGATCTTTGACAGTCGTTACGGATAGTCGGAAGCCTGGAAGTCTGATAGGCAGTCACAACATAGTTGGGGAAACGCTAAGCAGATGATTTGAAACTTACCAATACGCAGGGTGAATCTGATTTCGGCTTGTAATACCCTCAGCTTCCAGAGACGAGGTCCGTATCTCATTACCATGCCAAGTACGGACTCTTCAATCTGCAGACAAATAAAGTTATCGTTAATAAACGTCCACGGTTTTATCACGCCCTTAAAATACGAAGGCCTAGAACACACGCGTAAAGTTCACATTGCAAAAATTCATTCTTGTTGTAAACCAATATGTTACGAAATTTTCTTCTTCATAGCGTGTCGATGGCAATCTAAATAGACTCGGCCCAGAATTCGGCTACCTGTTTGGCGCCATCACCAGCGGCCATCAGTTCCTGTAACGTGCAGCTGACAGGACACGCAGGGCACAACATTAAGTGTCCCATCGTTTGTGGAACAGCACCACATTTGCACTCCAAGGCGGAGTCGTCTATGAATCTTCATCTGATCAGATTTTCCTTGCTCCGGCCAACCTGGGTCCGAAGTCTGTTTAAAGCCTATTTTGGGACGGTCACAAGACGAAATATTTGCAAAAATAAAGTCGTTTTTTTTTCGCACAAAATCGTTAATCGTAATAGGCTTTTACTCAGTATTTCTGAAGCCTGATTTATGATAATCGCGGTAATAAATCTTCACTTGGATTTATTTCATAGATTTGCCTTCAATTTAACTTATTTTCCTAGGCTACTTCCATCGATAATATCTTCATTAAATATTTTGAAATTAACAAATACCCTTTTCCCAATGTGTTTTGCAAAAAGCAGCTTTATACACAAAGAAATAGTTACGTTCTTACCTTAGCCGGATCCATGATGACAGTGGGTCCAAAGTTCAAGAATATGTGGTTACAATCTGTCCTCTTAGCGAGCGGGTGCGAGAATGCCACCTCCAACTCATCCATGGCTTCTAGTAGTACCCTGGGGAAGGAAAACGACATATCATTTACTAGCTGTTACTCGCGACTTCGTTCTTTACATACTGAGACCCCTCCGTGCCTCGGAAAGCACGTTAAGCCGTTGGTCCCGGCTGTCATTCGTGGATCTTTGACAGTCGTTACGGGTAGTCAGAAGCCCGAAAGTCTGACAACCAGTCTTACCAAGGGGTATCGTATTACCCAGTAACTGGGTTGTGGAGGTCAGATAGGCAGTCGCTCCATGTAAAATACTGGTATTCAGCTGCATCCGGTTAGACTGGAAGCCGACCCCAACATAGTTGGGAAAAGGCTAGGCAGATGATGATGACTCGCGACTTCGTCTGCGTATTTGTATTTCATATTTTTTTTATAGGGCCTACCAAGAAACAATCATTAACTAAAGATAAAACATACCTAAATTGCCTAAGAGGTACAACTTTTTTTTTGAATAATATTTTTAAATGAAATATTGATTACTCAGAACGTCAAATCTATAGCTTTGTGACAGTTGCGTGTGCGCACAGATTATTAATAACCGGCGGCGGCGCGTAAGTCATTGCCCGGAATGTTACCACTTCATATTTTGTCATGTTCATTCCATCTTTTTGTAATGTACCTTTCATTATCATAAGCCTACATGGGCACTTATGAACCGTCAGAAGCTAGGCACAGTTCCAATTTTCTGTCTCTTCACTGTATAGAGCTCCATTCTGAATTTAAAATAAAAGATTCCGACGAACTGAGAACCTCCTCCTTTTTTTGAAGTCGGTTAAAAGTAGTCGGGAAATCCCAAAACTGGCATGTGAATAATATATTTAACTAATCAAAAACATCTGAAGAAAAAAATTAAAGGCTTCAGCTAATATATGGAGGTGTATAGATATACACCTCCTATAAGTAGTAATCATCTGCAGAGCCTTTTCCCAACTAGTTGGGGTCGGCTTCCAGTCGAACCGGATGCAGCTGAGTACCAGTATTTTACATGGAACGACTGCCTATCTGACTCTACAACCCAGTTACTGGGTAATACGATACCCCTTGGTAAGACTGATTGTCAGACTTTCGGGCTTCTGACGACCCGTAACGGCTGTCAAAGGTGTACGAATGACAGCCGGGACCAAGGGCTTGACGTGCTTTCCGAGGCACGAGTCTCGGTATGTAAAAATGGTCACCCATCCTCAGACCAACCGCGGCCATCGTAACTTAACCTGATCGATCGACCTGTGCGGCTGTTATTATTTAGCCACGGGCCCTTCAGGTAAAGTAGTAAAGTAAGCAAGAATAAATTTGGAAATCAGTAAATTACCTCTCTCCTTCATTCTGCAGGTACTCGAAGCTGGCCTCTTTGGTGATGAGGTCCTGGTGTCTGATGATGGAACGGATGAAGAACCTGTAGTCTGTCACCTCTTGCCCCTTCTTCACCTGTAGACGATATAAAACAAAGGGTATGTTTAAGATGATTCCTTCAATGTAGCCCGACAAATTCAACCTTTCTCTTCGTGTCAGGCGTTGGTTAACCTTTTAAGCGCTTGGCTAAATATTCATTGCCGTGCCCCTAGCGCCCGGCTACAAATCGATAAAATAATACCTACAATAAATAAGGAGGAAAAATCGTTGTATTGATTAAAAAATAGTCAAAAAGTTTTTTCTCTATTTAATAATGGTTTGTTGTACCACGCAGTTAATAGAACAAAAATAGAACGAAAAAGTCATGCATGTCTCTGTCGCAAAAATACGACACGAGCGGTAGAGGCATGGAAATATGTCAAGCGGTCAAAAGGTTAACATCACGTAGTCGTTGCGTAGACTTGATTTTTTTATGATTTTCTCACCTTAGCCTTGCCCAGATACAGATGCATCTTCTGGTTGCTGGTGGGCAGCGCCTCGAGCTCGTAGCTGCGCATGCGGTACAGTTCCAGCTGGAAGGCTGACGCTGGCTCCAAGTGCCGGTAGATCGTGTCTTCGGTGAAGTCGTTGCGGGCGCGGAAAGTGAAGAACTTGGGGAATTGACGCCTGGAAAGAGATGCTGGGGGTTAGTTTTAGAGTTACATAGATAGAGGGAAGTAATAGAGTAAGATAGAGCATAATCAGCCTATAATGTTCCTACTGCTGGATCTCGATGAGAGGGCCATGATTCGCCACGCGGGCCCAGTGCGGATTGTTGGTGGATGTCACAAGTCTTCGAAATTTTTTGGTTCTAGGACATGCCGGTTTCCTCATGATGTTTTCCTTCACAATTTTGATAGCAGTGGTGATGAAATTAAACTGTAGTAGTCAAATTAAAAAAGTAGTGCCTGTCTGGGTTCGAACTCACGGCCTACTACTCGTAAGTCGGGGCCGATACCACTGGGCCACCACTGCTCTCTCTATAGTAAAAGTGCGCAGCGCTGCACACGCCCACCCTATTTCAAGTTAAACAAATATCAACTTTAAATCAATGAAAATTAAGTTGATTTCAGAGTGACTAGCACTATTGAAAAAGTTATAAAAATGCTTGAAGATGTAGCGTAAACTGAACTTTATTATGTAGGAATTAAAATAATTTTTCCATTAATTCATATTTTTGGTAAATAATTCGCGAACGCAGATTATGTCCAGCAGTAGCCTGCAATATGGTGCGTTTAAGGCTCCTGGAGGACCCTGAAGATATACTCACTTGATAAGCAACATGAAGGTGATCCTCCTGATCCTCTTCTGGTGCAGCTCGTGCCGGTGTGCGCGGCAGAAGTTGCCGAAGCGACGCGAGACAGCGCTGTCGTCACTCTCGCCGGTGTCGCGGACACCGATCATCAGGATGTGGATGGGTTCTAGAGGGGCCTGCGAGAAACGATATCAACATTACTTTTTTTATTTGAAATGGACTTGCTCTTGACTCTAGTCTAGGTCAAAGGTGAGAGAGACAAAGCCGATTATTATATATTATATCGATTATTACAACAACTTGAAATCAATCAAAAAGGGACAGCAAGGAAGAGAAGGCAGAATCACTAAAATAAATTAACTGCTGAAATGTAAACGTCATCATTTTGAAATTACATTATTTTTTCCTTTTTTGGGTTCTGTACCCAAAATATGCCAACGGGACCCTATTGCCAAGGCTCCGCTGTCCGTTCGTCCGTCTGTCTGTCACACGGCTGTATCTATGCCCGTCAATATCGGTCTAGCCGTTTCGGAGATTAGACGGAACAGACAGACAAAAAAAAATTGGTTTTTTGTTCCGTATTTAAGCGAATAAAAAAATTCATATTCCTAAGCATTTAGTAAAAAGCTGTTATTTTGAAATTACAGTCACTTCTAATTTAATATATTTTTGTATAGATAGAAATATAGGTATTTACCTCGTTATCAGCATCAGCAGGTTTGAAGTCCATGCCAACATTAATGCTAGTACTGTTGTCCCGACTTTCACTGCCTTCCTGCAACGCTGCTAAGTCCTGCAACGAAATACCTTGTTACCATCTTGTCTTCTACAAAGTGCTGCGAAAAAAAATTCTGCTGTTTCATACAAAAGTTCAATACCTTCTTGACCAAAATGTATGAAACAGCAGATTTTTTTTTTTTGTGATTTCAGAGTTGGTCTCATAGTGAAAGTTGTTCAGTTCGATGGTCTAAAGCACCTCTTAAAGTTTGTAAGGTTAATTTTTTAACATCTTATATAGTCGGTCTTTGAGATTACCCGATTTCCCCAAGAGACACTGGATGTTCGTTGGGGTAATTTTTACTTCACTTCAACGCCATTTTGTAACAAAAAGTGGGGTCAGTTTTAAACAATATTGGCTCATTTTAATGTTCATATCACCATTTTATAATTAAGGTTTTCAGAAAGAGGGACATTTTTAACCACTTTTGTGATAATTTTACCCACTTTGGGGTACTTCTAAAATCTTTATGGTGGCAATCTGAACCCAAAATTAAGGTAATTTTGAAATGGTTGTAGGGTAATTCTGAACATCACTTTATGTTCATCCTGAATGACAATAAAGTCATGCGAGAGTCATCACAGACTCATGGGGTTACTATAAACAAGGACGTCGGGTCATTTTAAACCACGTTGGGGGTTATTTTGACCCACTTTGGATTTGGGGGTAATTTTTATCTTACATACATAAATACATAATCAGCCTATAATGTTCCCACTGCTGGGACACAGGCCTCCTCTCAGTGAGAGGGAGTGGGCCGTAATCCACCACGTGGGCCCAGTGCGGGTTGGCAGATGTCACATGTCTCCGAATTTTTGGTTCTAGGACATGCCGGTTTCCTCACGATGTTTTTCTTCACCGTTTTGAGAGCAGTGGTGATGAAATAATTTACACAAAGTAAAACGCCTGTCTGGATTCGAACCTACCGCCTACAAATCGAAAGTCGCGGCCGTTACCACTTGGCCACCACTGCTCTCGCATTTTATCTTACTTTGGGGTAAATTTCGGAGCAATTCTTCACTCACCTCTCTCCTACAAGTGGCGGAGCTGGCGAAGTCATGCACCAGGTCGAGCAGCTCGTCAGAGTACTGCACAAACTGGTCGAAGGACTCGAACGAGGCCAGCGCGCCGGTGCGGTGGTGACACTTCCTCATGGCGGCGGTGCACAGCTCGGCGGGAATGCCTTCCGCGTCTGTACCCGATGCCAGCTCGATCTCTGATTGGCTGATGGGGATCCTGTGAAAGAACATGGAAGATTGGTATGTGAGTTTGGAGAAATAGGTTGAATACATTACATATATACATTTTTTTTGTGTTTTTTTGTGCGTGTGCGTTGTAGATACCGCTACACCACAACGTCACATGCGAACAACGCGTCATACTGACGTCACGTAAAATCGTGCATCGCGCAAGCAGAGTTTACCGCGCAACTATATAACGGTCCGACATGAATCATCGGGCAGTTGCCCGCCAGACACAACACCCGTCTGGTCGGAGGATCCTCCATTTTCTATGGAGGATGAGTGAACTTTACACCCTGTTCCTCAAACCTCTATACCAGGTTATTTTTCAAAGACCAGCCAAATTTAAGGGTGCGGTACAGACCATCAAACTGAACAACTTTCTCCATGGGACCAACTTCGTAATCGCGGATAAAAATTCAGCCGTCCCATACGTTTAGGTCGAGTAGGTATTGAAGTTTTCTATGGGACAGTTGATAAATTTTTCGCGATTACGATATTGGTCCCATGGAGAAAGTTGTTCAGTTTTATAGTCTGCACCACACCCTTGGCTGGTCTTTGAAAAATAACCCTGTATAACTTTTTTCAACATAATACTATATACAGACAGATGTTTTAAATTCTTTTACTGATATTATGTATTGCAGTTTGTTGTGCAAGTAATGGATGTATCTATTCATATTTTGTTAAATGAGTAATTTTTCCAGGCCGTCATTATAAAATAATCCTGTAATAGTTTCATCTCAGGATTCTTATGACACTTTCAGTCTTACCGCGTCATTTCAGTATTATCGTGTTACCCAGTAACTGGGTTGTGTGTGGAGGTCACATAGGCAGTGGCTCCATGTAAAATACTGGTATTCAGCTGCATCCGGTTAGACTGGAAGCCGACACCAACATAGTTGGGAAAAGGCTAGGTAGATGATGATGCCTGGGCTACTAACGTACCTGTTAGGGTGTCCAGTAGGCAAAATAAACTGGAAGTGGACGACGCCCAGTTCTCCTGACAACGCCAAGTGCTGCAGGCAAGTGATGTCGTATGACGTGTATGCTCTCCGGACGTATACTTCTAGAGCTGCGTTGCAGACCTGCGGAAGACACGTACTTATGAGTAAATTCAAAAGATTCTTTCATTCGGACGTTTTCGCATTCGAAGACGATGCTTTGTGAATCTTATATGAAAAAAAAAACAGTAATTAAAAAAATTAAAAAACCCGACTGCGGTAAAATACACAAGAAAAAAAAATGTAAAAACTAAAAACAAGCTCATTTTAAATTAAATAAAAGTTGGAAGCAGACGGGATCCATACTATTTTTATTATATTTTCAAATTCAAATGGGTCCCGTCTGCTTCCAACTTTTATTTAATTTAAAATGGGCTTGTTTTTAGCTTTTCAGTTTCTTGTGTCACTCTCACGGTAAATACGAATCTAACGACCGACACCTGTCAAGCTGAAATCGATTAAGCCGTTTAGGCTACAGAGCGTGCCAAACAATTATAAATACATACATACAAACATACATACTCTCGAAAAACATAACCTTCCTTCCGGCGCAGTCGGGTAATGAAAAGATTCCATCTATCATGCAGCCTAAAATAGTTATTTCAAGAGTTGTAATCGACTCACGAATATAAACAACTGTGAGAACGACTCCGAAATATTGATAAATATATGCAAACATCAAATTCATAATAAAACGCTCTCATAATGTATGAAATCCCTTTTCCCCCAATGGTTTCTCTATGGTCTTCTATTGAATGTTGTTTATGAGTACTTGCACTCCCTGGAAGGATAAGTAAGCGTTCTTCCTCCTCTGTCCTACTATGCTGTGCCCGACAGGGTTCATAATTGTACCAATAATTTTAAGCCTACCAACTGTTTTACCAATATGCATGAATTGGGATTGTAATAATATGCTTGCTGACAACATTAAAGTTACCCATTTTTTTTTATATTCCTTGGGACCCTGGGGTCCCGGTCCTTTGGATATATGAGGGGCCGAAGCCAACTCGCTGAGGTCCGTTAGACGTTTTTAATGAAATGAGGCACTAACCGAAGATTATCCCTGTACGTACTATGCACGTGCACGCAACCAGTAGGACTATTACACGATATGAAAACAAAGATATTGGATTATGTTATTACCCAGTTTTTTTTTTTTTGAATTTATATATCTCGGGACCATGGGGTCCCGGTCCTTTGGAAGGCGTACGAGGGGCCGAAGCCAACTCGCAGAGGCCCCTTAGGAAATTTTAATGAAATGCGGCACCGTCCGACGATTATCCCTGTATGCACTATGCAAGTGCACCCAAGGATAACCCCCGGTTGGTGTAGGACTATATACCCAGTTTTATTATTATCCCTAGAAACTTGCAGAAAACAGTCGTGTATTACGCGAGCAAAGCCACGGTCACAAACTACTACATACTTCATAATCATAACGAATTTCACCCATCAAAGAAAAATTACTTCACAAAGAAATTGTTTCTAATTAAAACACAATCACTGTTACTCATTACGAGGTAAAAGAATAATTGAATCATGAGCTTATTTAAATCAATTACTGCTTGAATCAAAAGCTTAACGCCCCAGGCAATTTCTTTTGATGGAAGGAAATTACTGGTAATGTTTTAATTTTTATTAATAAGACAACTTTCTATTGAGCATTCATAGTTCTGCAATTTTTTTATGAAGACAGCACTACAGTAAGCTATATTGTTAAGGCGATTTATTTGAAGTATAAGACCGAATCTCATTGGTAATTAGATAGATTGGATTGTTCTTTTTTAATTTAGTGAGCCAATTACAACAGCTGACAAGAGATTTGTCAACAGAAGACCAATTCCCGTAATTAAAAACGTACAAAATCTAGTCGCAATCTCATCAAGACAAATAGACCTATGAGAGTGAGGCAAGAGGGAGTGCACCTGTGTCTGCGCGCACACTTTTGCACTATAATATATCCGCGCTAAAGGCTAGTCTTCGTTTAGATAGGCCGCCGTGGCCGAAATACAGTCTGGAAAAGACTTTATTTTAAGACAAATAAGAGGTATTTTGACAGAGTGAGACTGAGATTATTAGCAGAGGATCAGTCAGTCAGAACTTTGAATTTTATATATATAGATGGGTGTTACCATTTTTTTTTCTGAAGTACTAAACAGTTTTAAGAAATTTGCAGGTGACAATGGACGAAGAGCTAGAATTTAAACCGTTCAGCGATACATACAAGATGATAACATTCGCGTTGAGCGTCGGCATGATATACCCGAATCCGAGGACCGAAAAATGGAGATTGGCCAGTATACGTAAGATAATATCTAAGACTTCTTTTATTTTATTTTCCTGATAACCTAACCGACCTTTATATAACGATCCCCTCCGTGCGTCGGAAAGCACGTTAAGCTGTTGGTCCCAGCTGTCATTGGTGGATCTTTGGCAGTCGTTACGAGTAGTCAGAAGCTCGAAAGTCTGACAACCAGTCTTACCAAGGGTTATCGTATTACCCAGTAACTGGGTTGTGGAAGTCAGTTAGGCAGTCGCTTCATGTAAATACTGGTACTCAGCTGCATCCGGTTAGACTGGAAGCCGACCCCAACATAGTTGGGAAATGGCTAGGCAGATGATGACTTTTGGAATAGACTATAAACTTTATGAAATATGTTTTTCTTTCTTTTTTTTTTTACTTGCCTTTAATGTCCCACTGCTGGGCAAAGGCTCTTTCAAATCTTTCCAAGGATCAATCAAAATCAATCAACTCAGCCTATTGCAGTCCACTGCTGGACATAGGCCTCTCCCAGGCTGCGCCACAACACCCTGTCCTCCGCCTTCCGCATCCAGTCCGTCTCAGCCACTTTCTTTAGGTCGTCCGTCCATCTAGCTGAGGGGCGTCCCACACTACGCTCGCCGATACGCTGTCTCCACTCAAGGACTCGTCTGATCCACCGGCCATCGGTCCTTCGACAAACATAGCCAGCCCACCGCCACTTCAGTTTGCAAGGATCTATCTTTATTAAATGAGTCCAGCACCCTAATTGCGTACTCTCAATTTGAATCATTTTGAAGCATATTGCTAATCCATTGCTCCATATATCCGAAAAATGTGTCTGCTCAACAACGTAAATAACGCAAAGAATGTTGTTGAACTGTCAAAATGAAAGCCATTGCTACTGATAGTGTGTTACGCAATTACCCTGCAGCTCATGATTTCTTTTGCCCAAGGTTAATGTTGTAATATCTAACGTCTTTCAACAGCTCTACTAGTGACTTCCGTAGCGCCTCTTGCCATCATGATCTTCATTGACATGTACAAATCCATGCTGGCAATGGACATCGTGAATATCATCAGACATAGCACTGTGGTGGGACCTTTTCTTGGTGGATTCTTTAAGGTAACTATGACTTGGCTTGTTCTTAATATGATCATTAGACTTTTTGTCGCTTCCAAAGAATACAAGGACAACGTATACCAGTGTCCACGCACAACGGTTCACTTTTTTTTATTTATTTGGGACAAAAAAAACTACCTTTCTGGTACACTCTGTTCTATGTTATGAGTTTGGTTTCCGCACTTAGTCCTTCAAATGGACCATTCTGCGTGGGCCATGGCGGCCGTCGGTGGTCATTCCAACCAGCCCATCTCCCTCCAGAAGCTGATTAAGCCTCCTGGTCTGTTGAGAACATCTGCGTAAGATCTGGGTGTCCCGAGGGTTTCTGACCTAATCTGTGTGACGCCTGTGCACTCAAAGAGCACATGCGCAACGGTTTCATCAGCCTCCGTGCAAGCCCTGCACAGGGGACTGTCCGTTATTTACTATTGATATTATACTACTCAAAACAAAATAAGGGCCACCACTATTTTTCTGCGTAATTTAATTCTTGTCAAGCTTACGATGCTGGGGGTGTTTAAATTAAATCAAACAACTATTTTTTCATCAAATAAAATTAATTTTAATAAGATTAAATAAAAAATTAACGACATAATCATAATTTTTAGGTTTCGCCATATTTACGGGGATTTAAACGTAAACTTTAAAGTTAAAGTTCAGTCTCAAAATCACAAAATGTACAGTTGCTTTTTATGGGGTTAGTAACGAGTATGTCCTCCCCTTTTTAAAACACACTCTCGAAGCCTCGAAGGCATGCTCTCAATAAGGTGTCTGATGTTCTCGTCAGGAATCTCCTCCCAACACCTTTTCAGGAGGTCAATCAACTGGCGCTGCGTGTGTACATCCTCTTGAGCTGCTCTGACTCGCCGTTTCAGCTGGTCCCAAAGGTGTTCGATCGGATTTAGGTCGGGGCTGTTGGCAGGCCATGGCAAAACCGGAATATTGGCTTCCTCTAAGACAGACATGGTCGCTCGGGCTGTGTGTGCTCGTGCATTATCCTGCATTAGGATGAAGCCGTCGTCTGCTCGTTGTGAAAACGGTATAACATGGGGCCTGACAACATGTTCGATGTAACTTTGTGCTGTTACTGTACCCTCGTTCAGAAAAACAAGCCCAGTTTTACCTTGTAAGCTGATTCCGCCCCAGACCATGACATTGGGACCACCAAATCTGTCACGTTCGTGTATGCAAGGATCAGAAAATCGTTCACCGCTTCTTCTCCACACTCTGACACGTCGATCGTCACTAGAAAACTTCACCTTGCACTCATCCGTGAAGAGCACGTTACGCCAGTCCTCCATCCCCCATTCAAGATATTGACGCGCAAATCTTAAACGGTTTGCACGCTGGCTCCCGTTCAGTTTAGTTTGAATTACTCGCCTTCTTGAACGTTGCAGGTCTTCGTGCAAGCGATTGCGTATAGTTTGGTCACTGACAGTTGTACCTGTAGTCCGGCGTAAACGATTTTGCAGAGTGCGCGCTGTAACAGTTCGTTCACGTCTTGCACAAAGTCGAATGTACCGATCTTCGCTGGCAGTAGTAGCACGTACTCTTCTCGAGCCACGACGCCGAGACACACTACCGGTCTCCTGGTACCGGTTCCACAAGTTTTGAACAGCCCTTCGTGAATATCCTAACTGCAGAGACACGGAACGTTGCGATTGACCACCCTCAATCATTGCTACGGCTCTAATAGCAGTAGCGTTGTCCATATGGTGTCGAATTCTTGGCATTGTACAGTCAAACGATAGATTTGCACGCTTAACTTCAAAAAACAACCGTAACACACAGCGAACTGAAGTTAAACTGATTGAAATAAAACACAAAAATTAAACAAAACTACCCACTTGAAAAGGTGCGGGATAAAATATCAGTCAAATCGTACCCTCGACCACAATATTGCCCATACTTCACTGTTATCGTTCCTCAACCACTTAAGATCATAACACAACTCATAGAAATGAGTTATCATAACGTAGGTCAACATTCAGTTAGTTTAAAATGTAAATGTACAAGTGGCCCTTATTTTGTTTTGAGTAGTATATATTACTTCTCTTTACAGATGATCCTAATGTACCACAAGCGAACCCAAGCCAAAGAGATCCTGGACGAAATAGACCGTGACCATTATGTCTTCAACGATTTCTCCGAAACCTACAAGGACTTAGCGCGCGCTTCCATCAAGAACAGTCAAGTATACAGCGAACGAGGCTGGGTCATCACTGTGTCTACGTGTGTCATGACATTTCCAGTCATCGCTATTGTATTGAATATCTATAATTTCACGCTTAAATCTGAGCCTGAGAAGTATATGATACATGATTTGGAGCTGCCGTTTGCTGCGTCCGAAGTGAGATTTGAGTCGCCGTATTTTGAGGTAGTTTTTAACCATCCGACTTATAATTTTGACGGCTATGTCGTTCTGCTTATCTGTCTGTGGCATTGTAGCTTCCAAACGCATGGTTCAACTTCAATGCGATTTTTAGGGCCTTAGCAGACCCCGCCGCGAAAATATTATGGGAAAACGCTTAACGAATTCCACTAAAAACATTACTACATTATGTCGCGATTCAAGTAGCGGAACATCACGAGAGTCAGTTGCCAACGGAGCAAAATGTCGTCGCTTTTAACTTACCCCCTTACTAATAAACGTTGTATAGCGTCTGTATAGTTACACAACGCTTTGTCTTCTTCTTTCGAAAGTCAAATTACTGACGACTGAAAGAGAGATATTGGTGTGTAACTATTCATCTGGTATATTACGTTTTTTAGTAAGAGGGGTTAGTAAATACAGTTTAGGTCTACTTCGGACAAGTCATGGCGAAACTACTGCGGTTTCGTTGATATAATTTTGCGGCGGAGATGAGATACCCGCTTTAGGGCAGCCAATGGCAATTACGGAACCCTTACAATTTCGTCATGTCCGTCTGCCATTTTACTTAAAGACTATTACTTACTTACCGATGAAAATTGGAAAAAAGTGTGTATTTTTTGCCTAATGACAGTGGTCGCAAGCGCGACTGCTGAGCGGTTCTAGATTTGATTCCCAGGGCGGGCCAAAGTGTTATTAGTATTTTAGATAGGAAAAAAAAACAGTTTCAAGCTCTTTTGATGAATACAAGAGAGAGTGGGCCGTAATCCACCACGCGAGCTCAGTGCGGATTAGTAGATGTCACACGCCTTCGAATTTTTTGACCTGGGACATGCCGGTTTCCTCACGATGTTTTCCTCCTATCCTATCTTTACAACATTACCAAAAGAATAATTTCGAATTTGGTTAAAGCCTCGAGTCCTCAAATGGCTTCAAATATACCATTTAATGAACATTTCAGATAATGTTCCTTTACATGTTTTACGCCTCAATCCTCTACGTGGTTAACTTCATCGGTTATGACGGCTTCTTTGGGCTGTCCATCAACCACGCCTGTCTGAAGATGGACCTGTACTGCAAGGCTTTGGAGGAAGCCATGGTTGCTCCTAAAAAGGAGGTTTGTGGCAGAGTTATTGGGGTTATCAAGGAGCAGTGTCGTATGTTTAAGTAAGACCTACTTACATATTTGTTTATTGGTCTCTATCTATCCATAGCGTACGCAATATCTTCTCGTCCCACATACCGCAGTGTCTCAAGACGAAAGTCTTTGACCAGTGCGGGTTGCCAGTGATGAAATATGGCAATGAAACGTGGTCGCTCACAATGGGCCTTATTAGAAGGCTAAAAGTCACCCAAAGGACATAGGAGAGGGCTATGCTTGCGAGATTTCCTGCGTGATCGAATCAGAAATGAGGAGATCCGCAGGAGAACCAAGGTAACCGGCATAACCCGAAGAATTGCCAAACAATAGTGGCAGTGGGCAGGGCACATTGCTCGCGGGAGGCCTATGTCCAGCAGTGGACGTCTTTCGGCTGAAATGATGATGATGATGAGCCACAGCGTGTATCAGGGCCCTAAGTCACTATGACCACTTAATGATTCCTTACTTCGACACCACGTCAATTCCTTAGTTAATCACGACATCTGCTATTAACGTATTCTCTATGAAACAATGGCGTGGTTTGAACTGTCAAAATACACGTTGTCCGTACGGTTGACATTTCGTTTCCTTGCCGTTAACAAGACACGATATTGACGTGGTAAGGTTTCGCGGGGAGTAATACAGAATTGGAGCCCTGGTGGAAATCTGCTGCTTCATAGAAAAGTGCAATACCCACGCTGTCGAAATGTATCAAAATCTTAAATATTTTATTTCACATAAACCGACATGGGCACTTATGAAACGTCAGAAGCTAGGTGCACGATTCCAATTGGTAGTTTCCTATGGAGCAGAACCGGCAAGAAACTCCACGGTTACTCTTTTAAAAATAATTGGCTTTTACAAAGTTTTCAAATTACTGTAGGTACGAGAGGACAGCGTAGGCCTGTGAACAATTACCAGGTACTTGATAAAATAAAAAATGGTCTACAGATCTTAAGTCTACAAGGCCTATAAAGCCCTCATATTTACAAAATAATGATGTATGATGAACAGTAAATTTTTTTTTTAAACAACTGATTACAGTTTTTCCTTCACCATAGGCCGCTTTTAAATCGTGATGTTTTCTTTTTACAGTTATGTAGATATAATTCAAGATACTTTCAACATATGGCTGGGATTAATATTCTTAGCAACTATGATACAAATATGTACTTGCTTGTATCATATTACTGAGGTATGAATTCTATTTCTTTGTATACTAGCTTCTGTCCGCGACTTCGTCCGCGTGTGAAATTTCTTGTTCGACCGGATGAAACGATTATAACCACGCTTGTATAGACGCCAGCACATCAAGCTAATACAATCTGTCAAATTTCTTTAATAGATTTTCAACTTTATCGCTAAAGTATAAGGTTCAAAGTTGACTGGGAAAATTTGTCAGTTTCGGGTAGCTTGATGTACGCCCGTCTGTACATTACGTGCTGGCGATTTCAGAGTATTAAGTCAAAGTTTCCTCACGATATTTCTTTCACCGTTATGAATTTAATTTCCAGGGCTACGGCTTTGACTTACGATACATGATATTCGTGACTGGGGCCGTTATACATATTTATCTGCCGTGCCGTTATGCAGCCAAACTAAAAGCCATGGTAAGTAGTACAGTGTGCTCATTCTTCTCACGTAGACTTTGAATGTTTACTATGGGGGTCATACTAAGGGAGGGAATTTACTATGGGTGGGGGTCATACTATGATGGGGTGTTACTATAGGTGGGGGTCATACTGTGAAGGGGTGTTACTATGGGTGGGGGTCATACTGTGAGGAGGGTGTTACTATGGGTGGGAGTTATACAATGGGGGATGTTACTATGGGTGGGTCTTACTATGAGGGGGGTGTTACTATGAGTGGGGGTCATACTGTGAAAGGGGTGTTACTATGAGTGGGGGTCATACTATGATGGAGTGGTACTATGGGTGGGGGTCATATTGTAAGGGGCGTGTTACTATGGGTGGGGGTCATACTGTAACGGGCGTGTTACTATGAGTGGGGATCATACTATGAAGGGGGATTCTAAATTAATTGGGTTGTAATATGGAGTTCTTAGTAATTGGGGGACATTTTCAGTATGTCTATCGGGGGATTCGTGATGACGAGGTGAACAGGGGATTTGTATGCGATAACGGGGAGGTTTTCCTAGTAGGAGAGCAAGGGTACTCTTAGCATATAGGAAACTAATGCTAAAAACTAAGAAACTAATTTCTTGCTAAATAATGCTACATTTATCAGTCGGTGGAGACGTCGAACCGCTTCTACAGCTGCGGCTGGGAGCAAGTGGATGACCAGCGAGTGAGGGGGATGATACTGTTCATACTGGCGCGCGCGCAGACGCCGATCGTGATCACCGCGTTCAATATGCTGGCTTTTGATATGGAGCTGTTTACTTCGGTAAGAGAATTGAATGCATTTTCTTTCTTTCCATTCTTTGAATATGATAAGTGGAGTGGTCCGAAGACCCTGGTACCCAATTACGTAACACACTATCAATAGCAATAGGTTTCATTTTGACAGTTCAACAACATTCATTGCGTTATTTACGTTGCTGAGCAGACACATATTTCAAACATATGAAGCAATGGATTAGCAATATCTTTCAAAATGATTCAAATTGTGATTGATAGAGTGTTACGCAATTAGGGTGCTGAGCTGCTGTTGAACCCAAGTGGGTGTATAGATATCGAATCTCATAATGTGGGGCTACCTCAACGGAATGGCAGCAGGGTGTGAATGTGGAGCTGTGTCGCAAACAATGCTCGACTTATCATCTGAATTTCGACAAACCGTAATACGACAAGATTTTATAACGCCACATGCGAACAATGCGTCATACTGACGTCATGCAAAATCCTGCATCTCACAAGCAGAGTTTACCATGCAACTAGCATAGACACTACGGCCCGACATGAATCATCGGGCAGTTGCCCGCCAGACACGACACCCGTCTGGTCGGAGGATCCTCCCTTTTCTATAGAGTATGAGTGAACTTTACACCCTGTTCCTCATACCTCTATACTCCACATACCCCTATACTCCCCATACCTCTATACGGGGTTTCGTCTTAGTATGTGTTCTGTTTGCATTGATGTCAGCTATCGATTTAAATAAGTTGTATGCGAAGTCACCATTTCGAAAAAAAAAATGGCAGACAGGTACTCGTAGGTATGACACCGGACCTTCAAAGCCTAAGGTTTTTTTTTTTTTTTTTTTTCATTAAGATGAATACATATTTGTTTCAGATATTGCAGTCATCGTACTCGATGTTTACGCTTCTGAGATCATGAATATTTTCACTATTATGTTAGTATAAAGGCGCATTTGGCAATAGTTTTTATTTAACACTCAGCACCACCGAAATGACCGAGAGTAACACTTGGATAACATAATAACGTTATTTATTTGCCGCAATAAAACAATTCCTCACAAAAAATATGTTTTTCACTTCTCATGCTCTAAAAGTTCGTCTTTATGTTGTACGTAGGCGACTTAAAGACGCTTTTTATGTTCTAGTGCATAAAGTTTTTTTTTTTCTAAGTATCTTTTCTGCAAGTATATCGAGTGCAAGTGAGTTTCTTACGAGAAAGTTTAATCGTGTAAGTACATGTGCAAGTTTCTTGCAAGTATAAAAACATATATTACTATGACTTGCCGCAGCATTGGTATTATAGAAGAAATTGTGCGGTATATAGAAGATTGTGGCTACAGACAGGATAAGTGCGGCTGTGGAATTCACTACCGCCTGCAATTAGGGACTGCCAAACTGTTGCAGCTTTTAAAAGAGGAGTAAAAGAACACTACCTTTCCACTTTATCATAGTTGTGTATGTATTTATTATTTTGATTACCTTATATTTATTTTAGAAGTATGTATGTTTATTTTTATGTATGAAGTATTTTTCTCATATTATTTGTTTAGTTTCATTAAGTGATTGTTTTTAGATTTTATGTATTTTACACGCTGTCTACATCTCTCTATTTCTTGTCCTATCGCAGGTATGCTGGAAGAGATTTCTTATGAAATAAGCATCACCTTTGTACCTATTTTTCTGTTCTGTTTTTTCTTGTCTGTTTATATATGTGTGTACATAAATGGTAAAATAAATAAATAAATAAGTTTCTGCAAGTTCTCCGGATGGTAGTCGTGTCTGTAAATGTCGACTGCTGATAGAAATATCGACTCGCATGTGAAAGTAATTATATTACTTGCAAGTTGCTTGCACGCAATGTGCAAGTACCTTATGTGCAAGTATCGTTTGTGCAGGTGGCTTGCGAACAACGATCATGTGTGCAAGTATTTTCCGTGCAAGTTTCTGCAAGTACCTATGTTTCAAAACTTATATTACTATGACTTACCGCAGCATTAGTGTGATAGAAGAAATCGTGCAGTATATCGAAGATGGAGGTCTCCGACAGGATCAGTTTCTGCAAGTTCTCTGGATGGAAGTCATGTCCGTACATGTCGACTGCTGATAAGAAGATGGATTCCATTTGATTGTGGCGTAACTCGTAGGCTGGTTGGTGGGCTGCGATGAGGACCTGCGGAGAAATTAGGAATTTAGTACTTGCTGTTGAGGCATTTTAATTTAGAGACGTGATATTTAATCTGCGTTCGTGATTTAGTTTCCAAATATGAGTTTTTTGAAAAACAGCTTTAATACCTACCCAATAAAGTTCAGTTTACGCTACAACTTCAACCATTTTTATGATTTGTTCAATAACACTAGTCATTCGGAAATCAACTTAATTGGCACCACAATAAAGTTGATATTTGTTTAACTTGAAATAAGATCAATTAGAAACACGAATTTGAATAGACCTAAAGTAAATGATTAGTGATGATCAGAATATGGCAGTTTATTACTAAGGGGTATCGTGTTACCAAGTAACTAAGTTGTTGAGTTTATACAGGCTGATTTTTTACCGGTTCCAAATTTTTACAGCATGTTCTACCCATGAATATGAACAACTTGAACTATGGAACCAACTCTAAAATCATGAAAAAAAAAAATCTGCTGTTTCATACAAGCTGTTCAAGTACGTATTGAACTTTTGTATTAAACAGTAAATTTTTTTTTTTCGTGATTTCAGAATTGGTCCCATAGTGAATGTTGTTCATATTCATGGGTAGAACTCCCTGTAAAAATTTGGAACCGGTAAAAAAAATCATCCGGTATAGATAGTGCAATCCACGAAGACGCGCCCCACTCTTTTTCCTAATCGTAATATCGCCAGTTAATTCCGCTATTGTTTTGTTGTTTCGATACACGCTAATTACCCACTAAGTAATAAGCAATTAGTGTGTATCGAAAAAACTAAAACACTAGCGGAATGTTGCACACTTGTAGTGTAAGAGATTAGGAAGAAGAGTGGGGCACGTCTTCGTGGATTGCACTATCTATATATGCAGTCGCTCCATGTAAAATACTGGTATTCAGCTGCATCCTGTTACATTGGAAGCCACCCCTAAATAGAGAAAGTGCTACGCCTATAATGATATGTAAAAGATGGCAATATTCACCTGTCTCGCTCTCAAAGCCACTCGGCTATGTTCGGCTCTGTGCAACGAAGTAAGCTCGTTGAGCGTGGTCGCTAACTCGTCTGTTAGACCGGGCTCGTTCGACCACAAGTGGTCGATTAGAAGAGTTACCTGTGAGAAAAAAAAAAGAAAATGAGTATAGTAAGAAAAATTAAGAAAAAACACGTCAAGGGAGAAACTTGGAAGGGGCCCGCCAGGGCCGAAGCCTGCCGGGGTAGCGGGATCGTCCGAAAGGGTTACCGCTGCCCCGGAACATAAAGGGCTAAGGAAGGAACACGGGTGGGTTTTAGTCAGTAAGAGTCTGACACTCCCTTCCGCTCCACCCAGAGCGGGAGGAGTCATTAGATAATTTCCCATACAAAAAAAAAAAGGGAGAAACTTAGTTGCCCAGCAATTATTTGTCTCTGTCTTCTCGAAAAGATTTGGACGAAGCGCACACGGGAGTGACAGAAATGCTACTTTTTTGTTAAATTTTCAGCTATTACTCAGTAACTGCCACTGCACCGGGTTGTGGAGGTCAGATAGGCAGTCGCTCCACGTAAAATACTGGTGTTCAGCTGCATCCGGTTAGATTGGAAGCCGACCCCAAAATAGTTGGGCGAAATAAATCAAAATCAATAGTAATTTCTGAGAATCGGCACTTTTCGAACGTCAAAATTACATAAGACAGTCCCCCGGCACGCCCGCCCTTCACCACGTCCTAGTGCTGTCGCTGGGGAGAAGAAGTGGCGGAACAAACTCCCAGCAGCACAGCTGTCTGTTCAATTAGAAAATACTTGATTGTATACAAAACTAGGTATGTAGTAGTAATGGCTAGGCAGATTGATTCGGTTCCCTACAAAATGGTTGAGCTGGATGGTGCTGAAGCTGATCCACGCGTCATGTTCGTGAACGGGCTCCGTCGGTTGAGACTGGTCATCTCTTAACTGCCAAGGCTTATTTTTAATCTTATATTTTGAATTGTTTCTTCGTGTTTTTTTTTACATTGTTCTCACATATAGAAGCAACAAGAACAATGTACCCAGGATTTTGTAACACATATTTCGATTTAATAAAAGAGTGTCCATGGAGTTTCTTGCCCGTTCTTCTCCATATAGATCTACGTTTTGGAATGGGCAACTAGCTTCAACTTTGACTGACTGACCGACTATTTAATTTTGACAATTCAAAAGTGCCTGTACATGGTTTAATTGAAATAAATGCTTTGAGTTTGATTGTTTGAATTGATACTCACCAATAAATTCTTCTTGGCTACTTGGTTGTGTGAGAATATAATGTTGGACACTTGCTGCATGTCGTCCTTGTAGCGCTCGCGCAGGGCCACCACGCATTTGTCGTAGGAGCCTGTGTAACAATACAATATAATTAGCTCGTACCTACATATAGGATTACTAGCTGCGCCCCGCGGTTTCACCCGCGTAAATGTCGATCTCGTGAAAATATCAGGATAAAAAGTATCCTATGTGTTATGTGTTATTCTGATGTATAAGCTATATTACTGTAAAGTTTCATCAAAATCCGTTCATTAGTTTTTGCGTGAAAGAGTAACAAACATTCTCACAAACTTTCGCATTTATAATATTAGTAGGATTGTTGGAATATAAGTTGGAATGCAACCTTAATACTTTGTGAATATAGTTTTTTCAGATTATTTTAAATTAGCTAACTAAATTCCGCAGACGCGATATGTAAGTATCGATAACTAAACATGATGAAACAAAATATAAAATTCAGGATGATTTTTCTACGGGTTCCAAATTTTTACTGGGTATTCTACCCATGAAAATGATCAACTTTCACTATGGGACCAACTCTGAAATCACGAAAAAAAAAAACAGCTGTTTCATACATTTTGGTCAAGTAGGTATTGAACTTTTGTATTAAACAGCTGTTTTTTTTCCGTGTATCTAAACGCTATAAACACAAAAAAAAAAGATTTTCGAAACTTCAAGAACTAAGTTCGTAGACCCAAAAAAATCAAGATATTATATTTTTCTAGATATCGATGCCCATAACGTCTGCGGAGTTTCGCTAGTTAATTTAAATTGACCCTGTACATTTCTAGAATAAACGGACTTCACATTGGCTCTCCGTACAATGAACGAATGTATGAAAGTCACAGCTTTATGTGTGTTTTCAGACCGGTGGGACTCTCCCCTCTTACGAAGGTGGGTAAGAGTTCACTTGTCCAAATAAACTGGTGTGCCATTGAACTAACAGTTCAATGGTTCACTAGTTGTTTATTATTGTTAATTAAAATTAATACTAACATTAGGCTAAGTTATACTAACATTATATGGATGTCATTATATCTGAAATAAAATATTTGATTTGATTATGTGTCGCGTACCGTGTAACTACAGAGATTCATAGTACCTATCTACGATGGTTTAATTTTTATCTCTATTATCCTACTAGTTGAGCAGTGGTGGTGGGTTACGAGATATAGGTCGTAGGTTCGAACCCTGAAAGGCGCTTTACTTTGTGTAAATTATTTCATCACCACTGCTCTCAAAACGGTGAAGGAAAACATCGTGAGGAAACCGGCATGTCCTAGAACCAAAAATTCGAAGACATATGACATCTACCAACACGCACTGGGCCCGCGTGGTGGATTACGGTCCACTCCCTCTCACAAAGAGGAGGCCTGTGTCCCAGCAGTGGGAACATTATAGGCTGATTATGTATGTATGTATGTACAGACGCCAGCACATCAACCTACTACAATCTGTCAGATTTCTGTAATAGATTTTCAACTTTATCGCTAAAGCATAAGGTTCAATGTTGATTGGGAAAATTTGACAGTTAGGTGTAGGTTGATGTGCTGGCGTCTGTACGTTATCCTACTAGTATAAATTACCGACTCACCTAGTTGGAAATGGCTTTCCACTTGATAGTACTGCTTCAGTAGATCATGAACAGCTGCCTTCATCCTGCCTCGAATTCCATTCCTGAAGATCAAATAAAGTTACAATAATTTTGTGTCGATGGCTGTGAAAGGTTGCACAACACTGTTACAGTAACATGTTTCTGTGTTTTGAGTGTCGGCCATTTATTTTATACAGCCAAGGCCAATTAAATTAGTTATGAAATTTTCATAATATGTGGGAACAAACTATTGTGTGTTCTCTGTTACCACAGCTGATACACGTAGGTGCTTCTCTTTCAAACTAAGGTGTTACACCTATGCGAGAAAAGGAAAGAGCTTGTGACGGACGATGTAACAGGGTGTCCCAGTGTATCAGTATTTTTTTTTATCTTACTCTAACTAAGGTAACTGTCATAAGCATGAATAGATAAGCTTGTGACTGGATGGATTCTGTTATCTCGACGTGGAACAGAAGCTGTCATTTCAGTTTGTTTGTCACAGTTACAGTCTGTTATCTTGTGATACCTGTTATATTTAGCTGTTACGATATACAGGGTGGCCCAAAAGTCGTGGATCAAACGAAACAGGGCGATAGTTGGGGTTATTGGTAGTAAAAAACAAAATTGTGCGAGAGCCCTAACTTGATCTCCTTAAAAGTTATGAAAATTTGAGTGTTTACAGTAAGGTTCTGTTGTATATTCATACTTATTTAGTTGTGTTACAAAAAGTTATGGTTTTGTACTCTTTACTCTATTCTTGTCACTTCATTACTTCTTTTATATAAAAGCCTTGGTTCAAATAAAATTCAATACTTTTCTTTTTATTAAGCATATTATTTCTACATTTTAAGCTTATTCTTTCAACACGTTATCAGCACGAAGCTCATTCTTCTTAAAAAGTAGATAATGTCAGGGAATAGTATGAATTTTCAAGGTATTCAGATGTTAATAAACCGAGACGGATACCCAACCTGGAAGTTCAAAATGAGGATGCTTCTCATTCACGAGGAGCTGTGGACGTCCATCATTGGGTACGATGATTCAGATAATACGGCGGAGCATGTGCGCTCTCGTAATGACCAGAAGGCGTTGTCAAAAATATGCCTTACGGTAGACGGAAGTGCAATTTCGCACGTACGAAATGCGAAAAACGCTAAGGAAGCTTGGAGTGCTTTACAAAAGGCATACGAGGATAAAGGTATGGGTCGAAGGCTCTCTCTAGAGCGTAGACTATACAAATATACCTTGACCGATTTCCAAGACATAGAATCTTATATCAACGCCGTTATGAGTACTGCTCAAGATCTTGAAGATATTGGTAAGAAGATCGACGATGGATCTCTGGCTGCGATTATTCTCGGAGGATTGACATCACGGTACGAACCGCTTATTATGGCTTTAGAGAACTCGAATGTTGATGTAACCAGTGAGTTGGTTAAGGCAAAGCTATTAAACGAGTTTTCGAAGGACCCTCACCAGAACGAGGTGGCTGCGTTACGTTCAACAGGTTCTACAAGCAAAAAGAAGAAGCCTATAATCTGCTTTAAGTGTAGACAACCAGGACACAAAAGTCCCGAATGTCCCAATAAGAAGGATAAGACGGCTATGAGTGTGTCGGGAAAGGTTTTTAAAGGTACAGATTGCCATCACAATGAAAAGGTGGAACAGGCTGTTGTGAAGGAATTGGCTCTCTCTGCGCCAGATGCAAATGATGGGAAATGGATCATTGATTCCGGTGCAACCATTCACATGACTCCGCATTTTGAGTGGTTCAGCAGTTATCGGCCAGTACAAGGTGGAACGATTACTGTGGCTAATGGACAAAAAATGACGGCTGTCGGTATTGGTGATGTATCCATTGACACGGATACTTTGGCGAACAGAATAGAGAATGTAGTTCATGTTCCCGATCTGAACTGCAGTTTACTTTCAGTGAAGAAAGTAGTAGAGAAGGATTTCTCTGTAGTTTTCAATAAAGAAGGCTGCACTATTTATGATTCAAAGTGTGATGTAGTAAATAGTAAAAATGTTTTAGCGTATGGTTCTTTATGTGACGGGCTGTATACTGTCGATTGTTCAGTTAAAATGTTCAATAATGTTTCAGCTAAACTTGTGCACTCTGATTGTTCCAACTTCCAGCTTTGGCATAAGAGGTTAGGACATCTATGTCGAATTGGAATGGATCTACTTAGAAAAGGTCAGGCTATCGGCGTGGAGTACACTGAGGTTGACAAGGAACCATGCATACCTTGCATAGAGGGTAAGCAGTCTAGAAAGCCCTTTAAAAGCTTAAAATACAGGAAGGCTACATCGCCGCTTCAATTGATTCATACTGATGTTTGTGGACCTTTTTCTACAAATTCATTTACAGGTAATAGATATTTTATTATTTTTGTAGATGACTTTACACGTTTTATTTTTGTGTATTTTATGTCTTCTAAAACTGAAGTCAAAACTAAGTTTTGTTCTTTTCATTCTCATGTCGAGAGACAGTTTGGTGGAAAAATAAAGATTTTGCGGTCTGATAATGGAACTGAGTTCATCAATAAGGAATTGATGGATTATGTTCAGTCACTGGGTATCGATTGGCAGACGACAGCACCTTACAGCCCTCAGCAAAATGGGGTTAGTGAACGGTGTAATCGTAGCATAGTAGAAAAGGCTCGGTCACTATTGTCACATGGCTCTCTCTCAAAAGCTTTTTGGCAAGATGCAGTAGAGACGAGCATCTACTTGAAAAATCGATCACCACACCGCGCGCTTTGCGGTAAAACACCATTTGAAATGTGGTTTAATAAAAAACCTGACCTGTCTCATCTGAAGGTTTTTGGATGCAGAGCACTTGTTCATGTTCCATCAAGTCAAAGATGTAAATTGGAAATGAAAGCTAAGGAACAGATTTTTGTAGGATATTCAGATGATCCTCGTACTTATTATTTCCGGAATGCGGCAAGTCCTAGACGCTTACTAAAGTCAAGAGATGTTACATTTTTTGAAAATAGCTTTAATGGACTGAAGGAAAATATTAAGCCTATAGATACTGTGAACTCAAATATTGTCAATTTGCTCTCACAGTCACCATCGCCAGCAGTTTTAAGACAAGAAGTTTTACCCTCCTCTTCATCTGGGAGATGTGAGGTAGATGCTCCTAGCATAGATACTTCTTTCATGGATGCTGAGGATGCTGATTTTGAAAATGATGAAGCAGTCAATTTAGAGGTCAACAATGTTGATGATCAGCAGTCAAGTGAGGCTACAGATTCCTCAAATGAATCTAGTCGATATCCTTCAAGAGTTCGCAAACCACCGGATTACTTCTCATATAATACCCTGCTAGACGATGGGTTTGCTGATCCTAATAATTATCTGGCTGCGGTTAACAGCGATGAGAAAGATAACTGGATCTTAGCAATGAAAGATGAGTACAATGCCTTAGTCAGAAAGGGCACATGGGTTTTGGTAGACAAGCCACTTCTTAAAACGTGTATTCCTAGCAAGTGGGTCTTCAAATTAAAGCGAGATGCAAATGGTGACGTTGTTAGGTATAAAGCGCGCCTAGTAGCAAAAGGTTTTCGACAAAAAGAAGGTGTCGACTACCACGAAACTTTTTCTCCGGTTGTACGCAACTCGTCGTTGCGAACCCTGTTAGCTCTTGCAGTGCAGGAAGATTATTATGTCCGGCATATGGATGTGGATACTGCTTTTCTGAATGGCAGTTTAGAAGAGGAAATCTACATGACACAGCCAGAAGGTTTTGTAAAGGAAGGGGAAGAGTCGAAAGTGTGTCTTTTGAAACGGTCACTTTATGGGTTGAAGCAGGCACCAAGAGCCTGGAATACAAAGTTAAAACAGACTTTGTCAGTTCTCGGTTTTGTGCAAACATCTGAGCCGTGTATTTTTAAAAACAATGCGAACTTAGACTCTTTGGTTCTGGCCGTATACGTCGACGATCTAGTAATCTTGTATAAAAATGAAACTACGTTTGACAATTTTAAGTGTCAATTTGTGAAATACTTTACTTCAAAAGATCTTGGAAAAATTAGTTTCTTTACGGGAATAAATATTCACCATGATAGTTATGGAATGAAGCTATCTCAGGGTACATATATTGAAAAGATGCTGAAAAGATTTAACATGCAAGATTGTAAGGGTGTTTCTACCCCACTGGTCAAGAAAAAGCTTGAGCCTGGTATAGGTGAGTGTGAGTACCCTTACAGAGAGTTAATTGGCTGTCTAATGTTTTTGGCTGTAAATACCAGACCAGATATAGCCTACACTGTGAGTTACTTGAGTCAGTTTAACTCCAAATTTGATCAGTCACATTGGAATATTGCTAAACGATGTCTACGTTATCTAAAAGCGACAAAAGATAGTGGTATTACGTACAAGAAAGAAAAAGGTAAAACTACTACTTTGACGGGTTTTTCAGATGCAGACTGGGCAAATTGTCCAATTGATAGACGGTCCTACACTGGGTTCTATTATGAACTTGCAGGCGGCCCTATTTCGTGGGAAGCTAAAAAACAGCCCACAGTGGCTTTGTCGTCCGCTGAAGCTGAGTATATGGCATTGGCTACAGCAGTAAAGGATGCGTGCTTCTTAAAAAGACTGATATCCGATATTACAGGTAAATCATTTAACATAGTTTTGTATACGGATAGTCAGAGTGCACAAAAAATAGCCATGAATCCGGTTCACCACAACAGGACAAAACATATAGATGTTAAGTTCCATTTTGTCCGAGAGAAAGTGAACGATAAAACCGTTGAACTTAGGTATATGCCCACCGACAGGTTACCTGCAGATGTTTTGACGAAACCATTGGGTCCAACAAAGCATCGCAGTTGTTTGCAAATGATTGGTATATCCTAGTGTATTGCATTGGTTTTCTATTTTTTAAATGTCTTTGTGTTATGAGTGCAATGTAGTTAACTTTTTGAGGGAGCATGTTGTATATTCATACTTATTTAGTTGTGTTACAAAAAGTTATGGTTTTGTACTCTTTACTCTATTCTTGTCACTTCATTACTTCTTTTATATAAAAGCCTTGGTTCAAATAAAATTCAATACTTTTCTTTTTATTAAGCATATTATTTCTACATTTTAAGCTTATTCTTTCAACAGGTTCTAATGTTAGAAATATTTTTTTTTGAGTCTTAAAAGATATTGAAAAAAGTGCCAATACTGATAAATCTTAATCTTATTATAACTTCAACTATCGCCCTGTTTCGTTTGATTAACGACTTTTGGGCCAACCTGTATACGCCTCACTCCTAGTGTATACTCGCCAACATAGTTCGTACAGATAAGAGAGGATCAGTAACTTACCTATATCTCTGCACTAAAACGACGAGAGCTTGAGTACTCATGAAGAAGACATCTCTGTCTGCCCTCTTTGCTAGGGAAGCTGCATGGCTGTAACAAAAACATAAGATTATGGTAAAGCAATAAAGATATTGAGTATTGAGTATTGAGATTAGAGACACATCGAATAGGGTTTACAGTAGTATGTTCATCTTGTTGTTTGTTTGTCGTTGTAATCTCCAAAACGACTGATCTTCCACTGGCATGTAGCCTGAACACAGGCTATATTATAAGTAGTTGTTGAAAGAAGCAGGTGGCCTACCATGATCTAATTAGAAACGATTCAAAAACAAGAAATTTCAGTTTAGGTTCCTAAACTGCATCGCTTGAGCTGCTCTATGGACGTCATGGTACCAAACAAATATGAATGAAACCAAAACTTGCGACTCAGTTTGGGACAATCGCTGTCAGCAGATGGCACGGCCTAAACTGAATCGTTAAACTGACGTCACGGTACGAATTAGAAGAACAGTTCAGTTTAGGTCCTAAAATGGATCGCGTTAAGAGCTTGTGGTAGGCCTCCTGAGCTGTGGACATCCATTTTTTTTTCAGTCAATTTGCATTCGGTCGTCTGTTTCGTTCCACGACGAAATGGCGTTGTGGTGGAGCAGCGAGTGCTGCGCCTCCCACTTATAGAAGGTTCCTCTTCAGCCTCTTCACCACCGCTGTCGGATTTAACAGTTCAGTAACTAGTTGGTTTGGATGCAAGGTTAGGCGTGCCGTGTGTCGTTACCGTAATCGACACCGCTTCGGATGTGTTCGGCTGTCCTCGGGATGTACAGTCAACAGCAAAAGTAGATGATGAAAATCAGAAATTCAATACTAATGAACGGAGTTCGCGTCAGAACTGTGTGGCGTCGAAGTGATTCAAAAGTATGTGATTGTAAATTATACCAAACATTTATTACTAGTACAGTTGCCATATATTCGTGATCAGTTTTCACACCAAAAGTTATAATTAATTTTCATCATCTACGTTTGCTGTTGACTGTACTCGGTTTTAATGTATATCCGACTAGCTTCTTCCCGCGACTTCGTCCGCGTGAAATTTCACCCCCCCCCCCCATTCACCCCCTTAGGGGATGAATTTTGAAAAATCCTTTCTTAGTGCACCCCTAGACCTCATAAAGAACGTACATGCCAAATTTGGAATCTCTAGACCCAGCGGTTTGGGCTGTGCGTTGATATGTCAGTCAGTCAGTTCTCCTTTTATATATATAGAAGATATATCAGTGAATGATGGCAAAGTATTCTGTGTGTGTTTTGTTTTCACTTCTGTCGGCACTCCCGGAGTGCCTCTGTTTTTTTTTTATCCGTTATCCTGTACTGTCCCACTGCTGGGCAAAGGCCTCTCCCATTTTCTTCCACATTTCCTTGTGCTGTGCCTTCACCGTCCAGTCGGTTAGGAACGAGTCTAAATAAAAATATAGGATCTTGTCGCTCGTTTGGAGAAACATCGACGCAACTGCTAATTTACTTTTTTTTACGTCTTTGTTTTTGTAATATTTAACTTATTTTTGGGAAAAATACATTTAAGTATGTCGATGTTTCACCAAATTAGCGATGTGTCCGCGCCGCGATAACCGCATGAATTACAGCAATAATGCCATATAGCCGACTAATGCTTGGTTTCTGAGGAATTCTTAAACGGAGTTTAAACTTTCAATAGCTATTTATTCGACATAATTATCTATTTAAGGGAATACCTTCCTTATGCTCGGTTTTTGAGGTTCTCAGATAAACCCTCGATAATAATTCACTCGACTTTTAAGCTAAATTCTTCCTTAATGACGTGTTCAGAAACACGATATCGAACCAATAATCACTATCGAAAGGATAAACTTCATTTAAAAGGCTCAGAAACCGGGCATAAGAGACACAAATTCAGACAAGACATTAAACATTTACTTACTGGTCAATGACGCTGGCGATCTGTTGACTAGGGAACTGTGCGAGCACACTGGTGATATTCCTCTCATATAAAGCCATCAGTTTGCGAACCTTCTTCTCTACTGCGATGGGAATACGGCCAGAAGTTGATGACAAGACCTGGCAAAAAGAAATGAAAGGATTTTTGATATTAGTCTCAAAAATATTCATAGACCATTAATTTATTACATAATCAGCCTATAATGTTCCCACTGCTGGGACACAGGCCTCCTCTCTGTAAGAGGGAGTGGGCCGTAATCCACCACGCGGGCCCAGTGTGGGTAGGCAGATGTCACATGTCTTCGAGTTTTTGGTTCTAGGACATGCCGGTTTCCTCGCGATGTTTTCCTTCACCGTTTTGAGAGCAGTGGTGAAGAAATAATTTACACAAAGTAAAGCGCCTGTCTGGATTCGAACCTACCACCTACAACTCGTAAAGTCGCGACCGTTACCACTTGGCCACCACTGCTCCTGCTCTTCACCGCATTAAAAGTTTACAATCTCAAAAAAAAAAACGAAATTGATTTTAAGTATACAGAAATGTTAAATATTTTCTCATAGATAGTGACAAAAGAACGTAGTTCGACAAATCCCCGCTAGATGGCGTATTGGTCAGTTTCAAATTGGTGGAAGTTTATTAATCGTTAAACCTTTAAAACGTCCTCCTGTAAAATTAGTAAATTCTGAGATTATACACTTTTATTGCGAGAAGAAGACTTATTATTCCGGTAGATCGTTCCACTGGGATAATTTCCAACCTTCAAGCGGGCCAAACCGCGCATTCATGCCAACCAGCCCAGGGCATGTCTATCCGTGTGCCAACTTTCATTCAGATCCGTTCAGCCATTTAGGGCCTTGTCACACTGGCGATTTGCAAGCGAGTCCAAAGCGATGCGGGCGCGCAGCGAGCTCGCCGCGAATAACGCCGTCGACGCCAGACTGTACAAAATGGCGAGCTCGCTGCGCGCCCGCGGCGTCTTTGCAGCGAGTTCGCCGCGCGCTCGCTGCGAACTCGCGTCGCTAGAATTACGCTCGGCAATCGCCAGTGTGATAAGGCTCTTTGGCGCAACAAGGTAAGAGAGAGACATACAGAGTTACATATATGGGTTCCTTACCTCTTGCAACTCCAACAGTGGCAGCGAAGGGTCGCGGAGACTCTGCATGAACTTCTCAACCACCTCGCGGAGACGAGGCGTGTTGTACGGCTCCGGGAGGCAGTAGCCTGGTGAAGAGTGGTTATGTTATGTACTAAGAAGTCGGGTTAGTTACACCATTTATAACTCAAGAACGGCTGGACCGATCTTTGATTTGTTGGAATTGTATCCGCCCCGAATAGCAGAATTACTATAAAAACATGGAAAAAATTCACGAAAAAATTATAACGAATATAATTAATTTTCTCATACATTTTGTATGGAACGGCGTTTTTGGTGATATCTCGAGAACAGATTGACTATACAAAGTGTTAAAAAATTAACCCGACAAACTTTAAGAGGTGCTTTCGACCATCAAATAGAACAACTTTCACCATGGGACCAACTCTAAAATCACGAAAAATAAATCTGCTGTTTCATACATTTTGGTCGAGTCGGTATTGCTGATTTTTTTTTCGTGATTTCATGGTTGGTCCCATAGTAAAAGTTGTTCAGTTCGATGGTCTATAGCACCTCTTAAAGTTTGTCGGGTTAATTTTTTAACACCTTATATTTATTTTATTGATTCTGAGGTGGTACGACGTTTGCTGGATCAGCTAGTATCTTCATACAATAGGCTATGGTTTGCGGCCGTTTTGCGTGGATGTGACGCAGATTTCCCCCCCTACTTGTTTCTATCTCTGGGTCATGTTTACCGCAAATAAACGTATCTTTCATCTTCTTTCTTTCTATAGTGGCCCATTGTCCCTTAAAATGTTTGACCAAGTGGTCAAAGATGGCCCATTGCCTCTTCACACAATGGGCCATGGTGATCCTAGATGGCCCATTGCCTCTTCACATAATGGGCCATGATGGTCCGAGATGGCCCATTGCCTCTTCACACAATGGGCCATGATGGTCCAAGATGGCCCATTTTCTCCTCATGCAATGGGGGTCTTACCTTGCAACGTATTCTCGAGCACGTCCCTCAGCTTCAGATGGGAATGGTTCAGTTTCTCCGACAGGTTCGGGTTGTCCTCTATGGGGAATTGTCCTTTGTATGGTGTTGCCGTTGTCACTAGAGATGGGTCGTCGAGTTCTAGAGGAGGAAAACATCATTGTGTTATTACCATGTTCTATTATACAATCTGTGCTTTTCACTTCCCGCAGTCTATTCAAGATTGGATGACGTTTTGTGCGTTTTGTTTTTAACCCAATCTACATATTACATACTAAGCCAAAACCTACTAAAGTCTAATCAAACTTATGTTTCAAATGAATATTATTTCAAGTTAAACAAATATCAACTTTATTTCAGTGGTAATTAAGTTGATTTCAGATTGACTAGGACTATTGAAAAAGTTATAAAATGTTTAAGTTGTAGCGTAAACTGAACTTTATTGTGTAGGATTTGTAGCGTTATCTACAACGTCACATGCGAACAACGCGTCATACTGACGTCAAGCAAATCCTGCATCTCGCAAGCAGAGTTTACCGCGCAACTAGCATAGATACAACGGTCCGACATGAATCATCGGGCAGTTGCCCGCCAGACACAACACCCGTCTGCATACGTAGCATGACGACCTTTTGTCGACGGAAGAATAGACAAAATGACACATTGCCATGCTCAGACACGTAGAATGCGTACAAATATTGCTACAATCTTTCATTTTGTCTATTCTTCCGTCGACAAAACCCGTTTCTACGGCGGTCATGCTACGCGTGCTGGTCGGAGGATCCTCCCTTTTCTATAGAGTATGAGTGAACTTTACACCCTGTTCCTCATACCTCTATAGATTTAAAGTTAATTACCACGCAACGTGTGTAGCATGTAAGGTATTGTTAAGCATATTTTAAGTTACTTTGTCGTATTACATTTATTATTATCTGTAATGGCAAAGGAAACATGTCATGTGATGTGAACAAATAAATATTCCATAAATTCATATTTCTTTACATTTTTGGCAAATAAATCGCGAATGCAGCTTATAGATGTTTGATTACATTTAAATTTCAGACTGATCATTTGAAGCCGCATGGGTCGATCGATTCGATCGAGGTTAAGCTACGCTTGCCGCGGTTGATCCGTGGATGGGTGACTACCTTTACATACCAAGAACCCTCCGTGCCTCGGTAAGCCCGTTAAGCCGTTGGTCCCGGCTGTCTTTCGTCGATCTTTGACAGTCGTTACGGGTCGTCAGAAGCCCGAAAGTCTGACAACCAGTCTTACCAAGGGGTATCGTATTACCCAGTATCTGGGTTGTAGAGGTCAGATAGGCAGTCGCTCCATGTAAAATACTGATACTCAGCTGCAGTGGCGAAGGGTGAATTTATGACAAAGGTAGGCCGGAGCAAAAAAAAAATGCCAAAAGAAAATTTTTCAATGATGAATTGACGATAGAGTGGTTATGTTCTGAACTTTCGAAGTGAAGCCGGTGGGAATCGAGTTGTATGGTACCTTCGCCACTGAGGCAGATGATGAACAATGTTAAATTCATGCGTATAAACTTACCGAGCGTGCCAATCATAGCGCCGCTGTCTAGCACAGCACCAGATCTTAAAATCCAGGTCACCTTGCCCGACTCGGGAGCCGCTAGGGTCATCACCATCTTCATCACCTGATATTGATACAAGAATATGTGATTGAGAAGGTGGTCATAACGATTGTGTAATAGGGCATAATTGAACGGTAGGAGCAGTTCCAGTGGCGTAGCTATCGGAGGGCTAGGCTGTGCCGTGCATCGGGGCCCCCAGGCTGAGGGCCCCTCGGCCCCTGACCAGCAGACCTCGAACTGATCTAGCAAAAAATTTCTTGTACCTCCAGAACAGAACAGCAACAGAACAGCAAACAACTGTCGGAAGAAAAACGGTCGTCTATTTGATTTAAACTAACAAAATTTCCGGGTTTTGGACTTGTAAACAGCGCTTAGTACGAAAACATTGATTGATTTACGATACGGTACGGAAGCGTATCGAGTGGTTGTGAATAGCTATGCAGGTTAGATAGAGCCCCAATTGTTTTTTTTTTGCTCCGGTGCCTCTGGTCACGTAGCTACGCCACTGGTTACATCAAAGTGAAGCCCTTAAGGGGCTTACAGGACCTAAACGCAAAAAACTCAAGTTTTAGAAACAATAAAAGTATATGATTGACTACAGTAAAAAAAATCAAAAAAATATATGATATTCTTCAGGATAAATGCTAGGAAGATAGTGTGTTGAAAACATAATACAACTTATTTGGTACGATAGAAAAAAATCATGAAGATACCTCTAAAAACTTTTTTTTACTACAAAAATCATACTAATATACATACAATCATTATGATTTTTTGGCAGATTATTCTACAATCAACATACTAAAACTATAGTGTTTTAGTTTTCTTGTCCAAACACTAGATTTTTCGTAAATCGATAATTGCTTCATATTTTGCAATAAATTACCAGCGTTGTGTCATCGCGCTTCTCTTTCTTTCCTATGCATTCCGACAAAGACCGCGCTTTAGGTCATGTAGTCCTCTTAAAGTGCCACGTTTCCAAGAACGTTCAAAGTTGATCACGTGACAACCATATATACTTTTAAAGTTAATATTTTGGAACGTGATGCTTTACGGGGTTTGGTCCCATACTGTTTTCTGTGTGCATTAATGATTGGTATCGATTTATATAGGTTACAAACGGAGCCGCCATTTTGAAAACAAAATGGTGCGTCAGTAGGTGAGCATTTCTCAAAAAATTTTACCATAGTTTTCAATCATTTCCAAGTAACAAAATAAGAACTTTTATTTCGACGTTAACTAATATTTTACAGTTTTTTGTATAAAAACTCTTGTAAAACAAAAAACTAATATGTAAATAATATGTCCTACATATACATATTAGAAAACCTGTAAAATATTAGTTAAGGTCGAAATAAAAGTTCTTTTTTTGTTACTTGGAAATTATTGAAAACTATGGTCAAAAATTTTGAGAAATCTTCAAAGCCCTTTACAAACCTCAATCTCGGCATAGGGCTGTCCCTTGTCAACATGGCCGCCATCTTCCACGAGAGTGTTGATCAGTTTGCCGGCAGAGGGCGCGCGCAACTTCGACGGGTCCTTCTCCTTCTCAAACACTACTGTCTGGTTTCCTATCACTATCCTGTATTTGTCCACTTCATCTCGGAGGTAGGTGGTGAAGGAAGCACCGTCGATTGAGAGTAGCATGCCTGAGGGAAGGAAAAGAGGGTAACAATTAGTAAATTTTAAGGAAAATATCTCTTTCTCTCATTTATAACTTTGGAATGAAACTGTGGTATATATGAGTAGACGATAAATGTGCCATTTATCGTCTATTCAAACTTATGTTTCAAATTAATATTATTTCAATTTAAACAAATATAAAATTTATTTGAATGGTAATTAAGTTGATTTCAGAGTTACTAGCACTATTGAAAAAGTTATGAAAATGTTTGAAGTTGTAAGTGTAAACTAAACTTTATTGTGAAAGATTTAATAACTCATATTTTTTTACATTTTTGGCAAATAAATCGCGAATGCAAATTACAACGCCACATGCTAACTACGCATCATACTGACGTCACGCAAAATCTTGCATCGCCCAAACAAAATTTGCCGCGCGACTAGTATCATTATATTGCAGTTTAATGTGAATGTAATTTCTTTTTTTTTTGTATTTTCGTGTTAGTTTTTTGTCTTAAAAATAATCTTATGAGCCGCATGATGGGCTATAGCCCACGAAACGGGCCATCATGGTTGACCATGGTTGCCTATGATGGGCCGCAGTGGCCCAATTTTTTTTTTTAAGATTTTCTTCTCTATCTTAACTTACCGCCATCAGTGAGCTTGTGCACCTCCATCTCCTTGAAGCTGCCGTTCATCGCGAGGAAGTAGGAGGTCGGGCCCGACTTGGTCGCCGAAACCTTATATTTGGACCCGGTGTGGATTAATTCAACTTCTACCCAGTTTGAGAGGGCACTGGATCCCTGGATTTGGCCCCTGGTGACAATGTTTTGCGAGTTAAGGATAGGTAGAATAAATTAACTAAAGAACTAAAGATCTAATGAGCAGAACGTGAAATAATAACAGCCACAATAAAAAATTGTAAAATCGCAAATTCCAAATATATAGGGTGACTGGTAATTAGTGACCGATAGGTATCGGTCTACAAGCGAGTACAATCACTCGAGCGAGTATACTCATGATAACAAACAACTTTTACTATGGGACCAAACCTGAAAATCGAAACACTACATTAAGAATATGTTTAATTTACAAATTAATTTGGTATTAAGTTTGTGTGAACTAAGCATGCTCCGCCGGCTCCTTAAGAGGATGCATGATTAAGACACTCGTATTAGCAGTCAGTGCTGGCTGCATACAGTGGTTCATAACATTCACCAATTTGTGGTCACAATGCTTTCTACAAAATTTGGTTGAAACTAAAATATGATGATGATGAAGACTTACTTCTCAAGCGCACTCTTGAACTCCTGGAAGTTAGCAGTGATGTGTGCGTCAGCTATGAGGATGGACCCGCAGATCACACCCAGCATTATATCTGGCTTTTCTGATTGCATCTGATGGTAAAAAAACAGGACATAATATTAATTATAATAGATTATTATGACGTCACGTCAGACCGCCAATGTTTATCTATAAGCCTTTTTTACTTAATGTTATAAAATTATTGTTATTTTGTCTTTTACTAGTAATAATCCGTAAAATTAATTTTAGTTTTACATAATATTAGTTTTTACCGGATGTTTTTTTTTTAACCGTTTCCAAATTTTTACCAATGAATATTGTTACGAGCTTGGGGTTCGTGACAATAAAAACTGCCGATTTAATAACCAAAAATAAACACTTTAATTAACAACACCAATAAAAACACAAATACACTAATTATAAAACACAATCGCACTATTGATCACTCTTAAGTCGCACTTGAAGATCGCTTCGAATGTTATCGCTTGTATCGCAGAACCAATACTGACCCGGTCGCGGCCCATACCGGCCTTATATAGGGCCTCAGATAGTTCCAGAACTTTCTACTGTAGAAACATCTAGAATGTTCGAGTACATATCGGTCCCGACTGACCCGATGGCGATAGTTCTAGAATGTTCTAGTATCGAAAGTTCTGGAAGCATCTCGACCTACTAGTTCTGCTACTCGATACTAGATGGCGCTAGTGGTAGCTAATGTCGCCATCAATCGTGGCGCGCAACACTGCCCCCTCCTAAGACATGCTCGTCCCGAGCATTATCGGCCCCATAATAACGCGCCAATCGATCCACATGGACGATCTTAGGAGTTCCTCTTGCACCTTTCTGTATCCGGTAGGTTACGTCATTGATCTTTGTCACAATCCGGTACGGTCCGTCCCATTTAGCTTGAAGCTTAGGAGATTTCCCTTTGCTGCGGACTGGATTGTGCAACCACACTAGTGAACCTTCGTCGAACCCTTTATTGTTAATTTTTCGGTCATAACGGGTTTTCATCTTTTCAGACATTTGCTGGCCTGATTGTCTGACGTGCTCATAAATGTCATTCATTTTGTTCCGCAAGTCATTCGCATAATCGGTTATACTGCGTGGGGCATCAGGTGGTATTCCGGTGATCAGGTCTGCAGGCAGCCTTAATTCCCTTCCAAAGTTTGCGAAAGCTGGCGTCTCCGATGTACTTTCGTGAACAGCACTTCTATATGACAACAAAAACGGTTGTATGTGCTTGTCCCAATCTCGTTGCCGATTTTCTACAACTTTCGCCAGGTATCTCTCCAATGTCTGATTAAATCGTTCCACCATTCCATCCGATTGTGGGTGGTAAGAAGTTGTTCTCGTTTTATGAGTACCCATGACTCGGCAAGTTTCCTGGAATATTTGGGACTCAAAATTCCTTCCCTGATCGCTGTGAATCTCCAAGGGTACTCCAAAACGGCAGAAGACTTCATGAACCAGTTTATCGGCAACTGTTGAAGCTTCCTGGTTTGGAATGGCGAAGACTTCCGGCCACTTAGTGAAGTAATCCATTACAACCATGAAATACTTGTTACCACTTTCACTTACCGGAAACGGCCCCGCAACGTCAAGGGCTATCCTCTCCCATGGTGCACCAACATTGTACAATTTCAATGCACCTCTACAACGAGTCTGAGGTCCCTTTACAGCTGCACAACTCGTACATTTGCGACACCAGTCCTCGACATCGTCCCGACAGTGGACCCAGTAAAACCGTTCTCGTATCTTCAGTAGAGTCCGTTTTATTCCCAGATGGCCTCCTGAACAACCATTATGGTACAGCTGTAGAACATCCGGTACTTGAGCTTTAGGGACAACCATTTGCAAATGACAGCTGTCCCCCCGAGCATTTTCCCATTTACGGCACAGGACTCCATCCTGAATCACCAAGCTGTCCCATTGGGCCCAATAGCTTTTCGTGATCGAACTCATCGCTGAGATATCGCTCCATCTGGGCTTAGGTGCACTGGCCTTCATCCACTCTAGAATCGGCTTGATGTCCGAATCTTCCTGTTGTGCACGTTGTAGGCGATCCTTCCACTCGTTGCTGAGGTCTATCTTGAGCATCCTCACAGGTACCACTTCCTTACCCTGGTGCCTAGAATAATGCTTGCAGTCTTCAGGACAAGGTCTTCTTGACGATGCATCTGCGTTGCCACGAGATTTCCCGTCATGGGTTTGTGTGATCGAAATCCTCGGGGCTCTTTGAACGTCAGCCAGCACTCGCCCCACAGTCCTGGCTATTACTCGTTTTCCCTGCTGCTGCTGGGCGGTGCTGTTAGCCGCACTACCCTTTGGATACCAGCCATCTTCTCTTTCTGCAGTTCGCTTAGGGCAACTGGGTCTAAGGTGGCCCCTTTCCCCACAGCCGTAGCACCTAGGGCTGTATCCTTTATAGCGGTCGCGAACTGTAGCCGCTGCAACCTCCCTGACGCGATGGGAACGATAATCCTGACGCACAGCTTCCACCTCCAGTGCATGGGCCAAGGCGTCCTTAAGCGTCCCGTGGTGACCGAGCCTCGCTGCAGCTCTAACTTCAAGGTCGCGGATGCCATCGATGAATACCTGCACCAGGTTCCCATCAATAAGCGCAGGTACAGACTGGTATGCTTTACGAACCAGCTTCTCCACTTCAAGAGCCCACTGCTGCAGGTTTTCATTACTGCGTTGCACGCGATCCTTTAGCTGCGCACGAAACACGTGTTCCAGGTGAGCGTCGCCATACCGAGCCTCTAATGCCTCAAGGAGCTGCTCGTAAGTCACTTCCTTACCGAGAGCTTCCAGGACGGTTAAGGCCTGGTCGCGCAGGCCTAGGGTGAGGGCAGTCATAGCCTGACTTTCATTCCACCCGTTCGCCTTCATGACAGCCTCAAACTGGATTTTGTAGGCCGACCAGGAAGAAGTTCCGTCGAAGGGTGGCACTTTGAACCCACGTAGCGTAGGTGTTGTAGCTACGGGAGCTGCGATTCCATCCTCAAGTTTAAGGCAATTCAGCGTTTTCTTCACGTCAGCCATCACGTTGTCAACCCGATTATTCACTTGGTCGATTCGGGTTTCAGCTTCCAACAGGCGGTTGTCATGTTGGGCAACCTTATCCTTCACCTCCTTCATGTCTTTCCCGAAGGTAGCGTGAAGGTCCTTCATAAGGAGCATCTGTTCTTCCTGGCGGCGGGCCTGTTCCTCCTTATCACGCTGGAGCTGTTCTTCCAGCCGACGAGCCTGTTCCTCCTGACGTCGAGCCTGTTCCTCCTGTCGGCGGGCCTGCTCCTGCAGCATCATCATCAGAGCACCAAAGTCTGGTGCTACTGATGCTGGAGCTGCTGCGGACGGACCGGCCTCCGTGGTCGGTAGCTGGCCATCCGACATCTGTGGCGCAGCTCCACCAAAACGTCTCTGGTCCGTCTCCTGTTGGCGTTGACTCCGGGTACGGAGGTACCGATTTTAATCCTTGCTTCTGACACCAATTGTTACGAGCTTGGGGTTCGTGACAATAAAAACTGCCGATTTAATAACCAAAAATAAACACTTTAATTAACAACACCAATAAAAACACAAATACACTAATTATAAAACACAATCGCACTATTGATCACTCTTAAGTCGCACTTGAAGATCGCTTCGAATGTTATCGCTTGTATCGCAGAACCAATACTGACCCGGTCGCGGCCCATACCGGCCTTATATAGGGCCTCAGATAGTTCCAGAACTTTCTACTGTAGAAACATCTAGAATGTTCGAGTACATATCGGTCCCGACTGACCCGATGGCGATAGTTCTAGAATGTTCTAGTATCGAAAGTTCTGGAAGCATCTCGACCTACTAGTTCTGCTACTCGATACTAGATGGCGCTAGTGGTAGCTAATGTCGCCATCAATCGTGGCGCGCAACAATATGAACAACTTTCACTATGGGACCAACTCTGAAATCACGAAAAAGAAATCAGCTGTTTCATACAAAAGTTCAATAGCTACTTGACCAAAATGTATGAAACAGCAGATTTTTTTTTCGTGATTTCAAAGTTGGTCCCATAGTGAAAGTTGTTCATATTCATGTTTAGAACACCTGTATGTAATCATGCAATATTAAAATTTTGTTGACACGGCAATTTTTTCTGTATGAAAATGTAAACGCGACCTTATTAAAAATGTAACATTGCAAAAATCGTATCAGAATTATGGTTGCAAAAATGTCTTACGATGATGCAAAAAAGTAGCATACTACATTTGCTCAATTTGAATATAAGTAACCATAATTAAAGTAGATAAATTATTTACTATTTGTAGGAATTTTAGATACCTAATACTTTTATGTAAAAGCACTAGGTTTGGGTATTGGTCTACTCGGTCTATCTGTCTATTTGCTCTATCGGTCTACTTAGTCTATTGGGCTACTTGATATACTCAGTCTTTAGGTCTACTTGGTCTACTGGTCTACTAACCCTCTTAGCAATAAGCGCATCCGACCAGACGGTATCGATATCGTTGTTCTGGAAGGACTACTCCAGTGCCTTAGGAATCTCTATATGCCTGGTCCAATTAGAATAGAATAGAATACTCTTTATTATGTACACCATATAAATTACAGACATAAATATAGAAATTTTACAATGGGTGACACAATGGGCGGTCTTATCGCTAAAAGCGATCTTTTAAAGACAACCTTTGGATGGATTAAAAAGAGGAAGAGAGGTCTATTGGTCTACTAGTCTTATTGAATTATTGGTCTACTCGACATACTCAGTCTTTAGGTCTACTTGGTCTACTGGTCTACTCACCCTCTCAGCAATAAGCGCGTCCGACCAGACGGTATCGATATCGTTTTTCTAGAAGGACTACTCCAAAGTGTCTTAGGAATCTCTATATACCTGGTCCTCTCAGTCTATTGGTCTACTAGTCTTATTGAATGATGGGTCTACTCGGTCTACTTAGTCTATTGGGCTACTCGGTCTTTAGGTCTACTTGGTCTACTGGTCTACTCACCCTCTCAGCAATAAGCGCGTCCAGCCAGGCGGTGTCGATATCGTTGTTCTGGAAGGCGGCCGTCTCTAACAGCGTGATCAGGTATTCCACTGTTGTACGGAAGTCACCACGGATGCTCAGCTCTTTCAGAGCTATGACCAAGTTTCTGTTAAACAAATGGAATAATTAGTATTATATAGTATACAACTATAACGCATGAGGGACCCGTGGCTAAATAATAACAGCCGCACAGGTCGATCGATCAGGTTAAGCTACGCTTCCCGCGGTTGGTCCGTGGATGGGTGACCATCTTTACATACCAAGACCCCTCCGTGCCTCGGTAAGCACGTTAAGCCGTTGGTCCCGGCTGTCATTCGTGGATCTTTGACAGTCGTTACGGGTAGTCAGAAACCCGAAAGTCTCACAACCAGTCTTACCAAGGGGTATCGTATTACCCAGTAACTGGGTTGTGGAGGTCAGATGTCAGCTAGGCAGTCGCTCCATGTAAAATACTGGTATTCAGCTGCATCCGGTTAGACTGGAAGCCGACCCCAACATAGTTGGGAAAAAGGCTAGGCAGATGATTCTCGTCAGTCTGCCTTAGTCTTTCTAAAACAAACGCATCAACTCACTCTCTAGCCTGCTCCCTGGTCTCTCCCCAAGAGAAACAATGCCCGAACTGCGAGTCTGCGAACTCGTGCAACCCGCCGGAAGCCGCCACGCTGAAATAACCCCACACGTTCTTTGACGAACGGAAGTTGAGCTCCTGAACTGTACCGGACGATGGCTTGAAACCTAGTGAGAGGAAAAGTGATAGTAATTTACATAGGAAATATTATATTTTTAATGTAACAACATAAGATTACGTTGCTTGGTTTTTTGATGTTGTCTTGTTGATGGTCTTTCAGAAGTCTACTAATTCGTTTGAGCCATCAGACACAATACTTAATGAGGCATGCAAGTCAGTAAAAATAAAATATAATTTTGGTTTTTATAGGAGGTATGGCGACCAAAAAGTTTTTCTACCACCATACCATACTACAAAACTACCAATAGGTTTCTTGATAGAACACCAATAAGAATCAACGTAACTAGAACAGCATTTACGCAAACTAGTTTCTCAAACTTGACAGCTGTCAAGCGGCTGCTAAATGATAGCTGTCATGAAAATGAAGCTCGTTAATTGATATTACGGTGCTAAAAACACTTATCTTTATAGATAGCCGTATTTTGGCGGTGTTATACAAAGACACCGGTATCTGATGAAACCCACGCTTTATATCCAGGACTTTATGACGTTACCTTCATCAGGGTTCTCAGAAGTGATCCTAGCGGCGATGACGTGTCCCCAGGGCGAGGGGCGCTGCTTTGGCTCGTCGAACTCTATCTGAGAGAGTCCCCACGGCGACTCGCCGTACAGCAGACGGATGTCTTTCACGTGGTAGAGGGGCAGACCCATGGCGATCTGGAATAAATAGAAATAATATAAGTTATGGAATCTGCACAGCTATTCACATTATTGCCAGTTGCACATTTTTGACCATCATTTACATAACAATACTGTCATAACCAGCTATTAGGTCTGCTTGGTCTATTGGTATACTTGGTCTATAGGTCTACTCAGTCTTCTTGGTCTACTCTATCTATTAGTATTTAGGTCTACTTGGTCTCTTGGTCTAATTGGTCTATTGCTATAGTTGGTCTACTTGGTCTATTGCTCTGGTTAGTCTTTTTGCCTATTGCTCTAGTTGGTCTTTTAGTCTACTTGGTCTATTAGTGTCTTTTGGTACAAACCTGCAGCTGCGCGGCGGGTAGATTGACATCGGCCACCATCTCAGTACAAGGATGCTCCACTTGCAGACGAGGGTTCAGCTCCAGGAAGTAATAAGCTCCTGTCGCGGGCTCGTACAGGTACTCCACTGTACCGGCGCTTACGTATCCCACCATTTTTGCTAGACGTACTGCAGCCTGAAATATAAAATAATATTGAAGATGAAGATATGAGACAAAATATAAAAGCAATGGTTTTGTATGGTGATCTAGAAGGTCACGAATAAGTCACAATCTTTTGACAGTCAGAAGCCTGAAAGACAGACGACAAGTCTTACTAAAAGGTATCGTGTTACACAGTAACTGGGTTGTGAAGGTCAGATACCTAATTCCCGTAATTAAAAATGTTCAAAACCAAATCGCAATCTCATCTCAGTCACAACCCGAAAATTTGTCAATTTTTTTAAAGATTTGGACTGAAATTAGAATGTGAACGTTCTTAAAAATATGGGAATTACTCCTCAGGTAGGCAGTCGTTTCATGTAAAATACTGGTATTCACCTGTTTCTTGGTGCTTGGTAGTATAGACTGGTAGCTGCCCCCGATGTAGGGCGAATTTCACCAATGAAACTGAACGCGGTCAGCGTATCTGAACCGCGTTCAAGAGCTGTCACTGTCATCATTGTTGACAAAAATTTGTCACTAACAGCTCTTCAACGCGGTTGACATGTTCTAATCTAAGTCTCAATCTTCTATAAAAGTTCACTCATACTCTATAGAAAAGGGAGGATCCTCTGACCAGCCAGGTGTCGTGTCTGGCATGCAACTGCCCGATGATTCATGTCGGGCCGTTGCATATAAGTTAGTTGCGCGATAAAATCTACTTGCGAGATGCAGTATTTTGCGTGACGTCAGTATGACGCGTAGTTCGCATGTGGCGTTGTAGATACCGCTACACTGTCAAAAATACTTCTATTTTTCATACATTTATGACCAGTTTTTGACAACTGTTTGTCACCGAGATGAGACTGCGACTAGATTTGGAACGATTTTAATTACGAGAATTGGCATTCTGATCGTGTTTACTCATTGCTGAAATTCGCCCTTAGTTGGGTAACGGCTAGGCAGGTGATGATTTCATACCTTCTCCATCTCAATGAACACTTCTGGCTTGGCAATGGCCGCGGGCGCCTCTTCAATGATCTTCTGATGACGACGTTGGATGGAGCAATCACGACCGAAGAGGGAGATCGCGTTACCTGTAATAGGAATGGTTACGTAGTTGTAACATTTATTTTGGAGTTCTGGATTATGTACATCCATACATAAACTGGAGCTGAGCTGGGCTAGAGGGGCTTCTGGCTAAGACTACACACTACACTATAGTCACGCGAAAAAGTGTCCATACGTCCATATGTCCGTCACGCACAATGGTCCATTTGAAGGACTAAGTGCGGAAACCAAACCCATAACACAGAACATAAGTGTCCATATTGAGAAAAGTGAGCTCACACATTATGAAATAGTTGAAACTCACCGTACTGATCAGCAATGAGTTGCACTTCCAAATGCCGGGCGGACTTAGCCAGCTTCATGACGAATATAGGAGAACCGGGCACCTCAGCTTGCACCTAGAGAAATCAACATAGAAGGCTTAAAAAACAAAAGCATTTTGTGACCTAAACCCGCACTCGTAAGTCATGCTTTTCTGTGACTTAAGTTGTCCATTTTTAGGCTGCCTGTCCATTGACATTTCGCCAAACACACATTAATATTTTTAAAAGAGAATTTAAACATTTTTAAAAGAGTAACGGTGGAGTTTCTTGCCCATTCTTCTCCGTACGAAAACTACTTTTTGGAATGGGCGACTAGAATCAATTCGTTTTATTATAATTTTTGACGTTCATTTTGTGCCTTTAGTGTGCCTATTTGAAATAAATGATTTGACTTTGACACGGAGCGAGGCTGCGGAGAGGAGAAACAGAGAAATATTAACCGATAGGATTGCATAAAAATCTCAATGTAATTTTCTATTGGATCTATCCTGCCCTCTGTGTCCCAAAACATGCAGACCTCTGCGCTGCGACTGACAACGCCGTAGAAGTGGCATGATTTTGGGAAAACAAGATTAAATAAAATACAGTCGTGCCAGCGACACGAAGAAGGAGAAGAATATTTCTCCGTTTCTCCGCGTCAATGGACAGGCAGCCTTACACATAAAAGCGTGACTTAAGTGCGGGATTAGGTCACACGAGCTATAAAAAATTTGGAAATCCCAAAAGTGCACGACTCATAATGATCGTTTGCTCGTATAAAAAAAGAATGATACTGATTAGAAATACCAATAGTACAGGTACGTCAGGTACTACTCTGGTACCGGTATCACACCACGGCAAATGGTACCGGTTCCCAAAAATACCGGCCAAAAACGCCATAAGTACGCTACACCGGCACAGTGTTATAATAATTGTGTGCTGCATCGGACGACGTCAACACGTTAGCGCCGGCTGTCGCTGAAAACCAGCGCTGGGGCTCTGTCTTGCATAGGGTCGCAGCATAATGCTGAGCGATAGCCGTTTAGCGTGGATGTGACGCATGTTTCCCTTACCTTCTTTTTTTATTTTAGTGTTGTGTTTATGTTATTTTTTGCGTCATGTTCACCGCAAATAAACGTATTTTCTTTCATTTCTTCTTTCCTATACGATCCACGTTCATGAAGTTCTCCAAACGCCTAAAGCTTCTAAAGAAAGAAGAGAGACTAGTGCCAAATGTAAGTCCGTTTTACAATAATCTGTTGTGAGACCCTATTTGTATGATCTCTAGTTGTTTTGGCTGAAATAATAGCAGTATGTAATAATTTCATCACCGCTGTTCTCAAAACGGTGAAGGAAAACATCGTGAGGAAACCGGCATGTCCTAGAACGAAAAACTCGAAGACATGTGACATCTGCCAAAACGCACTGGGCCCGCGTGGCCCACTCCCTCTCACCGAGAGGAGGCCTGTGTCCCAGCAGTGGGAACATTATAGGCTGATTATGTTGTGTTATGTTTATGTACTAACCTGTCTGAAACAGCTGTTAAACTCGTCAGGATTTTCCACTTTCCTAATACCCTTGCCACCACCACCTTCTGAAGCTTTGATCATCACCGGGAAACCTGGAGAAAGAAAGCCTGGTTACTACACACCGATCACAACATAGCATCATCCATACTCAAAATCAAAAAATCAAATCAAAATATTTTTATTTCACATAAACCAACATGGGCACTTATGAAACGTCAGAAGCTAGGTGCACGGTTCCAATTGGTCGTTTCCTATGGAGAAGAACCGGCAAGAAACTCCATGGTTACTCTTTTAAAAATAATTGGCTTTTACAATGTTTTCGAGTTACAGTAGGTATGGGAGGATACTATAAGGAAGGGGCCCGTCAGGGCCGAAGCCTGCCAGGGTAGCGGGATCGTCCGAAAGGGTTACCGCTGCCCCGGAACATAAAGGGCTAGGGAAGGAACACGGGTGGGTTTTAGTCAGTAAGAGTCTGACACTCCCTTCCGCTCCACCCAGAGCGGGAGGGGTCATAAAAAAGAAAAATGTAAAAAAAAAAACATACTATAATTTATTATAACTGCGAAAGTGCGTCTGTCTATCTGTTACTTCTTCACGCTTAAACTGCTGAACTGATTTTAGTAATTTGGTATAAAGATAGTTTGAGTCCCGGGAAAGGACATAGGATAGTTTTTATCCCGATATTCCCACGGGATCGACACTTATGCGGGTGAAACCGCGGGGCGCTGCTAGTCTTCGATACATACATAAAAGTAAATAAAATTGAAGTGTCTGTTTGTAACGTCAAAATAACAGCTTTTTGCTAAATACATATGAAAGTATGTATATACAAATAAAGAAAACAATTTAAAAAAAATTGTCTGTCTGTTTGTTTCTGCTAATCTCCAAAACTTTCACTGATCTGCCAGTGATGTTATAAGGAGTAACATAGACTTTCCGACACCCACGCGGGCGAAGCCGCGAGTTGAAGCTAGTCTAATTAATACAAATCTTTAATTTATTTATTCTCTTACAGACAAGGACAACCTAAACCTCATACAGGGTGGATTTTTGACACAGGTCAGTAAGGATAGGTAAAAAAAAATCGAAGACGTGACATCTACCAACCCGCACCCACTCCCTCTAGAAGAGAGGAGGCCTGTGTCCCAGCAGTGGGAACATTATAGTCTAATTATGTTATATTAAAGAACTAGCTGCGCCCCGCGATTTCACCCGCGTAAATGTCGATCCCTTGAGCATATCGGGATAAAAAGTAGCCTATATGTACATCCAGGGTGTCAGCTACCTCCATACAAAATTTTATCCAAATTGGTCCAGCCGTTTGAGCGTGAAGAAGTAACAAACATATAAACACACACACTCGGGCATTTTCACTTTTAAGTGTACCCGCCATTTTGAGGATGTCCCACTTATTCAAAATTTTATAGTAAGATAAATAGTGGACATATTGTCTAATTTTTGGAATAAAACGGTAAAATATATATTCAATTGACGAATCCATCTGCAATCCTGGTAAAATACGTTTGAATTATTAATTTATGAGTATTTTAAATATTCAGAGTAACTGTTTCTGGCATGTCCCTCCCCTTACCAACATTGAATTTGCCAAAATTACTAAAATAGTACTACGAATACATTTAAAAGTGTTGGTGCAACAATAGTGTATAGTTTCTCCCGTCACAAAAATCAAATTTGCACAATTTAAACTCCAATAACACAGGTTTAAAACACATTTATCTGAAAATACACGTCACAAAACTGACCACTATTTTCACTACAATGTCCATTTATTTTCAGTCACTTTTATTTTTTTAGGGTACACTTGAAAGTGAAAATGCCCACTCACAAACTTTCGCCTTTATAATATTAAGTGTGATTATTTTTCCACATTTTCGTTTTTTTGACACCGACTTCCGAAATTAAAGTTATTTTTCACTTTGTAGTGTTTTTCTTTTGGAAGTCGGTTGTTTTTTTTTGTAAAAAAGTTTTTATTTTTCGCTTTTTAGTTGTACCTACCCCATACAAATTCATATAACACTACTTGCTAGTGACAGGAAGATAAACATCATCAATATAAACTAAGTGGAAAACAAACGTATTGTTGACGCTAATTCCAAAACTACCCAAGCAAAGTTCATAAAATTTATATGGGACCACCTCTGAAGCATACCTTATTCATTAATTAGACTAGATGCTGATAATCCTGGCTGCAGCATCAGGCCAAACTTATGTCAACATTGCATTGAACTTAAAATTTAGTCCTGTTTAAAATGAGCCCAAACACGACTACGGTGCTGTAATTTCAAGGTTTGTACTTTTTCTGATGCTCCTGGCTTCAGCATCAGGTCTCTATGTACTTCGGTGTTCCTCATTAACAGTACGTTTATCCACACATCGAGCCCTTTTCAATGAGCCTAAACACGATATATCTGCTGTTAGTTGTCGAGGAGTTAGGTACTCTGCAGACTATCCTGACTGCAGCATCAGGTCATGACTTGATGATCATGAGACCAAATGTGGCAAATGCCCAATCAAATATCAAAACAATTTACTAAAACAGTCCTTGCCTGTTCGAGTAACTTCTTACTGTTAAGGAGTTGTACCTTCCATCATCAGCGCAGCTACCTGAGATGGTGACAACCATACGCAAATACACAAGATACTTCATAAAATATGCAAAAAACCATAAGTAAGCCTATAAAATTTGAGGGTTGCCCTCGATTTCTCTAAGATCCCATCATCAGATCCTAACTTGGTGACAATGGGACCACCTCAGAACTATCTACTTTCGAACAAAAAAAGAATTTTGAAAATCTGTCGACAATTGGCGGAGTATTCGATGAACAAACATACAAAAAAAAAAAAAAAAAAAAAAAAAAAAAACATACAAACAGCCGAACATAGTACCTCCTCCTTTTTGTGAAGTCGGTAAAAATGCCCACTCACAAACTTTCGCCTTTATAATATTAAGTGTGATTATTTACGAACAAATCTTACCAATTTTCTGAGCAGCTTGCAGACCCTGTTCGGGAGTGGTAACGCAGCCTTTAGCGAATAGCTCCGAAGATATCTTGATCTTCTTGCTGTTGTACTCGGCTTTTAGATCTGTAATACAAAAGAAAAATTAATATAAATGTATGGTAATTACTTCTTAGATAGATAAAATATTCTTTCTAATGTAAATCTTCCTTCGACACCTTTCTTCTTAGGAGCCTTATAGGGTTTTTTGGAGAGTCCAACAGTGTTTTGCAGAGCCCAATCGTCTTTAGGAGAGTCCAGCAATGTTTTGGAGTGTCCAAGAGTATTTTGGAGAGTCGAACAGTCTTTTGGAGAGTCCCACAGTTTTTGGAGAGTCCAAGAGTAGTTTGGAGTCCAACAGTCTTTTGGAGAGTCCAGCAATCTTTTGGAGAGTCCAACAGTCTTTTGGAGAGTCCAACAGTCTATTGAAGAGTCCAACAGTCTTTTGAAGAGTTCAACAGTCTTTTGGAGAGTCCAACAGTCTATTGAAGAGTCCAACAGTCTTTTGAAGAGTTCAACAGTCTTTTGGAGAGTCCAAAAGTCTTTTGGAGAGTTCAACAGTCTTTTGGAGAGTCCAACAGTCTTTTGGAGAGTCCAACAGTCTTTTGGAGAGTCCTTTCCCTTCCTGTTCAAGTTTGGTACAGTCTCTTAGATTTTCTTAGACCCACAAAGATTACTTTAGACCCTAGTAGATTTCCTTAGAGCCTTGTAAATTTTCTTTTTCAAGATCCCCATAGTTTTTCTTTTTCTAAAAAATAAATTAATAAATCAACTTACCACTACCACTCCAGGGCAACGTAGGAATGTCAGCGGTCTGGGCGACGATTGACGAAGCGATTTTGTCACCGAGAGCCCACATAGCCTTCTCTGGGGGCCCTATGAACACGACCCCGGCGCGGTGCAGCAGCTCCGGCAGCTTGGGGTTCTCGGAGGCGTGACCCCAGCCTGCCCATACGGCCTGGGGAGAGAGAAATTGTGATTAGGTTAGGGAACTGTTTAAGCCATCAAATGTAAGTGGTAAACTATACTTACCCCCTTACTAATAAACGTTGTATAGCTTCTGTATAGTTACACAACGCTTTTGTCTTCTTCTTTCGACAGTAAAATTACTGACGACTGAAAGAGAGAAATCGGTGTGTAACTATTCATCTGATATAATACGTTTATTAGTAAGGGGATAATAATATAGCTGAAGACTGTTTGAACGCGCTAATCTCAGGAACTCGCAGTCAGATTTGAAAAAATCTTTTTGTATTTGATAGCCCAATTCATGAGGAAGGCTACAGGCTATTTAACATCACGCTAGCAGCCTTAGGAGCAGAGCAAAGAGAAAAAAGGCAGAAACAAAACGAAGTAGTAGCGCGGGTAGGTAATGCGATGCGACGGGATGGGTCGGGGGAACAAGAAATTTGAAAAGTGTCCGTGGAGTTTCTTGCCCGTTCTTCTCCATAGGTACCTACCTACCAGTGGCGAAGGGTGAATTTATGACAGAGGTAGGCCAGAGCAAAAAAAAAAAGCCAAAAGAAAATTTCAATGATGAATTGACTATAGAGTGGTTATGTTCTGAATTTTCGAAGGGAAGCCGGTGAGAATCGAGTTGTATGGTACCTTCGCCACTGGTACCTACTACGATTTGGAATGGGCAACTAGCTTCATCTTTCTGACTGACCGACCCCTTGACAATTCAAAAGTGCCTGGAATTGGTTTATTTGAAATAAATGCTTTGAGTTTGAGTTTCGCGCGGACGAAGTCGAGTCGTGACGTGAATAATTGCCAAACTTAAGTGGCAGTGGGCAGGGCACATTGCTCGCAGAACAGATGGCCGATGGGGTCGAAAGGTTCTGGAGTGGCGACCGCGTACCGGAAGACGTTTGGAAGGCCTCCCACAAGGTGGACCGACGACCTTGTGAAGGCCGCAGGAACTCGTTGGATGCGAGAAGCACAAAACCGGTCGAAGTGAAGGTGCTTGGGGGAGGCCTATGTCCAGCAGTGGACGTCTTTCGGCTGAAATGATGATGTATTTGGAAGGGTGTTACGCAATTAGTGTGCTGGGCTTAAACAATGTTCTCACCTGCACTTGTGTCCTGATAGCGATATCAACAATCAGCTCCACGTTGGCATAATTATTGTTGTTCGAGCCGCCGGGCACCGGCACGTAGTGGTCAGCCATTTTGATGTACTCCGCGTTGGCTTTCAGATCTTCTGGCGTCACCTGGGAGGAAAAGATTATGTTTAAAAATTGTATAACGGATGTTAAAAGACGCTTAATGTAGCCGAGAGACACTTATAGTCCACATTATTGTGATTATTTTTTTGTGACGGACCATACCTGGGAACCTTCTGGTTCCGGAGATATTGAAGGTCAAAGTTCCAACTTTTTTTTCAGGAAAACAAATGGGTTTGAGTAAAAGTGGCATGATTTTTTAAATACGCGGCCACTTATGAAAAGTGGTTCGTTAAAGAGAACACATTAAGACATTCATTTTTTTCTATGAACGTTACTTTCCCACGTTCATCGAAGCCGAGATATTTAATGTGAAAAATCTATAAAATCAAATCGCTATTTGCTTTAAATGGTGTCTATTTCATTCACTACATTGTAGTTTTACTTCTATTTCTCTCTATAACTCGTGATTAGCGATAAACAACAACATAAAAGCCGCCCATGAGCCCACCAAAAGCACCGATCTCCTCGCTCGGATGCAGTACATTTATGTATATAACTTCGTACATAAGAATAATTAACTAATGTATTATATACTAAAACCTTCCTGAAAGTATGTAGATCACAATGAAAGAATTACTTAAAAAACAAAATTCAAAATGACTTCATTAGTTTTTGAGAAAATCGCGGACTTACAAACATACATACTTACGGGTCGAATACAGAACCACCTTTTTTGAAGTCGGTTAAAAACACCCGACAAGTCGTTTTTAAATGTTTTAAATAATTAAGGTTTGTGTAAAAATATAGTGATTTTGTAGTATTATTGTTTTTTATTTAATTATCTTATAATAATGCCATACATACTCCTCCAATAACATGCGTAAGTTTATGAATTTATATATTGTGTCATACGTGCTGTATTTGTTCACAATACATATACGGGGTTCCGTCTTTATTTCGACGACATGATGTTGAAATTCTGCCTACTTCGATATCATATATTTCAGCTCCGATATTACTTAGGGCAAAATTCTTTTACGAGTCATTATTATTATATATACCACTATGCGTTAGCAACAATAAACTAAGTGGCCGCTCAAAAAAAAAATCATGCCACTGGTTCATACAAAACTACCCAAACCCCTTTGTAATGTGATTCATCATCTGCCTATAGCCTTTTCCCAACTATGTGGGGTTCGGCTTCCAGTCTAACCGTATGCAGCTGAATACCAGTATTTTACATGGAGCGACTGCCTAGCTGACATCTGACCTCCACAACCCAGTTACTGGGTAATACGATACCCCTTGGTAAGACTGGTTGTCAGACTTTCGGGCGTCTGACTACCTGTAACGACTGTCAAAGATCCACGAATGACAGCCGGGACCAACAGCTTAACGTGCTTTCCGAGGCACTGAGGAATCTCGGAATGTAAAAATGGTCACCCATCCACAGACCAACCTTGGCAAGCGTAGCTTAACCTGATCAATCGACCTGTGCGGCTGTTGTTATTTAGCCACGGGCCCCTACGTTTTTAATGTGATTAATTAACTTAAAATACCACCTGTTGCTTATGGAACGGGGGTTTGCTGTTATTTTCTGAATGCAGGGTTCGATTTCAAGCAAAGTAAATAATTTATGTATCTAACTAACGTATTAAACTCACCATAACGACGAAGCGCACAGCCCGTTCGTTCTTGAACATCTCGTACGACCATCTTCTCACTGAACGCATGCATTTTACTGCTCCGATGCCGTTGTTCGCGATCAAGACCTGTTGGCAAAAGAACATTGTTTTTGAAGTGAAAACTTCTTTAGGCGCGTTGGGCATTTTTTGAGATCGGGAAAAAACCATTGAATTCGCGCCACTGTTACCGTAATCGACACCCCTTCGGATGTGTTCGGCTGTCCTCGCGGGATGAACTCGGTTTTAATGTATATCCGATATGTCAGTGAGTGATGGCAAAGTATTCTGTTTGTGTTTTGTTTTCACTTCTGTCGGCACTCCCAGAGCGCCACTGTTGTTTTTTTTGGGGTTCTAGGACATGCTGGTTTCTTCACGATGTTTTCCTTCACCGTATTTGAGAGCAGTGATGATGAAATAATTTCACAAAGTGCCCGCCTGAGTTTGAACTCATGACGTCCAACTCGTAAGTCACGGCCGTATCCACTGGGCCACTACTGCTCCCAGGGACATGTAACTTGAAATACAATTCATCACAAATATATACCACCATGTAATCTATCCATACTAATCCATACTTATATTGTAAATGCGAAAGTGTGTCTGTCTGTTACCTCTTCACGCTTAAACCGCTGAACACACCCTCCAAATTACATGTCTCTAGTGCGTTGATATATCAGTCAGTCAGGACTTTGAATTTTATATATATAGACTAGCTGCGCCCCGCGGTTTCACCCGCATAAGTGTCGATCCCGTGGCAATATCGGGATAAAAAGTAGCCTATATGTTAATCCAGGGTGTCAGCTACCGCCATAAGAAATTTTATCAAAATTGATCCAGCCGTTTGAGCGTGAAGAAGTAACAAACATATAAACACACACACACACTCACAAACTTTCGCTTTTATAATATTAGTGTGATTAATTAATTTATAATAGGCCAAGCGGTTGGTCGACTCTTCACTTGACCAGAGGGCTGGCCTATTTTTTGGCCAAGGAATCAGTATTGCCACACAACGTGGCAACGCTGCCAGCCTTTTGGGCACGTTTCCTGTTGACAGCGATGCGGACGAATTTTTTGATGCCCTTTGATTATTTCCCCTCCCTTTTTACTTTACTTGTACATATATTATTATTTTAAGACAGCTCTTTAAATTATGTAAATATTTGAATCTTTAATATAATACTTCCATACTTAATATTATAAAAAATATATATACTTATATATATTATAAGATTATTATAAGTAAATAATAAACGGCCCCGAAATGATGATCTAGTAATAAGACAATTTTCTACAGGACTAACCTTATTAATGGGCTTGGTACCCTGGAACCTCCTGACGAACTCCTCAGGAGTGGCTACTGTGAAGTCTTTCTCTTGGAACCTCTGGCTGTGGATCACGGTACCCTGGGACATGGACGGCCTGTAACAGAAACATGTGGATAAGTTATGTATGTACAGGGTGTAAATCCGCCCATCACATTTTTTTTAATGATTTTTATTGAAGTCTAATGATTTTTATAAGCAGAATTATTAACTGGTTTGTGCGGAAGCTGTACAGCAATTGCTCCGTTTATTCTTATAGCCTCTCAAATAAGGTCTTGATGAATCTTTATTTTGAGTCTTCTGGCGACTGTTTGGGTATTCATCAGGTTTACTGCTATGGTTAACGCCAAATAAACGTGGAATAAAAGTCATTGACCCTCATACATTTATTCAAATACGTAATTCCGAAAACAGAAATAATGACATAAACTTGTCCCGAAACGACCTTTATCGTGATCCTTGACTTTTTCTAGTAATAAAAAATGATCCATAATGTATTGTCGGGGTACCTACGCAGAGAAATTAAGGAAAGAGCAATGAACAATCGTTTCGATGCAGAGGTCGTGAATTCGTGATGCAGTCTCTTAGGGCGGGTTGTTTCAGATAAACTTGACACACGCGTGTACGTCAAAAATGGCGCTAACTATTGTCAAACCAAAAAAGCGTTGTTTCAAATTACAATTACAAAATTATGGCCTTGCCGTACGTCAAATAATAACGAGTACGTAATCGTTATTATTTGACGTACGTAATCGTTATTATTTGACGCACGTATGTTACATTAACCAATCGTTTGAAACAACCGGCTCTTATTTGAGACATACCAAGGTGCGTTCATTACCATTTTTAACATTTTTGACTGGAACCTTTGTTTTATTTCAAAATTTGTTTTGTAAAATAATCCCCATCATATAGCGGTTATCTACGCATTCTGTACGTAACTAAATAAATATGAGCAAAAATTATTGCTTGAAAACGACTTTTATTTATGTGGTGTGAAAAATCGCGGTTTAGGTACGTCAGCGCGCAATGTAACACAATGCACACAAAACATTGCGCTTATGGGCGAGTACTTTTCATAAGAGTTCCTTACACAGGGTCACATTAAATTAACTAGCAAAACTCTGCGGATGTGAAGAAGGCTTTTGGTTTTTAAGATTTAAAACTTGTTTTTGGAAAAAGGTTAAAAAATTAGTTGGGATTTTGAGATCTTCAATATCTCCATAAATAACTAGAAGGTATGGCCCGGTATGGGTATGGTTCGATGGCGGGCCAATCTTTATTATTAAGGGCTGATTTTTCAATCGACAGATAATTTTTATTCGTGGAATAAAATTGACGTCTGACAGGTTTTGTATGGAAGATGGAAGAATTGTCAAAAGCTCAAAATTATTCCGCGGATAAAATTATCTGGCATTGGAAAAATCAGCCGTAAATCTAATAATAAAAAAAAGTTTCTTATATATTTTCAAAATAAAGCATATTCTATATATTTTTTTTAAATACATACCAAGTTGTCCACATTATAGCAATATCAAAACAAAAACTCAAAAAATACAAAAACACTTAGTGGTTTTAGAAAAACAGTTATAGACAAATGCAATTTTAAGCAAAGCACTAAAAATGCTTGTTTATTAAAAAAAAATCTATTCAGTAGCCTGATTTTTTTGAAGTTTTTAATATAATCCAGTACACCGTGTGACTGTTACCACATTACTGAAATAATAATAAAAAAAAAAACAAGTGAACAACAGCCGGCAGTTATCATATTTATCAATCCACTGAAATCTTGATTTGATAATAATTATCAGTAGTATTATTATTCTACACGCGAATTTGTTCGCGTAGAAGTCAGAAGATAAGATACACTATATACTAAAAAATAGGTTGTCTGTAAAGTCAGTTCACGGACGATAATTTTACGCGATAACGTCATAAGAAAACACGCCTCTCTATCGCTTGTTCCGCGCTCTCGCTTGCACGCTCGGTTCAGGCGGAAGGTGACAATGAGTCATGCTATTTTTCGTGCGTGCAGCCGGCGTTCATCGATTTATAAGACGTTATCACGTCAAAAATTACTTACATAAAATAAAATGTAAAATACTAAAATAACAGCCATATTTTTACAAGACTCCCTCGGTTCTAACGCTCCGCGTCGCATCGCATCCGTCGGGTCCGCGTTCGCATCGCATCAGTCGGTCCGCGTTATTACTTCTTTTGCTTAGTATCCTTTCAGACTTTTTTTTGTTTTTGCTCAAGGATCGTAGCGTGGCGTTAGTCTATTACCTTCCTCAAGAATTGGGCTATCAACAGCATAAATAATTTATGAAAACCGATTGGTATTTCCAGAGATTAGCGTATTTAAACAAAAAAGCAAATAAACTCATTAGTTTTATCAATTTACTTATTGTAATAAATTAATAATAAAGCTGAAGATTTTGTTTGAACGCGCTCGTCGGAAAATAAATCTGATTTGAAAAATTATTTTTGCATTTAATCACCCAATTCTTGAGGAAGGCTATAGGCTATTTAACATCACGCTAGGACCCTTAGGGGCCGTTCTATACACTCTCTTAGAACGTGTCTCCGTACGGCGATATCATCGCGGAGAAAATTTGATGGCACGGCGAGACTATCGCCGCGATTCTCTCGCTCGTGGAGACGGCCCCTTAGGAGCCGAGAAAAAAAATAAAAAAGTCCGAAACAACGCTAAACGGAAACGAAGTAGTAGCGCGGGCAGGCGATGCGATGCAACAGGGTTGGGGGTGCAAGAAATTTCACGCGGACAAAGTCGCGGGCAGATAAATGATAAATGATTTTATTTCTGTAAGTAGGTTTGCACAAACACTTTTATACGTCAATCATATTTTTAAAAACTAGATAAGGTCGGCGTTTCCTATCTGACTACTCTGAGAAGAAAGGCCGAAACACAAGAAGACAAACACAGAAGCTAGTTATATTATATTATATAAGTATAGATCAGATATATTATGGATAAAAAATGGGATAAAAACAAGAGAATGACGATATTGATAATGATTTTATCTACTGAGATTAAATGATTTGGTTTTTGATAAATCTGTCAAAGACGTGTAAATTATGACAAAGTGTATTATCAAAAGATCTTTATATCATTTAAGATCCGGGCCGTGGGGTCCGAGTGCTCATTGCTTGGGTACAGACGCCAGCACATCAACCTACTACAATCTGTCAGATTTCTGTAATAGATTTTCAACTTTATCGCTAAAGCGTAAGGTTCAATGTTGATTGGGAAAATTTGACAGTTAGGTGTAGGTTGATGTGCTGGCGTCTGTACATTACCAGTCGACAGCGATGCGTAGAAATATTTCGACGCAATATTTTAGTTTTTTAATACTTTTAGTTAGATTAGTAGGTTATTATATTTTTATTTTAATAATTTGTAGTTTATTTAGTATTAGAAGTTTGTACAAAAACAGCTGAATAAAGTAAAGGACCATTTTTTAAGATTTAAAATACAGAACCTCCTTTTTTGAAGTCGGTTAATAACATAGAAACTATAATAATATGTACATTTATATAAAAAAATAAGTAAAATAATCATAGGGCATCAAAGAATTCGTCCGCATCGCTGTCAACAGGAACAGTGCCCAAAAGGCTGGCAGCATTGCCACGTTGTATGGCAATGCTAATTCTTTGGCCAAGAAATAGGCCAGCCCTCTGGTCACGTGAAGAGTCGACTAACCGCTTGGCGATATCTCGAAAAACCAAGTGGGCACTCGGACCCCATGGCCCTAGTGTTTCAACCCCAAACGGCTCGAACATATAACTCCCAATTAGGTTGCAATATTTTCGCCGTTTGAGGTTTTCTGCACCTGCAGCAGCCGCCCCAGCACAGCCCACCGTGCTAGGAAGATGGGATGGCGCAAGGGTGTCGACACATGTTGCATCCCACACCAAAGGTCTGCCTAACTTCCAGGGCATTATGGTCATTCCGTCTGGTCTCTTTCCATCGTCGCGTGCCAGGCCGTTGGGTTCTAAAACAGCTGGCACCCCGGCGGTGACAAGAGCACGACGGATGATGTCATTAATGCTGGCGTGCCGTGCTATCCGGCCTGCGCTCCTACTGCAGGATAGGCCATGGTGCCCGAGGCAGTCGACAGCTTCACCGCACTGACAGCGATGCGGAGCCCCGCAAGGAGCGCCCAAACGCAGACAAGTAGCGAGCCGAAAGGTGGTGTCACCCAGCATAGTGCCTATGTTGGGTGACGGGAGTGCTTGAAGCCAGAGCCCCGACTCCCACTCACCCACAGCCAACAGGCGGGCACGCTCAGCAGAATTGGTGGACGTATCTTAAATTATAGATATAAAAATTACATAACATAGATCTATACAACATTCTTCAACAACATCAAAGTCCACTTGGCATTAGGTTAGACTGGAAAGCCAAATTGACCGACCGAATACCAGTATTTTACATGGAGAGACTGCCTATCTGACCTCGACAACCCAGTTACTGGGTAATACGAAACCCCTTACCAAGTTAAAAGTAATAAAGATAATATAAGTTTCATCATTGTCATCCCAATTTATGACTGGTTGATGCAGCAAGACTTTTTCTATCATACATCTAAATTAGCCATTATAACTTGACATAACATTACGCCTGTAATCTCTGAAGGATTAGGCAGAGATAAGCTCAAAAGCGGTATCTCAAAAAAATCGTAAAGTCGATTTTTATGGCGTCGGATAGCTTAAAGAAATACGCGTCCAATTAGCTAAGCCAAATAGCGGTATCTTATTTAAAACATAAAAAACCCTTAAGGTGAATGCGCAGTGGTAGACCGCGAAATTCAAATTTTCTTGCGTTTTTTGCAATTTGCAGGCCAGTGTCAGGTTGTCTCTTGATCAAAATTTGATTTGCGACAATAACAGGTACGTATTTATAGAATTATATTCATTAGAATCATTAATACATCTTTCTAAGTTAGATTTGTACCACTAAGCAGTTTTCCATAAGAGATTTGTTGTCGTGGTACAAATCTAACTTAGAAAGATGTATTAATGATTCTAATGATTATAATTCTGTAAATACGTACCTACCTGTTATAGTCGCGAATCAACTTTTGATAAAAATACAACCTGACACTGATCTGAAAATTGCGAAAAACGTAAGTAAATTTGAATTTCGCGGGCTACCCTGGCACTTCCCCCTTAAAGAAGTTTTCCCTATCTCAGTTTTACCTCAAAGAGAATAAGAGCAAAAGTTCCTTTCTCGAAACTAGCTTTTCTTAGACACCACTTTTACGTTTAACACCGTGGTATAGTACACCAACATTTCGCCAGTTATGTTTAAAGAAAGAAAAGAAAGAAAGAAAATACATTTATTTAGCACAGACTAAAAGAAACACGGTACACCAGATACATGCATCAGATGAAAAACAAAAATAAAAACGTGTAAAGTCCGATGTTAGAAATTAGTAGGAAAGTGTGCCTCACGGCTTTGTCAAAAAGGCCCAGTTCAGCAAAAAATGCCAGACAACTAGTGCCTGACGCTGTTTATCAACTGGACCTGATGTGTGAGGTGATGGATGTAAATCAGTTTTATACTGCAACGTGACGTGTGTATGCATACTTAAATAAATAACATTTTGTCAGATAAATACAGTAATGAATTTGTATAAATAGTAGGAGCAGTGGTAGCCCAGTGGTAACGGCCGCGACTTACGAGTTGTAGGTCGTATGTTCGAACCCAGACAGGCGCTTTACTTTGTGTAAATTATTTCATCACCACTGCTCTCAAAACGGTGAAGGAAAACATCGTGAGGAAACCGGCATGTCCTAGAACCAAAAATTCAAAGACATGTGACATCTGCCAACCCGCACTGGGCCCGCGTGGTGGATTAAGGCCCACTCCCTCTCACCGAAAGGAGGCCTGTGTCCCAGCAGTGGGAACATAATAGGCTGATTATGTATAAATAGTAGGATATTGAGTAACATTGTAAAAAAAAAAACAAACATGGACGCATAATAGGCCTCTGTTAATATGTAAACAAAGAAATGCTTTGAAACGAGTTTGAACACAAAACTGTTTTTAAAGACTGCCTGACTTTCACGTTCCAACACAAGACATTTTCATACTAATTTATTAATCTGTGCACTGTAATTTTATCGCACAATACGCTGCAAGTAGGCGAGTGGAGCGTTTAAGTGGGTTGTGTTTTAGTTGTTTTATGTTCATTTACTAAATTAAGTTGATTTTTGATATTTTAGCTCACAAGCATTCTACAATACAAAATGTATGAGGTATTTTTCTTATTGTGAACTAGCCTATTGTACATTATGTTAGAGGTGCCTATAGTACGCTCACATACTGCCAGTTATGTTTAAGTCCCATGTAATAGGAGGCATGCCAGGCGTCAACCAGGCAAAAATCCAAACTCCAGGCTCCATCATAGCCTAGCCTTTTCCCAACTAAGTTGGGGTTGGCTTCCAGTCTAACCGGATGCAGCTGAATACCAGTATTTTTACATGGAGCGACTGCCTATCTGTCCTCCACAACCCAGTTACTGGGTAATACAATACCCCTTGGTAAGACTGGTTGTCAAGACTTTCAGGCTTCTGACTACTCGTAACAACTGTCAAAGATCCACAAATGACAGCCAGGACCAACGGCTTAACGTGCTATCCGAAGCATGGAGGGGTCTCGGTATGTAAAGATGGTCACCCATCCACACACCCACCGCGGCAAGCGTAACTTAACCTGATCCTGTGTGGCTGTTATTATTTAGCCACGGGCCCCTCAAATCCAAACTCCAGGCTGCTATGGAAAATTTCTACAGCAGCATAACCAGTCTATAATGTTCCCACTGCTGGGACACAGGCCTCCTATCTGTGAGAGGGGGAATTTCTGGCTATCTCAGTATTAACTCTCTTTCTAGCCATATCACCATTCACACAATACAGCCATTGCTTCTTTGGTCTTCCTCTACTCTTATAGTCATACACTTAGACAAAACTTTAAAAGATAATAGTTTTATGAACTACTTTAGAACTGGTAGTGATTTATTTATCATCACAATATCATCATTGTTAGCCTCTCCAAAGCCGGTTCTCAACTATGTTGAGGTTGGCTTCCAGTCTAGCTGGATGCAGCTGAATACTAGTATTTTACAAAAGTAGACCCTTGAATTAAAGTTTGTAACTTCAAGAATAAAAAACTATTAATTTGAAATAATTAGATAAATAATCTGAATTATTTTTAATAATACCCACATGAAGTCTTATTGGTCTTATCAGAAAAAATAACAGTATCTCATGACGGGTTTATGTGGAATGACGATTTATATTACCATTAATTTAGTAGTATACAGTAATTATAATAAGATAATATGTAGAGAAACTACAGAAGTAAAGAGAAATCACGGCCAGTGGCATACTTTTCGCATTTCGTCACGTAATTCTTACTTTTTGAACTCGCCAACACCAAAATCGGCTTCAAAACTAATTAAAAAAACAATCTAATTGTTTTTACGCGCCGTACTAACTATAAATTACGAAAAAACCTAAGTAGCTTAGAACTATTTTTTTTCTAACCTGTATGGTGCATCAGAGTATAATCCATTCATCCCTTGGTACATTTTTATCAATGAAAACTCACTGAAAGCACTATTTTACACAATAGAACAGATCACTATATCAATTAATTCATTAAAACAATTTATAACTAAAATTTCTTCAAACGAGAAGCGATACAGTTTTGTTTTCTTATTTTGACGTAAAGGATTCGGAACGAACTCGTATGACATGACGGATCATACGATCATGCTTTCTCGCTCTCGTTCATTCTTTTCCCGCGCGTGCGAAAGAGACGGCTAAGTAATTGGTCAAAGTTGCCATAATAAGGAAATTGCAAAGAGGTTGCATAAGAAAACTTGTTTATCACAAAGTTAGGGTTGGGAAAGGGTCAACTCGAATCGATAAGATAAAAATTATTTACGTATTTTATGTTATTATTGTATTTGTTGCACGTTTATCAAGCATATGTGATTATCTTACCAATTAAAATATTCCTGAATATGTTGATTTATAATTAGACACAGTTATCGTTGAATAAGTGCGAAATTCGTATTACGCTGTTAATTCATGAGCGGACATTACTTACGGTATGTACAGACGCCAGCACATCAACCTACACCTAACTGTCAAATTTTCCCAATCAACATTGAACCTTATGCTTTAGCGATAAAGTTGAAAATCTATTACAGAATTCTGACAGATTGTAGTAGGTTGATGTGCTGGCGTCTGTACATTACGATCAAAGTCCAAAGTAACGTGACAATTAATTGGTAAAATAGAATTTGAAGTATGTATGTGTACAAGGTTTTTTACAAAATTCTATCCTTCAGATAAATACATCCTCTAAGTTTTACTGATATTTTTCAATATTACGGGGTTTCCTCATTTTGCTTTTGCTCAAAAAGATATTCGCAGTTAAAAAAATTCTAGGTCAACTGAATAGCTAAAGGTTTAAGCGCGAAAATACAAGATCGTGGTAGCAAATTGTAGCAATCATAATTGTTTTTTGGAACTATGGAAAATGTCGTGAGCAAAGTTTTGAATGTGGAGCTATAAGACTTGGGGAAGACCAAAGAAACGATGGATAAAATTATTTAATGTGTGAGAGATATGGCTAGAAAGGGAGATTTGACGTTCGAAAAGTGCTGATTCTCAGCCTAGTTTGAATAAATGTCTTTTGATTTGATTTGATTGAGAAGTATGGAAGAAAAACACATGTTGCGCCGACTCCAAATAAATTGGGACAAGGGCAGGAGAATAAGGACATTATTTGGAACCATGATAGCACGAAACATGTTTCTCTACTTCAACTTTCAAGTTAGTAAACAAACTACATAATAAACAATAAGGTGAACCTGTATTTTTGTTTATTCATGGCTTACGTTCTTGACAGTTTACTTTTATACTGACGAGTTTGTAAGTAATTCAATGTCACCAGCCAAAACTAGGTACGTGATAATAATTTAAATTTAGTTTGAATAAATGTAAAAATTGTGTAATTTAGGTATTCACAACCGTTCCATATTCTTCCCTGCCGAATCGAACAACAATCAATGTAACCAAAAGAAACAAAGTTTGTGAACAGCGTTTGCAGGACTGCAAACGCTGTTCACAAATTCAAATCAGGATTAAAATAGGCGACCACCATTCTTCTGACAGCAATTTGCTGCCGGGGGTAAGGCAAATTAATATTTGAAAATGTGTCAATTTCGATTCGACAACCTGTCAAATGGATGGTGATTTACTAATTATGTGGGTAATTTGACTAATTAATTAATTAATGGCATTATCTAAGGGTATAAAGGTGAAATTTCATATAGGTACCTACCTAGTTGTATTCCGACAGGGTCCATAATTGTGACTAATATAATTATTTCCCAACCAACTATATACATTATGGCACGCAATAAAGAATTGATAATTGAATTCAATTGAATCATTAGCTTGCTAGTTTTCCTTAGTCAAAGACCACTGGAATTGCTAACGTGACAATGTTGAAGAAAATCGAGCACCGCGCTGTTATTAGGTAAATTCCTTACCAATCAAGGAAAAAGTCAAAAAACTACTTATTCACGAAGAGATGGTGGCTGTTTACCAAGATTCTGCACCTTCGTTATCTACGGTTCAAAAGTGATCAAGTAAATTTAAAAGGGGCAGAGAGAGTATTGAAGACGACATTCACTGGGGTGGCCCGGTTACTGCCTCTACGGAAGAAAACTTTAAAAAAAGTTGAGAAGCTTATACTGGAGGATGCCCGAAAGAAGATCAAAATGATAGCAGAGATGACCCACCTCTCTGTTGGTTACGTGCACACTATTCTTCATGACCTTCTTTACCTTTCAAAAGTCAGTGCGAGAAGGGTCCCGCGAATGCTCACGGAGCGCGGCGGCTCAAAAGCAAGTGCGAATCGAGTGCTGTAGAGAGTTTTCAGCTCTGTGGTGAAGTTCAATCAACTATTTTCGATCGGATTGTTACTGAAGATGAAACGTGGGTTCATCATTATGACCTTGAAAGTAATCAAGAGTCCAAACAGTGGCACAAGAAGGGTACTGCGCCCCCTAAGAAATTCAAAGTCGTTCCGTTTGCCGGAAAAATCATGGACACAGTGTTTTGGGACTCAAAGGGAAAGCTGATTGAGTACACAAAAAAAGGTGAAACCATAAACGCATCCTACGCATCCACTCTACGACATTTACGGGAAGCAATTAAAGAAAAAAGACGGGGTAAACTGACCACCGGTGAGTTGCTTAATTTCTTCAAAACCATAATCTCGCACAGTAGCCTTAAGAAGATTGTGGTTTTGAAGAAATCAACCACCCAACCTATAGCCCGGACCTAGCCCCGAGTGATTTTATTATTTGTTCCCTAATTTGAAAAAAGACGAAACGGTTTTCCAACGATGAAGAGTTCAAGGCGGCAATAAATGCGCATTACTTATTCAGAGAAAGATGAAAGTTATTTTTAATCGACTTCAAAAAAAAAGGAGGAGGTTCTCAATTCGGATGTTTTCTATTTTTTACAGGGTATTGAAAAGTTAATTTCGAGAAGTAATAAATGCATAAGAGTATAGATAGCGCCACCAAAGTTGAGACTTGACCCCGCGCTATTCCGCCGCCCCTATGACGCCCGGTCCCGTCCCGCGCTCAGACCTCATACCACTAAAGACACCTAAAATCGTGTACTGCGCATGTCAAACCACGTGGTGTGTCAAGTCTCATCTTTCGTGGCACGCATTATAATGGGGGATTACATTGAAAAATAAAAATTATTTTAATTGAATTTACATACGTCTTTTTTCATGATGTTACCGAGAATAGGTACCTACATTAAACGCCCCTCGTAAATGTTATCAACACTAATTTGTATCTACGCTCCACGTGTCTAACGCAGGTATTGTTTTCAAACAACTCGATATTATTTTGTCATGATTCACAGACTGGCCGCTAGTCAAAAGAAGCGAAGCTTGATAGTAAACAAGTATGTTAAAAATAAATCGTACATAATGTTTATAATGCACACGTTGAAATGAAAAAGCCAATGTTTTAGAACGTTTTTTGGCACTTCTTCTTTTTAACGTGAAGAAGATTAATTCATCAAGTCGTCCTACATGCCTACGGCCCATTTGGGACGACTTGACGAAAATCAAAATACATTTTATTTTCATTCTGCAAGTCCGTTGCTGTCGCTCCCGTGTGCGCATCTTCCAAATCTCGACGAGGAGACAGCGACGGAGACAAGGAAAGTGCTGGGCAACTGAGTCTCTCGTGCAACGTTCTTTTTAAAACTATGGCGACCTTCAAGAAAATTCTTAAAGGCAACAAATTAACAAATAAATGATTTGTAAATGCTGATGGTATTAATTAACATACATTAAGCCAGTATTGTCAGAGTACCTCTTTAAGTAAATATTATTATATAAAAAATGGATAATATATTATATCAAACCAAATCAACTCGTTTTTAAATCGTATGTAGGTACCTACTTGGGTATTATCGATTTTTGCGGACCCCAAATACCTTTAGTACTACAGAGAGCCTCAAAAAGATGTATTATCGACAGAATACTTTAGCATAATCAGCCTATAACGTTCCCACTGCTGGGACACAGGTCTCCTCTCTCCGAGGGAGTGACCTGTAATCTACGACGTGGGCCCAGTCAGTGCACTTTGGTAAATGCCAAAATTCATTTGACTGTTTACAAATTGTGTTCCATGAAGCAAAGGCACATCAAGTTACTACAATCTGTCAAATTTCTTTAATAGATTTTCAACTTTATCGCTGAAGCATAAGGTTCAAAGTTGATTGGGAAAATTTGACAGATTGGGGTAGCTTGATGTGCTGGCGTCTTTACGTTGGTTCATAATAAATGTGCGAAAATGACGAAGGACGCTTGCACCCTTAGGAGCCGAGTTAAAAGAAAAAAAGTCAGAAAGAACACTGAGTGAAAACACAGTAATTGCGCGGGCAGACGATGCGATGCGACGGGGTGGGTCGGGGGAACAAGGAATTTAACCTCTCACACGCTTGCCCGCCTAACTGTCGAAACACCCCACGCGTCGGAGTAGTTGTATGGGCGCAGTAAAGTCATTATTTTAACAATGACAATAGAACAATGACACTGTTGTGTACACTTGGTGTACCGTTGACATTATGTACACTTGGTGTACACTTGACGCTTGAGAGGTTAAGAAGTCTCGGTCAAAAGCTAGTCACGGTATCATTCTTAATTACTATTGCAAGTATTGTGACACCCTGACACGACCTTGTCATAAAAATAGAAGAGACCATGTTACAAGTTAATATTTGCACTATTAAGTAAGTACCTCTCAACCACAAGCAAGTTACACAAACACTTATAAATCACATATCTGCAACCACAGATATAGATACACCTAGATAACGCAAGAGCAACTACTTCGCGTGCCCACAGCTTACGTACAAAAATCGTAAGTCACCACTGTCGCGCTCGGTCCTGTGTATGCGATTCTGTAAAAATCTCACCGTGAAAACTAAGGTGAAGTGAGCTTAAAGTGAGTTGTCAATAGTGTCAATCCCTAGCATCAGGTGGAATGACAGCTCACTTTAAGCACACTTCACCTACGTTATCACGGTGATCTTTTTACAGAATAGCACCGCTGCTGGCTGGGTGAGTGTGAGCGCTGGCGCTAGGCCCCAGGGGTGGGGCGAGATGGGTGCCGCACGCGGCAGCGTCTTTGAATCGATTTGATTTTCCCATCACTAAGAGCGAGGCATCGCACCGCAATTTCGAGCTATATAGGGTGCCACACAAGCGGTGCGGCACCGCAGTAGAACGTTGTTTACCGTGGTGCGCGCCTAATATAATAAAGTTGAAAATCTATAGCTTTATGTGCCGGCGTCTGTACTATACTACAATCTTTATAGTAAATAATATTGCTATTCTATGCAAACTACGAGAGACCTACAGCAGTGTAATAGGCAGAGTTAACTGCTAACATTGAAAAATAAAACTATGAAGCATTTCTGGTAGGGACAGCAGAAGTCAAGGATCTTTTGGCGCGTGGTCGAAATCGGAACTAACTCCGCCATCTTTCTTTTAGGGTTCTGTACCTCAAAAGGAAAAACGAGACCCTTATAAGATCACTTTGTTGTCCGTCTGTCTGTTCGTCTGTCAAGACCGTTTTTCTCAGGAACGCGTGGAGGTATCAAGTTGAAATTAATATCAAATACTCAGGGCTGCAATCCCTTGAAGCAGTGAAAAAATTGAACTTCTAAGTCAACGCAGTCAAAATATACGGGCGTTTATGTTCCGGAGTCAAAACATATAGGGCACTTCCCGTTGACCTACAATCATGAAATTTGGCAAGAAGTAGTGTCATGTAGCTAAAGTATAGGAAAATACCGTAAATTTGTAGTTACATACCTACAAATTTGTACGGAACCCTCGGTGCGCGAGTCCGACTCGCACTTGAGGGGTTTTTTCAATACAATCTCTATGACAATTTCACAAATGTTTACCAACCACGCCCCCCTGTCAGTGTCATTCAGACGCCATAAACATGTACTTGTAACATTACAAGTCTACAAATATACTAGAAAAACTCTTGATAAATGTTATTTTATTTTTGTAAATCGGTTGTAAAAAACACATCTACACGACTAAACTATTTTACATAAGCCGAACTAAAGCGAAATAATACTTACAAGCTGTACTTTTCCAGTGATTATATTATATTTATAGAAGAATACATAAGAAACTATTCAAAGCAAGGGGCGAGCAGCTGACATAAAAAAACTTATTTGCGGGTCGAATTAAATTAGCTAGGGAAACTCCGCAGACGAAACTTGATAAAATAAAAAATACTTAAATAAAGATGCCTTTGTGGGGTCATCGACTGCAGTTAGTGTAGTCACTTGAAACATCAGTTTAAAAAAGCATTTTGTTTGTGTATACTTCACTGAAGTACTCTATCGATATCTAAACACAATAAAACAAAAGGAAATAGATTTTCTTAACTCATACTTCAAGTATCAAGACTCACAGCGGTCGTTAGCCCCCCAAAAAATTTTATATTTTTATTTTATCGTGTTTAGAACTTTAGATATCGATAGGTACTCATCACATCTGCAGAGTGTTGCTAGCTAATTAAATTTGACCCTGTAAATAATCATCAAAAAGTTTTTACATGCATACTAAATCTTAAACCTCTATTTATATCATAATTACCTACCAAGGTTCATCATTTTTGTCAGACCTGAACAGTAAAAAATCTATAAATAAACACGTATAATTATAAGTATTAGAATAATTTTCAAGATTTTTTTTTTATGTTACGGAAGAACAAACTGGATATCACATTTGACTGGCCGCTTACGTACGGTTCTGATCAGGAATTCAGATTCGGAGACCCTGAATGCACCCAGTTCATTCAAAATCGTCTCTAAGCGCATACGTTCTTATTGAAGGCGATGGAAATGGACTGTACCTATGTATTAATGGCTGGTGGAACAAAATAAAAATAAAGCTGTGAGTTAAAAGGATTTTAGTGAATAAAAACTAAATAATAAAACATAAAATTGGAAACACAAACCTTTGACATATACAAGAAAAAAAAAGATAAAAACAAAAGAAAGAATACCATTAAAATAAAAACTACAAAAATCTTCTAAAAAGTTCAACTCAACCAAGGAGTTTGCAACACTTATATGTATTTTGCGGACGGAAATATTTAAGAACGTAAGACGATTCCTTAAAAACCTAAATAAGTGTGTGTAAACTGTAATTATATGCTTATTTTTTTCCAAAAATATGACTGACGCGGATGTAATATGCCTTTAATCGCACTTGCTAATCGTAAAGCAAATAGTACACTGCTTACTTTATAAGAATTCAAGGCTAACATCGATACCTGAACATCATCGTCTAGCTTTAGCACATTATTTAACACCAGTATTGATATCTAAGTACATATACATAACATAATCAGCCTATAATGTTCCCACTGCTGGGACACAGGCTTCCTCTCTGTGAGAGGTAGAGTGGTAGATTACGGCCCACTCGTAATCTAGCACGCGGGCCCACTGCGGATTGGCAGATGTCACATGTCTTCGAATTTTTTGTTCTAGGACATGCCGGTTTCCTCACGATGTTTTCCTTCACCGTTTTGAGAGCAGTGGTAATACATAATTTACACAAAGTAAAGCGCCTGTCTGCGTTCGAGCCTACGACCTACAACTCTTAAGTCGCGGCCATTACCACTAGGCCATCACTGCTCCAATTGTCCACTGTCAATAAATTCTATCACAACCTGTGCCATTTCATTGATCCAAATACTGTACAACGGTGTTTGTAAACATAATTCTAGTGCAACTAATCTATGATTTCTTGAACTATCAACCTATACTGCGTTATATCGATAACGCTATATGCGTTACAAGAAACGACAAAACAACAATAAATTGAATTGCGTATATCTAATGACGTCCCCAGTCTGCATACAGGGTGTCCCAGGAAACCTGTACCAGCGAAGGTCTGTGGTCAGGGGACACTAATACCTATCGATTGGACCCCTATGTATGTTCCGCGATATTTTGTAGTTTTCGAGAAATTTTAAATTTGTCTCCAACAGAAATTTTAACCTTGTGATCAAATTCTGAGCTGCTAGTAGTTAGAATTTGGGTGTTTTGTGTTATTAAATACATCATGTGAATACACATTCTAGCCATAATACTGACAAAAAAAATCTCAAAGAAACACTAAGTACTCAGAAAAAGTTATGACTAAAACTGACTACAAATTAAAAAATCTAGAAATAAACAAAAAGAATTTCTCGAATTTTTATTTTTGTGAAAGTCCCGTCAAAATCTTTCCAGCCGTTTCAGAGATTAGCCGGAAGACAGACAAAAATAAAAAAATAAAAATATCTTGGTAAGTATATGTACAGACGCCAGCACATCAACCTACTACAATCTGTCAGATTTCTGTAATAGATTTTCAACTTTATCGCTAAAGCATAAGGTTCAATGTTGATTGGGAAAATTTGACAGTTAGGTGTAGGTTGATGTGCTGGCGTCTGTACCTACCGTGTATACATCCATATCGTCGTTGATAGTCCAATTCCGCGTAACTAACGTTGTTAAATACCGCGTATGTACACTTTCGCTAGTTTTACTTTAGAGTCAAAAAACTAAGTTTCTAAAAAACTAATAGGCCGGATTTTGAATTCAGGAGAACAAAACGGTCCTATATATTCAAGTTCGTTCAAAATCCGGCCTATTAGTTTTTTAGAAACTTGGTTTTTTGACTCTAAAGTAAAACTAGCGGAAGTGTACATACGCGGTATTTAACAACGTTAGTTACGCGGAATTGGACTATCAACGACGATATGCATTTAGTAAAAAGCGGTTATTTTAATATTTCAAACAGATGAAACAGACACTCCACTTTTATTTATTTGTAGTTTAAATAAGTATAGACCCGTGCGAAGTCGGGTTGGGTCGCTAGTATATTATAATGTTAAATTGCTAGAGCCACAAAAAATTGCATAGACATTAACACGGATTGGAAAAACAACGATTTATAATTATTTACGCTATAAAATAATTAAAACAATTAAATAAAAAAAAAGTTGTTAAAAAAATCGACTTCAAAAGGAAATTCACTAAACTTCTTTAATGAATTATAACGTTGTTAAATCGAATTACTGTGACGTAGCATGACAACTGAATAGACTGGTATTATGTGTAGTCGGTTAACTAAGTCACGTGTTTTTTTTTTACCTTTATGTAACTACCTAAACCTATGGAGTATATATACATCTTGCTAAATTGTCAACAGATTACTCATTAGCTCGCCTGATGACCTCGTCAAACAAAGTTATCTAGATAAACTAGTTTTGGAGTCCAGAAGCTTGCCTCCTATTATACAAGATTTCTGGCCGAATGAGGATGTACAGACGCCAGCACATCAAGCTACCCGAAACTGTCAAATTTTCCCAATCAACTTTGAACTTTATACTTTAGTGATAAAGTTGAAAATATATTTTAAAAAATTTACAGATTGTAGTAGCTTGATGTGCTGGCGTCTGTACCTACTGTTTATACATACACATCTGCGGGGTCTTTGCGTAACACACATATAATGACAATCGATCGCAATGCCTTTCATTTTGACAGTTCATCTATGTTCATTGCGTGTCGAGCTAGTACACGTGTACCACAAGCGGTACAAATTTGTACCTGCTCGTCCCTGAGACTACAAGCGGTACAAATTTGTACTTAAAAATGGCGGTCGTTCACCCTTAGGCTGCCCATCCACGTCCGATAATCGGTGACCAATTTTTGCAGGAGAAAAATAGAACATACTGATGGCAATAGTGCAACGCACACGTCCTACAAAAAGTCGGTCTAAATAACATAGGGCGAAATAATCTGACCGATTGTAGGACCTACAAAAAGTATGACGTGTGCGAGCGCGCATGTATTCATGTAAGGTTCAAAAGTGATCCACCGCCAGTGTCCGCCATGGTACAGACGCTACATCAAGCAACCCGAAACTGTACAATTTTCCCAATCAACTTTGAACCTTATACTTTAACGATAAAGTTGAAAATCTATTAAAGAAATTTGACAGATTGTAGTAGCTTGATGTGCTGGCGTCTGTACCTTCAGCCATCTCACCGTGAAAACTTAACTGAGGTGAGCGTGGAGTGAGTTGAAAATCCAACAATGCAAAAATATTTAGGCGTTCATAACGTGTTTCCTAGTGTTAGTGAAAAGCAGTAGATTATTGAGTTTCTAGTCTCATCAATATTTATTCATGTTGTGAGACCATTAATAGCGTAAAAAATGTCTTCGTATTACTTCGTCAGACGTCTATGTTTGTCAGAGGTTAAAACAACGTCCTTGGATTAAATATAATATTTAATGACGTTTATTTATAAAACTAGCTTCTGCCTGCGACTTCGTCCGCCTGAAATTTCTTGCTCCTCAGCCCCACCCATCGCTTCGCATTGCCTGCCCGCGCTATTACTGTGTTCTTTCTGACTTTTTGCTCGGCTCCTTGGTATCTTAGAGTGATGCTAACTGGTCTATACTGGACACATTGCTCGTAGAACAGATGGCCCATCGGCCATCTAGACGTAGCGTTGGAAGGGCTCCCACAAGGTGAACCGACGACCTTGTGAAGGCCGCAGGAACCCGTTGCCGTTGGATGCGAGAAGCACAAAACTGGTCGAAATGGAGGTGCTGGGGGAAGCCTATGTCCGGCAGTGGACGACTTTCGGCTGAAATTATGATGATGATGATGTGTTTAGTTTAGTTTGGGATCTTCCTGTACGAGTCGCCATACTTAAATACTTACTTTTTCTTTCTTTTAAACTGTTCAGATTTAGATGTTCGAAACTGGTTCTAATCTAAGTATAGAATATTAGAACCAGTTTCGGACGTTTTTGGTATGACAGGACAAACGCAAGTAGTAAGTATTGACTGATGAGTATGTAGGATGTCTATTTTATTTTAAGTTATATTGTCCAGCAGTGGACGTCTTTCGGCTGAAATTATGAAAGCTGTCTGGGTTCGAACCTGCTATAAGTGTCTTAAATACACTTTCTGCAGTCAGTGTCAGTACCTATGTCGATTGATATTAATTCAGTGATTAGTTCAATCAACTCAGAAACCAATCAGTTATTTATAGGTGTTAATGAACTTTTATCTAATGTGGTACTTAATATGGTGTGTGCTTTGAATTCCTGGGGTTCGAACTATTAAAAAAGTACGTATTTCATCCGGATTTTGAGTTTCGCACCAACACCTCTATACGCTAAGAACTCATCATCAAAAAGCGTCTATCTGTTCTAGGTAGTCCAAACACATCCTCAAATACCTACTCCGGACATGTCTCGAGGCGTGAGGGAGACTATACGAGACAGAGCCACTATCAAGACTGTTTTATACTTGGTTCCAAACAGGGTGCGTTCAAAGTTTGGAACAAAGAACAAGTCACGTCTGTGGGTTTCAATATGCCCGCCAGAAGACGGAGCCGGCACAGACGTTTTCAACCGGTGCATCGTACGATTATATAAATAAAAAACAACAATCAAATTAAGAAATTAAATAAATATACAGTTAGTTTGTTACGCAATTACCCCGCTGGGTGTACTGTAGACAAGACGAGATATTATGTTACGATCCTACATGTCGAACCACCACCAAAAAAAAAAACTATCAAAAACACTCCGGGAGTGAAAACAAAACACAAACAGAATACTTTGCCATCATTCACTGACATATCGGATATCCTACATTAAAACCGAGTAGGTACATCCCGAGGACAGCCGAACACATCCGAAGCGGTGTCGGTTACGGTAACAGTGGCGCGAATTCAATGGTTTTTTCCCATCTCAAAAAATGCACAACGCGCCTAAAGAAGTTTTCACTTCAAAACTTACTGCAAAGTCCCACAGGTCGGTGTCCTCAACAGCCGTCCATCCTGCTGCGTCTGCTCTGCATCATTCCTTCTCTCATCAGGGTCCGTGCTCAGCGTCATTTGGAACTGCTGCGTCAGGTTTGGAAGAACCTCAGTGGCATCCTCATCGTCGAACGACTGAGGTTTTGAGCTTTCACCCAGTACAAAACGCTTAGAAGTCCTCCTCTTCATGTTCATGGTGAAGAATTTGCTCACGAATTCAAAAAATGACCCAAATATGTTCATAAAGTCACCATTTGTTCAGAACTTGTTCAGAACATTGTTTTTAGTACATTCACTTGTTTTATTTTGTTGGCACTTGGCACTTGTTTTTAGCTTCACAGTTTTTTTGAGGTAGGTTGGTTGTTTAGTGGATGCTGCATTTGAATTAATTATGATTAACTAGCGACTCGACCTTGCTTCGCACGGTTTTAGCGATACCAGAAAATACATAACAAAAAATATATATTTAACACACAAAACAATGGGCGGCCTTATCGCTTTCTGCAATCTCCTCCAGGGCTCCAGGCTATGTTTTCTGGGGATTTCTTTGTTTTATGGTAAGATTAATATTAATTTATTGTAAACATAAATATTCCGGAATAAATTCTCTAAATTATGTTGACAACCGCACAAAAATCCGTTGCGGAATTTTGAAGAACAGCACGACCACACAAAAACGACATTAATTTATAATTTTGATTTATAGAAGATGATGAGAAGTAATATTTTAAGTAAGTACGTAGATTTGTTTATATTATATTATTCTAAGAACACGCAGCGAGTAAACGTGTTGATGAATGTTCGAACTTTATCTTAATGCCTTTGCACTGCAATGAGCCTGTTGGATACCGGCTGATTCGAAAAAGATTAACGATAGGTACAGTCGCCAGCACATCAAGCTACCCGAAACTGTCAAATTTTCCCAATCATCTTTGAACGTTATACTTTAGCGATAAAGTTGAAAATCGATTAAAGAAATTTGACAGATTGTAGTAGCTTGATGTGCTGGGGATGCGCTAACCATCAACCGGGCACAAATTTAGACACAGCATCCTAATTGCGTAACACACTCATCTGCGTAGCCATTTCCCACCTATGTTGGGGTCGACTTCCAGTCTAACCTGATGCAGCTGAGTACCAGTATTTTACATGGAGCGACTGCCTATCTGACCACCACAATCCAGTGACTGGGTAATACGAAACCCCTTGCTAAGACTGGTTGTCAGACTTTCGGGCTTCTGACGACCCGTAACGACTGTCAAAGATCCACGAATGACAGCCGGGACCAACGACTTAACGCGCTTTCCGAGGCACGGAGGGGTCTTGGAATGTAAAGATGGTCATCCATCCACGGACCAACCGCGGCAAGCGTAGCTTAACCAATCGAACCGTGGGTCTGTTATTTCTTAGCCACAAGCTCATCTAAACCAAAAATACAATACGTAAATCTAAAAAGGATCAGTAGCGCAACATTGCATTAAAACGGAAGGACTTGCATAACATTTACAAATAAAAATAGGAGAAAATAGAAATCGTTGGGCGCCATTTATAGTTCCGCCCACAACCTAAGTCTATACTGGGTGACTTGTTTTTATACTAAATAATATTGCACGTAAATCGCACATATTGCATTCAGACGTGTGGTAGTTATAGTTCCCGTTAAAAAAAAACGTTTGGGGTCGGGGGACCTCCGAAGCGAAGTTCAAAAACATGCATTGCGTTATTTACGTTGTTACGTAAATAACGCAATGCATGTTGTTGAACTGTCAAAATGAAAGCCATTGGTACTGTTAGTGTGTTACGCAGTTACACTGCTGACCTTTCTTAGGGCCTGTCCACACCACGTTTTTTAAACGCAACGTTGACGCGCGTTTGTAGTGATACAGACGCGATACGCACGCGAGGCAGACGCAGCCTGCTGTAGACCTCTTTAGGATAAAAGCGCGCCGTCGACGCACGTTTCTAAAACGCGCGTCAACGGCGCGTTTAAAAAACATGGTGTGCACAGGCCCTTAACCCCTCAAGCGTCAAGTGTACATCAAGTGTACACAAGAGAAAGTTCTCGAAATGTGACAGTACACCAAGTGTACACAACAGTGTCATTGTTAAAACAATGACTACTGCGCCCATTCAACTACTCCGACACGTGGGATGTGTCGACGTTTAGGCGGGCAAACGTGTGAGAGGTTAAAAGAACATAACATTGTATGTCCTTCTAGACAGACAGCAACTCAACAAGAACAAGATAAGGCAGTATTTTATACCAAATAGCCAATCTAATCATTTTATCCACTTGCAATACAATAAAGATGATCAGGGCAATCAAAATCGTTTTAAAATGTCGTTAAAAATACTTTAGAAGTATATTCTCAGTATTGTCACGATATCTCTCGACTAAGTATCTACTATTTAGTTTTCGAATTATGTAAATAATGTGCAGTTTATGATATATTTGTGAACTTTGGGTATAACTAGAAAAAATACATCACACTAATACTCGTATTAAAAAAGGCGAAATTTTGTGAGTGAGTTTTTATGTTTGTTACTACTTCACGCACAAACGGCTGAACGGATTTGGATGAAATTTGGCACACAGATAGTTTATAACCAGGATTAACACATAGAATACTTTTTATCCCGATATTCCTACGGTATCAACACTTATGCGGATGAAACCGCGGGTCGCTGCTAGTATTATATGGGTTTAAAGAAATAATCCGCTAATTCTCTCCATTCAACTCCTTACCTTGGCTTATATGTATAGTCGATTCGCAAAAATTTACTCGCCCAAAACGGGCAAATCGTTACTTTTGAATAATACCTATTACTTTTTCTATTGGCGACTCGCACGAAGTTAATTTATTTATGGGCAAGTCGACATCTCCATAAATACTTATGTATTAGGCCATTATTCAAATATGTACTAGACCGCTTGCCGCGGTTGGTCCGTGGATGGGTGACTATCTTTACATACCAAGACCCCTCCGTGCCTCGGAAAGCATGTTAAGCCGTTGCGCGTTGGTCCAGGCTGTCAGTCCTGGATCTTTGATAGTCGTTACGGGTCGTCAGAAGCCCGAAAGTCTGATAACCAGTCTTACCAAGGGGTATCGCATTACCTAGTTACTGAGTTGTGGAGGTCAGATAGACAGTCGCTCCATGTAAAATACTGGTATTCAGCTGCACCTGGTTAGACTGGAAGCCGACTTCATCATAGTTGGGAAAAGGCTAGGCAGATGACTAACTGAAGTTTTGTTTTTAAATTCATTATTTTCGAAGAACAATTAGCAATTTACTTACCTATGCATAGATTTTATAATCGTATTATAATTACCTACATTCATTCATTAGGTCGGTTGCTGATTCTTACTCATAGATGAGCATAGTTATCATCTCAAAATACTTAATCTAAAAAAAAAACATAAAGTCTATCATTACCCATGCTTTTTTGTTTCGTTTCCATTCTATAGTACGATTTATTTAAAGAAATAACAAAAAGAAACTTTTAAAATAAACACTAGGTACCTACCTACTTAATTCGAATTCGACAATATCTTGAAAATATTAAATCGTCACCATTTTTGGGTCAGCCTGTACATTATTTAATTTTTTTCATAGGTATCGAAGGTTATCGACTGTTATGTTGATCTTGATACCATTCAGGTTAATACTCGAACATTTTTAAGACTTTTTCGAAAATGCGGCGTAGGTACACTAACAGTGGCTTTCATTTTGACAATTCGAAAACATTATTTGCGTGTTTTACGTTGTTGTCGGACTAATTTTTCGAACATTTAGTAAGCAATGATGGACTAGCAATATCCTTCAAAATTATTCAGATTGAGATTGATAGTGGTGTTACACAATTAAGGTACAGGTCCATCATGAATTATTATTGGTCTATTCTGTAAAACAGCTACATATCAAGCTATACATAACCAGTATACCTAAGCTGTGAGGTCAGCTAAAACTGGAAATGTATAGCTTGATGTGTAGCCGTGTGTACAAAGTGAAAAATAATTGGACACGCACATTGGTCGACGCACTAAGAGTGCGGAAACCAAACTTCTTACATAGACCACAGAAGTGAAAAATAACTTTAATTTTGGAAATCGGTGACAAAAAATCGAAAATACAAAACCAAAGACACGGAAATTAAAGTTTTTATTATTCTGTACACACATAATTACAATATAACTATATAAACTAGATACTAAAATAAAAAACTAACTAACCTAAGTATATACTATACAAATAAATAAAAAATAAAATTTAATATGTATATAGATAATAATTAATTAATAATTAAAGTTATTTTTCAATTTGAAGTTTTTTTTTTTTGGATGTCATTTGTTTTTTTTTTTCTCAGTTCGTGTCGTTACGAAGGACGAATTCTAACCGAACACTAGGTAGGCACCTAAGATACTTACATAAGTTTATTTAAACGTTTAAACCGAGTAATAAATTATGTAAAGTATAAAGTTTAACAGCTGTGAAGGTCGAACTTTACCGTTTGCTTCCTTAGCTAATACGATGACGTACAGTCACGAGCATAAGTATGCATACACTTACGAGTAGCTTTATTCAAAGGCGATTTTCTCCTTTATTTTTGAATGAAATTTTATGTTATTGCAAACATAGTGTTTTCGAACCCATAGGCTTATTTAAAGTGTCGTATTTCCACTTTGCATTCGGTATTTCACGAAAAATCGTAATTGAAAGTTGCCAAGCGTTGACATAATTAGTGCTCGTGATTGTAAAATTGTGCATCTGTATTTGAGGAGGCTCGTGACTTAGTGGCTTTTTTGGTGCACGTTGGAAATCCTCATAGACTTCCTCCATCGTGGGGTGACAGAAGGGCATGTTTACATTTCTATGGGCATGCCGGACTCTCACCTCTTACCGTACCTACTGAGCGCTGTGTTAAAATTTGTCCATCTATTTTAATGGAACCCTGTATAGCATAACTCATGAACGCGCAAGTGGGTCTTATGTAGAGTTTACGGGGGCAATTACGATCGGGGGGTATATTCCGTTGGATGATAATTTCTACCAAACGCAGCGGCATTTTTATATTGGCAACACATTGATTGGACGCCATTTTATCGCCCGCAGTCCCTTCCGCTTTTGCTATATAAAAATGCCACTGCCTTTGGTAGAAATTATCATCCAACGGAATATGTCCACTATCGTAATTGCCCTAGTAAACTATATTCATTTTTTAAATATTCCTAGTTCCTTTCTATCTATGTTATGTACGTGACAATCACAGGAAGTACATAAGGATAAAACTGTAAAGACAGTATTCCATGATCTGTTTACTTAAAATTTTTCCTTCCCTGATATTGGTTTACGCATAGAGAAACTATTTATTTATTGCTGAATTGCCCTTGACCTCGATCACGCCTGATGGAAAGCGATGGATGAGTTCTATGATGGAACGAACATGCCCAGAAGATGCCTAAGGCACTGGAACTCCCACGCATCGACGAAACTCAGGCTGCTTGACGCCGGACTCCGGTGGGAGGGTGGTCGCAAACCAGGCGGGCGTTAGCCCTACCACCGCAAGGGAAGAATTGACCAGTCAAATAAGGTGTTGGGTGTGACTGTCCAGGATGCGCCGAGCGCTCGGTTCAGTTGAGTAACTGGCGGAACAAACTGCGCTACACGAGGAGGCTTCTTTATGCATCCCAAAATCACTTCGTTTAAAAACGGAATTACTGCTTCAAAATCACGCTATATTTATCTATGCTAATAAGCCCTTTGTACACACAAATATTTCTGGCCGTGAAAATCTGTGAAAAACTACGGTTCCCCGTGTGCAGGCACGGTCATCAGTGTTCTGTGGAAGTTTGTAATCAAACTCAAAAGTCATTCATTCAAATAAGGCAGAGAACCAGCATTCGAACGTCAAAATTACACAAGACCCCCCCCCCCACTCCTTCTACCTTCGGACATCCAGACGCACTGCAAGTTACCATCCCTACCTAATTGCTATTCCACCAATTCGCACTAAGCGTTTCCAAATGTCCTTTATAATGCGCCCAGCAAAAAAGGGGAACTCCCTACCTGCGTCTGTGTTTCCTAGCGCATACAATACAACCCGAATCTCTTCAAAGTGAGAGTGAACAGGCTTCTTCTGGGTAAGCTCACTCCATCGTCGACTTTGTCTCTATCACTTCTGACCTAAACTAGAGTCAAGAGCAAATCCATTTTTAAAAAAAAGTCCCCCGGCACGCCTGCCCGTCATCACTGCCCATCAGTGCTTCAGCTGGGAAGAAGTGGCGCAACAAACTCCCCAGCAGCACAGCTGTCTGTTATGTTATGCTATGTAAAAGCTAGTAAGAATAAATAAATACTTAGAAACAGCCGTGAGTCCGTGACAATATGTACTCCAAGTACTGCACCCTAAATTGCGTAACACACTGTCAATCTCAATCTGAATAATTTTGAAGGATATTGCTAATTCATTGCTTCGTATGTTCGAAAAATGTGTCTGCTCAACAACGTAAATAACGCAATGAATGATGTTGAACTGTCAAAATGAAAGCTATTGGTACTGGTAGTGTGTTACGAGATTACCCTGCAGGGCCCTATGTCACTATGATTGTCTGCCTAGCCTTTCCCAACTATGTTGGGGTCGGCTTCCAGTCTAACCGGATGCAGCTGAATACCAGTATTTTACATGGAGCGACTGCCTATCTGTCCTCCACAACCCAGTTGCTGGGTAATATGATACCACTTGGTAAGACTGGTTGTCAGACTTTTGGGCTTCTGACGACTGTCAAAGATCCACGAATGACAGCCGGGACCAACGGCTTAACGTGCTTTCCGAGGCACAGAGGGGTCTTGGTATGTGAAGATGGTCACCCATCCATCTTCACATACCCCTTATCTAATCACGCCAATTCCGCGTTCAATTCGCGCGGTATCGTTTATTGTGTCACACAGAATAAGGCCCCTGGATAGCCACTATCTAATCTTACACTATCACAACCTACCTAATTTCAAAAAACAATAATACGAATAACGTCACAAATAGATTATCTTTAGGTGATATTGCTGATAATACTTGTCTTCGACACTCTCAAGGGGATCAAAATTTATAGGTATATACTTCCCGTTGACCTAGAATTATGAAAGTAGTTACATAAAAAATAAATTACCGTGATAAACTATTTACATACCGAACCCTCGGTGCGCGAGTCCGACTCGCATTTGACCTTTTTTTTTTTTAATAGTTTGTGCCACAGAACAGTTAGATCTTCTTTTATCTGGTGGCCTACCATGATCTAATTAAAATCGATTCAAAAACAAGACATTTCAGTTTAGGTTCCTATAAGCTGCATCGCTGGAGCTGCTCTATGGACGTCATGGTACCAAACAAGTATGAATGAAACCAAGACTTGCGACTCAGTTTCGGACAATCGCTGTCAGCAGATGGCACGGCCTAAACTGAAGTCATGGTACGAATTAGAAGAACAGTTCAGTTTAGGTCCTATCATGGATCGCGTTAAGAGCTTGTGGTAGGGCCCCTGTTCTGTGGTTTGTGCCCAGATAGAGGTCACGTTGATTGCGGCATCAGTGGCATTCTTTAGGTCATCCGAGGTGCAGGTGAACGGGCACTCAGGACACTCCAGCAAGTGGGGCATGGGTCTGGTCAGGAGCACCGCACTCGCATTGGGTGCTGCGGGGCAATCGCGTAACACATTACCAATCGGAATCGGTTTCATTTTGACAGTTCAACAACATTCATTGCGTTATTTAAGTACGTGTTGAGCAGATAAATTTTTCGAACTTATGAAGCAATGGATTAGCAATTTGCTTCAAAATGATTCAGATTCCGATTGATAGTGTGTTACGCAATTAGGGTGCAGGATGGGTCAGTAATCCCCTACTTCGACAAATTGTGTTGTTGTGTGATATTAGTGACATAATCGATTGATATCAGCTCATTAAAATTGATCGATCGTTTATAATGAGCTGATAATTAGTAATTAAGTACAGATTTCCTAGATTAGATAATTACAAGGAACTATGTCTTGTCTAGTAGGTATCTGAAAATAATGACAATTTAATCGAGTAGATAGAAATTAAATTTATCTTTAGCAGTGGCGGACTAGGCCTGTGGGGCGGTAAAACAAAATGAAGACCCCGGTCTTCTCAGTTTATGTGGGTACTTTATTTCTAGTAACATTTTGCAAAGAACGAATGACTACAAAAGAAAGTATAACGAGTATACTCTACCTACATCTCATTTTTTAAAAGAGTAACCGTGGTGTTTCTTGCCGGTTCTTCTCCATAGGAAACGACCAATTGGAACCGTGCACCTAGCTTCTGACGTTCATACGAGTAAATGCCCATGTAGGTTTATGTGAAATAAAACATTTTAATTTTGACATCATAGGCCTCACATGCAGCAGGATATTTTTTTTCAGGGAGGTGCATATTCATCTTCGCATTATGCTAAGTATTCAAGAAAAGTAAGCAAGGATGCGAGAGCGAGCGACGAGAGCTCGAAAATCGAAATATTTGAACATTCGTTTTCGTACGGAAACAGGAGTTGCTTTCTCGACTTATTTATACAAAAACTTTTTTACAAAAAAAACAACCGACTTCAAAAAAAACTACAAAGTGATAAATAACTTTAATTTCGGAAGTCGGTGTCGTTGGTTCCGCATTTTCGTTTTTTGACACCGACTTCCGAAATTAAAGTTATTTATCACTTTGTAGTTTTTTTTGAAGTCGGTTGTTTTTTTTGTAAAAAAGTTTTTATTTTTCACTTTTTAGTTGTACCTACTCCACACGAATTCAAATAACACTAGTGCATTGAGGAATTGAAGACACCGACTAGAAGAATCATCAAAATTCGCATAGAAATGCCGGAGATGCAGTACATTTATGGATATAACATCGTACATAAGAATAATTATATAATGTATTATATACTAAAACCTTCCTGAAAGTATGTAGATCACATTAGTGAAAGAATTATCAAAATCGGTTTATTAGTTTTTGAGAAAATCGCGGACAAACAAACATACATACATACATACATACGGGTCGAATACAGAACCTCCTTTTTTGAAGTCGGTTAAAAAGTCTTAGGAATAAGAGAGCGGCCGAAGCGAGCTCGAAAATTTTTAGCACCGGACATTTACCTATATGTTTTGCATAGACCGTACGTACGGGAGAGGCCCTCAATTCGAACTACAGTTTACTGAACATATTTTTACATTGTTTGGGATTTATTAAAAAGGTGTATCATGGTGGTTAAAAAGGTGTATCGTTCATACAAACGTAATACCAAAATAATTTGTAAATCAAACATATTCTTAAGGTAGTGGGTATTTAATCCGATTAGATTACAGAATATCTAGGTTCCCAAATATATATTTTGAAAGGACTCTGCTAGAATGACGAGATACGAGGAATTTAAAATTTCTATAGAAAACTTATTAAAACGTACTAACATAATTATTATTCTTAGCATGCGACCACGGGAAGGTACTTTCTTGTTTCATCCTTTTCAGTAGTCGGATTTTAGTTTTTAAATTTATTTTTTATTTAATTATTTTGGGGCTTATTTCAGTAATATTAATATTTTTTTAAATGTGCTAAATAAGCCTTTTCATTTGATACCCAGCAAGGCATGTTTTTTTTTTTGTAGATCTTGGTTTTATGTCCGCTAGAGGGCGCCATATTCAATTTAATGTGACATCACATAGCTTATAACCAGCGGACGATCAAGACGCTTGCAACGATACCTCATTTGTCTAATCATGACAAGGAGTTTAGAAGTTATGAGGGAACAGATGAACATACATACATACATACCGGTCAAAATCATAACCCTCCTTTTTGTTACGCCGTAGTCGGGTAAAAACAGTTCAAAGTTACAATTCAAACATTATCCAGATCATGGAAGTACAGTTTGGCAAGAAAGTCCTGAAACGGAACTAAAATATTTAATCATTGGCAACACTCGCTTTGCCTCGTCGAGTAAGGTACATATTCTGTCATTTCTTGTAATCGGTGACTGTTTCTCGTGTTTATTTTTTTTTATTTGCGTTATTGTGGTGATACTGGTGACCCATTGTGTACATAAAGAACAGATCTCTTATTCGCAGTTCCGCAAGAGCGATAATTTGTAGTGTACGTGAGATATTTGTCGGAACTCGAGGCCGGACAAATTTTATCCAATCTCAACGATGTGTAGGTATAAAAGAACCGGTGAATTAATGACAGGTAAAATTAATATTTATACATGTAATCAGATGTAATGTGTGTATTTCAAGGTGCAATATCTAGTATAAACCTTTCATACAATTATTGAAATGTACATTTACGAATTTAAGGTTATGTTTACAAAACACATTCAGAATGCAGTGCATTCGTATAGTTTTGATACTTTTGGTTAATATTGTTCAGTTGTTTTTATTTTATTGTTCTAGGCAGTGGCTGAACAAGCGTTTCAGAGCATTTCAGTTGACGACTGGAAAAAATCATGTCATGTCATGAAAATAGAAAAAGGTTATTTTCGAAGGGGGCAAACTGTATAGTGACATTGAAAAAATATCATAAACCTACAAGATGAAAGCAGCAATAGCGACACATCTGCAGGTAGCCAGCAGAGTTTTGGTAAAAGCTCACACCAAGACATGGATGAATACTTAGAGAAAAACATTTTTGATTCTGATTAAAATTTTTGATTCTGTTTTTTTTTTTTTTTAGTTTTTGTTTAGAACACCCACTATGGAACATTTTGCCTGTGGTTGGAGGAGAACTTGGAATCGTGGGATACAGTCACACAGTAGTAAAGCTTCCAACTTGTCACTGTGATCTAAACCCTATTGAATTAATCTGAGGTCTTGTAAAATATGAAATTGTCTTACATAATGTGGGATTAGTTGAAATCAAGGTATTTTGAAATACCTAATAAGATTATTTTGAATTCATTAAAATAAATAACTATAAATGTTATCGTTTTAGGCAGTGGCTGAACAAGCGTTTCAGAGGTTTTCTTTTTTTCATAAAACCCACCTATTCACATTAATTGTCAAAAAAAAAAGAAGTATCAAAACCGTTTTCGTCGTACTATATAGGGTTACAACATGCACGATAGTAGCGCCACCATTATTTTCACGACTTTTTTGCCAAGCTGTATAATTATATTTTATAGAAATCGATAATAAAGTAGTAAGTATTGAATATTTAGTGAATTTTCCTACTACAGATTAAATCCAAAAATGTAAAATATACCTCACTACAATTTATACAACAACCAGTAGATACCGGTAAGACGGGTGAATAGGGATGCAGGGTGAATCGGGACGAAACTTTAAAATGGATTTTATAACGTTGATGTAATAAAGTTTATTGCCAACAAGGACACTTAATCGTTAATTATAATATAATAAACACATTAGAGTCCTTTTCGGCAAAAAAAAAAAAATATTTCAATGTTAAAATCCATTTTAAAGTTTCGTCCCGATTCACCCCTGCATCCTTATTCACCCCGTTTTACGGTAGGTACTCTAAACATCGCCTTATTTTATATAGGATAATAAACAAATGAGCATCCGTAAACAAACCAATAATCCAGAAAAAAATCCATAAGACACGAAACGTCAAAATTAAAATAAAAAAATCTCCCGCGTAAATTCACTTCACTGTCGACAGTCACACAAAAACAAAGCAAACACCGTGTCGGAAATCACTACGAAAAAACTAACACGATGTTATTTATTGGAACGGAATTAGACGTAGCGTCTCGCGCGACGGCCGAGAGGTACTGGAGGCTTTGCCGCGAAAATGATCAACGTCACAAATAAAAATGGCCGACCCTGACCGATTACGTAATCTGACGTTTATTGCATTTTGATAACTGGTTCTATACTGTGTTCATTTTACGATATTTTATTCAGTTTCCCGTGAAACTATGTTTTTCGTGGGCGATTCGTTTTCAGAATTAATAAAAAATATTATTAAAATCTCGATTTTGATTCAATCAATCAATCAAATCAATCAAAATATTTTTATTTCACATAAACCAACATGGGCACTTATGAAACGTCAGAAGCTAGGTTTAAGATTGTAAATGTATGCTTGATCAATCCCTAACATCAGTGGGATGACACTGACAGCTCACTTCACCCAAGTACTGACATCCTTCCTAAACCAGCGCTGGGGCTCTGTCTCGCATAGGGTCTTAGCACTTAGCATAATGCTGAGCGAGGGGCGTTTTGCGTGGATGTGAATGTGACTCATATTTTCTCCCAGCTTGTTCTTTTTTTATGTTTGTGTTCTTTCTCTGCGTTATGTTTACCGCAAACAAACATATTTTCTTTCTCCGCTAGGGAATCTATGCAATCTAAGGATTGACAGCTCACGTCACCAAAGTTTTCACGTTGAGATGTAACAAGCGGTGCTATTCTGTAAAAAGATCACCGTGATAACTTCGGTGAAGTGAGCTTAAAGTGAGCTGTCATTCCAACTAATGCTAGGGATTGACACTTTTGACAGCTCACTTTAAGCTCACTTCACCTAAGTTTTCACGGTGAGATTTCTACAGAATAGCATGGCAGTAATCAATGACTAATAAAACTTACCAGTAATGCTATTCTGTAAAAATCTCACCGTGAAAACTTAGGTGAAGTGAGGTTAAAGTGAGCTGTCAATAGTGTCAATCAGGTGGAAAGGTGGAATGACAGCTCACTTTGAGCTCACTTCACCTATGTTATCACGGTGATCTTTTTACAGAATAGCACCGCAGCTGATGTAAAAAATTTAAGTTTGAGAGGCGGGTTTGCATTGATAGAGTCAGGGAGCGTGGTTGAGTAGCTCGTAAAATACAACCTTACTGTTACTACGTGGTAGAGGTTTACTGAAAATGTCTGAAGGCTACTTTGTATAATTATTAATTATCTCTACGCTAGTCGGCAACGTTACAACTGATGATCGGTAAGTATTTAAGAAAAAGACTTCCTCATTACGTCATAACTTGTTGAAGAAACAAATAACTGGCACAGTCAACCGTGTATATCAGTGGTAACAATTTGACATTGACAGCTTCCTATGTCGTAGCAGTAAGGGCGATTTTCGCAGATGACAATACTAAAACTTTTTTGCTGACTACTAGCCTTCATACAAACAGTAAACGTTAGCAAATAAATATTGACCTATTAAATAATGACAAAAACAACACACGTTATCACATTCCTTAAATCCCCCACACAGTTCATCCATAAAGTCTATGAATACTTAATAATATAGTATGTCCCAAGTCTTTTAAAGCGACATCTATTATAAGAAGATAATATATCGTTAGCCTACAAAAATTAGCATTGCATCACACATTTCTTCCAATAGGGGTGATTAATTAATTAATACTACCTACCTACTTACTAATTAAGTAATTAAGTATTTCGTCGGCTTATGATAAAAGCGAGATGAGGCCCAACCATCTCTTAATGTCTTCTAATAATATAATGTCTGATCCTTTTAAAAACAATTAAACAATATCGGTCCTAGAATAGATCCCTGAGGAACAGGGATCTATTCCAGACAGGATTAGATTCTATTTGCGAAGAAAACTCTGTGGAAAAAAACCTTTGCCAACAAACATCTACGACGTTGCAAGCCGTATATTCCAGTACGAATTAGTTACGTAAATAAAAGATACAGGTGATCAACAATGTCAAAGGTTTAATATAATTTCAACTTATAGCACAATGCGCAATTTTTTTAGAAATAAATCCATTGTAGATACATAGCTAATTGACAACCATACCAAGCATAGTAACTTTACTCTTTGAAGCTATCGTATCGAAAATGACACCTAACCTGATTTTCCTTGCCCCCGACAGCAAACAGCTGTCGGAAGAATAGCGGTCGTCTATTTGATTTAGGGCTGATTTTTCCAACCCCAGATAATTTTATCGGAGGAATAATTTTGAATTGTTGACAGATCTTCCATACAAAAATTGTCAGACGTCAATTTTATTCCACGAATAAAAATTATCTGACGATTGAAAAATGAGCACCCCAACTGACAAAATTTTCGGGGTTTGGACTTGTGAACAGCGTTTAGAGGACTCCTACGATAACATTGATAGATGTTCGATACGGTACGGAACCGTATCGAGTGGTTGTGAATAGCTATGCTGGTAAAGATAACGGTAGTCCCAGGTCAAATATAAAAGCGAAATAAAATCTTATAGCATTTGAAAACAATTCAATAAAATCGTAACCAAAACAACTAAAAGTCGATAACGCAATCGAACCGCCTTTTAATCTAAAACAACGCCATCTATCGACTACAAAGTTAAAACCTTACCTGAGAGTACTCCGTTTCTCCGCTAGAGCGAGCTGTTGCGCCACTGTGAGAGGCCGCGGCCTGTTCGGTCGAGGTAGTGGGGCGCCGGGGAAGGAATCCCTTCCCTCATGGGCTGGTGCATCATCAACAGGCTCTTGTTCGATTTCCTCGCCAATTATGAAGTTTGCTGCTGTGCCCTGGAATCGGAGAAAAGAAGCCATGAGTAAGATTCATTTGTTCTATAGTGTCGGCGAAATTCGGGTGTACTATAGGTGCACCTCTTGACCTCTGCATAACCCTTCTTGGAATACTGGCGAGATGGTACAAGCTAATTAAGATACCACTTCGTGCTTAGTAATAGTAGAAGAAGTCTTTGTGAAGAGGCTCGTCCGCGGAAGAAAGACCACCATACCCCATTTCTGCCATCAAGCAGCGTAGACGTATTCCGCGGGGTAATTGCGCAATGCACTTTGGGTTCCCGTACTAATAAAAGTATTATATCAGATGAATAGTTACACACCGATTTCTCTCTTTTAGTCGTCATTAATTTGAATTTCGAAAGAAGAAGACAAAGCGTTGTGTAACATACAGACACTATACAACGTTTATTAGTAACGGGATAAAAGTAGCAATCAAATCAAATTCAAAGACATGTGACATCTATCAACTTCTACTGGGCCCGTGTGGTAGATTACGGCCCACTCCCCAGCAGTGTCCCAGCAGTGGGAACATTAATGGCTGATTAATGCTATATTACATCTTCGCGGCGGAATACAGACGTGAATATTATGTAGTAAACAATTGAAGCAGGTACTTACATTTTCCTTCGCTTCTTCAGAGTCAATTTTCTCAAAGTTATCGCTTTCACTTGACGAACAACGGGCTTGGTCCTGTTGCTCTGCCATCTTATGTCCTGAAAAATAAAGAAAAAAGAACATTTATTATGTGACAATCTATAAATCCAAAGGTGGGTAGGATGTATTTGGAAGAAGGAGCGCACAATCTGTCCACTTCCGAACGCGCGACCAACATCATCTGCCTAGCCTTTTCCCAACTATGTTGAGAGCAACTTCCAGTCTGATAGGATGCAGCTGAATACAAGTATTTTACCTGGAGCGACTGCCTATCTGACCTCCACCTTCCACAACCCAGCCATCATAACGTCAACGCACCCTATCACTATTTTGCAAACGCCTGTACCATATCATTAGCAATGAAACGACTGAGCCCACCTTTACAACTCCTCCAAATTGACTAGGCACTTCGCGCGGTAATGGGTCGAGCTTGAGAACTCGAGGTGACCACTTTATCTATACTTATGCCCGGTTTCTGAGGTTTTTAAACGGAGTTTATCCATTCGATAGTGATTATTGGTTCGATATCGTGTTTCTCAACACGTCATTATAGAATAATTTAGCTTAAAAGTCGAGTGAATAATAAATAATAATAAAAATCAAGGGTTTATCTGAGAACCTCAAAAACCGAGCTTAAGGAAGGAATTCGCTTAAATCGATAATTATGTCGAATTAATAGCTATTGAAAGTTCTTCAGAAACCGGGCATTAGTCATGTAAACGCCTACTCAAATGTGAATAGCAACAAGTTATGAGTGATCACTTTAATGTAATATGTGTAGGCGTGCCAGCAAAATTCATAGCTGTTATGAAACAGCTGCAGTGGGATGTGGGACTTAATTTTTTTTTAATCCGTTCAATTAGGTAAGTAAAGTGCATAGTGGTACATACGGCTACATATCAAGTTATACATACATATCCAGTATAAGCTAACTTTTGATTGTAAGAAAAACCTATACAATGCGAGGTCAGCGAAAACTGGAAATGTATAGCTTGATGTGTAGTGTAGCCGTGTGTACATGTGGACGAAGCAAAAGTATAACGCTACAAGGTTCTTGTAGTCTAAATCGGAACTAACGCCGTCATTTTGCTTTAAGAATACAATTCCTGTGACAATTTCACAAAATGTTTACCAACAACGCGCCAACGCCCCGAAGTCAATGTCATTTAGGCGGAAAAAGATCCTTGTAGCGCTGTATTATGAAAGGATCGTAGCGTAGCACGTGGCGTTCTGTACTTTCAGCCCACACACGCGATAGAGGCGTGAATTTACATAGAAGTAGAGACGCCAGCACATCAAGCTACCCGAAACTGTCAAATTTTCCCAATCTTTGAACCTTATGCTTTAGCGATAAAGTTGAAAATCTATTGAAGAGACAGATTAATGTGCTGGCGTCTGTACATAATTATTATTTTAAAGTAAAATCTTGAGCTAATCTATGTAAAGGCGAAAAGTCAGGGTCATTGCAGTGATGCTTATCGTAATTTTTTCGAAGCATCTTTTGCATTATTTTAGTACTTATATTCAATCTGAAATTATGAAGGCCAATCTCGTAATATAAAACTATAGTCGGGGACTCGGGGTACTTTACGGCAAAGGAAACTCCAACTATTTGTGCATGTAAAACTGTATATAGGTATTGGTAAAACGATGTATGTAAACAGAGTGACAATTAACTTATTATAATTATTTAACATAGATCTGTAATGACTAAAATATACGGTAATGGACGGCTCGCGAGGCGCACGAGTCTAAAAAAAATTAGAGGTAAGTAGGTAGTTTTGATAGATTGAGACTGAGATCAGACTGTGAACGTTCTTAAAATTTCGAGAATTGCCCCTCTGAACTCGTGTCAATCATAGTTTGTTTGCCCATCTAGCACTAGTAAAGAACAATGGCCATTTTGGACTAGAAAAAAAAAACAGAATTTAAGTAAGTGGTGTCGACTCTATGTTCTGTGAGGTCTTGTGTTATTTCGCACTCCTTATAATTTTATATTTTATCCGTACTCATTGAATTTAAAGTGAAAAATGCTGATGCTGACGCTGTGATTATGTTTTTAGAGCAGTGGTGATGAAATTATTTTCACAAAGTAAAGCGCACCTGCCTGGGTTCGAATCCACAACCTACAACTCGTAAGTCGGGGTCGCTACCACTGGGCCACCACGTTAATTGTGTTACTAATTCCCTTTAGCGAGTAGATAATTGAATTACGTAAGAAATTAACCTGAACAGGTTTGTTTACATTTTCATCAAGTACTTTTTGAACAAACCATAGGTTTAACTGCCCCGTTGGTCTCGTGGTCGCAAGCGCGACTGCTGAGCGTGGGGTCCTGGTTTCGAATCCCGGGTCGGGCAGTGTTATTGGGAATTTCTTTGTTAGACACGGGGGTATCACTTCCAAACTCCGGGCTGTACCTAAGCCCGGAGTTTGGAAGTGATACGGTGATACCCCCGTGTCTCGGAAAGCACGTTAAGCCGTTGGTCCTGCGCCTGATCTCTCTCCGGTCGTCTCGGATTGCCGTCCCATCGGACTATGAGAGTGAGGGAAGAGGGAGTGCATCTGTGTCTGCGCACACACTTGTGCACTATAATATCTCCCGCGCCGAAGGCTAGTCTCCGCTGAGATTGGTTGCCATACCGAAATTCGGTCCTGCCGACTTCATTTATTTATTTAGGGTTAAAACTATCCAAAGTCATTATTGCCTTGTCTTCTGGCAGCATTCATTCTCACCAGATGCGCCGATTTGATTATTTATCACAGAAACAAGTTGATACAACTGCTCTTAACTGGCTTCTTGACCCGCGCAACCCAACATGTGTTATCAAAGACTTATCGTAGCATGATTAATAAATTATTTGCGTAATAACTGATAACGCTCAAGCTCTGACTAGAAAAGCTTGCACCAATATTAGTATATTAATCAGTAGTAGGTAGGCATAATAATGCTCCCGCTACACGCTCGCATAGCATGACCAATTCTATCTGCATTGAACTATCAAGAATAAACAAAATTATTTCTACCCAACTCGACATTTAATTTATTTATTTATAGTTAAAACGGTACGCCACCCGTACACTCGCGTCTCTATGAAGACAAAAATATTTATTCTTTTCATAGGAAAGGGGAGCCAATTTCGAGATCAATAGAGTTTCTTGTCAATGTCCAAAGTCCAATGTGATGTAGACTGTACTGTTATGTACTTCACACTTGTTGAGAAGAAATTTTAATGTCTTTACTATACCCCCAAGTGTCAAAAGTAGAGAAACATTGATTGTCACATGCTTGACATTTGTTGACTGAAGAATACAAACATTTCTTCTCTTCATCACCATGCTTAAGACGGTAAAGTCAAAGTCAAATCATTTATTTCAAATAGGCACACTAAAGGCACTTTTGAACTTCAAACATTATAATAAAACGAAATTGATTCTAGTCGCCCGGGTCGCCCCATCCAAAAGGTAGAAATCCTGCTATGGCGGTCATGCTACACGTGCTGCTAGATCTAAGCTAAACTGCGCCTTAAGGTGAATGCGCAGTTGCAGACCGCGAAATTCAAATTTTCTTACGTTTTTTGCAATTTGCAGGCCAGTGTCAGGTTGTATCTTGATCAAAATTTGATTCGCGACAATAACAGGTACGTATTTATAGAATTATAATCATTAGAATCATTAATACATCTTTCTAAGTTAGATTTGTACCACTAAGCAGTTTTCCATAAGAGATTTGTTGTCGTGGTACAAATCTAACTTAGAAAGATGTATTAATGATTCTAATGATTATAATTCTGTAAATACGTACCTGTTATAGTCGCGAATCAACTTTTGATCAAAATACAACCTGACACTGATCTGAAAATTGCGAAAAACGTAAGTAAATTTGAATTTCGCGGGCTACCCTGGCACTTCCCCCTTAATCTAGACGTTAAAAAGCACGTTAAACGAGTAGCTACTTCCTGTATGGTGCAGTTCCAAGGTTTTAAGCTCCAATATCACACTATTTAAATGTACATATCCTACTTCCTACTTAGCCACGAGCCCCTCAAATATAATATAATAATAATCGCTAAAATAACATCACGAATCTATTTAAATGCATTACGAATGCGGGGTTCCTGACAATTCCGACCTAAATTCTTTTGAGGTGAAGGTCAAAATGCACAGAAGGCCCAAATAGGGATAACGAATTTTTTTTTTTAAACTTTAAAAAATATTTTTTCAAATAGTACAAACAAAAAGTCTAAAAGCTTAAAAAAATGCCAAGTTAGAGACGTTTTATTTATTTATTTCAGTAAAAAAACAGCTGTTTCCTTCATTTTGTCGAGTTATTATGAACATAAATGTAGAGAATAGCTGATTTTTATTCCGCGATTTCAGGTTTGGTCCCATAGTAAAAGATGTTCATAATGATGAGTACAATGACCTCTTAAGAGGTTGTTAATGTCTTTCCAATAACCCTGTATACTTAGTCATTTTAAAAATACGAGCCGTTTATTGTCCTATACATAGAGGTATGAGGAACAGGTTGTAAAGTTCCTCATTCTCCATGGAAAAGAGAGGATCCTCCGACCAGACTGCACGAGCAGTGGTGGCCCAGTGAAAACGGCTGCGACTTACGAGTTGTAGGACGTGGGTTCGAACCCAAGCAGGCACTATACTTTGTGTAAATAATTTCACCACCAGCCCGCCATAACCCACCCCGCGGGCCCAGTGCGGGTTGGTGGACGCCACATGTCTTCGAATTTTTGGTTCTAGGACATGCTGCATAGCTATTCACAACCACTCGATACGCTTCCGTACCGTATCGAACATCATTCAATGTTTTCGTAGGAGTCCTCTAAGCGCTGTTCACAAGTCCAAAACCCGGAAATTTTGTCAGTTTAAATCAAATAGACGCACGCTATTCTTCCGACAGCTGTTTGCTGTCGGGGCACGTCAAATCAGTTTATCGAAATGTCTTATTTTCGATACGATAGCCTGTCGTATAGTTATGAATAGCTATGCTGGTGTCCTCACGATGTTTTCCTTCACTCTTTTGAGAGCAGTAGTGATGAAATTAATTACACAAGCTAATCTCATTTAATTTCGTGCCGATAAAGAGAAAGCTATGCAAAGTGTACCTTCTGTGCGTTATACTGTGGCTTTTCGAAGAGCCAGATGGAATCCGTTGATGAAAATCGATGAGATTCCGCGGGTAGATGCTATTATCGAAGCCCCTTTCGTAATATTAAGCGCATTGCTTGGTAGACCATCTGAATGTCTTCAGATTAGTTTTTTTTTTTTGCAATAGACTAGGGACTTATAATTATTATACTGCTGGCTATTTTGTAAGAGTAGGAAAAGACAGAAAAAACGATGGATTGGATGAACCGTGTGGATTCGGATTTAAAAAAATCTTTTTGTATTTGATAGCCTAATTTTTGAGGAAGGCCGCTATAATAGTCTACCTAGGACCCTTAGGAGTCGAGCAAAAATATAACAGCGAGGCAATTGTGTAACACATTACCAATCGGAATCGGTTTCATTTTGACAGTTCAACAATATTCATTGCGTTATTTACATGTTGAGCAGACAAATTTTTCGAACTTATGAAGCAATGGATTAGAAATTTGCTTCAAAATGATTCTGATTCCGATTGATAGTGTGTTACGCAATTAGGGTGCAGGTTATATGGTTAGAAAGGGGGTGACTACCGTGATGACGACTAATAGAGAAGTATGGGAGAAAAAGACATGTTGCGCCGACCCCAAATAAATTGGGATAAGGACAGAAGAATGATGACGTACTCAAGTCCGTCAACGACATGACCCCGACCAGCGACAGTTCAACAACATTCATTGCGTTTTACACGTTGTTGGTTGAGCAGGTAAAGGAGAATGGGTAAGACCGTACCCAGACACATGTACTTAATTTTTTTTTTATTAATGTTCAAAATGTATATCGCAGAGTTTAAATTATTGTATGTATACTAAAAACCACAGAAGCCTTTGATGGCTAGTGAGTTCGGGAAAATTTATCTAATATATAGGTATGTACTACCCACCAAATGTTTACATTTGTTATTCTTATTTGTGTAACCCGTATGTACGCACTTAATTAGTTAGAATACTTACTATTATTAAGTATTATAGTATATTTTGGTAATTACTTACGTAGTTTACTTAGGTTTAGCTTTGATATGATACATAGGTACTTGATCAGGTAGGAAAGTACCTATTTAAAGGGGTTTGAGTAAATTTGTATGAACCAGTGGCATGATTTTTTTTTTGAGCGGCCACGTAGTTTATTGTTGCTAACGTATAGTGGTATATATAATAATAATGACTCTTAAAAGAATTTTGCCCTAAGTAATATCGGAGCTGAAATATATGATATCGAAGTAGGTAGAATTTCAACATCATGTCGTCGAAATAAAGACGGAACCCCGTATATGTATTGTGAACAAATACAGCACGTATGACACAATACATGCATTCATAAACTTACGCATGTTATTGGAGGAGTATGTAGGTATGGCATTATTATAAGATAATTAAATAAAAAACAATAATACTACAAAATCACTATATTTTTACACAAACTTTAATTATTTAAAACATTTAAACGACTTGTCGGGTGTTTTTAACCGACTTCAAAAAAGGTGGTTCTGTATTTGACCCGTATGTATGTTTGTAAGTCCGCGATTTTCTCAAAAACTAATGACGTCATTTTGAATTTTGTTTTTTAAGTAATTCTTTCATTGCGATCTACATACTTTCAGGAAGGTTTTAGTATATAATACATTAGTTAATTATTCTTATGTACGAAGTTATATGCATAAATTTACTGCATCGGAACGAGGATATCGGTGCTTTTGGTGGGCTCATGGGCGGTTTTTATGTTGTTGTTTATCGCTAATCACGAGTTACAGAGAGAAATAGAAGTAAAACTACAATGTAATGACGAAATAGACACTATTTAAAGCAAATGGCGATTTGATTTTATAGATTTTTCACATTAAATATCTCGGCTTCGATGAACGTGGGAAAGAAACGTTCATAGAAAAAAATGAATGTCTTAATGTGTTCTCTTTAACGAAACACTTTTCATAAGTGGCCGCGTATTTAAAAAATCATGCCACTTTTACTCAAACCAACTCAAGGATCTTAGTAAGTAAGTATTTTTGTTTTGTTGGGTAGGTACCTACCATGGACTAACTATAACTAAATATTTTAATTATGTTGACAACAGGGAGTCACTTAATTTTTATTTACCCAATTTCATAGGTACAGACGCCAGCTGCACATCAAGCTACTACAATCTGTCAAAATTCTTTAAAAGATTTTCAACTTTATCACTAAAGTTTAAGGTTCAAAGTTGATTGGGAAAATTTGACAGTTTCGGGTATCTTGATGTGCTGGCGTCTGTATTTTATTTTAAAGTAGTAAATAGACCAAGAGCTGAGGTAATATTATTGTAAGGTTTTTGTTTCGTTCGGTGTGTAAGGTGACGTTACTTAAAAGTGAAAAAACTGTAGATAGACTAATTATAAGTTTAAAAATTATAAGTATAAAAAAGTATGCAAAGGTATGTACCGTATTTTTTTTTTCTTTCCAGACAGCCCTAGTACTCGGTTAAGCGGCGTAGGTGTGTTGCGAACGAGAAAGGACATAAAATATAGTAAGCGCCACGAAAGTTATTTCGTAATAAATATTATAATATTGTAAAGAATTTTCATCTAAATGTCATCGATAAATCCCTGAGATATACACATTATGGGTAACTATTTCGTACACGACTTACCTGCGCAAACTCCCTACTACTGAGCTTGTCAAGTCTCATCTTTCGTGGTGCGTAGGTATTTATAATAACAACTCTCAAGCGTTTAGCTTGCGCGTTGGCGGGAAGTGATTTTGTAGGCTATTATAGCGACTTTCTTCAAGATCAAAGGAGTCGGCCTTCTGTACTAAGTACTATTAGTTATTCTGTGCCCCAACATACAAACTCACATTATTATTATAAAGTACCACCGGACGTGGCAGGGCTAGCAGACTTTGTCCTGCCCGAACAGCGCCACCTACCGGGTCCAATTGTGAATTTCAACCATCCAGGAACCCACTCAAACACACAAAAGGAGGAGGACGAGTTCAGTGACATACACACGTACAGAAGAATCATTATATAAAGATTATTATTATTATTATTTATTTTTGAATTTATATATCTCGGGACCATGGGGTCCCTGTCCTTTGGAAGGCGTACGAGGGGCCGAAGCCAACTCGCAGAGGCCCCTTAGGAAATTTTTAGGAAATGCGGCACCGTCCGACGATTATCCCTGTATGCACTATGCAAATGCACCCAAGGATAACCCCCGGTTGGTGTAGGACTATTGTAGGATAGGAAAAATAAAAAGTTGGACTATGGGTTTGGGTGGCTGAAGTGGACTGGTTACCAAGAACTATGGAAGAACTATGACCCCTGCCTGATCAATGTTTTATATATACACGGATAAAATGGCAGGGGGTGACTTGCACACTCAATAATGGGCCCCCGGAAACGGTCGCTAGCACATAGTGACGTAGCGACAAGGGGGCAACATGTCCTGAGGTGCTTATGAGGAGTGGAGAGGTATTCCACGGCTATCAGGACAATCCCGGAAGTACGGTCAAGATCCCTACCAGCATCTTACTGGAATACTTCCTTCCTCCGAGCACGTTTGCTCTTGCGAATCTCCACTCAAGCCGGCCAATAAAGGCAAGAATGAGGTGGGAGCTCTGTTCCTCGTCATTTTTCACTCCAGCCGGCCAATAAAGGCAAGCCAGAGGTGAGGAACAAGACTTCTCCCGGGAGATAGGGTCCGTGGGGTCGCTACTGCCCAACAGCTCGCCACATGCTGCCCTGCGGGTTTCTGTATCTCTCTTGGTCTGGCTCCTCACCTTAGACCCATTCCGGAGAGTAAACTCTTTCGGCGCAGGCCCAGAGTTCGGAGCGCGCAAGCCCCACCACGACGTCAACGTAGAGATACGGCGATGGGGTTATTATTATTATTATTAGCCTGTAATGTCCCACTGCAGGGCAAAGGCCTCCCTACTCTCTTTCCACTTCTCTCTGTTCAAAGCTGCTAAGGACCAGTTCTTGTTGAAGGAGTCCAGCTCATAAAGATAGATAAAAAAAAACATTCTACCTTTTTCATCATTGAAACCAAAACCAAAACTATTTAACCACCTGGCAACACTTAAAAACACACCCATAACGCGTGCAACATTAAAAAAACGTAAAAACACTAGTGATGAGGAAGAGTTATATCCGATATCGGTTATTTCACAGCTTGTTATTTTTCGTTATCTAAATTAACGGTTATCAAAGTTCAAATGTCGACACGGTGTCAGAGACTGACATTTCTCGTTCGGGCAGCGCATGCGCGTTCTGAAGGTGAATGAGGACGACTGATAAATCTTCGGAAGTGAAATAAAGGGCAAATGTATGATGAGTTAGATTGACTTTGGATGACATCTGTTTAGTCTTTTTCCGTTTGATCGTGTGAACGTCATATTTTTTGGGGTTATAACTATGTTGGGGTTGACTTTCAGTCTAAACGAATGCATCTGAATATCAGTATTTGACATGGAGCAACTGCCTGTCTGACCTGGACCAGACCTGACCAGGATCACCATCATCATCATCTGCCTAGCCTTTTCCCGACTATGTTGGGGTCGGCTTCCAGACTAACTGAATGCAGCTCAATATCAGTCACGGAGCGGCTGCCTATCTGACCTCCACAACCCAGTTACTGGCTGTTCAAAGAAGATGATGATAACATTAATTTTTGTACTCTGTGGCCATGTGAATAGCGATGATAACAATATTTAGTTCCACTATTATCAGTAACTCTCATTCAATAGGTGTTCGTCATGTTAGTGATAGCCTCTCAAACACGCGGTGAACACGCCGAAAAATTCTGGCAAACTTCGATATTATTGTAATGTTTCAGTTATTATTTAAATAATACAAATTATAATAAATGGCATGAGCTTTTCGTGTGTTAGGTATTTGGCTTTTTCCATCAGGAAATTTTCAGTAGCAGCCTGGAGATTGGACTTATATGCCCGGTTGATGGCAATAGGCTCACTCTCTATAACATGGGGCTTAAACATAACTGACGAAATTTGGGTATACTAAGGTACACCTCTGTCTAATCCTGCGGGGATTACTGGCGTCATGTTCTTTTTAAGTGTCAAGAATGAGTTAAGATTTAATCGATGACGGAAAATAACTATTTCAAGAAATAGGAGGAAAGGGATACAAACATTTACCTACATATTTTGCAGAACCTTACTGTCTGTTTGAGTTGCATGATAATGTTTGTTAAGGCAATTAGTGCTTTCAGTAACAAATAATACTTATTTACGCTAACACTGGAGTAAGAACTGAGAATCTGTTAACATAACTTCATTATGCCTGTGTTTCCTAAGAAGGGGTAGGTAGAAATGTGTGGTACACATACACTTGCTGCAGTTTGTGGCGTCATTTCTTCTACCCAACTAAAACACTAGGAAGTGATGAAGACGGGCGTTTTGTAGAACTGCCTTACGTACAGACGCCAGCACATCAAGCTACCCCAATCTGTCAAATTTCTTTGATAGATTTTCAACTTTACCACAAAGGAATAAGGTTCATATTCAATTGGGAAATTTTGACAGATGGGGGTAGCTTGATGTGCTGGCCTCCGTACATTTAACGTTCAAAAAGTGTTTTCGGAGACTGTCTGTAATTTTAACGTTCAAAAATTGCTGATTGTCAGCCTAGTTTGAATAAATGACTTTTGATTTTGATTTCACTAGTTATGTTTGGCCCTGTAACAACCGAGTACAAATCCAGACTCGGTGCAATTTCGGAAAAATTAAAATATATTCAGCTTTTTACCTACCTAGACCTCATCCGTCGCTTTCCATCAGGTGAGATCGAGATCAAAGGCAGGTATTTCTCATTTTTGTTTTTATTATTTTACGACTAAATATTTATTTAAAAAAACACTGCCTAGCCTTTCCCCAACTATGTTAGGGTTAGCATTCAGGTTAACCGGATACAGCTGAATACCAGTATTTTACATGGAGCGACTGCCTATCTGACCTCCACAACCCAGTTACTCGGTAACAAGATACACTTTGGTAAGACTGGTTGTCAGACTTTTGGGCTTCTGACTACCCGTAACGACTGTAAAAAATCCACGAACCACAGCCGAGACCAACAGCTTAACGCGTGCTCGGTCGTAGAGATGGTCACCCACTCACGGACCAACCACGGCAAGTGTAGCTTAACCTGATCGGTCGATCCGTGCGGCTGTTATTACATAGCCACGAGCCCCTTTTATGATTCAATATTAGATCCTGTATAAACGATTACATCTCGCGTAGGAAATAAACGTAAACCCTTCCCTAAACACAAGTACGAGTACATTAGATACATAATCTTATCACGCGCTATTGTGCCGAAAATGCTCAAGGAAAGTGTCAATTGAACAACAAAGCAGCGACTTACGTATGTATGTCATCTGATTTGAGGTTATAAACGCAATGGCGTCAATGTAGGGCAGCGTCTAAACTAAAAATATATCTTGTTTTTTATATATGAAATGAAAAAGAAGCGGCCAAGTGCCACTGTAAAATTTTTAAAACAATTTTTTTTTTAACACTTTTCTTGTATCAGAATCGGGACCCCCTTTTATTTTTATTTGCTGCTATAGGGGTCTGCACACTGTGAAAATTTCAAGTGTCTACCTATTGCCGTTCAGAAGATAAAGACCAGTGACAGACGGACGGACGAGCAGCGCAACCTTAGTAATATATCCTTTGGATGCAAAATGCAAAAAATGGACAAAAAGTATCTTAGGACATAAGAGCGAACCCAGCCGGTTTATTCTGTAAATATCTCCCCTTCAAACTTCGGTGAAGTAAGCTAAAAGTGAGCTGTAATTCCATCTGATGCTAGGGATTGACTCTATTGGCAGCAGTGAGCTGTCAAGCTCACGCCACCCAAATTTTCACAGTGAGATTTCTACAAAATAGATCGGTAAGTCATGGTCTACACTACATGTGCGCCAAATTTCACTAAAAACCAAGGTAATAACTGTTTATTACCTTGGTTTTAAGTGAAATTTGGCGCACATGTCTGCACATGCACATGTCTGTACAGACACACATACAGAGTTACTTTAGCTTTTTATAATATTAAGTATGGATGCAGCATAATCAGCCTATAAAGTTCCCACTGCTGGGACACAGGCCTCCTCTCTGTGAGAGGGAGTGGGCCGTAATCCAATACGCGGGCCCAGTGCGCGTTAGTAGATGGCACATGTCTTTGATTTTTTTGGATCTAGGACATACCGGTTTCCTTCACCGTTTTGAGAGCAGTGGTGGTGAAATAATTTACACAAAGCAAAGCGCTTGTCTCGGTACCTACGGCCTTCACTTGGTAAGTTGCGGCTTGGCCACCAATGCTGTCGGTTATTTTCTTTCTTCTAAGGGTAGGGGCAACTAATTAAAGTAGCCGTCCCGTCAGCACATCTACTCAATGAGCGTTGGCATGTATAAAGAAAAAGTGACTAGAACTATCGCTACCCGATAGAAACCTCCCAAGTCACATTTGATTAACACGTTCGGACCAGCAACGTCTACTGTCGCACCATTTTGTTTTTTTTTTTTCAAAATGGCGGCCACGCGTTGATCTTTCTTTCGGAATCGTGATACTTTACGGGGTTTGTTCTAATTATGTTTTCTGTTTGCATTGATGTCAGCTATCGATTTATACAGGGCTCATGCGTTGCCGCCATTTTGAAAAATAAAATGGTGGACAGGCAGGTATGCTACGGCTCTTAAGACCCCTTTGTACAATTTATTGTTAACACAACGTCTAATCACGGCTAATAAAAATGTGATATTATTTGCACTACGTCCCACAACGCCAGGAAGCCATAGTAAATTCCATTAGTTGGACTTTTGCGCCGCAACCATAGGCCTCTACACTTGCACAAGTGTTAAACATCTAGAGCCACAACAAATCAAATTTTGACGGCTTATTGTTGTCGTCTACTATACCTACACTCGCAAGCGCGTACGCACCCATACGCAACGTCCGAAGTCAACGTCATCTGAAGTCAAAGTCTTTTGCCTTTGTGTTTAATCATATAATACTAGGATACTTGAAGAGCAGAACGTTCATCAACGTATGTCTATTTTGTATAAGAAAATATTGTGTCATAATGTGCGCACCTGCTTATCTGACCTCCAAAACCTAGTTACTGAGCAATACGATACCCTAATCGCGTAACACACTATCAATCACAATTTAAATAATTTTTAAGGATAAGCTAGCTAATCCATACACGGGGATCTGACACTCCCTTCCGCTCCACCCAGAGCGGGAGGAGTCATTAGATGATTTCCCATCCATAAAAAAAAAAGCTTGCTAATCCATTACTTTCTAATTATGTTCGCAAAATTTGTCTGCTCAACAACGTAAATAACGCAATGAATGTTGTTGAACTGTCAAAGTGAAAGCCATTGCTACGGTAAGTGTGTTACGCTGGTTGTCTGACTTTCGGGCTTCTGACTACTGGTAACAACTGCGATGACGTTTGATTAAGTAAACAGATAAATTATGCAAAACCTACTAAATAAATGGGCCATTATAACGTGCGAATATATGTATTTTTGAACGTCACATAAACACCGAATTAATTTAAATCTTATTCAGCTTTTTACTATTACTATGGGTGACAATCCATTACATCAAAGAAAGAAAATAATGAAAGAAATACATCAACAAGAACCCTCCGTACCACGAAAAGAAAGTTAATCCGTTGGCTGACATTCGTAGATCTTTGACAGTCGTTACGGGTAGACAGAAGCCCGGAAGTTTGACAACCAGTCTTATCAAGAGTTGTCGTGTTACCCAGTAACTGGGTTTTGGAGGTCAGACTGGCAGTCGCCCCGTATAAAATACTGGAATCCAGATGCATCCGGTTAGACTAGAACCCGACCCCAAACATAGTTGGGAAAAGGCCAGGCAGATTCGAAATAGGCGACATTCGAGCATCGATAGAAAGGCCAATCTTTATAAAAACGCTGAAAACATATTAAATCCCATTTATTTAATTTACGCGTTCTCAGAGGGTCGATGTGACGACGCTTCGAGGACGGTACAGACGCCAGCACATCAAGCTACCCCAATCTGTAAAATTTTCCCAATTGAATATGAACCTTATTCCTTTGTAGTAAAGTTGGAAATCTATCAAAGAAATTTAACAGATTGGGGTAGCTTGATGTGCTGGCCTCTGTATGAGTCTGTACATGTCCAGCAGCGGACGTCTTTCGGCTGAAATGATGATCATCATAATTATTTGATATTCAGAGAGTCGTACCTATTTGTCAAAAAAGAAAAGACAATAGCTGGGAAGAACTGGCGCAACAAAGTCATCATCAACAAAACTAAGAACACTGTACTCCAACGGAACCTTACTAATATTCATAATTAACTCATAAAATATTTTAATAAAGTTATTACTTACTATTAAGAATAGCAGGAATATGTTTTAATGGTATTCGTTTGTTTATACCGGATTGATTGGAAAACTGCTTAGGACTGGACTAGTACCTAATTGCGTAACACACTATCAATCTCAATCTGAACCATTTTGAAGGATATTGCTAATCCATTGCTTCATATGTTCGAAACATTTGTCTGCTCAGCAACTTAAATGACGCAGTGAATGCTGTTGAACTGTCAAAATTAAAGCCATCGCTACTGATAGTGTTTTACACAATTACCGCTCCGTGCTCGATATCGGTGGGCTACTGTTTTTTTTTTTAAATAATTTGTAAGTATACATATTTATTAAAGATATTACCCGCCTATATTGTCCCACTGCAGGGAAAAGGCCTCTTCTCATACTTAGTTCACCATACGTCCACGCTTACTCGAGGTGGATTAACAATTTGAGGCTTATGTTAAATTACCTACTATAAAAAAATAATTGTAATGTTGAAGAAACAACTTGAGGGAACCGTCATGTCCTAGAACACACATGTGACACCCACCAACCCACACTGGACCCACGTGGTTGATTACGCACGGCGCGGCTCTTACATACGGAGAGCCTGAGTCCCAGCAATGGGAATCATCTTGATACTTGTAGTATGTACCAAAAATACTGAGGACTAAAACTTTAAGTTTAGCGGGTTTAAATACAGTTGTCTATATTTAAGTTGAGCACAAAGAAACAACTTTTAAATAGTCTTAAAATCGTCATTTCCGTGTACTTATTTTGAATTCATGTACATTTTAACTTAAGGTCATATTCAACAATTTTGAGTCGAATTGCAAAGTATTCAGCAAACATTTTTATAAAAGAATTTAAAAAAATACCGTCGCTTAAATTTTTAAGTAAAAGGGAATAGGTAAAAAATAAAAATCGTCATGATATAAGATCGACAACAACGTGGTGACATGGTGGTTTGCTAAGAATACATAAAGATAAAAAAAAACTCATTTGCGTGTTTTCGTTAAAATCTTTTTCCCTATTTACGTTAGGTAATTATGATGCATGAATTCCTGGGCCTCAGAGGTAAATGTATTCTAAATTCGAATACACTGTTAAATGTTAAAGAGCAAGAACAATATACGCTATTATATGCAAATCCGTTGACACTGTCGTCAGTCCCTAAGATTTGTTATTCATATTATAATTTACTACGCGATCGAGTGAGTTTTAAGTACTATGAAAAATGCTATTGATATTTAAAATTGGGGCACTGTTTTAAAAACAAAAATCGAAATATCCTCCTTTCTATCTCCGTTCTTCTAGTGGAAACTGTATCAAAAAAATCTTCACTGCTCTATTTTCTTCCGAGATTAATAACTAATGAAAGATGAATAAAATTAAGAAAAAATATACTCACTTAAATCCTCAGCCCACTCCAAGAACTTAATAACAACAAAAACTAAAACGAATCCGATAAAAAAAATAACCGTAAACATAAAATCAAATATACGAGAAATAATCACATCACTACACTGTCACTGCATGTTGCCGACTGATCAAATTTCCCGCCAAAGTTTGACAGCATACAAACGGCACATGTCAACCGTACGCGCCCAATGCTGTACTCACACTACGAACCAAAACTATTAATTATTCGACAAGTGTGCTCTTAATATATTATAATTACGTGATATTATCAACAAACACAACTTTATTTATGAAACGTTCAATTGGCTGCTCATTTTATTTGTTCACGCGTAAATTGTGCGACCGCGGTTCTGTCATAGCTACGTACGCGTGACACTGAAATCACTGAAAACAAGCGATGTATGACCTTGCCGCAATATTGTGCGTCTTGTGTGTGCGTGGGTGGGAAGCGATGAAAAGCGCTTTTTGTTTGGTTGGGTACGTTTTATCGTATGATCCCTGAACTTAGATGGGTATCTCTGTTCTAGTTCTACTTTTAGAATTAGTGCTGCGGCAGAGCCGCCATAGACTCGATTTTTGGTAGATAATTCGGTGTATCCCTTTTAATATATATAAATTTTTTTTTTTTTTTTTTTTTTTTTGCTTTGTGGGCGAGACAGTGCTCCGTTACCCAAACCGTTCGTTCCACCCGCTGAAGACCTCCCACCTGGACATGAGTTACCTTGGGTAACCTGGAAGTCTTTAAACAGACTCCGGACCCAGGTTGGCCGAAGCAAGGAAAACCTGTTCAGGTGGAGATTTATAGACGACTCCGCCTTGGAGTGTAAATGTGGTGCAGTTCCACAAACGATGAGACACTTAATATCGTGCCCTGCGTGTCCTGTCAGCTGCACGTTACAGGAATTGATGGACGCTAGTGATGGCGCCAAACAAGTAGCCGAATTCTGGGCCGAGTACATTTAGATTGCTATCGACACGCTAAGAAGAAGATTACTGTGGACATACAGACTAAATCCTATATTACTTAAAAATAAAACTGATTTTAAATAATACTTAGTTCAGTTCATTTATTAATAATAATCAAAATTACATGTCAATAAAAATTTGTCATAAAATTACAATAACATAGGTAAGTACTTAATTCGTCAAAACAAAAAAAAACTCTTTACAATTATAAGAAAATTATAAGACTAACACAAAAATCTAAAAATTATAAGTCGAAAGTAACGAGTACATGGCAAATAGTCAATAGACCTCAAAATAACTCTTCTAACAAATAATGACCACCTGACCTTGTCAAAACCTACTGACATTTATTTTATAGATGAAACTGAGAATAATATAAAAACTGATATGGAACTCGACAATTAATTAGACAATTTGACAAAGCAATTCATGTTTATGCAGCCTGGAGGCCTACCATGAGCTCCTAATGCGATCCATTTTAGGAACTAAACTGAACTGTCCTTCTAATTCGTACCATGGCGTCAGTTTAACGATTCAGTTTAGGCCATGCCATCTGACAGCGATTGTCCCAAACTGAGTCGCAAGTTTTGGGTTAAAAGTAAATGCCGCTGAGCGTAATGGACGTCATGGTACGACTTTGAGCGATGCAGTTTAGGAACCTAAACTGAAATGTCTTGCTTTTGAATCGTTTTTAATTAGATCATGGTAGGCCACCAGTTCTAACAACCGACATTGTTTCGGCTATAAGGTGGCCTACCATGATCTAATTAAAAACGATTCAAAAACAAGACATTTCAGTTGAGTTTCCTAAACTGTATCGCTTGAGCTGCTCTATGGACGTCATGGTACCAAACAAGTATGAATGAAACCAAAACTTGCGACTCAGTTTGGGACAATCGCTGTCAGCAGATGGCACGGCCTAAACTGAATCGTTAAACTGACGTCATGGTACGAATTAGAAGAACAGTTCAGTTTAGGTCGTAATGTGGATCGCGTTAAGAGCTTGTGGTAGGCCTCCAGATCACTTAAAAATACAAGTACCTACTGTAGGATTTGACGGTATGTCAAGAGGTGATAATAGTACATTGTGATGCTACGGCTCGCGCGAATAATACCGCCTCGAGTGCAATGATCATGCACACGCGTTTCATACGACGCGACGCGACGTTTATCAACACACTTGCGAGGAAAAAAACAGACTTGTATTTTTATTAAATTAACTTTTTCCGCGCGTCGCGCTAGCGATGCAAGCGCAGGTGTAAATAAAGGCACTCGCAAAACCGCTAAACAGCCTAAAAAAATATAATAAACACAAAATAATATTTAGACATGGTTTAGACTGATCGTAGTGTTGTTGTATATCAAATTGTAGTTTAAAATTAGAAAGTACTATTGGCATAGAGAAATATATAAGTACATTAGTTCAGTGAGAATCCGTAATAATAGAACGCCAAATTCAAATTCTTTATTGCGAACTAAGTGTAGGTTGGAAGATGTTTAACAATAGGTAGGTTCTTAGAACTTTTGCAATTTAAATGTTACATATATTAAAAATGTATACATACTCAATATTACAATTAAGTATACAGTTTACATTAAATTAATTATCATTATTCATACATTTTATATTATATCACATTATTCTTATAATTTATATCACATTATAATAATTAATATCACAATAATTTTAATTTTCCTATTTTTAGCCCAAAGAATAAGCATTGCCACACAACGTGGTAATGCTGCCAGCTTTTTGGGCACTTATCCCATTGACAGCGATGCGGACGAATTTTTTGATGATCAGTGTGCTCCTGTCTTTTTCTTTTTTCCTTTCTCTTTATTATAAGTAATAATAGTAATTTATTTATTTGACGGACAATAAAAGATCCACACTGACAAAGACAACAATACATAAAAGATGTTAGTAACAATACTAACAATATATCCTATGTTAGTACTTATATACTAGTATGTTAGTAACCATTATCATTATCCTATGCGGGCAAAGCTCCTACGGAGCCCGAAGTCAGCTTGCGTGCCGCAAAGCCGAACACACCGGAGTGCATCTCCCGCCTACACTACACCACTAAGGCGGAGGACATCGTGGAGTACGTGCGCCAGAAGACGAGGTACACGCCGAGGGTGCAGTTACTGGAGTAGCACCGCAACGTCAACTTCAAGGCGTTCGTGGTGCGCGTGCCGAATTGTTATCTGTCCGTCGTTATCGAAGAGTATGTTTAGGTTAAGGTATAATAATTATGGGCCTGCGTCACCTGAAATAAATAAATAAAATAATAAATAACATAGCGACCTATGAACTTTAATATAAGAACTTCACGTGACCAGAGGGCTGGGTCGTTCTTTGGTCAAAGAATTAGCATTGCCATTCAACGTGGCAATGCTGCCAGTCTTCTGGGCACGTTTCCGGATGACAGCGATGCGGATGAGTACTTCGACGCCTAAGACAAGTGTCCTTTGGTTTTTTTTATTTTTTATTGATTTGTATAGTAGGTTAGTTAGTCTTTTATTTTAGTATCTAGTGTATAGTTATATTGTAATTATGTGTGTACAGGAATTAATACATGTTTTTTAAATGTAAAAATAATAATTTAAGAACTGTAGGTATTCACTACTTACCTATGATAAACAAAAATATAAAAATGATTATGAAACCGCGGAGCGCTGCTAGAAATTGTCGTTTTCGACAATTTCTCCCGCCCGTCTGTTAACTTGGACTTTTATGTATTTTCCCCATATTTCAATTGGGAATATTTGTTGGTAGTTAAGACCCAGTCCAAGATCTTTCATAGCTTGTGGGTGATGGAATGTTTGCAGAATTCTATATTTGTGTTTTTTAGCCGCATCTTGCATTTTGATTCCTATAAATGCAGCTCCGATGATTTCAATTCGAAAATATTTCGCCACACGTATTCTGATAAAGAAAAAATGTTGTTAGTGTATGAATGAAAATCATAATGGGTCCCAATGGGGATGATGACAATTTTTTTTACATATTTTAATCTCCAAAAAATATTTGTTTGCAAATAGTGCAAACCATACTACAAAAAGAAAAAAATGTCAAGAAGACGGCACTACCATAGGTAGAGGTAAGTAGTTTAAATATGGAATGAAAGTACGATGAATGCAATAAAAGTACAGGGTGTAATTTTTACAGATTTTAGTCCGTTCGATTCCCGGATGTGGCAAGCGAATTTTCGAAAATCTTTGAATGCAGTTTTCTTTCTATTCAAAAATAAAGGAATGTTTTTTTGAGTAAAATTTACTATCTACAGTATTAAGAGTACTTTTCCTTCAGGTGGCATTACAAAATTCCACCCTGTAGGTACAGACGCCAGCACATCAACCTACTACAATCTGTCAGATTTCTGTAATAGATTTTCAACTTTATCGCTGAAGCATAAGGTTCAATGTTGATTGTGAAAATTTGACAGTTAGGGGTAGGTTGATGTGCTGGCGTCTGTACATTAAAACCGAGTAGGTACATCCCGAGGACAGCCCCGAAGCGGTGTCGATTTCCCATCTCAAAAAATGCCCAACGCGCCTAAACAAGTTTTCACTTCAATAACATTCGAAGAATTAACAAGCGATAACCACTAGCGATTAGGAGGAAGAGTGGGGCGCGTCTTCGTGGATGGCACTATCTGTAATTTTAATTTGAAACAACTCTTTTTTTGGTTTAACGATGATATTATTAGACGCACGTATTATGTTACGTAAACCAACCGTTAGAAAAAACCGGCCCTTAGTGGTCATAGTGATAGGGCCCAGCACCCTAACCATGCGTCAATATCAATCCGAATCATTTTGAAAGATATTGCTAATCCATTGCTTCATATGTTCGAAAAATGTGTCTGGTCAACAACGTAAATAACGCAATGAATGTTGTTGAACTGTCAAAACGAGACCCATGGCTACTGATAGTGTGTTACGCAATTACACCGCAGGTTACACTGTAAGTATGTATTTATACGGAACCCTAGAACAAAACAAAAATATAATAGATTATTATGTCAAAATGAAAATCCAAGATGGTGGCCGTATTTTTTTTTTCATCTTGGATGTCGTTTTTATGGTTTTCGAGGGTACTATAGCCGATAGAAAATAAATGAAAATCCAAGATGGCGGCAGCGAAAATTTTCAAATTTTTCTTCATGTCGTGACGTTTCATGGTTTTCGAGGGTGCTGCAGCCGATAATAAAGTCAAAATGAAAATCTAAGATGGCGGCTGTAAGTTTTTTTAATATTTCATCATTGGTGTCGTTTTTATGTTTTTCACGGGTGCTAAGGACGATATTGAGGTAAAAATGAAAAGCCAAGACGGCGCGGTGCGGCGGTTCAAATTTTGTCGTTTTAAAAGTTTTACAGCCTCCATCTTGGATTTTCATTTTGAACTTCGTTCCTACCGGGGGACCCCCGACCACGCTTTTTTTTTCTGATTAGTGACCGCGTCTGCCTAGACTAGACCCGGCCTAGTGTCTACCTATTCTGAAAACCAATGCGATGCCACAGTTATATACCTACCTCATTCTTATCATTTCATCCGTAATGCCGATATTTCTGTATGCAGGCAATATAAATACACCGGATGAAGTGATAAAGTTGCATACTTTTTTTTGACACTTATACCAAACATATCTTTCGATTATTTTCGTATATTTTAAAAAACTTCTGAAACCCTCGGTCGCATCCTGAAACATTAATTAATTTACTTATTTAATTAATTCAGAAACAGTGATCTATATTTATGTTACTGTTAGTCTGCATCACGCCACTGCTGGGCAAGGCATCTGCCCATGTCCAGCTCTTCCGATCCAGGGCTAAAGTAGACCACCGCACCGGTCGTTTGTTTTGTCCAGCTATGAAAAAACGTATTATTTACTAGCTTCTGCCCGCGACTTCGTCCGCGTGCAAATTCTTATGAGTGACTGTAAATTAAAGTTAATTAACTTACGTTATAGTATTACTAAGGGGCTGTCTCCACGAGCGAGAGAATCGTGGCGATATTATCGTCGTGCCACGTATTTCTATACACTCTCTTAGAACGTGTCTCCACACGGCGATTGACTGCGAGTGACGAGAAATCAACAGAACAGGAGGCCTACCACAAGCTCTTAACGCGATCCATTTTAGGACCTAAACTCATATATCTATGACCTAAACTGAACTGTTCTTCTAATTTGTACCATGACGTCAGTTTAACGATTCAGTTTAGGCCGTGCCATCTGCTGACAGCGATTGTCCCAAACTGAGTCGCAAGTTTTGGTTTCATTCATACTTGTTTTTTACCATGACGTCCATAGAGCAGCTCAAGCGATGCAGTTTAGGAACCTAAACTGAAATGTCTTGTTTTTGAATCGTTTTTAATTTGATCATGGTAGGCCACCTGCAACTTACAAACATTAAGTAAGTATTTTGAGTTACTTAAAATACACGATGCACGGTAAAGGTATTCGCTCGCTCTTACATCCTATGTTGACGGAGGCCCGCTTTGCGGGGCCCCTATTTATGTGTAAAGGGTTTAAAGTAACCTAACCAAAACCTAACGTCGGGGTGCCCGTCACTCGCTCTCGCATCCTATGTCAACGCAGAGCCCCGCTTTGCGGGGCCCCTATTTATATGTAAAGGGTTTAAAGTAACTACTAACCAAACCTAACCTCGAGGTGCCTTTCGCTCGCTCTTGCATCCTATGTCGACGGAGCCCCGCTTCGCGGGGCCCCTATTTCTGTGTGGAGGGTTTAAAGTAACCTAACCAAACTTAGCCTCGGGGTGCCCTCTCTGTATTTCTAGTCGCTCACTTAGTATAATTTAGTCGCACGGCTAGAATTTTAATATCTGAAATGGATTAATCACAACCCACTTTTTGTAAGCTCTTTCTAGATTTTATTATTAATCAATATTCGTCGTTAGTTTAGTTAATTTTTCGCTTACTCAAATTCATAGCGTTCAAGTTATTAAAACAGTATCTCATCATCAGTCGCTAAGTTTTTTTTATTCGATCGGTTTATAAATCCCCAATTCTTATTATAACATAAAATATATCCTATGACACTAGCCAAAACTGTAGCTCCCATTAGTGAAAGAATTTTCAAAATCGATTCAGTAGATCCAGAGATTACCCCAATAACCTAACAAACTTTACCTCTTTATAATATTAGTATAGATTTGAACTTTTCGCACAAAAAAAAAAAATTTTGCGTGCGAAAATTTCAAATAAATAATACGTTTTTTCTGCACTTACTTCGGTGATCTCCGGGAATGGATCACGTATGTTCCGAACATACAAATTATCGACTGCAACCAAAATGCCTTCTCTGTGCGTGTAGCAACCCAATGCGATTTTCTGATCAAGGTACATCTCAATCCACTTCCTAAGAGACACCTCCGAATCTAGATCGAAGTCTGAAAGAAGTAAGTTAAATATTAGCATAATCAGTATAAAATGTTCCTACTGCTGGGACACAGACACAGGCCTCCTCTCTTCGAGAGGGAGTGCGCCGTAATCCACTACGCGGGCCCAGTGCGAGTTGGTAGATTTTTTATTTTTTTATTTTGTGGTTCTAGGACTTGCCGGTTTCCTCACGATGTTTTCCTTCACCGTTTCGAGAGCAGTGGTGACGAAATTATTTACACATTACTGTAGCTAATATTAAAATAAACGTCCTATCTACTTTGGACTAATTACTATCTAGTGGCTAAATAATAACAGCCGCACAGATCAATCGATGTTAAGCTACGCTTGCCGCGGTTGGTCTGTGAATGGGTGACCACCTTTACATACCGAGACCCCTCCGTACCTCGGAAAGCACGTTAAGCTGTTGGTCCCGGCTAAAATTCGTGGATCTTTGACAGTAGTTACGGGTAGTCAGAAGCCCGGAAGTCTGACAACCAGTCTTACCAAGGGGTATCGTATTAACCAGTAACTGGGTTGTGGAGGTCAGATAGGCAGTCGATCTATGTAAAATACTGGTATTCAGCTGCATCCGGTTAGACTGGAAGCCAAGCCCAACATAGTTGGGAAAAGGCTAGGCAGATGATGATGAGATCGTTTTGTATAAAAAATTGAAGGTTCATAACTCGGCAACAGAGTGCATCGTAGGGCCATGGTTCTCTGACCGTAAATGGTCTCTATGAACACGGTCAACCAGCGGGGCAATTGCGTAACACATTATCAATCGGAATCGGTTTCATTTTGACAGTTCAACAACATTCATTGCGTCATTTACGTGTTGAACAGAAAGCAATGGATTAGCAATTTGCTTCAAAATGATTCAGATTCCGATCGATAGTGTGTTACGCAATTAGGGTGCTGATTTTACCATAAAAATGGAACATTAAAAAAGAAACGTAAAATTACCTTATTTAAAAATATTCGAAGGCCCCACAGAACAGATAACTTTTACTGTTCTGTGGAAGGCCCATTTCTCGAAAACGGTATGACGTAAGGCCACGCTTTTCAGAAGCTAAATGGTTTCTATAGACAAAGTCAACTGGATACTACAGTAAAATTGGTAATACTTACGTTTTTTTTTCTGTCTACACTCCAACCCCGAACTCGGCAAGCGTAGCGTCACCTGATCAATCGAAGGCGTGTCAGAGTAGATCTTATCCAAAAGAATTTGAAAAACTAACCAATTGCTCCAATGATTGGATCGTCTCTGCGTTGTTGCATTATCAACCCCAGGGCCTGCTCTTTAGCTTCTGCAGTGCTCAAAAACTTGATTACAAATCTGCAATAAAAAAAAAATGTAATTCGCCATTTTCTGGTGGCGGCCATCTTGGATTTGAAATTTATCATAGTGTATAGTATTCTACTAGTCAAGCCCTTTCATTTGATACCCATATTGAGGGAGTTATGAAAAATTATGTAATCCGCCATTTTGTGGCAGCGGCCATCTTGGACCGATTTTCATCAAACATAGCTAAGAACACTCCCGACTAATTCACCTTTCAAACAAAAAAAAAACAAAATCAAAATCGGTTCATCCGTTTGGGAGCTACGATGCCACAACAGACACACACACACACACAGACACGTCAAACTTATAACACCCCGTCGTTTTTGCGTCGGGGGTTAATAAAAAATACAAGGGAATGGAATGATACAATTTAGGAACCTATGACTAATCTATAGAGGCATGAGGAACAGGGTGTAAAGTTCACTCATCCTCCATAGAAAAGGGAGGGTCATGTCTGGTGGGCAAAAAGTACAAAGTACATCTGAGTTGTGGTGACATCTATATTGCCAGATGCGAACTAAGCATCATACTGACGTGATGTAAACAAACTATCAGCCAAAGACACTATATTATTTATTGTATCCTTTAACTCTTTGGTATCAGCAAATGTAAGTACCTGTTGATGCTAATTTGTAAAAGACAAGTGAAAAACCACGGCTATCGAGGGATATGGCATGGAGGCGTGGCGCATGTCGCCTCTATAATTTATAGCAATCCGAGCCTATGTTGGTACGCGCGACGATATTAATTTTTTTACGTAAGAGAGAAACTAAAGAAAATACTTATTTACTTAAATGTCATTTGCAAACAAATATATTATATTATTACGTGATTTGGTTTTTTATTGGTTTTTAATATACCACATTGAAAGCAGAAAAAATAAACAATACAAAATACACCCAAAACCACACTTCTTTTTTTTGTAGTTGATATCTATCGATATTTTTATCGACCAATCGTTATATGAGCCTATAAGAAACAAAATAGAAATACATAAGTATTCTTTTCAGTTTTTGTATTATTGAATGAAGGACGGTCATCATAAAAATATTTTATTTTAATTAACGCCATCTGGACTATTTATTTCAAACCAAGTTTATGAATACAACGCCATCTAGTTCTATCGAAAGTAATATATATATCGTACTGCATATGTGTGTGTAAAGAAATAAAGTGAAACGGCAAAATGTTTAGGGGTACCTACAAACATAGAAATGTAAAAAACAGGAGAAGTGGCAAGGGGGCGTGTCTGTGTCCACGCGCCATGGGCAAATTGGGCCTGTACTCGGCAAATGGCCGTGTCCGCGAACTAGTGCGCTTTCGACCGTGATCGTGATAAAATATAAAAATGCCGAGTTGTTCAGTGGTTTCCTGTAAAAACCGAAGTCAAAATAAAAACTTCATATCTCATGGAATCACTTACCATATTATTATATAAGTAAAAGTATTTTACTGTATTTGTCTTTAAAATCATGAAAAACAACAAATGGTAAAATATTTCTTGCTTTTACTACGTTATTTTTGTTTTCAAATATCGCAGCGGCTGTACTATTTTTGCAGCAAATACATTGCTCCCCCCCCCCCCCCCCCGCCGCGACGTTGTTGTAATGCAGACGTGCTACCAGAACTCTCCGAATAATTAAATCATAATACGACAAAAAAGTGCTTTATAATATAATATAAACTTACAATATTAAACTTCAGTGTACCAGTGTCAATCTGTGAAAAAACTATTGTGAAATACCAAGTGCATCATCTTCAAAAATCAAAATTAATATCAAAACGGCTGCAAAATTCAAACATTTTATCTAATTTGGACTTTGGACTCGTCAGTGAACACAAAAGAAACTGCTCGAACGCTAATCACGTACATACCTACCGTACTAGTTAGCGCGAGACAATACCGGCTACCAATTTAAACCATAAGCTTAATTGTCAACTTAGCGCCGCGGTGCAAGACTCCGGATCGTGCGTAAAGAGTCGCAAGTTCAAACCCCGCCGTCCAACATAACATACTTTTTCTAATTTTATCACATATCACAATTCTAAATTACTTAGAAAAAATGCCGCTAAACCGAACACCGCCAAAGTCACCTGCTGTATTAAGAGTCCCTATCAATTTCTGCGCGCTACTAGATTAGGTAATTATAGGAGCGCAATGTGTCTGTGTGCGTTCGAACTATAGCTGATAATCGTAGTGTGCGTTGAAGCGTACGATGAAGCGGGAACAAATAATCTTGGTCCGGAACCGCTATTATTAGTACTCCATAGTTTTTACTAAGATTCCGTAATACTGGATGGATTTTATTGTGATTATGACATGTTATGTTTAGGTCCCCTAAATACAATAATTTAATATCGTTGAAATAAAAACATCTTAACCTAGTATTCACTATAGCAAAAGCAAATTACAAAGTGTGACCAGCGTATACAAGGTACGTCTGAAACGAATTACACGTGTTATTGTTTACCTAATACAGAACGAAGGGGTCTGTAGTATTTCCCTCGCTATAAGACCGCATACCATGAGAGTATAGTATAGCGAGCCATTTTGTCTTATTTATTTTATTTATTTATTAGGCTTTTCAACAATGAGTACACTGTTACTTTATAATTTGTCTTGTTTGTGTGTTTGTATTTGTGTTTTTGCTCATTGATGATGTTCCAAGTAATATTTGATTTTTGGTAGATTTCTGCCATGTAATTCTCTACAAATACAATTAAAATATTTTTAGACTATATAAATAATAGTAAATTATTACAATTTTCTTAATTAAGGTGATTGCAACAATTATTATTTACCTAAGAACTGCACGTGCCTTTCGTGTTTTTTCAACTTTATTCTTTTTACCTTTGATTTTTCCATGATAATAAAGTTCACTTTTTCGACCCATTTTCTAAAAATATATTCACCATATTACTAATAGTACAATACAAAACATTAATATGTCACACTATTAAAATAAAAAAATAAATATACTTAGTCTCAAAACTGGTCAGGCGTAGTACAAAATCATGCGCGATTCGCTAGTTACGTCGGGAGCGGCGAACGTCACAGGCGACATAGGTCCGTCGTCGAGAAGCCCTCGGGCGCGACTGAATGCATCGAGCGAGCGCATCGGTTTATAAGGCATTATTTAAATATTTTACTACAATTAAATAAGTAGTCTAAATTAAAATATAAAAATTGAGTTTGGTAGATAAACACCTCAAATTTTAAAATATTTAACACTTATTGTTATTTTCAATCAATTCTTACACATAGACGACGGTTTTGCACATGATTTTATTGGAGTTTTTCAGCGTAGTCAACATTTTTTTACAAGTACTAATTCATTAAACTTTTAAAAAATAAATTGTAGACTTACTAATATACTATGTTCTCAATATTTGGGATTTTTTTCAGATTGTTATTTGCTAGCAGTAAGCTAAAAAAACAATTGAAAAACATGGTGTTTCGTGTTTACGTAAAAACGTGTGTTAGATTTTTATTTTTCTTAATTTATATTAAGTAGTTATCAAAATTTTAATTTGTAGACTTACTAGATAAATAGATGATAAATAACTGTGCATTTAAAAAAAAAGTATATAACTTAAGGATATTGAGAAAATTGCGCTGAAAAAAATGGAATTTTCTGTTTTTAGACAGCGAAATTGATAGGGACTCTTAAGTCAGTTACCTCCAGTCCACCACCAATCTGAGCCAAACATAAGTACATCTGCAGAGATAAATGAAGTCTCCATGGATGCCTCAAACGTTACCTGTCGTAATAAAAGGAAACGCGATGACCAAGGCTACCTACTAGATTTCAATGATTTCAAAGATGAACTATCTGGTGTAATCAAGGATCTTAAAAAGGAACAAAAGGTATTCTACTCTAACATGGAGGCGACGATGTTGGAGGTAAAAAGCCAGTATAGTAAACTTCAAGACTCAGTCGACTTTACTGCTAAAAAATATGATGAAATGCTAAACAAAATGAAACAATACGAAGTCGAGAAGAAGGAAAATCGAGACTATATCAGGAAACTGGAAGACAGGGTAGATCAGCTTGAAAAGCAATCGAAAATTACAGCTGTAGAAATAAAAAACATCCCTAAAATTGAGAATGAATCAAAATTGGATCTGATAAATGTGATCTCAAATGTTGGTACCACTCTAGACACCACAGTGACAGAATCAGATATCAAGGACGTATACAGGATTAACTCAAGCAATTCTATGAATAACACCATCATAGTTGACTTCACTACAGTGTTACTTAAAACCAAGATACTGCAATCAGTAAGAACCTTTAATAAAAATAATAAAAGCTGTAAGTTAAATACAACACATCTACGAGTCCCCGGCCCAAAGGTACCCGTTTACATATCAGACAATCTCCCTGCAAAAGCTCGGAAGTTGTTCTTTCTGGCAAGAGAATTCGCCTCCCAAAATAAATACAAGCATTGTTGGTCAGCATTTGGTAAAGTTTACCTTCGCAAGGAGGACGGCGCTCAACGCATCACTGTTAACTCTGAAATGGATTTTGCTAAAATAATTGAAAAATGACTATCTGGTCATTATTCCATAACATTAAAGCCCTGCATGTACTTTTATAACTTTTTTGGATTGTTATTTTATATGTTTCAGTTAATTTTTTCTATCTATAAAACACTTACGTATACAAGCAAACAATTACACACCATCAATTTTATACACAACTACACACACAATTTCACAGTTTTACCACTTCATTTTTGGGAATTCTATGATACGGGATCTAAACAACAAAAGTTTTTTTGTCATTGTCCTTATCATACCGATTGCTTGCCTACTGAAATTCTCTTGTCAGTTCAGGAGAGATTCGGTGGGAGAGAGATCGTTCATGCCTTGTCTCTCTGATTTATACAGATATGCACATTATTCTCTGCCTTTGTCATTTAAACCGTACTCTTCGATAATTCTATTTTAATAAACAATGACATTGACCGCCTTACAGTCGCGGACTCTACTATATGTGACCTGGCCGATTGCTTGGACCTCATCCCGAATAACGAAAAAAGTCTCAAAATTGTCAATCAGAACATAAGGAGCATAAATTGCAACATGTCAGGTTTTAATGTCCTTTTGGCGCAATCGAGAATTTCGTGGGACCTGATAATTCTCACGGAATGCTGGTTACCGCTTGCCTCAAATCTTCCTCTATTAAATGGCTATAAATATTACTCAACTAACAAAAACAAAACACAAAACGAGGGTGTAGTTGTTTACATAAAAAATGGCATACATGTTAATGTTCTGGAACCTGACTTTCATGATGCAAATTGCCTAACAATACAAATTAATAATGACACCGTTGTTTTAGCTATTTATCGCCCACCATCATATAAAAATATATCAAACTTCCTGCAATCCCTAAATGAAATATTAATAAACTATTCTTCTTGTAGAAACATTGTTCTCACCGGTGACATAAATTTAGATATCAGTACTTCAAATCATGATCGAAATGCTTCAGCTTACCTCGATCTGACATCGTTTCACGGCTTGCTACCAGCTCACGTTATTCCTACACACGGGAAAACATGTCTAGATCATGTCATTCTGAAAACAAAATTGCCTGCAAACGTTTTTATAGCCCAAACAACCCTCACAGACCATTTTACTGTCATTATTTCGTTGAATCAATGTTTTCCTAGACACATGAAACACAAGACCTCACGGATAGATTCAGTTGGATTACTTTCCGACTTAAATGAGGCAAACTTTCAACCAGTTCTCGAGGCAAATGATGCAAACGTAGCAGCTGACAAATTGGTTCACATTCTTAAAACTGTAGTGGAGTCAAACACTAAAATAGTTACCGTCTCCTCGCGGAAAACAATTATTAAACCCTGGATAACTCCAGGTCTCTTAAGATGTATAAAAAACAGAGACAATCTAAATAAAAAATCAAAAAAACATCCTGACAATGAAATACTAAGGACAACATACACAAGGTATCGAAACTATTGCAACAAAATTTTGAAAAAAGTTAAAAGGGAATTTGAAAGAGAAGAAGTAAAAAAGGCGGGAAAGGACAACCGCCGCCTCTGGAAAATAATAAATAAAGTTTCAAATAGATCAAGACCCAAAACATCACCGACTGAGTTAATAAGCCCGCAGGATCAACCAGTTAATTGCTTGAACAATGTAAATCATTATTTTGCCAATATTGGCTCAACCCTGGCTGGTAAAATAACCGCCCAACAGCAGGGTTTTGATGACCCCCCTACTAGTACCCACCCACCAACTTTTTCACATTCCATGGTTCTCCTGCCCACTGATGAGCATGAGGTAGCTGCCATTATTACCTCTCTCAAGCGCGACTGCGCCGTGGGCTGCGACAAAATTTCTTCAAACCTTCTCATTGCTCATAAGAATCTTTTGGTACCCTCCATTACACATATCTGCAACTTGGCAATAGAATCTGGTGCCTTTCCTCTTGCGTTTAAAAAGGCACTTATACATCCGATTCACAAGAGTGGGGATCGACACTGTGTTAATAATTATAGACCAATAGCAATTCTGCCTGCCTTATCAAAAATTCTGGAACGGCTATTGAACAACAGGTTAGTGAATTATCTAGAATCAAACAATCTGCTGTCCCAGTGTCAGTTCGGTTTTCGTGCAGGGAAATCGACAGCCATGGCAGTGCACGAATTGACTAACTCTATTGTATCTGACATGGATGATCGAAAAAAGTCGTTAGCCATCTTTTTAGACCTAGCTAAAGCCTTTGATACAGTGTCGGTCCCGATCTTGCTTCGTAAGCTTGAAAACCTCGGTATACGTGGAAAACAATTGTTACTCTTCAAAGATTACTTAACTAACCGCACGCAAATTGTTAAAATTGATAACCACTTTAGTGACACTCTTCCTGTAGCTTTTGGAGTTCCTCAGGGTAGCATCCTGGGGCCCACATTATTTCTGGTGTATATAAACGACCTCTGCAATCTCTGTCTTCAAAATGGTCGTATTATTACCTTTGCGGATGACACTGTGCTTCTTTTCAGTGCTGACTCATGGGAAGAGGTGCATAACTACGCACAAATTGGGTTTAATACTGTAAATGATTGGCTAAGAACTAAGATACTCACCTTAAATTCCACTAAAACCAAGTATATTGCTTTTTCATTAAGGACCAGTCCGCAGTCATCTCTCCAAACATTCTCCATTCTTGCTCACACCTGTTCATTCCCTCATAACGGTGATTGTTCTTGTTCCAATTTGCAGAAAGTGGACCATATTAAGTACTTGGGGGTCACTTTGGATTCTAAATTAAACTTTTCCGAACATATAAATTGTCTGACTAGCAGAATACGGAAATTTATTTTTGTGGTTAAAAATCTTCGGTCAATCCTTAACTCCAAGCAACTACAATCTGTTTATTGTGCTTTATGCCAATCCCTCCTGACATACTGCATTACTTCTTAGGGTGGAACGTTTAAAACTAACCTCTTAGCACTTGAGAGGGCTCAAAGGGACGTCCTTAAAGTTGCACTATTCCTTCCTTTCCGTCATCCCACTGTAGAAGTTTATAAGTCTGCTAAAGTCCTCTCAATTCGGCAGCTTTTTATTCTCCATGTTGCTTTGAAACAACGATCTCTTATTCCTTTTATAAATACCGATCAAAATTCTGACATGAGAAGAAGAAGAAGAAATATATGCCAACCTATATCAGTAAAATCCAAATTTGCCCGAAATTTCTTTTCTTTTCTTGGCCCTTTTCTATACAATAGACTAAATGATTTACTCTCTGTTCATAACCTAAACAAAATAGCTTTTAAAAGGAAAATAACTGAATGGCTTATTACATTGGATTATGCACAAATTGAAGATCTTTTCAAAACTATTTCTTGACACAAAATTCCCTTTGCAACGCATATACAAGCATCCCAAACCACACACACACTCACTCCACATCACACACATTCACTCCACATCTCACACACTCACCCCACACACTTTCATATTCATTCACATCATTCACATACATCCTCTCTTGCATGTATTCTTAATAAATTACCTCATTTCACGATTTCTATAAATCAAGTTAAATGAGCAGTATTGCAGTATTATAATGTGGGAGATTTTTATTTCAATATGATATTTGAACGCGATGGTCTCCAGTGCAGCAAAAATAATGTACAGCTTTGATTAGGGGGCCTGGTGACCTGACATACAGGTTTTTGTAAAAAACTTAGTTTAGGCACCAGTCTTCCACAAATTAATTATGAAATTGTGTCTGAAGACTATTTATTACTATTTCTGTAATTTGTGGTAAGAAAATAAATAAATTATTATTATTATTATCTCCTTTATTTCATTATTTACATATTCGGTTATATTTTTAAATATTTCTTAAAGTATAAAAAATAAGTAAAAAAAAAAAAAAACATTTAAAAATATAAAAAAATAGTAGTCCACCGGTGTCGGGAACAGGGTCCAAGCTACCGGTGGTTAGGGCTCCAGAGACAGGAACCTCCTCACAATGCGAGCCGTATCGAGGAGTACTGCCTTCTGAATCAGGCTCTTGATCCAACCGCCTAACGAAAGCCTCGATAGATGTTCATCGAGGCCTTCGGCCATAAGGCCATTGGCCGTTACGACAATCGGCACAATGACAGCCGAGCTCACATTCCACATGTCAACAACCTCGTGTGCTAAGTCAAGATATTTCATTTGTTTCTCTTTCTCAGCTTTCACGAGATTCCCGTCATGTGGAATGGTAACATCGACAATCATTGTGCGGCGCGCTAATCGATCTATCACCACTATATCAGGCTTATTGGCGACAATAGTCCTGTCAGTAATGATAGACCGATCCCAGTACAACGTGACATGGTCATTTTCAAGAACTGGGTCGGGCACATACTTGTAATACGGTACCTCAGAATCCACAAGTTTATATTTCAAAGCAAGTTGCTGGTGAATAATCCTGGCTACTTGGTTATGCCTGTGCAAGTACTCGCCGTTAGCCAGACGAGAACAACCAGAGATAATATGTCTGATAGACTCACCTGGACGGTGGCATGCCCGACACACGTCAACCGTCCCGTCCTTCATAATATGTCTCCGGTAGTTATTCGTCAAGATAACTTCGTCCATAATTGCACAGACAAAACCTTCGGTTTCCCCGAAGAGGTCACCAAAACGTAGCCAGGATACGGACGCTAAGAAATCTACACCGGGCTCATGAAGAGCCCGATAGAAGCGCCCGTGAAGCTCTTTGCTTTGCCATACCTTCTTGCGGTCATCGGTAGTAAGTACTACAGGTTTCCGCCAGTTCTCTTTAGCCATGGAGAGCGGGGTGAGCCCCTTGTCCACTGCAACTACATCACGGTGCATACCCACTTCAGCTTTTAAAAAATATTCCCTGAGACTGCACACCTCGCGGTTGTGGAGGGTCTTCGCATTTAAAAAGCCTCGACCCCCGCACTTCCGCGGGATATACAGTCTCATCACCGATGATCGTGGGTGATGCATCCGATTTGCGGTCAGCAGTGTACGGACCCTTCTATCCAGGGCGTCGAGTTCGGTTTGAGTCCATTTAAGTATGCCGAAAGAGTACATCAAAACCGGCATGACCCAACCATTGAAGGCGCGCACCTTATTTCCGCCCGAAAGAAGACTAATTAATACCTTCCTCAGGCGACAAAAGAAGCGTTCCTTCAACGATTGCTTCATGTCAGTAACGTTGATGCCTAACGCTTCCGACATACCTAAATACTTGTAGCTTTCGGATGAGGAGAGGGATCTAAGGTTTATGGAATCCGATAATTGAATTCCCTCGGATTCCATAATCTCCCCTCGCTTTACATGCATGACTGCACATTTGTCTACGCCAAATTCCATCCTGATGGCGCTACTGAAAGTTTCAGTTACCTTCAGTAGTTCCATCAGATGCAATCTGGTGGGGGCAAAGAGTTTCAAATCATCCATGTAGAGGAGGTGAGATATGACCTGACCACCTCTCCTTAGCCGATAGCCTAGACTTGAATCCTCCAGTAGTGTACTTAGAGGATTCAGGGCTAAGCAGAACCAAAGTGGACTCAAACTGTCGCCCTGAAATATTCCCCGTTTAATCCATACAGGCTCATCATTCCCCTGGATCTGCCGACATCCTGGATAGCGAAGGACCGTCTTCCATTGCCCCATACACGACTCAAGGAAGGTGCGTAGAGTTGCATCTATCTTGTACAACTCCAGCACCCTCATGAGCCATGTATGTGGTACCGAGTCGTAGGCCTTCTTATAATCTATCCAACATGTCGACAGATCCTTGCGGGATCTACGAACCTGTTGGCTAATGGCCATGTCTATGAGGAGTAGCTCCTTAGTACCGCGGGACCCATTCCTACATCCATTTTGAGAGGCAGACATAATCGAGTTATTCTCAATGTGCGTATTAATTTTCGCTCTCAAAATGGATGTAAGAAGCTTATAAACCGTCGACAAACAAGTGATCGGTCTATAATTCTTGGGTTCCGCAGGACTACCTGATTTATGGAGCAGGTGGGTAACGCCTGTTGTTAGAAACTGCGGTAGCGACCCAGACTCTAAGGATGACTGGAACTGAGATGCTAGGCAAGTGTGTGAACTATTTAGCCATTTCAACCAAAAGTTGTGCAGTCCGTCCGGTCCCGGTGATTTCCAATTCGGTAATGGACGCACCGCTCTGGCAACGTCTAATGGCGTAATTAGTACTGTTTCCATTTCTGGTACAGTCTCACACACTCGCTCAACATCCTGTATCCAGCCAGCCTCAGTGTGACAGACGGGCACCGACCAGATGCTGCGCCAGAATGCACTCGTGGCGGCATCATCCGGGCGGCATACATCTGTCATATTTTGTTCAGGTCGCTCCCATGCTCTATACACCCACCTTTCATCGCTCTGGAACATGCGATTCTGCGTGTATCGATCAATCCGCCGCTTATACCGCCGAATACGGCTCGCCCATGCACAAACTTTCTGCTTGAGGAAGTCGATGCGCTCTGTGACATGGGATATGTATTCTCGAGGACTGATTCCAGTCCCCGAGAACGCCCGTTTCACAAAGCGCATCACTCGTGGTCGTGTATTTCCCTCCCTGAAGCGTGTTTGCCGATGAGTACCCTGGCCCCATCGATACGACGCTCGATCCTGTGCTGCCAGGCTGGTACAGCTGGTTTTGGTCGAGTAGCTCCGTCACAAATTGGAAACTTGACGTTAGCTAAACGACATGCTGCCACAGCCGCACAATACAGGAACGAATGTGTATCAACGAGATCCTCGCTGTTCTCGAAGAAATTCTTGAGCTGCGAGTTCAAGGCACACACCAGCGCCCTATTCTTTTTGTGCATGGGTAACCGTGGTAATCGGGGTCTAAGTTCGGTCGGAGTGAGTCTATACTCGTGAAACGCATCCTCCAGTGCGCTCCTCAGTCGGACGTTGCACTGGCTACTTACTGTGTCAACTCTATCATCTTCTTCTTCAACATGATTGGACCGCGGCGGTATGGCGTCAACAGTTGACGTTTGTGCCGCGGTTTGTGCCGGAGTCGAGACGATATGGTTGCTCAGTACCTCTGAGCGCAGCCTATCAAGTGCGATATCGTCCAACCTGTGATTGCGTTGGATGACCCGCACCTGATCCGACAGTCGTTGAGCCGAGACGTTGACGGTTGGTTCCAGTTCCTGGAACAAAGACAGCATCCTATCGCGGTACGCAGTGAGGTTAGTTCCCCCCTCTGTAGACCCGTAATATGCGCGCATGACGTTCTCGTTCATAGACTGAGTCCATCTCATGCGCTGCACACAACCACCGGTAGCGGGGACCCGGCTCGGGGCCGGTTGGCCCCTAAGTCCCAAGCTCCTCGGTGGCCGGCCTCTCCCCTGCCGACGTACGGGTGTTGGCGACGTCGGCGGGGAAAAATATTCGTCGCTCGAGCTCGACGCAACTGCCACAGTCGGTGTCACAGCACTCTCGATGGGGCTGGGTTCCGGCGGCGGCGAGGCGGAGCTGAGCGACGAGTCCGGAGGTGTTATGCGTGCGCGTTTGGCAGCTAATCTGGTCAACATTTTCTTGATTTTTCTCTATTTGGTTTTATCGGAGGTGACATGACAGATGTCACCTATAGTACGGCACCTCCGATTCCACAAGGCTGTATTTCAGAGCAAGTTGCTGATGGATTATCCTGGCTACAAGGTTGTGTCTATGCAAGTACTCCTATTATTATTATTATTATTATTGCTCCTTAACCACTAACCACTAAGTATGTCGTTAAGTGACTGGACAAGCAATGTAAACATTACAAAACGATACTTTATTTTCGCCGAGCGTCGCATAGTACAGCCGCTGTGTCTTGCGGCGAGATAGTGATGTAGTTGGTAATGTAAACTAACGTAGGCTATCGACAACAATGTCGATTGCCCAACGAACATATTGCTATTATAGTTAATTTTTCAATTTGTCAACCGTTTTAACCCGGTTTATAGAAGACCTGACAAGATGACGTTTAAATCCGGTTGGTAGACCCTTGAGAAGATGTAAAATAATATTAACTTTTTTATTTACTTCAATTATTTTTTTTAGCTACATTTCATTGATTTATAATATAATATGCTCTGGACATATCGTTTTTTATTTATTTTATTTTCATGACCGTACATTATTTTTAGTACAATAATGAATGGAAGAATCGATAACTTTCCGATTTAGTCAATCACTAGCGTATATGTAAAATAAATGGCTTTTGCACAGCACAACGATAGTGATAGATGTTTTTGTGTGAGTAAGTTGTACGGTGCATGGTAAATGCACGTTGTGTTTGAGGAGTTAAGGTTTATAATTGATTGTGTAGTACGATCTGATTTATGAATTGCAAGTGTGTGCGCGACTTTGTATCTATTGCTTTTGCTGAACTACATGTGAAAATGTACTCTGTGGTAGTGGCGCGGTGGTGGGGCCAACCTAGCGACATCGGGTTCTGATACATTTTCAACTACTGGGCATATCTCCTTCTTTCATATATCTATGGGTACAAATCTTTGTATGAGAAGAGTTAACAAGCAAAGTGAATATCCAAAAAAAATAAGTTAATGCGTTAGTTGACGCATATAATAAAGTTGTCTTTCAAAGCTTTCTGAATTAAGCGTAAAAATTGAAAATGTTCGAAAGTGCGAATGTGCCGCCATCTAGCGAGAAAGTGGCTGGGATGAACAACCTTAACCAATCTTCCCTAGTTGATGCTAGAGTTGCATGTGTGCATTCAGTGACTGTGTTTATACTTTCTAGTGCCCGCCGCTTTTGAGCATGTGTGCAATAAGATATCACAAGTGTTACGCTTATTTTCTCGTGTGTGTGCCAAAAAAGCCGCCCCATTTCATCATGTGTGCCGTATCTATTTCTTTTGTTTTTGTGTGAGTTTCCGGAGTGGGGAAAATGTGGCGACACTTGAACAAATATGCAGTGACGGCAAGAACCAGGTGGCGACACTTGAACTTTAACAAATATGCAGTGATAGCAATATCCCTCGGATATCTATGTGAAAAACGTATTGGTTTTTACTCAAGGTACTTCATATTGTATTTCATATTCCATGAAATAACATATTCACGCCTTGTTTACGTGGTAGGCACGTACGTGTGGTAGATGTAGGTAGAGACTGTGTACCTACAACCCAGATTCAAAACTTAGTCACTGTGTGTTGAACATTCCTAGAGGGCTGGATATAATTAAGTATGCTTAGAAAACTTCGACTCCGGTTCCGCAGTCAACTCTTTCAACACTGTTCTTCTGAGGATATTACCGTTCTGATAGCAGGACAACGAACTACTAATTTAACTATAAACAGGAGGCCTACCACAAGCTCTTAATGCGATCCATTTTAGGACCTAAACTGAACTGTTCTTCTAATTCGTACCATGACGTCAGTTTAACGATTCAGTTTAGGCCGTGCCATCTGCTGACAGCGATTGTCCCAAACTGAGTCGCAAGTTTTGGTTTCATTCATACTTGTTTGGTACCATGACGTCCATAGAGCAGCTCAAGCAATGCAGTTTAGGAACCTAAACTGAAACGTCTTGTTTTTGAATCGTTTTTAATTAGATCATGATAGGCCACCAGAACTATTTGGTTTCTTTATTCAATTTGTAAGGAAAAAAAATGCGCGGGAATCATACAACGGAAGCGTGTGCCTTATCTGTCTGACAGGTTTTCCTAGTGCAAATACCAGTCTCCCACAAAGGATTTATCAGATGTCTCCATATTTTTATGGCAACTTTATAGAAGAGAATTAACCGGTTGAATGTCGTAATTACAGACACAATTAAAAAGCCATTGTGTCTCGGGTAGATCTACGTTCCGGCATACGAAGGGTTAAATGAAAATAAAAATATTTTATCGGCACGGACGCATCATAATCAGCCTATAAAGTTCCCACTGCTGGGACACAGGCCTCCTCTCTGTGAGAGGGAGTGGGCCATCCCCCACGCGGGCCCAGTGCGACTTGGCGGATGTCACTATGTCTTCGAATTTTTGGTTCTAGAACATGCCGGTTTCCTCGCGATGTTTTCCTTCACCGTTATGAGAGCACGAGCAACATTTATTAACCGGTTGAAAGCCGTAATTACCGAAACAATTAAAAAGCCATTGTGTCTCACGTAGATCTACGTTCCGGTATACGTAGGGTTAAACAACAAATAATGATTAGATTGAATAAATCAGAAATTTTACTTACAGCTCCGCATTTTGTCCTGTAAACGAAATCACAACGTTGTTAAGGTAATTTGTGTTACTTGGTCTTCGCCAGTTGGCAATCATTTTGAGTTTATTTCACGCACTTTACACAGTTGCATAGAAAGAGAGCTGGAAAGTTAATGGCGCGCAGCATTGAGCTGGTTTGAGCTGTCATTATCGTCACTGCAGTTCTAGAATGTTCTTCTTCTAGTATAGATGGCGACACTAACACCATGGCTAAAGAAGAAAAACGGTTTCTGTATTCCTTAGCCATCTTAAAGTAGGTATAATTTTATTTTAAATAAAAACTGAAATGGCTTCCACTATGCGCTGGCTTCCATTCTGCAATGGCGATAAGGTCGAATTGTTGTTCATGTTATCGTGCTCCCAATAAAATGCACTATTTTTAGCAGCGGCTAGTTTTAGCTTTATTCCGGTTTGCGAACCGGAGTCTTGCTTGAAAAGCATGCGTAATGCGTTTCAACGTTATGACTCAGTTTACATTAGGTACGCGAACTGGCAATCATAACAGCTATTGCACTCGACGAAGAAAAGAATAATTTTCAAAAAACAAAAGAAAATGGAAAAGTCCTTTTTCTTTGTTTTGGGTGCCGCGCACGCGCGGGCGTCTTGTGCACAAAACACAAAGGTACAGAAGTCAATCTACATACAAAGTGCGCTCGAGCAACGCACACATAGACACCGCTCACGGACACGATATCTCGGAACGGTTGGAAACAGTGCGAGCGCGAGTGCCATCCGCTGAGTCACGACGCGTCGTGACTCAAGCGGATGGCACATACACAAAACGATTCAAAAGCAAGACATTTCAGTTTAGGTTCCTAAACTGCATCGCTCAAAGTTGTACCATGACGTCCATTACGCTCAGCGGCATTTACTTTTAACCCAAAACTTGCGACTCAGTTTGGGACAATCGCTGTCAGATGGCATGGCCTAAATTGAATCGTTAAACTGACGTCATGGTACGAATTAGAAGAACAGTTCAGTTTAGGTCCTAAAATGGATCGCGTTAAGAGCTCATGGTAGGCCTCCTGAGGGCTGTGTCGTTCTTTGGTCAAAGAATTAGCATTGCCATTCAACGTGGCAATGCTGCCAGTCTTCTGGGCACGTTTCCGGATGACAGCGATGCGGACGAGTACTTCGACGCCTAAGTGTCCTTTGGGTTTTTTTTTAATTTAGTTTTTTATTTGTTTGTATAGTAGGTTAGTTAGTCTTTTATTTTAGTATCTAGTGTACTTATATTATAGTTACATTGTAATAAATTACAGTTTATTAACATCCTAAAATAGACAATTAATAATAATCGAAAAAATAATACATAAAAATACTTCATGCAAATATGTTTGGATGTTTAAAAAACATGATGTTCATAATGATTTATTAATAACTAGCTACGGTTATTGTACTCAATGTAAAGGAACAATTAAAGTGCAAATAGAGGGAAAAAATGCAGAATTATCTTTTAAATGCTATGTTCAAAATGCAAACAACTTATTGATTCATACCCCACAAAAGATAAAGCTGACATCATACAGGAAAACTCAGCCAGCATCGTCGGAACTAAAATATGAATGTCCCATTGCATTGCATGTTGTGAGAAACAAATTATTGAACAAAGAGCTAAAAGGTGATGAGACTCAAAAACCACCATATATTCCCAAATTGAAAGTTTACAACATATTAGATACCAAACTACGTCAAGTAAATACTACCAGAAACTTGTTATCGAAGCACTTTGGATTATGACTTTTACCCCACCCTATAACAGTATTATTCGCCATGTTGCAGTTTATCCCTTTTTTGATGTGAAACATCTATAGCCGCACGTAAAACCGATTTCTGGCGCTATATGATGGTATATATATATACGGTCTATATGCAGTAGTGTGTATGGTATGTCGATGTTTCACATCTGCCAGGCGTCCCGTGACGGCTCACAATTTTTTGTAATTACTTACTTCTCAATTTTTATTTTTATCCTGTCTACACCATTTGTAATATGAGTGCTCAATCTTGGTATGATAATTTTATTTTTTTCCTTATCTTTTTACAATTTGTATTCATCATTCATAATTTACTTTCTCTATTTTTATCGTGTTTACACACCTAGTTATATGTGCATGCTGTGGTCTCCTGTAATTGAAGGAGCACACGTAAAAGAACCTTTTTTATTATTGTAAATTTCTATTGGTATATGTGTATCGTTGAAGACAAGGTAGTTTGGCAATAATTCCTTCTGCACATGTGGCATGGCACCTCATTAACGGCATAACTACGTAAATGTCTATTAACTGCTCTCAAATTACGATGTTTATTTTTTATTTGTACATACTTACTTCTTTGACATAATCTTTTTATTATTTGACATTATATACTTACAGACAATTTTAATTTTTCACCTCTTTATTAGTTGAAATGGCAGTCATATCTCTTGGTTTTAGTAGTTTTTTTTATATTTTATTTATCCTTTTGATACATTCTTATTTTGTAAATGTGAGGACTTTGTAAGCCTTGTTGACTTTAGATCTGTAGATCATTTTTTATTTTATCAAGTATCTGGTACTTGTTGACAGGCCTACGCTGTCCTCCCATACCTACTGTAACTTGAAAACATTGTAAAAGCCAATTATTTTTAAAAGAGTAACCATGATGGAGTTTCTTGCCGGTTCTTCTCCATAGGAAACGACCAATTGGAACCGTGCACCTAGCTACTGATGTTTCATAAGTGCCCATGTTGATTTATGTGAAATAAAAATATTTTGATTTGATTTGATATCCTTTCTTGGAGATCCTCAATAAATAAATAAAAAATTAAAATTACTGGACCGAATTGCAAAGTAAATTAGGTACCTATATCAGAAATTCTCGAATTCGAACTATGTATGTCGCCTCGATGCCACAGGATCCATTTTTAAAAAAATGAGGCCACCTCGTGATCCTAACCAGCACCCTAATTGCGTAACATACCTACTATCAATCGGAATCAGAATCATTTTGAAGCAAATTGCTAATCCATTGCTTCATAAATTCGAAAATTTTATCTGCTCAACACGTAAATAACGCAATGAATGTTGTTGAACTGTCAAAATGCCAGTCAAGAGAAAATAAACGTTTCGTGTTTTACAAAATTAAATAACGATTTTTTTTTAATAATACAGGATTTACCGCGCTCTGCACTGAGCTGCGTATCATTCTTTATCATCACTGTAGTTAATACACACACACACACCCTCTCTCACACACCTCAACCACACACACACAACACACACAACTTTTAAATATACCTATAGCTAGAGAAGAAAAATTGTTTATGGTTTCCTTGCCATATTTCGATGTTTATTTTTTCTATAAAATACATATGAAAATTGCGACTCATTTGCCGCTTTGTGTAATGGGTAATGATAAGTAGCGATAGCGGTCTGATTGTGCGAATATTATCAGTTGCTGAGGCCGTGTTTTCGACTAAAGCCGTGCGTAGGCGGGAGCGGTGGAAGCGCGAAAAGAAACGCATCTAAAATATCTCTCTCTCTCTCGCACATTGTTCTTGTACGAATGTGTGAGTGAGAGGAATTGATTGGCGCCGCCATTGTGGGGATGAATTCCAGATTATACGCAGAACATAGAAATGTAAAATACACAAAAAACGAACTTCTTTCTTACGCAGAAGGTCGGCAGATCAGGCCATCTTCGATTAAAACGGTAGGTAGACGGTAGCAGTGGATACCGCGAAAAGAAACGTATCCAAAATGGCGGTGCCAAATGTGCAAATCATGCACATGTTTTCTGTATGAATGGTGCGAGTGAGAGGACATGATTAGCGCCGCCATTTTGTTATTGTTTCTTGAAGATTAGGAGGGCAAATTCCAGATTATGCAGAAAGGACTTTGTACTTTTCTGTTTCGCGTGGACACGATCACGATGCTCGAAAAGAAACAAATCAAGATTAGTTTTAAACGATTATTTATTCTATACTTTTGTTTTGTATCAACTTGCGCCCACGAATAGGAAATTGTTTTATTCTCAGTACCTACTCGATTGATCTTCATTAATAAAATTCATAGTGATGCCAACAATTAATTGTTTATTTTAAAATAAGTAGGTAATTAAAAATCGATTCTAATTGTTATTTTTGAAGTTCAACCAAGTCCTCCTCATGGTGCGTCCACATCTGGCAAATGTGCCGCGAATGTGCAGCTCGCGAGCGGCCCGCGAGCTGCGCGCGTGCAGTCACGACAATGGTTTGGTGCGCCTCTTTAGCGCAACTCATGCAAGGCTCGTATAAAGGCGTGCGCGAGGCGCGCGATCTGCGCGCACTCAATTCTCGCACTTACAGTTCCGTTTACTGGCGCAGTTCGCGCGCTGATCGCGTACGGCGGCGCTTAGGTCCCGCGTGAACTGCGCGCGGGCGGCGCACGAGCAAAAATGTGTTTATTATATTATAATTAACGATTAAGTGTCCTTGTTGGCAATAAACTTTATTACATCAACGTTAAAATCCATTTTAAAGTTTCGTCCCGATTCATCCCTGCATCCCTATTCACCCCGTCTTACGGTAGGTGATCGTACATTGCATTTGCAACCATTTTTCCTTGTAGGTAACAAACACGTTTCTACTTACGGGCAAAATCCCAGTTCGATCGAACTTGGATTTCACTTTTAAATGAAAACGAAATCCAAGTTCGATCGGATTTCACGATTAAATAAAAGCGAAATCCACGTTAGATCCAACTTGGATTTAACGTTTACATGAAAACGAAGACCACGTTAGATCCAACATGGATTTGATTGGTTGACTCCAGGTACAGTTGTAGGTATATCATCATCTACCTTTTTTTTTTTTTGGATGGGAAATCATCTAATGACTCCTCCCGCTCTGGGTGGAGCGGAAGGGAGTGTCAGACTCTTACTGACTAAAACCCACCCGTCTTCCTTCCTTAGCCCTTTATGCTCCGGGGCAGCGGTAACCCTTTCGGACGATCCCGCTACTCCGGCAGGCTTCGGCCCTGGCGGGCCCCTTCCTTTATGCTGACATCTCTTTGAGGCGCGCGTTGAACACATACGCGCCGTCCGGCAATCATCATCTGCCTAGCCTTTTCTCAATTATGTTTAGGTTGGCTTCCAGTCTAACCGGATGCAGCTAAATACCAGTATTTTCATGGAGCGATTGCAGTTACAGTTGTGTAGCAAACGAAAAGACACTCTTAAAAGACTCTTGCAATGGATGGTTACAATCTTGGGATATTAATTTTCTTTTAGGTTGAATCTTATCAATACATGAGACTTGTATAATACGAACAAAATCATTCGATTAGGTACATGATAACCGGTAAGGTATTATCTTTCAGACGGTGTTCAACTGAAATTGGCGTGGACAAGTTCGTAGTCCCGACCGAGTGCTGGTCGAAAGCAGCAGGGCCAAGATAACCGATCTAAAATGGCGTATAAAATGGCGGATGAGTGCGGAGTCCTATTATCTTTCCTGAGGAGCTTCAGCGAGGTAGTCGCAAGTGTGAAATTAAAATGTGTGAAAAACTCATATCACTCAATACTGCTAGTGTGAGGAGATGTTTTGGACCGACTGAAAATCCGTGAGTATTATCCTATTTTTTTGGGTTAATTTTAGTAATTAGTGGGGGTGTGTTCCGTTACGTAAACACGGGCTAACCGCCATTTTGTAAATGCTCGTTTTGGAGATTGAGAGGACAGGACGGGACAAGATAGAGTTTGTTTGTGGGGGAGTTAAGACTCCGGGTGCAGGCTCGCCCATGTCTCGCCATAATCCGATCTAGCCTGTCCCTTTTTGCCCTCTCCTAGCGACACCCTAAGCTGAGGTCCATACCCCACAGGGGGTGCCCCATAGAAATGTATCATATATCTATGGGGTGCCCTTGGCGTGTAGTCGCTTAGTTTCAAGTTTTTTAAGCCCTGGCTGGAGGTCTTAATTTATTGAGGAACTCACAGGAAAGTCCGGTTAAGCAGACGACAACCTAGCAGTGGCGAAGGTACCATAGGTACAACTCGATTCCCACCGGCTTCCCTTCGAAAAATCAGAATATAACCACTCTATAGTCAATTCATCATTGAAATCTTTTGGCATTTTTTTTTTGCTCGGGCCTACCTCTGTCATAAATTTACCCTTCGCCACTGCAACCTAGTAGGTTGAACTAGGTGCACAAATCCCAAAATAAGAAACATAATTATGTCTCGCCATTTGCCGCCCGAGGATGAAGGTGTAGGTACCTAAATATTGATTTCCCGCCAAAAATGACCCACTTGTTATTTATCTTTGTCGACTACAGCCCACAGCACTTATATCTTATCTTTAAAATGTTTATGAAAAACCTAAATTACTTACATGCATAGTAATATACCATGCAGCACAATAATAATTTTATTTATTTATTTATTTTTCCAACTTACATCTATCCTTACAGGGAAACCTATTGCGATAGTGTACACTTTTTTTTTTATCTCTTATCCTCACTTATTACTAACTCCTTATTATAATGTAACTTATTACAAACAATGCGTTCTTTGTGAACTCACTCAGAGAACAACAGAATAGGCCCGTGTCACTAGCTATGAGGTTGAGAGTGCGCAGTGCACGCGTCAAAAATCAAAATAAGTATTTTTATTTCACATATAAACCACAGAACAGATAAAGTATCTGTTCTGTGATATAAACCGACATGGGCACTTATGAAACGTCAGAAGCTAGGTGCACGGTTCCAATTGGTCGTTTCCTATGGAGAAGAACCGGCAAGAAACTCCATGGTTACTCTTTTAAAAATAATTGGCTTTTACAATGTTTTCGAGTTACAGTAGGTATGGGAGGACAGCGTAGGCCTGTCAACAAGTACCAGGTACTTGATAAAATAAAAAATGGTCTACAGATCTCGTCAGCGGCGCCTCACTTACAGTATTCCCAAATTAATAATGCGCATGCAGATCTTCGCTAATTGTCGTAATTCCCGGAAACACCCGAATCATTGAATCGTAAGAGCCCTAAATAATGCACTTGTTGCATTTTGCAAGTGCATTGTTTATTTTGCGTTCGTGGAATACGACCGTTGCCGAACAGTGACGAAGATTTCTATGCGCATTATCACTTTGGGAGACCTGTAAAAGATTGGTCCGAGCGCGCGGCTCCGCCAGCAGCCGTGGCTGTCGTCGTCGCCACACGTACCTGTCCGGAACACACAAACAAACCTACGTGCCCTAATATGTCCGCATTATGTACCTTCCCTCTAAGTACTTTAAATATGTACGAGATGAATGCGAGATCCCTCCTGACCCTCAGTTCGTTATGTCCAACCATACACAAAAATAATAATTAATAATAATTTAATTACAGATATATCACCGCCGTTTTGAACACGCCAGAAGCTAAACAAGAAGCCTTTGATCTGATTATGCAACAAGTCGATCAAATCATTACCGCACGAGGTAAGTGTATACCATGATCCTGCCCTGGTTGTCTTGTCCCATGTCGCTTAGTGTTGCCGCACACGGGCCACACGCGACAACCACAAACGCCGCCACAAGAGGCAAGAAACTGCCACAAAAGTAGCTGAAGCGCGCGACAGCCACTTGTGGCCGATGGTCGACACTTGCGGTCGGTGGTTGCTACTTTTTTTAACCCAGGCATGCAGTATCATAATGGACTCGGACGAAGAAGGTTTACTGAGGTAAGGGAGAGAGGGGCGCGGAATCGCGCGAGTGGCGTGTGGCGGCTTTTTGTGTCGGCGTTTAGTGGCCGGTGCGGGCCACAAGAAGCAAGCTGCGACGTGTGTGCGGCGAGTCCATATAAAATGTATGAAAATTACAGGAAATATGCCAGTGGCGGCGTTTTGTGGTTGTGGCCCGTGGCCCGTGTGCGGGAGCCCTTAGAGTCGTCGCAACACGTTTTGTTCTTCCATTCTCCTCTGTCAACCGTCACGCTATCATTCACTGTCATTGAGGGATCGGCACCGTATCAACTCGCACCGTTCAGTATTCTTTGTATGAAACTCCCTACCGCAACGCACACTAATCGGAATCGTAACGTAATCGCCTCGCCTCGGGACAAATCAAATCAAATCAAAATATTTTTATTTCACACTAGCTGACCCGTGCCCACTTCGTTGGGCGGTAAACATTTTAACTTGTGATGAAATTATGAGTGTGGTTCGGTCCTGCGATGTTCTCGCGCTTTGGCTAGCGAGCCTCTGCGAGCGCTCAGCGCTAGACTCCCTATCCGTTGTTGCAGAGACATGCTGCCTTAAATCACTGAGACGCTGCGCAAGTTCAGCGCTAGATTCCCGAGCACGGGCCTGCGATGTTCTCACAGTTTGGCTAGCGAGCCGCTGCGAGCGCTCAGCGCTAGACTCCGTATCCCTTGTTGCAGAGACATACTGCCTTAAATAACTGAGAGGCTGCGCACGTTCAGCGCTAGATTCCCGAGCACGGACCTGCGATGTTCTCACAGTTTGCCTAGCGAGCCGCTGCGAGTGCTCAGCGCTAGACTCTCTCTATCCCTTGTTGCAGAGACATGCTGCCTTAAATCACTGAGACGCTAGATTCCCCAGCGCGTGCTTGCGAAATATTTTCTCTATTCCTCGAGAAGCGCTGGTGATTTTCAAGAGCAGACTCTTCCGTACGGCGTACTCGAGCTGCTCTTGTCTGGGATGTCTGACGGGAAAGTTGTGATTTCCTTTTAGGCATGATAAACAATCGCTGAAACTGTCCGATATCCCAAAAACAGAAATACCACAGCTTCGAACTCGAAGAATGAGAACGAAGTAGTATTTGTGTTTTAAGAAACCGAGCAACCAAAACAATTTTAAAGACCAACAACATCCAACCAACTACTTAGTGCGTACAACTCACCTACCTAACGACGAAAGTTAAATAATAACTGGAGAGGGTCATTATCCACAACGGCATCTATGGGTAAATGGATAAAACGTCCGTACAAAGCATGTTCTAATGCGGTTCGTGAATGGACGGCGGCATTTTCCGATTTAGTAATTTTATATTATCTTCGAAACTATTTAACCAATTGACATACTGTTTTGGGCAAATCGTATCTCTACGATGTTCTTGTAATAATATTTTTTTCGATAAGGTTTAATATTTTGTTGTTTAAAAAATCGTCCAAAGGTAAGTACGTCGAAAAATGCTTTTTTTAACACATAAAAGCTACTATATCTGCTAAAATATAAAAGATAGAAATATGGTGTCGCGGATTTTTTTGTAGAACTATTCAAAGCGGACCTGGTTGCCATACATTGTTTTCAATTATATACAACTGTTAAGGCAGCGTATGCAAATAACTCTGTTGTAAGAGCTATTTTTTTCCGCCTGGCTAGACAAAAATTGAGATAGTTCAGCTAATATGCATGATATCTTTATAATTTATAGCCTATAGCACTCCCGAATAATGTAGCTTTCTACCAGTGAAACAATTTTTAAAATTGGTTCATTACTTCCGGAGATTACCCCCTACATACAAACTTACAAACTTACAAACAATGTTACCTCTTTATAATATTAGTATAGATAAACCAACATGGGCACTTATGAAACGTCAGAAGCTAGGTGCACGGTTCCAATTGGTCGTTTCCTATGGAGAAGAACCGGCAAGAAACTCCATGGTTACTCTTTTAAAAATAATTGGCTTTTACAATGTTTTCGAGTTACAGTAGGTATGGGAGGACAGCGTAGGCCTGTCAACAAGTACCAGGTACTTGATAAAATAAAAAATGGTCTACAGATCTAGTCTACAAGGCTTACAAAGTCCTCACATTTACAAAATAAGGATGTATCAAAAGGATAAACAAAATATAAAAATCTACTACAAGCAACACAAGCGACAAGCTCACGAACCGCGGTCACAGATTACTGAATAGTTACTCGCGGTGCGGTGTGTTACGGCTCGTCGTCCCCGCGCTTACGGCTTGTCGTCCCCACGCTTACGTCTCTTCGTCCACCCTTGCCCCTCTCACTCCTCCAGCCTGCCTGCTGCACCATCAACCAGCCCTCGGCGAGCCGTAAGCGCGGCGTCGCCGGAGCTTTTGATTCGCTTTAGAATCGCTACGTATTTACGTTAGGTTGACGCCTGTTTGACGGCGAGACGAAAGGCGATACGGTTGCGATCCCTTTCCGATTTGATATGTGTGCTTATGACCTTGAAAGGCAAAATTGACTACGATTTAGCTGGAGCTAACTTTACCTATGGCATTAAAAAAAATCATAATATAAATACTTGTAATCATCCTACAGGCGTAATTCTTACTATTTTGGAAATCCTATTTTATCATCATCATCATCATCTGCCTAGCCTTTTCCCAACTATGTTGGGGTCGGCTTTCAGTCTAACCTGATGCAGCTGAATACCAGTATTTTACATGGAGCGACTGCCTATCTGACCTTCTTATTTTATCATCTGAATCAGAATTTATATGATTTTTGTTTTCACTAAAATTAAGCTTTAAACTGTTCTCCTGTAAAGTTAGCCCTATGTCTTTTGCATCCTTTCTTTGGCCTTCATCCATGATTCCATCAACATTTTAGATTTATCAATATTTTTGTACCTATTTTGTTTTTTCATCCTTTTCAGTAGTCGGGTTTTAGTTTTTAAACTTTTTTTTTATTTAAGTAACTATTTTAGGGCTTCTTTCAGTAATATTTATATGTTTGAAATGTGCTAATTAAGCCCTTTCATATTTTGATACCCCACAAGGCACCATCCCAATATAGGGTGTGTTCCCAACCAGTCACACTGTAACATGTCACAGTGTGACTCGTTGGGAACAATCGGTTAGGTTAGGTTAAAACTGAGACCCCTCTACGCACGAGCCGAGCGAGCGAAGCGAGCGGTGCCGCGGCAGCGGCCGGCGAGTGCCAGAAACGACTTGCGCAAATAGAAAAAAAAGAGCTAGAAAGAGAAAATTGCGAGTTCCCGTGACTGGTAGTGTGACCGGTTGGGAATTTTTTCAGAAAAAAATCCCATCGAGTAACAGTGTGACATTTGAGGGTGTTACTCGTTGGGAACAAATGCAATATAGTTATTTATTTTTAAATTCATTACTTTATGTCTCTAGAGGGCGCCATATTGAATTTAGTGTGACGTCACATAGCCTATAACCAGCGGACGGTCAAGACCATAGATATCGATATCCGTGGTCAAGACGCTTCTAACGATACCTCATTTGACAAATTATTATGAGTACTTAGGTACTTTTGAAGTTATGAGGGAACAGATGAGCATACATACCTACCTACATACTCGTCAAAATCATAACCCTCCTTTTTGCTTCGCCGTAGTCAGGGAAAAACGAGCTCCCATTTTGGCATTCCAAACTTAGGTACTGATTCAATATCATAACTATGAACTTCTTTTCAGACATCACATCAGATCCAGTGTCGAAGGTCGCTTTTAAGGATTTGTTAATGTGCTACCTGTATCAGAACATCACGATTGGTTGCTACACATATCTTCAACGCAATTTGGTAGCAGTCGATCTTTTAAATCTCCGAAAATTTCGTGCTTCACCGCTGCAGCCGAGCGAAGTAAGTGTTGAATTGAAACAGGAGGTCTACCACAAGCTCTTAACGCGATCCATTTTAGGACCTAAACTGAACTGTTCTTCTAATTCGTACCATGATGTCAGTTTAACGATTCAGTTTAGGCCGTGCCATCTGCTGACAGCGATTGTCCCAAACTGAGTCGCAAGTTTTGGTTTCATTCATACTTGTTTGGTACCATGACGTCCATAGAGCAGCTCAAGCGATGCAGTTTAGGAACCTAAACTGAAAAGTCTTGTTTTTGAATCGATTTTAATTAGATCATGGTAGGCCACCTAAACTTTCTCATATTTTTGGCATTCTTCTGTGTCTAGCTGGCAAAAACACATGATTAAATTTATCGCTGAATAAAAGACCATTGGAAAGGAACCGTAGAAGAGGTATGAATTAAATCCTCAAAAAGCTTTTTTTTTTAATTTATTTATTAGTCCTTAATGTCCCACTGCTGGGCAAAGGCCTCTCTACTCTCTTTCCACCTCACTCTGTCCAGAGCTGACAAGGACCAATCATTATTAGAAGAGTCCAGCTCATCCCGCCATCACCGTTTGGGCCTGCCGCGATGTCGTTTGCCATTAAGCGGGGCCCACTGATGGGTCGTAAGTTTGGCCCATTGATCGTCTGACGTGCGGCAGAATTCAAACAGCTTGAACAAGTTTACTTTACCTATATTTATTTTTATCACATCTATTCAAAAAGAGTTAGTGTATTCTTCGTAAACAGGGACTAAAATAGCTCTCTAATCCCTAGGGACTAAAAGTGATTGGAACTTTTACTAACAATATATTGTTCTTACAGGTGTTGGTGTTGCAGTTAAACATATTATAAAAACTATTTATTGTTTCAGTACACGGGCGAGGCGTACAGCAATTTTATAAAATATCTCAATATAATTCACAAACATGTGCAGGCTAATTGGAAAAAGATTGACCAAAATCATTATTACCTTACTTCACTCGGTGTATTCACTAAGCGCCCCTACAGACATCTCGACATTCAAAGAGAGATGATAGTTACGAGGTAAGTTTAAAATGTAACGTATTATACGAACTTCACTTTAAAAAAAATTAATAGATACTTATAGTATGTAAGTAGGTATGTATCACTCGGAAGAAATTGAGATTCCCACCTCGTGTGTATCCAAGGCTGGGTAGATGATGATGATCTGCGGGGGAATTGCGTAACACATTATCAATCGGAATCTGTTTTGACAGTTCAACAACATTCATTGCGTTATTTACGTGTTGAGCACACAAATTTTTCAAACTTATGAAGCAATGGATTAGCAATTTGCTTCAAAATGATTCAGATTCCAATTTATTGATAGTGTGTTACGCAATTAGGGTGCAGGTATAAAAACTATCCAATGTCCTAAGCCTAACTAAAGACGTAGGATAGGTACTTTTCATTCAGCACACCCTAATTGCGTAAAACATTATCAATCATAATTTGAATAATTCTGAAGCATAATACTCGTATGTAGCTAATCCATTGCTTCATATGTTCGAAAAATGTGTCTGCTTAACAACGTAAATAACGCGATGAATGTTGTTGAACTGTCAAAATATAAGCCATTGCTACTGCGTAATTACCCCGCTGGTTGTACAGACGCCAGCACATCAAGCTACTACAATCTGTCAAATTTCTTTAATAGATTTTCAACTTTATCGCTAAAGTATAAGGTTCAAAGTTGATTGGGAAAATTTGACAGTTTCGGGTAGCTTGATGTGCTGGCGTCTGTACGTTCCCATGGGATAATTTCTGCCTTGAACATGCCCAGCCGTGTAATTCTGTAAAAATATCACCGTGAAAACTTAGGTGAAGTGAGCTTAAAGTGAGCTGTCAATCCCTAGCTGCTGGCCCTAGCGTTAGGTGGAATGACAGCTCACTTCACCTATATTTTCACGGTGAGATTTTTACAGAATAGCACTGCTGAACATAACATGGTCGAAGTCGTGGGCAAGATCTCGTTTTAAATAAATCATTAAGATAAGTTTTTTTTTTCAGAAACCTTGTAGCCAAAAATCTTGGCATCGAGGTTATTGCATCGGCATTCATTGAAGAGGAAATGCAGGAAACAGCTAGGGCACTTAATTATAAAGATTTAAAAGTATTAAATCGCGACGAAATGGTGTTGCTGGGACTGGAAAAACTAATTATCCGTGAAGAATGTTCCATTAAAATAATGGGAGTTGCAAGAAAAGTTAAACGAGAAATCAATACACGAAAAATAAAGAAAACTCGAGTTAGAAAAAATGAGGTTGCCGGTGCCATTAAAGTGTTAAGCAAAGGTATTCTGCAGCCACCGTCGGATGACTCGGATGTCAATGATGGTTAACTTTAAACGAAAAAAAAAGAAAAAAAAGTGAAATGAAAAAAAAAAATTAGGTACTGATTTAGCGATAAAGTTGAAAATGTATTACAGAAATTTGACAGATTGTAGTAGCTTGATATGCTAGCGTCTGTACAAACTATTCAATATTTATCGTCTATTAAATAAAGAACTTACTATACACGTAATATATTTAATACATATTCATAGTGATATTCAGAGGATAGCCGTGTTCAGTACTGTTGCATCCGGTTAGACGGGAAGCCTACCCCGACAAAACTCAAACTCAAACTCAAAGCATTTATTTCAATTAAACCAATTACAGGCACTTTTGAATTGTCAAGGGGTCGATCAGTCAGTAAAATGAAGCTAGTTGCCCATTCCAAAGCGTAGGTACCTATGGAGAAGAACGGGCAAGAAACTCCATGGACACTCTTTTAAATTGGCTTTTAAATTGACAGAGTTGGGAAAAGGCTAGGCAGATGATGAATTGATGATGCACCGTATCTGTAGATAGATACTCCATTTATGTATTTGAGGATTAGATAAATAGCGGCCTAACAATGACAGTCATTGTGCTATTATTGAAATGGCTCATAAAAAGGGAGATTGAAGATTTTTATATGGAGCCATATTGTTTTTTTTTTTTCAAAATGGCGGCCATGTATGAGTCTTATTATATCGATAGCTGACATGAATGCAAACGGGAAATATATTAGGACCAAACCCGTAAAGCGTGTCACTTTTTCGAGATATTAACGTTCAAAGTTGATCACGTGATATTCATATTTTTTTTTAATTTGCGCACATCTTGTTGCTTAGATGTTTTAAATAATTAGTGATTAGGTAAGGAATTGAGGTGGTTTCGAAGTATGGAGTCATAGATCATAGTGAATTAGAGGGCCTTAGGGACTGCAGCCTACTGTGGCTTTGTCCTGCCGATGCCGGTCGATTCTGTTAGAATCTCACCGTGAGAAGTTAGGTGAAGTGAGCTGTCATTCAATCTGATGCTAGGGATTGACGCTAATGACAGCTCACTTTAAGCTCACTTCACCCAAGTTATCACGGTGAGATTTTTACAGAATAGCTCTACTGTCTTGTCTTTATTTTACATATTTTTTTTTGTATATTTTTGATTTATTTACATTATAGTTTTATGCTCTTTTGGTCTCAAAATAAATTCTGTGTATTATTATGTTTGTATTTTCATTTTATAGCCAAATTCCTTAAAGGTTCCGTTTGTTATCCTGTATGGCAGGCAACAGCTATTTTTTTCGATCTGACGTGGTGGTCAGTGGTCAGTAGAGTCAGTAGACAAGAGCTGCCTGTGGCCTGTGGGCTTATGATACCAGTGCCCTGTTTATCAATTACTTCCAAGTCTACAAGTTCACAAGTAACACTTTACAATGAAGTTGTTACAAGTTCTTGTAAAATCACACTAATATTATAAAGGCGAAAGTTTGTGAGTAGGTGTGTGTTTATATTATGTTTGTTACTTCTTCACGCTCAAACGGCTGCACCAATTTTGATATTTTTTTTTATGGAGGTAGCCGACACCCTGGATTAGCATATAGGTTACTTTTTATCCCGATATTCCCACGGGGTCGATATTTACGCGGGTAAAACCGCGGGGCGCTAATACGTTTATAAAAAAAAAACTAAAGGGTTTGTAACAACGCTTGTAAATTTAACTTGTAAGTTCTAAAATCAAAAAGGTGTGCCGCCATTTTCTTTTACCGCCGTTATTTCTATGTTTTTTAAAAGATTTCATAAAAAGGAAGAGGTTCTCAATTCGGTCACATACTGTGATTCGAAAGGAAGGGGTCCGTGGCTAAATAATAACAGCCGCACAGGTCGATCGATCAGGTTAAGCTACGCTTGCCGCGGTTGGTCTGTGGATGGGTGACCATCTTTACATACTGAGACCCCTCCGTGCCTCGGAAAGCACGTTAAGCCGTTGGTCCCGGCTGTCATTCGTGGATCTTTGACAGTCGTTACGGGTAGTCAGAAGCCCGAAAGTCTGACAACCAGTCTTACCAAGGGGTATCGTATTACCCAGTAACTGGGTTGTGGAGGTCAGATAGGCAGTCGCTCCATGTAAAATACTGGTATTCAGCTGCATCCGATTAGACTGGAAGCCGACCCCAACATAGTTGGGAAAAGGCTAGGCAGATGATGAGTTGTTATTAATAGGTTATTTATTAGGGTTTATTATGTTTATTCATTCGACTATAATTGGATGAAGTCCCATACACATACATCCCACTGAGTTTACTACATGTAGTAAACATTTATTATTGGAGCGAAGTTCTTTCACGGAGCTTGCGGTAGGAGTAAAATGGGAGAAATTGTCACGTAACGAAAAAGCGTTATGCCACTACCATGCGACTTTTCATGGATGTAATAGAAAGAGAGAGAGTGTACGTGGTTTTCGAGGGTGCTGAAGCCGATAGTGAGGTCATAATGAAAATCCAAGATGGCAGACAGCGAAGATTTTCAAATTTTTCGTCATGGGAGTTGTTTTCGTGGTTTTCGAGGGTGCTGAAGGCGCTATAGAGGTCAAAATGAAAATCCAAGATGATGGCTGCAAAAATGTACAAATTATCGTCATTTTGACATTTTGGCAGCTGCCATCTTGGATATTTATATTGAATTTTGTTACTGCCGGGGTCCTCCGACCGACGTTTTTTGTTTAAATAGAACATCAAATTAAGAAAGTGTTTCAAATACAATGTTTAATTTTGTTATCCTTAAATTTTAGGTGAAAGTAAAATAGGTTTTTGTAATTATTTAGACCGACTCACAGATCACCGGTTTCCGTTCAGAATTCATTGATTATTCGTCTAGAAATACTCTGACAGTTCAGCAAGAATATAGTACATACCAAGTAAATACTAATTCCATGCAATTTAGGAAAATAAATCAAGATTATATTACGATCGCTAGACTATCACTAACGAAATTACGATTTTGGACTTAGAACATAACTGCATTGCACTTTGCACAATTTGCAAAGTAGTCAGTTCGTTTAGTCTTTTTCTCTACAAACAACCATTTGAAGATACAGAAAATATAAAAATCAAAGTTTCTCATGATGGAAATGTAAAAAAATATTGTTGTAGCATGCATTACAAAATTAAAATTTAAGTTAACTAGGTAAGTACAGACGCCAGCACATCAACCTACACCTAACTGTCAAATTTTCCCAATCAACATTGAACCTTATGCTTTAGCGATAAAGTTGAAAATCTATTACAGAAATCTGACAGATTGTAGTAGGTTGATGTGCTGGCGTCTGTACCTACTTAGTTAATTACAATATTACATAATACATACTATTAGCACTAATATAATCAGTAAACGTGCTTTTGTAGTGTGACATGTGTGTTGTGTGTTTGTAAGAGAGAGAGAGAGAGAGAAGAGGAAAGAGTGAGAGAGAGTGTGTGTTTTTGTGTGTGACGTGCACAGCACTCACTTTCACTCACTGACCTTTATTCTTGAATAAAACAGTTCAGTGCACTCACTTCACATTATAATTTTTTTTCTTTACGGGGTGATTTTTACGGAATAGCAGTGCTATTCCGTTCCCGTTTGTAGTGCTGTTATAGCACTACAGGTAATAGATCCATCAGTGAAAACTGACAATCAGAACTAGTCGGGCTTGCAATACGTCGATTATAGCTACCGACACGATATGCGAGCATCAGAGTAATCCTTTTTTTTGCTAAAGAGAACCTATTTCTAATACAGAATACATAAATATCTACCAAAACAAGTACATTTATTTGTAATTAAAATTTCCTTGATGAAGTTACCTGTAGATATATGAAACAAGCTATAGGTACAGACGCCAGCTCATCAACCTACTACAATCTGTCAGATTTCTGTAATAGATTTTCAACTTTATCGCTAAAGCATAAGTTTCAATGTTGATTGGGAAAATTTGACAGTTAGGTGTAGGTTGATGTGCTGGCGTCTGTACATACTAGCAATTCATGGAACAGACCGAATTCGATAAATAAAAATGGCGGGCAATTACGTCACACCAATGACTAATTACTGTGACTGGCTGCCTAGCTGGAGTTTGAACAAACAAGCACGCAACAAACATCACAACGTGAGATATAGATCAAGACATGGAAGTTGGATAAATAAGCACGAAAATATGTTTTCGCAGTGAATAAAAAGACTTCAAATAGAAAAATATTGCTATTACATACTTTGGAAAAGTAAGCCTTAACATCAAATGTAATAGAATCTATGTTTAATTGTTGATCATTCTGTACTAAAAACGAATTTTTGATAAAAATGGTCGGTTGGACAATCAAGCACTCGGGCAACGTTTTATTTACTGATATAGGTATATTTTATCAATAAATGTAATGAAAGAAGCAGATGAACCTTTATTATTATTATAATTTTGTCGGTGTCCTGTTTGTTTCTGAGATCTTGCTATATATCGACTCATTTTCTAGTTCACTATTTCGCCACACGTAATTTTGTATACTGAGCACACTATATTAAGTAGTAGAAAAAAAAAATTACGAGTGGTAACACTGATTAGGCAGAATAGCTTGACACCCTTGTAGAAATTTCTTCATTTATCAAAAAAAGTTACATAAAAGTGAAGTGTACAGTGAAACGTGAAGGACGATTATTTTCAAGTGATTGTAGTTTTTGCTGTAGATATATTAGCAAATCTCTATTTTAATAAGTGCTTTGTGGATGAATTGTCATCTGTGGACGATATAATTGTTGAAACGAGATGATTATTGAAAATCCTGACGCTTTCAAGTCGTGGTTGACCTCCATATTGGAGCCCCTGTGAGTACATCCGCTGCCATATTTTAATATTTACAATATTGCGTTAGCATAAGAAATTCGCAATTTGTAAGGTATTCAACTAATTACAATGATTGATTTAGTTTGCGGGGATATTTCCATGCAACATTAATAATTAACGAGTAAAAGTATCAAGTTTCATTTAGCTTTATTTTTTTATTTGACGTACACACATGGCGTTTATTTTCGTGATTTCAAAGGTTTCAAATGGAGAACCCTGGTTAAGTTCCAGCGTATTGCTTTAAATCCCTTCAAATTGTTGGTTATTATTAAAGAAACGAGGAAATAATTTGATTAAAATGACATTACGATCTAGTTTGGTCAAATTCACACTTTTACAGTTGGTTTGCTACAATCGTAAACTATTTATCTCGTTGATTTAGATTTTTTTAATAATATGTTCATTCTATTGAATAGATTAGACTTATCATCACATTTTCGTATCATATCTACTTATGAAGTTGTAACCTCCATGTTCTTCAATTTAAATGAACTATTATTGTGACTTGTTATTTTATGTCTCAACCAGAGCAATGAGTCAACCACCTCCTACATACAACTTAATTTATGATCATAACACATTTTATTGATCAAGAAATCACTTTTCTGTTTTTCCGTTTTAAAAATAAATAAAATAAAAATATTTTAATTCAGATATCAAGGATCCATAGGTACGATATTACACAAACGAAAATAAAAATTAAAATGTAAATTAAAATGAAAAATTTCAATTAGAATCAAAATTAAACATGTAAATTAAAATTACAATTAAATGAGTGATTTAATAAGGGACTTTCGGTCAGTGGGTCGTCTTAGGGGCGTTTCACTGTGAAGATGACAACCTGTTTATCACAGTGTTCAAGATTATGTTGTGGCTGCCATGCATTCTGCAGATCAGGTATACCGTCTTTTGCAAATGAAGGCCTGAAAGCCATCAGTGTGAAACAATGCGTACATCCCCGAAGCACTACAGAAACGTGGCAGCCCCAACATCATCCTGAATTTTAGAGATCAATAAACCGCTTTTTCTGTTTTGATGAAACTCCAGTTTGTCAATTCCCATAGTTAATAATGTTTAAAATCTAGTCGCAATCTCATCTCAATGACACTCAATTTCAAAAACATGTATAAAATGTTAGAGCTATTTTTGACGGGGAAGAAATTTTTGACGAGGAAGGGATATTAGAGCTATTTTTGACTGATTGAGACTGAGATCAGACTGTGAACATTCTTAAAATTATGAGAATTGCCCCTCTGATGACCCTCTCAGCAAACACATCATGCATTCAAACTCAAATCATTCATTTTAATGAAACCATTTACAAGTACTTTTGAATTGCCAAGGAGTCTGCCAGTCAGAATGATGAAGCTAGTTGCCAATTCCAAAGCATAGGTTCCTATGGAGAAGACTGGGCTAGGAACTCTATGGACACTTCATGCAATCCCTAGTTAACTCTGTTTATAGCCCTGCTGACTCGCTTATCTTTAGCATGAAGATATTATTATGATGAAAAAGAAGATAAAAAATTAATTCAATGAAATTTTAGTAGAAAAGCATTTGATTTCATCTAATTAACTAACCAGCTCCTTATTAAGCAGATGCCAAACCCTATAAAGTCTGATCGTGGCAGATTTGCCAAAGATTTAAACAACAATGGCCGCTCGAAATTGAATAATATTGGTAAACAAGGGTTTATATTTTAAGTAATGTTAGTTTTCGTCTAATTCTCTGAGCTAACTAGTCGAAAACAAGTAAGTAATGTTTTTTTTCATCTAAATCTCCGAGCTAACTAGACGAAAACAAACATTACTTAAAATAAATACTCTTGTTTATCGATTTTATTCAATTTCGAGCGGCCATTGTTGTTTACATCTTTGGTAAATCTCCGCAGTCAGACCTTAGACACATATTTATAATACATATAGGCCACTGATGGGCATTTCTGAACATTAAAAATTACAATAAAATAGAATTGATTCTAGTCGCCTATAAAAGATGCCTATAGCACGGTAATGATATCTATATCATTACCGTGCCTATAGTATACCGAGATTTCACCAGTTATGTTTAAGTCCCATGTGACGGGGGCAAACCTATTGCCATCAATCAGGCACAAATCCAGGCTCTGGATTGCTTCTGAGAGTCTTGATGTAAAAACCCAGATGTTACTGAAACTATTGGCGCATCATTTCTTTTTCTCCCATACTGAACTAAAACTTATTATTAAAAAAACATTATAAATTTCCTTTAGTTTTTCTGTTTCGGATCTGTCAACATACCTCTAATTTCCCTACATTTTTGGAAAGTTGTTGACATTGATTGTCGCTGAGATGAGATTGTGACTAGATTTTGAATCATTTTAATGAAAATTGGACTTGTGTCCGTCAAAAATATCTCTAATTTCCCTACATTTTTGAAAAGTTGTTTTCATTGATTGTCGCTGAGATGAGATTGCGACTAGATTTTGAATGTTTTTAATTATGGGAATTGAGTTTCTTGTATGCAGGAAGAGATTTCTTTAGTAATAAGCATCACCATAGTTCTTATTTTTTGTTCCTTTCTTCTTATCTGTTATATGTGTGTGCATAAATGATTAAATAAATCTAATACATATACAGTATGTTAACTAACAGAGGGCGTTCCCGTTAACCCGCAATAGTATAGCATCCATACATGCTAAAAAAAATATTACCATTCGAAAATAAAATGTTTTTTTTTATATTAAAATATTCACTAAAAATGTTAAATTAATACGTAAAACAAACACTCTGTACACGCGTACTTGAAGGACGGCAACGTCGCAATTTATTTATGAATGTTTGCGGGGTCAGCTAGCATCATAATAAACAGATCTATGGTTCTTACATTTCCAAAATTGAAAAATGCTTCTAAAGTATTAGCTTGTACGTAGTTTATTTTAGATACAACTGTGTGGTTTTACCATTTATATCTACATGTAACTGCATAGTTTAAAAATAAATGAGTACCAGTTATAGCCTATGTGTTGGTCTTACTGAAATAGAATTTGAACATCTCGCGAAGCATTTATTTATAATGTCTGACATAACGCTGGTAAGGTCTTGAATAGAAACTTTTTGGAGGATAAGCAGAGATTTTTTTGAAATGGATATTTATACTAGCTGCTGCCCTCCCATCCCGACCCACCCCGTCGCATTGCATCGCTTGCCTGCGCTAGTACAGTAACGAGCATAAGTATGTATACACTTGGCTTTTTTCAAAGTCTATTTTCTCCTTTATTTTTGAATAAAATTTTATGTTATTACGAACATAGTATTTTCGAACCCATAGGTTTATGTAAAGTGTCGTATTTCATCGTTGCATTCGTTATTTCACGAAAAAATCGCAATTGAAAGTTGCCAAGTATTGACATATTAGTGCTCGTGACTGTAGGTACTTCGTTTTTGCTTAGCGTTCTTTCTGTTTTTCTTTTTACTTGGCTCTTTAGGGTCCTAGCGTAATGTTATATAGCATACTAGCTGCGCCTTGCGGTTTCACCCGCGCAAGTGTCGTTTCCGTGGGAATATCGGGATAGGCACAACATAGTGAGGAAACCGGCATCGGCATGTCCTAGAACCAAAAAATTCGAAGGCATGTAACATCCGCCAACACGCACTGGGCCCGCGTGGTGGATTACGACCCACTCCCTCTCACAGAGAGGAGGCCTGTAATGTAACATTTTTTTTTTTTTTTTTCCCATTTTTGTTATTATGCATGAAACATTATAGGCTGATTATTGGTTGTGTTATACAAGGCTGCGGTGGCAACTTGCATAATAATAATAGATACAGATAATAAAACGAACTTTGTAATAATAATGTTGTTAGGTCTTATCACCTCAATGGCAATGAGATAACAGTTCCTTTGATTGTTACGTAAAAATATGCCGACACAATGTTTAACAGACAGATATACTACTAATATTATTATAATATCGAGATAAAAACTATCCTATGTCCTTTCCCGGGACTCAAACTATCTTTATACAAAATTTCATCTAAATCGGTTCAGCGTTTTAAGCGTGAAGAGGTGACAGACAGACACACTTTCGCATTTATAATATTACTAGCTGCGCCCTGTGGTTTCACCCGCGTAAATGTCGATCCCGTGAGAATATCGGGATACAAAGTATCCTATGTGTTATTCTGATGTATAAGCTATATTACTGTAAAGTTTCATCAAAATCCGTTCATTAGTTTTTGCGTGAAAGAGTAACAAACATCCTCACAAACTTTCGCATTTATAATATTAGTAGGATAGTATTTTAATTTTTTTTTGTCTCTTTCTGTTTGATCCGGCTAATCTCCGAAATGGCTGAACCGATTTTGACGGGACTTTTCACTGGCAGATAGCTGATGATATGAAGTAACTTATAGACTACATTTTGTCTCGGTAGCATGATCCCGTGGGATAATTTCCGGCAGAAGTTAGCCTATATACCTACAAGGTGTTGTTCTTATAAAAGGAGTTAACAATAATGTTCTTTTTATTTGTTCCCAGCTGCGATGCGGACCCAGCAGCCCTCGCTAAGTATGTGTACGCTTTGGTTAAGAAGGACAAACCCCTGGACGAGCTTCGGGAGGTGATGGTTGACCAGCTGGATGTCTTTCTCCAACAGGGTAAGTGACGAAAAGTCATCATTTCATCATTCTCCTTTTTTTTTTTTTTGTTGCGCGGTGGAAATCCTCATGGACTTCCTCCGTCGTGGGGGGGACAGAGGGGCATGCCGGACTCTTACCGGCTAAAACCACCGCGGTGTTCCACCTCTGCCTATGGCCGGGGGGTGCGGGATTCGCATAAGCATTCACCGCTCCCCCGACAGATCATTCTCCTGCTTTATATACTTGGGGACGGCACAACGTGTCTTTTTTCTTCTTCCATACATCTTTATTAGTCGAGGGGCTTGTGGCTAAGTAATAACAGCCGCACGGGTCGATCGATCAGGTTAAGCTACGCTTGCCGCGGTTGGTCCGTGGATGGGTGACCGTCTTCACATACCAAGACCCTCCGTGCCTCGGAAAGCACGTTAAGCCGTTGGCCCTTGCTGTCGTTCGTGGATCTTTGACAGTCGTTACGGTAGGCAGAAGCCCGAAAGTCTGATAACCAGTCTTACCAAGGGGTATCGTGTTACCCAGTAGCTGGGTTGTGGAGGTCAGATAGGCAGTCGCTCCATGTAAAATACTGGTATTCATCTGCATCCGGTTAGACTGGAAGCCGACCCCCCCAACATAGTTGGTAAAAGGCTAGGCAGATGATGACTTCTCTATTAGTCGTCATCTCGGTAGTCACCACCTTTCTAACCATATCATCATTCACACATTCCATCCATCGTTTCTTTGGTCTTCCCCTACTCTTATAGCCATCGACATTCATACTCAAAACTTTCCTCACGATATTTTTTTCCTCCTGAGGAAAAGTATTTTAAACGACCTGTCGTTTAACGCCTAAATTCCTGCGCTTCATTGCTCTTTGGCAAACCCCAAGGCGGAACATTTGCGACTCGGTGAGAGATCAGATGGCCAATTCCCGCAATTAAAAACGTTCAAAATCTAGTCGCAATCTCATCTCAGCGACAATGTCAAAAACTCGTCAAAAATGTAGGGAAATTTGAAGTATTTTTGACAGATTGAGACTGAGATCAGACTGTGAACGTTCTTAAAATTACGAGAATTGCCCCTCAGGTCTGAGCACCGTAGGTTAGGACCGGCAGGGCAGGATACACATTTCAAGCGAAAACTCATCGATATGTGTATGGTCATTAGCGTAATTCATACTCTTTATAATTTGTCAACAGAAACCAAACCATTTGTGGAGATGGTCATTAGCGTAATTCATACTCTTTATAATTTGTCAACAGAAACGAAACCATTTGTGGAGATGCTATTCAAGGCTCTTGAAAGCAATGATTACTTAAAGCCGGGACGAGAGGAGAATAAACTGGCTTCTCCAACACCGGCCGACGCTGAGCCGTCTAAAGAACCTGAGATTGAGAACCATGGTAAGTAAAAACTAAAATATAATCTACATCTATTTCTAATAATACAACTGACAACCAGTCTTACCAAGGGGTATCGTATTGCCCAGTAACTGTGTTGTGGAGGTCAGATAGGCAGTCTCTCCATGTAAAATACTGGTATTCAGCTGCATCCGGTTAGACTGGAAAGCGACCTCAACATAGTTGGGAAAAGGCAGGCAAATAATGGTCTATTTCTTCTAATAATAAAGCTAAAGAGTTTGTTTGTTTGAACGCGCTAATCTCTGGAACTCCCAGTCATATTTGAAAAAAATCTTTTTGGGTTTGGTAGCCCAATTCTTGAGGAAGGTTATAAGGCTATTTAACATCACGCTGTGACCCTCAGGAGCCGAGCAATCATATAAAAAGTCGGTTAATCTCGTGGCATCCATATATTTTGAACTTGCTTACATCTTGTTGCATAGATGTTTGAAATAATCACTCTGAAAGTTTAAAGTAATCAAACATCTATGCAACAAGATCTAAGTAAGTTAAAATGTATGGATTTCCAGAAACGTGACGCTTTCCGGGGTTTGGTCCTATTATATGTTCCGTTTGCATTGATGTCAGGTGGCCTACCATGATCTAATTAAAAATGATTCAAAAACAAGACTTTATGTTCCTAAACTGCATCGCTTGAGCTGCTCTATGGACGTCATGGTACCAAACAAGTATGAATGAAACCAAAACTTGCGAATCAGTTTGGGACAATCGCTGTCAGCAGATGGCACGGCAAATCGTTAATCGCGTTCGCGATGGCGGAATCGTTAAACTGACGTCATAGTACGAATTAGAAGAACAGTTCAGTTTAGATCCTAAAATGGATCGCGTTAAGAGCTTGTGGTAGACCTCCAGCTATCGATTTATATAGATGTCATGGGTGGACGCAATTTTGAAAAAAAAAAAAAAAACAAAATGGCGCGGCAAGGTGTGCCTGGCTCTGTATAAAAATCTTCAATCCCCTTTCACGCGGACGAAGTCGTGGGCAGGAGCTAATAACTTCGGAACTGTACTCAAATTAAATAATCCCCCCAACACACAATGGAAATAGAAATCTCCCAAAGTGTTTTGACACACACACACTTTCTTTGAGGGAGGCCCATTTTATAAAAATATTGTAGCTAAAATTATACTGAACATTACATTCAAATTATTCAGCATCCAAGATTACTTTTGCCTTTAAGGCGAGGTTTTAGTAGTTAAGTATTTGAAGCTATTTATTTCAAAGTTTTGTAAATATTGCTCAAAATAAAAATCATTTTTACAACATTGAACATACTGTCAAGCGCCGACTAAAGACGGAAACGTAATTGCTAATAGATGGATCGATAAAAAAAAATCGCAAAGTTGACACTAAATCGAAATTTCGAACGTATTTCTTAGAAAAAAATTATATTACGAAACCATCTAAGTAAAGGTTGGCCATTGCTATTCAACGTGGCAATGCAGCAAGCGTTTTGGTCACCTTTGCGCCGGGAACAGTTAGGGGCGGGTTATTTGACTAAGTTAGACGTGTCGGTAGTAAAGCTATGTTTTAATTTCTTAAGTAACTTATAAGTAATTAGATATTAGGATGTTGTACAGTTTGTTTTAATTTTTAATAAATATTTACCGATGTATCAAAAGATAGGTTTTAATATTTTTCTAGCGCTGGGTAAGGAAGATTTTTATATAAGTGGTTATTTATTTTTGTAAGAACAAAAATTAGACGATATTGAGCAGTTCAAGCGCTCACGCCTGCCGGCCAGTGCCTGCGAGAGAGAGATGCCCGATACGTATTATGCATTAGTGGTAACGGAACGATATTCATTTCGTTTTTCAAGTCCCTGATTCTAACACACGCAAAAAATTGTACGTATACTGTGTTATGGGTTTTTAAAGTTAAGTTTTTAAAACACATTTAAAATATTTTTTCATGAAAAAAGTTAGTAAAAGAAAGTTGGAACCTTGACCTACAATATCTCCAGAAAGTTCCCAGGTATAGATTAGTATATAAAAAAAAAAAAACACAATGACGGGGACTACAAGTGACTCAGCTTCGTTAATCCTTTTTTTTACGCCTGTTATAACATAATTAGTGAACCTTCTGTTTAGATTATTAGTCCCTTTCTGTTTTCCCTTAGCCGGTGCCCCCCTCATCCCGTCCCCCGTATCTGGCGGTGAGACGCGCGGGCGCTCGCCATGCGCCGGCACGCTGGCGGGCGGCGTCGCACCGAGCGCGGCGCCGGCTGGTTTGGGCGCGGCCGGATTGAGCGCGGGCGGATTGGCCACGGCCGGATTATCCGCGGGCGGATTGTCCGCGGGCGGACTGCCCGCCGGCGGATTGGGCGCGGGCGCGGTGAGAGCGAGGCTAGTCGTGTCACGCGGCGCGAAGTTAGCGGCGCCCGCGCCTCCCGTGGGCGCTGTGCCGAGAGGTCATCCGCATAATGAGCATACGCTTGTTAAGGTAAATGATGAGAACTGTTTCTTAATATTAGATTATTCACTATTGAGTGAAGCGAGGGAGTTCAGCTCCTGAGTGAAGCGAGTGAGTTCAGCTCCTGAGTGAAGCGACGGAGTTCAGCTCCTGAGTGAAGCGACGGAGTTCAGCTCCTGAGTGAAGCGAGGGAGTTCAGCTCCTGAGTGAAGCGACGGAGTTCAGCTCCTGAGTGAAGCGACGGAGTTCAGCTCCTGAGTGAAGCGACGGAGTTCAGCTCCTGAGTGAAGCGAGTGAGTTCAGCTCCTGAGTGAAGCGAGGGCTTTAAGGGTCAATTCATACTAGCGCAGAGTCGAAGCGCATCGAAGCGTTAATCTGAAACTTAACATAGCAAATTCACCCTTATCTCAACAACGTAATGCACGTGCACCAATCAGTATTAGTCGCGCTTAAACTCGCGAATTCCGTCGAATACGCGCGAATTCGCGCTTTTTCTTTTTATCTCAGAAGAAATATGTGCATTATGTTGTGGAGATAAGGGTGAATTTGCTATTTAAGTTTCAGATTAACGCTTCGATGCGCTTCAACTCTGCGCTAGTATTAATTTACCCTTAAAGCCCTTAATGGTCGGTTAAGAGTGTGTTTACATTCTTCCAACATTAATAACCTAACATTTTATTGGTTATTTCAATATAATTATCGTTTTCAGGTGTTGCCTTTAACTGAGCTACTAGAAGAACCAGTGGACCAACCTCCTAGAAGACGTGACAGAAGGGGAGACTCGGTCAGTACCTATATTTAAGTTAAACCTGCATGCCGGAAAACAAATTGAATTTCATAGGATCATAAAAATCATCAATACAACACTTAAGTTCCTGTTACCATAATTATTGAATGAAACTCAAGGAGTTGTATTGTAGATTCAAATTACTATAATTCTGTTGTACAGAGTGGCAATTAGGTTATCACATTAAACTCCCTTCGTTTCTCAACAGACCCGCGACACAGACAGGAGGCGACGTCGCTCTCGTTCGTGGGAGAGACGCGCGCGCGCAAGGAGACATGCGCGCGACACCGAACACAACAATGACGTCAGAAGGTAACTATCAAGTCATCTATACTAATAATAATACTAATAATCTTTTACGTTGACGTCGTGGTGGGGCTTGCGCGCTCCGAACTCTAAGCCTGTGCCGGAAGAGTTTACCTTGCCTCACGGACCCTATCTCCCGGGAGTAGTCTTGTTCCTCACCTCTGGCTTGCCTTTATTGGCCGGCTGGAGTGAACACTGGCGAAGAACGAGAGCTCCCACCTCTTTCTTGCCTCTATTGGCCGGCTTAAGTGGAGATTCGCATGAGCAAACGTGCTCGGAGGAAGGAAGTATTCCAGTAAGTGCTCTTAGGGATCTTGACCATTTTCGGGGCTCTGGGATTGTTCTGAAAGCCGTGGAATGTTTCTCCACTCCTCAAGCACCTCAGGATATGTAGCCCCCATGTCGCTACGTCACTATGTGCTATCGACCGTTTTCGAGGGCCCATTATTGAGTGTCCAATTCACCCTCTGCCATTTAAACCGTGTATTGTATATTTAAAACATATTGGTCAGGCAGGAGCTATAGCCCTTCCATAGTTCTTGGTAACTAGTCCTTTCTTAGCCACTCAAACCCATATTTCAATGATCCCTTTTTGTTTCCATATCCTGCAATAGTCGCTCGTTCCATCATGGACCTCATCTATCGCTTTCCATCAGGCGTGATCTGGGTCAAGAGCAAGCCCGTTTAGCAATAAAAAAAAAAGTATAGTATAATCTTGATCTCTTTGTCCGACAGACGGCCGCTGTCTCGCTCACCGTCGCCGCGCGGTCGGTACAGAAACCGAAGTCCCCCTCCACCGACAATTGACAGACAGAATAGCAGATCTAGGTATGTATCACCATACATATATACCTCACTAATATTATAAATGCGAAAGTGTGTGTTTGTCTGTCTATTACCTCTTCACACTTAAACCGCTGAATCGATTTAGATGAAATTTGGTGTAGAGATAGTTTGAGTCCCGGGAATGGACATAGGATAGTTTTTATCCCGATATTCCCGCGGGACCGAAACATGCAGGTGAAACCGCGGGGCGCTGCTAGTTAATAATACAGCTGAAGAGTTTGTCTGTTTGAACACAATTCAGTTCAAATAATCCTGTTTCTCGTTACCGTTCCGTTAACGGTCGCGGGGAATTTAATCTAAATTTCCTTTTAACAATAGACCAAGAGAATAGGGATGAGGACGGGGTAAAGTAAACAAAATTCTATTTAGTCCGTCAGTTAGATTATCAAAAAATAATAGACACATATTTTTTCTTGTGTCAATCAACCAAAAAATTACAAAGATAAAGCGTGTCAATGTTTGGGAGTGGGGGCTCGTGACGTCACGTGTAGGTAAAAATTGTACCAACACGTGACGTCATGCGACATTTCAAATCAATATATCTCTGTAATGTTTTGATTATGTGAAAAAAGAAAAAAATACGTGCTCAATACTTTTTAATAATCTACCTGATAGACGAAGAAAAAAAAGTTAGTCGTCATCCCTATTTTATCTACATGGTCTTCATGTGATAGTATATTATATTCATAGTTTTAATAGGTTTATGCGTATCTTTATATTTAAAATATTTAATCCTCAATTTTCATGATTGCACATACTACCACTGTTTGTCTCTGCATCACCCAAAGGTTGACTGGTAGAAAATGCCTATGGCATTAAGTCCGCCTCTGTATATTTATGTGCTTGAAGTATTAAATAAATAAATTAATTAATGTGATCTGACAATGACATCCTAGTTAGTTTCGGCCTTTCTTCTCAGAGTAGTCAGATAGGAAACGCCGACCTCATCTAGTTTATTTTTTTTAATAATATGACGTGTAAAAGTGATTCCGATATTTACAGAATAAACAATTTCATTTCATTTGAAAACAATTTTTTTTTGTTTCACAGATCGAGATCACCGACCGTTCGCGATCGCGAGCATGAGCGTGAAAGAGACAGGCTGAGAGTGCCCCGCGAGTTAGAGCGAGACAGAATGTCCCGCGACAGAGAACATAGGGACAGGTTGTCTCGTTCTAGAGACCGGGAACGGTAAGCATTCTGTTCCTACCTTCATTTTAGCTATTTTAGTTTAGTCAATCAATCATCTAGCCTAGCCGTTTTCCAACTATCTTGGGGACGGCTTCGAGTCTCACCGGAGGCATCTGAATACCAGTATTTCTTATTATCTGACCATAAACAACAGGGTAACAGGCGCCATCTAGTTTTAAAATATTGACCAAAAAATGTACGTGCAAAAGTGTGTTCAGAGTAGTCAAGATCAGTAAAGATCTACTTACAGACAGAAATAAACATCATTATCACTATTATTATCATTTAATTTCAACACGATATTGCCTGGTAAGACTGGTTGTCAGATCTTCGGGATACTTGTAAAGACTTCAAAGATCTACGAATGACAGTCGCGTCGGGACTGACGGCTTAGGGAGAACGCCCACGAGCAACTTATTTGCCCAGCAACTTTTTTTGACTCCGTCGCTGTCTCCTCGCAGAGATTTGGACGATGCGCACACGGGAGCGACAGCAACGCTACTTTTTTGTTAAAATTTCGGCTGAGCGGCAACTGGCTAGCTGGCAACTTTTCTGTCGCCGTGCGCGCACTTGCATTGCAACCAATAGACGGGCGACAGTTTATTTATTTATTTATTGGCCTATCTACAATTGTTACACTGTTTAACCTAATAATACAAGCAATATGATACAAGCATAGTGTACAATATGATGCGATAGACACAGCATGCAAAAAATAACTAAATTATAACATTTAAAAAAAAAACAATAACAGTGCAGAAATAACACTTTCAACAATAGTGTGTGGCTATAGAAATACTGCAAGTACAAAGGTGACAGAAAATAAAAGAAAAAATTCAATATGGTGGTTAGTTTTGATGGACTTGGCGCTTGAATTTTTGAAGTGTTGTGGAAAAAATATCTATTGAATCACCGCAATTATTAAGAAGCCTGCAAATTCTGGGGATGGGGGAGTTGCGCTCAAACCCGCGGAGAAAAATATCCGTGGCTACATGCGCGCACTTTCATACAAACTTTGAATACAGACGTGTAACTGTCATTCTAAATTGATGTATATTCTTCGCAGGTCCCGCGAGAGATCTCGCGATCGCTCCCGCGGTTCAACATCTCCTCACCCTGAAACAAGACTGGAACACAGCGACGCCTACAAGCGACGCTGTCGGGACTTCGACGGTGAGTATAAAGTTCATCATCATCAGACGTCCACTGCTGGACATAGGCCTCCCCCAAGCATCGCCGCCTCGACCGTCACTCTGAGGGCGCTTTCAATAGGGATGAAGACGGGGTAAAGTAAACGAAATTCTATTTAGTCCGTCAGTTAGATTATCAAAAAATAATGGACACATATTTTTTCTTGTGTCAATCAACCAAAAAATTACAAAGATAAAGCGTGTCAAAGTTTGGGAGTGGGGGCTCGTGACGTCACTTGTAGGTAAAAATTGTACCAACACGTGACGTCATGCGACATTTCAAATCAATATATCTCTGTAATGTTTTGTTTATGTGAAAAAAGAAAAAATACGTACCCAATACTTTTTAATAATCTACCTGATAGACGAAGAAAAAAAAATTAGTCGTCACCCCTATTTAGACGTATCGTGTCGCGCCGCTGCGGTGCGGTTGTCGTATTGCGGACGGACGGTCGTTTGTTTTCATACAAAGCGTGCGGTGCGGCAACAGTGCTGCGTCGGTACCGCCAACGCTCGACAACCCGCGAAAGTGTATCTGTCTGTCTGTTACCTCATCACGCTTAAACCGCTGAACCGATTTAGATGAAATTTGCTATAGAGATAGTTTGAGTCCCGGGAAAGGACATAGGATAGTTTTTATTCCGATATTCCCACGGGATCGAAAATTATGCGGGTGAAACCGCGGGGCGCTGCTAGTAATATATAGTAATACATGCGTCATGTTCGTGAACGGGCGCTGTCAGTTGGGACTGGTCATCTCTTTGCTGCCATGAATTATTTTAATTTAATTTAATATTCGAATTGCTTTTATTTCTCGAATTTTCGTTATGGACGCTTTTAACGTTCTGCATCGTTCTCACCTGCATAATTTTTAATATGAATGATGTAATCAAGACTTTGTAAACATATTATTTTGATTTAAAAGAGTGTCCATGGAGTTTCTTGCCCATTCTCCTCCATAGGTACCTACGCTTTGCAATGGGCAACTAGCTTCATCTTTCTGACTGACCGACCCCTTGAAAATTCAAAAGTGCCTGTAATTGGTTTGATTGGAATAAATGCTTTGAGTTTTGATATACACCTCTGCCTTCCACTCCAACAGGCGTTTTGTTATTAATGGATATTTGTTACTTTACAGAGAAGGGCTACTGCATGCGCGGCGACTTGTGCCAATGGGACCACGGCAGTGACCCTGTTGTGCTGGAAGACGCTTCGGCCGCGCTGTCTACCGTACTGGCTCTGCCGCCTGCGCCTAGCGTGCCCGGTTAGTTCTTTATGCTTTAAGGGGCTTACAGGACCTAAACGCAAAAAACGCAAGTTTTAGAAACAATAAAAGAATATGATCGACTGTAGTAAACAAAATCAAAAAAATATATGATATTCTTCAGGATATATGCTAGTTAGATAGTGTGTTGAAAACATAATACAACTTATTTGGTACGATAAAATAAAATTATGAAGATACCTCTAAAAACTTTCTTTTTACAATAAAAACCATACTAATATACAAATACAATTATTATGATTTTTTGTCAGACTATTCTACAAGCAACATACTAAAACTCTAGTGTTTTAATATTTTAGTTCAAACAATAGATTTTTCGTAAATAGATAATTGCTTCATATTTTGCAATAAATTACAAGCGTTGTGTCATCGCGCTTCTCTTTCTTTTATGTGCAGTCCGACAGTGACCGCGCTTTAGGTCATGTAGTCCTCTTAACGGAGTGACGTATGGAAGAATAAGACATGTTGCACTGATCCCAAATAAATTGGGATAAGGGCTGGATCAGCCTAGCCTTTTCCCAACTATGTTGGGGTCGGCTTCCAGTCTTAACCGGATGCAGCTGAATACCAGTATTATACATGGAGCTATCTGACCTCCACAACCCAGTTAATGGGTAATACGATACCCCTTGGTAAGACTAGTTGTCAGACTTTCGGGCTTCTGACGACCTGTAACGACTGTCAAAGATCCACGAATGACAGCTGGGACCAACGGCTTAACGTGCTTTCCGAGGCACGGAGGGGTCTCAGTATGTCAAGACGGTCACCCATCCACAGACCAACCGCGGCAAGCGTAACTTAACCTAATCGATCGACCTGTGCGGCTGTTATCATTTAGCCACGGGCCCCTCTGATGATGATAATTTTTATACATTGCAACTATATTTTTAACTGGTTTTATTTGCTTTTTTTCCAGAATACAACCCGCTAACGCCGGATATCTGGTTCCCTGCCTACCCTCCGCCACACCCGCATCACCCACATCCGCCAAGGGAGCTCATACCTATACCAAGGTTAGTAATCTGTACTAATTTCCATACTATATCCATACTAGTCCATACTAATATTATTTATGACTAGCTGCGCCCCGCGGTTTCACCCGCATAAGTCTCGATCCCGTGGTAATATCGGGATAAAAAGTATCCTATGTCCTTTCCCGGGACTCAAGCTATCTCTATACCAAATTTCATCCAAATCGGTTCAGCGGTTTAGGCGTGAAAAGGTAACATACAGACAGACAGACAGAGTTACTTTCGAATTTATAATATTAGTAGGGATTAAGGCACATCAACAACACAAACACAAACATTTACAAATAACAGAGAACAGAGACATGGACTAGTGTTTACGTCAATTACAGACGTGCACAGCATTCACAACAAAAGAGAAGATAAAAACACAGCATTCACGTTACAAAAAAATTATAAAACAAAAACAACAAAAGAACAAAAACTTTAGCTAAAATCTCGCGTGGTAGAGAGAATACCCCCATCGACTTAAACATATTATAAATGCCAGAGAGAGTGTCCGTCTGTCTCTTACCTCTTCACGCTTAAACCGCTGAACCGATTTAGATGAAATTTGGTATAGAGATAGTTTGAGGCCCGGGAAAGGACACGGGATAGTTTTATCCCGATATTCCTACGGGAAACTTATGCGGGTGAAACCGCGGGGCGCTGCTAGTATATCTATACTAATAATAAAGCTGAAGAGTTTGTTTGTTTGAACGCGCTAATCTCTAGAACTCTGGGATTTGAAAAAAATCTTTTTGCATTTGATAGCCCAATTCTTGAGGAAGGCTATATGCTATTTATCAGTGGCAAGGCACCATACAACTCGATTCTCACCGGCTTCCCTTCGAAAATTCAGAACATAACCACTCTATAGTCAATTCATCATTGAAATTTTCTTTTGGCATTTTTTTTTTGCTCCGGCCTAGCTCTGTCATAAATTCACCCTTCGCCACTGCTATTTATCATCACACTACGACTCTTAGGGAGCCGAGCTAAGACAAAAGAAAAGTGAAAGAACGCTAAGCGACAACGAATTACCAACCCGCACTGGCCCCGTGTGGTAGATTACGGCCCAATCCCTCTTAGAGAGGAGGCATGTGTCCCAGCAATGGGAAACAGCAGTGGGAACGTTACAGGCTGATTATGTGGGACAATAAAAGGATAATAATATAAAAAAAAATTAAACTCTTTGCCATCAATACGCTAAGAAGATGATTTATAATACAAGACATAGTTTTGTGATCAATAACACTGATTCAGAAAACATTTCGTTAAATAAAAATGTTTTAAACACCTAAAAGTTGGTTTACAAGAATTATTTCCTCTCATAGGTTTTATTTTAGTTTATAACTATGCGGAAGAACTGTTAGTTAAAGCGACTATGTTTAATACTATTTCTAGATTTACTTCCAGACTCCGCCCCTCTGCGCCGCGCGGCGCGTGCGCAGGCGCCGCCCCGCCGCGCCACCCGCCGCCGCACAAGAAGAACATAGACTACAACCGATTCGGTGAGGACACACGCGTACTTACTATCTTTCACAGCCTTAGCACACCCCCCCTCATAATCAACCTATAATGTTCCCACTGTTGGGACACAGGCCTCCTCTCTGTGAGAGGGAGTAACCGGAATCCACCACGTGGCGCAGTGCGGGTTGGTAGATGTCACATGTCTTCGAATTTTCTGGTTCTAGGACATGCCGGTTTCCTCACGATACTTTCCTTCGCCGTTTTGAGAGCAGTGGTGATGAAATAATTTAAACAAAGTACGACCTACAACTCTTTAAGTCACGGCCGCTACCACTGGGCTACCATTGCTCAGTTTAAAATTGATTTGTATAAAAATTATGCCAGCGCTGCTTGTAAAGTTCCCCAGGAATGTAAATCTTGGGTTTTTTTTTAACTTTCACCGTTATTGAAGTGAAAACTTCTTTAAGCGCGTCGGACATTTTTTGAGATGGGAAAATACCATTGAATCAGCGCCACTGTTACCTTAACCGACACCGCTTCTGATGTGTTCGACTGTCCTCGAGATGTACTCGGTTTTAATCTATATCCGGTACGTCAGTAAGAAGTGATGGCAAAGTATTCTGTTTGTGTTTTGTTTTCACTTCTGTCAGCACTCCCGGAGTGCCACTGTTTTTTTTTAAGTTCGGGAGACGGTGGCTGCAAATGGTAATATTTTTAACTGGAGAAAGTCTGTAAGGAACCTTCGAATAAATTAATGTTATAAATAACTGTGTAATCCCCAGGCCCCGCCCGCCCCCCTCTGCCGGCGAACGCAGCGAACTGTTCGCTGGAAGTAAAGAAAGTGCCGCGCGGACTCAATGACATCACACATTTGAACAACCACTTCTGCAAGTTTGGCAAGATTGTTAATATTCAGGCAAGTTATTTATACCTTTCTAGCTGCGCCCCGCTGTTCCACCCGCACAAATCTCGATCCCGTGGAAATACCGGAGTAAAAAGTATCCTCCAAACTAGAAGCGTTTATTTCAAACTAGCTAATAATAATAGCATGCGTTGCAATGCCTTTTTATTATTATGTTTTTGTTAGGAACTGGTCCCGAAGCGCACACAACAACTTATCAAAGTTTCACCGCAATTGGCCCAGCCATTTTGGAGTTTTAGACTTACGATTTGGACTAACGAACGGCCTCCGGGCTGTTACTTAGAAATTCCTAATGGAAAAACCCAATAACACTGCCCGACCTGGGAATCGAACCCAAGTCCCCACGCTCAGCAATCAGCAGTCATCAACATGTAAATTGTTACTGACCTGCAAATTGCAAAAAAACGTATGAAAACTTGAATTTCTCGGGCTAAGTGTGCCTGAAAACGGGCGTCGTCACCGAGGCAGGCCTAAGGGCCCGTCTCCACGAGCGAGAGAATCGCGGCGATATTATCTTCGTGCCACGTATTTCTATACACTCTTAGTAGAACGTGTCTCCACACGGCGATATCGTCGCGGCGATGAGTTGATGGCACGACGAGACTATCGCCGCGATTCTCTCGCTCGTGGAGACGGCCCTTAAGACACGCTGGCGTGACGATTTGGACTCGTTCCTAACCGAAGGCACAGTACAAGGAAATGTGGAAGAATATGGGGGAGGTCTTTGCCCAGCTCTGGGACAGTACAGACTAACGGGAAAAAAGAAACTTGACGCCTTCTCCTTCAACCATATTGTATTTCTCCCCAGGTGTGCTACGACGGCGACCCGGAAGCGGCCCTCATCACGTTCAGCAACCCCACTGAAGCAAACGTTGCCTATAAAAGCACGGAAGCAGTACTTAATAACAGGTTTATTAAGGTCTTCTGGCACAACCCTGAGGTTAGTACAATATTCATTAAAAGGTCAGCAGGACACATTGATCGACGGCGTGCGACGGTTTGTCCATACAAAAAGAGAGCAAAGTATGGAACGATGTACGCATCCTTTCGCATCGACGCGATGCGACGAACGCGCTCCGGCGTAGTGTGCTCCTTTTCAATCGGCAAAGTGCGAAAGGCCGTCATCAATGTGTCCTGACCGTAATGTTGTTAGAACTAGCTGTGCCCAAGCAATTTTGTAGTGGTGGCCCAATGGTGACCGCCTCGACTTGTAGGTCGTAGGTTCGAACTGTTTTAGGATCAAAGAGGCTTTTTAAAAAAAGAAATTATTTAAAAAGATAATTATTATTTACTTCATTAATTAATAAAATTAAGAAAAGGGGACCCTTATGCAACTGATCACCGTAAAGGTTTAAAATAGACTGGCTTTAGTACTAATGATTATTGCTGACTACGACTATTGTACCGAGATGGCTGAAAGCCATGATGATTAAGCATTTTAGGGTTCAGTGTGTGCTGTGCTTATAACAGAACCCAGACAGGCGCTTTACTTTGTGTAAAGTATTTCATCATCACTCCTCTCTAAACGGTGAAGGAAAACATCGTAAGGAAACCGGCATGTCCTAGAACCAAAAATTCAAAGACATTCATGATCACATGGATGATGATTAAATAATTAAACTGACAAATTGGCGCATTTTGAATGAATTATAAGTGCGCTCCACGCTTTTTTAAGTAAATTATTATTTTCTATCTACGTTTTTTTTTTCTTCATGAATTTAAATGTGCAGTACTATTAATCGGTGAAAAGGGAGTAGGAGGCCTTTGCCCAACAGTGGGACATTAACGGATAAAATTAAAAAAATAATCGCGGCCAGTTGCCCAATGAGCGTTTCTTCGTGATCGTGATATCTATAGTCTGTTTCAAAGGTATGTAATGAAAAGGTAAACAAATTTATTAATTTTTGGCTGCAAGTTGTAGCTTCGGATCCAATGCACCAGTGTTTGGATCAGTCTTGGACAGATCAATATCTGTCCAAGACCGATCTACACATTGGTGTGTTGGATCCAAGACTGCAGCTTTTGGCCAATATGCCCAATGTAAGGCGCCGGCATAATGCGTGATAAAATCGGGTTTTATAGTTTTTTAAACTACATATTTCTATATTATATTCTTCATTAACTTTATAAAAGAATGAAGATAATAACCAAAGTTGTCGACATAGCTCACAGAATAAGCAAGCTGAAGTGGTAATGGGCCGGCCATATTAGCCGTAGAACCGATGACCGCTGGGGTAGAAGTGTTGTTGAGTGGAGACCGCGAATCGGTAAACGTAAGGTAGGACGCCCTCAGGCTAGGTGGAGCGACGATCTTCGCAGGATGGCTGGTAGCAGCTGGATGAGAGTTGCCGAAAATCGAGTTGAATGGCGTGCAATAGGAGAGGCCTATGTTCAGCAGTGGACTGCTGTAGGCTGATGATGATGATGGAGATAATAAAAAGCGTGTTAAAAACAATTTACTATCAACAACAAGTTTAAAACGAATTTCATTCTAGCCTTTCCATCCACAGAACAAACAGGAGAACATGGCGCCTGGCGGTCAACTGGCTAACAAACAAACGGACAGACAGAACTCGCAGCATCCCATGTCTCACAACAAGGTGCTCATCAACAGAGACAACATCAAGGCCACCGCCGACCATAATGCGAAGCAGCTCATGGAGAAGGTACGAGAAAATTATTAAATCAAATCAAATCAATATATTTTTATTTCACATAAACCGACATGGACACTTATGTAACGTCAGAAGCTAGGTGCACGTTTCCAATTGGTCGTTTCCTATGGAGAAGAACCGGCAAGAACTCTATGATTACTCTTTTAAAAATAATTGGCTTTTACAATGTTTTCAAATTACAGTAGGTATGGGAGGACAGCGTAGGCCTGTCAGCAAGTACCAGGTACTTGATAAAATTAAAAAATGGTCTACAGATCTAGTCTACAAGGCTTACAAAGTCCTCACATTTACAAAATGATTACAAGCCTAAGGGGCCGCCTCCACGAGCGAGAGAATCGTGGCGATATTATCGTCATGCCACGTATTTCTATACACTCTCTTAGAACGTGTCTCCACACGGCGATATCATCGCGGCGAAAATTTGATGGCACGGCGAGACTATCGCCGCAATTCTTTCGCTCGTGGAGACGGGCCCTAAATTCTGTACTATAAAAGTAGGGTCAAAGCGAAAAGATAAATAATGTAAACATACTTTCAGGGGTTCATAACATTTTTTTTAATATCCAAACTAGCTGACCCCGCAAACGTAGTTTTGAAAAAAAAAATAGATAGTAGCCGATTCTCAGACCTACCCGATATGCACACAAAATTTCATACAAATCGGTCCAGCCGTTTCGGAGGAGTATGGTAACTAACATTGTGACACGAGAATGTTATATATAAGATTTTAAACTTCCTATTCTAATCGTTGTCGTCTGTATGAGACGAAAATGATTCGTCAGAAGAGTCTGAATCAGTCGTATTGATCACAAAACTATTGTATTATCATTATCATTCATGTGCTGCCAGGCTGTGATCTCATAATTAAAATTATTTAAAACTAGCAGCGCCCCGTGGTTTCACCCGCATAAGTGTCAATCCCGTGGGAATATCGGGTTAAAAAGTAGCCTATATGTTAATCCAGGGTGTCTGCTACCTCCATACCAAATTTTATCAAAATTGGTCCAGCGGCATGTGTGTGAAGAAGTAACAAACACACAAACACACTCACAAACTTTCGCCTTTTAGTGTGATCCTGATCAACAACAATTCACTGTGACAGTAAAAATCAACAAGAAAAACTAACAATAACGCATTATTTACAGCAAGAAAAAGAAAAAGAACTAGCGAACGGACAAGAACCGAAGAAAGAAATCGTGAAACAATCAATAACGAAAAGCAAACAGGTGATGGAGATGCACAAGAGAGCGCAGGCGCTGTTGGAGACTCAACTGCAGCAGCAAATGTTGCTGATACAGCGGCTGGAATCTGGTAAGTTGATAACATCATCGTCATCAGCATACAGCAGTCCACTGCTGGACATAAGCATCATTATCGTCACCTGCCTAGCCTTTTCCCAATTATGTTGGGGTCGGCTTCCAGTCTAACCGGATGCAGCTGAATACCAGTATTTTACATGGAGCGACTGCCTATCTGACCTCCACAACCCAGTTACTGGGTAATACGATACCCCTTGGTAAGACTGGTTGTCATATTTGGTTTTTGGGGATGAAACCACAGCAGTCCACTGCTGGACATAAGCATCATTATCATCACCTGCCTAGCCTTTTCCCAATTATGTTGGGGTCGGCTTCCAGTCTAACCGGATGCAGCTGAATACCAGTATTTTACATGGAGCGACTGCCTATCTGACCTCCACAACCCAGTTACTGGGTAATACGATACCCCTTGGTAAGACTGGTTGGTCAGACTGCTGGACATAATAATAAATATTATATCAGATGAATAATTACACACCGATTTCTCTCGTTCAGTCTTCAGTAATTTGACCTTTGAAAGAAGAAGACAAAGCGTTGTGTAACTATACAGACGCTATACACCGTTTATTAGTAAGGGGGTTTATGTTTAGTTTCAGCAATAAAGGCTTAGTAATAATAAAAAGCAACCTTTAACGTCTACCTTTTATATTTGCAGGCAACGTCACCGGTCCCCAGCGAGCAGCTTTGCTAGAAGCAATCAACTCTGCGCAGGAAGGCATTGAGAAGCTACGTAAAGAACTTGTTGCCTACAACGGAACGCTTAAACAGATGCAGGTATGTAGCTTTATATGTATTGTATGTTATGTGTACTATTTTAGGGAAATAAGAGGCTACAGGGTCTTATTAAATTAGCTAGCGAAACTCCACTAACGTTATGGGTATCGATAATATAAAAAAAAATGATTTTTTTAGGGTCAATGACCGCTGGTAGTGTAGTTGCTCGAAGTATGAGTTGAGAAAATAAGTTTCTTTTTATTGAAGTGAAAACTTCTTTAGGCGCGTTGGTAATTTTTTGAGATGAGAAAAAACCATTAAATTCGCGCCACTGTTACTGTAACCGACACCGCTTCGGATGTGTTCGGCTGTCCTCGGGATGTACTCAGTTTTAATGTATATCCGATATGTCAGTGAGTGATGGCAAAGTATTCTGTTTGTTTTGTTTTCACTTCTGTCGGCACTCCCGGAGTGCCACTGTTTTTTTTATCGGGTTACTCATCACGCCTGTAATAGAGTAGTTTATAGAAAAAAAAAACGGATGCTTAAACTAAAATTTCAAGTAACTAAACTTACAGCTTTAGTTGATCCCACAGATTAAATGCATCAAATTAATTTGTTTTTTGTTTTATCATGTTTAGATATATCGACCTATCACGTCTGCGAAGTTTCGCTAGCTTATTTAATTTAACACAATATACAGCTTTCCAAAGAAAGTGTGCGCTTCGTGAATCTTCGTGTTTCCGAATTAGCACGAATGGCAATGATTCTTAATGTTGTACTGTCATGCTTTGTAGTGCACCTGTCTTTGCGCGTTGGCATGAAGTTTCTCTCTGTCGGGTTACCGACTCGAGTCGCACCTCGTCATAATGACACTCAAAAGTTTATGAAAAGTTTTTTTTTTTGAGTTGCATAGAAGTAAATATACAGTCATCATCTGCCTGCCCTTTCCCAACTATGTTGGGTCGACTTCCAGTCTAACCGGGTGCAGCCGAATACCATTATTTTACATGGAGTGACTGCCTAGCCTATCATACCTCCAGAACATAATTACTAGGTAATAGTCTTCAGTCCCGGCTGTCATTCGTGGATCTTGGACAGTCGTTACGGGTCGTCAGAAGCCCGAAAGTCTGACAACCAGTCTTACCAAGAGGTATCGTATATCGTATTATCCAGTAACAGGGTCGTGGAGGTCGGATAGGCAGTCACTCCATGTAAAAATACTGGTATTCAGCTGCATCCGGTTAGACTGGAAGCCGACCGCAACATGGTTGAGAAAAGGCTAGGCAGATGATGATAAGCCGATAATACCCGAAGCGCATAATTTCTTTGGATAACTGTAAATTACGGAATAAGTAACCAAACAATTAAGATAGTAAAATTGTTCTTGTATTGTCAAGTATGTCAATAAAATGATTGTGACACGACAGGACGAGTCGGTTGCGAGGAATATGTCCCGTCTGCAGCTAGCGCAGGTATTAGCAGTTGCGTTTCGCATGCCGTGCACTATTTGTAACGCGTTTGTTTGAGAATATTCAGCTAAAAATTTAGTAGACTGCATATAAAAATACATATTTATGATAAAGAAGGAAAGAAAAAATATTATTGTGCATACATTGAACGCACATAGCAATTAGGCTATCCCCCACCGGCGCGTTAGGCTGCGTTTCCACTAGAGACGAGGGAGGATGCGTAGCAAGGTATGTGTTTAAAACTAACCAATAACAACGCTAACTTAGTTCCTGTTCAAGCTATGAAAATGAAGCGATGGTATTGGTTTGTTTCACACACATCCCTCGCTACGCATCCTCGGTCATCTCTGTTGGAAACACAGCCTTATTATCGCTCGATAAAATCGGGTGCGATAATGCGTCCCGACTCCTTGCCAGCTTGCCACACAGCTGCATTTTTATCGTCCGATGTTTCTAACGTGTGCGTGTAACCAACACTACAGCCCCCCCAAGCACTACACGTTACTACGTTAAGGGGCTTACAGGACCTAAACGCAAGAAAAGCAAGTTTTAGAAACAATAAAAGTATATGATCGACTACAGCCGTCAGGATTTTAGCTGAAATATTTAAAAGTACCATCGCACATTGTTGATTTTAAATCGGTCATTTGCCGACCAATTAATAATCTGCAATGTAAAATGGCTCTTATTATAAACGCCTTAAACATTCATATAAAACATACTCTGCGTTTGTGTATGAGTTGCATCTTGGTTTTCATTTCATAAATAATTTTCATGACTGTTTTATTCGTTCGCAAACTCTCATCTTCCATTCATAACGAGTGTAAAAAGAGACTTAACGAAGCCGAGAGTCACTTGCACTCCTCGTCATTGTAATCATTTTTTTTTGTACTGGAGGCCTACCACAAGCTCTAACGCGATCCATTTTAGGACCTAAACTGAACTGTTCTTCTAATTCGTACCATGACGTCAGTTTAACGATTCAGTTTAGGCCATGCCATGTGCCGACAGCGATTGTCCCAAACTGAGTCGCAAGTTTTGGTTTCATTCATACTTGTTTGGTACCGTGACGTCCATAGAGCAGCTCAAGCGATGCAGTATAGTAACTTAAACTGAAATGTCTTGTTTTTGAATCGTTTTTAATTAGATCATGGTAGGCCACCTGGACCATGCTTGGGAACCTTCTGGTTACGGAGATGTTGAAGGTCAAAATTCCAACTTTTACTGATGTTTTTGTTACGAAAACTAGTTTTTTAATGTTATAACCAGTGATCGGAGTGGGTAGATTGATTTTTGGTACTTGTATCATAAAGTCTTGTATCTTTTTAAAGTTCCGGCAACCCGTACAAACTTATTAAAGTTTGCACCAGACACATTACTTTTTTATACTGGAATGTTTCTATACCTATTCATCAAAAAAGCATGTAAAGGGGAGTGAAGATTTTTATATGGATCATACCTCTACTGTCGCGCCATTTTTGATTTTTTTCAAAATGGCGGCCACGCATGTAACCTATATAAATCGACAGCCGACATCAATGCAAACGGAAAACTTAGGACCAAACCCCGTAAAGTACCACGTTTCCGAGATATTAACGTTCAAAGTTGATCACGTAAAAGTAATTAAACATCTATGCAACAAGATGTAAGCAAGTTCAAAAAATATGGAGCTCGCGTTTTAATATAAAAATGCGACCATTCTGTTCACCCCCAATTCGTAACATAGCGTAATATACTTGAGTAAAAATAGAATCACGCATGCGTATCGCAACTCGTTCTATTTGTCTTTCATAGTCACAAAACTCATAAAGTATTGTACATAATTAATTACATTATAATGTGATAGTTCCTCATTGGTCATTGTATGAAAATTACTAATAGCTGTACACTTTCTTTTTGCGCGTGGCTAAAATCGGCCATCTTGGTTTTTTCAATACATTTCACAAAACAATGCACAAATGTTAACCATCAGCGGCAACAGCGCCCCCTGTCAACGTCATTCAAGCGCCAAAAGCTTAAAGCAAGAAAATACGTATACCTGCGGTAAACATGACACAGAGAAATAACACAAAAAAAGAAGTTGAGGGAAAAGGGCTTTGGAGATCCGTGGCATACATACCAACAGTCGCGCCATTTTGATGTTTTTCAAAATGGCGGCCACGCATGTAACCTATACAGGGTGAAATATAAAACATGCGACAAATCGAAATGGGAGCTTGTACTCAACATTATTAACAACTTTTACTATGGGACCAAACCTGAAATCGCGAAAAAAAATCAGCTGTTCCCTACATTTTGACGAGTTATACGAACATAAATGTAGGAAACAGCTGATTTTTTTTTTCGCGATTTCAGGTTTGGTCCCATAGTAAAAGTTGTTAATAATGTTGAGTACAAGCTCCCATTTCGATTTGTCGCATGTTTTATATTTCACCCTGTATAAATCTATAGCTGGCATTAATGCAAACAGTAAACATAATGGTACCAAAACACGCCATTTTGAAAAAAAAAACAAAATTTCGCGGCAGTAGGTATGGCAGCCTGCATATAAAAATCGCGGCATTTCCACGTAAATCGGCCGTCGTCGCTCAGCATAATGCTAAGGACCCTATTAAAGTCTAATTATTAATTCACTGGAGTAATCTGACGTTTACGGTGTTACCATTTTTTTATGAAAAGAAAATAGTGTGGTGACAAGAAGATTGACATCAATCACTCGTTCATTCATTCTTTACGTTCTAAATCAAATCACATTATTTTATTTATTTTAATAAGAAATTTCCCAGCTTAGTTTTGTTTAATCGATATAAAAATATTAGTACTTTATAGGCCGATTCTTTCAAAAAGCGAATTATATTAAATGAAACAAAAATGCATTGGATATATTTCTATTCGTCGTCGTCAGACATAATATCAGCACTATCACTGTCGCTGTCAGTAACACTTATTATAAAACGGTCCATAACATTGTCTATTATATGGTCGAGATTGCACATTTTATTTTCTGCTTTTATTACATGACCTACACAGCTGCTCCATCTTTCGGCAGTCACGTTTTTAAGTCCTTCTTCAAACAATTTTTTGACTTCTGTCATTTTAAATGTTGTGTTGTTTCTGGCGACGTATCCTTTCGCCTGCGCCCAAACCAGCTCAATAGGATTGAGCTCGCAGTGGTAAGGGGGCAGGCGTAAGACAGTGACTCCGTGCTCCGCTGCCATCTCATCCACAGCATACTTGTCACGGTGTGAATCCTTGTTCTGCCGAACGATGTCTATAAGAGTGGCCTTTGTCATGTTCTCTTCAAATTGAATATTTTTGCTTGTCAGCCACTCCTGTATTCTTGCTTTAATCCATGACATTGTAGGTAGTGATTCTATCTTCCGGGAATGGTAGGGGGCATTATCCATGACCACTACAGAATTGGGTTTTAGTTTCGGCAAAACCCCCCTAAACCATTCCTCGAAACACTCAGCGTTCATTTCCTTATGGTAATCTTCTGTACCCTTTTTGGCCTCGAACATTAATAAACTTTCGTCGACAAATCCCTCTTCCCCGCCAATATGGCCGATGATCAGGCGTTTCCCTTTCCCCGAGGGGGCTTTCAAACCAGTGGTCAAGCCATCTAAAAATGCTTGCCGGGATGATTGTATATTTGTATCAACCCACTCCTTCTTTGATGTATGACCTACAAAACAACAAAATATTAAATAAGATAAATACCTCATGGACATGTATGAGCGGAAGTCGGAAGAGGCTACGGAGTAAGGGGACGGTTTGTTTAGCTTTTCAAAAAAATAATTAAGTATGAAAAACACAAAATTGAAATTACGTAGATACCTTCGTTGACCCAGGTTTCATCTTGATAATAGATATATCTTCCTTCCCTTCGGTAGGCTTTAATTTTTAGAAGGTATCGCTGGCGCCATAATATAATGTCTTGTCTATCAATTAGGATACTTTTCCTTGATTTCGTGGCATATTTGAAATTTAAATGTTTTAAAATTTTTCTCATTGTACCCCATGACAAGTTGGGTAAGTCCGAGTCATCATTAACAGCCTTAAGGACCTGCAAAGAAAAAAAAGTATTTATACAAAGCGAGAAACGCAATTTTCTAGCAAGATTAATTAGTCCAGATTAATTTCAAACAAAAAAAGTCAAAAAAATATTACCTTTGCAATGGTGGGAGCTTCATTTGCATAAAAAAATTGGTGAACTTTTCGTCTAATAGCCGCAAACGTAAAATCATCTAATTTATCTTTAAAGTCATGTTTTGGTCCAGTTTTTTGAGGAGATTTAAAGCGTTCATTCTCTTTGTATTCTTTTAACACGGTGTATACAGTGGCTGAGCTAATGCCTAAGATTTCAGCCGTTTTAGACACACATTCTGTTTTTTTCGGAGATTCACACTCTGTTTGTAATAAGGCTGATTTCTCCTCAAAAACGTATTTGTATACATTGCGTAACATCAGTTTTTCGTTGGCGCTAAGAGCAACCTTTGTTCTCTTCCTCTTTGGAGACAGAAAGTCTTGCTGGCGTGATGTTCCTGGTTGAGGATTCATATCTTTCGTATTGATAACGAAGCAACACAAAGACAGGTTAACAAAACAAAACTTAACAATAACAACAAACACAACGTAAAACAACTTAACAATAACAACAAACACAACGTAAAACAACAATGAACAGCGCGTGGGCAAAAGAAACATTCGTGCACTCAGACCAGAGGTTAGAAGCCGAATGAAAGACAAGCAAAACAAGATGGCCGCGCTCGTGGCGTCCCGCGTCCGTCACGTAGGGAGGCAATAATGCCCGACCCAATAATGTCCAGCCCAATAATTCGTGTACATCGTCTCTGATAGAATTTATGATTATAATTAATTACTTTTTTATAATAAAAATGTTCCTATTGACTTTGTGTGAATGAGCTGAATCACAACGAACGGTACGCATCACTTCACTATTACAATAAATGTGGCAACATTATTTTACAAAGTGACATTAGCATCTGTCAGTTTACTCCAGTGAATTAATAATTACACTTTAGAGACCGCCACAGCGCTGGTTTTCACCGCCAGCCGGCGTTGACGTGGGATTCGTGTACAGCTATATGTATTTTAATTAGTACTAATAGTGTGATTAAGCTATTGTTGGACAATAATGCCATATTATATCATAATATAGTTTTATGTAAATAATATAGAAAATAAGTGTGAATATGGATGGATTGCAGTATTACAACAAGCCGAGTTCAAAAACTTCCTAAGTATGAGTTGTGTTCCGCTATAGTATCACCATAATTTCATCCCGGAATCACGTGACGGATAGACAGACACAAATGGAAATACAGACAGTGAAGGGATCCATTCCTTTAGTGTTCCCTTTCGAACATTTAAAATGTTGTTAACACCTTCCAGCACGTTAACGGCTGTAACCGTATTTTTAGAAGTTCATGGAGTGACAGTACGGCGACAGCCGTATACTTTGGTACTTTCTTTACGTCAAACACGGCTACCGCAGTGTAAAATTTATTTGCTTATTGTATAGACTATGCTTAAGGTGAATGCGCAGTGGTAGACCGCGAAATTCAAATTTACTTACGTTTTTCGCAATTTTCAGATCAGTGTCAGGTTGTATTTTGATCAAAATTTGATTCGCGACTATAACAGGTACGTATTTACAGAATTATAATCATTAGAATCATGAATACATCTTTCTAAGTTAGATTTGTACCACGACAACAAATCTCTTATGGAAAACTGCTTAGCGGTACAAATCTAACTTAGAAAGATGTATTAATGATTCTAATGATTATAATTCTGTAAATACGTACCTGTTATAGTCGCGAATCAAATTTTGATCAAGATACAACCTGACACTGACCTGCAAATTGCAAAAAAACGTAAGAAAATTTGAATTTCGCGGTCTACCACTGCGCATTCACCTTAAAGCAATAAGGCTGAGATCACGTTGATTTACTGTAAAAAACCAGTGGTTTACGAGCTCAATGTTGTTCATACCCACACGTAAACAGATTTCATCCACAACGTCCTATACGGATACGGTTATAGCCGTCTACCGCTCTAGGTAATCTATCATAGATCATGGAGGATGGATGGATAATGTGTCCATGGAGTTTCTTGCCCGTTCTTCTCCATAGAGATCTACGTTTTGGAATGGGGCAACTAGCTTCAACTTTCTGACTGACTGACCAACTATTTAATTTTGACAATTCAAAAGTGCCTGTACATACGCCAGCACATCAACCTACCCGAAACTGTCACATTTCCCCAATCAATTTTGAACCTTATGCTTTAGCAATAAAGTTGAAAATTTATTAAAGAAATTTGACAGATTGTAGTAGGTTGATGTGCTGGCGTCTGTACATGGTTTAATTGAAACAAATGCTTTGAGTTTCGAGTCCATCTGTATTCACACTTAATTGGTTTTGTTCGTTTGTGTATATGTTATAAAATTTGTGTAAATTAGTGTACATCTAATATTAGTTATAAAAAGTGTGTATTTTTGTGACAACTAATCATGGCTTTGTTAATTGTATTTAGCTTACATCATAGCGAATAGATCATAGGTTCTCAACCTCGTTTTGTCCTCCGTCCATTTTGTTTTTTTTTTCTAGAGCTCCCCAATTTTTTTTACTCACCGTCTGTCGCGAATCTGAAACAGCTATTGCCACGATTATATCTGAACGTGTAATCCATATTTATAATATTATAAATGCGAAAGTGTGTCTGTCTGTCTGTCTGTTACCTCTTCACGCTTAAACCGCTGAACCGATTTAGATGAAATTTGTTATAGAGATAGTTTGAGTCCCGGCAAAGGACATATTCCCACGGGAAACTTATGCGGGTGAAACCGCGGGGTGCAGCTAGTATTATATAGTCAAAAGTCAAAGTCAAATCATTTATTTCAATTAGGCACAGTAAAGGCACTTTTGAACGTCAAAAATTATAGTAAAAACAATTGATTCTAGTCGCCCATTCCAAAAGGTAGTCGTAAGATAGGATGTATAATTTTATCTGGGTCTTCTACTGCCCCACTGAAAGTCTCAAACGCCCACGAGGGGGTGTTAACGCCCACGTTGAGAACCTATGCAAGTGATGAATCGATAAAAACAGGCCTCTATAATCGAGTTGGTGTAGGCGTGTGTAACAACTTAAGGGGCTTACAGGATCTAAACACAAAAAACGCAAGTTTTAGAAACAATAAAAGTATATGATAAACTACAGTAAAAAAACTCAAAAAAATATATGATGTTCTTCAGGATAAATGCTAGGAAGATAGTGTGTTGAAAACATAATACAACTTATTTGGTACGATAGAAAAAAATCATGAAGATACCTCTAAAAACTTTTTTTTTACAACAAAATTCGTACTAATATACATACAATCATTATGATTTTTTGTCAGATTATTCTACAAGCAACATACTAAAACTATAGTGTTTTAGTTTTTTTGTCCAAACACTAGATTTTTCGTAAATCGATAATTGCTTCATATTTTGCAATAAATTACCAGCGTTGTGGCATCGCGCTTCTCTTTCTTTTCTATGCAGTGCGACAAAGACCGCGCTTTCGGTCATGTAGTCCTCTTAAGGTGAATGCGCAGTGGTAGACCGCGAAATTCAAATTTTCTTACGTTTTTTGCAATTTGCAGGTCAGTGTCAGGTTGTATCTTGATCAAAATTTGATTCGCGACAATAACAGGTACGTATTTACAGAATTATAATCATTAGAATCATTAATACTTACATCTTTCTAAGTTAGATTTGTACCACGACAACAAATCTCTTATGGAAAACTGCTTAGCGGTACAAATCTAACTTAGAAAGATGTATTAATGATTCTAATGATTATAATTCTATAAATACGTACCTGTTATTGTCGCGAATCAAATTTTGATCAAGATACAACCTGACACTGACCTGCAAATTGCAAAAAACGTAAGAAAATTTGAATTTCGCGGTATACCACTGCGCATTCACCTTAATCGCCACGCTTAGACTGAGCTTGGTTTTTTAAATAAAAACTATCTGAAGAGCGGATTGTTGATCAAGATACGACTTTTAGATCTTCGATGAAACTTCGAAGTACTGTACAAAATGGTTCTTTTACACGAAGAGAGTTTCTCGCTTCCAAGATGGCACCCATGGGCCATTTTTTATCGCGGCGATTTTTGTTTGCGCACTCCATGTCGACGCTCTTCTTAGCGCCGAGAGCTGAAACAGTGTTTTCTTACTGAATGTGCTCTGTTGGAATCTCAATGCTCAGATCAATACCTAGAGTTGAAAATCGAGTGCGAGAAAAAAATCGTCTCGAAAAAAAATCGGCCGTCTCAGGCTAACTATAATAAAATTATAGGATACTCGCCATAAAACAAGGGGCTCGTGGCGTTACACACCGAGACCCCTCCGTGCCTCGGAAAGTACGTTAAGCTGATAGTCCCGGTTGTCATTCATGGATCTTTGACAGTCGTTACGGGTCGTCAGAAGCCCGTCTGACAACCAGTCTTACCAAGTGGTATCATATTACCCAGTAAGTGGGTTGTGGAGGTCAGATAGGCAGTCGCTCCATGTAAAATACTGGTATTCAGCTGCATCCGGTCAGACTGGAAGCTTACTGGAGTTGGGAAAAGGCTAGGCAGGTGAAGCGCCATAAAACGCGCGGGAAACTATCTCCTTGTAAATAAGTCTTTAGAATAAAATCGATACGGAGTTACTGTAGTGTCTTTTTTTTACAAAGTTATCAATTACCTATTAGAAAATAATTTGAAATTTGATAAAAATGTTTTTTCGCAGTCGTATCTCCACCTACATTTACATTACATGCACATAGGGTGGGTCCATCTATTGTGTAAATGTACCAATCACAAGCATTATAATCTCATTTGGGTGGGTTGTAAAATGTTAAGCGTTTAAATAGAGCTAGAGAACTCTGAAAGGAGCGCAGAGCAGAGGATGTTATGATGATATTGAATAATAAACTTTAATTTCAGTGCTATAAAGTGTTTAACGCTTTGCAGGACACTAAACGCCTCCAGACGTAAAAAAAAACACTAACATAGATTTCTATTGTGTCTCGATCAGTTTACTCGTACACACGACGACATATCAAGCTATACCTACATTTCAGTTACCAAGACTGCCCCGTTGGTCTCGTGGTCGGAAGCGCAACTTCTGAGCGTGGGGTCCTGGGTTCGACTACCGAGTCGGGCAAAGTGTGATTGGATTTTTCCATTGGGAATTTCTTAGTAACAGCCCGGAGTTTGGAAGTTGGCGGTGTGATATCCCCGTGCCTCGGAAACAACGTTAAGCCGTTGGTCCTGCGCCTGGTCTCTCTCCGGTCGTGTCGGATTGCCGTCCCTTCGACTATGAGAGTGAGGGAAGAGGGAGTGCACCCGTGTCTGCGCACACAAGCCTTTTTTTTTTTTTTTTGGATGGGAAATCATCTAATGACTCCTCCCGCTCTGGGTGGAGCGGAAGGGAGTGTCAGACTCTTACTGACTAAAACCCACCCGTGTTCCTTCCTTAGCCCTTTATGTTCCGGGGCAGCGGTAACCCTTTCGGACGATCCCGCTACCCAAGCCTGCACTAGTATCTCCCGCGCCGAAGGCTAGCCTCCTCTGAGATTGATCGCCGTGGCCGAAATTCAGTCTGGAGGACTATCATCATTTTCACGATAGCCGCCACCGTGACGGTTATGTGCGCTCACCGCTTTTCTAGGAAACCTGTAGCTTTAGTCACTGAAAATTAAGTTCATTATCCAATGTCATCTGAAACTTCTACCTGCGCTGAAACTATGAGCTTTTTTCCTTAAACACAGGCTGGCAGGAACATCGACGTGCACACTGTATTAATTGATTCATTGATTCAGCACATGATTCTAGAAGTTTTTCGTCGGTTTCTTTTTCTTAGTCTATATCGTGTCCCACTGCTGGACAAAGGCCTCTCCTTTTTCCTTCCAAACCTCCCTGTCTTGGGCGATCTCTGGCCATGTTGGCCCTGCAAACCTCGTTAGATCGTCACCACTTTCGCCGTGGTCTACCTCGACGGCGATGTCCTCCTTCAGGCGTCCAGTGAGCGACGATCTTTGCCCATCTCTCCGGGTGCATTCGTCTACTTATTTATTTATTTATTTTACTATTTATGTACACACATATATAAACAGACAAGAAAGAACAGAACAGAAAAATAGGTACAAAGGTGATGCTTATTTCATAAGAAATCTCTTCCAGCATACCTGCGATAGGACAAGAAATAAAGAGATGTAGACAGCGTGTAAAAGAGTAAAGGAGACAAAAAAAAAATACATAAAAACTAAAAACAATTCACTAAATAAAACTACACAAATAATATGAGAAAAATAAATCGACAGTTTCATAGAAAAGTGCAATAAGTACGCGGTCAAAATGCATGGAACAGCAAGTTTTTTTTTTGTGAACCGACGAAAAATTTCAGCGCTGGGGAGTTCAGAATCATGTGCTGAATCCTTGGTAACAGGTTGCGCATCAATCAATGTCCTTGCCACCCTGAATATCTGTCATGGACGAGACGCAAGAACACTTTTTTTTTTTAACGTGGAGAAATGCTCATGCATCCTGCACTACCACGGGGAGATAGTGCAGTTATGTGGGACTCTAACCCACTAAAACTCCACGGTGTCCTCCTCTGCCGCTTACGGCGGGAACACGAGCACGCGTTAGCACTCATCCGTGAACCCGCCGCGACGCAAGAACTCCTTACGACCATTTTTAAAAATGTTTCATGTTCACAAAGCCTTGTACATAGCTTTAACTGGGCATCAATTACGTTTGTTAGCAGGCAAAGAAACCGAAGACTAAGGAAGAGGCGCAGAAGGAGATCCTGGATGCGGAGCTGGATCTGTTCACTAAGCAGCAGGTATGTGGGAAATTAAGTCCTTAACCTTTTTAGTTGAAGTGAAAACTTCTTTAGGCGCGTTGGGCATTTTTGAGATGGGAAAGAACCATTGAACTCGCGACACTGTTATCGACACCGCGCTACATTCGGATGTGTTCGGCTGTCCTCGGGATGTACTCGGTTTTAATGTATTTATTTCCAATATGTCAGTGAGTGACGGCAAAGTATTCTGTTTGTGTTTTGTTTATAAATATGACGATTCAAAAAATACACGTAATTGTTCAAGTTTTCACTTCTGTCGGCACTCCCGGAGTGCCACTGTTTTTTTCTTTGGTTATCCTCATACGAGATAACCAGATAAGAGAGCAAGGCTCTAATTCACTCTGACCACTTAACGATTCCATACTTCGAAACCACGTCAATTCCTTAGCTAATCACGACGTCTGCTAATAACGCATTCTCTATGACACAATGAACGAAACCGCGCGAAATTAACGCGAAGTTGACGCGGTTTGAACTGTCAAAATACCACGCTTGAAAACCGTACGTGGTTTATTACCAAACATAATTGGGACCAAATGGTGGCCCAGTAAAAACGGCCGCGACTTACGGGTTGTAGGTCGTAGAGTCGAACCCAGACAGGCGCTTTACTTTGTGTAAATTATTTCATCGCCACTGCTCTCAAAACGGTGAAGGAAAACATCGTTAGGAAATCGGCATATCCTAGAAACAAACAATCGAAGACATCCGCCAACCTGCACTGGGTCCACGTGGTGGATTACGGTCCAAATATTTTTTTTTTAATGTTCGGGTACACAAGGCATGATGTTATGTGATGTTATATTTCAATTGTTTTTAATTTGTCGTCAACAGGAAGGCCAGGACGTCACAGACCTGACGAAGAGGATCGTGGAGCTTCGACGGCATATGGCCATACAGTTTCCCTCGCATAATATGATGAGGAGGCCACATACAAGGTAACCAGACAATTTATTACGAGACATCATTCATTGCATTGTCAAGAATCTATCTTAAATCTATATAAGGTCTCATTAAAATAGATGGACAAACTTTTAAAAATCATTCAGACCACCAAAATAAGGACGATAGTAAAAAAATATATAAGAAAAACGCATTAGATACTTAGAAGAAAAATAATCAGCTAACGAAAATACACTAATGTGCCGGCAATTTATTATTTTAGGTCAAATAAAATCAGTGTTTTTTTTGCTTGGATATCTTTGGTTCGACGTACTGAGCGCTGTGTTAAAATTTGTCCATCTATTTTAATGGGACCCTGTATAAATAAAAATTAATCGCCGAAATGTATGTACGCGCATAACTTCGGAACGACTACGACTGCACTAAATTGGATAATTCAAAATAATTAATTTAATTTTTCTTTTTTTTTGTGTTCGTTATTGTCAGGAGAAGGTTTGTACTTATATAATAAAATTAAAAAAATAGCAGTTTTTTTTTTTTTATTGGAACGACCACCAGCGACAACGCTGACAAGCGGGGCATAAATAGTAAAACAAGTCTCAGGAATTTCGAAAATATTTAGGAAAAAAAAAATATGGCGGTACGAAGTTCGCCGGGTCAGCTAGTAGAATATAATAGAATACTCTTTATTATATACCGTAAAACGGGGTGAATAGGGATGCAGGGGTGAATTTTCGTGATTGCACCTACCACTGTTTGTCTCTGCATCACCCAAAGGTTGACTGGTAGAGAATGCCTATGGCATTAAGTCCGCCTCTGTACATTTTTGTGCTTGAAGTATTAAATAAATAAATAATCGGGACGAAACTTTAAGGGGCTTACAGGACCTAAACACAAAAAACGCAAGTTTTAGAAACAATAAAAGTATATGATAAACTACAGTAAAAAAACTCAAAAAAATATATGATATTCTTCAGTATAAATGCTAGGAAGATAGTGTGAAAACATAATACAACTTATTTGGTACGATAGAAAAAAATCATGAAGATACCTCTAAAAACTTTTTTTTTTACAACAAAATTCATACTAATATACATACAATCATTATGATTTTTTGTCAGATTATTCTACAAGCAACATACTAAAACTATAGTGTTTTAGTTTTTTTGTCCAAACACTAGATTTTTCGTAAATCGATAATTGCTTCATATTTTGCAATAAATTACCAGCGTTGTGGCATCGCGCTTCTCTTTCTTTTCTATGCAGTCCGACAAAGACCGCGCTTTAGGTCATGTAGTCCTCTTAAAATGAATTTTAACATTCAAATAATATTTTTTTTTGCCAAAACTGACTCATGTATTTACTATAAATATTATAATTAACGGTTAAGTGTCCTTATTGGCAACAAACTATATTACATCAACGTTGAAATCCATTTTAAAGTTTCGTCCCGATTCACCCCTGCATCCCTATTCACCCCGTTTTACCTGTACACCATATACTTATGGGCAACGCCCGGCTTTTGATCCGGCCCTCGAAATATTTTCAATTCAATGCTTAAACCTTGTGGTTAAATATCATTGCTAATTTTATGTTGTTAACTTTTCAAGCTATCGTATTGTGAAGAGGAAAATTAGGTGAGAGAATAGATATTTTATTTAAGAAAGTTTTTTTTTTCTTTGCTTTGTGTTGTGTTTGTCTGCTGTGGTCTAAACTAAACGACACACATGGCTTTGTGGGTCAAATGCTTTATCAGGAATCCTAAATGCAAAATGTATTAATAAGTGAGAAAGAATGAAAATACATATCGCATGCTTAATGGAATACTGACTTGACTCAAAAAGACGATTTTTGGGAAATCGCAAAAGAAGATCTTGCTATGAGGACTTATCCTACTTGTTGACGCATAAAATTAAAACTGATTTGATTATTAATTACTCATGAATGCTTGTATTTTGAACGTATGATAAGATTTGAGTAAAAAAAATCTGACCTATCTGCTATTTGGTCAATGTTCCATTAAGCATGCGATATATTCGCGGTAAACATGACGCAGAGAAAGAAGACTAAACACAAAAAAAGAAAAGTTGGGAGGAAAATATGCGTCACGGCAACGAAGCGTATCGAACGGATGTGAATAGCTATGCTGTAGTCTTTCAGAAACCTTTGTTCCCATTTTAACCATTAAAAAAAAAACCTATGAAACAACCATCTTACTCGGCTCTCATATTCATAGGGGAGGCAGATTCAACACACCGACCCGCTTCACCCGCGGCGGCATCACAACCAATATGTTCAGCGTCAACCAGTCGGTCGACCACCGACCGCGCGCGCTCCTCATCTCAGGGTTCGAGGCGGACGAGCTGGACGCACTGCTCGTGCATTTCTCTGTGAGTTATCATAGTGTCTGCACACACACACACGCGCACACCTACAATGTATATATAAAAAGAAAGAATAATGCGTTTATAGGCATTACAGCAAAAAAAAAAATTACCTCAACTTAAAACTATAAGTGACAGAAAACAATGCTTTTAATGCCAAAAGGGCCTCGGCTCAGCGTAATGTCAGATAACAACACAAGGTCAGCACCTGACGCCGATTGTGAGCTACCTACGACTGCCATACGCTGGAATAACAAACAAGGAAATTAAATAACTTCATCACCACTGCTCTCAAAACGGTGAAGGAAAACCGTGAGGAAACTGGCATGTCCTAGAACCAAAAATTCGAAGACGTGACATCTACCATCCATCATTGGGTTCGCGTGGTGGTTACAGCCCACACGCTCTCGAAGAGAGGATGCCTGTGTCCCAGCAGTGGGAACATTATAGGCTGATTCATCTGCCTAGCCTTTTCCCAACTACGTTGGGGTCGGCTTCCAGTCTAACCGGATGCAGCTGAGTACCAGTATTTTACATGGAGCGACTGCCTATCTGACCTCCACAACCCAGTTACTGGGTAATACGAAACCCCTTGGTAAGACTGGTTGTCTGATTTTCGGGCTTCTGACGACCCGTAACGACTGCCAAAGATCCACGAATGACAGCCGGGACCAACGGCTTAACGTGCTTTCCGAGGCACGGAGGGGTCTTGGTATGTAGAGATGGCCACCCATCCACGGACCAAACGCGACAAGCGTAGCTTAACCTGATCGATCGACCCGTGCGGCTGTTATTACTTAGCCGTGTGCGATTAGATTGTGCTATATAATAACAATATTATTTTTTTCCAGCAATATGGCGAAGTAATTAGCAAAGAGGTGGAGCTGTCTGTACCGCAGCTAGTCCTGCAGTACAAGTGTAGACTGCACGCGGAACACGCAGCTGCTAACGGCAAGCACTATAACGACAGGACGCTATCGGTGAGTTACTTATAACGGAGTACACGTTACATAAAAGCGATTAAGTTATCACTAATTAAACAGTACAACGGTTATTTACAAGTTGTTATCAGTCTGTATAAATAATAAAATTAACGATGGTATCAACAATTCAACACAAACAAACCAAACCAAATAATCAGAAATTAAGTTTAATGTTGTTTAAATGCTCGAACGTAGAAAAGTTCCTACGGCTAGAATGTTTCAATCCAAATTAATAAACGACTTCTATTATGTTAACAGATTACGTGGACGGCGAATACGAACGCGAGTGCGAACAGCGCTCCCCGCCCCGCGCCCGAAGCTCGGCCCGTGCGCAACGGTGACTCACGGGAAGATAAGGACGAGGTTACTATGGTAAATATAATTATAATATCGCTTTTTATAACGGGTACAGATGCTTAAAGAAGCCGTGAGTCGCTTGTTCTGTATATTGAAGGTCAAAGTTGCAACTCTTTTTAAAGTATTTTTCCGAAAAAGTATTGAAACTTTTTTAGTGTTTTTTTTACGCAAACAAGTTATGAATGTTATAAACTTACATGAATGGACAAAGCCGTGGGCTAAAGCTAGTTAACTATAAATTCATCCATGTATTATTCAAATCTAATTCGTAATTTTGTTTTTAAGTAACTTTTTATTTGATTCCCTATCTTTAATCTCTTTATACTCAAAACCTAATAATAATATGTCGATCGATCAAGTTAAGCTACGTTTCCCGCGCATGGTCCGTGGAGGGGTGACTGACCATCTTTTGATAGCAAGAACCCTCCTTGCCTCGAAAACCGTTGATCCAGGCTGCCATTCGTGGATCTTTGAGAGTCGTTACGGGGCGTCACAAGCGCAAAAATCTGACAACCAATCTTACCAAGGGGTATCGTATTACCCAGTACCCGGGTTATTATGGAGGTCAGATAGGCAGTCGCTCCATGTAAAATACTGGATGCCGAGCCCAACATAGTTGGGAAAAGGCTAGGCTGATGATGATAATGACTCAAAACCTAACATAAAATCCTCCATCTCCCCACAGACGCCAGCAGAACTGCCAGAGGACACTCTCCTACGTTTCGACGAAGAGGAAGAGGACGACGCGGACGAGGACCGCTCCTGGAGACGTTGACGTCCGCACGCCTAGCGAGCGACGCGCCGCGCGCTCTGCACGCTGTTGTCACACAGGATTTTAGTCTTAGTAACCTTTAACGTAGAAACTATATTAAGTATTGAAGCTAAACGTCTCGAATGTGTAAAAAAATGCCTGATTTTTAGCATTCGGGGAGTTTTGAGATGAAATATACGCATAATAGGGATGATGACAATTTTTTAATTTAAATATAAAAATAAAAAATGCAATATCAATACTATAAAAAGTCTAAAAGCTTAATAAATTGCCATGATATACACGTTTTAAAATTTTGATACACAAAAACGGCACTTATAAAAGTGACGTTACGACTATGTAACTTCATACTAGCGCTATACATTGTCCGTACTGCGCGACAAGGACGGGTATAATCCACTCCAAAAACTTTTAAACCACATCTCCATTGATTTTACCGATTTCTTTCGATTCTCTCGGTTTACTATACCTTCCGTAAAATTACTTTGCTTGTTCGAACATTTCTAATATTAGTCATCATTCCTATTGCGCTTGCACCCCGTTTATACCTTACAAATAGATGCTATACTTTGTATAAAAGTGAGTCCTCAAACGTTTTTTTTTAATGCGCGATTGGTTTACAGTTTCGATTTTATAACTTGCAAATTATATTTCGTGTGGCAAGGAAATTATCGCTCTAAATGCTTAGTCTGCGGCGCCAGCACATCAAGCTACTACAATCTGTCAAATTTATTTAATAGATTTTCAACTTTATCCCTAAGGGTATAAGGTTCAAAGTTGATTGGGAAAATTTGACAGTTTCGGGTAGCTTGATGTGCTGGCGCCTGTACTTCGTATAGAAGCGAAAATTGCGTAGCAGCTGGGCTTGTGCTACGACCAGTTTGTCTTTCATACTACAGAAAAAGCGGCAAAGTCGGACTTGCGCACGAACGGTTCCGTACCACAAGGCAAAAACACTTAGAAAAACAGGTTTCTTGTATGGAAACCACTTTTTGTTTTGTTTTGTTATAGCGGCATTAGAAATGCACACTGAAAATTTCAAGTGTACCTATTACGGTTCATGACAACAGCTCGCTGACAGACAGACGGGATAGCGGAGGCTTATAGGGTCCCGTTGGCACCTTTTGGGTACGGAACCTTAAAAATGAAATTTAACTTCGTGTAGAAATTAGCTAAACTTCAGTTCAACAAACTTCATATAATACGGGAAGTTTTACTTCTATATCCTTCTTTACCTCCCAAATAAAGAAGCAAAGCTCCCCGAACGCGGTCAAATATATCTAGTTTGGGAGCGTATGACGCACTCGTGCGCAAATTCGTTTCTAAATGAAATGTTATTTCTCTTTCTATTTAACTTATACTTTCTACTAATAGTCCTTTCATAGTTATTTTACCTTTGACAGCAGCAACCTATCAACAGCCTTATTGTAACAAGAGTAAAGATCACAATGCCTTTGACAGAGCTGTCAGTGGCAACAACCCAATAGCAACCTTATTGGAATGAGAATAAAGATCAATGTGCAAAATCAGAGGTAAAAATAACTGAACGGACTGTACCATCGAACTAAGAATATAACTTTTATGCCCCCCGCCCGCCTCTTACCTCATGATTTTGCCCTTTACTACCTCTTAATACAGAACGTTTCGTTAATGAAAGTAAAATACAAATATTTTAACGACGAACAATTTCGATTCGACAACAATTATTTACAGTCGATACCGATTATTGTGAATTAAAATAATTTTACAAGTAGTTATGGTTAGGTTCTGAATTTTTGGGGTCCATTTTGACACTTCAGTTACCAACTGTCAGCGAATACTAGCAACTGTCAGTGATAACTATGTAACTGTCAGAGAATACTAGCAACTGTCAGTGATAACTATATCACTATCAGTGATACCTATGTCACTGTCAGTGATAACTGTATCACTATCAGTGATAACTATGTCGCTGTCAGTGATAACTATATCACTATCAGTGATAACTATGTCGCCGTCAGTGATAACTATGTCACTGTCAGTGATAACTATGTCACTGTCAGTGATAACTATGTCACTGTCAGTGATAACTATGTCGCTGTCAGTGAGTACCATCTTTAGTCGTCATCTGGTAATCCGTTTCCCAACCATGTTGAGGTCGGCTTCCAGTCGAACAGGATGCAGCTCAATACTAGTATTCGGCAATGTTTAAGAGCTTCAGTTCTGTCTGAGACTAGCCGGATAATACATTTATGGTGCGTCCATATGTCCTTAATATAAACAAAATGAAAACGTAAAATACGGCATACTGGACTTAATTTACGTACGTAATAATAAAATGCTGCTTTAAAACGTCGTACACCCAATAGACTATAAAAACAAGCGATTAATACCAGTTATTTGACTGATTTTATAAAATGTCTCTTTAACGTAAATAATGATATCGATAAAGAAAGGCATGATGTCATTACAAACTCAAGAGGCCACAGTCTCTTTTTAAAGTCAAGACATTGTCTTGATCAGAAGGCAGATTCCTGTAATTAAAAACGTTCAAAATCTAGTCGCAATCTCATCTCAGCGACAATCAATGTCAAAAATGTACGGAAATTAGACGTATTTTTGACAGATTGAGACCGAGATCAGAGTGTGAACGTTCTTAAAATTCGCCAAAACCATGCAGATTAGCGTCCGAGATGGTTTTTTGATCATTATGGTACACCATCGGAAAAAATCAGTAAAACAACTAAACAAACCATACTCCAAAAAAGAATAATTAAGAAAATAAAATAGGCTTCCTGAAGCGCTTAAATGAAATAAAAGTCTTCCAGTCTAAATGGCTCGGAGATATAAAGTTCAAATTTAGCCAGATTTAGTCAAGAATTAGATACATTAGTAACGGAAATCGCTTTATTCTGAGGCTACTATAAGGATACGTTATGTAGGAAGCGGAGCGGGAGCGGGAAATTAGTTCTTGCCGCGCTCAGGTTTCTCTATAGCAGAGGTCTATTCGTGTGTTCACAATATTAATTCAGGAGTTCGATGAAAAAAATGTTGAACAGTTGTTGAGATCACACGAATATTGACCAAAAAATGTGGCTTCAGAAGTTAGTCATATGGAATCGGTTAGGAGCATGAATTAAAGGCAAAGCGCTAGTGAACGTTTTATTTATGTTTTGGTAATCATTTTTATATCGAGTGTTTTTATATGAAACTTGCTGAGCCCCGCGGTTTCACCCGCATAAATCTCGATCCCGCGGAAATATCGGGATAAAAATTAACCTATGTCTTAATCCAGATCATGGTCTACCCATTTGCCAAATTTCATCCAAATCCGTTCAGTCGTTTTAGCGTGAACGCGTAACGAACAAACATCTGAATATCAGTATTTTACATGGAGCGACTGGACTGTCTATCTGACCTCCACAACCCAGTTACACCCGGTTACTGGGTTGTGGACTACAATATGCCTTGATAATACAAATTGTATACCAGTCTTTTATTGTCATTAAAAATATAATCGCTTAATTTTGTGAAATATGAACACTCAATATAAAAATAATTTACTTCATAATAATAAAATGGTCTCCAGCACTTACTAAGACCGCGGAGCGGTATTTCTTAAAGAAGTTTTTTTTTGTTGTTAAGTATATAATCATTTATTATTTCAATGTTTTATTTTTCGTTAACTATAACGTCTATAAGGACCCTTACGATTGTAGGCTTTTTATAAGGACGTTTTCACACCGTATCGGATAATATCGTTGCGTTTTATACAGGATAGGAGATTCATCGACGCACAATATGTTAAACATGGATTCGGTACAAGATTCTGGACCCGCGTTACAAAATTGCAATACCTACGCGGTCAAAATTTATGGAACAGCATTTTTTTTATGGACGCCGAAAATCTGGTTGCTCGTCGATGTCCCTGACCATCCTGTATATAGAACTATTGTTATTTTAGTTTAAAGAGGGTGTGAGCTTCTGATCATACCATATACATGAAAACTTACGACTGAAGCGCGATTCAGCGTCACCGACTCGAGCGTGACGGTTCACGGCCTTAAGAAGTTTTCACTTCAAAAAGGCGTGAAACTGATGTATGTTAGATGAATTGAAGTTTAAATATAATAGACAAATATACAAAAAACGTTTTCTCACGATACAGTGTGAATCCTCCTTAAATTCAAATGAAAATTGCGAGCTTCAATAATGTTACATATTCTTATCTTTTATTAATAAATTATATAGATTTAGTTTTTATTATTATATTAATTTTAAGTCGAACATAATATGAAAAACATTGAAATTTATAAAAGCAATAAACAATTCCAACTTAATACGCATTGAAGATGGTTTACAAGGTTCCAGTATTTAGTAATGCTACAAAAAAATTTTAAGCTTGAAACATGCAAACAACCTGTCCGCCATTTTGATTTTTTTTTCAAAATGGCGGCCATTTTGAAAAGAAAACAAAATTGCGTGACAGTAGGTATGCCAGTTTCTACTTGACACTGGAAACGTGTAAATTGACATTTTAAGTCTAGAAATATATTTCAACGTTTTTCAAAATATGTTTTTTTAGTTAAGTTCGTTTTGATTTTTTTCTTGTTTTACTAATGTAATGTTTTTGCTCTGCGGTAGGCATGGATGTAAGGTTGAGTCATAGACTGGGGAATATGCTTTTGAAAAACAGGCCCTAGGCCACGACATTCTCCGTAGCCCTTTCCCAACTAAGTTGGGGTTGGCTTCCAGTCTAACAGGATACAGCCGATTACCATTATTTCACATGGAGCGACTGCCTATCTGACCTCCACAACCCAGTTACTGGGTAATAGGGTCATCATGTATATCATATACTAGCTTCTGTCCGCGACTTCGTCCGCATGATATTTCACTTTTTTCGAAAAAACCATTTCTTAGTGGATACCTACTCTTTAAAAAGAACACACCCTCCTAATTTCATGTCTCTAGGACCAGCGGTTTAGGCTGTGCGTTGATATATCAGTCAGGACTTTGAATTTTATGTATATAGACGACCGTATATTACTTGATTATAGGCTTATAGAACACCTCGGGAAATATTGCTACCATCACTATGAAGATTATCTTTTAACTTCGCCCTTATTATTATAAATTATCTTTTTCTTTCTTTGCAAACCTTGAAAACCGAGCTTTATAACCATCAAGAATATGGGTAAAAAGTTTCATATGAAGTCTGTTAAAAAATTGGAATAGGAGATATTCGTAGGGAAGTTGGTACGTACCTTGAGACCGAATTTCCGCCGTGGCGACCAATCGTAGCGGAGAGAAGCCTTCGGCGCGGGAGATATTATAGTGCAGGCGTGTGTGCGCAGGCGCAGGTGCACTCTCTTCCCTCACTGTCATAGTCGGATAGGATTGCAATCCGACACGACCGGAGAGATTACAGTCTACAAGGCCTACCCTTTCTCATTTACACAAAATACAAAAGAATCTATCAAAACGATTAAAAACCTATTAAAACCAAATTGATTGATTGTTATTACAACCACTAGTAAAGAGTTGAAATTAGAATTGTAGGTATATAATAAAAAGATTTTGTCAATGAAGTATGTAATATGTCCCTATAAGGTCAATATTCCCAGTCCATGGCTCAACCAACAAGCTCTCGCTTGGAAGGTTTAAACATAGCCGTTTATCGCTAGACATTTTGTTCTATTTTATTATTTTTGTAAATAAAATGTTTGTTCTTAGTATGTAAGTCGCGTCCACTCGTGCTCTCGATCCAAAATAGGGGAAAGAATATTTGTGATTGAAATTTCGACAGCTATTTAAAGTAGTTTAGGATTGATTTTTGTTTGAATCTTGTGTCCGGGAAATCTGCTGTCGAGTCTTATGTACGCTGTTGTGGCTAAAATAACGAGCGAGTTGAAAATATAATTGTGTTTTTTGAAGCGATGCTTTCTGTTGATTCTCAATGCTCTGCTCAACACAGAAAGTTGAAAATCCAATGCGCCTTAAAAAATCGTCGCGTTAAAACATCTCCCGTGCGCATCTCAGCTAACAGTCGAAGTGAGGTTTGGCAGACGATAAGAAATTAGGGGTTATATTGTAATAAATTGTTTTAAGGTAATTATTGTCTAAATTCTAAGTGGCTATATTTGATTTTAATAATGTTTTTTTTTAAATTAATTAGAAGTACTTTTTGTTTGATAATGTTTTTTTTTAATCAGAGTTCAAAATGCTTCCGTAAGAAAAACGTACTGGCTAAGCAATAAAAAATGTCGAGGGTACGAGCGACGCAAATTAATGTACATATTAATTATATTTAATTATTAATAAACAGACTTGTAAAAAAGAACATTTACAAAAAAACTGAGCCGTTAAAAGATAAAATTTGGCGGTAAAAAATATATTTTCTAAGTTGAAGTCACAGCGGCTTTATTGTAACACAAGAAAAAAGTGACTTGTGAAGTGTTTTCAGTTTGTTTTTGTAAAAAAGAGAAAAGATGCGGCCGCCAAAAAATAAATATTGTTCTCTGTTTCTTGCGGAGGTCAAAAACGTGTCAAAAACGGGTCGAAAGATCTGGGCTTTTTTTCAGCTGAAGAAAAGAAGAAAATGTTTGAAGAATTTTGGCGCAAGACTTGAAGAGGTTAGCAGGAGTGAACCAAGAAAACCGGGAAGAGCCTTTAAACTGCGTCCTAACCGAAAGCTACCGTCGCGGTAATTTTGCCAACTGGCTCGCGTGAGGCGGGACGTCCAATTTCCACGGCTCAAATAATGCGTCCCGCGATACTTGCTTGCGGGACAATAATTGTCCCGCTTTATGGTAAACCTGACCCAGGCTAGACAAATCCCATTCAAACAAAGTACGAACACCGCGCGGCGCGATGCGCACGTGTCGTGCGAGCGAGTTTCTTGGATTTCTAGATTATCCAGAAAAAATATTTCAGAACGTCCCATCATGTTTTTTTAAAAACATAATGGTTTATCCCATAGGTTCTCAACGTGGGTGATAACGCCCCCTCGTGGGCGTTTGAGACCTTTTTTTTTTACAATCTTGCTCCTGAATTTGCATGATTATGCTAAAAATTAGGATTAAATAGAGAAGAGCTAACTTTTTCCTCAAAAGCTCTAAATTTACATAAAAAACTACAATTTTACACGATATATTTAACAGAAATCAAAATGAAAAAATAATGGTTTGTGTTGAAACTACAACCAAATTTGTAAGAAAAGGCTGAAATTTTATAAATAAAAACAAAATAATATATTTTCGGAACCCTTGGGTAAAAATGGTTGAAATCGTAATATGTTATAGTAAATTATCTGCTATATCGAATCCTTAACGGTGGACCACTATTTACGACACACCCTGTATATCCTATGCCATTTTCGCGTATTCTCTGTAATTTCCGCTGCTAGCAGCTCGTATCTAGTTAGTACGTTACACAATCGACATGAAGTTCATAATGCTTTGTACATTTCATTACCAAAATTAGCTTTCATTCCGTTTCGCGACAATGTAAATTGAGCCTTACGAGCCTAAAAACAGCCATATTCTACAAAAAAAGTTCCGCGGTCAACAGATTGATTGAATGAATGCCAGACAGACAGACAACGCACAACCTACACTATTGAAGATACAAACAACCAAAGAAGAACAGAATGATGATTCAACATTTCAAGAATCAAGAAGAATTCGGAATTAATAAAAACAAAGTGTACTTTATTTCAACAACCTTTACCTACTTACAGCAAATCTGGGGGTCTACAGGTCTACTCTCTAACGGCCGAACCCAATAACCTATTTTTAGTTAATTCATTGAGCTCCACTAATGAGACAATTGATTTTCTATTGTATCGTATTGTATTGTAGTGGCGCAGTAAGCTCCCCAGCAATACGGTTTTTTCTTTTAAATTAAGTTCGAAGGACGGCGTCGACCGCACAGTAGCGTCCTCATAGCCATAGCCATAGCCTCATAGCCTCATAGCTGACTGCCATCGGTAGTAGATTTGTCTTAAGAGGGCGCCGACCATACGCCGACCGCACAGTGGCGCCCTCATGGTTTTTTGGTTATTTCTTTTATTTTAATGCAGAAAATAAGCACGTTAAGTTGTGCTCCACAAGATTATACGTTAATATTATTACAAACAGTAGTTTTACATTGTTTAGTTTTATCATAATCACTAAAACGGATAAAAGTGCCCACTATTATCCGTTTTAGTGATTATAATAAAACTAAACAATATAAAACTACCTTTTGTAATCTTATGGAGCACAACTTAACGTGCTTATTTTCTGCATTAAAATAAAAGAAATAACCAAAAAACCATGAGGGCGCCACTGTGCGGTCGGCGTATGCTCGGCGCCCTCTTAAGACAAATCTACTACCGATGGGAGTCAGTAAAATTTATAATCACGCAGCGCCCCGCAGTTTCACCCGCATAAGTTTCGATCCCGTGGGAATATCGGGATTAAAACTATACCATGTCCTTTCCCGGGACTCAATCTATCTCTAAACCAGATTTAATCTAAATCGGTTCAGCGGTTTAAGCGTGAAGAGGTAACAGACTGATACTTTGTTAGCGTCAGAATGTCTGGTTGTCTATGGCAAGCGGCTCTGAAAGTATATTCAAGAATTGCTACCCAATTGCTTATATTTGCTACATTTCTTCAATAATTGCTACATATGATACATTCAGAGAAATATGAACTTTTATTTGACCAGCCATTCTGACGTCAGGATGGATGGTTGCCTCCGTGTTCAGCATGATGAACGCAGAATTTCTAAAAGTTTGTCGTGTCAATTATTGCTTACCAATTGCTTCTTTCACGGATTTCAGTTTGAGCTTCGTACAGACGCCAGCACATCAACCTACTCCAATCTGTCAGATTTCTGTAATAGATTTTCAACTTTATCGCTAAAGCATAAGGTTCAATGTTGATTGGGAAAATTTGACAGTTAGGTGTAGGTTGATGTGCTGGCGTCTGTACATACATTAGGTAAAAAAATATAGCTTTTATTAAAATTTGTACGAAGAAGTGCCTAATAATTTGGAAAGGCAAAAGCTTTTTTGTACTACAGCGTCCTATTCAAATCGTGCAGGCGTTCACAAATGGGTCACCCATCCCAGATCTGTTGACGCAGAATGTCCGTGACTACCGCCAACCCACCAACGCCAATCGCTCATACTAATTAGTACTCGAACAATAAAATCTCTAAAACGCGGACGCAGAATCTCATTATTATAATCATTATTTTAAGAACAATTAATTATATCTCTTTGAGAAGGGTCCAAGAGAACTCAGAATAATAGCAACATAATAACAACAGCTAGGAGTATTCAATTATACTATAAAACTATACTATATATACTTTAAAACATTGGCAATATTGGCCATATTAGGTATAACATATATGCAGAACACCATAGTTATCAGCAATATTAATCAAGATAAAAATATCAATTAACTTACATGACATCTGGTCCATCTATTCCACATAACGTCACTAGTACTAATCAACTGAATGTAGGCTGGAGCTCCGTTCTGCATAGCTATTCACAACCATACGACAGGCTGTCGTATCGAAAATAACACATTTCGATAACCTGATTTGACTTGCCCCCGACAGCAAATAGCTGTTGGAAGAATAGCGGGCATCTATTTGATTTAAACTGACAAAATTTTCGGGTTTTGGACTTGTGAACAGCGTTTAGAAGACTCCTATGATAACATTGATTGATGTTCGATACGATACGGAAGCGTATCGAGTGTTTGTGAATAGCTATGCTGGTCGGTGTCTCGAACAAGAATGATCCCCGCCACTCGGAGCTCCCCCTTTTATAGTCGTGAGTAAACAACTTTGACTTTCTATCTACCGTCATTCAAAATATCAACGACATAAAAGGTGGATATCCGTTTGGAATATTTTCTATGTTTTGCTACATTATCTATTCCTTAATATTTTAACTAGTCTACTTTTACAGACATGTTTTAGGTTATGCAAAACATGACTATTTTATCAAGTTTCAACAGTAAAATAATAACAATATATATCTACCTATAATTTGTATAATCTATTATGTGTAACATGCCACTAGTGTTTTAGTTTTGTCGATACACAGTAATTATTTATTAGAGGGTAATTAGTGTGTATCAAAAAACTAAAACACTAGCGGAATTTACTAGCGATTAGCAAGAAGAGTGGGCGCGTCTTCGTGGATGACACAATCTAGTATCTTCTAAATATATAAAAGAGGAAATGACTGACTGACATATCAACGCACAGCCCAAACCGCTGGGTCTAGAGATTCCAAATTTGGCACGTACGTTCCTTATGAGGTCTAGGGGTGCACTAAGAAAGGATTTTTCAAAATTCACCCCCTAAGAGGGTGAATGGGGGGGGGGGGTGAAATTTCACGCGGACGAAGTCGCGGGAAGTAGCTAGTCTACATATAAAGTGTTATTGATTGGGTTTTTTCAAATTCAAATATATTTATTTGAATTTACATGGTTTGTCCATTAGTAACTATCTCACTAGAAGCCAGGAGTTTAGATTTGTGCCCGGTTGATGACTCGAAAGGACAATGGGTAATTCTGTATGGGCATAGTAACAAAAAAAATAATGTGGCAGTAATTTTTTTTTTGGGTTTCTAAACTAAACTACTCCCTGAGGGCATAAAATAGACATATATATGTATTTTTTCTCCAAGTGAATTCCGACATGCGGTCTTAGAATTAAACTATTCCATGAGGGTAACAAAGATCAACATAGCTCATAATGCTATGCTGCTTTGTCTCTTGGGTACGCTTTTACGCTCGCATTCTTCTTTGGAAATAAAATTTAAATAAAACACAGGAGTGGGTAACGTTTTTACAATAACATTTTATTAACATAAAATAAACAACATTTATTTAAATAAAGTCAATAAAACAATGTTTCGGTTTTTAATACTAGGTAGGTACGGTAGACTGCATGTTAATGGGAATTAAACTTCGTACTACGCTAGACCAGCTCAAGACCCTCCCATTGACATGCGGCGTACTGTACCTTACCTTTAAAATAATTATAACTCTATTATAAACTACTCTGCGTATTAAAATAGGAATATGTTTCAACTTTTACTATAATACAAGGTAAAATTAAATTAGCTAGAGAAACTCCGCAGATGTGATGGGCATCGATATCTTAACACGATAAATTAAAAAAAAAATTAATTTGATGATATTTTTTGGGGTCATCGACCGCTGTTCACTTAGTTACTTGAATTAATATCAGTATAAAAAAAACTGTAAAACAATTTTCTCAAAACACTACCAACGGTCTTTGACCCTAAAAAATACATGAAATCTTTTTATTTTATCATGTTCGATACCATTTACGTCTGCAGAGTTTCGCTAGCTAATTTAATGTGACCCTGTATTATTAGATTGACAAAGAAATGAGCCTTAATAACAAACAAAAAAACAGAAATTGGCGTCTATGATCATCTATTAACCTACCGTTTCTTTAGTTTATGCTCTATATACTAGGTAAGTGCTATTTTTCTAGATCACTTAAAAAATAAACAATTTGCACAAAATAATATTTAGATTTTTTGTTAGTTGTAATCCTACAACAAAAAATAAAATTAAAATAACAATACAACCAAGAAAATATCTGTCGCAGATGGATTGTCGAATCCGCTGTTGTACAAAACTGCTAGTTTTTTTTACAAAACAGTTCCGTTTTGTAACCTGTGCTCGCAAAATATATTCGTAAACATTAAGAAAATCGTAAAGTTTGCGGCAAAGGTGGGTAAAATACCGATGACGATGGATGACTTTGAGAGTCAAGACTACCAAATATTGCTACATCCGGATCGATAGGACTTTGCGACCGAATTCGCTCGTAAAGAGATCGCTACGAAAGTCGAGATCGCAGGCACTGGATTGCCATGGCGCTACGTTTAACAAAACTGCTCCCGACGTTTAGACCTGGTGGCCTACCATGATCTAATTAAAAACGATTCAAAAACAAGACATTTCAGTTTAGGTTCCCAAACTGCATCGCTTGAGCTGCTCTATGGACGTCATGGTACCAAAGAAGTATGAATGAAACCAAAACTTGAGACTCAGTTTGGGACAATCGCTATCAACAGATGGCACGGCCTAAACTGAATCGTTAAACTGACGTCATGGTAGGCGAATTAGAAGAACAGTTCAGTTTAGGTCCTAAAATGAATCGCGTTAAGAGCTTGTGGTAGGCCTCCTGACAACGTAATGCAGATTGCAGTCAATAAATACCTGATAGAATACAGCTTAATTAAATAAAAAGGCAGATTAAGCGAGCTCGTAAATATACGACCTTTTGGTCGTAAATATACGACCCTGGCGAAATGGACACGAAATTATTTGTCGGATTAATTCGGCGTAAGCGGTTAAAAGGTTACAAACACGAAACATAAGTTTAGGCTACACCTCATGTATTATAATTCTTCCTATAGTTAGCCTCGAACCAGATAACAAATGTTCGAATCTGTGTTGGTCGTAATGTGACGATATAATCGAGGTCTTCTACCGGTTCAGAGGTTCCTGCATCAGGAGTTGGAGTCCCGTCGTCTTTTGGCAGCATTCTGGAAAAGACGTATTCTTTTATTATGGATAATATTTAACCGATCATCTAAAAACTTATTGAACTTGTAAAGATGGAAACTTTTTTAAATTAATGAACATGTAATACGAACATAAATAATTAATACCATTTTTTTACCACTAGGCCGCGACTTCGTCCACGTGAAAGGATGATGGGCAAAAATGTGTGGAACCTGGTACAGTCGCCGTCAGATATATTAATAATAATAAAATAATAAAAATGTTTATTTTTCTTCAACAAATAATACTTATTAACAAAACTTAAAAATGGAAAAAATAATAATTATGATGAAGGACAAAAAATATTGCTGTTGGAGCGCGTGGGTGTTCGAACAGCAATATTTTTTAGATGACTAGAAAGGTATTTTTATGTATAACAATAGGTACTATAGCACTTGTTTTGTTTTTTTGTCGGTTTCAAGTTATTTTGAACCCTATTTTTATTGATTATTTTCTATTACCTAATTGTTCACTAATCCCGAATTAACAGTTTTGCCGCACGGTCATCGATCATGTCAAGCTACGCTTGCCTCGGTTGGTCCGTGGATGGGTGACCATCTTTACATACCAAAACTCTGTGCCTCGGAAAGCACGTAAATCCGTTGGTCCCGGCTGTCATTCGTGGATTATTATTGGCTTCTCTCACCTCTTTCTCCGATTGCTATCTGGTCTTCTATCTCCTGTCTGCTCTTTCTCCACAATGTCAATATCTTCTTCTTCTGAATAATCTTGAACTTCCATACCACTGTTATTATCTTTCCGTTTCCTTGAATGAGGCACTGTAGATTTAATTGGAATTTCTGAAAAAAAAAATTTCAACTTCCAAGATAATATTTACATAATTTAAAAACGAACGACATACTTAAAAATAAATTTTGTGTGCATCGCTGTCAACAGGAAAAGTGCCCAAAAGACTGGCAGCATTGCCACGATGCCACGTTGTAAGGCGATGCACATTCTTTGGCCAAAAAATAGGCCAGTCCTCTCGCCATGTGAAGAGTCGACAACCACATGGCGATGTCTCGAAAAACTTTAGCTTTTTTTCAAACTTCTGAAAATTTTTAGCTCCAGCAACGAGCTTCGAGTCGCGACGCGACGGTGACGAGCGATGCGTATAAATCTGTCAAATTTCTTTGATAGATTTTCAACTTTACCACAAAGGAATAAGGTTCATATTCAATTGGGAAATTTTGACAGGTTGGGGTAGCTTGATGTGCTGGCCTCTGTACCAAGCGTGAGTCTCTCAACGAGTGTCCTGTCCGCCAAGCGAGCGTCACCGAGCGAGTACCTACTCTCTATGATAGCTCATGTTGCTTCGACAAACGAGTACTTGCCGGCGGGGTGTGAACAGTCAGCGATCAATTTTTACTTACACGCTCTGGAATGAAGGTACTTATACGGAATCTGTAATTTTTTTGTACAAAGGCCAGCACATCAAGCTACCCGAAACTGTAAAAATTTCCCAATCAACTTTGAACCTTATACTTTAGCGATGAAGTTGAAAATCTATTAAAGAAATTTGACAGATTGTAGTAGCTTGATGTACTGGCGTCTGTACGTTTGTTGAGCGAGTTAATCGCTTATAGTTAGTCGCTTCCTCATAGGTGGTGGAATAGGTGCCACTAGGCCTTATTTATGCTCAGTAGACCACTAGACCGCGAGGCAGTCAACTAACAAAGTAACGGATATTTCAAAATATAATTCATAATCATAATTAGCCAATAATGTTCCCACTGCTGAGGCACAGGCCTCCTCTCAGTGAGAGGGAGTGGGCCGTAATCCACCACGCGGGCCCAGCGCGGGTTGGTAGATGTCACATGTCTTCGAAGTTTTGCTTCTAGGACATGCCAATTTCCTCACGATGTTTTCCTTCACCGTTTTGAGAGCAGTGGTGATGAAATAATTTACACAAAGTACCTAAAGCGCCTGTCTGGATTCGAACCTATGACCTAACAACTCGTAAGTCGCGGCCGATACCACAAATTTAATAAATTAACCTCAATACCTTTTAACTGCACATCATCCGTCACAATTTTCTCCCTCTCTTCTCTCTCTTCTTTATTATGCTTTCTCCCATCAGTAATAAAGAAAGGCATGTCAGCAGTGAAACCTCTTCTCCTCCCTCTTTTATTTTTATTCCTAATATATCTGTGCGTAGTTTGTTCAAGTTCATAATCGTAGTCGTTCTTCTCTCGCATTCTTCTGGCTTTCTTTCTCTTCTTCGTCTTCTCTTCTTCTGAACTTTTAGGGTGGGAGCGGTGTCGGTTTCTAGGACGATGTTTGTAGTACATCTCGTATATTGATTTCGTTATCCCGTCGTCTGTGTCATCGATTACTGGTTCTGTGGATTTGGAGGACGGTTTTGAAAAAATTAAGTATGATATTTACGGGTGTGAATACATAAACAGCCTATAATGTTTCACTGCTGAGACACAGGCCTCTCAGTGAGAGGGAGTGGGCCGTAATCCACCACGCGAGCTCAGTGCAAGTTGGTAGATGTCACATGTCTTCGAATTTTTGGTTCTAGGAAATGCCGGTTACCTTATGATGTTTTCCTTCACCGTTTTGCGGGTAGTGGTGATGAAATAATTTCCACAAAGTAAAGCGCCTGTCTGGGTTCGAACCTACAACTCGTAAGTCGCGGCCGTTACCACTGGGCCACCACTTCTCTCAAGTAACATAAACATTAAACAGGACGGAGCTGGCGCCGTGGTAACGGACGCTTACGTTTAAATGATACATGATTTATTTTCTAAAAGATACAAATGGCTTTGAAGGCCGTGGCAAACCTTCTGTCCAACATTTTGATATTTTTTTCAAAATGGCGTCCTCAAATAAAACTTTCGTAACGCTTACGTCACGCGTTCGCCAGCTTACTCCCCAAGTCAAGCGTGTGTAAAGAAGTTTCACTTCAAAATATTTTCTTTTGCACTTAGTGTGCTTTGTTGTAGGTAAGGTTGTCTAAATTGTAGTTGTATTGTAGCTTTATTGTTAACCATTAGTAGTGTTTAGTTTTTAGCGCGTAGCTTTCCGACCTACACGCGGGCGAAGCCGGGGGCAAAAGCTAGTATATATATTTTTTATGTTTGTTACCTCAGAACTCCGTTATTTATAAACCGATATGCAAAATCCTTTTTTTATTTGAAAGGATATAGGTACTTACTTACTTTCAGATTAAGTGAAAAATAACTTTAATTTCGGAAGTCGGTGTAAAAAAACGAAAATGTGAACCCAACGACACAGACTTCCGAAATTAAAGTTGTTTTTCACTTGTAGTGTTTTTTTTTTTGGAAGTCGGATGTTTTTATTTGTAAAAAAGTTTTCGATCCTAAGACCAATTCTTGTAATTTAAAACGTTCAAAATCTAGTCGCAGTCTCATCTCGGCGACAAACAAATGTCAAAAACTTGTCAAAATATAGGGAAATTAGAGGTATTACGAGAATTGCCCCTCCTAACATATTTCATTTCTATTTTTTCTCTTTTGCTCTAGGTACTACTTGTATAAATAAAAAACTCACCATCCTGCTTAGTCCTCTTCAGACCTTTCGCCCCCCGTTTTCTAGGTGACCTTTTCTTTAAATTAGAAGAAAAATCTTCCTCAGAAGACACAACTTCCTCGGTTTCATACCCCCAATTCGGTGTCAGCTTACTGGGCTTCATTCTACTCAAGAAACCCAGTCTGGGAGTCTTCTGTGTAACTAAAAACTTGAATTGCTCTGGGAATTTCGTAGTTTCATTCACTCCCAAGCGGGTCGTAAATCCTAGAGTAGATACAGTTGGTAGTTCAGTTGTTTCGTTGAATCGAATGTCATCAACTAAAGTGTCGTTGATGATGTTCTCCATGACATTTTCTGTCATGTTGACGGAACGTTTCTTCCTATCATAGTCTGCATACACAGGCATTTTGATTTTCGAGCGGGATTTATCTGAGAACCGGGGGCGGACGTATTTTTTGCGGGAATATTCATGGTCCTCGTCTGATATGTGGCCTGTGGGGTTAAAGAAATAAAGGTTAGTCTTTTTGGCTTGTTAGTCTTTTTGGGCCATATACTCGCCCGTAACGGACGAATCGTCACTTTTAAATAATATTTTATTTTTTGTATAGGTGACTCTCACGAAGTTAATTTATTTGTGGGCAAGTCGACAACTCCAGAAATATGTATACTTAAGGCAAATGGCATATTTTTAATTTAGAAAAAATAATATTATTTTAAGTATAGTCCTCTTGTAGCGCAGTGTGTAGGGATACGTTTCCTCACCCCCGGCATAATACGTATCGGGCATCTCTCTCTCGCAGGCACTGGACGGCTGGCATGAACGCTTGAACTGCTAAATATCGTCCAATTTTTGTTCTTACAAAAATAAATAACTACTTATATAAAAATCTTCCTTACCCAGCGCTAGAAAATATTAAAACCTATCTTTTGATATACCTATTACTTGATGGTTTCGTAATATAATTTTTTATTAAGAAATGCGTTCGAAATATCGATTTAGTGTCATCGTTGCGATTTTTTTTTTATCGAGCCAACTATTAGCAATTACGTTTCCGTCTTTAGTCAGCGCTTGACCGTATGTTCAATTTTGTTAAAAATATTTTTATTTTGCGCAATATTTACAATGGAAATAAATATCGGAAATAAACCTCGCTTTAAAGTGACTGTTCGCCCGTTTCAGGTTGAGTAAATTCATGCAAATCGACCAATAAGCCGTCTTTTTCTACTATGACAGTACAAACACAATAGACGGAGACAAACACTCCTTTTGGGCTTTTTCACAGCAGTCGGATAAAATCAAAATCAAAAGTCACATAACCAAATTATTCTTTTGACGTGAACACGTCTTTAAAATTACTTCCATAGTGGGGGGCAAGTCAAAACAACCAATGATAACAAAATCGGGGGATACAGTTTGGTGTTGCAGCTTCATCTCCATCATCTGTATCCTAAATTCAATTACACCATTGGATAGCTAAAGGATCAAAGAATTCATTACGGTAAGTGAGGACTGTGACGCATCGCGCGGTGGAGAGGGAAGCGCCGCCATTTTTTTACGTAAAAAATGTTAGACGTCAAGAAATTATTCTATTTATGCTTTATTGGTCATAGGTCGCAAGGAGCGTGGAGTCGGTTTGAACCCCGGGATGGGTAAATTGTTATTGGGCCAGCAAAAAAACATCCCTCTCTCTCACTTTCACATTCTCAGACACTCACACGGACACACACTCACAACAAAATACACGCTTTTCTAAACTAGCCTTGTAAACCGACATATTTATTTCTGCTCATTCTCACTTTTGCAACATTTTTATTGTATTTGGGTATTTCAATTATAACATTCTCTGATACTACTGAGATTTCCTCGGAGTCAGGATTTGTGGACAATATAGGCTCTCCTCGTTGCTTACAATTTTACAAGGGACTTATAATCTTATATGGGAAAATGTTACCCGAAACTGTCAAATTTTGCCACCCGAAACTGTCAAATTTTCCCAATCGACTTTGAACCTTATGCCTTAGCAATAAAGTTGAAAATCTATTAAAGAAATTTGACAGATTGTAGTAGCTTGATGTGCTGGCGTCTGTACATTGCTAACTACCATTTCGGTGAAATTCAGGCATGATGTTAGGTTACCTACCAGAGTCTTTGTTTTCAGATGGCGCTTTGGAAGGTTTATCATCAGTTTCGTCAGCGTCTTCCGGCAGTATACCATCATCAGCTCCATTGTATACGTATCTGTAAACAGTTTGTGTGTCTAATGGTAATTTGTTTTTTTCTCAAACATGCTTGGAAATTTGAGCATTATTTTGACAACCTTCTTCGAGATAAATTGAAATTGCTGTATTGGCCATAAACACGCCACCAGCGGCCGGCAAAAGTTGTATTAAAATCCATATCTGTCGTGGTTTAGCGGCCAAATAAATTACAGAATAAACTCATATCTATCGTGTAATTAAAAAATGGAACGATCTCCGAAACATGGCAACCAAGGAGGTAACTTATCAAAGGTTTTATTTAAATTTCGAACTGGCTTGCCAATAGAAAGCTGTTTATTGAAAAAAAAAACAAAGGAAGACTTTAACTCGGGTTGTACATTCAACAACTGTATTTTCAAACATTTACACGTTCGGTCCGTCAATGCCTCTTTGGCTGGCCGCTGCAGTAATGTACTATTATTTCTGTAAGTCTTCTCTTCTTTTCGTGTCGATGGTTATTCGTTTTTTATGTTTATATAGTCTGAGCCCAGTGGCTTGTGGTTAAGTAATAACAGCCGCACGGGTCGATCGATCAGGTTAAGCTACGCTTTCCGTTGTTGGTCCATGGATGAGTGACCATCTTCACATACCAAGACCTCTCCGTGCCTCGGAAAGCACGTTAAGCCGTTGGTCCCGGCTGCCATTCGTGGATCTTTGACAGTCGTGGTCGTCAGAAGCCCGAAAGTCTGACAACCAGTCTTACCAAGGGGTATCGTATTACCCAGTAACTGGTTGTGGAGGTAAGATAGGCAGTCGCTCCATGTAAAATACTAGTATTCAGCTGCATCCGGTTAGACTGGAAGTCGACCTCAACATAGTTGGGAAAAGGCTAGGCAGATGTGTCTGAGCCCAGTATGTGGCCACGTTGATTGCGGCATCAGTGGCATTCTTTAGGTCATCCGAGGTGCAGGTGAACGGGCACTCAGGACACTCCAGCAAGTGGGGCATGGTCTGGTCAGGAGCACCGCACTCGCATTGGGTGCTGGATGGTTCTGTAATCTCCTACTTTAACATAGAATTGAATCGAATACTCTTTATTATGTATGTACACCATAAAAATTACAGACATTTTAGAAACTTTACAATGCGTGACACAATGGGCGGTCTTATCGCTAAGAGCGATCTTTTAAAGACAACCTTTGGATGGATTAAAAAGGGGAAGCACAGACAAATACTGTAGGTACTCTGTGGTGTACCGTTTACGCAATACAATAAATCCAAACTAATATTATAAATGCGAAAGTAACTCTGTCTGTCTGTCTTTCTGTCTGTCTGTCTGTCTGTCTTTGCTTCACGCCTAAACTACTGAACCGATTTGTGTGAAATTTGGTACAGACATAGTTTGGAACTTGAGAAAGGACATAGTATAGTTTTTATTACAAAAAATATAATAAAAAATAAAATTTATTCCGGACATACAGCGCCATCTATTGGTCAAGAGTCGGCATCAATTCAGTACTGACAATTCATCGGAAAAGTGTAAATAAATAGTAAAAAGGTATGAAAATATAATATAATACAACTTTTAGTACAAAGAAAATGCTCTAACGGAGTATAGATAATTCTATTAGTACTATATGTCGAGTTGGTGATCGCGCAATGGTGTCGATCGTTACACGAGTTCGGTTCATGTTATTGTTTTAATTCATCGGAAAAAGTAAATAAATAGTAAAAAGGTATGAAAAAAATAATATCAATATAATAAAACTTTTAGTACAAAGAAAATGCCCGAACGGAGTATAGATAAATAATCCGAGTTGTCACTATGCTCGATAGATGGCGTTGGGATCGAAATAGATCGCGCTATGGTTTCGTTACACGCATTTGGTTGGGTATCGGCCGAGCGCTTCGGTACGGTCGTGCAATTGTGGATTGATCGTTTCGTAAATTTAAAATTTTTGAAGAGTTCCCTAGAATATCTTCCACATTTCATTTTTGAAGAGATCCCGCAAGATCGGGAACTATGTGGGTAAAACCAAAAATCTGCCGGAAGTCACTATTCCACGCGAACGAAGTCGCGGGCAAAAGCTAGTACATACATAAAGTATATTATACTAATCTAAATAAATATATGCATATAATATTAGTAAACATGAACAGGAGCAAAAAAAAATATAATGATGATGTTTAAGGAGAGAGGAAGTGCTTTTACATATTGTGTCTGCAGCAGCAGACTTGGCTTGCTTGAATCGATTGACAGCTTTCTATAAAGGCCACTGCAGATCACTCCCGGGGTCCATGCTCCTACCCTTTAGTGGCAATAATATCTCCGAGTGCCAAAAGCACTTATTGGCAATATAATCTAGGCTCTACAGTTGGCAATATTCCTCTCACCTGGTGCTCCAGTCCATCTGCCTGGCATCGTCCAGCCACTGGTTAGCAGCTAGCGTCGTCTCTCTGACCATCTTGATGTTCATTTGTAAGAATATCTTCCGTAACTCCACTGTGATGTGAGTAGGTTTAGCGTTGTAGTCATCTGGGCCATCCGCTTTGTCTGTCCTGTAGCGTTCTGGAATAGAGAGAAAACATTTACTTAAAAATAAAGTTACTTTTCTCAAAAAGTTCACAATTTATCGCCAGTTTACAATCACGCGAGATCCATACTAATATTATACATGCGAAAGTGTGTCTGTCTGTCTGTTACCTCTTCACGCTTGAACCGCTGAACCGATTTAGATAATATATTTGGTATAGAGATAGTTTGAGTCCCGGGAAAGGACATAGGATAGTTTTTATCCCAATATTCCCACGGGATCGACACTTATACGGGTGAAAGCGCGGGGCGCAGCTAGTAGATTATAAAAACAAAGTTAAAGGTCATCAAACTAACGGAATTCACAATCATACGGTGGCATGACATAGATTATGTTTTTTAAAAGTAGGTAGGTATTCTTGTTGGGAGACTGCCGAGGCCCAGAGTTATATTTTCAATGTGTTAAACAGTTTGGAGTGGTCGGCAAAAATATGATCGAAACGTAAAAGTTCAACCAAATGGGATAATTGCGTACAAACTATCAATCACAATGTGAATAAATATGAAGGATATTGCTAATCCATTGCTTCACATATGTTAGAATAATTTGTCTGCTCAACAAAGTAAATAACGCAATGAATGTTGTTGAATTGTCAAAAGCCATTCCTGCTGGTAGTGTGTTACGCAATTACCCCACAACTTGCCATTACTGTTTTCCTCTAGGGAGGACAGTCCAGACTTGTCATAATAACTTAGGTACCTCTAATCGGATTTTCCAGCGTATTTTCAAGTCGTAGCAGAGCTGTGCCAGCCTTCCAAGGCTCCAAAGTTAGCACATGGATGTGGCGGGGTAGACCGTGTACCTTTAGAAGTGAAAACTGTGAAAAAAAGGTGGCATTAATGATCCATTTTAAAAGTGCTGTCTTATTATCCACTCACAATATCATTCCCCCCCCTGACATCGTCTTAGATGTCCCAGAACCAATGATATTAATACGTCATTGCCCAGAACACATTTTTTCGGCGCGCCACGGGGCGCCTCGCTACTTTTACACGACTCGTACACAAACTATGGACCGCTGTCAAACTAATGAAGGTTATATTTCTGGCCGTCCTCCACTTTGTAGAGGGAGCAGTGGTGGTCCAGTGGTAACGGCTCCGACTTATGAGTCATGGGTTCGAACCCAAGCAAGCGCTTTACTTTGTGTAAATTATTTCATCACCACTGCTCTCAGAACGGAGAAAGAAAACATCGTGAGGAAACTTGGCATGTCCTAGAACCAAAATTGAATGACTAGAATTCATTAAATATCAATCAATGGGATTATATGCGTTTAGAGAGTTGTATTGATGACTTTCATCATCTGCCTAGCCTTTTCCCAACTATGTTGGAGTCAGCTTGCATTGTAACCGGATGCAGCTGAATATTAGTATTTTACATGGAGCGACTGCCTATCTGACCTCCACAACCCAGTTACTGGGTAATACGATATCCCTTAGTAAAACTGGTGTCAGACTTTCGGGCTTCTGACTACCCGTAACGACTGTCAAAGATCAACGAATGACAGCTGGGACCAAAGCTTTCCGAGGCGCGGAGGGGTCTCGGTATGTAAACATCACAGACCAACCGCGGCAAACGTAGCTTAATCTGATCGATCGACCTGTGGGGCTGTTATTTTAGCCACCATGACTTTAATGATTATAATTCTGTAGTCGTATTTAATTTTTTTACGGTTGCGAATCATATTTTAGTCAACGTACAACCTGACCTGCTAATTGCAAAAAACGTGAGAAAATTTTAATTTCGCGGGCTACCTAGCTCATCCCCCTTAACAGAAATTAAATCTAACTATAGAGGTAAGAGAAACAGGGTATAATGTTCACTTAACTTCTATAGAAAAAGGGAGGATCCTCCGACCAGCACGCGTAACGGAAGAATAGACAAAATGGCATAATATTGTCAATATTTCTGCAATCTGTCATTTTGTCTATTCGTCCGTCAACAAAACCCGTTTCTACGGCCGTTGTATCTATGCTAGTTGCGCGGTAAACTCTGCTTGCGAGATGCAGGATTTTGCGTGACGTCATTATGACGCGTTGTTCGCATGTGGCGTTGTAGATACCGCTACATAACCAACGGAGGTAAGTTCAATATTCATCTTCTTTTACTTTGATAGATAAAGAATATAATTGGAGAGATTCTACTCACTCTCTTGTTCCTGACATTCTGCCACTTCCTCCTGTTCAGCTTCTCACCCGAAGTAAGGAAGAGCCAAGGTTCGTACTGCCATCTCTTTGTGAATAAAGACATCCTCTCAGGGAAGGTTTGGTCGTCCACTGGAAAACAAATCACCATACACAATCATCATCCGTCTAGCCTATTCCCAACTATGTTAAGGTCGATAGTCTAACCAGATGCAGCTGAATTCGTGGATCTTTGGCAGTCTTTACGGGTCGTCAGTAGCCCGAAAGTCTGACAACCAGTCTCACCAAGGGTTATCGTATTACCCAGTAACTGGGTTGCGGAGGTCAGATAGGCATGTAAAATAACAGTATTTTACATGGAGCGACTGCATCTGACCTTCACAACCCAGTTAATGGGTAACACGGTACCCCTTGGAAGTTAACTAACTTACCATCCTGTCTATAATTCCCGAATAGAATTCTATGCTTCCCCTTGATAACCAGGCCGACTCCATAAGCTTCTTCATTTAGCGTTTCTTCTAGCCCAAAGCCATCATCAGTCATGAGGCGTCTGTGAACCTGAAAATAACCACCTTCGTTAGAATTTTCGACAGATCAGGAGTTCAAGAGCATTGGTGGTAGGAGCTGTGGTGGCAGGAGCTGTAGTGGCAGGTGCTGTAGTGGCAGGTGCAGTGATGGCTGCAGTGGTTGCAGGAGCAGTGGTGGCAAGAGCTGTGGTGGCAGGAGCTGTGGTGGCAGGAGCTGTGGTATCGGCCCCGATTTACGACTTGTAGATCGTATTTTCAAACCCAGGCAAGCGCATTACTTTGTTTTGTGTAAATAATTGCGTCACCACTGCTCTCAAAACGGTGAAGGAAAACATTGTGAGGAAACCGGCATGTCCTAGAACCAAAAATGAAGAAATGTGACATTCACCATGCCGCACTGGGCCCGTGTGGCAGATTACGGCTCACTCCCTCTCGAAGAGAGGAGGCCTGTGTCCCAGAAGTAGGAAGTTACTGCGAAAACTACCTTACATCAATGTGCTGATTCACGGTCTTCACTCAAGAACAACTTGTACCTAAACCGTCATCGCGGCATCGGTTCTACGACTATTATGTCCAGCCCATTGCCACTTCAGCTTTCATATTCTGTGGGCTGTGATCACTAACCGGAGTATTCTGGTTATTAAACTTGTGGACCGGGTTAAGAATACAACAATCCGTTCCATCACTAAAATAACTGATGTCACTCGGAAAGCTGCCACGCTTAAATGGAATTGGGCTGGACACGTCTGCCGCATGTCAAACGATCAACGGACCAAACTTACGACTCACATCGTGGTAGGCCCAGACAGGAATGGCGGGATGAGCTGAACTCCTTTAATAAAGATTGGTACTTGGCAGCTCTTTACACGAATGGATAGAATAAGAAATGAGTACATAAGAGGAAGTTTGAAAGTGGCACCGGTAACTGAAAAGTTTTGTGCGAATCGGTTGTCATGGTATGGGCATGTGATGCGGAGGAATGAGGAAAATGTCGTGAGGAGAGTTTTGAGTATGAATGTCGATGGCTATAAGCGTAGGGGAAGACCAAGAAAATGATGGATGGAATGTGTGAATGATGATATGATTAGAAAGGGGGTGACTACCGAGATGACGTCTAATAGAGAGGTATGGAAGAAAAAGATATGTTGCGCCGACCACAAATAAATTGGGATAAGGGCAGGAGAATGATGATGACTTGGCAGCTCTGGACAGAGAGTGGTGAAAGGAGAGTAGGGAGGCCTTTGCCCTCAGTGGGACATAAATGCCTAATAAAAAATAAATAAAAAAGTGTCTAACCATAAGTTCCAATTCTCCATCATTAAAGGAGGTGCCTCCTTGAGTCCTGTCGACTAGGACACACATCTCTACGCTAGAATTGAGAGAGTGAATACAGATGCGAGATGTGACGGGGTAGTAGCAGGCCGCCACTGGTTTCTTCTGCTGTTGGCCTGGGAAAGTAAAATATATAATACTAGCATCTGCTCGCGACTTCGTCCGCGTGAAATTTCACCCTCCCCCATTCACCTTCTTAGGGGTTGAATTTCGAAAAACCCTTTCTTAGTGGATACCTACTCTTCACAAAGAACACACCCTCCAAATATGTCTCTAGGACCAGCGGTTTAGGCTGTGCGTTGATATATGTCAGTCAGGACTTTGAATTATATATATATATATATATCATAAATTATATTTTCATTCTCCAAGATAGGATAGTTTAGGGTAAGAGGCATCAAAATAAGTTGTTCGTCAACTCGTCCTACATGCCTGCGGCCCATTTGGGACGACTTGAAGAAAATCAAAACAAATTTTATTTTGGGCCGTAAGCATGTAGGACGAGTTGACGAATCACTCATCAAAATTGGCCCACTCTTCACTATAATTTTATGCATTTTTACCCAAAATAAGAAGTTGAAGTTTCCATTAAAAATGAACTCAAAGGTATTCTTTTAAGGAGACTACACCTTTGGAAGCATATTATTGTTATTTTACATAAGAGTTCCCTATAAAGGGTGGTCAAAAAGTCATGGATCAAACGAAATAGGGAGATAAAGGAGGTCATTTCCAACGCTTTAAAGTGAGTAATCATTTTTGGTAACGCTTCAAAATTTTTGGAAAAAGAAATTTTTTGTTGAAAGGAGATGTTTCAAAATGGGCCAGGTCTATGTACAGTAGCTCAAAAAAAGAGAAAAATCCGTAGAATCCGGGAAAAATACAGATAATTCAATTAAATTTATACTGTTGTGGGAGTGAATTAATATTTATCAATTATTTTTATCGACGTTCAATATGGCGTCTCACCGATTTAGTTACTCTGTGCTTAAAAACATTAACAGTAAACCATTGATCATAGAAAGAGACCTGTCAGCTGTCACAACAGTGTCACTTCACTTCAGAAATAATCATGTCAAACGTCATTAATCAATCAATATGACAGCTTACCGCCATGACGGGTTTTTGTTGTTTGTTGCAATTTCAACTGTAATTTCTTGTACCAGCAAACCAAGCCATTTTAAAGTAATTGGACAGTTGAGAACTGTTTTAAATTAATTTCCCTATGTTGAAGTATAGTGTACAAGGACCTGGCCCAGGTTCCATACATTTTGAAACATCACATTTGGCACAAATACAGTTGTGCCAGCGTCACGATGATGAAGAAGAATAAGGGATGAAAATTTGTATGGAATTTTGTAATTTTTGCCGATGGAAAATACCATCAGCACATGGCTTGTATAATAGTAACTCACTAGTTGATTCGTTCCAGCAGGTCCTCCTCATCATCTGCCTTGAGTTGGAGTCAGTGAAGAACTCTCCGTTGTTGGAGACGTTTGTGGAGAACAGGCTCACCACCTCCTTGCCGAGGTCCGTCCTCAAGATGAAGGCAATGCAATCAGTACCATGGAAGTTCCTCCGCAGTAACTAATTCTACGTCTATGTTAAATAAAGTATATAAAGGAAATATGACATTTCAAAGAAAATGATGACCCGCAGTGCTACAATCAAGGAGATGGAAGCAAAACTAAGAGCTGCCTTGAAGGAGCTAGAGGTTTCTGAAGCGATGTGTAAACAGCTGCTCCGTGAAAGGGAAGACAGTGAAATGGAAGTGGAAAACATTATTTTAAAGAACACCTCCCTCAAGAATGAACTGTCTCAGCTACACATGCAACACATGGACTTAACTGACCAGCACAGTCAACTACAACACGCAGTGTCAACATTTCAAGAGTGCAGTGACACCTACGAATTGGTATTGAACCGAAATAAAAGAGGGGGTCATGGGGCACCAAACAATTCGTCCGGGTCGCTATCAGTGGGAAAAGTGCCTAAAAGGCTGGCGTGTACAGTCAGATTTGAAAAATGATTTGCATTTCATAGCCCAATTCTTGAGGAAGGTTTGTATAGGTTACTAGCCGCTGCCCGCGACTTCGTCCGCGTGAAATCCTATCCTAACTAAAAGTTTTTTTTTTTCAAAAATAAATGTAGCCTAAGTTACTCCTTATTACATCAGCTATCTGCCAGTGAAAGTCCCGTTAAAAACGGTGCAGCCGTTTCAGAAATTAGCCGGAACAAACAGACAGACAGACAGACAAAAATTGTAAAAAATATTTTGGTATATGTACCGTGTATACATCCATATGCATTTAGTAAAAAGCGGTTAGTTTAATATTAAAAACAGACACTCCAATTTTATTGATTTGTATAGATTCAACATCACGCGATGAAAAGAGAATGAAGCTGAGCAAAAAGAAAAAAGTCAAGTAATGTGATGCGCCGGGGTAAGTTAGGAGCCGAAATTTTGCGGTTGAAGTCGCGGGCTGATGCTAATATACTATAGATATTATGTAGATGCAACTCATAAAAGGCCTACGTCAAGCAGTGGACTAATATGGGCTGGATTGATTACCCTACTGGATCCTTACCCAATAGGAATGGGGCCTATTATCCACTCCAGCTCCACAAACTCCTCACCGCGGTACAGCCTGATGATCTGTGTGATCCAGTCGCTGAACCTCTGGCGGATCTCTTTGACTAGGGAGCCTCTGATCGTGTGGTAGGTTACTTTTTCAGTTACCTGGAATAGGACTAGTATTAGCCAAGTACCCTCGTTTATAAGGATAAATGCAGATCGCTTGCAGGCCGAAAATTTTTAATAAGCTACTGCGAATGACATAAAAGATTTAAACTTAACTCAACATGAAACGTTTATTTTCTCTTGACTGTACTTACCTGTCAAAAAGAGTAACCTAGCATAAAGTGGATAAGACAAAGTTTAAAACAGAAGACGAACTAGCAGGGGATCGAGGAGGGGGGGGGGGGGGTGGAGGGTGGATCTTAGGGGATCAGACCGGAGTACATGATTTAAACGCAGCCTAAATATTTTTTAAATAGACAAATGCTACTATATCATTGACGAATTTCTTGCTGACAAAATGTCTTGTGACTGATCCTGTATTTATGTAATATTCCTATCTCATCTATCTGCCTAGCCTTTTCCCAACTATGTTGGGGTCGGCTTCCAGTCTGACCGGATGCAGCTGAGTACCAGTATTTTACATGGAGCGACTGCCTATCTGACCTCCACAACCCAGATATTGAGTAATACGATACCCCTTGGTAAGACTGGTTGTCAGCCTTTCGGGCTTCTGACTACCCGTAACGACTGTCAAAGATCCACGAATGACAGCCGGGACCAACGGCTTAACGTGCTTTCCGAGGCACGGAGGGGCCTTGGTATGTAAAGATGGTCACCCATCCACGGACCAACCGTGGCAAGCATAGCTTAACCTGATCGATCGACCCGTGCGGCTGTTATTACTTAGCCACAAGCCCCTCAATATGTAATATATATATAGGAATATTTAATATATATATGTAATATTCCTATCTAAAGACTTAATTTAATAGAATTGTATCGTACTTATATAATTTTTTAATATTGTTAAATTAATAGTGTATAGTGTAATAAAGGGTAGATTTTGAGTTTCTATAAAATAATCTGTAAGACCTGTTTAAATATCACAAAAAATCGCACTATAGTACGCGCGGACCCAGTTGGCCGCGCCTTAGGTATGCGAGCGGTGGGAGCGCGGGGCGGGGGCGCATTACTCACTCTGGTACGTGCGTGCGTTGCGAACCGTCGCCTCACTCCTGTCCCCCCCTCAGCGGCCAACTAGTTCCGCGCGGACTTAAATAAATACTTTGACTTTGCGTTTCTTCGCCGGGAATCGGGCTGCTCGCTTGAAGCGCGCGGTCGGCGTCATCGTAAAATTGACTGTAATGTAGTTGATTTAAAATCCTAACTTGAATGAGAAGTTGTTTGCTGTGCCGGAGCGGTGCTGTTATAATGAGTGATAACGTTGAAACTCTACATCACTTACAGGAATAGGCCTCTGTCGATCAGGCCTGAAGCTGTAGGCCCCCGACTGCAGAGTCTTTTGGCCCTGAGCATAGTAGAAAAAGTTCTGCGAGAGGTCGATCCTGACCCCGTCGACGTGTTGGATGGTTTCAAGGAGTCCGGTGGCTTTGTTCACAGACACTTTGAGGTACTGGTGACAAAAAAAAAAACATATCATATTAAACTATCGATTGGTGCCATAAAAGTACAGGATGCTATTTTTTCGGATTTCAGTCGATTCGATTCCGGGGTGTGGCAAGCGTATTTTCAAAAATCTTTAAATGCAGTTTTGTTTCTTTTTAAAAATAAGGAATGTTTCCTTTGAGTAAAATTTGCTGTCTTCAGTATTTAGAGTACTTTCCCTCCAGGTACGCTTCCAAAATTCCATCCTGTATATACGCGGTAAACTCTGCTTGCGCGATGCAGGAATTTTCGTGACGTCAGTGTGATGCGTAATTCGCATGTGGCGATGTAGCTGATGGCTGATCATAAAAAATATGTAATTAAAAAAAAACCCACTTCTACAATCTATTGGACCTGTCAAAACAAATCATATGAGCCCAAAAGACCCCGGGTTTTCTAGGAGTTTCGAGGGGTTTACTAGTAGCCACTGAAAACTTCCACTATCTACCTCCTGACTCCATCATCAGATCAGCTCCAAGATGCCAAATTATAGTTTTGTCATCCGAACTACATATACACACAAAGTTTCATTTCGATACGACAATTAGAAGTAGGTTAAAATTGACTTCTAAAATTTTATTACATTGTTAGTTAAGTGAAGCTAATAAAAGCGTGTTAAAATAAGATTTTGGGATGAAAGTTTTATTTATTAGTCCTTACCTCATTAGAAATGAAGGGAATAATTTCTTGTTCAGAGTCTAATTTTCCTGGCGCTGCTTTTGAGTACTTTTTGGCAAATTCATTCTCCTCCTGTAAAAAAGTTGAGCTTTACAATTTATCTGATCGAATTGCAAATCTTAGACTCTGGCCAACGAAAGCTGTCCAAGAAAAAAGGTGGCAATTTAAAAAAAAATCAAGAGCTATTAACCCTGACTATACACTGCGTAAACGGAGTTAATACTATTTTTATAATTCAAGAAATATCATGTATCAGTATTTCATATTTATACAGGGTCAAATTAAATAAGCTAGCGAAACTCTGCAGACGTGATGGGTATCGATATCTAAACACGATAAAATAAAAATATAAAATATTAATAATATTCAGCCTTTATTGTCCTACTGCAGCGCAAAGGCCTACCTTTCCTTTTTTCACTCACTCGACCATCATCATCTGCCTAGCCTTTTCCCAACTATGTTGGGGTCGGCTTCCAGTCTAACCGGATGCAGCTGAATACCAGTATTTTACATGGAGCGACTGCCTATCTGACCTCCACAACCCAGTTACTGGGTAATACGATACCCCTTGGTAAGACTGGTTGTCAGACTTTCGGGCTTCTGACTACCCGTAACGACTGTCAAAGATCCACGAATGACAGCCGGGACCAACGGCTTAACGTGCTTTCCGAGGCACGGAGGGGTCTCAGTATGTAAAGATGGTCACCCATCCACAGACCAACCGCGGCAAGCGTAGCTTAACCTGATCGATCGACCTGTGCGGCTGTTATTATTTAGCCACGGACCCCTCACTCGACCCTGAGCCAATAATGACCAATCCCTCATATAGGCGTCAAGTTCGCCTCGTTCTCTACGCCTGGGTCTTCCGCGATGCCGTTAGACTTTTCCAGGGACCCAAGCTGTGGTGATCTTAGCCCACAATGTATCCGATATGCGACAAACGTGTCTGGCCCAGTCCTATTTGAGCTTGACTGCTTTTTGGGTGACGTCTGCGATTTCTGTCTTGGAGGGCAGTACCGTGTTCCGTATCCGGTCGGTAAGTCGAACTCCAAGTAGTCCGCGCGGAACTAGTTGGCCGCTGAGGTGGCGACAGGGGAGAGGCGGCGGTTCACAACGCACGTACCGAGTAATGCGCCCCCGCCCCTCCGTCCCACCGCTCACATACCTACGGCGCGGCCAACTAGTTCCGCGCGGACAATAACTCCAGTATTTTATTAACTTTTGTTGACTAATTTAGTTATGAGAAACTCACCAATTGATCTCTAACAGGGGCGATGTAGTATGCAGTAAATCCAAGAGGTGGTATATTCTCAGCTTCGAAGCACAACTCCTGGATTGCTGTAGAGGATCTACCGGGCAGGTTGATGATAGCTGCTGGTAGAGGCAGGAGCTGGTATTCCACCTCCTCATCTAAGAGTAAGAATCGTAAATATCATGAAACTTCCAGGCATAATTTGGCCTATAACAATAAATATATAAAAAATTCCCGATAATAAAGTCTACAATGCTGATAAAAGGGTGAGATTTGATAAATATTAATGTAAAAATCCAAAGGTTTTCTATATCGCAAAAAAATCAAAGACATGTGACATTGCCAACCCGCACTGGGCCGCGTGGTATATTACGGCCCACTCCGTCTCACAGAGAGGAGGCGTGTGTCCCAGCAGTGGGAACATTATATTCTGATTATGCCCTTGCCTACCCCTATGCGAAGTGATTGAAAAAAACAAAAATGGGTCATAACTTTTGAACCGTAAAAAAATTCACCGACATTCTCAGGGTTAAAAAGTTTGGAAATGACCTTGCTCACGCCCCTATTCGATTTGATCCATACTTCCAGGGACACCCTGTAGAGAGGAGATGAAATAAAGGTGAGCTTACCATTAAAATCCCTGATTGAGTAATGCAGAGCGATGGCTGGAAGCCTAACGTGGTGGTATGTCTTCACGCTGAGAGGGTTGTAGACTACGAGAAGCATGGATTCTTGATTCTCTGTGAACTGGAATGAATGCACAACATCATTTAACTCAGCCTATCGCAGTCCACTGGACATAGGCCTTTCCTAGGCTGCGCCACAACACCCTGTCCTCCACCTTCCGCATCTAGTCCCTCCCAGCCACCATCTCAAGGTCGTCGGTTGGTTACTATTGTTTACATTGCATTTGTATGGAGTAGGTGCCAGAACTACATAGGGAAAAAATAAATAAAAACACTTTTTTATAAAAAGATGTAGACAACAAACTCCTCATCTACAACTCGGTCCTTAAACCATTACGGACCTACGGGGTCCAATTTTGGGGCGTTGCTAGCAAAACTAACATACTCTGCCTACAAAGAGTCTAAAATGGTATCCTGAGATCCATAGTAAACGCACCTTGGCTTGCTAGGAGCGACGAAATCAACGACTATCTACTGTAAGGCAGTAGATGGCGCTCGAGAACCATCATGAAGTTGACAAGTGCGAAGATAGCAACACGCGAGCGGCGCGCCTAGCTGGCATATTGCAATGAGCCTTACGTTCTCTTTTCTGGCGGACACCGACGGCTTAACATCTACCTAACTTTTGTTGTACTACATAATGTGTATTTTTAATTAAATATTTATTTAAACTTTTACTTTGTTTTTCTGAGCTCTTATCCTACAAATGCCAACAGTAAACTATGAAATCGAGCGATACAAGGAACAACACGGCACGCCTAACCTTGCGTTCAAACGCACTCGTTACTGAACTGTTAAATCCGACAGCGGTGGTGAAGAGGCTGAAGAGGAACCACCGTCTATAAGTGGGAGGCGCAGCACTCGCTGCTCCACCACAACGCCATTTCGTCGTGGAACATATTCGCTAATGGTCTAACGACCGATTGCAAATGGAACGAAAAAAGGAAAAAAAAAAAAGATTTTTGGAACGAAGTTCTTTATCGGAGCTTGCGGTATGAGAAAACTGGGACAAATCGTCACGTAACGAAAATGCGTTATGCCCCCCCCCCTTTTTTTTTGGTTGGGAAATCATCTAATGACTCCTCCCGCTCTGGGTGGAGCGGAAGGGAGTGTCAGACTCTTACTGACTAAAACCCACCCGTGTTCCTTCCTCCCTCCATGCGACTTTTTATAACAAATAATAGAGGGAGGCAGAGGGAGAGCGATAGTTTTCATAGTTTTCGAAGGTGCTGAAACCGATAGGACAAAATGAAAATCTAAAAATTTTAAAATTTTTAGCCGCCATCTTGGCTTTTTATTCTGAACTTTGTTCCTGCCGGGGATCCCCCGACCCGATACGTTTTTTGTATGAATTATTTTTTGGACATGCCGTCTGTCGGTTGTTTTAAATAAGTAAAAATAACTTACTCTACATTGGCTCATGTTTAACTGATGACAAATCACAAACTGCTGGTTATTCTTCGTTCTGCGACTTCCACCCCATGTAGGTGTTAAATAACTGGAAAGAAGAAGACATCCACATCACGCATATATTCTTCAAAGAGATAGACAGAAGTGTCAATCAATCTGCCTAGCCTTTTATTTATTATTTATTTATCCATTTATTTCAGGCATCAAGGCCCATATAAAACACATACAATACAATATTAATATAACCCAACTACGGTGGGGTCAGCTTCCAGTCTAACCGGATGCAGCTGAATACCAGTATTTTACGTAGAGCGACTGTCTATCTGACCTCCACAACGCAGTTACTGGGTAACACGATACCCCTTGGTAAGACTGGTTGTCAGATTTTCGGGCTTCTGACGACCCGTAACGACTGTCAAAGATCCAATAATGACAGCCGGGACCAACGGCTTAACGTACTTTCAGAGGCACGGAGGGTTTCGGTATGTAAAGATGGTCACCCGTCCACGGACCGACCGTGGAAAGCGTAGCTTAACCTGATCGATCAACCCGTGCGGCGGTTATTACTTAGCCAGCTCGATAGACAGAAGTGTATAGTACCCATTTCGGCTTCGCCCTCGTGGATGTGCTATCGGGAGAAAAAGTAGCCTATGTTCTTTACCAGGATGCTATCTTTCTCCTTGCCAAATTTTATCAAAATCCGTTCAGTGGTTTAGGCGTGAAAAGGTAACATACAGAAAGACAGGCAGACCTGTTTGTCTGTCATTCTGTACTTTTGAGTCTATTATAATTATGTATTATACCTATTTGTCTGTCTTTCTGTACTTTCGAGTTATGTATTATACCCAGTATATTATAGTATGGAGTATGGAGCAGAGGAGGCCCAGCAGGCGCTTTACTTTGTGTCAATAATTTCATCACCACTGCTCTCAAAACGGTGAAGGAAAACATCGTGAGGAAACCCGCGTGTCCTAGGACCAAAAATTCGAAGACATCTGACGTCTACCTTAAGTTTTGAGTTGAGTTGCACGATTTCTGACAAATGTGTGCACTGAATGGATAGGTCCACTCAATCTGGGTGGTTCTTTCCTCAAAAGACCATCTCAGACATCGATCTACATGGTCTTCATATAACCTGACCAAGATTATGTCTGGACTTGATTGATGTGTTCGTGCAAACCTACTTACAGAAATAAAATCATTTATCATTTACCACCCCGCACTGGGCCCAGGTGGTGGATTACGTCCTACTCCCTCTCGAAGAGAAGAGGCCTGTGTCCCAGCAGTGGGAACATTGTAGGATGATTATGTTATAGATGAAACATGCTAAGACATACCTGAGCAAACTAGAGACTTTCTTGGTACACACATCGATGGCTTCGCTAAGGATTCGAATGAAATCGAATGTCACGTGCTGTTGGCTCGTACCTATTAAAAGAAAGATGAGGTGAGTTCAGATAAGTTTTTCAAATAATAACTGGTTTTTTTTTTATTACAGGATGAAATTGAATAGGTCCTCCAAATTAAAATATCTAATTCAACGTGTCAAAAAGAAAATTTAGAGCATGTCATGCACACACGTGCGCGTAGGCAAGCGATTTAGCAACGTCGTCGGACGCCCTTTTTTTCGTAGGAACGAACGGTCAAAATTGGGTAAATGTTCATCGAATCGCGTTGCCAACTTGCTTCATTTTGTGAACTCTGCGATGAATAGATTGCTTATCGGGCGCGCGCTAAAATTGATACTTTAATTTTCTTATTTGTTTTGAAATATTTTTTTTTTACTGGAATGCCGATAATTCGTGTATACTTCTATCTAAAGGCTGATTTTTCAATCGACAGATAATTTTTATTCGTGGAATAAAATTGACGTCTGACAGATTTTTTATGAAATACTGTCAAAAATTCTAAATTATTGCTCGGATAAAATTACCTAGCGTTGAAAAAATCAACCCTAAGACGAAAATAAAAACAAATGCATGTTATTATTATCCTTTATTTCATTATTTACATATAAATTATATTTTTAAATATTAGCATATAAAATATAGAAAAACATTTAAAAATATAAAAAATAGTAGCCCACCGGTATCGGGAACAGGGTCCAAACTACCGGCGGTCAGGGCTCCAGAGAGAGGAACCTCATTATTATTATTATTATTATTTATTTATTCAGATAACAGAGATCCATTGGGTTAGTAACAATAGTCTTAACTTATGTTAGTACTTAACTAATAACACAGACAATGTACAGGTGACAAGTGACCTTACCAACGGGCTGTCATGTCTCCCGGCTATAGCGCATAGAATGCTGTTAGGGCTACCACGGAGTCTATTTAGCAGCGAGGCCGCTCTCTTACGCCGTACAGCATTGAAGCAGTCGGTACGTGCCTCAGCGAACATAGATGACGCGCTACAGAATCGAGGCAGACGCAACAGCACTCTAAATGCGTTGTTATACTGGATCCGCAGAGCATTGTAGGCCTTTTGGGTGTAGCTGAACCACAGGCTCCCCGAGTACAGCGACATGCAATATGCTTTAAACAGCGTTATTTTGACCGCCAGTGTACATCGGAAAAACCGGCGGGTCAGCATATTAGCCCGAACCGTTAATAGACACTCACGTGCCGAAGGATACCTCACTGCAATACATCGCGGGCTGCTTGGGAGTTACATTGATGCTTGACATGTACTTGCATGTTTATTAGCACGCATTTGTTTTACACGGAGGTGATCAGGTGACATCGTGGTAGCGAGAGAGGTATCACAAAGAGGCATCTTCGGCATAATTACCCTAAATGTTAACTAAATCTTATCCTGAGAATTGGAGCTCTCTAACATTCTTCTTCTTAGCGTGTCGATAGCAATCTAAATGGACTCGGCCCACAATTCGGCTACTTGTTTGGCGCCATCACCAGCGTCCATCAATTCCTGTAACGTGCAGCTGACAGGACACGCAGGGCACGATATTATGTGTCTCATTGTTTGTGGAACAGCACCACATTTACACTCCAACGCGGAGTCGTCTATAAATCTCCACCTGAACAGGTTTTCCTTGCTTCGGCCAACCTGGGTCCGGAGTCTGTTTAAAGACTTCCAGGTTACCCAAGGTAACCCATGTCCAAGTAAGAGGTCTTCAGCGGGTAGAACGAACGGTTTGGGTAAGGAAGTACTGTCTTGCCAATCCAGGCCGAAGCTATGAAGGTTTGGAAATACGACGAAGCGCTTCTAGAAAAGAATGGTAGGTAGTGCCCCTGCTTTTTGTTTTTGGCGTCTTGATACTACCGTGCCCCCAGATGTGTTCCATGAAAGCTTTTAAAGAGGAAATGCGGTCGGAGAGACTTTTGAAAAAACATAAGTAAAAAGTCATAATTCGAGGTTTGGCTCTCGCCTATTTACTCCTCCAATATTGGACCAATTTAAAAGATATTTCATAAACTGAATAAGAAGGATATTTACTGTGTCCCTATGTTTTTCTTTTTTCATTAATAGTTGCCAAATTTATATACTAGGCCTCTGTTGACAGCGGTTTGAATCGGTATTTTTTGAGGGTTCTAGTACTTATAAAAATAATATATCATCAAAAAGGAAAACAAGAGGGACATACAAGTAGTTAACATTTGTTTTTCAGTAAAAAACCACTGCTTTATGGTCATTAACCAGAGAGAAAGCAGACGAGAGCGTTTCTATGGTGAAAAGACCACCCGCATTTCCTCTTAAGCATATCTAGAGCCATATGTGTATGCTTGATAGTAGATAGGTATTGACATACCTGTAATGGCATCATGATGCAGTACCAGGCTCACAGCATGTCTTAGGAGATGTAGCTCATAAGAGTCTCCGAGACGAGCGATCACTGTCAGCTGCTTCACTACCTGCAAATATGCATTATTTATTTAAACTTTTCGCACACAAAAAAGCTAACAAAGAGGACTTCATGCCTTAGGCATTCTCTACCAGTCAACCAAGGGTGGTGAAGAGTTGTACTCGTAGCTCACCGTCCGATCAGGACCAGGCCCGTGCCGGACGGCGCGTATGTGTTCCACGCGCGCCTCAAAGAGATGTCAGCATAAAAGAAGGGACCCGTTAGGGCCGAAGCCTGCCGGGGTAGCGGGATTGTCCGAAAGGGTTACCGCTACCCCGGAACATAAAGGGCTAAGGAAGGAACACGGGTGGGTTTTAGTCAGTAAGAGTCTGCCACTCCCTTCCGCTCCACCCAGAGCGGGAGGAGTCATTAGATGATTTCCCATCCATAAAAAAAAAGGCCGGCCCAGAAAGAAATGGCGAGAAAAATATAAATAAGTAAGTAGTTAAAAAAGCGTGGCGCGCTTTTTGAATTCAATTTAATTGTTTTATAATTTTTTTGCGTGATTTAGTTTTTTTTTACTCTTACTTGCAAAAACACATGAGCTCTTCTAGCGAAGTATTTGAGGCTCGGTCTAGAGGAGTAGTACCCAGTCCAATATGTCATTGAATCACTGCCGTATGGGAGCAGGTCTGCCTGAAAAGCGTTAAAATAGATTAATATGACTTTTTTATTGAATGGCATTGCATGCATGGAGCTCTTGACCTCGATTACGCCTATCTTTAAACATCAAGACCCCTCCGTGCCTCTGAAAGCAAGGTAAGCTGTTGGTCCCGGCTGTCATTCGTCGATATTTGGCAGTCGTTACGGGTCGACAGAAGCCCGAAAGTCTGACAACTAGTCTTACCAAGGGGTATCGTGTTACCCAGTAACTGGATTGTGGAGATTAGATAGGCAGTCGCTCCATGTAAAATACAGGTATTCAGTTGCATTCACTTAGACTGGAAGCCGCAACATAGTTTGGAAAAGGCTAGGCAGATGATGATCTTGGTAAGTAGGTACTTACATGCTATTCGGAGTTTATTTGAACGCCTTTCTTAAATATTTACCTTTTCAGTATAAACAGCTTTTTCCCTTCTTCCGTACAAATAAATAGCTTTTAAATAACAAGATGGCGTTGAATAAAATATGTTGATATCTGACAAATTCGCCGGGTGCGTGTTGACGTGGCTGGAAAAGAAATATTTTGATAAATGCCTTAAAGGCAAAGCAAAGCAATTTCAACACTATACATATTTCTGCCGCGAAACATTTGCTGTATTCCGGTCTGGAGGGTATGCGTGGAATAACAAAAAAGCTACTACTGGTTATCTATAATAATATACAACATGTCCCGGAATAGGGATGACGACTAACTTTTTTTTCTTTGTCTATCAGGTAGATTATTAAAAAGTATTGGGCACGTATTTTTTCTTTTTTCACATAATCAAAACATTACAGAGATATATTGATTTGAAATGTCGCATGACGTCACATGTTGGTACAATTTTTACCTACACGTGACGTCACGAGCCCCCACTCCCAAGCTTTGAACACGCTTTATCTTTGTAATTTTTTGGTTGATTGACACAAGAAAAAATATGTGTCCATTATTTTTTGATAATTTAACTGACGGACTAAATAGAATTTCGTTTACTTTACCCCGTCGTCATCCCTATTAAAGCACACCACAAAACACCCCAGTTAGAATATTATGTTATAACTATCAGCGCCCCGCGGTTTCACCCGCATAAGTATCGATTCCGTGGGACTATCGGGATAAAAAGTATCCCACGTCGTACTCGTTACGGGTCGTCAGAAACCCGAAAGTCTGACAATCCGTCTTACCAAGGGGTATCGTATTACGCAGTAACTGGGTTGTGGAGGTCAGATAGGCAGTCGCTCCATGTAAAATACTGGTCTGCTGCATCCGGTTAGACTGGAATCCGACCCTAACATAGTTGGGAAAAGGCTAGGCAGATGATGTTAGGTGGAGTACTGGTACCCGCCTGAAACCGGTACCCAGGTACCTACCAAAATAGTAAGAACCGCTATGTACCGGTACAGAATCTGTACTTTTAGTACCGGTTCCAAGCCCTGCCTGATGCTGATGACTCACTTCATAAGCTTGTCCATGTTCATGAACCAGTTGGCTGCACTCTGGTAGGTGAAGTCTCCTCCCATAGTCACCATTATATTGTCGTGATCGTAGTATTTCGCCTGCCTTTCTATTTGGGCGATGAAGTCGTTCACCTGTGGACAAATGTTACTCACAATTCAGTAGTCCGCACAGCTGTATAGTACAAAAGTAATTAAGTTCCATTTTAAAATAAATAATTAAAATAAAGTCCTCCAGACCGTATTTCGGCCACGGCGGCCAAACTCGACGAGGAGTTGGAGACTAGCTTTTGGCGCGGAAGATATTATAGTGCACTAGTGTGCGCGCATTCATAGGCGCACTCCCTCTTCCCTCACTCTTATAGTCCGATGGGACGGCAATCTGACACGACCGGAGGGAGATCAGGCGCAGGACCAACGGCTTAACGTGCTTTCCGGGGCACGGGGGTATCACACCGCCAACTTCCAAACTCCGGGCTGTTACTAAGAAATTCCTAATGGAAAAACACAATAACATTTTTGCCCGACCCGGGAGTCGTAACCAGGACCCCACGCTCAGCAGTCGCGCTTGCGTCTACGAGACCAACGGGGCAGTTATAAGAAGGGGGCGGACCTGTCCTCAATAAACGAGAACAAAATTTTCGAAATTTCGTAGGTACTTTTATTTCTGAGAATTTTCTAATAGAGAAAACCCAATGACATAAACCCAGGACGCTTAAAACGTGTAGAATGATAAAATTACTAAGCGGAACTCCATCAGTCAGAAATCTCCAACACCCACATGGAGCAAAAGTTTTTGATAAAAAACGACCATTAATCTTGTTCTTCTCAGTGTGAAAAGAGGTCTTTGTCCTTCTCTCGCGTCTGCATGAAGTTAATTTCTAATGCCGTGGTAAAATAATAAGTCAATCAAAATATTAGTAGCGGAACTCAGGGTCCGATTACCTGTATCACAGCCACAACACATCATAATCAGCCTAGAATGTTCCCACTGCTGGGACACAGGCCTCCTCTCTTCGAGAGGGCGTCGACAGTAATCCACCACGCGGGCCCAGTGCGGGTTGATAAATGTCACATGTCATTGAATTTTTTCCGATATAGAAAACCTTTGAATTTTTACATTAATATTTTTTTTTTTTTTTTATTCTTCATTTAATTAGGGACTTTTATGACCGCAATGCGTATGACAGTCCCATCGTACCCTAAATACATACTGCTCCTTATTACATTTGGGCCATGAACCTGAACAGACACTTCGCATCCTCACCATTTATTTGGTTGAGACAGAATATTATGGAATGTGCCCATATCAAGTTGGTTCAACTTCAAGACCCCAAACAGATCACTTCTTTGAGACTCATATCGAACACATTCCATCAATAAGTGATGTAAGTCTTCCAGAACTCCACACTCCACACAATTAGGCGAGTTAGTTTTCTTCATCGTAAACGCAAACTTATTATATGGAATGTGTCCCGATCTAAGTCTATGAGCTGTAACAACTAATTTCCTACTTAACTGACTATTAATAAACCCTGCGAAAAGGCTGACTCTGCATGGTTTTATAAGTACCAGATCCCTTTTTCCAACGAACGTCTATTAAAATACTCCTTCCAATCATCATAACACTTATTTTTAAATTTAGGCAAAACTTCTGAATAATCTATCGTTATATTAGTTTCCTTTCCATTTGTAGCTGCATATTTTGCCAGCATGTCAGCCTTTTCATTGCCCTGTATCCCAATATGCGGTGGAACCTGGAATATTAATATGAAATCTCACCCTTTTATCAGCATTGTAGACTTTATTATCGGGATCATCAATGATCGGCTCGTCGTTACAAAGGAAGTCGAAGCAGAAGCCTTCGGGAGCGTTGTACAGGTTGAAGAGCGTGTGTGTCATTATGTCTGACATTTTACCTGGAATTTGAGATTAGTTTAGTTTTTAAAGAACCAGAGTTACCAGCATAGCTTATAAGAAAACTGAAGTGGCAGTGGGCTGGCCATGTCTGTTGAAGGACTGACGGCCGGTGGAGCAGACGAGTCCTGGAGTGGAGACCGCTTATCGGCAAGCGTAGTGTGGGACGCCCCCCAGCTAGATGGACGGATGACCTAAGGAAGGTGGCTGGGGAGACTGGATGCGGAAGGCGGAGGACAGAGTGTTGTGGTGCAGTCTGGGAGAGACCTATGTCCAGCTGTGGACTGTGATAGGCCGAGTTGATTCCTTCTTAATTTGGATTTGGAAATCTGCTGAACGTTAAACAATGTCATGGTCGCCAACCGTTTTATGATAACGTAAAATAAATGAATGCTTTTAAAGTCTTCAAAATTCGCATTGCCTATAGCATAATCAGCCCATGTCCCCACTTCTGCGACACATGTCACTTTTTAGTTTGTAAGTTGCCCTGCACAACGCCTTGGGATTACATTCTGTTACGTGTAAGTACATGTAATCTTAACTAAATAAATAAATTCAATCGCTCTCACCCAAAACATCAGATCCCCTCCACATGAACTCCATCCTGTCTTCCTCAATCATAGCTTCTCTTTCCTTGTGGTCAACGCGACCTGGAGAAACAAATGAAAGTTGATCTGAAGGCCAATTCAAGTACTTTAATTAAAAACGTTCAAAATCTAGTCGCAATATTATCTCAGCGACAATCAATGTCAAAAACTTGTCAAGAATGAAGGGGTTTTAGAGGTATTTTTGACAGATCAGACTGTGAACGTACTTAAAAATACGAGAATTGCCTGTTTGATGTTAAACTGTGGCGACTTGTGAAGGCACTTTTGAACCACAAAATCAATCAATTATTCCACCTGATAAATGGATTTGACAAGATTGACGGCTCACTTCAAGTTCACTTCACACTACTGACAGCTCGCTTCACCCAAGCTTTCACGGTGAGATTTTTATACAGGGTCAGATTAAATTAGCTAGCAAAACTATGCAGACGTGATCAGAATCGACATCTAAACACGACAGTGAAAATAAAAAAAAGATTTAGCATTTTTTAGGGGTCAACGACCGCTGGACGTAGTTTTGTTACTTGAAGTACGAGTTGGGAAAATATGTTTTATCGTGTTTAGATATTGATACTCATCACGTCTGTAGTTTCGCTAGCATTTTGAATAGAGGATTCCGAATACAACACTCATTTTGAATAGAGTATTGGGGTGGCCTGGATCTTTTGATCCAGGTAACGACGAGATATGACGAATTTCAAATTTCTATAGAAAACTTATTTTTCTCATAACTCGTCTTTAAATCAGTGTCCATTCGAAATAAACATATATTTGGAAACCTAGATATTCTGTAATCCAATCGGAATAAAGACACACTATATTAAGAATATATTTTATTTACAAATTATTTTGGTATTACGTTTGTATGAACAACGCATGCTTCGCCGGCCTCTTAAGAGACATAGCGTGATGTTAAATAGCCAATAGCATTCCTTAGGAATCCACCAACCCGCACTGGGCCCGCGTGGTGGATTACGGCCCACTCCCTCTCACAGAGAGGAGGCCTGTGTCCCAGCAGTGGGAACATTATAGGCTGATTATGTTATGTATTCCTTAGGAATTGGGCTATCAAATGTAAAAAGATTTTTTCAAACCCAACTGGTAGTTCCAGAGATTACCCTCTACAACCTCACAAACTTTACCTCTTTATAATATTAGTATAGATTATATTATGAGGTCCCATTAAAATAGGTGGACAAACTTTTAGAAATCATTCAGACCACCAAATTATGGACGATGGTAAAAAAATATAATAAGAAAAACGCATTAGATACTTACAAGAAAAATAAACGGCTAACGAAAATACACTAATGTACCGGCAATTTATTATTTTAGGTCAAAATAAAATCACTTTAATTAGTGTTTTTTTTTTGCATGGATATCTTTGGTTAGACGTACTGAGCGCTGTGTTAAAATTTGTCCATCTATTTTAATGGGACCAGATGTATATTATAGTATAGATGTACATAGGTAGGTATATAGATATTATAGATAATTATGTCATAATATATTTTAATGACGTGCTAAAACAACATTTAAACTAATTAATGAGCCTTGATTAATTAATTGATTATGCACACGTAACTACCCACAAATGTTTAAATTATTAAAACTGTAACTTCGTTTGACGCATTCGCTGTAATTATTTAATATTTGAGGCCAAATTCTGACATAGAGAGTTGTATGGATGATTCTAATGATTATAATTTTGTAAATACATATTTGTTACGGTCGCCAATCATATTTTGATCAACATACAGCCTGATACTGACCTGCAAATTGCAAAACAACTTAAGAAAAATTGAATTTCGCGGGCTATCCAAATTATTGCGTAATTTCGTCCCTCAAGCAAATAATTATTTAAATGATCACATCGACCGGCAAAAGACATGAAATCAATCGGCCTACTCGATAAAAAAAGTTTTGACAGCTGTCATGATCATGAAGCCAAGGTCGAAGCAGTTCGTGCCTTTTTATTTTTTTACCACGCATTTATGACACAAGCGTGTTTGTTTTTGACAGTTGATATGATGACAAAGGTCATAGGAAATTGAGCCAATTTTTTTTAGGCATGTAAATTGCTTATTTTCCGATTGATCAGTTTGTGCTACTGAAATTGGATATCTACTTTATTTTGATACCTAATTAGTAGAGTTTTTTTTTATTATATACACAGGGTCAAATTAAAATTAGCTAGCGAAACTCCGCAGACGTAATGGGTCGGTATCGACATTTAAACATGAATGTTTTGTTGCATCATGAACCGCAGTTTGTGTAGACACTGAAATATAATTTTTTTCTTAATGTAAATTTCACAGACGTGATGACTGTCGATATCTCATCATAAGCATAATCAGCCTATAATGTTCCCATTGCTGGGACACAGGCCTCCTCTTTTTGAGAGGGAGTGGGCCGTAAACTACCACGCGGGCCCAATCTGGGTTGGTAGATGTCACATGTCTTCGAATTTTTGCTTCTAGGACATGCCGATTTCCTCACGATTTTTTCCTTCACCGTTTCGAGAGCAGACGGTCGATATCTACCTAAACACGATAATAAAAAATACGTGTGGCACTCGGGGACTGCCGCGGTAAAGCTATTGCATAGCAACGCACACAAACACCGTGCCGAAGTCTGCCGAACTGATACGACGTTAGACGATGCTTAGGTTTATTTTCGTTACGGAATTTCTTCATTCGGTCGCCGCGCTCAAAGCCCAAGATAAAAGCTATGCAATAGCTTAAAACAAAAGAAAACAGATTTTCTCAATTCATACTTCAAACAAGTATCTTTCTTCAGGTTTATTAAGCTATTGCATAGCTTTTATCTTGGGCTTTGAGCGCGGCGACCGAATGAAGAAATTCCGTAACGAAAATAAACCTAAGCATCGTCTAACGTCGTATCAGTTCGGCAGACTTCGGCACGGTGTTTGTGTGCGTTGCTATGCAATAGCTTTACCGCGGCAGTCCCGTTATTTTAATGTATTTACTTTGAAAAATCATTGTGTTTCAAAAATTCGCAATTAACGTTTGAAAATTATGGAAGGAGTGATGGGGTTATGGAGAAATGTCTTGCCGCTGCGTGAGCGTGCGTGAGCCACTATCGTTCGATGTCCACCGCGCACAGCATGGATGGAAAACATCAGATGAAGTGATTTTTTACTCCGTTGGTGTAATTGCTGTATGGTGTTCCAGTGTGAGGATAAATAAATAAATTATTAGTATATTTATACCGTAGACTCACACTGTAGATATAGATTATGGTGAGCAGGACTTACCTATGAATAGGCCATCGTACCCCATCTGTGCGAGCAGGGAGACTTGTTCTCTAGTATGTCCGTATGTGTCTATTTGCCACGCGGCCTTCGGCTTGCCACAGGGGCCTAGCGTGTCGTTTAGTTTTCTAAAAATAAAGGCTTTATGAGAACCTGCGTTTGTAGAAGGTCTATAAGATAGGGCAGGGCGAGTACCCTTGAATTTCAAAGTGAAATTAAAATATTTATTCCGTAAATAAGATTTTATCGGAAGAACTATTTCACGCCATGTTTAAAAAAAAATAAAATGAGCATCTAGTCAGATGGGAAATGTCGACTCCATCTATAGCTCATTTTTATTTTTTTAGGGGTAGTCACCCCTGAGAAGAAATAGCGATACAAACAGAACTCAGCGGTCAAGGTTTCTTTTAAAGTCCAGCACGTAACAATAAATATCAGTCAATGTATTTTTGTGATTCGTGGAAAAGTAATACTGTATTGCGTTTCTCAGAGATTTTCTCTAATAATTCAAAGATTAATAGAATAGAATAGAATACTCTTTATCAAGTCGTTCGTGGTGCGTGTTCCGACACATCACCTCGATAAGTTCCTCAAGGAAGAGTTCTGGCCGAAGGGTGTTGTGTACCGCCGGTTTCGTGGTCGGCTCCTTGACACCAGTCGGCGAAACACGACGCAGACACTTCGTGTGCGTTAGTTTTTAGTGTAATTATAATGTTGTATGTATTTATAATATTTTTAAGTTATATTAATATTGTATTATATGTGTTTATATGGGCCGTGATACCTGAAATGAATGGATAAATAATTAAAGGCAGGAAAATGTTGACGAACTTGCCTCAGCCCCCAAGTGTACTGGTCAATAATATGCAGGTAATCTGGAGTAGCCTCGTCGTTGTGGACCCAGCCGCCTCCAGCGAACTCCACTCGACCTTCCTGCACCAGCGATCTGAAGGTGGCTCTGGTTGTGGGACGCTGTTCCTTCCACCAGCGCCAGAAGTAAGCCGTCTCGGAGAAGGTGAACCTTGGGATAGGAAGTGTATGTTAGGTTACAACATGCCAATTATCAAGAGACTAGCTTCTTCCCGCGACTTCGTCCGCGTGAAATTTCACCCCCCCCCCCCTTTCACCCCCTTAGGGGATGAATTTTGATAAATCCTTTCTTAGTGCACCCCTAGACCTCATAAGGAACGTACGTACCAAATTTGGAATCTCTAGACCCAGCGGTTTGGGTTGTGCGTTGATATGTCAGTCAGTCAGTTCTCCTTTCATATATATAGAAGAGATTTGGCATTTGCAAAAATTTTATTTCTTGAAGTTAACTTCAAGAAATAATTTTTTTTTTTTACATTTTTTTTCACAATTTTTTTTTTTCGCTATTTTTTTTAACTAATTAGTTAAAAAATATAGCGTTAATAATTGCCGAGAAGGTCCGAAGCATGCATGGAAGATAATAAACATTTGTGTTTCTCTGAATATTGTTAGAAGGTAATGAGTTAATGACATTTAAGTTTCTCTAAATATTGTTAAGATGAAAGAAAATAAATAAATTGGGATAACGACAGGAATTGAATGCCATAACTAATAGGTTTTACTTTTATTTGCGTGGTACACCTACTGTCAGAAATGAACTAGCTGCGCCCCGCGGTTTCACCCGCATACGTCTCGAAACCGTGGTATCGGGATAAACTTTAACTACTTTTTGTCATTCATGTGCCAAATTTCATCCAGATCCGTTCGGCCGTTTTAGTGTGAAAGCGTAACAAACAAACATCATCATCATTTCAGCCGAAAAACGTCCAATCTAGCTAGATTGTTCTTAATCTAGCATGATCTATATACAGGGTCCCATTAAAATAGATGGACAAATTTTAACACAGCGTTCAGTACGTCTAACCAAAGATATCCAAGCAAAAAAAAAAAACACTGATTAAAGTGATTTTATTTAGACCTAAAATTATAAATTGCCGGCACATTAGTGTATTTTCGTTAGATGATTATTTTTCTTGTAAGTATTTAATGCGTTTTTTTTAATATATTTTTTTACCATCGTTCTTATTTTGGTGGTCTGAATATGGTCTGAATGATTTCTAAAATTTTGTCCATCTTTTTTAATGGGACCTTATATATAAAATTCAAAGTCCTGACCGACTGATATATCAACGCACAGCATAAACCGCTGGTCCTAGAGACATGAAATTTGGAGGTGTGTTCTTTATGTAGATTAGGTTTCCACTAAGAAAGGGTTTTTTGAAATTCCACCCCTAAGAGGGTGAATGGGGGGAGGGTGCCATTTTACGCGGACGAATTCGCGGGCAGGAGCTACTTTTAAATAACACTGGTCGCCAACTTTCGTTATTCAAAACTTATAAAGTAGCAATTTCGTATGATAATACTTATTTTCAGAAACTATGAGGTACAAGTTTAGTGGCAGGATTATAATATTATGAGCTAATGGTGCCGATTCTATTGTTCACAAACTAAACTACTTAAATATAAGTTTAGTGCATCTTTTTCTTTCTATTTCATTAAGAAAAGGACAGAAGATACCTACATGTTAGTTTAGTCCTGTCAAATTAATCAGCGCCTGACATAATTTTAGTAGGCAAGTTTTTAATCACGTCTAAACTTGTACAGATAGTACAATCCACGAAGACGCGCCCCACTCTTCTTCCTAATCTCTTACAGTACAAGTGTGCAACATTCCGCTAATGTTTTAGTTTTTTCGATACACACTAATTACTTATTACTTAGCGGGTAATTAGCGTGAATCAAAAAAACAAAACAATAGCGGAATTAGCTGGCGATATTACGATTAGGAAAAAGAGTGGGGCGCGTCTTCGTGGATTGCACTATCTGTATGGAGTTTTGTCAGGCGCTGATTAATTTGACAGAAGTAAACTAAAGTTTATCTTCTGTCCTTTTCTTAATGAATTAGAAAGAATAAGATTTATTTATTTATATTTATATATACTTTATTGTAGGACACATAGCAAAAAAAACTATCTCTAAAAATACAATGGGCGGCCTTATCGCTTTCTGCGATCTCTTCCAGGCAACCTTGGAATGGACAGTGATTTCAGTGAAGATGCACTGAACTTAAATTTAGTTTAGTTTGTGAACAAGGGAATCGACACCAATGTCATGATATAAGGAAGAAAGAAAGAAAGAAAGAAAAAGCATTTATTGCGACTCGTATAGGATGATCAAGACTAAACTAAACACAGTAAAAAAAAAAAAAACAAGTTATATAAAAAAAAAACAAAGTAATAAAAAGAAAAATGAAACAAAAAGTCCTATACGAGGCCAAAAGGCTCCTATCTCAGCATGATGTTGCAACATTTAAAAAATAAATGTCACAGCGCTGGTATTCTGATAGGGCCCGCAGTGATGTCACGGGCAGTTACAGAAATAAATAAATGATAAAATAGGTATAATAATTATGTAAAATATTAGCAAAGAAGTTACTTCCGTCTCTTGTCATGCAGCAGTTCCGAGAGTACGGAATGGTAGATCAGCTGTACATTAGCAGTGCTTATTGTCGTTTTAGCTGTAACAAAGAAAAAACTTATTCAATGAAGGCTTTCTGCTCCAAAACTTAGCTGAGAATAACCAGTGGGTTAATTTCCTATCACACTATCAGTAGCAATGGCTTCCATTTTGACAATTCAACAACATTCACTGCGTTATTTACGTTGCTGAGCAGACAAATTTTTCGAACATATGAAGCAATGGATTGAAGTGTAGAAGAAGAAGAAAAATGTGTAGAAGTTATAATATGTTACTTTATAATCAGCCTATAATGTTCCCACTGCTGGGACACAGGCCTCCTCTCGGTGAGAGGGAGTGGGCCGTAATCCAACACGCGGGTCCAGTGCGGGTTGGCAGATATCACATGTCTTCGAATTTTTGGTTCTAGGACATACCGGTTTCCTCACGATGTTTTCCTTCACCATTTTTGAGAGCAGTGGTGATGAAATAATTTACACAAAGTAAAGCGCCTGTTTGGGTTCGAACCTACGAGGGTCAGCGCAGACAGAGAGGAATAATCCCCGCGCGGTCTCGGGCATTTTCTTTACGGATCGCGTATGTTCGAGATTGCGAGGACGCGTCTTCGAGGACGCGCGAGCATTTTTTGTCAGGTTCAAGCATTTATGCACTTTATTGTAATAATTTTAAAGTTTATTTTCCTCTCCGCTGCGCTCCGTTCTGTCTGCGCTGAGCCTAAGTCGCCGCCGTTACCACTTGGCCACCACTGCTCTATTTTTTTATGTTACTTACTTCCATAATAATATTCATCAAAGGTCTTCACCCATCCAGCATCCATGTGAGAGTGGGGAATCAAATGGACGTTCAACGCTCCGTCTCTTGTTTGTGGACATTGCTGAAACAATAATGTGTACAGTCAACAAAAGAGATACTCGTATGTCATGCAGGATCGTCGGATATACTTAGTTGACCGATGGATGTTCTCGAATAAAATTTAATATTTATTTTTTTGAAGTGAAAACTTCTTTAGCGGCGTTGTACACTTTTTTTGTAAAGGGTAAAAAATGTTAAACTCGTGTCAGGACACGTGACCCTGATCGAAAATTCGTAAGACGGATGGAGAGTAGACAGCCGGCGCGGAATAGGAGTATCCCCCTCTCTTTCTACGGCGCGGCGAAAATGTATAACCGACACCGCTTCGGATGTGTTCGGCGGTCCTCGAGATTTACTCGGTTTTAATGTATATCCGATATGTCAGTGAATGATGGCAAAGTATTCTGTTTGTGTTTTGTTTTCACTTCTGTCGGCACTCCCGGAGTGCCACTGTTTTTTTTTATGCGAGAACTTGCGACAACTATCACCCCTCCCGCACCGCGCAGCTATCTCAGGCAACGTCTCAGTCGGCCTATAGTCTATTCAAGAAAGGTTAGATGTGCTCTGAGGGTCACGGGTGGCTGTTCATGAGTAAAGCTTTGGATTCCTAGGAACGCGGTTCCTTCATAATAACGGCCGTCGTGAAAATCTGTCATTTAGTATTTGACATGTAGTCAAACTCAGCTGCCCAAATATTTAAATCGTTAGGTTTGCCTTCACCGTACTTAGTCACAAGAAAAGGTATCCATATTATGTTCTCCCTATCATAAACCTAATAGCTTTAGACTAATTATGTAACCTCTTAAAAAAAACAATTTATTACGTATTGCTGTTGTATGCTCACATATTAACCAGTCTAATTCTACAAGCGAAGACTTGTAATTGGCTTTCTGTTGACTATGTTTTCCTTTCTAGTAAGTTTTTAAGCTGTAAGTCTTCCATGTTTAAATAAATAAATATTGAGAAGAGTGAGCTCACACATAATTAAATAGCATTTCCATGATAATAAAGAAAGAAAGAAAGAAAATACATTCATTTATTTGTTATATAGGGTGACTGGTAATTAGTGACCGATACTTAAACACGTGATTGTACTCATGATAACAAACAACTTTTACTATGGGACCAAACCTGAAATTGCGCAAAAAAATCTAACCCCTTCCCCCCTTTATAAAAGCGGGACACTTTTGCTCTGGTTGGGTACAACGGGACAGACAGCCTGAAAGCGGGACGAATGGCCACGTTATTCATGCAACATGCAGTTTACATATCTATGAGCTCGTAATGTGATAACCCAGTCAATGCTTTAGTGCAGTGTTTTCCAATCTGTGGGTCACGACCCTTAGGGGGGTCGCAAAGCCTTACTCGGGGGTCGCCGGCAAAAGGGAAAGGCAAGGTCTTAATAATGAATATAGATAGATAAGTTTTTATTGTGTTTCTGTTTTTTTTTTCCTATAGTTTTGGCTACTAAAATATAAGTGATTTGGTCGTAAGCACTGTAAACTTATGTTTTAAATAAATAACAAAATAGAGAAATAGAGACTAACTTTTTGTCTGTCTATTGCCGAAGGGGGTCGCTAGAATTTTTCAAACTGTAAAGGGGTCACGTATTCAAAAAGATTGAAAAACACTGCTTTAGTGCAAAGGGAACGAATTTCTCTCTCCGTAGTTTAGTAGTTGCAGTAAATTTAAACAATACATACCTTATAACCACATTCAATTTTACTTTTTACACTCAAAATATAATTTATCCTTAACAATACAAATGCAAGCACACAATAATTATTACTCGTCATTATTTTATTAAAATCTATTTTCTAACTATTAAAACGCATATTCTACATTCGAAAACGGAATCTTATTATTCTTTTCAAAATCATTTTTAGATGTAGAATTATTTTTATTGTAAGTGAAGATTATTTTTTCAGAAATAGTTGGAAGGCTTTCCAATAGTTAAAAAAACGTTGGTAAAAGTTTAAAATGGTCGTGTTTCCTGGGTATCTGAAGTTGAACTGTGGTTATGTGGTTGTGCACCTGTAATTGTTGAAATTAGAGCGTGTTTACAATTAGGTTTTGCTCATACTGGAGTGATTTTGTTAGATTATGTAACATGAAGTTGTTCTAATCTAATCATTTTTGCGGGGCCTATATGGCCCGAAATCGCACGAAAAACCTCTCTAGGTTTGGAAAGAAAAAGGGGAGGTCTTTGTCCCACAGTGGGTTAACGTATCGGTGAACCTATTTGAGATTGACTTATAAAAGCCTATTAAGTATATACCTACTATTGTAAACGCGATAGTTTTTGAGGATGGATGGATGTTTGTCACTTCTTCACGCAAAAACTATTAAACGGATTAGGATGAAAGGGGTTTGAGTAATTTTGTATGAACCAGTGGCATGATTTTTTTTTGAGCGGCCACGTAGTTTATTGTTGCTAACGTCTAGTGGTATATATAATAATAATGACTCGTAAAAGAATTTTGCCCTAAGTAATATCGGAGCTGCAATATATGATATCGAAGTAGGTAGAATTTCAACATCATGTCGTCGAAATAAAGACGGAACCCCGTATATGTATTGTGAACAAATACAGCACGTATGTCACAATACATACATTCATAAACTTACGCATGTTATTGGAGGAGTATGTATGGCATTATTATAAGATAATTAAATAAAAAACAATAATACTACAAAATCACTATATTTTTACACAAACTTTATTTATTTAAAACATTTAAACGACGTGTCGGGTGTTTTTAACCGACTTCAAAAAGGTGGTTCTGTATTTGACCCGTATGTATGTTTGTAAGTCCGCGATTTTCTCAAAAACTAATGAAGTAATTTTGAATTTTGTTTTTTAAGTAATTCTTTCATTGTGATCTACATACTTTCAGGAAGGTTTTAGTATATAATACATTAGTTAATTATTATTATATACGAAGTTATATGCATAAATGTAGGTACTGCATCGGAACGAGGAGATCGGTGCTTTTGGTGGGCTCATGGGCGGCTTTTTTGTTGTTGTTTATCGCTAATCACGAGTTACAGAGAGAAATAGAAGTAAAACTACAATGTAATGATGAAATAGACACCATTTAAAGCAAATGGCGATTTGATTTTATAGATTTTTCACATTAAATATCTCGGCTTCGATGAAAGTGGGAAAGTAACGTTCATAGAAAAAAAATAATGTCTTAATGTGTTCTCTTTAACGAAACACTTTTCATAAGTGGCCGCGTATTTAAAAAATCATGCCACTTTTACTCAAACCCTTTTGGCACACTGATAGTTTATAACCCGGATTAACACATAGGATATGTTTTATCCCGATATTCCTACAGGATCGAAACCTATGCGGGTGAAACCGCGGGGTGCAGCTAGTAATAATATATAATTGTAAGTCTAACTGTAAGCTATTGTAACTATTGTATTAGGTATGCCTGTGATGATAGTTATATTAGTTTTAAAATAAATCAATAAAACTAAATGATGATTGATGATAATTTTTTTTTGTCTGATCCTTTTACTCTTTTACACGCTGTCTACATCTCTCTATTTCTTGTCCTATCGCAGGTATGCTGGAAGAGATTTCTTATGAAATAAGCATCACCTTTGTACCTATTTTTCTGTTCTATTTTTTTCTTGTCTGTTTATATATGTGTGTACATAAATGGTAAATAAGTAAATAAATAAGTACCTCTAATTTTCCTACATTTTGACAAGTTTTTGATGAGACTGCGACTAGATTTTGAACGTTTTAAATTACGAGACTTGGCCTTCTGATCTTCACAAACCAGTTACTGGTTACCTCTTGGTAAGACTATTCCAGTAGCCATGAATAATAAAAAGAAAGTCCCCTTGAACAACAGTGTGAATGAAGCCTACTCCTTTCTCGCCATTTGTATCAGGTTAACAAAACAAGCTCCTTTTAACGCTACCAACGAATATCAAACATAGGAGTTTCACACGAAAGTACCTACACATATCGTAAACTGATGTTCAGACGCCAGCACATCAAGCTACTACAATCTCTCAAATTTCTTTAATAGATTTTCAACTTTATCGCTAAAGCATAAGGTTTATTATTTATTTATTTATTTAATACTTTAAGCACAAATGTACAGAGGCGGACTTAATGCCATAGGCATTTTCTACCAGTCAACCTTTGGGTGATGCAGAGACAAACAGTGGTAGGTGCAATCCTGAACATTGAGGAATAAATATTTTAAATATAAAGATACGCATAAACTTATTAAAACTATGAATATAATATATACCTACATACTACATATCAATATAAGCATAAATAAATAAACATAAATACACAAATATACTTACTAAAATAAAAAGAAATAAGACAAACAATGAGAAAATATTACCGTTGTGATGATACTGCCAGCTTCTTGCGAATGTGCTCACGAACCTTAACTTTAAAGGATAATCGGTTGGTAGCAATCCTGATTTCCTGGGGGAGCGCATTCCACAGAGAGATAGACTGAACGAAGAAGGAAGACAGAAGGTTCACAGTTGATTGGGAAAATTTTACAGTTTTGGGTAGGTTGATGTGCTGGCGTCTGTACTACGGGATAGGCAAAAGTGTAGGTCGTTGTGAAATTCAAAACAACTTTCCTTTATACGTTCGGTTATGTAGATCCATAATGTTTGTGTTTAAGGTATTTATTTTATTTGGGAAACAAATAGATGAAGGGATTAGGGGAAGAACAACTTTTGTCACATTTTTTTTTTCAACTTGACAGTTGAAAAAAAAAAATGTGACAAAAGTTGTACATAGCGACAGGTATAACCATTCAGACTGCATTGACATGCAGTCTGAATGGTTATACCTGTCGCTATGTTCTGTTAAAAACAACAGGGCAATAACATCCATAGTCTCCGAGCTTTCATGCTTTTAAAATATCGATACAGGGAAAAAACATACAATGTCCAGACCGTTCAGCCCTCCCCCCTATACCATTATACCTATTACAGTTAAAGTGGCTTTTTTTTTTTGGATGGGAAATCATCTAATGACTCCTCCCGCTCTGGGTGGAGCGGAAGGGAGTGTCAGACTCTTACTGCCTAAAACCCACTCGTGTTCCTTCCTTAGCCCTTTATGTTCCGAGGCAGCCGTAACCCTTTCGGACGATCCCGCTACCCCGGCAGGCTTCGGCCCTAACGGGTCCCTTCCCTTATGTTGACATCATCATAAAGTGCCTTGGGTATAAATTACACTATTTTATTAAGATCTTATCTTTTAATTAGTAGATAGTATCTCAGTTTGTTCATTAGGGGACAAAAGTGGTTCTTCCCCTGATCCCTTCAGATGCAATAACAAACATAAGTACTTATACAAATAGTTCAACACAATCCAGAAACAGTTTCCACAGATTACTAGATATATAAGAACCAACACCAACCAAACCAAGAACCAAGACCAAGAACCAAGGCTCCTATTGACGTCATCCAAAGGTATATTTGGAACTATTTCCGATACAATATTTCGTGATACTATCTGGCCTGTCAAAACACGGTCAAATTAAAACGGACACGGAAATACAAGATTTTATAGCGCAAATATTAAAAGTGTTTCCGAAATTAATTGTCGTAATAAAACTTATGGTAGGTATGTCTGTGGAAGGTTACGTCTGGTGGACACGTGTCTCTGTGACGTCATTTGCACGCGTGATAATGAAAATTGGAAGGTCTCAAAATCGATCTAACTCGACGATAGAGAGTTGTATAGGTACTTAGACTAGCTTCTGCACGCGACTTCGTCAAAATCAAAATCATCAAAATCAAAATATTTTATTTCACATAAACCAACATGGGCACTTATGAAACGTCAGAAGCTAGGTTCACGGTTCCAATTGGTCGTTTCCTATGGAGAAGAACCGGCAAGAAACTCCACAGTTACTCTTTTAAAAAAATAATTGGATTTTACAATGTTTTTAAGTTACAGTAGGTATGGGAGGACAGCGTAGGACTGTCAACAAGTACCAGATACTTGATAAAATATACAATGGTCTACATATCTAAAGTCTACAAGCCCTATAAAGTCCTCACATTTACAAAATAAGAATCTATCAACAGGATAAATAAAATATAAAAATCTACTAAAACCAAGTGATATGGTACCCTACGTCCGCGTGAAATGCCTTAATTCCCTTCTATCACGCACTAAAAATGATAAAATAATTCTTAAATTTAATTTAAAAAGCGTGGAGCGCACTCAATTTAAATACATATTTTTGACCACATATTTTATGCCTAGGTACCTAAACTATTTATCTTCCATGATTGGGTAGACCACGGGGTTAGACATAACGCAAATTACAGCCTACCCCAGAATAAGAGCCAATGACCTCTCCATTCAGCCAAGTCAGAGGGGGAGTGACCTATTGATCATAGGTTTGAACCCAGACAGACACTTTACTCTGATTAATCTACATTTTTCATTAGAACTGCTCTCTAAACGGTAAAAGAAAACATCGTGAGAAAAATGTTCTAGATTCGAAGATAAGATAAGATAAGATAGTTTATTTGCGTAAAACATGGTATACATAGGTGTTATTAAACATTATCAGATCATACATGTTTTGCTTAAAAATTAAAGCATGCATACTTCACGAATAAACAAATTTGAATTTACAAACGAAGACAATAATAGGGTATGACTTCCACCAACCCGCACTAGACCCGTAAGGTAGATAACAGCCGTCTCCCTCTCACAGTAGTCACAGTGAGCAGGCCTGTGTCCCAGCAGTGGGAACATATTATTATAGGCTGATTATGCTATAGGAATATGGCGACACCATTTTTTAAGGTTCAAACATAGATTTCTACACAATATTAGGTATAACACCTGACTCGGAACAGAATTGATAAACAAAGACCCTGGTTTAACAGATTCGGAATATTTAATAACATAGAAATATTGACAAAACATGATATAGGAATATACCTGATAGGAATCCACTGGTGTGCAAATATTCTGGATGTTATACATCGTGTTTACACCTAGTTACTTATATGTGCATGCTGTGGTCTCCTGTAATTGAAGGAGCACACGTAAAAGAACCTTTTTTATTATTGTAAATTTCCATTGTATATATGTATCCTTTGTTGGAGATCCTCAATAAATAAATAATTAATTAGATAGATATTACTGTGTTCTTCTCCCCAGCGAAAGCACTAGGAAGTGGTGAAGGGCGGGCGTTTTGGGGGACTGTCTTATGTAATTTTGTCGTTTTTTTTTTTTTTTTGTAAAATCTAATGGTTAAAAGGTAAAAGTTTGTATGAGGTTTTGTCCTTTTTGTCTTTTAATAAATTAGTTATATAATTATTTATTTCTTTATAATAAACAAGCTTTTGACAAACTAAAGAATCACGCAAATATGACGAAATGAGTTAATCTCGTTGCAAAATCGTAATTAAACGGAGCGGTCATTAAGATTATGCTTATCTTTATGATTATTAAAAGTAATGGTTCGCTTTATTTAAGTATTTCATCTCGCAGATGTCTGCATCACGATGGCCAGGGTTGTACTAGCTTCTGCCCGCGACGTCATCCGCGTTCTGTTCTTGTTTTTTAGGGTTCGGTGTCAACAAGGAATCCGTATAGTTTTGCCATGTCCGTCTGTCCGTCCGTCCGTCCGTCCATCCGCCAAAGCTATAATTTAGCAGCATGGATATATACTTATTAATCATGCCGATAAAGGTGTAAAATAATATCTTAAAAAACATTTTTTTTAGGGTAAGAACCTCCTCTACACGTAATGTGGGGATGGATTTCATGAATTTCAGCTCAATCGGTTGAAGATATCAGAGGGGCAATTCTCGTAATTTTAAGAACGTTCACAGTCTGATCTCAGTCTCAATCTGTCAAAAATACCTCCAATTTACACATTAGACATTTTGACAAGTTTTTGACATTTGTTTGTCGCCGAGATGAGACTGCGAGTAGATTTTGAACGTTTTGAATTACGAGAATTGGCCTTCTACTTCAAAATTGAGTTGCAAGAGTCCACCCGAACGAACATAGTTACATACATAAATACATACATACATTGCAAGTTATTATCAAACCAATAAACACATGCATTATTAATTATAGAAGATTTTGGAATCCACAATCATTACCTAAGGCCACTGCCTTTCTATATATGTAATCGCAAATACAGGCATTACTCACTAAAGAAGCAGTTAGCCTCGGAGACTGGTTACTGGGTTTAAAGGACTAAACACACTATGTGATACAATATTTTTATCTCACGACTCGCGCTTTCTTGTGGCAACAAAGTTTGCAAACATGCTGTGAATATGTGCGTGAAGACTAGTAGCAATCAGCACATAACACACACACACTTCCGACTTCGCTATTGGCTCTGACGGTAGCGAGACCTCCTGCGCTTACACAAACTTTGCGCTTACACACTTGATAACCAAAAATAAAGCGCACTTCGCATTGTAAGATAAAATTACTATACTATTCATGTAATACATAACATCACACCTATTTATACAGGATGTAATAAGACCCTTCACGAAGCTGTCATCTACGCAGCCTGTACATCAAACTAAATGTCTTTGTGCAAACATAATTGCTGGGAAATGACTTTTATATAAGTACAGGAAAACCGACATAATCTAGTACCCAAAAAATTTAAGACATGTGACAACTATGAGTACCAACCCGCACTGGGCCTGCGTGGTAAATTATGGCCCACTCCCTCTCACCGAGAGTAAGCCTGTGTCCCAGCAGTAGAAACATTAGGTATATGCTGATTATGACTCGTCGTCGAGGTCAAGAGCAGGGCTGTTCCGCAAAAAGATGAAAAATAGAGCTCTCTAATCGCACACCATTTAGTTCGTTCCTCGGACATCCATGCATTTCCAGATTTGCAATCTCCTCTTTGCTTTGTGGTGACATCTACACCGCCACATGCGAACTACGCATTACACTGACGTCACACAAAATCCTGCATCGCGCAAGCAGAGTTTACCGCGCGACTAGCATAATAATATATATACAACGTCTCGACATCAATTGTCGGGTATGATCCGATCCAGTCTGTCCTTTGTTGTCCACTCCAAGCGACGCCCTAAGCCGAGGTCCGTACCCCACAGGGGACTGCCCTTAGTGTGTAGTCGTTTAGTTTTTTAAGCCCTGGCTGGAGGCCTTAATTTATTGAGGCACTCACAGGCAAGGCCGGTTAAGCAGACGTCAACCTCCTAGATTGAACTGCGAGATGGTATTCGAAAAAAAAAAAACAATTGTCGGGCAATTGCCCACCAGACACGACACCCGTCTGCGGGATAATAGGGATGATAACGGGGTAAAGTAAACGAAATTCTATTTAGTCCGTCAGTTAGATTATCAAAAAATAATGGACACATATTTTTTCCTCTGTCAATCAACCAAAAAATTACAAAGATAAAGCGTGTCAAAGTTTGGGAGTGGGGGCTCGTGACGTCACGTTTAGGTAAAAATTGTACCAAAACGTGACGTCATGCGACATTTCAAATCAATTTATCTCTGTAATGTTTTGATTGTGTGAAAAAATAAAAAATACGTGCCCAATACTTTTTAATAATCTACCTGATAGACGAAGAAAAAAAAGTTAGTCATCATCCCTATTGCGTAACCGTTCAGTGGTAATATAGCTTTCATTTTGACAGTTCAACAACATTCATTGCGTTATTTACGTTGTTGAGCAGTCACATTTTTCGAACATATGAAGCAATGGGTTAGCAATATCCTTCAAAATTATTCAGATTGTGATTGATAGTGTGTTATACAATGAGGCCTTTTCTATGGAGGATGAGTGGATTTTACACCCTGTTCCTCATACCTCATAGTTTCATCGGTTAAGCAGTGCGTGAGGACCTTTACTCGTGTTAAATCGTCATCCAAATACGTCTTTTAAAATCGATCTCGTTAACTTTTAAGAGGTTTTTATTGCAAAAGTTAATGAATTAAATTATAATGTTGTGCGTTGATTTAGCGTAAATTGTTTGTTTGTAGTTTTTGTCGATTTAGATCGGAAATGTAAAAAAAAAGTAAAAGTAAAAATTAATTTATTTTGCATACTAATCAAAACACATTACAGACATTATTAAAATAAATGGAGTTGACTGGAGCCTAAACTATTGCAGCCCTGTATTTCAGGACTCCAGGTCTTTCTCCTGCGGCGAGTAAGTTGGTTGGCTGGGTCGAAGACTCCGGTGTACAGACGCCAGCACAGCAAGCTACCCCAATCTGTAAAATTTTCCCAATCAACTTTGAACCTTATGCTTCAGCGATAAAGTTGAAAATCTATTAAAGAAATTTGACAGATTGTAGTAACTTGATGTGCTGGCGTCTGTACATCTCTCGCCTCACAACACTAAGGCGGAGGACATCGTGAAGTACATGAGCCAGGAGACGAAGTTCACGCCAAGGGTGCAGGTACTGGAGTCGCATCGCAACGTCAACTTCGAGGCGTTCTGAAAAGATTTGTTGAAAAGGCTTGACTTTTTAACAGAGGTTCAGCTTTCAATGTCAATGCAATCACCCTTCTAGCCATGGCATTGCCTTCCAATTCATTGAAAGACGAGACTAAAATGACATCACTTCAGCCCAAACGACTTGAAACTTTTTTTGGTCCACCAAAAAAAGGAAAAAAAAACTGCAACCATTTTTGCATACATAAAAAAAAAAAACAATAAAAACCGTTTTACTCTTGCCGCGCAAAAGAGTTCTACATTCAAAATCATTAAACAGCAATATAATAAACAATAAAGGAAGAAATAAACTTGTCTTGTAAACATAAACAAATTAAGAAAATAATTATTTATTTAAAAGTTCTGAGTCATAATTATGACGTTGGTGTAGCCACAGAATAGGTAGACGCAGAAGGTCAGCTTGGTGGAGCAGACAGGTCCTGGAGTGGAGACCGCGTATCGGCAAGCGTAGTGTGGAACGCCCCCAAGCTAGATGGACAGACGACCTCAAAAAGCTAGGTGACTGGGACAGACTGGATGCAGAAGGCGGAGGACAGGGTGTTGTGGCCCAACCTGGATGAGGCCTATGTCCAACAGTGGACTTCGATGTGAGTTAATAGAGGGTCAGCGAAGATTTGCGTGACGTCAGTATGACGGGTTGTTCGCCTGTGGCGTTGTAGATACCGCTACACCCACATTTTGACCGTATAGTTATTGCACTTTTCTATAAAACAGCAGATTTTTTTTGATAACCGTCGTATTTATACGCTAGGAGTCTAGAATTATGTGCTGAATTCATGGTTACAGCTTGCGCCTCTATGTCCCTGCCACCCTGTAAAATAATGTGCCTGCGCCTCTATTGGCATCTACACCGCCACATGTGACCTACGCATCATACTGACGTCACGCAAAATCCTGCATCGCGCAAGCAGAGTTTACCGCGCAACTAGCATAATATATACAACATCCCGACATCAACCGTCGGGCAGTTGCCCACCAGACACAACACCCGTCTGGTCGGAGAATCCTCCCTTTTCTATGGAGGACGAGTGAACTTTGCACCCTGTTCCTCATACCTCTATTCGCGTGTTTTCGCTCGTTGCATGAAGATAGCCTTCTGTATTTTTCTATTCTGTGGTCTAACCTTGGTAAATGAGACAAAATGACGCAGAAAACTATCTAGATTTATAATTGTTACTTTTTGAATAATTTTTGAGTACTTAGTAGATTTAAGTTTTTTTTTATAAATTATGTCATTTTTTATCTGTTTCAGTTTGACGGAAGAGGAAGCTGTTGATTACGAAGGGGTAAGCAGAGGTACGAGAAATTCCACATGTTAAAACACAAAATATATGCATTTGATTATTTTTGTAGTGGGGTGTAGTCACGTGAAATACCAGTTTAGATTATTATTTTTTTTTGTAAACTTCACAGACGTCATGGGTGTGGATATCTATGGGTAATTGCGTAACACACTATCAGAAGGAAATGGCGTTCATTTTGATAGATCAACAAGATCCATTGCGTTATTTACGTTGTTGAGCAGACAAATTTTTCAAACATAATTATTACCTTTGAAGATTTATTCCGGTCTGATCCCCTGAGCCCCCCCCCCCCCTCCACCCCCTCCTCGATCCCCTGCTAGTTCTTCTTCTGTTTTAATCTCAAGCAATGGATTAGCAATATCCTTCAAAACGATTTAGGTTGTGAGTGATAGTTTTTGACGTAATTAGGTTGTTGAGTACCCATCTACTAGACTGCTAGAGTGTCCCAATCATTCTATGGTCCGAATTGTCCGTTTACATGCACCCTTTACGATTTAAAAAACGCCTTTGTCGCCGCAATCATAATATTTCGGTTAAAAGACTCGGGACCAAGCACCTCCACTTCGACCGGTTCTGCGCTTCCCGCATCCAGCGGATTCCTGCGGCCTTCAAAAAGTCATCGGTCCACCTTGTGGGAGGCATTCCAACGCTACGTCTTCCGGTACGCGGTCGCCACTCCAGAACCTTTCGGCCCCATCGGCCATCTGTTCTGCGAGCAATGTGCCCTGCCCACTGTTACTTAAGTTTGGTAATTCTTCCGGCTGTGTCGGTCACCTTGGCTCTCCTACGAATCTTTTCATTTCTGATCATTGCCGCAATAAAATATGTGGCTACCAACTGGGCCCAATCAGTATACTATGCAAAATAGATGTGCCTTCAAAACGAAAAGAAAAAAAATGTATGTGTAGGTACACAGGAACACAGCACAGGCACAGGAATCAAACCCAACACTCAAACAGAAACCAATCGCTCAACAAATACATTGTACCAATCACACCAAGAAATTATTAAATAATCCGACCGATTGCGCACGCGTCGATGGCAGTCACGAACTTGACCTACGATCGATACCTACACTTTTTCTCGTTAATCTAATTTAATAAATGTTATTGAAAAAAAAAAAACGTTCGTGCACTCATTGGTTCAAAACTGCTGAACCAGTTTCGATGAGATTCGTTTTTTTAGGGTTCCGTACCCAAAGAGTGCCGACGGGATCCTTGGTCCACTGTCCGTCCGACTACCTATATGTCACAGGGCTACTGTTTAATGATACAATAATAGATACCTAAAATTTTCACAGAGTGTTTACCAGCCAATGAATTAATAGCCAAGATACACAAAGTAAAGCGCCTGTCTGGGTTCGAACCCACGACCTACAATTTGTAAGTCGGGGCCGTTACCACTGGGCCACCACTGTAACACTACATATTTTTAATACTTTAGCAAAAAAAAAAACATTTCATGTAGGGCTCATTAATTTTAACGGTTTCTTTTATAGTTTCATTATATAGTACAGACGCCAGCACATCAAGCTACCCGAAACTGTCAAATTTTCCCAATCAACCTTGAACCTTATGCCGTAGCGATAAAGTTGAAAACCTATTAAAGATATTTGACAGATTGTAGCAGCTTGATGTGCTGGCGTCTGTGCATACATAATTTTAAATTATATTTTTAAATATTAGAATAATATAAAAACATTCAAAAATATATAAAATCAGAGGAACATTCGTTGGGCAGCTGGATCAAGGGCTCGATTCAGAAAGCGGTACTTCTGGACACGGCCCGCGTTGTTAGGAGGTTCCTCTCTCTGGAGTCTTGACCGGCAGTAGCTTGAACCAGGGTCCAAGCTACTGGCGGACCGGCTGGCTACTGACTTCCCAATACCGATGATTTTATATATTTTTGTCAAATTTCTTTAATAGGTTTTCAACTTTATCGCTACGGCATAAGGTTCAAGGCTGATTTGGAAAATTTGAAAATTTCGGGTAGTTTGATGTGCTGACGTCTGTACTATATAATGAAACTATAAAAGAAACCGTTAAAATGAATGACCCTACATGAAATGTTTTTTTTTGCTAAGGTATTAAAATAGGTAGTGTTACTTAAATAATGTAGTGGTGGCCCAGTGGTAACAGCCCCGACTTACAAATTGTAGGTCGTGGGTTCGAACCCAGATAGGCGCTTTACTTTGTGTATTTTATTTAATCACTACTGCTCTCAAAACGGTGAAGGAAAACATCGTGAGGAAACCGGCATGTCCTAGTACCAAAAATTCGAAGACATGCGACATCTGCCAACCCGCACTGGGCCGCGTGGTGGATTTACAGCCCACTTCCTCTCACAGAGAGGAGGCCTGTGTCCCAGCAGTGGGAACATTATAGGCAGATTATGCTATAAATTGAAGGGGGGGTACGGAACCGATCGTGAGCGAGTCCGACTCGCACTTGGCCGCGTTTTTTGTTAATTCTATGATTCATAATTAATTAGGTGTTATTCAGACGAAACGCGTTTGTTTTGTTTTTTTTTTTTCGTCTTGTTTGAGTAGCGTGACAGTTGGATTTATAAAAAACGATACCGGGATTATATAATGCTCTATGGTTCTCATAGTTCCGGGTAAGGGATTTCCGGGCTCGGTAATCGTGTACGGGAAACAATACAGCGTTCATCCCGCGCGGGCTGGCAACGTCGCATTTCTAGTTATTTTTCGTGATTCATCATCCGCCTAGCCTTTTCTCAACTATGCTGGGATCTGCTTCCAGTCTAACCGGACGCAGCTGAATACCAGTATTTTACATGGAGCGACTGCCTATCTGACCTCCACAACCCAGTTACAGGGTAATACGATACCCCTTGGTAAGACTGGTTGTCAGACTTTCGGGCTTCTGACGACCCGTAACGACTGTCAAAGATTCACGAATGACAGCTGGGAACGGCTTAACGTGCTTTCCGAGGCACGGAGGGGTCTCGGTATGTAAAGATGATCACCTTTACACAGACCAACCGCGGCAAGCGTAGCTTAACCTGATCGATCGACTTGTACGGCTGTTATTATTTAGCCACGGGTCCCTGGTTGTAATTTTTTTTATGAATAAACCTACTTTTATCTTAGAAAAATTATTAGGGTTACGCACAAAAAAAAAAACCCATGAAATCCAAACTGTTTTCCGACATGCCCGCGAACTTAGTGGCGGGCACAGCTAGTTTGAAATATGCTTTGAGTTTGAGCTTGAAATATGCTTTGAGTTTGAGTTTGAAATATGCTTTGAGTTTGAGTTTGAAATATGCTTTGAGTTTGATGTTTTGTTTTAAAATAACAAATTAGGCCACTTAGCCCATTTTAGAAGCATTTGACCTCAACCTTCTTCTGTACTAATGCCAGTGAAATTCTAATATTATAGAAGGTTACTTCCGACCATTTGGCAATCAGGAAACCCTATATTTTCTATTTCCTATATCTTTAACCGTTAGTATTTATTTACGGATGGTAAAACACGCTGACAATATTACCTTTATTTTATAATTTCATAGAATATAATAGAATAATATATTTATATGCTATATGGTAAATTAAGGTCTTATAAATAGAATTATGATCATACAAAAATTTAAACATGTTACATCATCTGCCTAGCCTTTTCCAACTATGTTGGGGTCGGCTTCCAGTCTAACCGGATGCAGCTGAATACTAGTATTTTACATGGAGCGACTGCTTATCTGACCTCCACAACCCATCAATGTAAAAGTATAATCCCTGCCTGATCAATGTTTTTATATCACGGATTTATTATTAACTCATCTATTTACATATTCAGTTACATTTTTAAATATTTCTTAAAGTATAAAAAATAAGTAAAAAAAAACATTAAAAAATATAAAAAAATAGTAGTCCGCCGGTGTCGGGAACAGGGTCCAAGCTACCGGTGGTTAGGGCTCCAGAGACAGGAACCTCCTCACAATGCGAGCCGTATCGAGGAGTACTGCCTTCTGAATCAGGCTCTTGATCCAACCGCCTAACGAATTATTATTAATTCTATTATTATTAATTCTATTATTATAATTTACGTACCTACCTATCATCGTCATCATTGACCCATATTTTAATAGCTATTATGTACTTACATTAATTTTTAATATTAAATCTTTTACGACTTAAGGTTTATTAAAAACCGTAATCAGGTCAGGGTAATCATATATTTACGGTCTTCATCGATAAATTAAGAGACTTATGATAAAAACGACAATTTGTTTTTAATGTTTTATATATTTTAAATTAAAATTGTGGATTGCCTTAAGTTATTTATTGGTTCAATGATTTTCAATACACTTCCTGACTAACCATAGTTATTAATTAGGTAAAAATTTTAATTATTCCTCATATCTTCGGCCAATATTGAGAGGGGCTTGTGGCTAAGTAATAACAGCCGCACGCGTCAATGGATCAGCTTAAGGTACGATTACCACGGTTTGTCAGTGGATGGGTAACCATATTTACATACGAGCCAAGAAAGGCAGTCGCTCCATGTATAATACTGGTGTTCAGCGGCATCCGGCATCCAACTATGTCATCATGTGCCTAGCCTTTTCCCAACTATGTTGGGATCGGCTTCCAGTCTAACTAGATGCAGCTGAATACCAGTATTATACTTACATGGAGCGACTGCCTATCTGACCTCCACAGCCCAGTTACTGGGTAACACGATACCTTTTGGTAAGACTGGTTTTGGTAGAACTGAACTGAACTGTTACGGGTGCTTGTACTTTGGTGGCTAGACTTTCGGGCTTCTGACGACCCATAACGACTGTCAAAATTCCACGAATAACAGCTGGGGCCTCGAGCACGGGGGGGCTTGGTATGTAAAGATCAACCAACCGCGGCAAGCGTAGCTTAACCTGATCGACCCGTGCGGATTACTTAGCCACAAGCCCCTCAAATCACTGGTAATGAAAAGAATAATAAAAGATAAACAGTGTCCTCTATCTCATCTAAATCTGGCTTCCAGAATCCGGAACTCAATGTAATGTTTAAATTCTAAATAGCGCGTCTTGTTAAGTCTGACTGATCTCTTGGCGTGACAAAATTATTGTCTGATTTTTTGCTTCAAAACTAAGTACAATTTAATAACAATTTTTGACAATATTAACTTTTAACCTCGCTCCACTTACAACAGTAATAAAAGAAATACTTATAATTGTTTTTCTTTTGTCAACGTCTGTGTATCGTTGCGGTTAAGTGGCGCTTACCGAGGCATGGAAAAGGATGGGTGGGTGCGCGGAATGCGTCGTAATTATTACTCATTGTTCTAGTGACTGGTTTGAACCGTGAGGTCAGACTAGCAAAAAATAGATACGGTAGACATAGTGTCTAGGTGCACTAAAATAGCCTCTACAAATGGCGATAACTACTTAAAAATGTATTAAGAATATTTCTTCAGACCGAATTTCGGCCATGGTGGTAAATCTCAGCGGAGACTATAGCCATCGACGCGGGAGATATTATTGTGCACAAGTGTGTGCGCAGAAACAGGTGCACTCTCTCTTCCCTCACTCTCATAATCCGATGGGACGGCAACCCGACACGACCGGGGAGAGATCAGGCGCAGGACATCCGCATCGAGGCACAGGGGTATCGCACCGCCGACTTTCAACAGAGAAATCCCAGATCAATTGAAATGAATTTTTTTATTGCACGACTCATAATGAGAGATTAGAGACTGCTTTACGATCGAAAATTTTTTTTGCCTCCTTTCTGCGACTGTTTCTATTCTTATACTCCTGCTAGTATACAGGAAAGTCGTCATCATTTTATCCCAATTTATTTGTGGTCGGCACAACATGTCTTTTTCTTCCAAACTTCTCGATTAATCGTCATCTCGGCAGTCACAGCCTTTCTAACCATAAATCATCATTCACACAGTCCATCCATCGTTTCTTTGGTCTTCCCCTGCTCTTATAGCCATCGACATACATAGGTATTCAAAAACTTTCGTCACGACATTTTCCTCATTTCTCCGTTACCCATATCATTACAACCACAGATAATTTAATTTCATAATTCTTCACGTGACCAGAGGGCTGGCCTATTTCTTGGCCAAAGAATTAGCATTGCCATACAACATGGCAATGCTGCCAGCCTTTTGGGCACTGTTCCTGTTGACAGCGATGCGGACGAATTCTTTGATGCCCTGTGATTATTTTGCTTATTTTTTGATAAATGTACATATTATTATAGTTTATATGTTAGCTTATATTATGTAAATATTTACAGAAATAAAATAATATGACCACAGATATAGATTACAACCAATTTCCACACAACTTTTCAGGTACCGGCCTCTCAAAGTACGATGCGATAATTATATCCCGAAGTATCAAGTTATATGAAATTAAATATGAAATTAAATGCCTCTCAAAGTACGATGCGATATACGTAAAGCATTAAGTTAGATGTAATTAAATATTAAATTAAATGCCTCTCAAAGTACGATGCGATATACGTAAAGTATTAAGTTAGATGTAATTAAATATTAAATTAAATGCCTCTCAAAGTACGATGCGATATACTTAAAGTATCAAGTTAAGTAATTAAATATTAAATTAAATGTTATAAGCTGTTTATAAATATCTCGTTCTGCTCGAGTGACGACGTACGTGCTTGATTATCCGTGCTCCAAATACGTGGGTTGGGTTAGGTTATGTGCAGACTGGCGCGAATTCTGTTGTATACAGACAGGTCTAACTGAATTGATTGTACGTATAGTCTGCTTCAAAAGCATTACTTAGATAAAAATGTAAAGAAATGGATCAGAAATCGTATGTGTGGATGCTATTTACAAATTGAATGCTGTGATTTGATGACTTGTTCGTCAACTGGCGAGTGTCAATCTCGCGTCGGCGCCGGCGCGCGAGTTGACACCTTCCGGATTATTTGAATAATTCTAATTTTAAGATAGCTTATAGATGTTTTTCATTTGATAATTTGATATGATATCCATAGGTACCGCTAAGCAGTGGACCTACGGTATCTTGGGCCCCGGGCCGGGTCCCGGCCTTTTATCCTCGTACAGGATTTCTCTTTTTATTTATTTATTTTATTATGTATGTACACACAGTAAAATACATAGAGATATAAACATAATTGAGATTTGAGTACAAAGGTACTGCTTATTTCTTTTATTTTCATTTTACTTTTGCTTTTATTTTTTACTAGCAGCGCCCTGAGGTTTCACCCGCATAAGTGTCGATCCCGTGGAAATATCGGGATAAAAAGTAGCCTATATGTGAATCCAGGGTGTCCATACAAAGTTTTATCAAAATTGGTCCAGCCGTTTGAGCGTGAAGAAGTAACAAAATATATATAACATATACTTAATAGGAATTATGTCTAACTTAAAAAAAGGAGGAGGTTCTCAATTCGTTTTTTTTTTTCTTCTACGAAGTCTATGAATACTCAACTTTACGTGTAAACAAGGTACCTACTTATAAAATCGATATTTCGAACGTATTTCTTAATAAAAAAATATATTACGAAACCATCTAAGTAATACATCAAAAGGTAGGTTTTAATATTTTCTAGCGCTGGGTAAGGAAGATTTTTATAAAAATATTTATTTATTTTTATAAGAACAAAAATTTGACGATATTGAGCAGTTTAAACTCTCACGCCTGCCGGTTGAACACATTTAGATCCATTCACAAACACACTGCGCATGCGTGGCGAATAATGGCCCCCTCACAGAGAGAAGGACGTAGTTACAGTAGTGGGATCATTGGGACAGATTATGTAGACTTAAAACCCGCACTCGTTTACCAATATAGTGGATCTTTTAACTCACAATGTGACAAGAGCCTTACACTGACCTTAATAACAGTAGTCTATGAAAATATAATATAATCTTATTAAGATCAGAAGCGGTTTTGTTCAGACTTGATGAATAATTCAAGCGGGCAGACCCTTTAGCTAAAATAAAATGATATTTCGTCATAAACGTGGATGGCGAACCTAGCAGAAAATTCTGAGACTAGCCACAAGCAGGGCATTTTAGGACGTCACTTGTAGGTACTCCCCGTCATTGTATTTTTTTTAAAGTGAAAACTTCTTTAGGCGCGTTGAGCATTTTTTGAGATGGGAAAAAACCATTGAATTCGCGCCACTGCTACCGTAACCGACACCGCTTCGGATGTGTTCGGCTGTCCTCGGGATGTTCCGATATGTCAGTGAATGATGGCAAAGTATTCTGTTTGTGTTTTGTTTATAATATGACGATTCAAAAAATACACACGTACCTAATTGTTCAAGTTTTCACTTGTGTCGGCACTCCCGGAGTGCCAATTTTTTGTACTGGACCATACCTGGGAACCTTCTGGTTACGCAGATATTAAAGGTCAAAATTCAATTTTTTACTGACGTTTTTTTACGAACACAAGGTTTTGATGTTATAACACAACTTTATACACCCCCTCGACCCTTGTACAGACGCCAGCACATCAAGCTACTACAATCTGTCTTTATTTAATAGATTTTCAACTTTATTGCTTAAGGTTCAAAGTTGATTGGGAAAATTTGACAGTTTCGGGTAGCTTGGTGTGCTGGCGTCTGTACCGTTGCATCAACCCATAAGCACAATGTTTTACGTGCGTTACATTGCGCACTACCTAAATTTCACACCAAAAATAAAGTCATTTCCCAGTAATTAGATATTTTTGCGCAATGTTACTTAGTTTGATGTACACAATGCGTAGTTAACGGTTATATGATGGGTCTTTTTACTAACTGTATAAGCAACAAATACATGGCCAACAATGCGAAAAAACAAAAAAATAATTTTTAAGATGTGGCAAACGTTATGAACTTATGACATAAGTAATACTTAATTGTTTCTTAAAAATATAGTAGGTCTAAGGTACTGTAGAGGCTTGGACCTCTTTAATAATACAGGCCGGTCATAATTGATGGCATCTGCTGTCCGACCGTTCAAGCGTATGTCAATTTTTTATTTTTTTATTTTGAAAATGCTCCCATCTGTAGCTTATTCGCCCCTTATAGTACCTAAGGACCTAAGGGTAGGTTTAATATACCTTAGTACTTAATTAATTACAGGATTTTAAAATACCTAACCAATTTTGTTTTCCATAATTCTGAGTAATTCATCAACTCGTCCTACATGCCTACGGCCCAATTATGACGACTTGCAGATCAAAATAAATTATATTATTTTCATTCTGCAAGTCTTCACACTTTTTTTTTTTGCATGGCTCTCTGTTGTCATAGGAATTATTTTTTTATGTTGTCACACATTTGATAAGTTTCGAGATCCCCATCCCTACTCTAGAGGGTACTAATAGCTAGATTGACATTGACAATGAAAGATGGCCGCCAAAGGAAGGGGAAAGGCGAAAGACGTCATGCACACAATGTAATAAACACGTTACGTAAAACTTTTATTTATGTACGTAGGTTATACAATAATTGAATTTTTAATATTATTTATTTATTATTAATAATAATAAGTTTCCAATAAGTTCATTCATTAAAAAGTAAAAATACAAAGTGACGAATTCGGTGAGCCACAAACTAAGCATCGCTTGTATCTTGAGGCTCTGGAAATCTATTGAATGAATGTATACTATACAGGGCTAGGTACAGACCATCAAACTGAACAACTTTCTCCATGGGACCAACTTCGTAATCGCGAATAAAAATTCAGCCGTCCCATACGTTTAGGTCGAGTAGGTATTGAAGTTTTCTTTGGGACAGTTGATAAATTTTTCGCGATTACGATAGTGGTCCCATGGAGAAAGTTGTTCAGTTTGATGATCTGTACCACACTCCTAGTCCCAGCAGTGTGAACATTATAGGCGATTATGCAATACTATAGCTACACATCTGCCAAGCTCTTCGGAAAAAAACAAGCGTGATATTTCTATTATTGTAAGTCAAGGGATAAAGTATTGTTATAATATTTTTTACGAAACACAACTGAACTGTCGGAATCGATCACAGTATGGACGAATGAACTAAGACCTTGGAACGCTTCCGTTTTAAAAAAAAAACTCGTTATAAAAAGTGTTTTAACTGGTTCTATTTATTTTACTGTTAATTTTTAATGGTTATAATTTATTTGATTAGTCTTAAACGTGTTAATTTTGGTTCTAGTGTTTAATTAAGTAGTTAAATTACGTAAGAATATTCATTATCTGGTTTGCAGTTCTATTCCTTGTTGTAAAGAATTAAATTGTTTTTCTTTTGCTGATTTGACCATTTTAAAGGGATTTGGGCAGGGCTTATGGCTAAGTAATAACAGCCGCATGGGTCGATCGATCAGCTTAAACTACGCTTGCCGCGGTTGGTTTGTGGATGGGTGACCATCTTCACATATCAAAACCCCTCCGTGTCACGGAAAGCACGATAAACCGTTGGTCCCGGCTGTCATTCGTGGATCTTTGACAGTCGTTACGGGTCGTCAGAAGCCCGAAAGTCTGACAACCAGTCTTACCAAGGGGTTTCGTATTACCTACCCATTAACTGGGTTGTGGAAGTCAGATAGGCAGTCGCTCCATGTAAAATAAGTACTGCTATTCAGCTGCATCCGGTTAGACTGGAAGCCGACCTCAACATAGTTGGGAAAAGGCTAGGTAGATTATTATAGACAAGGGGATTTGAAATGACCCAGTATGAAACCAAAATCAAATTCAAGTTATTTATACAAAGTAGGCTGAGAATTTGCACTTTCTGAACGTCAAAATTACATATGACAGTCTCCCGGCACGCCTGCCCTTCACCACTTCCTAGTGCTTTAGCTGGGAAGAAGAAATGGCGCAACAAACTCTCCAGCATGGTGATCGCGGCAATTTGATATCCTTTCACGAACGTTTAATGCATCAGAAACCGTATTGTCAGTAAAAGAATAGAATACTCTTTATTATGTACACAAACTTTACAATGGGTGACACAATGGGCGGTCTTATCGCTAAGAGCGAAAATAGGTTTTATATATGTGTCAAGAAGGGTTTATCTTGAAAGCCTTTGTAAAATAAACTTAGTTCTTAGCGGCGTACCCGATGTGTTCTCGTGTGGTTGATTACGCCCCACGCACTCTCAAATAGAAGAGGTTAAAGTGCTATGGAAACATTATCCATAGATTTATTTTCTGACCTTCGTGGTTTGGGTTAGATTCACAAGTCGCGCAATGGGGTTATATTACATGGGACTTAATACATAACCGGCGAAATGCGGGTGTATCTACTATTTCAAACTCAAACTCAAAGCATTTATTTCAATGAAACCATGTACAGGCACTTTTCAGTTTTCAAAATTAAATAGTCGGTCAGTCAGTCAGAAAGTTGAAGCTAGTTGCCCATTCCGAAACATAGATCTCTATGGAGAAGAACGGGTAAGAAACTCCATGGACAATTATTCTTGTTGCTTCTATATGTGAGAACAATGTAAAAAAAAATCGTTTGCAAATGTCTTTTATAATGCACACAGCAAAAGAGTGGAACTCTCTACCTGCGTCTGTTTTTCCGAGCGCATACAACCCAAATCTCTTCAAAGTGAGAGTGAACAGGCTTCTTCTGGATAAGCTCGCTCCATCGTCGACTTTGTCTCTGTCACCTTTGACCTAGACTAGAGTCAAGAGCAAGTCCATTTCCAAAAAAAAAAACACAAATGAAGAAACACAATTTCAAAATATAAGATTAAAAAATTCAAAATTCAAATTCAAAATATAAGATTAAAAATAAGACTTGGCAGTTAAGAGATGACCAGTCTCAACCGACGGCAGTTTCAACTCTTTTGTATGCGTCAGGATAGCTCGCGACATTTATATTTTCTTACTTCTTCGCGGGCTACTCTAAAGCATCCCCCTTAATTAATATGGATAACATTTTAATATCCATTTTTATTTATATCATGATAATATTTACACAATATAAGCTAACAATTAAAATAATAAGTAATATGTACATTTATATGAAAAAATAAGCAAAAGAATCATAGGGCATCAAAAAATTCGCCCTCATTGCTGTCAACAGGAACATGAATGCCCAAAAGGCTGGCAGCATTGCCACGTTGTATGGCGATGCTAATTCTTTGGCCAAGAAATAGGCCAGCCCTCTGGTCATGTGAAGAGTCGACTAAACATTTGGCTATATCTCGAGAAACCAAGTGGGCACTTGGACTCCATGGCCCTAGTGTTTAATGGTTTCCGAATTTTATTTTATACATAGCAGCAACAGTATCTTCAGAAAGGTCAGCAAGGACCAGCACCCTAATTGCGAAACACACTTTCAATCAGAACCTGAATTGAATAATTTTGAAGGATATTGCCAATCCATTGCTTCATATGCTCGAAAAATGTGTCTGCTCAACAACGGAAATAACGCAATGAATGTTGTTGAACTGTCAAAATGAAAGCTCTCCTACTGCTAGTGTGTTACGCAATTACCCCACATATGCATGAACGTAAACGAAGCAAAAGAGGGAAGGAAGGGGTAGCGGGATCGTCCGAAAGGGTTACCGCTGCCCCGGAACATAAAGGGCTAAGGAAGGAACACGGGTGGGTTTTAGTCAGTAAGAGTCTGACACTCCCTTCCGCTCCACCCAGAGCGGGAGGAGTCATTATATGATTTCCCATCCAAAAAAAAAAAAAAGTTGGAAGTAAGGACAGGTGTCGTTCTATAGTTTTTGCCAAGCCTCATGGGAAGATGGCGCGTGAGTTTTATATTTGTAATTCTATACTTTTTGCTGTGCCCAAAGAGGTCCGTGACTGTGTCCAAAAAAAAGTACTTAATTTATTCAAACTAGGCTCAGAATCAGTTGGATGTCAAAATAACATAAGACAATAACATAATTGTCCGAAAGGGTTACCGCTGCCCGGAACATAAAGGGCTAAGGAAGGAACACGGGTGGGTTTTAATCAGTAAGAGTCTGACACTCCCTTCCGCTCCACCCAGAGCGGGAGGAGTCATTAGATGATTTTCCATCCATAAAAATAAAAAAATAAAAGACAGTCCCCTAAAACACCCGCCTTTCACCACTTCCTTCAGTGCGGGTTGGTAGTTGTCACATTTATCTTCGATTTTTTGGTTCTAGGACATGCCGGTTTCCTCACGATGTTTTCCTTCACCGTTTTGAGAGCAGTGGTGATGAAATAATTTGCACAAACTAAAGCCATGTCCTGTCTGGGTTCCAACCTTACGACCTACTACTCGTAAGTCGCAGACGTTAACACTGGACTACTATTGCTCTTATGTAATTTATCACCTTGAATTTATAGAGCTATTAAGAGACGTCACGAGTTGTACTTATAATTAATTTTGACAAGAGTTTGACAGATTGTCGCATTAGTTGATCAATCAAATTAAAATAAGTAGCTATTAAGTGGCTTTCGTGGGTCACGATTTAAAGGGCCCTGTTATTAATGTATTTGTTCATTTACTAATGAGCATTGAGAAGTGTTATTATAAAATAATGAATTATAATAACTTGAGTACTATAGGTACTATTATAACGGTATTTAGATCAATTTTCCTATGAAAAGTTGTGTGGAAATCGGTTGTCATGTTATTCCTACGTCATGAAGCCAGGTCGTCGCGACCAGATCGCAAGTTGAGACGTGGTGTCTCAACTGGTGTTTCGAGTGGTTGGTATTGTAAACCTAACCAAATTCGTGGTGCAGCACCCACAGCACACTCCGCTACCCACAATAACCTACGACCTCCAAAACAGTATCTAATTAACCTTAATTAAAAGGACATAGTTTTAAGACTAATTTAGAACAAAAACAGACGTAAATAGGTCGAAGTTAGCGTTAAGTTTTGGGTCAGTGACTAGGGTCAATATAGTCCACAAAAAGTGATGAATCAGTTTTGTTTAGCTATGGGAGATTGACAGTTTGTCTGTTAGTCTGTCACGCTGTATCTAAGGGTCTTATCACACTAGCGGTTTGCGAGCGGGGCGGGCGCGCAGCGAATGCGTCGCGAACACGCCGTGACTGCACAGCGAATTCGCAACGTTTTCGTCGTGTGTTTGTAGCAAGTTAACGACGTACAATACGCTCAGTAACAATGGCGTCCACGCTGCTATTCGCGGCGATCTCGTTGCGCGTCCGCAACGAATTCTCTGCGCATGCGCCGTGTGTTCTTTGCGCGCCCGCTCTGCTTTGAGGACGCTCGCAATGGTACCCAGAGCCGCAATAGAACTTTTGTAGTGCTTATACATTATCTAGTAATAATACAACACCATTTGTTTTATTATTTTATATCACATTTTGTTTTAAATTAGTCTAATTGTAAAAGAACTCGATACTTATACAAAAATATTCATAACGTTTAGAGCAATTGAATTATGGCCATGCTGTAGAAAGATTTTTTGTTGGAAATCCTTTATCTCCTTATTTTGTTTGATCCACGACTTTTTGATCCCCCTGTATATGTTACGGCTAATAGCCGAAGTGCAGCTACACGTATTTAGCCTGGTACAACTAGGTGCAGCATCCTACGTCAATGGAGCCCCCACTTCGCCTCCTATTTCTGTGTAAAGGGTTTAAAATAACCAAATCAAACCTAACCTCGGGGTGCCCTTCGCTCGCTCTTGCATCCTACGTCGCCTATCGATCGACCGCAACCATGCAACCGATGTCACCCGAAGTACACACGAACCGCATGTGGCCGGCTGCACCTAGTTGTACCTGGCTAAAACTAGGTGTAGCCGCACTTCGGCTATTAGCCGTGACATATAACATATTTAAATGTCTTTGAAATATCTCTGGACCTTGGGGTCCCGGGACCTTTAAAACGCCTTCTAAAGGGACCGAAGCCTACTCGCAGAGCTTCATTTTTTTTAGTATAAGTCATCATCTGCCTAGCCTTTTCCCAACTATGTTGGGGTCGGCTTCCAGTCTAACCGGACACAGCTGGTTACCAGTATATTACATGAAGCGACAGTCTGGACCAACGGCGCTAACGTGCTTTCCGAGGCACGGAGGGGTCTTGATATAGGAAGATGATCACCCATCCACGGAGCAACCGCAGCAAGCGTAGTTTAACCTGATCGATTGTCCCTTGCGGCTGTTATTACTTAGCCACAAGCCCCTCTTTTCTAAGTATATGTATTCATTATTATTCATCTAAGTATGTATATTAACAAGAAAACCCAGATGACATTGCAAGATTAAACTGAACTAACAGTTGGCCGCCTAGATTTTATGCACCATAGACAAAAAATACAGGAAGTTATTTTTTAGTAAACTATGCAGTCAGTTGTTAGAGTAGTCAATGAATTTTGTCAATAGAATAGTTATCTATGTATCTTAATCATGGTTATCTTAATCTAGAATCGTGTGCAGGATTCATGGTAAAGTTTGCGCGGCGTCGATGTCCTTTGCCACCCTGTATTCTTATATTTACATCATTCATATTCTTTTTTTCCCGTTAGCCTGTACTGTCCCACTGCTGGGCAAGGACCTCCCCCATTTTCTTCTACATTTCCTTGTGCTGTGCCTTCTCCGTCCGGTCGGTTAGGAACGAGTCTAGATCGTCACGAAAGCGTTTCTTAGGCCTGTCTCGGTGCCGACGCCCGTCTTCAGGCACCCACTGTGTGATGTCTCAAAATACTAAGTGGGCACTCGGGCCCCATGGCCCTTATTTATACCGTTATTATTCAAATATAAAGGTACCTATTACTTATGTAATCCTTTTATACTTACGTTATTAACAACATAGTAAATTAGGATTTTAATACTTCCAGTCGGGGGAACGGTGAATGCTTATGCGAATCCCGCACCCCCGGCCATAGGTAGAGGTGGAACACCGCGGTGGTTTTAGCCGGTAAGAGTCCGGCATGCCCCTCTGTCCCCCCCACGACGGAGGAAGTCCATGAGGACTTCCACCGCGCAACAAAAAAAAAAGGTTTTTAATCTTAGGTACTGCTTGCAGCAACGGTAAATTAGTAGGAAAGAAATAAATATATACAAATAAAAAAAATACCTATCGCTCTCTGGCCACTGTTATTCGCTTTAGTGATTATAATAAAACTAAACAATGTAAAACTACCGTTTGTAATAATATTAACGTATAATCTTGTGGAGCACAACTTAACGTGCTTATTTTCTGCATTTTCATCCTAAAATAAAAGAAATAACCCAAAAAACGATGAGGGTGCCACTGTGCGGTCGGCGCCGCCTTATCAAGAAAGCCCAGACGACATTGCAAGATTAAAATAAACCAAGTAACAGTTGGCCACCTAGATTTTATGCAAGACAAACAAAAAATGCAGGAAGTTATTTTTTAGTTAATTAGTTATGCAGTCAGTTGTTAGATTAGTCAATGAATCTTGCCAAAACAATAGTTATCTATGCCTCGTCGGTCTTGTGGTCGCAAGCGCGACTGCTGAGCGTCCTGCGGGGTCCTGGGTTTGTTTCCCGGGTCAGACAAAGTGTTATTGGGTTCCATTAAAGAAAAATACACAGGTAATAGGATAGAAAATAATTCTAACTTTACAACAAGGAAAGTTCCTTCCTCTCTCTACTTATTTAAAAATTTGCTGTGCCCGACAGGGTCCAAAATTGTTTCTACTATTTTTTATTTACCACCTGTAATTGTACATTATGGATTGCAATAAACAATTTGAGATTTGATTGGAAATTTCTTAAGAACAGCCCGGATTTTGGAAATTGGCGGTGTGATGCCCCAGTCTCTTGGTAAGCACGTTAAGCCGTTGGTCCTACACCTGATCTCTCTCCGTTCGTGTCGGATTGCCGTCCCATCGGACAATGAGAGTGAGAAAAAAGAGAGTACCTACATCTGTGTCTGCGCACACATTTGTGCACTATAATATCTCCCGCGCCGAAGGCTGGTCTCCGTTGAGATTGGCCGCCGTGGCCGAAATACGGTCTGGAAGACTTTATTTATGTATCTCACACACGTGACCAAACTCTCACATCATCATCGTCATTTGGTCAAAATCTTTGTGCAACTAGCATAGATACAACGGGCTGACATGCATCATCGGGCAGACGCCCGCCAGACACAACACCCGTCTGGTCGGAGGATCCTCCCTTTTCTATAGAGTATGAGTGAAGTTTACACCCTGTTCCTCATACCTCTATAGGGCGAACGCTGAGATGATGGCTGATAGAAATGAATGGAAGTAAAACCCTATCTTTGCTGTGGTGCAGTCAGATAAGCAGTGATGGTCTAGTGGTGTCGGCCTCGACTTACGAGTTGTAGGTCGTGAGTTCAATCCCAGGCAGGCTCTTTACTCTGTGTATTTAATTTCATCACCACTGCTCTCAAAACGGTGAAGGAAAACAGCGTAAGGAAACCGGCATATCCTAAGACAAAGAATTCGAAGACATGTGAATCCATCAACCCGCACTGGGCCCGCGTGGTGGATTACGGCCCATTCCCTCTCACAGAGAGGAGGCCTGTGTCCCAGCAGTAGGAATTTTGTAGGCTGATTATGCATGCTATGCAGTCGGATAGAAGACTTACTGCGCCTCCCACAAAAAGAAGGCAACAATTCCTATAAAACTTTTTTTACGAAATGACAATTCGTCAGCACCCGGTTAGACCGGAAGCCAACATAGTTGGGAAAAGGCTATAAGGCAGATTGATTGATTGATTATAGTAATAGTTATTGGCAACTCAAATGACGATTACAAATCTATTTGCTAACTGTGACTAAGATCAAGGAAGTCCACTTTAGCAAGCGAAGGTGCAGGTTCAAAACCTGCCAAATAGCATGTGACTTTTTAATTAATAAAACCATTAACAGGCACTTTCAGTTAAAACATTTACTACAATAAATTAAATCACACTTGTATAGAGGTAGCAGATACCCTGGATTAACATATAGGCTACTTTTTATCCCGATATTCCCACAGGATCGACACTTATGCGGGTGAAACCGTGGGGCGCAACTAGTAAAAAATAATAAGTAAGCAAATACCATCTAAATAATTAATTAATAAAAATAACAAAATTAAATACTAACTTAACTAAAACTATACACAAACTAAAATATAGCGACGAAAAACGGAATTCAGGCACTTTTTAATTATCATGGAGTCGATCAGTCAGAAAGGACAGAAAGATGCATCTAGTTGCCCATTCCAAATTTCGATTCTGTGGGAATATCGGGATAAAAACTATCCTATGTATGTCCTTTTCATCTAAGAAGAGGTAACAGACAGACACACTTTCGCATTTATAATATTATAGTATGGATTGTTTTTTTAATATTTTTATTATTACCTATTATTTTTTTATTTTGACCTAGTATGAAAGACTGGTCATCAATGCTTGTTCTTTGTTTGTATGAGATAAAGCCTCTTTTGCCCTGCAGTAAGACAAAAATTACTTGGTTATTTAATTGGGATTTACTACCTAAAAAATATAAATAAAAAAAATACGTTATAAAATACTACCTTACTTTTGGACCTCGCTGCTGTCGGGTAAAAAGGCCACGCCCACACGTAAAAACCTCTCTAATAACTAACCTACGGAAGTCTAAGGGAAGTCTAATCATCATCGTCTGATTTATATGGTGTACATAATAAAGAGTATTCTATTCTATTCCGCCTAGCCTTTTCCCAACTACGTTGGGGTCGGCTTCCAATCTAACTGGATGAAGCTGATTACCAGTATTTTACATGGAGCGTCTGCCTTTTTTTTTTTTTTTTTTCGCTGAGAAATGCATTACGCATCCCCGCTCCCGGGGGTCGAGACAGGGTATGTGGGACTCCTGTCGGAATGGCACCGACAGTATACCCACTAAAACTCAGCGGTGTACCCACATCACCGTGATGGAAGGGCCATGGGAAACCGGCTCAGCCTTTACTTCCACAACCCTCCCGGCGCATGCCCGCCTAGCTGGCGGGCCCCGCTGTCCCCGGCCATTCCCGTCCGACACTGGTGGAGGCCTGTGCAATACAGGTAAGGGTGCCCCCGCACCCGTTGCCTGCTAACCTCCACAACCCAGTTACTGAGTAATAAGATACCCCTTGCTAAGACTGGTTGTCAGATTTTCGGGCTTCTGACGACCCGTAACGACTGTCAAAGATCCACGAATGACAGCCGGGACCAACGGCTATCTTTTCTTTGTCTAGCATAATACACTAGTTTGTGATGTAACCTAATTTTATGACATGTGTAATGACTAATAACTTGTACGTGTGGTGCAAACTGTTAATAAAGTTGGTTATTAATAAATAAATAAAGTTTGTAAGCTCGAAATGGTACTAACAAATATAGATACAATGAATCTGATTTTATTTTTTGGATTTTTTTTTACATATTTCGTCCTTTGGAAGGCGTAGGAGGGGCCGAAGCTAACAGAGGCCCCTCAGGAAATTTTAATGAAATGCGGCACCAACCGACGATTATCCCTGTATGCACTATGCAAGTGCACCCAAGGACATCCCCCGGTTGGTGTAGGACTATTACAGGATATGGAAAAATAAAAAGTTGGACTATAGGCTTCGTCGTCCCAGCACTCCCAGCTACCACTAGGAACTGGTGAAGGGGGCGTTTTGGGGGACTGTCTTATGTAATTTTGACGTTCGAAAGGTCCTGATTCTCAGCTTAATTTGAATAAATGACTTTTGATTGTGAATACCTACTAGTTGAAATAACAAAAAGGCCCTTTCGAAAATGACTACCCTTTAAAAAAAACAAGTAAATTTCTTTGTTTTAAATCACGTCAAAAATGACGTAACGACTAAGTCGAGTGTAGGAACTGTATCAAAACAAAAACTAATATAGTCTGACCTCTAATTCTTCGTATTATAATTGTGAGCGGAGGTCATCTTGGGTTGGTCGGCTCGAGTGCGTAAAGCCTTCAATGGTTTACAAAGCCTTTGCTGCAGTGAAAGAGATGATTTAAAATGTAATATCGCTTTGCGTAGGCAAGGAATACTTTTGCTATAGAAATGACATTGTTTATTCTGTAAATAGGATACCGGAATCACTTTTACAAGTCATATTGAAAACAAAATTAGCTAGATAGAGTGGACATTTCTTGACTGAAGAAGAAATGGCGAAAAAAACTCAAGGAGATAAAGACCAATCTAATACCGATTAAATGAGGTGATGTTGAGGGTTTCGTGACGGTGCAAAGGAGGAAGCGCCGTTCGCGAACGATCAAGAACCGCTGCGGAAAAGCTTCTACGGAGCCCGAAGTCAGCTTGCGTGCCGCAAAGCCGAACACACCGGAGTACATCTCCCGCCTACACTACACCACTAAGGCGGAGGACATCGTGGAGTACGTGCGCCAGAAGACGAGGTACACGCTGAGGGTGCAGTTACTGGAGTCGCCTGAAGTAAATAAATAAATAATGATGTAACCACAGATATATGTAGATAGGCCTAGATAACGCAATTATGTAAACAAAGTAATGGCAAATGTTTAAATTTTTTCAGATCATCATCATCTGCCTAGCCTTTTCCCAACTATGTTGGGGTCGGCTTCCAGTCTAACCGGATGCCGGTGAATACCAGTATTTTATATGGAGCGACTGCCTATCTGACCTCCACAACCCAGTTACTGGATAATACGATACCCCTTGGTAAGACTGGTTGTCAGACTCTCGGGCTTCTGACTACCCGTAACAACTGTCAACTTTTTCAATTTCTTCTAAATATATAAAAGAAGAAATGACTGACTGACATATCAACGCACAGCCCAAACCGCTGGGTCTAGAGATTCCAAATTTGGCACGTACGTTCCTTATGAGGTCTAGGGGTGCACTAAGAAAGGATTTTTCAAAATTCACCCCCTAAGGGGGTGAATGGGGGGGGTGAAATTTCACGCGGACGAAGTCGCGGGAAGAAGCTAGTTAAATATAAAACTGTAAAATAATCTTTCATGAACCAGTTTAATCACGGTTATACAACTGCCTTTAACATCCTTCTTAAGAGCGATGGGGTGGGTGTGAGCGCACACACCCACACACAAATGCTACTATATTTTATATAGCACATCTTTCACTACACCACCGTCCTAACCCCGCTATATAAGCCACAAGGCTAGATATTTTTCCTCAGTCGAAGTAGGCGCGCACCGCGTTTGCCACGATAGGTAATGTTGTAATACAATAGTACCTAGTGAAGTGTAGTGTTGTGCTCCAGTTTTCCGAGTTTCGAACTTCCGACTTTCGAGTTCCGAGTTTCCGACTTCCGAGAATAGGGAGCACTGGTGAGTTTTTTTTTTTTTTGGATTTTAAGGTAGTTTTAGTTTTATAGATAAAAGTACTCTTCGGTTGTAATTAGAATCTCAATTCCTGTAATTAAAAAGGTTGCCTGGAAGAGGTCTCAGAAAGCGACAAGGTTGCCCATTGTATGTTTTGTAGTTATAATTGTATTTTTTGTTATGTATTTTCTAGTGTACAAATAAATAAATAAATAAAAACGTTCAAAATCAATGTCAAAAAGTTTTAAAAAATGTAGGCAAATTAGAGGCATTTTTGACAGATTGATGCCCGTTTTCACCATCGTTCCCTCAAACACTCCTTAACTAAGAGTCTCTTAACATAAGAGACTCCTTAAATCAGCCCCTTACCCATATGTTTTAGGACCATAAGTGTCCCTTAGGTGATGGTGAAAACGAAACTAACACTTAAAATTTCTTTAACAGTTACTTCCATATGGGAGGGTCTACTATGCAAAGCTATAAGGTCTTTGCTTTATTACCTATTGGTAAATACAAGAGTCTTAATTTTAACCATTAACGGTCCGTGAATTATAAGAATCGGCCATAAAGTGACTCCAAAATCTCATCATCTACTTTTGCTGTTGACTGTACCTACTACTCCATAATAGTTAGTTTTCATTACGAATGTTCATATAATTCTCTGAAAATGAGATGTTAATCGGACCCCGTGCGGTTTGGTAGATGTCACATAATTATCTTCGAATTTTTCGATCTAGAACACGGTAGCTCACGATGTTTTCCTTCACCGTTTTGAGAGCAGTGGTGATGAAATAATTTACACAAAGTAAAGCGCCTGTCTGGGTCCGAACATATGACTTACAACTCGTAAGTCGCGGCCGTTACCACTGAGCCACCTATACTCTTTGCCCTATATAAAGTCTAAACATAAACATCACCTAAGCATAGAACCTAAGACTTCACGACACGGCAGCTCTAGATAGATACCTACTTGAGAAAAGCGAGAAAGCGCAAATACTTTTAAATACATCATCTGCCTAGCCTTTTCCCAACTATGTTTGGGTCGGCTTCCAGTCTAATCGGATGCAGCTAAATACCAGTCTTTCCCATGATGCGACTGCCTATCTGACCTCCACAACCCAGTTACTAGGTAATACAATACCCCTTGGTAAGACTGGTTGTCAGACTTTCGGGCTTCTGAAGACCCGTAACGACGGCCAAATATACTTTTAAATATATGTAGATGACATTTATGAATGCCAAAAATAACTATCAAGTTTTAACGTAGCTTATTATCAAATAATGTTAATTATTAAATCTTTCGATCACATCTATATATATAAAAGGAGAACTGACTGACTGACATATCAACGCACAGCCCAAACCGCTGGGTCTAGAGATTCCAAATTTGGCACGTACGTTCCTTATGAGGTCTAGGGGTGCACTAAGAAAGGATTTTTCAAAATTCACCCCCTAAGGGGGTGAATGGGGGGGGGTGAAATTGCACGCGGACGAAGTCGCGGGAAGAAGCTAGTCTATATATATAAAAGGAGAACTGACTGACTGACATATCAACGTACAGCCGAAACTACTGGGGCTAGGAATGTGAAATTTATTTATTATTTATTTATTTATTTATTTATTAACTCAACATCACTATCATTACAGGAATTTCCTAATTCAATAGTGTGGCCATAATTTCAGTTTTATTATTTACAATAACATATTCTGTGCATCGTGGTTTTTGTGAACTCACTCAGAGAACAAGTAAAAAGATCTATACTGTCTGCTACGTCATTAAGTACACGCAAGGTGCGCGTTATAGGGGCTTTACTCAGTAGATTGGTCCTACTACTGGGTACCGCCAATAAACGTGGCTGTCGCCTACGCAATACATAATTGTCGGGCACACACAGGTTTATTTCTTTTAATATACCTGGGTTTGAAGTCTTGCCACGTAATAATTTAAAAATATAGGTAGCAAGAGCTATGTCCCTCCTTGTTTCCAATTTATTGTAAATTTTGCACACGGCTTCCTATTATAATGTAGGGGAGCACTAAGAAGGGGTTTTTGGAAATTTAACCTTTAAGGGGGTGAAAAGGGGGAGGGTGAAATTTCACGCGGACGAAGTCGCGGGCATAAGCTAGTCTATAAATATAATAATATCGTCTGTATAACTTTATATATACTAATAATAAAGATTAATAGTTTTTTTTACCACACTAATCTCTGGAACTATCAGTCCGATTTGAAGAAATATTTTTGCATCTGATATCCCGATTCTTGAGGAAGGCTATGTATATTTAATATCACGCTTGGACCCTTGGGACGTGCAAAAAGGAGAAAAGTCAGAAAGAGTGTAACGTGATAGAAAATTTACTTGAAAATAATTATACCTAAATAAAATATAAGAATAAGTACGTACATAGATGTATAGAAATAAAATAAACTAAGGGCTGATTTTTCAATATATCACCGTTAAGGCTGCCCTTCCATGTCCATCATCTGCCTGCCTTTTCCCAAATATGTTGGGGTCGGGTTCCACTCCAACCCGATGCAGCTGAATATCAGTGTTTAGACGGAGCGACTGCCTATCAGACATCCACAACCCAGTTACTGGGTAATACGCGATAATACAACCCGTCCGACTTAACTGTGCACCTGGCGCTGTGACGTTACTCTCTCAGTACTGTTACTGTGTAAAGTTAACTTCATAATAAATCGAAAAACTATACCTGCCTATGCGTTGCATAGGTATAGTTTTTATCGTAATTATAAATATAATAAATAATAAACATTTCGCGCATAAACGTATCCCAGCGAAGTACACACTTAAGTCGGACAGGTAGTACGCGGTAAGACCGATTGTCAGACTCTCGGGCTTCAGACTATCCTGCATTAGTCGTGACAGTCAAAAAATCTTAAAATGATGTCTAAGTAATTATAACTTTGCCCAAATAATTATAATTTAATTTTTTTATTAGTATACTTACTTGTTTTTGTTGAACTAGTCGTAATTCTGGGGCTTCATAAATATGACTATTAGATTGAAAACTAGTGACTATAAATTATTTTGACCCCCATAAAATTATTTATCTGAAAACTATGCAATAGTTATAGTATTTGCATTTTAATTTATTGTAATTAGACACAACACCTAATACTGAATTATGCATTGCATTATAGAAAAGGAAATTATGAAATAAATAATGTTATTTATTATTAATTATACTAGTATTTATTGGACAATAATTATTTGCATTTTTTCGCCGAATGTAATCGATCGAGCAGGTCCATTCTGCAATTTAAAAAAAAAGACTCTCGTAGATATACGACAAGGACATAGACGCATAACCCGTTATCATGAATTCTGTACCTTCATGATTTTGAACTATAGAGGTATGAAGAACAGGGTGTAAAGTTCACTCACACCCTATAGGAAAGGGAGGATCCTCTGACCAGACGGGTGTTGTGTCTGGCGGGCAACTGCCCGATGATTCATGTCGGGCCGTTGTATCTATGCTAGTTGCGCGGTAAACTCTGCTTGCGAGATGCAGGATTCGCGTCACATGACGTCAGTATGACGCGTTGTTCGCATGTGGCGTTGTAGATACCGCTACAGAACCATAAAATTTATTTTTATTGGGATATTTTAGAATTCTATTGTTCCCATAGTAAAAGTTTTTTTTATATTCATGAGTACTTTCATTCCCTGAAAAATGGTGAATCATTTAAAAATCAGCCTGGTTGTCAGACTTTTAGGTTTCCCTACCCGTAATGGCTGTCAAAGATACCAACAGCTTAACGTGCTTTCGGAGGCACCGAGGGGGTAATCGATGGTCACCCATTCACGAACCGACCGCGGCAAGCATAGCTTAACCTTCGAACGACCCGTGCGACTGTTATTGTTTAGCCACGAGCCCCTACAAATAGCGAAAAACTATCATTTTTAATTGGCACTTGGTATGCAATTTAGCAGTGTAACCTCAATCTAAGCCCGGGGGCAAAGCGAAACAATTTGTTATGCAAATTGAAACTTGTAGAACAATACGGAATTTAAAAAAATATAATGATATAATAGGGGCCTTATTTCCTTGTTCATAATATTATAAAAAATTTTGGGCTATTAGAATAAGATTAGGATATGTGCTAGTCAGTGATTACAGTATGTCGGTGGCATTGGGAGTCTAGTAGCTGGTATTGTTATGTAGTCGAGAGTAGTGGCGGTTCAGTGGTAATGGCCGCGACTTACGAGCTGTAGGTCGTAGGCTCGAACCCAGACAGGCGCTTTACTTTGTGTAAATTATTTCATCACCACTGCTCTCAAAACGGTGAAGGAAAACATCGTGAGGAAACCGGCATGTCCTAGAACCAAAAATTCGAAGATATGTGACATCTACCAACCCGCACTGGGCCCGCGTGGTGGACTACGGCCCACTCCCTCTCATCGAGAGGAGGTCTGTGTGTGTCCCAGCAGTGGGGATTTATAGGCTGATTACATATTGGGAGTATGTTGGGAGGACATGTGATAAGGAAGGATCAAAATCAAAAGTCATTTATACAAACTAGGCTAAGAATCAGCACTGTTTGAACGGCAAAACTACATAAGAGAGTCTCCCAAAACTCTCGTCCTTCACAACTTCCTAGTGCTTTAGCTGGGAAGAAGACGTTTTGTCAATTTTAGGACGAAACGCTAAAATAATGCCAATGCGCGATTTTGATTGTCATAGATACGCTGTGATTTAATATTTCCAAATACGGAAGGTCAACAAACTTTTGACATTTGTTTATGGAAGGTCTCGGTCATAAATGAAATCAAAATATGGTTATGAATAATATAATATCTAAGGCGAGATCGAGATCAAGAGCTGGGCCATATTACAATAAAAAAATAAATAAATAATGTTTTTATCACATCTATTAAAAAAAGAGCTAGTGTATTCTTCGTAAACAGGGACTAAAATAGCTCTTTATTCCCAAGGGACTAAAAGTGATTTGAATTTGGAATGTGGATATCGTTAGTAAAAGTTCCAATCACGATCGATCGACCCGTACGGCTGTTATTACTTAGCCACAAGGCCCTCCACGCCAATTTCATATTATGTAAGGTCCAATATTACGCCAGCTACTTTAAAATACTCACGGTGGTTTCAATTAAATTCAATTTTATTCAAAAACAATTCACATTGTGTTTGAAATCCTTAAAATTATAAAACTAACACATTCATCATACAATAATCATAGAAAATAACAAAAGAAAAAAAAAAGAAAAATAATAGTTCAGTTCAGTTCAGTTCATTTATTAATAATTATTAAAATTACATGTCAATACACTTTAGTCATAGAATTTACAAAAATAGAGTGTGGAACATTTATCATACATTATAACACTAATTGAGAAAATATTACAATACCATACTATACTTTAATAGATTAATCATTCGTCGAACCAAAAAACAACAAGGCGAATACTTAAATCAATTATATAAACCATTCTTTTAGGTCATATAATACCAGCAGGGCAATTGCGTAACACACTATCAGTAGCAATGGGTTTCATTTTGACAGTTTAACAACATTCATTGCGTTATTTACGTTGCTAAGCAAACACATTTTTCGAACATTTGAAGCAATGGATTAGCAATAAACTTCAAAATGATTCAAATTGACAGTAATAGTGTGTTACGCAATTAGGGTGCTGGTCGGTTAACCAGCCTAACAATAAATCCAATCAAACAAATACAATCTAATATTACACAGTCTCTCATTAACTAATATAAATTTTTTTAAACATGGATATGTCATCATCTATCGAATACATACATTTCTCCAATAGGAACGCTTTCATTTTTGACTTAAATGAGCTCTTATAAATTATAGATTTTAAGTCCAATGGCAACCTGTTAAAAATCCGCACTGCTTGATATTGAGGAAATGTTGAACAATATTAAGCTGGGGTCTAAATAATGTTTTTAAAATCTTTCCTTTTTAAACCCCGACGCAAATACGACGGGGTGTTATAAGTTTGACGTGTCTGTGTGTGTGTGTGCTTTTTTTGTTTGAAAGGTTAATTAGTCGGGAGTGTTATTAGCTATGTTTGATGAAAATCGGTCCAAGATGGCCGCTGCCACAAAATGGCGGATTACATATTTTTTCACAACTCCCTCAATATGGGTATCAAATGAAAGGGCTTGACTAGTAGAATACTATACAATATTACAAATTTCAAATCCAAGATGGCCGCCACCACAAAATGGCGAACTACATTTTTTTTTTTACAAAGGTTACAAAGGCTCTACACTGACTATTGTTAAAATAAAACGAAAGTGACTGTCACTTTTGCTGCTGTTATCTCGACAATGTAATTAATGAATATTCTTGACCTGTCAAAATGTAACCTAGGTTCAATATTAACCGATAGTGAGTGTGTAGGCCATTGCAATTTAATTTAGGCAATGACATTTAACGATTGATACACTATCTCTCTTTAAAAAAAAACTTGACATTTATAAATGCTTTATAATTACTACCTGGGCCCAGTACATGGTAATATTGAAGTGAAAACTTCTTTAGGCGCATTGGGCATTTTTTGAGTCGGGAAAAAACTATTGAATTCGCGCCACTCTGTTACCGTAACGACACCGCTTCGGATGTGTTCGGCTGTCCTCGGGATGTACTCGGCTTTAATGTAGGTATATCCGATATGCCAGTGAGTGATGTGTGATGGCAAAGTATTCTGTTGGTGTTTTGTTTTCACTTCTGTCGGCATTCCCGGAGTGCCACTGTTTTTTTATTTCCTGCGTAATCCTACCACGTCCAAACCACGTACGGTTTTCAAGCGTGGTATTTTGACAGTTAAAACCACGCCAACATCGCGTTTTTTCGCGCGGTTTCGTTGATTGAATAATTGAATCGTGAAAAAAAATAAGCTGTTCCCTACATTCATGTTCGCATAACTCGACAAAATGTAGGGAACAGCAGATTTACGATTTTAGGTCTGGTCCCATAGTAAAAGTTGTTCATAATGATGAGTACAATGACCTCTTAAGAGGAAAACGATGATTAAAATTTCAACCTGTATAGTAATTGCCATGAGTAATTCTACTCGTGTTATGCAATTGATTATATTCAATCTTAATTAATTTATGGTAAGCGTCCTGTCAATACCTATTGTTTCAGTCTGTGTCGAATAATAAAATTACTTATTTATGCAGCTTAAAATATAATATTTAATGCTTATTATTTCAGGGTTACAAATATCTTTATATCATCTGAGAAATTCTCGTAATTTTAAGAAGTTCACAGTATGATCTCAGTCTCAATCTGTCAAAAATAACTCTAATTTCCCTACGTTTTTGACATTGATTGTCGTTGGGATGAGATTGCGACTAGATTTCGAACGATTTTAATTACGGGTGCCTTCTGTTTTATCATTATCAAAATATTATTATTATTCCATCATGAATGAATCAAAACGCTGCATAGAATAAAAAAGTAAAGGGCTTTGAAGGTCTGTGGCATATCTACCTGTCCGCCATTTTGTTTTTTTTAAACGCACCAAATGAAAAATATATCGATATCATTTATTACGAATCCTTCATGCCTTTCTTTATGTTTCATCGTTGATGCATTTCCAGGAATAAAATTATATTTTTATTTTTATTTAATTAATTATTTTTTGGAGGAATACTTTTGGTGCGTTTCGAGGAATACTACAAGTTTACGACCACTAGACAAGTAAACAAGGCAGTCAGTCAAGAAAAAGGCGTTGAATGAATACATATTTTTATACAGTTAACGGTAAAAAATGCGTGTTTTTTAGTGAATAGAGTAATTATAACCAACCTTACCGCTCAGTGTCCGTGGCATAAGGATCTATAATAAGTACTACGCGTAGATATGGCAGTTTATAAGTACCTACCTATCTGCCAACCCGCACTGGGCCCTCGTGGTGGATTACGGCCCACTCCCTCTCACAGAGAGGAGGCCTGTGACCCAGTAGTGGGATTTGGGAACTTTAAGGTGAATGCGCAGTGGTAGACAATTTGCATGGCAGTGTCAGGTTGTATCTTAATCAAAATATGATTCCGGTTTAAAGACATGTATTTCTCAAAGAAAAAATATAGTTCACTTAAAGAGAAACTTAACTAAATTAACAATAAGTTGTAGTTGACATTTCGACATTCAAGCCATCTAAGAAACTGAACATCATATCTACATTTTATAAAATATAGCAAGTATGTATATACGTATGTCTAAATAAAATACAAAGCAGTTCAAGCTAAACGTGTGTCAAATATAAAAAAATAAAAAATCTAAACTTATGTAGGTAGGTATTTAATATATAATTCCTTAGGCTTTTTTTAAATTTTGGTATGCTTGTACACTCTCTGACTTTTTTAGGTAATTTATTGTATAGCCGAATTCGCGACTATTATAGATAAGATATGTATTTACAGAAATTATAGTCATTAGAATCATTAGATTTGTTCCATAAGCACTTTTCCATAAGAGATTTGTTCTTATGGAACAAATCTAACTTAGATTAATGTATTAATGATTATAATTCTGTAAATACGTACCTGTTAAAGTTGCGAATCATATTTTGATCAAGATACAACCTGACACTGACCTGAAAATTGCAAAAAAACGTAAGAAAATTTTAATTTCGCGGGCTACAACTGCGCATTCACCTTTATAAAATGATGATCAACTAAATTGCTAAAAACAAAAATAATCTTCTTTTGCTAATAAATCATATCCATTTTTTCATTATTCTCTTTCAAACAAATAATTATTAAAGTACCTACAATTACTCCTTCGTGGTCATGAGTACGAAAGAGGTCATTGCCGGCATTTACCAACTTAATAACACCACTAACAATGCACTCCATCAATCAAAACCCAATCTTAAATCAAAGCAATAAAGTCCAGCAATAAATTTTCCGAACTGCAAAAATAAAGTTGTTCGTACAATATTAGTTTCTGCTACAAGGAAATTGATAATGGACTTTAAATCAAGGAAAGTAAGGTTTCATTTAGATTGGTTTCAATAAGGTTATTAAACGGATAATTGGCTAGTACAAAAGTACATGGTAATAATTTATTCAACGCGGATTTTTAAATGAATGAACGTTAATTACTGTAAAAACCCTAAGTGTCATATTAGGAATAGGTTTGTAACTAAAACCTACGAAACTAAGCGGCGGAAATCGTTGCCTCACTTTAGGGATGTTACACACGACCTGAACATGATTCGGATCGGTACTTTCGTTTCGGCAGTAAAGGGGATTGAAGTTTTTGACGTGAAAACGTCTTATAAATCGATGAACGCCGGCTGCACGTACGAAAAAGCATGACTCATTGTCACGTTCCGCCTGAGCCGAGCGTGCAAGCGAGAGCGCGGAGCAAGCGATAGAGAGGCACGATATGTCGTTATCACGTAAAATTATCATCCGTAAACCGACTTTACAGACAACCAATATTTTATCATATCGCTCATTTGGAGAAATAAAGACGTAAATGTATGCTTTTCCAATAAATGAGTTAAATATGCCAAAGCACTTAGAAAGCGTATTTACGTTAGAAAAGCATAGACGTAAAAAAAAAAGTAGCAGTTACGTCAACGTTTCTCCAAATGAGCGATATCATACATGGCATATCTACTGTCACGCCATTTTGATTTTTTTTTCAAAATTGCGGCAACGCATGAAACGTCGACATTCGTTCAAAGTTGATCACGTGACATGTATATTTTTTTAACTTGCTTAGATCTTCAGATGTTTGATTACTAAACTTTCAGAGTGATTATTTCAAACATCTATGCAACAAATATACTTCTAAGCAAGTTAAAAAAATATAGATGTCACGTGATCAACTTTGACCGTTAATATCTCGGAAACGGGTTTTATTATCAAATAAAATCAAATCATTTATTTTTTGCCAACATGGGTAGGGGTATAGATGTTATACATGTTTTGATAATGTTCTCCATGCTCTGCCGTCCATTGGGCATGCAAAATTTACACATAATTTACAATCAAAATACCATGGTGAATAACAATAAACATTACGAAATTATTAAATTGGAAAAGCATTTGAACAATTTTATTTTTAATTTTTCAATGTCAAGGAGTATCCAGTAGTCAATCACTAATTTATATTCTTATATTTGATTCACAACATGTTTGTGCACTTTGTTACCACAAGTACTTATCTAAAGCGTGTGTCGCTTCGTGAGATAAAAATACTATATCCAGTTAAATTATGTTTTAAAACTTATTTCCACCATAAAACTACTATAACAGGTCGTTTTCTGGAAGTTTCAACAGCTAAACAAAAAACTATCGCGAGCGCTCAACAACGACCTATATTTTCTTAGTTCATTTTTACCAAAACCCAGTTGTACTCTGAAGCATAAAGCGCAGGCCACACCGCCAGCTAGCGGGCGGGCGGGCTAGGCGGGTGGGCGAAGCGAACGAAGGAAACTATACAAACTACGCGAAATATTGGCGAGCTAAACTATGGGGTTCACACCGAAAACTACGGACAGACGACGGGCGGAGCGGGCGAAGCGGGCTAAGCGGGCGAAGCGGGGGGCGCGGATGGGAGAGCGAGAGGTTAGCGTTCTATCTGTCCATTGTCGGCGAACGAACCGGGCGAGCGGGCTGGCGGGCGAGCTAAGCTAGCGAAGCGCGGCGGGCGCGCCAACGAGGTGAACGAGTAGCTTCGCTGGAATCGTCGGATATTTCGTTAGCTTAGCTCATTAGGTTAGTCGGTAGCTCGCGGTGTGAACCGAAGTATGTAAAGAGGTGAAACGATGTTCGGCCGCCTAGCCCGCCCGCCCGCTAGCTGGCGGTGTGGCCTGCGCTTCACTGGTACCGAATAACTGACCTAAGAAATTAGTTTAATAACAATAAAGATAATTTGAGAGAAAATCTTTATAAAATACGAGACGTTGGTAGCTATGCTTCACAGCCTGGATCATCGGCGTAATGTTGCTTGCCTGTCGGTCTTCTACAGACTGTACCTACTTCGGAGATTGTGCTCAGGAGCTCCACGACCTGCGGGGTAATTGCGTAACACACTATCAGTAGCAATGGGTTTCATTTTGACAGTTCAACAACATTCATTGCGTTATTTACGTTGTTGAGCAGACACATTTTTCGAACATATGAAGCAATGGATTAGCAATATCCTTCAAAATTATTCAGATTGAGATCGATAATGTGTTACGCAATTAGGGTGCTGATCCCACCATCGCCCTTTTACCACCGGACAACCAGACGTACTGCAGCGTAAGGTACGCTTGATTAATTTGACAGGACTAAACTAAAATTTATCTTCTGTCCTTTTTTTAATGAAATAGAAAGAAAAAGATGCAACTCGTAAATTTCCTTGCACAAACAAACTATACCTAAACTATAAAAGATCATTTCGCCACACAAAGGCGTATAATAATAGTAATAATAGCTTACGAATAGACGGGCGCGGTCGAGTGCAAAACTATTTAAGAGGACTACATGACCTAAAGCGCGGTCTTTGTCGGACTGCATAGAAAAGAAAGAGAAGCGCGATGCCACAACGCTGGTAATTTATTGCAAAATATGAAGCAATTATCGATTTACGAAAAATCTAGTGTTTGGAAAAAAAAAAATTAAAACACTAGTTTTAGTATGTTGCTTGTAGAATAATCTGACAAAAAATCATAATGATTGTATGTATATTAGTATGAATTTTGTTGTAAAAAAAAAGTTTTTAGAGGTATCTTCATGATTTTATTCTATCGTACCAAATAAGTTGTATTATGTTTTCAACACACTATCTTCCTAGCATTTATCCTGAAGAATATCATATATTTTTTTTAGTTTTTTTACTGTAGTTTATCATATACTTTTATTGTTTCTAAAACTTGCGTTTTTTGTGTTTAGGTCCTGTAAGCCCCTTAAATAAGTATACAAACGCAGGACCAAACGTTGCGAAATCTATCCTTGAGTTAAATGCCTAACCGCTCTAGTAGGGTGACTAAGAGTTGCTGGTCAAAAATGATAATAGTTCAGTAGAATTATTAAAGTCACTATTCATTCGGGAATTCTGACGTAAAGTAATGTTATTGAAGTGAAAACTTCTTTAGGCGCGCTGGGCATTTTTTGAGATGGGAAAATACCATTAAATTCGCGCCACTGTTACCGTAACCGACACCGCTTCGGATGTGTTCGGCTGTCCTCGGGATGTATATCCGATATGTCAGTGAGTGATGGCAAAGTATTCTGTTTGTGTTAACAAAACACAAACTTTTTCTTTGCATTGCATTAAAAAATGAACTATTACTTATATTATATTAGTATTTCATCGAAACATCCTTGGTGTATGGCCTTTCGAACGAAAAAAACGAAAAAGTGCTGTTCCCGAGGAAAACTACAATAACGTTATTATGATAATAGATGGCGCCACGTGTCTATTGAGCTTTGTCACATTATTTAATTCTGAGGCGGTACGAAGTTCGCCGGGATATTTCAAGTAACTACGCGGTCGATGACCCCACCAAAAACATCATCAATTATTCATTTATTTGTATTTTATCATGTTTCGATATCAATACCCATCTTGTCTGCGGAGTTTCCCTAGCTAATTTAATTTGACCCTGTATAGTTTGTTTCAAAAGTATTTTTGAATGTCAAGTTATAGTGCCAATTAAAGCAATGAATGCTTTGACTTCTTCATTTGAATACTTCAGCTTAAAGAAGTTTTTCATTTGACATTTGTAGTTCAAAATCAAAATATTTTATCTAAATATATAAAACTCAAAGGTGACTGACTGACATAGTGATCTATCAACGCACAGCCCAAACCACTGGAGGGATCGGGCTGAAATTTGGCATGCAGGTAGATGTTATGACGTAGGCATCCGCTAAGAAAGGATTTTGATAAATTCTATCCCCAAGGGGATAAAATAGGGGATGAAAGTTTGTATGAAACTTTGTCAATTTTAAACCGATCGGGCTGAGACTTTGCATGCATATAGCTACTATGACGTAGGCATCCTCTAAAAAAGGATTTTGATACATTCCACCCCTAAGGGGATAAAATAGGGGATGAAAGTTTGTATAAATCTTCTTAGATTTTCGACTGATTGAACTGAAATTAAAGATTGGGAGCTACTATGATGAAGACGTCCGCTTAAATAAGATTTTGATAAATTCAACCCCCATGGGGATAAAATAAGGGATGATGGAGGATGTAAATGTATTAGTTTGAACTATCAGTACAGCCGCAAAAAATATACCTAATTAATAATAATACTTAACGCGAGCGAAGCCGCGGGCATAAGCTAGTTTCACATAAACCTACATGGGCACTTATGAAACGTCAGAAGCAAGGTGCACGGTTCCAATTGGTCGTTTCCTATGGAGAAGAACCGGCAAGAAACTCCACGGTTACACTTTTAAAAAATAATTGGATTTTACAATGTTTTCAAATTACAGTAGGTATGTGAGGACAGCGTAGGCCTGTCAACAAGTACCAGATACTTGATAAAATGTAAAATGGTCTACAGATCTAAAGTCTACAAAGTCGTCACTTTTACAAAATAAGAATCTATCAAAAGGATAAATAAAATATAAAATCTACTAAAACCAAGTGATATGGTTGCCATTACAACCACCAATTAATTAAGTTAATTTTATAACCTCATTAAATTTTCGTCGATGATTTTGTGGCTAAGTAATAAGAGCTGCACGGGTCGATCGTAAGCATAAGCATATATCTAGATTGTCGACTACACAAATCATCATCTGCCTGCCTTTTCCCAACTATGTTGGGGTAGGCTTCCAGTCTAACCAGATGCAGCTGAATAACAGTATTTTATATATGGAGCGACTGCCTATCTGACCTCCACAACCTAGTTACTGGGTAATACGATAAAACGAAACATACGTCTAGTCGCACGCACACAAACACCGTGCCGAAGTCTGCCGAACTGATACGACGTTAGACGATGCACGGCTTTCAACGCTGCACCGCTGTGCCGGTCGGAGTGGGGGGTGTTAGGTTTATTTTCGTTACGGAATTTCTTCATTCGGTCGCCGCGCTCAAAGCCCAAGATAAAAGCTATGCAATAGCTTAAAAATATTGCGGGCTATGCGATGCGACGGGGTGGGTCGGGGGAAAGATAAATTTTACGCGGACGAAGTCGCGGGCAGAAGCTTATAGTTAAAAATAAAATACATAAAAGGGCAAAAACATAGAATCTAAAGAACTCAACTGTGTATTTAATTAAAACGTCGGACGCTACACGGTCAGTTGATACGTGAGTGAACTTCATAAAGCCGCCATCTTGGATGCCAGATGCCAGCAAGATGTAGGTCAGATATCAATATAAATCTGCCTAGCCTTTTCCCAACTAAAGTTAACACAGATATTCTTTAGAGTAGTTAACAAGTAGTAGTTACCAGTCTAGGGGTATCGTATTATCCAGTAACTGGGTTGTGGAGTTCAGATAGGCAGTCGTTCCATGTAAAATACTGGTGTTTAGCTGCATCCGGTTAGACTGGAAGCCGACCCCAACATATTTGTGAAAAGGCTAGTCAGATGATGATGAGTGCGTATGCGGAGTTTCGCTAGCTAATTTATTTTGAGCCTGTATATAGATAGAAGTATAAATGTATCATTAGCTGCACTTGACGGATGTTATAAAAACATATACTTATTAGAACTCGTGTCGAGATAATCCAAGGTTGGTTATTCTATTATAGTTTATACAGGCTGTGTCGTAAATAGTGGTCCACCGTTAAGGAGTCGATATACCATATAATTAACTATAACATATTACAATTTTAACCATTTTTACCCAAGGGTTCCGAAAATGTAGGTACTTTTGTTGTTTTTTATTTACGATATTTCTACCTTTTGTTACAAATTTGGTTGTAGTTTCAACAAAAATCATTCTTTTTTTCATTTTGATTTCTGTTAATTACTGCTGAATACTAGAGCTATCATGCAAAATTATGGTTTTTTATGTAAATGTAGAGCTTTTGAATAAAAAGTTAGTTCTTCTCTATTTTAACTCTAATTTTTAACATAATCATGCAAATTCAAGAGCGATTTTTGTAAAAATAAATGGACTACTAAAATAGTTAAAATTGTAGTATGTTATAGTAAATTATCCGGTTTAACTAATACTTAACGGTGGACCACTATTTACGCCACAACCTGTATGTAGAGGCGATAAAGTCATTAACATCATTTCAATGAATACTTTGATCGGCGGGACTGTCAAATGTCCGCATTCAAAAGCATACATTAAAGTTAATGGGTCATTAACTTAGGGTTATCGTTAGTAGTGATTGATATAAATGTTACCCCACATTTTAACTTCGATGCTAGAACGTGATTTTTTTGTAGAAAAAAAAAAGGTTTTTTAAGATTACAGTTTCTGTAATATGGCATTTATGAGCGATTTTGAGCTCTTGTAAGTACTAGTTTTCCCTTGTAAAGATTATTTTTAACATTTACAAAGGTAAGACGAGTTAAAAATAATGTTGCCACTAGGACTTGTGAAGTGTTGCCCGTCGCTGGAAATATTTCCTCTATACCTACATGGTGAAATTTTAATCACCGTTTTTCTCTTAAGGGGTCATTGTACTCATCATTATGAACAACTTTTACTATGGGACCAAACCCGAAATCGCCAAAAAAAATCAGCTGTTCCCTACATTTATGTCCTTATAACTCGTCAAAATGTAGGGAACAGCTGATTTTTTATTCGCGATTTCAGGTTTAGTCGCATAGTAAAAGTTATTCATAATGATGAGTAGGTACAATGACCTCTTAAGATGTTGTTGGTGTTTTTCCAATAACCCTGTATACGTACAACCTAATAATAATAGCCTCCCGACCGATTTCTGTCACGGTGGCCAATCTCAACGTAGATGAGCCAGGTACGCAGGAGATACTTATAGTGCACAAGTGTGTGCGCAAACACAGATGCACTCTCTGTTCCTTTACTCTCATAGTCCGATGGGACCGGGGAGAGATCAGGCGCAGGACCAACGGCTTTATGTCTTTTCAATATTAAAACGCCAACTTCCAAACTCCGAGCTGCAACCCAATAATACTTTGTCCGACCTGGGAATCGAACCCAGGATCCCACGCTCAGCAGCCGCGCTTGCAACCACGAGACCATTGGGGCTGTCAACAATTTACAAAGTAAACTACTTCATATAATTACTGGTCACCTTAATATTCTTACTAGTCGCTCCGATCACAAATTGATTAATTAATTGCAGTATACGTTTCGTTAGATATCTATCGACAGTTATAAATTGAAAGTAATACTCCAAGATTTTGTGTTATTATTAGCTGCACCCCGCAGTTTCACCCGCCTAAATGTCGATCCCGTGGGAATATCGGGATAAACTTTAACTACTAGCCTATATGTTAATCCAGGGTGTCAGCTACCTCCGTACAAAATTTTATCAAAATTGGTCCAGCCGTTTGCGAGTGAAGAAGGAACAAACATATAAACACACACACACACACACTCACAAACTTTCGCTTTTATAATAATAGTGTGAAGTGTGATAAATTTTGGAACATTAAACTAGTCAATGATTATTATGATTTGCATAATCTCGAGGCCATGGATCCCAGTCCTTTGGAAGGCGTACGAGGGGCCGAAGTCATCTCGCAGAGAGTGGAGAGGTATTCCACGGATATCAGGACAATCCCGGAAGTACGGTCAAGATCCCTACCAGCACCTTAATAGGGAATGCCTGTCGTTTATAAAACCGTGATATTATATATGCTATGTCTGTGTAGCTTTGGGCCCGTGGCTATAATAACAGCCGCACAGGTCGATCGATCAGGTTAAGCTATGCTAAGATATTGTCCTTACTCCCGTTGTGTTTTTGCCATCATTTAAGCCACAAGCAATTCATAGTCATTAGTCTGACTATATCACGTTCGTTTTACCCTTTAAACCAATTAGTTTACCCAATTGATTCAAGATTACCCCCAAAAACGCCATAAACAAAGCGATTAGTACCCAATAGTTAACGTAACTGCTAGGTCAAACACAATGACTAAACGCTGAGCGATTGTTCAAGTTAAAACACGTAACTGACCAAGGTTTGTATTGTAATCGCTGGTCATTCACTGGTCTCCATGACCCTGGGTACTGAGAATTACTGTTATATAAGATCGAAGTGGATGGTTCGTTGATAGATTGATTTTTGAGGTGGGGCAAAATTTCAAGGTCACGTTTTAGTAGTCGACCGACTCGTTGGTCGCAGGCATTTAATATCTGAACTCCACAACCCAGTTATTGGATAACGCGATACCCCTTGGTAAGACTGGGTGTCAGACTTTTGGGCTTCTCGTAACGGCTGCCAAAGGTCCACGAATCACAGCTGGGACCAACAGCTTAACGTGTTTTCCGAGGTACGGGAGGGTCTCGGTATGTTAAGATAGTTACCCATCCACGGACCGACCGCGGCAAGCGTAGCTTAAAGGGAAACAATTCCGTCATACATGATTTTTGCGTAACTTTAACCGTTTACGCAGCGTTCGCAACGGAAGCTCTCAAAAGGAATAATTTTTCCCGTTTTTGCAACATTTTTCATTGATACTCCGCTCCTATTGGCCGTAGCGTGATGTTATATAGCCTATAGCCTTCCTCGATAAATGGACTATCCAAAACAAAAATAATTTTGCAATTCGGACCAGCAATTCCTGAGATTAGCGCGTTCAACCAAACAAACAAACAAACTCTTCAGCTTTATAATATTAGTATAGATAATAACTGAAGAAACCGGCCAAGTGCGAGTAAGACTCGCTCACGAAGGGATCCGTACCACTGTACAATATTTAACACTATATATATAAAAAAATCACGTTTGTTGTATGGGAGCCCCCCTTAAATATTTATTTTATTCTGTTTTTAGTATTTGTTGTTATAGCCGCAACAGAAATACATCATCTGTGAAAATTTCAACTGTCTAGCTATCACGGTTCATGAGATACAGCCTGGTGACCGACAGACGGACGGACAGACAGCGAAGTCTTAATAATAGGGTCCCGTTTGTACCCTTTGGGTACGGCACCCTAAAAATACTAAACCAGGGGTCCAGAAAAAACCCTAAATTGTCACGGTGAATGACCAGCGCGTAGCGGTTACGAAAATTAAATGTAAACCTTGTTGTTACGTGATTCTTACAAACACGTAGACACTTTTTATTCTTAATAGTGGTTTGCTGTAGTTTTATTATCGTTTGTAAGAAAAAAAAAATTAAGTGTCTGTTTTAATGTCTAATGCCCGTTTTCACCATCGTTCCTTAAATTTAGGGAGACCTTAAGAAATTTTAAGTGTTAGTTTCGTTTTCACCATCACCTAAGGGACACATATGGTCCTAAAACATATGGGTAAGGGGCTGATTTAAGGAGTCTCTTATGTTAAGAGACTCTTAGTTAAGGAGTGTTTGAGGGAACGATGGTGAAAACGGGCATAACTGCCGCACTCAGAGACGTCACTTAAAATTAATCAATCATTAACTTTTATTAACCAGCACATCTTGGCACTTTCAACAATATGTTTGGCTAACAGCGTTTCAATTTATATTAGTCAGTTAAAGTTAAATATAAAATAATAAAAAAAAAAAAAAAAGTTTTTATTGTTTCTCATACAATTGTTCTACAGCACAGAATTGAGGCAACCCCGATAAGTTATAAGGATACTTGTGATGGGGTTACCTCGCAACTTCCCATGGGTTACATATTACAATGTTGAGACATAATTAAAAGAAAAATAAAAGAAAAAGGTTAAGTTTCAAGGATGTTACAGAATGTTGTGGTATGTTCTGGTATGTGTAGTGTTTGAATATGTGTGTCTGTGTAGGGGTGTGTGAGTGCGAGTAGTTATGTTTGTGTTTGTGTGTGTGTGTTAATGATTGTTTAACTGATGCATGTTTTGATAGGGTACAGGTTATTCATTAGCATATTCTGGTTAATATAAGTTCAATTTCAATAATATAAATTGAAACGCTTTAGCCAAACATATTGTTGAAAGTGCCAAGATGTGCTGGTTAATAAAAGTTAATGATTGATTAATTTTAAGTGACGTCTCTGAGTGCGGCAGTAAATAACAGTTTTTTACTAAATGCATATGAAAGTATAGTAGGGTAGGTACTGTAACAAAAAAACAATTAAATTTTTTGTTCCGGTTAATCTCCGAAACGGCTAAACCGATTTTGATGGGTATGAGGATACTTTGAACCCTGTATATATAAGCTACTTTTTATCGACATACCACACGGGCGAAGCTGCGGATGAAAGCAAGTTAAAATTTTTATTCATTGACGACTCCGTCTTGGAGTGTAAGGGCGGTTACGCACTATGTCCGATCCGAATCCGAGAAATAGTCCATCGTCCTATTTGTTCGGATCTAGTGCGCAACCCCTCATACAAATAGGACAATGGTCACTTCGGACCGGCATTTCTCGGATTCGGATCGGATGTAGTGCGAAACCGCTCTAAATGTGGAGCTGTTCCACAAACGACGGGACACTTAATATCGTGTCCTGCGTGTCCTGTCAGCTGCACGTTACAGGAACTGATGGCCGCTGGTGATGGCGCCAAACACGTAGCCGAATTCTGGGCTGAGTTCATTTAGATTGCCATCGACACGTTGAGAAGAACAACAAACATCAACCAACCATCCACCAAACATCTGATAATAACAGTTCCGTCAACCTGGGTCATTCACTCAAGCCATGACCTTACCACACACAAACTTATGTAACCCAAACTTTTGTTGATTCAAGGTCGAATATTTAGTGAATGGCGGATGACGTTTTGTGTGATGTCAGAAAGTCGCGTGCGCGGGTGTCGAGCGTGAAGAAATGGCTTTTATACGGTACTAACGTTTGCTCGCGGCTTCGCTCGCGTAGCATAATCTATACATATAATAAATCTGTCGAAGAGGCGTTTCTGTACATTGAATTAATACCAAAAAAAAAAGTTAGGGTGTCAAAGGATAACCAACAGATGCCATTTCATCAATCTATAATAATATAAAATTCAAAGTCCTGACTGACTGATATATCAACACACAACACACTGCCTAAACCGCTGGTCCTAGAGACATGAAATTTAGAGGGTGTGTTCTTTGTGAAGAGTAGGTATCCACTAAGAAAGGGTTTATTGAAATTCCACCCCTAAGAGGGTGAATGGGGGGAGGGTGATAATGTTCCCGCTGTTGGGACACAGGCCTCCTCTCTTCGAGGGGGAGTGGGCTGTAATCCACCACGTGGGCCTAGTGCGGGTTGGTAGATGTCACATATCTTCAAATTTTTAGCACCGTTTTGAGAGCATGGAGGTCTGAAATTATCCCACAGGAACGTAAACCTAGATAAAGTTTCCTTTATCCCAACCCAAGTCATGGTCTGTGTGCCAAATATCGGAATCCGTTCAGTCATTAAGACATGTGAAAAGGTAACAGACAGACAGAAAATACTTTCACAAAAAAAAAAAAAAAACTACAATTGACAGCTGAAAAAAACGGTTTAACGTGCTTCCCGCGGTTCGATATGTGTGGGATGGTCAACCATTCCAGAACCGACCACGGCAAGCAATATAATAATCAATCAATCATAAAAGACATGTAATAAAATAAGAATTTTATGTTATTAATGTCTAAAATAGTGGAAGGAATACATAAATGGATTAATATTGTTTTTGAGAAACAGAATAGAATACTCTTTATTATGTACACCATATAAATTACAGACATAAATATAGAAACTTTACAATGGGTGACTCAATGGGCGGTCTTATCGCTAAGAGCGATCTTTTAAAGACAACCTTTGGATGGATTAAAAAGAGGAAGCACAGACAAAGAAACAGTGAAGAGACAGTGATATTGTGAAAAACTTCATAAGTAGGTACCTAACACAAAACGAAAGTGTCCGTATTACTCAGTACCTACAACACACAACAATAAGGACAGGGAGAAGGAGGTCATTTCCCGTCTATAAAATCGAACACCTTTTTTGACATTGTTTTAAAAAAATGCAAAGTTATTCATATTCATATTCATTTATTCATAAAATATAAGCTAACAGTTTACACCAAATCGCTTATATCTATGCTAATTCTACAAAATTACATTAAACTTTTAATTAAAACTTCTTAGACTAAAAAATAAATAAAATAAAAAAAATAAAAACGGAGTAACATAAAAGTAAACAAAAAACAACCTTATACATAAAATTAGAAACTAAACAATTATTTCTTCATATTTAAGTAAATATACACATGTTTAGTGATTGTCGATCGAGAGTCAAAAAATAGATCTGCCTCAGGAATATACTTTAGAAAGTCATTTATTAACTTAATTGCTCTAGCAGTGGGAGTGTTGTTGGTTCGGGGAGCACGCCATGTAGGCGGGTAGCAGAGGAGTCTATGCTGCCGTCTTACAACGCCACGCATATACTGATCGGGAACATAAAAATTTATTGACTCTCGTAGAACGGGACTATCTATCTTATCTACTAATATTAGATAATAATTAATTATATGTGTGGATTCTCGCCTGAATTTGAGTGTGTCTAAATCTACCATTCCTGACACGAACAAAGAAGGATATAGAAAGGGGTAGTATCCATATTGACGTTTGTATAGGTATCTACAGAATTTACGTTGAATTTTTTCTATCATAATAGTGTACAATGACTCTTGAGGACTCCAAACTATTGCATTATATTCTAATTTACTACGGACCGGAGTTATATAGACCTCACCACTTTTGGAAATGCTCATGCGACAAGGACAGGGAGAAGGAGGTCATTTCCCGTCTATAAATTCGAACGCCTTTTGGACTTTGTTTTTGAGAAATGCAAAGTTTTTAGGTTTTATGGGGGTAGGTTTTAATGACCTCCTTTATCTCCCTATTTCGTTTGAACCACCACTTTTTGACCAGCCTGTATAGTATAAATAGTAATTATTTCATTATACGGGATAAAGCAGCAACATAATCTATGTGAATATTTTGTTTTAATTGTATTCTAATATTACTTTTTCTTTGTTCCAGTTGCCAACCAAAAGAAAAAAGATTATGCAAAAATCTTAAACATGGCACCTCAAGAAAGAAACTCCTACGCCTCCGAGGATGATACCCAAAGCACGACAAATAATTTATCTAACATAGATTTAAGTGGTGGCTTCGTCAATAAAGCCTACGAGAATGATAGCTCCGATGTTGCCACACCAAAAAATGTGTCAACGAACAATGTTGACAAGAAAAAAAATACAGATTTTGATGATTTGTTGCCATATGTAGGAGAATTTGGACTGTACCAGAAGATATTGTTTTTATTGATGATCCCTTTTGCATTTTTTGTGGCATTTGTTTATTTTTCACAAATTTTTATGACGCTTGTGCCGGAGCAACACTGGTGTTGGATTCCTGAGTTGGCGAATTTGACTATTGAAGAAAGGTGAGTAGATTTTTTTACTTTTTTATAGGTACAGACGCCAGCACATCAACCTACCCCAAACTGTCAAATTTTCCCAATCAACATTGAACCTTATGCTTTAGCGATAAAGTTGAAAATCTATTACAGAAATCTGACAGATTGTAGTAGGTTGATGTGCTGGCGTCTGTACATAATATTATGTTCTATTTTAACATACAGACAGACAGACACACTTTCGCATTTATGATATTAGTATGGATAGTTAGGAATCCGCTATTTGATTGATGTTCTCAATAACGTTGACTACGTTCATGACGTTACAATAAATTATACTAACCTTGCATATTGAACTAATTTAAATTATGCCCTAAATAAAGCAAAACCGGATAGTGCCGATTAGTTGACAGTTTTGGAATTGTTGCAATCACTCCATCCATTTATGGGCATGATATATAAACTGGTGCACTTAAAATGATTATTTTTAATGTTATGTTCCAATTTCAGTACATGGTCAAATTTTTGTGACATAATTTGTTGACACTGTCTGTGTTCCTACCAAAACAAAATATCTAGGCCACGATCAAGGTAGTAAGCACATATCTAGGCGCGAGGGGCTCGTGGCTGTGTCTTTCCCTTACCTTCTTTTTCATTTTATTTGTTGTTTATGCTCATTTTTGCGTCATGTTCACCGCAAATAAACGTTTTTTCTTTCTTTCTTTATGCGGGTGAAACTGCAGGGCGCTGCTAGTTTACCATAAGAGAGGTGGTTATCATGACCAAATAGACTTCAATTTGTATTCGACCCAAGTGTTTCGGACGGCTGATTATATTTTCGCGATTACGATATTGATCCCATGGAGACAGATATTTATTTATTTATTTACTAGCTGCCCGGCGCGACTTCGTTCGCGTGGCGTCCTACTAATACCCCCTACCCTACTCCTACCAATCCTACCCCTGCCCCTCTCCTACCTTACTCCTACCCCTTCCCTACCCCTTACTCCTACCCTACTCCTACCCTACTCCTAACCTACTCCTACCGTACCCCTACCCTACTCCTACCCTACCCCTTCCCTACTCCTACCGTACCCCTACCCTACTCCTACCCTAACCCTTCCCTACTCCTACTGTGCCCCTACCCCTACCCTACTCCTACCGTACCCCTACCCTACTCCTACCCTAACCCTTCCCTACTCCTACTGTACCCCTACCCCTACCCTACTCCTACCGTACCCCTACCCTACTCCTACCCTTTTTTTTTTTTTTTTTTTTTTTTTTTTGGTATCGGGTTGGAAAATCCTCATGGAGTCCCTCCGCCCTCGGGGAAGGGCGAAGGGGACTGTCAGACTCGTACTGACTAAAAACCAACCCGTGTTCCTCATGTACCCATGTGTCGGAGGGCGGGTATCGCCGAAGCATTCGTCACTACCCCCCGACGGGTATTGGCCCGCCAGATGGTCAGGCGGGCCCCGTCACCCACTGCGGCCGTCACCCCGGCCGCAGGACTCCACTATGAGGCGCGCGCGGAACACGACGCCGCCGCCTCGAGGCCTGCTGCTGATCGGACGACAAGACGCCCCGAGTCTGCCGTCCGCAGGCCGCGCCCTACGGTGGCCACCCTACTCCTACCCTACCCCTACTCCTACTGTACCCCTACCTACCCTACTCCTGCCCTACCCCGAGCCTGAGTTATTCCAAGTCTGATTCTTTTTTTTTTTTTTTTTTTTTTCTGGTTTTTTTTTAGTATCTTATGTCCGTCTCCTGGCTCTAAGCTACCTCCCTACCAATTTTCACCCAAATCTGTTCTGCCGTTCTTGAGTTATAAGTGGTGTAACTAACACGACTTTCTTTTATATATATAGATTTTATTATTTATGTACACACAGTAAAATACATAAAGATATGACATAATTAAGATTTGAGTACAAAGGTACTGCTTATTTCTTAAGAAATTTCTTCCAGCAGACCTGCGAAAGGAGAAGTAAAAAAGAAATGTAGACAATAGTGTTGTAGTTTCATCGTCTGTACCAAATCCTTAAATTATCATCATCATCTGATGAAACCATTGCGCATGTGCTCTTTGAGTGCACAGGCATCACCCAGATTAGATCAGAAACCCTCGGGACACTCAGATCGTACACAGATGTTCTCAACAGACCAGGAGACTTAATCAGCTTCTGGACGGAGGTGGGCTGGTTCGAATAACCACCGACGGCTGCCATGACCCACGCACAATGGTCCATTTGAAGGACTAAGTGCGGAAACCAAACCCATAACGTAGAACATCATCATTATCATTTCAGTCAAAAGACGACCACTGCTAGACATAGGCCTCCCCCAAGCATCGCCAATTCAACTGGTTTCGTGCTTTTCACATACAGCGGATTCCTGGGGCCTTCAAAAGGTTGTCGGTCCCCCTTGTGAGCGCCTTCCGACCCTTAAATATGTCAATACACACTAGAAATAGAAAGAAAGAAAGAAAAAGTATTTATTGCGACTCGTATAGGATGATCACAAACTAAACTAAACACAGTAAAAAATATAAATAAAAAATCCAAGTTATATAAAACAAAGTAATAAAAAGAAAAATAAAATAAAAAGTCCTATACGAGGCCAAAAGGCTCCTATCTCAGCATGATGTTGCAACATTTAAAAAATAAATGTCACAGCGCTGGTATTCTGATAGGGCCCGCTGTGATGTCACGGGCAGTTACCGAAATAAATAAATTATAAAATAGGTGTAATAAATATGTAAAATATTAGCAAATACGATAAAATATTAATTTTTAATCCGCGCCAGAAAAAAAAAAAAAAATAGGTCGACGTAATGCTGATTATTCTACAGAATCTATTAGCTCACAGAATAAGCAAGCTGAAGTGGCAATGGGCCGACCATATTAGCCGTAGAACCGATGACCGCTGGGGTAGACGTGTTCTTGAGTGGAGACCGCGAATCGGTAAACGTAACGTGGGACGCCCTCAGGCTAGGTGGAGCGACGATCTTAGCAGGATGGCTGGTAGCAGCTAGATGAGAGTTGCCGAAAATCGAGTTGAATGGCGTGCAAGAGGAAAGGCCTATGTCCAGCAGTGGACTGCTATAGGCTGATGATGATGATGATGATGAATGCTGATTATTCAGTAGGTTTAATTTAGTAAAATTAAATAAGCAAGCCACTAATAATCATTGGGAACTGAATACCTACAAATCTTCATCTGTCTAAAACATCTTCAACTAAAACACGTGTCTTTAATCGACAAGCAGATATTTATTAAAGTTAGTAAACCATTTGTGCCGGTTAATGAACCATTAGCTAAACGTTAATGAACCATTGACTATAAAGATACTTACTATCTATATTCACTGGAACTGAAATCCGTACCAATCTCGATAAAGACACATGCACTTAATGCGAGATAGCTCCGACACAAGTACTTTTGTAACTTACTGGGGCTGCCTCAATTTATGTATGACACAATGTATAAGTTGAAATAAATATTTTTGTATTTGTACTTAATTTAGTTAGTTAGTGGATTATCAAACTTGGCATCAAAGGGCCTGTGGCTAATTAATATCAGCCGCACGGGTCGATCGATCAGGTTAAGCTCGCTTGCTACGGCTGGTCCGTGGATGGGTGATCAGCACCATTCAGCTGAACCATTTTGATATTCATCTGATATAACACGTTTATTAGTAAGGGTGTAATTATTTATGTTAATTAAAAAGTAAAAACTCAATAGCATTGTGCTCGACCCAGGAATCGAACCCGAGGATCTCATGCTGTATCGCTTGCAACCACTAAACCAACGAAGCCCTCGAGTAGCTGTGTTATAAATATAAATTGTTGTGTAATAAGTTTATAATTTATGCAGCACTTGTTAAAAACAATGTAGTGTGGACGGCTTTTTAAGTGGGTTCCCTACTTGTTTTCGAAAGTTGATGATTGGGTTCCCTTGAATAATTATTTCTAAAATAACCACAGATAAAAAAATTGTATTAAATTAACGTATCGTAACGGACAGCCAGCCTCAAAAAGATGTATACCTACGTCGACAAGAATTTATTTTATTGTCTACAATCGGTTTTATTGTAGACAATAAAATAAAATCTTTGGCAGTCGTTACCGGTCGTCAGAAGCCCGAAAGTCTGACAACCAGTCTTACCAAGGAGTATCATATTACCTAGTTACTGGGTTGTGAAGGTCAGATAGGTATTCGCTCCATGTATAATCCTGGTATTCAGCTGCACCTGGTAGGAGAATAGGCTAGGCAGATTGATTGACAATCATTGTTCTATAATTTTGTATCAATGTAAAGCCATAAGACATAATATTATACATAGTGTACAGAATTGTAGCTACACAAACATACAATATTATGGACCCGTTTGTAGACAAACCACAAAATTATAAACAACTAGCTGCGTCCCGCGGTTTCACCCGCATAAGTTTCGATCCCGTGGGAATATCGGGATTAAAAGTAGCCTATATGTTAATCCAGGGTGTCAGCTACCTCCATACAAAATTTTATCAAAATTGGTCCAGCCGTTTGAGCGTGACGAGGTAACAAACATATAAACACACACTCACAAACTTTCGCCTTTATAATATTTGTGTGATCAAATGAATTCTTGTCGATTTATCCATCTTTTGAGGCTGACTGTACAAGTGTATATACGGGTACTGCGTATCGGTCACGCTTCGTATATTAAAGATTTAATACGTGGTTGTGCTGTCATAATTGATAGAAAACATGAATAATGTGCATAGTTTAATATTGATTTGAATTATGTTTAACTAATTAACAACATAATCAGGCTATAAGTTTCCACTGGCCGGGACACAGGCCTCCTCTCTTCGAGAGAGAGTGGGCTGTAATCTACCACGCGGGCCCAGTGCGGGTTGGTAGATGTCTTCGAATTTTTGGTTCTAGGACATGCCGGTTTCCTCACGATGTTTTCCTTCACCGTTTTGAGAGTAGTGGTGAGAAATTATTTACACAAAGTAAAGCGCCTGCCTGAGTTCGAACCCACGACCTACAACTCGTAAGTCGCCCGTTACCACTGGGCCACCAATGCTCGATCCGCTAAGTAAAGCCAAACAAATTACAGTTCTTATCTAAATAATGATTGAAAAAACGTTTTGGTAATGCAAATATGTAGTTACCTCGAAGTGCGACCAATAAAAATAAGATAATGTTTATTAATTACTTAATTATAGTATTAACGATTTCCGTAGTAGGTCGGTATAATGTATAGTTATTTAGATATCTCCACGCTGATCTAGATTTTCTGTAGATGTGCCTATAACGGTTTAAGACATTTATTTCTCAAATAGAATACAATTCACTTATCATGAGATATACAAGTTAATCTTAAAACTTGATACACGTATTTATGAAGAACGTTAGGTACTCGTAATCACACTATTTTATAAAGGCGAAAGTTTGTGAGTGTGTTTGTATGTTTGTGTGTGTGTTTGTATGTTTGTTTCTTCTTCACGCACAAACGGCTGGACCAATTTTGATAAAATTTGGTATGAAGGTAGCTGACACCCTGGATTAACGCATAGGATACTTTTCATCCCGATATTCCTACGAAATCGAGACTTATGCGGGTGAAACCGGGGGACGCTGCTAGTCTAAAATAACACAGTCGACATTTAGGGGTTTATTTATAAACGTTGCTTAAAGTTGAGTAATGATTAGCGACTGTTTAACTTTACATTTTTGACGTTGAAACGGCTCTTTATCCCATTAAAAAGGGTGCGATTCAAAATTTTGACAATGAGTCTTACCAAGGGGTATCGTGTGGCCTAGTAACTGGGTTGTGGAGGTCAGATAAGCAGTCTCTCCATGTAAAATACTGGAATTCAGCGGCTTCCGTTTAGACTGGATGCCGACACCAACATAGTTTCGAAAAGGCTATGGCAAATTGATTGACATGGGGTGCGTGTCTGTTACAAAGAAAACCCTATAACTTTGTCAAAACCGGGGGACCCGGACTCCGGGTTTGTCAAGACCTCACACGAAATAATCTTAGGTACTTCAAAAATTATCTTGACGTGATCAGAATGCATTTATCATAAAAATAAAATGTACATGAAAATAAATATGCGATCGTAAAAAGAGAATGACCGTTCAATGCATATAAACAATAGTTTATTAAGAAACTATAATATCTGATAATAAAATGATGTAGATAATAATGTTCGGATATAACAATGATATTAAAGTTGATGGCAGTCAAATATTTATGACTATATGCCCAAAAATGAGGAGCTCAAGTACCTATATATAAACAAATAATCAACTGTGCAAAAGCAAAGATATCGTTTGCTTATTTTTTTTTAGGATTCTTAAAAAAAACAAATTAATATAGTAGATTATTCACTGAGGGGATAAAGCAGTGTCTTAAGTCACGGGCGCTGTATTGAATCCTGATCGTAACGAAGGATTCTAGAGCTCCCGAAGTAGACTCCTGAGCGAAGCAAGGGAGTTAAGACTAGAAACCTGAGTCAAGCGAGGTATTCAAGCTCACCCAAGCTCAAAACGAGTACACTTTTATCCCCGAGGAGAATACTCTACTTTTCGCACCTACTACGAGGTAATAAAAACCAATTTAATTTCGAATTTTTAGCTATGAAACTGTTTAGGTAATAGCCGGGGAATATCTAATTTTGTACAGTTTCATAGACAAAATTTAAAAGATATGGGGCTTCCCCCATTTTTCTAATTTTACTGCTGAATGGGCCCGCTCTTGACCTCGATCACGCCTGATAGAAAGCGATGGATGATGTCTATGACGGAACGAGCGTGCCCAGAAGATGCATAAGGCACTGGAACTCCCACGCATCGACGAAACACAGCAGGATGCTTGACGGTGGGACGGTGGGAGGGTGGTCGCAAACCAGGCGGGTGTTAACCCTACCACCGCAAGGGAAGAATTGGCCAGTCAAATAAGGTGTTGGGTGTGACTGTCCAGAATGCGCCAAGCACTCGGTTCAGTTGAGTAACTGGTGGAATAAACTGCGCTACACGAGGAGGCTTCTTCATGCATCCCGGACCCGAAATATCCCATATTTTTTAAATTTTGTGTATGAAACTACCTTTGCCCAGTACTGAACTAAAAAAGGTACTTATGCCATTATTTCTTGCCAGGATTTTTATCAGTAATAGTTCCCAATAGGTCTATTACGTTCATCCTAAAGATACAGGATGTTGTTTTTTTTCCTAAAAGGGTTACGAAATGTCAATTTCAGATAAAAATGACATCACTTAAAACCCACAGCTATTAAATTAAAGTTGTTACATATGTATACGTTAAGTGCTGAATGCGGATATGTACGAAAATGATTGTAGTACAATTATTTTTAGGAATCACCTTGATAAGTCGATTCCTTTCGACTATGTTGACGTAATTGGGTGTTAACGGTTCATATCAATTTATTTGTTTGCGTTGCGGATCTTAAAACGTAAAAGAATTTATTTCTACAAGTACTATAAGGTAGACGTAAAATATAAGATCTCCTATCTACGTATATAAGGTCCCATTAAAATAGATGGACAAACTTTTAGAAATCATTCAGACCACCAAAATAAGGACGATGGTAAAAAATATATATTATATAAGAAAAACGCATTAAGTAGATACTTACAAGAAAAATAATCAGCTAGCGAAAATACACTAATGTGCCGGCAATTTATTATTTTAGTTCAAAATAAAATTCACTTTAATCAGTGTTTTTTTTTGCTTGGATATCTTTGGTTAGACGTACTGAGCGCTGTGTTAAAATTTGTCCATCTATTTTAATGGGAACCTGTATATATAAAATTCAAAGTCCTGACTAACTGATATTACCAACGCACAGCCTAAACCGCTGGTCCTAGAGACATGAAATTTGGAGGGTGTGTTCCTTGTGAAGAGTAGGTATCCACTAAGAAAGGGTTTTTCGAAATTCCACCCCTAAGAGGGTGAATGGGGGGAGGGTGAAATTTCACGCGGACGAAATCGCGGTTAGAAGCTAGTACTAATAGGTAATATTAGTCCTTCAGACCGTATTTCGGCCATGCCGGCTAATTTTAGCGGAGACTAACATTCGGCGTCGGAGATATTATAGTGCACTAGTAGGGAGCAGTGGTAGCCAAGTGGTAACGGCCGCGACTTACGAGTTGTAGGTCGTAGGTTCAAATCCAGACAGGCGCTTTACTTTGTGTAAATTATTTCATCACCACTGCTCTCAAAACGGTGAAGGGAAACATCGTGAGGAAACCGGCATGTTCTAGAACCAAACATTCGAAGACATGTGACATCTGCCAACCCGCCTGAGCCCGCGTGTTGGATTACGGGCCACTCCCTCTCACTGAGAAGTGAGAGGAGGCCTGTGTCCCAGCAGTGGGAACATTATAGGCTGATTATGTTATGTAAGTAGGGCACACACTTGTGCACTATAATATCTCCCGCGCAGACCCAGGTGCACTCTCGCCACCCTCACTTTTATATTCCGATGGGACGGCTCGCAATCCAACACGACCGGAGAGAGATCAGGCGCAGGACAACGGCTTACAGATGGTTTTGTGGTCGCAAGCGCGACTGTTGAGCGTGGGGTCCCGGGTTCAATTCCCGGGCCAGGCACAAAAGTGTTCGTGCCGCAGTGCACACGTGTCACCGTTAGTCCTGCGCCTGTTCTCTCTCCGATCGTGTCGGATTACCGTCCCGTGAGACTATGAGAGTGAGGGAACAGAGAGCACCTGTGTCTGCTAACTGGTCCACCAATGCCTGCTCTCATCAATAAGGCAATTAAAATCAATGTCAGTAAGTGAATACCTTCATAAATCCATAAAAAATGAGTTAATTATATATAAATTGATGACCTATTATAAAGATGAATTATTTATCCCCATCATCAGTGGCACAGTGCGCAGATTGTGTCAATTATATAATAAATGCTTTTGTATTTACCTAGCGAGATAATCTTAAAATGGAAAAAATATAATTACCTACAGACTGAATGGTCGTGATCGATTTTAGGTGTAAATCTGCAGACGTCAAACTAATCTGCGCAATTATGGACAAGAACTATCATTAAATCTTGAAGAGAATTAGTCTGTTGGGACAGATCAACTCAAAGCTGCGAATGCTCTTTCTTCAAGGGGCCATTCCAGATATGGCCCTGCATTATTAGACTCGCATAGAATCCTAATAATATTCTGATCCTATATGGAGTGTTGGCTCCGGGAATTGCAGACGTCAAATGCAATGTAACTAATTTTATAAACATTTATGAAGACATCTAGTTTTTTAATTAACCAGTTTTTGTAGCATGTAATTTTATTGTTGAGGAGCGATTTTTTCTATGTATGTTATGCGACTTATGGAAGCCTGAGTTTTTAATGATGGTATAAGGATAATGCGTTAAATGTAATGCGTATGTAGTTACAAAGGAATACCTCTTTTTTGTATACGTTTTTTCTGCATTTTTCTTCTTCATCGGCGGATCAATGATTCCATTTTGTATATTTAAGTCAAAATATCGCTAGTTAACCTCCACAGTAGCACTGCGGCTCATTAGAGTAATTTTTCTGCATTAAAAATCTTTAACAACGCATTGCAATAATCCGGCTCGAAGGACCATTTATGGGAACAGAAATAACAATGTTAAAAAAAAAAACATGAATTTGTTGGAGAAATGTAAAAGATTGTTTAGAAAAGATACAGAAAAAGACAGAGCAAAAATATTGGAAAAGTGAGTTGAAGGAAAAACAATGAAAGCCAAATCAAAGTTTGATTATTATGATTGAGTTGACCCTTATTGCTTTTTGTAATGGATCAAAGCGCGAAAGTAATGATCAGTTTTTTTTTTATAAAGTGTTAATTATTTTTGTCACGGTTTTAGCAAACTGCAGACGTTAGTAAGAAATTCTTATTAAAAGATGGAGTTATTAGTGTTACTTGTGAAAATTACTAATCGGGTTACTAATTACTGATTTATATTTATTTAGAATCTGCAGCAACCAAGCTGCCTAGCCTTTTCCTAACAATGTTGGGATCGGCTTCCAGTGTAACCGGATGTAGCTGAATACCAGTATTTTACATGGAGCGATTGCCTATCTGATCTCCACAATCCAGTTACTGGATAACACGATACCCCTTGGTAAGACTGGTTGTCAGACTTTTGGGCTTCCGACTACCCGTAACGACTGTCTACCTACAAATGACAGTCGGGTACAATGGTTTAACGTGCTTTCCGCACGGAGTGGTTTCCATATCCACGATCCGACCGCGGAAATCGTTGCTTAACCTTTGAGCGATCTGTGCGTGTGTTATCTTTTAGCCATGAGCCCTTAAACCTGTAGCAAGTATCTTTTAAAAATCCTAACTAATATTATAAACTAGCTGACCCGGCGAACTTCATGCCTCCTCAGAATCAACAAGAACGAATGTATGAGAAAACAAATAATCTTCATAATTTTTTCCCATGTTTAAATAATTATTCTGCTATTCGGGGCGAAGAAAAATCCAATAAATAAAAGATCATAAAAATCGGTCCAGCCGTTCTTTAGTTAGAAATGGTGTAACTAACCCGACTTTGTTTTATATAAGAAAGATGCGAAAGTAAATTTGATTCGGATTAGGATGAAATTTGGCACACAGGTAGACAAACAAGACAATGACCTGGGTAAAGACATTGGCTCCTTTTCATCTTGGATCACAGACGAAATCGACTTGGCACTTCTTAATTTCGAACCATGCGCCCAGTTTTTAGATTTTTTAAATGATATAAAAACATGAACGATTGTTAATTCGTGACCAAACATTTTTAACGTGATCACAACACCTTTTTATATAAAGATCAATTCTAATGATAAAGATTCCTATGAAAATAGTTATCAAACTCTGACGTCAAAAGATGATGCGTATAAACCGCAAAGAGAAATACCCATACAAGTACAATTGACAGCAAAAGTTAATGGTTTTCATTTATAGCGTGACGGGGAGAATGGAAGAAGAAAACATGCTGTGCCGACCCCAAGTAACATGGGACAAGCAGGAAGATGATGAAGATGATGACAAGTTGTAGAGTCATCATCATCAGCCTACTGCAGTGCTGAACATAGGCCTCTCCAATTGTACACCATTCTCGGCAACTCTCATCCAGCGGCTACCAGTCACCCTGTGAAGCGATATTTGGTTTTTCTATCTAGAATTCCTCAGTAGCTACCTGGAGTCTGGATTTGTGCCCAGTTGATGGCAATAAGCTAGCCCCCTACTAAATACTTAACATAACTGGCGAAATTGGGGTGTACCTACTTTTAGGTACACTTCTGCTCCACTCTTCGGGAAAACAAAGCGTGGTGTTATGTTAAGTGAAAGAAAGAAAGAAAAATATTTTATTTGGGACAATCAGGAAATACAAATAGTCAAAAATTAACATTCAAAACAAGCAAAGATAAATAAATATTCCAAAAAAAAGACCTATGCGAGGCCAAAAAGGGCCCTGTCTCAGCATAATGCTGCGGTATTTAAAAAATTTAATGAGTGTAAAAATAGTCATTTTGATGTAATATTTATTTTAAAAAACTGCTATATGTGCAGCAATTGATGTTGACTGTACATCACTTAGTTTTTACTCAAGTACCTTTTAACTTTGTAAACCCATTCCTAAACTTCTTGGAAGAATGCGTATAAAGAGCTACGTTTTTTATGTCGGTATGTGAATGCAGTATTGTTCCGGGTTCATGAAAACTAATGCAAAAAAATTATAACCATCTACCAAACATGGAATTGATTTAGAAGAATAATGGACCGAGTATTCTTCCCTGGGGCATCCCTTGATATAATAAAACTCCCCTTGGCTCAGATGCTCAGTTGGTTTATTTTATTTAGTGTGAGATTTTTTACTGCTTGTTTTTTTAAGTTTAACTTTATATTTCCCCTTGCTCCAGGGTTGTCTGATGCAAACAAGATTATATTACTCAGTATCTACAAAGTCGAACGCTTGGGTCAAGATCATGAGCACATCAGCTTTTTTTGAGGATTCTTTATCCGTATTTTCATAGTTTTAGAATACCAATTTTTTTTTTTTTTTTAATAAGCATATAAGTAACTCACTATGTTGAGTTGTGGAGATCAGACAGGTAGCCGCTCCATGTCAGCTGCATCTAGTTAAACTGAAAGCCGACCTCAACATTATGTAGTTGGGAAAGGGCTAGGCAGATTTTTATTATTTCTAAAGCTATAAACATAATATCAGCATTAAGTCTGCATTCCCCGACGGTTTCTCAAGAAATCCCCTTGGGATAGGCAGATGTGTTTCTATAGTACACCCACATTTCGCCAGTTATATTTTAGTCCCTTGTAATAGGGGGCGAGTCTATTGCCATCAACCTGCCCCAGTTTTTTTTTTTTTTTTTTTTTGTTGCGCGGTGGAAATCCTCATGGACTTCCTCCATCGTGGGGGGGACAGAGGGGCATGCCGGACTCTTACCGGCTAAAACCACCGCGGTGTTCCACCTCTATCTATGGCCGGGGGTGCGGGATTGCAGTCTCGACATTAGACAGCGACAAAAATCGGTCGCAAAGTCGTATCGTTGTCAAATTCCTTTATTATGGTCATTAACCAGAAAGAAAACAGGCGAGAGCGTTTCTATGGAGAAACGACCACCCGCATTTCCTCTTATGAACATCATCAACAAGGACATAAATATCCTCCTAGGCCGTACCCCTCCCGGCTTTTACATGAATGATAATACCTACTGTGTTTTATTATAAATAGCACAATACCCCTTTTCTTAAAAAAAGACAATACGTCCGTAGTCATGCGGACGTCCGTCCCGCAGAAGGCTGTAAGTGTATTTAAGTGGTACAACAACCGGAACGATTACACGCTTGTTAGTTACGTCTCTATTCGGGGAGAGAGACAAAAAGCGCGGAATTTATTAATGTAATTGTCTTGTAGCGTGTCTGCACGAGCATTATGAGAAGGTTTGTCAGACAAATTGAAAAACAAAGCATTTATGCAAAGCACAAGAGCCGATTAGTTTTCCCTTTCAATATACCTACCACCACAGATATAGATAGCCCTAAATAACGCAAGTATCACGATCTGTATGAAAACCAAGCGTGCCAGTTTTGGCTACCCACTATGACGTCACAAGCACTATATGGGGAAAATCAAATTGATTCAAAGACCCATCTCGCCCCACCCCCGGGGCCTAGCGCCAGCGCCCACGCTCACCCAGCCAGCAGTACTACAGAGCAGGCGCGAAAGTTGCGGCTTACGATTTTTGCACGTAAGCTGGGCACGCGAAGTAGTTGTTCTTGCGTTATCTAGGTGTATCTAATCTGTGCCTACCTTGGTGATTTATGATAGCACGCTTGTTTATGATTCTACTGAGGTATAGGCAGAAGTGTCAAATCCACGTCAGTGAATGGTAAATTTACTTTAAAAGTAGTGTTCACTTGCAAAAACACTTTGATCAAAAATTTGTTAGAAGCAAAACCGCCTATGTCACAATCGACCAATCAGAAGGCACCATTTCAAAATTTCTAAGACTGTTACTTTTCGTAGTAAAATGATAGATAAGATAGTGAGATGCAAACTAGCTTCGCTCCAAAGCAATGAGAAGCAAAAATGCTTCAGTCCAATACTTAAATGCAAACACACCTTAGTCCTAAAGTATTTCTTAGTTATTATGGAACTGATGTAAATTTGATTAATCCTAGGTACTGCTGCTTATCATAAAAGTAATAATGAATGTACCAATAACATGAAGTTCTTATGACACATTACAAAATTATGAATTACTCAGTTCAGTTTTTTGTGACTAAAACGCCTTTGCTTTCATACACCTTACTGACAAAACGTGGATATGTATACTGCAGCGTACCATCCACACTTGGTTGATATCCCGACCAGTCGTACTCAATGCTTCTCCTCCACGTTTATTATGCGCACAGCCAAAGTGTTGAACTCTCTGCTGACGTCTGTGTTCCCGTCCACATGTAACCCTGCCTTCAAAGCAAGAGTGACAGGCATCTTCTGGGCATGCTCGTTCCATTATAATCCTCATCCATCGCTTTCCATCAGGCGTGATCGAGGTCAAGAGCAGGCCCATTTAGCAATTAATAAAAAAAACTAAAACGTCTCAGTCTAGTCCTCTATGCCTTCCTCTTATGTGTAGATTTTTTTGCCTATCAAGCAATTTGTTTGCAATGAATGTGCATAAAAACAACCTATATTTATCTAACTTTTTGCCAATTTAAAGGGCACGGAGATGTTAGCACGACCAAGGGCGATCATATCACGACGTAAAATTATGAGTGTTGTTTAGTTTTAGAAGGTTAGTGTCAGCATTATTCGCAAATATCAATCATTTATTTTTGTAATCGTTGTCGTGTAATCGCTTGAGGCTAGTTCTTATAATTGAATACATAATGGTTCTTGGTTATTAGTAACTCAGTCAATGTGCCTGCCTTTCCCTAGTATGTTGGGGTCAGCGTCATGTCTAACCGGATGCAGCATAATACCAGTATTTTACGCGTAGCGACTGCCTATCTGACCTCCACAACCAAGTTACTGGATAACACGATACCGCTTGGTAAGACTGGTTGTCAAACTTTCGGGTTTCTGACTACCCGTTACGACTGCCAAAGTTTTACAAATGACAGCCGGGACAAACGGTTTAACGTGCTTTCCGAGGCACGGAGGCGTCTCGACATGTAATGGATAATCACCCATCGACGGACGGACCTGGGCAACCTTCGAGAGACCCGTGCGGCTGTTATTATTTAGCCGCATATTCTAGCCGCCATATTGGATTCTAGCAAGAAGTAGGTCAGAAACGATCGGATCAGACCGGATGGAGAGGTCACCGATCCGCGAACTGACCGTAGCTTTACCTTATACAAGGTTAGTAGTATTCGCGTATATCAATCTATAGAGATATGAGGAACAGGGTGTAAAGTTCACTCATATTCTATAGAAAAGGGAGGATCCTCCGACCAGACGGGTGTTGTGTCTGGCGGGCAACTGCCCGATGATTCATGTGTGCCTATACATATGTACAGTCAACAAAAGAGATAAGTATGCAGGATCGTCGGATATAGTTGAAGTTTAGTAAGAAACCGGTGGATGTTCTCGAATAAAATATTATTTTATTAATGGAAAACAAATAGCTCATTTATCAAATTAAATTTCAGTCGACAACATCCATCGGTTTCATGACTAAACTTCAAGTATATCCGACGATCCTGCATACTTATCTCTTTTGTTGACTGTACATATGTCTTCCAATAGGTGTGTCGTAAATAGTGGTCCACAGTTAAGGATTCGATATACCAGATAATTTACTACCTATAACATATTATAATTTTAACTATTTTAGTAGTAGGTACATTTTTTTTTTTACAATATCGCTCCTGAATTTGCATGATTATGCTAAAAATTAGGGTTAAAATAGAGAAGAGCTAACTTTTTCATCAAAAGCTCTAAATTTACATAAAAAACTATAATTTTACACGATAGCTCTAGTATTCAACAATAATTAACAGAAATAAAAATGAAAAAATAATGGTTTTTGTTGAAACTACAACCAAATTTGTAACAAAAGGTTGAAATTTCGTAAATAAAAAACAAAAAAAAAAAAAATCGGAACCCTTGGGTAAAAATTGTAATATGTTATAGTAAATTATCTGGTATATCGAATTCTTAACGGTGGACCACTATTTACGACACAACCTGTATATGCGATGTCTCGAAACAACATTCATTGCGTTATTTACGTTGTTGAGCAGACAATATTTTCGAACATTTGATGCAATGAATTAGCAATATCCTTAAAAATGATTCAGGTTGTGTTTGATAGTGAGCTACGCAATTAGAGTCCCAGCCTCCCGCTCAGCAGTCGTGCTTGCGACCACGAGAACAACGCGGCAGTTAACACGTAACCAGCCGGTCAAAATATAACCTAAATCTCAGTCTGCAACCTTAACTAGAGGTCACCTAAACAAAGCGAAAGGTCATTGCATCACATTCACGGTCATATCCAATGGTGCGGATAAATAAACGGACAAAACTATTGGAAGCATTTATTTCCTTAATGAATTGTTCAAATCATTTTTTGGCGAGCAAATAAATCGCTGATTTTGATGTATCCGGTTTTTTTTTTTTAATTTCATAATTGATTGTTTCATGGTTTGTTGGTTTTCTCACGATAAAACTCAAACTCAAACTCAAAGCATTTATTTCAATTAAACCATTTACAGGCACTTTTGAATTGTCAAGAAGTCGGTCAGTCAAAAATAAAATGAAGCTAGTTGCCCATTCCAAGCGTAGGTACCTATGGAGAAGAACGGGCAAGAAACTCCATGGACACTCTTTTAAATTATATTTTTACAAAAATATTAGTTACATCATTAATGTTGAATTTATAATAATATGTGAGAACGATGTAAAAAAAGAAGTATGTGTTAAAAGCGTCCAGAGTACAGCAAATATTAAATAATAAAAAAAACAACAATCCAAAAATAAAATAATTAAAAATAAAAATAAGCCGAGGCAGCCGAGTGATGACCAGCCCCAACTGACGGCGCCCCATACTTCAAGTACAGACGTCAGCACATCAAGCTACCCGAAACTGTCAAATTTTCCCTTTGAACCAACAACTTTGAACCTTATGCTTTAGCGATAAAGTTGAAAATCTATTAATTATTTTTTACAGATTGTAGTAGCTTGATGTGCTGGCGTCTGTACCAATACTATCAGCGGTCGTTGACCTCTAAGAAAAAACATCAAATCTTTATTTTTTTATTTTCTCGTATTAAGATATCGATACCCCTCACGTCTGCAGAGTTTCGCTAGCTAATTTAAAGTTGACCCTGTATATTAAAGAATCATCGCTTTAACATTAAAAAAAATAAATGAATCAAATAATTGAACACCATTTTTTTTACCCGACTTCAACTAAGTAGTATTATGCTTTTTACTAAGGAAGTCTGCAGACCAGTAATTTGCTAGACACGATATTATTCAACACAAAAACTAGCCTAACAAAAAATTAACAAAACGTCTTTATCCTACAAAAATGTCCGTAATTTTCTCACGCAATTATTAAATGAAATAAAGAAAAAAAAAATACACAAGAAACTCTCGTTCAAAAGTCATAATCAGCCTATAATGTCCCCACTACTGGGACACAGGCCTCCTCCGAAAAAAAAAACTGTTAAAAAAGTTAAATATTTTTCTCCTTTTTACCGACAACAGCAAAGCCAATGGAAGGTTATGATATTAACAGGCCATGTATGTACGTATTTCCATGTTTAACAGTTACTGTAGCAAAGATATCAGTGCAAAAACTTAAACTGTTTCAAGAATTATATCCTTCGTTCGCGTGCTTTAAGAAATTGGATTTCATGGGTTTTATTTTTTTGCGCAAAACCCTAATTATTTTTCTAAAAGAATTTACCTATAAGCTAAGTAACTCTTTATAGCAGTAGCTATCTGCCAGTGAAAATCCCGTCAAAATTGGTCCAGCCGTTTTGGAGATTAGCCGGAACAAACAGACAGACAAAAATTAAGAATATGTGTTTTCTTTATAAGTACTGTATATACTTTCATATGCATTTAGTAAAACCAAAAATTACCTCTTTATTAGTGGTTGTAATGGCAATCATATCACTTGGTTTTAGTAGATTTTTGTATTTTATTTATCCTTTTGATAGATTATTTTGTAATGTGAGGACTTTATAGGCCTTGTAGACTTTAGACCTGTAGACCATTTTTTATTTTATCAAGTACCTGGTACTTGTTCACAGGCCTACGCTGTCCTCCCATACCTACTGTAATTTGAAAACATTGTAAAAAGCCAATTATTTTTAAAAGAGTAACCGTGGCGTTTCTTGCCGGTTCTTCTCCATAGGAAACGACCAAATGGAACCATGCACCTAGCTTCTGACGTTTCATAAGTGCCCATGTAGGTTTATGTGAAATAAAATATTTTGATTTTGAAAAAGCTGTTCTTTTTTCATTACACACAGACACTTCCATTTTATTTATTTGTATAGATATATTTCGACGTGCAAATTCGTTACACCATTTTTCTTAACATCTTTTTATCTTTCATTCCAGACGAGCCCTAGCCATCCCGCCATCAAATGGCCCCTTCTCCCACGACCGCTGCAAGATGTACTCAGCAGACTTCAGTCAGGCCTTAGCTGAAGGTAGAACTACTCCTGATGATGAGTGGGCCGTGGTTCCTTGTCAAAACGGCTGGGAGTACAACAAGAGTGACGTCCCCTATGATACTATTGCTTCGGAGGTGAGTCTATACTTTTTCCTATCATCATCGTATCAGCCGAAAGACGTCTACTACTGGGACACAGGCCTCCTCTCGGTGAGAAGGAGTGGGCCGTAACCCACCACGCGGGCCCAGTGCGGGTTGGTAGATGTCACATGTCTTCGAATTTTTTTTTGTTTCTAGGATTATGCTGGTTTCCTCACGATGTTTTCCTTCACCGTTTTGAGAGCAGTGTTCTCAATTTCTAAACTCTATGTCCTTGCTTGCTTTCAGTTGGATTGGGTGTGTGAGAAGGACAACTTAGCAGCAACTGCGCAAGCCATCTTCTTCTGTGGAGCTATAGTTGGTGGTCTGGTCTTCGGCTGGATTGCTGATAAGTACGGAAGAATACCTGCTTTAGTTGGTAAGTTATAAGGTTCAATTTGCTTCTTTTTTTTATTTAATCTATATCTATCTGCCAAAGAACGACCCAGCCCTCTGGTCACGTGAAGTATCGACCAGCCGGCGAGAAATTTCCTTAAAAAGGAGACGCGCGCTCGGGCCCCATGACCCGAGCGTTTCGACCCCAAACAGCTCAAAGCTGTAGTTGCCTATAAGGTTACAGTATTTGCGCCGCTTGACGGTCTCAGCAGCTGCAGCAGCGGCCCCAGCACAGCCCGCCATGCTAGGAACATGAGATGGCGCTAGAGTATCGACACATGTTGCGTCCCACACCAGAGGCCTACCCACCTTCCGAGGCAACAACGTCATGCCGTCTGCTTCTCTCTATTTGCTTCTTAGTTTTTAACAGGATCCAAGGTTTTTTTGAAGGGCAAACAAGCGGGCATCTGATGGAAAGTGATCACTTATGTAGGTACTGCTTTGATAAGGTTAAGCAATTGTCATCCAAATTTTCAATCAGCAATTTCCTTATCTATCTACCACCGACCTCGATCACTTGTTGAAATTCTAGGAAAATCATCTACTTTTACAATATTTGTAAATATGTGAGCACCATGTATCTATCACATAATTGATTTACCTGTCATTGCTTTATTTTTAATTCTTTTTACCTTTTGTGCTGGTAGAGTAATTTTATTCTAGGTGCATTGTCTTCACATATAATCTTAGTGCGAGTGTTTAAAAATGGACTTAAGATCTAAAAGGAATATCATACAATTTGATGGAGAAAAGAATAGTGTATGGAAATTTCGAATTAGTGTATAATTATATAATGAATGTACAGACGCCAGCACATCAAGCTACTACAATCTGTCAAATTTCTTTAATAAATTTTCAACTTTATCACTAAAGCATAAGATTCAAAGTTGACTGGGAAAACTTGACAGTTTCGAGTAGCTTGATGCATAGATTAATATACTCTAATATGGCTTGATGTGCTCGCGTCTGTACCTATACAAAATCTTGTAAAACATTTTAAAAGACTAACTGTGGAGTATCTCCAATTCTTCTCCATACGAAACTACCATTTGGAAGGGGCGACTAGAATCAATACAATTTTTTGTAATTTTTGACGTTCAAAAGTGCCTTTTATGTGCCCATTTGAAATAAATGATTTGACTTTGATCCATGGAAAGAAAAAAACACCATGTGGAAACCTTGACTTAAAATGAATATAAAGTCTTTCCTCATAGCTGGCCCATGTCACCTTTTCGAACTGTCATTTTCATTGAAAATATTGGCAAAGAATGAACGGGAAGTCGCAGTTCCCGTTGGATAGACCACGGGAGCGAAGTCACAAGTAAAAGCTACTTAAATACTAAACGGTTAAAATCTTTATCTTTCAGGCACCAATCTCCTAGGATTCATAGCCGGTGTGGGCACGTCGTTCTGTGATAGTTTCCTGACCTTCGCTCTCTGCCGGTTCTTCGTGGGACTGGCTTTCGACAACTGTTTCACTATGATGTACATCCTTGGTAAGTAACAATAACAATCAATTCAGCCTATCGCAGTCCACTGTTGGCCATAAGCCTCTCCAATTCTACGCCACACCACCTTGTCCTCCGCCTTCCGCATCCAGTCTGTCCCAGCCACCTTCATCTAGCTGGGGGACTCACGTTACCCTTGCCGTACGCGGTCTCCACTCCTGGACTCACAAAATTATCAAGTTATGATAATTACTAGCGATCCACCCCTGCTTCGCAGTTTTTTCGACTTGACAAAACATTGAGATTTTTCTATTATTCAGTTTCATATTAATGTATTATATACATAAACAATTCGGAATTAATTCTGTGTGATGAAAACCGCGTCAAAAAACGTTATGTAGTTCAAAAAAAACGCACACAAATAGACATGAAAACCGACTTTATTTTATAATTACGCAGACATGGAAATCAACACCCTAGATTAATAACAATAAATTATACTTCACTGTCTATCAACCTGTTTTCGTAACTATAAATTCTCGGCAATTCACTCAAAACGAGACATATTGCTACTAAAATGCTTACAGGCACAGCTGAACTATAAAATAATATCTATGACAATCTTTACGTGTAAAATAGCAAGTGCAAATTTTAGGAGGATATAATGAAAAAGTCTCAAATAATAGCTGACTACATATCGGAGTTTGATTTAGTAAATGTAGCTCAGTAAGCCCTTACAGTACACACAAACACCTCACCGTATTTTGCAATATTTTCGTTTGTAAAAATGATTTTCTAAGAGATTTTCTGAGAGGGGCTTGTGGCTAAGTAATAACAGCCGCACGGTCGATCGATCAGGTTAAGCTACGTTTGCCGCGGTTGGTCCGTGGATGGGTGACCATCTTCACATACCAAGATCCATCCGTGCCTCGGAAAGCACGTTAAGCCGTTGGTCCCGGCTGTCATTCGTAGATCTGACAGTCGTTACGGGTCGTCAGTAGCCCGAAAGTCTGACAACCAGTCTTACCAAGGGGTATCGTATTACCCAGTAACTGGGTTGTGGAGGTCAAATAGGCAGTCGCTCTATGTAAAATACTGGTATTCAACTGCATCCGGTTAGACTGGAAGCCGACCCCAACATAGTGGGGACAGGCTAGGCAGATGATGATTTTCTAAGGAAAAGAGTTTACCTATGGCGCATTCCTTTTTATCAGGGATAAAAACAGTGATACTTAGTCAAACTAGCACCCTCGATCATTGCGTAACACACTATCAATCTCAACGTAAATAATTTTGAAGGATATTGCTAATCCATTGCTTCATATGTTCGAAAAAAATGTCTGCTCAACAACGTAAATAGCGCAATGAATGTTGTTGAACTGTCAAAATGAAAGCCATTCCTACTGATAGTCTGTTACGCAATTACCTCGCAGAAATCCCACTTGTCTAGTTATTTAGCTTTATCAAAGATATTGAAAGATATCAAAGATATTGAATTGAATCGTTGAGCTCCTTAAGTTTTGAGTTGAGCTGCACGATTTCTGACAAATGCGTGCACTGACTGGACAGGTTCACTCAATCTGTGTGGTTCTTTCCTCAAAAGACCATCTCGGACATCGATCTACATAGTCGTCATATAACCTGACCAAGATTATGTCTGGACTTTAAAAGAGACTGTGACTTCTGTTTGTTTCGGCCTTTCTTCTCAGAGTAGTCAGATAGGAAACGCCGACCTCATCTAGTTTTTAAAATATGATTGACGTGTAAAAGTGTTTGTGCAAACCTACTTACAGAAAATAAAATCATCATCATCATTATTACTAACAGTTCTCTTATTCATTGCAGTGTTAGAATACGTTGGACCAAAATGGCGTACATTTGTCGCCAACATGTCCATCGCGCTGTTCTTTACTCTGGCTGCGTCACTTCTGCCCTGGATTGCACTGTGGGCTGATGACTGGCGAATGTTTGCGTTGGGCACAAGTCTTCCGTTCGCATTGGCTATTCTAACGCCGTGGTTGGTTCCTGAGAGCGCTAGGTAAGGTCACAACTAATCATATTAGAGCTAATAGTGGCAAGATATAATATATCATAGTTTACAAATCTTTGGACGTGATTTCATGAGAAATCTCAGACTTAGGCTGCCTTTTCCACCAGAGCTAACCAATACTAACGCTAACTTAGTTCCAGCTATAAAAATGAAGGGATGTTATTGGTTGGCTTCACACACATCCCTCGCTACACATCCTCGCTCATCTCTGGTGGAAAAGGCAGCCTTAAGGAGGTCCCTTGACGATTTAAAACTGCCTGTAATTGGTTGAATTAAAATAAATGCTTTGATTTTGATTTTGAAGGGTCGTATTTAAAAATATTCCAACATCAACCTCATAGATATCCGTGATCAACCTCAAGTAAACGCTCTAGTGCTGATTCTCTTGTGGAGCTATTTATGTATCTCTCTCTCTTAAAAATTATGAAAGAAGTACTTAAGGGCTCTCATTCCTCTAATTCCCATAGACTATAGACAGTACACCTCTATACATATGACACTGATTGATTTAACAATTCCACCTTAGATCTTAGAACCCTAACATATAGAGACATCCTTATGTGCTAACGCTTAGATTGTCCACGGTCTAATTTTAGTCGGTCAAACTATGATATGTCTCGCAGATAAAGGATTTTCATTAAGAGGAAATGCGGGTGGTCTTTTCTCTATAAAAACGCTTTCGCCTGTTTTCTTTCTGGTTAATGACCAAAATTTTACAGACTAATAAATATTAACTACAAATGTATATTTGTATTTTGAAGATGATACATTATTCATTTTTATAAGCACTAGAACCCTCAAAATTGCCGCTGTAAACAGAGGCCTAGTGTACAAAGGAGACGTTCAATAAATGTATGGGGCTTGGTACTAAAATAATTGAAAATTTAAACAGCCTTCAGAGCTATATAGGCTGAAAGAGGGTAATTATTTTGATGTCTTTGGGCATTTAATTTTTTTTTACAGCCGCCCGTTTTTTTTTAAACAAGTGATGAAAAATAAAATGCTTGCATCACTAACTACAAACATTGTATATATTTTAGGGTTGGCAGCCCCGTGGCAAATGACGTGACAATGACAATGTCAGCAGTGGCTGCTGACTGACATTGTCATTGTCATTTCTCATTGTCAATTATCATCGAAATAAGTGGTTATGTACTTACTTGTACTTTATAATTAAGTGCATAATACATTTGTTTCCGTATTTTTCTAAATATAAAACCACTCCGCCTCGCGGACTTTTACCAGAGGTTATGGTGTTTTTTTTATTTCAACGTCATTCTGACATTTACAGATTTGACCTTTTTTCGACACGTTTTGATATTGCATTGTAATGATAATCAATATTTTTTGTTTCAATTTCATGGAGCTGCAGCTAAAATTATAATAAAATCTCAAAGTATTTAATAGACACGGAAACTTTAGCCACATTTGAAATAACTATATCGCACAGAAATGAATAAATAAAGGCTATGTGCGTTTTGTTTGTAGTGAAACATTTTTCACATTTTTACGAAAACAGGCGCCTGAAAAAATCATATTTAACTTTAATCGAGTAGCTTAATAAATAAGCTTTCTAATAAGGTACATCACATTAGCGTTTAAAAATATTCGGAATATTGGCCCACTTTTGACCTCTCCTTTGACAACTATTAACGAAAAAAGAAAAACATAAGGACACAGCATATATCCTTCTTATTCAGTGTATGAAATTTCTTTTTAAATTGGTCTAATATTGGAGGAGGAAATAGGCGAGAGCCAAACCTCGCTTTTTAGTTAGGCTTTTTCAAAAGTCTCTCCGACCGCAGGATTCCCATTAAACACACAACACGACTGAATAAGTAGGTAACTTGATATTGTGTTTTTCAGGTGGTTGGTGTCACAAGGAAAGATTGATAAAGCTTTAACAATCATGAAGAAGTTTGAAAGAATTAACAAGACAAAAATCCCCGAAAAAGTACTCAGTGATTTCACAGTAAGTATTTATTTTCCATCGCTGTTTATAACAAAATTGGCATTCCTATGTTACGGTCTACTTATAGAGGTATGAGAACAGGGTGTAAGGTTCACTCAACCTCCATGGAAAAGGGAGGATCCTCCGACCAGACCTGTTATGTCTGGCGGGCAACTGCCCCAAGATTCATGTCGGGCCGTTGTATCTATGCTAGTTGCGCGGTAAACTCTGCTTGCGAGATGCAGGATTTTGCGTGACGTCAGTATGAGGCGTTGTTCGCATGTGGCGTTGTTGATGCCGCTACATACTAAAATTACCTTGCATCAAATTGCATCAGCGCATCAAATAGGTTATAAGATTCTTTAGGAATACTAAGCATTTAGGTCCGCTTGCTATACAGGGTGTCCGGTAATTAATGGGTAACCTCTGAAGGGGCCATTGTACTTATCATTATGAACAACTTTTACTATGGAACCAAACCTGATATCGTGAAAAAAGAATCTGCTGTTCCCTACATTTTGACGAGTTAGAATAGAATAGAATAGAATAGACATTTATTTGCAAATATGGGTAATACATGAGTAGATAGTAGTAGGTATAAATCAGAGTTCTGCCATATTTCACCATTCGGCATGCAAACATTTTCATTACACAAAATTGTTAAAATTTAAATTCTCATTAAAACATTAAATTAATTATTACATTCAATAAATAAAATTATTAAAATTCAAATTGTCATTAAAACAGTAACTTAATTATTACATTCAATAAATAAAATTAGTAAAATTCAAATTGTCATTAAAACATTAACTTAATTATTACATTTAATAACAAAAAATATTAAAATTCAAATTGTCATTAACTTAATTATAACAATATACCTAAATTAAATAAAATGGTTAAAACTTTCAATTGTCATTAACTGTATAATTACATATAAGAATAAAAATCGTGGTCGAAACATAGATAAACAAACATATATTAAAATTCCAGGTCATAGCTAATATGCAATTAATAAAAAATTACAGGTATTCAGATAAAGTTTTGTCCGTTAAAAACTCAGTTACACTGTAGTACGTTTTATCTATTAACTAGCTTTTGCCCGCGACTTCGTCCGCGTATATGTCGGTTATCGCGGACGCAGACGAAGTCGAAGTCGAATAAAAAGTAGCCTATGTCCTTTGTTGGGGTTCACACTTACCCTGTACCAAATTTCACACAAATCGGTTCAGTAGTTTAGGCGTGAAGAAAAGACAGACAGACAGAGTTACTTTCGCATTTATAATATTAGTTAGGATAATTTTAGAAGTCTACTTTTGAATTGCACTGAATTACTACTTTTGAATTATGCGAACATAAATGTATGGAACAGCTGATTTTTAGACCTCTTCCTCGCTCCTACCTTACAGAACATACAGCTTTTAGCCAGGTTTATTTTTCAAAGAAAATTAAGTAATTATACAAAGTTTTATAACATTTATTTTTCCAGGAATCATCCCTAAAAACCATTAAAGAATCTGAAGCGGAATGCAGAACCTACTCCGTGTTGGACCTGTTCAAGACCCCCAGGTTGAGACGCAACGCTATCCTGCTTATCGTCATCTGGATGGCCATATCTCTTGTCTTCGATGGCCACGTCAGGAACGTTGGGTCTTTGGGACTGGATATATTCTTGACGTTCACTATTGCTTCTGCTACGGAGTTGCCTGCTGATACGTTTTTGACAGCTGTTTTGGATAGGTTTGTTATATAATATTTCTTTAGTTTTTACCAGGGTTCGCTAATATAATATATCAAATAAAATAATAATAGCGTCAAATAATCAAACATGCTATTATGTAATGGCTAAAGCACATACTTATAAACCACTTGCAGAATGGAAATCGCATCTTTTTATACTCGATAATATATAAAAAATCGGATATTTTGTAATTTATAATAAATATCGGATTTTTACGAACCCTGTTGACAGTTCGAGGTCATTGGCGTTCTTATTCATAGCCGTATCGCATTGTATTATCCTACCCCTCTCATATTTGTGTAGGGGTTTCTCTGCCAGTCATTCCAATTTGTTTTACGTCGTTAGCGACTTGCTCATTGTCGAGTTTGTTCAATAAAAGTTGTGTCTTTTTACAGGTGGGGTCGTAGATGGTTGGCGTGTGGTTCCATGGTCATCAGTGGTATCTTCAGTCTTTTAGCTACCGCTGTGCCCGTTGGTAAGTCATGCAGATTGACAATTGTTTTAACCTGTATGGACTAATGATACACAGTTAATTGTATTTTCATGGTTCTCTTGGAAGTCGTTTGGTCTCGAATGATTAGAGTAGGTTCATCTAAATAATCTTGCGAATCTTAGTATTGTAAATGTACAAATATGTATCGTACTATGTTACAAAGTTAGTGTTTTGTCCCTTGTCTGAATTTTACTATGCCAAACCTCAGTATTTAAGACCTTTCTTTATTTCTCTCCAGGTGGCCCCTCAGCCTCTCTAGCCATCCTAGGCCGCTTCGCCGTCAACATATCCTACAACATCGGCCTCCAGTATGCCGCAGAACTGCTACCCACCGTGGTCAGAGCTCAGGGGGTCGCGCTGATACACATCATGGGATATGTCGCTTCCATTGTGGCTCCCTTTGTTGTTTATTTGGTAAGTGAATTTGAATAGTTCATGGAAAAAGGTGGACCCATTCCCACAAGGTGGACCGACGACCTTGTGAAGGCTGCAGGAACCCGTTGGATGCGAGAAGCACAGAACTGGTCGAAGTGGATGTGCTTGGGGGAGGCCTATGTCCAGCAGTGGACGTCTTTCGGCTGAAATGATGAACCCCTATGATGATGATGATGATGATGAATGATGTACCCTTTGGGAATATCTTATTACTGTTTTCAAAAGATTGGGCAGACAGCGTAATAGGTGGAGTTAACAGCTCAGGGTGCGCTAGATGTAAAAAAACATAAAGATAGTGGCGTGGTACGACCTTTAAAAATGATGAACGAACAACAAGAGAGATGGTTGTAAAACTTAAACTATATACAGAGGCCAGCACATCAAGCTACCCCAATCTGTCAAATTTCTTTGATAGATTTTCAACTTTACTGCAGAGGAATAAGGCTCATATTCAATTGGGAAAATTTTACAGATTGAGGTAGCTTGATGTGCTGGCCTCTGTACTTTACTAACATTAGATCGAAAGATAACACTTGAATTCGTGGCACACCCTTTGTGCAAACATTCCTACTGCAAACTAATTCTGACGATAAACATTGATTTTTTCTCACAAAACATACATCATAATTATCCCATAATGTTCCCTGCCGGGACACAGGCCTCCTCTCTTCGAGAGGGAATAGTGCACGGGCCCAGTACGGGTTGGTAGATGTCACATGTCTTCTAATTTTTGGGTCTAGAACATGCCGGTTTCCTCACGATGTTTTCCTTCACCGTTTTGAGAGCAGTGGTGATGAAATGATTTGCACAAAGTTAAGCTCCTGCCTGGGTTCGAGCCAGTGGCATGCATTGGTTTTCAGAATAGGTAGGCACTAGGCCGGGTCTAGTCTAGGCAGGCGCGGTCACTAATCAGAAAAAAAACGTGTGGTCGGGGGACTCCCGACAGGAACGAAGTTCAAAACGAAAATCCAAGATGGCGGCTGTAAAACTTTTAAAATGACAAAATTTTCGCAGCCGCCGTCTTGGGTATTCATTTTTACCTCATTATCGTCCTTAGCATCTTCGAAAACCATGAAAACGGCACTCATGATGAAAAAAAAAAATTACAGCCGCCATTTTGGATTATCATTTTGACCTCACTATCGGCTTTAGCACCCTTGAAAACCATAAAAACGACACGTCGTGGGCTCAAACTTCGAGCCTACGACCTAACAACTCGTAAGACGGGGCCGTTATCTACCACTGAGCCACCACTGCTCTCGAAATAAGAATATTACAACCCCTTAGCTTATGTCGAACAAGTATATGAACTGATGGAACCCTCAAGGTATTATTGTAGTTGTTTTCACTGAACTTTCGGGTTTCTGACGACCCGTAACGACTGTCAAAGATCCACGAATGACAGCCGAGACCAACGGTTTACCGTGCTTACCGAGGCACGGAGGAGTCTTGGTATGAAAAGATGGTCACCCAACCACGGACCAAGCACGGCAAGCGAAGCTTAACCAGATAGACCGACCCGTGCGGCTGTCATTTCTTAGTCATCGAAATGCAACATTTCAAAAATGAGTTTTTGTTCTTCCAGGCTAATGTATCCCAAGACCTGCCACTCCTAATCCTGGGCGTGCTGGGAGTAGCTGGAGGCCTACTGTGCCTCTTCCTACCAGAAACCATGGACACTGACATGCCTCAAACTCTTCAGGATGGAGAGAACTTCGGAATGGACCAGAGGTTCTGGGACAATCCTTGTTTCCCCAGGTAAGGACAGAATGTTTCATTTAACTTTGCTCACGGGGTGTCAAAATAACCTTGTTTCGTGCATACTGCACTTCTTTTTATTACACATGCAGTAGTGGGCCGATTATACGCAGAAACCGTACAGGGTCCTTCGCGTTCAATATAATAATGCGTTCAGGATATTGATGGGGTTGCCCCGCTTCTGTAGTGCATCAGAGATGTTTGCTGAATCTCGAGTCGACAGTTTTTATACCGCCGCGTGAGGCACCCGTCTCGCCCCACCCCCGGGGCCTAGCGCCAGCACTCACGCTCACCCGGCCAGCAGTACACAGGACTGAGCGCGAAAGTGGCGGCTTACGATTTTTGTACGAAAGCTGGTGCGATTATTGGCACGCGAAATAATTGCTCTTGCGTTATCTAGGTGTATCTATATCTGTGCATGGGACTTAAAACATAACTAACGAAATGTTGGTGTACTATAAATGCACCTCTGCTTAACCCTCTAAGTATTCAGTCGTGAAGTTATGTTATGTTTATCTAAGCCAAACACGATGCTTCTTACAGGAAAAAAGTAGAAGCAGAGGAAGGCGACCAGCCAGGCAGATACACCAAAAGAGCATCAGTCACCACCGGCAGTGAGCCCCAAGAGTTCGTCAGAGCAGTTCCAAGCGCCATCGGCTCTAGGGCATCCATCAGGGCATCTATTAGAGCCTCAACTAGAGCTTCAGCTAGAAGACGCGAGGTCAGCAAGGATAGGAACGTTGTTTGAGCATGCAATATTGTTTGTAGCTTTTAGCCAAAAAAAATTGTACAAAATTGGGTTTAAGACCCTGCGCCAAGACTGGGATAGTTGGTAGCATTCGATGGTTTTTGGAAATGGTTTCGTATGATCTCAAAATGATATTTGTGGGTCCTATTTTTCATCGAAGGAATGCTTGGTCAGTTGGAATAATAATAATAATCAGCCCATAATGTACCCACTGCTGGGACACAGGCCTCGTCTCTGTGAGAGGGAGTGGGCCGTTCACCACGCGGGCCCAGAGCGGGTTGCTAGATGTCACATGTCTTCGAATTTTTGGTTCTAGAACACTGTTTCCTCACGATATTTTTCTTCACCGTTTTGAGAGCAGTGGTGATGAAATAATTTACACAAAGTAAAGCTCCTGTCAGAGTTCGCACCTACGACCTAGCTCGTAAGTCGCGGCCGTTACCGCTGGGCCACCAATTGCGATTGGTCAGTTGTCGTCTGTCAAATCTCCGAGTTGGACGATGTGATTGGTTGAAAAACATACAACAAATTCATTAAAAGTTAATATAAGAGATTTGGCAAAATTGAGGGTAAACGGTGGCACTTTTGACTTGCGTTTGACGTTTGTTTTTAGTAATGAAAGAGACAGAGGTAACTCTGTCTCGCTCTGTCATCAGAGACAGAAATAGTAAATTGTTATGTAAAAGCATTAGTGGGGAGGATAAAAAATAGGACTGAAGTGAAATGTAATACAATTGAATATGCGTTTTGCCCTAGGGATGAAAAGAATCGTAAAGACTTTTAAGTCTTAGAAAAAGTACTAAAAATTGGCATTTATTAGGACTCGTCTTAATAAACTTTTAGGAATATTTGATTTGAATTTTCCCTTTTTTGTTGCTCAATACAAGATATTAAATATTATTTAAAAAGCTATTTATTATTACCTAAATGCGAAGTACAAATAATATCTATTGTATTTTTTATTTGCAACTATGAGAAACAAAGTTGTTTTTTTTTTATAATTTCTTTGATTTTTACAATGCGAACAGAATCTGGGCATATTTTTTTTAAATCTTGATTTGTGATTTTTATAATATTTTTTGTCATGTCAGACAAATTAGACTAAATTATATTGTTGTTTAAATTAAATTTAAAAATGAAATTTGTCTATAACAGCGATGCGCTCTCTTTTTTACAATAAAAATAATTTGTGATTATTTTTCCTGGCATAAACTATTATATAAATATAATTATTTTCCCTGTAATCCAGGGGAAAAATGTATAATTACTTAATTTAATTTATAATTATTTTTGTACATACATTCTTGCCTTATTAATTTAAATGTGATAGTTACCATTGTTAAATCTATTTTAGGTTACATTTGTCGTGTTTTGGGTAAGTCTTAGAGTTTAAAGTTAGTCTGACATAATTATCGACTGGAAATAATTATTTAATTCAGATGAAAACAATAAAAATCTGTTTTTTTTTTCAAAGTAATATGTAAGATAGTAGCCATTTCATTTTTCTTCTTGGCCAGTAATAATAATAATTTAAACAAATTTTCAATGACTAATATTATTTTATAAAATTATATTTATTAATTATTATTCAGACTAAATTTATAGCTAAGACGCCTTTATAGGTTCATACCTATTATATATAGTAAAAGTAAGCTATTGAACTTAAGTTTTACTATAAATTAAGTGTAAATAATATTACTTTAAATAAAAAATATGTAATTATTATTCTTTTAAGTTATTTTTTTTTTGTTGATTGATTTTCAAGTCACTTTGAAAGACTCAATTCTACACTAATATATCGTAAATCATGGATGCTGAAATATTTAAAATATCCAAATAACAAGAATCTCCAAATGAATCAAAAGTTATTTTTACAAAAACTCTTAAACAACTTTAAAAAAAAAAAAAAAAAATAGAAACTTGTTTGTAAAAAGTAAAAAAATCATTATTGTTGTCAACGCAAAAAGAAAAAAATTATAAATACGAAAAATAACAATAATTAAGTGACTTAAAAATAATTAGCAATAATTTTCTCGCAATATTATACACCGTGTATCAGAAAGGTGTAGTCATATTTAAGTGTGTGGTACAGACCATCGAACTGAACAACTTTCTCCATGGGACCAACATTGTGAGCGCGAAAAAATAATCATCTGTCCCATACATTTGGATCGAGGTTTTGAACTTTTGTATAAGAAGAAAGAAAGATAGATAATACGTTTATTTGCGGTAAACATGATGCATAGAAAGAACAGAAACACAAAAAAAAAAGTTGGGGGAAAATATGCATCACGACCACGCAAAACGACCATCGCTGGTTTTCATCGAAAGCCGACGTTGACGTGATGACGTCAACCGATTATTACCGACGATTATTTTTTCACGATTACGATATTGGTCCCACGGAGAAAGTTGTTCAGTTACTGTGACCAAACATTTTTGATACATGCTATATATGTATTTAAATAAAATATTTTTGTGACAATTAGCAGTATTTTTGTCATTTTCTATAATTGCTGCCATTACTGTTTGGTGCAACAAAAAAATATAAAAATAGTGAAAATTCTGTGATAAAAACGGACAATACCTTACTTATATAATAAAATAAATGTTATTCAAGCTTATAATACTGTATTTTATTTTTTTCACAAACAAGTGGTGGCCCGGAGAGTGAGAAATTCACTTGTTGAGTCTTCTTCAATCAATCTGCCGAGCCTTTTTCGAACTATATTGAAGTCAGCTTCCAGTCTTATCGGATGCAGCTCAATACCAGTATTCTACAAGAAGCGACTGCCTATCTGAACTCCACAAGAGTTACTGGATAACGCGATATCCTTTAGTAAGACTGGTTGTCAGATTGAACTTCTTATTCTGTGTTGGACTGATTACTTGTAACGACTGTCAAAGAGCTACGAATGACAGTCGTAACCAACGGTTTAACGTACTTTTAGTATGTATTTATGTATATCTAATACTAAAAATAACAAAATTAAATCCTAACTTAACTAAAACTATACAGAAACTAAAATATAGCGTCGAAAAATTCATCCGCATCGCTGTCGACTGGTAATGTTCCCAAGAGACTGGCGGCATTGCCACGTATGTATTTATAAATACATCTAAGATATTATTACTGACTGATAGGAAAAAATCGTGAACAGCTGAATCGGCAGTGTTTAAAATAGCTTAACCGCATTGAAGAAATATGAATTAGCTGAAAAAGCTGTATGCGAGCAGTGTCTTTTGGACCTTCCATTAGGTCAGTGATGGCAAGAGATTCGCTCCCAATACCATGGCTCAATAATTCACTACCCAACCCCTGGAATTTTGGCGTAATTTTACGTCATATTAATGTATTACGTAGATACTCATTATTTATAAGTTATCTAAAAGTTTTTATCACCAAGCGCAAAATGATACTGGCCACATTTAAACCAATATTAATCTCCCTGGCACAAGTATTACATTGACTTTTAATAACTGTAACAATATATAAACTTCAATTTAAAAAAATGTCTTTTATTTTTCTCGTAAGTAGAATACAGTATTATGTATCTCTCGGAAGAAAGTGCGATTCCCATTCTCCAAAAAAAATCAGCTGTTTCATACATTTTGGTCAAGTAGGTATTGAACTTTTGTATTAAACAGCTGATTTTTTTTTTCCTGATTTCAGATTTGGTCCCATAGTGAAAGTTGTTCAGTTCGATGGTCTAAAGCACCTCTTAAAGTTTTTAACATTAATTTTTTAACACATTGTAGATTTATTGCGAAACGCTCAGACAGTCAAAACAACATCTCAAAGTCTATTGCTATGCTGTTTATCAGTTAAAGTAATTACGATCATAATGGATGATATCACGATGTGCACGCGATGCACTAATGTTTTTATATCATCCATAAACTAAATTGTTTGTTTGAAGATATTAGCTCAACGTTATACGCGGATGAATTATGGTGAGCACAGTTTCCAGATTTTATGGGGTATTGCGTCATTGGCTACTATATGGGTAATTATGAATTTAGATCTGATGATATCTTCTTCGAGTTGAATAGGGGTGATGACAATTTTTTTAAACTCAAAAGTATATTTGTTTGCAAATAGTGCAAACAATACTAACAGCTTAAAAAATTGCCAAGTTACAAACGTTTTAAAATAACTGCTAGACAAAGACGGCGAGCAGTGGTGGCCCAATGGTATCGGCCGCGACTTACGAGTTGTAGGTCGTAGTTTCGAACCCAGACAGACGCTTTACTTTGTGTAAATTATTTCATCACCACTGCTCTCAAAACGGTGAAGGAAAACATCGTGTGGAAGCCGGGATGTCCTCGAACAGAAAATTCCAAGACGTGTGACATCTACCAACCCGCTCTGCGCCCGCGGTGTGGATTACGGCCGACTCCCTCTCACTGTGAGGAGGCCTGTGTACCAACAGTGAGAACATTATACCAACTATGGACCAACGCCTTTTAACATGTTTTACGAGCACGGGAGTAACACACTGCCAACATCCAATCTTCGGGCTGTTACTATAAAAATCATAATGGAAAAAACCCAATAACATTTTGCACGACCCGGGAATCGAACCTAGGACCCCGCGCGCAGCAATCGCACTTGCGACCACGAGACCAACGAGGCAGTTCATTAATATGGAGACACCCATAGCAACATCATGAAGACACAAATAACAGAAATAACCATAGCAACCAATTACAAACAACATTCATCAATTGGCCGTCACCTAAAAATAAACATTGACTCAGGCATTTTATTCAAAGATCAAATAAAATATAGAAGTGTCGTCATCAATCAACTCAGCCTATCGCAGTTCACTATTGGACATAGACCTCTCCCAGGCTGCGCCACAAATGCCACAATACCCTGCCCTCCACCCTCTGCATCCTGTCCTAGCCACCTTTTTAAAGTCGTCGGTCCATCTAGCTAGAGGGCGGACCACACTACGCTTGCCAATACGCGGTCTCCACTCTAGGACTCGTCTGCTCCACCGGCTATCAGTCCTTCGACAAACATGGCCAACCCACTGCCACTTCAGTTTACATACTCTGCAAGCTATGTCCAGCGAAAGCACTAGAAAGTGGTGAAGCTCGCCCTTCACCACTTTCTAGTGCTTTCGTTTTGGGGGACTGTCTTATGTAATTTTGACGTTAGAAAAGTGCTGATTGTCAGCCTAGTTTGAATAAATGACTTTTGTGGATTATGTCCTACTCCCTGTCACAGAGAGGAGGCCTGTGTCCCAGCAGTGGGAACATTATAGGCTGATTATCTACCTACCTGCCCGTGGCTAAATAATAACAGCCGCACAGGTCGATTGATCAGGTTAAGCTACGCTTGCCGCGTTTGGTCTGTGGATGGGTGACCATCTTTACATACTGAGACCCCTCCGTGCCTCGGAAAGCACGTTAAGCCATTGGTCTCGGCTGTCATTCGTGGATCTTTGACAGTCGTTACGGGTAGTCAGAAGCCCGAAAGTCTGACAACCAGTCTTACCAAGGAGTATCGTATTACCCAGTAACTGGGTTGTGGAGGTCAGATAGGCAGTCGCTCCATGTTAAATACTGGTATTCAGCTACATCCGGTTAGACTGGAAGCCGACCCAACATAGTTGGGAAAAGGCTAGGCAGATGATGATGTAGGTACCTACCTACATATGTGTCAGACCAATATACCTGACGCTAATATTCTTGTGTTTATTCGTGTTTAAGAGTTCATAATTCGCTGCTCATGCAGTCCTTTGATGTGTTGCGTTGTAGCGTTGTCGCTAATGAGGCCTGATTGAAACTAATACTGTGAGTTCAAGTAGACAAAGATTACTAGTTGGGAGAGTCGATATCGACGTCTGTAGATTGATGACAGTGTAGGCAGAATACTGACGTTATGTGTAAAATGTTACAAGAATCGTATCTTAGCAGGAGTATAGAGGTATGAGGAACAGGACGTGTATAGTTCCTCAAACTCAAACTCAAACTCACTCAAACTCAAAGCATTTATTTCAATTAAACCATTTACAGGCACTTTTGAATTGTCAAGAAGTCGGTCAGTCAAAAATAAAATGAAGCTAGTTGCCCATTCCAAAGCGTAGGTACCTATGGAGAAGAACGGGCAAGAAACTCCATGGACACTCTTTTAAATTATATTTTTACAAAAATATTAGTTACATCATTAATGTTGAATTTATAATAATATGTGAGAACGATGTAAAAAAAGACGTATGCGTTAAAAGCGTCCAGAGTACAGCAAATATTAAATAATAAAAAAAAACAACAATCCAAAAATAAAATAATTAAAAATAAAAATAAGCCGAGGCAGCCGAGTGATGACCAGCCCCAACTGACGGCGCCCGTTCACGAACATGACGCATAGATCAGCATCCTCATCCTTCATAGACCTCCTCCTCATCCTCCGACCAGACGGATGTTGTGTCTGGTGAGCTGCTGCCCGACGTTTGATGTCGGGACGTTGTATATGCTAGTAGCGCGGCGAACTATGCTTGCGCGATTTAGGATTTGACGTGACGTCAGTGTGATGCGTAGTTCACATGTGGCGTTGTAGATGCCGCCACAGGTGCCTGAATGTCATTGACAGGGGGACGTTATTGGTGTAAACATTTGTGAAATTATCGCAGACATTGCATTGACAAAACAAGATGGCGGCGTTAGTTCCAATTTAAGTCAAAAAAAGAAAGAAAAGCAAAATGTGCGTATTTTCGTTAAACCAAAAACACCTTAGAATTATAAAAAAACAGAAAAAAAACAATGGTAATATTTATGCTACATTCAGTGTAATGGGTGTCGGAAAACCTCAAAATCAAAATTCATCGAGTATTTGGGACATCACCAACCGTTACCAGAGAGCTGGTCTATTTTTAGTCAAAAAAATCAGCATTGCCATCAAACGTTATGATTCTTTTTCGTGCCCAAAAGGCTGGCAGCATTACCATGCTGCCAGCCTTTTGGGCACTTATCCCATTAACTGCAATGTGGACGTATTTTATGATTCTAATATATACTTGTACATAGTATAAATACATCTTAGTGTTAGCTTGTAATAAGAGCCATTCAAATTAGGCTGACGGTAGGCACTTTTCTAAAGTCAAAATTACATAAGAAAATCCCCCGGCTCGCCCGCCTTTCACCACTTCCTAGTGCTTTCGCTGTGAAGAAAAAGTGGCGCAACAAACTCCCCTGCACAACTCCTCAACGTATAAGCCAGAAAAGGAGAAATAACGTTGCTGTTGTTGATTTTAACAGAGCAAATGCATTATAAGGCTACGTACGGACTAATATGTGACTTGCTTAGCGTCTAGACTTCTAGAGCCTAGGGACTGCGTGTATGTAAGGATGTTCCCTAGACGCCAGGCGACTAGCGAAGGCACCAAGCGCGTAGTGTGGCCGGTTGCGAACTCAAACTCAAAGCATTTATTTCAATTAAACTATGTACAGGCACTTTTGAATTGTCAAAATTAAATAGTCGGTCAGTTGGTCAGAAAGTTGAAGCTAGTCGCCCATTCCAAAACGTAGATCTCTATGGAGAAGAACGGGCAAGAAACTCCATGGACACTCTTTTAAATCAAGATATTACAAAATCCTGGGTACATTATTGTTGTTGCTTCTATATTATGTGAGAACAATTAAAAAAAAAACACAAATGAAGAAACAATTCAAAATATAATATTAAAAATAAGCCTTGGCAGTTAAGAGATGACCAGTCTCAACCGACGGCTCCCGTTCACGAACATGAAGAACATTCTAGAGCGTTTGTTTCACTTCGCTATTCGCATGGTGTCTCGCTAGAGGCTCTAGGTGCTAAGTACCTGCCTGTCAGTGCGTCCGTAGCCTAATAAACTTTGACAGATTTATTCTTCGTTCGTCCCGAAGTTTTGTCCCGCATTCCAAAAAAATCTTATTTTGTCCCATATAACTATTAAGGTTGTGTTTCGTCCCAAATTACAAGTACTTTAAAGGTACAGTTAACAAAAAAAAAATGTACTTATTCGTGAAACAATAACCTATAAATATAAAAGAAGAAACTGATGCAAAGAGAAACTGATTTCGTTATTTTTTTTTTGGACTATCTGCACTTAAAATCAGATGTTAGTCTATGTAACACGCGAATCAATGGAGCAACATCATTAATTAAGACACTTGTACACTTGATTGTATCCCTTAGTAACCATGACTTTGTGTGCAACTAAATAGTTATTGCAGTAAGTAGTTTGACTTTAATACTACGCCTTTTTTTTGGTGTGCAGTGGAAATTCTCATAGACTTCCTACATCGTGGGGATGACAGAGGGGCATGCCGGACTCTTAGCGGCTAAAACCACCGCGGTGTTCCACCTCTGCCTATGGCCGGGGGTGTGGGATTCGCATAAGCATTCACCGCTCCCCCGACAGGCCTCGACCCGCTGCGGATCCCACCTCCCCGTGCGGCCATTCCGTTAATGGCCCATAATACCACGCCTGCTCTCTGTGAGAGGGAGTGAGCTGTAATCTACTACGCGGGCTCAGTGCGGGTTGGTAGATGTCACATGTCTTCGAATTTTTGGTTCTAGGACATGCCGGTTTCCTCACGATGTTTTCCTTCACCGTTTTCCCTGAAGCGTTAGAGGTGTAGTACCTATACTCGTAATACACCCATAATTCGCCAGTTATATTTATTTAAGTTCCATATAATATGGGGTGAGCCTATCTGCCAGAGTCTCGGGTTATTCGAAAGAGAGAGGAAGAGAGAAGAGGCAACTGAAGAGTTGCCTGTGCACGGTAACTCCTTCTCGAAATCGGTCGCGAAAAAAAATCAGCTGTTCCCTACATTTATGTTCGCATAACTCGTCAAAATGTAGGGAACAGCTGATTTTTTTTCGGGTCCGATTTCGTTAATTTTTTTGAATATCGTCAAAAAAGGCAATAACATGTGATCATCTACCTAGCCTTTTCCCAACTATGTATGTTGGGGTCGGCTTCCAGTATAACCGGATGCAGCTGAATACCAGTATTTTACATGAAGCGACTGCCTATCTGATCTCCACAACCCAGTTACTGGGTAATACGAAACCCTTTGGTAAGACTGGTTGTCAGACTTTCGGGCTTTTGACGACCCGTAACGACTGTCGAAGATCCACGAATGACAGACGGGACCAACGGCTTAACGTGCTTTCAAAAAATACAAAAGAGAGCCATGTCCTAGTTGGTTGATACACACACAACACAACACACAAAACAATGTCTCTAAGAAATATTAGGTTGTTACCAGTTCTTACTAAGGCATCATTTTAGCTGAATATAAGAATTGGTTGATTTGTCATACATATTTTGCCTAGACTATAATCATAGCCCAATCAGCCCAAGCATATTATAAGATTAAAGACTACGTTGAAGACAAGGTAGTTTGGCAATAATTCCTTCTGCACATGTGGCTTCCCTGGCACCTCTTTGACGGCATAAGTTCTAAGTAAATGTCTATTAACTGCTCTCAAATTAGATGTTTATTTTTTATTTGTACATACTTCTATGACATAATCTTTTTATTATTTGACATTATATACAGACAATTTTAATTTTTCACCTCTTTCTTAGTTGAAATGGCAATCATATCTCTTGGTTTTAGTAGATTTTTATATTTTGTTTATCCTTTTGATACATCCTTATTTTGTAAATGTGAGGACTTTGTAAGCCTTGTAGACTTTAGATCTGTAGACCATTTTTTATTTTATCAAGTACCTGGTACTTGTTAACAGGCCTACGCTGTCCTCCCATACCTACTGTAACTCGAAAACATTGTAAAAGCCAATTATTTTTAAAAGAGTAACCATGGAGTTTCTTGCCGGTTCTTCTCCATAGGAAACGACCAATTGGAACCGTGCACCTAGCTTCTGACGTTTCATAAGTGCCTATGTTGGTTTATGTGAAATAAAAATATTTTGATTTTGATTTTAAGCCTGTAATGTTAGCGCCTGCCTCGGTTCGAATCCACGACCTACATATCGTAAGTCGGGGCGGTTTCCACTGCTCTACTGCGCCACCACTGCTCTTAGTTATCGATACCCATCACGTCTGCGGAGTTTCGCTAGCTAATTCAATTTGACCCCGTATACAATTTATTCAAACTTAAAACGAAATTTCCTCAAAAACATGATAATGTGGATTGTCCGACTGTCCTTGAGCCTTCTCAATTTCAACATTTGAAACTATGAATACCATCCAACTAAAAAAACCCACAATAATAAATTAACAACAACCATATTTATAAAACTAGTAGAATCCTATATTTACCTAAATAAACCGATTGTGTCTTTAGAAACAATTAATATATCACTAAGCATATGAAACGGATTCATTCAAGCTGTAACAGCGCGCGCCTTTGCACGTTTCGAAACGATTTTTTATCTGTGTGATATTTTTAGTTTCTGGCATAGCGTCTTTGGCGGGAACCACGAAAAAAAGTTGGTGAGTCATTAGAATTTGTTTATTTGATAAACTAGACTAACATGTGCCCTCGGATTGGGTCTTAATTTTAGATATTTTACTGATAAATGGTTTTATTACTGTAAGTAGGTTTCCACAAACACTTTTACACGTCAATCATAATTTTTAAAACTAGATGAGGTCGGCGTTTCCTATCTGACTACTCTGAGAAGAGAGGCCGAAGCAAACTCAGAGGTCACAGTCTCTTTTTAAAGTCCAGACATAATCTTGGTCAGATCATGTGAAGACCATGTAGATCGATGTCTGAGATGGTCTTTTGAGGAAAGAACCACACAGATTGAGAGGACCTGTCCAGTCAGTGCACGCATAAATCGCGCAGCTTAAGGAGGTCAACCATTCGACGAACAATACCAAAGAAAGGACATTTGGGTAGGTAACATACATAACATAATCAGCCTAATGTTCCCACTGCTGGGACTCAGGCCTCCTTTTAGTGAGAGGGAGTGGGCCAACATAAATTACTCAAATTGCCAGACCATGACAAAAACTAAAAGAACAGAGACAAAAAAAAAAAAAAAATGACCCACATAGTCTTCACATTCACAATAATTAAATTAATATAATACTTTACAAAGTAACCAAATGCCATGTATAATATAACATTCATTAATATCAATGTGTATGAGTACAAAAAACATTAATTAATATATAAACATTGGAAGGAGCTCAATCCCAAGACTTTTTGTCCTCAATATCCTTATATTATTAGAAAGCCTTCTTTCTGGCACAACTTACGTTCAACATGCGGATGAAACCGCGGGGCGCTGCTTGTTAAAAACGAGTATTGATACCTAGTAGGTTTATAGTTTCAAGTAGTTATTGCATAATTGAAAACATACTTCATATTTAAATACCAATTGTTTTGTAATTTATTTAAGACAATAATTTGTAGACTAGAATTATTAGTAGGTATCAATCAAAATGACTGATAGGTAACCTCCAACCCATGTAGGTAAACAGTGTGGTAGGGAGATCGAAGCGCAACGCAAACTGCAACCATGGATTTAGCACATGACTCTAGAAATCCTAGCATCATTGATGTATAAAATTAGGAAGATACGCCACTCTCTAACATCACCTAAACATTAAATGGACTAGAGATTTGTACCATTAAACACTTTTCCATAAGAGATTTATTGTTATGGTACAAATCTAACTTAGAAAGACGTATTAATGATTCTAATGATTATACTTCTGTAAATACGTACCTGTTATAGTCGCAAATCAAATTTTGATCAAGATAAAACCTGACACTGACCTGAAAATTGCAAAAAACGTAAGAGAAATTGAATTTCGCGGGCTATCTCTGCGCATTCACCTTAACTCGTTTTCGCTTAGTGTTATTTCTGATTTTTTATTTTTGCTCGGCTCCTAAGGGTTATAGCGTGATAATAAATAGCCTATAACCTTCCTCAAACAAACAAATTTCTTAGCTTTATTATTTATATAGATAGTACCTATCTATAGATGGAATTTAGCTAAGATATTTTTAAGGTAGAGTGCGTCATAAAAATAATTGTTTGTTTAAAATATCCATAGATTGCAATACATAGGTACAGTCAACAAAAGAGATAAGTATGGTGGATCGTGGGATATAGTTGAAGTTTAGTAAGAAAACGATGGATGTTCTCGAATAAAATTTAATTTTATTAATAGAAAACAAACAGCTCATTTATCAAATTAAATTTCAGTCGACAACCTCCATCGGTTTCTTACTAAACTTAAACTATATCCGACGATCCTGCATACTTATCTCTTTTGTTGACTGTGCATATTTTATTTATTTTGTTTTAGATAAAGACGAAAACACACATTTTCATTATTTGACGGTTCAAACAACACGGCAAAATGACGTAGAGTCAATTTTCTTAGCAAAGAATTTTTCTGTTTATTACAATTGCATTTTTACTTGTCTTACATAAAATAAACATTGTTTAGTTAAAATAGTTATTGAATGCAAACTAAACGAAATAATAAAGGATAGAAAGTCGCTGAATCAATAATTTAAACAGGCATTTTGAACTTTGTTCATTTGTTTTGATCAACTGGAATGCCAGCCCAGCTAATTTATGATGGATGACCTCTTTTGGACAAGAATCTCGTGGCTAACGAATAACAGCCGTACGGGTCAATCGATCAAGTTAAACTATGCTTGCCGCGGTCAGTCCGTGGATGAGTGACCAACATTATTTATTTATATACAAGATAAAATTGAAAACTTGCGCCAAATCGAAATATGAGGTGCAGAAACTTTTACATAAATTGTCATTGCCCGAATCCAAATTCTTTAAAAAAATCGTGTAAGTATCGCGTTATAGTGCAAACTAAGTTATTACTTTCAAGTAGATACGAATTGTCGTGGTTCCAGTACTTTTTTTTTCAAAGTTATCCACCTTTTCCAGTTAGTTATTTTCATCGCTAGATAATAACGCGCCTGCGGAGGAGAGCCTTTAACCTTATGTGTTACCGCGATGCCCTATTGTCAATTATAATAAGGTTACGCAAAATATTGTATCTGCTTAGATACATCACTTAGCTGCCTCGGCTGATTTTGAATTATTTTATTTTTGTATTGTTGATTTTTTACTATTTGTTGTACTCTGGACGCTTTTAACGCATACGACTTTTTTTACATCGTTCTCACATATTATTATAAATTCAACATTAATGATGTAACTAATATTTTTGTAAAAATATAATTTAAAAGAGTGTCCATGGAGCTTATTGCCTGTTATTCTCCATAGGTACCTACGCTTTGAAATGGGCAACTAGCTACATATTTTCTGACTGAACGACTTCTTGACAATTCAAAAGTGCCTGTAAATGGTTTAATTGAAATAAATGCTTTGAGTTTGACTTAAAATATAGTAATACGTTAATTTAATTCACTGACTGTCCTATTTAACTCGTTCTTTCGTAGAGAGATGGCCTGAAAGACAGGTTTAAATAAACCTAGATCAGGCAACGCCCTACATTACCTTCAGAGTTCTATATTTGACTGTAATCTCATATTTGTCATACCATAGTTTATATAAAGATTATTATAATCCTATTATAGACCTAGATTAATATGTATATACTACTGAACCATAAGTACACTTTTTGTAAATTTATTATTTCTAATAATTTTGTTTTATTTTTGTATTATTACCTAAATATTTGCCTGTGAGGTAGCCTGAATTGTCACTCGGTGAGCAAGCGTTGTCATAATCATAGTTCATTTATTTGTCAGAATATTGTTACAGAGTTGTTACATACTTTTAAAAGTTCATAATATTCTGCCGTTTCTGGCCCGTTTCTACGGCGGTCATGCTACGCGTGCTGGCGGGTGTTGTGTCTGGCGGGCAACTGCCCGATGATTCACGTCGGGCCGTTTTATCTATGCTAGTTGCGCGGTAAACTCTGCTTGCGAGATGCAGGATTTGCCTGACGTCAGTATGACGCGTTGCTCGCATGTGGCGTTGTAGATAAGGCTACACACGTTCTAGCTCGTTTAAGAAAAGTGGCCTTCGCCCTTCAACGGGAGAATAATAAACTGATAATTATTTACTGCAAAGAGGTGACACAACGACAACAGTCTTATAACAGTTGATTATAAGTTAGTCAAACAACTTTATTTGCTGGCTGTATCTACTCGTATTAGACTTCACACGTTAAACGTAGACATAATATATTATTATCCGGTAATTTGTGTATTCTTGGTCTTGTGGCTAATAATACAAGCAGCACGGGTCGATCGATCAGGTTAAGCTACGCTTGCCGCGGTTGGTCCGTCGATGGGTGACCATCGTTACATATCAAGACCCCTCCGTGCCTCGGAAAGCACGTTAAGCCATTGGTCCTGGTTGTCGTTTGAGGATCTTTGGCAGTCGTTACGGGTCGTTAGAAGCCCGAAAGTCTGACAACCAGTCTTACCAAGGGGTTATCGTATTACTCAGTAACTGGGTTGTGAAGGTCAGATAGGCAGTTGCTCCATGTAAAATACTGGTATTCAGCTGCATTCGGTTAGACTGGAAGCCGACCCCAACGTAGTTGGGAAAAGGCTAGGCAGATGATGAGTAAGCCTATGATAATACGAATGACATTAACGTTACAAACGTAACGTCAATGTGTGTGATTTTGGAATCGAAAATGCTACAAATCTATACTTAACAAGAAAAACGGTTTAAAATAAGACAAGCACAGTATCTTCTGTAGTTAAGAAGACTCTTTATTTCAAAGATCACGCCTAAAGAAAAGCGATCGATAAGGTAAACGGAGCAGGAGAAAACCGAGATAAATTCGAAGACATTCATATCCGCCAACCCGTACTGGGCCCGCGTGGTGGATTATGGCTCACTCCCTCTCACAGAGAGGAGGCCTGAGTCCCAGCAGTAGGAACGTTATAGGCTGATTATGCTTATGTTAAAGAAAAGCGCTCGCTTATCGATCGCTTTTCTTTACGATAGAACGGACGCACCCAAAATATACCATTGTAACACTGTTCCCGCCTCCATCATCCAATCATATTCACGCAAACAAGGTCAGGGCCAGTCAAGGTCAGGGCCAGTCAAGGTCAGGGCCAGTCAAGGCCATTTGCTTGACTGTTGCTGACGAATCTATCAAAAATAGAGTGTTCTAATTTTACATTCCACGCATGCGTACGCAATCGAATAGGTACGTCATAAGATGCACGTGGCGTAGATGAAAAGTCAGGGTCATGTTTGGCAGTTTTCTTTTGGGATCACGCGTAACATTTTACAATCAAATCAAAATATTTGATTTCACATAAACCTACGTGGGCACTTATGAAACGTCAGAAGCTAGGTGCACGGTTCCAATTAATCCAATTGGTCCTATGGAGGAGAGCCGGCCAGAAACGCCACGGTTACTCATCTGCCTAGCCTTTTCCCAACTATGTTGGGGTCGGCTTCCAGTCTAACCGGATGCAGCTGAATACCAGTATTTTACATGGAGCGACTGCCTATCTGACCTCCACAACCCAGTTACTGGGTAATACGATACCCCTTGGTAAGACTGGTTGTCAGACTTTCGGGCTTCTGACTACCCGTAACGACTGTCAAAGATCCACGAATGACAGCCGGGACCAACGGCTTAACGTGCTTTCCGAGGCACGGAGGGGTCTTGGTATGTAAAGATGGTCACCCATCCACGGACCAACCGTGGCAAGCGTAGCTTAACCTGATCAATCGACCCGTGCGGCTGATATTACTTAGCCACAAGCCATGGTTACTCTTTTAAAAATAATTGGCTTTTACAATGTTTTCATATTACAATGTAAATAGGTATTCAAGGACAGTGTAGGCCTGTCAACAAGTACCAGGTTCTTAATAAAATGGAAAATGGTCTACAGATCTACAAGGTCTACAACGTTCTCACATTCTCACAATATAAAAGAATCTATCAAATAGAAAATAAAATATAAAATCCTATTAAAACCATGTGATATGATTGCCATTACAACCACTAATAAAGAGTTGAAATTAGAATTGTAGGTATATAATGTCAAATAATAAAAATATTATGCCAAAGAAATATGTGAAAAGTAAATGAAAAATAAACATCATAAATAATTGTTTGATGTTGTTCGTGCGATGCAAGAGAAAATCTTTTAAAATCTTTAGCTCATAATAATTTGTAGCAAATAATAGGACCAACCCGCACTGGACGCTTTTAATGCGTGTCTTTTTTTTACATCGTTCTCACATATAATTATAAATTCAAAATAAATTATGTAACTAATATTTTTGTAAACATATAATTTAGAAGAGTGCCCATTGAGTTTCTTGCCCGTTCTTCTCCATAGGTACCTACCTACACTTTGGAATGGGCAACTAGCTTCATATTTTCTGACTGACCGACTTCTTGACAATTCAAAAGTGCCTGTAAATGGTTTAATTGAAATAAATGCTTTGAGTTTGACTGGGCCCACGCGGTAGATTACAGCCCACTCCTTCTCGAAGAGAGGAGGACTTCGTCCCATCAGTGGGAACATTATAGGCTGATTATGCTTAATCGATAGGAAGTAGGAAAATAACAGTGCCTCTGTCAACAATTATCAATGAATCGGAATCGGAACTACGAGTACAATTGGATATTAATAAAAACAATTGAATACCTATTTATAGAGCTTTTATTGTGACAGACATGCTTCTTACTAGTACGAAACCATGCTATTATTGAGCACTTGCTCGTGTCGAAACATTGCTAGTAATTGAGCGTGCTTATTTCCTGAGTCGTGAAAAAATTATCAACTGTCCCTTACAAAAATTATCAACTGTCCCATACAAAAAATATCAACTGTCCCATACAAAAAATTAATACCTCGACCAAAACATGTATCTGGTATTTTTTTCGCGATTACAATGTTGGTCCCATGGAGAAAGTTGTCCAGTTTGATGGTCTGTACCACACCCTTAAATATGACTACACCTTTGGACCACCATCCCACCGGAGTCCGGCGTCAAGCATCCTGCTGTGTTTCGTCGATGCGTGGGAGTTTCAGTGCTTTAGGCATCTTCTGGGCACGCTCGTTCCATCATAGACCTCATCCATCGCTTTCCATCAGGCGTGATCGAGGTCAAGAGCGGGGCCCATACGGCAATAAAAAAAAACCTTGCTGATACACGCTGTATAGAAATCTAGAATTTCCTTATTTATGATATTTGCTGAACGATGTACGTCAACCGGTGATAACCAGTTCGTTTACTGATAAGCATGATAACTAGTATTAAGATATTAAATTCAGAATATTATATGCGCAATTTAGATGCTGCAGTGGCAAAAAAACATTGTGTATTTGAAATGTGGTTAGGTTCCTTACATAATTAATTTAACTTTATAATACCTATAGTTTCGTATCGTGTTTTTCAGTAACTGGGTTGTGGAGGTCAGATAGGCAGTCGCTCCATGTCCCTGCTGCCTCATCTTTTCCCAACTATGATGTGGTCGGCTTCCAGTCTAACCGGATGCAGGTATACCAGTATTTTACGAGGAGCGCCTACTTGACATCCACAACCCAGTTACTGGGTAACACGCCACCCCTTGATAAGACTGGTTGTCAGACTTTTGGGCTTCTGACTACCCGTAACGACTATAAAAGATCTACGAATTACAGACGAGGCTTAACGTACTTTCCTAGGAACGGAAAGGTCTCAATTTATGTACTGGATGGTCTCCCATCCAGAAACCGACCGCGGCAAGCGTAGCTTAACCTTCGATATACCCGTGGGAGCATGAGCCCCTCTAAAAACAACCCTATATTAAAAATAAAAACAGTGATTTTATCGCTTGCCGATTTTTCGTACCTACGGAACCCTAAAAATTCTTTAAGAGTTCCGCACGAACAAAAGTCGAAAATACCAAAGCAAATAACATATTTGATAAATAATTATATAACGTTTGTAATCCTATTTAAGATGTGGATCACATCTGTTTTCTGTTAAATAAAAGCGTAACATTTAGGAATTTTAAATCAGTTATATTCCAGAGTTTGATTCGATAGGTAATAGACTACTTAGAGTTTCTTGCAACTTAATTTCGGTCGTGTTTTAACAAATAAAAGTTTGTTGCAAAGAAGTGGAATCAAGTAAGTTTTTAATATACCTCGGAGACGCTTCGGCCACATGGTTGAAAGGAAGGAAGCGCCTCCGTGTTCTGTTGCAAAACCCAATATCTCAAGGCCGATTCTCGTAATTTAAAACGTTCAAAATCTAGTCGGAGTCTCATCTCAGCCATAAAAACTTGTCAAAATGTAGGGAAATTCGAGGTTTTTTTGACAGATCGAGACTGAGATCAGACTGTGAACGTTCTTAAAATTACGAGAATTGCCCCTCTGAAAATGATCATTTTTACGGACAAAACATTATTATCATGTAGTTTTTTGGATTGAATTTTCATTCTTAGGGTTTCACACGCAAAGGGTGCCGACGGGATCCTATTACTAAGCGTATGCTGATGTCGCTGATGATGTGGTCAACTGGACCCGCGGGTCCAGTTCGAGTGGGTCCGGTTGACCAAAGACTCATACCTCCGTTCGTCCGTCCGCCTCTATCTGTCAGTAAGCTTTATCTCGTGAACCGTAAAAAGTAGACAGTAAAAGTTTTCACAGAGTGTATATTTCTATTGCCACTATAACAACAAATAGTTAAAAAATAAATAAAGTGATAAATTAAAGTCGTCTCCATACAAAACGTGTTTGTTTCGGCATTTATTGCCTTGTGATTCGAAAACCTTCGCGTGCGAGTCCGACTCGCCGCTCGCCGCTTTTTTTCTTACTACTTATTTTATGTTATTTAAATTATATCTCGTTGTCCCCAGCCCAGCGCTCTCAGCTTGAAGTCTCAGGACTCAGAAACCACGTCAAGAAAAGTGTCATTTAAGGCCAAGACGTTGTTCGATAATGGAATCACATGAGAAGAACGTGTTCACGGTGGGGACCAACGACCTGGACCCTACTAGAACTGATATTATAGAAATGAAGACCGGAGGTGAGTGACTCTTGGGTGTACCTTCTTTTTCCTTGAGTACTTGTCTTGAGTCAAGACAAGTCATTGACCTCGTAACATTTTTTTTATTTCCAATTTTATCGTGTTTAGATATCATAATCATCACGTCTGCAGAGTTTCAAATTAAAATTCAAAGCATTTATTTCAATTAAATCATGTACAGGCACTTTTGAATTGTCAAAATTAAATAGTCGGTCAGCTAGTTAGAAAGTTGAAGCTAGTTGCCCATTCCAAAACGTAGATCTCTATGGAGAAGAACGGGCAAGAAACTCCATGGACACTCTTTTAAAACAAGATATTACAAAATCCTGGGTACATTATTCTTGTTGCTTCTATATGTGAGAACAATGTAAAAAAAACACAAAAAATGAAGAAACAATTCAAAATATAAGCTAGCTAACTTAATCTGACCCAATAATTTAAAAAGCTGTCTTAAAATAATAATATGTACAAGTATATAAAAAGGGAGGAGAAATAATCAAAGGGCATCAAAAAATTCGTCCGCATCATTGTCAACAGGAAACGTGCCCAAAAGGCTGGCAGCATTGCCACGTTGTATGGCAATACTGATTCTTTGGCCAAAAAATAGGCCAGCCCTCTGGTCACGTGAAGACTCGACCAACCGCTTGGCGATGTCTCGAAATAATAATATATCTGACTCTGTATTTTAACTTCTATATTGTTTCATAGCTAACGGCCTCGAAGCAGCTGTACCTGCGCAAACGAAGCACCAGCTCAAAGACCTGGACGACCTCCTGCCCTACGTCGGAGACTTCGGCTGGTACCAACGTATCCTGTTCCTTCTGATGATACCATATTCCTTCTTCTTCGCGTTCGTGTACTTCGGGCAGATCTTTATGACTGTGGTGCCTGAGGAGCACTGGTGTTATGTACCGGAGTTGGGGAATTTGAGCGTGGAGGAGAGGTGAGGAAACCAACTGATTTCATAGTATAATTAGGTCTATTAACAGCCCAGAATTTGGAAGTTGGCGGTGTGATACCCCCGTGGCTCGGAAAGCACTTTAAGCCGTTGGTCCTGCGCCTGATCTCCCTCTGGTCGTATTGGATTGCCGTCCCATCAGACTATAAAAGTGAAGGATGAGAGAGTACACCTATGTCTGTACACACACGCGTGCACTATAATATCTCCCGCGCCAAAGGAGTACGTATCTAAAGACCTGGTTTCGATCTCCAGGTAGTGTAGTATTATAGACGTTTTCTGCAGCTCGTTATCTGTATTTCAGCCCAGCTGATGGCAATAAGATTTGCTGGTATAGACAAAACTAAAGTTTCATTTAAGGGGCTTACAGGACCTAAACGCAAAAACGCAAGTTTTAGAAACAATAAAAGTATAATATGATCGAGTACAGTAAAAAAATCAAAAAAATATATGATATTCTTCAGGATAAATGCTAGGAAGGTAGTGTGTTGAAAAAATAATACAACTTATTTGGTACGATAGAAAAAAATCATGAAGATACCTCTAAAATCTTTTTTTTTACAACAAAATTCATACTAATATACATAAAATCATTATGATTTTTTGTTTGATTATTCTACAAGCAACATACTAAAACTATAGTGTTTTAGTTTTTTTGTCCAAACACTAGATTTTTCGTAAATTGATAATTGCTTCATATTTTGCAATAAATTACCAGCGTTGTGGAATCGCGCTTCTCTTTCTTTTCTATGCAGTCCGACAAAGACCGCGCTTTAGGTCATGTAGTCCTCTTAAGTCAAGCCGTTGTTATTTCTATCATCCAATCACAATACCTTCCAGGCTTTCAGAAAACCCTTTCTATTCATGTAATTATACATTTTCGTCCTTCCTTTCCACAGACGCCACCTCTCAATCCCCTTCATAGACAACAAGTACGACAAATGCTCCGTCTATGACGTCAACTGGACATCTATACTACAGAACGGGACCTTGGAGCCCAACCCTCAGTGGACCGTCAAGAAGTGTGAGCATAAGTGGGAGTTCAACTATAGCGATGTGCCTTACGAGACTATAGCTTCACAGGTAAATATCTAGCATAATCATAGCATAATCAGCCTATAGTGTTCCCACTACCGGGGCACAGGACTCCTCTCTTCAAGAGGAAGTGGGCTAAAATCTGCCACGCGGGCCCAGTGCGGGTTAGTAGATGTCACATGTCTTCGAATTTTTGGTTCTAGGACATGCCGGTGTCCTCACGATGTTTTCCTTCACCGTTTTGAGAGCAGTGGTGATGGAATTAAATACACAGAGTAAAGTGCTTGCCTGGGTTCGAACTCACGAGCTACAACTCGTAAGTCGCGGCTGTTACCACTTGGCCACCACTGCTCTCGTAAATATCAAAAAATTAAAAATCTTCAAGATCACTTTACAAAGTGCAATGTCGAACACGCATTAATCGGCTTTAAAATAAAAATAATAAGGCATTTCTTTGCTTGAACCTAGAATTATACCTCTTTTGCTGTCCTAAAAATATTATTTGACATCTACAACGCCACATGCGTACTACGCATCACACTGACGTCACGCAAAATCCTGCATCGCGCAAGCAGAGTTTACCGTGAAACTAGCTTAAATACAACGTCCCGACATCAACCGTCGGGCAGTAACCCACCAGATAAAACACCCGTCTGGTCGGAGGTTCTTCTTTTTTCTATAATAGGTAGGATGAGTGAACTATACACGCTGTTCCTCATACCTCTATAAACACTTTAATATAATGAATGCCCTTCTTTTTGTATAGTCATATAATTCACATTTTGGGCTCCTATAAAATATTAAATAACCAAGTAACTGCGACCAACTTGTATGTAGCGCTCGTCTGCCGCCGCCGTGGCAACGCTCGCTTCGCTCGCTCAGCTCACGCGTGGTTAGTCACTGTTCTAACCTAACCCGTTAGGTCGGGGTAGCTATCTTAGTTACTTGCATCATCATCATCATCTTCATCATTTGATTCTATAACATCTTGTGTAAATGGTACACCACAGACTACCTACAGTACTTGTCTGTCCTTGCTCTTTTTAATCCATCCAAAGGTTGTCTTTAAAACATCGCTTTTAGCGATAAGACCGCCCATTGTGTCACCCATTGTAAAGTTTCTATATTTATGTCTGTAATTTATATGGTGTACATAATAAAGAGTATTCTATTCTATTCTATTCATCTATTTCTCTCCTCTCAGCAAAGCTGGGTGTGCGAGCGAGACAACTATCCTGCCACTGCTCAGGCGGTGTTCTTCTGCGGAGGTATTGCTGGAGGCTTTATATTTGGATGGGTTGCCGATAAATATGGACGAATTCCAGCTTTGATCGGTAAGTTCATTATATAATATTTTTTTCACTTTAGGTACTACTTTAAAACAACGAATTTTAAAAAACTTTTTTACAAAAAACAACAACCGACTTCAAAAAAAAACTACAAAGTGATAAATAACTTTAATTTCGAAAGTCGGTGTCGTTGGTTCCGCATTTTCGTTTTTTGACACCGATTTCCGAAATTATATAGGTACAGACAATTTTAATTTTTCACCTCTTTATTAGTGGTTGTAATGGCAATCATATCTCTTGGTCTTAGTAGATTTTTATATTTTATTATTCCTTTTGATAGATTCTTATTTTGTAAATGTGAGGACTTTGTAAGCCATGTAGACTTTCGATCTGTAGACCATTTTTTATTGTATGAAGTACCTGATACTTGTTGACAGCTTTACGCTATCCTCCCATACCTACTGTAATTTTAAAACATTGTAAAAGCCAATTATTTTTAAAAGAGTAACAGTGGAGTTTCTTGCCGTTTCTTCTCCATAGGAAACGACCAATAGGAACCGTGCACCTAGCTTCTGACGTTTCATAAGTGCCCATGTGGGTTTATGTGAAATAAAATATGTTGATATTGATTTTTGATTTTGAACTTTATCACAAATTTTTTTAGGTGCCAACCTAGCAGGATTCGTGGGAGGTCTCGGCTCAGTGTTCACGAACACATTCTGGTCATTTTGTGTGTGCCGCTTCATCGTAGGACTGGCATATGATAACTGTTTTGTTATCATGTACATTGTTGGTGAGTGTATTAATTTATTTATTTATTTAATAATTCAAGCACATAAATGTACAGACGCCAGTACATCAAGCTACTACAATCTGTCAAATTTGTTTAATAGATTTTCAACTTTATCGCTAAAGCATAAGGTTCAAAGTTGATTGGGAAAATTTCACAGTTTCGGGTAGCTTGGTGAGCAGACCCACAGCGGCAGCAAATACCGCTTAGGTTTGAATAGGCCTTTAGGTAATTAAATTTTATTTTATTTCCAGTTCTCGAATACGTCGGCCTGAAATGGCGTACCTTCGTCGCCAACATGTCGATAGCAGTCTACTTCACGTTCGCTGCCTGCCTCCTTCCGTGGATAGCGTTATGGGTAGCCGACTGGAAGATATACACGTTAATCATCAGCGTCCCATTAGCACTAGCTGTGCTGACTCCCTGTGTTGTACCAGAAAGTGCAAGGTATGTTGTGGGCTCCTGCATAGCTATTCACAAACACTCGATACGCTTCCGTATCGTATCGAACATCAATCAATGTTATCGTAGGAGTCTTCTAAACGCTGTTCACAAGTACAAAACCCGAAAGTTTTGTCAGTTTAAATCAAATAGACGCCCGCTATTCTTCCGACAGCTATTTGCTGTCGGGGGCAAGTCAAATCAGGTTATCGAAATGTGTCATTTTCAATACGATAGCCTGTCGTATGGTTGTGAATAGCTATGCTGCTCCACGCTTTTAAGTTTTGGGTTGAAGATAATGGATAAGATAATCTTCTGGGCACACTCGTTCCATCGTAGACCTCATCCATCGCTTTCCATCAGGCGTGATCGAGGTCAAGAGCAGAACCAACCGCAAGCTGCGTTAAAGAACTTCGTTCCAAAAACTTTTTGTTTTTTTTTATCCTGGCAATACTAAAAAAACCCAACCTTATCGTTTCAGATGGCTAATTGCTCAAGGGCGTATAGAAGAAGCGATAAAGATTATGCAAAAATGTGAACGTATCAACAAGAAGAAGATTCCTGATGCTGTCATTGATGAATTTAGGGTAAGAGGTCTTTTTAAACGAAATATTTCCTTCTACTCGCAAAGAGATTTAAGAAGGCCAATTCTCGTAACTAAAAACGTTCATAATCTAGTCGCAATCTCATCTCAGCTTCAGCTACAATCGATGTCAAAAATGTAGGGAAATTAGAAGTATTTATAAACGATGTACACGTTCTTAATATTACTAGAATTGCCCCTATTATTACTATAGAGAGGCTATGCGAACCAATGTCATAGAAAAACTATGATCATACGAGTATGTCTCACTGACGCCATCTAGCATAATATAGCAATATAAAAGCGGCATGATGTATAAGTATCGATTCCTGGCTTATGCCCGTTTTCACCATCGTTCCTTAAATTTAGGGAGACCTTAAGAAATTTTAAGTGTTAGTTTCGTTTTCACCATCACCTAAGGGACACTTATGGTCCTAAAACATATGGGTAAGGGGCTGATTTAAGGAGTCTCTTATGTTAAGAGACTCTTAGTTAAGGAGTGTTTGAGGGAACGATGGTGAAAACGGGCATTACTCTATCAAAGGGTTTTCGTAGAGTCCCAGCTGAACTTGAAAATGATTTTAATTTTAACCATTTTTCCAAAGGAAACTGCCACAGAAATAGCCCGAGCCGAACAGGAGAACAAAAACTACAGCGTCCTAGACCTCCTCAGGACCCCTCGTCTTCGTCGGCACAGCATCCTGCTGGTGGTCATCTGGATGTCCATCGCCATGGTGTTCGATGGTCACGTCAGGAATGTTGGGTCTTTAGGCCTGGACATGTTCAAGACCTTCACTGTGGCGACCTTCACGGAGTTCCCTGCTGATGTCCTGTTGATTCTGATTTTGGATGTGTGAGTTTTTAGTTTTCGTTTTTATTCTAAGCGTCATCATTATCTGCCTAGTCTTTCCCCAACTAAGTTTGGGGTCCGATTCCAGTCCAACCAGATGCAGCTGAATATCACTATTTTTTGTGGAGCGACTGCCTATCTGGCCTCCACAACCCAGTTACTAGGGAACACGATACCCTTTAGTACAGTAAGTGTTTTGGGATGCATGAAGAAGCCTCCTCGTGTAGCGCAGTTTGTTCCGCCAGCTACTCAAATGAACGCTCTCGCTCGGCGCATCCTGGACAGTCACACCGAACACCTTATCTGACTGCCAAGTCTTCCCTTGCGGTGGTAGGGCTAACGCCCGCCTGGTTTGCGACCACCCTCCCACCGGAGTCCGGCGTCAAGCAGCCTGCTGTTTCGTCGATGCATCTTCTGGGCACGCTCGTTCCATCATAGACCTCATCCATCGCTTTTCATCAGGCGTGATCGAACTCAAGAACGAGCCCATTCAGCAATAAAAAATTAGACTGGTTCTCGATTTATGGCCTTTTGTTTTGTTCACAGTCTCGGTCGTCGGTGGCTCGCATTTGGTACGATGGTCGTCAGCGGCGTATTCAGTCTACTAGCTACCACTGCGCCCATTGGTAAGTAATCATCTGCCTAGGAGCTCTCATCATCATTTCAGCCGAAAGACGTCCACTGCTGGACATAGGCCTCCCCCAAGCACCTTCACTTCGACCGGTTCTGTTCTTCTCGCATCCAACGAGTTCCTGCGGCCTTCACAAGGTCGTCGGTCCACCTTGTGGGAGGCCTTAAAACGCTACGTCTTCCGGTACGCGGTCGCCACTCCAGAACCTTTCGGCCCCATCGGCTCTAGGTGCTCTACTTTGTGTAAATTATTTCACCACCACTGCTCCCATAATGGTGAAGGAAAACATCGTGAAAAAAATTCATAAAAATCGGTCAAGCCGTTTCGGAGGAGTTCGATAACAAACACTGTGACACGAGATTTTTATGTATTAGAAGACTAGCGGCCCGCCCCAGCTTCGCACGGTTGCAATTGTTTTTTTCGAATTTCCGAAGTTTTCTTTCATATAAGGCAATAACGAACACAACACAAAAATAATTATCCAATTTGGTGCAGTCGTTCGGAAGTTATGCGCGATTCATTTTTATTTATATACTTACTCGTAGATAGACTAGCTGCCCGGCGCGACTTGGTTCGCGTGGTGTCCTACCCCTTACCCCTACCCTACTCCTACACTACCCCTATCCTACACGAAAAATTGTTTTAAAATAAATAAAAAAATAGTTTACATCCTATTCTCAGACCTAAATATTGCAATCATAAATTGAGATGTAAGCTATCCTATCTTTCAAGTTGGATCAAACTGCACACGGTGTACAAATTTGATTAAAATCGGTTAAGTAGTTTAGGAGTCCATCGCGGACAAACAACGTGACAAGTAATTTATATATATTAAGATTAGATTTAGAAGAAGATATTATATTATTTTTCTCACCCCACTTTTTTCTCCCCCAGGAATCGCCTCAGCCTCTCTAGCCATTGTTGGCCGCTTCGCAGTTAACATATCTTACAACATTGGAATGCAATATGCAGCAGAATTACTACCGACTGTGGTCAGGGCTCAGGGCATTGCGATGATACACATAAGTGGCTATGTGGCTACCATACTGACACCCTACATCGTTTATATGGTGAGTGATAGTAGATTTTGATAGACGATATTGATAGTATACAGGCCGGCAGAAACATCGACGCACAAACTCATCATCTGCCTAGCCTTTTCCCAACTATGTTGGGGTCGGCTTCCAGTCTAACCGGATGCAGCTGAATACCAGTATTATACATGGAGCGACTACCTATCTGACCTCCACAACCCAGTTACTGGCTCATACGAAACTCCGTGGTAAGACTGGTTGTCAGACTTTCGGGCTTCTGACTACCCGTAACGACTGTCAAAGATCCACGAATGACAGCTGAGACCAACGGTTTAACTTGCCTTCCGAGGCACGGAGGGGTCTTGGTATGTAAAGATGATCACCCATCCACGGACCGACCGCGGAAAGCGTAGCTTAACCTGACCATCGACCCGTACGGCTGTTATTATTTAGCCACAAGCCCCTTCTCCTCGAGGCGGAAACTGTAACCATGAATTCGGCAAATGATTCTAGACCCTTAGAGTAGAAATTTCTCGTATTATATAAAAAAAAATATGACTTTTTTCATAGAAAAGTGCAATACCAAAAGATATAATGTTTGAAACCGCAATTCTTTGACGTGATAACGTCTTATAAATCGATTAACGCCGGCTGCACACACGAAAAAACACGACTCATTGTCACGTTCCACTCGAGCCGAGTGTTCAAGCGAGAGCGCGGAACAAGCGATAGAGAGGCACGATCGGATGTTTTCTTATGACATTATCACGTATAATTATCGTCCGTAAACCGACTTTACAGACAACCAATTTTTTTTTATAACTGGTGATTTGCAACGCAGTGGGGGTTCAGAATCATGTATCCATGGTAGCAGGTTCCGATGTCTATGTGAATAGGTAATGTGATAGTAAATGTTGATAGTAGATCAAGATTATTTTGTAAGTGGTAGTAGTTTGTGATAGTAGTGATAGAAGATAGTAGATAATGATAGTAAGAATGATCTTCTTCTTAGCGTGTCGATAGCAATCTAAATAGACTCGGCCCAGAATTCGGCTACTTGTTTGGCGCCATCACCGGCGTCCATCAGTTCCTGTATCGTGCAGGTGATAGGACACGCAGGACATGATATTAAGTGTCCCATCGTTTGTGGAACAGCACCACATTTACACCCCAGTAAGAATGATAGAAAATAGAGACAACAGATTGTAATATTTACCAGTTGGTAATAGCCGATTTTGATAATAAAAAAAAAGACAGTGATGGAAAACAAATATTTTGATATCCTTTTCAGGCCACCATAGCAAGAGAGATCCCTCTACTAATACTGGGCGCGCTGGGCATCTTCGGAGGTTGTCTATGCCTATTCTTACCCGAGTCAATGGGTAAAGAAATGCCACAAACAATCCAAGATGGCGAAGAATATGGACTGGACCAGAAGTTCTGGGATTTCCCATTTTGCAATAGGTAAGTTGAATAATTTTAAGCTGTTTAATATCAGGCTTGTGGCGACATCTACATCGCCACGAACTACGCATCACTGACGTCACGCGAAATTCTGCATCGCGCAAGCACAGTTTACCGTGCGACTAGTATGCGTCCTGAAATCAACCGTCCCGCGTCGGGCCACCAGACACAGCACCCATCTGGTCGGCAGTTCCTCCCTTTTCTATAGTAGTAGTTAATAATGTTATTTTTTTTGGTTCACAGGAATAAGGACAAAATGACAAAGGAGGAAACGAGATTCTGAACAAATACGTTTTTTTTTCAATGAGGGTTTTGTTCCATCATGATTGTATTTTGACGTATTTCTTCCGCTGTTTATAAATAAACAGTATAAAAATTATGAGTTTTTTTATTTACGTCGATGTTTTTGAACCATAAAAGTTATAATCAACAGACTATCAATAGCCCTAAATAACCCCAAATGGTTTAGTAAAACATCTTAAGCAAGTCTGAAATCGTCAGCACGCAGTAATCAGATGTATAATACTGGTATTCAGCTGCACCCAGTTAAGGCGACTACATGACCTAAAGCGCGGTCACTGTCGGACTGCATAGAAAAGAAAGAGAAGCGCGATGACACAACGGTGGTAATTTATTGCAAATATGAAGCAATTATCTATTTACAAAAACTATTTAATAATAAATAATCCATCATTGAATGCAGTTTGGCATTAGGCATTTAATGGTATATTTTTAATTGTAATTAAAATTGTTAATGAAGGGATAAACAGCTTTTAAAGAAAATTAAGAGGTGTATTTGAACATTATTTTGATGCATTAATGTATATTTATTTATGATTTCAGTTCCATCACTGTATTAAAGTAAGACTTGAAAATATCATAATTTTTTCTTTGGTCAAAAGTATTTACGGTTTAAGAGATACACTGCTTTAAAAAACCAACTTTTTGACCGTTTTCGGGAACCTCCGCCTTAAGGTCATAGGACACAAATATCAACTCTGAAAGGGATCGTTACCGTATCAACTCGAGCCGTTCAGTATTCTTTGTATGAAACTCCCTACAGCAACGCACACTAATCGGAATCGTAACGTAATCGCCTCGCCTCGGGACAAGCTCACGAACCGCTGTGCGGTGCGTTACGGCTCATCGCCCCAGTCTAACCGGATGCAGCTGAATACATGGAGCGACTGCCTATCTGACCTCCACAACCCTGTTGCTGGGTAATAAGATACCCCTTGGAAAGACTGGTTGTCAGACATTCAGGCTCCCGACTTACGGTAACGACTGACAAAGATCTATGAATGACAGCTGAGACCAACGGCTTAGCGTGCCTTTTGAGGCACGGAAGGGCCTCAATACGTAATGGATGATCACCCATCCACGAACCGACCGTAGCAAGCGTAACTTAACCTTGAATCGAGCCGTGTGGCTGTCTTTATTTAGCCTTGAGCCCCTATTCGTTGAGAACAATGGTTCAACGTGTTTTCCGAAGCACGGAGGGTTCCCGATATGTCTGGTCACCCATCCACGTACCGACCTCGGGAAGTTTAGCTTAACCTTAGATCGACCCGTGCCGCTATTGTTATTTAGCCACGAGCCCCTCGTAAAACGTTTATCTCAACAAATAAGGATAAAACTGTGAATAGCGTTAACATTACCATTGTTTATAAAGAAATTAATAAAAAATGTGAACTTGAATATCCGAACTCGATACGACGGTAAACGTAAATATTGTGGTTTTGAGAACTAGGGCGGGGAAAAGTTTGTCGATAATTCTGAAATTAAAGTACTTAAGTATCGATAGAATAGAACAGAATCAAAATCAAAAGTCATTTATTCAAATTAGGCTGAAAATCGGCAGTTTTCGAAAGCGAAGGGAGCACCCCTTCGGCCCGTTCCTAGTGCTTTCGCTGGGAAGAAGTGGCGCAACAAACTCCCCAGTAGCATAGAATACTTATACTATTTATTATGTCCACCATAAATATTACAGACATAAACGTAGGTGCGTGACACAATACAGGCGGTCTTAGCGCTAAAAACGATAATTTAAAGACAACCTTTGGATGGATGTAGAGAGAAAGAAGAGACAATACTGCAGGTAGTCTTTGTCCATTTACATATAAAACAGAAACGTATCTATATAAGTAAATATAATACAATACTAAAACAAGTGCAAGGAACATAAAAAACTGACGTTTAAAAAGAGAGGTAGTGCTTTTTTATTACCATGACTAGATTCAAGTGCAAGTCCATTTCAAATTAAAAAAAAAGAAATTTTTTTTACAACGAAACTTTTTATTTTTTCGGTGCTTTGGTAAACATTATATTAAGGAAGATTTTTTTTTATCACCACCAAAATAAGGACGACGATATAAAAATATATAAGAAAAACGCATTATAGATACTTACAAGAAAATTAATCAGCTAACGAAAATACACTAATGTGCCGGCAATTTATTATTTTAGGTCAAATAAAATCAGTGTTTTTTTTTTGCTTGGATATCTTTGTGTTGTGTTAAAATTTGTACTACATCTATTTTAATGGGACCCTGTATATGCGTAGTGGGTTGTAGGCTATAGCTAAATGATAACAGCCGCGGAGCGAGAAGATGGGTGACCATCTTTACATATCGAGACCTCTCCGTGCCTCAGGAAGCACATAAAGTCGTTGGACCCGGCTATCATTCGTAGATCTTTAGCCAGTCAGAATCCCAAAAGTCTGACAACTAGTCTTACCAAGGGGTATGGTGTTACCCAGTAACTAGGTTGTGGAGGTCAGATAGGCAGTCGCGCCATGTAAAATACTGGTATTCAGCTGCATCCGGTTAGACTGGAAGCCGACTCGAACATACTTGAGGTTATGACTAAGAAAATTGATGGAGATTGACTTTGGTAAACATTCGGTATTTGGTGCAGAGCTTGTAACGATTTTACTTAGTCTTAGCTTTAATGGTAGCTTTTCAATTCAGCATACAGTCTTAAAATAATAATAAAAAAATGTACAAGTCTATAAAAAACCGGCCAAGTGCGAGTCAGACTCGCACACGAAGGGTTCCGTACCACCGTACAATATTTAACACTACATATATAAATATCACTTATTGATATCGAGCAAAAAAGGGCAAAAAAATCACGTTTGTTGTATGGGAGCCCCCCTTAAATATTTATTTTATTTTGTTTTTAGTATTTGTTGTTATAGCGGCAACAGAAATACATAATTTGTGAAAATTTCATATGTCTAACTATCGCGGTTCTTGAGATACAGCCTGGTGACAGACAGACGAACGGACAGACAGCGAAGTCTTAGTAATAGGGTCCCGTTTTCACCCTTTGGGTACGGAACCCTAAAAAGGAACAGTGGCAGCGGTGGCCCAGTGGTAAGGGCCGTGACTTACAAGTTGTAGGTCGTGGGTTCGAAACCAAGCAGGCAATTTACTATATGTAAATTATTTCATCACCACTGCTTTCTAACGGTGAAGGAACACATCGGGAGGAAACCGGCAGCCAACCGGTCCTAGAATAATTCAAAGACACGTGACATCTACCAACCCACACTGGATCCGCGTGGTGGATTACGGCCCACAAGTCGCGGGTAGAAGCTAGTTTATATGATGACAAAGCCATTTCTAATTAAACCAAACACTAACTCTAAATATAATTATAAGGATAAGGGATATCGATAAAGTTTGCGGAGACAAAAAACAGCACAAATCACCGCACTAAACCGACGGAAATTTACAAACAAAACCACTCGAATTTTACTGAAAACACGTAAGTGGAATTCTTTTCATTGACCAGCCAGTTCCAGACAAGCTATGTCCCGACTATGTTGACCAAAATAATAACACTGATCGTGCTGACCAGAGCTGTTCGGGGCACCATCTTGGAAAGCCAAATAACCTTTCCGAAACCGAAGGTGGAACGGACTAACATCGTCAACAAAGGAGTCTGGATTCGAAATAAGCCCCTGGAGAACTTGTACGACAACACAAGGATTGGGAGCTTCATTTTTAGGGAGAATTCTTTGGACGTGGAAAATTTGTTGCAGAATAATTTTAACCCGTTCAGAGCGAACTTTATGGAAGATTCTCCAACTGTCTCCAGTTATATTAAAAGAGCCAAGAGGGCGATACGGCGTAAGTAATTTTTAATTTATTTATCATTAGCTTCTGCCAACACCCCAAGTGACCCCAACCATACCAAGACCTCTCCGTGCCTCGGAAAGCGCGTTAGGCCATTGGTCCCGGCTGTTATTCGTGGATCTTTGACAGTCGTTACGGGTCGTCAGAAGCTCGAAAGTCTGACAACCAGGTGTACCAAGGGGTATCGAGTTACCCAGTAACTGGGTTGTGGAGGTCAGATAATTTTATGAGATTTAAGGGTTGTTCTCACTCCTGAGCTATCGTTTCGTGGTCATATTACTAAGATCTGCAAAAAGGCATTTAGAAACTTGGGGTTTATTCTGAGGCAGACGCGAGACTTTACCAGTATTACACCCATTACAGTCCTGTATAACGCATTAGTCAGGAGTAATCTGGAACATAGTGCTGTCATATGGGCTCCACATGGGGATACTCAACGATGTTGGAGCGAGTCCAGAACAAATTTACGCGCCACCTGTAAAGGAAACTTTATGGGGTATATCCATTTTACCCTCTGATGTATCCCACTCTATTCGTACTGTTATGGTGGGGTACAACTAACTCGGGGTGCGACGGGAATTTGTACTAGTATCGTACGTGGTGAAACTGCTCCGAGGCAAAATCAAAATCAAAATATTTTATTTCACATAAACCTACATGGGCACTTATGAAACGTCAGAAGCTAGGTGAACGGTTCCAATTGGTCGTTTCCTATGGAGAAGAACCGGCAAGAAACTCCACGGTTACTCTTTTAAAAATAATTGGCTTTTACAATGTTTTCAAATTACAGTAAGTATGGGAGGACCGCGTAGGCCTGTCAACAAGTACCAGGTACTTGATAAAATAATAAATGGTCTACAGATCTAAAGTCTACAAGGCTTACAAAGTCCTCACATTTACAAAATAAGAATCTATCAAAATGATAAATAACGCACAACCCGTGAGTGCAACTTGTAGGTACATACGTACCCGACCGTTATGTGTGGAGGCGACGGCCCCCGCAACTGCTGGTCATACCATCAGCCAGGACATCTTGCTAGGCAAAACCCCTCTGACTCGAGCAAATCACACCATCAATTTTATTATATTCAGGTCGAAATTGATATACTCGTACTTACATGTCACTGGGTTGAATTCGCAAAAGTACTATTGTTCACAATTTATGTTACAAACAATGATCTTCATTTTTAATTTTGGTATTCAGCTGCATCTGGTTAGACTGGAAGCCGACCCCAACATAGTTAATTATTTATTTTCCTTAACTACGTCTGCCACCATAGCCGCCTTGTGTGGCAGGCTGTGTCAATTGCAGACCATTGATGTTATTGAAGTCGAGCATCTTCATCATGTCCTTGGTGTCAGGGTCAACTTCAATGATGTCACGCTGTTGTCACGCCTCTCACGCTCCTCTTCTTGCAGCTTGATGGAGATTCCTCTGACCTGAGAGTGCCTGAGACGCCTCATCAAATGGGTAGTAAACCCAGCGATTTTGTTACGGAGGGGCTTGGTGGGAATGATAGCGATTTCCTCACATATCCTCTTGTTTGTGTCGAAGTCAAGAGTCAGTCTAGTGTAGTACTTCTCAGTGATAATCATCGCCGCCTTCTTGACGGTTTTAGTCCTAACACGACCCATGGCTGAAACACTGCAGCAATCTACGCTGACAGATACGAAAAAAAGTTTGGAAAAGGCTAATCAGTTATCGCTTCTGCCCGCGCCCGCGGTTGCGCCCGCGTGGGTGGTGGAAATTATCCCACGGGATCGTGCTACCGGGACAAAAAGTAGCCGATGTCCTTTCCGAGGATGCCATCTACGAGTATCTCCTTGCCAAATTTTATCGAAATCCGTTCAGCAGTTTAGGCAAGAAAAGGTATAAGTTTTAGGTTTTTAGAATTTTATGGGTTTTAATTTTTTTATGCGGAACCCTTATTCTTTCTTTTCTAAAATAAAGCCTAAGTTACTCCTTATAATATCAGCTATCTGTCAGTGAAAGTCCTGTTAAAATCTGTCCACCGTTTCGGAGATTAGCCGGAACAAACGGAAAGTTTTTTATTTTTTTGTCTTTAAGTGCATTTAGTAAAAAGCTGTTATTTTGACATTAAAACCGGGCACTTATATTTTATTTATGTGTATGTATGGATGTGAAATTCTATGAGTTTGTGAATTTGGATGTCTGTTAATCAAACAGGCTTTAACCCACCACGAACTATCTTGCAAAACCGACTGTTGAAAAAACAAATGAAAGAGGTTGTTTGGAGCATGCCACGAGGGACCGCGAAGGACGAAAACAAAAACTCGCGCATGTGGCGCTTGACGCAAGTCGTATCGGTTATGGCTGTGAACGGAGCCTTACGAGTTTGAAAAAGCCTAATTAAAAGTCATAATTCAAGGTTTGGCTCTCGCCTATTTTCTCCTCCAATATTAGACCAATTTAAAAGATATTTCATAAGCAAAATAAGAAGGATATACTGTGTCCCTATGTTTTCCTTTTTGATGATACATTATAAGCACTAGAACCCTCAAAATTGCCGCTGTTAGTAAAAAAAGAAAATCATAGAGATACAGTATAATATATCTTTCTTATTCTGTTTATGAAATATCTTTTAAATCGATTCAATATTGGAGGAGAAAATAAGCGAGAGCCAAACCTCGAATTATGACTTTTTACTTAGGCTTTTTCAAAAAGTCTCTCCGACCGCATTTCCTCTTAACAGCCGCACAAAATTCTATGAGCACACGCTTGGGTACTTGGGAAGAACATAACCTAGATTGGAACTTATGAAATTTTTTACCTCGGTAACAAGTTCCTGTTGGATAATTTCTGAACTCCACCGAAAGCTAGTACTAAATAAATGTTATTGTTACAGGCATACGAGAACAGCGACTTAAAAAGAGCTTAAAGAATTGCATTGGTAAAGGATGCAAAACATTTATCATTGAAGAGCAAGAACTAGGAAAGAACACCGTTAAACTAGATGAAAAAGATAGAACAACCTCAGTGTTCAACGACTACCCTTACGAAGTCGCCATCTTGCTGAACAATAACAAAAGAGATATAAACACACCTAAAAATGATACAGTAACTCTCGACAATGACATTAATGAGAACAGTAACAATTTAAGCAAATCCAACGACAACACTCAAAAGTCTGAACTGTCTGTAGAAACAGATTTCAAAGAAAATAACGATACAATTGCTACAAATATAACCTCACCAAAAAGAAGTAAGAAATATGATTTGGAAAGAGAAATAATCAAAAAAATTGAAATCGATGAAGATATGAATAACACTCAAGGAAATAAAGAGCACAGTGAAAATAAAGTAATAGATAGAAATATATTTGATAAAGACAACACTGTTTGGCATCAAAACGCTCCGATTCCTGATGTCAATGTCTACAAAGTGGTGCCTAAAGAACCTCAAAGAAGTAAACCACTTACTGAACGAGGACTAATTAAAGTAATCTCAATGCTGACAAAAACTTTCAAGAAGATAATAAAACAACATAACGAAATTAAAGATATTCACGAACGAATATCCGACGTGAACGATCAATTTGTCAAAAACGCGGGTGCGATCACGACCAAATTCCAAGATTTCGATGTTAAATATTTATATCTGTTGAAATTCTATGAGAAATTGAAAATGTTTGACGCTAAACTTGCCAACAAGCAGGAATATTTCAAAAACAAAGAAAGGGAAATGGCGAATAATTTCAAAGAATTCGAAAATCAGCAGAATAAATTCTTACAACAGCAGCAACAGTTCTATAGTATACAAAAGTTGATGCTTGCACAGAATGAGAAGATAAACGCCAAGCAAAACGTAATAGCAAAGACTCAGAGCGAAATATCTCACAGACAGAACAACTTCGCTAGAATACTGAAGAAGGCTAAACAACTTTTCTTAGAAAGCAAAGACCCGGCAACTAAACTAAGTTCGAATGTAATAAAACCATTCCACAATTCCAAACCAGCGGTGCCCAAACCACAGATAAGTACCACGACCCCATCAACTGAATCAGTCAAAATAAACCTCTTTTCAATACCAACCCCCAACAAAATTGAAAATCAAGACGATATGATAATAAAAGAGAAAGACGATCAAACTATAGACGATTTAGTTTACAAATACTACTTCAATAACACATTCATTGATAATGTCATGAAGAACAATGTTTTATCTAGTCTAATGGGTGTGTCTCACAGTCCTGGCGTATCTCGGAATGTGAAAACCAAAAGGAATGAATTGGAAACTACTATTTTATTCCCGATTTATGAGAACAATGATTCAGAAGTGATTGAGAGTAAGAATAGAGAGAGAAGATGGATCAACCATCATTCCAGACGTAGGGGTAAGAGGCGGGAACGTGGCAAAGCTGGAGTAGCGACTATAATGACCGCTACAGATGCTAAAGCTAATAGAAATAAAGTAGTAAGTTATATCCCCGTAAACGATGAAAATCCTAAAGTAAAAGAAGGAGATATAAAAACCCAGAACGATCCTTTTTTAAATATGGCGACGAATTTTTGCAATGAAATTCGTCAAAATGCAACCTCGCAAATGTTACGATGGTGTGTCGAAAAGGCTTTGAGGAGGCTACAGTTTCTTGGTGAGTGTTTTTTTATATTTATTTATTTAGTACTTCAAGCACACAAACGTACAAAGGTGGACTTAATGCCATTTGCATTTCTACGATTATCGTATCTATCTTGTTATTAGAAATAATGTGGATATCATTCTTAATCATGTGTATTCAATCTCAAACTTGGCTGGAGAATAGTTTTTGATTTCATTTTGTAACATAATATTTCACTTATTCGGATATTTAACAAAATCTTTATAAAAATCATCATTTTTGTTTTTGCGTAAACAATTCAGAACGAGTTATAACAGTCACAGCAGTGGCAGTAAAGTGCCTCATTTTTATTAGTCGATAATTCGGACGATATCATTTTATTTCATGCGAGGACTCCTAATCAAGCGGGACTAATGAAAGTCACAATTCAAAAACGCGGTAGGTACACCGTCTTGAAATTCATCGGTCGGTAAAAAGATTGCGGAGACTCACACCCAATAAAAATGAGCCTTTAAAGCAACGGGTAAACGTGCGGTGCCGATTCGTTCAAAAGTGCCTTTAGTGTGCCTAATTGAAATAAATGATTTGACTTTGACTTTGACAATCGTTTCCTATCAACTAATGAAAATGGTTCCCCGAATACGGGCCTTATGGCATACTTTACAGTAATCTCCTGCACCCCGAATAGGAGCCGTATCGACCAATGAAAACCCAGGCATCCAGGCGGATATAGGATAGTTAGTAATTTTATGGTAACTGACATGCTATTAGAAAAGCTTTTAATAGTTTTAGCTGATATAATTTTGATGATGATGATGATGACACAATTTTCTCTTCGATGCGCCAAACCGACTCTCTTGTATGCTTGTAACAGAACTAAAACCTCATCCAATCTCATCATCAATCGTTGAGCTCCTTAAGTTTTGAGTTGAGCTGTACGATTTCTGACAAATGCGTGCACTGACTGGACAGGTCCACTCAATCTGTGTGGTTCTTTCCTCAAAAGACCATCTCGGACATCGATCTACATGGTCTTCCTATAACCTGACCAAGATTATGTCTGGACTTTAAAAGAGACTGTGACTTCTGAGTTTGTTTCGGCCTTTCTTCTCAGAGTAGTCAGATAGGAAACGCCGACCTCATCTAGTTTTTAAAATATGATTGACGTGTAAAAGTGTTTGTGCAAACCTACTTACAGAAATAAAATCATTTATCATTTATTCAACATTTCAGATATGAACAATGCACCAACGCTATCAAATGAAGCTCCAAAGACCACGCTTTCACCAAAACCGCATAGAGCACATAAACACAAGGAGCATACTAAATTAAAACGAAAAGAAAATACTATATTACAACCGTTGGTCACTAAATTATATACTGAAACGGCTATCGATCTGAATACTGTTAAAATGGAACCAACTACTACTAGCACTGCAACTACACTCGTCACTGAGACTACAGTTACTGGTGAGAAAACTTTCGTTATTTTATTTTATTTCTCTGAAAGAAAGAACATACGTTTATTTGCGGTGAACATGACGCAATAATTAACTTAAACACAAAACTAAAATAAAAAAGAAGGTAAGGGAAACATGCGTCACATCCACGCAAAACGGCTATCGCTCAGCATTCTGCTGCGACCCTATGCAAGACATAGCCCCAGCGCTGGTTTTCAGCGACAGCCGGCGCTGACGTGATGACGTCGTCTTTCAAAAAACTTCTAGCTAAGATACTTAAATATTTGTGGAGGAAGGCCAATTACAAAATAAAATCAAAATCAAAAGTCATTTAATCAAACTAGGCTGAGAATCAGCACTTTTCGAACGTCAAAATTACAAAAGACTATATACAGGTTGCAGGAAATATAATATGCAGGTTCATATTAAATTAGCAAGCAACACTCCGCAAACCGCCGGGTCGATATTTTTAAACTGATATTTCAAGTGACTCCCCTAATTGCTGTCAATGAGTCCATAAAAAAATCATCAAATGAATTATTTATGGTTTTATCATATTTAGATATCGATCGATGCCCATCACGTCTGCAGAGTTCCGCTAGCTAATTTTATTTGACCCTGTATAGCATACCTATAATATTCCCACAACCGGGACACAGGCCTCCTCTTTGAGAGAGGGAGTGGACCGAAATCCACCACGCGGGCACAGTACGAGTTGGTGGACGTCACATGTCTTAGAATTTTTAGTTCTAGGACATACCCATTTCCTCAAGATGTTTTCCTTCGCCGTTTTGAGAGCAGTGGTGAATAAATAATTTAGTAAAGTGTCTACTTGGGTTTGAACCCACAATCTACAACACGCGGCCGTTTCTTTATCTAGGTCGTCTCCCCACCTCTTCGCATTATTTTTATAAACTTGAAAAACACAATAACGTGAGATTTTCAGCCAAATTGGCTCAGTGACTGTTGCCCAGCAGTGGGACAATAATAGCCTGGTATTATTATAATGTAACTAATAGAAGGGTAGGCGGGCCGCCGGGTACTAGGGGCCAAGTGTTTTTTGTGCTTGTCATTCTTGAGGGGGGGTTGCCATAATCGCCACGCTTGGCAGGCGGGTTGGCGATCGCAGTATGGTGGTGAAATGCATATAGAACGCTGCTGCCCATTGTCCGGTATGACCCTTAATCGCCTTTTACGACACCCACGGGAAGTGATGATTTCGACTGAAATGATGATGATGATGAACTAACAGAAAATCATTGTCCTTAGCTTCTCCAAGCACGGAAGCGCCATCATCAACCACTCTCGCAACCACGAAATTGGCCCCAATGATACCAGCTAAAAATGCGACGAACTTATTGGACGCTAATGGATTTTTCCCAGGTATTTTTTTTTATTGCTGAATGGGTCCGTTCTTGACCTCGATCACGCCTGATGGAAAGTGATGAACGAGGTCTATGATGGAACGAGCGTGCCCGGAAGATGCCTAAGGCACTGGTACTCCCACGCATTGACGAAACATAGCAGGCTGCTTGACGCCGGACTCCGGTGGGAGGGTGGTCGAAAACCAGGCGGGCGTTAGCCCAGTTAGGTTTTTCCATCTGGAATTTCTCAGTGGCAGCCCGGAATCTGGATTTGCGCCCGGTTGATGACAATAAGCTCGTTCCCTGTTTCATGTGGCAGGCTTGCAGAAAAATATCGATGTATCGATATATCGATATTTTTTGTTCGATATATCGATATAAAATACCAAGTATCGAAAATGTATCAAAAACGATATATTTTTCATGTTTTATTAGTGTTCCTAAATCATTGTATTGTATTTATTTGTTTATGGTATTTATTTATTTATTGTATACAAAACTAACCCAATTGAACCTCGTAAAGTATTTTTTTTTTATAATTTCAAAATATCACCGATATATCGAAATTTTTTTTCGATATATCGAAATCGATATCGGTATTTCTTTTTAAATATCGATACGATATATGTCGATATTTTTTGGCACTTCTTGAATCCCTATCATGTGGGACGGGCATCATTGCCGAAATGTGTACATGTGCACCCCTCCCCGAAGCCTTCGGGTAATCCAGGTATGATGTTGTGAATGTGTAAGTTACAAAACTATAATATGTGACATTCTATAAAGAACGATGTCTTAGGGGCTGTCCATTAATCACTTGAGGCTCGAAAGGGGGGGGGGGGGAGAGGTAACAAAAAAAAATCACGAAACATCACAAGGGGGGAGGGGGGGTGTAGTAATATATCACGTGTATTTATTTTTTCGGCAAACGCGCGATACTCAAACGAAAAGCGGCGTTACGTGTATTTATTTTTTCGTCAAACGCGTACAAAATCGAAAGCGGCTTGTAGTTGTATTCTTTTGTCAGTCAAAAATAACCTGCAACCTTTCTGTCTACCTCTAAACGTTATTATTGTACTCTTTAATTTTCTATAATAAAATTAGATGATACTTATACCTGTATTTTATAAATATTTAAGGAAAAAATTTAGGTTCTTTGTAAGTACTAAAAAATACACGTCTATTAGGGGGGGAACCTCACCATGTATCACCAAGGGGGAGGGGGGGGGGGGTTAAAAAATGCCAAAAGAAAAACATCACGTGATTAATAGACGGCCCCTTAGCAAATAGGACGTAAGAACTGCCAGAAAAAGTGTACGCTTCGACAATCATCGTTTAATTTTTTTACAGAATAGAAGAGCACAGCAAACACACCATCAATAGCAATGGGTTTAATTTTGACAGTTCAACAACATTCATTGCGTTATTTACGTTGTTGAGCAGACACATTTTTCGAACATATGACGCAATGGATTAGCAATATCCTTCAATATTATTGAGATTGATAGTGTGTTACGCAATATTAAGTACTGGTATTATTTCTGTATTATTTAACAAATATTTTTCTTTATTCAGATAATGAACAGCTCGAATCAAATTTAAAACAATATGGTAAGTGTTTTTTACTCAAAATTTTATAAAAATAAGTTCGTTTTTCGAGATATCGCCAAGCGGTTGGCCGAGTCTTCACGTGGCCAGAGGGCTGGCCTATTTATTGCCCAAAGAATCAGTATTGCCATACAACGTGGCAATGCTACCAGGGTTTTGGGCACTTTTCCTATTGACAGCGATGCGGACGAATATTTTGATGCACTTTGATTATTTCCCCTCCTTGTATACTTGTACATATTATTATTACCTATATTTCATTATGTACATATAAATTAAAATTTTAAATATTAGAATATAAAAAATAGTAGCCCACCGGTATTGGGAACAGGGTCCAAGCTACCGGTGGTCAGGGCTCCAGAGAGAGGAACCTCCTAACAATGCGGGCCGTGTCCAGAAGTACTGCTTTCTGAATCAAGCCCTTGATCCTGCTGCCCAACGAGAGCCTCTTCAGGTGTTGGTCGAGGCTCTTGGCTATTAGCCCATTGGCTGTCATGACTATCGGCACAATGATTCCCGAGTCAACATCCCACATGTCGACAACCTCGCGAGCCAAGTCAAGATACTTGATTTGTTTATCTTTCTCAGTTTTCAAGAGGTTCTCATCATGCGGGACGGTTATGTCAACAATCATTGCGCGCCGCTCTAATCGATCCATCAGGCTTATTGGCAACAATATACTTGTACATATTATTATTTTAAGACTAGGCTTTTTTAATTATGTAAATGTATCAGTAAATAAAAAATTTAGGTAAAAAAATGGTTGAAACAAGGGATGTTAAAAAAATACCTTCTTTGACAGATATGAAGCCCGACACCGAAGGGAACGTCTATTACGAAGGGAGTCTTCATGCCAGCGATATACGTAAGATATTAATATTTTCATGTAAATGATTTTTTGATCGACTGTCAATATTTTTTTCATACAACAAGCTGTCTTACCAAGGTGTATCGTGTTACCCATTAACTGGGTTGTGGAGGTCAGATGGCGGTCGCTTCATGCAAAATACTGGTATTCATCTGCATCCAGTTAGACTGGAAGCCGACTCCAACATAGTTAGGAGATGGCTAGACAGATGATCTTGTTACTAATTTATGTCAATAATTTATTTATATTTATATAATACCCGATTTCTATGTCTTACGTACCGTTGTATCTAACCTTTGTAATGTAACCTAACCATAAATTTTTTGCACGTTGAAACCAACAAGGAATCAATAACATAACGATCCGTTTGATAAAGAAACCAATAACATAATAATTCGTTATTTTAATGGTTCGTTATAAAAAAATCGATTCGTTACTATTAAAAAAAAAAACATCTCGTTATTTAATTTTGTATACTTAAATAAATAAATAATCCATTTGTCAGAAATAGGAACCAATAAAAAGAACAATTCGTCACAAAAAGAAACTTTACTTACTTAAAAATAACAATTTGCAAGAAGAATCATCAAAATTCGCAAAGAAATGCCGGCGATGCAGTACATTTATGCATATAACATCATACATAAGAATAATTACACAATGTATTATATCCTAAAACATTCCTGAAAGTATGTAGATCGCATTAGTGAAAGAATTATCAAAATTGATTCATTAGTTTTTGAGAAAATCGCGGACATACATACATACAGTCGAATATAGAACCTTCTTTTTTGAAGTCGGTTAAAAAGAAAGCCTCGAGGCATAAAGGGCGCGCTCGCTTACAGGATAGAATATGATAGGATCCGGGCACAGACCCTGTTAAAAACGGCAATTACAACGATTCGTAATGAATATAGGAACCGGGTAAAAGATCCACCCTGTTAAAAAAAGAGATTAATTGTTTTCCACAGTTGACAGCGATGATAGCCAAGGTATAGACGATATAATGCCAGGCCTTGAAAGTAACTCCCGCGTTGACATGGACCCCCTTGCGATTGACCTTCAGGCCCAAAGAAGGGCGATCGTGAGGAAGTAAGTATGCTTTTTCGGTCTTTTTATAAAACAGGGTGGGCTTGGCTTTATAGAGGTATGAGGACCAGGGTGTAAAGTTCACTCATCCTCCATTGAAAAGGGAGAACCCTCCGACCAGACGGGTGTTGTGTCTGGTGGGCAACTGCCCGACGATTGATGTCGGGACGTTGTATAGGCTGTGGCGTAAATAGTGGTCCACCGTTAAGGAGTCGATATACCAGATAATTTACTATAACATATTACAATTTTAACCATTTTTACCTAAGGTTTTGGAAAGTATTTTTTGTTTTTTATTTACGAAATTTCTACCTTTTTTTACAAATTTGGTTGTAGTTTCAACGAAAACCATTATTTTTTAATTTTGATTTCTGTTAATTACTGCTGAATAGTAAATTAAGAGCTTTTGAAGAAAAAGTTAGTTCTTTTCTAAGCTAACCCTAATTTTTAACATTAATCATGCCAATTCAAGAGCGATTTTTGTAAAAAAAAATATACTATTAAAATGATTAAAATTGTAATAATTATGTTAGAGTAAATTATCTGGTATATCGAATCCTTAACGGTGGACCACGATTTACGACACCCCCTGTATATGCTAGTTGCGCGGTAAACTCTGCTTGCGCGATGCAGGATTTTACGTGACGTCAGTGTGATGCGTCTCAAACTCAAACTCAAACTCAAAGCATTTATTTCAATTAAACCATTTACAGGCACTTTTGAATTGTCAAGAAGTCGGTCAGTCAAAAATAAAATGAAGCTAGTTGCCCATTCCAAAGCGTAGGTACCTACCTATGGAGAAGAACGGGCAAGAAACTCCATGGACACTCTTTTAAATTATATTTTTACAAAAATATTAGTTACATCATTAATGTTGAATTTATAATAATATGTGAGAACGATGTCAAAAAAGACGTATGCGTTAAAAGCGTCCAGAGTACAGCAAATATTAAATAATAAAAAACAACAATCCAAAAATAAAATAATTAAAAATAAGAATAAGCCGAGGCAGCCGAGTGATGACCAGCCCCAACTGACGGCGCCCGTTCACGAACATGACGCATAGATCAGCACCATTCAGCTCAACCATTTTGAAGGGAGCTAAATGATCCAACACACACGCCACCGTCAGCGAGACATTTGTGTGAGCATGACATACTATCAGCTGCCAGGGCACATTCAAGTCAATGAAAGACATATTACCCGGTAAATGGTAGCTCTACAGTACATAGAACTCACATCTGTGCTATGCAATTATACAATACAAAGGAAATTGAGTTTATACAATGCAAAGATAGTCTTACAATCTTCAGCAGCTCCAACAGTATTTTCAAGTGTTAATCGAATAGTTGTGGTTGTGGAGCAGGACCAGCAATGAGCCAGGCATTTTTATCAGCGATGTAATCCCCTAACTTATAATATGCCTGCCTGCATAGTGTGCGTTTTATACAAGACTTGAATTTTGTTTCATTCAGTTGAAGAATGTGGGGAGGTATCTTATTATAACATTTTAAACAGTACCCCATAAAAGATGAGTCTACTTTAGCCAGTCTGAAACCTGGTTGAACCAATAGGTCCCTATTTCTAGTACTATAATTATGTCTTTCTCCTCTTTTACTAAAAAGATGTAAATTTTTCCTTACATACATGATGTTTATTCTGATGCGTAGTTCGCTTGTGGCGTTGTAGATCCCGCCACAGTTTTAAAGATTATTTTTACCCCAATGCCCCAGAAGGAAGGTAACGTTTTTCGAGTATAACTATGTGTTTGATGTTTTACTAATTTTTTGTAAGAGCTCCATTGTGCGCTGTTATCATTTGTTACGAGACGATATTAACGTGGACGTCCTCGTCCACGTCACGGCATCGCAATAACACAGGAAAGTAAAACGTATTGAAATACTTATATCGTCACTTTAGAAATTATAAGAGACCACTATCAGGATAATTGCTTAATACACTAACAGTAGGAATGGCTTTCATTTTGACAGTTCAACAAGATTCATTGCGTTATTTACGTCGTTGAGCAGACAAATGTTTCGAACATATGAAGCAATGGATTAGCAATATCCTTCAAAATGATTCAGATTGTGGTTGATAATGTGTTACGCTATTAGTGTGCTGGGCTATGTTAGTGGGTTTACAGTCTGGCCACACACCATACACACGAGCAGCACCCGTCAACGGCAGAGTTAACTGCAGCCGTCGACGATTTGGCAGCTGCCGTCGACAACATGCCACGTTTTGTATTTGATTTCGATGCTTTAATATACGAACAGCACGCCCGGTACATGTCGCTCGCATATTTATGCGCCGTTTCATGTGTACGAACACTTAGGGCAGGTTGCTGCAAACGGTTGATTAACGTAACATACGTACGTCAAATAATAACGATTACGTAGTCGTAATTATTTGACGTACGTCAAGGTCAATCATTTTGTAATTGTAACTTGAAAACTTTAAAACTTTGGACCTGCGCGTGATCCCTCTCCGATCGTGTCGGATTACTTGCCGTCCCATCGGACTAAGAGAGTGAGGAAAGAGAGAGTGCACCAGTGTCTGCGCACACGCTTGTGCACTATAATATTTCCCTTGTTGAAGGCTAGTCTCCGTTGAGATTGGCCGCCGTGGTCGAAATAGGGTCTGGAGGACTTCGTTTACTCCTTGCTTACGTCACGAAATAAAGATCTCCTTTTTTTCTTGTTACAGATTGAACGAGAAAATTAAAATGTCACTGGGTTAAATAACAAGCCATTAAAATACAAAAAAAAAACTAATTTGAAAAAGCTAACACTAAAATAAGTATATTTTAATTTAAAATAATGAAGTCTTAAATTAATTATAATTTTTGTACCTAATATGTAAGGTAGAGGTAATTGATAGAACTCAGATATAAGTCTTGAAAGAAGATATATAATATATGTATAATGGGCCACAAATTAAATCATAGGTTATTAGGTCAAAGAATAAAAGAAATGAAGAAGAAATAGACCAGGAGGCCTACCACAAGCTCTTAACGCGATCCATTTTAGGACCTAAACTGAACTATTCTTCTAATTCGTACCATGACGTCAGTTTAACGATTCCGTTTAGGCCGTGCCATCTGCTGACAGCGATTGTCCCAAACTGAGTCGCAAGTTTTGGTTTCATTCATACTTGTTGTCCATAGAGCAGCTCAAGCGATGCAGTTTAGGAACCTAAACTGAAATGTCTTGTTTTTGAATCGTTTTTAATTAGATCATGGTAGGCCACCAGAATAGAATAGAAAAATGATGTGTACTGTCAGAGGACCCCGTCAGGAATGATGTTCCTTTTGTGATACCTACTCGCACTCCCACACACTCCTATGTAATGGAAAGAGACAGAAAGAGAAAGATCTCGTAAAGTTGTCGCCATTTTGGAAATTCATTTTGATCTTGCTATCGGCCTTATCTCTCAAAAACCATAAAAATGAGACTTATGCTGGTTTTATTTTCAATTTTGTAGCCGTCCTTTTGGATTTTCATTTTTGATCTCACTATTGGCCTCAGCATCTTCGAAAACCATGGAAACTATCTCTTTCGCAAAAAGCCGTACGGACCATAACGCTTTTTCGTTTCTACTAGTTTACTCCTACCTCCTACGCGTTAAAGAACTTCATTCCAAAAATAAATGATTAGGTTCGCAAAAGACCGGAAAAAAAGGCGAGGCGGAATAAGATTGAATACACAAGTTTGTTGCACTATGGTACTGAAACGTGGTCGCTCACATTGGGCATCATTAAAAGGCTAATGGTCACTCAAAGGGCAATGGAGAGGGCTTGGAGTTTCCCTACGTAATCGAATCAGAAGTGAAGGAATCCGCAACGAGAACCAAAGTAACCGACATAGCTCGAAGAATTGCCAAACTTAAGTGGCAGTGGGCCTGACATTGCTCGCAGAACAGATGGCCGATGAGACCTAAAGGTTCTGGAGTGGCGACCGCGTACCGGAAGACGTAGCGTTGGAAGGCCTTCCTCAAGGTGGACCGGTGACCTTGTGAAGGCCGTAGGAATCCGCTGGGCGCGGGAAGCACAGAACCGGTCGGAGTTGCGGAGCTTGTTAGAGGCTTATGTCCAACAGTGGACGTCTTTCGGCTGTAATGATAATGATGATGACACAAGCATTCTAGCAATGGAATGAGGAGGATGACTTCAAGTTTTAGAAAATACGTGTGATAAACAAAATGGTCTTATGTCCCAAGCTGGCCTCCACAGCTCGGGACATGACATCAAGGCTTGGGCAATCTAATAACACTGCTATTTCAGTCTATCAAAAAGTACTCTGTGCACTGCTACAAGGAACTTTTGGCGCTCGACTGACGTTGACAGGCGCTGTTGGTACACATTGGTGCATTAAAGAAGGTCGAGCAAAGCTAATTGTAGATGGCGTTATCATAGCTAGGTCCCTGCAGCCTACCAATCAATTTGATTTCGTTCATTCATTTCATTTCGTGTTCATTCATGAATTTTCAATATTTTAAATCTAGTGTTTTACATGGAATGGAAAGTGTCAGAATTTTAAGCCCTAAATATTTCCTCGTTATCGCTTTCTTCAAAATGTTTCCAATATACTTAACCTCAAAACCTGATTAATTTAAAAAAAATCTAAGAACAGCATTAAGCCACAATCTTCTAATTTTAGGGTCTATCAGGAAATGGTGGACTCCAATTTCGTAGTATTTAAGGACACAACAACACGTCATTTTCGCTAAAATAAAATAAAAAGCATCTCACGCCTTGTATTATTAGCTAGTGTAGGGAACGAATTACGATAGCGCCATTTTGACAGTTGCCGTTTTGCGCAATTAATTGAAAAACAAGATGGCGCCGTTAGTTCCGATTTTCGACGCGTCACAAGGTCCTTGTACAGCTACAGACACACATTTATTTTACCTCTTACAGCAGCAGCCTAATAGCAATCTTATTGTGAAGAGAATAAAGGTCATAATGATTTTGACAGACTTGTCAATGGCAGTAATCTAAAAGCAACCTTATTGGGATGAAAATAAAGATCACAGTGATTTGGACAGTGCTGCAAAATCAGAGGTAAAATATCTATGAACGGACTGTATAGTGTAATTAATATAAATGTAAATAACTGTTTGACGTTTTAATTTATTTATAGAATAAAAATGTGTAATAGAAAAAGTGTTTATTATCTGTGAAAAGAGTTTTTTTTTTATATACAGAAGAGAAAATGCATTTTTTTTTATAATTATGCAACTTGAAGGACTAGAATAAGCTACATATTTTGTGTAAATTGTAATATATTTCCATCATTTAAAAAAGTGGCCTTGTTTACGATTCTTTGGTCAAAGATTCGTAAAAAAGCATGGAATAATTATGTTCTGCATTTTTTTTAATAAAAATATTATTTTCAATGTGTACTTAGTTTAATGTAGTAGTGAACAAAAAATGCAATTTTATTATTTTGTAATATTAACATCAAAAATTATTGTCTTTTAATAAATGTCGCATAATAATTTGTTGAGTTTCATTTGTTTTTCCCTTTCTACTGAAGAACACAGGTTTATTTTTGGAAGCTCATTTTATCAGAGGAATAATTTTGAATTTTTGACAGTTCTTCCATACAAAAACTGTCAGACGTACGACTAAAAATTATCTGTCGATTGAAAAATCGGCCCTAAGACACATGGTTAAACTATCAAAACAATATCAAACTTGTAATGCCTGGGTTTGGCAGAGCTTAAGTTTAAGCCCCATGTACTAGGGAGCGAGCCTATTGCCCTCAACGGTGCACAAATATACGCTCCGGACTGCTAACAAAAACCCTAACAACAGCAATAGCGCTTGCCACCACTGGACAAACGAGGCAGTCAAAATAGTTGAAATGTAATTAAACATCTTTTAAAATTAATTAAGAGCGTTTACAATGTATGGCATGTCATACAAACTTTCAAGCTCTTGTTAAATAGTTATTTGTGCAACAAGAGAGCAAAGTCGTTTTTTGCTGTGAGTGCTGATTTTGAATCCTGAGCAAGCGTAGGATTCAAAGATTGAATCACGAGCGTAGCGAGTGATTCTAAAGTTGAATCCTGAGTGTGGCGAGGGATTCAAAGGCACGAGATGCAAAAAACTTTGCTCTCGTGTAACACACATAACTTTTCACTTCAGCAGCGAGAACACTTTAGGAGATAAAATAATAAACAGGAATAGATTGAAATACCTAACTATTTATTGTGAATCAAAATAATTATCATTTAGAAATTTTTCTATGTTATGGGCCGTGAAAATTTTGGACTTTTTAGCCTTATGCCCCAACTGACATTCTTTTTAGAAAAGATAAGAGTTTTGCGTTGTTTCAATATGCGCGTTATGTTTTGTTTTTAAAATAGCTTTCAATATTGAGTAAATAATCCACATTGTAGATGATCGCCTCGTCTGTGATAAATCTAAAAAATAAGATAGCAACACCGTCTCCGAAAAACTGCTTGCGCCCTTTGTAAGTCTCCATTCATTGAAGACATGGTATGCTTTCAGATATTTCTCGCGAGACTTCTCAGGTAGGAAACTTAATTCTGCATTCATAACTTGTTGTTTTAACTCTTCCGGTGTTAAAATATTGGTCTCGTCGCTAGCTTCACTCATATTTTACGATTATTTTAATATTTTTTAACTTATTCAACTCTTTACGCCAGCCACGAAATTTTATTCCCGATCTTTTATACAAATTAAGGCGTGTTCGGAAATAGCACCCATGATATTTTATTATTCAAAATATATTACGTACCTAACATTATTGAAACTACTTAGCAATAAATATTTACAGGTTAAATATCAGTTTTATTTGCAGTAAATACTTATTTTCCTTTAAATACAACAATAAGTTAAAAATTCAATAAATTACATTAAAAGACATAATTATCTTTTTGCAAAACTTTAGTTACTTAGTACGAAATCCCGAACGTGTTTGTCTTTGAGGTCGAATTCAAAATCGGAACTTCGAAAGGGCTGGTCTTTGTCTCTGTCTCTTTCTAATGGCGGGAAAGAGATAGAGTGTGAATGTTTCGAATCGTATGATTAACCCAAGGCTGAATAAGATTTTCGCGGCTTTCTGAAAACAAAAATTAAAAAGTTACTTTGTCTCACTCAGTGAGCAAAATCGCATTTTGCTCACTGATTTCAGACAGCAAAACCTACATGTTTGAGCTACTGAAGTGAAAATGTAATTAAACTTCTTTTAAAATTAACTAAGAGCGTTTACAAGGGTCCATATTGGCTCACCTAAAGTTCTTTACCCGAAATTGTTCTTCCTAATGATTTGTAATCCGAATGATCACTCTTCCTAAAATTTTTCATCCTAAAGTTTTCCTTCATACTATTTGTAGTGCTATCGGCGATGTTCATAACACTCATGTTTCCGAAAATTTTTATTAATAAAATCATTAATGTAAATATATTTAAACTCCTACTGTTTTTTATCATAACGCTTTTATCCCTAAACATAATTACCATAATATTTTCACTCATACTCAGAAAGAAACATTTACCAAGTGTAATAAAAAATATATGTGCGGTTATGTTTATGGCCTGGGAGTTTATATCGCAGTTTTAACCGTACCTAAACCAATAACTATAGGACCTATTCGGTTCTGGCACTTCGCCGGCCGCTGCCGCGGCACGCTCGCTTCGCTCGCTCGGCTCGTGCGTTGTGGTCACAGTTCTAACCTAACCTAAACCAATAATTATGAATAGGACCGATTCGTTTCTGAAACTTGACTGAATGACTGGAGCGGGACTCTGGCTTTGCTCGCTCGGCTCGTGCATTATTCTTATATGTTATACATGTTATGTGAAAATAAAGTTACGCAAAATTAATGTATATAATACTGATTATTATGAATAAAAAGAAATCTAAACAAAAAAGATATGACTTTGAATAATAGTGTAAAAGATGGTTATGTTGAGAAAATATAGGAAAACAAATAAAAGTATAACAGATGTTTATTGCTACTGACATTATGAAGTTGAATGCTTCGGTATTATGAACATTAGAGACAGAGTAGTTAGGAATTGTGATTGTTAGGATAAAAAATGTTAGGAAGAACATTTTCGGATTTCCAATTATCGGAGTTGAAAATTTAGGTGAACTTTGGCGCACCCCGTTTACAACAACGTATGGCATTTCATACAAACTTTCAAGCCCTTGCTTTTCGAATTGCATGCACCGATTTTAATGAAATAGTTGAAATGTAATTAAACTTCTTTACAACGTATGGTATTTCATACAAACTTTCAAGCCCTTGCTTTTCGAAATGCATGCACCGATTTTAATGAAACTTCATACGCATAAGCAGGATACAAAGGTCTAAAAAGTTAAGACATTTTCGAAAAATAGTCGTCCCGCACCGCGCCGTGCCCTTCGCGCGTCCTCTGATGCTGACTAAGATTCACACCTTGTCCGCATGAACAGTATTGTCTAGCTTTAAAATTCATATTTTACAAATGGTGAACTCCTTAACGACAATTATTTCTGGCAGTGGCGAAGGTACCATACAACTCGATTCCCACCGGCTTCCCTTCGAAAATTCAAAACATAGTCACTCTATAGTCAATTCATCATTGAAATTTTCTTTAGAAATTTTTTTTTGCTCCGGCCTACCTCTGTCATATATTCAATGATTTCTGGAATATATGGTAGCCGTATTAAGCCTAAAGAACCAGATAAAACCAGTGTTGTGGAGCACTTTTATTCCCGTCTTGCGACAAAGCTGAAGCATCAAATGGCCTGTTTATTGGCTCTTCATGGAAAGAACTCACATAAACGTACTGCTGATCCATAATTTTAATATTATAAATGCGAAAGTGTGTCTGTCTGTCTGTTACCTCTTCACGCTTAAACCGCTGAACCGATTTAGATGAAATTTGGTACAGAGATAGATTGAGTCCCGGGAAATAACATAGGATACTTTTTATCCCGATACTCCCACGGGATCGAGACTTATATGGGTGAAACCGCGGGGCGCTGCTAGTAACTAATAAACAACATCTCCAATAGGGTCCAGCACCCTTATTGCGTAAAACACTATCAATCAGTTTATATAATACATATAATAAAGCCTTTATTTACTGATGAACTATACCTTATTACAATATAAATAAATTAACCAAAACCTCACTCGCAAATCGGTGAAGAAAAACATCGTGACCAGCATGACCTAGAACCAAAACCTCGAAGATATGTGACATTTACCAACCCGCACTGGGCCCGCGTGATGTATAACGGCCCACTCCCTCTCACAGATAGGAGGCCTGTGTCCCAGCAGTGGACACGTTATAGGTTGATTAAGCTGTGAGTAGGTATATACGGGGTGATAAAAATCTTCACAAAAAATTTGTTGTACCTACAACAAGGCTCAAGAAAATAGGTGGCTCGGTCAGATGCCAATGATGTATACGCTTTTATAATATACCAAGCCACGTTCAAGATCTAAGCCTTAATAAATCATTCATTAAACGTAAGTTGTGCCAGAAAGCCCCACGTCTTGTCGTATTATGATATCATCTTATATCTTATCTTTTATTTTATTTTTATTTAAAGGAACAGCAAACAGTTACATTATAAAAACTTACAACTAATTTAACAAAAACAATTTTAGTGATAATATAACCCACAACGCTGTCCACAGGTAGACATAATAGTTTAAAAGAGAAAAAGAAAAAGTATAATCGCTAGGAAATTTAGTAGCAGCACGTGCATTAATAAATTTTATTATGAACAATAATACTGTTAAAGTCTAAAGATGACATGGTACCTATATAAAATCGTAACTTAGTAAGATTGAGGATTTTCAGTGAGGGTACACACTTGAGTTTTATTTAATAAAGTGGACCTGGTGAGGCTTTTGAATCTACTCATTGGACAATTAAAGATGTCAATATTTTCAATAGTATTATTATACGAGTCAACCATACGGCGGACTGGTGAGCGCTCGCCAGAATTAGTTCGGCAAGAGTTAACTGCAAAAAGAGTACCTGCGCGTACCTGTCGCCTGTGAAAGGTTCTAGGTACAGCGTAACAAATCATGTTATTTAAATTTATACAATTGAATTTATTTCTGACAATTTTATATAAGATAACGGCTTCAAGGTATTTTCTTCGAGAGCTAAGGGGTAGCAGCTTGTACTTGCTGAGTAACTGAGAATAAGGTAGGTAAGATTTATGACATCTATAGTGCATGGCACGTAAAAATTTGTACTTACTGTACAGTTTCAATCATTTCAGCATATTTTTTGTAGAAAATCTTACTTATATCATTAGCGGGGAGAGATAAGTTTGTCTGACGTCTTCCCGATTCCAAATACCATGTTAACGACATCGACATGACGTGGGAACAGCAACCCAAGATAAGTTTACCTACAATGCAACTACAGTAATTTTTTATTTTTTTTATTGCTGAATGGGCCCGCTCTTGACCCCGATCACGCCTAATGGAAAGCGATGGATGAGGTCTATGATGGAACGAGCGTGCCCAGAAGATGCCTAAGGTACTGGAACTCCCACGCATCGACGAAACACAGCAGGCTGCTTGACGCTGGACTCCGGTGGGAGGGTGGTCGCAAACCAGGCGGGCGTTAGCCCTACCACCGCAAGGGAAGAATTGGCCAGTCAAATAAGGTGTTCGGTGTGACTGTCCAGGATGCGCCGAGCGCTCGGTTCAGTTGAGTAACTGGCGAAACAAACTGCGCTACACGAGCAGGCTTCTTCATGCATCCCCATGAAATGTGAGTGTATTTGCGTGCGCGGGAGTGGGAGGCCCATATATAATACAAAACTGTTCGTGCTCGGGGGCGCGCGAAATGCACGGGAGGGGTGTTCCAACTATTCCATGCCAAAAGCATTTAACGGCTATCTTTTTTGTGGTAACTTAACACTAACCAGTAACCATGCACCTAGGAGTCAAAAATTGCCTACAAAGCTAATAAATACATACAAACTTCTAACTCTGATATCTCATTTCGGAGTATTTCGGACTGAGTTTAGAGATATGCACGTCAAACAAGTTTCGTTTGTGACACTATTCTATACTTAGTAGAAAAACAAGATTAGGTTGATGGCCGCGAAAAACGAAATCGGCATTGTCCTTTAGCCACGAGCCCCTACATATCATTCAAACCAAAATTGAAAATTAGTGACTACATCAAAATCAAGCCAGTAATGTTATCGCTCGGAAAATTTGTCCTTTTACGACAAGTGAGACCAAATAGAAGAAAAAAGTAACGAGCGATAAGACGATTGTTTACCAAAGGTTTTCCACTGCAGACCTAAACGCTGGCCGTCGTGGACGCTCTGTAATGTAAGCAAATCATTTTTTTAATACCTTTCTATTTTTTTAGGGGCTTGTGGCTAAGTAATAAACAAACAGCCGCACGGGTCGATCGAAGGTAAGCTACGCTTGCCGCGGTCGATACGTGGATGGGTGACTATCCATTACATATTGAGAACCCTCCATGCCTCGGAAAGCATGTTAAGCCGTTGTTTCTCTTCTTCTATCTTTGACAGTTGTTACGGGTAGTCAGAAGCCCAAAAGTCTGACAACCAGTCTTACCAAGGGCACAGATAATATAATACTCTCCAAGGGGTATGGTGTTACCTAGTAACTGGGCTTTGCTTGCCGCGGTAGGCCCGTGGACGTGACCTGAATAAAAAATAGGTTTAAAAACTACGTATATCCCGAATACAGACTGAAAAGGATGAAACAAGAAAGTACCTTCCCGTGGTCGCATGCCGCTGCAGTAACATAAATTATAAGCTATGGTAGCATGCGACCACGGGAGGGTACTTTTTTGTTTCATCCTTTTCAGTCTGTAGTCGGGTTTTAGTTTTTAAACTTATTTTTTGGATACTAGAATTTTCGCACTAACAGGTGTCAGGAACACGTTCTCTCGTAGGCCAGACTGTAGGCATACAGACGGGGTCCGCATGGATTCATGCGGGCCAACACCTGGCCGGGGGAGCGTGACGAAATGCGCAGCACCCCGGCTAAAGGTAGCAGCAGGACACCGTGTGGTTTTATTATAGTCAGTAAGAGTCTGACAGACCCCTCCACCCACCCCAGGGTGATGGACATCCATGAGGTTTTCCACACGATATAAAAAAAAAGGCATACAGCGTGGGACACCGCTCAGGGTGCGTTTCACAGCCTAAAATATCGTTAATCGGAGCATTGTCCCCGAATCCAACAAACAAGGTGCATTACAGAGAAACACTAACAATGGGTCAATGGCGTTGTACGATTTCCTGCAAAAAAAATAGACAACTCAGTAGACTTAAAAACAGCCTTTGTTTGCGTATTTGTGTGTGAACTTTTGAAGTATGTATATCGTACAAAAAATAAAGGGGCTCGTGGCTAGAAGATAAGGCTTGGTGCGTTGATGGGTGCCATACAGTCGTAAGGCTACGGACACGAAGACAGCGGGTGCGGCACGGCGGCGATGGCGGCGCGGGGAGCGGCGCGTTTCAATGCACAGATTTTTATGGAACTGGCCTGGAAGGCAGCGGCGCAAGGGGAGCGGCGTACGAACGTTGCGCACCAGTCTAGCGGTGCCAGCGCGTCTGCATTGACGTAGTGTTGTGCATTTTATTTTTAAGCTATTGCATAGCTTTTATCTTGGGCTTTGAGCGCGGCGACCGAATGAAGAAATTCCGTAACGAAAATAAACCTAACACCCCCCACTCCGACCGGCACAGCAGTGCAGCGTTGAAAGCCGTGCATCGTCTAACGTCGTATTAGTTCGGCAGACTTCGGCACGGTGTTTGTGTGCGTGCGACTAGACGTATGCTATGCAATAGCTTTACCGCGGCAGTCCCCGAGTGCCACACGTATTTTTTGCTTTTTTAACGACTGACGACGTTTCAAAATGTTGTATTAAAAAGATGTTGACGTCGCTGTTTAGACATTTCGTTCGCGAACGAAGACACGAATTTCTCATAACACAACACTACGCCGCTCTTGCGCCGCGCGATCTGCCCGCGGTCTGCGTTGCGGCCCCGCGCCGCCGCCGCCGCCGCCCCGCAATCGCTGGCTTCGTGTCCGTGGCCTTACGGGTAGTCAAAAGCTCAAAAAGTCTGACAACCAGCCTTACCAAGAGGTATCGTGTTATCCATTCACTGAGTTGTGGAGTTTAGATAATCATTTGATCTATGTAAAATACTATTAAACAGCGGCATCCCGTTAGACAGTAAGCCGACCCCGATATACTCGTAGTTGAAAAAAGGCTCATTGTCAGATTCATCATCATCTGCCTAGCCTTTTCCCAACTATGTTGGGGTCGGCTTCCAGTCTAACCGGATGCAGCTGAATACCAGTATTTTACATGGAGCGACTGCCTATCTGACCTCCACAACCCAGTTACTGGGTAATACGATACCCCTTGGTAAGACTGGTTGTCAGACTTTCGGGCTTCTGACTACCCGTAACGACTGTCAAAGATCCACGAATGACAGCCGGGTCCAACGGCTTAACGTGCTTTCCGAGGCACGGAGGGGTCTCAGTATGTAAAGATGGTCACCCATCCACAGACCAACCGCGGCAAGCGTAGCTTAACCTGATCGATCGACCTGTACGGCTGTTATTATTTAGCCACGGACCCCTCTGTCTGTCTGCTCATTGTCAGATTGATCGTACAAAAAAAAACAACTGACAACTCTCACGTGGCAAGACGAAGAAAATATAAGAAAAATGGTTAGGTAGTCAGCTACGAAATTTTTTACATAATTAAGAAAAATTTTGCGGTCTTGAGTGTATAAACAGCCAGTGTGAATTAAAAAAAAAACCTATTAAGCGGGACGGCCCGCGGCGGTGACGCGGTGTGTTCCATATTTAAAATAGTACACAAATTGTTCTAACATCTCAATTAATTTTAAATAGGTATATTCATGTTATTATTATCAATAAATATTTTAGAAAAACCACAATTTTTTACTTTCCTTAAAAAGTAGAGTGTCGAAAGTCATCAATTCCTACTCGGCCTCGCTGCGCTCGGGCGTCTAAATACCTCGTATGGGAATATGTTCCTTTCGACCCTCGTATAACAATCTACTATTAACCGTCAAATGTCTTAATGATTGTTGAATTTTTTTTTTAAGAAAATCATCATTTTTCTTCTTTAATTTCCAGAAAACAAAAGAAGCAACAACCCATATGACACGATGCGACTACGATGCGGTGTTCTACAGGCTGTTCTGCGTCACACTTCTGGCTATAGCCTTCACATTTACAGTCATACTCACTAATGTCTTCGTGGACATCGATGGATTGCTCGCTAATAAGAAAGGTAAGTATTTTAGAGCTGACGGCTAAATGGCCACCTGATCAACCCCAGTGTTAGGGTTGATCAGGTGGCCTACCATGATCTAATTAAAAACGATTCAAAACAAGACTTTAGGTTCCTAAACTGCATCGCTTGAGCTGCTCTATGGACGTCATGGTACCAAACAAGTATGAATGAAACCAAAACTTGCGACTCAGTTTGGGTCAATCACTGTCAGCAGATGGCACGGCCTAAACTGAATCGTTAAACTGACGTCATGGTACGAATTAAAAGAACAGTTCAGTTTAGGTCCTAAAATGGATCTGAATGATGATAACTCGCATAACTCGTCAAAATGTAGGGAACAGCTGATTTTATTTCCGCGATTTCATGTTTGGTCCCATAGTAAAAGTTGTTCATAATGATGAGTACAATGACCCCTTAAAGCGGCCAGTAAAAAATTTGCTCGCCTATGACAGTGGATTTCTACGAGATTTTTGTGTGGGTGGCTGGGCAGATGACGATGTGTCCTATGCATTTTTACCTTTCGAGGAATATATAGGCATGATGGTATATTACCTACTGATTATTTTTCAGAAAAACTCAACGATAATACAATTCGTAACGAGTTCACAACCGAAGCTTCAGACAATGACGAAATGAACTACGGTGAAATTGATGAGTCTTACAGAACAAAACGATCCATAGGTGAGACTGTTATACCTAGTAAACGTAGAAATGATGGTATTACACCATGGTCCTTCGAGCCGGATCATTGAATAGGCTCAATCAGACTTTTAATAACAGAAGTAGTCCGTAGTTAATAAATACAGTACCTATTAAAATAGGTTTAATACCATACCGATTTCCATTCCTTTTTCCTCTTCTAACTACAGGCAAAACTCATACATGGTGCGAGCGAGTAAGGACTTTAATATTCTTTGCAAAGAGTTCTCATTTGACCCATTTACCACCAAAACCTATTCTGCACGCGCTCGGCTTAACGCTGACTTTTTTAAAAGTGCATAGTTTTTATATACCTTATATTTGTATTCTTTTCTATCGTGCTTGTTAGTGATCCTAAGATTTCTACTACATTTTCTGTTTTTACCCGTGAGAACCTGTAATTGGCTTTATGTCTCATATAATATTGTTATACTTCTGTTACAGCTGTTGGTTCTCCTATAAATAAATAAATAATTTACAATATCGACGTATAGTAAATAGTATACGAAAGAAATGCCCGTAGTGAAACTCGTCGTGTGAGCTGAGTGGTGTGTAGGGCGCGCAGCGGCTATCATTCCGGGTCCCTGACGCCCCGTGCCTTCCCTTCGGTCAATCACTCGCACATGTGACGCGCCGACAAGCCTTCATGTGCAGGGACTGCTTCTCTTTCAACCTTTTCCCGCCATTTGTGGTAACTGATAGTTGACATTAGTGACAGCTACCTCACTACTTGTGTGTGTGCGATAGTGTCTATATAGCTATCCACTCACATGCCCCGCTCCCCCCGTGACGTCTAGAATGTCACAGAACACTTTTTTCGGCGCGCCATGTGGCGCCTCGCCACTTATACACGACTCGTATACAAAAAATTACTATGGACCGCTGTTAAACGAATGGTTGTTTCTTCACGTGGACAGAACAAATCGATACACTACGTTAACTTATTACTTAGAACAGAATAGCACTACAGTGCTAATCAGATAAGTTCACTTAAAGTCTAAATTAAGTAACTCATCGTCAATCTCCTGCCCTTATCTCGGTTTATTTATGGCCAGCGCAGAATGTCTTCTTCTTTCATAGGTACATCTCTATCAGCCGTCATTTCAATAGTCACCTACTTTCTAGCCATATAATCTTGAAAATTGTTCGTCGAATCGTTGAGCTCCTCAAGTTCTGAGTTGAGCTGCACGATTTTTGACAAATGCGTGCACTGACTGGACAGGTCCGCTCAATCTGTGTGGTTCTTTCCTCAAAAGACCATTTCAGACACCAATCTACATGGTCTTCACATGATCTGACCAAGATTTTGTCTGGACTTTAAAAGAGACTATGACCTCTGAGTTTGTTTCGGCCTTTCTTCTCAAAGTAGTCAGATAGGAAACGCCGACCTCATCTAGCTTAAAAAAAAATATGATTGACGTGTAAAAGTGTTTGTACAAACCTACTTACAGAAATAAAATCATTTTTATCATTCATCTTACACACAATCCATCAATCGTTACTACAGTCTTCCCCAACTTTTAAAGCCTATACTCAAAACGTTCCTCACGACATTTTCCTCATTCCTACGCATCACATGATACCCGCCAACCGATTTCCACACAACTGATCCAGATCGCGGAATGAGCTGGACTCCTTCTTGAAGGATGAGGATGGAAGGGAAGCCTTTTCCCTGCAGTAGGACATCACAGGCTCATAATAATTGCCGCATCAGGTCTAGGATAAGGAGCCAGACCAAGAAAGATACCGCAACCCGCAGGGCAACATCTTTTTTTTTTAACATGTGGCGAACTGTTGGGCAGTAGTGACCCCACGGGCCCTACCTCACTGGAGAAGTCGTAGAACTATTTCATATACATTAATTTATATCTACATTAAAATCATCATCTCAATTTTGAAACCTATTTTCAGAAATTGCGATGCGGATGAGTACTTCGACGCCTAAGTGTCCTTTGGTTTTTTTTATTTTTTATTTATTTGTATAGTAGGTTAGTTAGTCTTTTATTTTAGTATCTAGTGTATAATGTATAGTTATATTGTAATTATGTGTGTACAGGAATTAATACTTGAAATTTTCAGAAACCCAAAGCTTCCTATTCCACATAAAGAACCCCAAAGTAAAAAACATATTAGCGAATCGTCTATCAACGCTACTAGAAGAATTAGAGGCCGAAGAAACTGCAGACATAAAACCGACAGAAAAGAAGACTGTTGAAGATATTCCGAAGGTAGTAGAAAAGCCTAAATTGGCAGAAGATGAGAAGAGAGATAAAATGCTTCATCTAAGAATGCATAATATTCTGCTGGAAGGAATTGAGAGACACATGGATTTGAATGAAGTTTATAGGAGGATGTATTCGTTGATGTCTAATTTCAACAAGTTTCAGAATATAAAAGGTATTTTTTATTGTAAAACGTATATTATTATTTTCTATATTTCATTAAACAGGGTTATTGAAAAACACTAACAACCTTGCAGGACTGGATTACTAACATCATGAACAACAACTTTTGTTCTATGAATTTTTAGAAAACATAATACATTTACCAAAAACACGTTGTTCTAACCCCCGCCCCCCTCCGCTAAATTTTGTACTAGACACGGCAGTTTGTTTACCTAACTAGCACTTTTCAACAGAAAATCGAATATTTCAATTTGTTGAAATCAACGAATATTATTTAATAGTTAATTAGGAAGTATTTTACAATCTAAAATATATATATTATATACAAGTGTATTAAAAAAAAGGGAAAAAGAAAAAAAAAAAAAAAAGACAAGAGCTCATAGGGCATCAAAAAATTCGTCCGCATCGCTGTCAATGGGATAAGTGCCCAAAAGGCTGGCAGCATTACCACGTTGGATGGCAATGCTTATTCTTTGGGCTAAAAATAGGCCAGCCCTCTGGTCACGTGTAGAGTCAACCAACCGCTTGGCGATGTCTCGAAACATTCGATGAGCACTCGGGCCCCAAGGCCCTAGAGTTTCAACCCCAAACGGCTCAAACATATAACTCCCAAAAAGGTTGTTATATTTGCGCCGTTTGAGGTTTTCTGCTCCTGCAGCAGCCGCCCCAGCACAGCCCGCCGTGCTAGGAAGATGGGATGGCGCGAGGGTGTCGACACAAGTTGCATCCCACACCAAAGGCCTACCTAACTTCCAAGGCATTATTGTCATTCCATCTGGCCTCTTCCCATCGTCACGTGCCAAGCCATTGGGTTCTAAAACAGCTGGCACCCCGGCGGTGACAAGAGCCCGACGGATGATGTCGTTAATGCTGGCGTGCCGTGCCATCCGACCAGCGCTCTTGCTGCAGGATAGGCCATGGTGTCCGAGGCAGTCGACTGCTTCACCACATTGACAGCGATGTGGAGCTCCGCAAGGAGCGCCCAGACGCAAACATGTAGCGAGCCGGAATGTGGTGTCACCCAGCATAGTGCCTATGTTAGGTGACGGTAGCGCCTGAAGCCAAAGGCCCGACTCCCATTCACCCACAGCCAGCAGGCGGGCACGCTCAGCAGTATTGGTGGACGTATTAATAAGTTTATTCCGTACCAACCTGCAAAGCGGCTCATCCCACTGTCTCTGGGAAGACGGGTTTTCGGGCTGTACCGTGTCCGGGCAAGCCATCTTCCAGGCGTTCACCGCATCAGTCAAACACGGCACTTCAGAGTCAACCTGAGCAGGAATCAAGATTCGTGTGGTTAACTTTTCTGTGCTGTGGACCGAGGATATGAACGCCGGTAGGCTTACACTAGAAATTTTGCGGACGCCGAGCCCGCCAAAACGAATGGGTAGTGTGGCTTGCAGCCACGCGCGGTCGTCCAAAGCCACATTTAAAATGGATGTAAGAGTACTGCGAATAATGTGATCGATTTTGTCCAAAAGGTGTGGCTGCTTCCATAAAGAGGAAGAGCGGAGAAAATACATAAAATTTGGACCGAAACAACAATATCTGATAAGGGTGAAAGCCGAATGTAAATTAATTTTAGAAAGTCTATCCGAAATATCGTTAAAGTGTTTAATTTTTTTGTCGACGAATGGTGAAAAACTGTCTTCTAAAATTGGGGAACCTAGGAGGTGCAATGAACTTTTTTCCAAAACTTTGATGTCTGGGGTTATTGTGTTAAATTTCTGTATAGTCGATTGTCTGTCAGTATTGTCACAAATGTAAATTTCACATTTTGAGTTGTTGAGGTCAAGGCCGATAGATTGGAACTGCTGCTTTAGGAATTGAAGATCTTGTAGAACGGTGGCTACGTCACCTCCTAGTGTTCCATCATCTAAATACCACACATTGAATTTTGAATTTAGTTGTTGTATTATGGGATGGATAGCCAAACTGAAAATGACTGGCCCGAGAGGATCACCTTGTTGGCATCCGACTGCAGATTCCAAAACGTTGTCTTTATATAATAATTTTGAAGGGTGCCTGTAGCACTGCCACATGAAGCCGTAAATTTCTGGTAATTCTTTTTTAACTTCAGCCAACAAAGTGTCCCTGTTGACAGAGTTGAAGGCGTTCTTAACGTCAACCTTGAGGATGACCTCACCTTTATTGGCATTTAAAAAACTAGATAGGGCATGTACGGCAGCCTCGCAGCCCCCTTTGGAACCAAAGCCAAGCTGTAGGGGCTGGAATTTGTTTGACAGAATGTCGCCGTACAATTTGCAGCATATTTTGGCTGCCGTACGCCTGTAGGTGCACCCAACGGCAATGGGACGGATGCCGCCGTCCCTCTTGCGCAGGGCGCATAAATTGGCCCCGTACAAGACATCGACGACGGCATCATTCACACCGCCGTTGAGCATCAGATTAATTAGAGCCGCAAGCTCCTTCAAAAGCGACTCACCAGCTTCCCCGGCGCCTGAACTCAATAAATCTTTTAAATGCTGAGGAGTCAGGCCGTCGAGGCCGCCGGCGGAACCACTTCGGAAGGAGCTCACGGCTGCAATCAGCTGGGGGGCAGTAACATTAAAAGGTGTTGAATCCGGATCCAGAGGGAGGGGGGGGTTGGGAAAGGTGAGACCATCCGCAGGCGCTGGATGTTTACTCTCCAGGGCTGAAAGGGTTTCTGGAGAGTAGGGCGCCACCACATCGCTACTGAAAAGTAACCTGGCCGCTCCCCTGATATCACCTTCGCTTAATTTGGATTCTACATGTGAACATAACCCTCTTCCTGAAAAGTTATTGAAGACAGGTAATTTTGAATCCAAAATAAGTGTCGAATTATTGCAATTGTCTTTAATTTGGGTTGTCAATGTTTTTTTAGTCGCCAAATTTTTTTGAACATGCAAAATCCTATAAGGGAAGGTGAGTAATTGCTCCCAGGCACTTTCTGAGTTCTCCTGGGTCGCAAGACGGAGACATCGTGCCAAACTCAATGCAACAGACCGTCTCGCGCCCCGTGGAACTCTTTTTAATATTGGTGTCGAATTTTTGAATTTTGCCAACGTTTTCCACAAACTTTGATCTGGAGATGTTGATGTTGGGGATGTGGACGGGGGGCACAAAGGTACACTATGAGGTTTGTGAACCTTGCCATAGTGTATCCGTAGCCCCCGTTCGCCTTTAAAGAAACGTGGCTGGGAGCAATGGGGACATCTCACCTGGACATCGAGCGATGTGGCAGGTTGACTGGAGCTATTTCCGGCATCGCTACAGCCGGCATTTAACATACGTACCTATTACACTTACCTAAAAGTAAAATATTTAAAAACACTACACACACTTAAATTACTATTTACAACTACAGAAAAACAAAGATAAAAAACCATAATAAATTAAATTGTCTGTCACACAGAGCACTTTTTGATGACTAAAAGTCTGTCACGTCACTTGGTGACATCCGAGCTTGACGGCTGCGGCGCACTGGCGCAGACAGGAGCAGACAGACGCAGACGCGCGGGCCTAGGGCGCCACGGCGCGCGGCGCCGCGCTTTCAGTATGATACGCAATGATAATATGAAATTGTGAGTTGTCGAAATTGCCCAGAGACGCACTTGTCAGAACGTGAGGTCTTTGTCGCTGGGACAATATTTTTGATGTGGATTTATTAAGAAATCGCATGAGTGAATATTTTGCAGAGTCGGTGTTTATTAAACGTTATTTCTCTAGCATCGTTATTACTGTAGATACTTTTGCTATAGAATAATATCTTCAAGTATAAACATAATATGTACTTTCCCTTATGACATTCAAAAATCAAATCAAATCAAATCATCATCATTCAAAAAAAAAAAAAAAAAAAAAAAAAAAAAAAAAAAAAAAAAAAAAACGAATATTATTATAGTTTATATGTTAGCTTATATTATTTCTGTCTTTAATTAAAATGTTGCTCTCATAAGTTAATGATAATATCTATAAGATTGTAATCTTATGTTTTATTTAATATTAGCTAACATATAAACTATAACAATATGTACATTTATATAAAAAAATAAGTAAAATAATCATAGGGCATCAAAGAACTCGTCCGCATATATAATATTATTTAAATATTTACAGAAATTAAAAGAAATATCAACGAATTGAAATATTCGATAAAACAAGAATAAATATCTAGATTCCTAGGCCAATTAGTTTAATTAAACCAATATTACGATTCCAGATGGGTCACAACTTAAACCAAATGATATTGGGAAGGCAGGAGATGATCCGAAGTTGCAGAAACCAATAGAAGACAAGTTTTTTGACGAAATGCTTAACTGCAATGAACTGCAGGATCAGATAGTGCAACCTACTACTGTTAAATCTGCTAAAGGTATTAAGTCAAACGATTTTCAACTTTATCTAAACCTGTATTCAGCATCTTTTACAGCATGGGACATGGAACCATTGGAAACCCACCCAAAATTATGTACTTTGCCACACTGACCGGCAATTGAGCCAAATAAAATCAAATCTTATTTTAAGGCAATAAGACTCAATTTTAAATGCGTAAAATAAATAGATCAACACGATTTTCTTCATAAAAATAGTTAGCTTAAAAAAAATAGTTTTGATCATTGTATTATGCTTTAAACTCAATACTCTAATTGGCGTGTATGAGGTCTTGTGTTAATTATGTTACAAATTGTATATAGTTTACTAGGGCAATTTACGATAGTGGACGTATTCCGTTGGATGATAATTTCTACCAAACGCAGTGGTATTTTTATATAGCATAAGCGAAAAAGACGGCGGGCGATAAAAAGGCGTCTAATCAATATGTTGCCAATATAAAAATGCCGCCGCGTTTGGTAGAAATTATCATCTAACGATGACGACACCCACGTCCGTAATTGCCCCCGTAAACTGTATAGTTTTATAGTGTAGTGTAGCATTTATAGGGGCTGGTGGCTAAGTAATAACAGCCGCATGGGACGATCGATCAGGTTAAGCTAAGCTTGTTGCTGTCAGTCCGTGGATGGGTGGCCATTTTTACATACTGAGATCCCTCCGTGCCTCGGAAAGCATGTTAAGCCGTTGGTCCCGGCTATCATTCTTGGATCTTTGACAGTCGTTACGGGTCGTCAGAAGTCCGAAAGTCTGACAACCAGTCTTATCAAGCGGTATCGTGTTACCCAGTTACTGGGGTATGGACATCACAGTCGCTCTAAGTAAAATTCTGGTATTCAGCTGCATCTGGTTAGACTTGAAGCCGACTCCACCATAGTAGGGAAAAAAGCTAGGCAGATTGATTGTAATATAGTTTTTCGTGTTATTTTTGCCATCGACACGCTATGAAGAAGAATAGACTCTCTGCCATATTCAGAGATGTCATTTAAAATGAAGAACTGTAATTGATGAAAGACTGCTTATTTCAGCTCCTCCAAACGTTATGATCAAAACTGTAATAGATATCACATCTATAGGCAATGATAAACTCAAAGAAAATGATACCAAGTAAGTGAATTTCCTTTCAAATCTCTATAACAACATTCATTGCGTTATTTACGTTGTTGAGCAAACAAATATTTTGTACACATGACGCAATGGATTAGCAATATCCTTCCAAATTATTTAGATTGTGATTGAAAGCTAATGTTAAGACAACATAACATCGCGCCTGTAATCTTCCTCCTTCTTTTCTTCCTTTTTTTTATTTTGTATTTTGTGTTTCACGAACTGTGACCAAATAAACTTTTTTTTTCTTTCTTTCTTTCTTTTCTTTCTTTCTTTCTTTCTAATCCTCGCCGGGTCAGGCAGAGGTGTACTTATAGTACACCCACATTTCGCCAGTTATGTTTAAATCCCATGTAATAGGGGGCGAGCCTATTGCCATCAACCGGGCATAAATCCAGACTCCGGGCTGCTATTAAGAAGTTCCTGATGGAAAAACCCAATAACACTTTGCCAGAACTGCGAATCGAACCCAGCACCCTAATTGCGTAACACACTATCAATCGGAATCTGAATCATTTTAAAGCAAATTGCTAATCCATTGCTTCTTAAGTTCGAAAAATTTGTCTGCGCAACACGTAAATAACGCAATGGATGTTGTTGAACTGTCAAAATGAAACCGATTCCGATTGATAACGTGTTACGCAATTGCCCCGAGTACACCAAGTGTACCTACATAAGAGAAATTGCTCGAAACGTCAATGGTACACCAAGTGTACACAACTATTGTCATTGTGAAAACAATGACTTCATTGCGTCCATTCAACTACTCCGACACGGGGTGTGTGTCGACAGGTACGCGGGCAAACGCGAGAGAGGAATAACTAACTGAATTTAATGTTTAATAACTTATTAAAATGATAGGAAGTGCCTTTTACTGTTCTGTGGGAAGTGCAATACTTTCACTGATAATTTAATGTGGAAAATACATTTATGATAGCACCAGTTTAAATAATTTAAATATAATAATATACCGCCTGACTTTTTTTACTGTTTGGATAAAAACAGAGTATAAAAGGTGAACTGAGTAGAAGCCTATGGAACAGAAATTACTTTTTTTTTCACAAAATAAACCAATAAATCGGCAAATAATATAAAAATCAACCTAAAGGCAAATCCTCTACGCGCGGAATTTATCATTGAATTCGTAGCAACATTCAAACCTTTGGTTGAAGCCATCGGCCGGCTTCAATTAAATGTAAATGAAATAGTACCTATAATTTTAATTTTTTTGTGAAAAAAAAGGAATTTCTTTGCCATAGACAGAAATTTCTTTGCCTGTTTTTGTCCAGGCGGTAAAAAAAAAGTCAGTCGTTACATATTTTTTTTTTTTTTTTTGCGTTTACATAATTTGAATTTGAGCAAGAATTCAAATATTGGTTTTTATTTTACTTTATTTACTGTTACTGTTAGCCTGCATCATCCCACTGCTGGGCAAAGGCCTCCGGACTTTATTTATTAAGGGATAATAAACAACTACCTACTGGTTCTCCCTCATATTCAAATTATTAAATCGCAATCATTTAGCAAAGACTTTGGTCCTCTAGGAATTAATCTTTTGCTTGTCTTTATTCCAGAACCGCAATCGAAAACATTCAAGGCGACATTGAACTTGTATACAATGGTAAAGTAATAAAGTTCACTCACTCAGACGCAAAAATGGCACAAGTAACGCCACAGGAAAAAACATCCGATGCTTTTAAACCAAAGGTAGCTACAATAGAAACAACCACGAAAGTAACAAATGACTACAATATGATACCGAAATCATACATGAACAAATTCGTCGAAGAGTATTTCAAACATTTTCCACATGACTCTAAAGATAACAACGAAATAAACCGACATTTCCAAACGAAACGCTTGAAACGCCACGTCAGAATCAAGTATGAAAACGAAGATCCTGGAAAAGCAAAGAAATCCGATAGAAAGAACACAGAAGAAGACGAACTTTTCGTTGAAATCGAAACACATTTTGACAGTAAAGGCATGAAAGGAGAAAAGAAAAAGAAACTCATCAAGAACTTAATTGACAAGATACGGAAAGCTATACACTCCGATGTTACAAGCCAACTAACAGCCACAGGCAAAAACAGCACAAAACTACGCAAGAGTATACATTTTAGGAAACGTACACAAAATCCTTTGGAACATAGCATCAACCATGTTTTGCTAAATAAATACAGTCTTCCTATAAAAAATTTCGTTCAGAGACAGCTACATCCTATTAGTAAGACCATTGATATGAAAGAACAAATATCACCTTCCATAGGTACTAAATCAGGCGAAGAATGGAAAAAAACAAACGTTGGTCCTGGATTCTTAGCAAACACCAAAGCGATAAACTCCGCTGAAATGAGTGAAGTAAATGTGGACTACAGCAAAATACTAGAAGTAAACGGAATACCTCAAAGACTGCAGCAGCCTTTAAATACCGAATTGAGTGAAGAAACTATTAAAACAAATTCGTATTACGATATGGGAAAAAAGAAGTTTGTGATAAAAGACATAGATGGGTCTGGTTTCTCAATTGGCTTTAACCAGTATGTTGATGAGCCCCCTGATAAGGAGTATATGCGATTGTTCTCAGGTTTAGAAAATGTTATTAAATCATACCATCAGACCTATGATCCAGTGCAGGAGCCTGTATCTACTACAAAAGCTGATATAGATTCAGAAGAAAGACTTATGGAAACTCCTAGCAATGAACATACAATAGCACGGCGTTCTATAAATAATAATTATGACTACCACTCAAATGAATACAAAATTATATTCAATAAAGATTTCCTAAACTATAAAGATTATCGCGACATTTATAAAACTAAAACGAAGAAGCCAAAAGTTCATTCAAGTCAAGACAGAAAGTCGCCTTTAATCGTGGACGCGAATATATTTGAGAAAAACTTGAATCCATCAGAAATATTTAGCTTAGCGAATCTTTTTCAACGGAAGAAAAGGGCGATAAACGTTAAAAGAATAAATGATTTGAGTACGAGACTCAAATTCAATAGATTCCTGAACACAAATGCTATGCCAAAGACAATATTTTTAAATACAAAGAGGAATAAGAGACAAATTAATAAAATAAGAATCATCGCGACAGATCTGCCGCATAGGTCGAAACAATCTGATGAAAACGTGTTTGTTGTATCCGATGAAAATGTATTCGCTGATAGAGCATTAGTTAAGGAAGTAGAAACTATAGATGATCATGAGAAGCAAGAAGAATACCCTTACCAAAACAATGAACCCGATACTTACATCACTAAGATATTTGATGGAAGATTCAGACACAACCCTTTAATGTCGAAGTACCCACACATATTTATGGAAGAAGTATCAAGATCACGGGAAGAGTATATACCGAATAATGCTTTACTATTCGGTAAATTACCTGGGCTTCGCAAAACGAATACTGAGGTAGTAGAAAATAATGATGACAATATTGATATAGAACAGTTTTTGGCATTAACAAATGACACTGAACAACAAAAACAATTGAAAGATCAGGAAATAGTTAACGTTTTAACAGGATCTCCTGCTAACAAGGCTAATTACAAAGTGACCGTGAAAATTATGCCAAAAAATCAAACAGCTGGCTTAAACTCAGGATTCAAAGAAATACACACCAGTATTAACAAAAGCTTTAATAAGGACGGACTTCTATATTCTTCTTTAGTAAATGTTTCAGAAATATCAAAAATTATTAAACTAAACAGGACTAATTATGAAGGAGTAAAGGATGATAAAGTAGATACAAGGAAAGAAGAAACATCGCTGACAAAGAAGATCCAGGATCAACAAGATAAAATGCAATTATTACTAAAACAACACGCTCAGCATATAAACGAACAGCTAAACCGTTTGAATGAAGAGAAGATGAATCTAGAATCTATGCTAAACGGCGAAAATACTGATAACAACAGTGATATAGATAACAATGCATTGAGTGCATCTATAAAACGTTTAAAAATGGACAGTAAAGAGATAGTCAGCTCAACGACAGAAGTGGCCCCAATAGAAGTACAAACAACAACAGTAAATATTAAAGCACGCGAAGAGTTACCTCAAAGTACGACACCACAAGCGCCCCCTACACAACTACGAGGCTTCCAAGATAAAGTAAAAAACAACAACATTTTAAGCACTATAGAAAGAAACGGAAATCTAACGGATCAGATTCTGCAAAAGATTGACAGAAACACGGAGATACTGCAAATGTTTTTAAAGAAGTTGTCAGAGAGGATCGAAGTAATCCCTACAACTAGTCTGAAACCAGAGAGAGTAATACACGAGGATAATACATCATCTCCAATGGATTGGAGAAATCAAATGATGCCTTTAACCCAAAACATGGTAATCAGAAAGAATGATTCTCATATATCCATACCATTTACATACGCATACCAACCGCCAACCTCTCCTTCTCTTCAGAGCAAAACTCAGGTTGCTAACGTAGTTTACCATGGACATATAAGAAATGCAGTACGTCGTAAAGATAACCCACATGCTGGCGAGAACCAGATTCAAAAAATCCCTGAAGCTAACAACCAGTCCAGGTTTTTTATAGACGACCTAGAGAATGGATATAAGATAATTCACATGGGTGGTCCAAAAAAAAATAGAGATTACAATAATATTGTTGGCAAAAATGATACGTTGTAACAGTTTTTTAATGTAATTAGTCTATTTATTTTTGTTTTTCATTAAATAAAGGATTTTTCATTTTTTAGGGATTGGTTTTTTATTTGATATTTTAAAAACCTGCACGTTGGCTTTAGGCGCATAGATCGGATAGCCAAAGGAGTGGTGGGGCAAAAGTAATGTCATAATTTTTGTAAATGGCGTCAAAATGTCATTGTGATTTGTGTTGCAGACATGGACGTATTCATGGTTGTAGACAAGTAGAGAATTAGTTGAAAATGCAATTGAGCGATGCACAAAGCTCAGGCAACGATGGAGATTTTGAAACACCAATTTTCGAGCCGTGTGAGAGAAGAAGTCCGGCGCCGTCAGAGAGACGGCGCCGGACTTCTTCTTTTGGGACTTTTTGAAATCTCGCGTTTACGAAAACAAACCTCATACCTTGCAAGTCTTAAAAGCCATCATTGTACAAGCCAGATGTTTTGCGAGCAACAATATTTAAATGCCGTAAGACGAGCACAACTGTGCATCTCACGCATTTGACCGATATAATTCGACTTTAGGAGCACGGCGGAGTATGCGTAGTTCATACAAACGTAATACAAAAATAATTTGTAAATTAAACATATTCGTGTATTTATAGAATAGAATAGAATAGAATACTCTTTATTATGTACACCATATAAACATTATATATATATATATATTCCGATATCCATATTCCGATTCCATATTTATTCCGATTGGATTACAGAATATCTAGTTTCCCAAATATATATTTTGAATGGACACTGATTTAAAGATGAGTTATGAGAAAAATAAATGTTCTATAGTTCCTCCATGTAAAATACTAGTATTCAGCTGTAGCTAGGGAAGTCCAGCTGGCTTCTTTTATAAAAGCTGCTCCCCAAGGTGGTCCAACGATGTGGTGAAGGAGGTGGGAATCTGTCTAATGCTGTTTTGGAAGAACGATAGGCTTCTTCATCATTCTCGTCTTGACTTGTCAAGAAAAAAGCATTTTTCAACTGAATGATGAAGAAGCCAGCTCACACGCATAATCAGCCTAAAATGTTCCCACTGCTGGGACACAGGCCTCCTCTCGGTCAGAGCGGAGTGGGCCGTAATCCACCACGCGGGGCCCAGTGCGGGTTGGTAGGATGTCACATTTCTTCGAATTCTTGGTTCTAGGACATGCCGGTTTCCTCACGAAGTTTTCCTTCACCGTTTTGTGAGTCGTGGTGATAAATAATTTACACAAAGTAAAGCGCCTGACTGGGTTCGAACCTACGACCTACAACTCGTAAGTCGCGGCCGTTACCACTGAGCCAGCTCGCCACTACTGTTGCGCATTTGCTGTTAACGATTGTCATATTATTCGCAATATGAGTCATTAAACAATTGAATATGTCATAGAAAACGAGTTTAAAAAAATTGTTAACGTTTCTAACAGTATCTAATTATTTTATTAATTACTTTGTTCATTAAGTACCAGTAAGTACTATTAATACATAGTATAGGCAATATGAAGCTAAAAAATTGTAGAAGACAAATTGACAACTTCACTTTACGCGTGACCTATTTGGTATAGTCGACTAATGCCAGATTCTAGAAATGCCAGACGAGTTTAAAATGCCAGATTCTATGAATGCCAGATTCTACAAATGTCATCCTGAGTGGGACGATCGGGAACAAATTTAATATTATTTTTGTAAATTCCCGTTCGTCCCACGACGGGGACGAAGTCGGTGGGACGAACGGGAATACACGATTCTATAAATGCCAGATTGTATTAATGTCAGATTTTTGTTATAATTTGCAATAGCTCTTAGAAATGGAAATTTTATTAGATATGGATAAACACCATACCACCACCATATTTTATTTCCTTATATTTTTTTTTTTTTTAGGGTGCAGGACCCTTTTTGCGTAACACACTATCAATCACAATCTGAATCATTTTGATGGATATTGCTAATCCATTGCTTCATATGTTCGAAAAATTTGTCTGTTCAACAATGTAAATAACGCAATGAATGTTGTTGAATTGTCAAAATTAAAGCCATTCCTACTGTTTGTGTGTTACGCAATTACCCCGCACAGGGTATTCTCGGAGATTCTCGTATTTTTATGAACTTTCGCAATCTAATCTCAGTTTCAGTCTCAACCTCTAATTTTCATAAAATTTTGGACTCTTATAAGTACATTAGGCCGAAACTGGAAATCCCGAATCACTTGATCCCGAATGAACGCTATCCCGAATCACTCTATCCTGAAAGAATGCTATCTCGAATCACGCTATTCCGAATGAACGCTATCTCGAATGAACGCTATCCCGAATCACGTTATTCCGAATAACGTGAGTCCGAAATAACGTTATCTCGATGATGCGTGTGAAGATCAGTTGGACTTTGAGGGTCGAGAAATTGGAGTCGCGGCACAACACGAACTTCAAGTCGTTCGTGGTGCGTGTTCCGACACATCATCTCGAGAAGTTCCTCAAGGAAGAGTTCTGGCCGAAGGGTGTTGTGTACCGCCGGTTTCGTGACCGGTTACATGACACCAGTCGGGTCTTAGTTGCCTGATAATAAAAAGATTATTATATTATTTCGTTTATTTATCTATTTACTATTTAAATTATATTTTTAAATATTTCTTAAAATATAAAAAATAAGTATAAAAAACATTAAAAAATATAAAAAAATAGTAGTCCGCCGGTGTCGGGAACAGGGTCCAAGCTACCGGTGGTTAGGGCTCCAGAGACAGGAACCTCCTCACAATGCGAGCCGTATCGAGGAGTACCGCTTTCTGAATCAAGCCCTTGATCCAGCTGCCCAACGAGAGCCTCCTCAGGTGTTAAATATTATTATTATAGCGTTCATTCAGAATAGCGTGATTCGGGATAGCGTTAATTCGGGATAGAATGATTCGGGATAGAGTTCATTCGGGATACAGTGACTCGGGATTTCGAGTTTCAGCCTAACGATAACTGTCACCCAAACCTCAAATATGGGAAAGTAATAAGACAGAGATAAGATAAAATACCTATTAATTAACTACTATATAAAAGATTGATGAGGAAGAAATTATGTCATTAAGTTCTGTGATGTGTCAACATGAAGTATTTGTTGGTAAGACTGTTTTATTTTATTTTTAACGTAACTTAGCAAAATTCGAAACACCATGCTGCGTTCCAAAACGAGTATAATAGACGTAGGCAAGAAGGCTGCCAGGCCCAAATGGGATTGGGCACACATCAGCCGCATACACGATGACCGGTGGGCAAAAGTCTCCACACAATGGGTGCCTGAATATGCACGGCGCTGCCGAGGTCGGCCCAGAAAAAGTGGCGAGATGACCTGGACGCGTACCGCGAGGGCTGGTTCGAGGTGGCGCAGGAAAAGAGTTCCTGGAAGGGCCTTGAAGGAGGCCTTTGCCCAGCAGGGAGACAGTATAGGCTAAACAAAATAAGAAAAAAAACATAACATGCAATCACTCCTGAAGGGTTGGATAAAGATGGTACAGCTACCTATAGCACACCCACATTTCGCCAGTGATAGTGGGCGAGCCTGTTGCCATCAACAGGGCACAAATCGCGTGACTAACGGGGCAGTCAATGTCCCTACAAACCGGGACACAAGACTTAGTTTTTTAAGGAAATTTCGAAACGGCTGGTTGACACTGCCCGTGACCCAAGGCATGGCTTTTACCTTGGAAAGAGGGTAAGCATTGCCATACAACGTGGTAATGCCGCCAGTCTCTTGTGTACATTACCAGTCGACAGCGATGCGGATGAATTTTTCGACGCTATATTTTAGTTTGTGTATAGTTTTAGTTATTTTTTATTAATTAATTAGGTATTAGTGGTATTATTTACTTACTTGTTATTTTAAATTACAACAATAGATATTACACAATTACACCAATTCAGGTTGCTGGCAGAAATAGATAAACCGATCAAGGTTGTGGTCAAAACACACAAACTCTTTCACAATTATTTCTACTGCTAAAGTCAGTGTCATAAAAGGTGATTAAAAATTCTTTAGTAATGTGTGAAGCAATTAGTGGTCATTCAAATTGCAGTTATTATGGTCCCAAATTAATATAGGAGATATTGATTTCACTTAGGTGATTTTAACACTCTCATTGAGCATCTATGTAGTATGTAGTCATCAAAAGAGATAAGCATCCAGGATCGTCGGATATAGTTGAAGTTTAGTAAGAAACCGATGGATTTTTCCGAATGAAATTTAATTTAATAAATGATCTGTTTGTTTTCTATTAACTAAATTAAATTTTATTCGAAAACATCCATCGGTTTTTTACTAAACTTCAACTATATCCGACGACCTGGTTACTTATCTCTTTAGGTGACCGTACCTCGTCTTTAAAGTTATATGGTCACTTTAGCGATCTTTGAGTCATTGATAGATTTCCAAGCTTAAAAAATACACAATGTGGAGACAATAAATTAAAATACTAATGCATAAGAGTAGGTTTCGAACTATCAAATAAATCCTAACATCGAAATTTAAAAAGTACGTAATTTGTTTTTTCAAACAAACTATAGAGCATTGATGGGGCCGACTATGGGTTTCACGAATCTTTGACTAGCTATAGGTAGTGACTAAACTAGATTTGTTTCTGTTTTATTTTTTCTTGTATATCTTGAAATCGGCTGTAAACCTTTAGCAGATTTTTTTTGCGGATATTGACTGCTAAGGAGCATTCTTCCAGCGAAAAATCTGCCTCTCGAAATAGTTTAGGATTTATTCAATAAAGTCCCTTTATGTGGTGGCGTTAGAGGCAGTCGCTCCATGTAAAATACTGGTATTCAACTACATCCTGTTAGACTGGAAACCGACCCCAACATAGTTGGGAAAAGGCTAGGCAGATGATGATGATGTAGTGGCGTTCGAGCCTTTTCGTGGTAATTGATTCACTTAGGGCTGTCGCTAAGGTGTTGGTATGTGACGTTGTTCGACTATTTTATATTTTAGTTGAATTTTTTTTGCAGACTAGGAACATCATTAGATATACCTACGAAGTTTAATTTATTGTCCTATTGTCGCCTCCACTTTGTGTAAATGTTGCAATCATTTGTTTTTTTTACAGTTGAGAATATCTGTTCTTTGGCTGGGGGTGCATTGGTGTTCTGGACATTCTCTATCAAAAATAGAAGTAAGTAATACACGAAATATCCTTCTAGCAATAGAAATTGCTGCAAAGTCAACACTTTAACTTAAGAAGAAATGCGGTTGGTCTATTCTCCATAGAAACGCTCTCACCTGTTTTTTGATTAATGAACATAATGCAATGATTTTTTACAGCGATGCGAGAAGCACAGGAGGCCTACCACAAGCAAGAGCTTGTGGTAGGCCTCCTGGCGTTAAGAAACGCGATCCATTTTAGGACCTAAACTGAACTGTTCTTCTAATTCGTACCATGACGTCAGTTTAACGATTCAGTTTAGGCCGTGCCATCTGCTGACAGCAATTGTCCCAAACTGAGTCGCAAGTTTTGGTTTCGTTCATACTTGTTTGGTACCATGACATCCTTAGAGCAGCTCAAGCGATGCAGTTTAGGAACCTAAACTGAAATGTCTTGTTTTTGAATCGTTTTTAATTAGCTCATGGTAGGCCACCAGAACCGGTCGAAGTGGTAGACCTATGTCTAGCAGTGAACGTCTTTCGGCTGAAATAATGATGATGTGCGCTTAGCTTAAAGAATAATAAACATTTTTCTATTCTTCTGTTTCCAGCTTAAATCCCCAACAGACTTAGTGTACAAAGTCACAGAAGATAAAGATGGAAAATCTTTGACGATTTCGAACCCAAATCTGAAGAAACCGTCTCTAAGAGAGATCATCTACTATCATATCATTGAGAAGCCGTTTTGGGAAACTAAGGACACTAGTGATGAGGTAAAGTTTTATCATTTTTTAGTCTTCTAAGGTGTGTTAGCGCGTCACCGTAAACAATATTTATAGCACTCTGTGATCTAAACCCGTACTTAAGGTGGAACTAGTCGCGAGCTCGAACTCACAGGTGGGCGTGGCCAAGAAGCACGCTGTCTCACCTGGCATCGTGTCCGACAGAGATAGTATCAGTGATGAGCAGTTGACGCTAGTCTACATGCACACAAACACCGTTCCACCGTTCTGAACTGAAACGCGCGTATAAAAATTCGAAGAGTCCTTTGGAAAATCGAATTTTATGAAAAACCACTGCATAAATCGATTACAAGTAAAGCTTATTGATCTTTTCGATAAATGACTCATACAAAACATTGATAGGAGATAATGATAAGTAAAAAGTGTTAAAGCTCATACCAGGGATGTTGCGAACATTCGCATCCGCATCCGCAAATGCGGATCATCCGCATAGATTTGGACATCTGCATCTGCATCCGCATCCGCATTAATCAGTGCGGATGTTCATGCGGATGCGAATATCATGCAAGTAGCGACAAGAAAGCATTGGGCGGGGCCCGGCGATTGGCGCGTGCCGGTCGCACGTGGCAATGTCCAATGGGAGCAAAGAAATTGGTGACAAGATTCGACACGTTTGTTGTGGTGCATCATTTGTTTCTTGTAAATAAATCATTACGATTTTGTTTGCGCTGCGGAATACTTATCGTATAAATAGATATTTTAAACCAGTAGGTGTTTTATATAAAAATAAGTACTTATGTTTGATTTGATTACAATAAAAATATTAAAAATTAAGTTATCATTGTTTTAATTCTTCATTAACAGACTTTATTTACATAATATCTTAAACATCCGCATCCGCATCCGCATCCGCGGATGTGAGCCTTCAAAACTCCGCATCCGCATTCGCATCCGCGGATGTGAAAAAATCAGCATCCGCAACATCCCTAGCTCATACATATATGCAAAAAACCTTCTTAAAAATCCTAAATTTTTGAAGGAACCTCCGGCTGATGAGACTCCTGCAGATTTTGATGATTCTCATCGTACCTTCACCAACGGACAGGGCTTCCAATTTCTACACGCAGACGATGAAAATGTAAGAATTTATGTCATTCTTCATCTTCATCATCATTTTGAGTCGTTCGTGCGCGTTGGCACAAGCTATATTCTAGCTAAATAAATTAACGTCTAGTTATTTTTTTACTAATTTGTAAGTAGCTATTATAATATCCAGAATGGATAGATGTATGACCCCTGTAATACGGGTTTTGTCTAGCATGGGGGTCATTGATCATTTATTTTGGACCAGGCTATTCGCACTTTTAAATGAAGTGTCACTCTGTATCTGTGCACTTTTTACAACCAGTCTTACCAAGGGATATCGTATTACCCTGTAACTGGGTTGTGGAGGTCAGATAGGCAGTCGCTCCATGTAAAATACTGGTATTCAGCTGCATCCGGTTGGACTGGAAGCCGACCCCAACATAGTTGGGAAAAGGCTAGGTAGATGATGATGAGAGAATAAAGATCGTTGTGAAATATTAATCAAATTATTCTCTGTTACAGGATCCGGCAGAAATCACTACTGATAATCCAGAGGAATCAGCAGACAAGGTAAGGATTTATTCCTGTATGTAGGTAGGTACAGAAAGTTTAAAATCAAAAACTGCATTTTTTTTGTTAAAACTATTTGTCTTAAAATATTGACTGGCCATAACAAAATCAGCCTATAATGTTACCACTGCTGGGACACAGGCTTCCACTTTGCGAGAGGGAGTGGGCCGTAATCCACCAAGCGAGCCCAGTGCGGGTCGGTAGATGTCACATGTCTTCGAATTTTTAGGTTCGTTTTGAGAGCAGTGGTGATGAAATAATTTACACGAAGTAAAGCGCCTGTGTGGGTTCGAACCACCTACAACTCGTAAGTCGCGGCCGTTACCACTTTGCAACCATAGCTGCTGGCTTTATTTATAGCGCCACTAGCTTCTGCCCGCGTGAAATTTCACCCTCCCCCATTCACTCTCTTAGGGGTGGAATTTCGAAAAACCCTTTCTTAGTGGATACCTACTCTTCACAAAGAACACACCCTCCAAATTTCATGTCTCTAGGATCAGCGGTTTAGGCTGTGCGTTGATATATCAGTCAGTCAGGACTTTGAATTTTATATATATAGATATTTACTAAATAGGAATTGTTTTATGGTTTCAGGATGTTTCAGAAAATGCACCTGTAAAAAGAAGCAAACGAGAAATTGCTGAAAAAGATGAGGTGAGTAATACTATTTTAATTTTATTTCGTCCAAATAAGTTACATAACGAACTTAATATTTTCCGGGTCAGGGCTCCATACCCAAAAGGGAGCCCTATTACAAGGCCTCCGCTGTCCGTCCGTCCGTCTGTCTGTCAGCGAGCTGTATCTCATGAACCGTAATAGGTAGACAATTGAAATTTTCACATAGTGTGCATTTCCATTGACGCTATAACCATTTGTAGGCATTTGTACCATACAAGAAACGTGTATTATTTTGCCTTGTGATACGGAACCCTTCGTGTCGTCCGACTCGCACTTGGCCGGTATTTTTTAAGTTATGAAATCAGGCGATATTCTTTTACTAAATTAATTTATTTTCCACAGAAACCAAGTCAGGACTTGAAACGGGTCAAAACGCGGTCTCACCATGGGGTAAAGTTTCTTTTAACTTACAAATGATATTTTTGACTTATATTTCTCTCAACTGTGAGAAAATCAATATTTGATTTTTAGCAATAGAAATTCATTGTTTCATTAGCCACAGTTGAGATACTACAGCAGCATTCATCCCTTATAGGGGTCAAAGGTTTAAATAGAAGGTTGACGTTTGTATGGAAGTTCTTCATTTTTGCCAATGGGATATTACATAGGGTACCTAAGCTCCGGCCGCGCTAAATTTGCCAAAGATGTAAACAACAATGGCCGCTTGAAACTGAATAAAATCGATATACCTACTTACAAGAACATTTATTATAAGTAATGTTTGTTTTCGTGTAAATCTCCGAGCTAACTAGATAATAACAAACATTACTTAAAATGTAATGTTCTTGTATATCGATTTTATTCAATTTCGAGCGGACATTGTTGTTTACATCTTTGGCAAATTTTCCTAACACAACTTGTCGTCAATAATTTTGCATCATGTATTTTGTTTACAGATACACTTCTCTCGGCAGAGTAGACCATCGCGTCGAAAGCACAAGCTACAGAAACACGTAAAGAAACAGACTATCGTTAGTGTAAGTATTTTGTGATTGTCAAATCAAATCAAAAGTTATTTATTCAAATTAGGCTGAGAATCTGCGCTTTTCGAATGTCAAAATTACAAAAAACAGTCCCCCAAAACGCCCGCCCTTCACCACTTCCTAGTGCTTTCGCTGGGGAGAAGTGGCGCAACAAACTCCCCAGCAGCACAGCTGTCTGTGGATGCATGAAGAAGCCTCCTCGTGTAGCGCAGTTTGTTGCGCCAGTTACTCAACTGAACCGAGCGCTCGGCGCATCCTGGACAGTCACACCCAACACCTTATTTGACTGGCCAATTCTTACCTTGCGGTGGTAGGGCTAACGCCCGCCTGGTTTGCGACCACCCCTCCCACCGGAGTCCAGCGTCAAGCAGCCTGCTGTGTTTCGTCGAGGCGTGGGAGTTCCAGTGCCATAGACATACTCTGGGCACGCTCGTTCCATCATAGACCTCATCTTACGCTTTCCATCAGGCGTGATCGAGGTCAAGAGCGCGCCCATTCAGCAATAAAAAAAAAAATACTGTAGTTGCATTGTAGGTAAACGTACCTTGGGTTGCTGTTCCCACGTCATGTCGACGTCGTTAACATGGTATTTGGAACGAGGAAGATGTCAGGCAAACTTATCTCTAATAAAAAATAAAAAAAGTTAGAAAATACTTGATTCTATACAACAGTAGGTATGCAAAGTATACTCGTAATTATCATTACGAGACACAGAACATTACATTCAATTATTTTCCATATATTTCAGCTAGCCACGCCAATATACCAATATAATAAAAACGATATATACTCAAGCAAAAAATAACAACTAAAGATTAATTTAAACAAAACTTAACACCTAAATAAATAATAATAAGGCCCGCATTGTCAGGAGGTTCCTCTCTCTGGATCCCTGACCGCCGGTAGCTTGGACCCTGTACCCGATACCGGTGGGCTACTATTTTTTATATTTTTAAATGTTTTTATATATTTTATATGCTTATATTTAAAAATATAATTTATATGTAATAATGAAATAAAGGAATAATAATAATATCGTTTATTTATAAAAATGGTGCAGATTTACAATAACAACAACTTAAAAATTATTATAGAGGACACAGTTGCTCATTTGCGTGAACTGAAAAATAAAAGCCTCCAGGCATAAAGGGCGTTACAGCTTATATAGGGTGACTGGTAATTAGTGACCGATACTTAAACACGTGATTGTACTCATGATAACAAACAACTTTTACTATAGGACCAAAACTGAAATTGCGAAAAAAAATCTGCTGTTTAGTCGTTTATGTTCGCCTAACTGGTCAAAATGTACTGAACAGCAGATTTTTTTTTCGCGATTTCAGGTTTGGTCCCATAGTAAAAGTTGTTTGTTATCATGAGTACAATCACGTGTTTAGGTATCGGTCACTAATTACCAGTCACCCTATATATTTATGCAATGCTGGGTTTTGTCTACATAGATAAAGCCTTGTAAAATACAACTTTACGTTGTTCCGTCGATGATGAATTAGAAATCTGTCCCATTGTAAAACTGACAACTGGTGATCTGAGAAGCTGAGCCTTCTACGGGTTTAGCGGCTCAAATTTTAATTACAGTTTTTTGCTTTCAGACTCCAGACGATATTAAGATAACTTCTTTCAAGGATAGAGTACCAGATGATGAATTAGCAGCAGGCGGAGGACTCAGAGCATATGGCATGGAACTGAGCGGCAATGGCGGCACTGTTTGGAATGTAAGTAAGCAGTAAGCTCCCAGATTGTAGACTAATTGCGGTCTCCCAACCGATAAGGCATTTGTGACGTTGCAAAAATTAAATATTGATCGCGTCGTAGCGACACCTGTTGTGGTTATCGGCGGACTAACGTCATGGCTGTCAACGCTGGTCTACGTGACACAGATGGCGTTGGTGTCTTTGTGTTTAGTTAATTAAAAGTTTATTAAAAAAATATATATACTATATAATTATATATATATACGCGTCGAATTGATAACCTCCTCCGTTTTTTCGTCGGTTAAAAAGAAAAACATAGGGACACAGTCTTCTTATTCGTTTTATGAAATATCTATTAAATTGGTCCAATATTGGAGGAGGAAATAGGCGAGAGACAAACCTCTAATTATGACTTTTTAACCGACGAAAAAACGGAGGAGGTTATTTACTTAAGACTTTTTCAAAAGTCTCTCCGACCGCATTCCTCTTAGGTCATACGGGCTATAAAGTACTAAACGATATGTGTGACTTTAGTTGTCTATTAATGCACGACATCTATCACGTTAGTAATGAACTACTTATAAGTCACACGTATTGTAAAGTGCTATTAATAAATAACTTAATAAAAAAAACCGGCCAAGTGCGAGTCGGACTCGCACACGAAGGGTTCGGTACCACCGTACAATATTTAACACTACATAATATATAAAAAAATCACGTTTGTTGTATGGGAGCCCCCCCCCTTAAATATTTATTTTATTTTAACTTAATTATTTATTATTAAAGTAAAAATACAACTGATTATTTTGTGAATATTTCAAGTGCCTACCTGTTGCCGTTATTAATATCGAGCAAAAAAGGGCAAAAAAATCGCGTTTGTTGTATGGGAGCCCCCCTTAAATATTTATTTTATTTTGTTTTTAGTATTTTTTGTTATAGCGGCAATAGAAATACATAATTTGTGAAAATTTCAACTGTCTAGCTATCGCGGTTCTTGAGATACAGCCTTGTGACAGACAAACGGACGGACAGACAGCGAAGTCTTAGAATTAGGGTCCCGAAAAAAAATATACGAGGGGTAAACATTCTTCTTTTGTTTGCAGAACCTTTACAACCCGCATAGTTCCTACCATGTTGGCTATGGTGATAGCATTGAAGACAGTTATGGGGTAAATATCGATTTTTGATCTATACTAACATAATTAAATTAATTATCTACATAGGTGTTAAAAAATTAACCTTACAAACTTTAAGAAGTGCTTGAGACCATCGAACTGAACAACTTTCACTATGGGACCAACTCTGAAATCACGAAAAAAAATCAGCTGTTTCATACATTTTGGTCAAGTAGGTATTGAACTTTTGTAGCCTGTATTGTCACACTACAAAGCAAAGGCCTCACTCTCCCTTTTCCACAGAATTCTGTCTTTTGCGACTGCCAGCCATTCCTTTCGATAGGACCCAAGCTCGTCCTGCCATCTTCAGCTCGGCCTGCCGCGATGGCGTCGTTCATTTAATGGGACCCAATTGGTGGATGAGCAACTTCTTTGTCTGACAGGAGACTATAAAAATGCATTATTAACACTCAAATCTTTTTTACAGTCTAACAGTGACAGTGGCAGCGACGAATACTCTTCATTATCCAGTTATGAATCAACGTCTGACTCTGACCAATCAGATTCCGGCTCCAGCGAATCAAATTCTGCCACAAACGATTCAGTTTCCGAGTCTGCCAGTGAAGAATCACCTGAAACCTTAACTAGCGTTGAAGGAAGTCAGGGCGCATCTGGTGAAGATGATGTAGCCAGTGGTTTCTATGAGAACACTGGCTCTGATGAAAATGGTAGCACTTCTAATTCAGAGGACACCGGATATGACAGTGGTTCTCTAGCCGATGTAAACAGTGGGTCTGTGGAGAATAATAATTGGTTTGGAGAGGGTAACATCGGGTTTGGAGAGAGCAATAGAAGATCTGGAGAATATAATAGTATTTCTGGTGAAAACGATAGTGTTTCTGGAGAAAACAGCGGTGAGTCTGGCACTTACCAAGGCTGGCTAGAAAATGGAAGTGGGGCTGACCAAAGTAACAGCTGGTTTGGAGATAGTAGCGGTGATTCTGGAGAAAGCGGGTCTCAGGAAAATTATGGTAACAATAGCAATGAAGACAAAAAAATCGGGAATAACGTCGAAGCTGATGATATAATTAAGAAATTCAGTCAAATATTAACTGATTTACACGACATATTTGTGAAAGGTAACGCTACAATTGTTTTCCCGAAGCCAGAGAAAGATACAGCTAATAATATCGATGTACCTGGTATGCTAGATCACATATTAAGTGACGTCACGGATGATTCAGAAATTCTTCATCCTGGTGTTGAAATTGAGAATGGAGATCCAAACAGTCCAAACATGGTGAATGTTTTAGAAGGTCTGTTTACAAAAATAATTAAAAACAAAATTGTTATCAACAATGAGGTGCCAGCTGGTTCCAACCAACCCGGCGAAATAAATGCCAAAAAAGATGAAACAGAAGATTCTAAAAATGATAAGGCAGTAACGTCTGAAAAAGATCAAAAGGCAACTACTGAAAAATCTAATATCAATAAAAACATACCTTCTGTGACAATTCCGGGCAAAGACAATAATGAGGAAACAACAAATCCGAGCATCGATGATAAAACTCAGGCTACTGAAAGTCCCGAAGAAGATAGAAATTCTCATGGTGGAATCGAAACCCCTGACGTCAATACACCTGATGAGATTTCCCCTAAAAAAGAAGAAACAGAAAATTCAAATGAAAATGCAACATCGTCACCAGATGAACCTAACAACAATAATGGTTTAGGGAGTGACATCGACGATCATGGAAGCTTAGATAAGGAAGGTGAGAACCCTAATAACAACGAACCTACTATCAATGCAGAGAATCCTGACAGACCTAATGAAACTGGTGACCATGAACCTACTATGGATACAGAGCATCCTGACAATAATGAACCCTCTGACATCGAGCCTACTATTGGAACTGAAGAGCCTGACAGATCTCATGAAACAGAGAAGCCTCATGAAAATCCTGGCAGTGGGGAAGAAGTGAGTCAATTACTAGTGGAAGACCACACAGAGGTACCAAACAAAGTCACAACGACACCTGTTAAAGAGCCGAAAGAGCAGAAATGTCCTGTTCAAAATAATAAGGTAAATATCACAATGTCCTTGCTTATAGTTTGTTATATTAAAAAAAATAGAGCATTTCTATATCACTGTCAGCTTTTGAGATGATGAAGGAATCTCGTGACGCAAACCGGTATTTTCAAAATTCGCAGTCGATCTGCCCAGCCTTTTTTCCAACTATTTTGGGGTCGGCTTCCAGTCTTAAGACCAAAGCCAAATCACATATACACAAACCAAAAGAACATAAAAAGCGAATCAAAGTAATTATAAAAAAAAAAAACCAGATGCAGCTGAATAACAGAATTTTACATGGAGCGACTAACTATCTGACCTCCACAATCCAGTTACTGGGCAATACGATACCTCTTGGTAAGGCTGGTTGTCAGACTTTCGAGTTTCTGACTACCCATAACGACTGTCAATGATCCACAAATAACGGCTAGGACGTTGGTCCCGGCTGTCATTTGTGGATCTTTAAGCCGTTGGGGTTAACGTGCTTTCCGAGGCACGTAGGAGTCTTGGTATGTAAAGATTGTACCCATCCGCGGAACAATCGCGGCAAGCGTATCTTAACCTGATCAAGCGACTGTGCGGCTGTTATTACACGGGATTCTAATTAATATAATTATTAAAACTACTTTAGCAATAATAGTCCTGTCCTATCCTGTGATGATAGATCATATCGATTCCTATTTCATTTCTAACATTATTTTGAACATGCATTTTTGTTTAGGACAACACTGAAACCGAGAAGAATACCAAACTGGATTATATGCTGGATTTGATAAATAATGTAAGTGAACGTCTATGAATAATAAAAACCATAAAAATATACACCACCAAACTAACCTAACCTCAACGACTTCTGCCGAATGCAATAGCGCCGGTTTCAGCATCAAATCCCTTTACCATTATTCTTATCTCACAGCATCTTAAACATACCATACTCTCATGCTTTATAAGTATATGCATGCTTGCTTGCTTTATAATAGTAACTTTACTACGAATGTACAAAAACGTAAATTTTGTTCATAAAACATGTTACTTTCTGCAGGAGAAATTCTGGTCCTTCATGGGCGACTTGGGTACTAAATACATAGCATCGTTGTCAAAGGTAAGAACATTTTTAAATATACCCGTACAGCTGCCTTAATAATGCAGAAAACTTATTGAACGACTTATAAAACCTTTTTATAAAACTTATATTATATTATATATCTTCTCAGTGAGAGGGAGGCCTGTGTCCCAGCAGTGGGAACATTATAGGCTGATAATGTTATGTTATGTTATCATCGATTTCAAAACGCGTTAAAATATTAATAGAAGTAAATATTTTATGGTTATTTTACTATAGATATAAACGTGTATTATTTATTACAGAGCACCACAAAATTCATCAAAGACGAGGTTGCAGCACAAGTAAGCAAATATTTTGAAGAGCATCCGATAAATAATATGGAACCAGCTATACATGCTGAAAAGGATCCGGCAGAAAATAAAAAACAGGGACACAACAAAGATAAATCCGATGTCGGAGATAAAACGATAAATGAACCTAACAGTAACAAAAATGGTGCAAATGTTGAAAATAATGTAAATGAACCTGTTAGTAGCGAGAAGGTTGGAAATAAACCTACTAGTGGTGAAAACATAAAACCTAACAGTTACGAAAAGAGTAAAGATGAACCAAGTAGCCAAGAAAAGGAAGTCGATAAACCTACAAATGAAGAAACCAATGAAAACAAACCTACTACCTACGACACCATCGATAGAAAACACGACAAAATTGTTACCACCGAAAAGCCGAAGAAAAACACACCGTCAGTACAAGTAAGAGCCAACACAGTTTACGGGAACACTGTAGGCAACGACAAAGTTACAAACGTCTTCATTTTCTATGCCAGCAAGAACATAGATGAGATCATGAAAAATATTAAAAACCTTGTCAATGGAAACAATAGTACTAACATCTTTACATTCGGACCTCACAGCCCTAAACCTGGTCATGTAGGATTCCATAAAAATAATACAGGTATGAAACCAAATGTTAATGAAGAAGGTGAACCTACAGAATTACCTAAAGTGACTGAAGGAGTAACTGAACCAAGTGTCAGTAATGATGTCACAGGAGAAACAAATACTGAATCTGAGAATCAAGGTACTGAATCAAATGTGCATGGAAATGACGTAACAGGTCCAACGGTTGAAGAGCCCGATAGAAATGATAACAGAGACAATTCTGGTGAAGGATACAGTACGGAAACTAACAAAAGAAATAATAATGAAGAGCTTACTGATACTACAGAGAGTAATACAGATTCGACGCCAACAAGTGAATATATAGCAGATGAAAAAGATAAAGTTAACACTGAAAATCCTGACACGGTCACTGATAACACCGGTAATGAGCCAAAAGAGAACTCTGGTGAGCCCAAAGACAACTCTGGAGAGAGAAACAACTCTGGTGAGCCCATAGACAAGCCTGGGGAACCCAAAGGTAATTCTGGAGAGCCCAAAGGCAACTCTGGTGAGCCCGAAGACAACTCTGGGGAATTCAAAGACAACTCTGGTGAGCCCAAAGACAACTTTGGAGAAAAAAACAACTCTGGCGAGCCCAAAGACAACTCTGGTGAGTCCAAAGACAACTCTGAGGAACCCAAAAGCCATTCAGGAGAGCCCAAAAACATCTCTGGAGAGCCCAAAAACAACTATGATGAGCCCAAGGATAATTCTGGAGAGCCTAATGACAACCCTGGAGAGAAAAGCAACTCTGCTGAGCCCAAAGATAACTCTGGAGAAACCAAAGATAATTCTGAAGAGCCCAAAGACAACTCTGGTGAGAAAAACAACTCTGCTGAGCCCAAGAACAACTCTGGGGAACCCATTAACAACTCTGGTGAGCCTAAAGATAACTCTGGAGAGCCCAAATACGACTCTGGGGAACTCAAAGGTAACTCTGGAGAGAAAAACAACTCTGGTGAGCCCAAAGACATTTCTGGTGAGCCCAAAGGCAATTCAGGAGAGCCCATAGACAACTTTGGTGAGAAAGACAACTCTGCTGAGCCCAAGAACAACTCTGGGGAACCCATTAACAACTCTGGTGAGCTTAAAGACATCTCTGGTGAGCCCAAAGACAATTCAGGAGAGCCCATAGACAACTTTGGTGAGAAAGACAACTCTGCTGAGCCCAAGAACCACTCTGGGGAATCCATTAACAACTCTGGTGAGCTTAAAGACATCTCTGGTGAGCCCAAAGACAATTCAGGAGAGCCCATAGACAACTTTGGTGAGAAAGACATCTCTAATAAGCCCAAGAAAAAATCTGAGGAACCCAAAGATAACTCTGGAGAGCACAAAGACAACTCTGGTGAGCCCAAAGATAATTCAGAAGAGCCCAAAGACAATTCAGGAGAGCCCAAAGACATCTCTGGTGAGAAAGACACCTCTAGTGAGCCCAAGAAAAAATCTGGGGAACCCAAAGACAACTCTGTAGAGCCCAAAGACCACTCTGGTGGGCCCAAAGACAACTCTGGAGAAAAAAGCAACCCTAGTGAGCTCAAGAACAACTCTGGGGAACCCATAGGCAACTCTGTTGAACCCAAAGACAACTCTAGTGAACCCAAAGACAATTCTGGGGAATCCAAAGACAACTCTGAGGAACCTAAACACAACTCTGGGGAACCCAAAGAGAACTCTGGTGAGCCCAAAGACAATTCAGGAGAGCCCAAAGACATCTCTGGAGAGAAAGACACCTCTAGTGAGCCCAAAAACAATTCTGGGGAACCCATAGACAACTCTGGGGAACCCACAGACAACTCTGATGAGCCTAAAGACATCTCTGGTGAGCCCAAAGACAACTCTGGAGAGAAAAGCAACTCTGGTGAGCCCAAGAACACCTCTGGGGAACCCATAGGCAACTCTGTTGAGCCCAAAGACAGCTTTGGTGAGCCCCAAGGCAATTCTGAAGAGCCCGAAAACCACTCTGGTGAGCCCAAAGACAATTCCGGAGAACCCAAAGACAACTCTGGGGAACCTAAACACAACTCTGGAGAACCCAAAGACCACTCTGGAGAGAAAAACAACTATGGTGAGCCCAAGAACAATTCTGGGGAACCCATAGACAACTCTGGTGAGCCTAAAGACAATTCAGGAGAGCCCAAAGACATCTCTGGTGAGAAAGACACCTCTAGTGAGCCCAAGAAAAAATCTGGGGAACCCAAAGACAACTCTGTAGAGCCCAAAGACCACTCTGGTGGGCCCAAAGACAACTCTGGAGAAAAAAGCAACTCTAGTGAGCTCAAGAACAACTCTGGGGAACCCATAGGCAACTCTGTTGAACCCAAAGACAACTCTGGTGAGCCCCAAGGCAATTCCGAAGAGCCTGAAAACCACTCTAGTGAACCTAAACACAACTCTGGGGAACCCAAAGACAATTCAGGAGAGCCCAAAGACATCTCTGGAGAGAAAGACACCTCTAGTGAGCTCAAGAAAAAATCTGGGGAACCCAAGGACAACTCTGGAGAACCCAAAGACCACTCTGGAGAGAAAAACAACTCTGGTGAGCCCAAGAACAATTCTGGGGAACCCATAGACAACTCTGGGGAACCCACAGACAACTCTGGTGAGCCCAAAGACAACTCTGGAGAGAAAAGCAACTCTAGTGAGTCCAAGAACACCTCTGGGGAACCCATAGGCAACTCTGTTGAGCCCAAAGACAGCTTTGGTGAGCCCCAAGGCAATTCTGAAGAGCCCGAAAACCACTCTGGTGAGCCCAAAGACAATTCCGGAGAACCCAAAGACAACTCTGGGGAACCTAAACACAACTCTGGGGAACCCAAAGACAACTCTGGTGAGCCCAAAGACATCTCTGGAGAGAAAGAAGCCTCTAGTGAGCTCAAGAAAAAATCTGGGGAACCCAAAGACAACTCTGGAGAACCCAAAGACCACTCTGGAGAGAAAAACAACTATGGTGAGCCCAAGAACAATTCTGGGGAACCCATAGACAACTCTGGTGAGCCTAAAGACATCTCTGGTGAGCCCAAAGACAATTCTGGAGAGCCCAAACACATATCTGGGGAACTCAAAGACAACTCTGGAGAGAAATACAACTCTGGTGAGCCCAAGAACAATTCTGGGGAACCCATAGACAACTCTGGTGAGCCTAAAGACATGTCTGGTGAGCCCAAAGACAATTCTGGAGAGCCCAAACACATATCTGGGGAACTCAAAGACAACTCTGGAGAGAAATACAACTCTGGTGAGCCCAAGAACAATTCTGGGGAACCCATAGACAACTCTGGTGAGCCTAAAGACATCTCTGGTGAGCCCAAAGACATTTCTGGAGAGCCTAAAGACAACACTGGAGAGAAAAGCAACTCTGGTGAGCCCAAAGATAACTCTGGAGAACCCAAAGATAATTCTGAAAAGCCCAAAGACAACTCTGGTGGACACAAAGACAATTCAGGAGAGCCCAAACACAACTCTGTGGAACTCAAAGACCACTCTGGAGAAACAAACAACTCTGGTGAGCCCAAAGACAATTCAGGAGAGCCCAAAGACAATTTAGGAGAACCCAAAGACATCTCTGGTGAGAAAGACACCTCTAGTAAGCCCCAGAACAACTCTGGAGAACCCAAAGACAATTCTGGAGAGATAAACAACTCTGGTGAGCCCAAGAACAACTTTGGTGAGAAAGATACCTCTAGTAAACTCAAAGACAATACTGGAGAGCCCAAAAATAACTCGGATGTGAAAGAGACCTCTGGTGAGTCCAAAGACAACTCTGGGGAACCCAAAGACCACTCTGGCGAGAAGGACGCCTCTGGCAAGAAAGACGCCTCTGGCAAGAAGGACGCCTCTAGCGAGAAGGGCACCTCTGGCGAGAAGGACGCCTCTGGCAAGAAGGACGCCTCTGGTGAGAAAGAAGCCTCTGGCGAGAAGGGCGCCTCTAGTGAAAAGAAAAACGACTCTGGCGAAAAACACGCCTCAGCTGAAAAGAAAGACGGTTCTGCTGAGAAAGACGCCTCAAGCGAGAAAGATGCCTCTAGCGATAATGACGTTTCCACTGGAGAAAAATCTGGTGAAACCAAAGCTGCCTCTGTAGAAAAAACTGCTGACAGCAAATAAGTAGAAATTCGTATGTGATAGATAGAAAGCACCGACTATGAAAGATGCATTTAATGTAGCATTGGAAGAAAACGTTATGTAAATAATTATGCAGGACTTAGTCCTAAACTGAATTCGAAGAATGACAGAGAGTGATAAATTCAGTGCTTCAAAATATTTCCGTACGCTATGATAACTATCAATCAATCAACTCAGTCTAACGTAGTCTACTGCTGAACATTGGTCTCTCCCAGGCTACGCCACAAGTCCACAACACCCTGCCCTCCACCTTCCGCATCCAGTCTGTCCCTGCCACCTTTTTAAAGACGTCGTCGGTCCATCTAGCTGGGGGGCGTCCCACATTACGCTTGCCGATACGCGGTCTCCACTCCAGGACTCGTCTGCTCCACCGGCCATCGATCGTTCGACAAACATAGCCAGCCCACTGCCACTTCAGCATGTTCTGGAACCTATGTCGGCAAATCCGGTTCTTTTCTGGATAATTTCATTTTTGATCTTATCCTTCAAAGCAACTCCGACCATATCCAAAGCATATGCCAAAGCGCTGAGCGACCTTGAATTAGGTTTTAATATTTTCCGAAGCCATTAATAAATAGGCTTCTTAATTTTGTAAATAGTTACCTATAAGTTTCTTTTAAGTTAAGAATAAGTGAAATAAAAATGTTATATCCAAAATAATCTTTTTTTTTTAGCCACACCATACAATACCACTCTGAATTTAATTGTCAACTAACAAAATGGCCGCTCTTAACTGTATGGACCTGCGCATAGGAATATAACTTAACAGTGTGACAAAAAAAATTAAATTTCAATGATAATAATCATCGTACGTACAAAAACAAAGTTCGGAATGACGCAGCACCTGAAGTCGAGGTGTTGGTGTGAATTTTAGTTCATGACAACTAATTTTATTCTATACGTCGAATTCAGAATATCAAAATAGCCATTTTCACTAAATTAATAACTCAGTGCCATCTTAGTGCTGTCAAACTAAAATATAGTTACGTTGTCTCACTTTAGACAATTTCAGAATGGGAAATCGTCGTTTGACAGGAATGAACAAAATTATAGTAATTTTTAGTATAGTTTAGAGGCATTTGTGACAAGAGAATCGGCACCTACGCAAATACGTAGAGTATTATATTATCTGTGCTAAAATTATAGATATTGAACTATTAACTAGTATTACTATTCAGACATCCATAAATGTATGTGCACGAGTGTACAGACGCCAGCACATCAACCTACCCGAAACTGTCAAATTTTCCCAATCAACTTTGAACCTTATGCTTTAATAATAAAGTTGAAAATCTATTAAAGTCGGTGGGAAGAAATCACAGTTTTTAATAGGGAAATCTTGAAATGAAAATTTAACACCGTGACTACCGCCACCCCACCAATGGCATTTTCTCGAAAACTACTAAGGTACAGACGCCAGCACATCAAGCTACCCGAAACTGTAAAATTTTCTCAATCAACCTTGAACCTTATGTTGTAGCGATAAAGTTGAAAATCTATTGAAGAAATTTGACAGATTGTAGTAGCTTGATGTGCTGGCGTCTGTACCAATTTTGTTGTTCAAGTACTAATTAGTACCAATTGAGTACTAATTATTTAACAAATATGGAAGCGATTGGCGTTGGTGGTCCGGCGGTAGTTACGGACATCAAACCAGTTACTGGTACTGGGTAATACGAAACCCCCTCGGTAAGACTGGTTGTCAGACTTTCTGGCTTCTGTCAACCCGTAACCACAGTCAAAGATCCACGAATGACAGCCGGGTCCAACGGTTTAACGTGCTTTCCGAGGCACGGACGGGTCTTGGTATGTAACACCCACGGACCAACCGTGGCAAGCGTAGCTTAACCTGATCGATCGACCCGTGCAGCTATTATAACTTAGCCACAAGCCCCTCAAATTGGGTGATACATACAGTTAATAAATAAAATCAAAAAATATATTTTAAAACATTTTTTTATTATGACTAAATAACAAATTTATGATCTTATGGCACAACATAGATGGAAATAATATATCGCTTCAGACTTATTATAAGACTAAAATCGTATAAACGCCATGTCAGTCATTTTATTAACATTAAATTACAAAGAAAATTTTATTTAGTTGGCGAAAGTTCACAATTATTTTGGGTCATAAAATAATACAAATAAATATGAGCTCAAAGACAACAATCTAGCTTTACCCAACTATAGAGTCGGCTTCCAGTCTAACCAGATGCTGCTAAATATCAGTATTTTACATGGAGCGACTGCCTATCTGTCCTCCACAATCCAGTTACTATACCCTATTCAGTTTGTCTTGAGACAAAACGTAAACAACATTTGACTACTCTTAATAAAAAGATATTCTGTAAAATATATCAAAACATGAATTTCTTACAAATAAAAATGTGTGGTTTTCTTGTGTATCAAAACCTTTTTTTTTTTCGTTAGAAATTTAATGTTTTATATATTTTACAGAATATGTTTTTATTAAGAGTAGTCAAATGTTGTTTACGTTTTGTCTCAAGCCAAACTGAATAGGGTATAGGTAAGACGACACCCAGATACCCCATGGTACCGATGGCTAAGCGTTCTTTCCGAGAGGAGGGTTCTCAATATGTAATGGATGATCACCCGTCCACGAACCGACCGCCGCAAGCGTTGCTTAACTTTCAGTCGAGCTGATCACAAGGACAACACTAAAATTCGTTTTTTTTTTAAATATGTTAATATTTACTATTTATTTATTTTTCTAACTTACATCTATCCTTACAGGAAACCTATTGCGATAGTGTACAGACGCCAGCACATCAAGCTACTACAATCTGTCAAATTTCTTTAATAGATTTTCAACTTTATCGCTAAAGTATAAGGCTCAAAGTTGATTGGGAAAATTTGACAGTTTCGAGTAGGTTGATGTGCTGGCGTCTGTACACTGTTGTAGCTGCTGTTATGTGTGTTGTGTTTATCTTTTATATTTCGATACTTTTTATGCTTGTGAATTTTCACTAACTAATTGAATGTAGCGTTGTATTTATAATGTCTAATTTAAGAATAGGGTATAGGTAAATATAGGCTCACTGGACGCCAAAGCCCATCGCCGTCGAGGTAGACCAAGGCGAAGGTGGCGTGACGATCTAATATCATTCGCAGGGCCAACATGGCCAGAGATCGCACAAGACAGGGAGAGGTTTGGAAGGGAAAAGGGGAGGCCTCTGCCCAGCAGTGAAACACAAAATAGGCAACAAAAAAAAAAAAAATTAAGAATAAAGGTCACAGCTCATTAGAGCCACCCGGCACCCACTCCGCACCGCCTCGCCTCCTGCGGCTAGTATTCTTTATATGGAGTTGTATGGGTATGCGCTCACTATATCAACTCCGTAGCGTCACCTGATCGCCTCGGTCGTAAGCCCTCCACGCGCGGACGGCGGGTGGACCACTCGGTGACAACTCGCTGCTCGCATGCTTATCTTGCGTTGACTGCGCATTGCCAACGCGCGGGTCCCGAGTGGACCGCGCGCTGCCCGCGAATGATTCACGCGAGGACGACACTTGGCGATGCGCCGCTCCCCACCCTCCCTTCATTCCCAGCCTTTCTTTCGAACGAGTCGGACGTATCGTTTTTGCTTTCAAAATGAATAAAGAATTGTTAACAGACTACTCGAAAATTCGTGGACCAAGCGACGTCCACTCGTTGACCACTCGGCGTTCACTCATTACCCACTCGGCGTTCACTCGTTGACCGTGCAGGGTTCACTGGTTGACCGCGCGACGTTTATTAGTGATAACGCGGCGTCCACCCGTGGACCACCTGTCGACAACGAGTGGACGCCGTGCAACGAGGCGGTGCGGGGTGGGTGCCGGGTGGCTCTAATGAGCTGTGACCTTTACCCTGCCATACATATGTTTTACTTGTCTAACTTCATTTTAATATAATTGACTCTATATTTAACCCTCCCGGCCCCTCCCTACCCCGCGCTGTTAACGATCTCGCCATCGACGCCTCGGTACGGCGCGCTAACGTCATTCGAGCGAAGTCTCAAGTGAACTCATGCGAGCTATTCCATATTTATAACATGACTGACACAACGTTTATATTTAAATCGTAAGATGGCAGTAAGGGAAATATTTAATTTTAACTTATATAATCGTTATAAAAAATATTACTTAATCTATGCTCTTAAGAAGAAATGCGGGTGGTCGTTTCTCCATAGAAACGCTCTCGCCTGTTTTCTTTCTGGTTGATGACCATAATGCAATGATTTTTTACAGAATAATAAATATTAACTACTTGTATGTCCCTATGTTTTCCGTTTTGATGATACGTTATTTTTCTAAGCACTAGAACCCTCAAAAATGCCGATTTAAACCGCTGTCAACAGAGGCCTAGTGTACAAAAAAATTTACCACAATTAATGAAAAAAGAAAAAAAAATAGGGACACAGTAATAATATCCTTCTTATTCAGTTTATGAAATATCTTTTAAATTGGTACAATATTTGAGGAGGAAATAGGCGAGAGCCAAGCCTCGAATTACGACTTTTTACTTAGGATTTTTCAAGTCTCTCCAACCACATTACCTCTTAAGACGCCAGTTTCTCGAACGAAAATTATCGCTAAATTAATCTGACATATTCTCAAGCTCGTGTGAACAGCTGCGAATATGCGTTTTTATAATTTCTAACGTGACTAGATTATCGTCGACGTCCACGGCATAACGATAACATCATCATCTGCCTAGCCTTTTCCTATGTTGGGGTCGGCTTCCAGTCTAACCGGATGCAGCTGAATACCAGTATTTAACATGGAGCGACTGCCTATCTGACCTCCACAACCCAGTTACTGGGTAATACGATACCCCTTGGTAAGACTGGTTGTCAGACTTTCGGGCTTCTGACTACCCGTAACGACTGTCAAAGATACACGAATGACAACCGGGACCAACGGCTTAACGTGCTTTCCGAGGCACGGAGGGCTCTCGGAATGTAAAGATGGTCACCCATCCACAGACCAACCGCGGCAAGCGTAGCTTAACCTGAACGATCGACCTGTGCGGCTGTTATTATTTAGCCACGGGCTCCACATCACGATAACATAGGGAGTAAAATGTATGGAAATATATGAAGACGCTTTTAAATTTCCGTCCACAGTAACGTTATCATCATTCTCCTGCCCTGATCCCAATTTATTTCTGGTCGGCGCAACATGTCTTTTTCTCCCATACTTCTCTATTAGTCGTCATCTCGGTAGTCACCCCCTTTCTAACCATATCATCATTCACACAGTCCATCCATCGTTTCTTTGGTCTTCCCCTACTCTTATAGCCATCGACATTCATACTCAAAACTTTTCTCACGACATTTTCCTCATTCCTCGATAGCATTATAACGTGCACACATTTAATACACGTGGACTTGTACGTCCATGAAAATTTCGTTGCGTTAGAAATCATGAAAGCGCACGTTTGCCGCAGCTCACATGCGCTTGACAATTTGTCACAATTTTCGGTCGAGATTCTGGCTGAACGTTTCTTACATACCATTTTTTTTTAATTCTGTTTTTAAGGGAGTATTAAAATCGCCTCTATGAGTGGCTATACTTATGCGTACGCGGGACGGACCCTGGACATCTTGCTGACTCGCAATATTTTAAAAAGTGAAGCTTCTTAGATGGCGATTCGATAATTGAAGGAAAATTGAGAGTGAAATTTCAAAGGAGCGTCACGTTTAGGCACATTCCGTTACATGAGCGAGAAGAAAGATATAACCATCTCTCTCATTCTTTATTTTTATGAATCTTTACTTCTATCACGCGTACGTTGCTGCACGCGCAATTTTTTTACCACGGTGTCATTAAATGAATTGTTGGTTCTAGGACATGCCAGTTTCCTCACGATGTTTTCCTTCACCGTTTTGAGGATTTATTCCGATCTGATCCCCTGAGCCCCCCTCCACGCCTCCTCCACCCCCCCCCCCCCCCTCCTCGAGCCCCTGCTAGTTCGTCTTCCAGTGGTGATGAAATAATTTAAACAAAGTAAAGCGCCGGTTTGAACCTACAACCGTCGTTACCACTGGGCCACCACAGCTCTTTTATTTCATCATTTGCCTTTTCCCAACAATTTTGGGGTCGGCTTTCAGTCTAACCCAGCGCAATATCCCTATATTTTCGTTGAAAAAAAATGGTATGTTAGAAATCATTATTACAAGTAAATATTATTATGATATCCATACTTATTTATAAAAAAAATACATAAAGTAAACTTCTACATACATCTATATAATTATAAAAGGAGAACTGACTGACTGACATATCAACGCACAGCCCAAACCGCTGGGTCTAGAGATTCCAAATTTGGCACGTACGTTCCTTATGAGGTCTAGGGGTGCACTAAGAAAGGATTTTTCAAAATTCATCCCCTAAGGGGGTGAATGGGGGGGGTGAAATTTCACGCGGACGAAGTCGCGGGAAGAAGCTAGTTAGAAATAAACTACATAATTATCTTTCATAATCGATTTATTTGCACAGGTTTTTTACCTCTGACGACTAACCAACCAGCAACCCACCAGCAGCCTTATTCCGATGAGAATAAAGCTCACTTTGATTTTGGCAGGGATGCAAAATCAGGGGTAAAAATACTGTGAAAGGACTGTATTTCATTTTTATATTAAAAAGCGTGAATTTCAACACCACTGGTTTCTGTAAGCCTGTTAAAATCTGCTGATAAATCTTATATCAACTTCTATGTATCAAGTGTTTCTAACTAAACTGACAGCTGTGCTGCTGGGAAGTTTGTTGCGCCACCTTCCCAGCTAGAGCACTAGAAGTGGTGAAGAGCTGGCGTGACGGGCCTTATTGTTGTTCAGACAGCAGGGGGGCAATTCTCGTAATTTTAAGAACATTCACAGCCTGATCTCAGTCTCAATCAGTCACAAATACCTCTAAATTCCCTATATTTTGACCAGTTTTTGATATTTGTTGGTCGCCTAGATGAGACTGCGACTAGATTTTGAACGTTTTAAATTACGAGAATTGACCTTCAGGTAACATGGGATGTGTTAGAAGATTTAATGATCAGATTTTGATGAGGCTTTCAGAATACTGGGCGATTCTATATTATAGTATTGCTTATAAGAGTTATAAGTCACCACGCTTTTAAAAGTTTAATAGAAAAATATATAGTAATTTTAAAAATATATTTATATGATTGAAATACACAATTCATCTTAATCAGCCTTTTTGGCATAGTAAAAAGTGTTAAGTAGTTTTAAGATGTTTTTATCGCAGTAACGCAAATAATTTATTTCTTAAAGCAGGCGAAAATTTTTGTCTTTGTATGATACAACTAGCTTATGCCCGCGACTTCTTCCGCGTGAAATTTCACCCTCCCCCTTTTCACCCCCTTAAAGGTTAAATTTCCAAAAACCCCTTCTTAGTGCTCCCCTACATTATAATAGGAAGCCGTGTGCAAAATTTCACATTCCTAGCCCCAGTAGTTTCGTCTGTACGTTGATATGTCAGTCAGTCAGTTCTCCTTTTATATATATAGATTTTCTATTATGACTTTTTACTTTTCCTTAGCGTCCCAGCGCTTTCTGTAAATTACATTCAACGAAAAACGAGTGCGAAAAAACTTGGGTAAAAAATATCTTGCAGTAACTTCGAGACGTGGAAGTCTTTTAACTAAAAATATATGTTTAAAAATAAATATCATAATTTTTAAGCTCTCGTTTTTATGCACAGTTTTGACATGAGAACAAATTTATTGCTTGCAACTAATTCTTTAGTTAATATAAGAATTATTCATTTCGTTAATTATTATGTTAAAGTCAGTCAGGGAAATTAATTGCAAATTGACAGCCTACGTCATTATGCCGTGTCATAACCATTTCATACAACTGTCAACGAATGACAGCTCAGTGATTTAAATATACGAACCCTTGAAGTTGGTAATCTGCGTTCGCGATTTGGTTTAATTATTGGAAAAATAACTTTAATTCCTACACAACAAAGTTCAGTTTACGTTACAACTTCAAACGTTTTCAATAGTCACTCTGAAATCAACTTAATTTTCTGTATTGTAAATATGATATTTGTTTAACTTGAAATAACATGAATTTGAATAGTTCTTAGTCAGCTTGCTTAACAATTAATTTCCCTGACATCAAATATTTCTTAAATGAGCAAAATAATAATAACTAAATTAAAATAGAATCTCCATTTTATTGCTTAACTTCGCTACATAATATAAAATCCATATAATTAGAAGATTTATAATTAAAAACTATAAATATTTCAATAAAATAAATACTATGTTTTAAATAGATTGAGTAGGAAAACTCTTTTCGATAATATAAAAAAGTTTAGAAATAAAAATATTTTTTTTTAAGATCAAACCTTGTCAATAAAATTTTAAATAAAAACATAACAAGCATAAAAAAAAACAAAAAGGCCTAGAAAAAAATTAAGAGGGCAAGAAAATAGCTTAGAAAAATTCATGTGTACTAGCCAAGAATTATCGTAAATTTTGGCAAATAAACATTTATTTAAAAGATAAAAAAAAAAATATTGAATAAATAAATTTAAATATGATTTTTTTTATAAATACATTATTATATTGTGTGGCACTAAGGGTAAAAGAAACTATCTTATAAATGTAACAGGAACTTATGAAATGGAAGAACTGATATTATAGATTTTTTTATAAATACAATAATTATTGTAGACAAACTTCATATAAAAGATTTTAATCCAATTCATAATAATTTATGACGCTTTTACATTCATATTTTTCCACCAAATATAATATTAAAAAATAAAAATAAAATTACCCATCCAATGAGCGTTTTTATCATTTCTATCGTTACGATATTATCGACGTCCACGGCATCAAGATAACACAGGGAAGTAAAATGTATGGAAATATATAATAATAATAATAATAACCCCATCGCCGTATCTCTACGTTGACGTCGTGGTGGGGCTTGCGCGCTCCGAACTCTGGGCCTGCGCCGAAAGAGTTTACTCTCCGGAATGGGTCTAAAGTGAGGAGCCAGACCAAGAGAGATACAGAAACCCGCAGGGCAGCATGTGGCGAGCTGTTGGGCAGTAGCGACCCCACGGACCCTATCTCCCGGGAGAAGTCTTGTTCCTCACCTCTGGCTTGCCTTTATTGGCCGGCTGGAGTGAAAAATGACGAGGAACAGAGCTCCCACCTCATTCTTGCCTTTATTGGCCGGCTTGAGTGGAGATTCGCAAGAGCAAACGTGCTCGGAGGAAGGAAGTATTCCAGTAAGATGCTGGTAGGGATCTTGACCGTACTTCCGGGATTGTCCTGATAGCCGTGGAATACCTCTCCACTCCTCATAAGCACCTCAGGACATGTTGCCCCCTTGTCGCTACGTCACTATGTGCTAGCGACCGTTTCCGGGGGCCCATTATTGAGTGTGCAAGTCACCCCCTGCCATTTTATCCGTGTATATATAAAACATTGATCAGGCAGGGGTCATAGTTCTTCCATAGTTCTTGGTAACCAGTCCACTTCAGCCACCCAAACCCATAGTCCAACTTTTTATTTTTCCTATCCTACAATAGTCCTACACCAACCGGGGGTTATCCTTGGGTGCACTTGCATAGTGCATACAGGGATAATCGTCGGACGGTGCCGCATTTCATTAAAATTTCCTAAGGGGCCTCTGCGAGTTGGCTTCGGCCCCTCGTACGCCTTCCAAAGGACCGGGACCCCATGGTCCCGAGATATATAAATTCAAAAATAAATAATAATAATATTCCACAACTATCACACAACGCATCTAGTCCCAAGCTAAGCAGAGCTTGTGTTATGGGTACTAGACAACTGATAAACATACTTATATATTTCTAAATACATACATATTATAGATAAATTACAACCAGACACAGAACAAATGATCGAGCTCATCACACAAACATTTGTCCTGGGTGGGAATCGAACCCACGACCTCCGGCATAGCAGTCAGGGTCACTAACCACTAGACCATCAGGCCTGTCTCTATATGAAGACGCTTTTAAAAGTGCGTTGAAAGTCCGTGGCACCGGTCCGACATTTTGATTTCTTTTTCAAAATGGCGGCCTCTCATTAGACCTGTGTAAATCGATAGCTGACATCAAAGCAAACAGAAAACATAACAAGACCATACTCCGTTAAGTGTCACGTTTCAGTAATTAATATTTTAGCTTTATATAATTATTAAAATGATTATTTTAAACATTCAAAGTGATTATTTCAAACATCTTTGCAACAAGACGTACACAAGCACTGCGATTCTGTAACCATCTCGCCGTGAAAACTTAGGCGAAGTGAGCGTGGAGTGAGCTGTCAGTGTCATTCCACCTGATACTAGGGATTGACCAAGCATACATTTACAAGCATAATCGAGATTTTAATAATATTTTTTATGTTAATTCTATTGAAATCAATTAATAATTAATAATCATCATTCCCTATCTTTTGCTAAGCCTACCTAAAAAAATGTATACTGGGCATTCTGTAGCAAACTATTAGAAAGTATCAAAAATAAAATAATAATTGTACAATAAATAAAAAAAAATTAAGCGGCGAGCGCATTCCGAAGATAAATATTCAAATATAGAAACAATTCGGCGCGAAGTTCAATAAATGACTATTATGGTCAAAGGTCCTCAGGTATTGACTCAGTTTCAATATAATGTCCAAAAAACTATTAAAATTACATTAAAAAGCATAAGTCATTATTATTAACAATGCTTATTGTTTTTAATGTTTAAAATAATTTTATTTCAATTTCCGAGTATCGATTTCCGATATTCGACATATTAATTACCCGAGTCAATCGAAATAAAAAAAAAATTGTTTAGCATTATCGCTTTCGCACATCATTACGATAAAAAAAAACAATAATGGACGGCGATTTTGAACACAAATTGAGTAGTGGTAACGAATAATAAGTGTTATTGGACCTGTGTTTTAATATTACGTTAAGATTTGGGCATTTTTGTGTCGTTCATAATATTTTCAATAACATTTGTCTCATTTTAAATCTTATCTACATGTGTGTGTGTGTGAAATTTGTGAAAAGTAAAAATGTAAACACGCACGATTGGCGCGAAACTTCGACATTAGATATCAAAAAAATTCATTACCACTACTTATTTAACTTGGACAATGGATGAATTCGTCAAATAATTAAATGATGTATTATTCACTGCCCATGTGGTGGAGTTTGAATTTGAATGTTCGAAGTCCCCAAATTTTATGTTTTTTAGCCTCGACCTGTTAGATGATTTGCGTCTAACGCGCATGCGCGGCGTGACTCACGGCGTGAGTCTCACGCCGCGCATGCGCGTGAATTCTGGCTCGTTCCGAATTAAGCCATCATCACCCACAGCGCTCACTTGGATATTAAAAAAAATTAGTTTGATACCTAACGCGCATGCGCGGCGGGAGTTATGGCTCGGCACAGCGCTCACATAAATAATTAGCGTTCCGATTTAGATAAATCACTATTATGGCAGCTAAACTATATTCACTTGAATAGGTACTAATGGTTGGATGGTTGGATTATAGTATTTATTTGTGTATACACCACGAATTTCTTCATCTTTGTTAAGGTGGCGACTGTACTGGCGGAAGCACGATTTAAAAAATGCCACGTTAGTTTAAAGGCAATATATTATGATGCGACTCAAAACAAAACAGCACAACAGGCTGTCATTCATTTGTGACAGCGCCCGCGGTGATAATTATTAATTTAGGGCATGGTCGCCGTTATCGGAAGATGGCGCATGCCATGACGTCATCTATGTCGACTTACGGGACATCGTTATCGCGCTCACGCTAATTCGGAAAAAGGGCCCTAATTCAATATAACCCACTTAATGATTCTTTACTTCGAAACCACATACATTCCTTACCTATATAATCACGACTTCACGACATATCTGCTATTTACGTATTCTCTATGACACAATTTAATGAACGAAACCGGTTTGAACTGTCAAAATACCACGCTTGACAACCGTACGGCGTGGTAAGATTACGCGGGGAATAATAGGTAATTTATACCAGTGTAAGCAAGCTGTAAACGATTACAGTGCAATTCGGAATGTACCGGATTTCACTTCCAAGAATTTCGTAACCCATAGCAACATCACTTCGGCGTAGGGTTGCCACCAACCACTTCTTCATTTAAGGGTTACTAGCATAAAAAATACGGGTCTTAGTTATTTTTACGGGAGACACTCTGATTGCGAGCTGAGCGAGTGTCGATTGAACCGTTGAATTTTGTAATATTATTTGATTAATGTTCTTTTAATAGTGGCATCGGCGAGTTACCTAAGTAGGTATCTATTTACAATAATATATTTGCACGCGTAGAGGGGTCTGTGGCTAAATAATAACAGCCGCACAGCTCGATCGATCAGGTTAAGCTGCGCTTGCCGCGGTTGGTCTGTGGATGGGTGACCATCTTTACATACCGAGACCCCTCCGTGTCTCGGAAAGCACGTTAGCCGTTGGTCCCGACTGTCATTCGTGGTTCTTTGACAGTCATTACGGGTAGTCAGAAGCCCGGAATTCTGACAACCAGTCTTACCAAGGGGTATCATATTACCCAGTAACTGGATTGTGGAGGTCAGATAGGCGGTCGCTCCATGTAAAATACTGGTATTCAGCTGCATCCGGTTAGACTGGAAACCGACCCCAACAACGCCTTACAAGTTAAATAAGTAAGAACAAATCTCCAATGTGGTAATGACAGTGACTAACGCGCAAGCGCGGCGTGATCTTATCACTTCACCCGATTCACGCCATTAAATGTCATGGGTCGCGTGAAGTGATCACTTCACGCGACCCATGACATTTAATGGCGTGAATCAGGTGAAGTGATCACTTCACGCGACCCATGACATTTAATGGCGTGAATCGGGTGAAGTGATAAGATCACGCCGCGCTTGCGCGTTAGTCACTGTCATTATTACATTGGAGATTTGTTCTTACTTATTTAACTTGTAAGGCGTCCCAACAATGTTGGGGTCGGCTTCCAGTCTAACTAGTAACTAGTTCTAGTGAAGTGATCACGCCACACAAAGTGGGGTTAAAGTCTAACCATGGTCCGTCACGCGTCAGCAAGGCACACCGTTAGCACTCAGTGACTTGACACACTAGGCTATCTCTTCTAATTGAATAGATTAGCGTTGTTAGTCTTTACTAGACTCGATCTACCATCGCTCAAACTAACAAACAATGTCAATGCGTATTTTCATTAGTCTAGCTGTCTTAAACGTGAATCCATTTTCGTAATTTTTTAGTTTGGTACTATGTTGTTATTAAAAAAATCATATTTTATTTTGGTCTATTGCTGATAAGTGTAACTATCATAGGAGTGGGAGAATCGTAGCGGTGGTTGGCTTTTTCTACTTTACCTAACTGATTTATAAATTAAACTTGAACATTAAAAGTTTTATACTGAAAAAATACGTTTTTGGACTTAACAGGTTTCTCCCAGACACCACAGATTTTATTTACTGTTAGTGCGTGACGCGCTCACGCCTCAGGCTATATTGACTAGTCAGTCTAGGAAAAAAATAAAAAAATAAAACATTAAGTTTCTGTGCTGCTATTTTATTTAAAACCCCCATGAAATAATAATGTTTTGACAACTAAAATACTAGCTTTGAAATTATATAAAATGTTCAATAGAATTAACATAAAAAATATTATTAAAATCTCGATTATGATTATAAATGTTTGCTTGGTCAATCCCTAGCATCAGTGGGATGACACTGACAGCTCACTCCACGCAAGTTTTCACGGTGAGATTTTTACAGAATCGACATGCTGTTCAAAAAAATATAAATGTCACGTGATCAACTTTGAACGTAAATATCTCGGAAAGGCGACACTATACGGGTTTTGGTCCTAATACGTTTTCTGTTTGCATTGATGTCACCTATCGATTAATACAGGTTTGCTGTGTGGCCGCCATTTTGAAAAAAAAAACAAAATGGCGGAACGGTTGCCACGGATCTTTAAACCCCTTTCTATCCACGATGATTTTATAACGTGCACGTATTTCCATATTTTTGATGGACGTGGACGTCCACGGTAATAAGGTGACGTTAGAAAATATAAAACGCGAACAATAAATAAAATTTCATTGAAAAAAATATGTATAAGTATAGAATTTGATTTCAAAATATTTTAACATTGTATAAATATTATAGTAAGTATAAATTCCATGCTAATGTATAGTGTCGTGTTATAACCCGTAGAAACACTGATTGTCTAAAATTATAGATTTATTGGCTTAAATATACAGTGTTGGTGAAACTAGAATATGGGAGATGCAACAAGTATTTTGAGGGATATCTGTAAATATATTTTTTGAGTTTTACTATTTTAATTTCCGACCGTCAAGCTTTGCATTTTCGCAAGAGCATTTGTGCTAAATCGTAGCATTTTCATTTTATTACGATTACATATCCGACATACCAAAGTAGTTGGTGCTTTAAAAAAGGTAATATTTACAATAAGAATTTATGTACAGACGCCAGCACATCAAGCTACCCGAAACTGTCAAATTTTCCCAATCAACTTTGAACCTTATGCTTTAGCGATAAAGTTGAAAATGTATTAAAGAAATTTGACAGATTGTAGTAGCTTGATGTGCTGGCGTCTGTACAGAATTATGCAATAAATATATCTTTATGCAGAATCCATTTTGAGACAAGATTAGCCCAGAAGAAATGGGTATAAAATAGCCTTTTTTCGTTTTTTCCAATATCATTCATTTTGATCAATGTTATACTTTTTCTCCAGCAATCAATTGTTATGTACTACATTTCTTTATTTTAAGTATATAATAAGTTATAATAATTTTCAGCCATACCTTCTCATTTCAAAAATCAAACTTGATGTCAACCTCGACCTTCCTCAATAAAAATTGTCTCTGCAAATCCTAGTCTCACGAACACAAACTACCCTAAAAGAGTACAAGTATACTTATTTACCGCTGATCCTAAGTTCGGCCAGTTCCTGCTCCTCATCCACCTCGTCTTCATCATCAGAACCGTGGACTGATGCGGCCGGGGTTGTACCTCCTGAAATGGCAATTGAGGAGTTAGTTTTTGTGAGGGGTAAGGTATGCCACTGTCAGTTGGAAAAAACCAGTATAATAGAATAGAATACTCTACCATATAAATTACAGATATAAATATAGAAACTTTTAAATGGGTCTTATCGCTAAGAGCGATCTTTTTATGACAACCTTTGGATGGATTAAAAAGGAGAAGGACAGACAAATACTGTAGGTAGTCTGTGGTGTACAATTTACACAATACGATAAATACATACATAAGGTATATTATACTAATCTAATATGCTACTCTTATTCTATCGAAACTGAGTACTACGCTAGGGCCATCTCAAGGTCAAAGTATTATCACTTCTGTACGGCCTATTGTTTTTTTTATTTTTCTTTTTTTATTGCCGAATGGGCCCGCTCTTGACCTCGATCAAGCCTGATGGAAAGCGATGGATGAGGTCTATGACGGAACGAGCGTGCCCAGAAGATACCTAAGGCACTGGAACTCCCACGCATCGACGAAACACAGATTAAAATTGATCCAGCCGTTTTGAGCGTGAAGAAGTAACAAACATATAAACACACACACACACATTCACAAACTTTCGCCTTTATAATATTATTGTGATAGATTAGCAATATCCTTCAAAATGATTCAGATAATAGTTTGTTACGCAATTAGGTTGCTGTTTTTGAAGTGAAAATTTCTTTAGGCGTAGTTTGCACTCTTTCTGAACAGTGAACGAAACTGAACCGTCACGCTCGGGTCGGTGACGCTGAATCGGGTGTACTCGGCTTCAGTCGGTCGGTGACGTTGAATCGCGGATACTCGGCGCTAAATCGGGTATATTCGGCTCGAGTCGTAAGTTTTCACTTTTGTCGTGTAGTTATAAGCACACATCGTTATTTTTTGTTATACCGTTGGTAATTGAGAAGTCCCAATTCTTTCATAAATCCAAAGACAACTTGACGTTTCCGGCACCATACAAAATTAACAAAAACGGTGCGCTAACTCAAGTGTCTACCTGTGCATAAATTCACAAAAATCCTAGTGTAGACAAAAAAAAAAAACACGTGCCGAATTTTCTAGTATTGCCATAACAAAATCGTGCCGAATACTCTAAAATTGCCAGTACAAAAAAAAACTAAAACTACCACAAAAACTTTTGTTTTGTGAAAAACCTTTCTAATGTCCCGCCGAACTGTGACCAAAAACCAGATCGTGATAAACCAAGATTCAGGGCTGCCATAGTTTCCATTTTCCCCGGATTCATTGTTGTTATTTTTATGCTGGCAACCACCACCACGCCATCTGTCAACATCGGTTATACTATTTTAGGCGCTATCGCTTTGAAATAAGGATAGTAATCGTGTGTCCTTATTTCAAAGGTATAACGCATAATAGTTATTGACAGATGACGTTTAGAGTTGCAAGTGCAAAAATAACTAACGACTGCATAACAATTTATAATAAGTAACGAAATCCAGTTTTTTTTTTATTTTATTAATATTATAGGTTTGCACTGGGTACACCTGTCGAATCACAGACAATAAATATCCACCTTATACACGTTGAAATAAAGTTGTAATTAATTAAACCAACCACACATCCGGTATCAAAGCACGCAGAGACACGCAAGTAAGTTTAGTTAATTCCGACTTTCTTTCAACGTTCGCAAGGATGACATTTTCTTGCTAGTTTACTGCACTTCGATAAACGTTTGCTGGCCCATAATATTTATACTTTGTGTCAAGAAAAATAGAAGAATTTCCAATAAAAATACTAATATATACGAAAAAAAACTTCTCAAGAAGTTATTTATTTCAAAATAAAGGTAAGTACAGCATAATCAGCCTATAACGTTCCCACTGCTGGGACACGGGCCTCCTCTATGTGACAGGGAAAGTGGGCCGTAATTCACCACGCGGGCCCAGTGCGGGTTGTTAGATGTCGCATGTCCTCGAATTTTTGGTTCTAGGACATGCCGGTTTTCTCACGATGAAATAAATTACATAAAGTAAACCTTTTGCCTGGATTGGAACCCAAGACCTACAAAGGTAAGTGCTCACACAAAAAATCCCAAAAATGATCAAAGGCAGCCCTGAATTAAAACCTAACCTAATTGTCCACTCCGTCAGCACAATCCTGCAACTTCGCGATCAGCTGATCGATCTGCTCCGCCACTGCCTCATTCAAAGGCTCCAAAAAGTTCTCGTTCGGCGTTCGGTAATGTTCGTGCTCCGATTCGGTAAAGTTCGGCTTTTCGAAGCTGATTTCGAGGCTCGGGTCGCCGCCATCGTCGGTAATATCGAGGATTTCCAGAGATTTTTGTAAGTTGATTAAATTTTTCTTTTTAACGTCTATATTGTTTTCGCATGACGTTTGATTTTGTTCGTCCTTCGTTTCTTTTTCGGCTGAGGCTTGGCGTTCGCGACGTACTGGTGGTGTTTAAGATATATTTTTTTTATATTCTAGCATAGATAAATAATATTTTATGATCGCGCCTGCTATGAACCTTGTCCTTTAAAATATGGAATATATAAATAACTTCGATACAATTATGGTCCCTGGTCCTTAACGCGGAATGGCATCGTCAATATTCACATTTATAAAGCTACAAATGTTTCTATACTTACTAGAATGTGTGGGACTGGGCGGCTCGGAGATCGGTCGCGGGTAGTTAAACCTCTTGCCGAGTTCTTGGTCCATGTGATCCACGTAGTCTGGGTACACAATCTTTAGGGCTTCGGCGCGCGCTTGGCGGTAATACTGTGGGGATGAAGTTGACAGTTGGTTTAATAATCACCATAATCACCGTTATAATCTGCGTTCGCGATTCATTAGCCAAAAATGTAAACAAATATGAATTAATGGAAAAATAACTTTAATTCCTACACAATAAAGTTCAGTTTACAATACAATTACAAACATTTTTATAACTTTTTCAATAGTGCTAGTCACTCTGAAATCAACTTAGTTGTCATTGAAATAAAGTTGATATTTGTTTAACTTGAAATATGGTAGGTCTGCAGCACTGCACGCTTTTACAATAGTTGCTAGTCTTTCTATATGCAAATAACAACACAATGCCACCCATCTATGTTTAGCAGTGGAACTTTAGCATAAGCATAATCAGACTATAAGGTTCCCACTGCTGGGATACAGGCCTCCTCTCTGTGAGAGGGAGCGGGTCTGAGTGGAAGTTTACCAAGACAACACACGGTTATTGAAAAAACACCTAAGTACAACCTCTTAAGAGGTCATTGTACTTTAAATAAATCAGATGTTCCCCACATTTATGTTCGCATAACTCGTCAAAATGTAGGGAACAGCTGATTTTTTTTCGCAATTTCATGTTTGGTGCCATAGTAAAAGTTGTTCATAATGATGAGTACAATGACCTCTTAAGATTTTGTTGGTGTTTTTCCAATAAACCTGTATAATAATGATGATAATCAACTTCATCATCTGCCTAGCCTTTTCCCAACTATGTTAGAGTCGGCTTCCAGTCTAACCGGATGCAGCTGAATACCAGTATTTTACATGGAGCGACTGCCTATCTGACATCCACAACCCAGTTACTGGGTAATACGATACGCCTTGGTAAGACTGGTTGTCAGACTTTCGGGCTTCTGACTACCCGTAACGACTGTCAAAGATCGACGAATCATAAATAGAACTCTAGTAATAATACTTACAATGCCCAAATTCCTCCAGTCTAGAAGATCTGACAATCGTTCAGTTCTGTTCCTCTGAATAATACGCTGGCGCCGTGAGAGTCTGTAAAATGAGTTAAATAAAACGTTTTAATATACTTGTATTTGTGGTAAACATCCCGCAGAGAAGGAACAAAAAACACAGGGGGAAAATAGATATGCGTGACATCCACACAAAACGGCCATCGCTCAGCATAATGCTAAGACCCTATGCGAGACTGAGCCCCAGCGCTGGTTTTCGGCGATAGCCGACCAAGTTTTTGAAGTGAATACTTCTTTAGGCACGTTGGGCATTTTTTGAGATGGGAAATAACCATTGCATTCGCGGCACTGTTACCGTAACCGACACCGCTTCGGATGTGTTCGGCTGTCAGAAAACAGAATACTTTGCCATCACTCACTGACATATCGGAAATACATACAAACCAATACATAAAACCGAGTACATCCCGAGGACAGCCGAACACATCCGAATGTTGCGCGGTGTCGGTAACAGTGTCGCGAGTTCAATGGTTTTTTCCCATCTCAAAAATGCCCAATGCGATTAAAGAAGTTTTCATTTCAAAAACAACATCTGGTGGCCTACCATAATCTAATTAAAAACGATTCAAAAACAAGACATTTCAGTTTAGGTTCCTAAACTGCATCGCTTGAGCTGCTCTATGGACGTCATGGTACCAAACAAGAATGAACTTGCGACTCAGTTTGGGACAATCGCTGTCAGTCGATGGCACGGCCTAAACTGAATCGTTAAACTGACGCACAGTGGGCCCATACTGAAAATTAGTGGACTTAGGCAACAAAGTTCCAATATCGATGCGATTTTTTTTTATATGACGTGTTATGATATTCCTGACAACTTTTATTCTTATAACATTTCTTCTAAAGTTGATAGTTTGTCTTGAAAAAAATTAATTAGATTATTTTGTATGGAGCGAATCACGTTTAATTTTTTTTCTTCAATTGTACTAATATGTTGGGTGTGTGGCGTGAGTATATGATAGCTAGGGTCATTCTCTATCCACGAAAAAAAAAACAGCGCCGGCCATCTGCGGCAGCGCGAGTAATCATTCGGTAAAAAAAAAATGTTATGTAAGATTTTTTTTTGCCATTTAAAATAAATTCAAAGTAAATTTTTTGTGTCATTAGGCTAATTCACCTTCTCTTTATTAAATATATAGTTTTAACAGCGCATAGGTACTTATAACTAATTATTCTGGTAGAAATTTAGTAATTATTGCTATGTTATCGGTAGCACCTGCATTGTGATTGATGACTCATTTGTTATTGCGCTCGGCTAAGCGCATAACTAATGAGTCATCGAAAAATGCTCGTCTCTGATTGGCTGAATAATTTTCACTCACTGATAACAGTGTCCACTACTTGAGTAATTAACACTGTCTATAAATATAAAGACATTCATTAAGTCCATCTAGTTTCGCTCTTGTCGCTTATTTGTGAACACAGTGAAATACTTTTATTTTTATATTTACATTAGAACTATGGCTGGATTTTGTACCAACCTAGATTTTTTTGTGAAATTAAGAAGTGGCGGTGATCTGAAAAATCATATGTTTCTATATGAAAGTATCATTTCTGTCTTGACTACCGAAGTTTCTGAAGAAGACAAGAACCGAATCAAGGAGTTCTGTCGACTTTTTTGTGTAAATCTAAATAAAAAGTGGATAGAGTCAAGTAGAAACCAAAAAACTTTTATGAATCGTGTAAGTAATCGCAAGTGGTTCGAAAAAAACATCAACTGGCCTGTTTGTGACAGTGTTGACCTGAGAAGTGAGATGGGCTTTTCGGACGCAGTCTTATCTGAACCTGTGGATATAGATTCCCATGTTCCTACTCTTGCAGTATGTACTGCGGAAGCGGGAACATCTACAGAAAAGGAGCACAGAAAACCATTCGAAGAGTTAAGTAAGAAGCAAAAAAAAAGACGTTCTACTTCCATAGTAGAAGAAAATTCCGAAGAAGAGTTGCAGACCTGGTACATAACAAAATTGAAAGACAACGGCAAAACGAATCTGGCAAAAGTGATCGAATACCTTTCCAGTAATCCAGATGCCCTATCCGAAGTAGACGAGCGACTATTCAAAAAGCAGAGCTTAAGTACTGTCTCTGAAGATAACTGTTTAGCTCTTTATACATCACTTGCGCTCTCGAAATGGAAGTACTTAGCTCTTCGACAATTTCTGAAAGAAGAAAACTGTGCTGCCTTTCCATCTTATCCAAAGCTTGTAAATGCCAAGAAAAGATGTTACCCACCACAAGAGAGTATGGAGATTACCGAAAAAGGAGCTCAAATTAAATTGCAAGCGCTATTGGACCACACTGTGGAAAGGATTTTACTAGGTATTAGTAATTCTGTTGATAGGTCTCAAAATAAAGAACTCAAGTTGACCTGGAAATGGGGACTTGATGGTTCTTCGTCGCAGAGCAATTATAAACAGAAAACGTCTACAGAGTTCGATGATTCATCAGTAGTCATGATAAGCATCGTCCCTCTTCGGCTAGTGTCTACTAGCCCATCTTCTGGGAATGAAAATATAGTTTGGGAGAACCCCACACCTTGCTCAACTCTGTACTGTCGACCGGTGAAGTTCACTTTCACTTCGGAGACAGCTGATTTTATAATGTCTGAAGAGTCTGAGATGAAAAAACAAATTGATGAACGAATATCTACACAGTGTGGAAATATTATTGTATCACATGAATTGCATATGACCATGATTGATGGAAAAGTGGCCAATATTATTGCTGAAGTACCATCATATGCAACGTGTCCTATTTGCTTGGCAAAACCGAGCGAGATGAATAATTTAGACGCTTTGACTTCCAAACCACTTCGTGAAGAAATTTACAAACAAGGAATTTCTTCACTGCATATGAAGATTCGGTGTATGGAATGTCTTCTCCATATATCTTATAATCTGGATTTTCAACGATGGACTGCTCGAGGCGAACATAAGGCTTTGAAACAAGCTAAAAAAAATACCACGCAACAAGAGTTTCGTGAGCAAACTGGAATGCTGATTGATATAGTCAAACAGGTATGTATTTAATTTTGGCTCTTTTTATGTTGTTTGTGTATTATATCTCTATGTATTGTATATTACAGTATTGTTTTCCCATTTTAGGGTTTTGGAACTACAAATGACGGGAATACTGCGAGGCGCTTTTTCCAAGATTACAAAAGATCATCCAGAATAACGGGAATTGACGAAAATCTGATTTTCAGATTTTCCGTTATTCTACAAGCCATATCATCAGGCAAAAACATTGACTGTGAAAAATTTAGAAGATACTGCAGAGAAACAGCTGATGTGTACGTGCAACACTATTCGTGGTACTACATGCCAGTTAGTGTACATAAACTTCTAATGCACGGTGCAGACATCTGTAACCACTTTGGTGTTTTGCCAATCGGTAAGTAAAAAATAAATATAGTTTGATGTATTATTTGACTCAATTGCGTTTTGAAATTAAAATGTATGTACTTATTCGTTTTAGGTATCTTATCTGAAGAAGCTTCGGAAGCCCGTAATAAGGACTTCAGAAACGTCAGGGAGTGGCACACTCGGAAAACGGGGAGAATAGCAACAAACGAAGACATCCTCCATGGACTTCTAATAAGCTCTGATCCCCACATATCCTACATAAGGCCTAAAATATTGAAACAGGGTCATAATGAGTTGTTGCCTGAAGCAATTCAGTTGTTACAGACTACTGAGCCTCCCTGTGACAGTGAGATTATGGAGGAAGAAGAATGCCTCATAGCAGAGTCCGAAAATTTGCCGGACCCACTAGCACTTCTGGAACAAGAAATAATGTGATCCGGCTCTAGATTATCCTCACAAAAGCCCATCAGGGCTAGGTATATGACAAACAGCCCTTTTCAGGGCTACAATTACTTCACAGTTTCATACGCTTGATTATGTAGATAATTATCAACGACTTGCCCGTACAAATTTCAAATTTAAATTATTTCACCTATCATTAACAAAATTAGTATAACCTGAAACTTATTACGATATTTATTCAACAATAGATAACGTGCAGTTAAAAAAATAACACAGCCAATCAGAGACAAGCATTTTTCGACGACTCATTAGTTATACGCTTAGACGAGCGCAATAACAAATGAGTCATCAATCACAATGCAGGTGCTACCGATAACATAGCAATAATTACTAAATTTCTACCAGAATAATTAGTTATAAGTACCTATGCGCTGTTAAAACTATATATTTAATAAAGAAAAGGTGAATTAGCCTAATGACACAAAAAATTTACTTTGAATTTATTTTAAATGGCAAAAAAAAATCTTACAAAACATTTTTTTTTACCGAATGATTACTCGCGCTGCCGCAGATGGCCGGCGCTGTTTTTTTTTTCGTGGATAGAGAATGACCCTAGCTATCATATACTCACGCCACACACCCAACATATTAGTACAATTGAAGAAAAAAAATTAAACGTGATTCGCTCCATACAAAATAATCTAATTAATTTTTTTCAAGACAAACTATCAACTTTAGAAGAAATGTTATAAGAATAAAAGTTGTCAGGAATATCATAACACGTCATATAAAAAAAAATCGCATCGATATTGGAACTTTGTTGCCTAAGTCCACTAATTTTCAGTATGGGCCCACTGTGTGACGTCATGGTACGAATTAGAAGAACAGTTCAGTTTAGGTCCTAAAATGGATCGCGTTAAGAGCTTGTGGCAGTGGCGAAGGTGCCATACAACTCGATTCCCACCGGCTTCCCTTCAGAACATAACCACTCTATAGTTAATTCATCATTGAAATTTTCTTTTGGTATTTTTTTTTTGCTCCGGCCTACCTCTGTCATAAATTCACCCTTCGCCACTGGCTTGTGGTAGGCCTCTTGACGTCACAACTGTGCCAAAATAGGTTTAATTAAATCTGACTACTGCATAAATATTACTGTTACTTACTTGGTAAAATCGTACATATACTGCGCTAGTTGCTGCACGGAACCCTCGAGCGAGATGTATCGGCGATCCACCACATAGATACCGTACGACATGGGATCCGCTATGTGTTCCTGCATGAAGCAGCCGAAACCTAGAACGACGATATTAGTGTCAGAAAATACTCATACATCATCATCATCTGCCTAGCCTTTTCCCAACTATCTTGGTGTCGGCTTCCAGTCTAACCAGATGCAACTGAATACCAGTATTTTACATGGAGCGACTGCCTATCTGACCTCCACAACCCAGCTAGGTACTGGGTAATAGGATACCCCTTGGTAAGACTGGAAAATACTCATAAATTATGCCGAATATCAGGTAGCTAAAGGCAATCAATGATAGCGATTTTACCATATGTACTATCGCCGACACTCCGGCCTGACCACCACTAAATTCATTTTTGCTTGCACTCAAAAAATAGAAACACTAACCCCGCGCCAAGGTTAAATAGTTCGTCCGTAAAATTCACAAAAGGAGTAATAGTGAATCGTGATACGTCACTAAGCTGCGCACTGCAGGTTGCAACTGAATGCATTATTGCTTTCCTATTAGGCGAAAACTTCAAGGCCGTGGCTTGGCGCCGCTGCAGGATTTCAGCGAAAAAAATTTTATGTGATCAGGCGGAAAAGGCCGCGATGGTACAGACGCCAAGCACATCAAGCTACTATAATCTGTCAAATGTATTTAATAGATTTTCAACTTTATCGCTAAAGTATAAGGTTCAAAGTTGATTGGGAAAATTTGACAGTTTTGGGTAGCTTGATGTGCTGGCGTCTGTGCTTATACATATTACCCCTAATTAAACACGCATAATCCACTATCGCTATATTTGTTTAAAAAACAGCGAAGGAAAACATCGTGAGGAAACCGGCACGTCCTGGAACCAAAAATTCGAAGATATGTGACATCTACCAACCCGCACTGGACCCGCGTGTTGGATTACGGCCCACTCCCTCTCACCGAGAGGAGGCCTGTGTCCCAGCAGTGGGAACATTATAGGCTGATTATTATTTGTTTATTTGGGTCTCTGGGCAACCTTTAGGAATTTACTACCTGTCATGTAACAGTTTGTCGCTAATCACCGCCTTTTATCAGCAGCTGAAAATCAGCGTCAGATGATACACCTTGTGTTGTCATCTGACATTATGCTGAGCTGAGGCTCTTTTGGCATTATAATCTTTGTTTTCTGTTTTTATAGTTTTAAGGTGTATTTATTTCGCTGTAATGCCAATAAACGCATTTTTCTTTCTTTATCGACGTGTCGCCACTCACCTGAGAGGTTGGTGGTGACGCTGGGGATGCCCATGACGGTGCACTCGGCGGGGGTGTAGCCCCACGGCTCGTAGTACGACGGGAACACGCCCAGGTGGCAGCCGCGCACGAACTCCTCGTAGTCCAGCCCGAACAGCGGGTTGGTGGACGTCAGGAATTCTGGGTGGAATATTACCTGGAAAAACAAATATATCATTAATACTGCATCCGCGTTTTATTTGCCAAAAATGTAAACAAATATGAGTTTATGGAAAAATTACTTTAATGCCTACACAATAAAGTCCAGTTTACGCTACAACTTCAAACATTTTTATAACTTTTCAATAGTCACTCTGAAATCAACTTAATTACCGTTAAAATAAAGTTGATATTTGTTTAACTTGAAATAACATCAATTTGAAACGTAGACTTTATATAACATGCAAAACATCACGCCTGTTTTCTTCTAAGGGTTAGACAGAAGTGTATTTATACACGCACATTTCACCAGTTATATTCTCTAAGTCCCATGTAGTAGGGGGCGAGCCTATAATAGTGAAAATGGCGGGCGTTTTGGAGGACTGTCTTATGTAATTTTTCCGTTCGGAAAGAGCTGATTCTCAGCCTAATTTGAATAAATGACTATTGATTTTGCTTTTGCTATCAACCGGGCACACATTCAGACTTCGGGTGGAACCGGGAACCTATCTATATAAATAAAAATCAATGTTTGTATGTTTGTCCTCTATGCGTTCCGAAACCATTAGTCAGATAGTGATGAAACTTTGGTAGGGTGTTCGGGGGCCGCCCGTGAGGGTTCCTAATTATTAAAACGGGAAAAAATAACAAAAAAAAATCTGAAGCGGTACGAGGTTCGCGATCAGCTAGAAATCTATATAAATAAAACATAGTCGGGTTAGTTACACCATTTATAACCCAAGAACGATCGGACCGATTTTTATGATATTTGATTTGTTGGATTTGTCTCCGCCCCGAATAAAATAATAACTATTAAAATACGGGAAAAATTCTATAAAAAAAATTTATGAAGAAACACAACATTTATTGATTCTGAGCCGTTACAAAGTTCGCCGGGTCAGCTAGTTTAGACTAAAAATAGGGAATGAAACTAGAAACAAGATACCACGAAAATGACTCACCTTAACTTTATCATTGACTGTGTTAAAAAGTTCACATCTTCTAATGGAATTCAACACGGGATCGCTCCAGTCATCAACCTGTAGAAAAGAAAAAAAAATAATCATAAACAAAAAAAAACGTGTGGGGTCGGGGGACTCGTCAGGAACGAAGTTCAAAATGAAACTCCAAGATGGCAGCTGCGAAAACTTTAAAATTATGTTTTTTTTTTTGCAATGGCTATCTTGTATTTTCATTTTGACCTCACTATCGGCTTTAGCAGCCTCAAAAATCATGAAAACATCCATGATGAAAAAATTGAACATTTTCGCAGCCGCCATCTCATCTCTCTCTCTCTCCTCATCATCTGCCTAGCCTTTTCCCAACTATGTTGGGGTCGGCTTCCAGTCTAACCGGATGCAGCTGAATACCAGTATTTTACATGGAGCGACTGCCTATCTGACCTCCACAACCCAGTTACTGGGAAATACGATACCCCTTGGTAAGACTGGTTGTCAGACTTTCGGGCTTCTGACTACCCGTAACGACTGTCAAAGATCCACGAATGACAGCCGAGACCAACGGCTTAACGTGCTTTCCGAGGCACGGAGGAGTCTCAGTATGTAAAGATGGTCACCCATCCACAGACCAACCGCGGCAAGCGTAGCTTAACCTGATCGATCGACCTGTGCGGCTGTTATTATTTAGCCACGGACCCCTCTCTCTCTCCTATTATTTTAATAAAAAATCGCATAACTTTTTTCTTTAATATTTCTACCAGTTTGCTGCTACCGTGAGCTGCGTTAGAGAACTTCCAAAAAACATTTATTTTGGACTAAACACTTCCATTTTATAAACCCACCAAACTACGTCACAGTTTTTCGGCAGGATTAACTTGAATGCTCTTCTTAATGGTTCAAAACTAAATAAATCATAAATTACTCATTCATTCTATCGTTCAGTTAAGAATTAATGACAACTCGTAAGAGTGGTTTTGCACTACATCCGATCCGAATCCGAATTAAAGATCCGACTTCAATCCGAATTGGGAATGTTCTAAATTTAGACGGATAGAGTTCGGATTTAGTGCGCAACCCCTCATACAAATAGGACTATGGTCACTTCGGACCGGCATTTCTCTGAATCGGATCGAATGTAGTGCAGAACCTCTCTAATACTTTGTCTGACCCGGGAATCGAACAAAATACTCCATGCTCAGATTATGTGCGAAACGATTATTATTACATACATAATCAGCGTATAATGTTCCCACTGCCGGGACACAGGCCTTCTCTCAGTGAGAGGGAGTGGGCCGTAATCCACCACGCGGGCCCAGTGCGTGTTGGCAGATGTCACAGGTCTTCAAATTTTTGGTTCTAGGACATGCCGGTTTTCTCACGATGTTTTCCTTCACCGTTTTGAGAGCAGTGGTGATGAAATAATTTACACAAAGTAAAGCGCCTGTCTGGATTCGAACCTACGACCTACAACTCGTAAGTAGCAGCCGTCACTACTTGCCCACCACTGCTCTCGATTGTTATTAATTTTAATATTATTGGAATTTGAACTGCGTGCCTTTGTGCTAGGCTCACTGTAAATAATAATAATAATAATAATATCCCCATCGCCGTATCTCTACGTTGACGTCGTGGTGGGGCTTGCGCGCTCCGAACTCTGGGCCTGTGCCGGGAGAGTTTACTCTCCGGAATGGGTCTAAGGTGAGGAGCCAGACCAAGAGAGATACAGAAACCCGCAGGGCAGCATGTGGCGAGCTGTTGGGCAGTAGCGACCCCACGGACCCTATCTCCCGGGAGATGTCTTGTTCCTCACCTCTGGCTTGCCTTTATTGGCCGGCTGGAGTGAAAAATGACGAGGAACAGAGCTCCCACCTCATTCTTGCCTTTATTGGCCGGCTTGAGTGGAGATTCGCAAGAGCAAATGTGCTCGGAGGAAGGAAGTATTCCAGTAAGATGCTGGTAGGGATCTTGACCGTACTTCCGGGATTGTCCTGATAGCCGTGGAATACCTCTCCACTCCTCATAAGCACCTCAGGACATGTTGCCCCCTTGTCGCTACGTCACTATGTGCTAGCGACCGTTTCCGGGGGCCCATTATTGAGTGTGCAAGTCACCCCCTGCCATTTTTTCCGTGTATAAATAAAACATTGATCAGGCAGGGGTCATAGTTCTTCCATAGTTCTTAGTAACCAGTCCACTTCAGCCACCCAAACCCATAGTCCAACTTTTTATTTTTTCCTATCCTACAATAGTCCTACACCAACCGGGGGTTATCCTTGGGTGCACTTGCATAGTGCATACAGGGATAATCGTCGGACGGTGCCGCATTTCATTAAAATTTCCTAAGGGGCCTCTGCGAGTTGGCTTCGGCCCCTCGTACGCCTTCCAAAGGACCGGGACCCCATGGTCCTGAGATATGTAAAATCATAAAAAAAAAAAAAATAATAATAATAATTATGATAATTTTTTTTTATATTTTTGAATGTTTTTATATATTTTTTTATATTCTAATATTTAAAAATATAAATTATATGTATATAGACGAATAAAGGAAATATAATAATAATAATATTCCACAACTATCACACAACGCCATCTAGTCCCAAGCTAAGCAGAGCTTGTGTTATGGGTACTAGACAACTGATAAACATACTTATATATTTCTAAATACATACATATTATAGATAAATTACAACCATGGAACTGGTACAAGCAAATATATTGAAAAGTGTTTGTACTTACAACATTATGAGTGGTGATGGGAGGAAGTCCGTCTCTCTGTAGACTGTAAATACACCTCTTTAGACGCACCGTCTCTTCTTTTAGCATGAGGTCGGACGTCTCAGGTAGGTGGCCACTGTAAAAGAAAATATTTTGTTAAATGTAATATTTTTGCTATAGGCTGACCGCTCTGAGACGTTGCCTGAGGTATCGGCGCGGTGCGGGAGGGGTGTGGTGACGTGATGCGAGATCTCAGTGATCCGTCAACTTGTGACAACTATCACCCCTCCCGCACCGCGCAGCTACCTCAGGCAACGTCTCAGTTAAGCGGTCGGCCTATATAGAGTAATTAAAAATAAGTGGCAACATATACGTTATATACAGGGTTATTTTTCAAAAACCAGTCAAATTTAAGGGTGCGGTACAGACCATCAAACTGAACAACTTTCTCCATGGGACCAACATCGTAATCGCGAATAAAAATTCAGCCGTCCCACACGTTTAGGTCGAGTAGGTATTGAAGTTTTCTATGGGACAGTTGATACATTTTTCGCGATTACGATAGTGGTCTCATGGAGAAAGTTGTTCAGTTTTATAGTCTGCACCACACCCTTAAATTTGGCTGGTCTTTGAAAAATAACCCTGTATACGTCATCCAAAAAGCAGTCACGCTCAAATGGGAATGGGCCGGATACGTTTGCCGCATGTCGGATAGATAGGATTTCACGCGGACGAAGTCGCGGGCAGCAGCTAGCCAGCAATAAAATCGTAGTATCAATTAATTTGCAACTTCGTGGCCGTCCACAAAATGTACTGAAAACAGATATCACAATAACGCATCCGATATTGTCGACCGATAATAACGCGCCTGTGTGGGAGAGCCTTTATCCAGCAGTTGGTTCTAATTTCAGCTTCAGTGGGGGCTTGTGGCTAAGTAATAACAGCCGCACGGTCGATCCAAGGTTAAGCTACGCTTGCCGCGGTTGGTCCGTGGATGGGTGACCATCTTTACATATCAAGACCCTCCGTACCTCGGAAAGCACGTTAAACCGTTGGTATCGGCTGTCATTCATAGATCTTTGGCAGTCGTTACGGGTAGGTAGAAGCCAGAAAGTCTGACGACCAGTCTTACCAAGGGGTATCGTATTACCCAGTAACTGGGTTGTGGAGGTCAGATAGGTAGTCGCTTCATGTAAAATACTGGTATTCAGCTGCATCTAATTAGACTGGAAGCCGACCCCAACATAGTTGGGAACACTCCGGGAATGCCGACAGAAGTGAAAACAAAACACAAACAGAATACTTTGCCATCACTCACTGACATATCGGATATACATTAAAACCGAGTACATCCCGAGGACAGCCGAACACATCCGAAGCGGTGTCGGTTACGGTAACAGTGGCGCGAATTCAATGGTTTTTTCCCATGTCAAAAAATGCATAATTCTCATAATTTCAGCAGCTGGCTATACTCGGGCCTCACTCACCTCAGACAGATGTCGTACATTCTCCTGCCTATCTTCTGCTGTATATCATTGATGGTGTCTCTCAACGCTTTGGTGACGGCATGGCCGCGAAGGCTCTCCACATTGAAGTTGTTCGTCTTGGCGGGGAATATCAAGAAGGCTACTACTGTCGTGTCGGAGCCTGAAGACTGGAATGAAAAGAAGGGATTTTGGCTATTTTTTTGGGCTAAATATTAATGCTTACGGCTAGGAGTAAATAAATAAAGATTTCTGAAGAAAAATTACGTCGAAACAGGGATGACGACTAACTTTTTTTTCTTCGTCTATCAGGTAGATTATTAAAAAGTATTGGGCACGTATTTTTTCTTTTTTCACAGAAGCAAAACATTACAGAGATATATTGATTTGAAATGTCGCGTGACGTCACGTGTTGGTACAATTTTTACCTACACGTGACGTCACGAGCCCCCACTCCCAAACTTTGACACGCTTTATCTTTGTAATTTTTGGGTTGAACGACAAGAAAAAATAGGTGTCCATTATTTTTTGATAATCTAATGACGGAGTAAATAGAATTTCGTTTACTTTACCCCGTCTTCATCCCTATTGGGCTATTCGTTACGAAGAATAAACCAAGGATTACACAAACAAATAGGTACTGGCGCCTATTCCCTTGTTCACAAACTAAACTAAATTTAAGTTCAGTGCATCTTTTTCTTTCTATTTCATTTAAAAAAAGACAGAAGATAAATATTAGTTTAGTCCTGTCAAATTAAGATACTCCCATAGACAAGTTTAGACGTCATTTTATAAAATTGGCTACTAAAAATAAGTCAATTTACGTCAGGCGCTGACCAATTTGACAGGACTAAACCAGACCAGAAAACCCAAATCAACTGCAATGTTATAATTACTATACAGGAGCCTGTTTTTAAGCAACAAGATCTTCCACCTAAAACTTATCTACCATATTGACTAGGTATTCATTTAGTTGACGCTAGTCGGCCGTATGCACGCACATAAGTCTGGCCCAATCAATCAACTCAGCCTATCGCAGTCCACAGCTGGACATAGGCCTCCCCCAGACTGCGCCACAACACCCTGTCTCTGCCTCCGCATCCAGTCTACCCAAGCCACCTTCTTTAGGTGGTCCGTCCATCTAGCTGGGGGGCGTCCCACACTACGCTCGCCGATACGCGGTCTCCACTCCAGGACTCGTCTGCTCCACCGGCCATCGGTCCTTCGACAGACATGGCCAGTTAGCCAGCCCACTATCACTTCAGTTTGCTTACTCTGCAAGTCTGCAGAGAACTCTGCAGGCCTTAACATGATCAGAGGGGCAATTCTCGTAATTTTAAGAACGTTCACAGTCTGATCTCAGTCTCAATCTGTCAAAAAATACCTCTAATTGCCCTAGATTTTGACAAGTTTTGACATTTGTTCGTCGCCGACATGACACTGCGACTTGGTTTTGGAGCGTTTTAAATTACGAGAAGTGACCTTCTGGACTTTTTTTTTTTTTGAATGGGAAATCATCTAATGACTCCTCCCGCTCTGGGTGGAGCGGAAGGGAGTGTCAGACTCTTACTGACTAAAACCCACCCGTGTACCTTCCTTAGCTCTTTATGTTCCGGGGCAGCGGTAACTCTTTCGGACGATCCCGCTTTCTGGTCTAAGTCGAATATAATAGACGATAATATTTACCTTCAAATAATGGTTCAATCTCGCTAACGCTTCAATGAATATGTCGGCTCCCTTGTTACCAAACTCGTAACGACCAGCGATGAAGAAATATAGCGTCTTGTCTAGATCAAAGTTGAAGTGGCTGGAAGAAAAAAATCGGTTAAGTTTGTTTTACTATATATAGTGCCATCCACGAAGACGCGCCCCACTCTTCTTACTAATCGCTAGTGGTTATCGCTAGTTAATTCCGCTAGTGTTTTAGTTTTTTGATACACACTAATAAGTAATTACTGTGTATCGACAAAACTAAAACACTAGCGGTATGTTGCACACTTGTACTGTAAGCGATTAGGAAGAAGAGTGGGGCGCGTCTTCGTAGATGGCGCTAGCTGTACATGTACTAACCTGAGATAATTAAATTTAAAAACCAAATTTTTTTTTTTTTTTTAATGCACACTATAATGCCCTCTTGCACGGTTTGTACAGACGCCAGCACATCAAGCCACCCGAAACTATCAAATTTTCCCAATCAACTTTTGCACCTTGTGCTTTAGGGATAAAGTTGAAAATCCATTAAAGAAATTTGACAGATTGCAGTAGCTTGATGAGCTGGCGTCTGTAGGTACCACTAATCACTAAATGAGTTTAGCTCTAAACATAAATTGCTTCGTCTGATATTTCCAGTTACTCTGCTTGTTATCCATTTTTCAAGTACTTCCTGGCATCGGATTGAGCTGAGTATCAATCTATTTGCATACCTATAAAGTACTTGCATTTTTTTCTTACCCATAAAAATGTCCTCTCGAGAACTCATTGATCTTGTCCTTGGCGAGCGCGTGGAGGTTCTGGAACTCGTGCAGCGCGGAGAACTTCTTTACGTTCAGCCCGTTTGGAGTTATGATGTCTGCCTTGCGTTTGAGGAGATGTTCGGCTTCGTATCCTGGGTAGAAACAGAAATTAATATATTGAGGTGCCACTAGTCGATATTTTTTCCATACAAATTTCGGGATGGTATTACTCCACTGTTTGACATTGTGCATCCAAAGTTAAACATGATATCGTTTTGTCTTATTATTAATTATGTTTGTACGGAAACAGATTAATAAAATAAAAAGCCATTAAAAAGTTATGAGCCAACAATTATACGGTTTTCTTGCTAATTTTAACGTAACTTTGGGTGTAAATAAGTAATAATAGAAGTGTAAAATCTTCAAAACAAAGTCGGTACCGACAAAGCTCAATTATCGAAGTGTTCAATAACCTTTATTTTTAATTTATTTATGTAGTGGTTTTTTTATAAAACTCGATTATCCAAAGGACTATTCGTATTCTTTTTACGCGCGTTTTAATTCGGAACGGTGTTTGTGTGCGTGCGAACTAGACGTTGTGCGTGTAGACTAGCGTCTAACTGCTCATCACTGATACTATCTCTGTCGGACACGATGCCAGGTGAGACAGCGTGCTTTTTGGCCATGACCACCAGTGAGCTCGAGCTCGCGACTAGTTCCACCTTAAAGCAAGGTTCCTCTTCTTCATTTCGTGTCGATGGTACTCTTCTTCGTTGTTTTTAAATCGTTTGAGACCAGTATGTGGCCATGGTTATTGCGACATCATTGGCATTCTTTAGGTCTTCCGAGGAGCAGATGAACGGACACTTAGGAATCTCCAGCAAGTGGGGCATGGTCTGACAAGACGAGCCGTACTCGCGCTGAAGTGGCAATGGGCCGGCCATATTAGCCGTAGAACTGATGACCGTTGGGGTAGACGTGTTCTTGAGTGGAGACGGCGAATCTGTAAACGTAAGGTGGGACGCCCTCGGGCTAGGTGGAACGACGATCTTCGCAGGATGGCTGGTAGCAGCTGGATGAGAGTTGCCGAAAATCGAGTTGACTGGCGTGCAATAGGAGAGGCCTATGTCCAGCAGTGGACTGCTGTAGTCTGATGACGATGATGATGAGTCGCACTGGGTGTTAGATGGGCAAGTAACCCCACTTCGACAAATTGTGTCTGCAGCTCTCCAAATAGCCCACTGCAGATCACGCCTAAAGGTCATAGCACACGTATCAAATCGGAAAGGGATCGTCACCGTATCAACTCGAGCCGTTCAATATTCTTTGTATGAAACTCCCTACTGCAACGCACACTAATCGGAATCGTAACGTAATCGCCTCGCCTCGGGACAAGCTCACGAACCGCGGTGCAGTGCGTGGTCAACTTACAGTCCCCGCGCTTACGTCTCTCCGTCCACCCTTGCCCCTCTCACCTCTCCGGCCCGCCTTCTGCGCCAGGAGCGCAGGATCCATCCGGTCGGGTAGTGTTATGGGTTTTTCCCCAAGAGGAATTTCTTAGAACAGCCCGGAATATGGATTCACCCCCTATTAAATGGTACCTACTGGGCGAAATTTGTGTTTAAAGATAATCCTCCTTTACAGTCTTTAGGGACTAAATAAAATACTCTGTACTACATCTCTGCCTTCCCCACAGATATAGATACACCTAGATAACTCAACAGTAACTACTTTGCATGCCCAGCTTACTTACAAAAATCGTAAGCCGCGACTCTCGCGCTCAGTCCTGTGTACTGCTGGCTGAGTGAGCGTGAGCGCTGGCGCTAGGCCCCGGGGGTGGGGCGAGACTTTCCCATCACTATACAGTGCTTGTGACGTCATAGTAGGCAGTCAAAAACTGGCACGCTTGGTTTTCATACAGATCGTGATACTTGCGTTATCTAGGTCTATCTATATGTGTGGCCTACCCCTTCGTGAATTACAGGCATGATATTAAGTTACAACTCACCAGTAATATCCGAAACGGTAGTAAAAATATGCGTCATGTGTGCGGCCGCCCGCTCCATACAGTAACGGTGATAGATTTGTCTCTTGCCTGCTTCTTCGTCTACTGAGAACTGTTAACAAAAAAAAATCGGTCAAGTGAGAGTCGGGATCGCTCCGTACAAATAGTAGGTATGTAACTACAAATTTACGGTTTTCGGATTTTTTTCCTTTACTTGTGCAAATTTGGCAAGAAGCAACAACATATTTTTTATAAACTGGTGACGAAGAAAATTGACAATTAATACTTTCAGACAATTTCTCGAAAAAAAAGTATAAGGATTGAATGGTTGCAATAGCGTTACCTTATCCAAATTGTTGTAGAAATCAGTGTTGCCAGCACACAGATATCTCCCAAGAAGGGTGGCGTGCGTCGTGAATACTGTTGCGACGTCAACATGGCGGGTCCTGAAGAGCAAATGCTAGTGGTTATAATAAAAAAACTAGCAGCGCCCCGCGGTTTCACCCGCATAAGTTTCGATCCCGTGAGAATATCGGGATAAAAACTATCCTATGTCCTTTCCCGGGACTCAAACTATCTCTATACCAAAATTCATCTAAATCGGTTCAGCGGTTTAAGCATGAAGAGAACTAACAGACAGACAGACACACTTTCACATCGCGAAAAAAAATCAGCTGTTCCCTACATTTTGACTAGTTATACGAACATAAATGTAGGGAACAGCTGATTTTTTTTTTTTTGCGATTTCAGGTTTGGTCCCATAGTAAAAGTTGTTCATAATGATGAGTGCAATGACCACTTAAGAGGTTGTTAATGTTTTTCCAATAACCATGTATATAAAATTCAAAGTCCAGACTGACTGATACAATAACGCATAGCCTAAACCGCTGGTCCTAGAGACATGAAATTTGGAGGGTGCGTTCTTTGTGAAGAGTAGGTATCCACTAAGAAAGGGTTTTTCGAAATTCCAACCCTAAGAGGGTGAATGGGGGGTAAGGTGAAATTTCACGCGGACGAAGTCGCGGGCAGAAGCTAGTTTGATAAATCAAATCAAATCAAAGCATTTATTTCAATTAAACCATGTACAGGCACTTTTGAATTGTCAAAATTAAATAGTCAGTCAGTTAGTCAGAAAGTTGAAGCTAGTTGCCCATTCCAAAACGTAGATCTCTATGGAGAAGAACGGGCAAGAAACTCCATGGACATTCTTTTAAATCAAGATATTACAAAATCCTGGGTACTGGGATAATAATTTACCTGAGCATAATAAGACCGATACCAGCCTGCCATTCGTGGAAGTGAGCGACGACGCGGGGCGGAGTATCGCTGTAACCTTCGGCTGCTTTGCGGAACTGCAACAATAATGAATCATCATCTGCCTAGCCTTTTCCCAACTATGTTGGGGTTGGCTTCCAGTCTAACCGGATGCAGCTGAATACCAGTATTTTACATGGAGCGACTGCCTATCTGACCTCCACAACCCAGTTACTGGGTAATACCATACCCCTTGGTAAGACTGGTTGTCAGACTTTCGGGCTTTTGACTACCCGCAACGACTGTCAAAGATCCACGAATGACAGCCGGGACCAACGGCTTAACGTGCTTTCCGAGGCACGGAGGGGTCTCAGTATGTAAAGATGGTCACCCATCCACAGACCAACCGCGGCAAGCGTAACTTAACCTGATCGATCGACCTGTGTGGCTGTTATTATTTAGCCACGGACCCCTCGCAACGCAACAATAATGAATATACCAATGTAAAGACTTGAGTCGAACCGCCGCTCGAGCCCAGTCACCTGGCTTTTGCACACTGCCTGCGCTCAACGATCTCTTGCGCATAGAGTAAGTAATGTTCATTATATAAGGTGCTATAAAAATATCTGCCACGGCTTCAATGGGAGAAAGTATTTTGTATATAAATTACAGTAGTGAAGAAATTTTGTACCCCGGAATAGTTAAATCAATTTGAGAAAATAAAGTAATTAAATAAACATAATTTACTCTATTCTGTATAACGTGGTTCACAAACTACGCGCGATGTGTCGCTTCGTCACATTTTGCGAAATGAAATGACGGTGCGGCAACAGCTAATTACTATGGGACGGTTTCATGCAACTAAATCAATTCAAATTTATACGCACATTTTTTTGTATGAAAAAAATTATGACATAAGATCAATAATGTATCTTTACTATTGTAATCTATATACAGAATACTGTCTCCCATTGAAGCCGTGGCAGATATTGTTATAGCACCTTATATATTATGTAAGAAGAGACGGGAGTCCCATAGAAAAAAATGAAAAACGGCGCTTGTATGAAACTTGCACTAAAACTGAATACCAACAGCAAAAATGACACATACTATGCACAGATTGCAGATGTTAAAGCGAGACAGCGATAGCCGCAATTATGTTTAGTGCACGTTTCATAGTTTCTTTTTTTATTAGACAGTTGCGCCAAACTGCTCTTGCACACTAAGCCTGACTGTGATGAAATTCTGGTTGATGTCGAACAGAATGATCTGTGGGTCGCCGTCTACTAGCCAGGTGGCTATAATTTATCGTGATATTGTAGCTATATTCTGGTAAGAAAATGGTTCTGGATGACAAAAAATTGATATGGCGAAAATTCTGGATGGCGACTTTTCTTGATGGCCACAATTCTGGATTGGAAAAATTCTTGGAAGGGGAAATTTCTGGGTGAGGAAAATTCTGGATGGGGAAAATTTTGAATGATGAAAAAACTGACCTCCCCAACAAACTGCGCCACCATGAACCCTAGGATCACAGCGTCGTTGGCCTCCACGTCTAGATGCGGTATACCGATGCCACACGTACTCCACAGCTCCTGCTTGTACGAGTCCAGCTGCCACGCGCCGGAGCCGATGTCGAACAGAATGATCTGAGGGTTACCGTCTACGAGCCAAGTACCGGTGTGGACCTGGAAAAGGAGAGTTTATTAGTAAGAGTTGCTCATAAAAGAGTTTGGTGGACGTATAGAATACAAGCTTCTGCCCGCGTCTTCGTCTGCGATCCAGGATAAAAAGTAGCCGCTGTCCTTCTCCTGGTCCAAATAAAAGCTAGGCTAACTAGGCTAGGATTTGGTTAATTTATATTAGCGTCTGTATTTTATGTTTATTTTATATTGTGCGTCTCATTTGTGTACAGTCAACAAAAGAGATAAGTATGCAGGATCGTCGGATACAGCTGAAGTTTAGTAAGAAACCGATGGATATTGTCGAATGAAATTTAATTTGATAAATGAGTTGTTTGTTTTCTATTAATTAAATTAAATTTTATTCGAGAACACCCATCGGTTTCTTACTAAACTTCAACTATATATGTACGATCCTGCATACTTATCTCTTTTGTTGACTGTACATAATCAGCCTATAATGTTCCCACTGCTGGGACAAAGGCCTCCTCTCTTCGAGAGGGAGTGAGCTGTAAATGCTGTAATTCACCACGCGGGCCCAGTGCGAGTTGGTAGATGTCACATGTCTTTGAATTTTTGGTTCTAGGATATGCCGATTTCCCCACGATGTTTTCCTTCACCGTTTCGAGAGCAGTGGTGATGAGCTAAATTATTACTGCACTTATTTGTGTAGAATAAACAAATTTTCTATCAACTCTCTTTTTTAAAAGCTTTTATTTAATTTACCAAATAAAATGCCATGATCTGCGTTCGCGATTTAATTTCCAAACATGTAAACAAATATGAGTTATAAAAAAATAACTTTAACACCTACACAATAAGGTTCAATTTACGCTACAACTTGTAAACATTTTTATGACTTTTTCAATAGTGACTCGTTCTATTGAAAAAGTTATAAAAAAAAATTAAGTCGACTCTAAAATCTAAGAATCAGTATTGCCATACAACGTGGCAATGCTGCCAGCCTTTTGGGCACGTTTCCTATTGACAGCGATGCGGACGAATTTTTTGATGCCCTTTGATTATTTCCCCTCCCTTTTTATATACTTGTACATATTATTATTTTAAGACAGCTTTTAAATATTGTAAATATTTTGATTTGTAAATAAAATTAAACTGTGAGTCGACTCTGAAATCAACTTAATTTTCACTAGAATAAAGTTGATATTTTTTTCAACTTAAAATAACGTCAATTGGAAACATGAAATTGAATGGAACTTAGCCCAGTTTCAGTGTCTTCCAACATTCCCATCTCATAAACACAGGAGACGACGCATCAGTGGCGAAGGGTGAATTTATGACAGAGGTAGGTCGGACCAAAACAAAATTCCAAAAGAAAATTTCAATGATGAATTGACTATAGAGTGGTTATGTTCTGAATTTTCGAAGGGAAGCCGGTGGGAATCGAGTTGTACGGTACCTTCGCCACTGCGACGCATTACCTCTAGACTGAACTTCGCTAAACATTTATTTATTTTATTTTATTGTGTTTGGGTGGCTTACAGCTATTAAATTCAGAAGTAGTAGTGAGGTGATTGACGACAAGCTATTTATAAGCCTCCACAGTTAGCAATAGAGTATTGTTGTACCATACCTTGTAACCCTGGCTCCTCATAATATTGACGGCGGTAGTGAGTGGCGAGTTCGGGGGGAAGTCGGCCTCCTCAACTTCAGTGCGAGCGCATTGTTCCTTGTAGGGTCCTAATAAAAAAATAGGTATTAAAAAGACACGTCATGAGTAAATGCAACGTTAATTTAGTGCCATGTTGGTCTGTGGATGGGTGACCACCTTTACATACCGAGATCCCTCCGTGCCTCGGAAAGCACGTTAAGCCGTTGGTCCCGGCTGTCATTCGTGGATTTTTGATCGTAGTTTTACCCCAAACCGACCAATTTAAAATTAAATCAAAGTCAAAGTCAAATCATTTATTTCAATTAGGCACACTAAAGGCACTTTTGAACGTCAAAAATTATAATAAAAAGAATTGATTCTAGTCGCCCAATCGATTCGAAGACAAAATAAAACATTCATTCATTCAGCCAGAAGACACTATAACAAATTATTTTAAAAAAAATACGTTACCTAACAAGCAGTAGTTGTCTCCCATTTCCTCGGTAGATACATAGGCCTTGGATCGAATCACAGTGTAGATACCGCCAACTGGAATAGAAAAATACAAGAAATTAGGTCATTTCACTCAGTTCGAGAGCCTCAAGCGTTCGTTATAAGATATGGTGAAAATCACCACCACTCCACCCAATTTTCGCGGGCTACCTTAGCTAATCCTCTCGAATTTACTGATTTGTGTTGCACGCGGCCTGTAGTCTATTGCTAGCTTTTCCTAACCACCGTCTTTTTTTATATTAGAGTATCCTTTAGAGTTTAGACGGTTGAGTGGCTAAATGGCACCACAAGAAAGACTGAAGCTGTGGCAAGACAGTGCTTCCTTACCCAAACCGTTCGTTCCACCCGCTGAAGACCTCCCACCTGGACATGAGTTACCTTGGGTAACCTGGAAGTCTTTAAACAGACTCCGGACCCAGGTTGGCCGAAGCAAGGAAAACCTGTTCAGGTGGAGATTTATAGAAGACTCCGCCTTGGAGTGTAAATGTGGTACTGTTCCACAAACGATTCTGCGTGTCCTGTCAGCTGCACGTTACAGGAACTGATGGACGCTAGTGATGGCGCCCAACAAGTAGCCGAATTCTGGGCCGAGTACATTTAGATTACTATGGACACGCTAAGAAGAAGAAGTGGCTAAATAAAACAAGCAAGAAACAGAAGTACCTAACTAAAAGCTGTCGTAGAAAATTACTATTATTATAATATTTCACTATCTACAATGTTCTAACAACCCAGATTACCGTGGCCCACTTCAACTCAGGACACATCTTAGTAACTCTAAGACAAAAAGCAAGGAACTTGTAATACAAGTATTTGCAAGGACTAAGGAGTTTACACTGGCTGGGCATAGACAATAGACGATTGGGTTACAAGTACATGCGCCGTTTGTTCGAAATGTAGCGACATTTTAGAACAAAATATTAACAGATCGTAGGATCTAGAAATCGTTTGAAAATACTTTATAATTATCCTTGGTGACTATTTGTGGAATACGACTGATATGGCCTATATAGTTTCTTTAAGGTGAATGCGCAGTCGTAGCCCGCGAAATTCAATTTTTCTTAAGTTTTTTGCACGTTTCAGGTTGTATCTTGATCAAAATATGATTCGCGACTATAACAGGTGCGTATTTACAGAATTATAAATCATCAGAATCGTTAATACATCTTTGAAAGTTAGATTTGTACCATAAGAACAAATCTCTTATGGAAAAGTGCTTATGGAACAAATGTATCTTAAAGAGATATAAATGACTATAATTCTGCAAATACATTTCAATATGACATGACAGCGCACTGCAAAAAAGTTTTCTAGATGAGATTTTTACAGAATGATCGGCCGCTCCGTAAAGAAAAGCGGAGTTTAGACCGCGTACGACAAACGTTTTACAAAATCTTCAGGAGGCCTACCACAAGCTCTTAACGCGATCCATTTTAGGACCTAAACTGAACTGTTCTTCTAATTCGTACCATGACTTCAGTTTAACGATTCAGTTTAGGCCGCGCCATTCTGCTGACAGCGATTGTCCCAAACTGAGTCGCAAGTTCATTCTTGTTTGGTACCATGACGTCCATAGAGCAGCTCAAGCGATGCAGTTTAGGAACCTAAACTGAAATGTCTTGTTTTTGAATCGTTTTTAATTAGATCATGGTAGGCCACCTGTTCAGTATCTTACCTTTATTAGCGACCTCCCAAGCAGTTTCAAACGTCCATCGGTTCTCATCGCTGGCCGCCTGGCCCTTATCCATATAAGAGAGCAGGTCATGTGTAGACTCCGCCCTGTAGAACCGCTTCGATGATCTGTCGCGTGACATTGTGGCCTGCGGGGAAGAGAATAGAGTTTAGTTTGGGTAAACAAGTGCATGGTAGAATAGGGCCTTCGATGATCTGTCTCGTGACATTGTTGCCTGTGGGGTAGAAAGTAGGGTTTAGTTTGGCTTGGCAAGTTCATGGTGCAATGGGGTGCATTGATATTGTAGCCTGTAGGTTAGAGAATAGGGTTTAGTTTGGCTTGGCAATCTTTTGGTTGCATGAAAAGCCCTCACGAGTGAAAATACTGAATTATACGTGGGCATATAGGCGGTCATCCTTGGTACCTCCATCATCATCAGACTGTCTTAGTTAGGGGCTCGCTGGTAAATAATACTTTGTAACATTATAAGCTACAAACACAGATACAGATAGACCTAGATAACGCAAGTATCACGATCTGTATGAAAACCAAGCGTGCCATTTTTTGACTACCTACTATGACGTCACATGCACTATTTAATGATGGGAAAATCAAGTCGATTCAAAGACACCGCGTGCGGTAACCGTCTCGCCCCAACCCCGGGGCCTAGCGCCAGCGCTCACGCTCACCCAGCCAGCAGTACACAGGACTGAGCGCGAAAGTGGCGGGTTAGGATTTTTGTACGTAAGTATGTTCAATGAATATTTTAGATTTTTGTTGCGCCTTCAGTAACACTTTATTTATTAGGTTCAACGCAGACAGAGCATCAAACTACTCGAGCCCGTTCCTTGCCGTCAAGTGTTGGGTGAAAATGAGCGCGAGCATGCTAGAACACACGCCACAGGGAATCATATCTTGCACGCTAATTTGAACTCGGTCTTAGGCTGATCATACACTACAACGCGCCACGCGACGGGGCGCAGATAACGCCCCACGCGTGTGATTTTTACATACAAATTCTTTTTTCTGCGCCACGTAAGCATGGTACGTTCTAGTGTGTGATCCGCCTAAGTTGTGATTTAGGCGATTGACACACTGCACCGCATTACGCAGCGGGGTGCGTGAAACGGAGCCAAATTCCCCGCACGGAAGCGCGTTTTTATTGAATTTGTATGTAAAAAATCACGCGCGGGGGCACGTTATCTGCGTCCCGCTACGTAATGCGGTGCAATGTGCAGTGTGACAATCGCCTTAGTCCATTATCCAATTAACGATAAAAAATACTCCAGCATTTTGTCTGCGTATATGCTCTCATCCCATGCTAAAAACGATATACACTTGCGTGCAATAAAACTGACCCACCCCATGCTCTTCGATTTGAAACAATATAATTCAAGAAGTTTTACTAACAATAACCTATTATATTGTATGTTAAAACCTTTCTGAAAGTATGTAGATTACATTAGTGAAAGAATTATCAAAACAGATTCATTAGTTTTTGAGAAAATCTCGAACTTATAAATATGGGGTTGAATAAAAAAGCTCCATTTTTTTTGAAGCCCGTTAAAAAAATCAAGTTCAATTTTGATTAAACTAACAGAAATACACAAAATTTAAAGTTTGTTAAGTTCATTGACAAAAAAAGTCACACACTTTTTCCGAGCAAAAGTGAGTAATGGGGACATCTGAAGAATCGAGTCGATCTTATCAAGAATATTGCTTTGAACAAAATATAGTGTATGTTCAAATAAACTGTACCTTACCTACCTTCACATAGTATAAAATAATAAATTATATTCATTACGATTTTTGTGATATCGTGTCTCAAATGGAGAGCATGGGGTGGGCCAATTTTTTTGCACGCAAGTGTATTTTCCTATGCGTCATTACGATAACAGTGTTACTTATAAGAAAAATCCTCGATCCATCACAAACTCAATTTAACGACAATGTGCGGACACAAACCACGTTCAGCTCATTAAAATGCTAATAAACGTAGGTAGGTACTGACGTGTGCTCTTCTCACATTAAGGGGCTTACAGGACCTAAACGCAAAAAACGCAAGTTTTAGAAACAATAAAAGTACATGATCGACTACAGTAAAAAAAATCAAAAAAATATATGATATTCTTCAGGATAAATGCTAGGATGATAGTGTGTTGAAAACATAATACAACTTATTTGGTACGATAGAAAAAAATCATGAAGATACCTCTAAAAACTTTTTTTTTACAACAAAAATCATACTAATATAAATACAATCATTATGGTTTTTTGTCAGATTATTCTACAAGCAACATACTAAAACTATAGTGTTTTAGTTTTTTTGTCCAAACACTAGATTTTTCGTAAATCGATAATTGCTTCATATTTTGCAATAAATTACCAGCGTTGTGGCATCGCGCTTCTCTTTCTTTTCTATGCAATCCGACAAAGACCGCGCTTTAGGTCATGTAGTCCTCTTAAATAAATTGCAAATGTATGCGCGCAAGACTCGTAGTTGACATAACCAGACGCCATTTAAAAGACTATTTATGAATAATAAGTGAGGACTGGCTAAATAATAACAGCCGCACAGGTCGATCTATCAGGTTAAGCTACGCTTGCCGCGGTGGATGGGTGACCACATACCGAGACGCCTCCGTGCCTCGGAAAGCACGTTAAGGGGCTTACAGGACCTAAACACAAAAATCGCAAGTTTTAGAAACAATAAAAGTATATGATAAACTACAGTAAAAAAACTCAAAAAAATATATGATATTCTTCAGGATAAATGCTAGGAAGATAGTGTGTTGAAAACATAATACAACTTATTTGGTACGATAGAAAAAAATCATGAAGATACCTCTAAAAACTTTTTTTTACAACAAAATTCATACTAATATACATACAATCATTATGATTTTTTGTCAGATTATTCTACAAGCAACATACTAAAACTATAGTGTTTTAGTTTTTTTGTCCAAACACTAGATTTTTCGTAAATCGATAATTGCTTCATATTTTGCAATAAATTACCAGCGTTGTGGCATCGCGCTTCTCTTTCTTTTCTATGCAGTCCGACAAAGACCGCGCTTTAGGTCATGTAGTCCTCTTAAGCCGTTGCTCGTATTCGGGATCTTTGACATTCGTTCGGGGCGTCAGAAGCACCGAAAGTCCGACAACCAGTCTTACCAAGGGTTATCGTACTCGTATTATCCAGTAACTGGGTTGTGGAAGTCAGATAAGCAGACGCTCCATGTAAAATACTGGTATTCAGCTGCATCCGGTTAGACTGGATGCCGACCCCAACATAGTTGGGAAACGGCTAGGCAGATTAATATTAGTTTAGATAACAAAACATACTATCACGCGGCGAAGGGTTAAGCAGAGTTGTACCTATAGTACATCCCACGGATATCTATGGTACATCCACATTTTTCTTACAGATATGGGGAAAAAAATCGAATCCAGCGGAAAGATCTGGCTCAGCCAGCCGACTCCGAAAAGAGCCACAAACAAAACATCATTAATTGTGCCTCATTTATCAAGGCCTGACAGGTCAAGTCACATCTGCTTAGTCTGGACTCCAACCTTCAAAAACACTGAAACGCAGTCAATATTTGCGCAGTCCTCGACGAAAAATCTGTTTATTTGTGTCCGGAAGACATCGTTCTACAACAAACATTAGTTTTGGCACAGAACTGAACTTGTGACGTAGGCAGACGCGCCCCCGACACCATATTACAAGCATTTACAGAAGTACAACTGCAGGAGTTGTAGCGGTACCTTCTACATACGAACAACGCGTCATACTGACGTCACGCAAAATCCTGCATCTCGCAAGCAGAGTTTACCGCGCAACTAGCATAGATACAACGGCCCGACATGAATCATCGGGCAGTTGCCCGCCACACACAACACCCGTCTGGTCGGAGGATCCTCCCTTTTGCTATGGAGTATGAGTGAACTTTACACCCTGTTCCTCATAACTCTATAGAGTAATTAGTAGATATGCAGCAGTTCATTACTCTCACTGTAATTCATATAATCTTGGTACAGCTCGATTCAAACTTTGTGGCGGCTCGAAACATGAGACGAGTCGCTGCGCAGGAGCAAATTCACCTGTCAGCGGGGGTGAGGGGTAGCGGGATTGTCCGAAAGGGTTACCGCTGCCCGGAACATAAAGGGCTAAGGAAGCAACACGGGTGGGTTTTAGTCAGTAAGAGTCTGACACTCCCTTCCGCTCCACCCAGAGCGGGAGGAGTCATTAGATGATTTCCCATCCATAAAAAAAAAGTAAAAAAAAAAGCGGGGGTTAGGGGTGAGGTACTACGCAGCGAGTAGCGCAATTCACAGCCTCACTAAAACCACCCCGGCGGTCACTATTTGCACTATGGAAGGGGCACCGTTACCTCTCAAAAGACCAATCCGGAGCCCCCTCTGTGCAACGACTGTTAGGGCACATCTCTGGGGAGACTGTAAAGGGGTCTCCTCGGAACCTAGCTGTGCAAGTGTGCAAGGCAGCACATGACCACTGTGCGCCGCCTGCAATTCACAGCCGCCATAAAGTTTACACGCGAACTACAGGTACTATAGAGGCTTTAGCCTGTTTGGCGTTTTCATCCATTCCGCGAGTATTTTATAAGTTGAGTGGCATAATATTATGAGACATAGTAAATTACTACCGCGGCCTGTAAAAGGGCATTACGACTTACGGGGTGGCGTGGGGACATCGACGCGCAAAGTGTAATCATGGATTCTGTTGGATGGTTATTAAAAAAAAAATTGCTGTTTAATACATTTTGACCACGTAGGTATTTTATTTAGATATTACAACATGTATTTATCTCTAACACAGCTAACCTATTTTACAATCTAAAATATACGAGTATATATATATTACGAGTATATACAAGTGTATAATAAAAAAAGAAAAAGACAGGAGTTCATAGGGCATCAAAAAATTCGTCCGCATCGCTGTCAATGGGATAAGTGCCCAAAAGGCTGGCAGCATTACCACGTTGGATGGCAATGCTTATTCTTTGGGCTAAAAATAGGCCAGCCAGGTATTAATTACACTCTCCGATGAATCAGAGAGAATCAAACAACTGGACCTTCTCACTAATCTACTTTTGACCACACCCACATAGATCTACGACGATCACAATGCAGTCCGTTCGAAGACAGCTGGAAAACAGCCAAACAGCCAAACACGTGTTGTTGTGCATTTTGCATCATGTAATATTTTGTGATGAATAAACACATACAGGAAGAATATACCTAATGAGAGAGAGGCTTTGCAAAAGGATATTCTATTTTTATATTATAACTAGTGGCCCGCCCCAGCTTCGCACGGGTGCAAAAACCTAGTCCTGGCAATACCAAACACAACAAAAAAAGAATTATCCAATTTGGTGCAGTCTTTCAGAAGTTGTGCGCGTACATACTTTTCGGCGATTCATTTTTATTTATATAAATATATAGAAAAGTGAATTCATTAGATATGATTTTACTACTAAAATCTGAAATGGTTGCCTTCTAACTCTTGGTTGCAAGAACTGGCCAGCGAGCCATGACGCTCAGAAAGATGGTAGTAGAGCTGACTGTTTTGGCCTCCAGGCGGAAGTAAGTATGCACATTTTAGTAGTATCAAAATTACAGCATAATCTTAATCTAAATTCAAAGTCCTGACTGACTGATACATCAACGCACAGCCTAAACCGCTGGTCCTAGAGACATGAAATTTGGAGGGTGTGTTCTTTGTGAAGAGTAGGTATCCACTAAGAAAGGGTTTTACCAAATTTCACGCGGACGAAGTCGCGGGCTGAAGCTACTCAGCCTATACATGGAACTCTCTGCAAGGGTCTGTGTTTTCTTCCACATTTAACCCATCTGCCTTCAAAGAAAAAGTGAACAGGCATCTGCTGGGCTCGCACGTTCCAACATAGACCTCATCCAAATAAACTTTATTCTTTCTTTCTTTCATCTATTTCTTTCCATCAGGCGTGGTCGAGGTCAAGTGCATTCCGCCTTTCTGTTAGTAGTAACGCCATTTCGAAGTTTGCAAAACAGTCCAGACATTTTACTTTCATTTATTCCGGTCTGATCCCCTGACCCCCCCCTTCCACCCCCCCCCCCTCCTCGATCCCCTGCTAGTTCGTCTTCTGTTTTAATCTCTGGCTTATCCACTTTATGCCTAGGTTACTCTTTTCGACAGGCAAGTACAGTCAAGAGAAAATAAACGTTTCATGTTTTACAAATTTATTTCTTCAGTAAGTATTCATTTGTTTTTTTTTTTTTTTTCGAAAAAAATCCTCATAACCATAAGTCAAAAGTCCGGACAAATGACGCCGGAAAAAGTCCTGACGAGGCGCGAGGGACCAAAAAGCCGGAAATGTCACGACATTTTATCCGGACGGAAGGTAACCCTATGTGAGAGGGAGTGGGCCTTAATCCACCATGGCACGCGGACACAGTGCAGATTGGTGGATGTCACATGTCTGTGAACTTTTGTTCCTAGACATGCCGATTTCTTCCCCGTTTAAAATAGTGACAATTTAATTTTAAAATATGCCAGATATTCACAAGTTGATAGTACGAGATAAAATACAAAGATAACGTATTTATGTGACATAACCTGTAGTAAATGAACCTCAATGAAGAACTGATAAGAGACACGCATAATATAAGTATTGATAATATGTGGAAATAATTCGCGAAACTATAATTACAAGACAGACTTGGGCTTATTTTTAGCCTAATCATGCTGCTGACGGGTATTTATTTTATTTATTTATATTTTATTGTACACAACAAAAATGGGTACGTATCAAAATCCCGAAAGTTCATAATACCTATGATTGAAATACCGACGTCCAAAACACCGAAATTCAAAATACCGAAAGTTTTAAATGCCGATAGTCGTTATATCGAAACACAAAATACCGAAGTTCAAATGCTCGAAAGGACGAAATCCCGAATGGACGAAATCCCGAATGAACGAAAGATTAGGTTAATTATTTTTTTAAAAATTGTTAGGTTAGGTTAGGTTAAAACTGTGACCTCTACGCACGAGCCGAGCGAGCGAAGCGAGCGGTGCCGCGGCAGCGGCCGGCGAGTGCCAGAAACGACAGGATTATATAGAAAAAAATTACTTTTACACAAAATATGGGCGCCAGAAACGACTTGCGCTAATAGAAAAAAAGATATTATTTTTAGTAGGCTACCTGGAACCGAACTAGTTAGAATAGGTTAATCATTAAAAAAAAATTAGGCAACTTTTAAGTGTTTTGAGGTTAGGTTTACAAAAAATAGTTTTTCTCGGAAACGGTGACAATTTCGGGATTTTAAACTTCGGGTTTTTAAACTTCGGGATTTTAAACTTTCGGGCAAATGAACTTTCGGGATTTTAAACTTTCGACCAAACAACCATTCGGCGTTTCAATTTTCGGGATTTCGTCCATCGGTATTTTAAAATTCGGTCTTTTAAAATTCGGGATTTTGATACGTACCCACAAAAATACATCATAATATGCTTATAATGTTCCCACTGCTGGGACACGGGCCTCCTCTCAGTGAGAGGGAGTGGGCCGCAATCCACCACGCGTGCCCAGTGCGGGTTGGTGGATGTCACGTCTTCGAATTTTTTGGTTCTGGGCGGTCGCCACTCCAGAAACTCTCGGCCCCATCGGCCATCTGTCCTGCGTTCATGTCCAAGCTCATGTTCAAATACTATCCTGCCCTCTGTATCCCAAAACATGCAAAGTGACCTCTGCGCTGCCACCGACAGCGCCGTGGAAGTTGCAAAGTTTTGGACCAACAAGATCTAAAACACAGTCGTGCCAGCGACGCGAAGAAGAGTACATACGAGCAGTATATCAAAAACTTTTTTACAAAAGAAACAACCGAGTTAAAAAAAAAAACACTACAAAAGTGATAAATAACTTTAATTTCGGAAGTCGGTGTCGTTGGTTCTGCATTTTCGTTTTTTGGCACCGACTTCCGAAATTAAAGTTATTTATCACTTTGTAGTTTTTTTTTTTGAACTCTGTTGTTTTTTTTTTTTGTAAAGTTTTTATTTTTCACTTTTTAGTTGTACCTACTCCACACAAATTCAAATAACACTAGTGCATTGAAGACTTGAAGACACCGACTAGAAGAATCATCAAAATTCGCATAGAAATGCCGGCGATGCAGTACATTTATGCATATAACATCGTACATGAGAATAATTACATAATGTATTATATACCAAAACCTTCCTGAAAGTATGTAGATCACATTAGTGAAAGAATTATCAAAATTGGTTCATAAGTTTTTGAGAAAATCGCGGACATACAAACAAACATACATACATACATACATACGGGTCGAATACAGAACCTCCTTTTTTGAAGTCGATTAAAAAACGACAGCTACCAGGCTGACTAATTATTTTTAATAGTAAGCACCAAGTAATCTTATCATCGTAATAACACAAATAACACGACAAGTTCAAGATTACGCGGCCAATGTATTCGATAAACTATTTTGTGGTGATCAACTGATCAAAACACTAGTACTACTGCTGCTTAATTTTTTTACTACCTACAACCAGGGCTCTGAACCGGTTTAAAAAGAGCGGTTATATTCGATTAAATACCGGTAAATATATCGTTCCTTCATTAACCGGTTAAACAAGTGAACTGTTCTTATGTAACCCAAATGATAAAGGTTACCGGTTACATAAGCACAAACGGATTTGACACCCAAATTAACCGGTTAATTCCGTAATTCGTAAATTTTTTTCGTCTACTTTTTTAACATTTTACGAGAGTGGCGGGGCCGGGGGGGGTTCAAACTTGGTTTTAATCGGTTAATTTTCACTATCAAAACCAAAATTCATGAAAAACCGGTTTCCCGCATAAACCGTTAAAAACTGGTAATGTGCAACCTTTAACCGAAATCGATTTCGGTTTGGGGTCAATGACCGTAACTGGTTAAGAATTTCAACCGGTTTCCGAGCCCTTCCTACAACATCGAGGTCGATCCATGGACGAGTGACCAATGTGATCATATCGAGAAGTTCGTTCAAGATTTTATCTGATAAAATTTTACTGATTATTTTACTTAATATTGTTAATGAATAAAAATGTTTATTAAGTAGGTATGTGCTTATCGACTCACACGTTCATGTGTTTGACAGGGGTAATAAACTTTCACAGTGATAGTGGAAACATAAATATAGTAAAATATGATATGACGTTTAGCACACTTATTTCACGCCGTGCAATAATGGACAACGGTGAATGCTTCCCCGCCCCCCCGGCCATAGGTGGAGGTGAAACACCGCGGTGGTTTTAGCCGGTAAGAGTACGGCATGCCCCTCTGCCCCCCCCCCCACGATGGAGGAAGTTCATGAGGATTTCCACCGCGCAACAAAAAAAAAAGTGGATAAAAGTTTGTATGGAAACCCTGAATGTGAAGTGTTTGCGGATGAATGGAGTAAAATTATGCGTGTACAGACGCCAGCACATCAGGCTACCCGAAACTGTCAAATTTTCCCAATCAACTTTGAACCTTATGCTTTAGCAATAAAGTTGAAAATCTATTAAAGAATTTTGACAGGTTGTAGTAACTTGATGTGCTGGCGTCTGTACATGTCTGGTGTTCTGTGAGAGAAATTAGGCAAGGGAGTACCTACACTGTTTCGTGTTAGATTCATGGAAGTTCGTCAGTTTTGGCGATGGGAAATCTCACCGAGCACACGGATAGTAGCAAATAATTATGTCGATTTGCGAAAGCACGTAAACTCAAACTTTTTTATTCTAAATTAAAATAGCCACGCTTACGTCAAAATGTTCGTCATCCCTGCTACACTCACACTAGCTTACTTTACAAACGTCACGTCAAAGCCCTCGTACGCTGGATTTTCGACGTACTGCTTACCGCCAAGAGTTGAAAATCAACAGTATGTTTTTGTGACGCGCTCCAATGCGCTCCGTTGGATTCTAAACGCTCGGTTCAATACCAAGAGTTGAAAATCCAGTGCGCTATACAATCGCTCGTGGGTAGGCAAACACATCATTATTCGTGTTGACATGAGTTTGTTATTGTTAGCGGTATCTTCAAGGTCCTTCCTCCACGGGGTTAGCAGAGTTAGAGATATGACAGATTAAGAGGACAGATGGCAACAGTAGGTCACTATTTCTTGATTTGTTTTATTTTTAGATGAGGAAAATTATGTGATTGGTTCAGATTTTTATTTTGATAGACATGTTATAAAATAACGCCTATATTTCTTGGAAGAATTGACAGAAGGGTGTGTTCAGCCCGATTCAAAGTTTATGGCGGCTCTAATGTGCGCTACTTGCTGCGCAGTACCTCATCCCGCTGAAATTTTGAAAGATATTGCTAATCCATTGCTTCATATGTTTGAAAATGTTGTCTGCTCAACAACGTAAATAACGCAATGAATGTTTTTGAACTGTCAAAATGAAAGCCATTGCTATTGAATGTTTAGGCGCGCTTTGGCGCCTTTTATACGAATGAAACTCAATCCAGTTCTTACACCACAGTATCCAAGTGACGAAGGAATACACGTTAGGCAATAACAATTGTGCCAATCAGTTCCATGGAGAGGAATATCTGGTTTTTATCTTTAGGTTCAAATTCAGACCAACTATGTAGCGAATTCCTGGTGTCATAGACAATACCTCTCGATCACCCAGACGTAGTAGTGGGAACCATAGACAATTAGTATGTTTCGCCACAAATGTAAATGAAGCAAAAGGAGTATGTAAGGATCGTAGCAGGTGACTGTAGTTTCTGCCTACCCCCATTAGAAGGCTTGAGTTATGTATGTATGTACCTAGTCAGATTAAAGCTTCAGGAGTTCTGACTGATCAGTCTGACTCAATGATTAATTAACGTAATAACATTGAAAGTACCAGGCATTCATAGTTTAATAGAAGTAGTAGAGGTATGAGGAACAGGGTGTAAAGTTCACTCATCCTCCATAGAAAAGCGAGGATCCTCCGACCAGACGGGTGTCGCGTCTGGTGGGCAACTGCCCGCAGATGGTTGTATCTCGTGCGGATTGCCCTATCCAGAACAAATGGATGCATATTGTGATGGGTGCTGTGTTGACTAACATAGTGCATAAGATTTTACTAACACCTTTGATACCTGTAATTCTAATAATTTATTTCTCTGTGTTTTATTTAATTTACTGTATTTATAATTTGTAATTGTATGGATTGATTTTATCTGAAATAAATTGATTAATAATAATATATGGTTGCGCGGTAAACTCTGCTTGCGCGATGCAGGATTTTGCGTGACGTCAGTATGATGCGTAGTTCGTATGTGGCGATGTAGATGAAGCCACAGGAGTATTAGTAATGAATTACCTCAACAATACGTTAGTGTCCGTCGTCCATTATTGGACCGATAAGAACTCATTATGCAACAGTTATCGCGTTATACTTGAATGTTGAGTTCAATGAAATCTGTGATCACGATTATAAGGTGTGTTTAGGCATATTTTGATGACAAAAACATTCATATTTAATAGGTAGGTATTTTGCATAGTAAGCCCTCGTATGCACGGGTGATTTTTGAACACGACAAATTAAATATTATAATGAATTCACTAATATTATAAAGGCGAAAGTTTGTGAGTGTGCGTGTTTATATGTTTGTTAACTTCTTCACGCTCAAACGGCTGGACCAATTTTGATAAAATTTTGTATGGAGGTAGCTGACACCCCAGCTGACACCCCAGGGTGTCAGCTACGGATAAAAAGTAGCCTATATGTTAATCCAGATTAACATATAGGCTACTTTTTATCCCGAAATCCCCACGGGATCGAAACTTATGCGGTTAAAACCGCGGGGCGCAGCTAGTCACTTTATAAAACTTGAACACTTATGCCACACACACTTAAACACTTGAACATTTATTAAATGTTAATAGTCAATTTGTTTTGTAAATTGTCTTTTCAAATCCGACTGGTAGTTCCTGAGGTTAGCATGTACAGTCAACAAAAGAGATAAGTATGTACATACAAACAAACTCTTCGTCTTTGTTATATTAGTATAGAGATTCTTACTATAAATCACACAGTCACACTGCTACACATAGATAATTGTTACATTAAATAAATACAGGTATTCACTTGTATTTATGAGCAGTGTTGGCCCAGTGGTATCGGCCGCGACTTAAGATTTGTAGGTCATAGGTTCGAACCCAGACAGGCGCTTTACTTTGTGTAAATTATTTCATCACCACTGCTCTCAAAACGGTGAAGGAAAACATCGTGAGGAAACCAGCATGTCCTAGAACCAAAAATTCGAAGACATGTGGCATCTACCAACCCGCACTGGCCCGCGTGGTGGATTACGGCCCACTCCCTCTCACAGAGAGGAGGCCTGTGTCCCAGCATTGGGAACATTATAGGCTGAGTATGTATGTATGTACTTGTATTTATACATTATGTAAACTTCATTTCCATAGTATTTTTATGTTGCAATTACTACTTCCTCTTACCTCTAATAAAACCCCATTGAAAATTCCATCTAACATTTTTATAAGGAAAATATAAATATACCAATATTTAAAATTGAAGTATCTGTTAGCAATGTCAACATAAACTTTTTACTAAATGCATATGAAAGTATATTAGAAAGTCAACATAACAACATTTTACTATATGCATATGGACGTATACACGCTACATATACCAAAATAACATTTTTTACAATTTTTGTCTGTCTGTTTGTGTGTTCCGGCTAATCTCCGAAATGGCAGGACAGATTTTGACAGGACTGTCACTGGCAGATAGCTGATTTTATAAGGAGTAGCTTAGGCTACTTTATTTTAGATAATTAATTTTTCCCCTGTTAAATCACTATAAGTTTTCTCTTGGTTAGAACTACATGCTAGTACTTGTATGTTTGTGAACTATGTGTAATTTTTAATAAATTAATTTTAATTTAAAGCAGTGTAACCATGGAGATTCTTGCCAGCTCTTATGTTAAACAACCAATTGGAACCGTGCACCTAGCTTCTGACGTTTCATAAGTTCCCATGTAGGTGTATGTAAAATAAAATCTTTTGATTTTGAATTCAATGGTAATTTAAGCCATTTTGATGGGTTGAAAGTACTTAATGCTTTTGAGTCTAAGTATTCAATGGTAAATCCCAACTTACTTTGGGTAGACACAGTTTGATTTTTACCAGTCATCCTCTCAATATTCACCCTCTTTCTATCTATGTCATTTTTCATAGAATCCATCTGTAGTTTCATTGATCTACCTCTACTTTTATTGCCATTATTTTTTATGCTGAAGCTAAGCTACATGATATCAAATGTCATTTCGTAATTAAATTAAAGCTAGATTCAATTGTTTTGAAAACAAAACATAGGCAAGTTTTTTTTTTAATCTTTAATAATTTACGTGTCGGATACTGTTGCTATTTTGTGGAGCCTTAGTTACGGCCTAAATGATCGAATTTCAATTCCAAATTCAAGTTTGCGACGTAAGTCTTGTCCGAATAAATAATTGACGCAACGTAAAATTAAATACGTAAAATTAAATATTCAATTAATTGATCCATTCATACCTGCGTGTTTACGACAAACGCAATAGTTAAAAAAGAAACTATTTTTAACCACGCCGAATACTGATCGGCTGTATGAAACGACGTGTAAGAAAATAAAAAAGTAATAAATACTTACCGATTAAAAAAAAAGTTGGTGCGATACGCCGGAAGCTGGAATAGGCACTTTTATCACTTAAAATCACACTAAAAACTTGTTTTTCAGATACTTTTTCACAATTCCTTGATTGACGAAGGTATTTACGACGATATTACCGCATAGTGCATGTCTGCGCGGGTAGGGAATTCAAATGAAAATAATTTTTGTAGGTTACAAAACGTCAAACTTGCTCGCTTTGAAGGTCACCTTGAAGTGACAGCTAGGGTGGTCAGTTTATAAATTACAATGGGACTGGAAACGAGTCAAACGAGTCGATTAAAATTGCCAGTTTATTTTACCCAATTGCATCGCATCGGAGAGTACGTATTTCGCAATGCTTTGGATTGAGCTGCAAAATGTTTGAAGTGCAACAATGGCCTCTGTTGTTTACTATGAAACATGAATACTTTTTTAATTTATCTTACAGATACATAAATTACGTCTCCGTCCCATGGGATGCAGAAATTACAGAACGCCAAATGCTACGATCCTTACATACTCCTTTTGCTTCAGTTACGTTCATTCGGTTATGCACGCCGGTGAAGAGTATTACGCACCTGACCTTTCCAAAGAACATCATCAATAAGGTCACTAATATGTCTTTCTAGGGCGTCCCCTAAATCCAATAAGTTAATCTTTATTTCGCCAGTTCATAAAGTGAGTTTCTCACAGTAGCGTAACTATAGGGTGGCATTGGGGCAAAATGTCACGGGCCCCCAGCCAGAGGGGGCCCCCAGCCAGAGGGGGCCCCGGCCCGAGAGCGCCATGAGCACAGAAGGATCCTAACATAAGTTATTATTATATAAATCGAGCTTAGATAGCCATTTTTTTGTTGCTCCATTTTTGCACTTCACAGACGCGTGTCTCAAGCGGATGGCACTCGCGCTCGCACTAGTCCCAACCAGTCCGAGATAACGTGGTGTCCGTGAGCGGTGTCTAGTGTCTATGTGTGCGTTGCTCGAGCGCACTTTGTACGTAGATTGCCTTCTGTACTCTCTGTATTTGTGCTGTGGTCAATAGGAATGAATTAATAAAAAATATAACTTACCATATTTCTTTCGCGATTTTATTTGTCTTCAACCGTGATTTAGTCCTAATTTTATTTCTTTTATTTGCCATTTTCACAAAAATAATACTTAATGTTTTAAAAGTTTTATACAAAATATTTACACAATGAGAAATAAACACATAAGTTTATAAATGCAAACTTTTTTGAATATGTGCAACAAAGAACATAATTCAGGTTTCGAACATTTTGTACCATTTTCCCATTGTTTGTCTAATTTTTTGGACAGGACCTCATGCTCAGCAGTAGCGCTTGCGACCACTAGACCAACGAAGCAATCAGGCGTTAATTTTGTAGAGGAAAATATGAAATCTACGCGGAAGAAGTCGCGGGAGAACTGCTGGTAAAAAAAAACTATAACGTTGGTTGAGCTTCTTTACATTGAAGGAGGGCCCCATACCTTGAGTTTGCCATGGGCCCCAAACGGTATAGTTACGCCACTGGTTTTTCATCTTATAAATTAGCATAATCACAGTTTAATTTTTCCACTGCTGCTGCTGTTGTAAATTGTTATTTTTTTGTATTTTATTTTTATGCGTCATGTTTGTCGCAAATAAACATATTTTCATTCACTGCTGGGACATAGGCGTTCTCTCAGTGAGAGGGAGTGGGCCGTAATCCACAACACAGGCCTAGTGCGGCTTGGTAGATGTCACATTTCTTAGAATTTTTGTTTCTAGAACTTTGGTTCTAGGTTTCCTCACGATGTTTTCCTTCACCGTTTTGAGAGCAGTGGTGGTGCAATTATTTACACAAAGTAAAGCGCCTGTCGGGGCTCGAACCCACGACCTACAACTCGTAAGTCAGGGGCCGCTACTACTGGTCCCAGTTAACTACTATTGTAAATTAACTATTATTAATTTTGTTTAGGTACTTCTTCATACGTCCCGGTTGCCGGGTAGCCGGTGCCGGGTACCCAGCGGCGAAGTGTATAGCCATGTGTGTTAGCTTTCACACGTACTGGCGTAGCTTGCCTGGCAAGCGATCGCCGGGTACGCGCCGGATCTAGCACTGTGCGTTCGGTCCACAGAGCATGTAACCTTTTAGTTCGGTCGCCGCCCACCAGGGGCAAATTAAATCTGGAGTATCTACAAATTAGGTTGTGTCAAAATAATTTGAATGTTTTTTTTTGACGCTGCTTCTTATATTTTTTCCTTAGCAGCCTTCATTTATTAATTACTTTCATGAATGATAAATCAATATAAATAATTAAATATACTCTTTATTAGTGGGTTTTTTTAAATCTTTATTTATTTATTCTATGGGAATCATGAGTTTATGTATGTGTTTTACATCACACTAATATTATAAAGTCGAAAGTTTGTGTGTTTGTATGTTTGTTACTTCTTCACGCACAAACGGCTGAACGAATTTGGATGAAATTTGGCACACAGTTTATAACCAGGATTAACACATAGGATACTTTTTATCCCGATATTCCCACGGGATCGACACTTATGCGGGTGAAACCGCGGGGCGCAGCTAGTAATTTTATAAAAATGCTACACAGCAATGGATAAATGAAGTCTAAAAATCAAACAGAATTTTATATAATAATAAAAATGGTTTTTATTCAACAATTTACATATTTACAATGATATACATGTACATATTTAACAATAATGGCACCCTCTCGTACTATCACAGAATTATTGGATAAGTAAAACATCAGAAAAATGAACAGTTTAAGACTAAGTTTTTTTATGAAAACTAGTTTTTCGGTCATAATGATTGTTCTTAAAATTATTTAATCCCATAAACTTATCCAACGATTATAGTATTAAGCGTCAAACTTTATGGTAGCTTTGAAGTGCACTAGTCCGTCCCACGAAAGAAGTCCCGCAGCAAATAAGTTGAACTAATTAATATTATTTTAAGTTAAACAAATATCAAATTTAGTTATAATGGTAATTAAGTTGATTTCAGAGTGACTAGCACTATTGAAAAAGTTATAATAATGCTTTAAGTTTTAGCGTAAACTGAACTTTATTGTGTAGGATTTAAAGTTATTTTTCCATAAACTCATGTGTTTACATTTTTGGCAAATAAATCGCGAATGCAGATTACAACAACCCTCCTACCTCAAACACCTTTCTCTATTTAGGATTGTGCAATTTATTAACCATTGTCACACTAATATTATAAAGGCGACAGTTTGTGTGTGTGTCTGTTTGTTACTTCTTCACGCTCAAACGGCCGGACCAATTTTGATAAAATTTTGTATGGAGGTAGCTGACACCCTGTATTAACATATAGGCTACTTTTTATCCCGATATTCCCACGGGATCGAAACTTATGCGGGTGAAACCGCGGGGCGCAGCTAGTCTGTAATATGACATTGAGATAAATAGAGATTTATGTCTACGTCACATGCGAATATCGCCGCGTCTACAAGACTTCTTTCGTGAGATGGACTACTCGCTGCGCAGTACCTCACCCCCGCTAAGGGTCAGCGCAGACAGAACGGAGCGCAGCGGAGAGGATTTTATTAACGCACTTGAAAATAAATTTTAAAATTATTACAATAAAGTGCATAAATGCTTGAACCTGACAAAAAATGCTCGCGCGTCCTCGAAGACGCGTCCTCGCAAGCTTGAACATACGCGATCCGTAAAGGTGGATCCACACATTGCGAGCATGCGCTCCGCACGGCGCACAACGCATGCCTCGGCTTGAGGCGTGCGTGTTGACAAATTATACCAACATATGCTCGGGTCGAGCCATCGCGTGCGAAGCAAATGCTCGAGGCAAGTAGGCGCGCAGACTTGGCAAGGCATGCGCTCCGCACGGCGCACAACGCACAGCGCACACGCGCTATTCGCTGTGCGCCGTGTGGCGGCCGGCTCATTGCGAGCAGTGCGTTGCGTTTGGATGGTTGTGTCCGCCTCGCTGCGGATGTACGCGCGCATTATGAACGACAAAGAAATGTTAAGAAAAGCAGTTTTATTATACGAAAGTAATAGATTATTATGGGATCCTAAACATAATCATTATTTTAATAAAAATAAAAAAGAAGACGTATGGCGTTTTCTTTCCTTTTCTTTTCAATAATTGAATTAATAATTATAAAAGCAGCAGCTGATACGCGCACGCGATGCAAAGGCGCCATCTTGACTGCTGCTGTGTGGGTTGGATCGGCCCGAGCATGCGCTGCGCGCTGTTTGGCCCGAGCAAACGCAGTTTCATTTTCGCAGTCGAGGCGTGCGTTGATATTCTACGCGGCGCACGCCTCGAACGTGCATGCGCGGCTACGTCCACACCTAACGTAGTGCTCGCACTGAGGCACTTTGATCTTGAAGCATTTGCCGACATACGTTGGCTCGCCCTCGCGCGTGCGGAGCGCATGCCTCGCCACGAATATACAGGTCCACACTTGGCGAGGCATGCGTTGTGCGCCGTGCGGAGCGCATGCCTCGCAATGTGTGGATCCACCTTTAAGAAAATGCCCGAGACCACGCGGGGATTATTCCTCTGTCTGCGCTGACCCTAACACGTGAATTTGTTACTACGCAGCGACTCGCCTCGTATTCTGAGCCGCCATAAAGTTTGTGTCGCGCTGTACAAGTATCATAAGGCCACACAAATATTTACAGGTTTTAAGAGATTTTGGAGGATTTAATGAAAAGGAAGATCGTAATCTTACTAGTGCTACTATTTAAATATTGTTATTAGGTTTTCTAAAAAATCTACACAAATAAATAAAATTGAAGTGTCGGGTTGTCACGTTAAAATAACAGCTTGCTACTAAAATGCATACATAGGTATATGAAAATATATACGGTAAGTACTTGGAACGAAAAAACAATTTTTAATTTTTTTGTCTGTGTGTCTGTTTGTTCCGGCTAATCTCCGAGACGACTGGACCAATTTTGACGACTTCGTTCGCGTGCATGTCTGAAATCAAATTCGATTTCATAGTTTTATTTTTTTGCGCAGATCCCTAATTCTTTTTCTAAAATAAAAGTAACCCAAATTACTCCTTAAAACATCAACTATCTGCCAGTGAAAGTCCCGTCAAAATTGGTTCAGCCGTTTCGGAGATTTGCCGGAACAAACAGACAGACAAAAATTTCATAAATTGTTTTTTGCTATGAGTACCGTATATACTATAAAATACATTTAGTTAAAGGCTGTTCAATTTTATTCACTCACTTATATTTTATTTATTTGTATAAATTACTTATACACAGAAAAGCTCAAAATTAAAAATATATATTTTTTTAACAAATATTAAGGCACTTTATAATTAGGCTACCAGTAGAAGACAGCAAAACGCTAAAAACGATATGGCTTGGAAGAATTTAATATAACGTGTTCATATTCTAGATTGTAGACTTAATCTAAGCTTAAAGGCGGACTACCATCGAATTCCTCAGCAAAATGATCAACACTACTATCATTATTGTCTTTCACATCAAAGTTAATTTTCACAGGATTCACACTTTTCACATACGTCCTATTCATTAGTACCGGACTACATACCACATCCGAATCATTTAAATTTCCACACTTTTCGGGAGTTTCTTCTACACTGGCAACATTAAAAGAACTGTCAGATTTTGACGTTGCACTTTCGCTTTTCGATTTTTCGGGTATACTTTTTGGATTATTGTTGTTAGAATTTAGAGGACTTTTATAAGAATTGGAAGCGTTTTTCGACCTATTTATTATATGAATAGTTGATAAAGGAGGAGGTTCTCCATACATTTTTAATCTGGCAATTTTTTCGTTGACTTTCTTCTTCCTTTGCAATACTTCTTCGGATAAATTCTGCGTATCTGTTTGTTTGAAAGTCGACTCAAAATCTAAACCAGTAAGGTTGAAATTGTCATCTGGTTTATTCGGTCTTATTAAAGGCGAATCTATGAACATTTTATTTTTGGACATATTAAAGTCACTAGTATTAAATCTATATGGAGAAATATTTTCATTATTAAGTTTTATAACAGCATAATTGTTTTTCAATACAACACAGTCTTCACAGAACTTTCGTCTATCCAAACTCAGGAACTTTTTACTCAAATCATCAACTAAAATCCTAGCATTTTCATTCTTAGGTGTTTTCGTAAAATACGAGAACTCTGTCATTCTATACTGCGGTATACTTTTCCTAGTGTTGCCAGCGCGTTTCTGCAAATTCGCACCATAAACTATCTGGCCAGTATCTAAAACATTTTGATAACCAAACTTTTTCAAGCCACCCCAAAAGTTGATACAAATCATATTTTTATCAGCGTCAGCGAGAAATACATTTTGGAACGGTTGTTTAGTCGAATCGAATTCTGGAATCGATGGATCGATTAGGAATATGAAGCCTACAGTATCGATTTCGTTATAATCAGTCGCCATTGATGGGTTGTGGGATAGATCTTTTATGGTATAACAGATACGTTTTAGAAGATTTGTGTAAGGTTTGATTTTTTCTGGTTCTTTGTATTTTGAGGTGTTAAATATTGACTGTCTGCCTGCTGATATCTGGATCTCAGAATACCTGAAATTAATACATATTTTTTAAAGGTGGTAACACTAAAACAAACTGTTGTTATATACAGACACCAGCACATCAAGCTACTACAATCTGTCAAATTTATTTAATAGATTTCCAACTTTATCTCTAAAGCATAAGGTTCAAAGTTGATTGGGAAAATTTTACAGTTTCGGGTAGGTTGATGTGCTGGCGGGCGTCTGTACAACGTGCCACTAAAATGGCGACATTAATTTAACACATGACAATGGTATACCGAGTTAAGAATACAACAATCCGTTCCATAACTAAAATAACTGATGTCACTCGGAAAGCTGACACGCTTAAATGGAATTGGGCTGGACACATCGGCATGTCATACGATCAATGGGCCAAACATACGACCCAGTGGGTCCCGCTTAATGGCAAACGACATCACAGCAGGCCCAGACGGAGATGGCGGGATGAGCTGGTCCTTTAATAAAGATTGGGCCTTGGCAGCTCGGGACAGAGAGAGGTCGCCTACTCTTTGCTCGTTATTCGTTTTAATTTCATTGATGCGATTTTATGATCCGTGACCCCGGCAAATAGGGGTCATTTGCCGGGGTCACGGATCATAAAATACCTCCTAACTGACATTTTTTTAGGAATTTCCTATTTTATCATTTGAATATAAATGCGTTATTCGCATGTTTTACTGAAATCTCCTAATATATTTTTAGTTGCAACAGCATTAAATTAAAACGTGGAAATACCTCCCAACTAAACCGACGCGCGACGTGTCTATTTTTGAACGTTTTTTTTCAGTTTGTGTAAAGATTTGACTTTGTCAATTAGGTGTTATTGGCACTTCGCCGTCGATATGTGGTTTCCATACTGTATACACAGAAGTAAAGTACTACGTATAGAGAGGCTATCTGAAGCAAAAACAGTGTCACAACAGGATGACAGCCGGAGGGGCTGTGCGGGGCGAGCTTGCCGTAGATGCACTTGGTATTCGCTGCAGCGCTAAAATATTAGGTGTCATCTAACCAAAGTACAAAACATGCAGCGATAGACCGCTTAAAACGTATAGTTTTCTCGCGACCAAAACGTCGTAAACGTCGGGAAATTCATGGCGCTTACGCGTTTCGTGCGAGGCGAGTGACGATATGAGTTGTTGGCGATCGGCAACAAAGCATGGCGCAAAATACTGTTTTGCGGCGTCGGTTCTATACGCTAGTAATAATAGTTCTATGACTGTATACCGTAAAACGGGGTGAATAGGGATGCAGGGGTGAATCGGGACGAAACTTTAAAATGGATTTTAACATTAAAATAATTGTTTTCTTTTGTCAAAAAGGACTCTTAATGTGTTTATAATAATAATAATTTAATAGGGCTTGATTCAGAAAGCGGTACTTCTGGACACGGCCCGCATTGTCAGGAGGTTCCTCTCTCTGGAGCCCTGACCGCCGCGCCGGTAGCTTGGACCCTGTTCCCGATACCGGTGGGCTACTATTTTTTATATTTTTAAATGTTTTTATATATTTTATATGCTTATATTTAAAAATATAATTAATATGTATTTACTTAAATAAAGGAATAATAATAATATTATTTCAGACATAATTCTAGTCCATAGTTTCGACTCATGCAATTAAAATTACTTATAAAATATATTAAATTCCAAAGAGATAAAAACCTAAAATACAATTGTGATTAATTATATTATAATTAACGATCAAGTGTCCTTGTTGGCAATAAACTTTATTACATCAACGTTAAAATCCATTTTAATGTTTCGTCCCGATTCACCCCTGCATCCCTATTCACCCCGTCTTACCGGTACTCTAATGTTTACCTGACAGCAGTAGGAACTACATTCATCACATCGATCCAAGCGCCCTCTTTGATTATTTCTAGAACTGCTTCAGGCGGCTTCCATATTGACATCATGCCTGAAAAAATATTAAAAGGATTTAGTGAGTCAGTAAGGTGTAGTCATCGAAAAGGCGAATGCTGAGCGTGGGGTCTTGAGTTCAATCCATGTGTCTGGCAGTTGTGTCATTGTGATTTTCAATTAGGATATAGGGTTATCTGGAGTTGGCGTTGCAGTGTTCCACGCGCGCCACTCGAGAGTGGGTAAGGCCATTATAGGAATGGGCGCACGGGGAGGTGGGACCCACTGAGGAACAGCGGGTCGAGGCCTGTCGGGGGAGCGGTGAATACTTATGCGAATCCCGCACCCCCGGCCATAGGTAGAGGCATAGAATAAGTAACGTTCCTTATAAGAGACGGGAGTCCCATAGAAAAAGATGAAAAACGGCGCTTGTATGAAACTTGCGCTAAAACTGAATACCAACATAGCCAAAATGACACAGACTATGCACAGACTTCAGATGTTAAAGCGAGACAGCGATAGCCGCCATTATGTTTAGTGCACGTTTCATAGTTTCTTTTTTTATTAGACAGTTGCGCCAGACTGGGTAGAGGTGGAACACCCCGGTGGTTTTAGCCGGTAAGAGTCCGGCATGCCCCTCTGTCCCCTCCACGATGGAGGAAGTCCGTGAGGATTTCCACAGCGCAACAATAAAAAAAAAAGATATGTTTATGAGGAACAGGGTCCTCCGTGCCTCGGGAAGCACGTTAAGGCGTTGGACCCGGCTGTCATTCGTGGATCTTTGACAGTCGTTACGGGTAGTCAGAAGCCCGAAAGTCTGACAACCAGTCTTACCACGGGGTATCGTATTACCCAGTAACTGGGTTATGGAGGTCAGATAGGCAGTCGCTCCATGTAAAATCCTGGTATTCAGGTGCGCTTAGGCTGGAAGCCGACCCCAACATAGTTGGTGAAAAGGCTAGGCAGGTGATGAGTTATGTGGAACAGGGTGGAAAGTTCCCTATTCTCCGTTGAAAAGAAAGATTCCTCGTCGTGTCTGGGCGGCTACTGCGTGACGGTTATTGTCAGGTTTCTATATATGTCTATGTTAATTGCGCGGATAACTCTGATGTCGTGATACGTCAGTTGACGTACAGTCAACAAAAGAGATAAGTATGCAGGATCGTCGGATATAGTTGAAGTTTAGTAAGAAACCGATGGATGTAGTCGACAGAAATTTCATTTGATAAATGAGCTGTTTGTTTTCTATTAATAAAATTAAATTTTAAAATTAAATTTATTAAAGAAATTAAATTTCTTTAATAAATTTTCAACTTTATTGCTGAAGGCTAAGGTTCAAAATTGATTGGGGAAATCTGACAGTTTCGGGTAGGTTGATGTGCTGGCGTCTGTACAATGTCAAATCGTGGAGTAATACGTTCCCGAAATATGTATGGAAAAAATATCGGCTAGTGGCACCTTAATTCGGAAACACGAAGGGTACCGTACCATATACCTTTTCTGTTTTAACTCAATGTCTCCTACCTTTAGTAACCTCCCCTCTTCCGTTAACGCCAGCGACTCTAATCTTCAGCAGCGTCACAACAGTCCTATTAAAACAAACTCCTGCCTTCTCTATCTTCTGTATAATCTTCTGTTGAATGTTCTGCAGAAGATGTTCGCGATGTTTGGCGGTGTGGGACTCTAGGAGTCGTTTTTGAGAGGAGGTTAGGCCAGCCTGCAAAAAATTCAAGTAAGTACATCCCGATTCAAACTTAATGGCGGGTTGGAACATGAGGCAAGTCGCTGCGCAGTGACATAAATAAATAAAGTCTTCCAGACCGTATTTCGGCCACGGCGGCCAATCTCAGCGGAGACTAGCCTTCGGCGCGGGAGATATTATAGTACACAAGTATGGGCGCAGACACAGGTGCACTCCCTCTTCCCTCACTCTCATAGTCCGATGGGACGGCAATCCAACACGACCGGAGAGATATCAGGCGCAGGACCAACGGCAGTAACATGTTAGCGGGGGTGAGGGGTGCGTTACAGCGTAGTGAATAGCGCGCTTCAGAGCTATCGTAAAGTTTGAATCGGGCTGTACCGTCAAACGGGGTGAATCGGGACGAAACTTTAAAAGGAATTTTATCATTGAAATAGTATCGTTTGTGGCTAAATACGACTCTTAAGTGTTAACTGAACAAATTAAGTATCTCAACGTTAAAATACATTTCAGGTCTTCACATAATCTGACCAAGATTATGTCTAGATTTTAAAAGAGACTGTGACCTGTAAGTTTGTTGCGGCCTTTCTTCTCAGAGTAGTCAGATAGGAACCGCCGACCTCATCTAGTTTTATAAAAAATATGATTGACATGTAAAAGTGTTTGTGCAAACCTACTTATAAAAAGAAAGAAAGAAAGAAAAAAGTTTATTTGGTCACAGTTCGTGAAACACAAAATACAAAATAAAAAAAAAAAGGTTTCAGACAACAATAGTGTGTGCCTCACGGCTGCGCCAAAAAAGGCTAATTTCAGCATTAATGCCAGACAGATGCTGTCTGACGCTGGTTTTCAAATGAACCTTGAAAATAATTTATGCAAATTGAACTCACTCTAAATTCAGCAGGATCCTTGATTCTCTTCATAACTTTAACTATTTGCGAGCCGCTATCCAGACAAGTTCTCGTGTTTGTGAAGTCTGTGAGACCTTCGGAGTCTTGTGACTCCTGAAACATAAGGCGATATGGTCAAATAGATAGGGATGACGACGGGGTAAAGTAAACGAAATTCTATTTAGTCCGTCAGATTATCAAAAAATAATGGACACATATTTTTTCTTGTGTCAATCAACCAAAAAATTACAACGACAAAGCCTGTCAAAGTTTGGGAGTGGGGGCTCGTGACGTCACTAAACTTGTAGGTAAAAATTGTACCAACACGTGACGTCATGCGGCATTTCAAATCAATATATCTCTGTAATGTTTTGATTATGTGAAAAAAGAAAAAATACGTGCCCAATACTTTTTAATAATCTACCTGATAGACGAAGAAAAAAAAGTTAGTCATCATCTCTATTAGAATGAATATTAAAACTTTGCCAATGGGATGGGGGACTATCGTTTTTGTGCTCACCAGTTGACCTGTCAGTATTTTTATTTGATATGCTTTAGATACGTTTAAGTACCCATAACTTCATATCCTAACTATATTAATCCTAACTATATCCTTACTAATATTATAAATTCGAAAGTAACTCTGTCTGTCTGTCTGTATGTTACCTCTTCACACTTAAACCGCTGAACCGATTTAGATGAAATTTGGTATAGAGATAGTTTCAGTCCCGGGAAAGGACATAGGATAGTTCTTATCCTACGAGAACCATATGCGGGTGAAACCGCGGAGCGCTGCTAGTAATATATTTGTGATTAAATTATATTACAGACTAATTAATTAATTTTGTTTTTTTTTTATGTTTTTTTTTTGGATTTCGACTAATCGATCGATACAAAATTTAGCCATAGAAAAATTGTGCCACTCTCTCCCAATCACTATATCAAATGGAAAATTAAGAGAAACTCTTGCTCACGTCATCAGATAACTCTTTCTCCACTTCTTCGTAGATCTTCTCCATGATCGCCTGTTTCTCAGCCTCGCTCTTCGTTTGATGTAGGAGTTCCAGGCGCTCTGAACGTGTCACTGAAAAAGAATATACATACATACATACATACAGGGTCCCATTAAAATAGATGGACAAATAACACAGCGCTCAGTACGTCTAACCAAAGATATCCAAGCAAAATAAAACACTGATTAAAGTGATTTAATTTTGACCTAAAATAATAAATTGCCGGCAGATTAGTGTATTTTCGTTAGCTGATTTATTTTTCTTGTAAATACCTAATGCGTTTTTCTTATATATTTTTTTACCATCGTCCTTATTTTGGTGGTCTGAATGATTTATAAAAGTTTGTCCATCTAGTTTAACGGGACCTTATATATGTGGTTACTAAGTACTACTTTTGGCATCCTTTACATAATCAGCCTATAATGTTCCCTCTGCTGGGACACAGGCCTCCTCTCTGTGAGAGGGAGTGGGCCGTAATCCACCGCGCGGGCCCAGTGCGGGTTGGTAGATGTCACATGTCTTCGAATTTTTTGGTTCTAGGACATGCCGGTTTCCTCACGGTGTTTTCCTTCACCGTTTTGAGAGCAGTGGTGATGAAATAATTTAAACAAAGTATAGCGCCTGTCAGGTTTCAAACCTACGACCTATATCTCGTAAGTCGCGGTCGTTACCACTGGGCCACCACTGCTCTCATAATCATAATCCTTTAGTAGGGTTTTATAACTCCGAAAAGATATGGCGTAGCTTCTTCTAATTATTTATTAAGGGGACTACGTGACCTAAAGCGTAGTCAGTGTGGGACTGCATAGAAAATAAGGAGAAGCGCGATGACACAACGCTGGAAATTTATTGCAAAATATGAAGCAATTATCTAATTACAAAAATCTATTGTATGGACTAAAAAATTAAAACACTAGTGCTTTAGTATGTTGCTTTTTATCCCGATATTCCCCACGGGATCGACATTTACGCGGGTGAAACCGCGGGGCGCAGCTAGTCTTGTCATAATTTATTTAGGAAAAGACTTACCAGTACTCCCGTCTTCAAACTTCTCAACATACAAAGCGGGATACACTCTAGTAACAAAAACACGCAATTTCGACACTTTCCCGCCATCTAGTTTGACAGATGACAGTTGCGACAAGATGGCGGCGTTGCCATGGTACCCGAGACGCGCGTCCCAGCGAGTGCGACGGGTGGAGTTCCCGGAGAGTTTGAGTCGGACTGCCGATGTATCCTGTAATGTTAAAAGCTTTATGAAATTTTCAATAGTTAAATATAAAATAAGGTTTTTTCTAGCCATTTCGTCACAACGACAATCAATGTCAAAAACTTGTCAAAAATGTAGGGAAATTAGAGGTATTTTTGACAGCAAAGCTACTTGGTGACAGAAATATGAACAGTGATGGGTGGTACTGTCTTGAATGAATTCTTCGAATACGAGTATTGCTGTTTAACCTTTTAACCGCTTACGTCGGATTAATACAACAAATATTTTCGTGTCCATTCCGCCAGGGTCGTATATATACGACCAAATACCACAGCTCGTTTAATCTGTATTATTATTAAATCATCACAGCTTGTTTAATTGTTATTTATTTTTCGTTTTTTTTTTTTCTTCGGGCATTAGTGCACGACAACTGATATAAAGTCAAGCGGTTAAAAGGTTAAGCATTAATACATATAAATATATTAACCTCCCAAGGCGAGATTCCTTGCTCACAATTCACCAGCTCAGCCCCGTTGGTGACAATCTTGGAGCCAACCACTATTTTACCTTGGCACACTAGTTGGGCCAACATTTTGTCAATACTCGTCTTTAGGCAATACCAACCGTCTGTTAGGAGTAGTTCTATGTTGTTTGTGGTTGTGACACTGAAATAAAATAAAAAAGAAGTTGAATGATTTTACTACGACAGCCGAATTATTTAAGGTAAGTTGTAAGGTAGTACAGACGCCAGCACATCAAGCTACTACAATCTGTCAAATTCCTTTAATAGATTTTCAACTTTATCGCTAAAACATAAGGTTCAAAGTTGATTGGGAAATTTTGACAGTTTCGGTTAGCTTGATGTGCTGGCGTCTGTATTTCCCGGCACACATCGTTCATAAAGAGCTATACCGTGATAAATGGCAACATTAAAGTGCGTTATATGTTTAGTTAGCATTTTTGTGATTTCCGAAAAGTAACTTTAATGCCTGCACATAAAGTTTGGTTTCCCGTGCAACTTTTTTTTTCGATTATACTTATCATTCTAAAGTCAACTTTATGTGCACAAAAATAAAGTTGATATTTGATAATTGATTAAATGAAAATGACATGACGTATTAAAACAAAGATTTCAATAGCCTTTACATACCTGGCAACACAAACGCCATCCACATAAATCCCAGCAACACACAGAACTAAAGTTTTAGAAGCAACATCATCTTTCTCCAAAATCTTCCTCAAAGCTGGTCTTTGGGCATCATACAACTCCTTATCATATCTATATTTTAGTTGATCTATAAGATTTCGTGCAGTTACTACTGGATATTTAAATTTTATCTCGTAAGATATTAGCTTCCATAATATTAGTTTTATATGGTTTTCTATCCAGCCAGTAGGTATTAATTTGCTATTTACTGAATTTAGAAAAACGTTCTTTAATAATCCCATAGACATTTTGCCATCCGTTAAATCATTTCTGTGTTCAAAAAACTCGAATTCTAGCAAATTGTCGAATGTGAATTTGAGTAAATACGTATCGATTTTTTTGTTGTTATTTTTTGTCAATTCCGCCAAATCGTTTAGTGTATATTTCTTATTTTTCTTGTAGCTGTCTGTGAATGTTAGTTTATTTGTATCTTTTGTAGTTTTAATTGTAACTTTTTCCTTAACTATTACAGGTAGTTTTTGGGAATATGGAGTTTCGAATTTCTTCCTCTTTTTCGCTCTAGGACACGATAATATAGGACTGCCAGATCTTTTGGATTTTGTAGGTGAATCGTGAAAATCTTCTGTATGTAAGCTCTCATCGAAATCATTTTGCACTTGTGTATCAATAATATTAGCTACACAATCTTCGTTGGTCACTTTATCTTTCTTTTTATTTGTTATATTTTCTGTAGAGTCATCTATTTCAGAAAAACGTCTTTTAGATCTTGGTATAGCTTCATGAGAAACTCTAACGTCACGATTGGAGTCAGTTTTGAATCCAAACTTAATATTAGAAGTTTTTTTTTCATTTTTCTGTAGTACAGTTTCATTTTTGTCTATATCTTGAAATATTTTTCTGGACTTAGCCAAAGCATCTTCAGATATTTTAACTGTTTTATCACTTGCTGTTTGAAACCCTTGAAAACCACTTCTTTTGATAACATCTTCAAACAACTTCTTAGTCTCAATCAAAGTTTTTTGAGAGACCTCGACTTCTCCGTCAATTCCTGTTATAAATCCATGAAATTCTGGTTCAGGGTCGTCTTGGATAGTTTCTATATCTTGAAAGAGTTTTCTACTTTTGGCTAACGCTTCTTCAGATATTTTTACAGGTTTCTTATTGGCTGTTTGAAATCCTTTGAAGACTGGACTTGATTTACCATTTTTACATAAATCATCTATATTATAATCTTCAGTTTTGTCATTAATTCCTTTATGAATATGTAAAGGATCTATTACAGCGTCTACAACGTCTTTTCCTTTATTTTCAGCATTACAATCTTGACTCACACCAATATCTTCAAATATCTTTCTGCTTTTAAATAAAGCATCAGCTGACACTGTAACCTCCTTATTGCTTGCTGTTTGAAAACCTTGAAACTTAGGTACTACGGTTTCAGGCATTCTAAAATCATTATTTCTAGTTTTCATAGGACCTGTATCTTCATTAATTTTAGGTTCCATGTCATCAATTTCAATATTTGGGTAATCGTTTTTAACGTTTTCGGATAATTGAAATTCTGTTGAGTCTATATCCTTGAATAGATTCTTTGACTTAGCCAAAGCTGTATCAGATATCTTTATAACTTTATTATTTGCAGTTTTAAAACCTATGGAACTGGATTTTTCTGTTGTAGGTTGGACTGACTCGTTTAGATCTGGATATGGACTCTTGCCTTCTTTACCAGTATCTTGTTGTACTTCCTTTGGCTTCTTTGAGTGTGAATAATCATTTGAGTCTAAATCTTTGAATATATTTTTAGTCTTAGCTAAAGATTCTTCAGAAATTGTAATCTTCTTGTTATTAGCTGTTTTAAAACCAGCAAAACTTGTTTTACTAGTTGAAGGTTGATTGAAATCTATAATTTCAGAATCGTAAGTTCTCTTTCCTTCTCTTTCTTTGCACATATTCTCGATCAAATCTTGTTTTTGCAAGACTTTAGGAACTTTTTCTGGAAACTTAAAATCCATTTCATCCATATCTTTGAAAATATATTTAGTCTTAACTAAAGATTCTTCAGAAATATTGATCTTCTTATTATTAGCTGTTTTAAAACCACCAAAACTCGCCTTACTAGTCGAAGGCTGATTGATATCCATTATTTCAGACACTTTATTCCTGTTTTCAAAAAAATCCGCTCTCTCTAGGTTTTTATTAACTTTTTCTGGAAACTTAAGATCTATTTCATCCATATCTTTGAAAATATGTTTAGTCTTAGCTAGAGAATCTTTTGATATTGTAATATTTTTGTTGTTAGCTGTTTTAAAGCCTATAAATCTTGCTTTACTGGTAGAAGGCTGGTTGTAATCTTCAGGATCACGTAGAATCATTTCATCATTGGTTTTCGCTGTACCTTCGACAATTTTCACGCTGTTATCAGATTTGTATGAAAGCTTGAAGTCGGTAGCATCAATATCATTGAAGATATTCTTCGTTTTAGCCAATGCTTCTTTTGTAATATTTATTTTCTTATTATTTGCTGTCTTAAAACCAGCAAAAGATGCTGTACTAGTCGAAGGTATGTTCAAATCTATCATTTCAATTTCGTCAGTTCTCTTATCAGCGTCTTCTTCAATGTTTTTCTTTTTATTTGAAGGGAACTTAAATCCATCTGAATCTAAATCTTTAAAAAAATCCTTGGTTTTAGCTAAAGCATTGTCTGATATTTTAATTTCTTTATTATTGACTGTTGTAAACCCTTTAAAACAAGTTGTAGTAATTGTGTCTTCTCTTGCGTTTATTCCAGCTCCAATAATCTCTTCATCATGTATTTTATTTCCTTTATCAGGGAATTTAAAATCAGCAGAATCAATGTCTTTGAAAATGTTTTTCGTTTTAGACAAAGCAGCTTCAGATATCTTAACATTTTTATTACTTGCAGTTTTAAAACCTACGAAACTACATTTACTTGTAGACGGCTGATTACAATCTATACTTTCAGATTCTTCAGGGTATATTTCAGTTAGATTTGTGGTAATTTTTGCAGGTAACGTAAAGTCTGTAGCATCAATGCCATCAAACAACTTTTTGGTTTTAGCTAGAGCATCTTTAGAAATGTTAATATCTTTGTTACTTGCCGTTTTAAAAGCTACAAAACTCATCTTACTTGTTGATGGTTGGTCATAAACATTATCCTCATTAGTTTTGTCTGGTATATCTTTCATTGGAAGTTCAGATTTATCAATGTCTTTAAAAATAATGTGTACTTTAGCTAAAGCATGCTCTGAAATTTTGATATTCTTATTATTTGCAGTTTTAAAGCCAACAAAAGTACTTGTGGAAGGCTGTTCAAAATCAATCAAATCTGGATATTGTTTATCAACTCTTTTGCTTGATTTATTGGGAAATTCTGTTGAACCTAAATCTTGGAATATGGTTTTAGTTTTAGCTAGTGCTTCTTTGGAAATGTTTATATTCTTGTTACTGGCTGTTTTGAATCCTCCTAAGTTTATATCACTAGGTGTCGGATTTTCTATTTTTGTTGGCAGAGCATTTTTTTCAATATTAGTCTCCCCAATATCAATTTCAGCCAGATCTTCATCAAAATCAATGTCTTTAAAAACATCCGTCATTTTTGCAGTTTCAGATATTTGTATATCTTTATTCAATCCATTATTAACATTTTTATTTGGTTCTTTATCTTCGTTTAAAGACATTTCAATATTTTCAAATTCTTGTATTATTTCATCATCTATATTTTGTATTTCTTCTTCAACAAGATTTTTATTTACTTCTCTATCTGGATTGATAGAGACAACCGATATTTTATCTCTGTCTAATTCAATTTGTTCTCCTAAATTCTCTTCTTCAATTTGTGTCTCAAAATTGTCATTTAAATCAATGTCTTGAAAGACTTTTTTACATCTTGCCAATGCCTTTTGAGATAGTCTTATTACTTTCTTACTGGCTGTCATGAAACCTTCAAAATTGCTTGTTTTGGCTTGTATATTATCCGGATTCTCAGCTGCATTCCCCTTAGATTCTCTGTCATCTTTCTGCGCTAAATTGAACTCTGTTTTGCCAACAACAGGGTCCATTTTAGCTTCAGTCTCATCATCAACTTCCTTTTTATTCTTTACACTACTATCACAATTATTAACCAAATCAGTCACCGTCAATTCCCCACTTAATATACTCTTGGCTTGAGCAAAAGACTCAGTGAAAATCTGAATAGATTTATTGCTAGCAGTTTGAAAACCTACATACATGGTTTTATCTAGAACATCAGATTGGTCGTAAAAAGAGGTTTCTAAGGCACATGTGAATGGTAGGTCTTGGTAGCTTTTATGTACTTTATAGTTATCTTCTTCATCGCTACTAAATAATATTTCGTCTTTCAAAATTTCACTTTCTGCTTTAACTTTGAAACATTTTAAGTCTTCATTCATTATTTTGTTTATTAAGTCTTCTGATGTTGCTTTATCTAGTTCGATAAATTCTAAATCTGTATCTAGATTTGGATCTTTGACTGTATGAGTTTTAAATTCTCTATGTTCTTCTTTATTTTGTAGTACAGGACTTGGCAGTATATCTCTTTCATTTAGAACTATTTCCTCATCCATTTTAAAACATAGTTCCTTGTCCAAAATCTGAGAATCAATAACTCGTTTTGCAGTTTTCATATCATTAACTTCTAATATTGGTATTGCAATATTTTCAAACCGCTCAAATTTTTCTAGGTTGAAAATTAAAGGAGACGGACTCTTTGATTTCGTTTTAACGTTTTTGTGCATAAATATAGGACTTAGTGGTCTTTCTATTGACTTGTCTATGTCTATATCTTCATCAATTTCTATACAATCATGAAAGATCTGACTGTTTTCTTCTATTTGTGTATTTTCATTATTTTTCCTGCCTTGACTGCTGCTGCCAGATTTTCTATCCATAACATTATTACTGCACATTATAGGAGAAATGATACTTATGGAATTTTCTGCTTCTATATTATATTCTACCCTATTAACACTTTTTGCTTCAGTTATATTTTCATGAATTTTATTCATACTTTCCTTATCACTTATAGCTTCCATATTTTTAGCAACTTTGTCACTATCTACAGTTTGTACATTTTCAGATTCTTCTTCATTCTCTTCTATACATACATTTCCATCAATTTCCTCATCATCTTCTAAACTATATTTCTCAGTATGGTGAATAAAGGTAGTTTCAAACTCCTGTGTCATTCCTCGGTGAACTTCGATGAGCTCTGCATCTTCTATAATGTTTATGAGTTCTGTGTCCGAAACACATTGTGTGTCGAACTTTGTTGTTGTTTTTGGTACCTTGAAAAGAGTATTGAAAAAATAAAGATAAATATTGACAGATCAATTTTGCCATCATAATATGGTGAAAAGCCATAGGTAACTAACATTTTGATCAAAAATGAATTATCATAAGAGTTCAATAAAGTGAAGTCCGTCGACAGTGTTTCAAACCACACATCAGAAAAAACTGTAATTTACTCAAAATACACTTTGAAGTAATTACGGCTATTCCTCATTTATGGCATTGGATAGATGGCAGAAAATGTAGTTTAGAAATCAAGGGGAGACGCTATTGCCAAGCAGTGAGATGTAGAAACAAAAGGAATGTATGTGATTTAATTATACCACGGGAAAATTCATGAAAAAGAAAATAATGAAGATAATTCAATTTCTCATATATTTACGCGGTACGAAGTTCGCCGGGTCAGCTAGTCTGATAGATATAGTATTGTTCATCATATTTTGCTGGCCAGTTGGCATGCAATGTAATTTAAAAAAAAAGCATGATTAGAAACAACTTTGTCATAGAGATAACATTAAAAAAAATAACGAACTCACCTCTTCATACACCGGCAAGTTATTTACACTTAAAAAAGAAGATTTCTTATACTTTTGCAAGTCTTTAGATGCATTCTTAACACTTTTTGATGAATCTGCTACTTGAATTGCTTTTAACTGCATAGACACACTTGATATCACATCTTGTGGCTTTAAATTATGTCTGTTTTGTTGTTTATTATCACTGTAAAGGCCTAGAGGACGTTTTGTATTGTTTTTCTTCAAAATAAACTCAAAGTTTTGTAAAGAGTCACTCATTGTACTTTGAATGCTAAACTGATGTCAATATTGAATTTATGTTTATGATGGTACTATTTTATATTGTGGAAGGGTTTTGATGCTACGTTTTAGCAAGAATTATGAATTACACAGGCTTTTAAAAATAGTTTTAGCGCGAAAATAGATAAAAACATTTCTATTTACGTCTACCGAATCTGACAGGTATAAACTTACTTCATCTTGCGCTCCATTCTAAGCAAATGCTTCAAACTTTATGTATGTAAAAAAACAAAGTAAGTGGTTTTAGAATTATTATTCCAAGCACTCTAAGATATTTCTATCAAGTTATATTACTTTCGCTCTGTACGTTTGACCCAAGAAGCTTATAGATAAAAGTGGAGGCAACACTCTGAATACCTATCTGAAGCCGACTGTGGGCTAACGCTCTCTTTCTAAATACATACATATGACAAAGAAAGCACATATCACTGTCTCGTTCTTATGTATGTATTTAGAAAGAGAGCGTTAGCCCACAGTCGACTTCAGATAGGTATTCAGAGTGTTGCCTCCACTTTTATCTATAAGCTTCTTGCGTTTGACCGTCTTTGCTAGTAAAGTAATAGAAATCATTGTGTAATGAATCTCACAATAGTAAAAATGTTCTAAAACATGACTATTTTTATCTCCAAGAGTAAGATTATAAAATGAAGAAAAACTAATAAAACACCAAGTTGTTGTGTAGTTTGCCCCATATTTTAAGATTTTTCAACTTTTAAACCTGCTGTGGTTTCATTTCAAAGGTTATTACAAACGAAACGAGTAAAATAAATAAAAAGTAAAACCTTTTCCAGTGTTTTTTTTTTTAATTTATAGTCTGTATGTATGCAATCGCATCGCAGTTTCAGAACGAATGTCAAGCTCCGCTACGGCGTTTGTAATTTTCTGATAAATTAGCGATAAAAAGTATTTATCGACAAATACTGTGTAATACACATACAAAATTCCAGCCTTTGCATTTCCTTCACCGAAAATGGTAAGTAAAGTTATATTTCCGCTGTATTTTGTTAGTGAAAATGGCGGGTAAATATAGGTTACTTTTTGCAGTCCCACACGATTTTGCTGGTCCAACCGGGGCCCAGGCCTGAGACGAGGACGTATTCCGACTACGAAAGCGTCAATGACTGCATGGAGGGAGTCTGTAAAATATACGAGGAACATCTAAAGAGACGGAATCCAAACACACCAACTATTACTTACGATATATCCCAATTATTTGATTTTATCGATCAGGTAAGCAATTTTCTTAATGTATTTACCTAAATACACTTCTAAAAGGTCATATCTATAATTAGAATACATACCGACGGCGATATTTTGAGTCTCCCAGTCAACTAAAATGCTTTGCAAAGCATTCCCTGTATGGGCCAGTTTTCAGTTATAACATTGTTACTAAAGTTGGTATAATATTACAAGAGCTCTTATTAGAATCTTGTCCTGTATTTTTAGTATTGCTAGTCCCAGAAACACTTAAGTATATATTTAGATTCAGAATCTCTAGTGTGTTCCTATTGCATAGAAAAACATCTTTGGTCATTATAAAGGTCAGTGTAGTAAAGACGATCCTTTAGGGCGGACTTAAAAATATCACACAGAGTAGACGTTGTTTTGTCCTTTATCATCTTCATCATCCACAGCCCGACTTCTCTCACTGCTGGGGCATAGGCCTCTCTTCTCTTGTGCCAATCACCACAAGTCTGTGCCAGCCTCATCCACATTTTGCCCACGATGGCAACAATGTCATCTGCCCATTTTGCCGCTGGACGAGTCTTGTATAGAGATTGTTTATTCAGATTTACTACTAAATCATGGTATAGAAAATAGAAATATTCATTTCCATACGTTGTTATTTTGGTCATGTGTCTGGCCTAAAAGAAAGATGCAGTTGAACCAGTAGGCTGTGATTTCTTCCATAATTTATGAAATTTTAACAAAATAATACTAAGCTTGTATTCTCTCTCTCTCATACTACTGCTCCTGCAGAGGGCCTTGTGGCTAAGTAATAACAATCGCACAGATCAATAAGGTTTAGCTACACTAACAAATTGTTGATGTAAAGCCTGTATGGACCTACGGTATTCAGCTCGTTCAATTGTCAAACCATACAATGATTTCAAAACAAAGTACTTAGGGATATAGAGTAATACAAAAATATGCAGAAGCTCATGAACACAGACTTTATCATCATGTGAATGTCGAGGCGATCCAACTCCTTGACAACACTGATCTAGTGCGAAGACTAAAAAGGGTTAAAACCTTTTGAGTTAGTTTAGTGTGTGAGTGAACTTTAAACCACAATGCAAGTGCTGACTATTATACAGAACATGTTAATCAAGTGTCTTCCCCTTAACCTTTTAACCGCTTACGTCGGATTAATCCGACAAATATTGTCTGTGTCCATTCCACCAGAGTCGTACATATACAACCAAATAACACAGCTCGTTTAATCTGTATTATTATTACATCATCACAGCTCGTTTCATCGGTTTTTTTTTTTCGTTTTTTTTTTTCGGGCGCTGGGGGCACGACAACTCATATAAAGTCGGGCGGTTAAACGGTTAACATAGTTAATAAGAAAGTTATTGGACGATTTCTTAATATTATTGTTACTTAGCAGTTTAGTTATATTTAAGTTATTAGGCCAGAAAAAAATAATAACATCCTCTTTTTTTTCAGCTGGCAGACCTAAGCTGTCTAGTGTACCAGAAATCAACAAACACGTACGCACCATATAACAAAGATTGGATTAAAGAGAAGATTTACGTTCTATTACGCCAAGCGGCAGGTCAGGGCGACTGAGTTTAGTAATAAGATTGCGGAGTAGTGGATGCATGGAGTTGTTACGTTTAGGTAATTTAGTTGGTCAATATGTGTAAGGCACTGCATGGATTAAAGAGGAACGCAGAACAGAGAATTTTTTGAAATATTATCTGCCAAATATGTAAACAAATATGAGTTTATGGAATAATATTTTTAAATCCTACACAATAAAGTGCAGTTTACGCTACAACTTCAAACATTTTTGTAACTTTTCAATAGTGTTATCCACTTAATTAACATTAAAATAAAGTTGATATTCGTTTAACTTGAAATAACATCAATTTGAAACATAAATTTGAATAGACTATACATACATGTATGCCTTCTTCTTATGAGGTTAGGCAGAAACTATGGGACGGCCACCTGCTATTATCCTATTTCACATAAACATATATATCCTATTTCACATAAACATACCTATTTTGCTGTTCTTGTTTGTTTATATATCTATCTATGTGTGTACGCGGTCACCAAAGGAGATACGTAACCAGGGTCGTCAGATATAGTTGAAGTTTAGTAAGAAACTGATGGATGTTGTCGACTGAAATTTAATTTGATAAATGAGCTGTTTGTTCTCTATTAATAAATTTAAATTTTATTCGAGAACATCCATCGGTTTCTTACTAAAGTTCAACTATATCCAACGATCCTGCATACTTATCTCTTTTGTTCACTGTACATAAATGATTAAATAAATAAATACTTGGGCACTTATGAAATGTCAGAGGCTAGATGCATGGTTCTAATTGGTTGTTTCCTATGGAAAAGAGCCGACAAGAAACTCCATGGTTACTCTATTAAAGATAATTGCCTTTTACAATGTTTTCAAATTACTGTGGCGGTCACCGCTCTTCTAGGGAACTGTAGCTTCAGCGAAGACGTTTTGACGTCCAAAAGTAGTTAATTAATTAAATATCTTTACAAAACCCTGCTCTGCGTTTATCTTTAATCCATGTAGAACTTAACTCAGTGTTCATTCAATGCCATTTCAGCCCTCTTACCGAAAGGTACATTTGGTAGAAATGTGTCAAACTCCATGTGCTTACCACTCCAAAATTAAGTAGGATGGTGATACTTTAAGACAATGACATTAGATAAGTTATTAATGTTCTTCTTCTTAGCGTGTCGATAGCAATCTAAATGTACTCGGCGGACTCGGCCCAGAATTCGGCTACTTGTTTGGCCCATCACTAGCGTCCATCAGTTCCTGTAACGTGCAGCTGACAGGGCACGATATTAAGTGTCCCATTGTTTGTGGAACAGCACCACATTTACACTCCAACGCGGAGTCGTCTATAAATCTCCACCTGAACAGGTTTTCCTTGCTTCGGCCAACCTGGGTCCGGAGTCTGTTTAAAGACTTCCAGGTTACCCAAGGTAACTCGTGTCCAGGTGGGAGGTCTTCAGCGGGTGGAACGAACGGTTTGGGTAAGGAAGCACTGTCTCGCCACAGCTTCAGTCTCTATTATTGTTTCTTCTTAAGCATTATGATCCGTGAATGTCATACAAAAGTAAACAGAGTAAAAATAGTGTGTGTTTATGGCTACACGGTAGAAGTGAAAACTTACGAAAGGGGCCGAATTACGAAGTATTAAGGCAGTTGTCCCACTGTCGCCGAAGAAGCGACTAACTACCGGCTATTTTCTCGCTCAAGAAACGTACAATAGGTATAAATTCCGTGTAAACAAAAGAGATGCATATATTAATAGTTGATCGCTGAGTGTTCACACTGCCGGCGAGGATTCGCTCCACTGCACTGGTTTATCGCTGCGCGACAAGAGCTATCAAAGATAATACTCGCTCAGCGATGCTCGCTTGGCGCTCAGACCTCACGCCCGCTATATACATCTGCGCCCCGAGCGAGTGGTGCGAGTAATCGCCCGTCGCACTCGGACGCTCGCTGATAACCCAGTAACAAAACTATCGAAACTACACACTCGCTGCTCGCCAACTCGTTTTTAGCTGCTAGTTCTACTCGCTACTCGTTCATCGCCGGCGGTGGGACAACGGCCTAATGCCATCATGATTCCAGTGCGAAAAAGAGATGGTGCTATCGATCATGGTGCTCCGCTCTGTCTTGCACTAGACTCATGACAGCATTAAACCGTCATAATACGAAACCTGGAGCCGAGTATACGCGATTCAGCGCCGAGTATACCCGAGTCAGCGTTACCGACCCGTGACGGATCTGTTTCTTTCACTGTTTAGAAAGAGCGTAAATTGAAAAAGTTTTCACTTGAAAAAAAAATAACTTGAAATTACCTCTTACTATAATATATATTCATAAACTTTACCTCGTTATAATAATTATGATTATAGATACTTTTTAAGGGTAGTAGGCTATAGTCAGCGCGGAACTAGTTGGCCGCGCCTTAGGTATGTGAGCGGAGAGGCGGGGGCCGCATTACTCAGTACGCGCGTTGCGAACCGCCGCCTCACCCCTGTCCTCACCTCAGCGGCCAACTAGTTCCGCGCGGACTATAGTCACACGCGCGCACATGCTTGGCATCGAGGTGAACCCCCCAAACAGTCTACTATGTATCACAGTGAGTGATATATCCTTCGTCATGTGCGTGGGTGTCTATTAGCATGCATGTTTTTACATGGAGGTAACTTCGAGGTAAACCTCGACCGCGGGGCATCGCAGTGAGACATCTTCGGCATGAAATTGCCCTAATAGGGCAAAGAAAGAATTTTTTACATTTCTCCTCAATTATGTACAAAAAATAGTCCAAATAACAAACTGTCTTTGAGTATCACCACTTTGTAAAATATAATTATTTCGAACTTTTCGTTTAATTTTTCGTTGGAATTTAATAAGACTATCTCAATATTTATTTGTCAAATATTGATTAACTCTAATATTATGTATGACACATGGTCAGAAAATGTTGTTTATAACTGAACTGATCAGTTTTTCACGCACAGTGTTTACTACACATGATCAGAAAATTGACAGGTGATCAGAAACTTTCTGATCAGTTTGTTTGTGTGCAAATAATAAATGTAAGAATTAAAGTCGTCCATTCTCACCTTCACTAAGTATTGGTCAATTGTAAAATAATATTATGTTTTGTTTATAAAATTGTGCATTTAAGTATGTTGAATATTTTTCTGTTAATGTCTAATTAAATGTTTAAGGGTATCATGAACAATTAGACAAACCATCAGATAATAAATGTAAGGGTTCAGACAGACTGAACAGCGATCTTTGGTGATTTTTTTTTGTGAAAATCTGTTGCGTATGTCAATCGTTGCTCGCTATGTCAGCTCTAATGTAAAAGGAATCACTTATAATATAAGTCATTTTAATGTCCGGACTGGCGAGCAAAACTTTATGAGATCACTTACCTTGGGCACATTTGAAAACCTACTCCAGGAAAAACATGTAGTTTGCATAATTCGTTGTTCACTGTTAAACTAGTAATATTTAGCAATTTCTTTGATCATTTTTAAAGTGTGTCTTAACCCTAAACTAATCAGAATACTACAAGCGATCATTAAATTGAAAAGTGATCAGCAATTTTTGTTTTAGCAAAATTATTAGTTTATATCATTGTGTGATTATTTTTTTTGTTCAATTGTAAGTGTACAGACGCCAGCACATCAAGCTACTACAGTCTGTCAAATTTTTTAAATAGATTTCCAACTTTATCCCTAAAGCATAAGGTTCAAAGTTGATTGGGAAAATGTTACAGTTTCGGGTAGCTTGATTTGCTGGCATCTGTACAATGCGTGTAAGTCATTTTCATTTTGTTGCTCCAGAATTCTAGATTGTTTAAGATACTAAATAAGTACCTTATAAGAGTAAAATACCAACTTGGCAATAACATGTTTGATTGTTTTATTTATTTAGATAAACCTCTTTTTTACAGTACATAGCCGAAAATATGTCAAAGCGACACGGATACAGAGCGTCATGTCTGTTTCTCATACAGTATTTTTATCTCACGAAGCAACCCGCACTTTACGTGTGGTAACCAAGTGTAGAAACGTGTGTGCATGCGCAGGAGCTCTAGGTACCGTCCAATACAAAAATCGGAAGTGTGTGTGTTCGTTATGTGCGAACGCTACTTGTATTCACGCACGCATTCACAGCGTGTTTGTAGAAATTTACATTTCGTGACCACATGTAGAGCGTGCTTCGCGTCAAAATATCGAGGCGGGATTTTATCTTGCACTGGATTTTCAACTCTCTGTCTTGAGCCGAGCATTGAGAATAAAACAAGAGCGCGTGCGTTGAAAATTCAGTGCGCGAAAAATATTCACCGCAGGCACAGATAATATTGTAGCGGTATCTACAACGCCACATGCGAACAACGTGTCATACTGACGTCACGCCAAAATCCTGCATCTCGCAAGCAGAGTTTACCGCGCAACTAGAATAGATAACGGCGCGACATGTATCATAGGGCAGTTGCCCGCCAGACAACACCCGTCTAGTTGGAGGATCCTCCCTTTTCTATGGAGGATGAGTGAACTTGCAGCCTGTTCCCCATACCTCTATAATTATAATACTCTGCAGGAAAATCACGCCGTTACGAACTTTGGCTAGCTGTGTGATGGTCTGAAGCTCGATGTGTCGTTTATAATACCATAGAATTTTGCAAGCTATGGACAACTTCCTCTTGACCTTTTGGGCTGAAACTTTTTATAATTCAATTTTACACGATGACTTAAAAATATACCTATATTATTGAGCCATCTACAGATGCAACGATTATCCGATTACTACTCAATATCCGTCCATTTTTCTGAATATCCGGTCAAGAAATTGTTCTAAGTACCACAAAAAAAAAACTCGCTTGAATCGACATAGTTATTTATTTAATAAACCTATTTACATATTTCTTATTATTTACAGTAAACTAGATGAAAATTAACAGCTATTAACAATAAAAACAATTAAACATTATACTGAAAAAAAAGAAGGTCCTTCCCTTTCGTGTTTTTTATTACTTTGCCTTTACAGCCAATTCAGGATATAAAATAAGTAACAGTAAACAGCCAGAGAAAAAGGGTTATATTATACTAGACTCTGCCCGCGGCTTCGCCCGCGTGGATTTCGGAAATTCTCCTACGGGAATGTGCTACCGGGAAAAAAATTAGTCTATGTCCTTCCCCGGGATGCCATAGAAATCCGTCCAGTAATTAAGGCGTGAAAAGGTTACGTACAGACAGAGTAACTTTCGAATTCATAATATTAGTATGGATTATAGCTTGATTACTTTTGTAGGCCAAGCACGAACGAGTGTAGTAAATGGAACGTGAATTCTAAAGATTTTAAAATTAAAAATACTAGTTTCGCACATACATAACATAAACTTAGTTTTAAGACTTTATTCTTAACTATGGGTGATACTAATTGTGCTTGTCGCAAAAATTTAAACCAAAATGCTATACGATACGATAGTTGTATTTTCGATTAAAAAAATCGTTCTAATTTACGTTATGTTTACGTCGCCCGTTCGTGCTTGACCTTCCAAACAGGGCAGCTTGTAGCTTTGACGTTTCAGTATAATGCTTACGATTACGTCTCCAAATAATATTTTCTATAGAATCTAGAAATACATAGTACAAATATCTTATAAAAATCAAGTCCTTTTCCAAGTGAAACATTTCAAAATTAACCAGATACAGACTCGTCGCGCGTCATCTTATGCCGACCGCATACGTGTGAGCGGGACGACTACTGATACGGTTTCCGTAGAAAATATGCATTTCGGGTAAAAATCTTACATTCAACCGCATCTGTACCCTAATCGCGTAACAGACTATCAATCAGAATCTGAATCATTTTGAAAAATATTGCTAATCCATTGCTTTATATGTTCGAAAAATATGTCTGCTGAACAACGTAAATAACGCAATGAATGTTGTTGAGCTGTCAAAATGAAAGCCATTCCTACTGTTGGTGTGTTACGCAATTATCTCGCTGGTTACAATGGGTGTTTTTATAATTTGTAACATGACGATATTATCGTGGACGTCTACGGCGTCACGATAACATAGGGAAGTAAAATGTATGGAAATATATGAAGACTCTTTTAAATTTCCGTTCACGATAACGTTAAACCGTGCACGTATTTCCATAATTTTTATAAACATGGACGGCCATGATATCGTCACGCTAGAAATTATAAAAGCACACATTGAAAGGCACCCGAAAACAGTGACGATAAAGGGCCATGAAAGGTTTCATGAAAAAATACTATCAAAATAAAAACAAAAATATTAGACTTTCTGATTATTGCCACTTTCAAATTGTAAAATTTCAAAAACTTTTGGTAACAATTAACCTAGTAGTTAAATAATTTGGTTAAAAATCAGTTTAAAATTATCTAAAACTTTCAGTATTTCGCATGTTTCTATTGTTGTAATTTCGTATAATATAACATTTATTCTACCGTTTATATTTAGTGATAAATTTTATAATTATTTTATTATCAATTTTGATAATAGAGTTGGGCAACGTCAAATATTCGGATTTGAACCTAACCTATTCCATTCAATCAGCATTTTAAAACTAATCTTTTAAAGGACATTTTCATCACAGGTAGGTAGGTGAACTAGTGATGACAGAATATTCATCTTCTTTGGCGAAATATACCGAATATCCGACCGATCAGGCATGTAGAGCCGAATACCGAATATTCACATTCAACCTATCTCTATCAAACCTTTAAAAATATTATACATTTGACTATACTACTTTTAATTACAAAATGTATCTAAAGGCGCAGTTGACAGACTTCGCAGCGCAATTTTTCGTCAATGGAGAAAAAAAATGAATAAACACACACGACGCTATTAAAGTTCTATCACCACAAGCTTCTCGTAGGCGGATACTCGATCTTAACAAAAATATTTTCGTCAGCAAAAACCCTAAAATTTTGAAAAATGGGGCTAACGTAACTATACTGTCAATTGATTAAAGCCAAATAAAAAAGGTAGAATTAAAAATAAAAATACCATAAAAAAATTCAATTTTGACTCCTAACAAATATTACATATTTTTTTACACTAATCTATCTTATATCTTAGTAGATAAACAGATAATAAAAACGTTTATTTACATTTTTATAACAACTTTTTGTATTCACTATAGTCTGTTCAGAAACTGATGGATTGCATGACATGACATGCCAAATGACTATTATAACGGTTCCTATAGTCCGCGCGGAACTAGTTGGCCGCGCCTTAGGTATGTGAGCGGTGGGACGGAGGAGCGGGTGCGCATTACTCAGTACGTGCGTTGTGGACACCCGCCTCACCCTTGTCCCCCATCTCAGCTCATTTCAGAGACATAGGTTCTTATGGGGAAGAACGGGCAAAACACTCCACGGACACTCTTTTAATCACTTGATCCCCGCTAATGAGACACAATTGATTTTCTATTGTATCGTGCCACATGTAGTACGCGCGGGGCTGGACCCGTTAAATCAAAATATTGTATTTAAAAAAATGTACCACACAAAGCATTACAAAATGAACAGACTATAGTGATAATAACTATTAAACATTCCAAATTAATACTAAGAGATATCTTTTTACGAATAATTTTTACATTATATTTGTCTTTTTTTACTAGAAATTGGTTAATTCGATTCGAGTCGAGACCATACGCTATTTCTGAATACTGCAGAACTTTAGGCGTATATTTATTTTTCTAATGTTAGTTATAATACTCTTATAAAATAGGCCAAAACCAATGAGGCTAATGTACAGACGCTTTGATTCGAAAAATAAAGTATTCCATGGTAATACAGACGTCTTTAGATGATACATAAGTTGTCGACATAGATTACAGAATAAGCAAGCTAAAGTGGCAATGGGCCGGCCATATTAGCCGTAGAACCGATGAACGTTGGGTCACACGTCTACGTTCTTGAGTGGAGACCGCGAAACGGCAAACGTAAGGTAGGACGCCTTCAGGCTTATGTGGCTTTGCAGCGTGGCTGGCAGCATCTGGATGAGATTTGCCGAGAATCGAGCTGAATGGCGTGCAATTGGAGAAGCCTATGTCCAGCAGTGGACTGCTGTAGGCTGACGATGATAGATGACACCTACCATCTGCAATACCGGAGGTATCGCAGGTGCCTAACCATTCCAGAGACAAAGTTAAATGTCTTATGTGCCTGTTATTACACCAGCACCCATACCCTTCAAACAGGAAGACAGTAACGGTGCTTGGCGGCAGAAATAGGTGTGGCGGTAGTAATAATAATAATAACTAAATAGTTCTCCAGATCGAATTTCGGCCATGGCAGCCAATATCAGCGGAGACTAGCCATCTACGCGGGAGATATTATAGTGCAGGCGTGTGTGCGCAGACACAGGTGCACTCGCTCTTCTCTCACTCTCATAGTTTGATGGGACTGCAATCCGACACGAGCGGAGAGAGATCAGGCGCAGGCGCCTCTTGCGCGCCCGGCACGGGAGTATCTCACCGCCAACTTCCAAACTCCGGGCTGCTACTGAGAAATTCCTATGAATGAATGAATTGCACCGATCCCAGCATGGTTAAACCAGACTCGATTAATCGAATGAACCCCAAGATTCGCACTAGCTCCTGTAGCCTCATGTTCATGGTGCTACAGCTACCATTGCATATCAAGGAATAGACCGGGGGGCGCGGTAATGGTAGGGTAGACGTGCCCGAAGGATAGGTAAGGATTTAAGAGCCTACCGGATATGCATCCTAGAGCAAGCATTGGACTAGTGGAGAGATGGGTAATTATATCTATGGATGGGTATCTTTTAACGACCTTGCCGCCAGGTTGGTTAAGGTCGAGCTTCATTGTTGAGCCTTTTGGCAGGGTTCCACTGCTTTATCTGTTCTTTTGTATGTCGTTGCTCTGCTGTGTTGTGTTAGATGTTGCTGGTTTCAATTTCATCTTCAGAAGTTTCGCTACTTTCCGTTTCCGGTTTTTTGTAAATCTCGCTAGCAGCAATCTTGATCTTACTTCTGTCTCCCGCTGTATCCATCCAAAAATTGATTTCCTTGTCAAAGTACTTCATGTCCTGTTTTAAATTGTCATTCCATGTGTAAATAGGTCGGCCAACCTTCTTGGATTTGGCCTTGTACTGCATTGCTGCATGAAGCAGGTGTGGTTTGCGGCGCCTGTAGACATGTGCGAGGTAGCACATCCTGTGGTTCTTCATGCGTTTGGTTCTGTTTTTCTGTCTAAGAGTTCATGCATTTTCTTTTGTCTGCTACTGAGAAATTCCTAATGGAAAAACCCAATAAAATTTGCCCGGCCTGGGAATCGAACCCGGACCAACCGATCAACAGTCGAGACCAACCGGGCAGTTGGACCAATGGTGGTACTCACTACACCAAGAGCTCGAGTGCTAATAGACATTTACAAACTACTGTTAGAAAACTATTTTTTTCTTCAAATCAAAGCATCCATACAAAGACGTCATCGCCCAAAACTCCTTTCCTCTGATATGGTAGATAAAACACAAGTCTGTTTGCATTAAACTTTGTACCTTATTCCTTTGACAATAAGGTCTATTCCGAATCGCTTACTTCGCTTGCTTGCGCCTTTTTCTTCCTTTTTCCTTTGGGGTGCATTTTGTAGACGTGTTTCTGAAGATCTTTTAGTTTTAAATATCTGTAAACAAAATTATAGAATCAATGTTGTTATCCAGTGTCAGACCGCCTTATTGGGTTGCTGAACATGGGGTCCAAACCTAGGAAGGTTTGATCCCCAGGTCGAGTGTTATAGGGTTTTTCTCTATCTACACTCAAGGCTTCCTTCTACTGACATTTTCCTAAAGAAATCCTTAGTAACCCTTGCCTGGTTAGCGGCAATAGGTACAGTATTGTTATCACAGGAAGGGATGCGCGCTTTACATCCGTGTGTCACTAACGGGATGCAGCAGAATGCCAGCGTCAGGTATTGTACCTGGCATATGCTGAGCTGGACTCCCATTTGGTGCAACCATGGGACACACACCGCCCAGTAGTGATCGACCGATATAAATGTCATGCGAGGTGTCTATGGGTCAATTTATCTTTTTAATCTTTGTTTTATTTTCCTCACCTTTTTTGATGTTTTTTTAGTGCCTGTATTGTGTCTTTTGTTGCACTGAATAAACGGTTTATCTATCTTTACTTGTAGTTACCAAGTGTACAAACATGCGAAATATGATTCACGGCCGTAACAAATATTTATCTATAGAATTGTATTCATAAAAATCATCAATACAACTCTCTAAAGTCTAAGTTCATGGGTAGCGGGATTGTTCGAAAGGGTTACCGCTGCCCCGGAACATAAAGGGCTAAGGAAGGAACACGGGTGGGTTTTAGTCAGTAAGAGTCTGACACTCCCTTCCGCTCCACCCAGAGCGGGAGGAGTCATTAGATGACTTCTCATCCATTAAAAAAAAAAGTCTGTTCATATTACCCTATTGAATGACTATTTCATGAAATCATGACTTTTGAGGCCAATTCTAACTTAAGGGAGTTGTATTGCTAATTCTGCGGGGTAATTGCGTAACACACTATCACTAGCGATGGCTTTCATTTTGACAGTTCAAGAACATTCATTGCGTCATTTACGTTGTTGAGCAGACACATTTTTAAACATATGAAGCAATGGATTAGCAGTATACTTCAAAATGATTGAGATTGATAGTGTGTTACACAATTGGGATGCTGATGATTATAATTCGGTAAAGTCATATTTGTTATGGTCGCGAATCATATTTTAATCAGCATACATCCTGACACTGACCTGCAAATTGCATAAAACGTAAGAAAATTTGAATTTCGCGGGCTACCCTATTAGCGCATCCCGCTTAAGAAAGTCTCGATTACTTCAAAAATCAAAAGCCATTTATTCAAACTAGGCTGAGAATCAGCACTTTTCGAACGTCAAAATTACAAAAGACAGTCCCCCAAAAAGCCCGCCCTTCACCACTTCCTAGTGCTTTCGCTGGGGAGAAGAAGTGGCGCAACAAACGCGCCAGCAGCACAGCTGTCTGTTCAGTTAGAAGATACTTACTTGCAAGAACACTGTTTGCATGGAAACTTGAAGTCCTCAGGGTTCCCGTGGAGTCTCAGCTCGTGCCTGTCCCTGATGGATTCAGTTGAGAAGTTGCGCCGGCAAACATTGCACTGATGGGGCTTCGCTGTGTTGTGGGACTGTTGAGGATAGAGGAATAGTTGTAAGTAATAAAAAAAAATATTATTTCTTTCACATAAACCTACATGGGCACTTATGAATCGTCAGAAGCTAGGTGCACGGTTCCAATTGGTCGTTTCCCCAAAAGAAACTCCCCGTATGCTCTTTTAAAAAATATTTGGTATTTACAATGTTTTCAAATTAGTTAGTAAATGACAATGTGTTAACAGGTATGGGAGAATAGTGTAATCAAAAAGCGATTTACGAGATTAAACAACTAAGTAAAAACACAAGCCCCCTCCTTAAACCGAGACGTAGCGCAGCCTAGAATTGGTTCGATTTCGAACCTCACTCGTTGCACTACTAACGGTACCCAATCGTCTTGTTAAACATAAAGTAATCTTCTCAATTCTTAATAGTATTTATTAAAAAAAAAAAAAAAATAAGCACATTTATGCCAAAGAATTAAACTTACCACTTTCAAATGTCTCTTGAGACTAGAATTGGTTCCGAAGCTGGTGTTACAGATGTCACACGTGTAAGGTCTTTCGTTACGATGTGTTCTTTCATGTACCTGAAATGACAATACATATTTTGTAGTAGTTATGATCAAGAAGATGGTAATATGGAAAAGGGGCAGATCGCCACGGTACAGCCGGAACAGTGACTTTGTACAACAAATTGATTATCAATTAATCATCTTGCTGGCTTTAATTTAGGTCGACGCTGTAAGTATTTTGCATATATCACTGAATACATACTCATCAGACATCTCAGGGTTCACTTCCTAGCTTTTTCACGCAATCCAGTTTTTAAGGAATCTATACTTGTTTTTTTAGCCATCAACATTTGTTCTTCACACTTTTCTAGCCACAAGTAATAACAGTCATATTATATAGTAAAAAAGTAAGCTTTGTTTCTGAAATGACAGCGCACCAACAAGGCCTCTGGTTTTGTAGATGTCTATAGAGGTATGAAGAATAGGATGAAAAGTTCCTCACCCTCCCTAGAAAAGGAAGAATCCTCCGAACAGACGGGTGATGTCTGGTGGGTTACTGAAGGTTGGTGTCGGGATGTTGTATTTTAATCGCGCGGATAACTCTGCTTGCGCGATCCAGGATTTTACGTGACGTCAGTGTGATGTATAGTTCGCATGTGGCGTCCTAGATGTCACCACATGTCTAAAGGCGGCAGTGAGTACTTGCCATCAGCAGTAACACACTACCAATTGGAATCTGAATCATTTTGAAGCAAATTGCTAATCCATTGCTTCATAAGTTCGAAAAATTTGTCTGCTCTACACGCAAATAACGCAATGAATGTTGTTGAACTGTCAAAATGAAACCGATTCCGATTGATAATGTGTTATGCAATTGTCCCGCAGGTCGGTTAAATGCTTCTTTACTAATCCATAACTTTGTATTATAATCTCACCTGTAAACTATACGACTCAAAGAACCCCTTCCCGCAGTAAGTACATCTATATGTGGCGCCGCGCAACATTCGCTCGTGGGTCTTCATATGCATCTTCAGGAGAGCCTGCGAACCGAACTTTTTGGGGCAGTCCGTGCAGGCGTGAACTTTTTCCTGTTGGCAAAATTAATAATAGTAATCATTTATTTCCCAGTTACATCAAAAACTTAAGCACTAGTTTTAGTACAGACGCCAGCACATCAAGCTAACCCAATCTGTCAAATTGTCCCAATCAACTTTGAACTTTATACTTCAGCGATAAAGTTAAAAATCTATTAAAGAAATTTGACAGATTGTAGTAACTTAATTGGTATTATTGAATAAGTCAAAATCATCATTAATCAATAATAATCAATTAAGTATGCAATACATTAATATAATAAACAACATTCTTTCAAGACACGGTTTGAAGGCCACGTTGCGTAATAATAAAATGAAGAATATCCAATTTACTAAAGCAGAAGTGAAATGGATTGATGATTTGGTCGGATACTGTATATTCGGTAAAGATTAAGTAAGGATTGCTGAATATCCGGCTGCCGGACACTCGGTTGAGCGAAATCCGGACGGATAGTAGTCATTCAGCGGGATTATTACTAGCAAGTTTAATAAAAAATAGTCTCCTGCATAGAGAACTGTATTTAATTACTTGATAACAAAGACCAAAACAGCATACACCTTTGACCAATTTCGAGTCGACATCAACCTAAAACCTTTATAATGACCTGACCATTTTAAGGGAAAAAAAAGAGTCTATCACTGATGATAGCCAAATGTTTTCTTGCGGTATTGACATTACGACGAAATAATTTATACCTATTACGAAGAAAAATACTGAGTCAGTAAAGCAAATCCTATCGTGCAATGAGCAGACAAAAATAGCCCTTAAGGTCACGAACATATCTAGATGTGACTGTACTTACCAAGTGAGTATCAGAGTGCTTAGCCAGCGAGTGTGAGTACTTGAACCTCTTAGGGCACTCGCTACACTGGTAGCCGAACCCTGAGTCCGCCGAGTGAGTCGCTAAGTGCGCTCGAAGAGCCGTCCAGCTTGATATTACTTTGTGACAGATTTTGCATTCTCTTATGCGGGTAGGGTGTGTTCTGAAAAGGAATTAAAGTATGGTTTTCAGAAAAAAAAAATAACAATCTAGATTCTGAAACTAATTAAAATAAAAAGCAACACTTGTCTTTGTTTATAGAGCTTAGTAAGCCAGATTTGTTGCTATGTAGAAACACATTTTAGTTATTCCGAATTACGACCGCATCAGGTGAAATTCACAGTTTTGTCCTAATCGATACCTGACAAGTCTGTAAAATTATTATATATATTGTATGTTTATACACAAGGTCTAATTAACATAACTAGCGAAATTTTACGGTTACGTTTGTAACCACGATACGGAAGTAAATCCTAGTGACAAAACACTGTTTTATTTATTTGCTGTAAAATATTTTAAAGAAATTACCTTTGCCTATGATTTTTCAAGCTCCCCTTAGCACTGAACACCTTATCACAATCCTTACACGGAAACACCTTTCCGTCCACCTTAATATCCGTGACCTCTTTAGAGTTCATTCGCTCTATAATCTTCGCCTCTTTGCGTTCAAACCTCTGTTGTTCTCTTACTTTTGCGATCTCCATTCTTTTAATGTTCGTTAGGCCGAATGTATGCCATTTATAGTGGATTATAAATCTTTTTGGGTGTTTGAAGAGGAGTGCGCAGTGCGGACATTCTAATACTCCTTCTGGTTTGATGTCTGTAATTATGATGTTTAAATAATGGAAAATTAATATGAAATAGACGTAGTACACTCACATTTCGCGGCAGTTCTGTTATAAGTAACAGGAAGCGAGCCTATTGTCTTTTTTGGGTACAGTTCTGAACCAAGAGCTGTTACTGAGAATTTTGTAACAGTAAAACTCAATAACACCATCTAAGCTGGGAATTAAACCCAGAACCTCATGATCACAGAAGCCACGCATGCTACGGCTAGACAATTATGCGCTTTTATAATCCCTAACAAGACGATATCATTGTGGACGTCCACAGCACCATGATAACAAACTTTTTTTTTAATATATATTAGTTATTTGAAAAAATTAAATAAAATATAAAAGAATTATAAAATTCAATTGATTCATATTTTTAAAAATCTCAACCATTTATGCAAAGGTGGGTCAGCTAATTGTTATAACTGATTGTACTTGGCTAGAAATAATAATCATAATAACCAATACTTATTCTATAGGCAGAATGGGTTTTGAATTGGATGGCCGGATATTAGATATCCAGCTGAATATACGGCCTCTTTTAAGTAGCTAGAAATTAAAATCATAATTACCATTTTTATAAGATGCAACAGCTTCGTCTACACTACAGTCGCCTTCAATAATTCTATAATTCATATGTTCGTCCCTCTCAAACCCATGACAGTCTTTCAAGAAAGGCGTATAGCATTCCGAGTCTGCCCAACTTGTTTTCTCAACCTTTATAACAATACTATTGTCTGTTGTCACTTCTGCATCCTCTCTAATGAAGTGTTGCGTTATTCCTATAGGTTTAACCTCTTCATCTTCCGATGAAATGTCATTTTCCGCTTTTCGTTTGTCTCTACTGTCAGTGTCTGTTGGATTTAGTTTGTCATTGTCCTTATTTGAATCGTCAATTGTTAAGTGTGGTGAAGATTCTGCTAGTGGGTCAGTACTTGAGTCCGGGATGTTTGTTGAAATTTTTGTTACATTTTCAACAGTCATATCTGATGGTAAGTCCATTTCTGTGGTGTTTGGTACCATTGGAATGATTTCTGGTACTTCTTTAGGCTTATTGGATGAGTGAATTAGGATATCTTCAATTAATTTGACGGTGTTTTCGATGTTTTTCCGTCTGGTGCTGTTTATTTGGAGTTTTTCTTGAGTTTTCATGCTTAAATCTAGATTATGTCGAGTTTCTTCGTACATGTTGTTGTGTAAGAAGTCGTTGTTCCCGCCAATTTGTTTGTTGTACAGTTTATTTGGTATTTGAGGTATATTCAAAGGCATTTTTCGCATATTCTGGTCTTTAAAGTGTTCCTGCCTTACTGACTCAATTACTCTCTTATCATAAGCATAATTCATCATATTAGCGTTATGTTCGTTCTGTATATTCAAATTCATAGGAAACATACCGTTCGGGAATGGTAAATCGTTCCTATTATTTGCATTTTGATTCATATAAGATTGTTGGAAACCCAATTGTTGATAGCTGGGAAATTGACCCATTTGTGGCGGCATACCTATTGGAGAGTGGTTGTAATGTCCATAGTCTGGTAGGTTGTAGTGCCCGCTAGGCGCTGGGACGCCTTGTTGGGCTATTTTGCTCAAATTATTAATGTTATGAGTGATATTCATATGACCACTCATTGGTGTCATATTAACGGGCGTTCCCATGTTAATTGGCGCCTCGTTCGGACCATAATGCCCTGTGTTGTGGAACATAGTTGCCGTCGTATCAAACTTTGTTCACTTTTCACGTTTTGCCGTTACATTTTAATGTCGAAAATACTAAACAAATAAAGCTAATGTAAGCCATTTTGTCCTTTTGACATTTCAATGTCCACCCAAAAACCGATAAATCGAAAAATTGGCACAGATAAGATATAACCCTGGAACAAGAACCGTAACTGCACCATTTTTCAAAGGCAATAATAAAAATAATCATTTAAACTTGAGTTTATTATTTTCGTAGTGTGCCTAAAATATTCTGCTTGAAACTGTGTTATGAAATTAAACTCACGATTGATTGAATTTGTTTTCAATTAAAAGTCTTCTGAAAAGCTTACCCATATCAACGCCAGATGGCTATCTGATCAATATAACAAGTTATTCCATTGTGGGTAAGAACTTTATTACATTGTATTTGGGCAACATCAAACATGTTACATCAACTTTACATCATTGGCATAAAGTTTAGTTTCGTACTATTTTGTTTTCTGACGTAACAAACAATAACTGTGTCTCGTTCTCATTCGTCTTGTTCGCTCTTTCATTCATTATTTATTTTCCGATGGCGATGGATGTGTCGTTTATAACGAATCTCGATTTAAATTAAAAATAGCACATTTGGAACAGTGTTAGTGTAATTTTTTATCGAAAACTGTGAATATGGCGCTGGGAGCCTTCGCCGAAGAATATTTTCGCTCTATGAACCCCTTAGCTGCGAAAATCCATGAGGATATTGTTGATGCAAGAACTTCTTACGAAAATGTATGGGAAACGCTAACGGAAAAAGAAAAGGTAGAAAAACCACTTCCTTGACACCTAATCAACTACTTAATAACCATTTTTGTTAAGTAATATTTGAGGAAAATCGACAAATACAGTCTTCAATACTTGCATGTTAAATAGTTTGGTGTACAGTTTTTAGGAGTGAATCATAACTTATATATGCGACAGGCTACGGTAATTGCCCTCTTATACCCAATTATCTTATCCTCTGGTTATTAATTAATTGATTAATTACTAACATTACTAATTGAAACCTATACTTTGAGAAAATATTGTTGTCAACATGTTTAAAATCACAAATAGAAAACCAAAATAAATATTATGGATGAGTAGGAATAAAGCGGTTATTTTTGTATTTTAGCCACGGTTCATGTGCATGAATATCATTGAATTAAGTTATATTAATAAAAACAGTCCTTTTAATATGCTACTACGCCACATAGCTTCAACTATTTTAAAGCATTATGTAATAAAAGTATTTTTATTATATGATGATGTACTAATATTAAATTTTCTACTTATTACCCAGTCCTTTTGTCAGAAAATTGATAGTTTTATGTACTTAAAAATCATACTCAAATTTCCAATTCATGATGAGGTACAAATTACTTACCTATTATTATGGTATCTTATTTCTGTGACCAAGTTACAACATACGCCTTTGCAAAATTGTATTTAAAATATTATGTTCTGTTGTAATTATTACAGGACTGTGTTATTTTTGGTTTAGAGTGAATTATCCTAGTCATCATTTGCCTAGCCTTTTCCCAAATATATTGGGGTTGACTGGGCCAGCGTGATGGACAACCAGACAACCAGTCTTAGATGAGGCAAATGATGTTGGGTTCGGCTTGCAGTCTAATCGGATTCAGCTGAATACCAGTATTTTACATAGAGCAACTGCCTATCTGACCTCCACAACCCAGTTACCGGGTAATCAATATTCTTTAGTAAGACTGGTTCAGTCTTTCGAGCTACTGATGACCCGTAACAATGGTCAAAGATCTACGAATGACAGCCAGGATCAATAGCTTATCGTGCTTTCCGAGGCACTGAGGGGTCTTGGTATGTGCAGATGGTCACCCATCCACGGACCAACTGCGGCAAGCGTAGCTTAACCTGATCGATAGACTCGTGCTGCTGTTATTACTTAGCCTATTGTATAGTAATTAATGATTCGCTACAGGACAGTAAAACAGGAAATAAGTGATCACATCCATAACAAAACATACAGCTAACATTATCAATATCACACTTGTGCTCCGCAAAGTGATATAGGCAGAGCTGTATCTTTAGGACACCACATTTCGCCAGTTATGTTCAAGTCCCATGTAACAGGTGGCAAGCCTATTGCCATCAACCGGGCACAAATCAAGACTCCGAGCTGCCACTGAGAAATTCCTAATAGATAAAACCCAATAACACTTTGCCCAACCTGGGAATGGAACCCTGGAACTCGTGCTCTGCAGTAGCGCTCGCAACCATCCATAAAAAAAAATATCCAGTTAACATTATCAATTTTTATTTTTGTTTCCAGACTGAAATCATAAACGAATCTCTAATAAAACCTGATATTTCACTGAAATATGCATTATTAGATACACTAGACTTCGACATAAACGAACCACTGGTCCGCAAAGATGACTTAATGTCATTTTTCGGACAAGAACATGGACAAAAACTGATCCAGGACGAGAATACCTCATACAGAGATGAACACAGCAGTCCGTTTCTATATCAAACGAAAAGCCAGTTGAATCTATGCATTTTAAGTGACTGCAGAGCTCCCAAAGAAGTAAAACCAACGTCACCACCACCAGTAATGTCTGAGCTTGCGTTATCACACTCAAAAGTGGTATCCGAACTGAAAAACGCCTTAAAATCTCATGATGTCCTACGTAGCACGTACAAGGAGGGTCCTGATAGAGAGGTTACATCTCCAGGATTCATCAGCAAGTTCATAGGCAATTTTAAAAGCAAAGATGAGGAACGAGAATGCTTGGTTTCGCTCGGTCCTCAAACGCAGATTGTGGCGTCTTCGGAGAACTTCTTTAGGACTAATTTCAAGAGTCCTCAGGCTGAGAATAAGTATGAAAAGGATTATAGAAGCAGTGTTGTTAAATCTAGTAGCGGTGAGTTGTTTTTTTTTTGTTTTTTGTTACATATTAACCGGTAAAGTCCCGCGCGTACCCTATGTAGTATGATACAATATAAAATCAATTGTGTCTCATTAGCGGGGATCAAGAGATTAAAGAGGAAATGCGGATGGTCTTTTCTCTATAGAAACGCTCTCGCCTGTTTTCTTTCTGGTTAATTACCATATGAGAGCAGTGGTGGCCAAGTGGTAACGGCCGCGACTTACGAGTTGTAGGTCGTAGGTTCGAACCCAGACAGGCGCATTACTTTGTGTAAATTATTTCATCACCACTGCTCTCAAAACGGTGAAGGAAATCATCGTGAGGAAACCGGCATGTCCTAGAACCAAAAATTCGAAGACATGTGACATATGCCAACCCGCACTGGGCCCGCGTGGTGGATTACGGTCCACTCCCTCTCACAAAGAGGAGGCATGTGTCCCTGCAGTGGGAACATTATAGGCTAATTATGTTATGATGCCGGAAAACGCGCGAAGTTTTGCCGCGGTTTTCCTCTCAGATTTGTCCCTCTAGTTCTAGTCTACTGGTCTATACGCTATGTTCCCATTTAGATTATACAACTGTTATTCTTGCATTCAGCAAGCAATTACCTGTGGTCCGTGTAAATGTGTTTTAAACGGTTTATGTGCATTTTATACATGAGAACGCGCGTCTCTAATGTTAAGTACCTACTTAGGATACTTGTTTATTGTGTAACTCTCGGGGACTGCATTATAATTTATAAAATAATTAATTCTTTGCACATACTTAGTATGAAATACAAGCGACCTGTCCCTGCTTCGCGCGGTTTTTACGATTTAACAAAACATAGAGATGTAATCTATACAAATAAATAAAGTTGAAGTGTCTGTTTGTGATATCAAAATAACAGCTTTTTTACTAAATGCATATGAAAGTATATACGGTACTTATAACAAAAAAAATTTTTTTTTTAATTCTGTCTGTTCTCTGACTAATTTCCGAATTTAAGATTTTGACGGGACTTTCACTGACAGATAGCTAATGTTATAAGGCGTAACTTAGGCTTTTTTTTATAAAAAAAAAAATAGCGTTCCGCGCAAAAAAACTCATGAAATCCAATTCGTTTTTCGGATACGCACGCGAACGAAGTCGCGGGCACAGCTAGTTTATCGTTCTACCCAGGAGCCGGGTGCTGGGCATAGTAAGTGTTAATCATATATTAGAAGTCTCGATCCCGTAGGAATATCGGGATAAAAAGTATCCTATGTCCTAATCCAGGTCATGGTCTACCCAGGTGCCAAATTTCATGTAAATCGGTTCAGCTGTTATCGATTCCCCACCCCATACAAACTTCCACCTCTCTTTTCACCCCTTGAAAGGGTGATTTCTGGGATAAAAACGATCCTATGTTCTTTCCCAGGACTCAAACTATCTTTATACCAAAGGACATGGATATTGTGTGGCCCTGCACGGACAAAGACTTAAGAATGTTAAAAAAAAAACTTATAATACTTGAATTTCTATCATGACTTTCATTTCTCCGCAGAGGTGTGTGGGAAAATATCAATTTAAAAGAGTAATAATTTGTTTGTTTTATTTTGATTAGCATCCGTGAGTTTCAAATGTTGCAATTATTTGAAATAAAATGGTAATTAGTATATGTTCATCGTTCGAAACGACATGTATTTACCTGTATTTTTGATAATAGAGTAAGAAAAATATATTTTTTTATGCGCGTTTAGTGATAACGGAACTAAAAGTAAAAAAGAAACATTTTATTTTATCTCTTTAATTAAAAATCAATAGATTATTTGGTTCTTCAAAGTAATGGAAACACTATCTTCTTCTGTTAAGGCAGTTACAGACGAAGCAATAAAATATGTTTTCAAACTAAATCTTAATCGATATAGTGTTTGAACAAATATTCACATAACATCACGCCTGTAATCCTCGAAGGGTTAGGCAGGTAGAGGTATACCTATAGTACACCGCCATTTCACCAGTTATGTTTAAGTCCCATGAAACAGAGGGCGAGCCTATTGCCATCAACCGGGCAAAAATCCAGACTCCGGGCTGCTAGGTACTGAGAAGTTCAATACAACATAACATAATTACATAGTAAGTAACAGATCGTTTCTAACAGATATTTAGTGCTGGACATATTATTGTATTATTATAGTAAGGTGATTTAAAATATATTTTGACATATTTTTGTGACATTTACGATATTATACTTTTTGTTATTATAAACACATACACAGCTATACCTATGACTGCACCTTATGTATACAACACAATATATCCGTTCTATTATAGTGACGCGCCTAAATGACTGGATGTATGAACGTGAACAAAGCAAAAGAAGTAAGTAGGTAAGGGTCGTAATAGTAGAGTGCGTTTTATAGTTTCTGCCTTCCCGCATGGCAAAAGCAGTGCAGCAGTTTATGTATGTTTCTATACATATTATAGCTAGGTACGTGTGTTAAGGGTTTTATGTCGATTGTCATGACAAAGTCAAGATATTTGTCTTTCATTAATGATTTGACAATTTAAGTCATTCCTGTCACTTATAGGTTCTTGTGGCTCGCATATTGAATATTTTCTTGTGGTGTTTTACGACGACCTTTGGCTTTGTTTCTGTTACTGCTCTTTCGACCAACCCCGGCTTTCACAGACACAGACAACTGATTTTGCCCTATTTCTGATGGAGAACCAGCGCTGCACTAACTGTGGTATAGCAATGTTTTCGCATAACGAGGCATTTTTGGGATTCGGATGAAATTCAATCTATTATAAGACAGTGGATTACTCCGCGATTGGTGAGTTTTCAGTAACATCTTCAGCACGTCTTTTAAGGGTGTAGCTATTTGTTTATACTTATGTAGGTTGTCTTTTTAGGTCACTGCGTCTGATAATGTGTGCCATTCTTGCTGGTTACTGGCTAGGCAAACATTATCACAGTCTGATACAAGTGGAATACCAAACCCTAGTGTTGGCCATCGTAATGTGTGTGTAAACTGTGAACGATCCCTGATGCGTGTTCGTTTTCACACACTGACACGTAACTCTGAAAGCAATAGACACATTCATGATGTTATATCTGAATGGATTTGTCCTCAACAAGTTGGTATGAAAAATGTTTGTGCTTAAATATTTTTATACAATTATTATGTTATGAAATGATACATTATGAACTTTTTCGTATACTTAGGTGAGACCGACAACCTCTATTTGCCACCCATGCTGGCAACGAGCTTACAGAGCGCAATCTCCAGTACCTAGGCGGCCCAACAGCGTCACTGACGGCGGTCAACAACAAGAAAATATAAATGTTCCACTAGTCCCCGAGGTTCTACCGTTCCCTGAAGTTCCACCAGTCCCTGAAGTTCCACGTGTTGAAATATTTCGTAAAGTGCTGATTCTCAGCCTAATTTGAATAAGTAAATGACTTTTGATTTGATTTTCTCATACAGAGAAAGAACGAGCATTGATCACCACGATTATTCATATAAATATAACATTCTAACAAACGAAAGAGTTTTCTTTAAAATAATAGTCATCATCATCATTCATCTAAAGAATTCCACTGCTACTCATAGGTACCTAAGCCTCAGATGCTGAACATATATGACCTGGTAGAAGTCGCAGGAATTAATTTTATGCGGTCTATGTGACACACGTAGTTAAATATGATTCAAAGTAAATAATAATAATACCAGCCTATTATTGTCTCATCTCGTACAAAAGAGACACGAGCATTGCACGTTTGCTCACAACAGGGTTGGCGATGTCAGACTTATTTTAACTAGAAGTCCAGGTTTCCTCACGATGTTTTTTCTTCACCGATGTCAGTAATGTCCAAGATAATCTCAGAAACTACATATGAATTGAAAAAAGTCACACTTGTACTCCCGGAATTGAACCCACAACCTCGTGCATGAGAAGCGAAGCATTAACCACTGGACCATCACGACAATGATGTACATGCCTACTGTATTTAAACGTCAAAATATCATACCAGAATTTTCACCTAAAATGTCTTATATCTCGTCACCACGGACTTCTGGAGTAATAAAATATAAACAGGACTATTAAATACAAATATTCCTTCATGATATATATTGTTTTATTTATGTCCATGCTGGACCAGACTTGTATGGGAGCGTTATCCATCTCCTTTCATCTAAATCGGTTCAGCGGTTTAAGCGTGAAGAGGTAACAGACAGATAGACACACTTTCGCATTTATAATATTAGTATGGATTAGTTCTTTGCACATAGCGTTAAATATTGATAAAGGAAACGCTTCATACATACGTGGAAATTTTATTAATTTATCTACTTTGCTTATTTTATGATAATCTAAGGATTGTGGAACGCGTGCGCTAAGCACCTCGTAATCCTCCTGGGCTGCCCTTATATCCCAATTTATTTGTCACCCCCTTTCTAACCATATCATCATTCACACAGTCCATCCATCGTTTCTTTTGGTCTTCCCCTGCTCTTATAGCCTTCCATACTCAAAACTATCCTCACGACATGTTAATCTAAGAATCTCTGCTTATTTTTATGTGAAATGTCTTGGCCACTTTTCGCAACCTCCCGAAGCCAGGCAGATAGTAACCACTGTATTCGGTTGCCTGTAATTCCTGTAAACGCAAGTACGGTACAGGATAATAAATAAAATGGCGGGGTGGTGCACCTTTTCTAGGGTTCCGTTCTCCAAGGTTGACAACGGAGCTCTGACGCGAGACGCCTGTATCTTTTTTTTTTTATTTTTGCTGAATGGGCCCGCTCTTGACCTCGATCACGCCTGAAGGAAAGCGATGGATGAGGTCTATGATCGAACGAGCGTGCCCAGAAGATGCCTAAGGCACTGGAACTCCCACGCATCGACGAAACACAAACGTATCTCTGTTTGTCTGTCTTTTTAACCTCTAAAGGCCTATTTATGGCAAATAGTTTCTGCCCGCGGCTCCGCCTGCCTGGAAGTCGGAAATCATCCCACAGAACCGGGATAAAAAGTATTCTAAAACCTAACATCTGGTCAAATTCACCAAATTTCATCCAAATCCGTTTATCATGAGATTTCTAAGTAAAGGTAGTAAAGCCAGTCCTTGCATAATATGGGTATTTTCTCGTGGTCCTACTATTTTGTCCTACCAGTAGGTCCACGAGGGTATGCTATTGCTGTTAGTCCTACTGAAATTTTGAAACTAAAATGTACCTCCTGTATAAAGAAACTGACTGGATAGGTGTCGCACTAATTATACGTTCCACTCATATCACTCTAGGAGCTACTTTCCTGCTAGGGTAACGTACACTGTTTACTACGTGTATTTATATACTTATTATGGAAATCGTTTCTTATTTTGAAAAGTCCTAAGTTTTTGCGAACATACAAAATGCTTTCTAAGATATAAAGAGAAGGCAGTACGACGACTGAAACTGAGACACGCCCCACACCTATCCAGTCAGTTTCTTTATACAGGAGGTACATTTTAGTTTCAAAACTTCAGTAGGACTAACAGCAATAGCATACCCTCGTGGACCTACTGGTAGGACAAAATAGTAGGACCACGAGAAAATACCCCATAATATCAGCTTATAAAGTACCCACTGCTGGGACACAGGCCTCCTCTCTGTAAGACGGAGCGGGCCGTAATCCACCACGCGGGCCCAGGGCGGGTTGGTATATGTCACATGTCCTCGTATTTCTGGTTCTTCTAGGACATGCCGGTTTCCTCACGATGTTTTTCTTCACCGTTTCGAGAGCAGTGGTGATGAAATAATTTACACAAAGTAAAGCGCCTGTCTGGGTTCGAACCTACGACTTACAAATCGTAAGTCGCGGCCGTTTCCACTGGGCCACCACTGCTCTCAATCCTTACTGCACCTGAATTTGGTCTTCAAAATGAGTGAAACAAAATTACATTGCTCAACAGTATTCTTTGACCTATATAAGTCAATATTTTCAAATAGCCTATCGCCTTTCAACTGCATACATAAAAAATCACAATATACTGACACTGTGTGACAATGAATCAAAATATAAATATTGATTTAGTATCACAAGTTTAGTTCGTGGCCTATCTCAAACAAATAGTATGAGACAATCTGTACAATGCACTAGTCTATTTTGTAAATATGACGGTTGGGTATAATTAATTGGATGCATTAAAATGGGTTTCACGTCTGGCGATATAGGCGAAAACGCCAGGGTATACCGCGAAATTCAATTTTTTTTTAAGTTTTTTTTGCAATTTGCTGGTCAGTATTAAGTTGTACGTTGATTCAAATATGATTCGCGACCGTAACAAATATGTATTTACAGAATTATAATCATTAAAGTCATCAACACAACTCTAAGACCAAGTAATCCTACTGAATGACTATTTCATGAAATCTTGACATTTTAGGATTATACTAACTTAACAAGTTGTATTACTGGTGGCCTACCATGATCTAATTAAAAACGATTAAAAAACAAGACATTTCAGTTTAGGTTCCTAAACTGCATCGCTTGAGCTGCTCTATGGACGTCATGGTACCAAACAAGTATGAATGAAACCAAAACTTGCGACTTAGTTTGGGACAATCGCTGTCAGCAGATGGCACGGCCTAAACTGAATCGTTAAACTGACGTCATGGTACGAATTAGAAGAACAGCAGTTTAGGTCCTAAAATGAATCGCGAAGAACTTGTGATAGGCCTTCTGATTCTAATGATTATAATTCTGTAAATACATATTTGTTACGGTCGCGAATCATATTTTAATCAACGCACAACTTAATACTGACCAGCAAATTGCAAAAAACGTAAGAAATTTTGAATTTCGCGGGCTACCTTAGCGCTTCCCTCTTAAATTTACATGGGCGGGAGGGAGTAGACTCCCAGAGGTCTGTTAGGATTTTGGATGACGCTATTTTCTCCTTCCTACTTGTGTAGTCGTGCAACAAACTCCCCGTAAAAGGTGTTGTAAAAGATGACTAATATTTAGTATACATTGGATGATGCGTCATTTTATAATATTATGCTAAACAAACTTCGCTATTTCCGTGTTTGATGTCCGTTTTACTATCTATAGAAAATGACACAAACTCTTTATGAATGAATACCTTTCTTCGTAATTCTCACAATAATACTGTAACACCTTTCACCAATATTACGTAATATCACGCCTTTATCCCCAGAAGGGGTTTGCAGAGGTGTGCTACTTAATCACACTAATATTATAAAGGCGAAAGTTTGTGTGTGTGTTTATATGTTTGTTACTTCTTCACGCTCAAACGGCTGGACCAATTTAGATACAATTTTGTATGGAGGTAGCTGACACCCTGGATTAACATATAGGCTACTTTTTATCTCGATATTCCCACGGGATCGACACTTATGCGGGTGAAACCGCGGGGCGCAGCTAGTAAAAATCATAAATCCATTCATTTTGACTGACTCACACCGCAAGCCTAAACTGCTGGGTCTACAGTCCGTACATAGTTATTTTAACTCTGACAGCAGCCTTATTGTGACTAGAATAAAGATCACAATGATTTTGGCAGACTTGTCAGTGGCAGCAACCCAATAGCAACCTTATAAGAATGAGAATAGAGATCACAGTGATTTGGACAGTGATGCAAAATCAGAGAATTTCGAAAATGTATCTTAAAACTTGTTTTGGAAGTTTGTAATTATTAAAGTTAAACGTGGAAGTTGGTACTTCGACTTCTGTCTTTTTTTTAACACACTTTTAGTTTCACTTGTAACTAACTAACAAACAATGTAGTAAAATCTTAGAAGTCAATTTTAATTTACTTCCAATTGTTATATCGAAATTAAACTTTGTATGTATATGTAGTTCGGATGACAAAACTATAATATGACATCTTGGAGCTGATCTGATGATGGAGCCATGAGGTGGATAGTAGAACTCTTCACTGGCTACTAGTAAACCCCTCGAGTTTGGGCTCATATCCCGTCTTTTCGCATAATGTTCTTTTTCCTAATATACTTTGGCATAACTATTTTGGTATAATTTGTTTTGCCATAATAATACTTTGCCATATTTTTTTTGGCATACAGTTTTGTTGGTATAATTATCTTGAAGGCTAATTTGTTTTGGCATAAATGTAATTCGCATAATACTAAACGACGTCAGGGGCACCCCGAGGTTCGGTTTGGTTACGTTCCTTTAAACCCTGCAGACAGAAATAGGAGCCCCGCGCAGCAGGCTTCCGTCGACCTGACGATGACGTCGTTAAAAATAAAACGAGTATGCTAAATTTATGCTTTTGAATGTGCTTAATCATTATTATGATTAGAGAAATTATGCTTAAAAAATTATGCGTAAGCTGTTATGCGAAAATATGCTAAGTTATATTAGGTCTTAAAATTGTATGCAAATGAATAGGGAACCGTTTTGACGAGTCCAATAGATTGAGAAGCGTTTTTTTTTTAAACTAAATATTATTAAGTTTTTAAGAACTGCGACAAACAGCCAGCTAGCCCTTTAAATAAATTAAACCTTTTTTTTTTTAACTTCCAGATATCTCCGAAGAGAATCGCGGCCTCCTGTCGTCCAGCCAAGCATCTTCGGGGACCGACTTTCAGTCAACGGAGACACTGACCGACTCTGTGCCGAAGACTGGATACGACTTCCTTGATAACTGGTAACTTTTATTAGTTTAAAAAACTATGGAGTGATTTGTGTTTGGTATATTTCAACGGCCTGATCTTCTTGAAATGTAATGAATGAAAAATAAACGAAATGTAGACTAGATATTGATTGCTTGTCTATGCCTGCTGGTAGGCCATAACTAAAGTTCTTTTCGTAAAAGAAGACAGCATATTGAGTAAGCTTTTCGTCTGGGACTACCGCCCTAGATAAACGATCTAGGAAATCTAGATCCTATCTGGTAAGAAAGGATCAAGATTTCCCTGATATTTTCATAGAATTGGACTGGCCAGGAAACACTGGTCGGTCTGGGTATCATTTAGTTAAAAATTATGCTCGGACTATATATTTGGATGAAATTATGCCTGGACTATGTATAAAAACCGGCCGGAAATTAAATGCAAATATAATAATTATTTTTCCAACCCGAATTAGGCTCGCGTGGTAGATTACAGGCCACTCCCTCTAGGAACATTATAGGCTGATTAAGCTTTTGATATATTATTTTAAGACTTTTAGGGCCGTTCAAGTATTACGTACGCAGATTTCTTGCAATTATTAACCCCCCCCCCCCCCCCCCCCCCCCTTCGTCAGCAAAAGTAAGCAAAGCTCTTACCCGCTCCCATGCTTACGTAAACATTGGTACATGCATTTTACAATGTGTTCTGGTTTCTTTATTGATTCATGAGCAGCAGTTATAAGTCCCAGTAGAATCCCTGAAAATGCGTTTCGTTTTCAAGCATAGACATGTAGGGTTGCCATAATTATATGTTCAAACCAAAATGACTAAATTTTGTAGAAAATCTGAAAAAGTAAAAAAAAATCAAAATACAGCCGACGTAATCACCATCCAGACCATCCCCCATCCCCCATGACATTAAAAATAAGCAAAGCACGATAACATAACAAAGACGGGCCCACCCCCTGTAGTGATTACGTAATACTTTTAAACAGGGTCAAGCACAAAAATTGCTGCTAGCAAACTACAGTTACTAATTTAATTTGCTAAATGGTAAGCATACTCATTATGGACTTAACCTCCTTTTTAAAAGCTAATTCAAACTAGCAGATGACTCCTACGCATATAAACATACGTTGAAATATACTCAACATTCGTCATAGGTACCTACTTATCATAACATTTTTGTAAGTCATTTTCTATGAACTACATAAGTCTTGTAGATTTCTTGTATGAGTCAAAATGTCTATAAAAGATTTTTGTTAAATCCTTGATAAGGAAAATGCTGGCACTCAACATATTTGTCCAAATATTTGCGACATTTCATCTCAGCCCTACCAAGGGGCATCGGCAGGTTGATCGATCAGGTTAAGCTTCGCTTGCCGCGATTGGTCCGTGGATGGGTGACCATCTTTACATACCAAGTCTCCTTCGTGCCTCGGAAAGCACGTTAAGTCGTTGATCCCGATTGTCATTCGTGGATTTTTGACAGTGGTTACGGGTCGTCAGAACAGGGTTGTGGAGGTCAGATAGGCAGTCGCTCCGTTTAAAATTCTGTAGTTCAGCTGCATCCGGTTAGACTGGAAGCCGACAACAACATAGCAGGGAAAAGGCTTGACAGAAAGGACGCTGGTTTTCAACTGGCTGAATTCGCGCCACTGTTACCGTAACCGACACCGCTTCGGATGTTTTCGGCTGCCTTCGGGATGTACTTACTCGGTTTTAATGTATTTCCGATATGGCAGTGAGTGATGGCAAAGTATTCTGTTTGTGTTTTGTTTTCACTTCTGTCGGCACTCCCACGCCACTGTTTTTTTCTTGTTTTTGTGTGAATATTGAGTGCCTTAACTTGGGCCAAATAGTTTTGTTTCCTTTTCTCTTTTGTCAAATAAAGTTATTAACGAAATTGTCGTGAATATTTGCATAAATATACCAAGTGAATTGCCACCATAAGAAATAAGTACATGATAATATCACGGATGTCAGTTTGAAATCGTCAACACACATTGCGCAAGCATGGTGATCAAGGCTCGATTGTTCGTTCCATCTCCGTTTGTGTTTGTCCTAAATGGCAGATGATAAATTAAACGGTTTTTGATTGAACTTGCAAAAAAAATGTATCTCAATATTTAAGTACTAACCCCCTTGCCAATAAACGTTGTATAGCGTCTGTATAGTTACACAACGCTTTGTCTTCTTCTTTCGAAAGTCAAATTACTAACGACTGAAAGAGAGAAATCGGTGTATAACTATTCATCTGATATAATACGTTTATTAGTAAGGGGGTTAATTATTATTGTAGTAAATACGATATAAAAAATAGACCTGCACCCTAATTGCGTAACACACGGTCAATCACAATTTGAATGATTTTGAAGGATCTTGATAGTCCATTGGTTCATATGTTCGAACAATTTGTCAACAACGTAAATAACGCAATGAATGTTGTTGAACTGTCAAAATGAAAGCCGTTGCTACTGTTAGTGAGTTACGCAATTACCCCGCAGATTTGTAAAACTTTTTATAGTCTGACAGTTCATAATTCCGTCTCTCTCTTGTTTTATTTGCGAGAACGAGATAGCAATAGTTTAGTTAATACACAACTTTAAGGACATATTATAGCAAAATAAAAATACAATACGTTTGCTATAACATTTTAGTATTGCAACTTGCCAAATAGTTATGTTCCTTATTTTTGTAGGAATCTCATTGTAACAGACTGTTTTAGGTTATTTTTATGATTGATTGGAATACTCATAATTATTATGTATCAATTTACCCCCTTACTATAGACCGCGCGGAACTAGTTGGCCGCTGAGGTGGGGACAGGGGTGACGCGGCGGCACGTACTGAGTAATGCGCCCCCGCCCCTCCGTCCCACCGCTCACATACCTAAGCCGCGGCCAACTAGCTCCGCGCGGACTATAATAAACGTAATATCAGATGAATAGTTACACACCGATTTCTCTCTTTCAGTCGTCACTAAATTAACTTTCGAAAGAAGAAGACAAAGCGTTGTGTAACTATACAGACGCTATACAAAGTTTATTAGTAATGGGGTTAGTATATACAGACGGACTATAGGAGCAGTGGTGGCCCAGTGGTAATGACTTAGGCTGCGTTTTCACCAGAAATGAGCGACGATGCGTAGCGAGGATTGTGTGTAAAACTAACCAATAACAACGCTAACTTAGTTCAAGCTATGAAAATGAAGCGATGTTATTGGTTGGTTTCACACACATCCCTCGCTCATCTCTGGTGGAACGGGAAGCCTTAAGGTCAGCTGAAATGTAGACTACCTCGTTGGTCTCATGGTTGCAAGTGCGACTGCTGAGCGCGAGGGCCTGGGTTCGATTCGCAGGTCGGGCAAAAGGTTATTGGGTTTTTCCGTCAGAAATTTTTCAGAGTGTGAATCTGTGCGTCGTTGATGGCAATAGGCTCGCCCCCTATTACATGGGACTTACAACATAACTGCCGAAATGTGGGTGTACTTATTACAACTCTGCCTGACCCTTTGTAGAAAACAGGCGTGATGTTTTTTAGTCTGTCTGTATACACTTAGCCCTCGTACCCAAGGGTGATTATTAGTGCGCACTGGACTACCAACGCGCTGCTTTAAGGCCTACGCAGACCGGGACGGCATGGCAAGGGATTTTGCCGTGAGTCAGCGCACACTGGCCGCTTAGATACCGCGGCATTCCAGCACTTTGCCACGGCATGCCGCGGCACGACAAAGCACGCCTCGCAAATGGAAGGTCAACGGTGTGCATTCCCCGCTTCTCTACCCCCGCCGCCGCACCCCGCAGTATATCACTACGAGCGCCGGAGCCCGTGGCATGCCGTTGCCTACCGCAGTATGCCACGGCATCCCGCCACGGGAGCCTGTGGCGCGTCTTTTAATGCCGTGCGATAAAATCCCTTTCAATGCCACGGCATCATTTTAAAGCATAGCAATTTATGTCGTATTTCTGTAACCGTACGGTTGAATGTCCATTAGTAAAAATTAAAATCCCTTGTCATGCCGTCCCGGTCTGCGTAGGCCCTTAATCAGCACGTTGATAGTCACACAGTACACTGTCTACAGTACTATGTACAGTGTCTTTTTTGACACGCTGGGATACGCTCTGTTGGATTCTGAATGCTCGGCGCAACACCGAAGGTTGAAAATCCAGGGCGCAATAAAAAAATCGTCGCGTTAAAAAATTGTCCTTGCGCACCTGGGTATTATTAGGCTCCAATCTTATATTCTACTCGTTTTCCTCCCAATTTAGGCAGTTGTCCCACCGCCCGGCGAGGAAGCGACTCACTATCGGCTATTTTCTCGCTCAAGAAACGTACAATAGATATCAAATTCCGTGTAAACAAAAGAGATGCATATAGTAATGGTTGATCGCTAACTGTTCTGTTGTGTGTTCGGCGAGGGTTCGCTCCACTGGTTTGTCGCTGAGAGACTAGAGCTGTCAAAAATAATACTCGCTCAGCGATGCTCGCTCGGCGGTCAGACCTCACGCCCGCTATTATCTCCGCCCCGAGCGAGTGGTGCGAGTAATCGCCCGTCGCACTTGGACACTCGCTGATAGCCCAGCGACTAAACTATCGGAACTACACACTCGCTGCTCGCCAACTCGTTTTCAGTTGCTAGGTCTACTCGCTACTCGTTCATCGCCGGCGCGGCGGTGGGACATCTGCCTTAGGAAAGTACCGATACTTCGAATTTAAAATGATAGCATTATATGCCATGTGAATTTGTAATAATTTGTTTTAAAATTATAAAAAAGTCTGAATTAATTTTTATTGGTATATAGGATGTATTGAAGGGTGTTTAAATCGAAATTGATTGTGTTGTGTGCTAAAAAATCCCGTTTTCTGAAAGCCTAACCGCATAATCATCAAGTGTATGTTTGCTTTTTACTGTTTATGCTGGTGGCGCCATCTATGCGCGTCATTTCGCGTATTCTTTCGCATTGAATATAGGCTTTTAGAAAACCGCGATAAGATTTTGTTCTCTCAGGCTTGTGCTGCATTTACTGTTTATATAATTTATTTAGTGTTAAAAATAAGATAAATGTATAATCTATGTACCCAAATATAAGTATTAATATAATTTGCTTGTTTTATTGCCAACACCTGTTGGAGTCCACATGAGATTAGAGAGCAGATAATTTCCTCAGCAGAGAATTTTGGTAATCTACTTGCTAAAAAAAACTAAAACCTGACTATTGAAAAGGATGAAACAAGAAAGTGCCTTCCCGTGGTCGCATGCCGCTGTACTACATACTTATAAGCTATGGTAGCATGCGACCACGGGAAGGTAATTTCTTACAATTCATCCTTTTCAGTAGTCGGGTTTTAGTTGTTAAACTTATTTTTTTTATTGAATTATTTTGGGGCTTATTTCAGTAATATTTATATTTTTGAAATGTGCTAATTAAGCCCTTTCATTTGATACCCAACAAGGCACCATCCCAAAATATTTATTATTAAATTAATTATTTTATGTCCTCTTAGAGGGCGCCATATTGAATTTAGTGTGACGTCACATAGCCTATAACCAGCGGACGGTCAAGACCACAGACATAGATCTACATAGATAACGCAAATGCATGCACTTCGCGTGTCTGAACCCCGGCCAAGCGTCGAGGTTGGTCGCCGCTAACTTCAGTCCCGCGCGTCCGTTGTTGCAGCCGAACGTCCGCAAAAAACTAAACAAATGCCTCGTTGCGTGATAATTAACTGCAATAGCCCAAAAATTTCGAACACCCAAAGGCAGGAACATATTTCCTATCACAGGTAAGTTATTTTAAAATTATATTATGCGTAAATTCATATTAAAACTATTTTTAAGTATTCCAAGCTGCGTGTCGTTCCAGAATATTCCTAACTATAAATTACCGTTAAGTAAACTTTATTCACATTACATTGCCGCGTTTGCTTTGGACGTTTGATCTGACGTTGAGTGTTAGGAGACGATGAATATCGCACAAGCGATACTGTCGCGCATCGCTTCGACTTCGTGATACAGGCAATTTGTCATTCGTCTGTCAATTGTAGCAACTAGTGCTGTTCGTTTTACAACATATATCAATAATCGATATCGGACTGACGAATGATATAAAGAAAGCCAATTTAGTAGATATAACAAGCTCATATGCATGTCCTAATTTTACAGGACTGCTATAAAAAGGAGGATATTTTTTTTAGGGTTGATGTATTTAATGTGTTTTTGTCTATCCTTTCAACATTATACGACTATTTTTATATATTTAATGTGTTTATTTTCTATTGCATTTAAAAATATTTTTTTTAGTTTCCCACATGATCCAATCATAAAAGAAAAATGGATTGCGGCCACGGGACGGAAAGACTGGTTCCCGACTAAACACAGTACTATTATTTGTACCCATCGACTCACGCTTATACAACAAACTATATCTGTGCAACAAACATCCAGCTTGACCAATTTGCTTTATTCATAGGATCCTTTGCCTCAATATGTGAAAAAAGTTGGCTACCTACCTCAAAGATGAAACGCCATGTAGGATGTGGACTGGTAATTCCTCGAAACTCTCCCATTCAAATATATCATTCGTCTGTCTATGTATCATTCGTCTGTCTATATCATTCGTCTGTCTGAAAATCGATGTCATTCATATTAATCGATTTGTAATTTTTAGGTTATCTAAACTACTGTTTCTTATCTTAATCATGCATGTCTATACTAATGCTTTGTGTTTCAAAGAAATATCAACAAATATATTTTAGTAAACTTACTTGAGATTATGCGAAAGTATCCAAAATGTATAATGAAATTGCTCTAAAGCGCGACGCGACTGCTCACTTTTAAACAACTCGGCGTACTGACGATTGCTGTGAGAGCGAGCGGGACAACAGATATAAAATATATGAGTATGAGCGAGACGATCACGGTGGCAGCTTCAGTTGAATCGTAGCGGGGCGAAGGGGCATCGGCGGCATCGATGGTTTGGAATCGGTTTGGATGTCCCGTCACTAAGGCGCTGGCTCCACGAGCGAGAGAATCGCGACGAGTCCGCCCTTATATCGTCGGATAATCTCCACGAACGAGCGATAATTCCGCCGCGTATCGTCGCGAGTCGTAACGGAATCGCAGCGTTTCCGCGACGACTCGTAACGGTATCGCCGCGTTTCCAGAGAGGCAACGCTGAAATGACGCTGCGTTTGACAGCGCGCCCGCCGCGCGCTCGTCGCGAGCGCGCGGCGGGCGCGCTGCTAGTCGCGGCGGGCTAGCGACGATGTAATGACGTTTCGCGCGCTCATTGCCACTCGTCGCATCGCGGCGATAATATCGCCGTGTGGAGACGGTTCCATAGAGAGTGTATAGAAATACGTGGCACGACGATAATATCGCCGCGATTCTCTCGCTCGTGGAGTCAGCGCCTAAATTGCAGCTGTGACGTCATAGTAGGTATAAAAAAGTCGGCACGCTTGGTTTCAATACAAATCGTAATAATTGCGTTATCTATGTAGATCTATGTCTGTGGTCAAGACGCTTCTAAATATACCTCATTTGTCAAATTATTATAAGTACATTTGAAGTAATAAACCTTTCAGTATTTTATTTTTTTATTAAAATTAGATAATATCACCTTCAAGCTCAATATATTCATACATAGGTCTGTATTCATGCCTCTATATGAAGATTATTATAGTGGAAAAGATGGGTATTACATTAATTATCACCAAGTATACGTAAGGACTATATTATAATGGACCTCGCACACCACGCGACCGCGACTACGGCCAGCGGCCGTAACGACCAACTGGTCGCACAACCGTCGTTCGTCCGAACTTTGAGAAGGTACAGACGCCAGCACATCAACCTACTACAATCTGTCAGATTTCTGTAATAGATTTTCAACTTTATCGCTAAAGCATAAGGTTCAATGTTGATTGTGAAAATTTTACAGTTAGGGGTAGGTTGATGTGCTGGCGTCTGTACTTCAGTATGACCGTCCCAGACCGTCCTCTTATTGGTTGGAGCGTCTACGGCCAAGATTACGACTACGACCAGTTGTTGTAGCCGCGGTGTTCACGAGGTGCCTAAGTCCATTTAGATCTTAATTAATAGGAGGAAATAATCATGCCCTTTTCAACTTTGGCAGCTTCATCTTTGCCCTGCAACATCTCAATCAACGCCAGGCCAAACCAATATGCAGTTCCGGGGCCCTGGAAAAAAAAAATTGCTGTTATAATTATGTCGCGCAGTTTTACGCCCAGTTTGTCGAACAAAAATTATCGCAAAATTAATGTTATTATTATACTGCATGATTTTTTGTTTACTGTGTCGTTTTTACAGGATGTTCTACCCATGAATATGAACAACTTTCACTATGGGACTAACTGAAATCACGAAAAACATTTTGGTCTAGTAGGTTTTTTTTTTGTGATTTCAGAGTTGGTCCCATAGTGAAAGTTGTTCATATTCATGGGTAGAACACCCTGTAAAAATTTCGACATGGTAAAAAAAAATATCCAGTTTAGCTATGGCGATGGCGGGGGGGGGGTCCTAACATAGCTGAATAATAATAATATTAATTTTCGTTCAACAAACTGGGCGTTAATCTCGAAAAACGGCTCGAGATTTCATTCTCTACTGCTAAAGACTGCTAACGATGACATTCAAACTCAACAGCAAGCATTTATTTCAATTAAACTGCAGCGGTATCTACAAACGCCACATGCGAACAACGCGTCATACTGACGTCACACAAAATCCTGCGTCTCGAAAGCAGAGTTTACCGCGCATCTAGCATATACTATACTAGCTTCTGCCCGCGACTTCATCCGCGTGAAATTTCACCCTCCCCCCCATTCACCCTCTTAGGGGTGGAATTTCGAAAAACCCTTTCTTAGTGCACCCCTAGACCTCATAAGGAACCTACATGCCAAGTTTGGAATCTCCAGACCCAGCGGTTTGGGCTGTGCGTTGATATGTCAGTCAGTCAGTTCTCCTTTTATACAATATGTAACAAAAACCCTGTCCGATCCTTAAGAGTATTATTCGGCATCGTACTGCGAACACATATACGTAACCATTTAATGGATTTGAAATTATTATTTTTCCCCAGTGAAAATAATTAAAATAAAATAAAAAATAAAAACTGATCAAATGCAACACTGATCGCTCGACAAATTTCACGTGTTACTACCTACAGTTTTGTGTCAAAGAAGCCGCCTGAGCGAGACGGTTTGTATGATCCTTTGTCATGAACCTGCTTTGTCGCGTGCCGCCAAACAAACTTATAAGAAAGAAACCTACGATACGTCATATATTGACCTTATGGCTACGCGTAAGTGTATCAGCTGATATTGTTTTGTAGGCATAGTGATCCGGATTTCAGACCTAATTCTGTTTATCAAGAAACAATTAATTGAAATAAATGTAGCCCTAATAAGGGCTTTTTTTTTTAATGTGATGTGTGGCAATGTACAGACGCCAGCACATCAACCTACCCCTAACTGTAAAATTTTCCCAATCATCAATTAACCTTATTCTTTAGCGATAAAGTTGAAAATCTATTACAGAAATCTGACAGATTGTAGTACGTTACGTACGTCTGTACATACCGACTGCAGGTATCAGGTCATTAAAACATTCACTTGTTGTTGTTGCACACTTCGGCGATTGTGCTCCACATGTTCACCTCCAACACTAATACACATTAGACACGTTTTTACTAAATTTGCAGGGCACTTGTGATGTGACTTGTGTCCGATTTGCGTGGGGTCCGCGGCAAACATATCCAGCACTTGTTCCTCGATTTCAACGTTGCGCTCTCGTGGTCTTCCAGCATCAGCGGCCTGTGACTCGTGCTCATGAACACTGCCTGTAGTGTACACACGGTTATGCAGGCGTTGGAACACACGCTCTGACGGCGACAGACCGACAGTACTGTCACAAGCGCACCTCATACGTTCTACGCGCAGCTGCATAATTACAGTCGGTCTTGTCTAAGTACATCAACACATTAAAAATATCCTGATTGGAATACGACATTATTCGCGAAACTTTAGCGGCACGTGATACGTACGGACGTCCGATCGAAAGCTATCTCCACGAAAGACTGGCAAGTTGGTAACAAATAGCGCGCCGGTAGGTAACCAGTCGGCGACATCAAAGAGTCGGCGACTAGTTTAAATAGTGCCTACAACCAGGCCTCCGTCACTCCATGTACTTGCGCGCTATAAGTGCCTACCGCCCAGCCGAGCGGTCTCGGTCCGCCGGCGGACCAAATTCAGTGCGGTTTTCGCAAGCGAAGCGCGCGCACGCCGTTCAATTTTAATAGTGCTGTTCGTTCGTACGCGTATTTAATAATAATATTTTATAAATGATAAAAATTTTAACTGCCACATAAAAGTCAGAACATATTCACAGTTCTCAATAACATAGATAAAAAGTTAATGTTAATTTAATTTTATCGAAGAGGCAGCCCTGCGATTACTGTGGAATCGCGCGGTGCGAAGCAATCACTGCTGTACGCTTGAGCATTTAGGCGCATTTTAGCATACAGTGGTTGTTGACGCGAGGGAGTAGGCAATTATCGTAATAGGTATTGGAAATTTTCTACTGAGTGAAGTATCTGTTACGTAGTAACTATTCAGTAATCTGTGCTACAACGCGGTAGTGTATGGCGGTGTTCTTTGAAATAAAAATAGGTAAAAATAAAAAGATTTTGCCGAAGGGTGGAGTGTTGTCAACTTATGAAAATTTGCCATATTCAGTGTTAAATTTCGCATGGATTATAAAAATAAAAAATCAATAACTTTTGGTTTTTATGAGTTACATTTTTATAACAATTTTTTATAGTACAGACGCCAGCACATCAACCTACTACAATCTGTCAGATTTCTGTAATAGATTTTCAACTTTATCGCTGAAGCATAAGGTTCAATGTTGATTGGGAAAATTTGACAGTTAGGTGTAGGTTGATGTGCTGGCGTCTGTACCTATGTTGAATCAGGAATACGCCTTTATTGGATCGGACAGGGTTTTTGTTACATATTGTATATATAGACAACGGCGCGACATGAATCATCGGGCAGTTGCCCGCCAGACACAACACCCGTCTGGTCGGAGGATCCTCCCTTTTCTGTGGAGGATGAGTGAACTTTACACCCTCTTCCTCATACCTCTATAAAACCATTTACAGGCATTACAGGCGCTTTTACCACTGCTGCAAAGCGGTTAAGGAAAGCATCGTGAGGAAACCGGCATGTCCTAGAACCAAACATTCGAAGACATGTGATATCTACCAACCCGCACTGGACCCGCGTGGTGGATTACCGCCCACTCCCTCTTACAGGGAGGCCTGTGTCCCAGCAGTGGGAACATTATAGGCTGACTAGCTGCTGCCCGCGACTTCGTCTGCGTGAAATCTTATCCTAACTAATGTTATAAATGCGAAAGTAAGTTGGTTTGTTTGTTACCTTTCACGCCTAAACCACTGAACCGATCGTCCTGAAATTTTGCTCGTACGTTGTCAGGTGTACAGAAACAGACGTACGGTGGGTACCTTCCATCCCAAAAAAAAGTGCTGTTCCCGAGGAAAACAACAATACACGTGGCGCCATCTATTATCATAATAACGTTATTGTTGTTTTCCTCGGGAACAGCACTTTTTTTCGGGATGAAAGGTACCCCCTATGTCCGTTTCTGTACTCCTGAGAATGTATAAGCAAATTTTCAGGCTGATCGGTTCAGTGGTTTAGGCGTGATAAGGTAACAAATAAACTTACTTTCGCATTTATAATATTAGTTACATAACATACATACATAATCAGCCTATAACGTTCCCACTGCTGGGACACAGGCCTCCTCTCTGTGAGAGGGAGTGGGCTGTAATCCACCACGCGGGCCATTACGGGTTGGTAGATGTCACATGTCTTTGAATTGTTGGTTCTAGGACATGCCGGTTTCCTCACGATGTTTTCCTTCACCGGTTTGAGAGCAGTGGTGATGGAATAATTTACACAAAGTAAAGCGCCTGTCTGGATTCGAACCTACGACCTACAACTAGCAAGTCGCGGCCGTTACCACTTGGCCACCACTGCTCAAATTCAATATTAGCTAGGATTATGCTTTATGCTTACAGGCACTTTAGAAACAACAAGTTAGTTTATTTGATTGTTCGAAGTACTCACCCTGCTAGTAACCACCTGTCCATCAACAACCACTCTATTTCCCTCCACATAGGTATAATGTTCTGAGGGTATTTTGTCCTTGGTTGTTGGGTACGAAGTAATCTTCTTGTTGCGAGCTATGCCATGGGTTACAAACACTGTTGGGGCTGTAATTAAAAAAGAAAATGAAAATTAATTTAAAAAAAAATGGTGAAATGCGAGTTGGACTCGCGCACCGAGGGTTTGTACAAATTTGTAGGTATGTAAATAGTTTATCACGGGTTTTTTTTTTTGTTGTAATGTAACTACAAATCCACGATATTCGGATTTTTTCCTTTACTTGTGCTACATGATATTGCTTCTAGTCAAATTTCATGATTCTTGGTCGACGGGAAGTACCCTATAGGTTTAGATTTCCTTGCGAGTGTCAAAATATGCGCTTTTGAATGTAGCTTGTGTTGTAATATCTGCCTTCGGGGGCCCCCGTGGGGTAGAGGGCCCTGGGCACGGGCCCCGTGTGCCCTTATGGTAAAGACGGTACTGTCTCTGTATAAAGATGGCCACCCATCCACGGATCAACAGGAAAATGAATGAAATCATAATTTTCTTGCCTCTATCCCAATTCATTTGGGGTCGGCACCACATCTCTTTTCCTTCCATACTTTTCAATCAGTTGTACTCTCGGTAGCCACCCCCTTTTCAGTCATATCGTCTTTCACACAGTCTATCCACCGTTTCTTTCTTATAGCCATCCATATTGATACACAAAACTCATCAAGAATGTAATATAAAAGAAGATTACCAGCACAAATAGCAGCGAGGATCTTGCCTTGTTTCTCATGGTCCTTCAGAATGTCGCCGACAACTGCTGACTTGGACAGACGGTCAGCTCCCTCCAGACCTCCCGGCAGGATAACCTGTGGGGAAATAGAATACGTAGAAATAGACTTACATACATAGATATATAGCTCATGTTGGGAATCGAAGCCAACATAAGCCACCTTGCATTGCATGCGACCTGCGTGATCAGCGCGTCATCGGCAAACTGAGGCGCGGCGCGGCGCGGCGACGACTGGACGAAGTTTTAGTATATAATAAGTATATTATGTAATTATTCTTATGTACGATGTTATATGCATAAATGTACTGCATCTCCGGCATTTCTATGCGAATTTTGATGATTCTTCTAGTCGGTGTCTTCAATACTTCAATGCACTAGTGTTATTTGAATTTGTGTGGCACAACTAAAAAGTGTAAAATAAAAACTTTTTTTCAAAAAAAAAAAAAAAAAAACAACCGACTTCAAAAAAAAAAAAACTACAAAGTGATAAATAACTTTAATTTCGGAAGTCGGTGTCAAAAAACGAAAACGCGGAACCAACGACACCGACTTCCGAAATTAAAGTTATTTATTTATCACTTTGTAGTTTTTTTTTTTTTTGAAGTCGGTTGTTTGTTTTTTCTATGTTATACTTACAGCATCGTACACAGGATGTTCACTACAGGCATCCTTTAAAGACTTGTCCGGTACAAGGGTTATTAGCCTTGAGCACAAAACAGGTGCGCTACCATCTAATCCAGCCATTGTGACTGTCACCTGAAAGAAGGAGAACATTTTAAAAAAAAAACAAGATATTTGCAGAGCAGTGGTGGTCCAGGTCTTATCCATGGGACTTACGAGTTTTAGATCGTGAGTTCGAACCCAGACAGGCACTTGTGCATTTAACCTTTTTACCGCTTACGTCGGATTAATCCGACAAATATTTTCGTGTCCATTCCGCCAGGGTCGTATATAGGGTGACTGGTTATTAGTGACCGATACCTAAACACGTGATTGTACTCATGATAACAAACAACTTTTACTATGGGACCAAACCTGAAATCGCGAAAAAACAAATCTGCTGTTTAGTACATTTTGACTAGTTAGGCGAACATAAACGACTAAACAGCTGATTTTTTTTCGCAATTTCAGGTTTGGTTTTTTATTATTATTATATTTTGGTTTATTATTACATCATCACAGCTCGTTTCATCGGTATTTATTTTTCGTTTTGTTTTTTTTTTCGGGCGCTGGAGGCACGACAATTCATATAAAGTCGGGCGGTTAAACGGTTAATAATTTCATCACTACTGCTCTCAGAACGGTGAAGGAAAACATTTTGAGGAAACTGGCATGTTCTTGAACAAAATATTCGAAGACATGTGACATCTACCAACCCGCACTGGGCCCGCGTGGTGGACAACCAGACAACCAGTCTTAGATGAGGCAAATGATGTTGGGGTCGGCTTGCAGTCTAATCGGATTCAGCTGAATACCAGTATTTTACATAGAGCGACTGCCTATCTGACTTGCACAACCCAGTTACTGGGTAATACAATACCCCTTGGCAAAATTGATTTTCAGATTTTCTGGTGTCTGAAGACCCGTAACGACTGTCAAAGATCCACGACCCGTTGGTCCCGGCTGTCATTTTGATTTTGACAGGAAAACATCGTGAGGAAACCGGCATGTCCTAGAACCAAAAATTGGAAGACATGTGACATCTATCAACCCGCACTGGGCCCGCGTGGTAGATTACGGCCCAACCCCTCTCACAGAGAGGAGGCCTGTGTCCCAGCAGTGGGAACATTATAGGCTGAGTATGTATGTATGTATGTATAAAAGCGCAGGGAATGACCCTGCAGATTTGATCCCATAGTGAAAAATGAGTTTACGTTGGATAAAGATAAAATGTCTCTGCGATCTCCGGTGCTATGCTGATACAAGAGAAGTAGATGACACTTACACCTGCTCTCCTGAGCATGTCCACGGTGATGACCGTCTCCATCTCCTCGGCTCCCTTGGCCAGGATTACTAATGCAGTCTTAGACATGGCTCGTATGTTATAATACCTGAAACAGTTTGGTAGAACAGTTTGGTAGAACTATACAAACAAATAAAATTGAAGTGTCTGTAATATCAAAATAACAGCTTTTTACTAAATGCATATGAAATATCAGGGTGATTTTTTCAAGTGGGTGTGGATGACCAAATTCAAAACTATGAGGAATAGTGAAAAGTACTCAAAGGAGTCTCGTGCTCGATTTTGATGCTGCATCTGGATAGACTGGAAATCGACCCCAACATAGTTGGGGAAAAAGGCTAGGCAGATGATGATGATGACAGGTAAGGTACGAACCCAACCCAATGACCCAATGTGTATATTTTTTTTGTATAATAAAATAAAAGAAAAATAATAGACAGTTAAATGGATACATTTTTTTTTGTATAAATCTTATTGAGGCTGACTGTACTAGAAAGGAAATGATAGAAAAAGGTCAGAAGGTCATCTTAAGGGCAGAATATACAAAATACAAAAAAAATCTGTGCCCGACAGGGCCATAATTGATTCTATTGATTTATAATTACCATCTGTATGTGTAGATTATGGATGCAATAAAGATGATTTGAATGCGAAAGGGGTGTTCAAAAACAATAATTTCGTGAGTAAATGGAAGTAGAAACCTTACAAACCTAACTATGCTTTAATTACAAGCATAAATATTGAAATGTTGTACTGTAACAAACTTACTTTTGCATTTAAATGCAAAAGTAAGTTTGTTACAGTTTCACGATAAAACGACTGAACGGGTTTTAATGAAATTCGGCACACAGGACACAGACAGACCATGACCTAGGCAAGGTCTAGGTAGGTACTTTTCATCCTGGATCGCAGACGAAGTCGCGGGAAACAGCTAGTTAACTGCATAATTTATACTTTAAGTAGGAATGCAATACAAATAGGTAGGTACGTAAGTAGGTGCCGGGAAAACAACGACAACGACGATACAGGAAAACTTTATTTACCTAAAGGTTTAATAGGTAATAACATTTCAGTAAAACAACGGAATTTCCTGCTAAATACACCATGAAGATCTCTAAAAAAGGATTTATTTCAATTAAGTACGATGGTATTTTAAGTTTTTCTCCACGCAATTCAGGTTAGTCGGGTTTGTTGCTCTAACATTAGGAAATATAGAAGAATTTGAGTAAATTCATTGACTTAAGTATATATTACTTGAAATTATTGAGTAAATTATAGAAAAACTTACGCTCGTCTTACGCCTTTGAAGTTATGAAGCAATATTTGATTGTATGACTGTAAAATATGGGACTTCAAAAATATAATACGTGAGAAAACCATCAAGAAAAGTTGACAGTTTTTTCTGAAGGTCAAAATAAATATAAAATAAAAGTTCGTAAATCACACCGGTCGCCGATAAATAAACGAAAAATGATAAACGTCATGAAAATTATTTTGCTACAAAATACCAAATGATAGCCTTTATACAAGAAGGTCCAAATAATATTTAAAAAATATGGAAATATTTATTTTATGGTTTCGTCGTCCATTTTAAAATTCGGTCGACGAAATATTTGATGATTTCTGAACGTAAAATAAAGCTGGTTTATTTTAGTCTATGGAAAATACAAGAGCTGTGATCTAAAAAAAATTGCCTTTATCTAAGGAAAAAAAACCATAACTCCAATACATATTCCAAATGTTTTTACCGCAAAGTAACTTGAATAGCAGAAACTATTGTTGACCAATAGTTTCTGCTATTCTACTTACTATAAATATTATACATAAAATGTATAAATAACGCAAATATGCACGACAGAGCAGATGTGGCGTTATATTCAAAGCGCGAACTTCCCGCCATGCAACAGTTACTGATCACACGGTTAGTTTAGTTATTGTGCGTGGATGAATCTAAAGTCACTGCCCGCAGAACAGTTGACAAGTAAAAGAAGGACTTTTAAAACACCCGAAGGTGTTAAAAAAACTTTTTAAACACTTAGGGTGTGTTTTTTTTTTCGTTAGCCTGAACTGTCCCACTGCTGGGCAAAGGCCTCTGGGACCATTTTCTTCCACATTTCCTTGTGCTGTGCCTTCTCCGTCCAGTCAGTTAGGAACGAGTCTAAATCGTCACGCCAGCGTTTCTTATGCCTGCCTCGGTGACGACGCCCGTCTTCGAGCCCCTACTGTGTGATGACTTTGGCCCATCTATCTGGATGCATGCTATAAGTGTGACCCGCCCAGTCCCACTTCAGCCTCGCAGACTTACCGCCAACATAGGCGATACCTGCCTTGGAGCGTATTGTGGTGTTGCGAATTTGGTCGGTGAGTTTAAAAACATTGTAAAATCTAATTATTTTTTTAAATTTCAGTAGGCCTGTCAACAAGTACCAGATATTGATAAAATATAAAAAGAGAGAGCGGATCACCCTGTTTTATCCCTTTGTCTATTTTGAATGTTGTACCTGCGGAATCCAGTTTAACGTTGGCCGTGCTATTATTATAAATAATCTTTAGAAAAGAGAAAAAGCGTTTTTTTGCAGTCCAAGTTTATTGCTTTATTTATTTTTTAAGTTTATGTATTTTTATTAAATGTATGGTATGTACAGACGCCAAGCACATCAACCTACACCTAACTGTCAAATGTTCCCAATCAACATAGTCAGGATTGGGAGCGCCTTAAAGGGCTTTTTAAAAATAAAAATAAGTACTTGATTAATTCTATTTTAATTGAGACGTGTTACATAGTCGGATGCAAATCACGAACTACTCTACTAGCTAAGACTTAGACTAAACAAACATTATCTTAAGAATATGCAAGCTCAGCGACCACACAGGTCGTGCTGGGCAAACGTGCTTATATCCGCAATATTTGTAAGGGCTGGGGTTCCATAACTCCTCCCTCACCAAGTGCGAAATTATCGGTAATATTTGGATTCCGATGATTCCGCATACAGGACAATTTTCTCCAAAGTACTATACTAAGACATACTATAGCTAAAATAACATAGAGTAATATAGTTGCTAGACTAACACTATTTGTTTTCACTGCACTATCACTTTCCACTATTTCACTTTTTAATGTGTAGGATAGGTGTTTTAAATCGTCAAAGTCTAATTTGTTTAGGTTCACTGTTTTGTTCCAATTAACAGATGTTTCCTCTAATTTGGGTAGAACAGCGACTGGAGTTACCCGATATTGTATTTTTCCTGAATGATGTTGCCTTTTGTGTAATTTAATATCTTTCAGATAAGTACTGCAGTTTCCATCAATTTGCAATAAATATGTGCCCTTAATCGGTTTCCTGATAACATCATCGGCACATGTTTCGGTAAGCATTATTTCATTTCTTGTGTAAATTATCCAGCTGAAGAAGTCAATAGGCTGTACTTTTAGACTTTCCACGTTAACTGCAAGGGGTTTGCACAAACTAAGGTTTGAAGCAAAATTCATTAATTGTTCTATACACGTACTTTCAGGATACAATATCACGTCGTTTTCCTTGCACAAGAACTGGTTGGCTTCCATCTCTTCACATGGGCTGGCTAGCGGTAAGTATGTAGGACCTTTCACCATAAGGTATGGATATTTAGGGATAATGGCAGTAGTTTTGTTTTCCTTGAAAATTGGTAGTGAATATATTTTGAAATAATTATATGTTTTTTTGTCTATTAATGGGATTTCCATAATGAATGTTATGTGGTTTTCTTTTACATAAGCTTTAACAGACATTGTTCTTTCTAGCATTAATAACGTTTTTTCTGTTACAGGGTAAATTAGGCTTTCAGTTTCAGAAATATTGCTTAACAGTGCTAAGAGTTCAGATGGCTCAACAATGGTCGGATGTACAACAGACACTTTTGTAAATGATAATGCAGTTTCGATTTCATTTAAAACAGTATAAATTGACCTAAAGTTACTTATAAACATATCAAACATACTTAAAACATATGTAGAGTAGATAGAGTTATTTTCTTTAGTGCCTATATTTTTTACTATTCTTTCTATGCGTTTCATGCGTTCATCCAATATTTGAATATTTTCCTGCACAGATGCAGATTTATTAGTGATAGAGTCAAGCATTTCTGAGATTATGGTTATTTTCTTATCTACGTGTGTTTGACCGATTTTTAGCTGTACTATTTCAGCATCGTACTTAATCGCGTCTTCATGGGCTAGATTGCCGGTAAGTATTTTAATCATTGAGCCAAGAGGATCAATAAGGCCGCGTTTGAAACGTTTTGATGGGATAAGCTGCCTGAATTTTCTGACTGTCGAATTGCGTAAGTATTCTACCTGTAATTTCATATTTTGGAACTCATTTGCGTAGGGCTTATGGATGTCAATTATATTATTAAATTCATAATATCTATTAATATTTAACGCTAAATCATAACCTATTTCCTTGAAATCTAATATCTTAACTATGGTCCACTTATCTTTCTCTATCATCGCCTGTCCTTGTTTAACAGGTAATATGCCTGGGTTATTTTTAATCTCTTGAAGTTGAAGGCCGTGGATCTTGACCGTCAGTTTCATGATCACGATGATCAGCCACAACCTGTGAAGGACGTTTAACGTTCTTTAGAGGTACTTTAGTTTGTCTTTTACCTATCTGTACTGGTACTACGTTCCTATTGGTTTTTCCAGTTACTTTTGCTTTATTATATCTAGGTTTATCTTTACTTTTTCTTATGTTAATGTCTTTTACAAATATGTTATCTTCCTCTTGTATGCTTAATTCAATCTCACCACCTTTCTTTTCTCTGGCTTTTTGTTTAGTGTTAAGAATCTTTTCGGCTATGTGTCTATACAGATATTTTGTTCGTTTTGCATGATCTTTAACTAGCTGTTGTGTATACGCCTTTTCTAAGTCTACATCGAATATTTTATTTGAATCAGTGTGTCCAAATGTTGCTTCGAAAGGTGTTAATCCCGTAGTGGAGTGTATTGTATGATTGTATGCCATAACGGAATAGGTCATGACAGAAGCGGCGTCCGTACATTTTCGTTCGTATTTTGCAAGCCTATATATCTCTATTATCGTGGAGTGAAATCGCTCTACGATGCCAGTAGAGTTAGGATTGTTTGGCGTTGTTATATGAAGTTCTATTTTGTACATAGACAAAAGTTCGCGTATAAGTTCGTTGTTAAATTCAGTGCCAGGGTCACAGGATATTTTCCTGGGAACGCCGTATATTGAAAAATACTTTAATAGAGCTCGCGCTACTTCTGTCGTTTGCCTACTTGAAATTTCAATAGCCTGCCCTAATTTGCTGAATGCGTCTACGAGCGTTAAGTAATATTTGCTTTCTATATTAAATAAGTCAATGAATATTTCTTGAAAGGGGGCATCTTGTGTTTGAGTTAGTTGTAACATTGGTTTTATGGGCTTTCTATCATATTTCATTAGTTTGCAGGGGTCACACATATTTATAACTGCTGCTACCGTATCTTGCATGTTTTCCCAGTAATAGTTTCTGCGAATTCTAACCATAGTTTCTTTAATTCCCCTATGGCATGTTTTTCCTTCGTGATGCTTTAGTATAACAGCTTTTTGTTCTTTTTCGTCTTCTATGTATATTACTCTATCTGTACATTCAAAGAACTCTACTGAATCTTTCTTAAAAATTTCTATAATGACTTTAGTAAATAACTGTCTATGTATTTCGTTCTCAAAGTAAATAAAATATTTACGCTTGGGTGTAATATATTCCTTTAAAAATTGCTTAATTAATTCCTCATTATCTAATGGAAGAAATACTTCTAAAACTTTTTGGTTCTTTCTAGATAAATTTTGAACTTGTATTTTATTTTGAAACCAGGTGAACACTAATATTTGGTTTGGTTTGGTGTCAATTGCCTCTCTTAAGATTGGAATCCCTAATGAGTCTGGTTGTATGTTGGAAGCTACTGTACCTGTATTACTGCTACTGGTTACTGAACGAATAGGGAAGTTATCTTGAAATAGGTCCGCTGGTGTAGTCACGTCAGAGTCAGAATCTGAGATGGTTACTATTTCTGTTTCATCTTCTATTTCAGCTTTAGTTGTAAGTTTTTCAAGTTCTTTTAATTGTTTTATTACTTTTTGTATTTCAGTTTCATCTACATTAACATCCATAGATGTGTCATCTTCGGAGCCCATAACATTAAGTTTTATGCGTGACAATGCGTCTGCATTACTATTTTGTTTGCCATTTTTATAAATGATTGTGAAATCATATTCTTGAAGGCGGAGACGCCAACGAGTCAATTTGCTATTGGGTTCTTTGAGGGAATAAAGCCAAGCAAGAGGTCTGTGATCTGTAAAAATTTGGAATTTATGTCCGTATAAGTATGGTCTAAAGTGTTTTACGGCCCAAATAATAGCTAATAGCTCTCGTTCGATTGTGCTATAACGCATTTCAGTGTCACTAAGGGTTCGACTAGCATATGCGACTGGTTTGTCTGCTCCGATAGGTCCTTGGGATAGGACAGCACCGAGTGCCACATTAGAGGCGTCTGTTGTTAAAATGTAGGGTTTAGTCGAGTCAGGGTATTGTAATAGAGGAGTATTAGTGAGTACTTCTTTGCATTTTTCGAAGGCATCTATGTAGTTTTGGTCTATGATAATTTTGTTTCGTTTCTTTAGACAAGACGTTAGGGGCTGGGTGATTTTAGCGAAGTCTTTTATAAACTTTCTATAGTATCCGACCAGCCCAAGAAAACTTTTTATTTCTGTTGTCGTTCTAGGGACAGGATAATTTATAATAGCTTTAATTTTGTCGTTGTTTGGTTTTAGTCCGTCTCTTGTTATCGTATGCCCTAGGTATAAAACTTCTTTTCGTAAAAATTCAGATTTGTCTAGTTGTATTTTTAAGTTAGTCTGTCGTAGTCTGTCAAAAATGGCTCTAAGTTTCTGTAGGTGGTCCTGAAGACTAGAAGAATAGACAATGACGTCATCTAAATATATGAGGCAATGTATTCCTTGGAGGCCTCTCATGATGTTGTCCATGGCTCGTTGAAAGGTTGCCGGAGCTGTTTTAAGTCCGAACGGCATCCTCAAGAACTCGTAATGTCCGTTTTGGGTGCTAAATGCAGTTTTTGGTATGTCATCGTTATTTAATTCAATTTGATGATAGCCACTAGCTAAATCGAGTGTTGTAAAGTAGGTGCTTTTACCCAGTTTGTCAAAAAGGTCAGTAATGTTAGGAAGGGGATACTTGTCGTCAACTGTAATGTCATTAAGTCTTCTATAGTCGATTACCATTCTGTATTTGACTTCACCAGAAGCATCTGGCTTTTTGGGAACGAGATGGACTGGTGAGCTCCAGGGGGAAAAGGATTCTTGGATCACGTTGTCTTTTAGAAGTTTTTCAACTTGTTTATTAATTTCTGCTACTTGAGCAGGGGCTTGTCTATATGGTTTGGTATAAATCGGGTCTTCATTTTTCGTTCTAATGCAATGTTTTACCTGATTAGTGAAGCTTAAAGGTATATGCTCACAATAGAATATATCCTTATATTCTTCGCATAATTGTCGTATAGATGCTTGTTCTTCGTCATTCATATGGTCTAGTCGTAATTTAATTAGATTGTCGCTTAATAATTGGTCGGTCTCTATTTTTTTGTCATTTATGGAATGTACATGGCATTCATTTTCCTCATATTTAGTTACCACGAACGGTTTGATGACACATAATTCTAATTGTTTATCGAGGGTATTTTGTATGATGGTGGTAGCAAAACCGTTTACACATTTCACAAGAGCGGTAGGCATTCGTACTCCTTCACTGAATTCCGTGTAATCTAATATTCCTACACCATTTAATAGATTAGTTGGTAATTTTGCTCTAATTTCTGATCTCGGTGGGAGTACTACCACCTGTATAACATTAATATCTGAATCGATGCATATAGGTATTTCGGCTGACTTTGTAAATAGAACATATTTCTTTAAATCTATAACGGCTTCTAACTGTTCTAAAAGATCATTTCCTATCAGCCCGTCGTATAATGAGTCGACGTTGTATACGTAGAACTTATGATGATCTTTACTTTGAAATACAGAAAATAAGGGAATTTGCAGTACCTGATTATGTTTACTTGAGGCGTGCGTACTTACTACTTCAAATGGTTCGTATGATATGTAGTTAGCAAAATAGCTAGTCGCTATTCTAGGATGTATAAATGAACGAGTACTGCCAGTGTCAATCATGAATTTTCCGTCTATTTCCGGTATGTAAATATGTGGTAATTTTAATTTTATTGTATTATGATTTAATATTATTCTTTCGGGTGTCGGCTTATGGAGGCTCGCATAAAAAAATTTTTTACTTGGTCTTGTTCAGTGGTACTCTCTATTTTTATATTCTGTTCATTTATTTCTAGGTCTTGTGTAGGGTTTTCGGTTACAGGGTCTGTTGGAAACTCATTCTCTACACTAGGGAAATTTTCGAATAGATCATAACAATATTCGTATTCCGTGGGGTAAGTAGAATAGCCATCATAAGAAGGGTAGAGTTCTAATTCATTTACAGGGAACCCTTGCTGAGGTGCTCTTTGCGGAGCAGTTCTCATAGTAGCATCGGTGATATCTGGTTGGGGTTTGTTTTGTGTGTTTTGTTGTGGAATCGGGGAACGATTATTATTACCAAACTGACGCGGAAGTATTGGCATCATTTGTTGATAACCAGGGGGTCTATAACCAAAATTAGGTCGGTAACCAAACTGCTGTGGCATCAAGTTTTGTTTACCCATACCAAATTGACCTGGCATGGTAAGTGGTCTATTAGGTGGAATTCCGAAATTAAATTTAGGTGTTGTGCCAACATTATTTTTAAATGATTGATTTTGTTGCATCATAGGCATCGGTCTGAAACCTGGTGGCTGTGGAGGTAAGGCAAATTTAAATGTCGGTTGTGGTGCCATTGTGCTGCTAGCCTGTGGTTTAGTATTATGGTTTGGATTTAACATTTTGCTGCGCATCTGATACTGGTCATAGAAATTAACTTCTTCTAAAACTACAGATAAGGCCTCTTCTAATGTGCGTGGATGTTTCAGACGCACAATGCGTACCATGTTTTCTGGTAAGTTATATAAAAATACCTGAAGGGCTGAGTTGTTATAAATAGTCGTCTTACTTACTCGTAAATTTTGATCACTAATTCGGTAAACCTTTGACAACAAAACTGATTTTACTGTTTGAATTCGTGCACAAAAATCACTGTGACTCTCATTACTTTTAATCTTTAAAGTTTCTAACTCGATAGCTAAACACTCTTCGCTTCGCGGATCGCCAAAGTGTAACTCTAGCAATTCCTTGAATTCCGCCCACGATTGAATGTCTCCGCGCTCGCTGATAAGCGCGGCGGCGTCACCCGTTAAGCGGCTAGACACAACATGCATTAAGTATTCCTGTTGTAATTCTGATGATTTAAACTTATCAATAATATACTCACATTTGCGCAAGAATAAATTCAAATGACGTTTATTGCCATCAAAACTGGGTAGAATTTTGTACAATTCATTTGGAATAAGCTTTATTTCTGACATTTTGGAACTTATTTAAAATTTCCTAAGTAATAATTAACTCTATGAACTCTACCAATTTTACTTATTACAATAATTACTACTAGTATAGTTATTAAGTATTTCTGAACTCAATATATTATAGCTATATCTATTTAATGTTTTAAATTAGTTATAATACAAAACAGTTGTATGTTCAGTATTCTTATAGTACACTTATGAAACTTAATTATTTAAGAAAACCATCAAACAGTCAAAATGGAAAACTTCCAATTCCAAGTTTAACGAAAGGATGTGGACACGGATATCAAGGAGGTGAAAAGTCGTACTCACCAGCCTGCCACGCCCATCATCAGCTCTCAGGACTCCTCGTCGCCGACGATATTTATTTGGTTCGTTGGATCACCTTGCCGTACACCACGCGTACCGTTTTGAAAATCGAGAAAAGTCTTATCGCGATGAATTACGTAACGCGTGATAGCTTCCTCAGTGATCCTACCGGCTGCGCCAGTCAGGATTGGGAGCGCCTTAAAGGGCTTTTTAAAAATAAAAATAAGTACTTGATTAATTCTATTTTAATTGAGACGTGTTACATAGTCGGATGCAAATCACGAACTACTCTACTAGCTAAGACTTAGACTAAACAAACATTATCTTAAGAATATGCAAGCTCAGCGACCACACAGGTCGTGCTGGGCAAACGTGCTTATACACGCAATATTTGTAAGGGCTGGGGTTCCATAACTACATTGAACCTTATGCTTTAGCGATAAAGTTGAAAATCTATTACAGAAATCTGACAGATTGTAGTAGGTTGATGTGCTGGCGTCTGTACATACCTACATAATAACAACTCAGACTTAAAAATATCAATTTGTTATCCAAACTTACTAATCCTAATATATACTTTTTGGTTTCTTTAACAAAAATGATTTCCCTATTTATTTAACCGTTTAGATAAATGTGGGTAAATTGAATTTGCCAAGAGTATCCCCGACAGATGTTCGTTGACGGCAACTCTACTTGTCTATACTCAGCTTCCTTTCTTTCGTTCATCAGACAATCTGAAAGGAAAAGAAAAATCCTTTTTTTATACATTTATTTCAACAATTCCTTTTATATATTAACTTTGAAGTCATGTGATTAGCAGTACATAGTGTAATTTACGCATTTATATATATTTTAAGTGTATATTTTAAGTCAGTGTTTTTGATAGGTTATAAATTATGGATTCGAACTAAAAATAATTGTTTAAACATTTTTACACTATAAAACCGTGATAAATCATGGATTTTGTGAAGAGAGAAGATCAGAATGTCATCGACGATGATAATTACAAGTTTTACATTGAAAATGTAAGTTAAAATAAGTTTGTTTTAATTCAAAATTCGATCGTTTTTTACATAAAAAGTGTTGATAACGTAAATGAAGTTCCGGGTTTGGTTCCCGGCTGATGTATTCTAGTTTTTTACCGCCAATTTTTTTTGTTGTTCATTGTTTTAGTGTAGAACTTAGATAGTTTTCATTCATTAGGCAACAACATGCAGCAATGTGGTCAGTTTGCAAAGTAAACAAAAACTAATTTTCATTCATAGATGTTTTAGTTAAATATAAATTTGGTCAAAGGGTCGTCTCTTTTTCTTTGTTATTTATTGCGAAATCATTCTTTACTTTATTTCTGAAAATTCATTTTAATTTTCTGTCTTTAGGTAGGTACTTACTTTTAATTTCTGAAAATCCATACTAATATATAAATGCGAAAGTTTGTCTGTCTGTTACCTCATCGAACCGATTTAGATGAAATTTGGTATTGAGATAGTTTTGAATCCTGGAAAAGGACATAGGATAGTTTTTATCCTGATATTCCCACGGGAAACTTATGTGGGTGAAGCTGCGGGGTGCTGCTAGTTAATTATAATTCAACTTTTTGTCTTCAATAAATTAAACCAAATCGGCAACTCATTGAGCTCAGCTAATGAGACACAATTGATTTTCTATTGTATCATACTACATAGTGGTTTGGCGGAGGCCTATGTCCATATATTGACCTATAGTTTTGAAATAGACAAGTTCAAGGTTAGCAGACTATGATAATACAAACTCTTGAATGCAACTAATTGGTACAACTGAAAAGTTAGAGCATAACCAGCCTATAATGTTCCCACTGCTGAGCCACAGGCCTCCTCTCTGTGAGATGGTGTGGGCCGTTACTAGTGTTGCCAGGTGTCCCGATTTGCACGGGACGTCCCGATTTTCAGGGGTCTGGGGACGCGTCCCGATTTGTACCTGATTGGGACGCTAAATGTCCAGATTTTAATAAAAAGAAATAATTTACATTAATACTTAGGTACTTTATTCTTCTGAAGTGCTTCAATTACATTTAAAGTATGATTTTATTTTATAATTTCTTCTAGTCTAGCAAGACTGATTACTTGTTATGTAAGATTAAATAGACTTAAAAACCCCTTGTTTTTTTTTTGTTTACTGTCCCGATCTGCAACCCTAAATCCCGATTTTTTTGACCTCATGTACCGATTTACAACAAATCGAACCTGGCAACACTAGCCGTTTCCCATCATGGTTGGGACAAGTCATATGTTTTTGAATTCTTGATTCTAGGACATGCCGGTTTTCTCATTATGTTTAAATTTGCAGTTTAGAAAAAAAAAAAAGTTATGACTGTATTTTATTACAATTTATAATCATAAATCTTTATCTAACTGATCCGCATTTTAATTATTCTAATTTGCTCCTTCACAAAATATACAAACTAAGAGTTGAATTTCGAGATATTGTAGTCTGTTCTAAAAAAATTATTAAATGCAAGAGAACTGCCAAATTCTCAATATCTGAACTCCATACTTTTTACAAGATAAACTTTTATTTCTTAGTATACCCTCATATTAACTTGTTCGTTTCAGAGCTAAAAAAATCCTTATAATTTCGCTCTGTCTATCTGTCTGTCCGTTTGTCATAGCCGTAACTTGTTTTTGTATGTTATGCATTTTGAATCATTTCTCTTCATGATGTAGTATCTTATATATTTTAAATCCTTATCTAATCTGGAAGAGGAAGTTAGAAAGTGGCACCGGTAATTGAAAAGTTGTGTGGAAATTGGTTGTCATGGTATGGGCATGTGATGTGGAGGAATGAGGAAAATGTCATGAGGAGAGTTTAGGGTATGAATGTCGATGGCTATAAGCGGTAGGGGAAGACCAAAAAAACGATGGATGGAATGTGTGAATGATGATATGATTAGAAAGGGGGTGACTACCGAGATAACGTCTAATAGAGAAGTATGGAAGAAAAAGATATGTTGCGCCAACCGCAAATAAATTGGGATAAGGGCAGGAGAATGATGATCTAATCTGGAAGTAATCTTCCACTTCTGTATAGGAAAACAAAAACTAAAGTATATCAGAAGATGATGTCTAGCTAATCATTCATTCTGAAACAGAACACATAACATCACGCCTGTAAACCTCGATGGGTTAGACGGAGCTGTACACACGGCTACACATCAAGCTATACATAACCAGTATAAGCTGACTTGTGATTGTAAGAAAAACCTATACAATGCGAGCTCAGCTAAAACTGGCAATGTGAAGCTTGATTTGTAGCCCTGTGTACCTATTTAAGTACGCCCACATATCGCCAGTTATAATAAATTCTGTATACTATTAATAAAATATATTGTTTGCATACTCACATAATTATTATCATCAAATAACAAATATTCCCTCTTATCTTCCACAGCTCCAAAAATCACACTTACTGGAACCAATGGACTACCAGCACTCACCGCTATCAATGGAACAGCTCCACCAAGCGATGCAATCCTCCATTGTGCATAACTTCCAACTCCCACTGTCACCACGCCAAATGTCCTCACTAATGCTCAAAACCAACCACCTACCAAGAAATTTAAACTTTAATGATATTCCAGCACACTTACAACGGAACCTAACATCAGAGTTGGACTTAGTACATAACCTAGCAAACGAACTACCTCAGAATATGAACAGGCATGACGATTTACTTGGTCAAAACCTAAGCAGGAACCTAGATTTGTCCTTAGCTCGGTCGCTAGGCAGCGATTTGGAGCTACAGAATTTGAGCCAACTAGCGCAGAATTTAAACGAGAATTTGAACGCTGACTTGAATAGGATCAACGATTTGAGAGCTGACATTCCTCATGATTTGAGCCATGAAATTGATTTGTCACATCATTTAAACAGACCACATATTGAGCAGGAGATATTGTCCCAAGACGAACCAAGAAGAACTCCTATGGTAGTACAATGTGTGCAAGATAGTCATATGTTGGATCAAAACTTGGGCCAACGGTTGGTGGCGGCTAATATGAATGTACATGAGAGGTTGGACCAACAAAACGAACATATGTTGCCAATGCCGTTTCATATAAAATCGGAGCAGGACGATGATGGATATTTCTATGATAATATTAACCCTGCTATTAGTAGCGTTGGCAGTTTAAATGGTAAGTTAGTTTCTTTGTTTTTTTTTAATACTTTTAGTTTGAGGGTTATTGAGAGCACTCACTGGTTGCGGCAACAGATGAGCTTGTACAAGCGGACGTGGGTTTACGACGCGCCATAAAGGTCTACTGAGCAGCTTGTGCAAGACCGCTAAGTCACATCATTATCATCATCTGCCTAGCCTTTTCCCAACTATGTTGGGGTCGGCTTCCAGTCCAATTGGATTCAGCTGAATACCAGTATTTTACATGAAGCGACTGTCTATCGGACCTCCGCAACACAGTTACTGGGTAATACTATACCCCGTGGTAAGACTGTTGTCAGATTTTCGAGCTTCTGACTACGCGTAACGACTGTTAAAGATCTACGAATGACAGCCGGGACCAACGGCTTAACGTGCATTCCGAGGCACGGAGGGCCTGTCCACATCTCCACGTCACGACGTCGTTAACGTGGAACGGTGCGGTAACGCGGCACGGTGCGTTAACATTAAAAACAGTAAAATGCACGTCAAGACGCCGCAACGTTACACCGTACACGTCGTGAAGTGGAGATGTGGACAGGCCCAGAGGGGTCTTCGGGTTGGGGGCCCCGGTCGGGGGCCCAGGGAGTTTTATAAAAATGTGGCTGTTATTTTAGTATATTATTTATCTTACGACTTCCACGCGAACAAGTCGCAGGGAGAAGCTAGCTACCTATACAATAAATTAATATAAAGAAAGATTAGCACTAGATTTAAACCAGCTACCAAAACAACAATTTATGCAGTTTTACTAGTCGACCAGTAATGCACAACAAGTTAACCTTTATTCAGCAGTCTAACCTTTCCAGTATATTCTAATTAAACGCTAATTTTCGTTCTGAAACCCGTTTCAAAACGTATACATTAATTCCGATGGAATATATATACCCATTTCATTATGTAATACTGCCCGCGACTCCGTTCCGTTAAAAAAAAATAAAGCCATAATTTACATTACGAAATTAGTGTCATGAAATTACAGCCCAATTCAAACTTTATGGCGGCTGTGAAGTGCGCTACTCGCTGCGCAGTACCGCACCCCTCACCCCCGCTAACACTTGAATTGGTTAATGCGCAGCGACTCGCCTCATGTTCCGAACCGCCATAAAATTTAAAACGGGCTGTACGTAAAATTATAGGGCGACTTTTTCGTTGGTGACAGTCCCATGGATCACGCGGGCATAAAATCTATTAAAGAAATTTTACAGATTGTAGTAGCTAGATGTGCTGGCGTCTGTACCTTATATATATTTTTTTTTATGAGGCAAAAAGTAGGTCATTACTTTTGTACAGACGCCAGCACATCAACGTACCCCAAACTATCAAATTTTCCCAATCAATATTGAACCTTATGCTTTAGCAATAAAGTTGAAAATCCATTAAAGAAATCTGACAGATTGTAGTAGGTTGATGTGCTGGCGTCTGTACAAAGCGGGTCGAAAAAGTCTATGAAAAACCATTGTTAACGTGCTGTTATTAAAGAAGTTTGAGGCCCTCGACTGAGCCTCGGGTCGCAAACTACACCCTCGTTGGTAATCAGTCCCTTTCTCCCCTCGGTGAAAAATGTAGATACTATTTGTCCTTTCTAACTATAATCTTCACTTCAAGGTCAAATCTAGTCGAAACGAGATTCCTTAATCTATTATAAAAAAAAATCAGCTCATGAATAATCATTCAGTTTCGTTGACGCAGACACCGACGTAATTTATCAAGAAGTGCATATAAAATACTAGTTTTTTATTTGGCGCCACTGCCTCGGGGCTAGGTCTATAATAATAATAACTAATTATAGATTCATGTAGTAGTCATCTTCGTATCAAACAAGAAAACATTCCATGTTTTTTTTTATTATTAAATACTTGCGCTGATTTGTGGAGGTGCTATTCTTAAAAAAAACTGCAAGCATTAATTTGTTAAAAAACAAGTTAATCTCGCTTCTGAAATGTCACCAAAATTCCTTCCCCTTTTTTTTTAAATATATATTTCATTATTTTCCTTATTTATTTATTTTACCACTAGCAGCGCCCCACGGTTTCAACCGCATAAGTGTCGAACCATCCATCCTCACTAACTCTCGCGTTTATAATACTAGCTGCGCCCCGCAGTTTCACCCGCGTAAATGTCGATCCTGTGAGAATATCGGGATTAAAAGTATCCTATGTGTTATTCTGATCTGTAAGCTATAATACTGTAAAGTTTCATCAAAATCCGTTCATTAGTTTTTGCGTGAAAGAGTAAGAAACATCCTCACAAACTTTCGCATTTATAATATTAGTAGGATAAGTAATTATTTTACAAGTATAAGTAGGAAGGATATAGGTACCTAAAATTGCACGTTTTCTATTTAAATATTTCTTAGTCTGTAATCCGTTAAAAATTCAAAATTTATTCTCAGTATAAGACTTACTCTTTGGATAAAAGTTTTGTGGAATGCACTAAACTAGTCGCGAGCTCGAACTCACTGGTGGTCATGGGCAAAAAGCACGCTGTCTCACCTGGCTTCGTCTCTGATAGAGCTAGTATCAGTGATGAGCAGTTAGACACTAGTCTACACGCACAACGTCTAGTTCTCACGCACAGAAACACCATTCCGAACTGATAGACGCGTAAAAAAATTCGAAATGTGCTTTGGAAAATCGAGTTTTAGGAAAAAACCACTGCATAAATCAATTATAAATAAAGTTTATTAAACTCTTCGATAACTGAGCTTTGTCGGTACGGACTTGGTTTTGAAGATTTTAGACTTCTTTTATCACTTATTTACACCCAAAGTTACGTTAAAACTAGCAAGAAAAACGAATCTTTGTTGGCTCATAACTTTTTAATGGCTTGTTATTTTACTATTCTGTTTCCGTACAGACACAATCAATAATAAGACAAAACGATATCATGTTTAACTTTGGATGTACAATGTCAAACAGTGGAGTAATACTCTCCCGAAATTTGTATGGAAAAAATATCGACTAGATTACCACTTTTCGAACGTCAAAATTACATAAGACAGTCCCCCAAAACGCTCGTCCTTCACCACTTCCTAGTGCCCTCGCTAGGAAGAAGAGGCGCAACAAACTCCAATCTATTAAAAATCTTCCAGCCCGTATTTCGGCCACGGCGGCCAATCTCAATGGAGACTAGCCTTCGGCGCTGGAGATATTGTACTGCACAAGTGTGCGCGCAGACACAGGTGCACTCCCTCTTCCCTCATTCTCATAGTCAGATGGGACGGCTTAATCCGACACGACCGGAGAGAGATCAGGCGCAGGACCAACGGCTTAGCGCGCTTTCCGAGGCACGGGGGTATCACACCGCCAACTTCCAAACTACGGACTGTTACTAAGAAATTCCTAATGGAAAAACTCAATAACACTTTGTCCGACCCGGGAATCGAAACTAGGACCCCACGCTCAGCAGTCGCGCTTGCGACCACGAGACCAACGAGGCAGTTAACCTATTAACATGGACATTAGACCCATAATTAGCAAGTGGTAATAAGAAGTAATCGTAGTGAAATATCTATTTAGAGAAATAGGTCATTTATTTTTGTTTCATTAGGTACTTAAAGTTTATCACAAATATGTTATTTTTAACCAACAAAAAAGGTTGAGGTTATCTCAGATAAAATCTTCGCGTTATTTTGTTGCTCATGGAAATTCCTAATCTGCATTCGCGATTTGTTTGCCAAAAATGTTATCAAATATGAGTTTATGGAAATATTACTTTAAATCCTACACAATAAAGTTCAGTTTACGCTACAAATTCAAACATTTTTATATCTTTTTCAATAGTGCTAGCCACTCTGAAATCAACTTAATTACCATTGAAATAAAGTTGATATTTGTTTAACTTGAAATAATATTAATTTGAAACATAAGTTTGAATAGACTTAGTGTCACTGTCTATCACTTTATTGCTTAAAACATTGGAGCCTGTAAACTTACTGCAACTAACTGCGATTTCCTGCATATGCAGTTGTTACTGGAGAGGGTCTCGTGGCTAAGTAATAACAGCCGCACGGATCGATCCATCAGGTTAAGCTACGCTTGCCGGGATTGGTCCGTGGGTGGGTGACTATCTGCACATACCAAGACCCCTCCGTGCCTCGGAAAGCACGATAAGCTATTGATCCTGGCTGTCATTCATAGATTTTTAGTTACCGGTCATCGGTATCTACAACGCCACATGCGAACAATGCGTCATACTGACGTCACGCAAATCCTGCATCTCGCAAGCAGAGTTTACCGCGCAACTAGCATAGATACAACGTCCCGACATGAATCATCGGGCAGTTGCCCGCCAGACACAACACCCGTCTGGTCGGAGGATCCTCCCTTTTCTATAGAGTATGAGTGAACTTTACACCCTGTTCCTCATACCTCCATACTATCTTTACATACTGAGACTCCTCCGTCCCTCGGAAAGCACAATTAAGCCGTTGGTCCCGGCTGTCATTCATGGATCTTTGACAGTCGTTACGGTTCGTCAGAAGCCCGAACGTCTGACAACCAGTCTTACCAACAATCATCGTCATATTTTAGCCAATTTACATAAAATCTTAATTAATTATTCACTTAAACCTTCCTCATGAATTCTCCGTCCATTGGTGAAAACCGTATGAAAATCCGATCCGTAGCGTTTGAGTTTATCCCGTTCAGACAGACAGAGTCGCGGCGGGGGGGGACTTGGTTTTATACTATGTAGTGATAAGATTTGGCAGAAGAGAAACCGCGATACATCTTAATATATCCCCTAGTAACAAACACAGACAGTCATGTCCTACAATTCGATAAAAGTTGACTCTTCAACCTTTGTTGAATATATTAAATATAATGTTGGTATAAAAAGGTCAGTTCGACTGGTTTTAATAACACTTTTATGTATTGCTTTCACGCTTAATTAACTAGACTTTTAGTCGTTTTTTTTTTGGAATTTACGTACAAAACAAAATCAATATCAATCTGCCTACCGGCTAAGCAGATGAAGGAAGGAAGATGAAGTAAAATACTAGACCCTAGCCTTTTCCCAACTGTGTTGGGGTCGGCTTCCATTCTAGCCGGATGCAGCTTAATACCAGTATTTTACATGGAGCGACTGCCTATCCGTCCTTTGAAAGTTCCTGGATAACACGATACCTCTTGGTAAGACTGGTTGTCAGACTTTTGGACTTCTGGCTACCCGTAATGACTGTCAAAGATCTACGAATGATAGCTATGACCAACGGCTCAAGAGCGTTTACGACTTCGGCATTTCATAAAAACATTTCATGTCCTTGTTTTTCGAAATGAATAAACCGATTTTGATTAAAACTTCGTACGCATAAGCAGAATACAAAGGCCTAAAAAGTTAGTTAAGAACATTTTCGAAAAATAATGTTACAGCCAAATTAGACCGATTTTAAATTTTCCATAGCAACAGAGATTTCCAGTTATCTTTTTTTAAATAAGACATTTCGTAATTTTTATTCAGGGAATAAAATTGACGTCTGAGAGATTTTGTTTGGAAGAACCGTTAAAAATTCTAAATTCTTCTTCGGATGAACTTATCTGGCGTTGGAAAAATCAGCCCCTTTTTTTATTTTTTTTTATGGATGGGAAATCATCTAATGACTCCTCCCGCTCTGGGTGGAGCGGAAGGGAGTGTCAGACTCTTACTGACTAAAACCCACCCGTGTTCCTTCCTTAGCCCTTTATGTTCCGGGCAGCGGTAACCCTTTCGGACAATCCCGCTGCCCCGGCAGGCTTCGGCCCTAACGGGCCCCTATCCTTATGCTGACATCTCTTTGAGGCGCGCGTGGAACACATACGCGCTGTCCGGCACGGGCCTGGTCCTGATCGAACGGTGAGCTAAAAAAAAAAGCAGCCCTTAGTTGCATATCCACTACTGCTATCCCAATTTTTCTAGCGGTTCGCCTGATAGTATGTTGTCACCGGAGCCTAAGAACTTCTTCATCATCGCAGACGTGTTGCCATCCCAAAGATAAAACGGAGACGTTGTGACAATTATTAGGCTTTATCTATACAATGTCGCATTGTGTAGATAAGGGCTAAGATTTTAGGTTATTAGGCCGTCGCTAACTGGACTGTTCTATTTACTTACATTTTATATAAATGAGATAAAAATGAGATAAATATTTATTCCTCAATGTTCAGGATTGCACCTACCACTGTTTGTCTCTGCATCACCCAAAGGTTGACTGGTAGAAAATGCCTATGGCATTAAGTCCGCCTCTGTATATTTGTGCTTAAAGTATTAAATAAATAAATAAAGAGTCTTCAGCCATCAATACTAAAATTCATACTAAAAAATATTTCATTTAGAACCTTTTTAAGCGCCTCGAACCCTCGGTGCGCGAGTCCGACTCGCACTTGACCGGTTTTTTTGTAAAGATAACGTCTTTATCAGCTATTATCGCGTATTATTGTTACTATGCAAGCATGTATGTCAATCACCTATCCTACGTGACATTAACCTCGGAATTCGGAGAGTCTGCTCTGTTTAAGGCCTATTCAAATCTAAGTGGTATTCGCTACCGTCTGCGGAAGAGAAAAACGAGTGGGTATGCGGTAATATTACTGTTCACATCAAAGCGGATCTCGCTATTCTTGTGGGTAGAATACCGAGTTCGAGGTTTCGCCCAACAAGCGAAACAATACCTATGCGGTACTGTGGCACCAACTATTCGGCTGTAACCGCGGAACTTGATACTAAATACCTGAGCGAAACCCGCGCGGTATGTACCTCTCAGTGGCGAAGGGTGAATTTATGACAGAGGTAGGCCGGAGCAAAAAAAAATTTCAATGATGAATTGACTATAGAGTGGTTATGTTCTGAATTTTCGAAGGGAAGCCGGTGGGAATCGAGTTGTATGGTACCTTCGCCACTGGTACTTCTACTCACAGCGGCAGAGAATACCGCTTAGGTTTGAATAGGCCTTTTGATTTTCAACTCTCAGCACTAAACAGTGCGTTGAAAATCCAGAGCGCGATAAAAAATCGCTGAGGGAAAAACGCTCCCGTGGTACGCATTGGCGCGTTTTTCGCGCATCGACAAATCTGAGGGGCAATTCCCGTAATTTTAAGAACCCCTAGCCCTTAATTTTTGAACCCGAGTTTTTGACATTGATTGTGGCTGAGATTTTTTTTTTTTTTTTTTTTTTTTATTTGAAATGGACTTGCTCTTGACTCTAGTCTAGGTCAAAGGTGACAGAGACAAAGTCGACGATGGAGCGAGCTTATCCAGAAGAAGCCTGTTCACTCTCACTTTGAAGAGATTTGGGTTGTATGTGCTCGGAAAAACAGACGCAGGTAGAGAGTTCCACTCTTTTGCAGTGCGCATTATAAAAGACATTTGCAAACGCTTGGTGCGAATTGGTGGAATAGCAACCAGGTAGGGATGGTAACATGCTGTGCGTCTGGATGTCCGAAGGTAGAAGGGGGCCGGTGGAATGAGGTCGTGGAGTTCTTGGGCACACTCACCGAAGTACAGTCTGTAGAAGACCGACAGGCAGGCAACCTTGCGGCGATGAGCCAAGCTGTGAAGCTTGGCATCCACTAGTTTTACGTCGCCAATGAGCCTCTTAGATGAGATTGCGACTAAATTTGGACCCTGTTACTTACGGGAATTGGTCTTCTGAGCGGAAAAATGTCTCGTTTAATTTGGCGCGTACTTCCGCTGATCTTGGCAATTTCCAAGACACGCTTTTTTTGCCAAGATTTGTCACTTTTTTTTTTGTAGCATTTCGATGTAGCAGCGAATTACGAATATTTAGCTTCGTTTTTTCGTTCAAATATCTTGAATATGATTTTATAATGTTTTTTTTACAAAATTAACATACTTTTTCATCTCCCATTTCAGGTCTTCCCGCCGACCACACGCAACCACAGCCAAACGTCCACCCAGACAACCAAATGTACGTATACAACACACACGTGAACGTCCCTGCATTAAATTCCATAGACGTTTACTCTAGACCACAAAACTACGTTCAAAACTACACGAACATTCGCGAAAACCCCCAAAATTTAGTAATTAATAGGCAGTTTGAGAACACTAGCCCTTACCTCGATGATTATAAAAAGTTAAGACAAGATGGCTGCCCGAATGCCGCGAAAGAAAAATGCGAGGAGCCGAAAGAGAATTTGAAGCCGACGGACCAGAATAAAATATACTATTCGGAGTATAATAATCAGAATTTTGCTGAAACTAAAAGTGAGAATGATTCTAGTGTACATAATAAGATTACTGAAGATATTTCTATGAACATTAAAGGTCAATATATCTGTTATAAGTGTAATGATGTATTCCCTTCAAAAAGAGGTTTGAAGCATCATTCAAAATCGTGCTCCGACAATGACCAGTTAGTTGAAAAAGTTGGGAAATTTAGCTGTAGCCAATGCGCTTACAGGTGTCAATCGCCCGCCATTTTGAAGATCCATGAACGCACGCATTCCGGCGAAAAACCATTTTCTTGCACCTTCTGCGATTACAAGTCGGGCCAGAAGAACAACGTCGCAAAACATATACTAGTCCACATGAAAGAAAAGCCTTTTAGATGTCAGTACTGTGACTACAGATGTGCCCAAAAAAATAATTTAGTAGTTCATGAACGAACGCATACGGGCTACAAGCCTTTCGCGTGCCCTTTTTGTGACTACAGGACAGTGCAAAAACCTAATTTAGTCAAACATATGTACTTACACACAGACCAGAAACCTTTTAGTTGCGATATGTGTTCTTATCGATGCGTTCAAAAAACGAATTTAACAAAACACAAGCAGAGGCATTTAAACGAAAAAGAGGGCGAGAAGGTTGACGTAAAAAACCAAAGCAAACCGTACAGGCCTCGGCAGAAGTCTGTCAAATGTCCCCATTGTGCGTACAGATGTGTGCAGAAATCTAGCATGGAGAAACATCTACAGTTTAAGCATGGGACGCAAGAAAATGGCGAATTCGAACAGGGTTTGAATCTTATGAAGAGTTCAGAAGATGTTGAGAGTATAAATTTGAGTGTTAAAAAAGACTTCGAGTGCGAGCAAAAGGAAAGTTTTAGTGAAGAGTCATAGTTGTTAAGAGTAAGGAGCTTTGATTACATGAGAAGATGATGAATGTGTCAGTCTATTGCAGTTTTAGATACTTGGTTGCGATTTTGAAGAGAATTTTTTTTTATGCGCACTTTGGATTCTTGCTGAATAGTGAACGAAACTGAATCTTCACGCTCGGGTGACGTTGGATCAGGTATACTCGGCTCCTGTCGGTCGGTGACTGAATCGCGTATATTCGGCACTGAATCGCGTATATTCGACTCCAGTCGTAAGTTTTAACTTCTGTCGTGTGGTCACTAGTACACCCTCTTTTTTATGTAGGTTCTTTTAGTCAGATTTATGCGTGGCCGCCATTTTGAAAAAAAAAAAACAAAATGGCGGTCAGGTAGGTATGTCGGGCTCCAATTGAAAATCTTCAATCCCCTTTAACTAAAAATGCAATAGGCTGAACAATACGATTTTCACAAAAGCTCCCGAATTTCGCTTTCTTAAATATAATAGGTACTATGTTATAATAAATGAAGTTTGTAAATAATGATTGATTAAATAATTGTTTTTTGAGATTATTCAGTTCTGATTTCACCAATATTATATTCATTATAAGTATAATCAGCCCATAATGTTCCCACTGCTGGGACACAGGCCCTCTGTGAGAGGGAGTGGGCTGTAATTCAACACGCGGCCCAGTGCGGTTTAGTGGATGTCACATGTCTTCGAATTTTTGGTTTTAGGACATGCCGATTTCCACACGATGTTTTCCTTCACCGTTTAGATACTTTATTATTGAATTTAATACAGGAACTTGATCATAGTATTTATTATAACTGGCAAAATGTGGATGTACTTAGGTACAGACGCCAGCACATCAAGCTACCCGAAACTGTCAAATTTTCCCAATCAACTTTGAACCTTATGCTTAAGCGATAAAGTTGAAAATCTATTAAAGAAATTTGACAGATTGTTGTAGCTTGATGTGCTGGGGCCTGTATACCTTTGCCTAGCCTTTCGGGGGTTGCAGGCGTGATATTATGTCTGTGTCAAGTCCACAACCTTAATCTATTAGATTATGAAAAGGGTTTTTGACGGAAACTAGTTGGGGAAGTCCCGAAACGTCAATGACTAAAACCGTAAAAAATCACTAAAAACATTACGGTTTTACCTGTGCATATTTAGGAATATCCGATTATCGTAAAATATAAAACGAGAATGTGTTTTGCTAAAGTTATGCGACTCTATAATAAAATCAATTTGAAGGAATTTTATTTCTTACTACCCCCAGTTTTGGATAATATTTGTGAAATCAGACTTGCACTGGTCAAGTCATAAACTAGAAAATTATAAGCGAGCATTAAGACAAACGTAGATTGGCTGCAAATAAAACGATTGGAACCCTAAGGTGCTTGGAAAAAGGTTACCTGGACAATTAAACTATTTTCTATAGGAAAAATCTCAACACAAAACAAAATCCTCTATTCCATACGTTTTGTCGTTTTGTTGAAGTAAGATAGATGCTCGCTTATATTTTCTAGTTAAACCTGACCAAAAGTCATGTAATTTTTGATAGGATAGTTATAATTTTAAGAATGAAATGTAAATGAGACATGTCAAAAGTGATGAAATGAAAAATTCTTATTATTTTGAGGTTTTTGCCCGGTTGATGGCAATAGGCTCGCCCTATTACATGGGATTTATACATAACTGCCGAAATGTGGGTGTACTATAGGCACATCTGCGGATGTACTATAGGTACAGACGTCAGCACATCAAGCTACCCGAAACTATCAAATTTTCCCAATCAACTTTGAACCTTATGCTTAAGCGATAAAGTTGAAAATCGATTAAAGAAATTTGACAGATTGTAGTAGCTTGATGTGCTGGCGCCTGTACACCTTTGCCTAGCCTTTCGGGGATTACAGGCGTGATGTTACGTTATGGATTTTCGGATGTGGTGAAAAACGCCATTATAGTTGCCCAACAGTTGCGCAACAGTCGCGCCACTGTTGCGTAACAGTCGCGCCACTTTCCATCAACTTTGACACGTGTCATATTTGTTGTGATATAGCTTATGATTATGACGAAATTGAAAATACTTATGCTCTCTCATAGATATTGTTCCTTTGTAAATAAAATGTGAGATTGAATGCTTTGCTGAATATGCTGAATACTTGGAATAAGCTGGGAATAAAATTGCCAGCAACTTGTACAAAAGTATGCAATAAATACAAAATATAAATATACAGGGTGGCAGCGACATCGTCGCGAAAACTGTAACCATGTATTCAGCACATGATTCTAAACCCTCTAGCGTAGAAGTTTTACGTCGGTTATCAAAAAAAAAACAGTCTGCTGTTTCATAGAAAAGTGCCCCCACTCACGCGTCCAGCACCTCGGGTGACGTCGCTTAGAATGTCCCAGAACATTCTAAGCGATGCGGTGAAAATGTATGGCACAGCAATTTTTTTTTTAAATAAGCGTAAAATTTCAACGCAAGCAATTTTTTTTTTAATAGGCGTACATCGCTGTTCAGAATCATGTGCTGAATCCATGGTAATAGGTTGTGCGCTGATGTCTCTACCACCCTGTATATTTATATTTGGTACAGACGCCAGCACATCAAGCTACTAACTACAATCTACCAAATTTCTTTAATAGATTTTCAACTTTATCGCAAAAGCATTAGGTTCAAAGTTGATTGGGAAAATTTGACAGTTTCGGGTAGCTTGATGTGCTGGCGTCTGTACTAGCAGACCCGGCGAACTTCGTACCGCTTCAGAATTAAATAATGTGACAAAGTTCAATAGACACGTGGCGCCATCTATTATCATAATAACGTTATTGTTGTTTTCCTCAGAAACAGCACTTTTTTTCGTGATGAAAGGCACCCTATGTCCGTTTCTGTACACCTGACAAGGTATATGCAAAATTTCAGGATGATCGGTTCAGTGGTTTAGGCGTGAATAGGTAACAAACAAACAAACTTACTTTCGCGTTTAGTTAGGAGTTAGTATTTACTTGCATATTTTTGTACAAGTTACTGGCATGTTTATTTTTGGCTATAAGCTGGGAACATACTAGCCACACTCAACGGTGCTCTATGGTCACTTGATGTAATAAAATGTGGAGTGTGTCAAATCTGTTCCTGTTTTTTACTTATTGACTTTTATTTTAAAGTTAATGTTTGTAAGTACTTATAGAATTTATAGTAGATAGGTATTGAGATTTTGAAATTGCAATTGATCAGAGATTTTTGTAGCTTATTAGATTTAAAACACTGCCTAAATCGAGCCATCTTACAGTTTTTTCTCAGTAATTCCACTTTTTAAATATTCCCTCTGCTGGGACACAGACCTCCTCTCTTCGAGAGGAAGTGGGCTGTAATATACCACGCGGGTCCAGTGCGGGTTGGTAGATGTCACATGTCTTCGAATGTTCGTTTCTAGGACATCCTCACGATGTTTTCCTCTACCGTTTTGAGTATTCTACTGCAGACAGCTGTCTGAGGTAGAATACATCAAACAATCGGTCGTTACAATAAAGATCACAGAGATTTGAACAGACCTGGCAGTTTCAGCAACCTTATTGTCACGGGATTAAAAATCAATGTGATTTTGACAGTGACGTAAAGTCAGTTGTAAAATAACTGAATGAACTGCAATGCTTTTTTATACAGGTCTTTTTAAATGGTCGTGAATTCAAATTTGGAATGATGATGACACCAAAACGATGGCCAGTATTTCGGCTTCAAAACTCTTCGATCAACAATTGTACTAGATATCCGATGGGCACATCAAAAACGGCCGGAAAAATAACACCACAAATAAGGTTGTCTTATTTTGCAACATAGTTTTTCAACCTTATTGCATAGAAATTATGTTTTATTATTCCATAAGTATTTTTGATTTAATAAAAAAAAATTCAATCAAAGTAGAAAACATATTGCAAACGATAATAAACTTTATGTTTGAAATTTAGGGTTTATAATTAAGTTGTATGCAATCGCGTCCACTTAAGAGATGTGTTTTTGTTCCTAATCCAGTGATATTGTTGATCGAATTCAAAACTGCATAAAATCGTTTTCTTTGACTTATCTTTTTTAAATAGTTTTTGGTCTTTTTACATTACTTGGAAATGCACGCTAGCTCGATTTAGGTGTTCGGAGTGTAGTTTTTTTTATGAAATTGACATTACAAAGAAACTGTTGTTCAGCAAAAGATGTATTTTTTTAAAAGGTGCTTCTTCATTGAAATATGCAATTTTGACAGTACGTGTGCATACACACACGAGCGACACACAGTTGCCTCTGTCGTCGACGCGTGTCGCTCATGCACTGATTTATGAAATAATAATATTTTTTGCTGATCAACATCAAATCATTTTTTTTAATCAAGTAAATTCATTCGCTGAATGCGTAGCGCCCTATTTTATGCTAATTATGATAAAAAGACACTCAGTAACAATTTAATGGATTCAGTGTATAAATGGCGACACACGTAACGGCCAATCATAAGTTTTAAAAAGAAGTCTTCACGGTCTGTCAGTCAGTCTCCACAGATGCGGTTTCACGGATAGCTCAGATTGCAAGTTCGTTTGCGGCACCTCCCCACATATAATGATGGAAGGTGGGCTTTCCATCCTGCGCCGTATGTGTGCACCCTGTCACCTGTGCACTTGATGATCTTATGACTGCGTCAGTGTGAGGAGTTCACGCAGCTGAACTTTGGGCCAAAGATGTTTGAACTTTTTGCTTTCGATACGCTAAGATGAAGTCTCGAAATCGATTTATTTTGTGTCTATTTTCATGAGTGTTAATTGACTTTAGTTGCTTACCTTACCAAATGAGTATATTTTACCTTGAAAATAATGTATAATCAATTTGGTATGTTATGAAGAAAAAGGTAGGATGTTCGTTACGTGTATCGCCATATTCAATTGTACCCTTTGTTTACTGTCTGTGGCTGTGATTTTGAGCAAATAAGTTACAATTTTGTAATTCGGTTGTGAGTTATCGTAACGTAAGAAAAAAGAATAATTATGAAAGATGTGGAGATCAAACAGAATGTGTATTTTTGTGCCCCTAGCATGAACATAAAAGTATAATAACATAGTATCTATATGTTACTACACATATCGGTCGTGCTACGGCTACTGCACGTAATCGCCACTTCTAGAGACGGCAGTACTAATAAAATTCGTGGCGCCGAAAGTGTCACACACACAAATTACGCACGGACTGCCTTCAAAACCATTTGTGTTGTAGTGCGAGTAAAACACCTCGCACACCATGCGACTGCGGCAAATTGACAAGACGCTGACGTGTCGCATGCGACTGTCATACTCTGTGCGTCCGTAAGTCTAAACTGCTGTCGCAGTGTTTATACTTCTACGCCGGCTATGGGAGTCGCACACTCTCGCTTGGCGCTTGGGCAGCCTGTCGTTGCGTCTAGTCGCCGTGCAGTTGCAGATGCATGTCGCCATGTCTAAATGGTGACACGCTTGGCTTATGTGGAAAGTGTTGACAATGCCGCCTCTATGCGTCTGTGCTCTGTGGTAATGCAGATATAGTTAGGGCAAATCACGAGTTTGTATCGTGCGACTTTGTAATTGTTTTGGTGTCTTTTCATGTCACTTGAAACAAAGATTTAAATCGTTGCAATTGCTGTCACCATACTAACTTATGTCGCGGGAAAAGTGTCAATGATAAGAATGAGCTGACGTCTTGTGGGCACGGTAGGGCGAATTTATTTAAATTTTTAACTTTTAAAGAATGAAACAAAAAATGGTTTTTTGATTGACATGACTTGAAAGATGGAACTTCTGAATATGTTCATCCTTGAAAAAAACATTAGTCTTTACTTCATCTTGCTTTTGAAAATGGCAGAGATGGGAACGCTTTTTTAGCCAAGAATCGATTTACAAATCAAACTAAGGTCGAAAGATGTAATAATTTTAAATAATAATTATAGCTTATGCCAATAGGCTGTGACATGATTTCCATAATGTTTGTAATTAAAAAGTCGCCCGTATAGTCGGCCGTCTGTGGCGCCAAAACCAGTAAGAGCTGGCCTCTTAGGGCCAGTTTGTCGAACGGCAATGATCCCAAAATTAATGTTACCGGTTGTGAAGCTCGCCTATGTCCGTTCACTTATTTTACCTCGGTCAGCAGCAACCAATAAGCAACCTTATTGTAACGACAATAAAGATGACAGTGATTCTGAAAGACCTGCCAGTGGCTGCAACCTTAAAGAAATGAGAATAAAGATCACTATGACGTTGACAGTAAAGCAAAAGTACAATAATTTTGAAAGGACTGTGTTTTTTCCATTGGCTGATGATAAATCATTCAACCAATTCACAGCAGTTTACGTACGCTTGACAATTTATCACATTAATTTTGCGATCATTTTCGTGCGAGAAACTGATCCTTATTCTATTGAAACTCCGTACTGCGCCATGCCAGCTCAAGGTCAAAGTGTTTCCACCGACGTGCAGTCGACTTTACAACGGGCAATATAATTGTTACCAAGGAAGTTTCGATTGTACCTTAAATTTTGTATCACAATTTTTTTTGTATATTTTTTTAATATTACGAATCTTAAGTGTAGCAACAGACTTGAAAAGTGTTAAATGTCGCGTAAAATAAAAGCAATATAGAAGTAGAATGCGTTGTCCGCAATTTGACGGCAACTTTTTAGTTGCACGTCTGTATTAAAATTGTTGCGCGATTGTCGCCCGATTTTTGTGGTTCAAGTCTGTTTCTGTACTTATATTTTTATTTTTAATAATTTTTTGTATGTTCTTTTTTTAATAAATGCCGCTTACCAAAGTGATTTTTTTGTTTCTTTTCACCAACATTCTGAAATTGCGACTGAAGTTACGACTTGCTGTTCGAAACAAAGTATGCAAGAAGGCGAAGTCCTGCTTTAGTGGGTAGGCATTATCTAAGTACTACACCAGAGCGACACGCTTCGACGTGTGTCGACGGATGCAGTTATCTCTGTCCTGGACGCGTGTCGCTCTTGTGTATTGATACAAATAAATAGTTTTCAAAATAATGCCACAGAATTTTTAGGACACTAGTTTTTGTCCGTGGCTTCGTCAAAGTGGAGGGTTGGAAATTGTCCTACGAAAACCTACTACCGGTATAAATAGTACCTATCTATGTTCTAAACTAGGTCAGTAAAGCGTCAAAAAGTAACAAACAGTTATTTTCGCTTTTATAATATCACTATCTGGTGCGGTTGCACGGTTGCACCAGATAATTGCAATGTGAGTGCGGTGTTTCTGATCAGACCATGCCCCACTTGCTGCAGTGTCCTAAGTGCCCGTTCGCCGCAATCAACGTGGCCACATACTGGGCACAAAATATATGAAAAATAATATAAAAAAAAACTTAAAAAAAAAGCTTTTATTTACGCCCTAAAAAGATAAAAATAAGATTTAAATTACATTAAACCTATTCATTTTCCAATTACTTTACAACATTTAATTGTAAATAATAAGATTAAACACAATTTATATTATATAAAAGCTTGTCGCGAGTTTTAAGATTACTTAGTTTGAACTTAGCTGTTTTTAATTAAAATCATACAGATCAAGTTAATTAATTTACTAGTCTACACAGGTAAATCTCGCGACAAGCTTTTATATAATATAAATTGTGTTTAATCTTATTATTTACAATTACATGTTGTAAAGTAATTGGAAAATGAATAGGTTTAATGTAATTTAAATCTTATTTTTATCTTTTTAGGGCGTAAATAAAAGCTTTTTTTAAAAGTTTTTTTTTTATATTAATTTATTTTATATTTTTTAGTTTTCGCTAGATATATTTCTTAGTCTATTCATTTAATTAAGTGCGTCATTGTTACATTGGCGGGTGCCAGTTAATTTCTAGCAGTCTAATTCTTCTATGAGGAGGCCTTCTATCGATGTGACCCTACTTAAAGCCACGTACGCTTGGCCAGCAGCGAACAACTTTGGGCCCAAACACACAACGGCGGCGTGGTCAACCGTACTACCCTGCATTTTATGCACTGTGCAAGCCCAGCATAATACTATTGGCAACATTCTGCGTTCAGCGGTGCCATAGCTGTATTTCGCTGGAAATTGCGCAGACTTCGGTTGAATCAGGTGAATCCCGTCTTTGCCGAAGTCGATACGGACGGATGGAATGTCCGTATCGTACATTTGTGCTCTCCGGAAACAGGGCCATATAATTTCTGTAATATGACCGATGGCACCCAGGTTCGCCCAGGTGCCCTGAGGCAGTACGTTCACGACATCATTTTATACCCTGATGCCACTCCGTCCTCGGCACGGCCTCACCTTGACTTGGGTAGTAATTTGGTAATATATGCGCCATTTGTTTCAGCTTAAAGTTTACTCATGCCTGACGAAACACCGTTCCGGGTTTGATTTTGGAGTTTTCCGTCTCCTAGACAGGTTGCAAACCAATGCTATTGACGCCCATCTCACCAAATTACAAGTCATGGTATACCTCTTATGCCTGTTACTACTGTTGACCGTTGAGGAGTTCCGTGGTTTGGAGCCAACCCTGGATGTGGCAGCAATTTCATGGTGGACCCACCAACCGTCTATCATATCCGAACGGGTATGCAAAATTTCAAGTCCCTACTGGCGACCGTTGAGGAATTCTCTGGTTTGGAGCCAACCCTGAACGTGGCAGCAATTTCGTGGTGGACTCACGAACCGTCTATCATATCCGAACGGGTATGCAAAATTTCAAGACCCTACTGCCGACCGTTGAGGAATTCTCTGGTTTGGAGCTAACCCTGAAGGTGTAGCAATTCCATGGTAGACCCGCTAACTGTCATCCCAATGGGTGTGCAAAATTTCATGTCCCTGCTGTTAACCGTTGAGGAGTTCCCTCGTCTGGAGCCAATCCTGGCAGCAGCATCACGTCATGCTTGTCATAAACATGCATTGTCATCGGGACTTGACCAGTATGTAAAATTTCAGCTCAATCGGATACCGGGAAGTGGGTCAAATTTAACTTGCAAGAGTCCACCTTCACATACATACAAGTCAAGTTAAATAAAAGCTTTTAAAAATACGAGTAGGATTACCATCGCATCAGTACGGAAAGACGAAGAAGCATTAGTTTGCTATATTCAAAGACCGTAATTGTATGCTCAAGTTCTATGTTTTTGAAAATAGCTATTATCCTGAAGTAGGTTAATAGTAAACTATTTAAAAAGCCTTGAATGATACAAATTATGTAGAAATAATTTAATCACTACTCGACAACAGGTGTCACTATTACAAATTTTACAGTCTGCTAGATGTCGCTGTAGTCAGTGTTAGTAATTATTCTACTTGATAATAGATGGCGCTAGTGGACTACAAAACTGCAAAGTACCTTCGTTGTCTCTGCAGTTGGGATTATAGATGTCCATAGGTAGTGCCCATGAACATTACAGACACTGACTATTTAATTAGGTACAGATAATACTCAGCTCATTTTTTTTAAGTCGCGTTGTGGGTTTTTCTCCTTTGCAACCAGATGTTTAATTATCTTGGTCGACTCACTAGAACCTATGTCCAGGATTAGGACATCATTAATTAAACCCCCGTAATTTATATTACTAAGGGCTGATTTTACCAGTCAGATATCTTTTATCCGTGGATTAAAATTGACATCTGACAGTTCTAGTATGGAAAATATGTCAAAAGTTCAAAATTTATGCTCAGGATAAAACTTATTCTATGTATGAAACTTTGGAGGAATTCGCCTAAGTAAAGTCTGTATATTCAAATCACATTAACTGTCATTCTTTTATAGTTGTATGAAAAGGCTATAACACCGCAAATAGACGTAGGGTGCCAATTTGCTTAACCATTAGTTTCCCGGACTGTACAACCTATCAAAACAAAGAAATCCCAAACCACAATATTATAATTAAAACAACTAATAAAGTTAAAACAAAACTGTCAAAATCACTGTCATACACACGCATCCATTTAAAATCCATTTAAAATTAAATTCCGTTACTCCCGAGGACTCCCGAGCTTCCGAACGCTGTTAAAATGATTAAATTGTTACTGGACAATGATTGACGTGGCCGGAGGCAAGCTTCCGTGGCATTTGGCATTCCCTTCGTTAAAATAATCGGGAACAGGTGAAAATAGGGGCAGAATGGTTTTGGGTATGGTTCTGTCGACTGTCTGTCTGTCAGTCATAGACACAGGCGGAAATGTTTGCGGCGAATGTAGGTAGGTTATTATTTCAATGGATGCATGTTTTGTAATTGCAAATAAGTTTATTTTTTCATTTATCCTCAGTTTTTTTTTGTACAGACGCCAGCACATCAAGCTACTACAATCTGTCAAATTTCTTTAATAGATTTTCAACTTTATCGCTAAAGCATAAGGTACAAAGTTGATTGGGAAAATTTGACAGTTTCGGGTAGCTTGATGTGCTGGCGTCTGTACATGTTGGGTCTTCTTTTTCTTTTGTGTCGATGGAATTCTTCCTCGTAGTTTTTTTTTTTGTAACATAGCTGGTGACTTTTTTACCGTCGGGTCACTAACTAGGCATCGATACATTCCGTGGTATCATCCTTTTTGTCACATTCCATCCCAAAGCATACTCCAAGGTACCCCTTGCGTGTTTACAATCTTTACTCACGCCCTTTAAAATAAATCAACAAACTAATGGCGCGCAAAATCTGCTCAATATAAATAAATACAATATTTGTGTGATCATTTGTCGTTTTTATTTTGTATTCTAAGTTACGACCCCACTAATGTTAATATTAAAATATCGTAAATTACCTATCCTTTTTGAAAACTTTATCGCTGTCAATGGGATCGAAATGAAATTATTAATGTTGGTCTAACAATGAATATACCGGCAACCGGCGTGCGTGTATCATCAGGGGGATAATTCTCGAAATTTTAAGAACGTTCACAGTCTCAATGTGTCAAAAATAATTTTTGACAGGTTTTTGACATTGATTGTCGCTGAGATGAGATTATGAATAGATTTTGAACGTTTTTAATTACGGTTTTAGCCTACAGGTATATGTATGAACCTCAACGAAACAAAAGGAGTAGCAAAGGATGTAGCAGGTAGCGTTCTGTAGATTCTACGTGAATTTATTTAGTATGTATTATTGACTAGTAGTAGACTAAGTAAATCTAAGTGTTATAACAAGGAAAACAAACGTAGCAGACGTGACTTACACAATAAAAAACTAAAGTGGAAGTGGGCAGGTCATGTCATCAGGGGTTAAAACGAAAGACGGGCCAGAGAAGTGACAGAAGGCCTATCCCAGAGAAGAAAAGGGGAAGACCATTTCAACTATGGAAAGACGACCTGAAAACTACTGCGGGAGGGACTTAGAGGAGAAAAACTCATAATCGTGAGCTATGGAAAAGCCTGGGGGGGGCTTATGCCAAAGAGCAAAGCAATCTGGAGATTTCGAATGTCTAAACTCTTAATTTAAATATATTGTTAAACTAGTTTGTAAGATTGCTAATAAAGGCTATTTGAAATTGAAATTACCAAGACCCCTCCGTGTCTCGAAAAGCATGTTAAGCCGTTGGTCCCGGCTGTCATTCTTGGATCTTTGACAGTCAGAAGCCCGAAAGTCTGACAACCAGTCTTACCAAGGGGTATCGTATTACCCAGTAACTGGGTTGTGGAGGTCAGTTAGGCAGTCGCTCCATGTAAAATACTGGTGTTCAGCTGCATCCGGTTAGACTGGAAGCCGACCCTAACTTAGTTGGGAAAAGGGTAAGGAGATGATGATGAAATTGAAATTGACTAGTAGAGTCTTCTTCTTCGTAGCACTCTTCGCAGTGCGGTCGTGGTTCTCATGTAGTTTCTTGTCTAGGGGCTGATGTGATTTGTCTCACGATTTCTCGCCACCTACTCCGATTTTTGGTATTCTTAGTGCACTCATACAAGGGATCGCCCACTGCTGATTTAATTTGGTCAGTCCATCTCATGGGTGAGCGTCCGCGTGGTCTAGGACCCTCCACTCTACACAGTGCGACAAGGCGCTCTATAGAGCCATCCTCACGCCTCGCGAGTCGTTTCCGAAGTATTTGAGGACTCGCGTTTGGACCAGAACAGATCATCCATAGTTCTCTATTAGTCGTCCTCAGTAGTCACCGGGTCAGGTGGTCACCGGTCTCGGTTGACTGCCGCGTTGGTCTCGTGTTTGCTAGCGCGACTACTGAGCTGGGGTCCTGGGTTCGATTCCCGGGTCGGACAGTGTTATTGGGTTTACCATTAGGAATTTCTCAGTAACAGTCCGGAGTTTAGAAGTTGGCGGTTTCATACCCCCGTGCCTCGGAAAGCATGTAGAGACGTTGGTCCTGCGCCTGATCTCTCCCCGGTCGTGTCGGATTGCTGTCCCATCGGACTTTGAGAGTAAAGGAACAGAGAGTGCACCTGTATTTACGCACACACTTATGCACTCTATCTCCTGCCTACCTGGCTAATCTCCGTTGAGATTGGCCACCGTGACCGAAGTCGGTCGGGAGGCTATTAGTCACTCCCTTTCTAGTCATCTTTCACACGGTAGGTACATCCATCGTTTCTTTGGTCTTCCCTTACTCGCACAGCCATTCTTCTCAAAATTTTCCTGACGACATTTTCCTGATTCCTCCAAATTATGCAACAGTACCTATAAACCTAATATTTTCAAAACAATGTTGCTATCAACACAAAATAACAAAACACCAATTTTTTATTCAGCGAAAAAATTCGTTTAAACCTAACCTAACTTTTCTAAAATTCAACATGGCTGACAATGACAGGTGTTTGAGCCAGCGAACGATGATTGACTTGTGTTGCGGAATTCGCGAACAAAACCCGTGGCAGTGGAGTTTAGAAAAATCGGGCTGTGTTCCGTTAGAAAATGGCGACGGTTTGTTTTTTTAGGCACTTCGATTTTTTCAGTGTTGGTAAGTATATACAAATATTATTCGTAACACATAAAACCTCATTCCATGTTGTTTCTTACTCGTTCAGTCCAAGCGTTCTTTAAAAACGCGTTGATTTATTCAAATAAATATGGTTGACACGAGCGGTCGTTTTTCTTTTCAGTTCCCATTTCCAGTATTCAATATTGAATATTGTGTTGTGTGTGTGTTGTGTGTTGTGTGTTGGTGAATATTGTGTTTACAAAACGCAAACAATTCAAACAATCTGCCTAGCCTTTTCCCAACTATATTGGGGTCGGCTTCCAGTGCAACCAGATGCAGCTGAATACCAGTATTTTACATGAAGCGACTGCCTACCTGACCTCCACAACCCCGTTACTGGGTAATACTACACCCCCTTAGTAAGAGTGGTTGTCAGACTTTCGGACTTCTGACCACTGTCAAAGATCAACGAATGACCGCCGGAACCAACGGCTTAACATGCTTTCCGAGGCACATAGGGGTCTTCCAAACTAGGTATGTGAAGATGGTCACCCATCCACGGATAACCGCGGCAAGCGTAGCTTAACTTGATCGATCGAGCCGTGCGGCTGTTATTACTTAGCCACAAGCTCCAAGTTCCTCTAAACTCATGGCAATTATTTCAAATAAACCAATTACAGACACTTTTGAATTGTCAAGGGTTCGGTCAGTCAGAAAGCTGAACCTAGTTGCCTATTCCAAAGCGTAGTAGGTTCCTATGGAGAAGAGCATAATCATGATCAGCCTATAATGTTCCCACTGCTGGGACACAGGCCTCCTCTCTGTGAGAGGAAGGCGAAGTGGTGGCGCAGTGGAGACGGCCGCGACTTACGAGTTTGTAGGTCGTAGGTTCGAACCCTGACAGGCGCTTTACTTTGTGTCAATTATTTCATCACCTCTGCTCTCAAAACGGTGAAGGAAAACATCGCGAGGAAACCGGTATGTCCTAGAACCAAGAAATTCGAAGATATGTGACAACTACCAACTCGCACTCGCATTACAGCCTCTCACACCGAGAGGAGGTCTGTGTCCCAATAGTGGGAACATTATAGGCTGATTATGATGCTTATGCTGTGTAGCTCAACCCAGAACTCAGAACAGTGTTTAGCAGATTCTAAGTAAACATATTCTTCTCATCATAAACAACAACAGCACAAAAAATAAATCTTCTAAATTTCACAAAATGCTCCCAAAGCGTTAAATGTACTGTAATAATTTGTAATCAAGTCATCATACCAGTTTAGGAGACGTCATTTGTAAACATTAGTTAAACTTACTGTAGCGTGTAATTTTTGAAAGAAGGTTATTTATGACTTTAAATGAATGTTTGTCGAAAAAATTGTGTTTTGTTAGTGTTTTTGAGCGTTTTGAGTTCCGTATATTGAATTAGAAGTATTTTTGTTACCTACAAAAATACTTCTAAAGCAGGAGCAGTGGCTGCCCGGCCTCGACTTACGAGTTGTAAGGTCGTGAGTCCGAACCAAGTAGGCACTTTAATTTTTTTTTTGTTTAATTTCATCACCACTGCTCTCAAAACGGCGAAGGAAAACATCGTGACGAAACCGGCATGTTCTGGAACCAAAAAATTCTAAAACATGTGACAACTACCAACCCCTAATGGGCCCACGTGGTGGATTACGGCCCACACCCTCTCGAAGAGAGGAGGCCTGTGTTGCAGCAGTTGGATCATTATAGGCTGATTATACTTGTAGGTATTAAAATGTTACATCTTACATAAAAATCTGGCACACCCTGGCCAACCACCAACCAACCAACCTGTGTAACTGAATATTTTTCTCATTACCTAGAGAAAAGGAAATAAAAAATAAGTGTATTCTTGTATTAGGTACCATTATTTTTATACTTACCAAAACCAATTTAGATACTTACCAACTTTTTCAAAATATTTCAATACTTATTTATTTATTTAAATAAAGGCTTACCAACTACATACAGAGGTACACAACATTAACCCACAACTTGTCTCTATCTTGATAGCTCGCATGTATCGATGGATTCAATTTTTAACAAGGGCCTTGGAACTACTCTAACAGATCCCTAAAAACATTAATTAATAACAAATAAATTCAACAAAAGCATCGATAAATTATCCAACAATTGAGTTCGCGCCTTTTTTTAATGTCAAATTAGGTCGGCCATCGCTGCGAAATGTCAAAATGTCATTGTTCTATTCGGGTGCGTTCGCGCGAACACTTAATTTTTTTAAATGGGGTGATTTTTTAGGGCTGCTTACTTTTTTATTGTGTTAGCTTGCGTGTGGCCTTTTTAGAATTAAATGCAGTCTTTTTTTGTAATCTTCTAAGGAATGTATTGTAGTGTTTGCAAATGTTACAACTTAAGTTTTTGCGCGTGTTTTGCGTGAGAATTTCAAGGGTTATTTTTTAAAGTGTTGTGACTGATGTCAACCCTTTACCACCCATGTTTTAGGTGATCTCATAATGATCAGGTACAGTTTAGGGGGTTAAAAAAGCTGTACGGATCGATCCATTGACTGGCTTAAGCTTTTCTTTCAGGCCGCAATCAGTCCGACAATGGGTGACCACTAGTCTAAACTAATGTACAGACGCCAGCACATCAAGCTACCCGAAACTGTCAAATTTTCCCAATCAACTTTGAACCTTATGCTTTAGCGATAAAGTTGAAAATCTATTAAAGAAATTTGACAGATTGTAGTAGCTTGATGTGCTGGCGTCTGTACCTATACTAATAATTATAAAGCTGAAGAGTTTGTTTGTTTGAAAGCACTATTCTTTGGATCTACCAGTCAGATGTCTTTTTTTTCGCATTTGATAGCCCAATTCTTGAGGAAGGTTCTAGGCTATTTAACATCGCGCTACTACCCTTATGAGCCGACCAACGAGCCCGACTTCACTTTTTTCATTTTGGTCGGTTCCTTAGGGTTCTAGCGTGATATTAAATAGCCCATAGCCTTTCTCAAGAATTGGGCTATCAAATACAGAAATATTTTTTCAAATCCGACCGGTTGTTCCAGATATTAGTGCGTTCAAATAAATTCTTCGGTTTTTTTATTAGTATAGATATAGGTCATATAGATTCATGTGTTGCATAACGTCACTAAAAGAATCAAAACTTACTAACCACCCCCCCTGCTCAAGGGGAGCAACTCTGCTGATCCCCCACACTACAAACGTTACATTAGTAAACGCAGCTCGAATACAAATAATATTGAATGTACAAATTGCGCTGAAACGTAATACGATGCGAATTTAAGTGGCGAACAGGGTAGGACTCAGGTTGAACAAATTAAGAGTAGCTTGACAGTTAGATTTCATTCAAATATTTCCAACAAAATTACTGTAGTTTGAAATAAAACTTATTTAATTTGAAATTCAGATTTGTTTATTTATTTATTTGGGAATTTCATGCACAACATTACAGACATAAATCCATGGACACTTTCAACTTACAATAAAAAGAAACATAAATAAGAAATTAGCAAGAAAAAAAACAAACAAAACTAACAGATTAATAATATTGGCTTCCAGTCTAACCGGATGCAGCTGGATGCCTACATTTTGTATGGAGCGACTGCCTACCTGTCCTCCACAACCCAGTTACTGGGTAACAATACTTTGGTAAGACTGATTTTTAGGCCTCTGTCTACCCGAAACGACTGTTAAAGATCTACAAATGGAAACCGCAACCGTCGGTTTAACGAGCCGAGGCACGGAGGGCCACGAAATGGATGATCATCTATCCTCAGACTGATCGTGGCAAGCGTACCTAACTTTAATCGATCGACCCGTGTGGCTATTACCTACTTAGCCACGAACCACTCAAGGGAGTAAAAAATATAAATTCCCTAAAACTATTTTTTTTGCATCTGCAAACATAATCTGACATCTAACAACCCGTACAGTGCGTGCCACGAAAGATGAGACTTGACACACCACGTGGTTTGACTTGCGCAGTACACGGTTTTAGGTCTAGCGGTATGAGATCTGAGCGCGGGACGGGCCGGACGTCATAGGGCAATAGGGGCAGGGTCAAGTCTCATCTTCCGTGGCGCTGACTATACTGGGCCCGCGTTGTGGATTACGGCCCACTACCTCTCACAGAGAGGAGGCCCGTGTCCCAGCAGTGGAAACATTATAGGCTGATTATGTTTGTTTGTTTATAAACATAATCTGGCGAAATCGGGCATTGTCGATTCATCCAATCCAGTGAGAGTGCGGTGCTCCTGAACAGACTATGGTCTATGTCCCATCTGCTGGATTGTCCCAAATGTCCGTTCACTTGCACCGTTGACGATCTAAACAACGCCTCTGACGCCGCAATAAATGTGGCTACCTAATGGCCCAAACAATATAAGATAAATAGATGTACCGTTGAAACAAAAAGAAGAAGAGGAATGTTTTATTGACATCATCATTATATTTTCTTTGTTCCTGTTTCATGTTCTTATTATATATATATTTGTATATATTTATTTAGATTAGTGTAATATACTTTATGATCACACCACAGACTACCTACAGTATTTGTCTGTCCTTCCCCTTTTTAATCCATCCAAAGGTTGTCTTTAAAAGATCGCTATTAGCGATAAGACCGCCCATTGTGTCACCCATTATAAAGTTTCTATATTTATGTCTGTAATTTATATGGTGTACATAATAAAGGATATTCTATTCTATTGACTCTGCGACTTCCTGAACCTACATCTGCCCATAGTTTACCGACAGATCATCGCCAAAACCGTCAATCTCTTCGCTATTTGATGGGCCCCGGCAATTTATCACCGAGTCCGTCCCTGTGCTCGTCACAGTCATGTTAACAAGTACACAACACACACTACACTGTGTAGTGATGACGTCACCGTGTGATGACGTGGATGCGGCAGTTTAATATAGAATTCGTTTTTTGAATTAGGGTCACTGATAAGGATAATTTATCCCGAAATTTCGTTCGTGTGGAGGTCGCAAGATACACAATAAATAAAGTAAAATAACAGCCACATTTAAAACTTCCTCGGCCCCCGACCCACCGCGTCGCATCGCATCGCTCGCCCGCGCAATAAATAATCAAAAGGAAAAACGGAACCCTTATAAGATCACTTCGTTGTCCGTCTGTCTGTCCGTCTGTGAAGACCCCTTTTCTCGGGAACACGAGTTGAAATTAATAACAGAAAATACTCAGGGCTGCAATCACTTGAAGCAGTGAAAAAATCAAACTTCTAAGTCAACGTAATCAAAAGATATGGGCGTTTATGTTCCTTTTACCCCACATATTTTGACACTCGCAAGGAAATCAAAACCTATAGGGCACTTCCCGTTGACCTAGAATCATGAAATTTGGCAAGAAGCAATGTCATATAGCACAAGTCATTATTTGTACATAAACGGTTAAACGGCTACGGGTACGGTTATCGGTTTTTACGGCAAAACCGTAAATTTGTAGTTACATACCTACTTTGTCCGGAACAGTCGGTCCGTGGGTCCGACTCGCATTTGACCGGTTTTTTTTAAATTTATGATTGTGTTTAGTTTGTGATTCTGTACGAGTCACAATAAATACCTTTTCTTTCTTTCTTTCTTTCTTCCTATCCATTTCATTGACACGAATGTGGAGTCTCCAGACACTTCGCACATGCATGTCTTTACTCCATCCATTACTGCTCTACCTCGAGCACTATGTTAACGTAAACTATGGTTACCTCTCTTTTTAGACGAATTGGTGATTACTTTTTTTTTATGGATGGGACATCATCTAATGACTCCTCCCGCTCTGGGTGGAGCGGAAGAGGGAGTGTCAGACTCTTACTGACTAAAACCCACCCGTGTTCCTTCCTTAGCCCTTTATGTTCCGGGGCAGCGGTAACCCTTTCGGACAATCCCGCTACCCCGGCAGGATTGGTGATTACTTCATTTTAGTTTTTGAGAAAAAATATACAGGCTGGCATTCCTGCCAGCCTGTATATTTTTCTGGATTCTTTCTCGACGCATTTTGGGATGCATGAAGAAGCCTCCTTGTATAGCGCAATTTGTTCCTCCAGTTACTCAACTGAACCGTGCGCTCGGCGCATCCTGGACAGTCACATCCAACACCTTATTTGACTGGCAAATTCTTCCCTTGCGGTGGTAGGGCTAACGCCCGCCTGGTTTGCGACCACCCTCCCACCGGAGTCCGGCGTCAAGCAGCCTGCTGAGTTTCGTCGATGCGTACGAGTTCCAGGGCCTTAGGCATCTTCTGGGCACGCTCGTTCCATCATAGACCTCATCCATCGCTGTCATCAGGCGTGATCGAGTTCAGCAATAAAAAAAAATGCATCGGCGCGCAATCTGTAACAGTGAATTCAAACCTTTTAGAGCGCAGAAATTGTTCATAGGTTATCAAAAAAATAATCAGCTCAGCGAAAACTACATACCTACGCGGTCAAAACGACGAAAAATTTGAACGCAGGGTGGTTTAGAATCATATGCTGAATTTACGGTTAGAGTTTGCGCCTCGATGTACAGACGCCAGCACATCAAGCTACTACAGTCTGTCAAATTTCTTTAATAGATTTTCAACTTTATCGCTTAAGCGTAAGGTTCAAAGTTGATTGGAAAAATTTGACAGTTTCGGGTAGCTTGATGTGCTGGCGTCTGTACAGTCACGAGCATAAATATTTATACACTTGGCTTTATTCAAAGGCGATTTTCTCCTTTATTTTTAAATGAAATTTTATGTTATTACGAACATAGTATTTTCGAACCCTTAGGCTTATGTAAAGTGTCGTATTTCAACGTTGCATTCGTTATTTCACGAAAAAATCGCAATTGAAAGTTACCAAGTGTTGACATATTAGTGCGCGTGACTGTGCATACCTGCCACCTTGTATAGTCTTTTTAGACATTGGTTCTACGTTTCTCAACAAACTCTCCTGTTGCTTGTTTGCTGGAAAAAAAAACCTGTTGAAATAAGTACCTTTGTGCTCTTCTACCTTTAACTAAATTATCAGCCTATAATATTCCCACTGCTGGGACACAGGCTTCCTTTCAGCGAGAGGGAGTGGGCAGTAATCCACCATGCGGGCCCAGAGCGGGTTGGTAGATGTCACATGTCTTCGAGTTTTTGGTTCTAGGACATGCCGGTTTCCTCACAATGTTTTCATTCACCGTTTTGAGAGTAGTGGTGATGAAATAATTTATACAAAAGTAAAGTGCCCGCTTGGGTTCGAATCTGCGACCTACATCGTAAGTCACGGCCGGTACCTCTGGGCCACCACTGCTCTATAGGTATAGAGGTATAGAAAACCTGATACCCCATTAAATCCCCATGATACAATACTTAAACACAAGACAAACACATCATTCCCTGTCCACTAGCTAATATTTGTCAAAGCACTTTGTGAACAGTGTCGTATTTCGCAAATATTTTGCTGCAATTTGCAAACTTTTGGTCGGATTGTATCCCGTGATTGATTAAGGGGTAAACCGGCTCGTGGTTAAGTAACGCTTATGCTGATCGATCTATCTGGCCACCTAGATATCCCAATGTGACTAAAAATCTTTCTCTTGCTAAAATGTATGGAGATGTTTGTGAAGGAGTTAGTCCACCATACCAGTTCAGTTCAGGGTGACACGGACATTGACGCGCAGCCTTTTGAAATGTCAAGCGGTCGGTCAATCAGAAAGCCAAAGCGAGTTGCCCATTCCAAAACGTAGTAGTAACTATGGAGAAGAACGGGCAAGAAACTCCACGGACACTCTTTTAAATCAAAATACTGTTATAAAATATTGGTTACATCATTTATGTTGTTTGCAGGAAAAAATGGAACGATGTAGAAAAACGTACACGTTAAAATAGTAAGAAAAAAATGAAACAATTCAAAATTTTCTTAAATTTAAATAGGCTGTGGTACTCGTTCCTATAAAGAAAAACGAATCGTTTTGCTTACCAATGGTTGTAGCATTTTTATTGCCAAACTTGGCATCTAAATAGATTCGTACGCTAATTTTACCTGTGATAGCTACTTCCATATGGGAGGGAGGGATTCAACAAATTACCAGAACAAATAAAAGAAGAAACTAAATTTAATCAATTTAACAGGAAATTAAGAGAATACCTAACACAAAAATGCTTTTACTCGGTCGCAGAATACCTAGAACAAAATAATTAGTAAATAAATGATAGCTAGATAAATAATTACATATTTTATTATACCTAGTCATAAAAAAAAAAAAAAAAAACGAACTCACACATACATACTATTATTATTATTATGTTAAAATTATTATTTGAATTTATATATCTATATGTATATATTTATTTTGAAATTATTATTAATATTATGTTGCCGTGCCCTAACCGGGTTTCATGTTGGAACTTACTAATATTGTAACAACTAAATAATGTACACATGAATGCAATAAAGAATTTGAATTTGAATTTGAGGGTCTACTATGTAAAGCTATTAGGTATTTGCTTCATCATTATCATTTCAGCCGAAAGACGTCCACTGTTGGCCTCCCCCAAGCACCTCCAGTTCGACCGGTTTTGTGCTTCTCCCATCCAACGAGTTCCTGCGGCCTTCACAAGGTCGTCGGTCCACCTTGTGGGAGGCCTTCGCCACTCCAGAACCTTTCGGCTCCATCGGCCATCTGTTCTGCGAGCAATGTGCCCTGCCCACTACCACTCAAGTTTGGCAATTCTTCGGGCTATGTCGGTTACCTTGGTTCTCCTGCGGATCTCTTCATTTCTGATTAGATCACGCAGAGAAACTCCAAGCATAGCAAGCATAGGTATTTGCTTTATTAATGGTAGACACACGATTGCCAGGGTAGCCCGCGAAATTCAAATTTACTTACGTTTTTCGCAATTTTCAGATCAGTGTCAGGTTGTATTTTGATCAAAATTTGATTCGCGACTATAACAGGTACGTATTTACAGAATTATAATCATTAGAATCATTAATACATCTTTTTAAGTTAGATTTGTACCACTAAGCAGTTTTCCATAAGAGATTTGTTGTCGTGGCTTGTTTTGTTTTGCTGGCCTGCAAATTGCAAAAAACGTAAGAAAATTTGAATTTCGTGGTCTACCACTGCGCATTCACCTTAATAACCGGCCATAGAGATGTCCAGTCTCTACTGACGGCGCCCGTTCACGTACATAACGTATGATATAGATTACCAGTTACTGGGTAAAACGATACCCCTTGGTAAGACCGGTTGAACAAAATTCTCTACTACTAAATCTATTATATCAATAACGTTGAACGTTGTTTGATGTTAGGATAAAAGCCTTATTTTTAGGGTTCCATACAAAAAGCGTGCTAAGTGATTATTACTAAAGCTCTGTCCGACCGGTTGTCACAGGGCTGAATCTTTTTAACTGTAATAGGTAGACAGTAGACACTGGTGCAGTGGTGACCAAGTGGTAACGGCCGCGACTTACGAGTTGTAAGTCCTAGGTTCGAACCAAGACAGGCACTTTGTGTAAATTATTTCATCACCACTGCTCTCTAAACGGTGAAGGAAAACATCGTGAGGAAACCGGCATGTCCTAGAACCAAAAATTCGAAGACATGTGACGTCTGCCAACCCGCACTGGGCCCGCGTGGTGGATTACGGCCTACTCGCTCTCACCGAGGGGAGGCCTGTGTCCCAGCAGTGGGAACATTATAGGCTGATTATGATTATGATGAGATAGACACTTGAATTTTCACAGAGAGTGTACTACTGTGGCCGCTATAATAGCATATAACAAAAATTTAAATTATAGAGGGCTCCCCACAAAAAAAAAAACCGTTCAAGTGCGAGTCGGACTCGCGCCGATGGCTAGTCTCCGTTTAGATTGGCCGCCGTGGCCGAAATACGGTCTGGAGGACTTTTTTCATCATCATCTGCCTAGCCTTTTCCCAACTACGTTGGGGTCGGCTTCCAGTCTAACCGGATGCAGCTGAATACCAGTATTTTACATGGAGCGACTGCCTATCTGACCTCCACAACCCAGTTACTGGGTAATACGATACCTCTTGGTAAGACTGGTTGTCTTTTGCTTACGTCGACTTAGATGTTTGATTTTGTCACTGCTTCAAGGGATTGCAGCCCTGAGCCCTGAGTATTTGATATTAACTTCAACTTGATAACTCCACGCGTTCCTGAGAATGACAGATGGACAGACAGACGGACAATGAAATTATCGTATAAGGGTTCCGTGTTACCTTTTGACGTACGGAACCCTAAAAACGTGTTTTTTTTTAAACTAAAGTATTTAAAAAAAATGTGTTTTTAAATTTTTAAATGTTGTTGCGGTGGTAGGGAACCCTTCGCATGCGAGTCCGATTTGCACTTGGCTGCTTTTTTGTTCTCTGTTATTTGCAAACTTGTACCCCATGTTTAAACATCAAAGTTAAAGATAAGATATATAACGCATTCCCTGTTACTGACATGTTATTCCTCCCCTTTCAATAAATTCTGGGGACTAATATGTAGGTATTACTTATAGTTATTTTTAAAGAAGTATTTATTTTGATCTTTATTCTGTTCTGTTAAAAATCCATAGGTTCTCCATACTTATACTAATATTATAAATTCGAAAGTAACTCTGTTTGTCTGTATCTTCTTCTTAGCGTGTCGATAGCAATCTAAATGTACTCTGCCCAGAATTCGGCTACTTGTTGGGCGCCATCACTAGCGTCCATCAGTTCCTGTAACGTGCAGCTGACAGGGCACGATTTTAAGTGTCCCATTGTTTGTGGAACAGCACCATCTGTCTGTATGTTACCTTTTCATGCCTAAACCGCTGAACCGACTTAGATGAAATTTGGTATAGAGATAGCTTGAGTCCCGGGAAAGGACATAAGGTAGGTACTTTTATCCCGATATTCCCACGGGATCGAGACTTATGCGGGTGAAACCGCGGGACGCAGCTAGTGATAATATATAATAGAACTAATGTATTTGAAATACAGGCATCAAAAGGCTAAATTATGTCGATGGTGATGTTCTTCAAAAAGGTCAGGTGCGATAGTACTCGCATCCGGCGCAATTCTCGTAATTTTAATAAAGTTCACAGTCTGAAGACCAAAAGCCCTCATTAAAACGTTAAAAATCTAGTCGCAGTCTCATCTCGACGACAAACAAATGTCAAAAACTTGTCAAAATGTAGGGAAATTAGAGGTATTTTTGACAGATTGAGACTGAGATCAGACTGGGAACTTTGTTAAAATTACGAAAATTGCCATTCTGTGGTGGACTACCTGCTTGTATAAAACAAAAAACGTCATATTTTTGCATCCAAAAGACCTTTCTTTCATTGCTACGAAAAACGTAGCCAATCTCGTAGACCTATCTACGCCGTAGCAAATCGCTACAAGCTACGGAGCCACACACTATTTATTCAACATTCAATATTTTAGACATCTTTGAATTTGTAAACAAACCATTAAGTATTTCTGTCCTTTTCTGACACGTCTATCCGTCCCTCTCGCACACCATATGACGGAACGCGTGCAGGTCACGTGTCCCCTTGAAAGATTATCAACGCATTTGTGCTTCGGGTCCAAAAATTATGTGTATTTGTAAAGATAGGCATTCATTTTATTGTTTATTTACAAGCTGTTGCCGTGACGGGGTGAAATGGATTACATGTGGTAGATAGTTGATTAAATCATAGATTTTGATGAATTTAATGAAAGAAGACAAGAGGTTTTTATTAGATATTTGCAGCACCCCGCAGTTTCACCCGCATAATTTTCGATCCCGAGGGAATATCGGGATAAAAAGTATCCTATGTGTTAATCCTGGTTATAAACTATCTGTGTGCCAAACAAAATGTATGAGAAAATTAATTATCTTATTCTTTCTTATTTCGTTTATTTATCTATTTACATATTAAATTACATTTTAAATTATTTATTAAAATATAAAAAATAAGTATAAAAACATTTAAAAATATAAAAAAATAATAGTCCGCCGGTGTCGGGAACAGGGTCCAAGCTACCGGTGGTTAGGGCTCCAGAGACAGGAACCTCCTCACAATGCGAGCCGTATCGAGGAGTACTGCCTTCTGAATCAGGCTCTTGATTCAACCGCCTAACGAAAGCCTCGATATTTTTTATTATTTATTATTGTGTCGACAATTTGAATTAGAATTATTTAATAATGACATGTGTGATAATTTTTAACTTTATCGCTAAAGCATAAGGTTCAGAGTTGACCTTATTGTAACGAGTTTAAATATCAATTTTGGTATTGATTCTAAATCAGAGGTAAAATAATTGTGAAATTACAGTAGGCAGATGTTGATGACTGGGTATTATTTATTCAAATAAAACTCTCTGTCAAATTAGCAACGGGAATGCATGTAATGGCCGCGAAGAATCAAGATGGCGGCATGTGCATTTGACATAAGTTTTGGCGCGTAACAGACGCCACGTGCAGGTCACGTGGCATCTGTTAGCCATCGATCGAGTTTGTTTGAGCTTGTTAATTTGTTTGTTTATTTATTCTTGGGTTTTGGTTGCGGTATGTTTTAATGGGTATCAATTTTGTGGAGAATTTTGGAAATTAATATGAATATCAAACACTAGGGCCATGGGGTCCGAGTGCCCACTTGGTTTATCGAGACATCGCCAAGCGGTTAGTCGACTCTTCACGTGAACAGAGGGCTGGCCTATTTTTTGGCCAAAGAATCAGCATCGCCATACAACGTGGCAATGCTGCCAGCCTTTAGGGCACGTTTCCTGCTGACAGCGATGCGGACGATTTTTTAAAACTATTTTCCTTCTTTTTTATATAAGTACAGACTCCAGCACATCAAGCTACTACAACCTGTCAAATTTCTTTAATAGATTTTCAACTTTATCTCTAAAGCGTAAGGTTCAAAGTTGATTGGGAAGATATGAAAGTTTCGGGTAGCTTGATGTGCTAGCGTCTGTACATATTAATAATATTATTTTAAGTTTAGTCTGTTAGCTTATATTATGTAAATATATTATCCTGTTTGAAAAAAAAAACAATTATAAATTAATATTTGATTCGAGAGAATGTACTATTTTGCTCCTGGTTTTTAAAAACATCATCTGCTGTGTTTGCATGTTAAGCTGTTGTGATTGATAAACTAGAATCGCCAATAATGGATTGCATTGGACAATGTACAGACGCCAGCACATCAAGCTACCCGAAACTGTCAAACTTTTCCAATCAACTTTGAACCTTATGCTTTAGCGATAAAGTTGAAAATCTATTAAAGAAATTTGACAGATTGTAGTAGCTTGATGTGCTGGCGTCTGTACATCATCACAATTGTCATTCTCCGGCTCTTATCCCAATTTATTGGGGGTCGCCGCAACATGTCTTCTTCTCTATTAGTCGTCATCTCGGTAGTCACCCCCTTTCTAACCATATCATCATTCACACAGTCCATCCATCGTTTCTTTGGTCTTCCCCTACTCTTATAGCCATCGACATTCATACTCAAAACTTTCCTCATGACATTTTCCTCATTCCTCCGTCACACAGTAAGTAGTACGTTTTATCCATTAAAAATTTACGTAGTCGAGTCTACTTTTAAATAGCACTGTTTTCAAGTCTTTCCAACTACTTATAATAGTTACTTGCAACTTTATACTTTCTTAATGCATCATTTAAACTAATATGTTTATAAAGATTAGATTTTTTGTAAACAAGTATTTTAATTTGTTACGCTTTCACGTTAAAACGGCTGAACAGATTTGGCTGAAAGGCACAAGGGTAGACCAGCGGGGCAAATGCGTAACACATTATCAATCGAAATCGATTTCATTTTGACTGTTCAACAACATTCATTGCGTTATTTACGTGTTGAGCAGACAAACTTTTCGAACTTATGAAGCAATGGATTAGCAATTTGCGTCAAAATGATTCAGATTCCGATTGATAGTGTGTTACGCAATTAGGGTGCTGGACCTGGATACCTTTTATCCCGATATTCCCACGGGATCGAGACCTATTCGGGTGAAACCGCGGGGAGCACCTAGTGCTATAACTGATCAAGGCCGGCGTGGCACGATAAAGGCCCTTTACAATAGAAAATCAATTGTGTCTCATTAGCGGTGATGAAGCGGTTAAAAGTACTTATCTATTTATTTTCACAAACCCTCGCCATTTTATTTTCCCTCTATTCCACTAGAAAAACCACAGACAAAAAATATATTTACGAAAAAAAAAAAAACAACCGGGCACAGGCCACAGCGGGTAGGCGGCACAGATTATAAATATGAAGGTGCGAGCTCATGTCATCTGCAGTCCACACGTTCGAACGGTTATTTATATTTCACACCTCTAGTTCACACCCCGCGAGGGGACACCTCTATTGATTGCTTGTTTTGTTCGGTTTCATATAAACTTTGTTTTGTAATTTTCGGGTTTGTGAAGCAGTTTGTTATTTTATTTAAAGTAACCTCTTCGTTTAAGGTTAGACTTATATTTATTTTGGTATTTTGCTAACTTTTTAAATTCTATCGTTTTTACATGTTTGGTATTCTATTATACTACCAACCAAAACATTATTAAAATTATTTTAAAGAAGTCTTTTATCATATTATAAAACGGCGCTTCGATGCGACGTGCTGGGTCAGTTGCCGAAATTTCACGCAGGCGAAGTCGCGGGCAGAAGCTAGTAATTTAATAAAACGAAGATTTCATTTATAGGTACTTAGATATCATCCATTAACCGTTTCTTATGTAAATGGGTTGCAAAAAATCAGGAATTCAACCTGATAGTACCTCAGTGTTCACCACAGATATATGGGTACCTACTCCCTTCTTTTTAAGCCTTCTTGTCCCAGCCATGACGTGCAGTTGTCGACTATTTCTGTTTTGTGATCTATTTTGTGTTTTTATTATTCGAGTTCATTATCTTTTTATATGCACATGTTTCTGTAGCAAATTAACCGATTTTTCTGTCTGACCAAATTAGCTCATGTTCCGCTGAGGAATCTTGTGAGGGCTGATGATGATATTACTTGGTCTCATTCTGAACATCGCTCCTTTTTATCAGATAAACCTCACAGAAGAGAAATCGTCGGGTATTCTTTGGCTGTAACAGGGAATTCCCACTAATCAGAAGGATTGGTGATCACAGCTTATAGCAGGCAGTAATGTAGTGCTACTCCACAAACGATGGGACACTTAATATCGTGTCCTGCGTGTCCTCTCAGCTGCACGTTACAGGAACTGATGGACGCTGATGATGGCGCCAAACAAGTAGCCGAATTCTGGTCCGAGTCCATTTAGATTGCTATCGACACGCTAAGGAGATTAGTCGAAAGCGCTTTGAAAGGTCTGAACAGACTTTCGATCGAATGAATTTGAAATTTCAAATGCATTTTTGGTTGAACAACTAAAATTGTTCAACTAATGCCAAAGGTTTTACTATCGAGAAATGAAGAAAACAATACAAAATCATTTTTCATCGTTTATATTTCACATAAAGGTTGCCTGACACTATCATATTGATTTATTTAAAGTCTTGATCTTATACTTATACTATGAGATCACTTATGTATTAATTATTACAAATACATTTCATTTATTTACATGGTTTTTGGTGCAAACTACGTAGTACAATATAATTTCAGTACTATGAAAAAATAAATGAAACTAAAAGCAACGGGTTGATTGCGTAACACACTATCAGTAGCAATGGCTTTCATTTTGACGGTTCAACAATATTCATTGCGTTATTTATGTTGTTGAGTAGACAAATTTTTCGAACATATGAAGCAATGGATTAGCAATATCCTTCAAAATGATTCAGATTGTGATTAATAGTGTGTTGCGCAAGAAAGCACAAAGCAAGAAAACATTCTTAAACAGACTACTATTTTCTTGTTTCATGGTTTTTACATCATTAAGAATACATATTTCACTGAATCAAATTTTACATAATAGTGACCTTATTGGTGATGATCTTCAAAAAGGTCAGGTACAGTCAAAAGAGATATGTATGCAGGATCATCGGATACAGTTGAAGTTTAGTAAGAACCCGATGGATGTTGTCGACTGAAATTTAATTTGATAAATGAGCAGTTTGTTTTCTATTAATTAAATTAAATTTTATTCGAGAACATCCATCGGTTTCTTACTAAACTTCAACTATATCTGACGATCCTGCATACTTATGTCTTTTTTTGACTGTAAGTAGTGCCTACTCGCAACCGGCGTGCATTTATGACCAGAGGAGCAATTCTCGTTATTTTAAGAACGTTCACACTGATCTGTCTCAATCTGTCAAAAATAGGTACCTCTAATTTCCCTACATTTTGACAAGTTTTTGACATTTGTTTGTCGCTGAAATGAGACTGCGATTAGATCTTGAACGTTTTAAATTACAAGAATTAGCATTCATTGGCAAAAAGAGTATGTAAGGATCGTGGCGTCCTGTAGTTTCTGCCTAGCCTCACGTGATGAAGGCATGAGTTTATGCATGTATGTAAGTTTAACACAAAATAAACGGGTTTGATGGAATTTTAAAAATACTGTGGTCTAATAAAATTACAGTTTGGAATTCTGAATCAACATTAGTTGAAAATGCTACGGAAATAGTAATAAAGAGGGACGGATTTTATAAATAAAACTATGTATAGATTGTAATTTTGCACCAAATAATAAATATGAGACATTTACAAACTTATTTATTTACATTCTTATTCTATTAAGACAATATTAACTATTTGATTATTCAATATTGAGATTTACATTTGACTAAATAATCTTAGAAATTCTTGATGAAGTGCCAAAAAATAATGTTACAAACACTCCAATTGTGTAACGCTGTCGTAACAATCGATTTCATTCAGTAGACAATTCAACAAAATCGTTCCTTTGCCAAAGCGATTGCCATTACGAACGCGTTACACAATTTAGTGTACAGGATTACCAGCGGGGAATTTGCGTAACATATTCACAGTAGCAATGGCTTTCATTTTGACAGTTCAACAACATTCATTGCGTTATTTACGTTGTTGAGTAGAAATTTTTTTCGGACATATGAAGCGATGGATGAGCAATATCCTTCAAAATGATTTAGATTGCGATTGATAGTATGTTACGCAATTATCCTGCAGGTTTATCAATAAAAACTTATTAAAAAAAAAACAGAACCTGTTCTCCAAAATTTCATATTACTTAAAACATGGTTTTTTTAATCATAAACTCGCTATCAATTATTAGTATTATTATTACCTACTTATAAATTAGAAGGCTATAATTAATATTATAAGTGCGTGACCAGAGATTTATACATATTTTATAATGAAAGAAGACAAACTACAACTAAATTTGAAATTAAGACAATGAAGACGTAGCGTTGGAAGTTGCGCTTGTATGATGGGAGAAGGAAACCGCTGGATTCGAGAAGCATAGAATCGGTTGAAGTAGCAGTGATTGGGAGAGGCCTATGTCTAGCAGTGGACGTCTTTTGACTGAAATGATGATGACTTAAACGAAATTATTCGGATACCAATTTAGGGAGTAGCTAAAGCCAGAAAATTGCTATAAAATAAAAAAAAAACTCGTGAATTGAATAGAAGGCTCTCGAGTTTATTAACATACTAACGAACAAACAAAGACAGAGTGACGTTGTCTTCAATTACCGGAAAAATATCGGCGACAGAATACCTAACCTAAAAATCTTACCCAAAATATACAAAACACTATCCAATTACTTTACAATTAAACTAATTACCACAAAAACACGTCATGTCACGTTAATCTCCTCATCACTGGCGCTAGCATCGCTATCAAAATCATCTTCCTCCATATTTTGAAACGGAATTTCGCGGGAAAACAACTGACCGCCGGCCATCTTGTCATCGTAACCTCGAAAGTCATTTGACGTTGTTGCGTAAGCTTTTTTCATATCTTCATTTGTTTCCTCATTGTTGGGGGATAATGGTGATAGCTTAGGCTTGTCAGCTTCAGCGTCAGATAGATCTGGGTGAGGATTGTTCTTGTTTGGTAGGGTTTGTTCGCGAGACCCACCTGAGGCGAGGAGTTCCCGCTCTTTTGAGTTTCGCCATTTCATGCGGCGGTTTTGGAACCAGATTTTTACCTGTGGAAAGAAAAATGTAGGTTAGATTTTTTGAAATTGATAGTTAGTTACCCTGGGTTATATTTTAAACCTGTAAATCTTTTTTCTTTTCTTATTGCTGGTTGCAAAAACGAATATTCTCTTAAAAATACTCCACCCTCTTCTCTACTCTTTTTTTTCTTATTTTTCTTTTCTTTGTAATTATATTTATGTCTGTAATTTATATGGTGTACATAATAAAGAGTATTCTATTCTATTCTATTCTATAATGACGAAATTTCTCAGGAGAGTACGCACGGCTACACATCAAGCTATACATAACCAGTATAAGCTGACTTCAGGTTGTACAGACGCCAGCACATCAAGTTACACGAAACTGTAAAATTTTCCCAATCAACTTTGAACTTTATACTTTAGCGATAAAGTTGAAAATCTATTCAAGAAATTTGACATATTGTAGTAGCTTGATGTGCTGGCGTCTGTACAAAAAACCTCTACAATGGGATGTACAGGGCTGAATAGTAATTACATATACAAAAGGATATAATAATATTTATGTCTTATCGTTTCTGTAAAAGACATGGGTTCAATTTCAATAAATTAACAGGGGGTACTTATCAATATCATTAATAGAAGTCATGTTTCGTTAAGCATCGGTACGGTAAATCCGCAAAGCTTGAAACTCTGCTCACACCCTAAGCGATACAGAGCGTCAATCCTGCTCATAAAAATGTTCATTCCATATTAATAACAATCATTAATTTTCACAATTGTATTAAAAAGGCATCACAAACTTTTATACCATTGCCAAAAAGAAAAAAAAAGTCATAATCGTCAAAATTATCATCATCGACAGCAAAAAGGGCGCGAAATATTACTTTTTATACCATAGACACTTTTTTAACAAATCGATTTCTCATTTGTATCGTAAAAATCGTTTTATATTTTTTCCGGCAAAAATTCTAACAGTTTTATGGAATAAATAGCGAGTAACGGTGCATTGTGTTTGACGTCGCATGTTATTGATGGTCGGAGGCGGGGCCGTGCGGGTGTGTTCCTTTGCCTGCGTTGTGTTTAGAAAAAAAAAGTTGACGTTTGACCGCGCGCGCGGCTTTTGTTGTGAATCTATTTTCTTATTTTTTTTTCTGGGCAATATTTTTACGCCTTTATGTTGTTTATGTAATATAATAAAAAATTAAAATATCGCCGTCAGTAAGTAGGTATAGTCCGTAAATAATATAGAAACTAAGAACTATATCATTATTCTTAAAACTTATGTTAAATATTGCTGAAATTAGTTGTCCTAATAGTATTTGTATGAACTCATGCCGCCTGTGATACAGGTTTATCCTAATACAGGCATCATAGTTTGTAATAGGTACCTACATTATTTCTAAGATTTATACTGTACATATTTTACCAATTTTTATTTTTGAATACCTAAATAGTTAGTTTATTATTTTTAATAAAAAATATCTTCGCAATTTATAACTTCGAAGTTGATAAAAATATTCATAACCTACCATAATTATCTATTGAAACCAAACACAATTTTCATTTGAGTTGCTACTGAGAAAATAATATTTAGGGCTGATTTTTCAATCGAAAGATAATTTTTATTCGTGGAATAAAATTGACGTCTCTCAGTTTTTGTATGGAAGAACTGTCAAAAATTCAAAATTATTCCTCCGATAAAATTATCTGGCGTTGGAAAAACCAGTCTTTAGAAAGACAGCTATGATTTTAAACAATTTTTCAAAGTATAAATTTGACTAAAACATAAATGTCAACAAAATATCAAAAAGTCAAATTATTTCATAATCAATATGTATTTTACATAGAGCGACTGCCTACCTATCTGACCTTCATAATCCAGGTAATGACTGGTTGTCAGACTTTAGGGCTTCTGACGACGCGTAACGACTGTCAAAGATCCAAGAATGATAGCCGGGACCGAGAGATTGTCATTTGTCTATTATGTCAATCGAACTCATTCGATTTCATTCATTGCAAAAATACAATCCAGTCGCCACAATGATGGTCGATTGTATGACAATAAAAATGAATAATATGTCATATTTCAACAAAAGAATAAAAAACATAATCCATCATTCGAGCGACGACGTGTAGGCGTGAGATACGGTTATTACGACTATTTTATTAAAAACATCGAAATGTCATTCTTGCTTCGTGAGTAGACAGATATATACACATTTATTTTAATGCAACAGCTTCTTTATAAGTAGCGTTATTATTAAAAAAAAATGTAATAGGTACACACGGCGACACATCAAGCTATACATTTCCAGTTGTAGCTGACCATAGATATAATATATCATTTCTATGTAGCTGACCTTGCATTGTATAGGTTTTTTGTAAGTACACACGGCTACACATCAAGCTATACATTTCCAGTTTTATCTGACCTCTGATTGTATGGGTTTTTCGTACAACCAGAACTCAGCTTATACTGGTTATGTATAGCTTGATGTGTAGCCGTGTGTACAGGCGCCAGCACATCAAGTTACTACAATCTGTCAAATTTTTTTAATATAGATTTTCTAGCACCAAGCAGCACATCAAGCTACTACAATCTGTCAAATTTCTTTAATAGATTTTCTACTTTATCACTAAAACATAAGGTTCAAAGTTGATTGGGAAAATTTTACACTCCGCTCTGTGCATACACGCTCACACGCACACATTTAGAACCATTTACAATCAAACTACACCTCACTAAGTGCACACATGTTTACGAAACCGGCTTCACTTTACTGTTGACAGCTCTCTGTCTTGGTTTTTTATTTGGTCTGAGGACACAACAAATTACTTCAGTTGCCTTTGATGTTATAAGAGAGTTGTCTTTTTTTTTTCAAATTCAAATTCAAAGCATTTATTTCAATTAAACCATGTAACTTTTGAATTGTCAAAATTAAATAGTCGGTCAGTTAGTCAGAAAGTTGAAGCTAGTTGCCCATTCCAAAACGTAGATCTCTATGGAGAAGAACGGGCAAGAAACTGCAAGGAGACTCTTTTAAATCAAGATATAATTATATTACAAAATCCTGGGTACATTATTCTTGCAGCTTCCATACGTGAGAACAATGTAAAAAAAAAAGCTATTGCATAGCATTTTTATCAACTTATGCAATTATAATATTTATGCAATATTTTTTTTTCTTTGATATTAATTCAAGTTACACTTTTTTAGCGTGGTGACCGATAAGAAAACAAAACACGCATACGTCTAGTTGCACGCACACAAACACCGTGCCGAAGTCTGCCGAACTGATACGACGTTAGACGATGCACGGCTTTCAACGCTGCACCGCTGTGCCGGTCGGAGTGGGGGGTGTTAGGTTTATTTTCGTTACGGAATTTCTTCATTCGGTCGCCGCGCTCAAAGCCCAAGATAAAAGCTATGCAATAGCTTAAAAAACATGAAGAAACAATTCAAAATATAAGATTAAAAATAAGCCTTGGCAGTCTTGCGATGACTATTAGCATGACAATGGCAATGTTCCGGTTCTTTCAATACAAGAAATTGTACTCAATACCTTAAAAAATCCGCTGTCTTCCTGAGATAATTAGCAGTTGATAGATGACTGTCTTTATTCCCAAATGAAACGCCAAAATCAATTTGCCAGATCACCGTAAAAATATAAAAGTTAAAAAAATCGTATCACATTTTTTTCGAAAACAATTTTCTTTTACGAAATGACAAATGGCGCCCGCCGATTGCCCGTAACCAATCAAACTGATCGATGTTCGCGCCCGATTCAAATATCGAATCATTTGTCAAACTTTTAAATATGGCGATGTTTTTTTTATGCGCGCCAATTTTCATTGTGTCAGATTGAATCGTTAAAAATCTTGACAGTCTTTTATCGAAAAATGGGAATAATGAAACAGATGCTGTTGGGTATAATGATTGTTGATTTTCATGGTCTTATTACGGTCTAAGTGAAGTTGTAACTCGATACGCTATCAATTTAAACTGACAATGAACTAACGGTCTTGAATTTAAAACATGCTTTCTTTGTAGCATCAGCTGCATATCATAATCAGCCTATAAGGTTCCCACTGCTGGACACAGGCCTCCTCACGGGGAGATGGAGTGGACTGTGATCCACCACGTGGGCCCAGTGCGGGTTGGTAGATGTCACATTATGTATGTCTTCGAATTTTTGGTTCTAAGACACGCCGCCCGGTTTCCACATGATGTTTTCCTTCACAGTTTTGAGAGCAGTGGGGCTTTTTAATAATTCTATAGATTGGTAACTTAGGGAAACAATATGTGAGAAGACCAAACTCATCATTCATAAAATCAGCATTGAAGAAGCGGCTACAAAAATAGACAGCAACGGAGGGATCAGTCAGGTTGATTCAGTAAACGGACTATTGAATCCATTTTAAGTCGTGTTTTCTCATATCCATTCCCGTCCCGTTATAGGAAACCTTTATGATCGATATTAACATTTAAATATTTGGTAGTCAGCTATTTTTGGGCTTTAGCACGGTCATACATACCTAACACAAGAAAATACTGCTTCATTAGATGCTGTTACAGACAGCCATATTTACATAAAGGGTGTAAAAAGACCCATCGTGAAGTCGTCATCTACGCATTCTGTACAGACGCATTCTCTACGCATTCTGCACATCAAGCTACCCGAAACTGTCAAATTTTCCCAAAGGAAATTTGAACCTTATGCGTTAGCGATAAACTTGAAAATGTATAAAGGGGTTTGGGTAATTTTGTATGAACCAGTGGCATGATTTTTTTTTTGAGCGGCCACTTAATTTATTGTTGCTAAGGTATAGTGGTATATATAATAATAATGACTCGTAAAAGAATTTTGCCCTAAGTAATATCGGAGCTGAAATATATGATATCCAAGTAGGTAGAATTTCAACATCATGTCGTCGAAATATAGACGTAACCCCGCATATGTATTGTGAACAAATACAGCACCTATGACACAATACATACATTCATAAACTTACGCATGTTATGGGAGGATGTATGGCATTATTATAAGATAATTAAATAAAAAAACAATAATACTACAAAATCACTATATTTTTACACAAACCTTAATTATTTAAAACGACTTGTCGAGTGTTTTTAACCGACTTCAAAAAATGAGGTTCTGTATTCGACCCGTATGTATGTATGTATGTTTGTAAGTCCGCGATTTTCTCAAAAAATAATGAAGTAATTTTGATAATTGTTTCATTAATGTGATCTACATACTTTCAGGAAGGTTTTAGTATATAATACATTAGGTAATTATTCTTATGTACGAAGTTATATGCATAAATGTACTGCATCTCCGGCATTTCTATGCGTATTTTGATGATTCTTCTAGTCGGTGTCTCCAATTCTTCAATGCACTAATATTCATTGAATTTGTGTGGGGTAGGTACAACTAAAAAGTGAAAAATAAAAACTTTTTTTACAAAAAAAAAAAACACTAAACAGTGATACTTAAATAACTTTAACTTCAGAAGTCGATGTCAAAACGAAAATGCGGAACCAACGACACCGAATTCTGAAATAAAAGTTATTTATCACTTCAAAATGTTTTAATTTTTGAAGTCGGTTGTTTTTTTATAAAAAAGGTTTTATGGTTCTTCAGACGGTTCATCTTCTATTTCATGTCCGACACATATTGTACTTGTAATATCTTCATCCATGTTCTTAATGCCAAATCACAAAATAAGAAAATAACAAAGTTCAGTAGGCAAGCCAAGTCGTTGTAGTTTAAAACAGATACCACGAGTGAGGTTTGGTGCGCAGCCGCGCGCGCCGGAGTGTGACTAGGAGACTCAGGTAAACGAATCCTGAAGGCCTAGGCAAAATAAGCTAGTAGAAAAGCCAAAAAATGTATGGGGTTGACATAAGCTATCGAAATGTGCAAATATCACGTGATCATGTTAATGTCACTATGAAGCTGTAGCGATTTTAGAAATAGAATCGGTCCGAAGCGGATGCCATTTGTCTAAGCCATGCCATGCCACTATGATTAGGGGCCAGGAGATCGGTGCTTTTGGTGGGCTCATGGTCGGCTTTTATGTTGTAGAGTTATAGAAGAAAAACCACAATGCAATGAATGAAACAGACACCATTTAAAGCAAATGACGATTTGATTTTATAGATTTTTCACCTTCAATATCTCGGCTTCGATGAACGTGAGAAAGTAACGTTCATAGAAAAAAATGAATGACTTAATGTGTTCTCTTTTACGAAACACTTTTCATTAGTGGCCGCGTATTTAAAAAATCATGCCACTTTTACTCAAACCCTTTTGACAGATTGTAGTAGCTTGATGTGCTGGCGTCTGTACATCAAATTAAGTATATTTGTGCAAAAATAATTGCAGAGAAACGGCTTATAGTTAGTCGTGGTTTACGGTAGTGTGCAAAACATTGTGATTATGGATGTATGCAACGGTACAGGTATCGTAGGAGTATTTAAACTTAAGTTATAACATTTAAAACTTCTTTTCGTAAAAAAAGGTTGAAACTTTGACCTTCAATATCTCCATAACCAGAACGTTCCCAGGTATGGTCCAGTACAAAAAAAATAATCACAATGACTGGAAGAACAAGTGACTCTCATAGTCTCGGCTTTCTACACCCGTTATAATCTCTTAATCCTTCGCAATGATAACGCAAACCCTCAACCCTACGGCACCAGGAAGCTGAGAAGCAAAAGATCTCTGTAATCTACTGACCCTCCCCCCTCCCCTCCGCAGACGGGTCCCACAGACCCTGGCGTGAAGGGTGGCGACAATATGCCGCTAGCAGATGACGCCGGCCCTTTTGCGAGTAGGGATGTGGGGAGCAAGGAGTGTTTATCGATAGGAGCGATTTTGTTTTGTTTTGAGATTGAAAGAGTTATGTAATTGCAGAACATAGACGCTGCGCTGCGACGCAAAATAAAATTAGGAATTTAAAAATATAGGAACTAGTTGGGAAAAAAATGTAAATATTAAGTAATGGAAGTTATGCCTGTTTTTACCAACACTAAGGAATACCTAAATGCAATATTATTGCACATTGGATTTTGAACTATCAGCGCTGAGCCTAGCGTTCAAAATCAAACAGTGTGTTTAGAATTAGGCATTACTTTTAAGTGCTGCCTAGTGTTAGTGAAACGGGCATTACCTACTGTTAACCTTATGATACACCTATACCCGGATTTAACTTACACGCTGTCAAATCTCATATTAACTGATTTATTGTTGGTTGATCAAACTAGGGACAGCCAAACAAATCACTTGACATGAAATGTGTCATTCACTTTGTTTCACCTGGTGATTTTTGGTAATTGTGTAGCCTCTGTGGCTCTTTTGGAGAAACAAATAAATAAATAAAATTTAAACGACCCGATGGACCCGATACAGTACGCGCGCCTAGCGTTAACAGTACTGCCACAAACGATCAAAGTTATAAAAGTATCGATAACAATTCATCGACCCCTCAGACAACACTACAAGAGACAGGGGTTCGCCGGCTAAGTATTAATTACTTTTTGACATATTCACTTTTATTACAATTTATACGGAATAGAGATGTAACGCGTGAAACTGACATAAACGAAGTAGGGGGGAAGAATTATAGTTTATTAGATGTTATGATTAAATGAAATCACTTTCTTTCTTGCTTCTTCCATTTTTATAGTGTTTTGATATGAAATTCGTCAGACACCACAATTTATCAACTAAAATAACAGTCACATTTTTATAAAACTGCTTTTGATTAGTGACGTTGGCGTCGCATCACAAATTTCAAGAAAAATTCGTTCGATCTTTGGTTATAAAAAAAAAATCTGCTGTTCCATAGAAAATTGCAATATTTACGCGGTCAAAATGTATGGAACAATTTTTTTTTAAATATAACTGTCGAAATATTTCCACGCTAGAATCATGTGCTGAATTCATGATCACAATTTATAGCGCACTGGTTAAAAATTTATCCCGTAGATAGAATAGATGCCATTCAAACATGGTATTATTGGTAAAATCTGTAACAAAATTTTAAATTGAACTCCTACAGCATCTTAGGAGAGTAATCAACAAATAAATGGGAGCGCTCAAAGCTAAAAATAAAAGTTTTCAATTCATAAAAAAAATAAAGTTATTAAATAAAGTGGACTTTGGATTGCCATCGTGGTGATGCCATTGAATTCATCATCATCATCATTTCAGCCGAACGACGTCCACTGCTAGACATAGGCCTCCACCAAGCACCTCTACTACGAGTGGTTTTGTGCTTCTAGCATCCATTGAATTGCCATCATTAAATATATGTTTATGTCCGACTTGGCGCCTTCCACCACTGAGGTCAAATAGACTACTCGCTTTAGACCTTCGACTACGGTTGTTGAGGCTGTATCTAATCATAGAAAAGGAACTTGGTAATTATGCCGAGACTTCAATAATAATATATTTAAAAAAAAAATAGAAAAGGAAGTAAAAAGATCTAGAATAACCCAGATTCTGCGACGGGCCTTTTAAAAGACCCAAAAACGCATACGTATGAGGGGCTTGTGGCTAAGTAATATCAGCCGCACGGGTCAATCGATCAGGTTAAGCTACGCTTGCCGCGGTTGGTCCGTGGATGGGTGACCATCTTTACATACCAAGACCCCTCCGTGCCTCGGAAAGCACGTTAAGCCGTTGGTCCCGGCTGTCATTCGTGGATCTTTGACAGTCGTTACGGGTAGTCAGAAGCCCGAAAGTCTGACAACCCGTTTTACCAAGGGGTATCGTATTACCCAGTAATTGGGTTGTGGAGGTCAGATAGGCAGTCGCTCCATGTAAAATACTGGTATTCAGCTGCATCCGGTTAGACTGGAAGCCGACCCCAACATAGTTGGGAAAAGGCTAGTCTGATGATGACTTAGGCATAGGACGGGCCTTTAAAACGCCACCTCTCCCTAGCTTTCCTGGAAAAATAGTTTCAGTAACATCTGGGATAAGAATGTAAGATTTCGAAAGCCGTAATTTTCTAGAATTTCTAGTGAACACCGCCACTCAAAAATCTAACGGTTCAATTAGCTTGAAGTAAATGAAATTGCCACATTGAAAGTCATAGCAATTACGATACTGAATAAGGCCGTGGAATTACGATGCATTCAAGAGTTGTCAATCCTATTGATCGTGGAAAAAATTGTTTATGGTTTATATCTATGGTATGCACAGCTGAAATATAATTGTACTATTTTTATTATTAAACGATTGTATTTATTACAACCACAATATTTGCCTAAAAGTCATATTTGCAAAGGGTTAGCAAAAATGTTTACAATCATTTAAATGATTATACAGTTTAATTTGAATAGTAAAAATTTAACAAACATGACATGTGTCAATCAAAAAGTCAAACAGAAAAAGAGATGGACAGATGTAGCTCTTTGTAGAAAGAAAAGGATAGCTCGAAACTATATTAGAATAGAATTCAAATTCAAAAGCAAACATTCGACCAGTGTAAAAGAGATAGAAGATTTTTGTCATAAGTTAGAGAAGGACAGATGGACGAAATGCCGTAAAAATAATGTTTTTGCAAACAGAACGCGGCAAAAAGTCCGAACAAAAAGGTCCCGTATCCATAAATAAATAAATGCAAATATTTGAAATTGGAACGCCGTGAATGTAAACACAGAGCAGTTTGAATATTCATTCGAAATATGAATATTTCAGATATGGCGCTGTCCGAGAATGAAAATCAGATTCATTGGGTATAGGTACCTAGCTGTTATACGGTTTGATTATCAATATGGCCGAATCAATGATAAATGAATTTATTTCTGTAAGTTAATTTAGTTATTTACTAACTAGCCTTTTTACAAACAAAACTATTCCAATTTTGCCATCCATTATGTACTAGTTTCTAATAAGTACTAACTAAATAAACTTTTAATTATTCTTATTTCTTATTTTATTTTTAGCCGTTAATGTCCCACTGCTGGGCAAAGCCTCCACTCTCTTTCCATATCTCTCTGTCCAGAGTTACCAAGGACCAATCTTTATCAAAGGAGGCCAGCTCACAAACTATTAAAATAAAAATAAAATATCCTAACCTAACTAAAACTATTAAAAAACTAAAATATTGCGTCGAAATATTCCTCTGCATCGCTGTCGACTGCAGGTAATGTACAGACACCAGCACATCAAGCTACCCCAATCTGTCAAATTTCTTTGATAGATTTTCAACTTTACTGCAAAGGAATAAGGTTCATATTCAATTGGGAAATTATGACAGATTGGGGTAGCTTGATGTGCTGGCCTCTGTACCCAAGAGACTGGCGGCTTTGTCGCGTTCCTGCAAGTAGGTTTGCACAAACACTTTTACACGACAATCATATTTTTAAAAACTAGATGAGGTCGGCGTTTCCTATCTGACTACTCTGAGAAGAAAGGCCGAAACAAACTCAGAGGTCAAGTCTCTTTTAATTAAAGTCCAGACATAATCTTGGTCAGATCATAGCCAATCTTTGGCATATTGACGAGGTCCAGCGATAGTTTACGAGGTTGAAGCATTTTTTCACCCACGTTTTAGGCAGATAGGAGTGGCATAATCAGCCTATAATATTCCCATTGCTGGGACACAGGCCTCCTCTATGAGAGAAAGTAGGCATAATCCACCCGCGTGCCCAGTGCGTGTTGGTAGACGTCACATGTCTTCGAATTTTTGGTTCTAGGACATTGTCGGTTTCCTCACGATGTTTTCCTTCACCGTTTTGAGAGCAGCATTAGGAGTGGTTTGTGCCTAAATCGAAGGTTAAGCTACGCTTGCCGCGGTCGCTTCGTGGATGGGTGACCATCCATTACATATCGACACCCCTCAGTGCCTCGAAAAAAACTTTGTTGAGACACAGGCCTCCTCTCTGTGAGAAGGAGTGGGCCGTAATCCAGCGCAGGCCCATTGCGGGTTGGTATCTTTAAAGAGAATGTATTCCTCATAAGAACTTTAATAACAGTTAACTTATAATGAGATACAAAGTGCTTACATCTAAATAATAATATCATATTTGATTCTGTGGAGTTGACATTTTATGAGCACAGATAATGAAAACTTTTATTCATACGGGCCCTAGGCATTAGGCATACGTCAGACAACGCAGAATTACTTTTGCCTCCCCATTACATATCTATTAGAACATTATCCAATATAAACCCACATGAGACTCAATTAACCGAAAACCATATTGTTTTTAACACAAAACAATATCATAATTATAATTAAATAGGTACGAAGATAAACCAGCAAGAACATCAAAAGCGTTTAAATTATAATCTATTGTTGTACCATAGACAATTAATTAATTCTAACAATGGCGCAGATTAGATGGCGGGAGAAGATATTACGATGGCGGGATTTAGTCGATTCGAAGAGGTTTTAGTTAAATTATAAGGTTGTGTGGGGTACGTTATATGATTTAATCTTTTTTGCTTTTATAGGGGTGAGTTGAAGTGGGTCGTTTGGTTCTAGGCAAAGCACCTACCAATGGGGTAATTGCGTAACACTAACAGTAGCAATGGCGTTCGTTTTGACAGTTCTACAACATTCATTAGGTACGTTATTTAAGTTATTGAGCAGGCACATTTTTCGAACATATGGAGTAATGGATTAGCAATATCCTTCAAAATGATTGTAATTGGAAGTTTTTTACCGAAGCCGAGAGTCACTTGTACTCCCCGTCATTGTAATATTTTGTAAACTATAGGTACCTGGGAACCTTCTGGTTATTTTTCACTTTATTTTGTAATCTAATCCTAAATATTATGTATAAATATGTTTTGATAATATTCTAATAATTTAATGAATTGTTAACCTTCTAATGTGAATGTAGTGCATGCCTATAAGTGATGTATTTACACAGAATTGAAGACCCGTGATTACCTGTTGTTATTACCCTTGCAAATATATCGTTGGTGTGCCTTGCTTAATAAATAAAAATAAAAAAATTACCGAGCTGTATGTCAAAATTCCAACTTTTAATGGCGTTTTTTTTACGAAAATAAGTTTTTAATGTTATAATAACACAATTTAAATACTCCCACGATCCCTGTACCGTTGCATGCATCCATAAGCACAATATTTTGCGTGCGTTACATTGCGCACTACCACAAACAGCTCACACCAAAAATAAAAGTCGTTTCCCAGCAATTATTTTTATTCAATGTTCCTTAGTTTGTTGTACAGAACAATTAGTTGACCGCTATATTGTGATGGGTCTTTTTAAACTCGGTATAAAATATCACATCGACAATTTCAGCCCCCTTTCCACGACCATATAAAACTAAACTAAACACAAAAATACTCGAACTAAACCCAACATAAATAAAGGTACGCGCCCACCGGGAGTATCGTATCCGCAATCTTGGGCGCTGCGCGCTGCTTGCGTCTGACATTAAATAATTGTTGGCCGGGCGGATATCCGCGTTCGGAACGGATAGAGGTGAACGGATATTGTGATACGATTTTATTTTTTTATTTGGAAAATAGTGGATTATTGATTGGTTTTTTGGGTGATAGGAAAAATAATTATTGGGGGTCTTGTTAGTTGTTCTAGCTGGTTTATCCCACATAATCAGCCTAATGTTCCCACTGCTGGGACACGGGCCCCCTCGGTGAGAGGGAGTGGGTCGTAATCCACCACACGGGCCCAGGGCGGGTTAGTAGATGTCACGTTTTTGATTTTTTTATTCTAGGACATGCCAGATTCCCCACGATGTTTTCCTTCACCGTTTTGAGAGCAGTGGTGATGAAATAATTTACATAAAGTAAAGCGCCTGCCAGAAGTTCGAACTCGTACGTCGCGGCCGTTACCACTGGGCCACCACTGCTCTCTCTTTATCTTTTAAATCAACGTAAATATGTCTATGGAGGCGATTCTAGAATTCATAAAACCAAAGCTTTTGTAAAAATACCTACTTCAATACCTATTCAACAAAAACTTTGGTAACATAAAAAGCTCAAACGATATCTTATAAAATATTCAGTCCCTGCCGGGTCTACTCGCTAATACTCTGTGGAGAGGGGGAAGCGTCGTTGAAATTTATTTAATGATGACCAACCGTCGAGATTTTTCGTGAGATTATGAAGACATTTCGCAAGTGTTGGCATTTCTGAGTATTTTTAGCTTAGAGGTTAGCTTACGAAACCGTTGGTCATGGCTGTCATCCGTAGATCTTTGACAGTCGTTCCGGGTAGTCTGAATGGCCAAAAGTCTGACAACCAAGGGATATCGTGTTACCCAGTAACTGAGTTGTGGAGGTCAGATAGGCAGCCGCTCCTCGTAAAATGCTGCATTCGGTTAGACTGGAAGCCGACCCCAACGTAGTTGGGAAAAGGCTAGGTAGATTGTTTTTTTGAAGTGAACACTTCTTTAGGCGCGTTGGGCATTTTTGAGATGGGAAAAAACCATTGAATTCGCGACACTGTTACCGACACTGCGCTACATTCGGATGTGTTCGGCTGTCCTCGAGATTTACTCGGTTTTAATGTATTTCCGATATGTCAGTGAGTGATGGCAAAGTATTCTGTTTGTGTTTTGTTTATATGACGATTCAAAAAATACACACGTAATTGTTCAAGTTTTCACTTCTGTCGGCACTCCCGGAGTGCCATTTCTTTTTGTTTTGCTAGGATTGCCTAGGATTTAAACCTCGCCTCTCATACACAACGTTGTGGGTTCAAATCCGAACAAGTAGCCATGAGACATTTTTAATTCTAAGTTTATCTTAGACATCACTGGCATCGATCTGATCATGGTCTTATAGGTAATGTTCTTCAGAAAGGTCAGGAGCGTAGTACTCGCAACTGTCGTGCATGTATGACCAGATGTCATGTATGAACGTAAACGAGGCAAAAGGAGTATGTAAGGATCGTAGCAGGTGACGTCCTGTAGTTTCTGCCTACCCTCATTGGAAGAAGACGTGAGCTTATGTATGTACAGACGGTCCTCATTGACCTTATGTTTCAAATTAATATTATTTCAAGTTAAACAAATATAAACTTTATTTTAATGGTATTTAAGTTGATTTCAGAGTGACTAGCACTATTGAAAAAGTTATAATTTTTTTTTGAAGTTGTAGCGTAAACTGAACTTTATTTTGTAGGATTTAAAGTTATTTTTCCCTATACTCATATTTGTTTACATTATTGGCAAATAAATCGCGAATGCAGATTATGTACGTTAGTTTTGCCGACGGGATATTGACCCGACGGCGGGTTTAGTGTATTTTGATCTGAATAGAAAAATCCGCCGCCGGTCCTTGGTCCAAGGTATAATGTCGGTATTCTATACCTATAATTGACTTAGGCAGGCAGTTGACAGGCGGTTTGCAGTTGTTACGGATCGTCAGAAGCCCGAAAGTCTGACAACCAGTCTTAGGCTGCCTGTCCACCGGAGCGAAACGAGGCTGCGATGCGGAGAAACGGAGAAATATTAACCAATAGAAAAATTGGACAGAAGAGGAGCGGAGATTTTCTGCAATCCTATTGATTAATATTTCTCCATTTCTCCGCTTCGGTGTACAGGCAGCCTTATCATGGCGTATCGTGTTACCCAGTAAGTGGATTGTGGAGGTCATCAGATAGGCAGTCGCTCCATTTAAAGTAGTGGTATTCAGCTGCATGCGGTAAGACTGGAAGCCGACCGCATCATAGTAGGGAAAAGATGGCCACCCATCCACGAACCGGCCGCGGCAAGCGTAGCTGAACCTGATCGATCGACCCGTGCGGCTGTTATTTCCTAGCTCCAAAGCCCCTCGGACGCCGACCAGGATAAGGCAGTCAGATAAGGAGGATGACGAGTATATAGCTAGCTTAGAACTTCATGAGTGGCAGTACCTAGGTGTTTGTCTGGTTCCCTCTGTGCAGTCAGCCCTGATAACATCTTACTGAATCGCTAACATAATACCTACAGGGTGTAAAAAGACCCATTGGTGCCGATTCTCTTGTACACCGAACTAAACTAACTAAACTATCACTAAAATTCCTTACTTTTTGCTATTAGAATCTTACAGCTATTCTGCATGAAAAATTCTCTAAATTTAAAAATATTTTGACACAACTAAAATCGAATTTGACAATTGCGACTCGTCGACACGTGGTACTTGTTTGCCCTACCCGTGATTTTTTTTAGAGCCGCAGGCGGGCAGGGGGCAGCCTTGGCGTGTTTTTTTAGGGATTTTTCACTTTTTGTATGGAAAATATGAAAAATTATTACCTACATGTTGAGTTTTAGGGGGGCTCATAGGTTTTATAAAGGGGGTCGAAATTTTCATTATTTTTGCGATAGGACACACCATTTTCGAGATAGAAGCAAAAGAAAAAAAAATACTGTACTGTTTTTGCATCTGAAGTCGAGGTGTTGGTGTGACTTTCTGTTCATTTTTTTCTTCAACGACAACTAATTTTATTCCACACCTTTTTAATCGCGATTAAAAATAGTCAGATTTAGTTAAACAATCTAAATTTTAGGTGAAAAACGTGTAATTCAGAATAGCAAAATTGCCATGTTCAATAGATTAAATAACTCAGTGCCATCTTAGTGCTGTCAAACTAAAATATAGTTAAGTTGTGTCACTTTAGTCAATTTCAGAATAGGAAATCGTCGTCTGACAGGAATAAACTAAATTTTAGTGATTTTTAGTCTAGTTTAGAGGCATTTGTGACAAGAGAATCGGCACCATTATATAGCATTCTGTACATAAAACTAAGTAACATTGCACAAAAATAATTGCTGCGCAATGACTTTTATTTTTGTGGGAAAAATTGCTGTTGCGGTAGTGCGCAATGTAACGCACGCAAAACATTGTGCTTAGGGGCGCATGCAACGGTACAGGGGTCGTGGGGGTATTTAAAGCTGTGTCCTAACATTAAAAACTTGTTTTCGTAAAAAAAAACTTCAGTAAAAGTTGGAATTTTGACCTTCAATATCTCCGTCCCACTTCAGCTTAGCGGCTAAGCTGAAGTGGAACTGGGCTGGCCATGTCTGCCGTATGCCCAATAAGCTGTGGGCCAAAATAACCACCACGTGGAGCCCTGACACAGGTAGAAGGCGTCGCGGCAGACCCCGTAGAAGATGGCGCGACGAGCTGGACAAAACAAACGACCAGTGGTCCACTTTAGCCCTGGATCGAAAGAACTGGAAGTCATGGGGAGAGGCCTTTGCCCAGCCGTGGGATGATGCAGGCTAACAGTAACAGTAATATCTCCGTGACCAGAAGGTTCCCAGGTATGGTCCAGTGCAAAAAAATTATTACAAGGACGAGGAGTACAAGTGACTGTTGACATCGTTACGGTCTAACTATCTTTTTACACCCGATCCAAAAACAAGTTTTGAGTTGAGCTGCACGATTTCTGACAAATGCGTGCACTGACTGGACAGGTTCACTCAATCTGTGTGGTTCTTTCCTCAAAAGACCATCTCAGACATCGATCTACATGGTCTTCATATAACCTGATCAAGATTATGTCTGGACCTTAACCGGTTGAATGCCGTAATTACCGAAACAATTAAAAAGCCATTGTGTCTCGCGTGGATCTACGTTCCGGCATACGAAGGGTTCAAAGAGACTGTGACCTCTTGAGTTTGTTTCGGCCTTTCTTCTCAGAGTAGTCAGATAGGAAACGCCGACCTCATCTAGTTTTTAAAAATATGATTGACGTGTAAAAGTGTTTGTGCAAACCTACTTACAGAAATAAAATCATTTATTATTTATCAATATGAGAAGGAGACTTATATGATGAACGATTCAATGAGAAAACTGAAATCAGACCTCAACTTTACGTACTTACTGAGTTTGGATTCCAATTTTCTTATGCTGTGAGGATTGATTGCCAAGAAGAGTTCGCTTACACTAAAAAACCGGTCAAGTGCGAGTCGGGCTCGTGCACCGAAGGTTCCGTACAAATTAGTAGGTATGTAAATATTTTATCGCCGGTTTTTTTTATGTAACTAACAAATTTACAGTTTTCGGATTTTTCCTTTACTTGTGCTACATGAACTTGCTTCTTGCCAATTTTCATGATTCTAGGTCAACGGGAAGTACCCTATACATTTTGATTCTCTTGAGAGTGTCGAAATATATGTACGTTTTTTGCGACATAAACGGTCGTATCTTTTTTTTACGTTAAAAGTTTGATTTTTTCACAGCTTCAAGGGACCGCAGACCTGAGTATATGATTTTAATTTCAACTCGATACCTCTACGCGTTCCCGAGATAAATGGTCTTGACAGACAAACAGACGGACAAACAAAGTGATCGTATAAGGGTTCCGTTTTTTCCTTTTAGGTACGGAACCCTAAAAATATACCTAAAGGAAGAAGGTAGGTAACTTAAGTCTTCCTTATACTAATTGTATCTACATTAAGTCTTTATATCATATGCATCAGCATAGATCTCCCATCAAATTATAGCTGAATGACATAACCTTTCTCCAGAGTTAGAAATTAAATCCCATTGAAACTTATGAATAGAATGAAAAACTTTTTACAACACCAAAGCAGTATGTGCCTACAAGTACTTATCATATACCTACCTACTTATTTCAGAAATTGATTTCTCTTTATTGAATTATTGAAGACCAAAGAGAAACCACAAGCCCTAATAACCAGCAAACCTTCTAAATCCTACTAAACCATTCGGATATTCGGATACACACCGCAATCTCTGTTCGCAAGTACCTCATAAAATTCAGATATCGTAAAAAAGGCCCTGGTACGAATATCCGAACGCGAGTAAAAAAATAATATAACCCACCAATAGCGGAGCTTTCACACTTTTATTCGATACAAATCGGCCAATAGAAGCGGGTTTTAAGACGTCGTTGTAGTAATGCTGCCGTCTCGTTCTAACTTAGACGAGTTCTATATTGCTGTTTCGCGGGAATGGGTGTATTGTCTCAAGGAGCCAGACATTTGGAATGTGCTGAGAATTCCTCGCGGGTTGTATTATTCAATCCTTTTATTTTCTGTTCGTGCGAAGGGTTTTGATGTTAGCTTGTTGTTTTTTTTTAATTATAAAGGGATACAATTAAAAGATTACGATGTTGTTGTAGCTTTGATGTTTATTTTGTGAAAAATGGCGCGCCGTCATTTTCCTTAAAGAAGAATGAGTAGGTAGTAGATACCTAATCGAGAGACAAATTAATATGATTACCTACCTAGTTTCACTTTTAACCGAGTTCAAGAAAGGACGAGGTTCTCAATTTGGATGTGTATATATTATATTTTTAAACCCCGACAAAAACAGTGGGGTGTTATAAATTTGACGTGTGTAGGTATCTGTTGTGTCTGTCTGTATGTATGTTCGCCCGCATAGCTCTATGCAAAATTCTTTTTTTTTATCGAAAGAGTTTTTTGAGGTTAACATGGCTTATCAAACAACACGACGCGCGACGGCTAGAGAAAGTAATTTTTAACCGACTTCAAAAAAGGACGATTTTTTCAAAGTTCCTACTTCCTGAATGAGTTATATATGTACCTACTTATAAAGTGGCGCCATAAACACGCAACTGTGCAATTTTTAACCAGTAACATTATTTAACCTAAGTACCAAAATAAAATCCCTATGCTTATTTCCAAAAATAATGCATTTTACCATAGATATCATGTCGGCAAACCCCACAAACACCCACCATATTTCTTCATCTTTTACCCGACTACAGAAAATCACACTTCACACACACTAATATTATAAAGGTGAAAGTTTGTGAGTGTGTGTGTGTTTATATGTTTGTTACTTCTTCACGCTCAAACGGCTGGACGAATTTTGATAAAATTTTGTATGGAGGTAGCCGACACCCTGGATTAACATATAGGCTACTTTTTACCCCGATATTCCCACGGGATCGACACTTATGCGGGTGAAACCGCGGGGCGCTGCTAGTATTACATAATAGGCTAGCCGCGCACACACACAATAATAAGTATTGTAAATGCAAGATTTTCAAGAATATGAATCAATAAATGATCTCGCACTTTACGCCATATTCTTTTCAATTTTTCGTGGTAAAATCTGGTTCAGTCACAACCGTCGACTAAGTGATTTCGGCGAACCGTACCATCGGCGAAGACTGATTCGCTATACCGTTATGGAGGCCTACCACAAGCTCTTAACGCGATCCAGTTTAGGACCTAAACTGAACTGTTCTTCTAATTCGTACCATGTCGTCAGTTTAACGATTCAGTTTAGGCCGTGCCATCTGCTGACAGCGATTGTCCCAAACTGAGTCGCAAGTTTTGGTTTCATTCATACTTGTTTGGTACCATGACGTCTATAGAGCAGCTCAAGCGATGCAGTTTAGGAACCTAAACTGAAATTTCTCGTTTTTTAATCGTTTTTAATTAGATCAAGGTAGGCCACCTGAGCTCCTCGACACTTTGATTCGTGTGCGCACGTTTAAATGGATAGAAAAGAAAAGTCGTTGCATTGATTATTGCATTTACTTACTTTATCTACACAAAAAAGGCAATCAAAAAAGAAACAAAGGATAGAGATTACCTATTGGAACAATATAACAAAATAAATTCATACATCTATGAACAACAATATAAAAATAACAGAAAGAGTTGAAGTAAATTGCATGCCACGAGCAGTCGCTCAGTTGAATGATATTACTGAACGAATGATATTACTGAACGAATGGTACCTATTGCTGAACGAATAGCTGACAGACGGGGATGTATTAAAATGAGAAAGATTGTTATATTATGTAGGTTTATATTTCTTTGTGGTCTATGTTTTTGGAATTATAATTTTTATGTCCTGTGTCTAGTGTGGGCTTTTGGTTATAAATAAACTTATTTAACAGAGCTTAAACTTAATCCTTTTTATTACAAAACGAGTCCTAACTTTAGACCTAGCCTGAACCTTAGAGCCAGTTACTGTATTTTGAACTTTATGCCGACAAACGTAAAGTTCTTAATGCAAAATTGACAAAGTAGACTCGGTATTAACTTAAGTTTTTGTAATAAGAACTTTAACTTTGTCAGATTACAGTTGGAAATTTAAAAATGGCACGAAAAGATAAACCTTATTTTGTAATAAGGCTGAATATTGTGTAGAATATGAAGAGTAGGTAAGTATATACCTAGTGCTCTTTTTTAAATATTGGGCCCAACTTAGGCTTAAGTTTGCAACATTGGTACCTACTAATATTGCTTCTTTAATCGTGTATGTGTTATTTATTTGTGGTGTATTGTATATTTAAACGCTCCAAATAACAAAGGCAGAAAACTTTAAGTTTTCAAATGATTCATTAGAATAAACTTGGTGAATCATCATCTGCCTAGCCTTTCCCCAACTATGCTGGGGTCAGATTCCAGTATAACCTTATGCAGCTGAATACAAGTATTTTGAACTTAGGTAATATGTAGAATAATAATTCAATTATTGGGGAAATTAATTACCAAAAGACACAATTTGGCACTGAAGATAACTAATAAAGTACTTGCAGAAGACCAAGACCAGAGAAAAAATTAATAATTTTTCCAAATTTCTACCAATAGATTGGCCACCATTGCACAATAAACAAAAGTTTCACCCCTTTTCACCCCCACGAAAAAATCTGTATCAAAAAATCAAGATTGAATAAACAAAAGAGAGCTCAATTTTTAATACTTAGTCGAATCAACCCGACTCAACCGCAAGCGAGGGGGCGAAATCGTTTAAATGAATACCCGAGGGGATGTGTTCGGATAATTGCTGGCGTTTATCGAATTAGGGGGGTGAAGGTGAGCTGTCTTACTTAGTTACGTATTTTGGGGGATGTCTTGATGTTTAGGGAAACCATTTGATAGGTTTGTCTAGTTTTACATACATAAACTCACGGCATCTTCCAATGGGGATAGGCAGAAACTGTAGACCACTGCTACTATACATACCTACTTATATATCTCCGAAGGAATTGCGTAACACATTATCAATCGGAATCGGTTTCATTTTGACAGTTCACCAACATTCATTGCGTTATTTACGTGTTGAGCACACAATTTTTTCGAACTTATGAAGCAATGGATTAGCAATTTGCTTCAAAATTATTCAGATTCCGATAGATAGTGTGTTACGCAATTAGGGTGTTGGTCATACAGTATAAGCACGTCGGTTGCGAGCACTACGCACCTGAACTTTCTGAGGAACATCACCAGTTAAACCACGATCAGAGGAGGCAATTCCAAATTTTAAGAAAGTTCACAGTCTGATCTCAGTCTCAATCTGTCAAAAATACCTCTAATTTTCCTACATTTTTGACAAGTTTTTGATTTTGATTGTCGCTGAGATGCAATTACGACTAGATTTTGAACGTTTTTAATTACGGGATTGGCCTTCTGAATTCTGATCGATGTCAGTTATGTCTAAGATTTCTTAGAATTGAAAACGTCTCATGGCTCTTGCCCGTATTTAAACTCATGACGTTGTGCATGAGAGGCGAGGCTCAACCCTAGGCCATATTTTTTTTCAAATGATCTTAGTAATAAAATCATTCAGCCTAGCCTTTTTCCAACTATGTTGGGGACGCTTCCAGTCTAACCGGATTCAACTGGATACCAGTATTTTACATGGAGCGACCGCCTATCTGACCTCCACAATCCACTGGGTAACACGATACCCCTTGGTAAGACTGGTTGTCAGACTTTCGGGCTTCTGACTACCCGTAACGACTGTCAAATATCTACGAATGACTGCTGGAACCAACTGTTTACCGTGCTTTCCGAGGCACAGAGGGGTCTTGATATGTTATGAAAGGACACTCATCCACGAACCAACCTCGGCAAGAGTAGTTTAATCTTCAATCGACCATTGCGATTGGAATTATTAAGCTACGACCCTTTCTCGACCAGTGCCGTTGTTATTATTTTAGCAATCAAATAAAAATTACAGTTTCGACCAACATTTTTAAACAACCCACCGAAAAGGCAAAACCCCGACTCCATACAGCCTAACCAAAAAGTCTCAATACTAAAACTCGAATACAGCTCTGTAATTGTTTTAAACGGTTCCTACAGGGGGCGGGGTTGGACGGCTGCGTATGACAGCCCCCTCTTTGTACCCTTAGGGGTAACAATTTTTTGTAACACCCCGTGCTGAGCTCCCCTCTAGGGGGACGGCGGGAATATTGTATCTTTACGTTCAAACTCCTTGGTCGGTATGTTTTGATTTTTGAATTATAGGATTATAATGGGGTTTGGAGGAATGGTTTCAAATATTTATGGTTATAAAGGATTGTAATCATTCTGCGTTAGTATTGTGTTTGAAAGTTTATATATGTTAATGGCGGCAAGAAGTGTAAGAAAACTTGAGATTTTTATATGAATGATTTATTAGCCATTAGCTCTGCTAAAATGGCAGCATAATTACGCAAATCGTTCGGAAATTTTACCTATACCTAGGTACTTATGGCGTATTTCCTTTTAAATTTTCTCATACAGAGTTAATTGGCTAATTCCATGGGAGCGACAAGTCCATAAGATTATTAGAAAACACTTTTTACTTGACTCCAAAGAACCTTTCTTTGGAGTTGATTAAAAAGAGTGAAGGTAATTCCCAAGTTCCGAAAAAGCGACTAATTACAAATTTAATGTCAAATATACAGGGTCAAAATAAATTAGCCAGCGAAACTCAGCAGACGAGATGGGAATCGATATCTAAACATTTTAAAAGAAAAATAAATTATTGATGATAATTTATTTTGAGGTTAATGACCGCCGGTAGTGTTGTTACATGAAGTACTAGCAGCGCCCGCGGTTTTATCCGCATAAGTGTATATCCCGTGGGAATATCGGGGTAGAAACTACGTGATGGGCAGATATCGATATCTAAACACAAAAAAGTTGTTTTTCTCAACACATGTCATTCATTCATTCATTAATTTTTTTTTCTCTTAATTTATATAGTGTACATAATAAAGAGTATTCTATTCTATTCATACTATCCATACTTCAATATTATAAATACGAAAGTGTGTCTGTCTGTTACCTCTTCACGCTTAAACCACTGAACCGACTTAGATGAAATTTGGTATAGAGATAGTTTGAGTCACGGGAAACGACATAGGATAGTTTCTATCCCGATATTCCCACGCGATCGAAACTTATGCGGGTGAAACCGCGGGGCGCAGCTAGTACGTGTATTTTTTGTTGTAGGTATCATGTTTAAATATCGATATGATACTCGTCACGTCTGCGGAGTCTCGCTAGCTACATAATTTAATTTGACCCCGTATATTTAAACAGTTATACAACGCGCCTTCACGAGTCTCACTCCTTATCCTGTAAGAAAAAAATCTTCACCAACTAACCTGACTATCTTTGAGTCCCAGCTTCTCCGCCAGCTTCTTCCTATCAGGCTTGGAGATATACTTCTGCACCTGGAACCTCTTCTCTAGACCCTTGCGTTGGAGGTCTGAGAAGACGGCGCGACGCATCATGCCACGACGGGGTTTTCCTGTGAAAAATAGGCCTTTTGAAGAAATATTTACTGCCTTTTTTATTTTTTTATTGCTGAATGGGCCCGCTGATCACGCTTGATGGAAAGCGATGGATGAGGTCTATGATAGAACTAGCGTGCCCAGAAGATGCCTAAGGCACTGGAACTACCACGCATCGACGAAATAGCAGGCTGCTTGACGCCGGACTCCGGCCGGCGGGAGGGTGGTCGCAAACCACGCGGGCGATAGCCCTACCACCGCAAGGGAAGAATTGGCCAGTCAAATAAGGTGTTGGGTGTGACTGTCCAGGATGCGCCGAGCGCTCGGTTCAGTTGAGTACCTAACTGGCGGAACAAACTGCGCTACACGAATGATGACTAAGTATTTATACATGTCTAATGCCCGGTTTCTGAGGAATTCTTAAACGGAGTTTAAACTTTCAATACGAATTCCTTCCTTATGCTCGGTTTTTGAGGTTCTCAGATAAACCCTCGGTAATAATTCACTCGACTTTTAAGCTAAATTCTTCCTTAATGACGTGTTCAGAAACACGATATCGAACCAATAATCACTATCGAAAGGATAAACTCCGTTTAAAAACCTCAGAAACCGGGCATAAGGCATGTCGAATTGTCGACTCTAATAGTAATTCTATGGACAATGTCAATTTAAAAAAAAAATCTTGTCAGTAACTTACTGACATTATAATTATTTATCATTGTCTAACGCATTTCGTTAAATATTGACATTACCAGACATTACCTATTACATTTTATTAAATTACTTTAAAAAATATATATAAGTATATATTTATATAAATTGATATTGATACTACTGAATTATTATAAATTAAGGTACCTAATTGGCAAAAGCCTCCCAGAAATGTATATTTGTTCGCCAAATAACAAAGCACAGAGAAACTATAATAATTATAACAATTGTAACATCTTGGAACCAAAGAGATTTAAGATAATTTAATGTCTTTGGTTGGAACCTATGTTTACAAATAAAGACTATCGATTGATTGATTGATGATGACGATTTTCGACAGTTGATTACAGTGGTTGTGTTGGTTGATGTATAATAGGTTACTAACCTCTGGAACTGTGTGCCCATGGAAAACCTCCTGGTAGCGGAAACACTTGTGTATGCGCTTGCGCTGGTCGAACTGTAACAAGAGAACGCTATTAGATACAATGCTATAGCGAGGTCACACCCACACATGCTTATTCGGTAGGATTTTGACCTGGACAACAAGGGAAGACATCTCTAACACAGTACACTCATGTACTCAGGCTATTCTTTTTAAATAACTTAACCTTGCCTTGCTCATTCAAATATTGTTTTCCTGTTTTTTCTATTAGGTACAAACCGTTTTGACCTAAAAACCATTCTTTACCAATCTACCTACATTTTTTCATGCCGCCAAAAACCAATAACATTTTTTCAACAAACATCGAAAATAGCAAAGGTACAAACGCATTCAGCCTAATACGCGCAAAAAGGGCGTGTATACACTATAATACTTTTTGCACAATCGATCTTGTTTGTTGAAAGGTTCACAATAGATTATAGAAAATAATATTAGCTGCTCCCGATTTTGCTCCCATTATAATAGATATTACTTGAGGGATTGAGCTTATTACCTTTTGTATTGATATTTAATGAGTGAATGAAAGAAAGAAAATGACATCAGGCTTATTCTGTAAGACAGTTGTTTTTGGAATGTCATTCCACTTTAGCTGGTGTTTACATCATCGCGATCGCGACACCAGTGGGGTAATAGAGTAATTGCGTAACAAACATAAAATGACAATTGATAGCAATGTCTTTCATTTTGACAGTTCAACAACTTGCATTACGTTAATACGTTGTTGATCAGACACATTTTTCGAACATTTGAAGGAATGGATTATCAGTAGGTATCCTTCAAAATGATTTAGATTGTGATCGAAAGCGTGTTACGCAATTAGGGTGCTGTAGGTAAAATATTAAACTAATCTAAGAGCCAGTTACTAACTTGAATAACATTTTTGCTGGACTATACGAAAAAAATCCCAACAAAATAGCTTGAATATTAACAGCTACTAAAGAATTAAACTAACAAAGAAATAAAAACAGAATTTAATTAAATACCAAAGAACTATCACGATCCACATCAAACATATTCAATATTAATTTTTCAACCATTACTTTGAGCCACCCTCTAAAAAACGTTGTTTATCTAATAGATTACTACAACAATAGGTTTGTTTTTATCTCTGTCCGTCAAATTGGGCGTGTCAGGCTTATTATCCAACAAAATGTTACCATTACAAAAATCTGTTGACATAAGCAACAATAGTTTGCTACATTGGGAGGTCTGCACAAAAAGTTTGAATTCATTGTCTATGACCGATAAAAAGAGATTTAAAAAGTGAGTGTTTTATTGTCTGTGGTTTTGAAAAAAATGGCGTCGTTTGTTTGCAATAAAATAAAAAAGGGATTCTCACATACTGTGTTTGTTGTAGATTTAAGTATTTGTAACTACTTGATACAATTTCGGATTTTTTAGCGATGATTTGGCTTACGATGTTCAATTTAGAACATTGCCATTGTGCTCTTCGGGCATAAAAGGCGACATCATCTTTTCTCACAAGTTGTGGGTGTTTTTTAGATTACCGGGTCTACCTTTCGCAAAATTGTGAAGTTTTAGCGTTCAAAATAAATACACATATTCTCGATTTTTTTTTTTACACTTCTATAAAAAATCAACGTTTCAATCAATGCTTAGGTACCTATGTAGAAATAGTATCAATCACCTATAGGTAATCACCATGTTTGCTAGGCGAAATGGTATCCAGACTAAGACGAGCAGCTTTACGAAGTGACCACACTTATCGACGTGGAATGGGTCAGAAAGACTCCATGCAATCTAGAGCCAACGAGGTCAATCGTTGAATCCGACTCGGCTGAGCAGCGTTCGGGAAGCTATACGCAATATCTTCTCGTCTCACATACCGCAGTGTCTCAAGACGAAAGTCTTTGACCAGTGCGTGTTGCCAGTGATGACCTATCCCACTGAAACGTGGTCGCTCACAATGGACTCCATTGGAAGGCTGAAAGTCACCCAAAAGGCAATTGTGAAGCCTATTTGGGCTAAAATGAATGAATGAATGAATCAAGCCGAGCCAATTGCGGGTCTACAAGTGTGGTCACTCCCTTATTACTGTCACTAAGGGACCTCGCGCACTAGACGATCACGACTCCGGCCAGTGGCCGCAGCGACCAAGCTAACTATAGAAACCATATACACGTCGCGCACTTGGCCGCAACATGGTTTCTAGTTAATTTGGTCGTTGCAGCCACTGGTCGTGGTCGTGGCCGCCTAGTGCGCGAGGTCCCTAAAAAAAAAAACAGAAGTGAAACAAAACACAAACAGAATACTTTGTCATCACTCACTGACATATCGGATATACATTAAAACCGAGTACATCCCGAGGACAGCCGAACACTTCCGAAGCGGTGTCGGTTACGGTAACAGTGGCGCGAATTCAATGGTTTTTTCTCTATCTCAAAAAATTCCCAACGCGCCTAAAGAAGTATTCACTTCAAAATTTTCAGACTTACTTACCTAAGTATGGATGATGACAATGTGCTAGAAGATGTTGTAGATGCTGATGCTGGACTGGTATTGGTCTGCTGGCAATAGGCTTGGCGATAGGCCAAGGACTGCCCATTATCGGTTGCCGGTATTCTGAAAAAGAAGAGGTTTTATTGTTAGTCCGCCATCTTTAGAACAATGAAACGTTAAGAAGGGTTTGAGGTTGTGAGGGGCTCGTAGCTAAATAATAACAGCCGCACGGGTCGGTCTTCAAGGTTAAGCAACGTTTGCCGAGGTTGGTCCGTGGATGGGTGACCATTAACATAGGTACCGAGAACCCGCCGGGCGTCGGAAAGCACGTTATGCCGTTGGTCCCGGCTGTCATTCGTAGATCTTTGACAGTCGTTACGGGTGGTCAGAAGCCCAAAAGACTGACAACCAACTGTTTTTTTGTATAAATTGTGTTCTTTTCTTTCTAACCAGTGTTACCCAGTTACTGGGTTGTGGAGGTCAGATAGGCAGTCGTATTGAAGTACCTAAGTATATAGGCAGTAAGCTAATATTCATCAAAAAGTAATTATTTTGTCACAATTTATTTATTTATTACTAGCTTATACCCGCGACTTCGTCCGCGTGAAATTTCACCCTCCCCCTTTTCACCCCCTTAAAGGTTAAATTTCCAAAAACCCCTTCTTAGTGCTCCCCTACATTATAATAGGAAGCCGTGTGCAAAATTTCACATTCCTAGCCCCAGTAGTTTCGGCTGTACGTTGATATGTCAGTCAGTCAGTTCTCCTTTTATATATATAGATTTATTACTTTTCGCACAAAAAGGTACAAATGCGGAGATGTGTGATTTTCCCTCTCAATATTTCGTTTTAACAAATCGGCTTATAAATAACGGAGTTCTGAGGTAACAAACATAAAAAACAACCGAATTGAGAACCTCCTCCTTTTTTTGAAGTCGGTTAATAATATTCAGTGGTGCTGGTAAAGGGCTACTTCTTTTCGTAACTTTAAAAGCCTTCCATGTAACATCAGACTACAAAATAACGCATAATATTATAGCCTCGCCAAAATAGAACCAAAATGACAGGCATATTCATAACGACTTGACGTCCATAATACACTCAATTGAATTTCACGTACCTAGGTCAATAATACAGTACTCTATCTTGTCTCAATATTACAGTGGACTGGCTAGCCGGCCGGTTCTCGAGAATTTCCATACATGAGGAAATGTTGCCAATCAATTCTATGGTACGCTAAAATGGGAAATATTTAACTGCGAGGTAATAAACGTATTATATCAGATGAATTATAATAAAACACACCGATTTCTCTCTCTCAATCGTCAGTAATTTGACTTTCGAAAGAAGAAGACAAAGCGTTGTTAGTAAGGAGGTAACAGTAGGAATGGCTTTCATTTTGACAGTTCAACAACATTCATTGCGTTCTCTACGTTGTTGAGCAGACAATTTTTCGAACATATGAAGCAATGGATTAGCAATATCCTTCAAAATTATTTAGATTATGATTAATAGTGTGTTACCCAATTAAGGTGCTGATCCTCTAAAACCTTATTGAACTTCTAACGTAAGACGCTTTTAAAATTAATGAACCTCTAAAAACTTTTTGCGCTACTAATGATGCAAACTGTTTTAAATAATTGAGCATCTACCTAGCCTTTTCCCAACTATGTTGGGGTCGGCTTCCAGTCTAACCGGATACGATGCAGATGCATTATACATAGAGTAACTGCCTATCTGACTTCCACAACCCAGTTACTGGGTAATATAAGGAGGTTAGTTCTAACAATGAAACAAAAGAAAATCAGCTCCCATTCCAGAATTGAATAATAAATAAATGAATCTATCAAAGACACGCGGATCGATATAAAATAATCAAAGTTGAACAGCTCAGTAATAGGATAACGACGTGATTACTATACAATGCTTGCTAGGTAGGGTGCGTGTAGTGCAAGTTGGGAACTGGTAGCGTAATGTATGATGATGAAATATAGGGTTGTACGAATAAAGAAAGAAAGATAGAAAATACATTTTTGGAACGAAGTTCTTTAACGGAGCTTGCGGTAGGAGTAAACTGGTAAAAATCGTCACGTACCGAAAAAGTGTTACGCCTCTATGCGACTTTTTATTATACAGGGTTATTGGAAAAACAGCAAAAACCTCTTAAGAGGTCATTGTACTCATTATTATGAACAACTTTTACTATAGGACCAAACCTAAATCGTGAAAAAAAAATCAGCTGTTGCCTACATTTTGACGAGTTATACGCACATAAATGTGGGACTGCGTGTGTGTGTGGGCTATCCGGAAAAGAACCGGAGTTACCGACATAGCTTGCAGAGTAAGCAAAATGAAGTGGCAGTGGGCTGGCCGTGTTTGTCGAAGGACCGATGGCCTGTCCTGAGTCCGAGTCCTAGAGTGGAGACCACGTATCGGCAAGCGTAGTGTGGGACGCCCCCCAGCTAGATGGACGGACGACCTAAAGAAGGTGGCAGGGGCAGACTGGATGCGGAAGGCGGAGGACAGGGTGCTATGGCGCAGTCTGGGAGAGGCCTATGTCCAGCAGTGGACTGCGATAGGCCGAGTTGATTGATTGATTGAATTGTGGGGAACAGCTGATTTTTTTTTCGCGATTTCAGGTCAATAAATAAAATCAAGAGTAAATATATAAAATAAATGAATAAATCCTTACATCCTAAATATTCTTACGTCTTCATCAATCAATGAATGTACAAACAATTTACTCTCCGCCCCCACCCACTACTTGTACCATACGCACCCTGATTTCTTACTGCCCCGTACTGTCAAAGACACGCTGCTATTATATATTGTGGAGCCTTTGTGACGTCATTAATCATCGCCATCCCTTGCTTTAGATTTAAACTATTATGTGCTGTTATATGGTTGTTCGGCGGAGTACATTAATATGGATGAATTTGGTAGTACTTAAGTTTTGTTTTATTTAATGTAAACTTATTAATATAGCAGTGGTGGCCCATGTGGTAACGGCCGCGACTTACGAGTTGTAGGACGTAAGTTCGAAGTTCGAGCCCAGACAGGCGCTTTACTTTGTGTAAATTATTTCATCACCACTGCTCTCAAAACGGTGAAGGAAAACATCGTGAGGAAACCGACAAGTTTTAGAACCAAAAATTCGATGACATGTGACATCTACCAACCAGTACTGGGCCCGCGTGGTGAATTACGGCCCACTCCCTCTCATAGAGAGGAGACCTGTGTCCCAGCAGTGGGAATTTTATAGGCTGATTATGTGTTATGTAATGAATCACAACAACTAACAAAAGATTGGCAACTACTTAGTTAATTGTTCAACGATTTGACCAGGCAAACAGCACCCCGGCCAATTTAGTCGCCAAAATGCATTTAAAATGATCCCCTACATACATAGGCTTATTAAAAGTAGGCGTAACCAACATAAATTAACTATAACAAACGATCCGTTAAAAATAACACCCAATAACAAATACAAAACGTTATTTTAACGCAACCAAAACGGGCTTAAAAAGATATTAAATACCTATTGTTAACAGATCAAAACTATCTTTTTTTATTCTATTATGTCTATGGATTATGTTCTGTTTGCTTTGCATTATGGTTTTATTGTCGATGGTCTTTTTTTTGTTTTCTCAAGTGTTGCCAGTATTTTTGCGATCCGCTTTTTTTTGTTAAAGGAGTTTTTAATAAGTTTGCAAAGTAATGTGGGTCTTGTGGAGTTTATAATCCCCATTGTGAGTGTTTGATTTCTTTTGTATTTTTGGTTGAAGAGGGGTATTGGTCTTCTTATAATATTGCAAGCTCGATTTACTTCGATGCTCCACTAATTACCTTGGTTACTGATCTGAGGCAAATATCTTCTTCTTTATTGATCTGAACTGTTCAAGAGAGTGCATTTATATGTAAATAAAACAGCTGCCGATTCTTATAACGCATATAAGACTTGCCATCTACCAATTTATAGTTATGGAATTATAACGAACTCCATCGGATTTTAGAATAGAATATTCTTTATTATGTAGGTATAGACGCCTGCACATAAAGCATCCCGAAACTGTAAAATTTTCCCAGTCAACCTTGAACCTAATACTTTAGCGATAAAGTTGAAAATCTATTACAGAAATTTGACAGATTGTAGTAGCTTGGTGTGCTAGCGTCTGTACACCATAAATACCACCACTCACTACTTATCTTTTTTTAGTTTTCCATGGCAAAAATGGTTTTTAAAGAGTTTCTAGTCGAATTTGAATTTTTCATTAGATAGCCCAATTCTTGAAGAAGGCTGGAAACACAATATGACCCTTAAGAGCCGAGCAAAAAGAAAAAAGTCAGAAAGATCGGTAAGCAAAAAAAAACGAAGTAATAGCGATAGGGAGGGAGTCTTATAAAACGTGGCTGTTATTTTAGTAAGTATAGGCATTATGTACGAACGAAGTCGCGAACAGAAGCTAGTTATGTATAAAACATTAATATGTAACTTAGAAACTTATGGTCAAAGAAACCAGCGAGGTAATTGCATAACACACTATCAGTAGATGGGTTTCATTTTGACAGTTCAACAACATTCATTGCGTTATTGACGTTTTTGAGCAGACACATTTTTCGAACATATGAAGCAATGGATTAGCGATATCTTTCAAAATGATTCAGATTGAGATTGATAGTGTGTTTCGCAATTAGGGTGCTGGGCCATCCAAAAGCGCGCCGGGTTGATGATAATAATATCGTCAAAGCCGCGGGAAACACCTCGATGGTTTGACCTATCACCCAGTGGCGTGCATTGGTTTTCAGAATAGGTAGGCACTAGGCCGGGTCTAGTCTAGGCAAATGCAGTCACTAAACAGAAAAAAGTGAGGTCAAAAGTGTGGTTATTTGAGTAGGCATGCCTAATTAAAGGTGATAAATTGCGAAGGTCGAACGTCATGGTGTTACGCGTGAGACGTACGTATTTTTAATTTTGTCGTATTAACTTGAACGAGTAAAGACCAATGACAATGTGCGAATAGTACCTACGGGATCCGAGTAGGCCGTCCGGCGACTGCCTACTGCGGCGCGTGTTTGTATGAAGATTTTGTTAGGTATGATCATTGACTTATATATTACTAAAATCATTGGGTATGATAATTTAGTGAGTTTCTTAATTGTGGGGCACACATACTAAAATGTAATTGACAGGCTTAGGTATGTTGATATATCGAGGTAGGTACTGCTTATATGCCTATATGCAATGCACGCCACTGCTATCACCACATCAGTAATTGCACCCGCGCGAAGCGAGGACGGATCGCTAATACGTAGGTACTTGTTAACCATCTTCAACAACATTCAAATTACTACTCCACTAAATCTCCGACAATACCAAATTATCCAAATGCAAAAACCCAAAGTCCCAAATAACCTATCAGAAACATTCAGGAAATCAACCCCTATATTATTATAATAAAATAATTAAAATCACACCGGGGGCGAAACGTTTTAAATCGTTAACCGTTCGGGGTGTTTCGGGGTAAACTTTTCCGGGGTAACGCCTTCACCCCTGTCTGGGGGGTGAATTTTCTTCACCTTAATCGGCTGAGCATATTTTCTGGATACGTGGGTTCTTGAGGGTTGAAACTGTAGGATAAGTGGGATTTTAAGATTTGAAGGATATGTTTTAGTAAGTCATTCATTGAAAATTTTGTATTTTTTTTAAGAATTCCATGATCCCATTATCATTTTTAGTCGCTGTAGTTTTTGAAAGAGAAAAAATTTGAACTAATTCCATAACGGTTCTTTAAAAAAAAAACTGGTCAACTCTGTTAATCCATTTATTAGAATGGATTGACGGAGTTGTTAGGGCTTTTAAATTGCCGCTAGACTTCATCCCAGTCCACTAAGACTTTATTAAACATCAAAACATTGAATCTGTCACCCAGAGACATGGCTAAATAAATTACAGCTTTAAATGCACAACTGAACAACATGCGCGGACGATCGATATAAAGTTAATAAAATATTGTACTTTGGTAATGACATTTTTCATAATTATATCATTCCTCACACAATCCATCCATCTTTTGTCTTGGTTGTGTAGATTCTCAACAAATAATGGTAGGAATAATAAAGAACCAACAAAATGAAATTAAAAGAGGGGTCCGTGGCTAAATAATAACAGCCGCACAGGTCGATCGATCAGGTTAAGCTACGCTTGCCGCGGTTAGTCTATGGATGGGTGAACATCTTTACATACTGAGACCCCTCCGTGCCTTGGAAAGCGCGTTAAGCCGTTGGTCCCGGCTGTCATTCGTGGATCTTTGACAGTCGTTACGGGTAGTCAGAAGCCCGAAACTCTGACAACCAGTCTTACCAAGGGGTATCGTATTACCCAGTAACTGGGTTGTGGAGGTCAGATAGGCAGTCGCTCCATGTAAAATACTGGTATTCAGCTGCATCCGGTTAGACTGGAAGCCGACCCCAACATAGTTGGGAAAAGGCTAGTCTGATGATGATGAAAATGAAATTGAAACAAGAAACTGAAGCACTAATTAACCTATTGTACAACAAATATTAAAGATACGATGAAAAATAAACCCGTAATCAAAATCAAAAAAGGTTATTAACGTTACAGTAACGTTATTCAATTAACCGCTACTCGAAAAAACGATTGAGTCGTACCTGAATAACGGCTATTTGGCGCCAATTTTTTCGCGGGAAAGTGAGAAAATAATTGATTTCGGCGAGGGGACGAATTTTATTGGACCCTCCCGAATCCCGCCGGGCTTAGGATTGTCGCATTTAATTTATTTCTGATTATGTCCCCAGTTTATTGTTTGGAAGTAAAAATTGTTATTGTGGGCTACTTTTTTGGGAAATATTGAAAAGAAGAAGGTTTATTATAGGCAATTATTGTAGGTTTTTTTTGGCATGTCGTTGCTAGGATTTAACTAAACGGCTAATTTAACCAGTTTCCTGCGACATATATATATTTTTGTCACAAAAAAATCTCGTCAGAACTGTTCACTACACGGATATTCTATGGTTCACTAGGTACGTAATGAACCTGCCAGCTCTCTGGATGTTATGACACCTATAAATGTTAACATAAAACAATGCACCAGGCCGGCTCGTTACTATTATTAACGTCACAATCTATGCTGCGGTTGCCTGTGTGTTCCAGACATATTATGTTACGTTTCAGAATTATGCTACTGAATACTGTAAGCCTATTGGGACATAAACTATATAAGAGGTCGGACGACACATCAAAATTTCCCGTTTTTACAATTATAGTGTACTAGCAGCGCCCCGTGGTTTCACTCGCATTAGTTTCGATCCTGTGGAAATATCGGGATAAAAGTATCCTATGTGTTAATCCTGCCATGCTATTCTGTAAAAATATCACCGTGATAACTTAGGTGAAGTGAGCTTAAAGTGAGCTGTCATTTCACCTGATGCTAGGGATTGACACTATTGACAGCTCACTTTAAGCTCACTTCACCTAAGTTATCACGGTGATATTTTTACAGAATAGCACCGCAGGTTATAAACTATCCGTGTGCCAAATTTCATTCAAATCCGTTCAGTAGTTTTTGCGTGAAAGAGTAACAAACATCCATCCATCCTCACAAACTTTCGCGTTAATAATATTAGTAGGAAGTTGGAGTTTCTATATTTATGTCTGTAATTTATATGGTGTACATAATAAAGAGTATTCTATTCTATTCTATTCTTGGACTAGTAGGATTTATATTGAAAAATTCTTTGAGTGTTAAAAAATTCACAAAGATGAAGTAATGGGACTATGGAGTTAACGCTGTGTGAGCATGCGTATTCCATCGCCGCCTGTTCGATGTCCACCGCGCACAAGGATGGATGGAAAGCAGCACATGAAGTCATTTTTTGCTCCGTTGGTGTAATTGCTGTATGGCATTCCAGTAGGAGGATAAATAAAGAAATAAGAGTCACCATGATTTTTATTAACAACTGGCTGACCCGACAAACGTTTTCCTGTCCAAATTACAATAATCCATTCAACAATTCAAAAAAAGATGTTCAGTTTGGTTTTTCGGGAATGATTCGATTTTTTCTTTCCATAAAAACCTAACGTGGACTATGTATTACAAACATTTCAAAACAAAAAAATAGCCAAATCGTTCCAGCCGTTCTCAAGTGATCGCTTACCAAAGATTAGCATTTCATTTTTATTTATATATAGAATTTGGATGACAGGTATCCGGTTTTAATGAGAGACTAATTTTCTCATAGATATAGAATTCCGTAGATTGGGCATGAGAGTGAATGAGAGCTCCCGCTTTAACGGAACTTTGCTGTGTTAGAAAGAGAGAGAAAGTGACGCTGTTAACAGGGCCAAACACGTATTTGCTACCGGCCCATACCGGCCCCGGTGACTGTTTACGTGAGCGTTTCGGCAATTATTTAAGCGAACTAGAGTGATAACCTGTGATTAAATAACCATAATACGATGGTTTCTTGTGCAGTACCAGGATGTGAATCTTCCAAAAAGAAAAACCCCCAGGATTACTCGTTTCACCAGTAAGTTTACAATGTGTTTTAATCGTTATTTCTGCATTAACAATGCACTAATAAGCCGGCTATAAGCAAAATATGATGAGAACATTATTATACTTACGATTTAGATGAATTAGCATGCCTAAAACCACCGTATTTAAGAAATAACAAATAGAGAAATACGAAGGAGTTATAACCTCATTTTTTAGTGATGCGATAGCCTAATTTTTGTTGATATCGACAGCTAAGATAGGTAGCTTCATACAAATGCATAATCTTAGAAAAATAGATTATATTTAAGTACTTATTGTAACAAACAAAATATACTTAGATCAATGGTTTTTGGTCTCGTTTGATTGTTGACATTACCAATCTACGGAATTCTATATCTATGAATTTTCTACTCAATTCTCTACTCTATACGCTGTATAGTGTAGACAATTCTTCTTTTATAGACAAGGAATATTCTTGTATACGTTGATTTTCACGCAAGTACGCCGTGCGTTCGCAATTTCTAAATATGAATCTTACTTTTCTTTGTAAGGCATGAAACATCCAATGTTTTGTTAATAAGAACAGAATTGGGCCTGTTATAGTTCCCTAAGAGACTCTAAAAATATTTTTATGTAGATGACAATAACAGCTTAATCTTTGGATACCGTACAGTTAAAAGTGTAGACGCGGAATGAATATGAAGAAAACCCACTCCTAAAAATTATATTTTCAAACTTTTGTCAGCAAAATGTCACTGTTAAGCAAGTCAAATGCTTTTTAAAAGTTCAAGAAGGTTCTCTATAGTATGAGTATATGCTAAAATCTGTGTCACCTTTTGAATGACACTCTCGCATGGTACCAAAGCAAGCAACATACCCTTATTATGGGGTTTCAAAGTGACAATCCCTTCTAACTACCCCAATGGTAGAAACCCTAAAATTTACATACACATACTTAAATAAAATTCATCCTAACCCGCCGACCGCAATCGACAATTTCCGTGGAAACCCGAACGCGTTATCGCGTTGCCATTGGCTCGTTTAAATTCAGAACGTGTCTGCGGTCGTGTGCAACGGGCGCGGAGTGTTTCAAAATTGGAACGCAAACATTTAACAGGTGTAGAACATTTAGTGAGTGCGTTAGCGGTTATTTGTACTTATAGTTTTGTGCGTGTGTGTGTGTGCGTTATATTGTTACTGGTAATGTAAACTACAAACATTGTGTGGAAACATGTGTTCAGGTAGGGTCTCATTTGATTTGGAAATGTTAGTAAAATGTCTGTTGGAAAAGGTTTGCTGGTTGCAAACTCAATTCAAACCCAAACGAATATTCGCTACTGGATTTAAAGTCAACTACATTTTTGGGAGAATTAGGAAATTGTAGGCAATTGAGCTATGTTTAGCATCATAAAAACAGTGGATCTGATAAAGGTTAAATCGAAATAGCTGAAAGTCATGTGGTAGACCTTTGCCCTGCTGTGGGAAGATGAAGTAGGCAGACAGTAACTGTATCCATAATCAGCCTATAATGTTCCCACTGCTGGGACACAGGCCTCTTCTCTTCGAGAGGGAGTGGGCTGTAATCTCCTCGCGGGCGGGTTGGTAGATGTCACATGTCTTTGATTTATTGGTTCTAGGACATGTAACCTAGTATAAAAACAGTATCATTAAAAAAAGCAAGAACGTCTGAAAAATTGTCTTTCTTGTACAATATCCTACCATGCAAAATATCCTGCCGTAAATATTATCAAAATAAGTATAAAGGAAAACCTCACTCCGCTCCAACTCTAACACAAAATCCTAAAACTAATTCCATAAACGCTCACCCCTTTTCGACCCCACCCATTAACTTTTTCATAACAACTTCAGGCACCGACAATCACGTACAGCCTAAACTAACAAAATAATAATTTACCCCACCTGTTACAAAAGAAAAGTATCCGTCCTAATCATTTGATAATCGAATTGAACTTACTAAAACGACATCCATGGCAAACTTTACGACGTCTATAAAAAAATCCGATTCGGAAAATCGACTAATATATACTTGGACAAAAATAAAGTTTGCACACAGAAAAAGCTTTGTGTCAAACCGACTAAGGTCGAAGATCGTCTGTTTCGGATGTAAAAGTATATTGGCAGTAAAACGTAGTGAGTGAACGTTCCGAATTCGAATATGATCGCAATATGGCGGGAATGACATGTTAATATGAGCCCAGGGACCGATATGCATAATTTTATAACTCCCGATTCAGAATTTTGCTTTTTTGTTCTTATTTCTTGTGTTAGCAGATGTTGTAATATAGATTTTTGGCGCGACTTCGCCTCGGTTTGTCGGGTTATTGGATATTGTTTTAAAAGATATCTTATGGAGCTTTGCGCAGTTTTGGCTAACCATTTTTGGTTTTAAATTTGAATCATGTGCTCCTAGCTTTACCGGAGTCGAGACATCATCCTCCTGCAGACCTGCCCTTATCCTAATTTATTTTTGGTCGGTGCAGCATGCGTTTTTTATCTATATATCTCTAATAGCCCTAATCTTTATCATCTTTCATCCCTTTTTTTCACTCAAATTTTATGTAATACCCTTACATTGAGAGTTTTGTACGATGATGTCCTAGATAATCATGTTACAAAACTCTCAATGCAAGGCTAAGTTTGAAAGAAGCTAGATCAATAAGGGCAGTACAGACGCCAGCACATCAAGCTACTGCAATGTGTCAAATTTCATTAATAGATTTTCAGCTTTATCGCTAAAGTGTAAGGTTCAAAGTTGATTGGGAAAATTTGACAGTTTCGGGTAGCTTGATGTGCTGGCGTCTGTATCTACTACTACTACTTGACCACGACACAAGCACCTACCTACTGGGTTAGTTTTCAAAGACCAGCCAAATTTAAGGGTGTCGTACAGACGTTTTTTTTTCTCTCCTTTACTCGTTTAAACGCTGTCTACATCTCTCTATTTCTTGTCCTATCGCAGGTATGCTGGAAGAGATTTCTTATGAAATAAGCTTCACCTTTGTACCTATTTTTCTGTTCTGTTTTTTCTTGTCTGTTTATATATGTGTGTACATAAATGGTAAAATAAATAAATAAATAATCCGCTTTTATCAAGACAAGAGAAGACCCACCAAGATCTCATAAACGCTACTAAGCAACGATTTAAAAACATAATCAAAAGTCATTTATTCAAACTAGGCTGATAAGATCAGCAATTTATTAACGTCAAAATTACATAAGACAGTCCCCCAAAACGCCCGACCTTCACCACTTCCTAGCTAGGAAGAAGTGGTGCAACAAACTCCCCAGCAGCACAGCTGTCTGTTCAGTTAGAAGAATTTCTTATAGCTAAACCAATGCTCCATCGTAAAAAGAAAACCCACAAAAAAAACTATCTCCCAGCCTCTAAAACTACTATATTTCCCACTAACAACACTATCTTTATTCCCCGTAATTGCTTTGTTCCTAATATCGGCAGACAATAAGACCGTATCAACGAACGACATCAATAATAAAATAATATAAAAAGCAACTTACTTCCTAGCGTTATGTTAGGAAAAGGACATATTAATTTCGTTGGTAACCCCTCGAATTATATCTATCTCTTTCTTGGGAACACAGTTATGTATGGCGCTGTCTCGCTCCCGCCCCCGCGCTTAAGTGTCCGGCCAGATGTTGCCAACATTTTATTGAAAAACTCCCCGAAGCCATATTGCTACTTGCCTTTAGTGAATTAAGATGTAGCAACGATATAACGTTATTGTACCGTTATTAACGTGTTATTTCCGTTTTTATAGTTCTTTTTTCGGTGAAGTTAATTAATTTCTTTATTTTCACGCGTTGTTATTTCTTGCCATTGAGATATTGCAAATAGCGATCATCCTGGGACAAAAAGAAAGAGTTTTTTTTTGTTTTGCACTGAAAATTTGACCAAATTGTACATATACTAAGTTTTACACATTTTCGGTTCAACACTTTTGTTTTGTTTTGAAAGCAAAGTATAATAAAAATAGATGCATAAAGGAATTTCGACATCTTTGCTACCGTCGCAGAAAATGACGTTCGTTTTATTTAAAACAACATACTTTAACATTAATCAGGTTAAGCTACGCTTGCCGCGGTTGGTCCGTGGATGGGTGACCATCTTTACATACCAAGACCACTCCGTGCCTCGGAAAGCACGTTAAGCCGTTGGTCCCGGCTGTCATTCGTAGATTTTGACAGTTGTTACAGGTCGTCAGAAGCCCGAAAGTCTGACAACCAGTTTTACCAAATGGTTTCGTATTACCCAGTAACTGGGTTGTGGAGGTCAGATAGGCAGTCTCTCTGTGTAAAATACTTGTACTCAGCTGCATCTGGTTAGACTGGGAGCCAACCCCAACATAGTTGGGCAAAGGCTAGGCAGATGATGATGGCTTTAAATTTAGCATTGCACTTTTTTTTTTTTAAACAGATGACATGAATATACGGGTGATGGACTTAATACCTACAAAGAATCTTAATTTTTTTCTTAAATATTTATAAAATACAGGTATAAGTATCATCTAATTTTATTATAGAAAATTAAAGAGTACAATAATAACGTTTAGAGGTAGACAGAAAGGTTGCAGGTTGTTTTTGACTGACATAAAAATAATGAAAGAAATGCGAAAAACTATACTACAAGCCGCTTTCGATTTTGTACGCGTTTGTGACGAAAAAATAAATACACGTGATAATATATTACTACACCCCCCCTCCCCCTTGTGATATTTTGTGATTTTTATGGAGCCCCCCCCCCCCCCTTTTCGAGCCTCACGTGATTAATAGACAGCCCCCAATAAGCAACAAATAAGATTGTGTTGTTGTCTCTAATAATGGAAATAATAATAATAATAATTTAATCGCATTGTCAGGAGGTTCCTCTCTCTGGAGCCCTGACCACCGGTAGCTTGGACCCTGTTCCCGATACCGGTGGGCTACTATTTTTTATATTTTTGAATGTTTTTATATATATTTTTTTTATATTCTAATATTTAAAAATATAAATTATATGTATATAGACGAATAAAGGAAATAATAATTTTATTTCAGACATAATTCTAGTCCATAGTTTCGACTCATGCAATTAAAATTACTTATAAAATATATTAAATTCCAAAACAGATAAAAACATAAAATACAATTGTGTGATAACTTTAAAATATTCAACAGCACAAAAAATTAAAAAAAAAATACGAAATGGAAAATGGAAAGGCGTTGGCAAACCGCAGGCGACGATGAGGACAGCCTCCGCCCGTAAGCTTGGCCGTCGGCGTCGGCCTATTTTCAATCAAATCAAAATATTTTTATTTCATACTAGCTTTTGCCCGCGACTTCGTCCGCGTATATGTCGGTTATCGCGGACGCAGACGAAGTCGAAGTCGAATAAAAAGTAGCCTATGTCCTTTGTTGGGGTTCACACTTACCCTGTACCAAATTTCACACAAATCGGTTCAGTAGTTTAGGCGTGAAGAAAAGACAGACAGACAGACAGACAGAGTTACTTTCGCATTTATAATATTAGTTAGGATTAGGATAAACCAACATGGGCACTTATGAAACGTCAGAAGCTAGGTGCACGGTTCCAATTGGTCGTTTCCTATGGAGAAGAACAGGCAAGAAACTCCACGGTTACTCTTTTAAAAATAATTGGCTTTTACAATGTTTTCAAGTTACAGTAGGTAAGTTAGGTTTCAAATCCATACTAATATTACAAATGCGAAAGTGTGCCTGTCTGTTACCTCTTCACGTTTAAACCACTGAACCGATTTAGATGAAATTTGGTATAGAGATATTTTGAGTCCCGGGAAAGGACATAGGAAAGCTTGATGTGTTGGCGTCTGTACTTCGTCCATTTTGGTTTGTATTGACTGTACAGCAAAAATGTGACTGTAATTTATGTAGTGTTAAATATTTTTGGATATTAAAAATTACCAACATTAAAAAAATATAAATATAAACATCTGAATTGAGAACCTCCTCCTTTTTAAAAGTTGGTTAAAAATGACAGAAATCGATTCAGTCATCGATTCTAAACAAACTACTTTCATAACGTGCATTAATGCAGTTACACATTGTAACAAATTTTGATAAAAACTCGTAGCACTTTCGTAGCACTTTGTATTACTACGTCTTTATAACAAAAGACATAAACGCGCTCACAAATACATTATTCAAGAAAATGTGGGTTTTCTTCGGAAATCTAAAACTACGATTTTGTTATCAAAATAGGGTCACTGGGCCCGCGTGGTGGATTGCGGCCTACTCCCTCTTACCGAGAGGAGGCATGTGTCCCAGCTGTGGGAACATTATAGGCTGATTATGAACCACAACAGCGATACATGTATGTTACAGAGCACGTGTATTACAGTATTGTAGGCTAATAATAGGTTTCCCTGTTTAACTAGGATAAGCATAAAACATGCGAACGGATTACAGACTAAGATATATTTAAATCGAAAACGTGCAATTTTAGGTACCTATATCCTTCCTACTTATACTATCCTACTAATATTATAAACGCGAAAGTTTATTAGGATGGATGGATGTTTTGTTACCATTTCACGCAAAAACTACTGAACGGATTTTGATGAAACTTTACAGTAATATAGCTTATACATCAGAATAACACATAGGATACTTTTTATCCCGATATTCCCACGGGATCGACACTTATGCGGGTGAAACCGCGCGGCGCTGCTAATTATTTATACTTTAGTATGTTTTTTACTATTCCGCAAATCCTATCCCACATAGGTATGTTAAATTATAATTAAGCATTTTTCTTCAAATTTTATTCGCTCACGACACAAAATATTACCTAAAAATGTGAAAAGTCGAAAAAAATATCGTTTATTAATATTCCAGGTTGAGAAATCTCATTTTGTAACGAAATTTACTCTATTCCGCAGACGTTAAGTTATATACCGTTTTCAATTTTCATTAACTCAAACATTTGTCACTCATTTCTAAATTATTTTTGAAAAAGGGTCAAAGCTACCGACGGCAGCGGCGAACAGGTGGCCTACCATGATCTAATTAAAAACGATTCAAAAGCAAGACATTTCAGTTTAGGTTCCTAAACTGCATCGCTCAAAGTCGTACCATGACGTCCATTACGCTCAGCGGCATTTACTTTTAACCCAAAACTTGCGACTCAGTTTGGGACAATCGCTGTCAGATGGCATGACCTAAATTGAATCGTTAAACTGACGTCATGGTACGAATTAGAAGAACAGTTCAGTTTAGGTCCTAAAATGGATCGCGTTAAGAGCTTGTGGTAGGCCTCCAGGACTCAGAGAACCTTCTATCAAGATGAATTATTTATTAAATGTCCACTATACGCCCAATTAAGCACATCTAATAATTTATAATTTAAAATAATATTGATTTGCTACTTAGCCCTCTTCCTCTCTCCTAATTTTGCTGTGCCCGACAGGGTCCATATTGTTCTTTAACTTTAAATACCATCTATGTAATACATATGGAATGCAATAAAGAAATGTGTATTGAGTATTGAAAGTATCATTCTCACTCATCCGGCTCGAAGGACCACATACTATGTAAATACATCATCATAATTCTCCGGCCCTTACACCAATTTATTTGAAGTCAGCGCAACAAATCTTTTTCTTCCATACTTCTCTATTAGTCGTCATCTCGGTAGTCACCCCCTTTCTAACCATATCATCATTCACACAGTCCATCCATCGTTTCCTTGGTCTTCATCTACTCTTATAGCCATCCACATAGGTACGTACATACATTTAAAATATCATCATGTGCCTAGCCTTTTCCTAACTATGTCGGGGTCGGCTTCTAGTCTAAACGGATGCAGCTGAATATCAGTATTTTACATGGAGCGACTGCCTATCTGACCTCCATAGCCCAGTTACTGAGTAACGCGATACCCCTTGGTAGGACTGGTTGTCAGATTGAAATATGAATGACATACGTGACCAACTACGGTTTAAAGTGCCACAAAAATTCAGCATTTTCCTTGACAAGTCGGCGTCGTTGGTTGAGCATTTTTGTTTTATGCCACCGACTTCCGAAATTAAAGTTATTTTTCACTTTGTAGTGTTTTTTTTTTTGGAAGACGGTTTTTTTTTTAGTTTTTTTTTTTCACTTTTTTATTGTACCTACCCCACACAAATTCGTATAACTCAGCTTACTATGCAAATATCAAGACAGGAAGTTATATTAATATCATCAGAATAAGAAGAAAAACTACCCAAGCAATGTTAATCAATATGAGACCACATAAATATGCATTAAAACAAGAATTTTCGAAATCAATTCACAATTACCGGAGATATCGCGTAACATACGTACAAAAAAAAACACACTCATTTTTTGAAGTCGGTTAACAAGTATCTAAATACAAGAAAAATAAAACTCACCATTCACGTTGCTACTTTTCAAACTATCTTCGCCCAAAATGGCACTAACACTGAACTTCAACAAGGGCTTTTTTTGTTCGGTAAACTCCTCGCAGGATCTCACCAACTCATCCGTGTACCCCTTCCCTTCATGCTTATCCGCCTCATCCCCTGAATTCTCATGATAATTAAGATTAAACCTCTTTTCTAGTTCCTCTAGCCTTCTTATGCCAGATTTCTTGCAAGAAAAAGGGGGACAGTCGTACGAACCGCAACTTTGACAGCGCCGAATCAAATTTGGGACGTTTAAAACCTCTTTTTCCGTTGGCCGGCCTTCTTCGTTCCGTGGATAGTATTCGTTATTATAGTAAACCTCATTTTTGACATAATCATCGTCTCTGCTCTTTGAATCGTCATCTTCTATCTTTGAATCCTCAATCGATTCTTCATGTCGCTCTTCGTCACATTCCGCGAGTTTCGATTCGTCCATATCTGGCGTATTTTCTCGAGATCTTTCGTAATTTTGACGGACGTAATTTTCTATTTGCTGATTTATGTATTGATTGTGTAGCTCTGTTTTCTGCTGGTGCAGGATATTGTCGACTAGAAACGGTGACGTCATATTAAACGGTCCCGCACTTGACTTGTTATAACAAAAGTTTTGAATCGTTTTCAACATAATGTTATGGTCTAATTGTTTTCCGAACGTGTTCAGTTTTAACTGTCCATTCTTTAAATCTGTTGGGTACATAATACGTTTTGATTAAAACTATTTAATTTACAATACTATTGGCACAATAAACAACAAATAAAATAAAAAATTAAAACAGTTATTTATAATACGGCTCATCACTATCACTAAAGTTCGATGTCAAAAATTCAAAAATCGCGCTCGGATACGCGTCAAAAAAGTTCATACGCGTCTTCCTCGTTCGACGTTTGAACAACGACTGGGGTTTAAGGGAGTGGTTCTTCAGAAAGGGGCGTGTATCCGAACACGGGGTGGCTTTTTAGCGCGCTTTTGTTACAACCACCATCTTTGTTTGACCCCCGTTTACCTTTTTGAATTTAGAGCCAAGAGGTCAAGCTTTGTTTGTCGTTTTATCGACTTACAAACTTACGTGAACCATCCAGTCAGTCTAAAATACCTCTTATTATTACTTGCACAAAGGCTTTTCTTATATTTTTCGTATGTAAAAACAAAATTGTCCGACAAATAGGTATGTGTGTTGTATTCATAAGTAAAAAGGGGTATCCAGAGTTGTTTTTCATGGAGTTAGTTTCTGCCCTCGGTCCCGCCCGCGTTTTATTGTAACAAAACCCGTTCACGATTGATACAAAACGATAAATGTTGCTTTGATAATATCAAAACGGGCGCCATATTGGATTTTTGTGAGTTATTGTTATATTTGCGGATTAAAGTTTGGATTGATATTGTGGCGAATACCTACTTACACAATTTATATGTGGAAAGAAAGAAAGATTAAACATTTATTTGGCAACAAATCGTGAAAATATGTGACGAATACCAATAGATATAATATGGTCTGAGTTTTTTGAGTCGAGTTAAGGATCATCATTGAAAGCTTCAAGATTGCATTCAGCCTTCTAAGGGCTGATTTTTAAATTGACAGATAATTTTTATTCGTGGAAAAAATTGACGCCTGACAAGTTTTCGTATGGAAGAATAATTGGCAAAAATTCAAAATTATTCCTCCGATAAAATTATCTGGCGTTAGAAAAATCAGCCCTAAATCACTAAAAAATTATATTGTTAAAAATGGAACACAGCATTTAAAAAAAAATTAAAACGTACCTATTATAGTCTTTTATTTGCTTCGAAGTTTAAAAAAAAAACGTCTTTTGACAAATCGATGCAGAGGGGGTAAGTACTTATAGTGTATTTATAATCAGCCTATAATGTTCCCACTGCTGGTACACAGGCCTCCTCTCTGTAAGAGGGAGTGGGCCGTAATCCACCACGCAGGCCCCGTGCGGATTGGTAGATGTCACATGTCTTCGAATTTTTTATTCTAGGACATGCCTGTTTCCTCACGATGTTTTCCTTCACCGTTTGAGAGCAGTGGTGATGAAATAATTTACACAAAGTAAAGCGGCAGTCTGGGTTCGAACCTACGACCTACAACTCGTAAGTCGCGGCTGTTACCACTGGGCCACCACTGCTCTTGTATTTATTTAGGTATTTAATCTAAATCCTATGTTATGAAAGGTAGCCTGCAAAATTTAAATTTTCTTACGTTTTTGGCAATTTGCAGGTCAATGTCAGGTTGTATCTTGATTAAAATATTATTCGCGACCATAACAAATAAGGCTTTACAGAAGTTTAATCATCAGAATCAACAATACAACTCCTTGAGTTAGAATCGGTCTTAATGACATTTGAGACCAATTATAACTCAAAGAGGATTTAAATATGAATTTAGAGAATTGTATTGATGATTTTTATGATTATAATTCTATAAATAAATATTTGTTATGCTCGCAACTCATATTTATATCAACATGCAACCTGATCATCATCATCATTTCAGCCGAAAGACGTCCTCTGCTGGACACAGGCCTCCTCTAAGCACCTCCACTTCGACCAGTTCACATCCAACGAGTTCCTGCGGCCTTCACAAGGTCGTCGGTCCACCTTATGAGAGGTCTTCCAACGCTACGTGTTCCGGTACGCGGTCGCCACTCCAGAACCGTTCGGCCCCATTGGCCATCTGTTCTGCGAGCAATGCCACTTAAGTTTGGCAACCTAACAACCTGATACTGACTTGCAAATTGCAAAAAACGCAAGAAAATTTTAATTTTGCGGGCTACTTTGGCGCTTTGGTCTTAAAAGAGTCAATTTACAAATTCAAGAACAAAATTGATAATCAATTCTCCTTAGCCATAGTCGGCCATAGGTTAACAACATCAACTCGGTAGCATTTCCTCATATTTCTTACTTCACACGTTCAGACTGAATAAATCCTCCCGTATAAGCCTCTCCCATAGGTACCTATAGCCTGACGCTGAACAATCTAGATTACTATCCCTTTGACGAACGATGCGCCTGAACGCCTTTGTCAGCGTTTGATAACCGTGCTAGATATTCAACCTGACAATCATCCTTTAACGGGCTCGTGGCTAAGTAATAACAGCCGCACAAGTCGATCGATCAGGTTAAGCTACGCTTGCCGCGGTTGATCCATGGATGGGTGACCATTTTTACACACTGAGACCCCTCCGTGTCTCGGAAAGCACGTTAAGTTGTTGGTCCCGGCTGTCATTATTGGATCTAATAAAAATTAATAAATCTCAATGACAAAAATAAAGAATTCAGAGAAAATATAAATATTAAGTTAAAAGTTATAAATATTTTTGTATAACGAGTTCTTTTACAATTAAACTAATTAAACAAAGAAATGTGATATAAAACAAACGGTGTTGTATTATTACTAGATAATGTATCAGCACTACAAAAGTTCTATTGCGGTTCTGGGCAAGTTTTTTTTTTTTTCAAAAATTTTGAAGTGTTACTAATTATTTCTCGCTTTAATAGCATTGGAAATGACTTCCTTTATCTCCCTATTTTGTTTGATCCACGACTTTTTGACCAGCCTGTAGATAAATATAACATCAAGAAAACTCCTACAACAACATCAAATAAAGCCCAATCAATTGAAACTCCAAGCTTGCATTCTCAATTATTAACGTTGCCATTTTCCAGACCGTCGCTTTCACACCCCGATAGGTACCTACCCCACCCCCAATCCCAACAGCTGATACTCTCTCAATTTCCTCTTATGCCCTAAAAAATACGACAGTAACGACCATATTGCCGTAGAAAAAGACCTTCAACATTCAAATGCGCAAATTGACACAATTTTTCATTGAAAATCAAATCAATTCGCAAACTTCCAGACGTCTTGCTCCCCCGACGATCAACCACCGACTGAGCGTAAAAGAAGAACGATGTTCTAAAGAAAAAATCGTTCCAATTTCAAAATTGGCCCCGCCCCTCATTGTTATTGGCTGTTTGGGAGTCTATAACCGGTTTTGTTTGATACAATTGATTTTGGACTTTATTTTTTAGGTGGAAAAGTTGGTTTTAAGTTTTGTTTTTTTCGAACTAAAAAAGCATCACATGAATTTTACTTCTTTAAGCTAAATATTAGATTTAATGAGGTAAGGCAGAACAGTTGGTTATTGCGATAAAAGAAGATCGTAAAAGATTGGATATGGGTAACTGTGGCTTGTAGATGGAAAAGCAATCTTTTTGAAAAGATGCGTTTATGTTTACGCCTGTTACTTTGTTGAGGGGGTAGCAGGATTCGTAGTTATTATGGTTTTTTTTTTTTTTTTTGCATGTGAGTGGAAACTGAGGGGACACCCTTGATGGACGGATAGTGACCTTGTTGGTGAGGTTCTTCAGAAAGGTCAGGTGCGTAGTACTCGCAACAGGCGTGTGTGTATGACCAGAAGGCTAATTCTCGTAATTTAAAACGTTAAAAATCTAGTCGCAGTCACATCTCGGCGACAAACAAATGTCAAAATGTAGGGAAATTATAAGTTTTTTTTGACAGATTGAGACTGAGATCAGACTGTGAACGTTCTTAAAATTACGAGAATTGCCCCTCTGATGTATGAACGTAAACGAGGCGAAAGGAGTACTTATGTAAGGATCGTGGCAGCAGGTGACGTTCTGTAGTTTTTGCCTTTTTTTTTTAACATGGAGAAATGCTCATGCATTCTGCACTACCACGGGGAGATAGTGCAGTTATCTGGGGCTCTAACCCACTAAAACTCCACGGTGTCCTCCTCTGCCGCTTACGGCGGGAACACGGGCACGCGTTAGCACTCATCGGTGAACCCGCCGCGGCTGTCCGTTACCGGACCCTCCTCTGGGGAGTATTCCCCATCACCAGCGCACCAGAACACATAGCATGCCGTGACCACCCCAGGGACCAAACCAGCACATGGGCGCCAGACGACCCCGTGTCTGTGTGTGGTTTTCTGAATTATAATCCTCCAAATTTCTCGCCGAAACACCATTGACCCGCGCAATTCGGGTTATTAACGATGTTCATGTGAAGATCGATGTAGGTATTTACATGCGAATTGAGTGAATTCGCAAAATAAAAAAAGTAATTTAAAAAAATTTAAAAAACCCGTCTGCAACCTTATACTAAAACTGACTGAAAAGCTAAAAACAAGCCCATTATAAATTAAATAAATGTTGGAAGCAGGCGGGAGCCATTTTGAGTTTGAAACTATAATAATGGTATGGGTTTGCGAATTGTGTAGATTAGAATAGGCTATAGTTATGTTGTTGTTTTTACTTTGTTTTATTTTATTTAGGGAACTTAGTAAAGTATCTAGTTATTAGTTTTAGATAAGCGAGTTGTTTGTTGTTGTTTTTTGTTGTTTGTTGTTGTTTTTTATGTTTCTCATATTTTTAAAATTGTAAGTAAGTTCGTTTTAAGACCACGCTATCTCATTAGGTATACGCCTATACCTAAAGGCCTAGGCCTAGCTTTAAGGGAGATTTTAATACTTAAATAAATATGGAAATCGCGGTGTTGTATTCTTTCTGAATACATTTGCTTGTTTTCACCGAAAAGTTTTTTGTTTTGAATAACGCCCTTTGAATATCTGGTTTGTTTGATTCATACGTTATTATTAAGTTTGAGGTTATATCAATATTAAAACCTAAATTATCAACCAATCTGGACCAAACCAGAAATCGCGAAAAAAAAAATCAGCGGTTCCCTAATGTTCGCATATCTCGTCAAAATGTAGGGGACAGCTAAATTTTTTCGCGATTTCAGGTTTTGTCCCATAGTAAAAGTTGTTCATAATGACGAGAACAATGACCCCTTAAGAGGTTGATGGTGTTTTTCCAATAACCCTATATAGACTTTACTAAAAATTCTGACGACTCAGAAAAATAATAATTTGGTTGACCGGATTGTTGTAAAATTAGGCCGGATACTGGATAGTTGCTGAATATCCGTTCATAACGTAGTTTAACAATCAGTGTTACACCATGAACCGAATGTCACTGACAGGTTACTGCCAACACATCGGTTACCGACGTATTATTCAACACAATAGGACGTGACCCTTACTGGAGAGTGGAGTGTGACTTATAAAATGCAACACAGGGTGACAAAACAGCTGACATTGACATTTGTCTATAGAAACTAATATTATAAAGAGAAAAGATGACGCCTGGTAGAATAGCCGACATCGGCTTAGTTGGCAAAGAAGAAAAAAAAAGAAAAGATTTGATAAGTTTATTATGTTTGTTTGGCTAAAACGGGTGAACGGATTTGGATGAAATTCGCACATGGGTAGACCAAGACCCGCATAGCTATTCATAACCATACGACAGGCTATCGTATCGAAATAATGACACATTTCAGTAACCTGATTTGACTTGCCCCAACAGCAAACAGCTGTCGGAAAAATAGCAGGCGTCTATTTGATTTAAACTGACAAAATTTCCGGGTTTTGGACTTGTGAACAGCGCTTAGAGGACTCCTACGAAAACACTGATTGATGTTCGATACGGTACGGAAGTGTATCGAGTGTTTGTGAATAGCTATGCTGCACCCTAATTGCGTAACATAAGTACTATTACTCGCTTACTTATCGTTTGCTTACTGTTTGCTTGCTTTTTAAGTCTAAGATTTTCGTTGTAGTGCGTCGAGCATGTGCTCGACGCACTACAACGCCACGTCAGCCTAACATAATACCCTGGCAACATTAATAATAGCAGAACTATAAAAAAATGGCTTGCAAAGCGCTGTTTTGACATTTACCCCTTGCCAACAGACAACTGTCCGTATCGAATTGATGTAATTGCGTAAATATTGCGCAGATTTGAATAAAGTATGATAGGGGGTTGATATCCAATGTATTATACACGCTTGCATTGTTAACGGGGTGAGCTGCACACTTGCACTGATAAATTATGCGTTTTCGAGTTTGTTACATTAATTTAGAGCGTTCGCGCTGTATCCTATCCGAATTCGACAAATGTCGATCCAACTCTGAAGTATCCATCATCTGCCTAGTCATTTAATCCCAACTAACTACGTCATGATCGGCTTCCAGTCTAACCGGATGTAGCTAATATTTTACATGGATGGACTGCCTATTTGACCTCCACAACCCAGTCATACTGGGTAATAGGTACGCAAGGAATATAAACGATACCCCTTGGTAAGACTGCTTGTCAAACTTTAGTAACGTAACGAATGTCAGATATTCAATTGACAGCTGGGCGCCATTTCCAGTCCAATGTACAGACGCCAGCACGTCAAGCTACTACAATCTGTCAAATTTCATTAATAGATTTCAACTTTATCGCTACAGCATAAGGTTCAAGGTTGATTGGGAAAATTTGACAGTTTCGGGTAGCTTGATGTGCTGGTGTCTGTACCTACATAGGTATCTACTATTTTTGAGGGCTAGGGGCTACAGTCCGTCAAATCTAAGAAGTACCGTTTGACAGTTATAAATATGTGTTATTTTGCTTTGTTTGAAAGTTTTCAATTACATTTAGATATTAAGAATTGTACATTTTTAGATACAATAATGAAATCTTTCTAAATTCATGGTTTTATGATGAATTCGTATGAACAAAGTTGAAAAATATGAAACGTCAAACGGTACTTCTTAGATTTGACGGACTGTAGTGCACTGACTCCTGTCAGTACCTACGAATTTAGAACATTTTTAATTTGAATGAATCTCGAATTCAGATTTGGATTCTCAAGTTCCCATTTTTTTTTCTCTCGATCTAAAGATCGAAAAATCTTTATTTTGATTGTATTTCTTAATATTTTCCAGTTAGACCCATACAGCAATAAATATGGAATCACACATTATTTATAACTCATAAAATTAATATAAATTTTATTGAACGCATGCAATTGACACGCAATTTGGCGGCAAAAGGCACGCGACGACATCTTTTGTCAGATTCGTCGCGCTTCCGTGTAATTTGACATGGCGAATTAGCATTGCCATAATTATATTTTATTTTTGTATTTATTGCGATTTAGATGGACTAATGGCGGATTTAACGCTTTGGTTTACTATCCAAATGTGTTATGGCAATTTTGTGTGGATTTAAAACCGGTTTTGCGGTGATATATTAAATGGGAACATTTTAATGGGGAGGACAATCATTTTTGTAACGCCGATCAAAATGAAAGACCAGTTTAGGTCCGAAAATGGATCGCGTTAAGAGCTTGTGTAGGCCTCCAGGACACAGCGGCAGTCAATGATTTACGCTAGTAATATATAAGTCAATGGCGGCAGTGGTCATTGCGTGCAGATAAATCGGCAGATGGGGAGTTTTGGAATAAACGATAGATCCGAATCTGTATGCACCTCAGTATATTTACTATACATAGCTTGAATACAATTTTACTTATTTTATCCAAATAGAATAGATTGATTTTGAATTAGAAGAGCAAAATCTAACATACCTACTCGTGATCGGTCTAAGAAAAAGAAAGTGACAGAGACAAAATAGAACATACAATACAAGTTCATAGATTATAGCATAGACAATATCTATCATTCGCTATGGTTCCTAATTTAATGTTATGAATACAAGAAGGCACATTCACAAATTATAACAGTACACCTATAAGAACACTTACATTTACCGTTATTTTTAAGACTCATATAATGGGGGCGAGCCATAGATATATATGAAACATTTCTATAGGGCGAGCCTATTGCCATCAACCAAATCTCGGAGCCCGGAGTTCATAAGTTTATTTAGGTAAAAAGTTATAACAATTTTTTGCACACAACTAGCACACAGTATGACTTTATCACAAACATCACGCCTATATGGGACCCGAAGGGGTAGACAGAGGTTTATTACCTACCACCCACATATCGCCAAAAGGGAGCGAGCGTGTTGCCAACAACCGGGTACAACTCCATACTTCGAGCTGCTACTGAGCAAAACCTGATGGAAAAAACCCGATCCGACCTAGGAATTGAACCTAGACAAAATATCTACACATGTCATCAAAATTGAATTAAGACTTCGTCCCTACATTATTAACACACACCATAATTACACACAGGAAAACCAGAGAAGCGTCAAATTATCTCTTGAATTTATATTCAAGAGATAATTTTTTTTTATACTTATGTATTGCATGATAATTCAACTCGGCATAATTATCCTTCTTATTTTAAATGAGTTTAATGCATTGACTTATATATTACTAGGTTTAATGATAGTCACTATTATTATCAGTTAGGTGATGTAACTAGCGCCATCTGTTGTTAAATAGCAACACTGATAACTTTTTCATAATATTTTCTCTATTGCACGTAAGATGGCGCTGTCTCAGATTTTTCCTGGCGTGGCGATCGGGGTGTCGTAATTTTTTTATTATTTTATAAGGACTAATTTTTCAATCATCTGATAACTTTATTTGAATAATTTTGACACTTATTTCATACAAAAACTGTCAAACGTCAATTTTATTCCTGGATTAAAAGTTATCTGGCGATGGAAAAATCAGCGCTTTTGAGCGTAACAAATAAAAAAGTTCAACGCAGGGGTTGAAATGTTTTTTTTTTTTTATTGGTACCTATGTAAAAATTAGCTGTTCGGGTTGTTCCATACATTTTGACCGCGTATTGCACTTTTGTAAGATTTATTTTTATTTTTGTATTTTATTTATTTTAACATCAATTTGTGGACAATTAACACTTCCAGCGTAAGCGCTAATTGTACACTATTCACCTAGATATTAATCTGTAAGCTCTCTGAAAAATAAATAAATTCGTGGTTAAAGTTCGCGCGTCGAAAATATGTGGAACTATTTCAGTATTCAAAAAATACCTTAAAAATACAATTATAAACAAAAACATCAATTATTACTACTGAGACCATACATACGGAATTGTTAGACCTGCGAAAGGCCTTTTTTACAAGCAGGTCGTAGTAAAAACGGATTTAAATAATTAATCAAGAAATGTTCCTAAAAGTGTATTAACTGTGTTCTGACAAAACCTAGTAAAACTGCACCCATTTTGTTGAACGAAAATCATCACAACAAACTGTCAAACGTATAGCAACTGCGGCGATTGACAGCAAATCGGAACACTTGATATGCATTTCATTTTCGTGTCAGAAATCGAATGGTACCTAGTAAGTGTGCATACAATCGAGCGACACGTGTCGACGACAGAGGCAACTTCAACCGCTGACCCGTGTCGCTCGTGTGTATGGACACTCAAACTAAAGCACTTCCTTTCTCAAGTAAATATCACAAAGTTGAATGTTGCCATTCAACTATTCCAAAAATATTAAAAAAGTTTAATTACATGATTACATAGTTAAATGATTATCTACACAATTGACAATTAATACATACAGTGTCGTCAAAAGGGCTGGCTTATATACCCGGCCGTGTAACGAAACCATTGCGAGTTTCAGGATTTGTGAGCTCAACTAACAACGCCATCTATCGAGCGTAAGGGAAATATCGAATCAAAATTTTGATTTTACATTTACATGAATTTTGGCTTACCTACTGTTTGTTCACGTGTGATGCTTGGACGCTTGGTTGTTTGCGACTTCAATCTACTTAATAAAAATGTTAAACTCAAATTAATTTACAAGTTTACGTGATTAAAAAACTTGCCTACTAAAATTACGTCAATTTAAGCGCTGCTTAATTTGACAGGACTAAACTAAAATTTATCTTCTGTCCTTTTCTGAATGAAAGAGAAAGAAAAAGATGCACTGAACTTAAATTTTGCTGGTTTAATTTGTGAACAACAGAATCGGCACCATTGACTGTGATTTATAAAGATTTATTTGCACAAGCAACCAGATATTTTGTGCTTCCAGTGTGGGATGTCACATATGTTTGCATAGTAGCATATTTATGCTCGTGACTGTACAGACGCCAGCACATCAAGCTACCCGATTTCCCAATCAACTTTGAACCTTATGCTTTATCGATAAAGTTGAAAATCTATTAAAGAAATTTGACAGATTGTAGTAGCTTGATGTGCTGGCGTCTTTACAAAAGATTGTAGGTCCCGTGTAAGTAAAATAGATAAATGATTTATTTTTGTAAGTAGGTTTGTACAAACACTTTTACACGTCAATCATATTTTTTTAAAGCTAGATGAGGTCGGCGTTTCCTATCTGACTACTCTGAGAAGAAAGGCCTAATATAATTAATACATAGATGATCGCTGACTGTTCACACCGCTCGTGCCGAGTAGTAGTCGTTAAGGGTCGTCAGAAACCCGATAGTCTGAAAACCGGTCTTACCAAGGAGCATTGTTTTACCCATTAATTGTGTTGTGGAGGTCCAATAAGCATCCGCTCCATGTAAAATACCGGTATTCAGCTGCATCCGGTTAGACTGAAAGCCGACCCAAAATAGTTGGGAAAAAGCTAGACAGATGAGGTAATCTCAATGGGCATGTGTCAAGTCTTCAATAAAACACGCCAAATAATTGAAACAAGCATTTATTACATTATCAATAAGCAAATATACATACAAATTATACAAGCCCACACGTCTTCCTGCTTTGGTGGCGTCCAACAATCAATTTTGAGTCATATTTACACAATAACGGTAAAAAAACAGAATTTTGGTACAAGCGCACAACTCTATAACTGCAAAGTTCATATTTTTACAAAATATATTTTTTTAAGAAGACATTCTTTCACGGGTTTAGCAGAAAATAAAAAAATCCGAATCCGCAATTTAAAAAAACAGAATTCGGTACAAACACATTTCTAAATTTAAAAAAAAAATCGTTACATCTCCATTTAAATTCAGAATGCGTTTCAGAAACCGTTACTTTAAATTTAAATATTTCAACTACAATGAAACTTGAAGAAGGGGTTAGCAAAGCCTTTTTCAAGCAAATTGAGTCAAAATATTATGCAATCAAACAATTTTCTGCCGTCGCCGTAAGCAACTAACATGATGGTATCCGCAGTCAAGTTTTACCATAGACAAAAAAAAAGTAGAATGAGATCAAACTAAAATTAAATAATAACCAACCCACCATGTGGGTAGGTATGATTTGTTATAAATTATTTAAAATTACATGGACGACAATTTGTCCCTTCACCCTACTACATAAGGGTTTTATCACATAGTCATATTAATTCTCTTTGACAAATCAAAACAAGGCAGAAATTACAAAATCGTTGTGACATGACATTTGATCACAGATTCTATCAAAAATCGAGGGTAAGCTACGGTTTCCTTGAAGAGAGGAGGCTGCCACATAACGTCCGAAATTTACCGTGCAATGACGTCACTGTCCACTGAAACTTTTTTTTCCTTCAATAGCAACTGAGCCGATGTTGACTATTCTGCCAGCGTCATGTGGTGCATTAAAACGTTATTTGTGAAAGTAAGTTGGTGGTACAGACGCCAGCACATCAAGCTACTACAATCCGTCAAATTTCTTTAATAGATTTTCAACTTTATCGCTAAAGGATAAGGTTCAAAGTTGATTGGGAAAATTTTACAGTTTCGGGTAGTTTGATGTGCTGGCGTCTGCACTTAGAGAACGTTTTTTGACATTGTAAAGTCAAAACCCCGGTGGCATCATCGTCATTACAGCCGGCATTGCGGCCGTTATGTGACGTAAGACTTATTATGAATTCAATTTGGTAATAATTTCATTTAAATATTAATAATATTTTCTGTTGTGCCCATTCGGCGTAAGTCGTATGACAAAATGTTAATTATATGAACTATGTTACAAAACCATTTTTAATAAAGACAATTTTTCCCCCGAAAGACAAATTTATAATAGGAAAATTTTGCTGCAATAAATTGTGTTTTTTTTTTAAATAACCGTTGTGAAGTTTGAAAAAAAAAATTGGCAGACGTGGGAAAAAAATGCCTCAATTTTACTTAAAATTATAAAAAGTTTTATCTTTCAATAGTTTGATTGGATTATACACAAGTCATAGATTCTACTGTTGCTTTTTTTCGCCAACGACCATATTCGTAGGTGCATAGAACAAAAAAATATGGGGTTTGTTTTAAGATTCTAAAAACTAAAAATTAAATCATTTGATTATGGAGTTTATTACATACTAAAAATAATAAATGAAAGGAGATTTCTTTTGTAAATACAATTGAGAATTACGATTGGTTGATTTGAAAAGAAGTTTTGAAACAGTTTTACATATTTTATGGAGTGCCGACTCGACCAGTGCCTGTAGTTGGTTTCACTTTGAATTTGAGTTGGAATTTTAATAAATAATTTAATGGCTAGTCTTATTTTTTTTTCATAGCTGTTTGTATCTATACATGAAAATAAATGAATTAAAATAGTCTTACAGTAAAGGTCACTCAGCGCGCTATAGAGCGAGCTACGCTCGGAGTCTCTTTGAAGGCTAAAATCAGGAATGAAATCATCCTGAAAAGAACCGGAGTTACCGACATAGCTTGCAGAGTAAGCAAACTGAATTGGCAGTGGGCTGGTCGTGTCTGTCGAAGGACCTATGGCCGGTGGAGCAGACGGGTCCTGGAGGGGAGACCGCGTTTCGGCAAGCGTAGTGTGGAACGCCCCCCAGCTAGATGGACGGACCACCTAAAAAATGTGGCTTGGATAGACTGGATGCGGTGGCGGAGGACAGGGTGTTGTGGCGCAGTCAGGGGGAGGCCTATGCCCAGCAGTGGACTGCGATAGGCTGAGTTGATTGATTGATTGAATCTTACAGTAAAAAAAAAAAATGGCATAGTTAAAAATATCTATTTAAATCTTCTTGGTTTTATAGTAGCTTGATCGGTAAATCTCATGTTAACTGTTTGAATTGGTTGAACAATAACCAATAATAAAAGTTGACTTGAGATTAGAAAACAATTTACATTGAATAGGTGTTAACCAAGTAACTGGGCTATGATGTCAAATAGGCAGTCGCTCCATGTAATATCCGGTATATTCAGCTGCTGCATCCGGTTAGACTGGAAGCCGACCCCAACATAGTTGGGAAACGACTAATCTCTGCTCTAATCTTGGCTTTTTGGACAACAAATCGCAATACTCAATTGTACGTACAAATCGCAATACTCACAATAATTTGGACAAAATGAACTTAAAACGAATAATTCTTAAATTTTATAATAATTACATAAGACTATATGACCTAAGACAGTGTGGCCAGAGTGCCCCTAAACGCGATTTACTGACGATTGCGCGGCGTAGAAAAAAACAATTTACAGAAAAATGTACCATGTTTTTAATACAGTCTAAAAACGCTCCACTCTAAAAAAAAAATCAGCTGTTCCCTACATTTTGACGAGTAAGGGACTAACCACACTTATTCAGCTCTATTCAGCTTTTTTCCATACAAAACAACGATTTTGTATGAGACGCGTACGCATCCGTTCAGCCGCGGAAAGCTGAACGGACTCCATACAAAATCGTTGTTTTCTATTGACAAAAGCTGAACAGAGGTGAATAAGTGTTGTTAGTCGCTTACTCGTCAAAATATAGGGAACAGCCGATTTTTTTTTCGCGATTTTAGGTTTGAACCCATAGTAAAAGTTGTTCATAATGATGAGTACAATGACCCTCTAGAGTTATGGGATATAAAAAAAAAAACACGTTTTTTAAACACGTTGTGAATGTTTGTAAGCTCGGGAGCTCTCGATACCATCCTAGACAATGGCGAAGTTGGAAGTGTCTGCGTTATGTGCTGACGGTACTCGATTTCACGCACAAATTTACACTTGGTTACCACAAGTAAAGCGCGCTTCGCATCGTGATGCACACATACTATATTAGAAAATGATAATGTTCTTTTTTCCCACGCCACGCATCCGTCAAACTCGCTAACACAAATTAAAACTGGTTGATTAGCTTAAAAATTAATAATTTTATACACCTATACACATTATTTATGTTCTTTCTCATATAAATATTACATTTATTATATTTTTTTTATTACATTATGATTAGAGAAGCTGCCTTATATTAATAAATTGAGACATGGCTTGAAAAAGGAACTTTGGAACATTCTATGTTAGGGTTTTGTATGTTTGTTTGTCTTATAACTCCGAAATGGCTTTGTTGAATTTGATGGATTATTTGTCCAGTATTTTCTAAATTATTATAAAGGGTTATTCAGTCACAGCACGGATCAGAAAGGTGTGGTGATTTTTTAAAGGGCTTGATACAGACCCTCATACTGAACTACTTTCTCTATGGGACCAACATCGCAATCGCGAAAAAATTATCAACTGTCCCGTACTACCGTACCGCTCGACTGAAATGTATGGGACGCCTGATAATTTTTCGCGATAATGCTGGTCCCATGGAGTCTTACCAAGGGGTTTCGTATTACCCAGTAACTGGGTTGTGGAGGTCAGAGAGGTAGTCGCTCCATGTAAAATACTGGTACTCAGCTGCATCCGGTTAGGTTAGTTGGGAAAAGGCTAGGCAGATGATGATGATGATGTTGGTCCCATGGAGAAAGTTGATCAGTCTGATGGTCCATACCACACGCTTAAAAATATGACTACACCTTTCTGATACATGCTATATCATGTTTAATTTTTATACATTTGATTGTTCCTGTATATTTCTCATTGAAAAAGTTGCCATGTTTCAAAAATCTAAAATCTAAATTACATTACTATTTCCAAAATTTATCACAAATAGTGCAATGGAAGATACAATTATCATTTAGAGGACATTTTTTATTATTTATACAAGTTTATTTTATACTTTAAATTCGATATGAAAGCACTTTTCAATCACATTTGTTACAGAAGGCACTAATATTAAAATCTATTAACTATACAGGGAGTCGAGGGCTTCGAGTTAGTGCTAAATAGCTGCGACAGTTTATTTGAGAATTTCTTTCTCAATTTTCGGACATTACCGTCAAAATCGGACATAACTGTCAAAAATCTGACGTAACTGTAAAAATTTGACATATTTGTCAAAAATCTGACATAAATGCCGAGAAATCTGACATTTCTGCAAAAACATCCGACATTCCTGTTAAACGTCTGACATTAATGTAAAAAAATCTGACTATTCTGCCAATAAACCTGACAGGTCTGCCAAAATTATGTACATATTTTAGTTTTGTGAAGTATTTTTAAATATGTATTCGTAGTAATTGTGGAGGTCAGATAGACAGTCGCTCCATGTAAAACACTGGTATTCAGTTGCATCTGATTCAACTGGAAGCCGACCACAACATATTTGGAAAAAAGATAGTTTTTTTTTTGTCCGGTGCTCTGTCGCAGCTATTTGCATTAACATCACGCATCCTTACATTAAGAGGATAAGCAATATTCAACATCGCATCGGTGGACTTGTTTATACATTTCGACATCAAATACGGACGTTTCTTAACGCCAATATTAATAATTATCTTATAAGATTAGTCGCTTATACGTAGAGGAAACATGATAACGGCGGTGTTTAAAGGTACTAGGCAGGAGTAAGGATTTTGTATATACCAGATATTTTAAATCATTAGATAAAATAACCTGTATTTTGGGTGGTTTATGGGACTTTGTCAAAGATTAAGTCGGTATCTTTGCTATTAGAGGCGATAATCCTTTGAATGACCCTAGCAATGTTACAGACACAACGTTTCTTTGAAAATCTTATATTACAAAGACTAAGCATACAGATGCGACAATCTCAACAAAAACTCTATTATTACGCAATAAAAATAAGAATAACGGCTACCACTCATTTTACCGATGTCTATGCAGGGTCAAATTAAATTATTTGCGAAACTTAACACTGGATAATGGGAACGACGGGGTAAAGTAAACGAAATTCTATTTAGTCCGTCAGTTAGATTATCAAAAAATAATGCACACATATTTTTTTCTTGTGTCAATCAACCAAAAAATTTAAAAAGATAAAGCGTGTCAAAGTTTGGGTGTGGGGGCTCGTGACGTCACGTTTAGGTAAAAATTGTACCAAAACGTGACGTCTTGCGACATTTCAAATCAATATATCTCTGTAATGTGTTGATTATGTAAAAAAAGAAAAAGTACGTGCCCAATACTTTTTAATAATCTACCTGATAGACGAAGAAAAAAAGTTAGTCGTCATCCCTATTGAATAGGTGCGCCAAATCAAAATATCTAATTCAACTTGTTAAGAAGTTTTACTATACGTGCGCGCAGGCGGGCGATTAGGCATCGTCGTTGCGCGCTCTTTTATTTCGTAGGAACGGTCAAAATTAATACCGCTAGTCCAACGCGTTGCCAACTTGCTTCACGTTGTGAACTCTGCGATGAATGGATTGCTTATCTGGCGAGCGATAAAATTTTTACTATAGATTTTCAAGAATTTAGATTCGGTACATGACAATTTATAATGATTATGTAACAGTTACGTGCATCTCCTATTTCGATTTGGCGCAAGTTTTCAATTTCATCCATACTAATATTATAAATTCGAAAGTGTGTCTGTCTGTCTGTTACCTCTTCACGCTTAAACCGCTGAACCGATTTAGATGAAATTTGGTATAGAGATAGTTTGAGTCCCGGGAAAGGACATAAGATAGTTTTTATCCCGATATTTCCACGGGATCGATACTTATGCGGTTGAAACCGAAAATATTATATGGAAGGTAAAATTTATGAGTTTGTATGTAGGGCAACTATTGACCGGATTCTGAAAGTTGTTTCACTAATGTGAAGTCATTGTATTGCCGAGTGTCATAGAATATAATTTATATTAAAACAATAAATTACACGCGGACGAACTCGTGAGTAAAAGGTAGTGATTTAATAAACTCACAATTTCATGTAACTAACAGAGCAGTGCATTGCATAACCAGCTCTTCTCACTGCTGGGACACAGGCCTCCTCTCTGTAAGAGGGAGGGCGCCATAATCCACCACGCAGGCCCAGTGCGGGTTGGTACAAAAACGCAGTGCATTAGCTACTTGAAATTATGAGTTCTCAAACTTGTTTTTTCTTACTCAAAACTCACGTCATATCTGTGAAATTTAGGCCTGAATTTTCAATAATCAAATAACTTTCATCTGAGGAATAATGATTGACGTTTGACAGCTTTTGTATACAAAATTATGTCAAACTGTCATATTTGTTCTTCAGAAAAAAAAAAATCAAACTATGGAAAAATCAGCCCTTAGCAAATTATTTTATTTGACCATGTATATTCTGCATCCGTTTAGACTGGAAGCCGACCCCAACATAGCCAAAGGCTAGGTAGATGACGATTCTTATTTTGACCACAAATGAATGGACATAGATTATTATAGATCTTAACAGAGGCGACATTTAATAAATATTTCTAATTACAAATTATACCTATTTAGCTCTCCTAAACGTTCGATCCGTGGTCCTGTCTATTCTTATCGGTGACGTCACGGATTGTATCATTTCCGCGATGTGCGTGTCCACGCGGGGCTTCTGTAGTCTCTTCGCCGATCTCGTCCTGAACTTCGCTGACTCTTGATTGGTTATTATGTTTGGGGTTAGAGATTTTATACATCTGTGAAGGGAAATGGGATTTTTGTTAGTATTTTTTTTTGGTTTTATATATCTGTGGACGAAAATGTTTTTGTTGTTAGTAGTTCCTTAATAACTAATAATAAAGCCGCCGAAGAGTTTCGTTTGTTTGAGCGCACTAATCTCTGGAAGTACTAGTCTGATTAAAAAAATAGGGTCTCGTGACTTCCTACACTGTGTTCAGTGTGTTTTTGACAGATGAAATTAAAGTGTAAATCATTTCTATAATTTACACTTTAATTTGTATGTAGTAGTTACACGAATGGATAGAATAAGAAATGAGTACATAAGAGGAAGTTTGAAAGTGGCACCGGTAACGGAAAAGTTGTGTGGAAATCGGTTGTCATGGTATGGGCATGTGATGCGGAGGAATGAGGAAAATGTCGTGAGGAGAGTTTTGAGTATGAATGTCGATGGCTATAAGCGTAGGGGAAGACCAAAAAAACGATGGATGGACTGTGTGAATGATGATATGATTAGAAAGGGGGTGACTACCGAGATGACGTCTAATAGAGAAGTATGGAAGAAAAAGATATGTTGCGCCGACCACAAATAAATTGGGATAAGGGCAGGAGAATGATGATATCAATTATAGATATTTTGCTGTCGAATAAAAAACCGGCCAAGTGCGAGTCAGACTCGCACACGAAGGGTTCCGTACCACCGTACAATATTTAACACTACGTATACAAAAAAATCACGTTTGTTGTATGGGAGCCCCCCTTAAATATTTATTTTATTTTAATTTTATTATTTATTATTAAAGTAAAAATACAACTGTATTTTGTGAATATTTCAAGTGCCTAACTGTTGCCATTATTAATATCGAGCAAACAAGAGCAAAAAAATCGCGTGATTTGTATGGGAGCCCACTTAAATATTTATTTTATTTTATTTTTAGTATTTGTTGTTATAGCGGCAACAGAAATACATAATACGTGAAAATTTCAACTGTCTAGCTATCGCGTTTCTTAAGATACAGCCTGGTGACAGACAGACGGACGGACAGACAGCGAAGTCTTAGTAATAGGGTCACTTTTTACCCTTTGGGTACTGAAGTACGGAACCCTAAAAATGGTGCTGTTTCGATTATAGTACAGACGTACGTAACGTTACATAATATTCTCACCTCGCAGCCTCCTGCAGCTTCCTGGCGAGCAGCTCGTTCTTCATCTTGGCGGCTGCTAGTTCTCTGCGGAGCTGCGTCTTGCTCTTGTTGCCCGCGGGGTGTAGGAGCGGGTGTCGGCGTAGTCGCGCGGCTGAGGGCCGGATCGAGGGGTCGGGGTCTACCATTTTCTGCGGGACAAAAGAAAATATTGAATATGCTGTTAATTTCATAATTGACTTGCTTGACTTGCCCGGCGTTGCAATGCCTTTTTCACTTTTTTTTTTTTTGTTGGGGTGTTTCCCTGTCGCGCACACAATAATACAAGCTGTTGATTTGCATCCTAGTCAAATTCAAGGACGTAATTATGCTAATGATTCTCGACCCAAATCAACAATAAAATGAGTAGGTATTTTTTTAATTTTTTTTTCTTATTTACGGAAATCAGTAAGTGTGAACCAGCCGTATTTAAACGCGGTCCGTCTGTTACTAGCCCTATAACCGCGCTTTCACACACAAACAAACGCAAACAATACATACACAACGCATACGCAACGATCATTCATAAATTCGTAGGTAATCAATCCCATCCCCCAATCACGGTCCACGGAGCGGGTACTCTCCCGCGCCGCTCCTAGACACGCCCCCGCGGCCCCGCCGCCCCGGAACTAACAGTGTGTTTGAAGTCGCCGAAGCGCTCGCGCGCAATTTCCGCTTCGCGATACATCATTGTGACGTACGTACAAAGTGCAAGATGACGGACAACTACTCAAATGTCGAGTTGGTGGAGATGGTCCGCCTGTATGCCATCAGTGGAGGAGACAGCCTACGTGGAGCCATCCGGATGTTCGCGGAAATGTTTCCCGATCGGGAACCCCCGTCACAGAGCGTCATGCTGGCTGCTACACAGAGACTGCGGGATCATCGGCAGTTCGACGTTCCCCAGCATGCTCAAGCTCGCGGCAGCGTAGGCCTGCCTGTCGCCTTGCAGGAAGACATCCTGGAATACTTCCAGCGAGAGCCACGGGCAAGCACGCGGGAGGCTGGTCAACATTTTGGAGTGCACCACACTACAGTGTGGCGCCTACTGAAGCGTGAGCTGCAACACCCATTTCACTACCGCAAAGCACAAGACATCCACCCAGGTGATAATGCCGCGCGGATGACATTTTGTCGCTGGTTGCTGGAACACCAAGACGCCAACATCCTGTGGACGGACGAGTGTTTATTTACTCGAGTTGGCGTCTACAATGTTCATAACGAACATTGGTGGGCTCACCGCGACCATAACCCTCACGTAACCAAACGGCATGCGTTCCAAGTGCGGTTTGGACTGAATGTGTGGGCTGGCATAATAGGGGAACACGTGCTTGGACCCTACTTCATCGATGGGTACCTCAACAGTGCCACATACCTGGAGCTGTTGCGTCACGTTGTCGAGGAGATGTTGGAGGATGTTCCCCTGGCACTCCATCGCAACCTTTATTACCAGCAGGACGGTGCTCCACCTCACTATGGTCGGCAAGTACGCGAGTACTTGACCGAAACTTTTGGTGACCACTGGATCGGTCGCGGAGGACCTGTGGCCTGGCCTCCGCGTTCTCCGGACCTGACGCCTCTAGACTTTTATTTGTGGGGAGACGTTAAAAGGTTGGTTTACAAGGAGGAAGTGACAAGTGTAACAGAATTACGTGCAAGGATCATTAGTGCTTTCGACACTTTAAAAACGAATGTGTTAGTGTTACGTAAGCTGAAAGAAAACCAGCTACGTCGTTCTCGATTGTGCGAAGAGTGTGATGGTGGCCACTTTGAACAATACCTCCGGGTAACTTAAGTAGGTAATTTATTTATTTGTACATTTTGTAAATACGTTGTTAGCTTAATCAATTTTATTAGTGTAAATAAGTTGATTTCAAATTTTTAACTACGCCAATAATACCTAAGAGTCGAAAGTATACCACGTCCACGTACTTACACTTAACTAGCACGTCTTTCCATTCCATCAAACGTAGAAAACATTTTTAGACTTAGTAGATCGGTACACCAACTAAGGTAGGTATTATTGCCGGTCCTAAGCCCGTTAAGTAGGAAGGAAAATTTCAAATCAACCAATTTAATCCACAAATAAAAACAAAATCACTACGAAAACTTTAGGTTGAAGGCTATAGCAAAACTAACATTTTATTAATCATCTGATAACAGGTCAGTGAACTTTTCTTTGGCGCACTAGTATTACTGTCATTAGTAAGATTTCCGTATTCCAATGATGCTCAAAAATGAGTTAATTATTAAGCGAAATTTATGACAATAATGTAGGTGATTTTCGAAATAAAATTAGGTAAGTAAATTAAAATTATTGCTACCGGTCATTGCTCGGTCGCGCGACGCGCGCGCTTGTAGGTAATTTCGTAGAATCGAATCGTAGGTAAGACGTCGACACTCACGCACACAGCTGCATTGTCGCTGTGTGAGTAGTCGGGTGATTCTGTTTTATTTGTATTGAATTAAGGGTTTAATTCTGAAATACTGTTAAATTTCAACAACAAAAAAAAGCAGCGCTTACTAGTTATTGCCCCCTACCGTACATCTATTCATTTTATTTATGTCTTTTATGACAACCTCCTGAAATTTGACGAGGATGCAAATCAACAGCTTGTATACCTAAGTTTCATCACAATCGGTCGAGCCATTTTAATTGATTCTTATATAGAAGAAGATTTGGTACAAAGTATTGACTCAATTAAAACTCCCAGTGCCTAAATCGATGGCATCTTTGACTGAATCATCATTCTCTGCTAATGAAGTAATTATGACATGATATAGACGTATAGCTATCTATATAACTAAAACAAAGTTGAGTTAGTTACACCATTTATATCTCAAGAACGGCTGGACCGATTTTTATGATCTTTGATTTGTTGGATTTGTCTCCGCCCCGAATAGCAGAATAACTAAATAATAAAACCTAGGAAAAATTCACGAAAAAAAACTATTATGAAGAGAATTTATTTTCTCGTACATTTTCCAACTTATTAATTCTGAGGCGATACGAAGCTCGCCGGGTCAGCGAGTTTCTGATAAGGTAAGGTCAAAACAAATTAAACTTACTCTTAACAACTGATTGAATTCCCTGGACAGCTTGGGCAGCTCTGGTAGTTTCCCGTCTCTGTAGTCATGCCACTGCTGACCGTTCTTAGGGAGTGCGCCACCGCCGCCCGCTTCGAATAGCGTTAAACCTGTAAATTATGAATATTATTAGAAAATTATGCATTACTCTGCTGAGCCCCGTGGTTCCACCCGCATAAGTATCGATCCCGTGGGTATATCGGGATAAAAAGTAGTCTATGAGTTAATCCAGGGTTTCTGCTACCTCCATACCAAATTTTATCAAAATTGGTCCAGCCGTTAGTGCGTGAAGATGTAACAAACATACAAACACACACAAACTTTCGCCTTTATAATATTACCAGCTGCGCCCCGCGGTCTCAGTCGCGTAAATGTCGATCCCGTGGGAATATCGGCATAAAAAACTATCCTATGTCCTGTCTCGGGACTCGAAACTATCCCTATGCCAAATTTCATTTAAATCGGTTCAGCGGTTTAAGCGTGAAGAGGTAACAGACAGACACACTTTCGCATTTATAATATTAGTATGGAAGTATGGATAGTAACTTGACCAGAGACGATGCCTGTGTACGGTCAATTACATATCAAGAGTAATACTTAAGCTACGTTTTCTGATAATTTACTAGCAATTCTACCATTTTTATGTAACACAAGGAACTTAGTATTTAATATTATTGGTGGTAAGATACCAAAACAAAACCATAATCAGCCTACAATGTTCCCACTGGTGGGACACACGGCTCTCTGTGGGAGAGTGGGCCGTAATCCAAAAATTAAGCATAATAATATAAATGAAACTCACCAAAAGCAAAAATATCAGCCTTGGTCAACTGCGTTAGGTCTTCTTGCAGAACTTCCTTGGGCAGGTACCTGCAGTCGCCTTCCTCTACCGATGGTGATGATACGCAGGTCACGTGCCCTAAGTCACCTGGTGATAGAAAATGGTGATTAATGGTGATGGAATAGTTAGGCTATTAGGGAAATTGGTTGGTCCTCCTTTGGCTGAGTTCCTTCACAAAGGACCAACCATATCAGAAGGTTGCGTGTTCATATCACGTCGGGGTCACCAGTATAGAGGTATGAAGAACAGGGTGTAAAGTTCACTTAACCTCCATAAGGGAGGATCCTCCGACCAGACGGGTGTTGTGTCTGGCGGGCAACTGCCCGGATGATTCATGTCGGGCCCTTGTATCTATGCTAGTTGCGCGGTAAACTCTGCTTGCGAGATGCAGGCTTTGCGTGACGTCAGTATGACGCGTTGTTCGCGTGAGGCGTTGTAGATACCGCTACAAGATCCTCTACTCTATAATGTACAGTTAACTTACAGCAGCTTTCACTGGCCAGGGGTGTAATAAACACCTCTTTGTCATAGGAGTCACAGACACCCGCTATGCAGAGCCTGTACGGAGGACGAGACAGCAGCTCATGCGCTTCTACACGGCCCGGTGTTCGCCATGGACGCCAGCACATCAAGCTACCCGAAACTGTCAAATTTTCCCAATCAACCTTGAACCATAAGCTTTAGCGATAAAGTTGAAAATCTATTAAAGTAATTTGACAGATTGTAGTAGCTTGATGTGCTGGCGTCTGTGTACTTCGGTGACCCAGGTACCCTCCGTGAGACGGTCAGTAACATCAAGGCGTTGCCGGCCTTCCTCGAGGTGCTGGGGTGGATCCCACCCGTACGCAAAATACGCGCATTGACGTGGAGTTGCGGACATCAGCCCGTATTACCTATTACCTCTATAAACGATGATGTTATGACAAATCACTTACCAATCTTATATTTATGATGGTACTGCGGCTCGTCGTCATCGTAACCGTCGTCTGAATCGTGTGAGGGTTCCCCTTCACCGCTACAGATGAAGATGTTGCCAGGTTTCACATCCATGTGGACTAGTTGGAGGGAGTGGATGTAGCTGTGGGGCAGAAGAAGAGAGTTTAGTTTAAAGAAGTTCATCCCGCTAGAGTTAACTTGAGGCTTCGCTCGGATGATCTTTTAAAATTTATATCTAACGAGATCAACTGTCCTGACCTCCTGCATAAACTGCGTTTCAATGTTCCTCAGAGATCAGTTAGATTTAACCCGCCGATTTCCATTCCTTTTTCCTCTTCTAACTACAGGCAAAACTCATACATGGTGCGAGCGAGTAAGGACTTTAATATTCTTTGCAAAGAGTTCTCATTTGACCCATTTACCATTAAAACCTATTCTGCACGCACTCGGCTTATCGCTGACTTTTTTAAAAGTGCATAGTTTTTATATACCTTATATTTGTAATCTTTTCTATCGTGCTTGTTAGTGGTTTTAATGTATTTTCGATATGTCAGTGAGTGATGGCAAATTATTGTTTTGTTTCCAAGACGATTAAAAAAATACACACGTAATTGTTCAAGTTTTCACTTCTGTCGGCACTCCGGGAGTGCCACTTTTTTCACTTACTAATTGTAAAAACCCCCACACAGCCTACAGGAGAATTTTCTATTGCAGGTCAACGTATGAATAAGATATACTCACGCTAAACCATCAGCTATGTGAGCCAGCAGTAATAGCAGCTCAGCTTCAGACAGCGGTCCGTTCTCCATCTTCTGCTGTAACGAGCCTCCATCGCAGTACTCATTCTGAATTATCATGTGGTCATCTTCTGCCCAGGCTGAATAATATCTGTTGGAGAAGAGAAGCTGTTAGAAGATGGATATTATTAAGGAATTTGAGGTGTCGCGACTAACACCGCATCGCAATATGACTAGCAGTTTTTGAGATACACAGAACAGAAACGAGAAGAAAAACTTCTAAAAAATCCATCGTTAATATTATAAATGCGAAAGTGTCTGTCTGTCTGTTACCTCTTCGTGCTTAAGCCGCTGAACCGATTTAGATGTTTGGTATAGAGATAGTTTGAGTCCCGGGAAAGGACATAGGATACTTTTTATTCCGATATTCCCACGAGATCGAGACTCATACGGGTGAAACCGCGGGGCGCTGCTAGTAAAGAATAAAAGAGATTTAGTGTAAGAGACAGAGAGAGTTATATCTTTCTTCTCTCTCATGTAACGAAATGTGCCTAAACGTGACGCGTGCTTGAAATTTCACTTTTAATTCTCGTCCAAAGTCAAAGTCAAAGCATTTATTTCAAATAGGCACATAAAAGGCACTTTTGAACGTCAAATTACAATAAATAAAATAGAATTGATTCTAGTCGGCCCTTCCAAAAGGTAGTGTTCGTATGGAGAAGAATGGAATCCAATTTATCGAATCGCTGCCTAAGATCCTTCACATCAATAAGATAGGTATTCAGGGCATCCCTGTTAGGTTTGAAGCCGACCAAATGATGATGAAGAGACATAAAGAGCATTTCTCCTTCACCTGACGACATGCGGGTGCTTGCCGAGCGCGGCGTGCGCGTACACCTCGGTGAGCGCGGCGCGCTCGGCCGCGCTGCCGGCCACCGGCCGCAGCGAGCGCTTCAGTGCGTACACGCAGCCGTCCAGCTTGTTCACGCACTTCGTCACGCGCCCGAACTGGCCGCGCCCGACCACGCCCAGCTCGATGAACTCGATGTTGTAGCGGGATATGTTGGATTCCTGTGAGGGCGGATAAGTCATTTATTTAAACAATATAAGCATACGTTCATACATGCATAAATTGAAGAAGTGTTTCTGACGTGTAAATGTGTTTGTACAAATCTGCTTATACAAATATAAAAGTCCATCTTTTAGTTTTAATGTTTTATTTGATTTGTCGTCTTTCAACTTATTTGGACACAAAATGACAAGATACTTGAGATTGGTGACTTGATCAGCCGTCAAAAGCCATAAATAATTTAATTCACAAAAGTATAAATGAATACAGGCTGAATTCGAATAAATTGACATTATTTCATGGGTATAACTACCCAACTCAAAAATGGCGAAAATAGAGAGCAACTGATTCATGCTTTTTTCATTGGTTTGTATTGCATCTATGTACACATGGTGTCCCAGGAAACCTGTACCAGCGAAGGTCTGTGGTCAGGGGACACTAATACCCCCCCTATGTATGTTCCGCGATATTTTGTAGTTTTCGAGAAATTATTTTTTTTTGTTTTATTTCTAGATTGAAAGCGGTTAAATGAAAGGCTTCTTCATGCATCCCAAACACTCTTATAGCTATCGACATTCATACTCAATGGGGATGGTAATATTATATGTACCCTGAGTCTCTTAGCTGGCTGTTCAGGTGTCGCATCGCCCCACGTCGGTGTTTTTGATAACGCACGCTTCTTTTTGTTCAACGCTTGTCCTGCAAATAAGAAATAAATTGTAAAACACTTAATAGCATAAATCCACTACCAAGTGCCTCCACAACCCAGTTACTGGGTAACACAATAAACTCAAAAAAAAAGCATTTATTTCAATTAAACAATTTACAGGCACTTTTGAATTGTCAAAGAGTTGGTCAGTTAGACAGGAGGTTGAAGCTAATTGCCCACTCCAAAACGTAAATAGCTTTGGAGAAGAACGAGCCAAATACCTCTTGGCATGATTGTCAGACTTTCGAACTTCTGACTACCCTTAACGACTGTCAAGGAAAAGAAAGAATCACTATTAGAGATAGTGTGGCAACATTTTTATACGAAACTAGCTTCTTCCCGCGACTTCGTCCGCGTGAAATTTCACCCCCCCCCATTCACCCCCTTAGGGGATGAATTTTGAAAAATCCTTTCTTAGTGCACCCCTAGACCTCATAAGGAACGTACGTGCCAAATTTGGAATCTCTAGACCCAGCGGTTTGGGCTGTGCGTTGATATGTCAGTCAGTCAGTTCTCCTTTTATATATATAGATGATAGCAAGAAGTGTCATTTTACTGCAAGTAATTAAAAATCGGACAATAGCATTATGGCGCCCACTTTATCTATTTTTTTTATCATTTCTAGCCTGCACTGTCCCACTCCTGGTCAAAGGCCTCCCTCCACTCCTTCCATCTTTCGTGAGCCCGCGCGTCCTCCTTCCAGTTTTGACGGAACCTATCCAGTTCGTCCCGCCATCTCCTACGTGGTCTGCCGCGACCCCGCCTCACTGTCTGAGAGCACCAATTCTGCGCTATTTCGGCCCACGGTTTGTCCGGCATGCGGCAGACATGTCCTGCCCAGTCCCATTTAAGTTGAGCAGCCTTTTGAGCTAAGTCAACAATCTTTGTTTTGGAGCGCAGTATTGTGTTTCGGACACGATCCGTCAACCTAACGCCCAGTATACTTTATCTAAACGTCAAAAAATTGGCTCCCTGTTTCCCTGTCTCTTATTACACTACACAATGGACAGCGCGGCAGGGAAGCAGGGGAGGTCGTAACCACTCTGTCGCCCTGTTTAGGGACCCTGTTTCTTATTACTCTACCCTGTCCCAAAGAGCAGGGCCCAAGAAATCAAACTCAAACTCAAAGCATTTACTCAAACTCAAAGCATTTATTTCAATTAAACCATTTACAGGCACTTTTGAATTGTCAAGAAGTCGGTCAGTCAAAAATAAAATGAAGCTAGTTGCCCATTCCAAAGCGTAGGTACCTATGGAGAAGAACCGGCAAGAAACTCCATGGTCAAATCGTGTAAGGGTCAGCGCAGACAGAGAGGAATAATCCCCGCGCGGTCTCGGGCATTTTCTTTACGGATCGCGTATGCTCGAGCTTGCGAGGACACGTCTTCGAGGACGTGCGAGCATTTTTTGTCAGGTTCAAGCATTTATGCACTTTATTGTAATAACTTTAAAGTTTATTTTCAAGTGCGTTAATAAAATCTCCTCTCCGCTGCGCTCCGTTCTGTCTGCGCTGAGCCTAATGCAATAGGCCTTATAGCCATGAGATCAATAATACATACCATCAGGTGTAAATGGGTTGATGTTAGCTACAGCTCGTCGCGTCATCCGTGACTCGTCGAGTTCGTCGGGCGGTAGGCTGCCGAGTGCACTATCTTCGTCTCCAGATGGCGGGTGGAGGTGGTGACTTGAACCTGATGGTATGCCTGTGGGAGAGAACAGTGATTAACAAATGCCGTTTCTTCTACTTGTTGTAGATGTTATTATTTTATTTCATAGGTTCCACACTAACCCCCTTATTAATGAACGTATTATCTCAGATAAATAGTTACACACCGATTTCTCTCTTTCAGTCGTCAGTAATTTGACTTTCGAAAGAAGAAGACAAAGCGTTGTGTAACTATACAGACGCTATACAACGTTTATAAGTAAGAGGGTAAGTAAAGGCAAGCTAATATAGTCATTATTTTAGTCGACTAATCACAACAGTAGAAATACTAGCTGATTAAGTTCTGAACATTTTGTTTTGTGAACAGTTCAACAAAAATGTGAGCGCAATATGTTTCCTCGCTAACTAAAAGCTAAGTGAAAACGGAGTAAAAACATAATAATGCTTCAATATGATGTACAGCCGCCAGCACATCAAGCTACCCGAAACTGTCAAATTTTCCCAATCAACTTTGAACCTTATGCTTTAGCGATAAAGTTGAAAATCTATTAAAGAAATTTGACAGATTGTATACTCCATTTGAAATAAGATTAGACATTTAAATAAACCTTTTTTACAGTCCGTTCAACCGATTTTGAATTCTATTGCGTTGGTGGCATGACAAATGGCAACTGCAGTAAGCAGTTGGTATTATAACCACTTTTTTGCTTTTAACGCTATCCTTATACCTACGGTATAGAAGTCAAAATCGGTTGAACGGACTGTAAAAAAGGTTTACTTAAATGTCTTAATCTTATTTCAAATGGAGTATAGTAGCTTGATGTGCTGGCGTCTGTACATAGTGTACATATTTATAAAATCTGCAAGTTCCGGTATAGGAATAGACATTTAGTCCTCATTTTTGTAAGTGGTAAAAAACCGGCCACGTGAGGCCAAGGAGGCCAAGGATTTGAGCTCGGTTAATAGCAATAGGCTCGCCCCCGTTACATAGGACTTAAACAACTAGCAAAATGTGCCATGTGCATGTGTGTGTGTGTGTGTGTGTGTGTGTTAAAAGGACTACGTGACCTAAAGCGCCGTCTTTGTCGGACTGCATTGAAAAGAAAGAGAAGCGCAATGACACAACGCTGGTAATTTATTGCAAAATATGAAGCAATTATCTATTTACGAAAAATCTATTGTTTGGACTAAAAAATTAAAACACTAGAGTTTTAGTACCTGTGTTGCTTGTAAAATAATCTGACAAAAAATCATAATGATTGTATGGTTTTTATTGTAAAAAGAAAGTTTTTACGAGGTATCTTCATGATTTTTTTCTATCATACCAAATAAGTTGTGTATTATGTTTTAAATACACTATCTACCTAGTATATATCCTGGAGAATATCATATATTTTTTTGATTTTGTTTACTGTAGTCGATCATATACTTTTATTGTTTCTAAAACTTGCGTTTAGGTACCTAACCTAACCTAACTCGGGGACGACAGGCGTGCGTGATGCGTGTTCTAAACTTCTGATATGATTCGACTTACCCGACTGCGCATTTAATTTGGGTGGGAAGAGCCTGGAGCGCGGCGGATGGTGTGAAGGCGTTGAACATTTCTCTAGCAACGTCTTCGGTGTGTGGGGACTGTCGAATAATCTGGAAATAAGAGGGAAAAAAACATTATCATTTATTTTATTGGAAAGGTATTGTAGTGTTTTTGGATGGCAAACAGCCGTCGGCATAAGCCACCATGGTAACTGGACACTGCCGTCTGTAATACCAATTTTAGGAAAAATATTGAAACTCATAAATTAACCTATCAGTAACTTTCACAATTTGTACATGTTTGAAAAGAATAGTCTACTTAAATCTATACAAATAAATAAAATTGAAGTGTCTGTTTGTAATGTCAAAATAACAGCTTTTTACTAAATGCATATATACACAAAGGTACTTATAACAAAAAACTATTTTAAAAGTTTCGTGTCTGTTTGTTCCGGCTAATATCCGCAACGGCTGGACCAATTTTGACGGGACTTTCACTGGCACATCGCTGATGTTTTAAGGAGTAACTTAGGCTAACTTACTTTTATTTTCGAAAAATAATTAGCCAGTATCAGCTATTGGCACGTCTCTGCTAACTGAGGAAGAACTGAAGAACAAGACATTTTGCACAGACCCCAAGTAACGTTCACAAGGGAAGGCAAAATATGAAACGATGACCATTAAGCAGTCTACACACCAAACCCGTCGACCCGCCGACACGCGCGGGTACAAATCGCCGACATGATTCTTTTCTTGCTGGGGAGTTTGTTCCGCCATTTCTTCTTCCCAGCGAAAGCACTAGGAAGTGGCGAAGGGCGGGCGTTTTGGGGGACTGTCTTATGTAATTTTGACGTTCGAAAAGTGCTGATTCTCATCCTAGTTTGAATAAATGACTTTTGATTTTGATTTTGATTGATTTTGATTTTGAAATGAAGCCGTCCGTCGCCGACATCAAGCCGGCGGCGGCGGCTGTGTCGGCGAGTTTGGTGGTAGACTGCTTTACTATTTTCTATAACAATCATCCACGATAATCAAGAGCAAATACGCCTGAATATTCTCTTAGCAGTCCTAAGCACACAGATCTGCTACTAGATAAATACTATCATGCCATCTTAAGTACCATGCCCAATTTCTTTCCATACATTCAACGCCATTCACAATCGAAAACAGCTGTCCCCAAAAAATCCACGACGAAACCCCACAATTAAAATCCCTAGCACACCATTTGGAACGCACCCTTATTTTTTTTTTCTCCAAGAAACCTCAGGTGTTCGAAATTCAATAAGAAAAGACGCAAGTGTGTGTCTATTGTCGTATAACTTGCAAGTTACAAAATGTGTGGGGTGGGGTGACCCAAGATTGTTTTGGGTACCTGTAGGAGATTGTTACTTGTATTAACTTTGCTGAGGGCAAGATGCAAGTAGGTCCAGGTGGCATTATTGTTGAGATGAAGCCAGTTTTGCGGAGTATGGGGTGATGACAAAAATATTGGCAGGTTAACAAAAATTGACCGGTATTTTGGTATACCGTATAGCGATCAAACACGAATAATTCCGTCGTCAGTCTTCAGATGTATTCAAACAGAGCTAGGCATGCGCACGGCATATATGCACGGTTGCCTCAGCCTGAGGCAACGGTACTACATAAAAAAAAAAATTGCGGCGCATGCCTCGCTGTCTGGATGCACGTTTAATTTTGCCCACAGAGCATGAAATCTCCGTGAGGCAGGGACTAGAGAAGTCTTTCCTAACAAGCCGAGCAGCATAAGCATAATCAGCTTATAACGTTCTCACTGCTGGGACACAGGCCTCCTCTCTGTGAGAGGGAGTGAGACGTAATCAAACATTGCTGGATGGTAGCGTGTTCCCGATGGTATATCCCTTAGATAAATGATCGGACCAATCATTTATCTAAGGTATATCCCATCGGCAACTTCTCAGGAGTCTTAGGGCCTAGCTAGGGTATGACTTTCCGTAGCACGATGATACAACTATCTTCCTTACATATAAAACAAAGTCGCCGAAATGTCTGTACGCGCATAACTTCCGAATGACTGCACTTGGATATGACAAGGTTACGAGGACGAGGACAAGGTTTGTATGAAAGAAAATTTCGGAAATTCGAAAAAAAGTTCCGCCCATGCGAAGCTGGGCCGCTAGTTTACTTAAAAACAGAAGTTTAAGTAAAACCTTTCATTTTTCTAGCTTCAAAACTAACGAACTTCCAAACAAACTTTCAACCCTATAAATAACTCCTTTAGGAGATGAATTTTCAAATATCCTTCCTTAGTTCACTATCCTCGTGTAAGGAGCTCAGGAGAGTAAAATTTCATGCTTAAAGCTAGGACCCAGCGGTTTAGGCTATGCGTTGTCTGTCAGTAAATGAGGGGACGGACTACATGATGACCTAAAGCGCGGTCACTGTCGGACTGCATAAAAAAGAAAGGGAAGCGCGATAACACAACGCTGACAACGCTAGTAATTTATTGCATAATATGAAGCAATTATCCATTTACAAAAAATCTATTGTTTGTACTAAAAATTAAAACACTAGTGCTTTGGAAGTTGCTTGTAGAATAATCTGACAAAAAAATCAGAATGATTGTATGTGTATTAGTATGGTTTTTATTGTAAAAAGAAAGTTTTTAGAGGCATGTTCATGATTTTTTAGTTGTATTATGTTTTCAACACACTATCTACCTAGCATATATCCTGAAGAATATATATTTTTCTGATCTTGTTTACTGTAGTCGATCATATAGTTTTAGGCATTATAAAACTTGCGTTTTTTTTTGCGTTTAGGTCCTGTAGTCCCCTTAAGAGGTCGTCAGTGTACGTGTACGCTTTATACCTAGATCGACCATTGGGCTGAAGAATTACGCTAAAGACTGGATGCGGAAGGTAGAGAATCAGCGGGGCAATCGCATTCATTGCGTTATTTAAGTGCTGAGCAGATTTTTTTTTTCAAACGTATGAAGAAATGGATCAGCAATTTGCTTCAAAATTATTCAGATTCCGATTGATAGTTTGTTACGCAATTAGGGTGCAGGTGTAATGGCGCAACTTCAAACAAACAAAATATTGAACAATGAAATGCGATAAGCGATTCTCTTTGCCGGAAACTGTACGACATTCATAGAATCTTTAAGTCGTGCTCCGAATTCTAAATGGTCAGAACGAAATGGAACGTTGAAATACGTCCAAATATTTGAAATAAGATCTGACCAGAAATTCGTTAAAAGTCATACCTACCTACAAAACACATGACCTTCCGTTTACGCAAGAAAAAAATATCACGACCGATTTTCGTGAAAAAAAAACCAGTATTTTCAATTCAATTAGCATTTGTTTGAAAATAAACTTTAAAACTTACACTTTTAGATTCACTTTCGCGACACATTTCTACTTGAGAACCACACCTTTGATACAAATTGAACCTTTTCTTCATACAGTCAAGGTTGAATTCACCTTGAACGTACAGACATGTGGTTGTGGGTGTATTTTTTTTCGCCATTAGCAGATGTCAGCTGTTCCGATCATATTTTGCTTATATAACTGTACTATAACTGATTTTACAACGAAATTCCTTTGACTGACTCACACATAATAGGTGTTTTTTTGTTGACGTAAGCTGCGCGCTTGGTTTCCGTTGGGTAAGCTGAGTTCAAGGTACTTGACGAGTTGGGATGTTGTTCACAAAGAAGATTCTATTTTGTTCCTCTTGTGTCGGCACGAATGTCATGGAGCATTTTTAACGACATGGTATTTTACTATTGCATACAGGGTGTGTCAAGAACATGGACGCGCCGACTGTAGCCATGAATTGAGCACATGATTCTCGACCCCCTAGCGTATACATAATACCCTGTACATATTAATAGTTGATCAAGGTCTGTTCACCTTCACACCAGTGCGCAGAAATTTTTAGTCGGTTATAAAAAAAAAAATCTGCTGCAATACCTTCGCGGTCAAAATGTCATCATATAGGCATATGATGACATTTTGACCGCGAAGGTACGCAATTAGGGTGCAGTTTGAATCGGGCTTGTACCTCTCCAACCAAAAGCTTATTTCGTAAGTTGGTAGTCGGACAATCAAATCTTTTTGCCGCAACTTCCAAAAACAGTCTTGTTGCGTTGAACATTCTGTCCTCCTCTTTTAAAAAACGTGAAAAAGATCATTTTGTAAGTTGATAGTCGGACCACTAAATCCTTTTGCCACAACTTCCAAAAAAACAGTCTTGTTGCGTCGGACATTCTCTCCTCCTCTTCTATGTCTTTTAAAAAAGATGGAATGATAACAAAAAGCATAGGAATGCGCTCGTGTTTCTCTAGCAGCTGTTTGTGGACAAAATGCGATGTCATACCGAGATACCATTGTATCCACAAAAACACTTGAAACAAAACACAAAACGGGTGTAGAGCATAAACGCGCCCAGGAAATCCCGTGTTACAAAATCTTGGTAATTCCCACTCCGCGTCAAAATGCGTAATGTATGAATGATATTGCTAATCATAAATCATTACTTCGTTATGTTTGAAAAATTCGGTCTGCTCTATAACGTAGGTCTGTCTGTAACGGAATTAATAATTGTGAAACTGTAAGGCATTTGTGTTACGTATAATTACCCCGGATCTGTCGCTTCGGATAACGTTCCCCGAATTTCCTGTTGCCGTGATTGCAAAATACTGTGATTTAGCGAGATTGTGGAAATCGGGTGTCATAGTACCCAATTTACCCATACTATGTAAATCGGAGGAATGAGAAATGTCGTGATGGAGGTTTGGGTATGAACGTGGATGGCTATAAGAGTAGGAGAGGACCAAAGAAACGATGGATGGACTGTGTGAATGAAGATATGGTTAGAAACGGGGGGCGAATACCGAGATGACGACTAATAGAGATGTGTGGAAGAGGACATCTTGCGCCGACCCGTTTATCAGTGCCGGATTAAAACTACTGGATGCCTTAAGCAATCCACGCCTGTGGACCCCTCTACCCAAAGGCGCCTCGTATTTTTTGTAAATAATCGACGAACGATTTATAAAGATTGGCGCATGTCTCTAAAGTGACTTCCGGGCTTCCGGGTCTTTAATAATCTTGCTGACAAACAGCCTTGCCATTCATGTGCTGGCAAATATTTATTGTGCCCCCCGAGACGTGATGCCCTAAGCAATTGCTTAATTTGCTTATGGGCTAATCGAGAACTGCCCTTTATAAAACATTTACCGGTAATGCATTCACTAAAGTCATTATCATGCAAAAGTAGTGTTCATTGGTTTGTTGGTTACATAGTGAGTGTGTAACCCATTTTCTTTGGTTGAATGGTTACAAGTTATGCATTATTTATAAAAAAAAATACTGTTAAGGACTTGTTAGGAATGTTTTTGACCCTTTCATTGTTTTTGTAGAGGTTGCATGCTCGAGAGTTTCGTAAGAAGGAGAAAGTTGAAGAAAGAATTTGGTGAAGAAGACCTTTTTTGATGTCCTAAGGTGTGCCCATGGCACAGCGGGCCCTGTCGGAATACCAGCGTTGCGGTATTTATTTTATATTGCAGCATTATGTTGAAATAGGAGTCTTTTTGGCGTCCCACATTTTCTTTTCCTTGTTAATTTTTGTTTTTGATGTCATTTTGTTAGTTTTAAATGCTAAGATGTTGTTAGTATTTCCTGTGCGTGTCCCAATTAAATATTTTTCCTTTCTTTCTTATTATAATGTTGCCAGTTATGCGATGGTCAGGTAGGAAGTAATACATAATAACATAAGCAATTGTAATTTTTTACTACAAGCTTGAGAGCAGATGATGTGGTTTTTATGCAGTTTCAAATTTTGCTGAATTCCCTGCCACCTCATATAAGATTTTATAAAAAAGCTGCTCATAACAAGACCACTCATAAAAATAACAATTTGCCATTCTTTAACCCCAAATGTCCCCAAAAAGACCTTGCACAGTACATTACAAACTCTTTTATAAATCACCACACAACAAGTTTTTTCGCTACAACGCAAATAACAGTATTTGTGTCGAAACCAGTTGGACAAGTTTGGAATGAGGTCATCTATGAGTTTCAGAGGGTGATAGTTGTAAAGTAGTAACATGTTTTAACTTGTTCTAGATGTAAGGATGTATGGTAGAAATTTTGGTAAGCTGTGTGCAAAATTGCAGAATAAAAAGTAAACAAAAAATTGTGTTTTTTTTCTTTTCTATGATTTCTTTGGGTAGGTTTTCTGGATGGGACAATTAGAAAAAAAAAGTAAAAATAAAAAAATAAAGTTTGATAAAATTATCGTTTGTTTGGGCAAGTAATTTACTGGGTGCTTGAAAGAATGCAAAGCTTTAAGGCGAAGATAGTACAGACAATTTAGAACCATTTAAGCCATGGTTGTCTTAGACAGTCTTACCAAATTTTTGTTTTTTTTTTCGAAAATTCCCAAAATTTTAATTAAGGGGCTTACAGGACCTAAACGCAAAAAACGCAAGTTTTAGAAACAATAAAAGTAAATGATCGCCTACAGTAAAAAAAAACAAAAAAATATATGATATTCTTCAGGATAAATGCTAGGATGATAGTGTGTTGAAAACATAATACAACTTATTTGGTACGATAGAAAAAAATCATGAAGATACCTCTAAAAACTTTTTATTTACAACAAAATTCATACTAATATACATACAATCATTATGATTTTTTGTCAGATTATTCTACAAGCAACATACTAAAACTATAGTGTTTTAGTTTTTTTGTCCAAAGACTAGATTTTTCGTAAATCGATAATTGCTTCATATTTTGCAATAAATTACCAGCGTTGTGGCATCGCGCTTCTCTTTCTTTTCTATGCAGACCGACAAAGACCGCGCTTTAGGTCATGTAGTCCTCTTAAACTGCTTATTTATGGCCAAATTGAATAATAACGTAATTCATTTATCATTCAATTAAGTAATGTGTAAGCAATCTAGCAAAACATGTTTTAGGCCACTGTGTCATTCTCATTAGACATAAAAACATAGGATATCCTAAGGGCAACATCCCTACTATCAAGAAAAATAGTACCTACACAAAATCTTCTAGAAAGTTCTAGCAAAATCCTAAAAAATCTATGGAATTTGTTTACATGCTGTCTCACTCTACCCAAAACAAAATAAAAAGGACAGGAAATAACTCCTGAACATTAATGACTACCCATTGTCCAGTTATTTTAGAAGAAGGAGGGAGTTGTCAAAACCTTTTTTCGGGGGAGAGGAATGGACTTGTCTTTCTTCATGTCTAAACCTGTGGTGTAAGATGATGAAATAAAGACAAGTTAAGACCTGTTGGAACTTGAATTTAGGTGAATTGGGGGCAAGATTTTTGGGAGATCAACAATCAGTTCAGCTGAGTGATGTGTCCTGGGTTCGTTTCCCAGGTTGGGCAGTGTTATTGGGTTTTTCCATTAGGAATTTCTCAGTAGCAGCCCGGAGTTAGGAAGCTGGTGATGCGATACCCCCGTGCCTCGGAAACCACGTAAAGCCGTTGGTCCTGCGCTATGAGAGTTAAGGAACAGAGAGTGCGCCTGTGTTGGCGCATACATTTGTGCACTATAATATCTCCTGAGAACCTGGCTCTTTGTTGAGATTGGCTACCGTGACCAAAATCGGTCAGGAGATTATTATTATCCATCCTGTTTGTAGTCATATATAGGTAATTTAGTATAGTCACAATTAAGTCAAGCCTTACATGGTTGATCGATTCTCAATTTGTGAGTTTTAAATTCTTGAGTGCGCCTAAAGACACTAAAATATTATAAAGGCGAAAGTTTGTGAGTGTGTTTGTATGTTCGTTACTTCTTCACGCACAAACGGCTGAATGGATTTGGATGAAATTTGGCACAAAGATTGTTTATAACCAGGATTAACACATAGGATACTTTTTAACCCAATATTCCCACGGGATCAACATTTATGCGAGTGCAACTTGATTTTGCAGCTAATAGTTTCATATGATTAAATGAAGGATGTCATAGTACTTGTAGTTATTTCAATTCTCAATCAATGTGATGAATCACTTCTTAATTGCTTATCAACAATGTTGGGGTCAGGTTTGAACTTGACCTCTACATATGATGTTGGGTTCAATTGGCATCTGATTACCAATTAATAGGTAATTGAAGAACATTTAGTTGGTTTGAAGATGAAGCATCTATTTAAATACTGATTAAAGCAATTTCAATCAAAGAAAATGAGTACCAGTAAGACGGGGTGAATAGGGATGCAGGGGTGAATCGCGACGAAACTTTAAAATGGATTTTAACGTTGATGTAATAAAGTTTATTGCCAACAAGGACACTTAATCGTTAATTATAATATAATAAACACATTAGAGTCCTTTTTGGCAAAAAAAACAATTATTTCAATGTTAAAATCCATTTTAAAGTTTCGTCCCGATTCACCCCTGCATCTCTATTCACCCCATTTTACGGTATGTAAGGAATAATTCCTTGATTGAGGTACAAAGCAGGTGGTGTTCTGCAGTTTCTATCAACCCGTCTGGGAAGATGACTAAACTTGAATGTATGTATGTAAAAACAAAAAAACATCCAAATTGAGAACCTCCTCCTTTTTGAAGTTGGTTAAAAACACAGTTAGAACAATTTCTAGGCAATAGGTCAAGTACAAAATTTAATTTTTACCAAAAGGATGTTTTCATTTTGATTTTATTATTGTTCTGCTCATATTAATAGCATTGTAATCTGATTTCAAGGTGTAAGTAGGAGTCTTAAGTAATATAAATCATAAAATTTTAAATATTTGTATGGGAAAGTCACATTCAATTTATCATTTTTATGTATAGAGGCATGTTTGTGGTCGAAAATCGTGATTAGTGTAGAAATTTCACCCATACAAAGTTAATTAAAGCATAATGCATGTGAAAGTATACTATTCTACAACTTATGAAGGAGAAAACAACAAAGAACCAATAAAACACGTATACATAAACGAAAAAATACTAAAAACCATCCAAAAAGAGTCAAAAAAGTAGCCAGAACATTCGATCCACAAAAAAACTAAAATAATTATCATTAAATTTGTATTAATTTGACATTAACACTCAAAGTGAATCAAAAAGTGAAAGTTACGTTATTTACGTCGTAAATACGAGCTCTGAGACATTATGGGGGCCTGAAATGCCACAAAACCACAAAGCGTGGTGTTTTCCTATGGAATTTAAAGAGTGGAGCCTGAGTTACTTACCTAAGAGCCCTAACCCTTTTGTACGGAGGGCTATGTGAAACTGGAGGCGGCAATGCATTCCTCATGCCGTCGTCGTCATCCATGCTACTAAAATCCAACTTCCTAGGCACTATAGAAGAAGGTATCGGACTCAAGTTATCCGAAAATATATTGAAAGAGTCTGACATTTCACATGAAGTTTCTGCCGACAATTCCGAAGAATCGTGCTTGTTCATGAAGCCCGCCTTCATTCTATACCACTCAGTCATCTTCGTTAACACATTAAACACTTTTACAACAAATATATATCACAATAAAATCACTATTTTCTTAAACAATTCACAAAACGATCTCACTTTCACGCACTAACAACGTTATGGCGGATGACGCATAGCACCTGTTCAATTGATCGGCCAATCACAGCGAATCATTTGACCGGTGAGTTGAATACTCAAATTCTATTGGCTAGAGTTATTTTTTTTAAATAACGAAGTAGCTTCTTTGACTGTGATTGGACGATTTATGGCTGCGTTCGGCTTGAAGTTTATTTTGAAATGCGTTCACAAGAATGCGTGTTCGTGTTAGATGAAATCAAAGTTTTTAGTTAGGAAAAGAAAAACAGTCAGTTATACACTTTGTGGGAGTAAGAACTCCCACAAAGTGTATAACCGACTGTTTTTCTTGTGTAGAAAACATAGGCAAAACCTAAGAAGGTTTTGCCTATGTTTTCTACACAAGTTTTAGTTACAATAATAATTCATAGCTATCTGTCACAAAATGCTCAATATTCTGTCCTAGACAGCATGGTTACACACTTAGGGCACAGGTTTTTTTTTTTGTGGATGGGAAATCATCAAATGACCCCAAAGTTCTCGATCTGGGTGGAGCAAAAGAGAGTGCACAGATAGGGCACAGGCTTAGGGCATGAATGGAGCTAATAATGCGCTCCCTGTACATCGAGAAGTTTTATTAAGCCAAGAGCCTCGACCAACATCTGAAGAGGCTCTCGTTGGGCAGCTGGATCAAAGGCCTGATTTAGAAAGCGGTACTTCTGCGGTACTTCTTCTTCTGCTTCTTCGGCCGCATTGTCAGGAGGTTCCTTTCTCTGGAGCTTAGCCGGTTCCCGATACCGGTGGGCTACAATTTTTTTATATTTATAAATGTGTAGGAGAGATTAGCATATTAATAATATTTGAGAGCAACAATATCTTATTAAGTTGTCAGTCTTGTGTTGCACAAAGTATAACAGTTGATAGTCGATTAATTCTAGTCATCTAGTAGTCGCAAACACAACTACTGAGCATGAGATCCTTGGTTTGATTCGTGGTTATTAGGTTACCCAGGGTTTCCCTCATCAGTTTTTTCTCAGCCCGAAGTCCAGTTTATGCCCGGTTGATGGAAATCGGCTCGATTCCCTTAAGTGTCTATCTAAACACACTATGCCGAAGTTACGCGACCGAAGTTCGGCATGATTACGCCTACAATGCTATTTGAATTACTGACGACACATTATGCCGCGCTTTATAGCGTACAATAAAATCAGCCGCGGAACTTTGGTCGCGTAACTTCGGCATAGTGTGTTTAGACACTAACATAAAACTAAAACATCATTATTGAAATTTAATGTAGCCTTCGGGATATAAAAGTCATGGACCTATAAAAAAAGGCGGACGCCGTCTCCTTTAACAATAACTGAAGCACCCTAAGTCGGTCAGCGCGCTAATATATAGACAAGCCAGCACGCACACATTCACACCATAGTCGGTCTGCCGTCGGCCATTACGCTCCGAAGTACTCACGCACACACAGTTACGCCGCCGCCATTTTGGTGCTTCAGTTGTTTCTTAGTGAAGTTCCGTCCGCCTTTTTTTATAGGTCCATGATAAAAGTGTTATGTTTTGTAACGTTAGTCGATTTCTGAAGAATTAGTTGATACTAGCTAGTGTGTAGCATTCCTAGATGACATTTTGATGTGACACAGTGACATTGACATAACAGTTTTGATTGATAAAATCTTCGGTGTTTGGGTCTCAATTTGGTTTTCCCCGATAAATTGCTATTTGTATCACTATAAATTGTAAAGTATCGTTTAAAACTCAAAGTAAATGACTCGATTCGATCACATATCAATTTGATGCCGTTTGAAATAAAATGGCGTTGCTAGGATGGGTGAAAATTGTGTTTTTGTTATTCGGTCTGCCTTACCTATGTTTGCAAGAAAATATAAACAAAGGAGGAATAATATTCCACTACAACAATACGTGAGTTTGTTATGTTTCGTATTAAGTAGCTTATTACGTTCCATTGCCCGCGTTTAATGGTTTTAATTTTGTTAAAAAAACTCGCAAGATTTTTCGTAAGTAATAGATTTATTAATCTGATTAAATGATCTGTATTGCTGATTAAGGAAAGTCATGGACCTTTAAAGCTGCTTCCTAATTAGCTAAGTAAATCGATCTAACACAAGCGAATTGGCAACTAACACAAGTAGTTACAAATACCTAGCTACTTTTTTAATGCAATTTGCAACTTATTTTTTGCTGACTAAAGTGTCAATGCCTTTCGTCACGTTAACTGAATTACAATAGCTCAAAACTATCATAGTTCTAAGTGATATTGGCAAAATTGTGGTGTCCCTTCTACAAAATCTATGAATATTTATTTAGATTATTGTAATATACTTTATGTATGTATTTATTATATTATTTAGAGCCATTTACAATCTACGTCGCCGCGAATCTCTTAGGGAACTATTTAAAAAGGTTAATATCATGACGGTACCTTGCCAATTCATTTATGAAAATATTATGTACAGACGCCAGCACATCAACCTACTACAATCTGTCAGATTTCTGTAATAGATTTTCAACTTTATCGCTAAAGCACAAGGTTCAATGTTGATTGGGAAAATTTGACAGTTAGGTGTAGGTTGATGTGCTGGCGTCTGTACGTTAGAAAAAATCAACATCTTTTTTAATAAAATAAGTGATAGACATAATTTTAATACTAGAAATAAAGATAAATTAGATCAACCTTTTTTCAGATTATCTAAAGTACAGACATCTTTTATGGGGTACTGTGTTAAATGCTACTACAAAATACCTTGTGACATATTGCAATTAAATGAAGGAAAATTTAAAACTCATATTAAAAGTACACTTTGTAAACAAGGATATTACAAATTAGAAGATTACATCCAAAATAACAATGCTTGGAAACATGCTGGTCCTGCTCCACAGGACAATGTAGAGTCTAGACAAAATCAAACTGGTCGCTAATTTAATTTATATATTTTTTTATGACATTAGTTTTACTTTTTGTGGCTACAGTAACTCACACACTTGTTAAAATTATATAAAAATAATCTACTTTAACAATAGTTGTAAATATGTGAGCACCATGTATCTATCACATAATTGATTTACCTGTCATTGCTTTATTTTTAATTCTTTTTACCTTTTGTTGGCAGACTAATTTTTATTCTAGATGCATCGTCTTCACATATAATTATATAATTAACTAGCTTCTTCCCGCGACTTCGTCCTCGTGAAATTTCACCCCCCCCATTCACCCCCTCAGGGGATGAATTTTGAAAAATCCTTTCTTAGTGCACCCCTAGACCTCATAAGGAACGTACGTGCCAAATTTGGAATCTCTAGACCCAGCGGTTTGGGCTGTGCGTTGATATGTCAGTCAGTCAGTTCTCCTTTTATATATATAGATATAATATAGTTTGTTGCCAAAGAGGACTCTAATGTGTTTACTGCATTATATTAACGATTAAGTGCCCTTAAAAAGTTAAGATCTAACGTAGAGTCAAGCCCCTAACTTTACAAACCTGAAAGCCAATTCTCGTAATTTAAAACATTCAAGGGGTCGGTCAGTCAGAAAGATGAAGCTAGTTGCCCATTCCAAAGCGTAGGTACCTATGGAGAAGAATGGGCAAGAAACTCCATGGACACTCTTTTAAATCAAAATAACATGTTTACAAAGTCTTGGTTACATCTATCTATATATATAAAAGGAGAACTGACTGACTGACATATCAACGCACAGCCCAAACCGCTGGGTCTAGAGATTCCAAATTTGGCACGTACGTTCCTTATGAGGTCTAGGGGTGCACTAAGAAAGGATTTTTCAAAATTCATCCCCTAAGGGGGTGAATGGGGGGGGTGAAATTTCACGCGGACGAAGTCGCGGGAAGAAGCTAGTCATTCATGTTATCACTAATAAGGTCACTATATTATTATGTCCTTCAAGGGAGCTCCTTTCCAGCATTTCAACTCACATCTACCTACCTTATCTACAAAAAGACAAGACCTACCTATTTTTGCATATAAAAATTATTGGAAATTGAACCTTGTAGCCATAAGTTACTTTGTATTAAAAACAACACAACACCTGTATTTATAAAGCAAACAAATAAAAACTTCAAGTGTGGATAAGAACAATAGTTGTTTACAATATCTGTATTGCTTTGAAAACTGTTGTTTATAGTAGACTAAACTTTACTAATACAAACTTGCAGCATTTCGTATTTAGGGTAGGCAGGAACCTTAGAAGGCCATAATATTATGCTAATTTATTTACTAGCTGTGCCCGCAACTTCATTTGCATGCATGCCAGTTTTTTTTTTGATTACATGGGTTTTAATTTTTTTGCGCGGAACCCTAATTCTTTTTCTAAAATAAAAGTAGCCTAAGTTAGGCTAAGTTTAAGGAGTCTTAAAACATCAAGAGCAGTGGAAGCCCCGTCAAAATCAGTCCAGCCGTTTCGGAGATTAGCCGGTCTCCTCAAAAGGAAAAACGGAACCGTTATAAGATCACTTCGTTGTCCGTCTGTCTGTCCGTCAGTGAAGACCCTTTTTCTCAGGAACGCGTGGAGTTAATAAGTTGAAATTATTAATATCAAATACTCAGGGCTGCAATCCCTTGGAGCAGTGGAAAAATCAAACTTCCTAATTCAACGCAATCAAAAGAGTGTTTCTATGACAAATCTTTTACTGTTCAAGCAGTACGGTTATGGAATGACTTGCCCGTGTCGGTAAGACGTGCTCAATCGATCGGGATAAAAAGTAGTTTACATGTGTTAATCCAGGGCGTCAGCTACCTCCATACGAAATTTTATCAAAATTGGTCCAGCCGTTTGTGCGTGAAAAAGTATCAAACATAGAAACACACTCACAAACTTTCACCTTTATAATATTAGTGTGATAGCTTATAAAGATTGTACATTTATCGGGTTTGCCTGGATTGCCTGGCCAATGTACTCGTTTATCATTATTACTTGTTAACAATTCAATATTTTATTTTATGACGTGATAAACAAAAGAATATTGGATGACTCAGGGCTTATTAACTTCTGAGTTGTTAAGAGGATATTGATAAAAATAGTAGGCGTATAGATTATTAATTGGTTAAGATTATAATAAAGTAGGTAAGTCGTCATCAATTCATCATCTGCCTGCCTTTTCCCTACTATGTTGGGGTCAGCTTCTAGTCAAACCGGATGCAGCTGAATACCAGTATTTTACATGGAGCGACTGCCTATCTGACCTCCACAACCCAGTTATTGGGTAATACGATACCCCTTGGTAAGACTAGTTGTCAGCAGTACCGTCTTTACCATAAGGGCACACGGGGCCCGTGCCCAGGGCCCTCTACCCCACGGGGGCCCCGGAAGGCAGATATTCCAACGCAAGCTACATTCAAAAGCGCATATTTTGACACTCGCAAGGGAATCAAAATCTATAGGGTACTTCCCGTTGCCCTAGAATCATGAAATTTGGCAAAAAGCAATGTCATGTAGCACAAGTAAAGGAAAAAATCTGAAAACCGTAAATTTGTAGTTACATACCTACAAATTTGTACGGAACCCTCGGTGCGCGAGTCCGACTCGCACTTGACCGGTCTTTTTTACTTTCCAATGGGGCCCCAAATTCTTGTGTGCCCAAGGGCCCCGGCCTGCCTTAAGACGGCGTTGGTTGTCAGACTTTCGGGCTTCTGATGACCCGTAGCGACTGTCAAAGATCATGTCAAATTGAAAGGCATTGTCACTGGGTGTCAAGATTAGGCTGCAAAACCGTTAAATTCAATCTGTTTGTATGCGAAAGCTACAAGTTTTGTAAAAAAAACTTTTTTACAAAAAAAAACAACCGACTTCAAAAAAAAAAACTACAAAGTGATAAATAACTTTCAATTTCGGAAGTCGGTGTCGTTGGTTCCGCATTTTCGTTTTTTGACGCCGACTTCCGAAATTGAAAGTTATTTATCACTTTGTAGTTTTTTTTTTTAAGTCTGTTGTTATTTTTGTAAAAAAAGTTTTTATTTTTCACTTTTTATTTGTACCTACTCCACACAAATTCAAATAACACTAGTGCATTGAAGAATTGAAGACACCGACTAGAAGAATCATCAAAATTCGCATAGAAAAGCTGGAGATGCAGTACATTTATGCATATAACATCGTACATAAGACTAATTACATAATGTATTATATACTAAAACCTTCCTGAAAGTATGTAGATCACATTAGTGAAAGAATTATCAAAATTGGTTCATTCGTTTTTGAGAAAATCGTGGACATACAAACATACATACATACATGCATACATACATACGGGTCGAATACAGAACCTCCTTTTTTGAAGTCTGTTAAAAAATTGGCGACATCGCGAATTAAGTGCGAGCACGTCAGTCATTACACTCATTTTTGTTACAGATACAAATACAACATACCCTACACAGTTGCTGTGAATAAGAGTACAGAGTACATCCTGGAATTTGCTGGGGTAAGAAATAAGTACACAGATTCGGGCGTGTTCGGGTCGGCACTACCAAGCCGGCAACAAAACCGACCCGAAGCAATCTTTTACTTAATCGTCATCTTCCTGCTTATGTCCATGTTACTCGGGGTCGGCGCAACACGTTTTCTTCTTCCACTCTCACCTGTCAACCATCACGCTATCATTCACTCCCTTCTTTTTCTTATCATTCCTCGCACCATCCATATTCTTCTTTCATTCATTAATCCACTGACAGATAACGCACACCCTAAATCGCTGTGTCTAGAAGCATGATGTTTTGAATAATAGTTCCTTGTTTAACGAAAGTGGACGCTAAGAAAGGATTTCTGAAAATTCATCCCCAAAAGGGGTTAAATATTTGATTGTATGTAGCAAATGATATTGATTGATGATGTTGTTTGTAATCTTTAATCCCCTTTATTAAGTAGATGTTTCGTTGTGTGTAACTGTGTATGCTTAGCTGAAGAATAAAATACTCAATTCTTTATTACTTTCCAAAATTTATTGCCATGTGAATATTCACAGTTGTCATCGTTAAGAAGTAGCAGGTGCAACATTGAATAAAGTTTGCAATGCAACAAAGTAGCCTTCGTAACGCCATCTACCGACAACATCCTAAAACACTCACAACAAAAAGTTGCATATTTCCACCAACAGATGGCGTTTAATTAAATTACCAACTTCTTGCAGGAACTCGAGACGTATGATACTCCAGCCAGGGTGACGGTAGCCAGTGACTTTGCTAACAAGACGTACCCTTTGTTTATCACTGCGAGGCAGCAGAAAGGTATGTTCATAACTTTGCATCTTTCAAATGAGCATGCTGAAATTGGCAGGATGAATTGATATGGACACTAGGGCGAAAACAGAATCCTCTTGCAAGCAAAACCCAATATTTCTGCCCACTTGCTAATCTAAAACAACACGCTTTTAGTAACAATGCTTGCAACAAGCAATTTCATTCTTAGCACTCCACTAGACTACCTTTCGCCACTCCATTTTACGTCGCTCGATCTTTTGTCACTTTCATTTAAACATGTAGGGGTTTCTTTATAAACGTTGCATAAAGTTAAGTAATGATTAGAGACTGATTAACAACTTCTTCACTTCTGCATAGCTATTCACAACCACTCGATACTCTTCCGTACCGTATCGAACATCAATCAATGTTTTCGTATAAGTTCACAAGTCCAAAACCCAGAAATTTTGTCAGTTTAAATCAAATAGACGCCCGCTATTCTTCAGACAGCTGTTTGCTGTCGGGGCAAGTCAAATCAGGTTATCGAAATGTGTCATTTTCGATACGATAGCCTGTCGTACGGTTATGAATAGCTATGCTGGTCGTTTCTTAAGTTTATTTATAAAGTGGTTAGTCCTCCAGACCGTATTTCGGCCATGGCGGCCTATCTCAGCGGAGACTAGCCTTAGGCGTGGGAGATATTATAGTGCACAAGTGTGTGCGCAGACCAGCGTTGCCAGATTTTTTTCCGGCAAAAGTGGGATTTTGAAATATTTTGAGTAAGAGAAGCGGGATTCTTTCTCCACATAAAAAAAGTACTTGATAAAAAAAAAATACGAATGGTTGTTTTTTTTTCTACTTATCATTTTAGTTACTTATTTGAGTTTAAATAAAAATGATGACGATAGCCATATAAAATGTATTTTAATGAAAATACATTACTATACTAATGACAAGAGCCGTCTGCTTTACCATGTAAGGCAATTCATTTTCCTATTCCCGAAAAAACGGGACTGATGCTGTCCCGCGCGGACAATTTAAGTTTGAGCTAAAAATCGGGACGTTTGGCAACGCTGACTCAGACACAGATGCACTCTCTCTTCCCTCACTTTCATAATCTGATAGGACGGCACGCAATCCGACATGATCGGAGAAAGATCAGGCGCAGGAGTAGGCGACACGTGCGCACCGAGCCACGGGGTTATCACACCGCCAACTTCCAAACTCCGGGTTGTTACAGTAACCCGGGAATCGACTCCAGGACCCCGCGCTCAGCAGTCGCCACTTTCATTTATCTGGTACTTCGAAGATCGTCGCTTCACTTAGCTTGAGGGTGTCGAACGCCTTCGTTCTTGGCCATTTCGCGGTCTCCACTGCAGAACACGTTCACCCCAAAGGCCAGTCATCAGTTTTACGGCTATTATGACCAGCCTATTTTGGTTCTTTGTCGGATCACCTCATTCCAGATTCGATTCCTGAAAAAGGTTCCAAGGATATCCTTTTCACTTGCATAAATATTATTGAAGTGAAACTTCTTCTATAGATTCTGATCATTGCGGGCAAAGGATTACTATTCAAATCCAAAACGAAAAATTGACTAAAAAGGATATCACTGTTAACCCCAAAACTACAAGCCGCTTGGAGGCTTTTAAGGTTAAGCTCATTAGTATATTACCAGTATTGTCTATTCATGCTGATCCTAATCATTTATATGATAATTTTTTTAATCTATATTGTAAACATTTTGATTCCACCTTCATTCCCAAGACTATCTCGGTTAATAGTAATGCATCGTTCAGTGATTGGGCTACCATTGGTATTCATAAAAGTAGAACACGGCTTTATGAACTGTATAATGAAAGGACTTACGTTAACACTGAAGAATTTAATTTGTATGTTAGAAATTATTCAAAATTATTTAAAAAAGTTTGTTATATGGCCAAGTCACGTTATTTGGGTTCAAAGATTAAAAATAGCAGTAATGTAATTAAAACGACTTGGAATATTATTAATAGTGAAGCGGGAAGGTCTAGTAACCGAAATACTGACTACAGCCTGTCTGTTAATGACATCATAATAAAATCAGACTCACAAGTTGCCGAGGCATTTGAAAATTTCTTTTCAGATATTCCCGTTTCAACAACTAAATCCCTAAACTCATCACCTTCTGTCGCTGAGTCTTTGCTTAAGGAGAATGTTAAAGGTTGCGAGTCAGATTTTCATTTTGAATATATTACCTGTAGAGATATAATTAAAACCTTTCACACTTTAAATGTAAAAAAGACTGCAGATCTGTGGGGTAATTCTGTAGAAGTTGCTAAGTCTATTATTGACATTGTAGCACCTACTCTGGCTCTTATCTTCAATAGTTGCATTGACAGTGGGGAGTTTCCTGACCTTATGAAGTATAGTAAAATAATACCTTTGTTTAAATCAGGTAGTACATCAGACCCCACAAATTATAGACCTATTTCTGTACTACCTACCTTTAGTAAAATTTTTGAGAAATTAATTTTAGACCAAATGCAGAGGTTTTTTAATAAACATAAATTATTACATAGCAAACAGTTCGGCTTTACAAGGGGTCGTTCAACTACTGATGCCGGTGTTGAACTTTTAGGACATATTTATAATGCTTGGGAAGATAAATGCGATGCCTTGGGCATCTTTTGTGATTTGTCCAAGGCATTCGATTGCGTTTTTCACGAAACTTTAATCAGGAAACTCCGCCACTACGGGATCCGGAATAGTGCTCTGGATCTTCTTACTTCATATTTGAGTAAAAGGATTCAAAGCGTTGACGTTAATGGAAAAAGATCACCCGGATCTATAGTAACAATGGGAGTCCCACAGGGCTCAATTCTTGGTCCTTTCTTGTTTCTTACTTATATTAATGACTTGCCGTACCTCATAAAGGATAATCATGATATAGTGTTGTTTGCAGATGACACTTCACTTTTGTTTAAACTTAAACGTCAGCAGTTGGTTACTGACGATGTAAATAGCGCGATCTCGAAAGTAGTCCACTGGTTCAATGTTAATAATTTACTTCTAAACGAGAAAAAAACCAAATGCATTAAGTTTACGCTACCTCACGTCAGGCAGGTGAAAACTAATGTGTTGATAAAGGGCGAAGAATTGAATCCTGAAGACAGCACAGTATTCTTGGGCATAACTTTGGATGCTAAGCTTCAGTGGGGTCCACATATAGACAAATTGTCAAAAAAGCTAAGTTCCGCAGCATACGCTGTTAGAAAAATTCGTAATTTAACTGATATAGAGACTGCCCGTTTAGTGTACTTTAGCTATTTTCATAGTGTAATGTCGTACGGTATTCTATTGTGGGGAAATGCCGCCGATATTCAGACTATCTTTGTTTTGCAGAAGCGAGCTGTTCGTTCAATTTATAAATTAAGTCCGAGACACTCCCTCAGAGACAAATTTAAAGAGATTAATATAATGACTGTGCCTTCTCAGTATATTTATGAAAATCTTTTATATGCCCATAAAAATATAAAATTGTTTAAAAAATACAGTGATATCCACAATATAAATACTAGGAACAAACACAAATTTGTTGTACCTACAACAAGGCTCAAGAAAATAGGTGGCTCATTCAGATGCCAATGTATACGCTTTTACAATAAACTACCAAGCCAAGTTCAAGATCTAAGCCTTAATAAATTCAAATCATTCATTAAACGTAAGTTGTGCCAGAAAGCCTTTTATACTGTTAAAGATTACATTGAGGACAAAAAAGCTTGGGATTGATCTGCTTCCAATTTTGTATTTTGAACATTTTTTTTTTTTTTTTATATACACATTGACATTAATGAATTTTATATAAACAATGACATTTGCTTACTTTGTAAAGTATTATATTCTTTTAATTATTGTGAGTGTGAAGACAATGTGGGTCATTTTATTTTTTACTTATTTTTTTATTTTGATTATTTTCTTTGTTCTGTTTAGTTTTTGTCATGGTCTGGCAGTTTGAGTAATTTATGTGGCCTACCCAAATGTCCTTTCTTTGGTATTGTTCGTCGAATCGTTGAGCTCCTTAAGTTTTGAGTTGAGCTGCACGAATTCTGACAAATGCGTGCACTGACTGGACAGGTCCACTCAATCTGTGTGGTTCTTTCTTCAAAAGACCATCTCGGACTTCGATCTACATGGTCTTCATATAACCTGACCAAGATTATGTCTGGACTTTAAAAGAGACTGTGACCTCTGAGTTTGTTTCGGCCTTTCTTCTCAGAGTAGTCAGATAGGAAACGCCGACCTCATCTAGTTTTTAAAATATGATTGACGTGTAAAAGTGTTTGTGCAAACCTACTTACAGAAATAAAATCATTTATCATTTATCATTATCATTTATCATTCTTTACGCACGCTTGACTTGGGGAGTAAGCTGGCGAACGCGTGACGTAAGCGTTACGAAAAGTGTGATCGGGCGAGGCGAACGGGAGTTGAGTGGGGGATATAAGCAAGAGACAGCAGTGCGCGCGCACATTTTCTTTCTCTCTTCCTCTCATAGCCAAATACGCAATACTGAAGTTTCACTTCAGTCGTGTGGTCATAAGCACACTCGTTTTTTTTTTCCAGGAGTATTCTCATGGCAGCTACCCATGCTGGTCCAGACTCCAGTCAGTCTGGAGCAGTTCACCAACATATCCAGGACGCTATGTCCTCATAATAATATGTTTACTGAAGACGAAGACACTTGTGGTGAGTGAAATAAAAAAAAAAAAGTAAACTCCATTTTGTTTTTCTTTTGTCTCTGTAAAATGGATATGAAAAACGTTTTTTTTTTAATTTATTCTTTGGAATAGTGTTTGGATGTGATCTTAAAACATTGTTTTTTTTATTTCACAAGTTTTAAAGTCGCGTTCGTGTTGTTCATGTAAATATTAAATAGTAGATGAAATAAAATTTTAAATAGTATTATTTTGTGAAGTTAATATTTTATTTTATTAATTAAATTCTAAAAGATACAACAATAGGGGCTGCCAGATACGCGATATAAAAGGTATGTTTTTTTCCAAATATTTTCTTAGACATAAAAAAATACAATATTTTTTTCTTTCTTGGTGGTATATTTTAGATATTTTATCTGGCAACCCAATTCATGATTCAGCATAGAATTTTTATTTAAAAAATACTTCGTAATTTTTTTTTTTCGACTTGCCCGATTTTTTGGACTCGCCCGACTTTGTCGACCCCCATTTTAATTTTCCTTCTCTTTTTGTTCACGCTGTCTTAGTCAGTGGAAAAAGGATTAGAGTCTACTGTGGTCCTCTTATACGTAAATATTTATTGTTATATTGTACCTTTTATAAATATTTTTATTTTTATGCTCGAATGGGATTTTATAATTAAGAAGTTACTAGACTCAAAAAAATTACTATACATCTCAAATAATTATTAGTTTGATCACAAATAATAAAAATATGTGAAAAATAGGAGTAGGTAATTTACATAATGTCGTTCGTTACTCACTTGCATTTTATCGGGATGGTCTGACTGGTTTCCAACGCGACTGGAGCAATAATCCTGAAATTTTGCATATACGTTGTCAGGTGTACAGAAACGGACATAGTGTACCTTTCCATCCTGAAAAAAGTGCTGTTCCCGAGGAAAACAACAATAATTTTATTATGATAATAGATGGCGCCACTTGTCTATTGAACTTTGTCACATTATTTAATTCTGAGGTGGTACGAAGTACGCCGGGTCAGCTAGTATGTAACTTAATTAACGCAAGACCTCATACACCCCAATTAGAGTATTGAGTTGAAAGCATAATACTCGTACAATGACCAAAACATATTTTATTTTAAAGCTAACTATTATTATCAAGAAAATCGTGTCGACCCCAACATTACATTATGCATTTAAAATTGAGCCTTATTGCCTTGAAATAAGACTTAATTTTCTTTGGCTGAATCGGTGGTCAGTATGGCAAAATACAGAATTTTTAATGAAATAGGTACCTATACCCTAAGTCATCAATTCAGATAATTTATGTAAACAAAGGTGATAACAGATCAAAAAAAGATCGTCTTAGTGGTAATTCACATAAAATGGCGGAAAACAAGGTTAGACTTGCTTTTAAGTACTGATTTTAGAAATAATAATTAAAAAAATATTATACCGTGTTAATTTTAATAAGTTTTCGGTGTTAAACAAAGTTAAAAAAGAAAATATTGTGGTAGAAAATATTTACAGGCGTTCCCAACATTTTCAAATTTCGTTTGACATAATTACAAAGTCGCGTCTTTTCAATACATTCGTTTTCTTTTCCCCGATAATACTATTCGCTGCGTGTTTGTTAATTGTGCTTTATTATCATCGTGTGAAGTTACGGTATTTTGTCTGCATAGCTCATATAAATAGTTAACTGTAATTAAAAGATAGAAAAAAATTATGTTAAATTGTTGTGCACCACTGTCCTGTCATTTTGACAGTAACATTTCTTTGTTTACTTAAATTATCTGAATTGATGATTTAGGGTATAGTATTAAAAGTTACTGAAATCGATTCGGTAGTCAATTATGAACAAACTACTTTCAGGACTTGCGTTTATTATGTCATAGCTTTGATTATATAATGTCTAGATAGAGCGTCGCCCTACAATCAAAACAAAGAAAACGAGGCAACAATTTCAAACATGTGTGCGTGCGGGCGGTGTTTTACACTGTGCATCTATGTCTCTGTGTGCGTGAATAATGATACCAGCTACTACAATTCTCCCATAAATCACATATTAAAAAAAATTACTATACAAATAATATAAGTAAGTTTTAGGTGTATGTTTGTAGTATTATTCAGTTTTAGTAGTGTCTTTATTTACTTGTATTTATAAATAAAAAACACTATTTAATTGAATTAGAGTTGTGTGTATGTTAAATCAGCTAAGTTAATTCAATTAGAATATTTAACTTTTTAGGCAGTTTGTATTTGGAAATTTCAAATGAAAGATCACAGATAATACGAATGGAATAAATTAATCTTATTAAAATTACTCTTGGCACCTTTGAAATCAGTTTATTGGACCCAATGCAACAATAATCATTAAAATGGGCTCATAAACAAAAAAGTTATACGCGAACATTATATTATTATAAAAAAGTACAGACGAATTGAAAAACTTCACCATTTTTGAAATCGAATAATAAAAGTACATCAACTAAATAATATAAACGTAACCATAAAGCAACAAATATACCCACAAAAAAAGGACGTTAAGTTGGGAGAATGGAAAAAAGAAACTGGCAACACTGATAAAATATGGCGTAATAGGGCGTAATTTGGTAAATATAAAAACAAAAAACAAATACGTAGTTTTTTTGGTTACTTACTGATGATATGTGATGTGTTTGGTGTTTTTTACCCTTCCTTTATAATTTCGGCACAGTTTAATAGCACATACCGTCATTTTATCGCTGTTATTTGTTTATTACTTAGCGCGCGTAATACGTAGTGACACCAAAGCGGTACGATCGGCACTAATCGGCGGGTAAGTACTTACAGTCCAACAGTTGGCCGGTATTTTTTGACACGTTTGCGCGCAATTGATGCTCTATCTAGACATTATATAATCAAAGCGTCATAGATAGTGCCATCCACGAAGACGCGCCCCACTCTTCTTACTAATAGCTAGTGGTTATCGCTAGTTAATTCCGCTAGTGTTTTAGTTTTTTCATACACACTAATTACCCACTAACAAGTAATTACTGTGTATTGACAAAACTAAAACACTAGCGGTATGTTGCACACTTGTACTGTAAGCGATTAGGAAGAAGAGTGGGGCGCGTCTTCGTGGATGGCGCTAGCTGGTGGCCTACCATGATCTAATTAAAAACGATTCAAAAGCAAGATATTTCAGTTTAGGTTCCTAAACTGCATCGCTTGAGCTGCTCTATGGACGTCATGGTACCAAACAAGTATGAATGAAACCAAAACTTGCGACTCAGTTTGGGACAATCGCTGTCAGCAGATGGCACGGCCTAAACTGAATCGTTAAACTGACGTCATGGTACGAATTAGAAGAACAGTTCAGTTTAGGTCCTAAAATGGATCGCGTTAAGAGCTTGTGGTAGGCCTGCTGTACACCTTGTAGACATGAACTTGACACCCGAGTGACCTCCCGAAAATATGCATCTGAGATGTTGCACTCTCGAAAGTTATTTTTAAGTATATGAAAATAATCCAAGTTTCCAATAACTGACAATAAATGGGGCAAAAATTTAACACAAACGCAGTAGTTCGCCAGCCACTGGTGCAATTCCAATTTAAATTGGCAACAAAATTTTGTTGGCTTAATTAATAATATTTTGACCAATAGGATTAACATTCTGTGTATACAGGGTGGTCAAAAAGTCGTGGATCAAACGAAATAGGGAGATAAAGGAGGTCATTTCCAACAAAAAATCTTTCTACAGCATGACCATAATCCAATTGCCCTAAAAGTTATGACATATTTTTGTATACCGAGTTATTTTACAATTAGATTAATAAAAAAAAAAGTGATATAAAACAATAAAACAAACTGTGTTGTATTATTACTAGATAATGGATCAGCACTACAAAAGTTCTATTGCGGCCCTGGGTACCAAATTTCAAGAGCAATTAATATTTTTCCAAAACATTTGAAGCGTTACAAAAAGTTATTTCTCACTTTAAAAGCGTTGGAAATTACCTCCTCTATCTCTATGATCCACGACTTCTTGACCATCCTGTATAACGGGTGTAAAAAGACACATAACGAAGCCGAGAGTCGCTCGTACTCCCCGTCATTGTGATCATTTTTTTGTACTGGACCATACCTGGGAACCTTCTGGATACGGAGATATTGAAGGTCAAAATTCCAACTTTTACTGAAGTTTTTTTCACGAAAACAAGTTTTTAATGTTAGAACACAGCTTTGAATACTCCCACGACCCCTGTACCGTTGCATGCATCCATAAGCACAATGTTTTGGGTGCGTTACATAGCGCACTACCACAAACAGCACTAAAAATAAAAGTCGTTTCCCAGCAATTAATTTTCAATTCTATTTTTAATGAATGGCAAGCAAAGCCGATGTCGACTATTACTAAAGTGAGCTGGAAGAACAAGTATGCATGAGAAAAAAAAAAGTTTTAAATTAATCAAATTATTTGATTGATCCAGTTGATAGAATGTAGATCTTGCTGGATTAGTACGGGACTGAAACAAACAAAACATAGAGATAAATAAATATTATAATTGTTAAAACATAAAATACACACATGCCACACCCACATAATATACAGTATAATTAGGCAATTATTTTTGTGCAATGTTACTTAGTTTGATGTACAGAATACGTAGTTGACGGCTATGTAACGTGTCTTTTTACAGCCTGTATACAAGCCCCGTTTTAAGTAAATAAAGATTAATCTAAAAGGAGTTTTCTACCCTGTAATGTCAGAGAAAATGAATTTTCTTTAATAATGCGTTTCTTAGAAATATTAGTAAAGAATAGACCCAATTTATCACATTTGTAAGCTGCCATAATATGTTTAGTCTCTTTTAGTATCAGCTTAACACCTAAACGCAAAAAACAAAAAAACAAAAAATAACACTCCATCTCTTTTCCAGACGTATCAACACAAAACACTCCAATTATCCACCTAACATCATCTTCCCCGGATTCGATAAATGTTACCATTTTGGTAGAAACCGTCACAGACTTCTTTGTCAGACTAAATTCTACCACGAATTTAACTACCACGCCGAGTCAGCCGATGTATTACTTCTTTCCCTTCGATCAGTCTAATAATCTAGATTTGAATTATCAACATGAAAAACGAAAGTATATGTGCAATCAGATGGACGATACGGAGAGTATTCATAGGTATGTAAGAATTTTCTTTCTCCCTTACACTAAGCGCTATTTCTTTTTTAGGCTTCCGTACTCAAAGATCCCAGATCCCAAAAAGATCCCAGACTTGGTCTTTGAAAAACATTCAAAAGTCCAAACTCAAGGTTTGCCAACGTGCAATGGAGCGCAGTATTCTAGGCGTCAAATTGATAGACCATATTGGCAACACCACACTGCGTTCCAAAACACAGATTACTGACTTTGCTCAAAAAGCCGCTAAGCTGAAGTGGGACTGGGCTGGCTACGTCTGCCGTATGCCCAATAAGCTGTGGGCCAAAATAACCACCACGTGGAGCCCTGACACAGGTAGAAGACGTCGCGGCAGACCCCGTAGAAGATGGCGGAACGAGCTGGACAAAACAAACGACCAGTGGTCCACTTTAGCCCTGGATCGAAAGAACTGGAAGTCATGGGGAGAGGCCTTTGCCCAGCCGTGGGATGATGCAGGCTAACAGTAACAGTAAAGAACAAAAAAACAAAACTGTGCATGCGTAAATATACAGTGGCCTCTAATAGTTAGTCGACAGTTTTCTACTTCAATAATGATGCCACATTATGATTTAGAATAAAAAAATAATCATGTACTCCTAAAGTCCTAAGGGATTACTTGATTATTTTTAGGGTTCCGTATCTCCAAAGGAAAAACCGGAACCATAATACGATCACTCTGTTGCCTGTCACGACCCTTTATCTCAGGAACGCGTGGAGGTATCAAGTTGAAATTAATATCAAATACTCAAGACTGCAATCCTTTGAAGCAGTGAAAAAATCAAACTTCTAAGTCAACGCAATCAAAAGATACGGCCGTTTATGTTCCGGAATCAAAACCTATAGGGTACTTCACGTAGACCTAGAATCATGAAAGGCAAGTAGCAATGTCATGTAGCACGAGTAAAAGAAAACATCCGACAACCGTAAATTTTTTGTTACATACTCACCTCGGTGCGCGAGTCCGACTCGCACTAGACCGTTTTTTTTTTTTAAATTAAAATTGCTTAACTTTCCAGGTATTTGCTAAGGACTAACTTGGAGACTAGAAGCTGGCTGTCTCGACCCAAGAGTGTGATAGTAATGATAGAGTCCGATGATGATATTTGTGCTGTGGTCTCTATACAGAACTTTTCGGTGAGTAATTGAACAAGCTGCGCCCCGCGGTTTCACCGCATACATTTCGGGATAAAAAAGTAGCCTATATGTTAATCCAGGGTGTCGGCTACCTCCATACAAAATTTTATCAAAATTGGTCCAGCCGTTTGAGCGTGAAGAAGTAACAAACATAAAAACACACACACACAAAATTTTGCCTTTATAATATTAGTGTGATCTTCAATTAAACTACTTCTAAAAACTAGCTTCATCTTTCTGACTGACCGACGACCCCTTGACAATTTAAAAGTGCCTGTAATTGGTTTAATTGAAATAAATGCTTTGAGTTTGAGTTTGAAACAATATCAAGCCAGCATGACTTCCGTGCCGAATCGAACATCAATTAAGACGACAATGACCACGCAGTGGCCGCCCTTATCGTTTGTTTGGTTATTTTATTTTAGAATGAAAATGCAGAAAATAAGCGTGTTACGTAGTGCTCCACAAAAGTATACGTTATTATTATTACAAACGGTAGTTAAGTTTAAAACTTAACAATGTAAAACTTCCGTTACCGTAAAACAAAACGGGGTGAATAGGGATGCAGGGGTGAATCGGGACAAAACTTTAAAATGGATTTTAACATTGAAAGAATTGTTTTTTTGTGCCAAAAATGACTTTAATGTGTTTATTATATTATAATTATTATAAATAAACTTTATTAAATCAACGTTAAAATCCATTTTAAAGTTTCGTCCCGATTCACCCCTGCATCCCTATTCACCCCGTCTTACCGGTACCGATTAATGTTTTCTGTTGTGAACTTGGAAATTCAGGTAACCGAAAATGTGAAAAAACATTTTAAAAGAGTAACGGTCGAATTTCTTGCCCATTCTTCTCCATACGAAAACTACCTTTTGGAAGGGGCGACTAGAATCAATTTCGTTTTATTGTAATTTTTGACGTTCCAAAGTGCCTTTAATGTGCCTATTTGAAATAAATGATTTGACTTTGACTTTGTGTCCTTTTCGATTCGGAAGTCTGTCGTATGACTGAATAGCTATGCTAAATTGGCTCAATGTCGGTACGAAGACATTTCAAGCTAACCTATCATTGTACACCCAAACCTATTCAAAGCGAGGTCAGCGTATACTGTAATACCCTTACTAATAAACGTATTATATCAGACTAGCTTATGCCCGCGACTTCGTCCGCGTGAAATTTCACCCTCCCCCTTTTCACCCCCTTAAAGGTTAAATTTCCAAAAACCCCTTCTTAGTGCTCCCCTACATTATAATAGGAAGCCGTGTGCAAAATTTCACATTCCTAGCCCCAGTAGTTTCGGCTGTACGTTGATATGTCAGTCAGTCAGTTCTCCTTTTATATATATAGATGATTGTGATCGAACACTACTTTTGAGTGCAAAGTGCACAATAACTGTAATAGCATTATGTAAATCTAGAAAAGTAAATAATATTATCTATGAATATATTATTTATTTTTATTTGTGTAATTTTTGTACTAACGTTTTGCAAAATTGTGTAGTTCGCGAGGACGCGAAACTTATCAGGATGGACGAATTGTTAGCTTGTTTCAAATTCATATTTTAATTCTAAAAAAATATTGCTCACTTTCTAGATAGATTTGCCTCATTCATTAAAAATAAGTTGTGAATTCTACTAAAACATCGATTATTACGTAATTTTGGATTTAATTAAAAAAAAAACATGTATTATTAAATATCGATGTATAATATCCACTATGGCAACATTATCAAAAATTGTAACAAACCTTAAAAGTATTGTTTTTATTATGGCAACTGATTGTATTATTTTTACTTGGCAACACTCAGAAATAACGGTTAGGACATTCTCGTTATTTCGGAGTGGGGAAAAAGTCGTTTTAAATTGTAAAAGGCAGTGCAGAGTCAGTATTCGTGGAGCTTCGAAGCAAGACAGTTGAAATTGTAGTCAGGAATCAGTGTGTATAATAAAGTTGTTTTATACGAAGAACAGTGTTTGAATTTTAAAAATAGAAGTGTGTATCAATTCAATTCAATTCAATGATGAATAGGTACACACCGATTTCTCTCTTTCAGTCGTCAGTAATTTGACTTTCGAAAGAAGAAGACAAATCGTTGTAACTGTACAGACGCTATACAACGTTTATTAGTAAGGGGGTATATGTAATGTATAGCTTGATATGTCGTCTTGTGAAGTTCATATGGAGCGAGGCTCTTTATTTACTTAACTTTTTTTTAACCTATATGAATTTTATTTCTGCAGTGTCCAGTTTTCGACAATGAGAGGGATATATTGTATGATGGCTACTTCCTAACTATGACCAGAAGGGGTGGCATAACTTTAACAGTAAGTAACTCATAGATTTTCGAAATATGTAAGGAAAGTCAATTAAATAAATGATAAATCGGATAGTTCCCGCTCGTTAATGCCCCATCGTTAACACTGAAGCGGTATCTACAACACCACATGCGAACAACACGTCATACTGACGTCACGCAAACCCTGCATCTCGCAAGCAGAGTTTCCCGCGCAACTAGCATAGATACAACGGCCCGACATGAATCATCGGGCAGTTGCCCGCCAGACACAACACCCGTCTGGTCGGAGGATCCTCCCATTTCTATAGAGTATGAGTGAACTTTACACCCTGTTCCTCATACCTCTATAACACTATTAACGACTGGGAATGTTTTGTTCCATTAACAGTGTTGAAGAACGCGAAATTTTTTCCCAATCGTTCCGTTCTGACATGTGACACTTTTAATTTCAGCAAGACACATTCCCCGTGGGATTCTACATAGTATTCATAGTGAAAACATCAGACGAGGACTGTACCGACAAGACTGGTAACGCCACGCTACCCCAGGTGGCTCAGTACCTCGGCTGGACGCAGGAAGAGCAGGTGCAGCTAGTCACCAATGACGGCAGGGTGAAGAGGTTTAGGTGAGTGTCTAGCAGGTTGATACTGGTAACGCCATCCTACCCCAAGTGGCTCAGTATAGTCACGAGCATAAGTATGTATACACTTGGCTTTGTTCAAAGGCGATTTTCTCCTTTATTTTTGAATGAAATTGTATGTTATTGCGGACATAGTATTTTCGAACCCATAGGCTTATGTAAAGTGTCGTATTTCAACGTTGCATTCGTTATTTCACTAAAATATCGCAATTGAAAGTTCCCAAGTGTTGACATATTAGTGCTCGTGACTGTACCTCGGGTGGACGCAGGAAGAGCAGGTGCGGCTAGTCACCAATGACGGCAGGGTTAAGAGATGTTAGCGAGTTTCTAGCAGGTTCATTAATAGGGATCTTCACGGGCAAAGCTGAGACAGCAGAGGGCGCCACCTGGACACCAGTTAAACAAAGCAATCTGACACAGTCGCGGGGCAAATGTTTCCGGTTTTTTTTACCTGAAGTTCCATCTCAAAAATAACCCTCTATACACTGTTCCGTCATAACTTGTCCGTTGTACGACAAGCGAAACAGCCTGATTTGATTATGATTATCTATATGATTATTTGATATGATCAGAGAGATCTGCATAGCTATTCAGAAACACTCGATACGCTTCCGTATCGTATTGAACATCAAATAATAGGAATAATAGATATCGTAGGAGTCTTCTAAACGCTGTTCACAAGTACAAAACCCGAAAGTTTTGTCAGTTTAAATCAAATAGACGCCCGCTATTCTTCCAACAGCTATTTGCTTTCGGGGGCAAGTCGCTATTTGCTCTTGAAATGTGTCATTTTCGATACGATAGCCTGTCGTATGGTTGTGAATAGCTATGCTGCTCAGAAGCTAGTTACACCTCCATGCTCAGCCCGCTATTTTGTAGAGGTGCCGCGTTTGTTTCGCACATATCTGTGGCAGTCAACAAGTTTATAAAGCGAAAGTTTTTTTTTTTTTTGTTACTACAGTTTCAGAATAATCCAGACGATATCGTATCGGGAGTACGCTATCGCGGCGGGCGCTGCGCTCGCGTTCTTCAGCTCGTTCTATGTGGCGTTCATCGTGGTTGTGCTGTGTCGGAAGAAGACGCAGCCGGCAGAGCCCAGTGAAGAAGGTACGAAGCATTGTCATTTTTATAGAAATTAGCTTCTGGCCGCGACTTCGTCCGCGTGAAATTTCACCCTCCCCCCCCATTCACCCTCTTAAGGGTGGAATTTCGAAAAACCCGTTCTTAATGGATACTTACTCTTCACAAAGAACACACCCTCCAAATTTAATGTCTCTAGGACCAGCGGTTTAGGCTGTGGGTTGATATTAGAGAATACAATCCCGAGCATGTTTTTCGATCCCGGGACTACGGGATTCTTGATGCGTAATCCCGGGATCCCGGGGCTATCCCGGGATTAGACTATGTGGTTTCTAATTGGTCTCAAATGTAAAAAAAAATCGAGTAATTTTATTGCACAACACAAATCACAATATAGTAAGAAAAGAAAAAAGACAATACAATGATACTATACTTTGTAAGAAATAAAAAGACAAAAAATTAATGAATTAATTTAGAATTTTCAAAATATAATCGTACAAATATCAATGCATCCAAAGTTTGACTTCCAAGCCTGCCTCGTAGTTTATTGCCAACATAAGCAGCAGCTGAAAACGCTCGTTCAGGTTCTACACTGGTTGGAGGAATAGACAATATTTAGATATTTATATGCTGTTTCTAAGTGATATCCACGAACTCCTCCATTTTCAAACAGGCTCATTTCACGTCTAATACTATTTGCCAACCCCGATTCATTTTGTAAATGTACAGTAAGCGTTCAAAAGCCTCTGTACTTCAGGTTCAGGATCTGGGGATTTCATACTCTTATCATTTTCCAGCTGTAACTTTTCCTTTAGTGTCAATTGGGCTAAGTTTTACGAGAAACATATTATTATTAGGGGTGTACCTATATAGTACGTATCGTACGCGTATCAAAGGGTTGTTATTAATATAATCTAGGCAAGTTCATTGTCAAGGCGCAAAGGACTACGGAGTGCAAACTAGACCTGTTTGCGGCAATCCCGAAAATCCCGAGATTAGCCAAGTACGATCCCGGGATTTTCGGGGTCAGAAACTGGCCGGGATCCCGGGATCCCGGGATTCGGGATCCCGGGATTGTATTCTCTAGTTGATATGTATATCGGTCAGTCAGGACTTTGAATCCATACTAATATTATAAATTCGAAAGTAACTGTCTGTCTGTATGTTACCTTTTCACGCCTAAACCAATGAACGGATTTCGATAAAATTTGGCAGAGAGATAGATTGCGTCCCGGGGAAGGACATAGGATAGTTTTTATCCTAAAATTCCCACGGGACGACACTTATGCGGGTGAAACTGCGGGGCGCAGCTAGTTTTATATATATAGATTTTTTGCCTGTTTTCACGGGTACGTATCAAAATCCCGAAAGTTCATAATACCTATGATTGAAATACCGACGTCCAAAACACCGAAATTCAAAATACCGAAAGTTTTAAATGCCGATAGTCGTTATATCGAAACACAAAATACCGATGTACAAATGCTCAAAAGGACGAAATCCCGAATAGACGAAAGATGGTTAATTATTAAAAAAAAAAATTGTTAGGTTAGATTAAAACCGTGACCCCTACGCACGAGCCGAGCGAGCGAAGCGAGCGGTGCCGCGGCAGCGGCCGGCGAGTGCCAGAAACGACAGGATTATATAGAAAAAAATTACTTTTACACAAAATATGGGCGCCAGAAACGACTTGCGCTAATAGAAAAAAAGAGATTATTTTTAGTAGGCTACCTGGAACCGAACTAGTTAAGAGAAGATTAATTATTAAAAAAAAATTAGGCAACTTTTAAGTGTTTTGAGGTTAGGTTTACAAAAAATAGTTTTTCTCGGAAACGGTGACAATTTCGGGATTTTGAACTTCGGGTTTTTAAACTTCGGGATTTTAAACTTTCGGGCAAATGAACTTTCGGGATTTTAAACTTTCGACCAAACAACCATTCGGCGTTTAAATTTTCGGGATTTCGTCCATCGGTATTTTAAAATTCGATCTTTTAAAATTCGGGATTTTGATACGTACCCGTTTTCACTGACACTAGGTGACATCTAAATTAATTTCAACTCTGTGCTCAGCCGAGCATTTAAAATCCAACAATGATAATTCCGACCAAAAGTTATTTATCATAGCTACGTGTAGTTGTTTTTGATGAAGACTTATTATATACTAATTGACCTGGCGAACTTTGCACCGCCTCAGTATCAAAAAAGCCGATCCATACAAAATATATGACAATATTTTTTTTTGTGAATTTTCCCCACGTTTTAATAGTTATTCTGCTATTCGGGCGGAGACAAATCCAACAAACCAAAAATCATTAAAATCGCTCCCGTGGAACTTGTTATAAATGGTGTAACTAACCCGACTTTCTTTTATATAAATAAATTTATTTTCTTTGATCCCAACAGAAGGCCGCCTAACTCCTCCTTTAGTCCCTCACGACGAACTCAACATCAACGACCTCCCAACGACAAGACGTCGTCTCGTCAACGTTGTGGACACGAGCGGAGAGAGCACCTCGCGACAATGTTTAGTAGGCGACGGCGACGCGTTCACCTCACGAACAGGTAACTTTGTAGCGACGTACGACAAATACGGGAACAAATTGATTGAAGTTTCGCCAGCTATAAATTAGCTAGCGAAACTTTACAGACGTGCTGTTTATCGATATTGAATGACGATAACACTTTATTTTATTCATCATTTCTATCAACTACAGCTAATTACAGGGTCAAGAGCCGGTGGTATTGTAGTTATTTGAAATTATAAATTTGTATAAGTTAACATGTAGAAAAAAAAACAGCGGCACTCCGGGAGTGCCGCTGTTTTATTCATTTTATTATTTATATACAGACGCCAGCACATCAACCTACCCCTAACTGTCAAATTTTCACAATCAACATTGAACCTTATGCTTTAGCGATAAAGTTGAAAATCTATTACAGAAATCTGACAGATTGTAGTAGGTTGATGTGCTGGCGTCTGTACGTACAGTATAACGCATTGAGTTGCGACATATTATAACTTACTATGTTAAAAGTGTATATTTTTCTCAACAGATGGCAGTTCTTCATCAGACACTGAATCTGATTTCTCTACGTTGGATGATGTTAATACAGATAAAGATATCTACAGACTTGGAGGGAAATTGTGTGTCGCCAACTTAGCTAGGTACGTTTAACCACAGATAAGGAAATAATATTTAAGTTTAGAAAAGAAACACCAATTCTAAACAAACTCAAACTCAAAGCATTTATTTCAATTAAACCAATTACAGGCACTTTTGAATTGTCAAGGGGTCGGTCAGTTAGAAAGTTGAAGCTAGTTGCCCATTCCAAAACGTAGATCTCTATGGAGAAGAACGGGCAAGAAACTCCATGGACACTCTTTTAAATCAAGATATTACAAAATCCTGGATACATTATTCTTGTTGCTTCTATATGTGTTCTAACTTTACAACAAGGAAAGTTAATAAAGCGCTCTTCCTCTCTCTACTTATTTAAAAATTTGCTGTGCCCGACAGGGTCCATAATTGTTTCTATTATTTTTTATTTACCGCCTGTAATTGTACATTATGGATTGCAATAAACAATTTGAGATTTGAGAACAATGTAAAAAAAAAACACAAATGAAGAAACAATTCAAAATATAAGATTAAAAGTAAGCCTTACTCTCAACCGACGGCGCCCGTTCACGAACATGACGCGTGGATCAGCACCGTCCAGCTCAACCATTTTGTTGGGAACCGAATGATCCAACACACACGCCACCATCAGTCATCATCACCTGCCTAGCCTTTTCCCAACTATGTTGGGGTCGGCTTCCAGTCTAACCGGATGCAGCTGAATACCAGTATTTTACATGGAGCGACTGCCTATCTGACCTCCACAACCCAGTTACTGGGTAATACGATACCCCTTGGTAAGACTGGTTGTCAGACTTTCGGGCTTCTGACTACCCGTAACGACTGTCAAAGATCCACGAATGACAGCCGGGACCAACGGCTTAACGTGCTTTCCGAGGCACGGAGGGGTCTAAGTATGTAAAGATGGTCACCCATTCACAGACCAACCGCGGCAAGCGTAGCTTAACCTGATCGATCGACCTGTGCGGCTGTTATTATTTAGCCACGGACCCCTCCCTCCACGCGCCACCATCAGTGAGACATTAATTAATAGTTATGTTATTTCTACTTTCAGGTGCCGTCCAAGAGTCTTATCAGCGAGGTCTAAGATGTATCTCTGGAACGTCCTCACTGTGGCAGTATTCTACACGTTACCCGTCATACAACTTGTAGTCACATATCAGAGGGTAAGTCTCTTGTCTGATATTGTCTTAGTAATTTACTATAATTTATTTGATGTAATACTAACTTCTGCCCGCGACTTCGTCCGCGTGAAATTTCTTGTTCCGCTGCCCGTCGCATCGCTGTTATTTCACTTTAGCGTTCTTTCTGACTTTTTCGACGTGAATACGTCTTTAAAATTGCTTCCATAGTGGGAGGCAAAATAAAAAGAAAAATATTATATAAAAAATATATCAAAAAGCCAAATCCAAATACAGAGATCGTATACGGTTGGAAAGGGCTTCAGAGCTTTCAGTCTTTCAGGGCTTTCAGTCGAATGGTACCAATAAAACACCACATGACCGAGTCAAGCAGTGCCGGGAACGTTAAAGAACGAATGCGGCCGAGCGGATCAACCCCGTTACGTAAACGTATTCACGTACAACACACGACCGTGTCCATGACACAGCCACACCCCATTTTTTTTCTATTTGCTTAGCTCCTAAGGGCCGTAGCGTGATGTTTAATAGCCTATAACCTTCCTTAAAAATTGGGGTATCAAATACAAAACATATTTCAAATCCGGTCAGTAGTTCAAATTCAAATTCAAAATATTTATTTGCCAGAAAAATACATTTTTAACAAGGGAAGATCTTACAGCCTAAAAGTTATTGTATTCTGCCTGCAAGCAAGCGTGCAAATTACATTTAATAATAGTCAGTCATTTTCCATAGATTAGCGCGTTCAAACAAACAAACAAACTCTTCAGCTTTAATATTAGTATAGATATATTAGTGGCCGCCATCTTAGTTTTTTTTAATTTCGACCTTATTTTAGCCAAACAGCTCATTATTAATTATTTTCATTTTTTTACAGCTCCTAAACCAATCGGGAAACCAAGACTTATGCTACTTCAACTTCCTCTGCGCTCATCCTCTCCTAGTACTATCAGACTTCAATCACGTGTTCTCGAACCTAGGCTACGTGGTACTAGGGCTGCTGTTCCTGATGCAAGTGTGGCGACGACACAACACACATCACAACAACACGCCCGCGCAGGTAAAGAGAGAAAGAAAAGTAACGTCCTCTGTAATTAGTGTGTACTTCAACCACGTGTTCTCGAACCTAGGCCACGTGGTGCTAGGACTGCTGTCCCTGATGTAAGTGTGGCGAGGACAACACTCTCGCGCACGTAAACAGAGAAAGAAATAAAGAAACATTTCATCCACTGTTAGTGTGTGCTACAATTCTCGAAGTTCTAGAACTTAGACTACTTTTTCTGATACAAGTGGGGCGACGACAAATCACACATCTAAACGACACTCCCGCTCAGACAAAGACAAGTATCATCCACTGTTAGTATGTACTTCAACCACGTGTTCTCGAAGTGTTTAGAACTTTTAAGCTGCAGTCGAATTTTCGTTTTTTCAATTTATTTGCAATATTTAATTTTAACTCTTGTTAGAAAATGAGGTAGGATCTATTTATAAGTATAGACTTACAAATAGATTCTACCCCATTTTAACACTTTAACGCTGTTAATAAAATAAGCTCGGACCCTTATATTCTATTTGTCCACAGAAAGAGCTAGGCATCCCACAACATTTCGGTCTGCTATACGCAATGGGTATCGCGCTCGTCAGCGAGGGTCTCCTCTCCGCGGCATACCACGTCTGTCCCAACAGCATGAACTTCCAGTTCGGTGAGTTATCTAGCAGTACGCGACACTAGCGCTGAAGACTAGGCATCCTATATACAAAGAGCTAGGTGTCATGGACACGACCGTGTGTTGTACGTGAAGACGTTTACGTAACGGTGTTGATCCGCTCGGTTTTAGAAGATCTAAGCGGTCACCTTCGGTCTACTACATGAACTACCTCAAACATAAAAATAAACGTTAAATGATCGCCCATTCTCGAATTTACCGCGTCAGGTGCGTGCCGAGGGTTAGCTTACCCTCGTTAGAAGGCAATGATCATAAAATAGAAATACCTATCTTTTTATAGGCTCTTTCTCCCTACAAAATACAAGATTTATTTTCACATCCATATTTAAACCATCGAGTCATTTTTTTAAAGCTTTGTCATTTTACATTTAACACTTTGTGTCAGTCGGAATAAGGTTCGAAATATAAAAACTGAGATCAAAGTTAGAACTCTTTTGTAATAAAACGGAAAGGAACATACAAATTTAATTTTGCATCCGATTTTTCGTGTTTCAACATTTTTAATTTTCTTTAAGTATTTGTTCCTCTACACAGACACATCGTTCATGTACGTGACCTCGGTCCTCTGCATGGTGAAGATTTACCAGTCCCGACATCCCGACATCAACGCGCGCGCACACGCCACCTTCGGAGTTCTAGCGCTTATTATATTTATTGGTAAGTCAACATCACCCCTCATCATATGCCTAGCCTTTTCCCAACTAAGTTGGGGTCGGCTTCCAGAGCTAGTTGTCCATTCCAAGTCTAGGTGCCATCATGGAGAAGGACAAGAAACTCCATGGAAACAGTATTAAAGTATTCTATCAACAAATTTCTTATATTGCCATAAAACATCGTATTTTAAAAACAATTAATTGGATCATTGTCCAAGAGAACGCGGAATAATGGCAACATAATAACAAAATGGTCCAAGAGAACTCGGAATAATGGCAACATAATAACAATAGCTAGGGATATTCCATTATACGCCTTAAAACATTGGCAATATTGGCCATATTATAACATATACAGAACACCAGTTACACCATATAGTTATCAGCAATAATCAAGATAATAATATCAATTAACTTACATGATATCTGGTCGATCTATTCCACATGATAACGTCACTAGTATTAATCAACTGACTGTAGGCCGGAGCTCCGTTCTGGTCGGTGTCTCGAACAAGAATGATCCCCGCCACTCGGAGCTCCCCCTTTTATAGTCGTGAACAAACAACTTTGACGTTTCTATCTACCCTCATCCAAAATATCAACGACATAAAAGGTGGATATCCGTTTAGAATATATTATATGTTTTGCTAAATTATACCTTAATATTTTAACTAGTCTACTTTTACAGGCATGTTTTAGGTTATGCAAAACATTACTATTTTATCAAGTTTTAACACTAAAATGATAAAAATACCTATAATTAGGATAATCTATTACGTTCAATTATAACCAGACTGCATTATAAAAGGTAAGGCTACATAGATAGCCTCTACAGTACCCTCGAGCTCAAGAAAAAAGTCTGTAAACTGTCGGATCACTTCGAAAACTAACAATAGGGATGACGACGGGGTAAAGTAAACGAAATTCTATTTAGTCCGTCAGTTAGATTATCAAAAAATAATGGACACATATTTTTTCTTGTGTCAATCAACCAAAAAATTACAAAGATAAAGCGTGTCAAAGTTTGGGAGGGCTCGTGACGTCACGTGTATGTAAAAATTGTACTAACACGTGACGTCATGCGACATTTAAAATCAATATGTAATGTTTTGATTATGTGAAAAAAGAAAAAATATGTGCCCAATACTTTTTAATAATCTACCTGATAGACGAAGAAAAAAAAGTTAGTCGTCATCCCTATTATCCTTGTATTTAATTCTCCAGGTCTTGTAGGAGTGCTAAACGCGAACTTCTACTTCTGGATAGCGTTCACAGTGCTACACCTGGTAACCTGTTTGGTGATGACCTTCCAGATATACTACCTGGGAAGATTTAAACTGGGTGAGTTTTGTAAAGTACTAGTAAACTTATCTAGGTTATTTACTGTTCATTTTCAATGTGAATGTGTGAGTGAGACATCATTACATTCCTATGAGGGTGAGAGAGACAAAGATAAAATATTAATTTCTTCTTAAAGGAACTTGAAATAAATATGAAAAGCATCACACATTCTCTAACAAACAAGTTAAATACCACATCAAAATGATGATGAAATGATTAGTTTGATGTATCAACTTTTCATTAAAGCTCATCAGACTTTCATATAAAAATAAAAATATTTCAATCCAACACTCTAAATGTTACGAACTCAACGCGAAGCAAAAAAAAAGTGCTAGTTAGAACAACGAAATCTTAAAGTTTTGTTTTTGGTACCGTAAAACGGGGTGAATAGGGATGCAGGGGTGAATCGGGACGAAACTTTAAAATGGATTTTAACATTGAAATAATTGTTTTTTTTTTTTGCCAAAAAGGACTCAATGTGTTTATTATATTATAATTAACGATTAAGTGTCCTTGTTGGCAATAAACTTTATTACATTACATCAACGTTAAAATCCATTTTAATGTTTCGTCCCGATTCACCCTGCATCCCTATTCACCCCGTCTTACCGGTAATTAATGTATTATATTTTCTATATTATTTTTATCTATCCGTCTTCCAGACGGCGGCATTATCTACCGAGCTGCTCGTGAATTACTGTCACGCCCTCTCGCGGCCATCACACCGACCTACTGCGGCCGCTGTGTTCTCCTCATCATTGCCAATCTAGCCAACTGGGCCATTGCAGCCTATGGGTAAGACATCATCATCTGCCACGCCTTCTCCCAACTATGTTGGGGTCAGCTTCCAGTCTTTCCAGATGCAGCGGAATACCAGTAGTTTACATGAAGCGACTGCCTACCTAAATACCACAACACAGTTACTGGGTAACACGATACCCCTTGGTAAGACTCCAGAGGGGCAATTCTCGTAATTTTAAGAACGTTCACAGTCTGAGCTCAGTCTCAATCTGTCAAAAATACCTCTAATTTCCCTACATTTTGACAAGTTTTTGACATTTGTTTGTCGTCGAGATGAGACTGCGACTAGATTTTGAACGTTTTAAATTACGTGAATTGGCCTTCTGGCTCACACAACCCGTAAGGACATGGATAAAACAACTCATATTGACAAGAGGTGCATATTTTTTGTTATTTTTTTCGGCAAGCAGCTTTTTGACAGTACAGAATTTAGTGTGGCAACAGTAATAATTGTCCAGTGTTGTCAATTTCTGAAAACTAATGGTTCGTGTAGGAACTATAGGTAGTATAATGCTAACAAAGCTAAAATGCAGTGTTCCACGCGCATATAGTGTAGCCGGCAGTCTTCTTCCCAACGTCGGCGTCGTAGCAACAACTTGTGTTCTGAATAGACTATGTAAGAAACATCACTGTGCTGTGAATTGTAGCGGTATCTACAACGCCTCATGCGAGCAACGCGTCATACTGACATCATGCAAAATCCTGCATCTCGTAAGCAGAGTTTACCGCGCAACTAGCATAGATCAAATCAAATCAAATCATAATTTATTTGTTAACATAGGTAAAAAAAAAAAAGTACAGGTCTTATGTTTGATGAACAGAGCGCTATGTTATGCCAGGAGGCGTACAAATATGGTGTGCAAATCTAGCTGTAAGGATTACAAATTAATACTAAAATATTTGAAAATCATGCATTGTGCTATTAGATTAGAAAATAAATTGAATAGTTACATAACATTATTTAGTGCTCCAATTACATACAATACAACGGCCCGACATGAATCATCGGACAGTTGCCCGCCAGACACAACACCCGTCTGGTCGGAGGATTCTCCCTTTTCTATGGATGATGAGTGAACTTTACACCCACTGGCATTTTATTTACAACCTTCTCCAACTGCGATATCAAAGGTTTCCAACATTTCGCATAGGAAATTGATAGATCAGTATTGCAATACTAAAATGTTTCCCAATTTTTAGTACTAAGATATTTCAGACAGCAGCCTTTAGATCAGTGTTGTGTCACTAACATTTTAGCCAGTGTTCTCAACTCTTGGTTGATACCGTAAAACGGCGTGAATATGGATGCAGGGGTGAATCGGGACGAAACTTTAAAATGGATTTTAACGTTGAAATAATTTTTTTTTTTTTGCCAAAAAGGACTCTTAATGTGTTTATTATATTATAATCAACGATTAAGTGTCCTTGTTGGCAATAAACTTTATTACATCAACGTTAAAATCCATTTTAAAGTTTCGTCCCGATTCACCCCTGCATCCCTATTCACCCCGTCTTACCGGTAACACTGGCTAAAACGTTCCTAGTGTTGCCAACCTACATAGCATTACTTTCTCCCACAGTGTTGCCCAACACAGCCGCGACTTTGCGTCTCATTTGCTGCTGGTGCTAATGAGTAATTTGTTCTTGTACACGTTGTTCTATATCGTCATGAAGCTACTACATCGAGAGTCTATACGGTGGTACAGGTAATTTCTATTTTATTTTCATACTATTAAATGAAATGAAATTTATTTGCAAGAATTGTAGTACAAACGCCAGCACATCAAGGTACCCGAAACTGTAAAATTTTCCCAATCAACTTTGAACCTTGTGCTTTAGCGATAAAGTAGAAAATCTATTGAATAAATTTTTGAATTTGTAGCTTGATGTGCTGGCGTCTGTACATTACAGATGGTCGGGTTTTTTTTTAAACAGTTTCTAAAACAATTCGCTAAAACTAGCATGCAAAATTATTGATTACATGAATTAAATAAATGAAGCTAATAAAATTGGTACATAAATCATAGTTATTTTAAATTTAAATGTCAAGTATTCGTCAAATTATAATAGTGACATGTCAGTGTGAATATTTCTACCTGCTACCTAAAAAAGCCACGATGATTCAAAGTTCATAGTTGCCCATCGTTTCTACCTGTGTGAGAGCATGCGCTGCGAAACTTTCAGCTTTTATAAAATATCGAAGGTCTGGCGTTCATGGAGTCTTGTACTATTAATTTCATGCCTTGTATAGCATCTACAACTTAGACTGATCTTATCTGCTTTTTTTCAACAGCTGGGTATTTATAGCGATGACATACTCCATATGGTTCGGATCAAGCTATTTTTACTTGGACCAGAACACTAACTGGGCGGTAAGTATCTTATTTATTTATTTATCAATACTTTTCTCAACTTATGCATAACAATTTCTGAGGCAACTTTTCTGCGTAGTAGCAAAATGCTAAAAAACATGACGTGACTATTGATGGCATAAGTTTTCAGTGTTTTTAGGGTTCCGTACTTCAAAAGGAAAAAAAAATCAGCTTTTCTCCCTACATTTTGACGAGTTATGCGAACATAAATGTAGGGAACAGTTGATTTTTTTTTCGCTATTTCTTTTTTGGTCCCAATGTAAAAGTTGTTCATAATGATGAGTAAAATGACCCCTTAAGAGATTTCGTGTATGAATAGATATGTCTTATATATCATTCATGTACCCACACCATTTGTTTATATTATACTAGCTTCTGCCCGCGACTTCGTCCGCGTAAAATTTCACCCCCCCCCCCCATTCACCCTCTTAGGGGTGGAATTTCGAAAAACCCTTTCTTAGTGGATACCTACTCTTCACAAAGAACACACCCTCCGAATTTCATGTCTCTAGGACCAGCGGCTTAGGCTGTGCGTTGATATATACGTCAGTCTGGACTTTGAATTTTATATAAATATAGATAAGCAAATAATGTAGGGACATAAACTTTTTTATCCCGGTAGTACCTTCCTATGGGATAATTTCCAACCTACACGAGTGTTATTCTCAGGTAGAATCCTACGACTGACAAGGATAAATGAATAAACTTAAAAAAAAAAAAAATTCTCTCCCACAGCTGACCCCGGCCCAATCTCGCCAAAGCAACAGACAATGCTCTCTACTACAACTATACGACGCGCACGACATTTGGCACTTCCTATCTTCGACCGCCATGTTCTTCTCCTTCAACATGTACCTGACCATAGACGACAACCTCTCTAGGACGCCCAGAAACAATATCATGGTCTTTTAGGTAATTAAAAAGAAAAATGTATGGAGTATGTAAGGATGGTAGCAGGTGGTGTTCTGTAGTTTCTGCCTAGCCCCATGAGGAGATGGCGTGAGTTTATGTATTTATGTACAGATTCCAGCATATCAATCTATCCGAAACTGTCAAATATTCCCAATCAACTTTGAACCTTGTGCTTCAGTAATAAAGTTGAAAATCTATTAAAGAAATTTGACAGATTGTAGAAGCTTGATGTGCTGGCGTCTGTATAATAAAAGAATGCCAAGTTAATGAACATTCAATTTGGTGGACGTTTCTTAGTCGTCAAAATGTGAAATTGAATAAGTTGCGTCGTTTTTTTGTTTGTAAAATTGTTTGTCTTGATTTTCGAACAAAATTGGGAAAAAGAATTGTTACTTTAAGCTGACGACTGAGGAATCGAAAAACTAAAATAAAAAGTTACTAGATTGACGATTTTATTAAAATAAGTGATATTTTTTTTCTCTTTCGTTTATTAAACTTTGTGTATTGTACAGGCAACCACAAGTCTATGGTAACAATTTGACTTTGAAAGCGCCTTTATGTCGTGGCAGTAAGGGGCGGTTTTCGTTCAAGTGTTAGTATTGATGTGCAGTCGACTGTACATCTTATTAACATGTTTATTAGTTTACGTCGGTTTTTTAAAAGTACTTTTGAAGTGATTATTGTTACAAGTCCTTTGTACAGACAAACTACTACAATCTGTCAAATTTCTTTAATAGATTTTCAACTTTATTGCTAAAGCATAAGGTTCAAAGTTGATTGGGATTTGACAGTTTCGGGTAGTTTGATGTGCTGGCGTCTGTACAAATATTTCCATTTGCATTGTCCCTTTGAAGGAGTTCCTAAAAAAAAGTATTGTCTTGTTAAGTAATTATAAAGTTCAATTTACTATTTACTGTCTTGCCTGTGGCGTACAAGAAAATTGAAGCAAAAAGTGACCTTGCATCGTCTGAACAGTCAATCAATCTGCCTAGCCTTTTCCCAACTATGTCGGGGTCGGCTTCCAGACTAACCGGATGCAGCTGATTACTGTATTTACATGGAGCGACTGCCTATCTGACCTCCACAACCCAGTTACTGGGTAACATATAGATATCGATTCTCATCACGTCTGTAGAGTTTCGCTAGCTAATTGAATTTGACTCTGTATAAAAACAAGGTGCCAACATACAAAAAATAAAAATCAAATCATACTTAAAGAAATAAAGCGACGCTATGATCTCATACTTTAAATCAAAATAACACGATATACAAAGTGCGGTGTGTGCCTCAAGGTTGCACCACATGGTAGTCCAGCGCAGCATTTCATATTTCATAATCAGCCTATAATGTTCCCACTGCTAGGACACAGGCCTCCTCTCTGTGAGAGGGAGTGGGCCGTAATCCACCACGCGGGCCCAGTGCGGGTTGGTAAATGTCACATGTCTTCTAATTTTTGGTTCTAGGACATGCCGGTTTCCTCACGATGTTTTCCTTCACCGTTTTGAGAGCAGTGGTGATGAAATAATTTACACAAAGTAAAGCGCCTGTCTGGGGTCGAACCTACGACTTACAACTCGCAAGTCGCGGCCGATACCACTGGGCCACCACTGCTCAGCATGCGTCTGGCAAATGTGCCTGACGCTGATATTGTGTTGGATCCCTGCAGTGACATACGGACGTCGAGCAGACGAGATAAATACAAGACGATGTTTAAACGATGCAACTTTAGTTGTTATTTCAAATTATTGCACGCTACTGGCAATTTAATCGCATCCTGTAATTCGGGCTAAATTATTGATAGTGTATTGTAATTTAAATTATTGTGCACATGATTAGTGATCAGAAGGACATTTATCGTAATTTTAAGAACGTTCACAGTCTGATCTTGTCGCAATTTGTCAAAAAAATACCTCTAATGTTCCTACATTTTTGACATTTATTGTCGCTGAGTTGAGATTGCGACTAGGTTTTGAACGTTTTTAATACTGGAGTTGGTATTCTGATTCAAATTTTCTTACGTTTTTTTGCAATTAGCAGGCCAATGTCAGATTTTTATTGATTTGGTTTGTATGGTTGATTTGGATTGGTTGTATGTTGATCTAAATATGATTCGCGATCCCTAAACGGACCCACTATGCACTAGGTTTAACTAATATTTAAATCCTCGTAACACCTCGCTTAGCTTCGCACTCTCATTTCGCGCTCATCTTGAAAAAAATAATGTCCGTGACAAATTGTGCTCAAAAAAGTATTTATTACTAACGTCGCGGGTAACAGTTAGTTTTAATTAAAAGTGTAAATGATCTGAAACAGCATTGATGGAAACAGTCTAAAGGTCTTAGTAATCATACAAACAGTTAGCTATAGCGAAGAACTAGCTTCTGTCCGCGACTTCGTCCGCGTGAAATATCTTGTCCTCTCATCCCATCCCATCGCATCGCATCGCCCGCCCGCGCTATTACTTCGTTATCGCTAAGCGTTGTTTCTGACATAATATGTTATTTTTGCTCGGCTCCTAAGGGTCATAGCGTGATGTTAAATAGCCTATAGCCTTCCTCAAGAATTGGGCTATCAAAAGCAAAAATAGTTTATCAAATCTGACTGGTAATTGCAGAGATTAGCGTGTTCAAACAGACAAACTCTTCAGCTTTATTGTTAGTATAGATTTAGCCTGCGCTGCATTAACCTTTTGACCGCTTGTGTCGCGTTTATGCGACACATATTTCCGTGCCCCTACCGCTCGTGTCGTATTTCTGCGACAGAGAACATGCATGATTTTTTCGTTCTGTTCGTCCTATTAACTGCGCGGTACAACTAAAACCATTATTAAATAGAGATAAAAACTTTTTGTTAATTTTTTTATCGATACAACGATTTCTCCTCCTTATTTATTGTAGGTATTATTTTATCTTGATTTTATAGATTTGTAGCCGCGCGCTAGGGGGACGGCAATTGATGTTTAGCTAAGCGCTTAAAAGGTTAAAAAAACTTAGGATAAAAATAGAAAACATAGGATAAAAATACTGTCGATTGAGATTTCTTCAGATTTGATTGCATGTTAATTAAGATCTCGACCTCCTAGACATAATTAGCTAAACGTGGGTGTTCTTACACCTCTGCCTACCTATAGGGAAATACAGATAACCGTGATGTTACGTATAATAGTTTTATTGTGTGCTGTTACAAACTACATGTGTTTGATTAAATTAAGAAATAGTTATGCTGCGCAAGCGTAGTTTTTAAATGATTGTCACTATAGATTATAAAATTAAATTTTAAACGTTTAAAATAAGAATAGTTTAAATTTTTGTCCGACAACTTTTCTCAACTATTCTGTATGTTAGTTTTAATTTGGAGTGTGTAAGAGCGAAAGAAAATTATCTCGAAATTAATGTGAGAAATTGACAAGCGCGCGTTTTGTGGCCACAATCTCACCAGACGTTCTATTCTGTAAAAATCTCATCGTGAAAACTTAGGTGAAGTTAGTTGTCATTGCACCTGATGCTAGGGATTAACACTATTGACAGCTCTTTTCATCTACGGTTTTACAGTGAGATTTTTACTGCATTGATCCACTGATGGTAAGCGATGATGGGGTCGACTATGGTGCGAATATTCCCGATCAATAACACCTTGTGCACACTGTTGACGATCGGGAAAAAAAAGTTTCATTCGTTCAGTGTTGACGAATGGGAATTATTTTCGATTATTCCCGATCGTCAACAGTGATTGATCGGGAATATTCGCGATCGTGCATGCTTGCCTAGAAGTAACGTAAGTTTTCATATTAATAGTCGAATAAAATTACCTTAGTAATTAAATTTTCACCAAAGCTTATAATTAGTGAAACAAGGTGCTAAGAAAATTGTTAAATTAAAATTTTAAATATTTAAATTAAAAATGTCTTCTCGCTTATAAGCTTATTACAAATTGAACAATATTTCCTGTTTTTAGTTGAATAGAAAAATAAATTAAACGAAGAAAATGGAATATGTTAAGTTTGTGTGTTTTTAACCTAGATACTGCGACGGGCCTTTTAAAATACCCAAAAACGTATACGTATGACATGCATACAAATACGACCCCAATATTACGACGGGCCTTTTAAAAGGTCACCTTTTCTTGGCTTTCCTGAAAAATATAGTTTCATTAACATCTGGTTTTAACAAAGCAAAATATGATTATAGCTTCGCGATAGGTACTTTGTTTATAAGTAGACTAGCTTCGTCTGCGTGAAAATTCTCTCTCCCCCCATTCACCCTCTTAGGGGTGGAATTTCGGAAAACCCTTTCTCAGTGGATACCTACTCTTCACAAAGAACACACCCTCCAAATTTCATGTTTCTAGGACCAGCGGTTTAGGCTGTGCGTTGATATATCAGTCAGTCAGGACTTTTATATACAATAAGTATAATTATATAGATAGTTGCAATTTTATTCTTATTACGTTTCGGATGTGCCCGACGAGTTTCGGATGTGCCCGACGAGTTTCGGATGTGCCCGACGAGTTTCGGATGTGCCCGACGAGTTTCGGATTCATCAGTTTTGAGTTCGAAACTAACCAGAGGGGCAATTCCCGTGTTTTTAGGAACGTTCGCAATCTAATCTCAGCGTCAATCTTAAAAATACTCGAATACCCCTAATTTTTTTGTCAATTTTTTATGTCCGTGACCACCGCAGGACCACCAACGCCAAACGCTTCCATATTTGGTGAATAATTAGTACTCAATTGGTACTAATTAGTACTCTAACAAAAAAATTGGTACCTTCGTAGTTTTCGAGAAAATCGACTTTGAAGGTGGTCCTGCGGTAGTCACGCTCCCTTCAGCAGGACCACCATGAGCGCCGAAAAAGGGGGCATGCTACAGCTATTCTAAGTATACAAATAATTAGTACCCACAAATGTGATTAATTTCGTAAAAAAAACAGAACCGAAACATTTGTATTTACCGAGAAATCAACGATGATAACTTTCGCGCAATTGTTCAGCAGGACCACCATTTTGAATGTTGATTCCAAGTTTGAGAAGCTTGTCGCTTTCCTCAAACCTACATAGAAAATTAGTACCCTGCAAGATAAAATTAGTACCCAAAATTCAACATTAGTACTCCAGTAGTTTACGAGTAAATCGACTTTGAAGGTGGTCCTGCGGTGGTCACGGTGCAAAATTTTCATTTCAGGATTTCCCTATTAAAAACTCTGTGATTTCTTCCCAAATTTATACAAAAATTAGTACCCATAAAGAAGTTATAGCGACCAAAAATTCAGATTCCTAAGTGTTGTATTTCAAGAGAAATTAGCTTTCATTACTTTTCCATACTAAAACTCCGCGTATAACCCGACCAAATTAAGTTGTCAATCTAACTTAACTAAAACTTTAAAGAAACTACATATAAAAGTATAGATAGCGTCGAAAAATTTCATCCGCATCGCTGTCATTTTTTTTTATTAGGTATTAGCAGAGAATTAAACGGTATTAGGTATTAGTTATTATTTGCTTATTTTACTATTTGAATAAAAGTTGTTAATGGTATGGAGCTGTTTATGAAATGTAAACTCATGCAGTGTGTATCCGATCGCAGTAACATGTAACCGGCTAACAGGACCAAAAAACCTGAGTCATACGAGTAGGTACTTCTCTTTCTGAAGGTGTACACCTATGCGAGAAAAGGAAAGCGCTTGTAACGGACGATGTAACAGGGTGTCACAGTAACAGTAACATTTTTTATCTTATTCTAACTAAGGTACTGTCATAAGCATGAATAGAGAAAAGCTTGTGACTGGATGGATTCTGTTATCTCGTCGGTCGTGGAACAGAAGCTGTTTTTTCTGTTTGTTTGTCACAGTTACAGTCTATTATCTTGTGATACCTGTTATACAATAACTTTTACGATAAATACGCCTCACTCCTATCGAAGTAAAGCGTTCGCGAAGCGTGTTGTGCGGGGTACATCGAGTTCTTTTTTTATTCGTTTATGGTTTCAAGATTTTTTTAAGCAAAGAAATAAATGAATATGCAATTTCCAAAAGGTCCAATGTCTCAATATTTAAAGGTTTCAGAAAACGATATAATTAATAATTATTTCCTAAGGAAGTATAATACCTATATATTTAAAAAAAACGTTTCTTTAAATTAGGGCTAATTAGCAATAGAAAGTTACAGAAATATTTCGATATTAACGATATTATAAATAGATATAGTAGGTATTTTAAATATAGGTATATGCTTGTCGAAGATAATAGGTAAGTAGTACACCTTGATATGAAAACACATATTTCCTAAAAACATGCGTGATGTGCTCTTTGCAATGCATATTATTCAAATATATAGGTACCTATTACTTATGTAATCCTTTTATACTTGCGTTATTAGCAACATATTGTTACTGCAGTAAACTAGGTTTTTAATACTTAGGTACTGCTTGCATCAACGGTAAATTAGTAGGAAAGAAAGAAATAAATAAGACATACCTGTCGCTCTTATTCATATAACAACACAGAGAATAGGTAGGTACTTACAATACAGACAAATAATTATTCAAGTGCCTACATACTCACGTCATTAACAAAGGTAGCGATAGGTTATTTTTTATATGTACTTAGATACACAGATTGTATAAAATTTAGATATTGAACTGTTGCTGTTAAGTACCTACTATTCCGACATCCATAAGTTTATCTGCATGAGTTTACATTTCATAAACAGCTCCATACCATTAACAACTTTTATTCAAATAGTAAAATAAGCAAATAATAAGTTCTAATACCTAATACCGTTTACTTCTCTGCTAATACCTAATAAAAAAAAATGACAGCGATGCGGATGAATTTTTCGACACTATCTATACTTTTATATGTAGTTTCTTTAAAGTTTTAGTTAAGTTCGATTGACAACTTCATTTGGTCGGGTTATACGCGGAGTTTTAGTATGGAAAAGTAATGAAAGCTAATTTCTCTTGAAATACAACACTTAGGAATCTGAATTTTTGGTCGCTATAACTTCTTTATGGGTACTAATTTTTGTATAAATTTGGGAAGAAATCGCAGAGTTTTTAATAGGGAAATCCTGAAATGAAAATTTTGCACCGTGACCACCGCAGGACCACCTTCAAAGTCGATTTACTCGTAAACTACTGGAGTACTAATGTTGAATTTTGGGTACTAATTTTATCTTGCAGGGTACTAATTTTCTATGTAGGTTTGAGGAAAGCGACAAGCTTCTCAAACTTGGAATCAACATTCAAAATGGTGGTCCTGCTGAACAATTGCGCGAAAGTTATCATCGTTGATTTCTCGGTAAATACAAATGTTTCGGTTCTGTTTTTTTTACGAAATTAATCACATTTGTGGGTACTAATTATTTGTATACTTAGAATAGCTGTAGCATGCCCCCTTTTTCGGCGCTCATGGTGGTCCTGCTGAAGGGAGCGTGACTACCGCAGGACCACCTTCAAAGTCGATTTTCTCGAAAACTACGAAGGTACCAATTTTTTTGTTAGAGTACTAATTAGTACCAATTGAGTACTAATTATTCACCAAATATGGAAGCGATTGGCGTTGGTGGTCCTGCGGTGGTCACGGACATCAATTTTTTGACAATGATTAGACAATGATTTGGCTATCTGGAAACATTTATTTAATTAAGTATTTACATAATATACGCTATACAAATATAATATCTTGTATATCTAATACTAAAAATAATAAAATTAAATCCTAACTTAACTAAAACTATACAGAAACTAAAATATAGCGTCGAAAAATTCATCATCATTGCCGCTGAGATGAGATTGCAACTATATTTTGAACGATTTTAATTACGGGAGTTGATCTTCTGGAAACTTGCAGAGGAGTGGAATTAAAAAGTTGGATTAATATTAAAAGTTATAATAGAAATGTTTTCAATATGTAAATATTATACTTAAATACACCCCACACAGTTACATTATCAAATATCAATCATCATTTTATATTTCTCTCTTTATATTCTTGTAAAGCACTTAGGAATTTTAATAAAACGCAATATTTAAAATGTATAAAACTTGCACTCACTTTCGATTATGCAAGTAGGATGTATGCAAGTTGCAACAAAATACTTGCATGCAAGATAATAATTGTCTAAGATCTCGCCTTAAATTCTACATATTTCCTAAGACACTGCAATAATATTTCTAAAAATGAAACAAATCTTTTTGAATGTCACTTTTGCGTCCTTTCCAAGCTTTTTAGAGGCTAGTCGCCGTTAGGAGAGCCTCAATAACTTTTTAAATCAAAATTTTCCTCGGCTTGATAATGTATTTGCAAGTTGTATAGTGCAAGTCTACATTTGAAACATACTTGCAGAACGCAAGTTGACTTGCTGTATTTTCTTTTCTACCAACTGTTTTGAATTTCTATATGTAAAGCGAAGTTAGGATAAACTGCTAAACTTTCTGGCATTTTGACATGCTAGAAATATCCGACATAATGTCCGATAGTGGTAACCTGCACTAGGTACACACGGCTACACATCAAGCTATTCATAACCAGTATAAGCCGACTTCTGATTGTATCTACGAAAAAACTATACAATGCGACGTCAGATAAAACTGGAAATGAATAGCTTGATGTGTCGCCGTGTGTATTATACTTGCAGCTCTGTTTAGGTTTGCAAGTTGCAATCGAACAGATACAGACATTTCTTGCAAAAGTTGTATCCCTTAACTATGAGAATTTGGGCTTTAACAGTCGAATTGCGCACTTAACTTGCAAGAACAGTATTAATAATAAAAAAAGATGTAATTATTTTCATGTATTTTGTGCCCATTATGACACCAGTGGCGGCGCGAAAGTTGGTGGGATGGAAAAAAAATGTGGAGTATTTGTTCAAATTGAATTGATTGATAAAACCTACATTAAAATCGTAATTGACCATGATAATTGATATTAAAGGGAATACCACAAATAATATAATATATCGAAAATTACACATTTCGATAACCTGATTTGCCTTGCCCCCGATAGCAACACAGCTGTCGGAAGAATAGCGGTCGTCTATTTGATTTAAACTGTCGTTTTTTTTTTGTTTTGGAATTTTGAACAGCATTTAGAGGACTCCTACGAGTGGTTGTGAATAGCTATACAAGTAGGTGAAGATCGTTAACTTTTGAAAAGTGCAACAACGTTCTAAGATATTGAATTAAATAATTAGTAAGATTCTGTCTCGCGCCGCTACTGTTAACTAGCAATGATCAAGTTTCTAAGACTGTTGTCTATTCTGTCGTGTATAGTTATGTATAGTCTCACTATGTAAATAAAGATTGCTTTTTTATAATTAATTGTTTTATTTTTGTACCATTTTATGACCACTTAAAAGGAAGTGTACGTAGATACTTCACTAGCACAGTTGTTTACACCAAATGAAATTAGTGGAACACTCGGTTGGAACGAAGTTCCGTTCGCTTTTGCACACTTGACGGAAGAATAGACAAAATGACAGATTGTAGAAATATTTGCACGTATTCTACGCGTCTAAGCATGGCAATGTGTCATTTTGTCTATTCTTCCGTCGACATGTTACGGTGCAGGACAGTAATGGCCCGGGCGTAGCCGCAGACCGATTTTGTGGGGGAGGTCACCATGGGTGCCCAGGAATATTTTTAGGGAGGTACATCTCATAGCTCTAGTGGTCGCCAGCGTTACTGCTGAGCATGAGGCCCTGGCAGAGTGAGAAGAGCGAGCGAAGCGAGCTCGAAAATTTTAACAATCCGCCAATTATATTTTCAATTAATATTTTCTAACAGATATATTTCTGTTACGTTACGTACAAAAGCCCTAATTCCCGAGTTTGCTTCCCTCGCTCTTGCATTAAGATGCGAGAGCGAGCGAAGCCAACTCGGGAATTTACTTACTACGAAAAGCTCATATCGTATTACGAAATTGTACCATTTATGTACAGACGCCAGCACATCAACCTACTACAATCTGTCAGATTTCTGTAATAGATTTTCAATTGTATCGCTAAAGCATAAGGTTCAATGTTGATTGGGAAAATTTGACAGTAATTAGGTGTAGGTTGATGTGCTGGCGTCTGTACTATACGGTACGCCGTATAGTACATAAATGGTACAATTTAACTGTAGAAAAGTATTTTTTTAATTTGCCACTGGCGCGGCAAGGAAGTATCACACCAATTTTAGTGGTAGTAATTTAATGTGTCACACTTTGTTTGTACAGGATGTTCCCACACCCTCGGGAAAAAAAACGAAAATTCCGCAATACTTTTTATTCGTCATAACCTACATCTACAAGCCGACAATAAAGACATATTTATATTACAAGATTGTAAATACAAGAGACGCTCAGTGGCGCCCTCTGCGTCCATAGCCATCATAAGTGGAAACGCTTTAAAGCTCAGTGTTTATACTTAAATATTTGGCTCATTACTTAGTTTGGTATTTTAATATTCGGATAACTTGTATCCATCAGAAAAATTACAGAATTTTAGGAGTCGGAGCAGTTGAAAATAGTAAGCAAACGAATTATTTATTACGAATATGACTTAAAAACAAATAGGTAACAGCTTTCAAATTAATAAAACATTTTCACGTAATTCTATAATAAAATAACAGTAACATGAATTCCTCAAATCAATAAAAAAAAACTCCGCAACACAATTTTGAAACGCCCTAAAAAGCCACTATTTTACAAAGACCATTTCAACCTACCCAAATACCAAACTGAGTACCAAACCAACAAAAATACACAATTTTTTCCGTTACAATTTTACATAGTTTTAATATTTATATGCTTAATTTAAACATTGAGGTCGAGATTAATAAACGTTACTTAGCACGTACGATTACTTTACCTAAAATATATTCCCGTCTCTGTCTTGCACTTGTAGTTTGACAGTGGCAGGAATAATTGTTAGACAAAGTTTGTGCAAAATATTTATCTTGGCCTGAGACTTATCTCACGTTGCTTATTATTAGATACTTTATTACAATATTATTTGAAAGAGAAATACGATTTGGCAATGTCACAGTCGGTTGGTTATAAGATTATGTGTCCTGTTTGTATTTCGACGATGAAATGTCAAGAACTCCTAACTGACATTTTTGCAATTTTACTTTTTTTACGTAGATACTTTAAATAATCGTTTGTAAAGTCTATCTTACGTAAAAAAAGTAAAATTGCAAAAATGTCAGTTAGGAGTTTTTGACATTTCATCGTCGATTTGTATTTCACTAATTTTGTATCCGGCGTTAAAATGGCATAAAAAGCTTACAGAAAGAGATTGTCATACAGAAATAAGTGTCAGAAACTATGCTTTATAAAAGTCGAACTTTTTCTAAAACTCATATGCCATATTGACGACGGCTCTATACTGACATCATGTAACAATGTTTATACAGCTGTAAACTGTTGCAACAAAATATACGTGATCAAATTTACAAAAAAAATATCTATCAGATAAAGGAAATCGGAGCATAGTATCTACAGTTAGCAAAACAGACCTTTCTCGACCCCTTTCATTGAAACGTTCACGTTGCTCAACCAAATATATTATTGAACCTTTTTAAACTACAAACCAGTAATCGTACAGGACTCATAATCTTACATGAAGTTAGCATACGACTTGGAAGAAATATTTAGGAGCTATTCAAAATTGGCTAGCGGCTAAAACTCTAAAATTGTGGTTGTGTTTTCATGGTTTTCTTAACACAAGTCACAAATCTATTCGTGACTGATTGCGTCTGCAACTTCTTATTTTTTTTTTAGTTTTAGCTGCTAACAATTTTTCATAAAAAGCTCCGAACTTTGATGAAAAACAGCTAAATATATCGGTCTTATACTATCATACAATTTACGAAGATGAACGATGATCCACTAATGTCTTGTTACAAATGCTACATTGAATTTTTCTATCTGTCCGGTATTTTTTAAGGCATAACTTCCATGGCGATTTTCCTGAATTCGGACAGACGGCTAGCTCCCAGTTTAGAACAAAAACCACCCTTACCACATTCAAATAATAGTACAGACTACTACAATCTGTGCAAATTTCTTTAATAGATTTTCAACTTTATCGCTAAAGCATAAGGTTCAAAGTTGATTGAGAAAATTTTCCAGTTTCGGGTAGCTTGATGTGCTGGCGTCTGTACTTTACGATACGTGTGTCTTAAGCAATGCATTAATAGACTACTTAAGTTATACATATAGTGTACTATTTTATAGCTCATGTGATCTAAACCCGCACTTTAGTCTCTCTTTCCCGTGTAAAAATGGACTACTAATGCCCGTTTTCACCATCGTTCCCTAAATTTAGGGAGACCCTTAAGAAATTTTAAGTGTTAGTTTCGTTTTCACCATCACCTAAGGGACACTTATGGTCCTAAAACAAACTTAGGTAAGGGGCTGATTTAAGGAGTCTCTTATGTTAAGAGACTCTTAGTTAACGAGTGTTTGAGGGAACGATGGTGAAAACGGGCATTAGTCACAGAAAACCGTGACTTAAGTGCGGATTTAGGTCACACAGTGCTATAAAGAGTATTAAGTACAAAATGGTGCTATATTCAGAGTAAGTTAAAGGCTTGTAAGCCGATAAAAATTCAGTTTTTTTTTTATTTTTTTTCAGTATGGTTTCAAAATGTAGTACGTATCCACCAGTTATTTTAACAATATAAAACCGATAATTTAGCGTCTCAAAATTCCTATAAACTTTTGAATGATGATATTCTCAAAGCGTTGATTTAGATACACGATTATTGTCTGTAAAGATCTCAATCGAGTCAAAGACATACTAAGTTTCAATTCCGTTTAGGAACTAATTTGTTTACACGTTTTTAGTATTAGTAAGAGAATTCAGTTGTTAATTTTTGATGACGTAGTGTGTTTAATTTTTTTTTTTCGTTAGCCTATTTTGTGTCCCACTGCTGGTCAAAGGTCTCCCCTTTTTCCTTCCAAACCTCCCTGTCTTGAGCGATCTCTGGCCATGTTGGCCCTGCGAACCTCGTCAGACCGTCACACCACCTTCGTCGTGGTCTACCTCGACGGCGATGTCCTCTTTCAGGCGTCCAGTGAGTGACGATCTTTGCCCATCTCTCTTTCTGTATGTTTAATAACGGATGTAAAAATTCCCTTAACGAAGCCGAGACACTCGGTCTACCCGTTGTTATGATCATTTTTAGGGCTCCGTACCGTCATCGTCAGTCAGGGTGCCAATAGGGTCCCGCCGTATTACCTACTATGCTGTCCGTCCGTCCGTCTGTCTGTCAGCGGGCTGTTCTGATGAACAGTAATAGGTAGATAGTTGAAATTTTCAGTGTGTAATCTATCGCCGCTATAACAACAAATACAATAAAGTAAAAATTAAAGGAGATCTCTTTATAAGAAACGTTTTTTTGCCTTTTGGTACGGAACCCTTCGTGTGCGAGTCCAACATGGCCGCTTTTTTTGTACTGAACCATACCTGGGAACCTTCTGGTAAAGGTTTAAAGTTCCAACTTTTTTGACGTTTTTTTAACGATAGCAAGTTTCAAATGTTATAACTTAACTTTAAATGCCTTCACGATCTCTGCATGCGCCCAAAAGCATAATGTTGAGCGTGCGTTACATTGCGCACTACCGCAAATAGTGAATTATCACACCAAAAATGAAACTCGTTTCCCAGCAATGCTTTTTGCACAAAGTTACTAAGTTTGATGTTCAGATGTTTGATGACGGCTTCTTGATGGGTCGTTTTACACCCTGGATATAAACACTTACTTGCTTACTAAATACTAAAGACATGTAAACGAGTCATGATTAAGTTAACTGTATATTTAGCTAATTTTAGTATAATAGAAAGTTAAAAATATAATCAATTCATTCAGAGAAAGTTATTTATTTATTTCTATAAAATATTTTAATGTACACAAACTAAATATGTTTTCGACTCCATTAACCGACTTTTTACAAAAAGAGGTGCGTATTTATATACAAAGAAAGCAATTTTTATTTGAACATATCTAAATATAATATGACTATGCAATTTAAATTTTATTACAAAAAAAAACCTTCCGTTTTCCTGCGATCCGAGTCAATTTCTGACATCGTCAGAATTATGTTCTGACAATAAGTCAGAAAAGTCAGAATTGTTCCCGAGATTCATTCTTACGTATTTTTTTTTTCTTATTTTCACATTACATAGTCTTGTTTTATTATATTTCTATAAGATTCAAATATTATACAGCCTCTATTCTATTGAATAAATACTGCTTACAAAAATATAGTAATAAATGCATTTTTATTATTTATATATTTTTTTTCAATATGGCAACACAATATTCGTTTTAGGTGGCAATGTCTAAACGGGTTTCACTTTGATACACTACCTTTTTAACATAAAATAACGGCTGTATACCTCGGAGAATAAGGCAGAGGTGTAAATATCTTTTTATAACAATTTAAATTAATATGGAACTAAAAATCTTACGTATTATTGACTTTCTTTAGTTTGATGTGTCTGCCAGAGATGCCAGATTTCACTCAAGATAAGTACAATGAACGTTTCATACGAAAATGAACCTTATTCATATAAAGTTAGTGCGGATATTCATAAAAGCGACTGTGTAAGAGCTTTTCATACGAATATGAACAATGATTTTATACAAATAAGGTTCAATTTCTGTCAACCAATCACAGGCTGCTTGAAGATGATTCCTAGTTTTTTATCAATAACATAATTATTAGATTAATATGACTTGAGACTCACCCTTATAAAAACAATGAGGTTCATATTTTGAAACCGGTTGAAACAATCGAGCCGTATTGAATTTTGAACTTTTTCCCACAAAGTTAAAGTTCTAATTATGAAAACTGACGACTGAATCTGTTGTCAATTTTGTATTAAAATTTTTACGTCTGTAGGAATAAAGTTTAAAATGCAATAATGGGCTGAAAGGTAGTGAGACGAAAGTCATCAATCATAGTGAAAACCATTTAAAAATTTAAATGCCTGTCAAATAAATATTTTCGGCCCCTTTCATTTTAACTAACGAGCTCGGAAGCTCACGACTCGTCGAGAATAAGTTACTGAGTCTCTTAAAAGGTTACGTACGTTACGTAATCTTACGTAACCTTGTTTTAAGTTACGTAAGGATACGTATTTGTTTGTATGGTGTACCTTTTTGAGTATGCAGCGTTACAGAGAAGATTGAATAATACTTTAGAAAGCGATCAACACAAAAAATAGATAAAAAACTGTCCAACTGATTTGGTTGTTAATTCTGGAATGTCTGCGTACAAATAGTTTTATTTAGTTTTTTTTTTTGGAACAATTTTCCTTGTCTCAAGTACACGCTTGGCGAATGAGAGTTGGACAGAGAAAAGTGTAACATTTTGACCGTCAGGACACTTCTTACGTAACAGACAGTCAAAAGCGACACCTCTCGAAAGTTTTTTTAACATTCTCTTTTCACTGTAAAAGAAATACATTCACTGATCAATATAGGAGAGAGAGAGAGTTTGATGTCCAGAGTTTGGTCTATCATATTGGTAAAATTGTGACGTTTGAAAAGTCCTGATTCGCTGCCTCAATAATCAGCCTATGATGTTCCCACTGCTGGGACACAGGCCTCCTCTCTTCGAGAGGGAGTGCGCTATAATCCACCACGCGGGCTCAGTGCGGTTTGGTAGATGTTACATGTCTTCGAATTTTTGTTTCTAGGACATGCCGGTTTCCTCACGATGTTTTCCTTCACCGTTTTGAGAGCAGCGGTGATGAAATAATTTACACAAAGTAAAGCGCCTGCCTGGGTTCGAACCCACGATATACAACTCGTAAGTCGGGGGCCGTTACCACTACCTACCACTGCTCAATATATCCACAATAGGTCTATCATATTGGCAAAATTATCTCCTACACAAAATCCAGTAATTACGTTAGTCAGTCAATCACAGCAGTTCACAGAGCGGCAATTCTCGTAATTTTAAGAATGTTCACACTCCGATCTCATGACAAAAAATCCTCTAATTTCCCTACATTTTGACAAGTTTTTGACATTTGTTTGTCGGCGAGATGAGACTGCGACTAGATTTTTAACGTTTCTGGCCTTCTGGAGTTTGACAGTCTGTTGCCTATTTTTTGTGTTCATTAGCTGTTTAGAAACTGTGAATTAGTTACTAAAAGTTTTTATAGCACTGTGTGGTCTAAACCCACACTTAAGTCAAGCTTGTCTGTGACTTAAATAGGTATTCAAATTTTACACAGAAAAGCGTGGCTGCGTTGTCACCAGAGATGAGCGAGGATGCGTAGCGAGGGATGTGTGTGAAACAAACCAATAACATCGCTTCATTTTCACAGCTTGAACCGAGTTAGCGTTGTTATTGGTTAGTTTTACACACATTCCTCGCTACGCATCCTCGCTCATCTCTTGTGGAAACGCAGCCTTAAGGGCGGGTTCAGACACACGTGTTATAAAATAGTATATGATACGTGTGACTTGATTAGTATGAATGCACGGCGTTAGCATCCTCTCTGTGCTCGGGCGCTAATTTCACGCCGTGCAATAATGAAACTAATGTACAGACGCCAGCACATCAACCTACTACAATCTGTCAAATTTCATTAATAGATTTTCAACTTTATCGCTAAAGCATAAGGTTCAAAGTTGATTGAGAAAATTTGACAATTTCGGGTAGCTTGACGTGCTGGCGTCTGTACTAATGAAGTCTATTTCGATTCCCAAAGTATCATTACACGTTTAATAACCACAGAAAATGTCAAAAACAGTCACATTTACCTTTGAAATATTGAAAAAGGCGCCTATTACCAAGCCATTAGAGTCCATATTTCAATAACATCATATCCCTGAGAAATATACTGAGATTCTTCGTAAAACAACTATCGTATGAGAATTATCCGTTTACAATATAATATAATAATACTTGTTCGATTTGGTTTTGAAGCGGTAAAGGTTTTATTTACATTGACATAACACCAAACCCAGATTGGGGGAGACAGTGGTGTATAATTACGCCCGCGTTTCACCATCTAGTCAATCTGAGGCGAATCACGCGCAGGATGCGGGACGAAATTCGATTACACCGATTGTGTCAAGTAACTTATAATAATAATAATAGTACTCCAGACCGAATTTCAGCCATGGCGACCAATCTCAGCGGAGACTAGCCTTGGACGCAGGAGATATTATATTGAAGGCGTGTGTGCGCAGACACAGGTGCACTCTTCCCTCCCTCTTACAGTCTGATGGGATGGCAATCCAACACGACCGGAGAGAGATCAGACACAGGACACACGGCGACACGTGTCCACCGAGGCACAGGGGTATCACACCGTCCACTTCCAAACTCCGGGCTGTTACTAAGGAATTCCTAAAGGAAAAACCCAGTAACACTGCCCGACCTAGGAATCAAACCCAGGACTCCACGCTCAGAAGTCGCGCTTGCAAACTTGTGTGGAGGTGGGCAAACTGGAACGAATAGTTCCGTGACTTTCTAAACATTCTTCTGGCACCCTAAACACAAGTTAAATCTTACTTTAAGTGCCAGAGTTCATCGAAATCACTCTATCCCTACGTCGTAACGTTGCATAGTGTGTAGATAAGTGTTTTTGTACAACTGAAGTTAATAAAGAAACTTTTTTTTTTAATTAAGTGCTTGGCCAGACTGCAAAGCCGGGCGCGGCACGGCGTACTCAAACATAAGAAAAAACATAAGAGCGTCAATAGCGGGCACGCGGCGGCCGCAGTAGGCGCGTGGGCGGCTGGTTCTCAAACTAGTTTGAGCTTTTTTCTATTAAAAATAAGTCTTCTTCATCCATACTATATTTTGACAAACACTGGACACGACAACATGCAGAACGAAACCGCGCTCGATTGCGGACAGGCCGCGCCGCTCCCAGCCCCGCGCTGCCAGTTTGGCCAAGCAATAAAAGTGAGCAGTCGCGTCCATCACCCGCACGGGATTCACCTCAGTGGAGCCAGAACTTTATAGAAGACAATTGTATTGCTAATTAACCAGCCCCCTAATTGCGTAACATACTCTCAATCTCAATCTGAATAATTTCGAAGGATAATACCAATCCATTGCTTCATATGTTAGACAAATTTCCCAGCTCAACAACGTAAATAACGCAATGAATGTTGATGAACTGTCAAACTGTAGCCCCCTTACTGATAAACGTTGTATAGCGTCTGTATAGTTACACAACGCTTTGTCTTCTTCTTTCGAAAGTCAAATTACTGACGACTGAAAGAGAGAAATCTGTGTGTAACTATTCATCTGATATAATACGTTTATTAGTAAGGGGGTTACTGTGTTACGCAATGACCCCGCTGTCCAGGTATTTTATATACCTGTAAGTTTTTGGTAATCATACTTTTAATTTCAATACCGCTTCAAACCCAATCAAATTGTGATGATTAACCGACGAAATAATAATATTAGTAAAAAAAAAACTGTCAATAAATAATATAACAAAACAAGTGACTTAATCATAATAACTATAATATATTATTTGTACAATATACATAGAGGTAGGTAAACATAATCATCAAACCTGTAATTGCCAAAGGCTGTCTCCACGAGCGAGAGAATCGCAGCGATAGTCTCGCCGCGTCATCAAATTTTCGCCGCGATGATATCGCCGTGTGGAGACACGTTCTAAGAGAGTGTATAGAAATACGTGGCACGACGATAATATCGCCGCGATTCTCTCGCTCGTGGAGACGGCTCTTAGGCAGAAGTGTACCTAATTTCGCCAGTCATGTTCTAGTTCTATAGGCTGACATCATGGCAGGTTTTATCAAAGGGGTAGGTAATTACACCCACATGTAATAAGGGACGAGCTGGTATAAATACTGGATCAAATTAAATAAGCTAGCGTAACTCCACAGACGACATCGATATTATTCTGTTTAGATATTGATACCAAACTCTCTGAAGTTTCGCTAGCTAGTTTTATTTGACCCCGTATAACCAAGATATAAAGGAGGTATAATTATTTACCTAGAATTATGTATATTGATACAAGTAAATATATCCTTATACAACTTAATATTAATATTTTCACAATAAAATGAGTTTCATTTTGTTAATATACAAGATAACAATTTAAATGGCTACTGTGGTGAGACTTTGGCGAGGATACCGGAAATACCGTAACACCGGTATTTATTTTGAAACCGGATGCAGCTGAATACCAGTATTTTACATGGAGCGACTGCCTATCTGACCTCCACAACCCAGTTACCAAAGTAGTTAGGCGTCCTAAGCTCTAGCGAAAAAATCTTACAATATTTTTTTACATTTTACATTACATAACATCACGCCTATAATCCCTGCAGGGTTAGGCAGAGCTGTACCTATAGTACACCCACATTTCGCCGGTTATATTTAAGTCCCATGTAATAGGGGGGCGAGCCTATTGCCCTCAACCGGGCACAAATACATTTTAATTCTTAATAAATAGCAGTAAGCTTACCAATTTTATTTTTTCTAAATTTTGTGACGATGTCACTTTTAAATACATAAAATAACTCAAATATTTTTTTCAGCAAACTTCACAACTTAGTTCATATTAGTAACAAATCTCACCAAAAAAGCAAGCTCAATTAATATACAATATAATTTTGTTAACCAATTCGTCATTATTTTAACATTGTGACAATTCCACCAATACTTCAAATTCATAATTTATCATTTTTTGGTAACTTTGGCAAACATACCTGAGTTAGCGGTATTGCCTTTGATCGCATAGCATACAATACATAATTTTGTGGTAATCATACCTGTTACAAATAATTTTGACAATTTCACCAATACGTTTTACACATAATTTACCAATTTTTGGTATTATTGGCAATCTTACCTGAGTTTACAGGTATCGCCGCGAGTCTCACCACAGATTATGGTAAACTTATTAATAGTTGGTATATCAACCGGTGTTTGGATGCGACTTTTGCTCAAAAATTGCCGTCATATCCCGAATATTGTATGAGGGCGAGACTTTCTCCTTCCTAGGGCAAAAATGAGAAAGAAAATTATTAATATTTTGCACCAAATTACCACGAAACCTGAAATAAACTGGAAATAAATTTTGATAAAAAAAAAATGATTCTTTAGTAAATTAATAAAGAAGATATATGAGTTCTTTTTAATACAACACAAATTAGATAAAACCGATTAAAATTTTTCCAATTATTCAAAAACAAACAAAAATAAACAGGTAAGTTACACATAACGGTATACTTGAAGATGTAATTTACAGGTATGAATACCAATATCTGAGGGACAATTCTCGTAATTTTAAGAAAGTTCGCAGTTTGATCTGAGTCTCAATCTGTCAAAAATACTTCTGATTTCCCTACATTTATGACGAGTTTTTGACATCGATTGTCGCTGAGATGAGATTGCGACTAGATTTTGAACGTTTTTAATTACGAGAATTCACCTTCTGTTATACCGCTAAGTGTATAGTTACCTCCCATACGACAAATACTACAACTTAACAAAATACAGATAGATTTTGTGCAAAACTAAAGTTAAGATGTTATATTTCACAATTTAAAGCCAATTTTACACATAACAAAAAATTAAACGGAAAATAATGAAGAGGCTTGGAAGATATGTTTTTACATGGCTCATTAATTTTCTTTCACACAGTCATGTCAACTTCCGAGTGATTTTAAAATAATCGAGATTTGTATACAGGGTTATTGGAAAAACATTAACAACCTCTTAAGAGGTCATTGCACTTACCATTTTAAAAAACTTTTACTATGGGACCAAACCTGAAATCGCGAAAAAAAAACCGCTGTTCCCTACATTAATGTTCATATAACTCGTCAAAATGTAGGGAACAGCTGATATCTTTTTCGCGATTTCAGGTTTGGTCCCATAGTAAAAGTTGTTCATAATGATGAGTACAATGACCTCTTAAGAGGTTGTTGGTGTTTTTCCAATAACCCTGTATACCCGTGCCGTTAAAGAAAAGTGTTAAAAATAATAATCATTGTCTCTCACTCGCACATTACACTGTGTGCACTCACAAATTACACTGTATGCCCCCACACAGTGTAATGTGCATGTGCAAAGGGCATGATAAGCTCCTTTGATTGGTCGCCATTTTCAATTATTTAAAGGCGCGGGTTATAACAAAAATAAATCATCATCATCTGCCTAGCCTTCCCAATTAAGTTGGGGTCGGCTTCCAGTCTAACCGGACGCAGCTGAATACCAGTATTTTAGATGGAGCGACTGCCTATCTGACCTCCATGTAGAACAAAACTAAATATTTTTACATGAATTTTTTACCCGTCTTTATAAGAGAATCATCATCATCATCTCTTGTCTTTATTCCAATTCATCGCAACATGTCTTTCTTTTTTTTTTCATACGCCTCTATTAGTCGTCATATCGGTAGTCGATTGTTTTTGTAAGAGAATGAGCCAAAAAAAATATCTCCCAAACCTTTTAATTAACTTACCTATCAAAATTCCTTTCATCTCGAAACTCTCTCTCAGGACTAGAAGGTGACGGTATCGACTCCAGGTTGTTGCTACTCTTAGCCAGACTGAACCTCAGCCTCTGTCCCAAATCCACCGTGTTCCTCCTTTCAAACTTCGGCATCTCATCCTTTAGTCTCTCACAAGTCTCAATTTTATCTTCCCGATCTTTCCGTATCTTTATCCGAGTCAGCTGTTCGGGATTCGAACGGAAAGATTGCGAGCTATATTTTTCCCGGAGAAAATTTCTGCGTTCTTCTTTGTATTTCTCTATGCGTTCGCGGCTAAGTTTTTTGTCACAGTCTACTGAAATTAGGTTCTTGATGTCTGGGCGATCGAATCTTTGTATTAGAGAAATTTTGTTTTCTGACGTCGGAGTTATAATTACTTTGTGTTCATGGTCTGTATTTAGATTTAGATCTGGCAGCTTTTTGCTTGAAGTTTTGACTTCTAAACTTTTTCTCCTGTCTACATTCGATTGGTCGTTTCCAAACTCCTTTATAAACGCGTTCTCGTCTAACGATCTCGCGTTGTGTGAATTTTTCGACAGTCTATACGATTTTGGTGACACTGTTGGCGTTTTGAAGTCAATTTTCTTGATTTCTATAACCCTTTTCTCGTCTTTGCGTTCTAAGCTAGGATATTTGATCTCAGCCTTGAATTTGTCAAACGTAAAAGCAGCTTTCTGCTCAGTAGGACTTTCAAATCGGATAGCCAGCTCTCTGACATTCATACTCTTAAAATTTCCGTTCTCAGCCGCATCTTTGGAATTATCATCTTCATTAATCAAATCCTTATCACATATCTTTAACGTATCAACATTAATATTTTCATAGTCGTTTTGTTTTTCAAACGCTATGTTCTCGTAATGTCTGTCTTCGGGTAAAAGCATCGCGTTAACTTCATTAACAGTCTTTCTGAAGAATTTAACTTGACTGTAGACATCAATATCGTCATCTAGGTTGGTTTCAGTCGGTGTTTCGAGGATTATCAGGTCCTGGATATCATCAGGTTGGCAAGCCTGTTGGGTAGGCAGGCAGGCATCAGTCTGAGGTATACTGGCATCTTCGACTATCGACAGATTCTTCTCCAAATCAATATCTTCATATACGGAGTCCCTATCATTAGTGGGAGTGTCTTCATAATTCTTACACTTAGTAGGAGATCGAAAAGTGATACTTATAGTAGATTTTAAAGGACTTTTTAAAGGACTTCCTGGAGAACTTTTACTAGTACTTGAAGACTGTAAATTTATGTAATTCGGTCGAGTGTAATTGTAACATTCGTACAGCTCATCACCTTTCGTCAAACTGACATTTGAGTAGCTGGACGAGCTCTCGTGTGATGACGTCATAACTTTCATGACGTCATTGTCGTCTTTTTTCTTGTCAGTTTCGGAGTTTGAGGAGTTTGACACAGCTGATAACCTGTTTAAATTGTGATAGCTGATATCAGTGGAGTGTAATGGACTATGTTCTAAACTATCATGAAGATTTTCGGCGAAATCTTTTAAATTTTCATAGTCTGTCGCCTTTAATTCACATTTAAGACATTTCTCTTGATCGCAATTACTGCAAACTTCACTTTTGATTTGGATAGTGTGTTTGTTTGTCTCGCTGACCTCGGAGTCGCTTTCTAGCGGGTCGTATATTGGTGTTATTGGTGTTAAGGGACTAGAATTCATCGTGCTTGTTGTTAGAGTGGACACAGAGTTCTCATTCGGCCAATCTATCTTTATTAAGGTGGAGTGTCCATCTTTCCCGTGCCAACTAAGTCGGTTGGTGGATTTGTCGGTGTCTAAGTGCATGCCGCTGTATCGAGTTTTGGATTTTCTCGGGGAGTTTCTTTCTCTGAAAGTGTTAGATGTCAGTGTAAGCGGAAATTTAGGTTGTTATCACATTTATGTGTGGTTATTTTTGGTGTTGTGGATTTATTACTGTTTTCATGGTTGCAATTTTGTTGTTTATTCGCTTATTTTTAAGGCTGTTTTTCCTGCGACAGCTATAACTAAAACAAATCGTAGAAATTACGCACCTACCAAACCAAACTATTCAATTTTATTTATGTGTAAGTATTGAGAAAGGTTTTGTTTTGTACAATTTAAGGAATGACAAATTATGAACGAATAACAATACGAACTACATTTTATCTGTCACTACGTTCGTACACGCTAATCTCCGAAACAACCCAACCGATTACAATGAAATTTTGTGAATGTGTATGTTTAGTTCTAGCTTGAAAGCTAGGATTTTTTGGACCCGATAGGTAAAATAGATGGACAAATTTTACCACAGCGCTCAGTATGTCTAACCAAAGATATCCAAGCAAAAAAAAAAAAACACTGATTAAAGTGATTTTATATTGACCTAAAATAATAAATTGCCGGCACATTAGTGTATTTTCGTTAGCCGATTATTTTTCTTCTAAGTATCTAATGCGTTTTTCTTATATATTTTTTTACCATCGTCCTTATTTTGGTGGTCTGAATGATTTCTAAAAGTTTTTCCATCTATTTCAATGGGACCTTATATAATAGAGAGGGTTTTCATTGTATATGGCGTACTGACATTGGTTTAATCTAGATTATGGGTGTATTCTGATTAGGTATGTCAAACAGGTTATTTCTTTACCTACAAATATGCTTAACATATTTGTGTTTATACGTTCTGGTAAAGAAGTTAACGTGATAAATCCACAACACCATTCTAAATAACTAATTAATAAAATACATAGTAACAGTTGGCTGCTCAGCACACAATTTATAAAATGTACGTGTTATTGAAACTGTGGGTATTTATAATTATGCGAGTTTGTGATTTTTCTGTTTATTACGATTCTAGCGGAACGACAGTATTTACTTAGCTTTGTATGTGTGCATGTAAAAATAAGTACAAGACTTACGAAGTAAAAGCATCTGTGTCGAGTGTTGCTATATCGTAAATTTTCATTTGGTAAAATCATCATCTGCCTAGCCTTTTCCCAACAATGTTGGGATCGGCTTCCAGTCTAACCGGATGCAGCTGAATACCAGTATTTAACATGGAGCGACTGCCTATCTGACCTCCACAACCCAGTTACTGGGTAATACGATACCCCTTGGTAAGACTGGTTGTCAGACTTTCGGGCTTCTGACTACCCGTAACGACTGTCAAAGATCCACGAATGACAGCCGGGACCAACGGCTTAACGTGCTTTCCGAGGCACGGAGGGGTCTCAGTATGTAAAGATGGTCACCCATCCACAGACCGACCGCGGCAAGCGTAGCTTAACCTGATTGATCGACCTGTGCGGCTGTTATTATTTAGCCACGGACCCCTCATTTGGTAAAATATGAAACAGAATATATATTTGTATGTTGTTAAAGGCTGGATATAGTGATACCGATTCCCTTGTTCACAAACTAAACTAAGTTCATTGCATCTTTTTCTTTCTATTTCATTAAGAGAAGGACAGAAGATAAATTTTAGTTTAGTCCTGTCAAATTAATCAGCGGCTGACGTAAATTGACGTATTTTTAGTAGGCAAGTTTTTAATCACGTCTAAGCTTGTATGGAGTAGTGTCAGGCGCTGATTAATTTGACAGGACTAAACTGAAATTATAAATTAATTATATTCTATAAATAATTTACTAACCAATTCTCGCAACAGATGCATTGACAAATACCTCTATATAGGCTGGTAATTAGTGACCGATACTTAAACACGTGATTGTACTCATGATAACAAACAACTTTTTCTATGGGACCAAACCTGAAATCGCGAAAAAAAACAGCTGTTCCCTACATTTATGTTCGTATAACTCGTCAAAATGTAGGGAACAGCAGATTTTTTTTTCGCGATTTCAGGTTTGGTCCCATAGTAAAAGTTGTTTGTTATCATGAGTACAATCACGTGTTTAGGTATCGGTCACTAATTACCAGTCACCCTATATATTTAATACTGTCGTTCCAAAATGACTAAACAACGTGTCTGTATGTCTACAGGTTTCTACTTAATAAAATGAATAGTGAAGGCAAAGTAATTAAAATAATTATGGGTTCTTTCAAATACTCAAAACATGTGACTCTGATAAAATCACTCTATAAAAACTGTACTCAAAACGTTATTCAGGCATACGGACACGTAAACAGAGCCTTTAAAAAGAGCAGAGACGCCATCTTTGATTTGGTACTATAAAACGAAAGGTGTAGTCATGCCCCACTATGCCACCCGCACAAACCATTACAAACACATAGGCAATACATAGCATTTAATTAAAATAACTTATTGCCTGCTCGCGTAGCATGACCAATTCTACCAAGAATAGACAAAGTTCTTTTTATCAAACTCGACATCTCTGTCCTGCGCGCGTAGCATGATGACGTTTTGTCGATGGAAGAATAGACAAAATGACACATTGCCATGCTTAGACCAAGAAGCTTATAGATAAAAGTGGAGGCAACACTCTGAATACCTATCTGAAGACGACTGTGGGCTGACGCTCTCTTTCTAAATACACACATAAGAACGAGACAGTCATATGTGCTTTCTTTGTCATATGTATGTATTTAGAAAGAGAGCGTCAGCCCACAGTCGGCTTCAGATAGGTATTCAGAGTGTTGCCTCCACTTTTATCTATAAGCTTCTTGGCTTAGACGCGTAGAATGCGTACAAATGTTTCTACAATCTGTCATTTTGTCTATTCTTCCGTCGACAAAACCCGTTTCTACGGTGGTCATGCTACGCGTGCTGTAGACTCGCGTTTCGATGAAGACAAATAGTTTTATTCTTTCCAGAGTGACGGGGAGCAATTTTTTTTTTAATATAGATTTTTTTCTGAAGTCCAATGTGATGTAGACACATATAGATAGACCTAGATAACGCAAATAAGTGAAAATATTTTAAGGAATACTGACGGCTTTTTTGACAAACTTTTTAATTAGTTAGCTAAACTAGTTTTGAATTTAATCGCGAAAATCATAATGTAACGTGTAAGGAACGTGAAATGGAGGTCGAACTTGAGTCTTGAGTCTGACAAAGCAATATAATGCAATAAAATAAAGCCGTGGACACTCCTAAAAGTACTAATAACTAACTGACTAATTCCTAACCGTTGTGAGTTAGGCTCAGCGCAGACAGAACGGAGCGCAACGGAGAGGATTTTATTAACGCACTTGAAAATAAACTTTAAAATTATTACAATAAAGTGCATAAATGCTTGAACCTGACAAAAAATGCTCGCGCGTCCTCGATGACGCGTCCTCGCAAGCTCGAGCATACGCAATCCGTAAAGAAAAGGCCCGAGACCGCGCGGGGATTATTCCTCTGTCTGCGCTGACCCTTAGTGTCCAAACACACTATGCGGAAGATACGCGACCGATGTTCCGCGGCTGGTTTTTTTTGTACGCTTTCATAAGCGTTTATAGCGCGGCATAATGTGTCGTCAGTAATTCAAATAGCATTGTAGGCGTAATCATGCCGAACTTCGGTCGCGTAACTTCGGCATAGTGTGTTTAGACACTTATACACACAAAGACCTCTTTTAACAACATAGATAGTGCCATCCACGAAGACGCGCCCCACTCTTCTTACTAATCGCTAGTTAATACCGCAAGTGTTTTAGTTTTTTCATACACACTAATTACCCACTAATAAGTAAATTACTGTGTATCGACAAAACTAAAACACTAGCGGTATGTTGCACACTTATACTGTAAGCGATTAGGAAGAAGAATGGGGCGCGTCTTCGTGGATGGCGCTATCTATAACACACATCCTCTAAAATCAACATATAGGTATCTCTTTCTTTTTTAAACACTCTGTGGGCATATATTTATCTCATATGACAAAAAACTACAACACAAAGATGAATAGCATATACAGTATCCGACCATTAAAATAGCACATCGGATTTCAGAAAACGTTCAGTTTTGCACAGCCATCTCTGACACTCGTACAGTATTTTTATCTCCCGATGCGACGCGCGCTTTGCTTGTGGTTACCAAGTGTAGAAACACGCTGTGAATGTGTGTGTAAGCGCACGAGCTCTCGGTACCGTCCGAGACAATGACGAAGTCGGATGTCGTGTGTGTGTGTGTTATGTGTTGACAGTATTCGTCTTCATACACACAGCGTGTTTTTACACTTGGTTACCACAAATAAAGCGCTCGTCGCTTCGTGCGATAAACATAATGTACAGACGCCAGCACATCAAGTTACTACAATCTGTCAAATTTCTTTAATACATTTATTTATATATACTTTATTGTACACCACAAAAATACACAACAAAAAGAACTAGATTTTCAACTTTATCGCTAAATTATAAGGCTCAAAGTTGATTGGGACAATTTGACAGTTTCGGGTAGCTTGATGTGCTGGCGTCTGTACCTGTGTGACAGTCTTTTTCTAAAACTCGTCATCTGCCTGCCATTCAACAACTGTGTTGGGGTCGGCTTTCAGTCTATCCGGATGCAGCTGAATACCAGTATTTTACACGGAGCGACTGCCTATCTGACCTCCACAACCCAGTTACTGCGTAACACGATACCTCTTGGTAAGTAATCTCTTTCTGAACTTCGATATGTGATATTTACGACCGGATAATGTATTTAAGTCAAAGAAATCAATTGTTAAGAAAATTGACTAGCAATTCTTACGTACTGTCTGAGTTTATCTTGGACGTTACTGCCATCGGTGAAGGAAAATATCGTGAGGAAACCTGAACTATACCTACAGGCAGATTTATTTTATCACCATCCAAATTTTTACAGGACGTTCTACCCATGAATATGAACAACTTTCACTATGGAACCAACTCAAATGAGTTAATGGAAAAATAACTTTAAATCTTACACAATACAGTTCAGTTTACGCTACAACTTCAAGCATTTTTATAACTTTTTGAATAGGTAGTGCTAGTCACTCTGAAATCAACTTAATTACTAATAAAATAAAGTTGATATTTGTTTAAATTGAAATAATATTAATTTGAAACATGAGTTTGAATAGACTAGGGTACTCCAGCATAATCAACCTATAATGTTCGCACTGCTGGGACACAGGCCTACTCTCTGTGAGACGGAGTGGACTGTAATCCACCACGCGGGCCCAGTGCGGGTTGGTAGATGTCACATGTCTCCGAAATTTTTGGTTCTAGGACATGCCGGTTTCCTCACGATGTTATCCTTCGCCGTTTTTAGAGCAGCGGTGATGAAATTAAATACACAAACTAAAGTGCCTGCCGGGGTTCGGAGGAACTTACAAACTACAACTCGTATGTCGAGGCCGATACCACTGGCCTCCACTGCTCAATTGCCAATTTGCATAACAATTAATCACTCTAACTGTATAAATTATAACATGTATATAAGTGATACTGTTTGGTATATTTACCTGAGTTTCACGTTTCCAAGGGAAGTCGGGAAGTCGGTAAGAGATGTCATTGGACTGTCTCGGTCTTTGCATAGTCTGTGGGCAATGGAACATTAGATTAATATTTTTTTTATTGCGAAAACGCGCAATTTTTTGAGTTTTAAAGTAGCAATCGGAGCGAAATGTCGTTGCTTTTTACTTAGTAAATACAATATAGGTCTACTTCGGACATCTTAGATTAGTTTTTCCGTAAAATCAACATCCATTTTACAACAAAAAAAAAAAAACAGTGGCACTCTGGGAGTGCCGACAGAAGTAAAAACAAAATGCACACAGAATACTTTGCCATTACTCACTGACATATCGGATATACATTAAAACTGAGTACATCTCGAGGACAGCCGAACACATCCGAAGCGGTGTCGGTTACGGTAACAGTGGCGCGAATTCAATGGTTTTTTCCCCATCTCAAAAAATGCCCAACGCGCCTAAAGAAGTTATCACTTTAAAAAAAAAAAAGGTTTCGCTTTATACACTTGTCGAAAGCTACAGAGACGTACAAAACAAACGCGACATAGTAACGTAATAGCGGGCTGAGCGCGGATAATCAAGCGGGAAATCAAGCGGAAAAGAGATAGAATCATAATAAAATCTGTGCGTTAGAATAGGCAGTTTCGCTTGTCGTACAGACGCCAGCACATCAAGCTACTACAATCTGTCAAATTTCTTTAATAGATTTTCAACTTTATCGCTGAAGCATAAGGTTCAAAGTTGATTGGGAAAATTTTACAGTTTCGGGTAGCTTGGTGTGCGCCCGTCTGTACAGCGGACAAGTCATTGCGGAAGTACTGCGGTTTCACGGCGGAGATGTGATACCCGCCTTATTTATTTAATACTTTAAGCACATACATGTACAGAGGCGGACTTAATGCCATAGGCATTTTCTACTAATCAACCTTTGGGTGATGCAGAGACAAACAGTGGTAGGTGCAATCATGAACATTAATCTATCATGAATAGTTATAGTATCAGTGGTCTTACCTCTTAGCGATATCCGTGTGCCGGGGCGAGGCGGGTCGGGCCGAGTGTCGTTTCTCAGGTGGAGGACGGGCGCGAGGGGACTCGCCGTCTATGTAGCCGATTTGGGAGAGCTGCTCTTCTAGGGCGAGGCGACGACTGAGGATGGAGATTGTAGAAATGTTGATGAGAGGGTACACAAATAACAGAAGGGGCAATTCTCGTAATTTCAAGAACGTTCACAGTCTGATCTCAGTCTCAATCTGTCAAAAAATACCTCTAATTTCCCTACTTTTTGACAATTTTTTGACACTGATTGTCGCTGAGATGAGATTGCGACTAGATTTTAAACGTTTTTAATTACGGGAATTAGCCTTCAGATAGTATGAACAAATTATCATGAAATACCACTAACAACAATACTAATACTAATACTACTAACTTCTAAAACTCATTTTTACAAGCTTTTTTGTTTCGCTACACAACATTGAACCAAATGTGTTTTCATATGACGTATTTTTTGCATAGACTAGACCATAGGTTCTCAACGTGGGCGATAAGGCCCACTCGTGGGCGTTTGAGACCTTTAGGGGGGCAGTAGAAGACCCAGAGATATTATATGTCCTATCTTACAACTATATAATACTAGCTGCGCCCCGCGGTTTCACCCGCGTACATCTCGATCCCGTGAGAATATCGGGATAAATAGTATCCTATGTGTTATTCTGATGTATAAGCTATATTGCTGTAAAGTTTCATCAAAATCCGTTCATTAGTTTTTGCGTGAAAGAGTAACAAACATCCTCACAAACTTTCGCATTTATAATATTAGTAGGATTACACGTTTAAATATAACCGTGGAAATAGCTGTTTCAGATTCGCGTCATAAGTAAAAAAATTGGGGGGCTCTTGTAAAAAAAAAATCATTCTAAAAGTGGGCTCTGGGCAAAATAAAGTTGAGAACCTATGGACTAGACCATAAATTGTTTATACCAAGAATGATTTCTCATAGTTTTCTTGAATCTCATAACACCTCATGTCAGTAAAACTTATTTTCCAAAAAGAGACACCACTAAGTCCTCGTACGCACGGGCGATTTTTACTTCTTGCGCACTGGACTTTCGACACACCGCTTAGTGCCGAGAGTTAAAAATCGAACAGAGTGTTTTTAGGGTTCCGTACCTCAAAAGGAAAAACGGAACCCTTATAAAAGATCACTTCGTTGTCCGTCTGTCAAGACCCCTTTTCTCAAGAACGCGTAGAGTAATCAAATTGAAATTAATATCAAATACTCAGGACTGCAATCCCTTGAAACAATGAAAAAATCAAAGTCAAAGTCAAATCATTTATATTCATATTCATATTCAAATTCATTTATTTTGCGTTCCACAAGGTAAAAAAGATGTTTACAAAAAGCTTATAGCTAAGAGCCATTGTAGACCCTGTTAGGGCACAGCAAAGTTTATATTTGGTACATAACAGTTAAAAATCTAAATTATAGAAACTAAAATTAAAATTAAAATAAAATTTTACATGAAAACTGAATATATAAATAGAAGTATATATAAGTAGGTAGCTATTTTCTTAGAATTTATTTCAATTAGGCACACTAAAGGCACTTTTGAACGTCAAAAATTATAATAAAAAGAATTGATTCTAGTCGCCCATTTCAAATTTCTAAGTCAAGGCAATCAAAAGATACGGGTGTTTATGTTCCGTTTATGCCGCATATTTTGACACTCGCAAGGGAATTAAAACCTATAGGGTACTTCCCGTTGACCTAGTATCATAGAAATTTGACAAGAAGCAAAGTCATGTAGCACAAGTAAAGAAAAAAAATCCGAAAACCGTAAATTTGTAGTTACATACCTACAAATTTGTACAGAACCCTCGGTGCGCGAGTCCTACTCGCACTTGACCGGTTTTTTTTTAACATTGATGCACTCTGTTGGATTCCCTCCCGAGAGTTGAAAATCGAGCGATCGAGAGAAAAAATCGTCCGTGCGACCAGGCCCTAAACCTCTAAACAATTATACATCATTATTACACTAGCAACACTATGATAAAAATTGACAAATTTTTAATAACTAACGAAAAGGATTGTCTCCGTTTCTTCAAATTTTATTTCATTTAGTTTACATCTGCACAGGCGTATTATTAATCCAACACTGCAAAGCGTTATGTGGCGCTTTTAAAAATGATTCTGAAAGATTACTATAATTATTACTTGATTTGTCAAAATCGTAACAGAACTTTTAACTCCTCACGGCCGAACCCAATAACCTATTTTTTAATCAAATCAAATCAAATCAAAAGTCATTTATTCAAACTAGGCTGAGAATCAGCACTTTTCGAACGTCAAAATTACATAAGACAGTCCCCCAAAACGCCCGCCCTTCGCCACATCCTAGTGCTGTCGCTGGGAAGAAGAAATGGCGGAACAAACTCCCCAGCAGCACAGTTGTCTGTTCAGTTAGAAAATAATTGATTTTATACAACACTAGGTATGAAAAGTAATTAACGTTACAGGACACAGGACATTAAATTAAATTATTTGCCATAGGTTAGCTAGCCACGCCAATATACCAACAAATACAATAAACACTATACGTACTAAAGCAAAAAAAAAAAAAAAAAAATATGTAAACAAAAAAAATATCGTTACTACCTAAATAAAAGCCTCCAGGTATAAAGGGCGTGACGTGAATTAAAGACAGATCGCTACTGAAGGTAGCCAGTATAATTATAACTGTCAGTATAATATAATCATACACATCGCTACTGATATAGATTATTGGGACGTTAAAACTAAGGCCCTGCGCAGACGACAGACTATCCGTGACGCACTTTTTAGTCTGTGAAAATAGAACCTATGCAATTATATGCAGTAACGCACACGACGCGCAAAAAGTCCGGCGCACAAAAAATCCGTGTAATTCGGGCAGACCGCACCGCGCCGCGGCGCGCCGCTCCGCACAAAAAGTATGTGAAAAAAATTGAACGTTTGCTTCAACGCGCGCTAACGCAGACGGCGCACACTTTAGTCGGCAATCTGCATTTGCTAGGGGTGGACGTAACGCACGCGATCTATTATCATGGCGCCAGAGGTCGATGTAACTATGTTAATTCAAGAAATACAAAACAGACCAGCAATTTATGATACTTCTAAGGCAGAATATCATGATAGACATTTAAAAAGAAAAATGTGGGACGAAAAAAATTTGCCGGATGTTGTTTCAGAATTGAATGTTTAGTATGGAACTGTCCCTTCAGTAATCTTTCCGAAAGTATAGGATGTACCCAAAATTCTCTATTTCTTCTTCTTTTTCTGTACTTCATGTACAAAATAATACTTTGCGATCTCTGCACGATTTCCATAGCGTCTACGTCCCTACAGCTCTGCCGACAAAATGATCGAAGATGTGCGTCGTGTGCGTTGAGTCTGTGAAAAATCCGCGACCGACTTTTTGCGCGCCATGCAGACTTTTTGTGCGCCGCAGACTCGATCGCACAAAAAGTGTGCCGTCTGCGCAGGGCCTTAAGATAGACAAGTTTTTCTACCTGTGATAGATAAGGAATTGGGTTCGGTCGTGAATAATCTACGATTATACAGCTAAAATGTAGTCAATACAGCTAGAAGTCGCATCAAATTATTAAAACAAGTAGCCATTCGGAACTATAGTCCTTGCGGAACTAGTTGAGGCGGCGGCGAGCAAGCGTACTGAGTAATGCCCCCAACCGCCCCGCACTCACACCGCGAGCATACCTAAGTTGCGGCCAACTAGTTCCGCAAGGACTATAACTGTTAAGTCGTGTTTTACTATTAAAAATAACCAACAAACATTATGTGTTATAAGTACTAACCGTTCAGCCAGCTCGTTAGCTTGGTGTATATCAACGCGCAAGTTTCTACGAGGACTGGGCTCGGCACTGCATAGAACGGACTCAGGAGGCGTCGAGCATAGAGAGTCATCCTGAAACAATGGGATATTTCGTTAAATATTTCATCAAAGGTCCAAAGGATCAAAGCTTTTCATCCAAAGATCGCTTTTAGCGAAAAGACAGCCCATTGTGTCACGTTTGATAAAAATTCTACATTTATATTCTGTAATATTTATGGTGTACAGACAAGCATCAAGCTACCCGAAACTGTCAAATTTTCCCAATCAACTTTGAACCTTATGCTTTAGCGATAAAGTTGAAAATCTATTAAAGAAATTTGACAGATTGTAGTAGCTTGATGTGCTGGCGTCTGTACATAAAAGAATATTCTATTCTATTCGTGTTACCTAGTAGCTAGGTTGTAGAGGTCTGACAGGCAGTCGCTCCATGTAAAACACTAGTATTCAGCTGCATCCGGTTAAGACGAAAGCGGCTGAATACCTGTACCAGTCCAGCTGGTGTATGTTAGGAACAAACCGGCTTGTGATTGATCTGAAGCTGCGTGTCGTCCTCCTCGCTGAACATGTGATGGTCCCTCTCCTGCGGCGACAGGCGCAGGCGCATGTCGGCTAGCTCCGCCTGCCACGGCTCGAAGTACGAGTCGCACGATGACGATCTGGAGACAAATGTGGGAATTGTGAAAAGTATACCTACTTATCGAATGAAGATCAAGCGTGAATTTTGTTTTAATACTGTTAGATTGAGCACAAATCTATTCTTATATCTATAGTCCGTTGCAAAAGCATCTGATAAAAATGTACACAAATGGATCAGAAAATGTACAGAGGCCAGCACATCAAGCTACTACAATCTGTCAAATTTATTTAATAGATTTTCAACTTTATTGCTAAAGCATAAGGTTCAAAGTTGGTTGGGAAAATTTGACAGTTTCGGGTAGCTTGATGTGCTTACCACTCGACAGCGATGCGGATGAATTTTTCGACGCTTTATTTAATTTGTGAATAGTTTTAGTTAAGTTAGGATATAATTTTATTATTATTAATTAATTAGATATTCGTTAGTATTTTCCATAAACTTTCATTAGATACTTTTAAAATAGATTATAGTTATAAATCAAGGTTCATGCTTGAACATTCGTCCAGAATGGAGATTTAGCCGAAAAATGGTAATTCTATAATCACCACGCTTGGCAGTTGGATTGGCGATTTAGTTATGTGTGTAAATTAGATTCATGCAGTGTATCCTCTTGATGTAATATTTGGCATCCGTTCAATTTTAACTAAGGGGCCGTCTCCACGAGCGAGAGAATCGCGGCGATATTATCGTCGTGCCATATATTTCTATACACTCTCTTAGAACGTGTCTTCACACGGCGATATCATTGCGGCGAAAATTTGATGGCACGGCGAGACTACCGCCTCGATTCTCTCGCTCATGGAGACGGCCCCAGCTGTGCTTCTGGGCAGTTCGTTGCGCCACTTCTTCTTCCCAGCTAAAGCATTAAGAAGTGGTGAAGAACGGGCGTGTCGGGGGACTGTCTTATGACATTTTGACGTTCAAAATGTGCTGATTCTCAGTCTAGTTTGAATAAATGTTTGATTTGAGGGAAGGCTGCCTTTATCCCAAAACCGCTGAGTCAAATATTTCTGATTCTATTCTATATTCGAGTCAGAATTTATACAGACAACCAGGCCTATTCAAACCTAAGCGGTATTCGCTGCCGCTGTGGGTAGAGGTACATACCGCGCGGGTTTCGCTCAGGTATTTAGTATCAAGTTCCGCGGTTACACCGGAATAGTTGGTGCCATAGTACCGCATAGGTATTGTTTCGCTTGTTGGGCGAAACCTCTAACTCGGTATTCTACCCACAAGGATAGCGAAATCCGCTTTGGTGTGAACAGTAATATTACCGCATACCCACTCGGTTTTCTCTATCGCAGACGGTAACGAATACCGTTTAGGTTTGAATAGGCCTTAAAAGTCAGTTATGGATCTCACAGGTAGGTAAGGTACTATAAAAGTTAACCAAAACTATTGAACAGATTTTAACAAACGTGGCTTCGTTAGATCTGCCTTGCTTGATCCAGAATGTGTCCTAGGTAAAATAATTTCACAGAAAATCCAAAATGGCTGCCTTAATAATGTTAAAAAAATCGAAAACATAACCTCCTCTTTTTGTGAAGTCGGCTAAAAATTTCATGCTCTACTGTTAATTGTTTTTCTTGTTATGTTATGTCCTAGCAGGTGACATATTCTACTTGGTTACCTTAAATCCACTTTCTCACAAGGCGACAAGAGTTGCGCAACTGTTGCCGGCAACATCGCGCTCTGTTGCCAGACATCGAAAGATGAGCGGCTTCTTAAAACAAAAAACTAACATACAATAATGCGGTTCCAGTTCTATTGTGGACCGTATTGGAGAACTGCCCTTTTTTATCCGATTGCGACGGTGCCCATAAAGATGGGTATGTTTTTATGTGGCATACATAACGGACCACCTGGTGGTAAGCCAAGGTTAGCACGGACGAAATTTTTTCGCACACTGGATTTTCAACGCACTGCTAAGCGCAGAGAGTTGAAAATGCAACAGTGTGTGTTTGGGCAGGCTGGCAGCGCAGGCGCGGGGCGGGCGCGGCGCGGCGACCTCAAACATATGAACTTCCTTTGAGTGACCATAGTGGGCACGCGGGCGCGGTGATCGGCGCGGGCTGTTTGGCGCGGAGAGCGCGCGGGCAACTCGGCGGGGTTCTCAAACTAGTTCGAGCTTTTTTCTAGTATAAATAAGTCTTTTTCATCAATATTATATTTTGACAAAAACTGGACACGACAACACGCAAAACGCAGCCCCGCTCCAATACGGACAGGCAGGCCGCGCGCGTTCCCGCAGCCGCGCCGCTCCCCGCCCCGCACTGACAGTCTGGCCAAGCACTCAATGGTCGGCCTCAACACCGAGAGTTCAAAATCCAGTGCTCGATAAAAATGTCGCCCGTATTTTTACGTCCTTGCGAACGTGGTGTGAATGGTCACCGCCGACTTTGGACATCTGCAATACCAGTCATCGCAGACTCATTGCCATCCCAGAGACAAAGCTATAAGGTCTTATTACAAAACAAGGTTTATCTTTAGACCCACGTTCAAACTGTCGAGCCATTATAAAGGCGGATATAGACATTGCGAGACATGAGCAGCGCACGGAGCTCATCGCATGCTTCGCAATGTGTGGACGCGGTTCATATTCGTGGTGAGGCTACTCGTTACTCGAGGAAAATTAATATCGAGGCGTGTGTTGCGAGGCGTGCGCGGCGCATGCCTCGCAATGTCTGTATCCGCCTTTAAATTTCGAACTATAATCCGACAGAAGTTAAAGTTCTTATTACAAAAACTGACGTTAAACCCGAGTCTAAGATGTCAATTTTGCGTTAAGAACTTTACGTTTGCCGGAATAAAATTCAAACAAAATATAGTAACTGGCTCTAAGGGGGACATCTCCACGAGTGAGAGAATCGCAGCGATAGTCTCGCCGTGCCATCAAATCTTCGCCGCGATGATATCGCCGTTCTAAGAGAGTGTATAGAAATACGCGCCACGACGATAATATCGCAGCGATTCTCTCGCTCATGGAGACGACCCCTAAGAATTAGGCTAGTTCTAAAGTTAGAAATAGTTTTGTAATAAAATGGTATAAGTCTTATGTGCAGGTTATTAGACCAGCACTCATACCCTCCAAGCCGGAACACAGCAATCTTGGCGGCAAATAAGTAGGATGGTTGTCCTTCCCTGAACGATTATTTTTACAAACAAACACCTCATACTCAGCCTATAATGTTCCCACTGCTGGGACAAAGGCCTCCGCTCTGTGAGAGGGAGTGAATTCATTACGTAAGACGATTTGAGAGGGGGGGGGGGGGTCCAAACAGATCTTATTTTTTCTTACGTGGGGGTGGTAGGGGTCTATATTGTTCTTACGTAAGATCACAAAAGTAAGCAAAAATTGTAAGTTTTTAATTTATTTGCTACATTTTCTTAGATACTGATCTTGCGTAAGATTGAAAGAGGCGGAGGGCGATCAGCCAAGTCTTATTATTTCTTACGTAGGGGGAGGGGGGTCGGAAAATGGTCAAAATTGTCTTACGTAATAAATAAACAGCCCCTGATCAACCACGCGGGCCCAGTGCGGGTTGGTAGAGAGTAGTGGTGGCCCAGTGGTAACGGCCGCGACTTATGAGTTGTAGGTCGTAGGTTCGAACCCAGACAGGCGCTTTACTTCGAGTAAATTATTTCATCACCACTGCTCTTAAAACGGTGAAGGAAAACATCGTGAGGAAACCGGCATGTCCTCTTATAAACTCATACTATACTACTAATCCTTTATCCCCAAAAATAATATCGGGGTTCTCCTAATCATCATCTACAATCACCAATCAATTAGCCAAGCGCGATGATCATCATCATCATCATTTCAGCCGAAAGACGTCCACTGCTGGACATAGGCCTCCCCCAAGCACCTCCACTTCGACCGGTTCTGTGCTTCTCGCATCCAACGGGTTCCCGCGGCCTTCACAAGGTCGTCGGTCCACCTTGTTGGGGGCGCGATGATAATAACATAAAATACAGCTGGTTGAATAGCACTACTGGTATTCATTTGCATCAGCTCCCTGAATAAAAACTCATGATAAATTATTTAACGTTGATCGTATTTAACGCTTGGATACTAGTATTTTTCCTAGCGTAGTTACACACCTAGAAAAAACTATAATTTGGATCTAATGTGTTACTGTCCTATATTGTGCAAGTACTCTAGACTTCATAAAATCGATTTTAAAACGAAAATTTTCGCCATTTTGGCGCTGATAGCAACGTGAGCGTCCGTATTTTTGATAGCGAGTTTTAAAAAATGCGCATACTCATCATGTGCCTAGCCTTTTACCAACTATGTTGGGGTCGGCTTCCAGTCTAACCGGATGCAGCTGAATACCAGTATTTTACATGGAGCGACTGCCTATCTGACCTCCACAACCCAGTTACTGGGTAATACGATACCCCTTGGTAAGACTGGTTCTCAGACTTTCGGGCTTCTGACTACCCGTAACCACTGTCAAATATCCACGAATGACAACCGGGACCAACAGCTTAACGTGCTTTCCGAGGCAGGGAGAGGTCTCGGTATATAAAGATGGTCACCCATCCACAGACCAACCGCGGCAAGCGTAGCTTAACCTGATCGATCGACCTGTGCGGCTATGTTATTATTTAGCCAAGGGCCCCTCAAAAAAAAAAGTGCATCATCTTATGATAAAAAGGTTCTAATTCTCTCGCAGTAAACTCAAAATACTCAAAAAAAGTTATTCCACGATTTAGACCTAAACGACACGACGGCCATTAGCAATAATGTGTCAAGTTTTAGTTCCTGATACACTAGAGCTTTGAATCGGCACAAAAAACAACTGTCATTTCGTTTATTTTATTTAGTCCAGCGTTCTTGTATAATATAAGTCAGTGATCATAGACAATTTAAAAAGCATTGCAAGCGCAAACACGTCGATCTTTTCTTAGCGTAATTTCTGCAAATGTGTTGTCTTGTTAGAGCCTGTGCACACCACGTTTTTTAAACGCGCCGTCGACGTGCGTTTTAGAAACGCGCGTCGACGGCGCGCTTTTATCCTACAGAGCAGTTTGTTGTCGTTTGTATCGATACAAACGCGATGCTAACGCGCGTTTAAAAAACGTGGTGTGCATAGGCCCTTAGCGTCAATTCACCAAAGTCGTAAGGATCCACAATATTTGCGCCAAATTTAAATTTCCAGCTGAAATTCGGGTTGGTGAAGCTCGGGCGTTTCGAGGGGTTCCTTGTGCCTTTTGACCTTCAAAAACTATTGGATTGGACTTCTTAACTAAAACGCTTACCTGGTGTGATGTTTGAGCGGTATGGCGGCTCGCTCGGCAAGCGGAGCGAGGGTGTCGCTGTCGGAGGCGAGCGATTCACACGACTTCACTGGACGGAGGCCGAGACTTGTCGTGCACATTGGCATGTCCTGTACAAAAAGAAAAATCATGGTTTAATATGAAATTAAAATATGATTTATAATTATGTCATTGGCGATTTTTTGTTTGTATTATATTACCGCATCTTGTCAGTCGAGAAACTCTACTCGCGTAAACGAGGAATTTTAAGGCACGTACCAGTGGTGGCGTAGGAGTGCGCGGTACATGCGGCGCGGGGTCTCTGCGACTGCGCGCGCGCTGCTGTTTGCTGCGAGTGAACAGACCGCGCCAACCAGAAGGGGAGCGCTTGAGGCCGCGTTTACCTGACAAAAAAAACATGAAATATCGTGAATTTTAGTCTTAAATCCGGTCCGACGACGATTTTACTGTCACGCAGATTACGTCACGCACGCAGTATTTGCCCGCTGTAGATGTATGTACAGCCGCGGACAATGGCGGTCGACCAATTTTCACCCTCATTGCGCGCCACGAAAGATGAGACATGACTCCGCCTCCCGCCCTCTTCCCGCCGCCCCTATGACGCCCGGTCCCGTCCCGCGCTCAGACCTCATACCGCTAAAGAGACTTAAAATCGTGTACTGTGCAAGTCAAACCACGTGACACATCAAGTCTCATCTTTCGTGGCATGCATTGTAATAAGGTTGAAAAGTGGTCCACCGCCAATGTCCGCGATGATACGTGTGCATCTCCCTAAGTTCATATTACCCTATTAAATGACTATTTCATTAAATCATGGCATTTGAGGCCAATTCTAACGCAAGGATTTGTATTAGTGATTCTAATGATTATGATGCCATATTTGTTACGATCGCGAATCATATTTTATTTAACATACAACCATAAATGTTTTTCTTTTATTTTCCTTTCTTTATAACTATATAATGGATTGATATATTGTTCAACAAGGGAATATAGAAAGCAGGAGACGACCTAGGCGTCGTGAATCAAGAGCCGACTCCCGGCCACCGTAGGCGCGGGCTTGCGGACCGCGAGCAATGGGCAGCTCGCCGTTCGGCGCGTTGTGTTTCACGAGATGCCTTAAAGAAATGTCAGCACTGATTGACGGGGTCCTCTAGGGCCGATGCCTGCCAGGGTCGCGGGCTGTTCGAAAGAGTTACCGTGTCCCCTGACACAGGCAACTAAAGGAACACGGGTGGGCTTTAGTCACTAAAAGTCTGACACGCCCTCCCGCGCCGCCCAGAGCGGGAGAAGTTATTTGATAATTTCCCAACCAAAAAAAAGGGAATATAGGAAAGAGAAGAGTAGAGTTGATGAAGAATGGAGTTGGTTGAAAGCTAGAATCTAGCTAGATAGTGACAAATATTCTAAATAGTGAGAAATAGAGGATTCTCATCTCACATCATTATTTTTTCATCCTAAATATGGTTATTTAATCATGGTTATCTTAAAAATATACTGACCTGGAGCAGGTAGATCTAAAACGGTGTGGTATTGCGGTAAATTGTTGGGACCCGATCCGACCTGGGAGCAAAGAAAATATTTCGTTAAATTCACATGGAAAATAAAACATGTTGGTAGATTAGTAGGTGCAAATTTTGGTGAAATATTTACTTAGGTACATTGGTTTATAGCGAATATAAATATGTGGAAATTTACAATTTTTTTGACATGAATACGTCTTTAAAATTGCTTCCATAGTGGGAGGCAAGTCAAAAAAATGAATGATAACAAAATCGGGGGATACAATTTGGTGTTGCAGCTTCATATCTATCATCTCCATCCTAAATTCAATTACACCATTGGATAGCTAAAGAATCAAAGAATTCATTACGCCAACTGAGGACTGTGACGCATCGCGCGGTGGAGGGGGAAGCGCCGCCATTTTGGGGCTACGTATCCACTTAGTTATAACTTTTAACTCGGAAAAGCTACAACGTTCGTTTAAGTTTCAATAGTCAGCTTTCGTCAAAATCTATCGATTGTATACAAAACATTAGAGTAAAATAGTGACAGTGAATGTAATGTGTTCAAATGAAATGAAAAATGATATCAAAAATATATAATGTCGGCCTATACGCGTCAAAAAGCCAAATCCAAATACAGAGATCGTATACGGTTGGAAAGGGCTTCTCAAGAGCAATCGAATAGTACCAATAAAACACCATATGACCGAGTCAAGCAGTGCCGGGAACGTAAAAGAATGAATGCGGCCGAGCGGATCAACCCCGTTACGTAAACGTATTCACGTACAACACACCACGGCCGTGTCTATGATACAGCTACATCACATTTTTATTTGTAGTCAGTATGTTTTTTGAGTTTTATGTTTTTACTAGTATAATATTGTAGAGGTATGAGGAACAGGGTGTACAGTTCACTCAAGTCCCATAGTCGCATTCACTTCAATACAACACGTACCTCGATGTACTTGGGCCTGAGGTGCGAGGAGGGCCGCAGCTGCGTGTTGGCGGCCGCCGCGATGGCGCCCGACGCGCGCGGGCTGTGCGCAGGCGCGCCGCCCGCCGGCCCGCGCCGCCGCGCCTCCTCCAAGCTGCGGGCAGGTTAATGCTACACTCGGTGCTAGCTACAATACCCTAAAACACCCTGTATTGTCATACAGGATGTTTTAACTGACCCTATATCACTTACACAACCTATAACATGGTGTATTGAAATCGTAAATAAATCCTGTATACTTAAAAGTTTCTGAAACAGTTAGCTTATTGCCAACATTAAAACAACCAATGTCATAGTAACCAGAATATCATCCAAACGAGTGCTATAATGTTGTACAAAATTTCATTATGCAACTCGTTTTCATAAAAAGAACATTGTCATGCACGCGCATTTAACTACCACAGCGCCGTAATTTAAAAAAAGAACTTACAGGTTATTCGAATTCACGTCGTATCCCGCCGGCCGCCATTTTTGTTCGATATTAGTATTGCAAAAAACTGTTTCAGAACCTTTATAGACGATTCATATCATGGGTGTAGATAAAGTCTTGAATGCAACTGTATGTAATTAGGTATTAAAACACTCATGTGATAAACCCACATTCGTGTTTTATTGCCATTTATTATACAACAGTTGCATATATAACTATTATAATAATCTTAAGTATTTTGAAGACCACTAATTGAATGAAAATAATAAAACCGGACGTAAATATCCGGAACACCCTCAAAACTGCCTAAGAGCTCGTGCCTAAGTTATAACAGCCGCAAGGGGCAATCGATTAGGTTAAGCTACGCATGCCAAGGTCAGCCTACAGATGGGTGACCATAGCCGTTGATCCCGGCTGTTATTCGTAGATCTTTGAAAATAAGTCTAATAACCCAGTCTTACCAAAGGGTATCGTATTAACCAATAACTGGGTTGTAAAGGTCAGATAGGCAGTCGCTCCATATAAAATACTGGTATTCTGGACTGAAACCAACCTCAACATAATTGGGAATAGGCTAGGCAGATGAACAGTGAATGTTATTACCTCAACAACTTAGTCGGCGGGTTAATAGGCAGACTCTTGGGCCGTCGACACGACTCGTTGCCGCGGAGTTCCACTTGAGATTCGCACCGCTCCTGAAGCAAAAACCATTAAATAAATGTGAATAAAATCAAACTTCTAAGTCGACGCAATCAAAAGATACGGGTGTTTATGCTGCATATTTTGACACTCGCAAGGGAATCAAAACCATAGGGTACTTCCCGTTGACCTAGAATCATGAAATTTGGCAAGAAGCAATGTCATGTAGCACAAGTAAAGGAAAAATTCCGAAAACCGTAAATCTTTAGTTACCTACAAATTTGTACGGAACCCTAGGTGTGCGAGTCCGACTCGCACTTGATCGGTTTTTTTTCGAAAATTTTAAAAGCAAGGGCTTGCCTTCAGAATCATTTACTGTACATATGGTAACAGGTTGAGCGGCGATGTCACTGCCTCCTGTATGACCCAAATTCAAAATGAAAACCAGCTAATTATTATCTTAAAATAACAAAATAATTACATTTAATTAATACATACATATCAGCCTATAATGTTCCCACTGCTGGGACACAGGCATCCTCTCTGTGAGAGGGAGTGGGCCGTAATCCACCACGCGGGCCCAGTGTGGGTTGGTAGATGTCACATGTCTTCAAATTTTTGGTTCTAGGACACGCCGGTTTCCTCACGATGTTTTCCTTCACCGTTTTGAGAGCAGTGGTGATGAAATAATTTACACAAAGTAAAGCGCCTGTCTGGGTTCGAACCTACAACCTCCAACTCGTAAGTCGCGGCCTTTACCACTGGGCCACCACTGCTCTCACATTTAATTAATAATTGTTTGAAAATACACGTTTAAATGATTATAAAAGTTACCTGTTCAAGCGACTCAGGCCCCGAATCTTCCCCCTGCTCCTGAGCGAACAACTCTTCGGCGTAGCAGATCAGGAACTCTGTCACCACCGCCTGCATATAAAAATAAATATAATCAAACGTTGGTCAGATAACATGAGTGTCCAAAATATACCGGTCGACCAATCTACATGAGGGGCAATTCTCGTAATTTTAAAAACATTCAGTCTGATCTCAGTCTCAATCTGTCAAAAATACCTCTAATTTCCCTACATTTTGACAAGTTTTTGACATTTTTTTGTCGCTGAGATGAGACTGCGACTAGATTTTGAACGTTTTAAATTACGAGAATTAGCCTTATGGTCTTTTCATGATCTAACCACGATTATGTCTGGACTTTAAAAGAGACTGTGACCTCTGAGTTTGTTTCGGCCTTTCTGCTCAGAGTAGTGAGATACGAAACGCCGACCTCATCTAGTTTTGAAAATATGATTGACGTGTAAAGGTCATCATTCATTATTACATCACCGGTTCGCCACAGCAAATACCTAATCTTTCAAGTTAGGATTTAAAAAAAACAGTGGCACTCCGGAAGTGCCGATAGAAGTAAAAACAAAACACAAACAGAATACTTTGCCATCACTCACTAACATATCGGATATACATTAAAACAAGACAGCGAGGACAGCCGAACACATCCGAAGCGGTGTCGGTTACGGTAACAGTGGCGCGAATTTAATGATTTTTTCCCGTCTCAAAAAATGAAGAAGTTTTCACTTCAAAAACGTATTAAAGTAAATTGTACGATGGCAATACAGAATAATGGTCGGTTGTCACTTGGCACACGTCACGCCGACCGTGCGCTTCAAGCGAGTAGCCCACACCTCGGCAAACAAACGCCTGCAAGCGGTATGCATGAGACAGCTAGCTGTCGGCGCGTGGGCAGTGAGCCACCAACTAGCAAGCAACGGGTGAACAACTAGCTGTCACGTCGCCGGCAGCGTGCTAGTAGCGTGCGGTTATCTTGCTGACTTTTCTTTTACTAGCCTGCGCTGTCCCACTTTTGGGCAAAGGCCTCCTTCCACTCCTTCCATCTTTCGCGAGCCCGCGCGTCCAGTTTTGACGGAACCTATCCAGCTCGTCCCGCCATCTCTTACGTGGTCTGCCTCACGGCACCAATTCACGGTTTGTCCGGCATGCGGCAGACATGACTTAGTGAAATAAAACCATAGTTCCCGTGTACCTGCACGGCGACGCCCTGCAGCGCGTGCTGCGGGCGCGGCGCGCGCAGCAGGTTGGGCGCCCACACGATGGCCATGTTGCGCGCCGTCATGCCGGTCTGCTCGCCCAGCAGCGACACGCGCCGCAGGTGGCGCATGAGGTAGGCTAGGGTTCTGTGGGGAATAACAAAACTTTAGTCTTAATACTCTAGTAAATAAAAATAAATAACAAAAAAACAATTAGGTGCAAAACAAGATCACTTTTCAAGCAACATGATGCAGTCAGTAGCTATTATTTTCACACATAACATAATCAGCCTATAATTTTTCCACTACTGGAACACAAGCCTGCTCTCTGTGAGAGAGAGTGGGCCGTAATCCACCACGCGGGCCCAGTGCGGGTTGGTAGATATCACATGTCTTCCAATTTTTTATTCTAGGACATGCCGGTTTCCTCACGATGTTTTCCTTCACAGTTTTTAAAGCAGTGGTGATAAAATTAAAAGGAGGGCTAAATAATAACAGCCGCACAAGTCGATCGATCAGGTTAAGCTACGCTTGCCGCGATTGGTCCGTAGATGGGCGACCATCTTTACAAAGCCAGACCCCTCCGTGCCTCGGAAAGCACCTTATGCCGTTGATCCCTGCTGTCACTCGTGGATCTTTGACAGTCGTTACGGGTAGTCAGAAGCCCGAAAGTCTCACAACCAGTCTTACGAAGGGGTATCGTATTACCCAGTAACTGGGTTGTGGAGGTCAGATAGGCAGTCGCTCCATGTAAAATACTCGTATTCAGCTACACCACTGCTCTCAAAACGGCTAAATTCCACGCAATTTTGGTGATTTGACGACATTTTTAAAGTGGTTGTTTTTTCCAAGCAACGAGCGTTTTAGGGCCTTTGGCGTTCATAAAGTGCAAAAAAATAAATAATTTTCCATTCTATTATTTCTAACTAGCAGCGCTCCGCGGTTTCACCTGCGTAAGTGTCGATCCCGTGGGAATAACGGCATAAAAAGTATCATGTGTGTTAATCCCGGTTATAATCTATATGTGTGCCAAATTTCATCCAAATCCGTTTAGTATTTTTTGCGTGATTGTGTAACAAACATCTTCACAAACTTTCACATTTATAATATTAGTAGTATTTACCTATAATGTGGAGGAGGTAGTTTCACGACGGTGTCTCGAACAGCTCTGAGTCGCGCCGCCTCGTCTCCTTGTTGGACTGCGCTCACAAAGCTCTCGTATAGCTGGTATGTGCAGAGGGGGTTTGGTAGTTCTCTGTTAACGTATCAAATACTAAATTAGTTACCTATACAATAAGATTTTACAACAGAGGCAGTTTCCATGGGTAGCGGGATCGTCCGAAAGGAGTACCGCTGCCCCGGAACATAAAGGGCTAAGGAAGGAACACGGGTGGGTTTTAGTCAGTAAGAGTCTGACATTCCCTTCCGCTCCACCCAGAGCGGGAGGAGTCATTAGATGATTTCCTATCCAAAAAAAAAAGGCAGTTTCCGTATGTAAGAAAGTTCGCATATTTCAATTAAACTTTTCGTTTACAAATAACAGAAACGCTTTCACTATAAATATGCATTTTTGATGCTTCAAAAGTAAATAATTATAATACTAATTAAAAAATCCGTTAATTGAACAATATTTTATAATAAAGGGATATTATTTTGTTACTAATCAGGAGCAATACCATTCGAAAGCGAATAGATTTCTTATTTATTTATTTTATTATTTATATATACATATAGTAAAATACATAGAGATATAACATAATTAAGATACATAGGATCTACCTTTTGAAACGGGTAATTCAATTCAAACCTTTTTCCTGTTCATTTTAATTAGAAAAAGTGGCAATGTTTTTTTTTTAATCAAAATATGATCATCTCACCGGAAATACATCTTCAAGAGCGAAGGCACCGCATGCGGGTCCCGCACGCTGGGCGGCGCGGCCAGGTCGGGCGCGGCGCCGGCGTCGAAGGCGGCGCGCAGGCGCTGCGTGAGCCCCGCGCCGCCCGACAGCCGGTACACGCCGTCCACCGCGCCGCGAGCTTCTATGGCCGCTGCGCATTCGACTAGGACTTGAGGCACTATGAGAAAGTAAATAAGGTATATTTTAACAACGAAGTTTTTTAAAAGATTTTGGTTCTGTCGTATGCAGTAGGTACAGAACACTCTCTGTTATATGATGCCCTGGTACCGTAAATGAGTGGCGGGAACAGTTTCGACGATTTTATTTCGAACTAGCTGCGCCCCGCGGTTTCACCCGCGTAAATGTCGATCCTGTGGGAATATTGGGGTAAAAAGTAGCCTATATGTTAATCAAGGGTGTCAGCTACCTCCATACAAAATTTTATCAAAATTAGTCCAGCCGTTTGAACGTGAAGAAGTAACAAACATATAAACACACACATACACTCACAAACTTTCGCCTTTATAATAATAGTGTGATAGCTTCTTACGTTTTACATAACCCTAGTACAGACGCCAGCACATCAAGCTACTAAACTCTGTCAAATGTCATTAATAGATATTCAACTCTATCGCTGCAGTATAAGGTTCAAGGTTAATTGGGAAAATTTTACAGTTTCGGGTAGCTTGATGTGCTGGCGTCCATTTAAAGAGAACCTTACCAGACTAATGACCTCAACCAACAGGCTACTTCGTTACAATTTCTGTAATCCTGATACTTTTAATGTTACTAAACATTCAAAACGGCAATTTTTTTTCTCAAAAAAAAAAATCGTACTAACAACACTCAAAATGGCAAATGGACACGTGTGATAGCTGATTTTACCATTTTTCAGCCTTGCAGAGTTTGGTTGTGGATGATGGCCGGCCATTGTGTAAACGGCCCATATACACAATGACCATTTTTTTCGAAAGTGCGACCAAATTTTTAACATAGTTTTTTTTTGTGACATAAAAATACAGAAAAAGTTTTTTTTGTTAAATAAAAAAACTGAAAAGTAAGAAAATAAAAACAAAAATCATACTAACAGCACCCACCTTCGTGACCGCAGTTCAGGAGATGTTCTCCGAGGTCGCAGCCGAACACCCGCTCCCTCAGTATGCCTTGCTGCTTCAGACTTCTTCGGGAAGGTCGAGAGAGTATGAAGCTTCGGAACAGGGAGATCAGCTTGCCGTGTTTGCGGAGAACTGGCTTGATAGGCGCTACTGCTACGGAGCTTTTGGGGAGAAAGATTTTATAAGTGACTAGCTGCGCCCCGCGGTTTCACCCGCATATGTGTCGATCCCGTGGGAATATCGGGATAAAAACTATCCTAAGTCCTTCCCCGGGATGCAATCTATCTCTCTGCGAAATTTTATCAAAATCCGTTCAGTGGTTTAGGCGTGAAAAGGTAACATACAGACAGACAGACAGAGTTACTTTGGAATTTATAATATTAGTATGGATTCTATGAATAAAACGTCTGTGAAGATCATGAAAATACCTAAAACAGTAAACGCATCGAATTTACTAAAACTTTTAGTCTGATTCCATCCCCTTGTTATTTTGGTTTAGTGGCTATGTCATGAGTTATAACGAAATACAGTATGTTAACTAACAGAGGGCGTTCCCGTTAACCCACAATAGTATAGCATCCATACATGCTAAAAAAAATATTACCATTCGAAAATAAGATGTTTTTATTTTTTTTTTTATATTAAAATATTCACTAAAAATGTTAAATTAATACGTAAAAGATCGCCGCACACGCGGCCCGTCATTCATAAATAAATTGCGACGTTGCCGTCCTTCAAGTACGCGTGTACAGAGTGTTTCTTTTACGTATCAATGTTACATTTTTAGTGAATATTTTAATATATAAAAAAAACATTTTATTTTCGAATGGTAATATTTTTTTTAGCATGTATGGATGCTATACTATTGCGGGTTAACGGGAACGCCCTCTGTTAGTTAACATACGTATATGTTTTTTTTTTATAATTTTGTTGTACAGACGCCAGCACATCAAGCTACTACAATCTGTCAAATTTCTTTAATAGATTTTCAACTTTATAGCTAAAGCATAAGGTTCAGAGTTGATTGGGAAAATTTGACAGTTTCGGATAGCTTGATGTGCTGGCGTCTGTACTTATTATTTTGCATGTACAAGCCTCAATCGTTTATAAAAGCTCACCCATTTATCGAAGAAAAGTTGGTTTAACTAGAGCATAAGTTCTGGACTGTTTCTGATAGTGATAAGACATTTGGGAAATATTGAACTAGTTTCACATAAGTATCGGATTTATTGGTAGCTATGTTTGGCATTACTGAGGAGTTTACATACATTTGGAGGTCACATAGACAGTCGCTCCATGTAAAATACTGGTATTCAGCTGCATCCGGTTAGACTGGAAGCCAGTGGCGAAGGGTGAATTTATGACAGAGGTAGGCCGGAGCAAAAAAAAATTCCAAAAGAAAATTTCAATGATGAATTGACTATAGAGTGGTTACATGTTCTGAATTTTCGAAGGGAAGCCGGTGGGAATCGAGTTGTATGGTACCTTCGCCACTGCTGGAATATAGCTGCCAATATAGTTGGGAAAAGGCTAGGCCGATGATGATGATGTTTGGCATCACTGGGAGCAACAACTCACCCCACAATAGGCGGCGGCTGCGTCATGTGGCGCGGCACCTTGTCCCCGATGACGGCGACGCAGTGGTGCGGGAAGAACCCCACGCGGAACCCGCGCTTGCCGCGCCACCACAGCGACTCCGCCGGACCTGACAGAGCTTGGCGCCATTAATACACACGTATAATTAGCAGAACATAAGTATAACAGTTTACTTAGACCCTACCCACACTTGTTGTAGCTGCTAGGTAGTGAGAAAATGAAAATTCGAAAACTTTGGTAGTACAGACCAACTAGAACGGAATGTTCGCGGGCGCGCGCTTTTCGCGCGTGGAGCGTTCGGGAGATTTTTTGGCACTAAATCGCTAATCGTTCGATCTATCTGCAATGGCGGCCGCAGCGGTAGGCGGGGTGAGGGCGTCGCGCATCATCCAATCAGAGCGCCCGTGTGCAGTCCGTTCACGTTGGCTTTCGTTTTAATTTTTATCAAAAAATACAATAATTGAAACAGTAAACATACTTTTAAAGGTAAGTAAGTATACAATCATAAAAATATCACTAAAATGTTAAAAAGACGGGCGGACCGCGATACCGTCGTCAACACTTGTATAATTTTGGTATATCTTTGTTGTAAGGAACCGCCTTGTATCATTATAGCTTGTTTGGACGCAAAACGATACGCGATCGTGATCAGGGAATAAAAAATATTCTATGTTCTATGTTATGGGTTTAGTTTCCGCACTTAGTCTCTCAAATGGACCATTGTGCGTGGCTTAAAAATATTATAAGATTAAAGACTACGTTGAAGACAAGGTAGTTTGGCAATAATTCCTTCTGCACGTGTGGCTTCCCTGGCACCTCATTAACGGCATAACTACGTAAATGTCTATTAACTGCTCTCAAATTACGATTTTTATATTTATTTTCTTTATACTTTTTTGACATAATCTTTTTATTATTTGACATTATATACAGACAATTATTTATAATTTTTCACCTCTTTGTTGGTGGTTGTAATGGCAATCATATCACTTAGTTTTAGTAGATTTTTATATTGTATTTATCCTTTTGATAGATTCTTATTTTGTAAATGTGAGGACTTTGTAGGCCTTGTAGACTTTAGATTTGTATACTATTTTACAGATCTAAAGTCTACATTTAATTTGAAAACATTGTAAAAGCTAATTATTTTTAAAAGAGTAACCATGGAGTTTCTTGCCGGTTCTTCCCCATACGAAACGACCAATTGGAACCGCGCACCTAGCTTCTGACGGTTCATAAGTGCCCATGTAGGTTTATGTGAAATAAAAGATTTTGATTTGATTTGATTTAGGGGACATCCATTAATCACGTGATGTTTTTTTGGGCATTTTTTAACCTCCCTCCCTCCCCCTTTCTGTGCTTCTCACATCCAATGGGTTCCTGCGGCCTTCACAAGGTCGTCGGTCCACATTGTGGGAGGCCTCCAACGCTACGTGTTCCGGTACGCGTCCGCCACTCCAGAACCTTTCGGCGCCATCGGCCATCTGTTCTGCGAGCAATGTGCCCTGCCCACTGCCACTTAAATTTGGCAATTCTTCGGGCAATAACAGTAACTGGTTACTATTTCTACTACATTGATAAAGTAAAACTTACCAGGCATATCGATGATCGATATCATGTCGCCTACTTCGAAACTAATTTCGTCTCGTGCCTGAAAAAAGAAAAATAAATTGAAATATTGGCTCAGCAGACAGTAACCAAGGATCATCGTGAATCTCCCAATCTTCGATACTACCTCCACAAGAAAAACACATGACTTTATCATTTCTACAATAAAAAAAAAAACACTCGCGGGAGTGCCAACAGAAGTGAAAACAAAACACAAACAGAATACTTTGCCATCGCTCACTGACATATCGGATAAACATTAAAACCGAGTACATCCCGAGGACAGCCGAACACATCCGAAGCGGTGTCGGTTACGGTAACAGTGGCGCGAATTCAATGGATTTTTCCATCTCAAAAAATGCCCAACGCGCCTAAAGAAGTTTTCACTTCAAAAAATCCTGCATCAACCGTTTCCATCACCAATCTTTTTTGTGAATGAGCGGTCGCCCAATAATGTCTGAACGAAAATAGACGAATGTGATATTAACTCGTACTTAAAACGGAAGATTGTCAGGAAGGTAGCTTGTGACGGTCTACTGTTATCGCGTACGCCCCAACGACTATAATTCTGTAAATACATATCTATAATTCTGTAAATGACTATAATTCTGTAAATGACTATAATTCTGTAAATACATATCTATTATTGTCGCGAATCATATTTTGATCAAGATACAACCTTACACTGACCTGAAAATTGCAAAAAACGTAAGAAAATTTGAACTTCGCGGTCTACAACTGCGCATTCACCTTAAAAAATAATTATATACCTGCGACACGTATTTCCTGACAGAATATGCAGCTGCTACGGCCGGGGTGTTGATTGATGACGAGTCTTCATTCGCTACCAGCAGCTTATGACCTGTTGAAAAATTAAGAATGCTACGTTAGTAAGAAAGAAAATTTCTTCATTCAATTATGTAATACTAAGAGATGTCAGCAGCACTTTATTTTATTTATTTATTTATTAATAACCAACTTATATTAACAGTTTGCACCGCATATACAAGTTATTAGTCAATATTAGTAATTAGACATGTCATACAATCATAAAATTAGGTTATATCACATAATAAAGGATGAAATGAAATAAAGTGAAACATAATTGGTCAAAAATTAGATAATATTAGACAAAATTAGATAGAAATTAGGATAAATTGGAATAGAATTATTAATAACAGATAAATAATAAATTTAATTTAATTAAGTAATATCATCATCATCATCTGCCTAGCCTTTTCCCAACTATGTTGGGGTCGGCTTCCAGTCTAACCGGATGCAGCTGAATACCAGTATTTTACATGGAGCGACTGCCTATCTGACCTCCACAACCCAGTTACTGGGTAATACGATACTCCTTGGTAAGACTGGTTGTCAGACTTTCGGGCTTCTGACTACCCATAACGACTGTCAAAGATCCACGAATGACAGCCGGGACCAACGGCTTAACGTGCTTTCCGAGGCACGGAGGGGTCTCAGTATGTAAAGATGGTCACCCATCCACAGACCAACCGCGGCAAGCGTAGCTTAACCTGATCGATCGACCTGTGCGGCTGTTATTATTTAGCCACGGACATATTTCATTAAGTAATATAAATAAATTAATATAAAATGTATTTATTTATTTACTCCAAAGAGATTGTACTGGGAGTGGCAATGGACTCCAAGTATTGGTGGAAGTGTTCAGGAAACACAGTTCACTAACTGACGGGGTCCTCTAGTGCCGATGCCTGCCAGGGTCGCGGGCTGTTCGAAAGAGATATCGTGTCCCCTGGCACAGGCAACTAAAGGAACACGGGTGGGCTTTAGTCAGTAAAAGTCTGACACGCCCTCCCGCGCCGCCCAGAGCGGGAGAAATTATTTGATAATTTCCCACCCAAAAAAAAGGCAACATGGGCCACTGTGTGTAGGGGCAGGTGGGCCAACATGAGCCACCGTGTGTAAGGGTAGGTGGGCCAACATGGGCCACTGTGTGTAGGGGCACGTGGGCCAACATGGGCCACTGTGTGTAGGGGCAGGTGGGCCAACATGGGCCACTGTGTATGGGAGCAGGTGGGCCAACATGAGCCACCGTGTGTAAGGGTAGGTGGGCCAACATGGGCCACTGTGTGTAGGGGCACGTGGGCCAACATGGGCCACTGTGTGTAGGGGCAGGTGGGCCAACATGGGCCACTGTGTATGGGAGCAGGTGGGCCAACATGAGCCACCGTGTGTAAGGGTAGGTGGGCCAACATGGGCCACTGTGTGTAGGGGCACGTGGGCCAACATGGGCCACTGTGTGTAGGGGCAGGTGGGCCAACATGGGCCACTGTGTGTAGGGGCACGAGGGCCAACATGGGCCACTGTTTTATTAAAGACTTTTTATTTTCTTACCTTTGTTGTCCATCTGGAGCCAGTTAAGCACGGGCCCGCAATTGATAGAGTCGTCGGCTATTATGGACAAATGGTGCACGTAGTCTGATATTAGACGCTGGTATTCCGATTCTGAGCGATTGAGGGCCGGTGAGATCTTCTCGCGGAGATTCGGTAGGCCGGATACTTTTCGGTCGTAAATGCATCTGGAAAGTAAATATGATTGATATATTAGTGAAACGTGTAGCAAAATAAGTCATGCAGATTAATCAATTTAAAAGAACTGGCGAAACTCCACTGACGAGGTATGTACAGATAGAAGAGAAAAAAGGTTTTTTTTAACTCATTATTTCAAGTAACTACATCAAATGGGCATGGGAAATTAAGAATAAGAAAATCATATTTTTGGGCTAACATGGGCCACTGTGTAGAGGAGATGGATCAGCATGGGCAAATGTGAAGAGGGCCTTTTTTTATGGATGGGAAATCATCTAATAACTCCTCCCGCTCTGGGTGGAGCAGGAGGGAGTGTCAGACTCTTACTGACTAAAACCCACCCGTGTTCCTTCCTTAGCCCTTTATGTTCCGGGGCAGCGGTAACCCTTTCGGACGATCCCGCTACCCCGGCAGGCTTCGGCGCTGGCGGGCCCCTCCCTTTATGCTGACATCTCTTTGAGGCGCGCGTGGAACACATACGCGCCGTCCGGCACGGGCCTGGTCCTGATCGGACGGGGGCTTCCGTATCATTGTATACAGGGGAACTTAGACCAGCACCCTAATTGCGTAACACACTATTACTCTCAATTTGAATCATTTTGAAGTTTATTGCTAATCCATTGCTCCAAATGTTCGAAAAATGTGTTTGCTCAGCAACGTAAATAACGCAATGAATGTTGTTGAACTGTCAAAATGAAACCCATTGTTACTGATAGTGTGTTACGCAATTGCCCTGCAGTATGCAGTATGGCCACCGTGGACAGGGGTACTAGTACCAGCACGGGCCAAGTAAAGGCCTTCTGAAGATATTGAATGGAGTATGGTGTTGTGTGCTCACTCCTCACCTGTGCAGCATATCGTCAAGTTGCAGCAGATTATCCCTATTCCTGGTTAGCGTCCACTCGCGCACATCACTGGCTTCCGTCCAACTGCTGCTTAACGCCCGACTCTCGACGCTCTCCTCGCACGCCGAGTTCACGTGTGAACGGACCTTGAGACATATCCAACCTGGAAAAATGTTAAAGAAACTGATTAGAGGATTTTTGAACAATCGCGTGGCCTGTTTATAGGACTTTTACGGAGACCATTAATATAATACTGAATAAAACATTATTATTATTATTTATTATTAAATAGGTAGTCCTGGGTAAATGTATAAAAGAAAGATTCTAGTTAATATCAGCCACAGTTAATAGGAGATTGATAAAAATTACAACCGACAAGAGATTGCGAATTTTCTGTCAGGTGTCGGGAACGCATTCTCTCCTCGACGACCGGACTGCAGCTGCTCTAATGTGTTATGGACGTCTTGGACCAAAACGAGCCACAGAGTAGAGGCTCTTGTGCCAGCATGGGCCATTGTGTAAAGGGGCACTTAGGCCAGCATGGGCCACTGTGTAAAGGGGCACTTTGGCCGGCATGCGCCACAGTAGAGAGGTTCTTGTAAAAGGCCTTTTTCAACAAATATTAGCCATTTTATTTACCTTCTTTCTCACCTTCGTCCATAGAGTCCTGGCACTTGTCCTCGCATCGTACAGTCTCTATGCTCAGCCCGCCGAGCGACACCCGTTCGTAGTGGAAATGCGCGCATTCTTCGAGTTTAGGGAAACGGCAGGACGGTACCGGCGGCACGGGCTGGAAGCATATGAACTGTATATTTACATTAGGCAGCCGTTCTTTGCACAATAAAATGTGGTTTATCTATATACATATATAAAAGGAGAACTGACTGACTGACATATCAACGCACAGCCCAAACCGCTGGGTCTAGAGATTCCAAACTTGGCATGTAGGTTCCTTATGAGGTCTAGGGGTGCACTAAGAAAGGGTTTTTCGAAATTCCACCCCTAAGAGGGTGAATGGGGGGGAGGGTGAAATTTCACGCGGACGAAGTCGCGGGCAGAAGCTAGTTATAAAAATAAGTCAACCTGAGATAAGGCTCTTCAGCATGGCCCCCGTTTACCGATCCAGGATTTTAAATGGGAGCATAGTAAGCCTATAATGTTCCCACTGGTTTCCGTACGCAAAATACGCGCATTGACGTGGAGTTGCGGACACCAGCCCGTATTACCTAATCTTCCCACTGCTGGGACACAGGCCTCCTCTCTGTGAGAGGGAGTGAGCCGTTATCTACCACACGGGCCCAGTGCCGGTTGGTAGATGTCACGCCTTCGATGTTTTGGTTCTAAGACATGTCGGTTCCCTTCACCGTTTTGAGAGCAGTGGTGATGAAATAAATTAGGTACGCAAATTAAAGCGCCTGCTTGGGTTCGAACCCACGACCTACAACTCGTAAATCGGGCTCGTTTACCACTGGGCCACCACTGCTCCCAATTAGAATTTAAAATGAGGACTAGAGATTAAATGCAAGGATTGAATTTAACTATACTCCATTTGTTTAGTTAATTAAATAAAGGTAAACAAAAAAACCACGTGACTTAGTTAACCGACTAAATGTAATACCAGTCAATTCAGTTGTCATGCTACGTTACAGTTATACTCTTCAATTTAGCAACGTTATTAACGAATTATAACGTGTGTTCACGAACTATGTCCAAATTAACGTTATTCTTTATTTCTTTTCTTTCAAATGATAGAAAGGTACAGGCGCCAGAACATCAAGCTACCCGAAACTGTAAATTTTTTCCCAATCAACCTTGAACCTTATGCTTTAGCGATAAAATTGAAAATCTATTAAAGAAATTTGACAGATTTTAGTAGCTTGATGTGCTGGCGTCTGTACTTCTGTTAGATAGGGGCATTACATCCATGAAGAGCTAATCAGAAAGTCAGAAAGTCTTACCGTGTCGTCGACATCGTATGTGGCTGACGCGGAGGGCGCTGATTGGCTCATAGCGGAGCCCTGTGACGTCACAGGGGTTACCGTCAGCGCCGTCAGGGATATGGAGCCTGGATTTATAGGAAATATTAATATGTTAGAAAACTTTCAGGTTTGTCTTAAACTTCCGAAACATTCATCCATCTCTTCTGAATTCAAACATGCTTGGTCAGCAGACAATTTAAAACGAACTCATCATCTGCCTAGCCTTTTCCCAACTATGTTGTGGTCTGCTTCCAGTCTAACCGGATGCAGCTGAATACCAGTATTTTACATGGAGCGACTGTCTATCTGACCTCCACAACCCAGTTACTGGGTAATGCGATACCCCTTGGTAAGACTGGTTGTCAGACTCGAGCTACTGACGACCCGTAACGACTGTCAAAGATCCACGAATGAAAGCCTGGACCAACGGCTTAACGTGCTTTCTGAGGCACGGAGGGGTCTTCGAAGAAGATGGCCACCCATCCACGGACCAACCGCGGCAAGCGTAGCTTAACCTGATCGATCGACCCGTGCAGCTGCCACAAGCCTCTAATTTAAAACAAATAAAACGAACTATACAAAAAGAACAAGAAGAATAGTAAAGTGGCCTTACCAGGTGTCTCCCTCTTGGTCTCCGGGTCATTGGAGGCTCTGGTGGAGCTCCGAGAGTCCGAACTGAATCGCACTGATCTGGAAACACATAACATTGGGAGTTAGATACGAGATCAAAGATCATAATCAAAATATTTTATTTCACATAAACCTACATGGACACTTATGAAACGTCAGAAGCTAGGTGCAAGATTCCAATTGGTCGTCTCGTATGGAGAAGAGCCGGCAAGAAACTCCACGGTTACTCTTTTAAAATTAACTGGCTTTTACAATGTTTTCAAATTACAGTAGATGTGGGAGGATAGCGTAGGCCTGTCAGCAAGTAGTAGGTATTTAATCAAATAAAAAAATGGTACCTATTTTTCTGTTCTGTTTTTTCTTGTCTGTTTATATATGTGTGTACATAAATGGTAAAATAAATAAATAAAAAAATGGTCTACAGATTTAAAATCGACAACAAGACCTGCAAAGTTTCCACATTTACAAAACATATATAAAGAATCTATCAAAAGATAAATAAAATATAAAAATCAATGAAAACCAAGTGATATGATTGCCAGTACAAGAATATATAGGACAATATGCTTTATTGTATAGCAAAATATAATTTTTTGAATGATATCATCCTATTATGTAACACGCAACTTTGACTTAGTAAAATGGGGAAGGTTGACGAATTTAAACGACGTGATGGATTACAGCCCACTCACAGTCTGCAGAAAGAAGGTCTGAGTCGCATCAATGGTTCTACGAAGATTGCAAATGATATGCGGGAATTGGAGACAATCAAACAAGGTCTTCAGAAAATTCGCTGCGTGGGGCCTGTACTTGTGCTGCTCATGTGGTGCTGATAAGTGCGTGTTCACCTTTAAAGGAGCGTCATGGATAATCAACATTAAAAATAACATCTTGGCTGTATTCCTCGACGGACAAGGACAGGGGTCGAGGTGGCAAATGAGAAATTCGTATTCGAAAACGTGTAGAAACAGCAACAAATTTAATAGACGGGATACAACATGAGCATGCGAGAAATGATAATACGGTCAAATACGGTGGCATTTGAGGCATGTATTGAGCAAGGGGGCGCGTTTCCATACAAACTAGAGGGTGGATCTTCATTTTTTACTTTGGGATTTCTTCATAGATACCTTCCGTCTAGGGATAGCGCAGGGTTATGTCGGACTCCTACCGACTAAAACCCCACGATTCCAACCACTACCAAGAGTCAGGGGTTCAGGAGATTCGTACATTCGCGCGCACCACCGACTGGCATCTAACCACCATGTTTAGCGGGCCCCACCACCACCAAGCTCGGCCAATCCCACGACCGCACATCCTGAGGGGACCTGCGCAGTCGGCGCCATTTTTGTTCAAGACGATTGCCGGCTATTACTTATACGCTTCGTGGTTTTTAACTAAAGCCAATAGTCCTGGGTTATCATAAAGATCTTACCTGTGGAAGCCACTGCAGTGCGTCATGTCCTTATCGGGCTCGGAGAACGCGCGAGCGGCGAGCGACTGGCACGACATCACCGAACCGTGTGGGGAGCCCTGGAAATAAATAAATAATGCTGAGTTGTGGATGAAAGCACTTGCTGACTAACGCAGTTATCTTCGTCTGATTGACAGACAATGTATACCTAGCCATAGCTTACCACTGATAATAGAAACATGGAATTTGGAAGAGATGATATTGAGTATCGAGATGGGTTTTTGAAGTAAAAACTTCTTTAGGCACGTTGGGCATTTTTTGAGATGGGAAAAAACAATTGAATTCGCGCCACTGTTACCGTAACCGACACCGCTTCGGATGTGTTCGGCTGTCCTCGGGATGTACTCGCTTTTAATGTATATCCGATATGCCAGTGAGTGATGGCAAAGTATTCTGTTTTGTGTTTTGTTTTTTTTACAACCAATGATTTCTAGTATAGTTGCCAAACTTAGACGAACTTGAGAAATCTCATGTGCCATGATTCAGAGGTTCTTCTTCTTTACGTCGCTGGCACGACTATATTTTAGATCTTATTGGCCAAAAACTTGGCCACTTCCACGACGTTGTCGGTGGCAGCGGAGAGGTCACTTGGACTGCATGTTTTGGGACACAGAGGGCAGGATAAGAGGTGGAGCATTGTTTGCTACATATCTCCACAATCACACCCTACTGTCGCTCCGTCAAGGTAGCCCCACTTCAGAGGTTCAAGCTTGAGGTTTGCCAGCAATGGATCGCAGGCTTCTTGGAGAACGGACCGTGGTAGGACTTTTTGTTTTTTTTTTTTATGGATGGGAAATCATCTAATGACTCCTCCCGCTCTGGGTGGGGCGGAAGGGAGTGTCAGACTCTAAGTGACTAAAACCCAACCGTGTTCCTTCCTTAGCCCTTTATGTTCCGGGGCAGCGGTAACCTTTTCGGACAATCCCGCTACAGGAACCCAGTGCTACGCTCCAAAACACAAATCGCCGACGTCACCCAAAAAGCAGCCAAGCTTATTTGGGGCTGGACCGGACACTTTTGCTGCATGTCGAACGAGTCATGGGCCAAATCTACCACCATGTGGATCAAAGAAAACGTCCGGCAACATCGAGGCAGACCCAGGAGAAGATGACGGGACGAGCTTGACGCCTACAGACAGACAGGTTTGGTCCACACTAGCTCAAGACAGAGAGGAGTGGAACGGAGATAGGGAGACCTTGCCCTGTGTAATGGGACAACATAGGATAACAATAAATAAATAAATGATTGCTCATGGCAATCCTTTCAAACCGGATCCCAGCGTAGATGCTTTTCGACAGAAATAGGCGAGATATACCAGTGCCTCTGCGGACAATAGTCCGCGCGGAACATCTGTCAAATTTCTTTAATAGATTTTGAACTTTATCGCTAAAGCATAAGATTCAAAGTTGATTGGGAAAATTTGAGAGTTTCGGGTACCTTGATGTGCTGGCGTCTGTACTTTACGTTGCTCGTAATAAAATTAAAAACACAATAACTGGATCGGAGGTTTGTTCTTGGACTAAAGTTAAAAATCATTTTGTGGTAAGACGGAATAAGTCTATTCCATATTATCTCCTATCTTTCAAAAACCTCAAAAAATCTAAACAAACTACTTTAAAGTACTTACTACAAACAATTGCCTATAATCTACCTCATCCACTCGAGTGTTATCATCTCGCTAACTACGTTAGGCACTTGGCAGTATCTGTGAGATAACATCCGAGAGGTTTAACGACGCTTATCGGTGTACAGACGCCAGCACATCAAGCTACCCGAAACTGTCAAATTTTCCCAATCAACTTTGAACCTTATGCTTTAGCAATAAAGTTGAAAATCTATTAAAGAATTTGACAGATTGTAGTGCTGGCGTCTGTACATTTAACCGAATTAGAAAAAATGTGTATTGTTTTTAAGTGGTGTTTGATGTCAAGGCGTTAGAGACGCATAGCATCACTAGACGAAACGAAAAAAAAACCTGCCAAGTGCGAGTCGGGCCACGCACAGTGTAGGCTTCCGTAGTACTTAGCCCGTTTTCACAATATAGTACGATTCTGTTGTTCTTTATTCTGAATAGTAAGTAATGGTAAAGATATTAGGAGTTAATGGTTATAATAACAAAAAATTATCCAACACCCAAGTTCAACGACTATTACTGCTAAAGTAATAAAGTTATCTTAACCGCTATAATTCTCCTTTAAAGTTCATGAAATGCACTATCATCGTGAATTTTTCCAGATTTTTCAAGCCAGCAGTTTAGCTTTTAGAGGGGGGTGGGGCTACTGGAACAAAAATTTGCACTTTAAAGTACATACATACATAGGTATGTAACTACAAATTTACGGTTACCGGATTTTTTCCTTTACTTGGGCTACATGAGATTGCTTCTTGCCTTCTAGGTCAACGGGAAGAACCCTATAGGTTTTAATTCCCTTGCGAGTGTCAAAATATGCGGCATAAACGGAACTTAACGACCGTATCTTTTGATTGCGTCGACTTAGAAGTTTGATTTTTTCAATGCTTCAAGGGATTGCAGCCCCGAGTATTTGATATTAATTTCAACTTGCTGACTCTACGCGATCCTGAGAAAAAGTTTCTCCCACACTATTTATGTACAGACGCCAGCACATCAACCTACCCGAAACTGTAACATTTCCCCAATCAATCTTGAACCTTATGCTTTAGCAATAAAGTTGAAAATTTATTAAAGAAATTTGACAGATTGTAGTAGGTTGATGTGCTGGCGTCTGTACTATGTTCACACGAACACGTCTAGACAAGCAAGTCACACGCCCATCTGTCCGTCTAGGTCATTATTACAACAAAAAACCCGTTTCAAAACGCGACCATGTTTAAATCTCCGTAGATAAACTTTCTTTCGGGTCAGCGCGGCAGCGTAGCACGTTGGGGCCATATTATACTGGACGCTACGCGAAAACGAAGTCATAGCGCAGACGATTTATGCGACTGGGTGAACAGTAGCGCGGGCAGACGATGCGATGCGACGAGTTGGGTCGGGGGAATAAGAAGTTTCACGCGGACGAAGTCGCGGGCAGAAGCCAGTAATAATCCATACTAATATTATAAATTCGAAAGTAACTCTGTCTGTCTGTATGTTACCTTTTCACGCCTAAACCACGGAATGGATTTAGATGAAATTTGGCAGAGAGATAGATTGCATCCCGGGGAAGGACATAGGATAGTTTTTATCCCAGAAATCATCCTTTAAGGGGGTGAAAAGGGGGGTGGAAGTTTGTCTGGGGATTCAATAACCGCTGAATCGATTTAGATGAAATTTGGTATGGAGATAGTTTGAGTTGTGGGGGAGGATATAGAATAGTTTTTATCCCCGAAATTATCCCTTAAGGATCTAAAAAGGGGGTGGAGATTTGTAAAGGGAATCAATAAAAAAGGACTATAATACTTTTATCGCGGGTGAAACCGCGGGGCACAGCTATATAGTAATTATTATAAAAGGAGAACACAGTCCGACATAACATTTTATAATGTCATAAAATATTTGTTAAGTAGGTTAACTAGCTCTATGATTTTTGTGTGAGTTTGGATGAGGTTCGTATGTCAGCGGATACATAAACATAACACATAATCAGCCTATAATGTTCCCACTGCTGGGACACATGCCCCTTTTTTCGATAGGGCGTTGGCTATAAATCCATCATGCGGGCCCAGTGCGGGTTGGCAGATGTCACATGTCTTCGAATCTTTGTTTCTAGGACATGCCGGTTTCCTCACGGTATTTTCCTTCACCGTTTTGAGAGCAGCGGTGATGAAATAATTTACACAAAGTAAAGCGCATGTCTGGGTTCGAACCTACGACCTACAACTCGTAAGTCGCGGCCTTTTACCACTGGGCCACCAGTCACCACTGCTCTCTCTGTCAGCGGATATCTATACTTAATATAATAAAGCTGAAGTTTTTTTTTTTTGTATTATCGCTCTAATCTCTGGAACTACCAGTCGGGTTTGGAAAAATAAATATTCATTTTTTGCATCTGACAGCCCAATTCTTGAGCAAGGTTATAGGATGTTTAACAGCAGGTAGATCCGAGCAAAAAGAAAAATCAGAAAGAACGCTAATCGAAAATGAATGAATAGCGCGGGCGGGTGATAATTTCTAGTGGACGAAGTTGCGGGGAGAAGAGGAGAGAAGAGCTAGGAATTATTATCATAATTAGCCAATAATGTTCCTACTGCTGGGACACATGCCACTTTCTTCGATAGGGCATTGGCTATAAATCCATCACGCGGGCCCAGTGCGGATTGGTAGATGTCACTGTCTTGGAATGTTTGGTTCTAGGACATCCCGGTTTCCTTTCCCTGCATTTTGACAAGTTTTTGACATTTGTTTGTCGCCGAGATGAGACTGCGACTAGATTTTGAACGTTTTAAATTACTAGAATTGGCCTTCCGGTCCATGCAAAGATTGTCTGGAGATATCTCTAGCAGATAATACGTTTATATATGATATAATCAAAACGCTTAGTAGTCGGTTTGTTATGAAAACAATACCCACGATCCGACGCCTTTCTTTCTGCGTAAAAACTACTCAATCTTCTATGATGCGCCCTCCAATCCATGGATTGGTTTGGGATTGAAACGTATCAAGATGAACAATTCATTTCTGGGGTAAAAACGGTGGCCTCAACACTTTTAAATGCGGGATATTGGGCATCAAAAGAGCCTGCCATTCTGCCAATCCGAACCAATCCGTCCTGCTACTCCTGCTAGCAATTTTGACGGCGGATTAATCTTTTGACCACAGCATGCCCTATTCTTACAAAGCTTGGTTTGACTCGTGATAACAGAGTCATTTCTGCCAACCATTCTCTCCAGGAATATAATACTCTGTTTCCAGAGAGACTATTAGTACTTATGAGTACGCTTGGGAATGGGCAACTAGCTTCATATTTTCTGACTGACCGACTTCGTGACAATTCAAAAGTGTCTGTAAATGGTTTAATTGAAATAAATGCTTTGAGTTTTGAGTTGTCTGACATTTATGGTATTTTAAGTTTTTTCTGTATTTTTTTTTTTTGTTTTTGTGTGCCTTACTTAACCAGGGTCAAATAAAAGTATTTTCTTTCTTTATTTTATTAAATTTTCAACTTACTCTCCATCCCCGTCAAGAGAAGGCAGATAAATCTATCAGACTCGTTAAACTAAAATCATTCAGTGGTCGTTCAACAAAAAGACTGGCAATGTATTTTCTGAAGATCATCATCTGCCTAGCCTTTTCCCAACTATGTTGGGGTCGACTTCCAGTCTAACCGGAAGCAGCTGAATACCAGTATTTTACATAGAACGAATGCCTATCTGACGTCCACAACCCAGTTACTGTGTAATACGATACCCCTTTTGGTAAGACTGGTTGTCAGACTTTCGGCCTTCTGACTACCCGTAACGACTGTCAAAGATCCACGAATGACAGCCGGGACCAACGGCTTAACCTGCTTTCCGAGGCACGGAGGGGTCACGATATGTAAAGATGGTGTTGGTCACCCATCCACAGACCAACCGCGGCAAGCGTAGCTTTCTGATCGATCGACCTGTGCGGCTGTTATTATTTAGCCACGGGCCCCTCCTGAAGTATCAATACTCAATATATTTATTGCATTCATGGATTCATCATAGCATTTCATGATTTGTACGCTTTTGCCTTTTTTTTTTTTTTGATGCGCGTTGGAAATCCTCACGGACTTCCTCCATCGTGGGGGGGACAGAGGGGCATGCCGGACTCTTACCGGCTAAAACCACCGCGGTGTTCCACCTTTACCAATGGCCGGGGGTGCGTGATTCGCATAAGCATTCACCGCTCCCCCGACAGGCCTCGACCCGCTGTTCCTCAGCGGGTAATAAGAATAAAATTCGTACGCTCAGGACCCCAACACCCCGGCCATGCGATAACCACAATCTTCTCCAAGGTCATTAAAACTACACCAGAAATTCAATTCAACCTACTACTACCACAAGAATCACGATGTTATTATCTTCAAGCTATCGTTATTGTGCAGATAAACAAACAACAATCACATTTATGGGACAATTGGAAACTGAGTCAGCCGGCTCGTGCGCAGCTAGTAGCCGCAAAATGTAGAGACGGTTCACACAAGTGAGTGTTCATTTTTAGGGTTCCGTACCTCAAAAGGAAAAACGGAACCCTTATAAGATCACTTCGTTGTCCGTCTGTCTGTCCGTCAGTCAAGACCCTTTTTCTCAGGAACGCGTGGAGTTATCAAGTTGAAATTAATATCAAATACTCAAGGCTGCAATTCCTTGAAGCAGTGAAAAAATCAAACTCCTAAGTCAGGTACACCCCCTCCCGTGCGTTACGCACTCCTCACCAATTATATATTGTATGGTCGGAGGGAGTATGATGCCATTTTTCTTACTTTTGATTTTCGCTAAGTCGTCCAAAAGCATTTAGCGGCTATCTGTTTTGTGGTAACTTAACACTAACCAGTAACCATGCACCTAGGAGTCAAAAATTGCCTACAAAGCTAATAATTTATACATAAAAACTTCTAACTCTAATATCTCATTTCGGAGTATTTCGGACTGAGTTTAGAGATATGCATGTCAAATAAGTTTCGTTTGTTACACTATTCTGTACTAGGAAAAAACAAGATTTGGTTGATGGCCGCGAGAAAACATAAAGTCGCCACCTTCCATACTAAAATCGGCATTGTCCTTTCATGATTCTAGGTCAACGGGAAGTACCCTATAGGTTTTGATTTCGGAACACATACGCCCGTATCTTTTGATTGCGTGGGCGAGCGAAAGATGCCGATTGCCGAAATCAAACACCTTGCGATCGGTTCACTAATGAATTCATTTGTCACTTTCGATTAAAAAATTAACAAATAGTTATAAAGGCTCAACGTAGAGACGGTTTTCACCGCGCTCCCTCCGTCAGCGACCGAAAGTGACCCAGCTATTTCTTATCGATGGTAAATATTTTCACTTTCTCTTAAACTTAAGCCCAACGCCCAATAGTCGGCCACGTTAATTACTGTAACAGTGACGTTTTTTAAATCCCCAAATGACCAGCACGCGTAGCATGACCGCCGTAGAAACGGGTTTTGTCGACGGAAGAATAGACAAGATGACAGATTGTAGAAATATTTGTACGCATTCTACGCGTCTAAGCATGCAGCAATGTGTCATTTTGTCTATTCTTCCGTCGACAAAACGTCGTCATGCTACGCGTGCAGGTGTACGTACAGACATTGGGCCTCCAGCAAGCGTAGCATGGTCTGAGAAGCTAGACAAGTGACAATCGTTTTCAAGGCGTTTCGTATTTCTACGACAACTTTCGACAGGATTGACATAATTTAAGCTGTTCGGTAGCTTAAGTCAAACAAATACATTTTTGACCTTTCCATCATCATTATCTCTGGTAGAATGTCACTTTGTCTAGGCACTCTGGTCAGGAATACTGCACTCGCACGGGTGACGGAATGGTCAATGTATGTGACCTAGCGTTACGCGGTTTCTTGGCTATTGATTAAAAAAAAAAGTGCCACTCCGGGAGCGCCGACAGAAGTGAAAACTTGAACAATTAGGTAGGTGTGTATTTTTTTAATTTTCATATAAACGAAACACGAACAGAAAACTTTGCCATCACTCACTGACATATCGGAAATACATTAAAACCGAGTACATCCGGAGGACAGCCGAACACATCTGAATGTAGGGCGGTGTCGGTAACAGTGTCGCGAGTTCAATGGTTTTTCCCATCCCAAAAAATTGTTATACCGAACTCACTGCACGCTATTAGTAGGCCAACAGGCACAGTAATTATAGGTCCCGGCGTACTTAGTGACTGCTCACAGTTGGTGTTACGTTTATTGTGAACTGCTCCTAAGATTTGACCGCCATTGATGGAAGCGTTTGTTTGTATAGCCATTGTTAGCCTGTATTTTATTATCATGCTTTTTTGGTATAGACTGCGTAGTGTGTGGTCCTCATAGTTTTGGCACAGCAAACGGGAGAAGATAGATTTGCTTACGTAATTCGAAATTTCTGTAACACCACGCACAACATAGCGTCCCGCTTCTAAGTTCTGAAATATTTTGGGTGTACAAGGTGCATAGTATAATCAGTTTATATTCCTACTGCTGGGTCACAGGCCACCTCTCTTCGAGAGGGAGTGGGCTGTAATCTATCACGCGGGCCCAGACCCTATTTCTACTATGGCGGTGAATCTCAACGGAGACTAGCCGTCGGCGCGGGAGATATTATAGTGCACAAGCGTGTGCGTAGACACAGGTGCACTCTCTTTTCCTTCACTCTCATAGTCCGATGGGACGGCACGTAATCCGGCCGGAGAGAGATCAGGCGTAAGACCAACGGCTTAACGTGCTTTCCGAGGCACGGGACGACGAATATAGAAGTGTGGAAGAAAACGACATGGGGGGTCGGCGTAACCCCGAGTAAATTGGGACAAGGGCAAGAGAACGTTTATGTACCCCGCTGACTAACCGCCTCAGATTCCAGAAGTGTGCGTATGGGCGCTTGATGACCGTCCACGGGACAATGCTTGTGTGAGTCAATTAGGTACCGACTGTAATCTTAGACCATTAGCTATGTGTAATGAGGATACTGCGCGGTTAGGCATACTAAGTTACTTTGCGACGATGCGACGAGGTGTTAGTTGTGACTTTGTTCGTATTTAAATTCAAATGACCAGAGGGGCAATTCTCGTAATTTTAAGAACGTTCACTGTCTGATCTCAATCTGTCAAAATTAAATCAGATTTCCTTACGTTTTGACAAGGTTTTGACGTTTGTTTGTCGCCGAGATGAGACTGCGACTAGATTTAAATTACGAGATTTTTTATATGTTTTTAGACAATTTTTTTTTAGAGATTTATGTAGATTAGTTCGGCCTTCAGTTTGATGTGGTAAGGTAGTATTTTGGGAAGCTCTCGAGGATTTTATGCTGAGCTTATAGTACAGACGCCAGTTATCAAGCTTCTACAATCTGTCAAATTTCTTTAATAGATTTTCAACTTTATGGCTAAAGCATAAGGTTCAATATTGATTGGGAAAATTTGACAGTTTCGTGTAGCTTGATGTGCCTGGCGTCTGTACACACAAAAACTATAATAGATGCACTAAACAAATCATTAACATGAAATCTAAGTTTTTTCATGGCACATCAAGAACATGATCTAAATTGAAAACAACAAGTTCAAAAACATGTATTAGTGAACACACATTTATTTAGTATCAACAATCAGAAACAACATCAATACAGTTTAGTGATATAGTGTTAACATTCTTTGAAGGTAAATTCAGTGAAAATTAATTAGTCCAGATTTAGAGTTAAAAAATTTGATAAAGTATACATATAAACCTGAGGACAATATAAAATGCAAGTCAATTTTATGTTGCAAGGGCTCATGCTGCAAGACAAATTGTTTCAGTCAATTATTTTAACTCAACCCAAATCCAAATTAGTAATTATCTGTTTAGCCTTTTCGCAACTAAGTTGGGGCTGGCTACCAGTCTAACCGGACGCAGCTGCATACCAGTGTATTTTACATGGAGCAACTGCCCATCTGACCTTTACAACCCAGTTACTGTGTAACACAATACCTCATGGTAAGACTAGTTGTCACACTTTTGGGCTTCTGATTACCAGTAACGACTCTCAGAGATCTACGAATGACAGCCTGGACCAACAGCTTAACATGCTTTCCAAGCTTAACCCTTGTCCTCGTTTTTACAGCGACTAACAGAACCTGTAGACCTACCACAAAGTGTAAAGTCGACGGCCCGCCGCTACGCTGCCATCTATAATACGCGACACTGGCAGAATAGTCTACCTCTGCTCAATTGCCAAAAAGGAAAAAAAAATGCTTTCCAAGGCACGGAGGGGTCTTGGTACGTAATGGGTGGTCTTAGTTACCCGTCTGCAGACTGACATGGGCAAGCTTGGCTTAACCATCGACCTACCCATACACCTGTCATTAATTAGCAACAAGCTCCTACAAAATCCTAATTAATTAGTATGCACTGAATTTAGCTTGACATAACAAATGCTTCAGATGATAAACCAAATGACACATACATGCAAATAGTACAAAATTAAATAACAATTTACAACTATCAAACAGGTAAAATGACACCCATATTTAAATAAGTTGCCTACAAATAATAATAATTATAGTACCTATATTGTTCTTTATTTTCCTTAATACAGATTTGTCTTTTAAATTTTTTCTTTGTATCGCTTATGTGCCTTAAACTATGCTATATATTACATGGCAAAATACATAAAAATTATCAATCTACCTAGCCATGTCGGCTTCCAGTCTAACTGGTGCAGCTGAATACCAGTATTTTACAAGCAGACACTGCCTGTCTGATCTTCACAGCCCAGTAGGGATGATGACTAACTTTTTTTTCTTCGTCTATCAGGTAGATTATTAAAAAGTATTGGGCACGTATTTTTTCTTTTTTCACATAATCAAAACATTACAGAGATATATTGATTTGAAATGTCGCATGACGTCACATTTTGGTACAATTTTTACACAGTTGTGACGTCACGAGCCCCCACTCCCAAACTTTGACAGGCTTTATCTTTGTAATTTTTTGGTTGATTGACACAAGAAAAAATATGTGTCCATTATTTTTTGATAATCTAACTGACGGACTAAATCAAATTTCGTTTACTTTACCCCGTCATCATCCCTGTTACTGGGTTATACGAAATACATAAAAATAATCATTTGTGTTATTTTAAAAAAATGGCTTAAGCCATTGAAGGACTCAATAGAAGTTTTACTGTGTCTGGGGGTGTTTAGTGTCCCACAAAGTGTTAAATAACTGGTGGTAGGCCACCAGTTATTTAACACAATTAATTTGATCATGGTAGGCCATGATCTAATTAAAAACAATTAAAAAACAAGACATTTCAGTTTAGGTTCCTAAACTGCATCGCTTGAGCTGCTCTATGGATGTCATGGTACCAAACAAGTATGAATGAAACCAAAACTTGCGACTCAGTTTCGCTGTCAGCAGATGGCATGGCCTAAACTGAATCATTAAACTGACGTCATGGTACGAATTAGAAGAACAGTTCAGTTTAGGTCCTAAAATGGATCGCGTTAAGAGCTTGTGGTAGGCCTCCTGCAGTGGGAGTTTGTAGTGCCACTTCTTCCTAGCTAAAGCACTAGGGATGGATGGGGTGAAGGGCAGGCGTTTAGAGGGACTGTCTTATGTAATTTTGACGTTCAAAATGTGCCAGTTCTCAGCCTAGTTTCACCTGACTTTTTTTTTTAAACATACAACTGTATGGTAGTCCCCTCATGTCTATTTCAGGAATATCCTACCTTTCAATGACATGATTAAGTTAGAACCCACTATGCTTTGGAATGGGTAACTAGCTTTATATTACCGACTGTCTCTAAATAGTTTAATTTTTTTTTTTAGTTAATTATAACTAAAATTTAACAAAAAGACGGTGCATTGGTTGTTGTACCCTTCAAAGACATTGTGACATCTCTTGCAGTATTGCGCTATCATAAACGGTAAAGCAATCATAAAATCAATTAAGTTTTAGCCTTGATTTGTTAAAGATTGACATCTGAATTTCTAGGCAGGATGTAGAATCTAATCATGTTAATAACTTTAAAGACAATAGACTACATTTTTATTATTATTTTCAAAACAGATTCTATAGTTCCACACTGGTATTGAAACTCTTTGCTAAATATGGGTGTCAAAGAAAAAAAAATTAAAAAAGAAACAAGACATACAGACAACATCTAGGAGAGCCTGGAATGATTATCGCCTCACATTCTGACCGCAGAGCATCCAGCTGTCAGTACACACACCGAAAACCCGCCTCATCCTCGTATAACACTAATATAGAGCAATTTATTATAATAAAATGCCATTTAGTATGATTCACTAACTGAAACACAGTCAAAAACACGCTCGCTTCATTCGCGTTTAGTAAAAAAAAAATTAATAATATTCGAAATTCAAAATAACATTTTGGTTTATCATATTTTTTTGTTTTGATTTATTTTGGCGATTTTTTACACTTGATTCACTATAAAATTATAACTTTCAACACTTTGGCACTGCATTTAAGAACACAAATCTGTTTTTGTACTACCATTGGCACCGATACGTTTCTCAAAGACTGTATTTCGAAAGTATTTTTGCAACTAAAACGTCTAAGCGCAACTCGTTCACGGTCCGTCGATGATCACAGTGAATAAAGTAAATAAAAAACGTGAAAAAACACCACTGCACCACTATTTCGACACATAAAAACAATATTTACAATAAAACTGGGCTACAAAACAAAAATAGCAATCCCTATGGCCATGATCGCAAAGCAATGGACAGACGATATTCTGCCAGCGTCGGAACTTTCGTGTTTGCAAACCGTTAACGAATAGACCAATACACTATTATAGCGTAAATTAATTCATGAAAAAGCTTTTTTTCTAATGAAAATGATCGCGAATGTAACTCAAGAGCGTAATTCGATTTGACAGACGACACGCCCCCCTCCCCGTTCGCGGCGTACTGCGGTCGATGACGGAGTTGCCAGCGCACAGAAATTACCTTCGCGATGCGGGAGATTTTTTCGTAAATAGATCGCAAGGAAAAATGTGGCGGCAAAAATATCGGATTTTATTATGTAGATGTTGAAATATTTTATAGACATAATAGTTGGGTTCTGAAAGCATAACTGTTTAATCGAATAGATTATTATCAAAGATCTTAAGAGTTATTTCTATTTAATGCTATCTGCCATCTTAATTTAGATGAAGTCTTATCGATGATTGCGAAAGAATCGTTCGCTATCAAAGATGTCGATTAGAAATGCATTAAGTAGATAAAAAAATGCAACTTCATGCATTGCGTTGTAGTTAATAGTAACTAAAATTATTGATGTGATATTTCATTCGTCATACTTTGATTTAACGAACTAGCGACTCGCCCCTGTTTCGCACGGTTTTTACGACCGACGTGAAAAAACATGCGAGATTTTCAATGATGCTGTGACTGTTAGCCTGCATCACCCCACAGCTGGGCAAAAGCCTCTCCCCATGACATCCAGCTCTTTCAATGCAGAGCTAAAGTGGACTACTGGTCGTTTGTTTTCTCCAGCTCGTCCCGCCATGTTCTACGGGGTCTACCGAGACGCCTTCTGGCTGAGTCAGGGCCCCACGTAGTGGTTAGTTTAGCCCACAGCTCATTGGGCATACGACAGACGGCCAGCCCAGTCCCACTTCAGCGTAGCGTCTTTATAAATAATGTCAGTAATTTGTGTTTTGGAACGCAGTGTGGTGTTGCGAATACGGTCTGTCGATTTAACGTCTAGAATACTGCGCTCGATCCATTGCACGTTGACAAAATGTAAGTTAATTATTAATGTAATAAACACATAAACCTTTCAGAATAAATTCTATAAATGAATGGCGAAAACCGCATTAAAATCCTTTGCGTAGTTTTGAAGAACAGTGCGGTCACACAAACAAACACGAAATGCGACTTTAAGTTATAATAAACTAGCTGCGTCCAGCGGTTTCACCCGCATAAGTCTCGATCCCGTGGGAATATCGGGATTAAAAGTATCCTATGTTCTTCCCCGGGACTCAAGCTATCTCTATACCAAATTTTATCCAAATCGGTGCAGCGGTTTAGGCGTGAAAAGGTAACATACATACAGACAGACAGAGTTACTTTCGAATTTATAATATTAGTATGGATGTATAGATAAAGATAATAGTTTTCCTGAATGAAAGTTATTATAAAGAAAATAAAGAATTTTATTTTATTACTCTTTCAAGTTTCAGTTAATTTATAGAAATAGGAAGATAGAAAAGGCAAAGATAATCAAGATATTACTAGAAATTTATTTAGTTGTAAGTTTCAAAGGAGAAAACGATCAGTATTTTCATTGCTTCGACTTTCTCTGGACAGTTATCTATAGTCTATAAGTCTATAGTAATATAACTAGCTTCTGCCCGCGACTTCGTCGGCGTGGAATTTCTTTTTCCCCAGAACCACCACGTCGCATCGCATCGCCCGCCCGCACTATTTTACTTCGTTTTCAACTGCCGTTCTTTCAGACTTTTTTCTTTTTGCCCGGCACCTGGGTGTCGTAGCGTGATGTTCAATAGACTATAACCGATTTTTTTCATATCCGACTGGTAGTTTAGAACAAACTCATCATCATCAGCCTAGCCTTTTCCCAACTATGTTGGGCTCGGCTTCCACTCTAACCAGATGCAGCTGAATACCAGTATTTTACATGAAGCGACTGCCTATCTGACCTCCACAACCCAGCTACTGGATAATACGATACCCTTGGTAAGACTGGTTGTCAGACTTTCGGGCTTCTGACTACCCGTAACGACTGTCAAAGATACACGAATGACAGCCGGGACCAACAGCTTAACGTGCTTTCCGAGGCACGGAGGGATCTCGGTATGTATCAATCAATCAATCAATCAAAATATTTTTATTTCACATAAACCAACATGGGCACTTATGAAACGTCAGAAGCTAGGTGCACGGTTCCAATTGGTCGTTTCCTATGGAGAAGTTTCCTATGTAAAGATGGTCACCCATCCACAGACCAACCGCGGCAAGCGTAGCTCAACCTGATCGATCGAACTGTGCGGCTGTTATTATTTAGCCACTGGCCCCTCAACAAACAAACTCTTCAGCTTTATTATTAGTACTTACATAGATTTTACTTCGACAAGCCATCAGCCATTTATACGAGTTAGTGGCTCCGATATTTTATGACGTCATTATATCCAGTGACGTCAGAGAAAGACATAAAAGCGAGACCATGGTGTGACATGGCTTATTTATTGATGTTCATTCTATATTCATTTTCTTAGGCGGAGGACAGGGCGTTGTGGCGCAGCCTGGGAGAAGCCCATGTCCAGCAGTGGACTGTAATAGGCTGAGTAGATTGATTGATTAATTTTCTATTTTATTTCTTATCATAATAATACACATAACATCACGCCTGTATGCTCTGAAGGGTTAGGCAGAGGTGTACCAATAGAACACCCACATTTCTGTTTAGGTCCCATGTAATAGGGGGCGAGCCTATTGCCTATGCGACCGCCTGTAGCCGCGCAGGTGTTCACGTCTAGTTTCGCGTTGTTAACGGTCTCGCGTCCCGCGTACTTGACGTCGCCGGTTTGGCCGAAGCTTAAAGGCGTGAATTATACAGAAACGGCGTAAGGTGAAGGCGCGGTGAAGGCGCGGCGCAGGCGCACGTCGCTTTCGTACAGACGCCAGCACATCAAGCTACCCCAATCTGTCAAATTTTCCCAATCAACTTTGAACCTTATGCTTCAGCGATAGAGTTGAAAATCTATTAAAGAAAATTGACAGATTGTAGTAACTTGATGTGCTGGCGTCTGTACATTTTGTATGAAAACGTTTTGAAGCGGCATCATGCCTGCGCCGCGCCTTCACCTTGCGCCGCGCGCCGTCTCTGTATAATTCACGCCTTAGGGTGCAGTATCAGCAGTAGCGCTAGCCATTTCTACAAGTTAGTGGCTCCGGTATTTTATGACGTCATTAAATCCAATGACGTCAGAAAAAGACATAAAAGCCGAGACTATGGTGTGACATGGCTGATTTATTGATGATATTCATTTTCTGTTTTATTTATAATGTCTGATGTTTTTGATCTAATCATAATAATGAGTTTTCTGACTAATTCGAGAGGAATAATTACTTTATCAAGTCACTAGCTCCTGCCCGCGACTTCGCCCGCGTGAAACTTTTTGTTCCCCGACCGCGTCGCCCGCGCGCCCGTGCGCGCTATTACTTCGTTTTCGCTTAGCGTCTTTAGCTATTTGCTTGGCTATTAAGAGTCCTAGCGAGAAGTCAAATAGCCTATAGCCTTCCTCGTGAATTGGGCAATCAAGCGCAAAAAGATTTTTTCAAATCCGACCGATACTTAGTTACAGAGATTAGCGCGTTCAAACAATGATACAAACTCTTCAGGTTAATATTTGTATACACGGTGTTCCGGACGAAATACATAAACTTCGACCAGATGTTCAGACTATGGAAATAAGCATTTTTCATTATAGACACATTAATGATTTTTTATTTTTTGTTAATTTTCATACAAACTAGATACCTTGACGTAAATCACCCGATATGCATGCCTCTTTATCCGAATTGGCAACGACGTATTTTCATTCATAAGATTTGGCGGGCTGAAACTTGTCAAAACTAAGTTAAGACCCTTTCTTACCGCATAGCTCAATTCAATTTCATTAAATGAAATTTACAAACATCTTTGTAACGAAGCCTTTTTAAGTGCTGCTTCCTTTGTTAGATTTAATTTGTATAAAAGCTATAGAAGCAGCTGACAAAGTTTATGGATAACGTGAAGAACACAGTGTATATGTAGATAGATAGATGATGCTATGGTTCTAATCATAATAAAAAATTAAACTACTTAGGCTATTCCCAACTAAGTTGAAGTACGTCGGGGTCGGCTTCCAGTCTAACCGGCCGCAGCTGAATACCATCAGTATTTTACATGGAGCGACTGCCAATCTGCACCTCAATTGCGTAACACACTATCAATCGAAATCTGAATAATTTTTAAGCAAATTGCTAATCCATTGGTTCATAAGTTCGAAAAATTTGTCTGCTCTACACGTAAATAACGCAATGAATGTTGTTGAACTGTCAAAATTAAACCGATTCCGATTGATAATGTGTTACGCAATTGCCCCGCTGCGCTGTTCTCCACAACAAAGTAACTGGGTAACACGATACCCCTTTTGGCAAGACTGGTTGTCAGACTTTCGGGCTACTGACTACCGGTAACGACTGTCAAAGATCTACAAATGACAGCCGCGACCGAACCGCTTAACGTGCTTTTCGAGGTACGGAGAGGTCTCTAGTTGAATTTAACAGATTTCCAAATAAAAAAAAGTGGCTCTCCGGGAGTGCCGACCGAAGTGAAAACTTGAACAATAACGTGTGTATTTTTTGAATCGTCATGTAAATAAAACACAAACAGAATAATTTGCCATCACTCACTGACATATCGGAAATACATTAAAACCGAGTACACCCCGAGGACAGCCGAACACATCCGAAGCGGTGTCGCTTACGGTAACAGTGGCTCGAATTCAATGGTTTTTTCCCCATCTCGAAAAATGCTCAACGCACCTAAAGAAGTTTTCACTTCAATAAAGTCTTAGTTAGCTACTACCCAGAACAGTCACGAGTTTCATAATGTAAACCCCGCTTTACGTATTCAACGCGATATTAACAGGGGACCTAGATATCATTCACACAATGGGATGCCAGTAATAGAATTGGAATGGATTTTCTCATCCCCCCATCCTCTTTTTAGTCCGTATCTGTAGACTAGGAGGACAGAGGTCATTCAATAGTGAAACTGAATATATAGATTCCGTCGTATTGACGTCACTAGAGTATGTTACGTCAGTAATGGCCTGTATCACGTATAAGTTCTGTTTAACTTTTCTGGCTGGTTATTTCATAGCATAATCAGCCTATAATGTTCCCAATGCTCGGACACAGTAATCCATTACGCGGGCCCAGTGCGGGATGGTAGATATCACATCTCTTCGATTTTTGGTTAGAACCCCCGTTGAAATGTTATGTCGGTAATTAAAAACAAAAAACAGTGGCACTCCGGGAGTGCCGACAGAAGTGAAAACAAAACACAAACAGAATACTTTGCCATCACTCATTGACATATCGGATATACATTGAAACCGAGTACATCCCGAGGACAGCCGAACACATCCGAAGCAGTGTCGGTTACGGTAACAGTGGCGCGAATACAATGGTTTTTTCTCGTCTCAAAAAATGTCTAAAGAAGTTTTCACTTCAAAAATTGCTGTTACATACATTAGCGCGGGCGTATTACACTTTTCTATGAAACAGCTGATTCATCTTTTGATAAACGACGTTAAATTTCTACGCTAGTCTAGAATCATGTGCTGAATTCATGGATACAGATTGTGCTTCGATATCCCTGTCACCTTGTATGTTGCAACTTTCGATTAGCTATTTGAGCTGGCTTGACTGATAGATGGACATTTGATTGACAGTAACATTTGAATCAAAACCATACAGGACATGGTGCCAATTCCCGACAAGGAAGCCTGCCAGTTCTGCATATAAATTAAAGTTTTCACTTTTCGCTATAATTTTGTAAGATGGACAGTTTTGTAGAGAGCTTGCAACAGTTGCAACAGTCATAGAATTATAAGAATATTTAGAAGCGACAGCCCCGCTCCAAACAGAGTTACCATTTCGAAATTTAAAATTACCCGACAAAAAGATGAATCGGACGTTTGTAAAAAAACCCGGACAATTAACTTTTTAATCTTTATTGTTCAGTACTTATTTATTTAAATTATTTTATATTCTAAATTTTAATCCCCTTGAGTCGAAAAGTCCGGACAAAAGACAAGTCAAAGCCGGATATTTCCGGATTAATCCGGATTAATAGTAACAAAAAGGAAGGTCTTTCCTCTTCCTTCTGAGGTTAAACTTCAGTCTCTTAAGCTTTCATAGTACACTTGGAACTCCCTGAACCGTCTCCGAACTCAAGTGGAAAGATGTAACTCCAGGTTCGTAAACTGGGGCTACCTCGAAGCATCGGCAGCGTTTCATCGTTCTTCTATCCTGCCCTCTGTGCCCTAAAACATGCAGTCAGGCCCGGACTCCACTGAAGCGGAGCTGGGCGGAGCGGAGCGGAGACGTACAGGAATCGACCAATCACAGACGAGACGAGTGACGCGATGAGGATTCCAACCATTGTGATTGGCCGATACCTGCACGTCTCCGCCCAGCTCCGCTTCAGTGGAGTCCGGGCCTTATGGTGACTTCTCAGCTGCAACCGACGACACCGTGAATGTGGTAAAGTTTTTTTCACCACGCCACATGCGAACTACGCATCACAGCTGACGTCACGCAAAATCCTGCATCGCGCAAGCAAAGTTTACCGCATAATCAGCCTATAACGTTCCCACTGCTGGGACACAGGCCTCCTCTCTGTGAGAGGAAGTGGGCCGTAATCCACCACGCGGGCCCAGTGCGGGTTGGTAGATGTCACATGTCTTCGAATTTTTTGGTTCTAGGACATGCCGGTTTCCACACGATGTTTTCCTTCACCGTTTTGAGAGCAGTGGTGATGAAATAATTTACACAAAGTAAAGCGCCTGTCTGGGTTCGAACTTACGACCTACAACTCGTAAGTCGCGGCCGATACCACTTGGCCACCACCACCACTGCTCACAACTTTACCGCGCAACTAGAATATGATACAACGTCCCGACATGAATCATCGGGCAGTAGCCCACAAGACACAGCACCCGTCTGGTCAGAGGATCCTGCCTTTTCTATTGTGGATGAGTGATCTTTTACACCCTGTTCCTCATGCCTCTATAGAGCCATCGACGCGAAAAAGACAATTTTCTTATTCTATGTCACAGTCTAACAGAGTTGTAACCGAACATCTATTACCGCTCGCAATGATTGTAAATTACATACGTGTCAGTATGATATGGATACGTTTTGAAAGTGACGGATTGTATGCACGTCTGTGGCTTCAATTATTGGCTCGATAAATCATAGTAATGATAAATAATAGCTCTGCTTGTAGTTAGATAGAGGCGGATTAATCTAATATTTGGTAATGTGTCTTCTATTTTGTGCAACGTAATGGTCATTATCGCATCGTATTTCGATTTTTTTTTCGTACAGTCAACAAAAGAGATAAGTATGCAGGATGGTCGGGTATAGTTGAAGTTTAGTAAGAAACCGATGGATGTTCTCGAATAAAATTTAATTTTATTAATATAAAATCAACAGCTCATTTATCAAATTACATTTCAGCCGACAACATCCATCGGTTTCCTAATAAACTTCAACTATATCCGACGATCCTGCATACTTACCTCTTTTGTTGACTGTACACGTGGAAGCAATAAATATTATTGAGTATTGAATAGGTAATAAGATGAAACATTACGTAGAGTATTATATTATCTGTGTAATAGGCAAAGATTCCTGAAGAGTGATAAATGAAGCACGCGAAGGAGCAACACCAAACTTAGATGATATTGTCTTACAGGACGTTATAACTGGACGTCAGAAGCCCGAATGTCTGACAACCAGTCTTACCAAGAAATACCATATTACCCAGTAGCTGGGTTGTGGAGGTCAGATAGGCAGTCGCTCCATGTAAAATATTGCATCCGGATAGACTTGAAGCCGACCGAAAATGCTAGGCAGATGTTGATGTTAATGATGATAGCCAAGATTATGAAAATGATGCAATAGTGCAATTTTAAGCTAAACACGCGAGCGACGACCAAGTATTAGAAAATCTATACAGGCAAAACAATGGCCAAGTCGCTCGTTGCTACTTTAAAAGAACCTGTTTACTTTTGATACTCGTCATGAAATGTACAGACGCCAGCACATCAACCTACACCTAACTGTCAAATTTTCCCAATCAACATTGAACCTTATGCTTTAACGATAAAGTTGAAAATCTATTACAGAAATCTGACAGATTGTAGTAGGTTGATGTGCTGGCGTCTGTACACGTCAAATAAAGTGAAATGTAAATCAAGACCTATGGCAGTAAACGCCGCTTTGAATTCAGCGCACATCGAAGGGGAAAGGATCGTATAACGAATGCATAAATGTATAATTTAGTCTTTAACAACGACAAGTAAAGTAAAATACAATACTTTGTTTAAAAACAAAATATAGGGTTTGATAATATAGCGATGGGTTTCATATCAATTTGCTACTGTGTAGGTAATAGTTTTTTGTTAAAAATGTTTCGAATAGGAGGTATAATTACTACACTTTAGCGAATGCAAATCCGTTCTGTTTTAAAATCCGGATTTTGTTCCAATCCGGATTATCTTGATTTTAAGGAATTCTCATGAAAATAAACAAATCTATGATTTTTCTTGTATTTGTGTAATGTAAATGGATTAAAATAAAAGCACATGAAAATCAAATCAAATTATTTTTTTTAATATAGTCCGGATTGCATTTCCTACTACAGTTTGTATTGTAGGCTCAATAATTACCAAATTATGGTATAAGTACTAGACTTTAGCCGCGGTTTCGTCCGCGCGGAGATCGCAAATTATATGAAAACCATCCTATGCCCTAACCCTGGTCATCCAGGTTAAAGGACCGTACATTAATTGTATTCGTCTTAGGGCTGATTTTACAAAAGTCAGATATCTTTTATCCGTGGAATAAAATTGACGTCTGACAGATCTAGTATGGATAATCGACAAAAATTAAAAATTTATTCTCTGGATAAAACTTGAACTATCCTTCGCTAAAACGATTCGTAGATTATAAAAAAAAAAAAAAAATTGCTGTTTATACATTTTGACAGCGTAGTTATCGGGCAATTCTACTTATATACTGTAGGAACTTTTCTATGAAATAGCAATTTTTTTTATGTCTTTTTTGTCTATTATCGTGTGCTAAATGCATGGTTACAATTTGTGCGTCATGTCCCTGGCATCCTGTATTTAAGCCCAAACAATTATTTTTTCTGTAGGCTGGCTTGAACACCACGACTTGTCAGCCGACGAATTTAACGATACTGCACGCTTGTAACCTTGAAATTCCCAACTCACTCGTGACTTGCAATACTAAATAAAAGTATTTTTAAAAGAACTCCCCTTCAAAATCGAGTCAAAGACTCGTTAACAACAATGTCCAGTCACCAGTCACCCCTCAACGGAAACTTAACAGGTTTTAACTTTTAATTGCTGCACCGTTCCGTGTGAAATGAAAACTGACGTGGTTTGAGCAGGGTTGCCATTTCTAAAGTAGAAAAGTCCTGACAAAAGTTTTTATTTTCAACTTTTTTTTTTAAGCAGGTATACTCATTGGGATACAGAGTAGTGGTGGCCCAGCGATAACGGCCGCGACTTACGAGTTGTAGGTCGTAGGTTCGAACCCAGACAGATCCTTACTTTGTGTAAATTATTTCATAACCACTGCTCTCAAAACGGTGAAGGAAAACATCGTGAGGAAACCGGCATGTCCTAGAACCAGTGACATTTAACAACCCGCACTGTGCCCGCGTGGTCGTTTACGGCCCACTCCGTCTCACCGAGACCGTCTCGTTCTTACTTTTTTCTTTTTGCTCGGCCTCCTAAGAGCACATACAAATCTAGACGGAGGGTAACCCTAATTTTTTAATTTTTTACCGACATCAAGCTGGAATATTCAGTATAACCTGACCTTTCATTGTACACATAACCTATAGAACGCGAGGTCAGTTTATACTGGAAATGTATAGTCGTGTGTGTCATCGTGTAGACGTCGACGATTGTTTTGATTGCTACCGTGCCCTCGTTCCGTGTTTAGTTTTAAAGTTTGTAGGTAAAGAAAATGTATTGGTCTTTTAAATTAGTTCTGTTACTGGGTTGGAGCTGTGCAGTGGTGGCCTAATTGGTAACGGCCTCGACTTACGAGGTGTAGGTAGTGGGTTCGAACCCACCAAATAATTTCATCACCACTGCTGCCCTTCAGATGTAGTACCTGTACTATTGGTCTTTCTTTTTTTATTGCTGAATGGGTCTGCTCTTGACCCCGTTCACGCCGGATTTTCACCTTTCTTTTCAGTATCAGTAGGTACTGTACCTGTAACAAACAAATATTTCCGTAAATTAGAGTGAGAAAACAGATGTTATAAGTAAAAAAGATAGTTAATAGGCATGAAGTATTCCACTCAGAGCACTGATTTGAACCGCACTTGGACGAACAGCACCTGAGCACTTCCACTAACCGCAGGTTCAGTGGAACAATTTATCGTTATGCATTGGTGGCAGAGCAGTAGTGGCGACAGTGGTAATGTCCCCGACTTACGATTTGTAGGTCGTGGATTCGAATCTAGGCAGGCGCTTCACTTTGTGTAAATAATTTCATCACCACTGCTCTCAAAACGGTGAAGGAAAACATCGTGACGAAACCGACATGTCCTAGAACCAAATAATTCGAAGACATGTGACATCTACCAACCCGCATTGGGCCCGCGTGGTGGATTACAGCCCACTCCCTCTCACAGAGAGGAGGCCTGTGTCCCAGCAGTGGGAACATTATAGGCTGATCATGCTTGTCCAAGGATATCAACGGCTTTTTCAGTAACTGTCGGATTACATTCTTCGCTTGGGGTAAGGCTACGTTTCCACTAGAGATGAGCGAGGATGCGCAGCGAGGGATGTGTGTGAAACAAACCAATAACATCGCTTCATTTTCATAGCTTGAACTAAGTTAGCGTTGTTATTGGTTAGTTTTACACACATTCCTCGCTACGCATCCTCGCTCATCACTGGGGGAAACGTGTAGTGTGTAGGTAAGACTATACTTAAACTTATTATGTGCTCATTTCATGTATTCTCAAACGCAGCCTTATACAGTATTTTCTTTGGCTTCCTTAAATAGACTTACATATTACATACGGCATTAATCTTGTACCTATTTCCTATGAGTAACGACAGTGCGGGTTGGTAGATGTCACACGTCTTCGAATTTTTGGTTCTAGGACATGCCGGTTTCCTCGCGATGTTTTCCTTCACCGTTTTGAGAGCAGTGGTACTTAATGAAATAACACTGGTACACAAAATTTTAACTTTGTCGTGCCACACGGACTTTTTTGATATTTTTTACTTTAATTGGTGATTGTAAGAAAAAACAAACAGTTAAAAAAAATTTGCTAGACAAGGATTTTATTCTATTGAGTAATTTAAAATATTTAGAAAAAACACAGATCTCGTAGATCAAAAGTTTATTTTTTTTATAAATGACTTAATAATCTAAGATTTTCTTGAATATTTTGCTTCTGGTTGGTCCCTTTTAATTGTCCAGCAGTAATCTGCTAACATATTTGGGCTCTATTTGCCCTGGTACCGCTTTTCCATATTAGAAATGTCCTGATGGAACCTCTCACCGTGCTGGTCGCTGACAGCCCCTAAATTGTCAGGCAAAAAATCCAGATGCGAGTCTAAAAAATGGATCTCAAGTGACATGTTGCAACCCAATGCTTGATATGACAATAATAGCTCGCTAACCAACTCTCTGTAGCTGTCACTCTTGTGGTTAGGTACCCAAAAAATATGCAACAACATTTTTAAAAGCCTTCCATGCAGATTTTTCTAAATCGCTTAATTTTTCTTCATATCTTGAATCTTTTATTAACTCCCTAATTTGAGGGCCAACAAGAATCAAATGTGGCTCGTTTAGAATTCCTTCAAACTCAAAGTCATCGTCCTCGTCAACACATTGACCTGAAGTGGACGGTTGTGAATTGTCGTTCTCAACAGACGTAGTTGCAACTGGTATTAGTTCTGGCAATTTTTTACAATGAGAGACTGGTCTTATAGCTGAAGATAAGTTAGGGTAAATAACTGTGTTTTTTTTAATGTAATTTATACCTTTTATGTCAGTGAGACAAAAATAGCAATCTAAAACGTGATTTCGCTGTTCAGTCCATATCATGGGTACCTACAGCAAACGGCATAGGTCGTGCACCTTTCTTCCAGTCAGTTAAATTTTCACACACGTTATGCAACAGACATGAGGGGCCCAGGATTTGTCTTGATGGGCGACAGAAAAACCAAAACATTCGTGATAACACTCCAACACAAGATTCATAAAATTTCGTCGTTGTTTTTTGAATGTAAGTTCTCCGCAGACATAACCAAAAGAGTTAGGATCATTATTACACTTCCTCGACATGTTCACAGGGTTAATAAATCACAAAAAAGTGTTCAAATTCAACGACAAATATTTTTATAACGATTTACTTGTACGCGTTTCTGTTAATTTACTGCCGTAGTACTAGTTATGAGTATTACCGTATCACAACAAATATGAGGCTAACTGACATATGACAACTGTGATTTAATAATAAGGGTAGATTGATAAAACAAAATTAGCTATCAAAGTTCGTGTGGCAAAACCAGTGTTGACCAGTGTAATTGATTTATTTTCGTTGGATCCCGCTTTTGAATCCCAGTTTAATATTTTTGGCGTTGGATCCCACAAAACATGTGAAGCGCCTGCCTGGGTTCGAATCGAACCCACGACCTACAACTCGTAAGCCGGTGCCGTTACCACCGGGCCATGAACAGTAATGTTATTATTTGATCAGGAAAAATCAATATGAAACAAATTCTCCCACATGCATAGCTGTTCACATTCCCCCCCGACCCTTGCTCGATGAAGTGCCAGCCCGCGCCACAGCTGAGCCTGTAGATTTAAATTCCCGACCGTGACCTCTGAGTTTGTTTCGGCGTTTCTTCTCAGAGTAGTCAGATAGGAAACGCCGGCCACATCAAGCTTAAATAATAATAACCTGATCCAGCCTGTCCCTTCTTGCTGCCCTCCCCCAGCGACGCCCTAAGCCGAGGTTCGTACCCCACAGGGGCTGCCCTTAGCGTGTAGTCGCTTAGTATATTAGATATTCGCCTCGAGTTCGCCTCGGCTTCGAGTTTACTTAAGGCAACCACAGGATAGTCCGGTTAAGTAGTCACGACCTCTCAAGGTCAACTACGAGATGCCATATAGGGAAAAAAAAGCTGTTCACAAACATTCGATACGTTTCCGTGTCGACTCGAACATCAATCAACGTTTTCGAAGGAGTCCTCTTAGCGCTATTCACAATGGTCCTTAATAGCATAACGCACTATCAATCTCAATCTGAATCATTTTGAAGGACATTGCTTCATAAATGTTCGAAAAAATTGTCAGCTCAACACCGTGAATAACGCAATGAATGTTGTTGAACTGTCAAAATGAAAGCCATTGCTACTGATAGTGTTACGCAATTACCTCGCCAAAAATGTTGATAGTTGAAAACGAAAAACCGACCGCTGTTCTTCCGACGGCTATTTGTTGTCAGGGGACAAGGTCAATCAGGTAACCGAAAATGTATAATGTGTAAATTATACATCAATTGCTGTTCCAGAAATGGGGCGCTTAATATTGTGTCCAGCGTCTCCAGTTGTCTGCATGTTATCACAAGAACTGATGGACTACTCAAGGTGCCAAATTCTGGGCTGTCACAATTTAGATCGACATCGACACGCTAAGAAGACTATTTGACATTTCTCTTTGATGAAGATTATCTACATTTTGTGATAGAAAACTAAAATCACATAAACAATCGAAGCATAGATCGATGATTGTAAAACAACTAAACACGAAATTTCTCTTCGACTAACATTTCAAACATTTATCGTATCTCATTTAAAATCATTTACATATTAATTTGCCATTCGAGACTTGGAACAGCGGTTCTCATACTTTTTTTTATTGCTGAATGGGCCCCGCTCTTGACCTCGATGGAAAGCGATGGATGAGGTATATAATGGAACGAGCGTTTCCAGAAGATGCCTAAGGCATTCGAACTCCCACGCATCCACGAAACACAGTAGGCTGCTTGACGCCGGACTCCGGTGGGAACCCTGCACCCTAATTGCGTAACACACTATTGATCGGAATCTGAATCATTTCGAAGCAAATTGCTAATCCATTGCTTCATAAGTTCGAAAAATTTGTCTGCTCAACACGCAACTAACGCAATGAATGTTGTTGAACTGTCATAATGAAAGCCGTTCCTACCGTTAGAGTGGTATACGCATTAAGCCGCAGGTTCAGAAAACTCAGAAATCGAGTGAAGATCAATGAGATAGTCCACAGTTTATAATCAACATTTAAATCCTACTATTATAAATGTGAGTTTGTGAAGATGTTTGGATGTTTGTTACTCAATTACGCGTAAACCGTTGAAAAGATTTGGATGAAAATTGGCACACAGATAGACCATTTCCTGGATTAACACATGGGATACTTTTTATCCCGATATTAACACGGGATCGAAACTTACGCGGGTGAAACCGCGGGGCGCTGCCAGTGACACAATATAAGCTATAGAGCATAACTTTGAGCACCACTGTGCCAAAATGGTAGGCCGGGACCGGTATTCTGAATTTCTAAGTTCAAGATCATTGGGTACTACGCGCCTTGGCATCGTGAATTTGTGGAATGCCTCTCAGTCTGTGATATTCGCTTCACTTCTGTATGTGGAGTATGAAGATATGAACTCCTGCATTTCGTTTGAAGCGGCGTTTTAGCTTTGAGTGAGAATTTCATTATGAGATAAACGGTCATGAGGATTTTGTACATACCGCTTTGCGATGGTCAAATTAAAAGCTCATGATAACTGAGACCAACCCGCACTGGGGCCCGCGTGGTAGATTACAGCCCACTCCCTCTCGAACAGAGGAGGCCTGTGTCCCAGCAGTGGGAACATTTTAGGCTGATTACACTAAAGCCAAGAAAGTTTATCCATACACTTACACACATTATACCATATGGCATGATTTTTAAGCTATTGCATAGCTTTTATCTTGGGCTTTGAGCGCGGCGACCGAATGAAGAAATTCCGTAACGAAAATAAACCTAACACCCCCCACTCCGACCGGCACAGCGGTGCAGCGTTGAAAGCCGTGCATCGTCTAACGTCGTATCGTATCAGTTCGGCAGACTTCGGCACGGTGTTTGTGTGCGTGCGACTAGACGTATGCTATGCAATAGCTTTATTTAATGTCAAACCAGTACACATGACTATCTAAGCTATTAATTTCCAGTTTTAGCTGACGTCGCATTGTATAGGAGTTTCGTACAATCAGAAGTCAGCTTATACTGGTTATGTAAAGCTTGATGTGTAGCCGTGCGTACAAAAGAATATTACGAATTAATGATACATCTCCATTAAGAACAAATAAAACAGTCAAAAGACGATTCTACGCGTTAATAGAGGATCAACAACAAAAAAACGACAATGTCAAGAGTATAAAAAACGGGCCCATGTGTTGTCCATACGTGTGAGATGACGTCACAACTATGGCGGCCATTTGCGGACGACAATGTGTCATATTGATACATTAAATGTGTAATTATTGTCGTTTATATCCGTTGTGGTATTAGGAGGATCAAATAGAGATTTCAATCCATCTATACTAATATTATAAATGCGAAAGTATGTCTGTCTGTCTGTCTGTTTGTTACCTCTTCACACTTAAACCGCTGAACCGATTTTGGTTTAGAGATAGTTTGAGTCCCGGCAAAGGACATATGCGGGTGAAACCGCGGGGCGCTGCTAGTGATAAGATTAAGTATAATAAGTCTTATTCTTAAGGGCAAATAGTGCAACAAAATCCAAACTTGGCACAATAAAATTAATAGGTGAAAAAAGTGGGGAAATTGTAATATTTAATCTAGCAACACTAACAAAACAAAATACAAGTTGTTCCTTGAGAACCCAAACTTAATGAAAACTAAATTATTCTCATTCTCGTCAGCGTATCGATAGCAAAAAGTAAAAATATGTTTGGCCTAAAATGCAGCCACGCGAACTCCGCTCACGACGCAGTTATAAAAATCATCAACGATATTTATTTATGAAATTACGAGCGACGCCCGCGGTTTCACCCGCATAAATGTCGATCCCGTTAGAAAATCGGGATAAAAAGTATCCTGTGCTAATCCTGGTTATAAACTATCTGTGTGCCAAATTCCATCTAAATCCGTCCAGCCGTTTGTGCGTGATGAAGTAACAAACATATAAAAACACAAACTTTCGCCTTTATACTACCTATTAAGTGCGATTAAATAACAAATATGGCGAAATTGTGGTTCCCTTCCACAGAATCTACAAATCATAAAGTTAACCCAAAAGTAAGGTTAGATAATTTAAATAAAACGAAACCAACACATTCAGACCAACATCTCTTATCCTAAAAACTAATTTCACAACAATCACGACGCAACTACACAAAATTAAGTTTACTGTGTCAATTCCTAATTTCATTACATAACTAGTATTTTATGTGTCCATTGGCATTTACATAAGAATTATAAAAACTTGACACTGCAGCGTTATGTAAAAGATGATGTTACAAATTTACAATAACTTTTCGTGTATGGGGAAATTATCAAATGACTCCTCCCGCTCTGGGTGGAGCGGGAGGGAATGTCAGACTCTTACTGACTAAAACCCACCCGTGTTCCTTCCTTAGCCCTTTATGTTCCGGGGCAGCGGTAACCCTTTCGGACAATCCCGCTACCCCGGCAGGCTTCGGGACTAATGGGCCCCTTCCTTTATGCTGACATCTTTTTGAGGCGCGCGTGGAACAAATACGCGCCGTCCGTCACGAGCCTGGTCCTGATCGGACGGTAAGCTGCCCTTTACTCTCCGTCCGCAGGCCCGCGCCTACGGCGGCCGGGAGTCGTCACGCGGCTCCCGAAGACGCCCGGAGCGTCTCCCGCGGCGGTTGGGACGTGAGGTCCTCTCCCTCAGCCATCCCGCCACCTCCTTCGCTAGCATGACTGCTTCGCAGAAGGAGGTGACTGCTTCCCACTCCCTCTCACTCCGGACCATGGTTTGAACCAGGGCCCAGCGTCCGGCCTTGCAGGGCCGGACGCGAGAGGTCGCCGCTGGTGCCAAGTCTGAACCAATGGACAAGGTCAATGTGTAGCGCCGGCATTAAGCAAGACTAAACTCCTCATTATTCTAGTGGTCGCAAGCACAACTGCTGGAAATGAGGTCCTGGGTTCGATTCTCGGGTCAGGAAGTGTTATTAGGTTTTTCCATCAGGAATTTCTCAGAAGCAGTCCGGAGCCTAGATTTGTGCCCAGTTGATAGCAATAGGCTCGCCCACTATTTCATGGGATTTAAACATAACTGGCGAAATAATAATATAATAATATCGTTTATTTATAAAAATGGTGCAGATTTACAATAACACAAATTAAAAATTATAGAGGAGAACCTGTGTTTCAGGCTAGAAATATGCTTAGAATTTTTAAATATAAAAATTAAAACTGAGAAGACTAATTAAAAACTAATATTATCTTAAAATACTAAGATGTTTTATTTACAGACAACGAGTAAATCCTCTGTCTCACTATATGATATGCTAAGTAAAAATTGCAGAATAATCTTTTTACAGTCGTAATTATTTGTAGATATTTAATTTCCTATTGAATTTATTGTATAAATGTGGGTGTACAGACGCCAGCACGTCAAGCTACCCGAAACTGTCAAATTTTCCCAATCAACTTTGAACCTTATGCTATAGTGATAAAGTTGAAAATCTATTAAAGAAATTTGACAGATTGTAGTAGCTTGATGTGCTGGTCGTCTGTATCTTCTGGTACACCTCTAGGCTGAGGTGTTGTGTCATGCAAACCATAATAAAAACGAAAGTTTTGTGAGAGTGAAGATAGTGTTCGTACAGGTTACCTAGTCACTGCCTCATCGGCTAGTTTCTCCTCTCCGCAAGGAGTCGTAAAACTCAGTGCAAACAATAAGTAGGTAGTCACTTTCAGTGCTATTGTTTGTCGTTACACACGTTTTGTGGCGACAATATTGAAATTAGCTGATTTGAGAGATGCATTTGTGAAACATTCATTAGAAAAGTGAATTCTGCGTCTTTTACGTGGTTTTTACGTTAAATTGAATGCTAAAGACAGCTGTAGGGTTTAAAATCATATTGTTTTGTTTTCTATGAAAATATAAAAGTTTTGGAAGACTGTCTTAAGCAATTTTGACGTTCGAAAAGTGCTGATTCTCAGCCTAATTCGAATAAAAGACTTTTGATTTTAAAAGGATTCTAAAATATTGAGCGTTAGTTACAAGTTTTTTTTTGGCTTAAATGTTCGGACCGACCGCCGTCATAAAAATCTGCCGTATTTACCCGTATTTGACATTAAGATTTCAGAAAACTCTCTGAGACAGCCGTTATTGTGTCAAAGTTTACCGATTTCTTAGGAAACCAAAGATATTGTAATCTAATCTCTCATCTATAAAATATGGCGTCAAGTTTACATGCAGGAAGCAACTACTTTCGCAAGTTCTTTTTAATTTTTTTTATATTTTAAGCTGGTAACCCGGAAAATCACCCCACTCTATCTGTCAATGTCAATTAGCGCCAACTTGACGTTTGACAACTAAACTCTAATTTCCAAGTAATTAATTCGTGTTGCTCCATAGACATAATTCCATACATACATAATTATTCTGTCAATACGCATATAACTCGGCACGTGGTATTTCAATGTCAACCAGTAACTAATTAGCCGCGAGTAGATCTTCTCTGAATCACTGATGGAGTGATGGCACTTGTTAGGATGGGGACACATTGTGCACGGAAAAACGCGAAACTCTGCGCATTTCTTTTATTGTGAAGTGCGCCTTCTCTTAACCTGCGGGGCAATTGCGTAACACATTATCAATCGGAATCGATTTCATTTTGACAGTTCAACAACATTCATTGCGTTATTTACGTGTTGAGCAGACACATTTTTCGAACTTATGAAGCAATGGGTTAGCAATTTGCTTCAAAATGATTCAGATTCCGATTGATAGTGTGCTGGATCTCGCCTGGTAGAAAGCGATTATGATGATTTATCCCTAGAATAAGAGCGAAGCAAGTCCAACTTCAAATATTCCGAAAGTTAAATTTCTGGGCAGATAATACGCATTTCTACGACTGTGGTTGCCACGATCAGCGGCTAAAACATGTTCTAAAAATGCCATGTCTGGGCGAAAAAAGCACTAACAGTTGCTACAATGAAACAGAATTAAACCAGTTCCACTCGATCGTAGCTATTAATAAAAATGTTTCGAAAATGCCATTATCTGGACATAAATAAGGTGCATTTGCGACGATCATTTGGAATTCATTTATCATCATCATTTCAGCCTAAAACCGTCCACTGCTGGACATAGCCCTCCTAAAGCACTACCACTTCGACCGTTTCTGTACTTCTCGCATCTAGTGGATTTACACGCGCAAAATTCCGCTGCGTTTTTCCGCTTCTATTTGTCCGTAGCCTAACACTGAATGACGACTATATAATTGAGCATATGTATTACATTTTAAATAGTTTAGCTGAGATGATACGTAGAAGTGTAATTATTGTGTTTTATGCTATTCTTTTGGTAGTTATAAATCGCTTTTGTCTGAGAGCTCTCTATTAAATGGCAATTTAATGTCTTCTTAATGCTGTGTAAAGAAATTAGTTTTTTTTGCTGTAGAATTCATACGACTGTTTCATTTTGACAACTTCACATTTATTTTTACCCGACTATGGCGAAGCAAAAAGGAGGGTTATGATTTTGACCTGTATGTATGTATGTTCATCTGTTCCCTTATAACTTCAAAACTTCTTGTCATAATTAGACAAATGAGGTATCGTTGGACGCTTCTTGATCGTCCGCTGGTTATAGGCTATGTGAATTTTTGAATATGACACATTTGACATTAAATTATATAATAGGACATTAAATTGAATATGGCGCCCTCTTGTGGACATAAAGTCACAACATAAAAAAAATATATCATGCCTTGTTGGATATCAAATGAAAAGGCTTAATTAGCACATTTCAAAAATATAAATTATCTGTTCTGTGGTTAATACAGTGGCATGCGACCACGGGAAGGTACTTTCTTGTTTCATCCTTTTCAGTAGTCGGGTTTTAGTATTTAAACTTTTTTTTTTTTAATTAGCTTCTGCCCGCGACTTCGTCCGCTTGAAATTTCACCCGCCCCCCCATTCACCCTCTTAGGGGTGGAATTTAAGAGGGTGATAATTGGGGGCGGGTGAAATTTCACGCGGACGAAATTGGACGGGTGGAATTTAGCTCACCATCCGATCAGGAGCTCACCGTCCGATCAGGACCAGGCCCGTGCCACGCGCGCCTCAAAGAGATGTCAGCATAAAGGAAGGGGCCCGCTAGGGCCGAAGCCTGCCGGGGTAGCGGGATTGTCCCGGAACATAAAGGGCTCTTACCCGATTTAAATGTGGTATAGACGTAGAATGAACATAGGATACTTTTTATCCCGATATTCCCACGGGATCGAGACTTACACCGCGGGGCGCAGCTATTTAAAAATATTAGCACATGCAATGCAGTAGTCAGAAAGAGTGATTAACATTCTTTAGCCAATTAGTCGACTAGCGTCCCGCCATACTCATTCACTACAATAGAAGAATGGTCAACATTATAGTCGACTGTAAGTCGACGAGTAGTCACTGGTCAATGACATTATCTATAAGGGACGTCATCACCACTAACGAGCTCGAGGGGACTACAGGACCTAAACGCCAAAAAACGCAAGTTTTATAATGCCTAAAATAAAAGTATATGATCGACTACAGTAAACAAAATCAGAAAAATATATGATATAATGCTAGTTAGTTAGTGTGTTGAAAACATAATATAACTAATTTGATCCGATAGAAAAAAATCATGAAGATACCTCTAAAAACTTTCTTTTCACAATAAAAACCATACTTACATAAGTACAATCATATTGATTTTTTGTCAGATTATTCTACAAGCAATATACTAAAGCACTTGTGTTTTAATTTTTTAGTCCAAGCAATATAATTTTTGTAAAACAGATAATTGCTTCATATTTTGCAATAAATTACCAGCTTCTCTTTCTTTTCTATGCAGTCCGACAGTGACCGCGCTTTAGGTCATGTAGTCCCCTTAAATAATAATAGCCTCACGGGTCGATCGAAGGTTAAGCTACGCTTGCCGCGGTCGGTTCATGGATGGGTGACCATCCATTCCATATCGAGACCCTTCCGTACCTCGTACACAAAAATACACGTCACAAAGCACGATCAACCACTGGGTTTCAGCTTTCATTTGTAGATCTTTGACAGTCGTTAACAGTTAGAAGCCCAAAACTCTGACAACCAGTCTTAACAAGGAGTATCGTGTTACCCAGTTACTGGGTTGTGGAGGTCAGATAGGCAGTCGCTTCATGTTAAATACTGGTATTCAGCTGCATCCGGTTAGACTGGAAGCCGACCCTAACATAGTTGGGGAAAGCTTAAATAGATTGATTTGATAGAACATCAGAACCATACGTGCACACATCGCAGAAAACGGTCACAACTTTCTCATTTACATAATTAGCTGACATTGCTCGCACACCCATCGAATTACATGCCTCAGCGTCTGACACTTTGACCTTTTATTCTCGGCAGCATAATTGCGTCATGAGGATACTACTAATGACAGACGTACTTACTAGTGTTATAAAAAGAAAGTCCAACTTGATTGTTATGATTTGACACGAGATCTTTCGAGAGCTATCCGTTTCACATTTGATAGAATTAGGCATCGTTCACACCAAACGTATTGTCCGCCGCTGACTGTGACACACACCGCACACCGAACCGACTATATGCTATTACGTAGTACGTTGTCGCTGACTCTCGGTGGCCGATTATTGTACTACGCGTCTACGGCGGACGGGGATTGGCTACGTTGCCGAACGTAACAGCGTATTAGATTGAAGCGCTTTGTAGCGTATTGTCGGCTTGGTGAGAACGCGTACTGCAGACTGAGTCCACGTTCACACTGGGGCAGACAGTGAGCATACTCACAGTCGGCGGCGGACAATACGTTTGGTGTGAACGATGCCTTAATGCGTTTTAGCGCGTCCTTCGTAATTTCGACGTGTGTGCAAGAACAATAAAAATTCCTAACGCTATTGTGTTGTTGTTTTAACTATTGTATGTTCTGGGATTAATTTTACACGCATGCTTACGGCGAAAGCGACAGGGTAGACCGCGAAATTCAAATTTTCTCACGTTTTTCGGGCATTTGACACTGACCTCAGTGTCAGGTCGAATGTGAATGTGAATGTGAATGAATTAAAATACGATTCGCGACCGTAACAAATATGGCGTTACATAATTATAATAATCAGAATCAGCAATACAATTTTTTTTTTTTTTTTTAGTTAGAATTGGCCTCAAATGTCAAGATTTCGTGAAATTGCTCATATAATAGGGTAATATGAACTTAGAGAGATGTATTGATGATTTTTATGATTATAATTCTATAAATAGATATTTGTTACAGCTACGAATCATATTTAGATCAACATACAACCTAATACCAACCTGCAAACTGCAAAAAAACGTAAGAAAATTTGAATTTCGCGGGCTACCGTGATACCGCTTGCGCCTTAACTATTTTGTGTTCCAAGTTTAATTTTGCATGCATACTTTACCGCTTTTAAGTTAGACTTTCTAAAACCTGGGTAATTTGAATCTCTTTACTGGTAACACTAGGCACAGTAGCGCCACCTTGCTATCTGTCAATTTCACCTTTTGGTAATATCCTTGTCATTCTGTTGCATAATAATATTATTGAGAATAATAGTGACTTATTCATCACCTTCCTGCCCTTGTACAGACGCCAGCACATCGAGCTACTACAATCTGTTAAATTTCTTTAATAGATTTCCAACTTTGTCGCTAAAGAATAAGGTTCAAAAGTTGAATGGGAAAATTTTACAGTTTCGGGTAGCTTCGCTGGCGTCCGTACGTTGTCTTCTTCCACTCTCCCCTGCCAACCGTCACGCTATCATTCAGTACCTTCTCTTTCATATCATTTCTCACACAATCCATCCATCAAAATTTATATTCATCACACGCCCGTTGCAGACTGTGGCAGGATACTCTTCCCCTCCTACTGACTACCTACTACCAAAGGAGCATATCCCTGCAGGGTGTAACCTTCCGTGGTCCACTTGGAAGTCTCTGAACCGTCTCCGGACACAAGTGAGAAGATGTAAGTCCAACCTGGCAAAGTGAGGCTACCTTCACGGAACGGCAGTAGGGTTTGATTTTGGAGCTATGTCACAAACTATGCTCCACCTCCTATCCTGCCCTCTGTCCCAAAACATGCAGTTAAAGTGAACTCTGCGCTGCCACGGACAACGCTGTGGAAGTGGCAAAGTTTTGGGAAAACAAGATTTTAAATACAGTCGTGCCAGCGACATGAAGAAGATTACTCTTTGTGCTTGGCCAGACTGGCAGCGCGGGGCGGGATGCGGCGCGGGTGCGGGAACGCGCGCAATCTGCCTGTCCGCAGTCGAGCGCGGCTTCATTCTGAGTGTTGTCGTGTTCAGTGATTGTCAAAATATAATATATACGAAGAAGACTTATTTTTACTAGAAAAAAGCTCGAACTAGTTTGAGAACCCTGGACCCCGCGCGGGCCGCCCGCGCACTCACAGCGGCCACTTGTATGGACGAGCTATGGCGTGAGTTGCCTGCGCACTCCTCGCGCCAAGTAGCCCGCGCCGATCACCGCGCCCGCATGCCCACTATGGACGCTCAAAAATGAAGTTCATTATGTTTGAATATGCCGCTCCGCGCCCGCCCCGCGCCCGCGTTTGCAGTCTGGCCAAACACTTTAAGTCACTTGAGATTCCTTTTCATAGTGTACAATAGTGCACGATTGTAAATACAGTATCAATATTGGACAAACACGACGGCTATGCTTACCCATCTAACTTATACAAGTCCTACACAATTGATAAAAACCACAACATAGTGCTGAACAACAATGAAACGATAGTTGAAAGATATTGTTACTAAGAATTGACACTTGAAACAAAATATTACCGTACAAGCTACGAGTATATTGAATAACGATGGCTATAAGAGTAGACCAAAGAAACGATGGATGGACTGTGTGAATGATGATATGTTTAGAAAGGGGGTGACTACCGAGATGACGACTAATAGAGAAGTATGGAAGAAAAAGACATGTTGTGCCGACCACAAATAAGGTTAGGAGTATGATGTGACATACATACAATACAATTAGTGTCAAGTCATTGGAATTTTCTAGACAGCCGTCTGAAAATACTACCCATTCAAAATGGCCGAATATGTAAATTTAATTCAAATCGCCACAAAGATTCGCAACAGAGCTGTCGATAACTCTTTGAAGCCCTCTCACCCGTCCATTACTTAGATTTTATATATAAGGGGCTATAAAAATATCTGCCACGGCTGCAATGGGAGAGAGTATTCTGTATATAGATTACAATAGTAAAGATACATTATTGATCTTATGTCATACATTTTTTCATACAAAAAATGTGCGTATAAATTTGAATGGATTTAGTTGCATGAAACCGTCCCATAGTAATTAGCTGTAGCCGCATTGTCATTTCATTTCGCAAAATGTGACGAAGCGACACATCGCGCGTAGTTTGTGTGCCACGTTATGCAGAATAAAATAAATGCTTATTTAATTACTTTATTTTCTCAAATTGATTTAACTATTCCGGGGTACAAAATTTCTTCACTACTGTAATCTATATACAAAATACTGCCTCCCATTGAAGCCGTGGCAGATATTTTTATAACACCTTATAGATGTTTGTCAAGTTAGGGACTGACATATTTTTTTTTTTGTAAGCCTATTTTGTGTCCCACTGCTGGTCAAAGGCCTCCTCTTTATTCTTCCAAACCTCCCTGTCTTGTGCGATCTCTGGCCATGTTGACCCTGCGAATGATATTAGATCGTCACGCCACCTTCGCCTTGGTCTAACTCGCGATGTCCTGCCTCAGGCGTCCAGTGAGTGACGATCTTTGCCCATCACTCCGGATGCATTCGTGAGATTGAACCCATAAAATGCTAACCCAAAACGTTACCTCCGTTTACTGGGCTGCCAGAAGTACCAGTATATCCAAGTAACAAAAAACCATAAAAAAGGTGCACCACACTCGGAGATTTCAGTAGTTGATTACCTTCCCAGAAAGCTGATTGAGTAACTGTACTACGACAAAAAGGCGAAAAGACACTGAATCCTATACCAGAAGGGTAATTCTCGTAATTTTAAGAACCTTCACAGTCTGATCTCAGGTTAGGTACATTCTCTATGGATCTCAGTCTCAATCCGTCAAAAATACCACTAATTTCCCTACATTTTGGACAAGTTTTTGACATTGATTATCGCTGAGATGAGATTGCGACTAGAATTCGAACGTTTTTAATTACGGAAGTTGGCCTTCGGAGAACCTAGTAAAGAGTCAGGGTTTTCAAATTCTTCCGATTTCCTAAATTATATCATTATCAGCTCCAACAACTCCAATACAGAATTTAACATTAAAATTAATATAAAAAAACACACTTCGCACTAATTAGTGCGAAGTGTGTTTTTTTATATTAATTTAGCTACATAACGACTAATTACCAAACAAATCAATGAGCACAGATAATTAAACGCATAAAAAAATCCTCTTCAATTAACCAGTGTCTGCGTGACGGATACATATCATTGCTTTACGCGTAAAAAAAAGTTAACTGTTTAGTCTATTGTTAGGCCGGGTGCACATTGTTCGGTTGGGGAGAAAAAAGATGGCGATTTAGAAGGTTTTTGCTTATTGATTTTTCTCTGTTATTCCGTTCTTTTGATAACAAAAACAGCTTCCGTTTGCAATAAAAAGTAAGGTTCGGATAAAAGATTTATCGAGCAGATGTATTGGTGACAGTTGCCGGGATGTATGATGTGAATCAGCGGCATGACTGGAGAGTTTCATATCCAATATCATTATTATCAGCATCATTCTCTTGCACAATCAGCCTATAATGTTCCCACTGCTGGGACACAGGCCTCCTCTCTTCGAGTGGGAGTGGGTCTAGTGCGGGTTGGTAGATGTCACATGTCTTCGAATTTTTGGTTCTAGAACATGCCGGTTTCCTCACGATGTTTTCCCTCACCGTTTAGAGAGCAGTGGTGATGAAGTAATTTTACACAAAGTAAAGCGCCTGTCTAGGCTCGAACCTACGACCTACAACTCGGTAATTCGCAGCCGTTACCCAGGGGTAATACTAATAAATTAATAAAGCAGTGGTGGCTCAGGAGGCTCAATAGGTAACTGGGAAAGGATACATAAAAATTGTTATTGACCGAAGCGACCCAAGAAGCAAAGAATTGATTACATTGCTTCTTCAGTTACCGTTTTTACGGGTGTCTTACAAATGTATGTGCCAATGGACATCGTTCTTTACATCTTGGCCCATTGCTGCCAATGTTTGGCGCGTTAATCTATTAGTGGTCGGCGCAACATGTCTTTTTCTTCCATACTTCTCTATTAATCGTCATCTCGGTTGTCACTCCCTTTCTATCCATATCATCATTCGCACAGTCCATCCATCCAATAGTGACCTAAGAAATATGGATAGATTGATTATCATAAAAAAGTTAATTGCGAAAGCAAGTTAAGCACACTTCTCGTCCACTTTCCCCGGAAAACAATTTTCAACGTACGGTGTTTCTGCGGGTGACCCTCTTAAAAAAAGGTAGAATAATCTAAATTGCCAGTTCAGAAAATATCGGAGATTTTATGGGAAAACTATCATTTTAGGAAGAATGATGACGCGTTACTTTACCTTCTTCGGAATTATTGATCCGATTCTGAAAATCCGTTCACTAATGGAAAGCTACAGTATCGGCGAGTGTCATAGGGTATATTTTATGTTGAAACAAAAAATTACACGCGGAAGAAGTCGCGGGTAGAAGATAGTACTTAATATAAGATAAGTATGGAAGTATTGATCTAAATGCGCATACATCCTAACACCAGCCCAGTAGAGCATAACAAATGATAGTAAAAACACAATAGAACTGTACTTAGTTAGTCTACTAATGTTTTTTGTAAAAATACGGCGGAAAAACTCGATAGGAATCGATTATAGATTATTATGGAGATTAGGCAGTTCGATTATAAGTTTTCATGGATGTTTAGGCTTTTAACGTGGTCAGAATGATGAGAAATTAATTCGTAGAACATAAACCATGCAACGTAAGGATCGATCTACTAGCAAAGTCAAAGAGCGTCAACGTCAACTAAATTCGGTGGGGGACAGGTTATGTCTCTTGAAACTGACATGTTTTTTTTTTACTGCTAAATGGGCCCGCTCTTGACCCCGATCACGGCTGATGGAAAGCGATGGATGAGGTCTATGATGGAACGAGCGTTCCCAGAAGATGCCTGTTCACTCTTCACATAAAAATTAAATGATCTAAGTATGTGTATTTTCTTTTGTCTATGTGGAACCCGGTCCTAATCCTGACACGGCCAGACGGCGTCGCGGCCGACCACGTATGACGTATAAGATGGCGGGACGAGCTGGACAAAACAAACAAACAATGGTCCTGTAGCGGTGTCTACAACGCCACATGCGAACAGCGCGTCATACTGACGTCACGCAAAATCCTGCATCTCGCAAGCAGAGTTTTCCGCGCAACTAGCATAGATACAACGGCCCGACATGAATCATCGGGCATAACACTCCTCTGATCGGAGGATCTTCCCTTTTCTATAGTGTATGAGTGAACTTTATACCCTCTATAATCCACAGTAGCCCTGCACCCTAAATTCGTAACACATTTTCAATCACAATTCGAGAATTTTGAAGGCTATTGCTAATCCATTGCTTCATAGGTTTGAAACATTCGTCTGCTCAACAACATAAATAACGCAATCAATGTGGGTGAAACGTCAAAATAAAACCCATTGCGATCAATTGCAATTTTATGTGTCTTACCCAATTACCCCGCTAGACCGACATCGCTGGAAGTCATGGGAGAGGTTTATCCAGAAGCGAGCCGACTCAGCCTGGCAGAAACCAGTAATCCCCCTTTTAATATTAGTCAAGTTCAATGCCGTTCGTTTAAAAAATATCAAGTTACAAATCAGTATCACAATGTCTACTGTATGTACCAGTCATCCTAAATCAATCAGAGTCAATGAACGGCAGAAATATCAAAATACATGAACAAAAAACTCGATCACAATATTAGCATTTAACAACTACTTACATTTAACACTGACAAAAAAGAAAACGCTGTCTTATGGACCAAACAGTAAAAAAAACTAAACTTCACAAAATAGCCAAACAAAAATGAACCTTAGAGCCACACAATAAGAACTAAAACCCATTGTAATCGTCTACCCAAATATGTCACTCAAAAATTAACCTTAAAGTCATGCAATAATATCCAAAAACCGTTGTAATCGTCGGTTAACAAGAAGCGATCTAATTTGTGTCCAAAAGCAATGTAAAATCGACTTTAATTCCTTCAAAAATAAAAACTGACTTACAAGAAAACACTATCATTAAACATCTCAATCAAAATTCAACTTTATTTCCGATTATATAAGATCGAAAACACAAGTTATGTAACGCCACGTGTTGCCATGTGAGAAAAATGCGTTTCCCATGGTATTACAGGCGACAATGCGCGGAAGTTGACAAGCGTCGCGCGTCACGAAGTGTTTTGTGTTGCTATCACGATTACAAAGGGGTAAGCAGAAATCAAGGCATCGAGTTAAGTTGACAAAATAACATTATCGATTTTAATCCAAACAAATGAGAACAATGTTACATAGTCATTAAATCACACAATAAAGGCGAAAGTTTGTGAGTGCGTGTGTGTGTGTGTGTTTAAATGTTTGTTACTTCTTCACGCTCAAACGGCTGGACCAATTTTGATAAAATTTTGAATGGAGGTAGCCGACACTCTGTATTAACATATAAGCTACTTTTTATCCCGTTATTCCCACGGGATCGACACTTATGCGGACGAAACCGCGGGGCGCAGCTAGTACCAACTAAAACTCTCCTTATAGCCAGTACCAGTCGGGTTTAAATTACGTATGGTATTTTTGATTTCGCTAGCGACAATAGCAGTGGCCGTGGGTACCCAGGCAGGCGCTTCAATTTGTGTAAATAATTTTATCACCATCTCAAAACGGCGAAGGAAAACACCGTGAGGAAACCGGCATGTCCTAGAAACAAAAATTCGAAGACACGTGACGTCTACCAACTCGCACTGGGCCCACGACGGGGTAGGTTATATATAGCCCACTCCCTCTCAAAGAGAGGAGGTCTGTGTCCCAGCAGTGGGAAGATTATAGGCTGATTACGCTAAATACGAAGTCTTGTACCAAATTAAATCTAGCTGTGAGCTTAGAATCTAGACTAATAGTTAACAATGGCCTAGATTGGTAGCAGACTGACCTGAATTCAATTAAGATCCCAAATGAGATTTCAAAATCTGTCAAAAGTTTTGACAGCTAGAAGGTTCTTCCCTCGTGTCGAGAATAACTTATACCGTCGTTTGGTAAGAAAAATAGGTTATTTGTCACGGGAACACGTGCATACAGAAAGATAATTTACACGAATACTTTTTTTGAAGCGAAAACTTCTTTAGGCGCATTGGGCAAAAACCCACAGAACAGATAACAGAGAAAGAGGAGAACCTCTTTATCTGTTCTGTGGGAAAAACCATTGAACTCGCAACACTGTTACCGACACCGCGCTACATTCGGATGTGTTCGGCTGTCCGAAGGAATGTACTCGGTTTTAATGTATTTCCGATTCCGATATGTCAGTGAGTGATGGCAAAGTATTCTGTTTGTGTTTTGTTTACATGACGATTCAAAAAATACAAACGTAATTGTTCAAGTTTTCATTTCCTTTTCACATATTGGCAAAGGCCTTCCTTCACACCTTCCATCTTTCGCGTCCTCCTTCCAGTATCGAGGGAACCTATCCACCAACCTAGCCAGTCTACAAACAAACAGACAGTACAAGTTTATGAGAACCACGTTATCCACGTAATCACATGCAATGCACGCTATAATACGCGGAAGTTTACGCACGTCACGCTCCACGGGCATGCGTGTTGGTCGTGCATGTCACGCTTTGAACTACGAGTGCAGGCAGGATAGCAAGATCATGGACGATGTTGTGAAAGTATTTGTTGTAGACGTAAAAATGTAAATACTAGTGTATTGGGCAAGCGGCTTCAAAAGTTGTTAGTACACCTCCGTTCAGTAAGCAAAAATCTGGCTTAACATAGTTTACTGAGAGATGATACCTTTTCAGGGGCTTGTGGCTAAGTAATAACAGCTACGCTTGCCGCGGTTGGTCCGTGGATGGGAGACCATCGTCACATTCCTCACATACCAAGACCCCTCTTTGCCTCGGAAAGAACGTTAAGCCGGTGGTCCCGGCTGTCATTCGTGGATCTTTGAGAGTTGTTACGGGTCGTCAGTAGCCCGAAAGTCTGACAACCAGTCTTATCAAGGGGTATCATCGTATTACCCAGTAACTGGGTTGTGGAGATCAGATAGGCAGTCGCTCCATGTAAAATACTGATATTCAGCTGCATCCGGTTAGACTGGAATCCGACCCCAACATAGTTGGGAAAAGGCAGACAGATGATGACTGAGAGACACTTAAAATCTGGTTTTCTTAAAAATAAACTTAAAATCTGATTTTCTTCTCAATAAATAAGACAATGTATAAGTAAGGCGCGCGGCGTTTCTAAATTTGCCAAAGATGTAAACAACAATGGCCGCTCGAAATTGAATAATATCGATATACAAGAACATTTATTTTAAGTAATGTTTGTTTTCGTCTAAATCTCCGAGCTAACTAGACTTACATCTTTGGCAAATTTAGAAAAGCCGGACAAAAACAAGTGATCACCACGATTGAAATAAAAATCAACAAATCAAAATTGGCAAGTACTTATCATAGGGAAAAACCGGTTACACTTTCGCCTGGTCTAAGAATTGAGTTGCGAGTTCACGACCTCGACTTTAGAAAAAAAAAAAAACATTATTCTGTGTTAACTACCAAAAGGTCAACGACTTATTCAAGTACTTATACCTAAAAGATGGTCGAAAAGCGCAGACTTACTGATTACTACTCACTTAAGATTATTTTTACGTAAGTTTTCTTAGCATGTCGATGGCAAAAATATCTTGATTTAAAAGATTGTCCATGGAGTTTCTTGCCCGTTCTTCTCCATATAGATCTACGTTTTGGAATGGGCAACTAGCTTCAACTTTCTGACTAACTGACCTACTATTTAATTCTGGCAATTCAAAAGTGCCTGTCCATGGTTTAATTGAAATAAATGCTTTGAGTTTGAGTATCGTTTATCACTTTTTTTTTTTTGTAAATTTTGACCTTCAAAATTGCCTTTTATGTGCCTATTTGAAATAAATGATTTGATTTTTAACTTTAAAAAAAAAATTGTTTGGTCCAAAATTCAGCAACGCAAATACCATTCACTGATGCAGCCACATTAGGTCCTCACGTGTGCAGGTGACAGGGCATACGGTGCAAGGTGGGAGGTGAGCCATTGTCTGTAGAGAGACACCGCATACACACTGGAGACTTGAGCTTTCAGCCTTCCATGAACCCCCACTTGTGGAGGTTGTCATTGCTGCGGCCTACTTGGGTACGAAGTCTATTTAAGGTTTTTCAAGTAGGCCTCGATAAGTTGTGCCCTCATCCAAGTTTTGCCCGCGATTGCAACAATGTCGTCTGCCCATCTCGCCGCCGGACGACCGACATCTCGTCTAAATGGAATATCTCTCATCATCAATTCATCATTCTCTTGAACTACCCTAATTTATTTTGGAGTTGTCGCAACATGTCTTTGTGTTTCATACTTCTCTATTAGTCGTCATCTCGGTAGTCACTCCTTTTCCAGCCATATCATTTTTCACACAGTCCATCTACCATTTCTTTGGTCTTCCCCTACACTTATAGCCATCTACATTCATACTCACAAAACTACTGACTATTTACTATCATTACCGCTTTAAGAAACATCGTTATATGAAGATAAACTATACTTGAAAAAAAAAAACCGTTTATCTACCTGTCAAAGATGCGCGGATCAGATAAAACATTAATATTAAAACGCACGTGGGGTAATTTAGCTTCTATATCTGGCAACACCGTCGCCCTACGGACGCGTTCAGAATAAATTAAAGTAATTGATCGCGTTCGTGACATTTAATGGCGTATTATTTTATATGTAAGGACTTTATGATGCAAGATTATGTCGGTGCATAATAACTTCATGCTTATTAGAAAAAGTAGTTGTGTGATTTATGGCTTTGTATACTTAAATGTTTCGTAAAAGGCGCCTCGTATTATTCTGTCAGGAAGATAGGGAATGCCTGCAAATGCTGACTTTGAACAAGGCATGTTTCTACTGACGGTTTAGCATACTCGGCCTATAATTTTCCCACTGCCTCCTTGAGAAGGATTGGGCTAATAATCTTTCATGCGGGCGCAGTGCGGCTTGGTGGATGTCACGTATCTTCGAGGTTTTGGTTCTTAGGACATGCCGGTTTCCTCACGATGTTTTCCTTCACCGTTTTGAGAGCAGTGGCGATGAAAGTAAAGTGCCTGCTTGTAAATTTGCAAGTCGCGGCCCCTGTGTTATCATCATCATCATTTATTAATTTATTTCAGATCATAAAATCCAATTTGTTAGTACATACTTACATAAACAACTTAAGCACTAGTGTTAGTACATCTAACATCCATAATAATTGTTAGTTACAAAGGTCTTAAAACTATGTTATTCTTGTTATCGCGAAGTCCACGATAATAATCGACATGTTACAAATTATAAAAGCGCAAATTGGATGACGCAACCATAACAGTGCCGAACTTATGAATCAAACACAAAACCCCCACACAGACACAACCAAATAAACCATCTCTATTGTCCATTACTTAACATCCATTCTAAACTGGATTACGGACTAGATTAGCTCGATAATAACTAACAATGCTTACAAAAAAACCAGTGACTTACGCTACAATTGTGTAACGGTTACAGCGTAACTGAAGCTGTTTGTTTTACATAAGTGTTTGTGTAGCTTATAGGAGGGCCTACGAGCAACATTTGTCCCCGCAACTAATTTGTCTCTCGCATCAAGTCTACGGGTTTGTATGAAAGTGCGCGCATGTAGCGACGCGACAGCTGGGAGACAGTTTTGGCCGTGGGTTTGGACGCAACTGTTGCCAGTCGATTGGTGCAATGCAAGTGCGCGCACGGCGACAAAACGGTTGCCGGCTACCCAGTTGCCGTTCAACCGAACATTTTACAAAAACGTAGCGTCACGTGTAAGCATCGTCCAAATCTCGGCGAGGAGACAGCGACAGTGACGAAAATGTTGCTGGGCAACTAAGTTTTTCGTAGGCGCCCTCCCTAAGTTGTGCCATCATTTGTTTTGATGATTATAAATGGCTAGCTTCTGCCGCTTTTGAAGATACACATACAATGCCTATCACATCACACTAATATTATAAAGGCGAAAGTTTGTGTGTGTGTGTGTGTGTTTATATTTTAGTTACTTCTTCACGCTCAAACGGCTGGACCAATTTTGATAAAGTTTTGTATGGAGGTAGCTGACACCCTCGATTAACATATAGGCTACTTTTTGTCCCGATATTCCAACGGGATCGACACTTATGCGGGTGAAACCGCGGGGCGCAGCTAGTACTAAAATAACAGCCACAATTTTATAAAACTCCCGTCGTTATTACTTTGTTTTCGCTTAGCGTTCTTACCTTTTTTCTTTTTGTTCGGCTCCTATTGGTCCTAGCGTGATGTTAAATATATAGCCTATAGCCTTCCTCAAGAATTAGGTTATCAAATGATTTTTTTTTAATATCCGACTGGAAGTTCCTGAGATTAGCGCTTTCAAACAAACCAACTCTTCAGCTTTATTTTTACTTAGTATAGATTTGTATTTTGTAGTTCACAAACTGTACCCTAATAAACGTTATTCTTTCTTTAGTACGTTCCTACGGGAAAGAACGGGCAAGAAACACCATGGACACTTCTTTAAATCAAAACACTGGTACTAAATTTTCTTATTTACTAGTCCTTGCGAACCCGTTGTACCGTATGCACCATAAGTATGACAGTAAACTAACCTCTCAATCTAACACATGATTTACTCGTCATTGTGCAACAGTTACTTGCACAGCAAGTTTTCTCTTTGCATAATTCTTAACGACGTAATAACTGTGAAGTGTGAACTATACTTGTCACATCAACTACCAGTTTTGACAGCTCGTGTACAGGGTTGCCATTTTATAAAATATGTAGTTGACTAAGAACGGGGAGATTTTGTTAGGCAATTGGTATGCAACTTTTAGATTGTTTTGCTTATTTGTGATCTTAGACTTTAGATAATTTGACTTAACTTTGATTTGGATAAAGTATTCAGACTAATTTCAAAGACTTTTTCTAGATAATTTAAACAAAACAAATAGTGATGCGAGCTGTATTTGTGTTTCTATAGACGGATGCTGTTTACAAGAAATGACTTGCTAGTTTTAGTTAGTCTAAAAGGTATCACAATTTCATTTTTACTGCGTGTATTTATATTATGGAAATCGCTTCTTATTTTGAAAAGTCCTAAGTTTTTGCGAACATACAAAATACTTTCTAAAATGTAAAGAGAAGGCAGAGTTAGTATATCAATTTCTTTAAATTTGTTTCTAAGAGACTCGCGAGGACCCATTTATTATATTGCGCGGATTGCCCCCTTTTGTAAAATGAAAATTGAATCTACGTCAGCTGCCGATCCCCACAGCAGAACACCATAAGACATAATACTGTGGAAATATGCAAAGTATACTAACCTAGCTGTGGCTATATCTGTCAACTGCCTTATTTTTCTTACTGCATATGCAGCTGAACTTAATCTACCTGAAAGAGCTCATATTTCAAGTAACTACAATACCTACCAGCGGTCGCTGTCCCCAAAAAAAAAAACAATAAACCATTTTTCCTTGGTTTTAGTCTTAATTTCTGAAATCGCCAACCCGTGGTGATCAATGCTCGTGCCTTCTCTGAAAGAGAAGATATCTTTGCTCTACACTGGGGCAACAATAGGCTAGAATTATCATGTTATTTTGTTTCGAAATCGATACCCACCACGTCTGCGGAGTTTATCTAGCTGATTTAAGTTTGACCCTGTAGTTACATTGCCCAGGGCTATTATGAAGTATTAATGCCATCGTGATTCCAGTCTAAGAAAGGGATGGTGCCATAGAAATGTAATATATCTATGGATGGTGCTATCCATAGAAATGTTAAAATATATCTCTGGTGCTATCGATCACGTATTGCTCTCTCTCTCTCTCGCACTGGACCCATGATGACATTACAAGTTACAACGTCATAATACGGCACCAGTATGCAATCTTCTTCTTCTTAACGTGTCGACAGCAATCTAAATGGACTCGGCCCAGAATTCGGCTACTTGTTTGGCGCCATCACCAGCGTCCATCAGTTCCTGTAACGTGCAGCTGTCAGGACACGCAGGGAACCATATTAAATGTCCCATCGTTTGTGGAACAGCACCACATTTACACTCCAAGGCGGAGTCGCCTATGAATCTCCATCTGAACAGGTTTTCCTTGCTTCGGCCAACCTAGGTCCGAAGTCTGTTTAAAGACTTCCAAATTTTACCAAAGGTAACTCATGTCCAGATGGGAGGTCCTAAGCGGGTGGAACGAATGGTTTGGGTAAGGATGCCATAGCAGGGATTAAACTTTTGGTCCTCCATACAACCTTGGCCAAGAAACCGACCAGCACAAACTTTCAATTTCTGCTGACACTAGACCATCTGGCGACATTTACTAAAGTTAGGCAAGACTACGTGCTTACTGACTTAGTTCATTATCAGTCTACCTAAATTAATTATTTTATAGCAATGAAGAAACATTCCTGAGATCGAAACGTGCTTAGCTATTTTCTAAATATTCAAGAAACCGGACAACTCAATCTATTGAACCAGCTTGATTGATATTTACGATTGTTTACTAAACATAGATCAAGATTACAGGAAATAAAGAAAAACATGAGTCAATCTTTTCAAATCCATTGTTTCTTAGTCAATAAATAGCGAGCGGTCATTCTTCTATGATTTCTATCTTGTATCTATAGAGGTATGCGGAAACAGGGTGTAAAGTTCACTCATACTCTAAGTGTCCTCCGACTAGACGGGTGTTGTGTCTGGCGGGCAACTGCCCGACGATTGACGTGCGCGGTAAACTCTGCTTGCGCGATGCAGGATTTTGCGTGACGTCAGAATGACGCGTAGTTCGCATGTGGCGCTGTAGATACCGCTACAAATCTAAGTTCATTATTGAACGTATACTTACCAACTTCTCTCGTTTCAGGTTTCAGCACAAACTAAATGAAAATTGTCCATGACGAGGTCAAAGTGTGGAAAATCGGTTGTATGGGCATGTGCTGCGGAGGAATAAGATCGGCAAAGAGTCTGAAAAAATATTTTATTGGACGCAGTTCATATTTTAGATTTACTATATGAAAATATTTCACGATCCAAAATTTTTTTTATTTCAGAGTTATCGAGCGTCAAATTGTATTTTCTTTTGGCGAGAAAAGCTTGTAATCTATTTCATCCTGTTACGTAACAGGGTACCTAGAAATAGATTTCTCTCTTTATTTTAATATCTACTTAGGTAGAGATAAACCATTTTAAAACCGGCCAAGTGCGAGTCGGACTCGAAGTTCTAATCACCGCCAACCATAACGATAACAACTACAAAAAAAATCGCAAACCAAACACCGTTCTAATTACCGCCAACCCTACCCAACAATAGAGTTGAGGCATCGCTTTGCAAAACCGGTATTTTTATCAGAGAAACCGGTATTATAATGTTAGATTTCTCTCAACCGTTTAATATTCAATGAAATACATAGCGATATTGCCAATGGCAGTAGGCTACCATTTCTAAAACGGTAAGTAATAGACATGCTATGAAGTTAGTTTTAATTTTTTAAGCTAGGACTCGTGGGTAAATAATATATTAATAACTTATGAAACGTCAGAAGCTAGGTGCAGGGTTCCAATTGGTCGTTTACTGTGGAGAAGAGCCGACAAGAAATTCCACGGGTACTCTCTTAAAAATAATTGGCTTTTACAATGTTTTCAAATACATAGGTATGGGAGGACAGCGTAGGCCTGTCAACAAGTACCAGGAAAATAAAAACTAGTCTACAAATCTTCAGTCTACAAGGCCTACAATTGCTGCAGTAGTCGTTTCGTAGCTGGGTAATATACATAATTATATAACATAACATACGAGTATATATATATATATTTATAACATATCGAGACTCCTCCGTGCTGCGGAAAGTACGTTAAGCCGTTGTTGCCGGCTGTCATTCGTAGATCTTCGACCGTCGTTACGGGTCTTTAGAAGCCCGAAAGTCTGACAACCAGTCTTATCAATATGACCAGGGTTACCCAGTTACTGGATTGTGGAGGTCAGATAGGCAGTCACTCCGTGTAAAATACTGGTATTCAGCTGCATTCAGTTAGACTGGATGCCGACCCCAACTTAGTTGGGGCAGGGCTAGGCAGATGATGAGTGTTTTACACCTATAATAATAGTAGTAGACGGCTCGATGTAGTCGCCTCTTCAGATCGGTTCAATCAGAATCGAACCTTAAACTTTGACAAACAGAGTTTAATATTCAGATAGATAGAAGATTTATACGTGCCAATGGCAGCAGTATAACATTTCTAAAACGGTAACAAGAAATACTATGTTAGTTTTAATGTTTATAGCGATGAGATTAATATAAGCTGTACAGCGTATGCCGTTGCATGTTTTACGATAAATCTCCGGTTTCTCTAAAAGTTAAGTCAAGTAAGTATCTGATCATAAATCCTGTCATGTTGATGTGAGTGGTTAGATATCAAAAATAACAAACCACAATAAAACTGACAACAGAATCAATCAATCAACTCGGCCTATCGCAGTCCACTGCTGGACATAGGCCTCCACCAAGCTACGCTACAACACCCTGTCCTCCGCCCTCGCATCATATGACCTTTTAAGGTCGGCGGTCCATATAGCTGAGAGATTTACGAATAATATAGCAATAGACTGCAAACGCAAGCCATCGCATAAAATCCCCGTCAAATATTCGCAACAAATGTCAAGGGATACCATCACTGACATATCACGAACCAAATGGGGCGTAAAGTCGAAAGGTTGACTTTACAAGTCTTTGCAAACAGCGTTTTTGTACAAAAATTGGGTGAAATTTCACGCGGACGAAGTCGCGGGCTGAAGCTAGTACTAAAATATAACATGAGGTTTGAGATAACTTTATTCTTATAAGAATACAATCAATTACTTACTTATCTACATGAGATTTTTCCACTTTATCCAACAACCAGACAATCGATTAGCAAAATCAAAGATACAATCTCAAAAAAAAAAAACTAGACTTTCGACCTCATTGAGTCTATAACGGTTTTAGTGCTAAAACCATGAATACCATTAATATGAGTTTTTTCTTCTAATAGCTTATTATTATATTAGAAAGCTGGCGGTACCGGTTGGGAGGTGAGCAGAAGTGTTTGGATTCAATGTTGAGGTAGACGGGGACTGTTTGCGGCATGTATTTTTTATGAAATGTTTTGGCAATTTGCTCGCCCCCCTTTATAACTGGACTGGGTCTTGGAACTAGCGAAATGTTAGGGTACTATACAACCTAAGAATATGCCTAATAATTTTGGCGTAATTTGTTATGTTAAATGTGTTGCTAGGATAGAATCTTAGATAGAAACATAGGACAGAATTTCAGCAACTTGTAGCGGTATCTACAACGCCACATGCGAACAACGCGTCATACTGAAGTCACGCAAAACCCTGCATCTCGCAAGCAGAGTTTACCGCGCAACTAGCATAGATACAACGGCCCGACATGAATCATCGGGCAGTTGCCCGCCAGACACAACACCCGTCTGGTCGAAGGATCCTCTCTTTCTATAGAGTATGAGTGAACTTCACACCCTGTAAGAACCTGGGATAATTGATGACACTAGGAGATGGGCTACTTGATGGTAAGCAGCCAGGAACCTCTGTACCAACAGCAACTATAACTCATCACCCTGGGACAGTAAAATTTAAATCTCATTTGCCTTTATTTCGAGCCGAGTCGCAATAAATACTTTTTCTTTCTTTCTATTTTAACTTTCAGCTCAAATATTCTTCTTCTTCTTCACGTCGCTGGCACGACTGTATTTTAGATCTTGTTGGCCAAAAACTTCGCCACTTCCACGGCGTTGTCGGTGGCAGCGCAGAGGTCACTTTGACTGCATGTTTTGGGACACAGAGGGCAGAGAAGGAGGTGGAGCATGGTTTGTGACATAGCTCCACAACCAAACCCTACTGCCGTTCCGTCAAGGTAGCCCCACTTTACCAGATTGGACACACATCTGGCCGCCTGTGTCCGGAGACTTCTAAGTGAAACTAAACTATTTAAAAATGAGCTTACCAGTAGATAAATATTAAAGTAGTCACTGGTTAATAATAAAATATTAACAAATCACAACCGACAACCGTGCAACTCACCTTACAAAGTATCGATTCAATAGTTTTATAGCTTTATCGTGATATCAAAGAGAAATTAATTGAATTGGATGAAGAATTGAATAAAAGAATTAAACTGATTGACGGCGACATGAAAGAAATTATAGGAAACTATTGAATACTTAATCATATTCATTCTGTTTAAATATCATGTGTCATTTTGTGAGTTAGGTAGGTACTGTTTGTCTTTTCGACTTACACACGACTAGCTTTGGCACACGGCATCGCGCGTGTGGAGGACGGAAATTATCACACGGAAAAATAATTACTACCGGGTGAAAAAGTATCCTATGTCCTAACTCATGTCATGATCTATCCGTGTGCAAACATTAAAATCCGGAACCAACTGACTGCCCCGTTGGTCATGTGGTCGCAAAGCACCTAAAGCCGTTGGTCCTGCGCCTGGTCTCTCCCCGGTCGTGTCGGATTGCCGTCCCATCGGACTATGAGAGTAAAGGAACCGAGAGTGCACCTGTGTTTACGCACACACTTGTGCACTATAATATCTCCTGCGTACCTGGCTAATATCCGTTGAGATGGGGCCACCGTGATCGAAATCGTTCTTGGGGATTATTATTGGAACCTCCAATTTACGCAAAATCCAAAGTATTTCCGTGTTCAAACAAAAACATACGTTGCCTGTCATAAAACTGCCGTCTTTCACAACAACAGACATCCCAAAACTCCAACAAATATCCTAGAACCGTTTAAAACAGCCGTTATCCACAATTATTAACCTAAATGACAATATCTTAACAATCACTTTGGTACGGAAATAAACTTAATTTTTGTCGTGACTCAGTACGAGAATAGACAGTTTGTCAATACGCTATTTTAGTATGGCTATGAGGGGATCAAATTCAGGACTATTTTGGTGCATCATCATTGAAAATCTACATTAATATAGCATAACATTGTAGCGGTATCTACAAAGCCACATGCGTACAACGCGTCATACTGACGTCACGCAAAATCCTGCATCTCGCAAGTAGAGTTTACCGCGCAACTAGTGTAGTAGTAGAGGTATGAGGAACAGGAGACCTACCACAAGTTCTTAACGCGATCCATTTTAGGATCTAAACTGAACTGTCCTTCTAATTCGTACCATGACGTCAGTTTAACGATTCAGTTTGGGCCGTGCCATCTGCTGACAGCGATTGTCTCAATCTGAGTCGCAAGTTTTGGTTTCATTCATTCTTGTTTGGTACCATGACGTCCATAGAGCAGCTCAAGCGATGCAGTTTAGGTCTTGTTTTTGAATCGTTTTTAATTAGATCATGGTAGGCCACCAGTACTACCGCGTAACTGTTCTTTGGCAAATCTGCCGCGGTCGGACTATACATGGTGACATTAGAAGTAGTGCGAGCCGTATTAGGGATACTCGTATGTCACAACACCACAAATAATATCGATAGTGAATTAAATTTTTGTTTACTTGTTTTTTCTCAAGTCTTATACGAAATTGTTAGTTACTATTAAACGTTTTATGGTTTGCCGTAGTAGAATAGGCTACTCTGTTGAATAGTTGCGTCACTTCTTCTCCCCAGCGAAAGCACTAGGAAGTGGTGAAGGGCGGGCTTTTTGGGGGACTGTCTTTTGTAATTTTGACGTTCGAAAAGTGCTGATTCTCAGCCTAGTTTGATAAATTACTTTTCATTTTTGATTTTGAATGTTTAAGGCAACACATCAGTGGCGAAGGTACCATACAACTCGATTCTCACCGGTTTCCCTTCGAAAAATCAGAACATAACCACTCTATAGTCAATTCGTCATTGAAATTTTCTTTTGGCTTTTTTTTTTTGCTCCGGCCTACCTCTGTCATAAATTCACCCTTCGCCACTGCAGCACATTAACTTAATCTATCACGTAGGAAGATTTTAACGCATCATGAACCTTTGGCGTGATATTTATCGCACAGCACCTATGCAAAGGAGCCGAACGGCATTATATTCATAGATTTGACCTTCTAACCTCTGTCAGCATTGTTTGTTAGTTGAAAAGACTTGCATTTACCGTACTTGAACTAACTTGCTTACATGCATGTAATAGTCTATTCAAATTTACCTTTTTTTTAAACTTTATTTTAAAGGCAAGTAATTAAGTTGATTTCAGAGTGACTAGCACTACTGAAAAAGTTATAAAAAATATTTGAAGTTGTAGCGTAAACTGCAATTTATTGTGTAGGAATTAAAGTTATTTTTCCGTAAACTCATATTTGTTTACATTTTTGGCAAGTAAGTAGCGAATGCAGTTTACATGCACACATAAACTGAGCCTTCTTCCTAAAATGTTAAGTCGCGGCCGTTACCACTTTGCCACCGCTGCTCTCGTTCTTATATCTGTGGTTATAATTAACCGTTATAACCACAGATATAAGAGAGAAGGTTATAACCAGCCCAAGAGTCGTGAGTACCCACGAGGGAATATTGCCACTTACCACACCCACCTCAATAAAAACTCAAATTAACACAGTTCTTAATACCGCTATAGGCCGGTGTTCTGACCTTGACAGTGACCGGCCATTTTGTTTGAATGACTCACTAGTTTTTTTAGGATTCTGTAGTTCTCAGCATTGTGGAAGTGTTTACGTGCTAGCTCTTGTTTTTGCGGTGATAAAGAGATTATGTCTTACAACTTACGCCCAGGGACCTAGCAGCATCTTCCTGTACACATGATTGTAAGAAACTACATGGTGATGATTAGGTAAAGAAAGAAAGTTAAAAAAAAAATATTTGAGACACGCACAGGAAATTTTAAGTTGATTATTAGCAATATTTGTCATCCCTCGCGGTATTCTTGCAAATTCAAGTAGTCTTAAGCATAGCATTGCACTTGAACAGGCGGAAATGCAATAGTAGTTCAGTCAACGAATGATCCAAAAGGAGGTGTAGAGTGCGTGAGCAACCAAGCGATTCTTTCAGAAACTTGTTCACGGTGGTTAGGGCAGTAAATATTTAGTAATCTGTGGTTAGGGGAGTAAACATACTAAAAGGCCTGACGTGTAGAAGGTGAGCCGGAATGGACGGGGCACAAAGTTCTTTGCGATTTTCGCTAATATCTTAAAAACGGTGCGTCGTAGGCAAAAAATCTTATACCAAATGAAAGATGCTCTCTCTGCTCACACACTCTAATACGCAATTCCTTTATTGGCTGGTCTATAGACCTTTCCTAAAACTAATATACGGTAGTCAGAGGCTTCTTCAACGAATTCGACTTTGGTTCGCAAAATACACGTATACTAACAGAAAATACACAAATTAAAAGTTATCCTGCTACAGAACCACAGACCCCAAACTGCAGTTACGCTAACTTTGACAGTTAACAGTACATCTAACGTCAGTTACTCGCTGTTTTTAACGTACGGACAAACGGACAGGCCTCTTTGTGGCATCTCATTGTCGCACTCTTTTGAAACGGTCAATTAATGGTTTAATGCTGAGTCATTCCCGGATTTGGACGTTTTATAACCTAATGTTGAATGAAGGCAGCGAAAAGCAAATGATTAATGTAAAGTTATAGACGGCTGTAAAGACGATAATAATAGTCCTCCAATGTAATTTTAGGAACTGCGGAATCACGCAACAGCTTGCGGATCCGCAAACATCAAATCGCTTATCAAGCAAGCAATAAAATTATTAAAATAAAAACAGTGGCACTCCCCGAGTGCCGACAGAAGTGAAAACAAAACACAAACAGAAAACTTTGCGTTCATCATACATCTAACCGGATGCAGCTGAATACCAGTATTTTACATGGAGCGATTGCCTATCTGACCACCACAACCCAGTTACCCCTTGGTAAGACTGGTTGTCAAAATCGGGCCTCTGACGACCCATAACGACTGTCAAAGATCCACGAATGACAGCCGGGACCGACGGCTTAACGTGCTTTCCGAGTCACAGAGGGGTCTTGGTATGTAAAAATGGTCACCCATCCACGGACCAACCGCGGCAAGCGTAGCTTAACCACAAGCCCCTAAAGAGACCTAGGTATGTTAAAACACCGTGTAAAAAAAAACACAACTCCACCTGCGATGATTAATGAGAATTCCGACCATATTCCGACATTGTCCTCCCACAGTGGCTAGCGGTAGCTGTAGTAATTGAAATCAACAGTCATTGCCATCGCACTCATAAACATTACGATGAGTCGGTATCATTGCGCCTACGCCGATAGAGCGAAGAATCTTTTTGATTAAATACATAGGTATACTACCTCTTTGGGTTTCTACAATACAACTCTAGCAGTGCGGTTTTGTTCTCAAGATCGCATGAAATTTTTGACGTTCTATTCAGCCCTATTGAAGGAGGAATTCTGAGGAGCTGTGAAAGCGTCGGATTAGGCCAAACTTGCGAAATGTTCAATTTAGTTCCAAAACCACTACCAAAAAGTAGACTATTAAGTGACGACTATAAAATCACCAAGGTCGAATCGTGAAGACTCAACTGGAGATTCAATTTATGAAATCAGCTTGTTATTTTTTTTTTCTTTTTTTTTCGTTAGCCTATTTTGTGTCCCACTGCTGGTCAAAGGCCTCCCCATTTTTCTTCCAAACCTCCCTGTCTTGTGCGATCTCTGGCCATGTTGGCCCTGCGAATGATATTAGATCGTCACGCCACCTTCGCCTTGGTCTACCTCGACGGCGATGTCCTGCCTCAGGCGTCTAGCTTGTTCATATTTTAATAATAATAACACCACCGCCGTATCTCTATGTTGACGTCGTGGTGGGGCTTGCGCGTTCCGAACTCTAGGCCTGTGCCGGCAGAGTATAGCTTGCCGGATCAGTGCGAATTGGTGGAATAGCAACTAGGCAGGGATGGTAGCTGGCAGTGCGTCTGGCTCGATGTCCGAAGGTAAAAGTGGGCCGGTGGAATGAGGTCGTGGGGTTCTTGTATGCGGTATTTATTTAGACATAGAAAATCTCTCAATCGTTATCGACGCCTACGTAATAAAATCAATAGTACCTACACATCAGGGACTTATGCAATGGCTAGATATCATCTTAATCATGCCTCCTACAGACTATTAACCACATCTTTATAAATTTTTCATAAAAAAGTTATAGTATAATCATCATCATCATCATCTGCCTAGCCTTTTGCCAACTATGTCTATGTTGGGGTCGGCTTCCAGTCTAACTAGATGCAGCTGAATACCAGAATTTTACATGGAGCAACTCATGACCCAGTTACTGGGTAATATTCGTAAGACTGGTTGTTAGACTTTCGGGCTTCTGACGTCCCGTAACGATTGTGAAAGATTCGCGAATGACAGCCGGGACCAACAGTTTTCCGAGGCACGGAGGGGTCTTGGTGTGTCACACATCCACGGACCAACCGCGGCAAACGTAGCCTAACCTGATCGATCGTCCCGCGCGGCTGTTATTTCTTAGCCACAAGCTCCTCATAAAAATGCCCATCTTTATAAATCGTTCATAAAAACTAACAGCATAATCAACGACCATAATAATTCTGTAAGTGTACAAACAGCCAAAGCTATGGAAGTGCGGAGTCTCCTACCTAACACAGGCGTCATCATGCTTAAAAGGAGGCTCCAATCATAAACTAATGTTTACAAGTTGGTACTGAAATAAACATTTTTGTATTTTTTTTGTATTTTGTATAATCTCGTCATTGTTGGCATTTAAAAAGCTACAATCTTCATGTCACTGTGAAAATGAAACGGTATATCAATATCAACGTGAAGTCTAGTAAAGACATGGCAAATTAGCAATGATTATAACTGTTAACCAAATAGTCATCATTATATCGCGAACAGCCTATTAAAAGGCCTATTGGAAAGAGTTTTTTGACGAATCAGACATTAAGAAGAAATGCGGTCGGAGAGAATTTGTAAAAGCCTAAGTAAAAATTCATGATTCGAGGTTTGGCTCTCGCCTATTTTCATCCTCCAATATTGGACTCATAAACTGAATAAGAAGGATATACTGTGTCCCTATGTTTTTCTTTTTTCATTAATACTTCTCCAATTTGTACACTAGGCCTCTCTTGACAGCGGTTTAAAACGGCAATTTTGAGCATTTCTTGAGCGTTCTAGTGCTTATAAAAATAATGTACCTCATTACCTGAGCTTACATTGAGTGATGGCAAAGTATTCTGTTTGTGTTTTGTTTTCACTTCTGTTGGCACTCCCGGATTGCCACTGTTTTTTTTTATGTGCGTTTTGTTTGTGCAGCAGAATAAACAATTTTTCTTTCTTTACATGGATAGCCGATGTTATAAGGAGCAACATAATATGCTACTTTTTGTCCGGGTAGCACGTTCCCGTGGGATATTTTCCGACATCCACGCGAACGAAGCCGCGGGCAGACGCTAGTCCTTAAATAAATGAAAAGTTCAAGACGCAAACGCACTATGTCACTGACATTCAAAAGTTATTTGTTCAAATCACAAAGATAATGATAATAAGGTCAAAGTAATCAGTCGCCTACGCATGCATGATGTTCATATTTATAAGTCGACAGTTTCGTCTCGAAGTAGCGGTACGACACTAGATATCGAAGTTATTCTGGAGTAACATAACATCACTGACATCGGTGAAGGAAAGCATCGTGAGGGAACCTGAACCTTTAAGTCCATAGTAATCAAAGATTTTTAATCTTATATTTTGAACTAGCTTTTGCCCGCGACTTCGTTCGCGTGGAATAGTGACTTCCGGCAGATTTTTGGTTTTACCCACATAGTTTCCGATCTCGCGGGATCTCTTCAAAAATGAAACCCAACCAAATGCGTGTAACGAAACCATAGCGCGATCTATTTCGATCCCAACGCCATCTATCGAGCATAGTGACAACTCGGATTATTTATCTAAACTCCGTTCGGGCATTTTCTTTGTACTAAAAGTTTTATTATATTGATATTATTTTTTTCATACCTTTTTACTATTTATTTACTTTTTTCCGATGAATTAAAACAATAACATGAACCGAACTCGTGTAACGATCGACACCATTGCGCGATCACCAACTCGACATATAGTACTAATAGAATTATCTATACTCCGTTAGAGCATTTTCTTTGTACTAAAAGTTGTATTATATTATATTTTCATACCTTTTTACTATTTATTTACATTTTTCCGATGAATTTTCAGTACTGAATTGATGCCGACTCTTGACCAATAGATGGCGCTGTATGTCCGGAATAAATTTTATTTTATTTTTTATTTTATTTTTTGTAATAAAAACTATCCTATGTCCTTTCTCAAGTTCCAAACTATGTCTGTACCAAATTTCACACAAATCGGTTCAGTAGTTTAGGCGTGAAGCAAAGACAGACAGACAGACAGACAGAAAGACAGACAGACAGAGTTACTTTCGCATTTATAATATTATTATTATATTATATAATTATATATTATATATTATAGTTTGGATTGTTTCTTCATTTGTGTGTGTGTTTTTTTTTACATTGTTCTCACATATAGTAGCAACAAGAATAATGCACCCATGATTTTGTAATATCTTGATTTAAAAGAGTGTCCATGGAGTTTCTTGCCCGTTCTTTTACATAGAGATCTACGTTTTGGAATGGGGCGACTAGCTTTAACTTTCTGACTAACTGACCGACTATTTAATTTTGACAATTCAAAATGCCTGTACACACGGCTACACATCAAGCTATACATTTCCAGTTTTCGCTGATCTCGCATTGTATAGGTTTTTCTTACAATCAGAAGTCAGCTTATACGGGTTATGTATAGCTTGATGTGTAGCCCTGTGTACACGGTTTAATTGAAATAAATGCTTTGAGTTTTTTTGAGTTTTACTATATAACTACAGTCTCTTTGATAGTAATATTATAAATTCGAAACTAACTCTGTCTGTATGTTACCTTCTAGTTCTACGCCTAAACCTAAGTGGATTTCGATAAAATTTGGCAAGGAGATAGATGGCATCCTGGTGAAGGACATAGGCTACTTTTTCTCCCGGTAGCACATACTACAGACGGACAAAAGCTAGTAATAATAACATAAGATCACGCCTGTATTCTCCACGGGGTTCGACAGTGGTGCTCTTATAGTATAGCTACATTTCGCCACTTATGTTTAAGTGCCATGTGCCAGGGAGCGAGCCTAGTCCCATAAACCGGGCACAAATCCAGACTCCGGGCTGCTACTGAGAAATTTCAGATAGAAAAGTCCAATGACAGTTTGCCCGACCCTGGAAATCAAACCCTGCATAGCTATTCTCAACCATACGACAGGCTATCGTATCGAAAATGACACATTTCGATAACCTGATTTGACTTGCCCCCGACAGCAAATAGCTGTTGGAAGAATAGCGGGCGTCTATTTGATTTAAACTGACAAAACTTTCGGGTTTTGTACTTGTGAACAGCGTTTAGAAGGCTCCTACGATAACATTGATTGCTGTTCGATGCGATACGGAAGCGTATCGAGTGTTTGTGAATACAGGACCAAATGTTCAGCAAGACCAACGAGGCAGTCCGAGGGGACGCCCAAGAGGGACATATAGTGACCTCATTGTTGATGTTCTTCAGAAAGGTCAGGTGCGTAGTACTCGCGGCATGCGTGTATGACCAAATGTATGAACGTAAACGAGGCAAAAGGAGTATGTAAGGATCGTAGCAGGTGACGTCCTGTAGTTTCTACCTACTCCCATAGAAAGAAGACGATGAGTTTATGTCTCATCATCAGCTTATAACGTTACCACTACTGGGACACAGGCCTCCTCTCTATGAGAGAGAGCGGGCCGTAATCCACCACGCGAGCCAGGTGCGGGTTGTTAAATGTCACATGTCTTCGAATTATTGGTTCTAGGACATGTCGGTTTCCTCACGATGTTTTCCTACACCGTTTTGGGAGCAGTGGCGATGAAATAATTTACACAAAGTAAAGCGCCTGTCCGGGTTCGAACCTACGACCTGCAACGCGTAATTCGCGGCCGTTACCTACCACTGGGCCACCACTGCTCTATTTTATGCTGAGTTTATGTCCGTATGTGTAAAATTACCGAAGTAAAGAAGATATATAACGACACGGTTACGCGTCGCCAATAGACTTTTTTTTTTATAACCTTCACAATTTTTTTGCAATGTATTTTATTTTTATCTTCGCAACGTTTCCGTGTTGATTATTTATTGTGTTTCTGTCTTTGTAAACATGGAAAGTCGGAAATGAAGTCCGCATTGGTTTTTCAAGGAAACTAATTTGTCAGCAAAATGTTTCTTTAACAAACACTGAGGAATAAATCAATACCTTCACATAAACTACTAATCATCTGCCTAGCATTTTCCCGACAATGTTGGGATCGGCTTCCAGTCTAACCGAATGCATCTGAATACCAATATTGTACATGGAGCGACTACCTATCTGACCTCCACAACCCAGTTACTGGGTTAGCTGGTACGTTGTCCGATAATAAGGAGCAGTGGTTGCCCAGTGGTACTAGCTCCGACAACGAGTTGCAGGTCGTGAGTTCAAATTCAAGCTGGCACTCTGTGAAATTATTTAATCACCACTGCTCTCAAAATGGTGAAGGAAAACAACGTGAGGAAAGCAGCATGTCCTAGAACCAAAAAATTCGAAATTTCGAAGAGCTGTGACATAATACCAACCCGCACTGGGCCCGCGTGGTGGAATACGGCCCACTCCCTCTCACCGAGAGAAGGCCTGTGTCCCAGCAATGGGGACAGTATAAGCTGATTATTATGACTACTTATCCGACCTCCACAACACAGTTACTGAGTTTGGTATGACTTTATAAATTCTGAAAACAACTGGAGAAAAAAAAAGTAAACCAGCACCAGTAAAACCCAACAAGGAAATAATCGATTTATTAAATCGATACTGGCACGTCCCTACGACAATTGACAGCGAACGGAAGCGCCAATGAACTTGACGGGAAGCAGTCGTGGGTAATTTAAAAAAAGAACTCTTTAATGGCGAGGTTAAGACCTCCTTGTTGATATTGACATTATTGGAGGGAATTTGTTTTTTTGGGCTGGCAAGGACTTTTATTTTTGACAAGGATACGGGTAATGCGATATGTAAAAGAAAGGAAGTGAATTTAAATTAATTGTTATCAATAAAAATACACCTGAACAATAACAGCCGCACGGTTCGATCGATGGGTAAGCTACGCTTGCCGGGGTCGGTTCGCAGATGGATGACCATCATTACATATCAAAACCCCGCCGTGCCTCGGAAAGCTCGTTAAACCGTTGGTCCCGGCTGTCATTCGTAGATCTTTGACAGTCGTTACGGGTAGTCAGAAGCCCGAAAGTCTGGCAGTTCTACCAAGGGGTATTGTGCTATCCAGTAACTGGGTGGTGGACGTCAGATAGGCAGTCGATCCATGTAAAATACTGGTATTCAGCTGCATCCGCTTAGACTGGAAGCCGACTCCAACATAGTTGAGAAAAGACTAGGCAGATTGATACAATGACTAATTATAGTAGTGTTCATAATCTCAGATAATTTAAATTTCATCGTCACTTAATCAGTTACTATCTACCTTAGTAAAAAGTATTCTAAGTTGATTTTTGAATGACCATTTCTTACAAAAAGGCCCTAAAAGGTTTTTGGTTGCAATAGAATTTGAACTTTGTTAAAGATAACATTCAGTTTGTTTTTCAATAACATGAAAATTACGCACCTACTTACATAAATTATCTTCAGTTAATTTCGCAATTAATAAAATCGTGACGTATATTGTATTTAACATTATTCTCAACAAAACAAGGCCACAGATGACATTCGTTTCTGAAACTTGGCAACATTTCACGTAGTATGTTTTGTAGGCACAGATTTATCGACATTCAGCTAGCGTTTGTTTGTAGATAGTGTGAGAATCTAACTGATAGTTAGGTTAAAATATTCGGCCTAGGATAAAATGCAAGAAATAATGAGCAGCTCAGTTTTTATGTTAGTAAGAACTGAAGCCCAGTTCTCGTAATTTAAAACGATCACAGTCTCATCACGGCGACAAAGAAATGTCAAAAACGTGTATGATTGTAGAGAAATTAAAGGTATTTTTGACAGAATGATAGAGATTGAGATCAGACTGTGAACGTTCTTAAAATTACGTGAATTGTTCAGGTACGTTAGTAAAACTGCATATACGTAATGCATTTCTATGAAATTTTATGTAACCCAATCACTCAAGTAAGTAAACAATATTTTCCCCCGCTATGGCGATCGCACTCACTTATCGATAATTTTGGCTGTCTGATCTATCTTCAGCGCAGCACTTGACCAACACTTTTATATTTACTTACGAATAATATTATTGGAATATTTTTTATTGCTCTGATTTCAGCTGTATAGTACCTGAAAATAATCAGATTTTGTAATAAAAAAAAAAAAACTTAATTTTTCATTTAACTTACGTATTAATATTAATTTACTGGTAGAACAGTTATTTTGGTTTTGTTTCGCTGGTCGCTGTTGCGAGCTCAGTACTCGGTCTTATTTTTTAGGGTTCAGTAGCCAAATGACAAAAAACGGAACCCTTATGGATTCGTCATGTCTGTCCGTCCGTATGTCACAGCCACTTTTTTTCCGAAACTATAAGAACTATACTGTTGAAACTTGGTAAGTAGATGTATTCTGTGAACCGCATTAAGATTTTCACACAAAAATAGAAAAAAAAAACAATAAATTTTGGGGGTTCCCTATACTTACTTAGAACTGAAACTCAACAATTTTTTTTCATCAAACCCATACGTGTAGGGAATACATCTATGGATAGGTCTTCAAAAATGATATTGAGGTTTCTAATATTTTTTCTAAACTGAATAGTTTGCGCGAGACATTTCCAAAGTGGTAAAATGTGTGTGCCCCCCCCCCCCCCCCTGTAACTTCTAAAATAAGAGAATGATAAAACTAAAAAAAATATATGATGTACAGACGCCAGCACATCAACCTACTACAATCTGTCAGATTTCTGTAATAGATTTTCAACTTTATCGCTAAAGCATAAGGTTCCATGTTGATTGGGAAAATTTGACAGTTAGGTGTAGGTTGATGTGCTGGCGTCTGTACATTACCATGTAAACTTCCACCGAAAATTGGTTTGAACGAGATCTAGTAAGTATTTTTTTTTAATACGTCATAAATCGTATTATATAATAATATGTAGTGTTAAATATTGAACGGTGGTACGGAACCCTTCGTGTCCCATTTTTTTTAGCTAATCCACGAGGTTTTCATCATGGAGAATGGTGCATTACCAAGAAACTTATGTTGGATATAAGTTCCTTGGAATGCACCATCAGCTATTATATTTTACCCAGACAATAATTTATTGTTTCTTTATGTAGGTAAGTATTTATCTTCAAACTAGCATTCCTGCCATACTGTTAATAAGAATCATAATTGAAAGTGATTATATCCTTAATATTAAACAATGCTTACCTACTTCAATGCAAGAAAAAGTTTAACAGAAAGAAAGAAATAATAAATTAATGAAATTTATTATGATGGCAATTAATTTGCTTGACGGACTTTTCCGTACTTATACAAAAAAAAAATCAGATAGAAAAATTTTAAAAAGCTGAAAAAAGGAACAAAATGATCTCTAAAAACCACTATTTACCATGAAAAACACAGAAATCGAATAAAATACAAAACTAAAACGTAATATTAATAATAATACCTACAACGTAGCCTCTAAATCACTCAATTTCACTTCCTACTCATTAACATAAATTATTTATCACTTCTATACTGACATATTAACACTCCAAAACTCATATACCTTCATTTAATATGCACACAGTCGGTTAAAAATAAAACTACGTTGTATCAACCGACTACTATGTAGATAAGACTCGCTAATTTCGCAATCATCACCACAGCCCGGCTAGCTCAGTCGGTAGAGCATGAGACTCTTAATCTCAGGGTCGTGGGTTCGAGCCCCACGTTGGGCGAAATCTTTTTGTCATTCTTTTTCTCGAAGATCAAACATTTTTCTTTTACAAAATCCATTATTTTCCATTTAAAATCACAAATTTCTGATAAAATAGTATTTTTTTTTATAGAAAAAATTCTCGTGTTCATTGTCCCATGTTATTCAAAGGGTCAAGAAATCCGATATTGAGGACTTGACTGAGTAACGGTGTGAAGATATGCGTTACAGTTGATTAAACTTGACTATTCGTCTTCCATTCGATGCCCGTCTGGTACAAAATATTATACAAACAAGACTCACTCTTATTTCAATAGAAATACGGTTTAATTTCCTGACGGAGGACGCCACAGAATCTGTCGCAGAATCTTTGATAAGGAAAAACAAGACGTATATTTAAGAAATAAGGTTGATTTCCGTTTTACATGACTTGTATTTTGGTCAGTAAGTTTACGCAAAAGTTTAGTTTAAGCAACAATCTGACTTATCTTCCAAGAAATACGGTCGATTTTAGATCAAGCTGATGTAACTTGATCTGTCCGTCTGCAGCCAGCCTTTCATTCAAACCAAAATCACTTTTGTTCCTTACAAAATAAGGTTGAATTTTGCTTGCGTTAATAAATTATACGGTTAATTTATTGTAGTCACATTGCAAGCGAGTGGCGGATGAAAATTATTCATGAAGTTCACGAAAATGGTGCGTCGGCGTCAAGAGCCAAAAATTCGGATGTTATGCATAATTTTAAAGTTATTTTGGGGTCATCAATTTGATATATAAAAGCATTTTAACTTGCTTTAGTGGCGACGCAAAATTAAAAGTCAAATTATATTAACACTGCTGAGAGAATATTCAATTTACAGAACGGTAAAATACAGGATGGCAATATCAACGCGCAAAGCATTTTTTTATATTTTGTAAATGTGAGGACTTTGTAGGCCTTGTAGACTTTAGATCTGTAGCCCATTTATTATTTTATCAAGTACCTGGTACTTGTTGACAGGCCTACGCTGTCCTCCCATACCTACTGTAATTTGAAAGCATTGTAAAAGCCAATTATTTTTAAAAGAGTACCTAACTGTGGAGTTTCTTGCCAGCTCATCTTCATAAACGACCAATTGGAACCGTGTACCTAGCATAAGAACGAATGTATGAGAAAATGAATTATCTCCAATATTGTGTTTTTTGAAGTGAAAACTTCTTTAGCGGCGTTGTACACTTTTTTTGTAATGGGTAAAAAATGTTAAACTCGCGTCAGGACACGTGACCTGATCGAAAATTCGTAAGACGGATGGAGAGTAGACAGCCGGCGCGGCGTAGGAGTATCCCCCTCTCTTTCTACGGTGCGGCGAAAATGTATAACCGACACCGCTTCGGATGTGTTCGGCTGTCCTCAAGATGTAAGTACTCGGTTTTAATGTATATCCGATATGTCAGTGAATGATGGCAAAGTATTTTGTTTTCACTTCTGTCGGCACTCCCGGAGTGCCACTGTTTTTTTTGTGAAATTTCTCTGCTATTCGTGGCGGAGACAAATCCAACAAATCAAAGATCATAAAATCGATCTAGCCGTTCTTGAGATAAAAATGGTATAACTAAACCGAATTTGTTTTACTTACTTATTACACTTAATTAATAACTTTACTTTACACTAGCTGTTTTCTAGAAAAGTGCAATACCTTCACCTACGCGGTCAAAATTTATAGGTCATCAGGGCAGCCCTACGTACACCGTATAAATTACATTCATGAATATAGAAACTTTACAATGGGTGACACAATGGGCGGTTTTATCGCTAAGAACGATCTTTTAAAGACAACCTTTGGATGGATGCAGGCGGAGTCTCCATGACCACATTCAACGCTAACCCTACCACCTCTACCCTCGTTAAAGTTCAATTATTCCTCAACAAGCAAATACTAGCGTATGTCGTTTACTCATATTCTGTTACTCTCCTTACGGGAGTCATCAGGTGAACGGCCACCATATGTTAAGACAGATGGTATACGAATATACGATACGAGGATTCATTTGTGAAACATCATACAAGAGGATTTTACTATAATTACAAGGCATAAACTTAGTCAAACTCAAAGCATTTAAAATATAAACCAATTACAAGCGCTGCAGGCGAAATGGTTACCGCTGCCCCGGAATATAAAGGCCTAAAGGAAGGAACACGGGTGGGTTTTAGTCAGTAAGAGTTTGATGACGTCCCAACAATAAAAAAAAAAAAAATTACAGGCACTTTTGAATCGTCAAAGGGTCGGTCAGTCAGAAAGATGAAGCTAGGTGCTCAAAAAGATGAAGCTAGGTGCTCAAAAAGATGAAGCTAGGTGCTCAAAAAGATGAAGCTAGGTGCTCAAAAAGATGAAGCTAGGTGCTCAAAAAGATGAAGCTAGGTGCTCAAAAAGATGAAGCTAGGTGCTCAAAAAGATGAAGCTAGGTGCTCAAAAAGATGAAGCTAGGTGCTCAAAAAGATGAAGCTAGGTGCTCAAAAAGATGAAGCTAGGTGCTCAAAAAGATGAAGCTAGGTGCTCAAAAAGATGAAGCTAGGTGCTCAAAAATTATACAATGTGGAGATGTCAATAAATGAAAACACTGGCATGGGAGTGTTTTGAAACTATCAAATATATCCTAACATCGAAATGAAAAAAGTATAAATTTTTCTCAAAGCATCAATGACATGCCAATTTTCGAAAAACGGTCGACTACCTTTTTACCAACTTTCTGCATAGTCATAACAACAACACAGTGACTCAACAAAACAACTCACAGCATCCCACACATCAGAATATTTAACATCCTTTTTAGGGTTCTGTATTCAGAAGGAGCCAACCGGACCGTATTACTAAGAGCGGTTCTGCACAACATCCGATCCGAATCCAAATTAAAGATCCGACTTCAATCCGAATTGGGAATGTTCTAAATTCGGAGTTCGGATCTAGTGCGCAACCCCTCATACAAATAGGACTATGGTCACTTAGGGCCAGCATTTCTCGGATTCGGATCGAATGTAGTGCAGAACCGCTCTAATAGGTAGAGCGTTGAAATTTTCAAAAAATGTGTACTACTATGGCCGCTATAGTAACAAACGATTAAAATAAAACAAAGTTAAATATTAAGTTTTAATTAATTGGCAGTCGTTACCGGTAGTCAGAAGCTTAAAATGGCTGACAACCAGTCTTACCAAGGCACACATATATATAGACCTAGACAACGCAAGTATCACGATCTGTATGAAAACCAAGCGTGCCATTTTTTGACTACCTACTATGACGTCACAAGCACTATTTAGTGATAGGAAATTCACATCGATTCAAAGACGCCGCCGCGTGCGGCACCCGTCTCGCCCCACCCGGGCCTAGCGCCAGCGCTCACGCTCACCCAGCCAGCAGTACACAGGACTGAGCGCGAAAGTGGCGGCTTACGATTTTTGTACGTAAGCTGGGCACGCGAAGTAGTTGCTCTTGCGTTATCTAGGTGTGTATCTGTGTACCAAGGGGTATCGTGTTACCCAGTAACTGGGTCCTGGATGTCAGGTTCGCATTCAGCTGCATCTAGTTAGACTGGAAGCCAACCCCAACATACTTGGGAAAAGGTTAGGCAGGTTGACGTAGTGTTAATTATTGTACGGTGGTTCGGAACCCGTCGCACAGTGGGCCCATACTGAAAATTAGTGGACTTAGGCAACAAAGTTCCAATATCGATGCGATTTTTTTTTATATGACGTGTTATGATATTCCTGACAACTTTTATTCTTATAACATTTCTTCTAAAGTTGAAAGTTTGTCTTGAAAAAAATTAATTAGATTATTTTGTATGGAGCGAATCACGTTTAATTTTTTTTCTTCAATTGTACTAATATGTTGGGTGTGTGGCGTGAGTATATGATAGCTAGGGTCATTCTCTATCCACGAAAAAAAAAACAGCGCCGGCCATCTGCGGCAGCGCGAGTAATCATTCGGTAAAAAAAAATGTTTTGTAAGATTTTTTTTTGCCATTTAAAATAAATTCAAAGTAAATTTTTTGTGTCATTAGGCTAATTCACCTTTTCTTTATTAAATATATAGTTTTAACAGCGCATAGGTACTTATAACTAATTATTCTGGTAGAAATTTAGTAATTATTGCTATGTTATCGGTAGCACCTGCATTGTGATTGATGACTCATTTGTTATTGCGCTCGTCTAAGCGTATAACTAATGAGTCGTCGAAAAATGCTTGTCTCTGATTGGCTGTGTTATTTTTTTAACTGCACGTTATCTATTGTTGAATAAATATCGTAATAAGTTTCAGGTTATACTAATTTTGTTAATGATAGGTGAAATAATTTAAATTTGAAATTTGTACGGGCAAGTCGTTGATAATTATCTACATAATCAAGCGTATGAAACTGTGAAGTAATTGTAGCCCTGAAAAGGGCTGTTTGTCATATACCTAGCCCTGATGGGCTTTTGTGAGGATAATCTAGAGCCGGATCACATTATTTCTTGTTCCAGAAGTGCTAGTGGGTCCGGCAAATTTTCGGACTCTGCTATGAGGCATTCTTCTTCCTCCATAATCTCACTGTCACAGGGAGGCTCAGTAGTCTGTAACAACTGAATTGCTTCAGGCAACAACTCATTATGACCCTGTTTCAATATTTTAGGCCTTATGTAGGATATGTGGGGATCAGAGCTTATTAGAAGTCCATGGAGGATGTCTTCGTTTGTTGCTATTCTCCCCGTTTTCCGAGTGTGCCACTCCCTGACGTTTCTGAAGTCCTTATTACGGGCTTCCGAAGCTTCTTCAGATAAGATACCTAAAACGAATAAGTACATACATTTTAATTTCAAAACGCAATTGAGTCAAATAATACATCAAACTATATTTATTTTTTACTTACCGATTGGCAAAACACCAAAGTGGTTACAGATGTCTGCACCGTGCATTAGAAGTTTATGTACACTAACTGGCATGTAGTACCACGAATAGTGTTGCACGTACACATCAGCTGTTTCTCTGCAGTATCTTCTAAATTTTTCACAGTCAATGTTTTTGCCTGATGATATGGCTTGTAGAATAACGGAAAATCTGAAAATCAGATTTTCGTCAATTCCCGTTATTCTGGATGATCTTTTGTAATCTTGGAAAAAGCGCCTCGCAGTATTCCCGTCATTTGTAGTTCCAAAACCCTAAAATGGGAAAACAATACTGTAATATACAATACATAGAGATATAATACACAAACAACATAAAAAGAGCCAAAATTAAATACATACCTGTTTGACTATATCAATCAGCATTCCAGTTTGCTCACGAAACTCTTGTTGCGTGGTATTTTTTTTAGCTTGTTTCAAAGCCTTATGTTCGCCTCGAGCAGTCCATCGTTGAAAATCCAGATTATAAGATATATGGAGAAGACATTCCATACACCGAATCTTCATATGCAGTGAAGAAATTCCTTGTTTGTAAATTTCTTCACGAAGTGGTTTGGAAGTCAATGCGTCTAAATTATTCATCTCGCTCGGTTTTGCCAAGCAAATAGGACACGTTGCATATGATGGTACTTCAGCAATAATATTGGCCACTTTTCCATCAATCATGGTCATATGCAATTCATGTGATACAATAATATTTCCACACTGTGTAGATATTCGTTCATCAATTTGTTTTTTCATCTCAGACTCTTCAGACATTATAAAATCAGCTGTCTCCGAAGTGAAAGTGAACTTCACCGGTCGACAGTACAGAGTTGAGCAAGGTGTGGGGTTCTCCCAAACTATATTTTCATTCCCAGAAGATGGGCTAGTAGACACTAGCCGAAGAGGGACGATGCTTATCATGACTACTGATGAATCATCGAACTCTGTAGACGTTTTCTGTTTATAATTGCTCTGCGACGAAGAACCATCAAGTCCCCATTTCCAGGTCAACTTGAGTTCTTTATTTTGAGACCTATCAACAGAATTACTAATACCTAGTAAAATCCTTTCCACAGTGTGGTCCAATAGCGCTTGCAATTTAATTTGAGCTCCTTTTTCGGTAATCTCCATACTCTCTTGTGGTGGGTAACATCTTTTCTTGGCATTTACAAGCTTTGGATAAGATGGAAAGGCAGCACAGTTTTCTTCTTTCAGAAATTGTCGAAGAGCTAAGTACTTCCATTTCGAGAGCGCAAGTGATGTATAAAGAGCTAAACAGTTATCTTCAGAGACAGTACTTAAGCTCTGCTTTTTGAATAGTCGCTCGTCTACTTCGGATAGGGCATCTGGATTACTGGAAAGGTATTCGATCACTTTTGCCAGATTCGTTTTGCCGTTGTCTTTCAATTTTGTTATGTACCAGGTCTGCAACTCTTCTTCGGAATTTTCTTCTACTATGGAAGTAGAACGTCTTTTTTTTTGCTTCTTACTTAACTCTTCGAATGGTTTTCTGTGCTCCTTTTCTGTAGATGTTCCCGCTTCCGCAGTACATACTGCAAGAGTAGGAACATGGGAATCTATATCCACAGGTTCAGATAAGACTGCGTCCGAAAAGCCCATCTCACTTCTCAGGTCAACACTGTCACAAACAGGCCAGTTGATGTTTTTTTCGAACCACTTGCGATTACTTACACGATTCATAAAAGTTTTTTGGTTTCTACTTGACTCTATCCACTTTTTATTTAGATTTACACAAAAAAGTCGACAGAACTCCTTGATTCGGTTCTTGTCTTCTTCAGAAACTTCGGTAGTCAAGACAGAAATGATACTTTCATATAGAAACATATGATTTTTCAGATCACCGCCACTTCTTAATTTCACAAAAAAATCTAGGTTGGTACAAAATCCAGCCATAGTTCTAATGTAAATATAAAAATAAAAGTATTTCACTGTGTTCACAAATAAGCGACAAGAGCGAAACTAGATGGACTTAATGAATGTCTTTATATTTATAGACAGTGTTAATTACTCAAGTAGTGGACACTGTTATCAGTGAGTGAAAATTATTCAGCCAATCAGAGACGAGCATTTTTCGATGACTCATTAGTTATGCGCTTAGCCGAGCGCAATAACAAATGAGTCATCAATCACAATGCAGGTGCTACCGATAACATAGCAATAATTACTAAATTTCTACCAGAATAATTAGTTATAAGTACCTATGCGCTGTTAAAACTATATATTTAATAAAGAGAAGGTGAATTAGCCTAATGACACAAAAAATTTACTTTGAATTTATTTTAAATGGCAAAAAAAAATCTTACATAACATTTTTTTTTTACCGAATGATTACTCGCGCTGCCGCAGATGGCCGGCGCTGTTTTTTTTTTCGTGGATAGAGAATGACCCTAGCTATCATATACTCACGCCACACACCCAACATATTAGTACAATTGAAGAAAAAAAATTAAACGTGATTCGCTCCATACAAAATAATCTAATTAATTTTTTTCAAGACAAACTATCAACTTTAGAAGAAATGTTATAAGAATAAAAGTTGTCAGGAATATCATAACACGTCATATAAAAAAAAATCGCATCGATATTGGAACTTTGTTGCCTAAGTCCACTAATTTTCAGTATGGGCCCACTGTGCGTCGTCTGCGAGTCTGACACGCACTTGGCCGCTTTTCCAAGTTTCAGAGAAGGTGCGAATATCAAGACAAAGAAATCGCGTCACATTTTGAATATTTGATGACACAAAACTCCTAAAAGGCACACTCACAAAAATTGCGTACTCATCGCGACCCAAATTAGTTTGAGAAGAAAAAGGATATTTTGGTGATGTCAATGATTGGAAGAGACAACACACACAAACACTTGTTCGGGTCGGTGCGGCAGTATTTATTGAAAAAAAAAAAATTACTGCTACCCATAATATCAGCATCTATCCTTGCTGAATCATATTCGAGTCGGCTCGAAACAATTCGCCCTAAGCCGAGTGGCTTTGACCGGAACATTATGCCGAATGGCTGTGCCGAATCATGCCGACCGAAGTGTGTAGCAAACTCCAATTCAAAGTATTTATTTCAATTAAACCAATTACAGGCACTTTTGAATTGTCAAGGGGTCGGTCAGTCAGAAAGGTAAAGCTAGTTAGTTGCCCATTCCAAAGCGTAGGTAGCTATGGAGAAGAACGGGCAAGAAACGCCATGGACACTCTTTTTTAGCTACTAGCAACCCTGAGGTTTTGAATATTTGATGACACAAAACTCCTAAAAAGTACATTCACAAAAATTGCGTACACATCCCGTACGCGTAAGAGGGGACGACCCAAATTAGTTTGAGAAGAAAAGGATATTTTCGTGATGACATTGTTTGTAGGAGATACTGAAGAACCGTCGAATACAAAATGAGGTTTTTTATGTATGTACCTCTATGGTCCCTGGATTGGTACTCGTGGCGCTATAGGAGCTTTTTTTTTTTGTGGGAAATTAACAAATAACTTGTCCCGCTCTGGGCGAAGCGGGGAGGGCGTGTCAGACTTTTACTGACGAAAACCCACCCGTGTTCCTTCAGTTGCCGGCGCCAGGGCCTCCCAGCCCAGCAATGATAACATTATAGGCTGATCATACTTATGCTAAGTTTGCATGAGGTTAGGTAATAGGTAATACGGGCTGGTATCCGCAACTCCACGTCAATGCGCGTATTTTGCGTACGGTTGCATGAGGTTTTAACTAGGCTTCCAGAAAGCAGAGGGCTGCTTGCTCCCTCTTGATACTATCTTCAAGTCTTTGGCCAGAATGGGACGCGGGCGCGGGTGCGGGAACGCGCGCGGACTGCCTGGCCGCACTGGAGCGCGTCTGTGTTTTGCGTGTTGTCGTGTCCAGTGTTTGTAAAAATATAATATGGATGAAGAAGACTTATTTTTACTGGAAAAAAGCTCGAACTAGTTTGAGAACGCCGGTCACTGCGGCCACTTGTATGATCGAGCTATGGCGTGAGTTGCCCGCGCGCTCACCGTGTCTACCAACCCGCGCCCGCCCCGCGCCCGCGCTGGCAGTCTGGCCAAGAACTTACAGTATCAGCAATACCAGTAGCATCCGAGGGTGCACATAAGTACCTCCACGAGTGAACGAGACACTTGAGTACTTCCGGCACTCCGCTACCAATTTTGCTGACCGGCTAATCATTATTATTATCTCACGAAGCGACAAGGGCTTTACTTGTGGTACCCAAGTGTATAAACACGCTGCGAATGCGTGTGTGAAGACGAGTAGCGTCAGCAAATAACACACACACACACACTCTTCCAACTTCACCATTGTCTCGGACGGTACCGAGACTTCCTGCGCTTACACATACATTCTTAGCGTTTTCGTACACTTGATAACCACAAGAAAAGCGCGCGACGCTTCGTAAGATAAAAATACTACACATACGGCATTACTTAGCTATACCTCGTGCCGACAGCCGACAAAAAAAAAAGAAAAAAAAATATCGCCCTTGCCTGCAAAATTAGTACCAAGTAGAATTGCTTGTCTTGCTACCCTCCAGTAGAAAGATAGCATAGCATGAGAAACCACAGCCCCGCACTTTTCTTAAAGCAATCCTTAATTAGTTAATTTTTGTTCCAAACAAACCCCATACTACGAAAAAGGGGATGAAATCCTGGCAACATTCCAGAAAAACAAAGGAATCATAGTTATTCCTAGAAACAGATAATCGATATACATAAATTATTATATTGTCAAATGACATGAGGGTAGAACACAACTGTTGCAGTGACGTCACCGTCTAAGAGGGTGGCTAGGCGTCGTCTAGGCGGGGTGGAAGGAGGATAGCGACAACATTTTGTGTTCATAATTTTACGATTTTTGCTATTATCACACACAACCAGTGGCGTGCATTGCATATAGGCATATAAGCAGTGCCTACCTCGATATATCAACATAAGCCTGTCAATTACATTTATTGTGTGCCTCACAATTAAGAAACTCACAAAATTATCATACCTAACAAAAACCAAAATCTTCATACAAACACGTGCGGCAGTAGGCAGTCGCCGGACGGCCTACTCGGCTCCCGTACTATTACCACATTGTCATTTGGTCTTTATTTACAACGTTCAAGTTAATACGACAAAATTAAAAATACGTACGTCTCACGCGTAATACCATGGCGTTCGACTATTTAGTTTTTCGTTAATTCGTTCGACGGCAATGCACGCCACTGCTATCAAAGTTCAAACCTGAATCATTTTGAAGGATATTGCTAATACATTGCTTCGTATGTTCGAAAAATGTGTCTGCTCAACAACTTAAATAACGCAATTTGTTGAACTGTAATTAATAAAATAATAACCCAATGACAAAACACTATAAATAAATAGATACTTTAACAAAGAAGAGAGCTGACCTAAATCAGAATTCACCATAATTCGCTGTCGGTATAAAAATATAAAATGAGACATCAAACTAAGGGGGGAGGCGAGGCGCTATGGATTTTATTATAGCGTTTCCCAGAAATGTGTGATGCTGACGCATCATACTTGAAAAGGAAATCAAGTGGAATAGACTAGACTATTGCTCTGCTATTGATCAAGTTCGTAGAATAAGAATTTATCCCGAAAATGAAGTTGGTTTTACAGGGAAGCAATACTACCGAGCTAAGGGCGGAAGTAGCTATAGAGGTAAGAGGGTGTAAAAGTTCACTCATACTCAAAAGGGAGGATCTTCCGACCAGACGGGTGTCGTGTCTGGCGGGCAACTGCCCGAAGACTCATGTCGGGCTGTCGTAGTATGTATGCTAGTCGCGCGGTAAACTCTGCTTGCGAGATGCAGGATTTGCGTGACGCGTTGTTCGCATGTGGCGTTGTAGATACCGCTACAGTTTTACAGGGGAAGAACGTGATATCGACCTATGGGGGTGGGGGGAAAGACACCATGAATGAATGGCGTTTTCCAAGAATATGTGACGCATCATAGTTGAAAAAGTAAATAAAGACATAGATCACGTCTATTTTCCAAGAATTCTTCCCGAAAATAAAGGTTGTTTTACAGGAACACAGTGACATCAAGTTATGGGGGAAGGCGGCATGAATTTATTTCGGTTTCAAGAAATGTGTGACGCATCATAGTTGAAAAGGAAAATAAGGATACTATACATCACCGTCTATTTCCCAAGAATTGGTCCCAAAAATTAAAAATGGTAGTTACGAACGAATGGTAGTTACGACGATGGTATGGACGAAGTGACTTTGAGGTATGGGGGGAAAGCCGCCATGCTTGAAAGACTAACTGAACAGACAGCTGTGCTGCTGGGGAGTTTGTTCCGCCATTTCTTCTCCCCAGCGAAAGCACTAGGAAGTGGCGAAGTGGCGAAGGGCGGGCGTTTTGGGGGACTGTCTTATGTAATTTTGACGTTCGAAAAGTGCTGAATCTCAGCCTAGTTTGAATAATTGACTTTTGATTTGATTTGAATGAAGCAATGGATTAGCAATATTCTTCAAAATGATTCAGATTGAGATGGATAGTGTGCTACGTAATTAGGGTGATGTTTTAAAAATACTGTTGAAAACCTTGAATATACACGATATAATAGGCATATGTTTAGCTCAGCCTACAAATATATTGTTTCTAGCAACCGCAGGGTATGTGGTCAATAACGTGGTTAGAGAAATAACAATATATACAGGGTGTTCGGCAGAACGTTGAACACACGAAAATGGCAGATAGGTGGGGTCGTCTGCTACCTACCCAGCACAAAAAAAAAATACCTAGGCCCATAGTTTTTTTTTTTTTTTTTTTTTTTTTTTAATTCGACAAATTACATACCGTTCGAAAGGCCATACACCAAGGATGTTTCGATGAAATCCTAAGTCTTCAATCACTTTTAGTTTTATTTTAATGCAATGCAAAGAAAAGCTCAAAATCACGTTTTAACCCTTTTTGTAAAGTATGATGGCTTATAACTTTGTGTCTAGTTCACCAAACAACAATTTTAGATGAATCTACCAATAGTCGAGACAAAAACAAAAACGAAGTGTTGCCAGTTTCGTCTATCCTACTAATATTATAAATGCGAAAGTTTGTTTGGATGTTTGTTATTCCTTCACGCAAAAACTACTGAACGGATTTCGATGAAACTTCACAGTAATATAGCTTATACATCAGAATAACACATAGGCTACAATTTATAAATATTTTGTGTGATTTGGCCATAATATAACGATAAGTATCAAGTAAGTCGGAAAAATTCCTGCCCTCTGAGAGCTATCTTGGCGTGCGCTGCCTATACCGTTTGAGTTACATGAAGATAATGTATCGTGGAACTGTTTGTCTTATAAAGTTCTAAATAAAAGTCCGCGACAGCATATATCTATCTTTTTTGTGGAAGCCATTATATCCAAAATAGTGATCCATAAATACATTTAAATTGGGTACTTTTTTTACAATGCATATTTCAGAGTACTTTGTTAATTCTTATCAAAATCAATACATTAATCGCTTTTGTTATTTAATGTAGATAAACTTTGTCTTTTACACTAAGCAATTTGGACGAATACTTTAAAAGTTATCACGATAAGATTGACCTGAGTGGAGCGCCATTAATGCGCGCAGAGCGGGGTTGGAGGGCGGTCCCAGGGGGGGCACACTTAGTACTGTCATCAATTTCCATAGACGACAGCGACATCTGCAGTTTGGTGGGTTAAAAAAACTTGGCAGCCATTTTCTTGTTTGTCAAATTGTCAAACAAATGTCATTGTCGCCGCCGGCCATCCGCCATTATCATTGTCAACTCCGCAACTCCGGCTTTCCCGACGTTGATGCGCTTCCCGAAATCCCGAGTTTATCTCAGCTAATTATGTTAAAATTGTTACTTGTTACTGTTATTTGTTAAACCCTGATTGTGACCCTAAACATTGTAATAAAGATTCGCTACTTATAGTAAGTATGCTTAACTATAGGTATGTGTATATTTATTAGAGCCTTAGGTCACCCACCAAACTCAAGGTGGCAGCACTTTCCATACATGCAAATTTTACCACAGAGTTGTCACTCTTTCCTTCTATAGTTACTTTACTCTTTGGGCGGTCCAGGCAATGACGCGCCATCATCGCATCGCCGAGTGTTCATTTTGCGTATTTTTTACAGCTTATTCGATTCGAAGCGATTTATTACTAACTTACAGTAGGCATAATGATTTAAATTTTTAGGTAGTACATTTTAAGTAGAAATATAGATTCGTTTTTAATTTAATTATTACAGTTATAAATTAGAATTGTTTTCTTTGTTTGTTTTAGGCTGGTTTTATAGTCACGCCGCTAGACGCGCCGATGGGCAGCGCGCGCGTTCGGATATGTATGGGGTAGTAGAACTTGCGTTTCAAAGTCGCGCGGTTGAGCAATGAGCACTGAGCAGCGCCGTTCAGTAATAGGTACAGTGCACCGTGGTTCAAGCGCACGCTGCCCAGAGGCGCGTCTAGCGGCGTGACTATAAAACCAGCCTTAATTATAGGATTGTTTTTTTAGTTACTTAGGTCACGGGTATAGGTTGTATTTGTAAAAGTATTAAGTACCTAAATAGATTCGTGATTGTTTTAATTACTTAGATTATTACAATTGTTTTTTTTTTATGTTAGTTTTAGGTTTAGGTTGTGTTGTAAGTAGTAAGAATGCGATGCGTATCTTTATATTTAAAATATTTATTCCTCAATGTTAAGGATTGCACCTACCACTGTTTGTCTCTGCATCACCCAAAGGTAGACTGGTAGAAAATGCCTATGTCATAAAGTCCGCCTCTGTACATATTTTGTGCTTAAAGTATTAAATAAATAAATAAATAAGAAGATAGATCCGTTTTCCTCTTAATTAGCTATTGGAATTGTTTTAGTTAGTTTGAAAATTACTACCGATTTTGTGATTTACAATAATGAATCGAAAGCGTAAGTCTAATATTTCACAAAGCTCTAATCAAGCTCGAGCTATGAAAATAGCTAGACTTACCGACACGTCTCAACAAACTGAGCTGCGAAGGTTTGAGCAGGTGGTGATTGAGCAGGCACACAGAGCTACTAAGACACCAGACCAGTACCAAGATCGGCTTCAACAACACGTTGAGTATCTGGCATCTCAACGAGCTGCTGAAACTCCAGAACAGTCTCAACCTCGATTTCAACGGCATGCTGAGTATCTGGTGTCTTAACGGGCAGCATAAACACCGGAACAGTCCCAAGATCGGCATCAATAGCATGCTGAGTACTTATCTGGTGTCTCAACAAGCTGCTAAAACACCAGAACAGTCCCAAGATCGGCATCAACAACATGCTGAGTATCTGGTGTCTCAACGGGGCTACAGAAACACCAGAACAGTCCCAAGATCGGCATCAACAGCATGCTGAATATCTGGTGTCTCAACGGGCTACAGAAACACCAGAACAATCCCAAGATCGACATCAATAGCATGCTGAGTATCTGGTGTCTCAACGGGCTGCAGAAACACCAGTACAGTCCCAAGCTCGACGTCAGCAGCAGGCGACTTACATGGCGTCCCAAAGAGCCACAGAAACCTTTACAACGACTGAATCTCGCAGACGCGCTGTTGTTACACGAGTATAATGTATCGTGGGACTTTTCGTCTTAAACAGTTCTAAATAAATGTACGCGACAGAATATACCTATCTACCTTTTATGTGGAAGCCCAAAATAGTGAGCCATATCGAAAGTACCTCTTTCTGTATGTTAGCTTTTCGCACCTAAACCACTGAGCGGATTTCGGTAAAATTTGGCAAGGAGATAGGTAGCATTCTAGGGAAGGCTACCTCGTCGGTACTGTCTCTTGGGATAATTTCCGACATCCACGCGGGCGAAGCCGCGGGCAGAAGCTAGTCCTACATAAAGTTATACGCCTTTAAAACTCATGAATTTCGTTACTAAAAAAAAAATAAAAAAAAAACTATGGGGCCTGAGTAATTTTTTTTGGGCTGGGTAGGTAGCAGACGACCCCATATATCTGCCATTTTCGTGTGTTCAACGTTCTGCCGAACACCCTGTATATTCGCATCACTTATATATAAATGTACAGACGCCAGCACATCAAGCTACTACAATCTGTCAAATTTCTTTAATAGATTTTCAACTTTATTGCTAAAGCATTTAAGGTTCAATGTTGATTGGGAAAATTTGACAGTTTCGGGTAGCTTGATGTGCTGGCGTCTGTACTTGGTGCCTCATTCCACGACCCATGTAGTATATTATATGTAATATTTGTCCATTACGCTACGATAAAAAGTTTTAGTCACATAGAAGACCAAAATTGGAGATTTACGGGATAAATTCAACCTCAAACTCAAAGCATTTATCTCAATGAAACCAATTATAGGCACTTTTGAATTTTCAAGGAGTCGGTCAGTCAGAAAGATGAAGCTAGTTGCCCATTCCAAAGCGTAGTAGATACATATGGAGAAGAACGGGCAAGAAACTCCATGGACACTCCATCAATAATTAAGTATATTGTTACAAAATATTTGTTTTAGCTCTCACCAAAAAGACGAAGACAGCAAAGAACAAAAAAATAACGTTCAGGAGGCCTACCACAAGCTCTTAACGCGATCCATTTTAGGACCTAAACTGAACTGTTCTTCTAATTCGTACCATGACGTCAGTTTAGGCCGTGCCATTCTGCTGACAGCGATTGTCACAAACTGAGTCGCAAATTTTGGTTTCATTCATACTTGTTTGGTACCATGACGTCCATAGAGCAGCTCAAGCGATGCAGTTAAGGAACCTAAACTGAAATGTCTTGTTTTTGAATCGTTTTTAATTAGATCATGGTCGGCCACCTGTTTCTGAATCCTTATTTATAAACGTTACTTAAATTTAAGATGACGTTGATGTAAAAATATCAGAAAATGTTTGGTTAAGCAGATGCTGATACTTACTCAACTTTGAAGCAACTTTCATAAATAAATGATACACCACAGACTACCTACCTACAGTATTTGTCTGTCCTTCCCCTTTTTAATCCATCCAAAGGTTGTCTTTAAAAGATCGCTCTTAGCGATAAGACCGCCCATTGTGTCACCCATTGTAAAGTTTCTATATTTATGTCTGTTATTTATATGGTGTACATAATAAAGAGTATTCTATTCTATAAATAATAAGTAAATGTTCTAGGTCGAGCACCAAAAACAATCGTTCAGTACTTGAACCCTTCTACCAAACTGAAGTTTCTAATCTATATGCTTCAAATTCCACCATCAGTAATCACCTGCAGTTTAGCCTGCCAAATTACGCAGTGCGTCAGTCGTATTTAGGTCAAGGTGAGTCGAAACAACGTTGCAATACTAGCTATAAACCCGGGTTATGGAGACATCGCCTGTGTGCAGTCAGTTGCGACTTTTATATCTATTTTATAGGGGCTCTGCTTTGAGGTGTTTATGCCTCGGAAAGCACGTTAAGCCGTTGGTCCTGGCTGTCATTCGTGGATCTTTGACAGTCGTTACGGGTAGTCAGAAGGCCGAAAGTCTGACAACCAGCCTTACCAAGGGTTATCGTATTGCCCAGTAACTGGGTTGTGGAGGTCAGATGGCAGTCGCTCGCGCGTCATCAAACACAATCATCTGAATTAGGGGACATCAAATTGTAGAATAGAATATAATACTCTTCATTATGTACACCATATGAATTACAGACATAAATATAAAACTCTTTTACTCTGGCAATTCGTTCGTACATACCGCAATGAATGTTGTTAAACTGTCAACTTATTTTTTATTTAATTATTTTGGGGCTTATTTCAGTAATATTTATATTCTTGAAATGTGCTAATTAAGCTCTTTCATTTGATACCCAACACGGCTTGATCAAAAAAAAATTTTTTTTTAGATCCTGACTTTATGTCCGCTAGAGGGCGCCATATCCAATTTAATGTGACGTCACATAGCCTAATAACCAGTGGACGATCAAGACGCTTCCAACGATACCTCATTTGTCCAATTATAACAAGGAGTTTAGAAGTTATGAGGGAACAGATGAACATACATACATACATACCGGTCAAAATCATAACCCTCCTTGTTGCTTCGCTGTAGTCTGGTAAAAATGAAAGCCATTGCTACTGTTAGTGTGTTAGACAATTACCCCGCTGGACTCAACAGAAAAAGCCCGACCCACAAATAAAAAAACACTACAATACAATAACAAGCAAGATTGTTAGTGTAATTGGCACCAACCCTTGCTGGCTCATAGGGGTGTACCGAGGTCACAACGCACAGGGGCTCGGCTCTGAAGGTCAGACCTGTGAGTCAGCATGAGGTAATACCTCACTTTCACTTTAGTGGATGGCGGATACTTTTTAAGTGTGATGAATGAGTCATTACTGAATTAAAATAAATGGTATTAGGAACGAAGTTGTATAGCGGAGCTTGTGGTAGGACAGGCTGAAGCAAAGTCAAAATGAAAATCCAAAATGGCGGCACATAATTTTCAAATTTTTCGTCATGTCATGGGTGTCGTTTTCATGGTTTTCGAGGGTGCTAAAGCCGACAGTGGGGTCAAAATGAAGTTCCAAGATAGCGGCTGCGAAAAGGCAAGTATACTTATTAGGTTTTTTTTTTTTTGTTAAATGTTATGACTTGGCCTATAACCCGATTCCGGCTTGACGTCGACTTCTTGGTCACCCTGTATATTGAGATGACAGTTGATAGAGTAGCAATAATAATTTCATATTTACGGCCGGACACTGCACATCAAGTAGGTAAAGATCAGTCATTATTCTAAGCATCTCCTGCCCCATAGCTGCCGGCGACCATTATATTATGCCCATAACAAGTTTCCCACGGTGCTCATTATAAATTATTATACAGTAGAGGTAATCGTGTCGCACGCACGGAACGCGTATATACTGTATTGCTTTCATTTTGTTATTTGCGTGCGTGTGTTGCCAGCGGTATCAGTAGAGAAGTAGATTTTCTTCCGCCTATGGGACATTGGCTTTATAAGGCTAAATACATGCATCAGCTCACAGCTTTCAGCTCGATTTTCTCCGAAACGCATTACTGGATTGGGAAATGGCTGACGAAGGACAATATTTTGATTTAAAAGAGTGTCCGTGGAGTTTCTTGGCCTGGTCTTCACCATAGGAACCTAGTTTATTTATTTATTTAAAATTTTCGCACAAAAAAGGTACAAAGGCGGACTTAATGCCTTAGGCATTCTCTTCTCTAGTTCGCTATGAAAAAGGCAACTAGTTTTATCTTTCTGATTGACCGACTCCTTGACAGTTCAAAAGTGCTTGTAAATGGTTTAATTGAATATGCTTTGATTTTGAGTTTGAATGGCAGACTTACCTTCTATTGCAATCATCTTTCTGCCTATACGTCCCTGCTTTTTTCGTTTTTACCATACTGCTCTATCCCAGTGGCGTGCATTGGTTTTCAGATTAGGTAGGCACTAGGCCGGGTCTAGTCTAGGCAAACGCGGTCACTAATCAGAAAAACAAGTGAGGTCAAAAGTGTGGTTGTTTGAGTAGGCATGCCTACTTAAGGGTGATAAATTGCGAAGGTCGAACGTCATGGTATTACGCGTGAGACGTACGTATTTTTAATTTTGTCGTATTAACTTGAACGAGTAAAGACCGCGAATAGTACGGGAGCCGAGTAGGCCGTCCGGCGACTGCCTACTGCCGCGCGTGTTTCTATGAAGATTTTGTTTTTTTGTTAGGTATGATAATTTACTGAGTTAATTGTGGGGCACACATATTAAAATGTAATTGACAGGCTTATGTTGAAATATCGAAGTAGGCACTGCTTAAATGCCTATATGCAATGCACGCCACTGCTCTATCCCAATATTTGCCCCCTTTCCAGCCAAAATCAAGTCATTTATTCGAATTAGGCTGAGAATCAGCATTACTCAAACTCAACAACATTAATCAATTTGTTGGATAAACCTTTAATGCATACTAGAAACATCGCGTCGCACCCCATCGCTCGTCCGTGCTACTACTTCGTTGTCGCATAGCCCCTTTGCTCGGCCTCTAGGGGTCGTGGGGTAATGTTAAATAGCCTATAATTTTCCATAAGAATTTGGCTATCAAATACCAAAAGAATTTTTCAAATCCGACTGGTAATTCCGGAGATTACCCCTTACATACAAACGTATAAACAACAGTGGCGAAGGTACCATACAACTCGATTCCCACTGGCTTCCCTTCGAAAATTCAGAACATAACCACTCTATAGTCAATTCATCATTGAAATTTTCTTTTGGCATTTTTTTTTTGCTCCGGCCTACCTCTGTCATAAATTCCCCCTTCGCCACTGATAAACAAACAAACTATCCCTTACCTTTTTTTTTTTTTTTAGATTATTACTTATTAAGTTGAAGCCATTCTTATTACTAATTACGATCTAGTATAACAAGAAACCATACTAAACATTAAAAGCACCACCATTCTGGTCCAGTTAGCACCGCACTCGTCTCACGTAGGCACACTTTCTACTTTCGTGGCCCGTTTACATCCTGCGCACAGAATTGTGATCAATTACTATCGTTCACTAACTACAAAGTCACTGTATTTCACTTTCCAGTCTATGATGGTGCGAATTTTCGTGGTGAGAGTCTCAATGGAGAAATGGAGGGGCTCGTATCTAAGTAACGTCGGTCTGTGGATGGGTGACAATCGATTGTATATCGAGACCCCTCCGTGTCTCGAAAAGCACGGCAGTGGCCGATTCCTATAATTTACGGACCGTTATTGGTATTTCGATAAATAGTTTTACAGCCAAATTAGACCGATTTTAAATTTTCCATAGAAACAGAGTGTTCCAGTTCTTAAATTTAAGAGATTTCGAAATATTCTTTACTAACTTTTTAGACCTTTGTATCCTGCTTATGCGTACGAAGTTACATTAAAATCGGTTCATTCATTTTAAAAAACAAGGGCTTGAAAGTTTGTATGAAATGCCGCACGTCGTAAACGCTCTTAAGACACAATAGGTAAAGAAGCAAAGACCTAAGATAAATAATTACCTACTTAAAAGGGAGCTACGTATGCCAACAAACTCCTTTGCGGATTGGCAGAGGTAATAGATAAATTATGTATTCCAAAAAATATTATGTCTGTGAATAAACACATTTTTTTCCAAACAGAGGAGGCATGATCTGATCTGGATTAAAATATGACAATACAAAACGTTTTGGATTAGTGAATCCAAAATGTTTTGTATTGTCAGATTTTGCATCAACAAAGAATTCTATGTCGTCATATTCTGCGTATCCCATCCGCACTTGTTGGCAAACAGCGTTAATATCGTATCATATTACTGTACAGCGCACGTCAACAGGGTTTCATCGAAGCTTCACAATAGCACGCACACATACAGACAGACATGTAGGAACGTAGGCCATGGAGTAGTGAGGACATGGAGTGCTTATTCTATCTGCCTAGCTAGCGTTGACCGCATTAAGGCGTTTGTAGCAAAGAATATTGTGCACACGGATCTGAATTATAATTCTGATATAAGATCAAGATTTTGGGACTAAATGCGATCATGATCAGAAATGAAACAAAGTTGTTTCAAAAGACAAGCCAAATCACGATAAATGCATTTCAAAACTCAACATTACTTTACTTTGTAAATAGAGACAAAGCTAAAACAATGTCAACTAAGTAATATTAAAAAAAAAAACTCATTCCAGCTGCCTTTAAGGCGACTAAGAACATAAAGAAATAGAGAATAGTAAAAACAATAAATTAAATCAGTCGTACCGCAAATTTGACGATTCAAGTTTAGCAATGACCGAGGATTCGTTTTAGTTTTTGTGCGTGCTTATAAAGAAACGACAATAATGCATGAGGAATCATTCGATCTTCCCAACTGTTACGTCATATAGTTCTTAACACTCCATGTCCTCCCTCCTCCGTGCCTAGGCAACTCACACACGAACTCACAGACATTACGTGAGCATAATGCTGAAAAACTGTTACATTTACAATTAGTGCTCACTTTGTGATGACTTCCTTTCGTGTCAGTTGCATCCTGATAGTGTCACTCCATTGTCTTGGGAGGATAAGTGGCAATTGAGAATGTTATGCGTTTAAAAGCGAATTTACTATGTTGGTTAGAGCCTAGAGACTGGGGCGACAAATATCAATAATACTAACGGGCTAGACGATTATTAACTTTCTAAAAGGGGAATATTTACTAATCCTCTAAAACAGGATGGCGAACCAATGGCACGGGGGCCATTGGAGGCACGTAACAAAATAATTTGGGCACGGCATCATTTCAGGAATTTAGGTAGGTTATGTACCTAAGTCATCTAGTTTGCAACAGGAGAAGTCGTACTAATTCGTTTATTTAATTTAAATCTTAACTTTAAACTTAACTTCTTAAAACTGCTTATTATGTTAACATTACTCTGTATGATAATAATAGTAGATTGTACAACTAGTGCATAAAAGAAGCCATTTTAGGTAGGAAGGTAAAATGGCTCGTTTATGCCTGAGTTATACACTCTGCTTTTCACTTCGATTGCGAGAAAACAGGCATAAAGTATATAACAGTACATAATTAATCAAAAATGTTGCAAATCATAGCTAATTCCCGCAATTAAACTATTTAAAAGTTTATTTTTTTAAATTTCTACATGTGTCATTCGACTTGGGTACTTCATACTGCCAAGTCATAAAAACGTTACTTTGCGTTTTTTAATTATAAATGACAACTATATTTCTGGAAAACGACTTATATTTCTATATCTCCGCTCTAATGGAGGAGGCCCATATTTAACTACCACATCAACGATGACGTGAGCACACTAAAAATATTTCCCGTCCCAAAGTTCTCAGCGAGCTATTACAAAGGGCTTATCTGTCGGTCCAATTAAGGTCAATTAGTACGTATCAACGAATAGATTAAAGAAATTTAGCGTGGGCAGCTTGATGTAGTTGACTTTATTGCTTTCGGCCGACTTCCTGGCGGGGATAGGGTTTTGTTTTCCTGCTGATAATTTTGTACAACATTTGGCTACGTACAGTAAACGAAGGGGCTTGTGGCTAAGTAATATCCGCCGCACGGGTCGATCGATCAGGTGAAGCTACACTTGCCGCGGTTGGTCCGTGGATGGGTGACTTTCAGCTGAAACACGTCCACTGCTGGACATAGGCCTCCCCCAAGCACCTCCACTTCGACCGGTTTTGTACGCGGTCGCCACTCCAGAACCTTTCAGCCTCATCGGCCATCTGTTCTGCGAGCAATGTGGCCTGCCAACAGCCACTTAGGCTGGTATTATTTTGAGCTATTCCTTAGATACATAGCATAATCAGCCTATAATGTCCCTACTACTGGGCCACAGGCCTCGTCTCTATGAGAAGGAGCGGGCCGTAATCCAATGCGCGGGCCCAGTGCGGGTTGGTAGATGTCACATGTCTTCGAATTTTTGGTTCTAGGACATGCCGGTTTATTCTTTAGGGGCCGTCTCCACGAGCGAGAGAATCGCGGCGAGAGAATCGCGGCGATAGTCTCGCCGTGCCATCAAATTTTTGCCGCGATGATATCCATGATGTCCATGTGGATACACGTTCTAAGAGAGTGTATAGAAATATGTGGCACGATATCGCCGCGATTCTCTCGCTAGTGGAGACGGCCCCTCAGTTACCCTGTTAAAAAATCTATCTACTTATTCCTTTACGTAAAGTATAAGAACATACCACTTAGCGTTATTAGAATCATTGTGAAGGCCGTGCGTGTGTGTGGAATCCTAATTATGTTTCGCACGCACCTACGGTTTGCTAGTATCGGGATATGTGGCCTGATAGAACAATGAATGCGTTGGAGACTAATGAGTTAATGAGCGAACGACTGCTCATCTTGCAAACCGATGTAGAACATCACGCTTGTATCACGAAAGCTGTAGGCAGAGGTGTTGGGAAAGCCACATTTCATCAATTTTGTCGGTAAGTTCCATGTTTAAGAGACTGCATTGCAGTGGCAAAACCCCTCGACCCCTGGACCACTCGACTTAACTATCCACCCTCGCCTGGCGGCTCGGGTGGATATAAAGGTCTCGTTCTAACATGGCTTCTTTTATGCACTAGGTGTACAATCTACTATTATCCAACTAGGCCTAGGGTGGATTCTCGGACATGCGTTTCCGCGTACCCAACTTAGAGTGGATAAACGGAATAGGTAACTCGTACCGTGAGCTCTTGAGCTTACACACCCATTCACAGCGTTTTCTTACACTTGATAACCACAAGTTAAGCGCGCGTCGTTTCGTGATATACAAATGCTGTAGCAAATGATTTGTGACAATTTAATCACTTTAAATGATTCAAACAATCACACTAATATTATAAAGGCGAAAGTTTGTGTGTGTGTGTGTGTGTGTGTGTGTGTGTTTATATGTTTGTTACTTCTTCACGCTCAAACGGCTGGACCAATTTTGATAAAATTTTGTATGCAGGTAGCTGACACCCTGGATTAACATATAGGCTACTTTTTATCCCAATATTCCCACGGGATCGGCATTTACGCGGGTGAAACCGCGGGGTGCAGCTAGTAAACTATAAATATCTCCACACTTCACATAGTCGAGTCGAGAATACTACTTTTCTTATAATCGTTCCACATCTGTGTCATCCCGATTTAGAAATGTATTTCCCCGCAGTCAGATTTGCGATAAATCTTTTTTAGATTTTCCTTATATGCACTTTTATTATATTATGGTAGAAACTATAATCTAAAGAAGGATAATGAATCGCTGAGATAAGATTGCGACTAGATTTGAACGTTTTTAGGGTTCCGTACCTCAAAAGGAAAAACGGAACCCTTATAAGATCACTTCGTTGTTCGTCTGTCTGTCCGTCTGTCAAGACCCTTTTTCTCAGGAACGCGTGAAAGTTATCAAGTTGAAAATAATATCAGATACTCGGGGCTGCAATCCCTTGAATCAGTGAACAAGTCAAACTTCTAAGTCAACACAATCAAAAGATATGGGGCGTTTATGGTCCATTCTTCTTCTTAGCGTGTCGATAGCAATCTAAATGTACTCGGCCCAGAATTCGGCTACTTGTTTATTTTGACACTCGCAAGGGAATCAAAACTTATAGGGTGCTTCCCGTGGACCTAGAATCATGAAATTTGGCGAGAAGCAATGTCATGTAGCACAAGTAAAGGAAAAAATCCGAAAATCGTTTTGTCGTATCCGAAAACCTAGAACCCTCGGTGCGCGAGTCCGACACGCACTTGACCGGTTTTTAATTACGGGAATTGGTCTTCAGGTCGTGGAGCTCCTGCGCACACTCTCCGAACTACAGTCTGTAGAAGACCGACAGGCAAGCAACATTACGCCGATGAACCAGGGTATGATTTTTGTAAACTCCTTTATTAGTATTTAAAGCCGCAGACGTAAAGTTGAATAAATACCTAAGTCATTTAGTTTACTACGATGACTTCACCAGAACATAAAGATATGATAATTGTTAATATATTCAATTCAAAACATCCTAGTACAATGTACAATGGCTAATTAAAATGTTCTACAGAAACCGCAGACAGTTATTTTACGATTTCATCTAGAAATACTTGGTTTAATTTTAATTCTTCTTTAGCTCCATTTTCTTTTTTACACAAGCAACCCATAATGTTCCCACTGCTGGGACACAGGCTTCCTCTCTGTGAGAGGTACTGGGCCATAATTCACCAAGCGTGCCCAGTGCGGGTTGGTGGTAGGGCCCACCTGATGATACGTAAGTGCTCACCGCCATCCTATAGCTTGAAGTGAGCTGTTATTCCTCCAGATGTGCGCAAGTCCAGTGACTTACACGACAAATGTGTAACTTTGCTTAAAATTGTACAAACAAACGTCTTAGATCTATCTCGCATCCCCACCCAAATAGCAGCACAACATTCTAGATCAATAGGTATATATAAAACCTTCGCAAATTAGACACAGTTCCCCAAAATTAGCAGCCACTGCTAATTTTAAATACCGTTACAACTGAAAACAGTTGTTTCGCAATGTTAATTAATTACTACGGTAAATGTAACGCGATAATCATGACACAGAGTAGGTAGTAACACAGAGAAACCAGAGGGGCAATTCTCGTAATTTTTAGAACTTTCACAGTCTGATCTCAATCTGTCAAAAATACCTTTAATTTCCCTACATTTTTGACAAGTTTTTGGCATTAACTACTGTCGCTGAGATGAGACTGCGACTAGATTTTGTACGTTTTGAACTGTATAGAGGTTGACAAAGCCTTCTTTCTTCCACGCTTCCGCAGATGACCCTACATAACATACATAATCAGCCTATAATGTTCCCACTGCTGGGACACAGGCCTCCTCTCGGCGAGAGGGACTCTGTGAGATGACCCTACCATCAGTAAAAATCTGTAAAAATAGAAATACGTATCGCATTTTAAACATCAACATGTATCTATCTATACTGATAATAAAGCAGAAGAGTTTGTTTGAACGCGTTAATCTCTTGAACTACTAGTCGGATTTGAAAAAAATCTTTTTGTAGGTATTTGATAGCCCAATTATTAGGCTATAGGCTACTTGACACCACGCTAGGACCCGAGCCAAAACAAAGAAAAGTCAAAAAGAACGCTAAGCGAAAACGTTGTAATGGCGATGCAATGCGACGGGGTGGTTCGGAGGAACAAGAAATTACACGCGAACGAAGTCGCGGGTAGAAGATAGTATTATAATATGATTTAAATAATAACAGCCGCACAGGTCAATCGATCAGTTTAAGCTACGTTTGCCGCGGTTGGTCTGTGGATGGGTGACCATCTTTACATACCGAGGCCCCTCCGTGCCTCGGAAAGCACGTTAAGCCGTTGGTCCCGGCTGTCATTCGTGGATCTTTGACAGTCGTTACGGGTAGTCAGAAGCCCGAAAGTCTGACAACCAGTCTTACCAATGGGTATCGTATTACCCAGTAACTGGGTTGTGGAGGTCAGATAGGCAGTCGCTCCATGTAAAATACTGGTATTCAGCTGCATCCGGTTAGACTGGAAGCCGACCCCAACATAGTTGGGATAAGGCAGGCAGATGATGATATTATATATATAAATGTCACAGATGAGGATAGAATATTGCTCCATGAAGTAAACACTTGCTACCGCAAAAGCAGTCCCTATATTAAGTTAATATCTCTGAGACCGATTCTGACCGACATAAATCTGCCATCTGCATTCGGCTCGCCGAAATACTGAAATACAGACGCCAGCACATCGAGTTACCCAAAACTGTCAATTTTCCCAATCAACTTTGAACCTTGTAGTTTAGCGATAAAGTTGAAATCTATTAAAGAAATTTGAGATTGTAGTAGCTTGATGTGCTGGCGTCTGTACATTCGCACAGCGCTTTTCTCATCTCGGCACCAACTACAAATAAGAAAAGCTCATGCCACATGAAGGCCCACTATTCATACCACATACATTTATCATCATTCGCCACTCTTCAAGCGCTTTTTTTTCGCTATGTAGTAGATTGTATGAATATTGGTCTCTGCCAAATATCTCCTCTTTGCCATCGTGCAAAACCGCAAGTTCCACTGTTCTGCTAAACTCAATTAGAGTGAATTCGTTAGAGATAGGAAAACAAAAGTTTTGGAAACTAGAGCTTTATCTTATTAGCATGAAAACATTCACTACTGAAAACGTAACTTTTTTGACAATGACTAATCTACATTTAGATCGGGTTATAAGTTTAAATGAGTTCTTTTCGAGTACCTCGGCAGTCAAGCCGAGTTATTCGGAATCGGCCGATAACTACTACCAAAAATACAAAATGGTCGAGAACCAAGTAATAAACGAGTAAGTACTCGGTGTATCTCTTTTAATAACACTTTGCTAGACCAACACCCAAACAAACAACAAACTATCAATCTCAATCTGAATAATTTTGAAGGTTATTGCTAATCCAATGCTTCATACGTTCGAAAAGTCTGCTCAAATCAAATCATTTATTGTTTGTCACGGGTTATAAAGACAGTTCTTACAATTAGCATTCTTGTATCTCTGCAACATACCCATGGGGTGTACAATATTTATAGTACGTCAAAGTTATTGGCTATGTTTAAAATATTATTACGATTTCACTCTTAATTGATTGGTGGTTGTTATCCATTACATTGGTAAAATATATAGAATTGGTTGTTTAGACAACCTCATTTTACATTCATTATTACAGTCATACAATTACATGTCAAGTTTTAGTCAATTTCATACTATATTTATTATTTGGCATAATTTATTAATGTCATATAATTTCCATTGAATAAGTCAAAAACAATTATTAGTCGATAATTTGGTCATTAAGAAATTCATTAATTGAATAATACGTTTTACACATTTACATATGAGAAATTCTTTTAGCTTTAATTTAAAAATATTTAATGATGAGATATTCTTAATACAGTTTGGGAGTTTGTTATAGATTTTGATTCCAATACCAAATACACTCGATTTAAATTTTACTGTTCTACATTTAATGCCCTTTAGTTCAGTTTTGTGTCTCGCACTTCTCAACGTTTCATACTTATCTATATCGCGTTTTATTATCATCACCGCTTCAAGTACCTATGTATAATGACGGTAGGGTTAAGATTTTCAACCTTTTCTCATTTTCAAATACGTAAATAACGCAATGAATGTCGGTGAATAGGGATGACGACGGGGTAGTAAAGTAAACGAAATTCTATTTAGTCCGTCAGTTAGATTATCAAAAAATAATGGACACATATTTTTTCTTGTGTCAATCAACCAAAAAATTACAAAGATAAAGCGCGTCAAAGTTTGGGAGTGGGGGCTCGTGACGTCACTTGTAGGTAAAAATTGTACCAACACGTGACGTCATGCGACATTTCAAAACAATATATCTCTGTATTGGTTTGATTGTGTGAAGAAAGAAAAAATACGTGCCCAATACTTTTTAATAATCTACCTGATAGACGAAGAAAAAAAAGTTAGTCGTCATCCCTATTGTCAAAATGAAAGCCATTGCTACTGACCTCTTTTATCTGTTCTGTGCTACTGATAGTCTGTTACGCGATTACCCCACTGAGATTACACAGATCAAACTAGACCAACAAGCCATTCAGTTATACAAGGCAGATAAATGACAATTTTTTTTTGTTTTGTATTTTTGTGGTGTACAATAAAGTATAAATAAATTGAATCATACCACTTATATTCAAATATGACTAAACCAAGTATGCCACTAATAGCCATACCTAATGCTGATTACTTTCGAGTCTTGTTTGTGAATGACATCATACGGAAATAATTCTTAAACTAATGACTGAGGTATTTGACCTGGTGATTATTTAAATAGTTGCATAGCACAGATGTGAGTTCTATGTACTATAGTGCTACCATTTACCGGGTAATATGTCTTTCATTGACTTGAATGAGCCCTGGCAGCTGATACCATGTCATGCTCACACAAATGTCTCGCTGACTGTGGCGTGTGTTTTGGATCATTTAGCTCCCTTCAAAATGGTTGAGCTGAATGCTGCTGTTCTATGCGTCATGTTCGTGAACGGGCGCCGTCTGTTGGGGCTGGTCATCTCTTAACTGCCTCGGCTTATTTTTAATTATTTTATTATTGGATTGTTGTTTTGTTACTCTTTGCTGTACTCTGGACGCTTTTAACACGTAATTGTTTTCTTTTTACATCATTCTCACATATAAAATTATAAATTCAACGTAAATGATGTAACTAATATTTTTGTAAAAATATAATTTAAAAGAGTCTCCATGGAGTTTCTTGCCCATTCTTCTCCATAGGTACCTACGCTTTGGAATGGGCAACTAGCTTCATATTTTCTGACTGACCGACTTCTTGACAATTCAAAAGTGCCTGTAAATGGTTTAATTGAAATAAATGCTTTGAGTTTTGAGTTGCATAATAGTATTGTTAGGGAACCAGTGTACAATTGTAATTTCGTATTGCCTATTTCTACCTGATATAGAGATCTCTGTACCTATTCTATTTATAACACCTATGTTTAACGAATAAAAAACGTTGACTTTATAACAGTAGCTATGGCTTATTCATTTTGACAGTTCAACAACATTCATTGCGTTATAAGTTGTTTTCAAACATTTGAAGCAATGAATTAGAAATATACTTCAAAATGAATAAGATTGTGATTGACAGTGTGTTAGGTAGGCAATTAGGGATGACGACTAACTTTTTTTTCTTCGTCTATCAGGTAGATTATTAAAAAGTATTGGGCACGTATTTTTTCTTTTTTCACATAAACAAAACATTACAGAGATATATTGATTTCAAATGTCGCATGACGTCACGTGTTGGTACAATTTTTACCTACAAGTGACGTCACGAGCCCCCACTCCCAAACTTTGACGCGCTTTATCTTTGTAATTTTTTGGTTGATTGACACAAGAAGAAATATGTGTCCATTATTTTTTGATAATCTACCTGACGGACTAACTAGAATTTCGTTTACTTTACCCCGTCGTCATCCCTATTAGGGTGCAGTTTAATTTTTTATTTAAATGGACTTATTTATTTATTAAAGCTTTATGCACAAGTACACAAAGTCTGTGCAAAGGCAGTATTAATCCCTGAGGCATTTTTTACCAATCAGCGACTTGGCAGATGTCTTTGCCCAGCAGTGGGAAAATTAAAAAAAAAATATGGGCATAAATAAATTGGGCGGCAGAGCAAGTGACGAAGTTGGTTTTTTTTTTTAAATTTTGTGGAAGTTTGTAAAAGGCAACTGTAAACGCTAGTACATTATTTACCTAGATATACTAAGCTTTCTGAAGAATAAATAAAATAATTAATTTGATCCCATCTAGCCTCTCCTTTGCTGTCCTCCCTAAGCTGTGGCCCCAAGCAGGATCGCTTAGAGCAACAACCATCGTTGGCTTAGCTTAGAGTGTACTTGCTTACTTAGGGCGCATTCCACCAAACTTTTATACCTAGATTCAGTCTTATCCTGAGAATAAGTTTTGAATTTTTGCCAGTTGATCCATACTAAAACTGCCAGTCGTCAATTTTATTCCAAGAATAAAAGATATCTGACTTTGGTAAAATCAGCCCTTAATCAGTTTTATGCCCTGGCTGGAGGCCTTAATTTCCAGTTAAGCAGCAGGCAATCTCCTAGAGTGACTTGTAAGATGCCATTAACAAAAAAGGGCTAAAGTTAATGTATGCTGATTAGCCCACATGCTGGCTAAAAAGAAACTGAATTGTCTATACCTATGTACAGACACCAGCACATCAACCTACACCTAACTGTCAAATTTTCCCAATCAACATTGAACCTTATGCTTTAGTGATAAAGTTGAAAATCTATTACAGAAATCTGACAGATTGTAGTAGGTTGATGTGCTGGCGTCTGTACATAATCATCTGCAACACAAGGGGTTGTGTACTGCATTGACAACCTTATAGAAAATTTTGAAATATTTCATAGCCCTGTCATTTGATCCATTAAATCAAACATGAACACAGTAATGTCATTTATTGGCAAAGATAGGTATGGTAAAAGTATAATGTCCTGAAAAAAGGTCCTATTATTTTACTAAATCATTTTGAGTTGAGCAGTTCAAGCAATTATTTTTCAATTAATTATGCAATCATTGTGCACTGTTCTGTCCATCTTTGTCTACAAATCATGCGCTTTCTATTTTCTATGTGCTCTAAATTTGAATCGAGAATAATCTTGGGTTTCTATTACATGTAATAATAAGTAACATATTATACAGTCTTTGTCGGCGTCATTGCCTATCAAATGAGACAGTATATAAATGCCAGCCTACCTGAAGCAAAAAAAACACTACACCTCTGTATGTTATGTAAACAAGGCTTATAGTTTAGACAAACATAGTAAAATTAGTAAAAGCAAAGTACAACTGAACACTTGAATTGAACAGACAATAATATATGATGTTGACAGAAATGAGTCAATAGAAAACCTTTTAATAAATAAAATTAGAAATTGTATTTTTACCTTCAATGCAGGGGGTCAAAACTTTCTATGCGATCCATCCATGGTATTACACTTATCTAAACATTTTTATTTACACTAGCACTAACACAAAATAATCAATTAATTATTTTATTGATTACTGAACTTTTAGAAAAAAATAAACGTACTTATATTTTTTTGTTTTTTTTTCACACTTCACTCACACGCACATAAATCACGGGAAACAGCCAACAAGAAACGACACGAATAGAAAATACACGTTTTGAGTTTTCAAAACAGGATGTAATCACAAAAACAATTTTCGACAGAGTTCGATTTATTATTTTCGCAGGAAAATAGGCTCACGAGTTTACCTTATCAGCGTTTATTCGCGTGATTAGGATTTATTGGTTTTATCGCTACATAATTAAGTATAGTTCTTTTTCCTTAATTGTAAACGATAATATTGTTTGCTTTTATTTATAAAATTGATGCGCGAACGAAAGAGATACACCCAGAAAAGTCAACAACCGTTTGACAGGTATTGGCACTTGGACGCGTCGCCATTTTTCGTAAAGATTGCCAGTAGGTTTGTGAAAACTCCCATTTTTAATATTCAGAGATTATTAATTTAAAATTGCAGTCAAATATTTTAATAACATATTATTATTCATTATATAGTATATTAGAATTAAAAATTTTGGAGCCTAGAGTCCATAATAGCGCATTTTTCATTTAGCTCTTTTTTATGATTACAATAAGCGTCATCTATCGAGATTTTTGAAAAACGTAGTTTACCAAATGACTCACTAGAGGACTCTCAATAAACGATAATTATGAATTCATACAAGAGATGGTGCTGTCATATTTATTTATTTCGTCCTCATTGTTTATTAATACACAAAACGTTTTTTTTTACAAACGAAGTCTCGTTAATTCTTTTATTATTATCTCATCAGGGCCTCAAGTCTGCTAATTTTATTTAACTCACATGCTATTGAAATTCAATTGAGATTCAATCACGACTCCATTACGATTAGAAGAAATTTGGTACCTATTCTGCAAAAACTTGAATGTAAACTCAATAGAGTCGTAATGGAATCGTAGTGTAATTGTAATTGACTCTCAGTTGAACAGATAAAGGTGTTGCCATTCAAAATCTATCAAGAAGCTAAATGAGTGAATTGTTGCCTAATCGTACTACGATCGTACTTCAATTGCAAAATTGACACTGAGTGTCCATTGACATAAATGTCAAACAAACGTCAACTAAGAGTAGAATACCGATTTAGACCACAATCGATTTACAATTGTAACACAATTGAAGAGCAGACTAGCAAATATTCTGATAGCAGTTCAATGGTATGTCACTGGAAAACCATTGGTCTTAAATTAGTAGCAGAATACCAAATGTAGTTAAAACTGCTACTGAGATTCAATTGATATTCAATTGAGCCATTCGTAAATTAGCAGACTTGGGGCCCAGTTCTCACGTTGTCATCATTTGAAAATGACTGATTTTACCTTCCTTATAATCATGTAAGTAAGGAAGCTGGCTTTGCGAAACTCAATCTGCTTACTCAGCTTTGACTATGAGGCGCTATCTTTTTATGTACAGACGCCAGCACATCAACCTACTACAATCTGTCAGATTTCTGTAATAGATTTTCAACTTTATCGCTAAAGCATAAGGTTCAATGTTGATTGGGAAAATTTGACAGTTAGGTGTAGGTTGATGTGCTGGCGTCTGTACCTAGGTACTGGGTTGGTTCGTCTTTTGTCTTTGCCCGAGGTCCCCCAATTTAATTCAGTACCTACTGTAATGAGGAATATTAATTTTAGATTTCACAAAAGAAACTATAGAACAAGTTTGCAGGATTATATTTTGACTAGAGAAACACTTTTATTAGGTACATTTGACTAGCAGCATATTACCAACTAATTCTAAATATTTATTGTGTAAATATACATTTAATAATATCACTATTTAACAAACAATAGTAGGTAAATAACTAATATTTAGTAAAATATCATACAGGTAAGTATATTTCCTTGATGAAAGCTTATTAAATTTACTTAATAAAATTATAATGAGATCATACAATTTCGAGTCAATAAACTTACAACGCGCAACGCCAATAAGTTTTAACAATCTCCCATACAGCTGGGTAATTTCAGATAAAAATGGCAGCCCGTAGCATTTTGTTTTTAAATCACTCAATGGCCAACGCCATTAATTTTGAGGACTTCGTATCTTTTTCAACCCCGGGAAATATAAAACCTTTTTTGGCTAATTCTTCGTAAGTTACTTCAAATAGATCGACAAAGCCTGCTTTTTTGGCAACTGCTTGCGATGCTCCAGCCGTGAAGACTGTTGCCGTTACTCTGATGTTCAGCGCTTTGCACAATGGAATCCTGTAAAATAAAAAAAAGAATGGTTGGGTAGCCTAAGGGAAAGGCAGAGGTGTATGAAATCAAAAGTCATTTATTCAAACTTGGCTAAGAATCAGCGTCTTTTGAACGTTAAAATTATAAAAGAGAGGTCCCCCAAAACGCCCGCTCTTCACCACTTCCTAGTGCCTTAGCTGGGAAGAATAAAATTAAATGGCGCTACAAACTCCCCAGCAGCACAGCTGTTTGTTCAGGCACACTAACCTTTCGGCAGAAAAGCCCAAAGTAGAAGGTATTAGTATGAGGTACTTTACATTTCTATGGTGGGGTATGAGAGACTTAAAGAGTCTCTGTTTACTGAACAATTCCTACTTGAAAAACCTGAGAGAAAAACACTACCCGACCCAGGGGTTGACCAAAGGAACAAGAAAGGCCCCGCTCTGAGTAGTGAATAAGTATGTACATAGAGTAAGTAATGTTCCTTATAGTATGTAAAGACGCCAGCACATCAAGCTACCCCAAGAAGCTTATAGGTATAAGCTTCTTGAGCTACCCGAACCCACAGATAATATAATACCCGAAACGAATGTTACAGCCCTGCCGCCGCCAGATGGCGCACGGCAGGACTTTCGACGGCCATGCCTGCGGAGCCATACCGCGGCTCCTCTTCGCGCCGCCAGGGGGCGAGAGTATGTGTCGCTTCCGTTTAAAAAAAAACGTCAGATTCATAAAATATAAGACAGAATAATGATTATCGCGGTGGTTTTATTAATAAACTTAGAAACCAGCTACAGTCCAAGAAACAGCGGCAACAGCCGAAACACGGGGGGAAGTGCCAGGGTAGCCCGCGAAATTCAAATTTACTTACGCTTTTCGCAATTTTCAGATCAGTGTCAGGTTGTATTTTGATCAAAAGTTGATTCGCGACTATAACAGGTACGTATTTACAGAATTATAATCATTAGAATCATTAATACATCTTTCTAAGTTAGATTTGTACCACGACTACAAATCTCTTATGGAAAACTGCTTAGTGGTACAAATCTAACTTAGAAAGATGTATTAATGATTCTAATGATTATAATTCTATAAATACGTACCTGTTATTGTCGCGAATCAAATTTTGATCAAGATACAACCTGACACTGGCCTGCAAATTGCAAAAAACGTAAGAAAATTTGAATTTCGCGGTCTACCACTGCGCTAGCGTCTGTATCATTTATTATTATGATAGGAAACAATTAGGATTGCCATTCAACGTGGTTAGTGACTTTGTGGTCACGTTTCCGAATGACAGCGATGCGGACGAGAACTTCGACCCCTCCTATTGTTTTTGTATTTATTTGTATTTTTTTTAGCACCAAGTGTAAATAGTTACTAAACGATCACTAGAAAGTATTTAAAACTCTTTGGTTACAGGCTTGAAAAAATACAACTAAAATCACGTCACATAATTTTTGACAGTCAAAATATTTTGTATTTTTATTATACTTACTTACTTAAAGTTTTATTTTAATTATTTGTAACAAAATGGGCACTGACAAGAAGCTCAAATGTATCTGCAACACGGTCGATGTTCTAGACAAAATAGCCGAAGACAGAAGTAAATTACCTAAACCGGAATTAAATGAGATAAGACTAAACTTGTTTACTGAAAGAAATTCTGATGGGACTGGGTACCTTATTCTCCGCGGGAAGGACATCGAAGACAGGTACCGACGTCGAATTCAAGACACCGACATTCGAGCGATTTGTCGATACGTCAGACAATCCCCAAAACGCATCATTAAACTGGACCTAAGTTACAATAACATAACCGATAAAGGGTTTTTTAAACTCTTAAAAAAGCTCCTAGTTAAGGGTCGATCGAGCATAATGAATCTAAATATAATGAACAATCGACTAACTCGATTATCGATTGAGCAACTCGCGAAATATGCAAAATTGCTAAAGCTGAGATATCTAAGGGTGAATGGCAATCGTTTTGGCACAAAAGGGGGTGAAATCTTCGCTAGATTCTTGATGAACAATACTTCAGTTGAATACCTGGATATTGGAGAAACTAATCAAACTTTACCTAGCATCGCTCAGATTATTACAGCTTTGAGAATCGACCATGGAGCGAATACAACACTAAAAGTATTCGATTTTAGTCGAGTCATACCGATGTTTAATCGGTACCCGTATGAGTCCAAATGGTTCGCGTACCATATCGAGAACTTATTAGAAAGAAACTCCAGTATAATCGAATTACATTTACAAAAGAATCAATTTATAAGTCATGATATGGAATATTTTGCAAGAGGATTGAGAAGGAATAAGACTCTTTTATTCTTGGACTTGGCGTTTAACAGAATTGGAGATTACGGAATCGAATTATTAGCCAGATACTTAGCTGAAGGTCCTCAACTACTCCTTCTAAACGTCGCTGGCAATGCAATTAACGACACGGGAGCCAGAGCGCTGAGTTTCGGGTTGCCATTCTCGAAAGTCCGCGCCCTTGACATAAGTCGCAACAATTTGACAGATATTGGTGTGATCGACATTTTGAACTCGATTAAAAAACCGTTCTTTTTACGGTTTTTAAATATTTGGGGAAATAAAATTACGCATGATTCCTGTGTTCTTATAGAACGGATGCTGTCGAGTGGTGTGCTGTTTCAGCATACGATTGATGTGAAACTTTATGAGGTTGATGGACTGTTTTACGCGGCTTATTATCCAAATCCTGCCGACAGGAATAAGCACAAATATTATAACGAATTAGACTTCGATAAAGTCCAGCCGATTTATCACATAAAGAGGAACGCTATTGCAGAAAAGAAAAAAGTTAAAGTGGATTGCAAGCAGAGACATAAATTGGATAAAACTGATAAAAATCACTTTTGATGTTTTGACTTCTAATTATTTTTAGTTTTTTTTTTTTGCTATAAATAGATAAGTTATTTTAGATATTTAAATTATATTGTGTCTCATTGTTTTGTTTTATTTTTTAGGTCTGTTTGTTTCGATGTAATAAAATTATTGAAAATGCATATTTATCTTTACTCCTTAAACATAGGATTAGCTCGGGAGATTAGGCGATCTATTCTGTAAAAATATTACCATGAAAACCCAGGTGAGGTGAGCTGTCAATAGTGTCAGTCTTAGGCCGTAAATTCAGGGTTGTTTCCGTTTAGACAAATTTTCGTTTCGGCAGATTTTTATTTCGTCGGATTTTCGTTTCGCCAGATTTTTGTTTCGACAGTAAAAGTACAATCACAAAGAGTGATAGATATAGTTAAAGTGATCTATTTATCACAAGCTTTAATTTTTTTTTAATTCAACACAATATAAATATTTATACACTGGAGGGGCGTTTCTTGAAGCTTGCAGCCGGGCGTTTAATCGAACTGCCCATCTAACACCCCGCTCCACGCTGCTAAAAACGCCCTCCGAATTTGCGGCCTGCTGGCAGAATGTCTCTCGCAGATGGTGGCGCGTGTGTTGGATCATTTGGTTCCCTACAAAATGGTTGAGCTGGACGGTGCTGATCCACGCGTCATGTTCGTGAACGGGCGCCGTCGGTTGAGACTGGTCATCTCTTAACTGCCAAGGTTTATTTTTAATCTTATATATTGAATTGTTTCTTCATTTGTGTTTTTTTTACATTGTTCTCACATATAAAAGGAACGAGAATAATCTACCCAGGATTTTGTAATATCTTGATTTAAAAGAGTGTCCATGGAGTTTCTTGCCCGTTCTTCTCCATAGAGGTCTACGTTTTGGAATGGGCAACTAGCTTAAATTTTCTGACTAACTGGCCGACTATTTAATTTTGGCAATTCAAAAGTTGCTGTATGTACATGGTTTAATTGAAATAAATGCTTTGAGTTTGAGTTTGAATGACAGCTCATTTCAAGCTCACTTCACGGTGATCCTTTTACAGAATAGACCGCGGCAAAACTGGATAAAATAATTAGTTTACGAATTAAAATAAAAGTCCACAGATGACAGAGAAAACACAAAACAAGGTAACTTGTAAAGTAGGTAAGTACAGACGCCAGCATATCAAGCTACTACAACTGTCAAATTTTTTAAATAGATTTTCAACTTTATCCCTAAGGGTATAAGGTTCAAATTTTATTGGGAAAATTTGACAGTTTCGGGTAGCTTGATGTGCTGGCGTCTGTACCTACTTATCAAAACCCTCACATTTAATTAACAAGGTTTCTTGTCGAGTTCGCCCTTTTAATTTTAATGAGCTACTGCCCGCTTCAAGGATTTCTGGTCTAAAAAACAAAAATACATAATATGAACAGAAAAAGGTTATTTTGAAATAATAAAGTATTCAAAATTAAACGTAACGTAACGTACTATAATAGGTATAAAATAATAAAACGAATTAAAAAGATATAAAAAATAATCACGTGGAGATAATAATAAATTATTATATCGGGGAAAGGGACGGCTACTCAAACTGGTGTAGCACTCATGCCTAGCTACGCCGTAGCCGACCATCTAACTACGCCGTAGGCAGATGTCCTTTCTATTCAATGGCGTAGCAGCTGTGATCCTTGCTACGCCGCGCGCCGTAACGTTGGTCCTTGCTACGCCGTAGTTATGGTCATTGCTACGCCGTAGCAGCAGCCCTCTCTACGCCGTAGCAACTTATCAAAGTGGAAAGTAGTCTACATTTTCGGAAAGGCGTAAAATATTTTTCCGACGTTTCTCTTCTCTCTTCTTCAGCCTTTCGCCACCCAATGCTGAGTGTAGGCATCCTGCAATGCACGCCTTTCGTTTATGATTATAATAATAATTATTTGTGTACAGTCAACAAAAGAGATAAGTATGCAGGATCGTCGGATATAGTTGAAGTTCGGTTTAAAGAAATTTATTTCTCAAAAAGAACATACATAGTTCACTTAAATATGAGAAACTAAACAAAATATCTTAAGTAATAAAAATAATTGTCGTTCAATCTATCAAGTACAATATAGTAATGATTTATTATTGTTGGCTAGCCAAGTACAACTTTAACCTATTCTTAAAAATGTTTACTGATGAAGAATCTCTTATTTCTTTCGGTAAATTATTATAAAGCTGCGCTCCCTCAAACTGAATAGTTCTTCTTCCGTACAACGTCCTAACTGAACGCAGTTCTATACTATCCGTATTCCTGGTGTAGTAGTGGTGAGTTTTGTGTTTGAAGGTGATTTGTGAGTGTATTTTGTTTGTTAAAATTTTCTTTATTAGTATGCATGTGTGGTAAATATATAATTTTTTAAGGTTAAATAGTTTAGTTTTAGCATAAATGTCTTTCGTAGGTGTTAGGTAATTGTAATTAAAAAGAACTTTGATTGCTTTGTTTTGCGTTACTTGTAGGTCATGAAGATGTGTAATAGCGGCCTGTCCCCACACTTGGATTAAATAGTCTAGATACGGTTTGACTAGTGTATTATAGATTGTGTAGCGCAATTTAAATGGCACACACTTAGCAATATTTCGCAGAGCTCCAGTCAACGGAATCAATTTGCTTCTAACATAATCAATGTGTGGTCTGAATGTCAGTCTGCTGTCCAAGATCAGGCCCAAGTATTTCTCATGGTTTGATCTTAACAGTTGTTGGCCATCAACCGTAAGAGGAGGGAAATCAGGAATCTTTTTGTTCTTAGGAGAAAATATTATGTATGCAGTTTTGTTAACATTAATAGTCAGTAAGTTTTGCTTAAGCCACGCATTTAGGATATAAAGGTCTTGCTGTGCCTCAGTAATAACACAATGCATGGAGTGGCCAAAATAAAAAAGACATGTGTCATCTGCGTACAGTGAGATATGTCCCGTTAACCCAATATTACTTATATTATTTATATAAATTAAGAAAAGCAGTGGTCCTAAAACTGATCCCTGCGGAACTCCGCATACAATTTCAGCAGATGAACTTTCAAAATTATCAATTTTTACTATCTGATGTCTATTTGCAAGATAAGATTCGAATATTTTGTAAGCTTGGTCAGTGATTCCAATGCTTTTTAGCTTTTCTAATAGTATGGGATGACTTATTGTATCAAATGCTTTTTTAAGATCAATGAAAATACCTAATACTAGTTGCTTTTTGTCGATATTATTTTTAATTTTAGTTACTAAATCGATTGTTGCTGCGAGTGTATTAGAATGTGGTCTAAATCCGTACTGATGTTCATAAAGAAAGTCTATTTTGTTCAAGTAATCAAATAACCGGGTATATAATACCTTTTCAAATATTTTTGAAATTACAGGCAATACAGAGATAGGCCGGTAGTTGCCGGGATCAGTTTTAGTTCCTGCTTTATAAATAGGGGTCACCTTGGCTATCTTAAGGCTGTCTGGGAAAACACCTTTGTTTAGACAGTCATTAATACAATTTGCAAGATTATTTGCGATTAGGTTTCCGATACACTTTATAGCCTTAGTGGTTATACCGTCTATCCCACAACTGGTATTATTATCTAAGTTGTCTATATTTTTTTTTTGATTTCATCTTTTGAACACGGGTGCAGTTCCATAAGATTAGGACATTGGGTATCCTTAGCTTTACGTATAGTTTTTGTGTGTATAGTGTTAGGTTGATTTGATTGTATTTTTTGAGCTAGTATAGAACCGATTGTCGCAAAGTAATGATTAAAACTGTTACAAATTTCTGTACCATTTGATATGACAGTATTATTTACTATTAACTTTGGGGGAGCACAGTCACAGTTTATTTTATTTTTAGCAAGGGTATTTATTAATTTCCACATCTTCTTGGGGTTCTTTTTGCATTTATCAAAAGCATCGTAATAATATTTCTTCTTGTCTTTACCTATTGTCTTATTCACTTTTTCTTTTGCAGCTGTTAGCTTTGATTTTAGTTCTTCACTCTTAGGATCTTTTATGTAGTTGTGCCATAGTTGATTTCTTTCAGTTATGTTGTTAATTATAGTTTTATTAATCCAGTCCTTCTGGGGTAAATTAAGGATTTTAGTTTTTGAAATTTTTGCATCTTCAATTTGCTTTTTGATGTATGTTTCAAGTGTGTCGTAGCTATAGTCTTCCTGTGGTAAATTTCCCTTCTGTATTTTGTTAACAAGTTCGCTGTAGTCAATTGCTTGATATTGTTTTTTCTGTATTAATGATTGCTTATACTTCTTTACCCCTACGTATATTTGCTTGTGGTCAGATAAGGTTGACACAATTAATGCCATGTGTATGCTGGAATCGGAAATATTTGTACACACATGATCGATTATGCTTTTTGTATTTACTGTTTCCCGAGTGGCATACTGTTCATGAGTATTGTTTATTATAGAGAAGCCTGATTCGTGTACCATGTTCCTGTAGTCTGTGGTTTTACATTCATTTCGCAGTAAATCTATGTTAAAGTCACCAAATACAATTGTTTTTTGTCTTGTTCTTTCTAACAGAGTCGAGTAGGTTTCATGAAATTGTTTTGCATTCGTATTAGGTGGCTTATAAATGATTCCAACGGTCAGCGACAGTTTTTCCAGTTGAATAAATAGAAAATTGTTACCATTTACGTAGCGGTCATGTTTAATGTTGAACTTGATATTTTTGTGTACATACATAGAAACGCCACCGCCTACACCATCCGTTCGAATATTGTAAATGTGTGTATAATTCGGTATTTCGAGCAGTACTGCCTCTGTTTTGCTTTTTATCCATGTCTCGGTAAGTAAAATAATGTGTATTGATTGGTTAAATGATTTAAGTATGCATTTCAATTCGTCTAGTTTACCCGTTTTAACTAAGCTTCGAACATTGGCATAAAATAGTCTCAACGACGAGGCAGATGTGTGTATAGCCTGGTACGTATCTACATGCTGATAGGTAATGTTTTCTAATCCTGATCTATTGATATTAATTGGGTGGAGGGTATGACTCATTGTTAGTTTTTTGACGTAACTTTAGTAATTTTCGGTATTCCCTTATCATACTTAATTATCAAGTCCAGCTCACCATTTTCCTTACGACGCGATAATTCATCACGGAGATCTTTCAGCACTTTCATTTGCATAGGCGTTTGGTCCGAGTATATGCGTACACTATCATTAATGAGTTTCGATTTGTTCCGTAGAATATGTAAACAAGTGGCTTTTTTTTCGAAACATACCTTCAGATGCCTGTTTTTCTCAGGGTTATATTTGCCAAGGCGCATACATTTTATTGGAGTGGGACAATCCGGATAAAAGGTTCTAATCAAGGTAAGTACTTGCTTATTGTCATGCTCACGTCTTAATTCCGAGTTTTTTTCGTTGTTAAGTTCAGGTATACCGATAATTATAATGTTCTGTTGTCGCTGCGCCCGGTCTTGGAATTCTAAGGCCATGACCTCAACTTCACGATGCGGCGGATTTGTAAGTGTGGAATTTTGTTGTGCTTTAAGGTTAATCAAGTCGCTTTCGAGCCCTTTTATTTGGTCTTGAAATTTGGAATTTTGAGTTTTAAGGTTTTCTAATTCAAGTTTTATTTGATTTTGTTCAGAGTTCAAGGTTTCTGTTGTACATTTTATAGTTTTTAACTCGTTTTTGACCTCGGTTATTTCTTGACATAGCTTGTTCGAGTTTTCACTCTGTTTTTGACTGAGGTCCTTCAGGAATTTCATAATCTCAGCCCGAAATTCCGTTATTTCCTCCCTGATTCCTAACTCCGATTCAGGTTGCTTCCTTTTATATCTGTTAGTTACATATTGATCCTCTGTTTGAAGTGCAAGTAAATCGGGCGAAGAATTGCTTCCGCTGCCGCTTCTGGTGAAACCGCTAGGCGGTGTTCGTTGTGTATTCATCCTTAATCCTTATCGGTGCGATGACGTAGAAAGTGTCGCACGATTCGCTGTGAGTGAGTAGGTAAGCAAATATCGGATCTCGCGTTTACCCGTGGGTTACTTCGCACAATAGGTGTTGAACTAGATCACTGAGTTTTGAGTTTTAACACAATAACCAGAAGAAACACTTTAGCTAGAAACTATTTTAATAAGTTATTTAAATTAGCAGGAAAAAAGTTGTACACGTCTGTTCACTACGATAGTTGAACGGTCGGTCGGTAAGTTTAGTAAGAAACCGATGGATGTTATCGAATAAAACTTAATTTCATTAATAGAAAACAAACAGCTCATTTATCAAATTAAATTTCAGTCGACAACATCCATCGGTTTCTTACTGTATCCGAAGATCCTGCATACTTATCTCTTTTGTTGACTGTACTAGCGGTCCGCCCCAGCTTCGCACGAGTGCAATTTTTTTTTCGAATTTCCGATATTTTCTTTCATACAAACCTTGTCCTGGTAATACCGAACATAACAAAAAAAGAATTATCCAATTTGGTGCAGTCGTTCGGAAGTTATGCGCGTACAGACATTTCGACGACTTTGTTTTAAATGTAAGAAGGATATTTTTTCTAAAAGAGTAACCGTGGAACTCCATGGTTACTCTTTTGAAAATAATTGGCAAAGAGTGATTAATTATTAAGAGGGAATGGTAAGAGCCGGCAAGAAAGTTCTTGCCGGTTCTTCTCCATAGGAAACGACCAATTGGAACCGTGCACCTAGCTTCTGACGTTTCATAAGTGCCCATGTAGGTTTATGTGAAATAAAATATTTTGATTTTTATTTTAAAAGGCGAGGCAGATGATAGAATCCATACAGCATTAACAGACTAGCCGAGACTAGGCTTTTAATAAACAACATAGCCACATTATTATTCATACCTACCAAAAAATCCTACCAAGCCACAAACCTACCTACAGCATAATATTCAATAACCTAGAGCCGCGAGCACGTCCCGCATTCCGAGATAGATTCCCGATAAATTCCCCATTACCCCGGGACTAAAGAATCCGCCTGGCATCTGTAATAACGCCTGTAATTGGATGGCGGGTCTCAATAGAGATGTGCGCATCCCGGTTTTAATTATTTGCGGGATATAATGGTGGTTTATATCGTAAGTTGAATATTGTTGTCTTTTTATTAACTGGACCTTGTGAAGGCCGCAGGAACCCGTTGGATGCGAGAAGCACAGAACCGGTCGAAGTGGAGGTGCTTGGGGGAGGCCTATGTCCAGCAGTGGACGTCTTTCGGCTGAAATGATGATGATGATGATGATTAGCTGGATCCACACCAGACGATCCAGTGCGCTCCGATCGCGCGCGGCACCTAAACATCGACCGCGCATTGTTCTTGCCGCGCCCGACCGGAGCGCATTGGATCGTCTGGTGTGGATCCAGCTATTGAGCAGTGGTGGTCCGTACCGACCCCGACTTACGAGTTGTAGACCGTGAGTTCGAAACCAAGCAGGCATGACAATTTCAATTCAATTCATTTCATCACAACTGCTGTCTAAACGGTGAAGGAAAATATCGTGAGGAAACTGGCATGTCTTAGAACCAACATATTCGATGATATGTGACACCTACCTACCCGCACTGAGCCCGTGTGGTGGATTACGGCCCGCTCCTTCTCACAGAGTGGAGGCCCAACAGTGGGAACGTTATAGGCGGATTATGCTATTCATTAATTGGATATGAGTTTTATAGGGAGAGTAGTTGACCAATGGCCGAATCTTTTATAATTTATGGACCGTTATTATTGGCTAAAATTAAGAATCTTGTATGTTTACCAATAATGAAGCAAATACCTCATAGCTTAGTAGACCCTCAAATATGGAAGTAGCTATCACAGGTAAAGTAAACTTACGAATCTATTTAGAAATAACAGCGCCCCGCGGTTTCACCCGCATAAGATTCAATCCCGTGGGAGTGTCGGGATAAAAAGTATCCTATATCCTTTCACGGGACTTCAACTATCTCTATACCAAGTTTCATTTAAATTGGTTCAGCGGTTTAAGCATGAAGAGGTAACAGACAGACAGACAGATTTTCGCATTTATAATATTAGTATGGATTGAGTCCTGCGTTTAGCCTTGGATTCAGCCCAAGTGATATGACGTTTTTGACAAGGAATAAGTTACCGTGGCCTACTTGGAATAAGTTACCGTGGCCTACTTGGAATAAGTTACCGTGGCCTACTTGGAATAAGTTACCGTGGCCTACTTGGAATAAGTTACCGTGGCCTACTTGGAATAAGTTACCGTGGCCTACTTGGAATAAGTTACCGTGGCCTACTTGGAATAAGTTACCGTGGCCTACGTGGAATAAGTTACCGTGGCCTACTTGGAATAAGTTACCGTGGCCTACTTGGAATAAGTTACCGTGGCCTACTTGGAATAAGTTACCGTGGCCTACTTGGAATAAGTTACCGTGGCCTACTTGGAATAAGTTACCGTGGCCTACTTGGAAAACCTTTAATACACTTCGTACCCAAGTAGGCTGCAGCAAGGACAACCTCCTCAAGTGGAGGTTCATGGAAGGCTCAGACCTCTGCTGTGTATGCGGTGTCTCTCCACAGACAATGGCTCACCTTCCATCTTGAACTGCATGCCGTTACCTACACACGTGAGGACCTAATGGCTGCGTCAGCGAATTCTATCCATATTCATATGTCATCATCATCTGCCTAGCCTTTTCCCAACAATGTTGGGGTTGGCTTCCAGTCTAACCGGATGCAGCTGAATACCAGTATTTTACATGGAGCGACTGCCTATCTGACCTCCACAACCCAGTTACTGGGTAATACGATACCCCTTGGTAAGACTGTGTATCCATATTCATATGTATACCTTTGTAATGGATTATGGGTTCTTGAGCTGAATTCCCGGGTCAGGCAAAGTGTTTTTGGGGTTTTTTCAATTTTCAGTATTTACATAGTTGCTTGTTTTACTTGGGACTTTTTGGCAATGCAAATGTTCTATGGTTACCTGGCTAACAACAGCTCCTTGCCAACACTACATCCTCTCCAAGCTGGGTCTACCACCAGTCCGTAAGCTGTCAGATACTTGTCCACACCGTACTTCTCGAAGATGTCCACTCCCTTGCTCACCAGGTCGACGGCACCGAAGAGTTGGGCCCAGATCTTGTCGTCAGTCTAAAAGATGTGGAAGAAGTTTATGTCTTTGGGGCGATTCGACTAGGACGTAGATATTGCGCTGGTCTGGCAAAACCTATTTTATCGTCTATTTCTGCTAGCGAATAGTCACTAAAAGGTGCTCTAGTCATATCTATTCTAAAACACGTTATTTAAATTAATGACTCAGTCACAAAAACACCGGTCAAGTGCGAGTCGGACTCGCGCACCAAGGGTTCCGTACTTTTTAGGTATGTTATAAATAGTTTATCACGGGTTTTTTTTTTTAATGTAACTACAAAACAGTTTTCGGATTTTTTCCTTTACTTGTGCTACATGCTAAGAGCAGTGGTGGCCCAGTGGTAACGACTGCAACTTACGAGATATATAGGTCGTAGGTTCGAACACTGACAGGCGCTTTACATTGTGTAAATTATTTCATCACCACTGCTCTCAAAACGGTGAAGGAAAACATCGTGAGGAAACCGGCATGTCCTAGAACCAAAAATTCGAAGACATGTGACATCTACCAACCCGCACTGGGCCCGCGTGGTGGATTACGGCCCACTCCCTCTCACAGAGAGGAGGCCTACAACAACACAACAACACTATAGACTGATTATGTATGTATGTTATGTTGTGCTACATGACCTTGCTTCTTGCCAAATTTCACGATTCTAGGTCAACGGGAAGTACCCTATACATTTTTATTCACTAGGTGAAGTGCAAGGAAAATTTCAAATACTATTGCATAGTTACAACACAGCCTCACGATCTCACCTGAAAAGCCTCCTCCTTATCCTCCTTACATACAACAGTCAGCACATTGACCCCTACGATCTTCGGAGGCTGATCATCATTGTCTTCAACGCAGACCAGAGACAGGTTCTCTTTAAGAGGAGTACGCCAAAGGTTCTGTAGTTCTTTTACTGCTGATGGATAGTTTTGGATACCTGGAGGAAAAAGTATTAATATAATAATGGTGGGAACATCCCTACTTGACAAAGGGTTGATATGACATACAAGGTAAAGTTAAATTTGCTTGCGAAACTCCACAGATTGATGGATGAAATGTAAACACGATAAAGACAAAAAAGATTTAATGTTCCTTTTTTGGGGTCAGATAGACAGTGCTCTATGTAAAATACTGGTATTCAACTGCATCCGGTTAGACTGGAAGCCGACCCTAACATAGTTGGGAAAAGGCTAGACAGACGAGGAACTGGCAAGAGGCTTGACTTACCAATATACTTGCAAGGAGGCTCATCCCTCATAAAATACCGGGTCAGCAGTGCCATAGCCTCTTCATGCAGATCTGCTGTAAGGTCCTGAATGCGGAGAGATCCTCTGGCAGTTGGGAACCGGCGCCATGTCGTTGGGAATGGAATATTTGAGGGACGGATGAAGACCATCTGGAAAAGGGGTGTGCTTGTATTACAACGGGGGTCTGCTTTACAATCCAAATCAAAAGTCATTTTTTTAAGTGAAAACTTTTTGAGATGGGAAAAAACCATTGAACTCGCGACACTGTTACCGACACCGCGCTACATTCGGATGTGTTCAGCTATCCTCGGGATGTACTTGGTTTTAATGTATTTCCGATATGTCAGTGAGTGATGGCAAAGTATTCTGTTTGTGTTTTGTTTATATGACGATTCAAAAAATACACGCGTAATTGTTCAAGTTTTCACTTCTGTCAGTTAAAGTTGGTATATTGGTTTCGACTAAACGTTTGCTGTTAAAAATAAAAAAAAAACATACTTCGTCTAAGACAAGACATGTATGGCTTAAAATGCTGAAAATGGTGTCAACTATCACTCCCTTAAATCTTTGCACTCAGCTTCCAAACACCCTGTATATCAACGAGTAGAAGGTTTTGAAGCAAGGTTATGACTTATGTGCTATTTTTCAAAGTTAAGTTTTGCTAAGTTACACTCAATGTTATAAACCCACAATATTCCACATTAACTTATCTCGGTAAAACTACGGCACTGAAGAGCGGTGGCCGCTACATAGCGCCCGCAATTTGACGTCGACTGAAACGTTACTTATGAAAGTAAGTTGATGTGTTCTCCTGGAGAGCGTTTTTTGACATCGTAAAGTCAAACCCCGGTGCTAACGTTTTCATGACAGCCGCCACACTGCGGCCGTTATGTAGCGGCCACCGCTAACCGTAGCTTTATGTACATACACTCACCGTTTTCCCCGATATAACTAAGTAAGTATTTTTTAAATCATTACCCCACATTTTCCACTTTAGAAAGTATCACTCACCGTTTTTCCAGATGTAACTAAGTAAGTATCTAAGTATATATAAACCGGTAAGCAAGTTGTTTGTGCTTTCACCACGAAGACTCGGGAGAGAGTGGCGTTCGCAAGGGATGATATCGGGTGGTAACACAACAGGAGCGCGCGGAGGAATTTATTTATTAATTTTTGATGAGAATTCCGAGTGAATTCTGGAAGTGCTAAGATGAAAGGGAATGTCTAGTAATGAACTTTTTTGAGTGTTTTCATGTTGTTCTGTTTGAGAATGCGTATGATCGAATTCCTAAAATAGAGAGAGAAGTTTGCAGGATTCATCATGACATAGAGTATAATAGAATAATACTCTTGATTATGTCATCATCTGCCTAGCCTTTTCCCAACTATATTGGGGTCGGCTTCCAGTCTAACCGGATGCAGCTGAATACCAGTATTTTACATGGAGCGACTGCCTATCTGACCTCCACAACCCAGTTACTGGGTAATACGATACCCCTTGGTAAGACTGGTTGTCAGACTTTCGGGCTTCTGACTACCCGTAACGACTGTCAAAGATCCACGAATGACAGCCGGGACCAACGGCTTAACGTGCTTTCCGAGGCACGGAGGGGTCTCAGTATGTAAAGATGGTCACCCATCCACAGACCAACCGCGGCAAGCGTAGCTTAACCTGATCGATCGACCTGTGCGGCTGTTATTATTTAGCCACGGACCTCTTGATTATGTACACCATATAAATTACAGACATACCTCGTAGAAACTTTACAATGGGTGACACAATGGGTGGTCTTATCGCTAAGAGCGATTTTTAAAGACAACCTTTGGATGGATTATAAAGGGAATTCTACTTACCTAATGCTGATTGGCCATAATCTCATTCCTTTTATAGTATCATACCGTTTGCCATCCATGTTTGTCGACTATCCATTGCTAGGTGTTTAGACCCGCGGTTTTTCCATCTAATCGAGATACAATGGACTTATTCTAGTTCTTCTCCATAAAACACGCTCACTCGTCGCTCGTTCGCTTTGGAATAGGTAATTTTCTGAATAACTAGCCGGCTCTTTGGCAATTCAAACGTACGAAGTAAACTTTATGACTTAAGTTCATTGAGATTGTGTTCTGATAGGCTGTTGATATCTTCCAGCACTATCGACCACAATCTGACTAATTTTGAAAGATATTGCTAATCCATTGCTTCATATGTTCGAAAAAATTTGTCTGCTCAACGACGTACTTAAATAACGCAATGAATATTGTTGAACTGTCAAATTGAAAGTCATTTGCTACAGTTAGTGTGATGTACAATTACACTGCAGTTCCAAAAAATGCATCACGCACTCTTTTTGTCTTGGCAGTGCCAGTTAGTGGTCGATACCAGTGTGCTAGTAGCTTTTCCATCGCCTCAAGTTGTAACAGTTTTATTAAGAGGACTACATGACCTAAAGCGCGGTCTTTGTCGGACTGCATAGAAAAGAAAGAGAAGCGCGATGCCACAACGCTGGTAATTTATTGCAAAATATGAAGCAATATTATCGATTTACGAAAAATCTAGTGTTTGGACAAAAAAACTAAAACAGTATAGTTTTAGTATGTTGCTTGTAGAATAATCTGACAAAAAATCATAATGATTGTATGTATATTAGTATGAATTTTGTTATAAAAAAAAAGTTTTTAGAGGTATCTTCATGATTTTTTTCTATCGTACCAAATAAGTTGTATTATGTTTTCAACACACTATCTTCCTAAAATTTATCCTGAAGAATATCATATATTTTTTTGAGTTTATTTACTGTAGTTTATCATATACTTTTATTGTTTCTAAAACTTGCGTTTTTTGTGTTTAGATCCTGTAAGCCCCTTAACTCCAGCTAACTCGCGTTGAGCGAGGTTTATTAAAGTTTGCTGTTGATTAACCGTAATAACTTCCTACAACTGCTCAGTATTGATCCAGTTTTACGTGTGTGTGCCTGCGAAAAGGTAAGTTATTTTAAATGATTTAAGGTCAGTAGTCGCCTGCAAAAAAAAAATTAGGTTTTGTATGAAATACTTTAGCTGCATCCAGTTTGACTGGAAGCTGACCCCAACGCAGTTGGGCAAAGACTAGGTAGATGATGATGATGATATACTTAAAGAACTTTTTTCTTTGCTGAGACCGGAAACATGTCCCATGCAGTGTGTCACTGTGGTGAGCAAAATTTTTCTTCTATAAAAACCTTACGTGCCGACACACTCCCTCTCACAGAGAGGAACCCTGTGTGTCCCCCTCAGCAGTGGGACCTTTACAGGCTGATGATCCAGCACCAAGATAATGAGAAACCTATGTCAAGAAAAGTAGGTCGATTATTTATATTAACCAACTTCAAAAAAGACAAGTTCCTCTATTTATTTTGTTTTGTAAGCGAACTAAATCTCTCCTCCCTGTGTATCTCCATCTTTCAAGATGTCGTCACAGACTAATCCGAGGCCGCTAAACGTTATTTAATTTGACACCCAACGAGTCACGACATTTATCACCCGGTGCCCGTGCCGGAGTCGTGTCGTCACCATCTTCCGAGTAGGGACGTTTGGCTAATATGACCTCCGACGAACGTTGGACTAAGTACCTAAGTGATAGGGCTTTAGAAGTCGGAGCAATGTTTGGCTAATAGGGTTCATTTGTCATTTCTTCCGGAGTCTGAATTACATTTTAGTTGAAGGCAATAGGGAACAAAGGATTCCAGTCACATTTCATACAAAGTTGGGCCGAAAACCCAAAATTTCAGCTGTTTTTTAACATTGAAATATCTAGTTTAATACACTTAAATAAAATGTAAAACTACCGATTGGCGAAAATAAACGAAAGGTGACCTTAAAAAAGTATTATCTACTATGACAACAAACCTCTGCGAGTATTCCTATAACTAAGTATATTTTTGCATAATTATAGTTTCAAAATCAGGTTTTTTAAATGTATAAAACTTGTAGGTACTAACAGTACGTTTATCCACACATCGAGCCCTTTTCAATGAGCCTAAACACGATATATCTGCTGTTAGTTGTCGAGGAGTTAGGTACTCTGCAGACTATCCTGACTGCAGCATCAGGTCATGACTTGATGATCATGAGACCAAATGTGGCAAATGCCTTATCAAACATCAAAACAATTTACTAAAACAGTCCTTGCCTGTTCGAGTAACTTCTTACTGTTAAGGAGTTGTACCTTCCATCATCAGCCCAGCTACCTGAGATAGTGACAACCATACGCAAATACACAAGATACTTCATAAAATATGCGAAAAACAATAAGTGAGCCTATAAAATTTGAAGGTTGCCCTCGATTTCTCTAAGGTCCCATCATCAGATCCTAACTTGGTGACGGTGGGACCACCTTAAAACTATCTACTTTCGAGCAAAAAAGAATTTTGAAAATCCGTCGACAATTGGCGGAGTAATCGATGAACAAACATACAAAAAAAAAACATACAATCATCCGAACATAGTACCTCCTCTTTTTTGTGAAGTCGGTAACAAAATAACAAATGAATACATACACTTGACTACATTACGGATTGGGCAACTTGCCCAACCATAACCTACTGTAATAATAATAATAATGGGGCCCATTATTGAGTGTGCAAGTCACCCCCTGCCATTTTATCCGTGTATATATAAAACATTGATCAGGCAGGGGTCATAGTTCTTCCATAGTTCTTGGTAACCAGTCCACTTCAGCCACCCAAACCCATAGTCCAACTTTTGATTTTTCCTATCCTACAATAGTCCTACACCAACCGGGGGTTATCCTTGGGTGCACTTGCATAGTGCATACAGGGATAATCGTCGGACGGTGCCGCATTTCATTAAAATTTCCTAAGGGGCCTCTGCGAGTTGGCTTCGGCCCCTCGTACGCCTTCCAAAGGACCGGGACCCCATGGTCCCGAGATATATAAATTCAAAAATAAAAACTAATTTTATCTGTGTAATTTATATAAAACATTGGTCAGACTTTCCATAGTCCTCAATAACCAGTTCACTTTAGCCACCCAAATTCATAATCCAATATCTTTGTTTCCATATCCTGCAATAGTTCTACACCAACCGGGGGTTGTCCTTGGGTGCACTTGCATAGTGCGAACTGGGATAATCGTTAGTTGGTGCCTCGTTTCATTAAAAACGTCTAACGGGCCTCTGCGAGTTGGCTTCGGCCCCGAGAAATATTAAAAACTAATTTATCTATTAATTTAATAGTTACCGATTGCCTCCTTACGAACTTATGATTGTTCTATTCTCTTAATCCCGGGAGCCCGGAGTCTGGATTTGTGCCCGGTCGATGGCAAACGTAAGGTCGGCCTCAGGCTCGGAGCGACGATCTTTGCTGGGTGGCTGGTAGCAGCAACAATAGCTCGAAAAAATAAATTGCGTTCAGGATGATGTTGGCGCTCCCCCGCTATTGTAGCGCATCGGCTATGCTTGCTGAAGCGCGCGTGGATTGCTTCCACGCCATTATGCGTAAGAGAGGCACGTCGCTGGTGCGGCGGGTGCGGGGGAGCGCTAACAGCATGCTGGCCGCGCTTGCGGTAAGGCTTGATTGCTCCATCATCTCCCACTGTTGTAAGCGACATGTGGCAGGCTGATGCGACTACCAAACCTCATTTTCAAGCTATTGCATAGCTTATTTATCTTGGGCTTTGAGCGCGGCGACCGAATGAAGAAATTCCGTAACGAAAATAAACCTAACACCCCCCACTCCGACCGGCACAGCGGTGCAGCGTTGAAAGCCGTGCATCGTCTAACGTCGTATCAGTTCGGCAGACTTCGGCACGGTGTTTGTGTGCGTGCGACTAGACGCATGCGTGTTTTGTTTTCTTATCGGTCACAAAGAAAAAAAAAAATTGCATAAATATTATAATTGCATAAGTTGATAAAAATGCTATGCAATAGCTTTACCGCGGCAGTCCCCGAGTGCCACACGTATTTTTATGTAATTTGTTCATTTAATTGTGATTATTTTTTATTATTGTGTTGTTTATGAATTTAAATGAATTTGTAGTGTTGTGTATGTAATGTGACTGTATGAGTGTATTTTTTCTATTATGAGTCAGTGCTACTTGAATTAAAATGTTTTTTTTTTGGCCCAAAATTCAGCAACGCGGACACCATTCGCTGACGCAGCCATTAGGTCCTCACGTGTGCAGGTGACGGCATACGGTGCAAGATGGGAGGTGAGCCATTGTCTGTAGAGAGACACCGCATACACACCGAAGGTACGAGCCTTCCATGAACCTCCACTTGTGGAGGTTGTCCTTGCTGCGGCCTACTTGGGTACGAAGTCTATTTAAGGTTTTCCAAGTAAGATGAAAGCATCTAAATTATTTCAAGTAAAGCTTTACTATTTATTTACATAATTTAAAAAGCTACAGTATTAAAATAATAATAAGACAAGAATAAAATAATAGAAAAATACGTACTGTCAACAAAAGAGATAAGTATGCAGGATCGTCGGATATAGTTGAAGTTTAGTAAGAAACCGATGGATGTTCTCGAATAAAATTTAATTTTATTAATAGAAAACCAACAGCTCATTTATCAAATTAAATTTCAGTCGACAACATCCATCGGTTTCTTACTAAACTTCAACTATATCCGACGATCCCGCATACGTAGCTCTTTTGTTGACTGTACCTATATTCGAAGTCAAAAAAACTTTCGTAAGCAAACAGCTGTAATTTATTCAGATCAAATCAAAATATTTAGTTCGACATATTTTTAATAAACACAAGTTCGTTGTCTCACTAAAATCTTTGTTCTCAAATGGTATATACAAAGAGAGATGCAAGGTGTTTCGCGGAGTAGGGTGGAAGGGACTGTTGCTGTCTCAGTGAATTATAATATACTAGCAGCGCCCCGCGGTTTCACCCGCGTAAGTGTCGATCCCGTGGGAATATCGGGAAAATAAAGTCAAGTATCCTATGTGTTAATCCCTGTTATAATCTATATGTGGGATTGTGTGCCCATGCCAATCCGTTTAATAGTTTTAGCGTGATTGAGTAACAAACATCCAAACATCTTCACAATCCTCCTGTAATGTTAATTACTTTGCATACCTAGTGTTGTATAAAATCAATTATTTTCTAACTGAACAGACAGCTGTGCTGCTGGGGAGTTTGTTCCGCCATTTCTTCTCCCCAGCGAAAGCACTAGGAAGTGGTGAAGGGCGGGCGTTTTGGGGGACTGTCTTATGTAATTTTGACGTTCGAAAGGTGCTGATTCTCAGCCTAGTTTGAATAAATGACTTTTGATTTTTATTTTCTCTATTATTGAGTTCATGTACAAGTATGCAAGTAATGAATCGCTTTATCGCACTAAGTTGCGAAATACAAACCTGGAATTGACCTACTATATTCATAACGTCATTGAAGTTCAAATTCCTATCATGATATTTATGGTATTGATGTTGTTATTAAGTTGTGTTGTTGTATTTTAATAATTATAATTTTGTAATACATATCTATCTATAAAATAATAGGTACTAATAAAGTACTCCAGACCGAATTTCGGCTACGGCGATCAATCTCAGCTGAGACCAGCCTTCGGCGCGGGATGTAAGTGTATAATTGTGTGTGCAGACGCAGGTGTACTCTTTCTTCCCTCACTCTCATTGCCCGATGGAACGGTAATCCGACACGACCGGAGAGAGATCAGGCGCAAGACCAACGGCTTATGTAATAGGTAATACGGGCTGGTATACGCAACTCCACGTCAATGCGCGTATTTTGACGTGCTTTCCGAGGCACGGGGGTATCACACCGCCAACTCCCAAACTCCGGGCTGTTGCTAGGAAATTCCTAATGGAAAAACCCAATAACGCTTTGCCCGACCCGGTAATCGAACCCAGGACCCCAGGCAACCCCACCAACGTGTATAACCTGACATGGACATGCAAGTTGAAAAACCGTAAAAAAATAAATGTTGACTCTAAGCTCTTTCTTGTAGCATGATTTTCTACATATAAATATTGAAAGCGGACACAAGCCATTTGTTTTACTACCTATTCCGCTTTAAATCTCATGCCAATAAAGAAGCAGTCAGCTAATAATAAAAATGCATCAATAAAACTGGAGTATCGATCCAATTTTAATCATATTTCCATTACTGTATACGTCAATACAGTTCAAAGATCAAAACTGAACTGACGATAACAGCCCCCATCCACCCTAAGTCGCCGGACGCAACGCACTTCGTATTTGGCAAGCTGCCATTTTGGAAAACCTCCAGATTTCATTTATACGTCTCGACAACAGTTCAATATCGTCTATTTCACTGTACGGACGTCGTTATAGTAGTAAAATAACAAAAACAAACAAATAATAAAGCAATATTTTATTGATTAACAATAGATTTTGAGGTTATAATTTGCAGTTTGACAGGTGACAGAGCGGGAAATTTCGCGCCTTTTTCTCAGCGAGACAAAGGTCATTGTGTTGCTATTCCTCTGTGGATTTATTTTCGTCGGCAGGTGGTGAAAAGGTGAGCATTTTTATCTGTTTCTAGTGTAATAATGTAATTTTGAGTGTGATGTAATATTACAGGTGCTATTTTAAATAGATCATTATTTTATTTTGGTCCGGTGAGATAGTATTTGTGCTGGTCTGTGAGTTTTGTTTCCTTTAGGTCAATTACCTTTGTTAATGATTATGAACTAATAAGTTAACAAGTCTGGTTATTTGAAATACCTACCTATGTAAGTGTTCTTTTATTAATTTTCTGCGGTATATTTTTACTTTTTGTACATTTTTTTTCCGTCTTATGATCACAAGAATTTCATTCACCGGGAAATTATGAATCTACGAGTATCTATCGTGTTTGGATTTTCGTGTGCAATTTTCTTGTTTATTTTTGTACTTTTCGATATTGGCAGTAGGTCTACTTTAGGGTTTAAATAGGCCGAATGATTAGTTGTTATTGCCAATGTTAAATGCAAAATCCAATTGTAATTGACCTACGATTTCGTAGAGGTCAGTGTCTGTTTATGGTCATCAATTTTGTTACTGGCGATCACAAAATGGCGGCTTGGCTAACGTTTAACGTTTATCATTCTATCTGTAAACAGTTATAGTAACATCCATCAAAGGAGGATCATAAATTTTATCAGATGCTTTTTATGAGATTGTTATAAATAGTGTGGCCACAACTAGATTGTGGAGGTCAGATAGGCTCGTTCCATGTAAAATACTGGTCTTCAGCTGCATCAGGTTAGACTGGAAGCCAACCCCAACATGGTTGGGAATAGGCTAGGCAGATGATGTCAGTTTGTTTCGGTTACTGCCGCTGTGTGTCTTTATGTTCTTCGAAATAATGGACGTTTTCTGGTACAAAACTGCATGTATTTTAATTTACAAATTCTGATAATTTCTGAATCTGATATTTAAAATCTGATGAAAAACGAGCGACGTCCGCGATGCGATACTACACGGAATATCTTTCTATACTCCATGCGATGCCGATGGTAGGAAGGAGCAGCTGTGCTATTCTGTAAAAATATCACCGTGATAACTTAGGTGAAGTGAGCTTAAAGTGAGTTGTCATTCCATCTGATGCTAGGGATTGACACTATTGACAGCTCACTTTAAAGTCACTTCACCTAAGTTTTCACGGTGAGATTTTTACAGAATAGCATTACAGGAGGACGTCTAGTACCCGGCGTGAAGTGGAGGCGAGTGGGGAGACTGACTGTCGAAGAAGACATGTTGCGCCAACCCCAAATATATTGGGATAAGGATGGGAGAATGATGATGAATTGTGGCGTCATCTACATCGCCACAAGCGAACCACGCAACACACTGACGTCACGCAAAATCCTGCATCGCGCAAGCAGAGTTTACCGCGCAACTAATAGCATATATACAACGTCCCGACATCAATCGTTGTAGCATCAGTAGCCCACCAGACACAACACCCGTCTGGTCGGAGGATCCTCCCTTTTCTATGGAGGATGAGTGAACTTTACGCCCTTTTTTTTGGTTGGGAAAACATCTAATCATTAGATTCTAATGACTCCTCCCGCTCTGGGTGGAGCGGAAGGGAGTGTCAGACTCTTACTGACTAAAACCCACCCGTGTTCCTTCCTTAGCCCTTTATGTTCCGGGGCAGCAGTAACCCTTTCGGACGATCCCGCTACCCAACTTTACACCCTGTTCCTCATACCTCTATAAAATAAATGAGTTAGGACTTCGTATGTTATCATTTGATGACGTCAAATTTTCTTATTAATATAATACTTGGCAGGATTTTATTATAATTATTATGATTTATATTGCAAATGGTTTGAATGAAAATAAATACGTAGGTCGTGTGTTTGTAAATACTTCATTGCGTGTGATTTTACAGTGAAGTCAGATTTAATCCTGCTAGAATGTCTAAAGTAGAATAAATAGATTTCAGTATGTAATATCTCAGCTTTTTATTATTTAACTAGCGATAACCTCCCCTGCTGCACATGGTTTCAACGTCTTGACAAAACATCAAGATTTCTTGATAAATGCAATAAACACGTAAACTTTCCAGAATAAAGTCTATATAAAATAGGTATTGATGAAAATTTAAGCGCATCGAAATCCGTCGCGTAATTTGACAGACACGAAATAGCGATTTTATATTTTTATCTATTTATTAAGTAGGTATTTATTTTTATTTTATAATTTATGTAAGTATAGATCTTACGTTCCTGCAAAAGACTTTTATTACAGGCAAATGCCTAGGTTGGGGGTCACCGTCCAATATATTACTTATATTTAATAAATAAATTTAAAGTAATGTTTTCGTCCAAAGTCAATCAATCAATCTGCCTAGTCTTTTTCCAACTAAGTATGTTGGGGTCGGCTTCCAGTATTACCAGATGCAACTGAATACCACTATTTTACATGGAGCAAATGCCTATCTGACCTCCAAAGTCGGTAAGATTATAATTATGTATACCTACATTGAGTTTCTGAAATAAAACAAACGCTCCCTTCAAATTCCGCACTTTATTTGTGTTTTTACGTCTCTGCTTCACAAAAACAAGGCCTCAGAAAGTACATATTCGGAAGATATTCTGGCACTTTCCGCTTATATGCACGAAATGCGCATATATCGGGGTCATTGCCGAGGCCAGAGATCTTAAACGCGCTAAAAATAGGCGCCATCTTGTTTTTATTTTCCCGCCATTTGCTGCGACGGGATTATGGACACTTTTATATTTTAATACGCATTAAATTGGCCCTTGTTTCTAAAGATATTGAAAATATTTTGGCGTTTTTTATGTTGTTGTATTTTAGTTCAACAAACGAAAACGAAAGTAATTCGAAGCTTTAAGCTTGAGTACTAGAGTATTATATTATCTGTGGCTTGAGCAAGGCAGACGAAGGTTGTGTGATCCCAAGATTCTAAATGACAGATTTAATTGTTTCTGTACTAATATGATTGGTTGATTGACACTAATCTGCATGGTCCTCACATGATCAGACCAACACTTCGATGAACAATATTAGGTAAGTACTAGATCCGATGATCGCGTCAAAAACGGCGGGAAAAATAAGACCACAAATTTTAATATGTTGTAGTCTATATTGCAACATAGTTTTTTCAACCTTATTGCTTAGAAATTATGTTTTATTTTTCCATAAATATTTTTGTTATAATAATGAATGAAAATTAGTTTGTTTGTTAAAGTAGTACTAAAATACCTAAGTACATAGAGGTATTGCAAACGATAATAAACTTTGTTTGAAAGTTAAGATTTATAATCAAGTTATATGCAAGCATGGCCACTTCAGTGCTAGCGCTATTATAATTGTTGATCGAAGGACCAAAATTATGTTTGGACTTTAGAAGAAGTTACGACACGCCAACCTCATCTAGTTCTATAAAAATATGCTTGACATGTAAAAGTGTTTGTAAACCTACTTACAGAAATACTCATTTTAGTACCTATCATTATAAACAAACAAAATAACAACAGGCTCAACCCTTAACAGCTAAGAAGTTAAACAATTTGACACGAGACATGATAAAAGATAATTTTAGAAGCCGGTAATAAATACCTAATCAGTTGAATCAATAAGTTGTTGATGTAATCACAATTTCATTCAATCCATCACTCATCACATTAACCAACTTACTGCAATACATAATCACAATTGATTAAAACCAAACAATAAATCACGTACGACAGTCTCAATGAAATAAAATCAATTGAATAAAATAAATCAATTCTTTGACTGTGAACGCACTAGCAAGGTCACGCCGTGCAGTGCAGCTGTCAAACATAAACGGTTGCCATAGCACCGCGCGCGTGATTGGCAGAGACATCAGATAGACGACGTCGGCGATGACCTTGCGTTGTCGTCATATAAAATTATTGTCGTACGTCAAAGTGCAATTTAAGCGCGACTTTCATTGCTATGGGGTAGTTTATTTGTTTATTATGTAGTATATAATTACTAGTATTAAGACGCCTATATGGCATCTAAATCGGCATCTTCTCAAATACACTACCATTTCCGATGCATGAAAAATAATTTTCCAAACACGACTTTTAGATACACTCCTACACACATTTTGGCTTCCAAGTTCATTGCCAAATGAAACAGATAGCTACAGAATCATTCATTCACAAAACAAAAGAGTTTTTAATTCAATACAACACCATACCCACTCTTATCTTTTACATAACGCACAGCACACGTGCTAACACATACAAATACATAACATACCATCATGCCTGGAGAGGGACGGCGTCGCCGAGGCCGGCCCAGAAAGAGATGGTGAGATGACCTGGACGCGACCACGGGGGCTGGTTCGAGGTGGCGCGGGGAGAGAGTTCCTGGAAGGATTTGGGGGAGGCCTTTGCCCAGTAGTGGGACAGTACAGGGTAACAAAAAAAATCATCACGCCTGTAATCTCCCGGAGGGTTAGGCAGCGCTGTGCCTATAGTACACACATATTTTACCAGTTATGTTTAGGTCCCATCAGTGGCGTGCATTGGTTTTCAGAATAGGTAGGCACTAGGCCGGGTCTAGTCTAGGCAAACGCGGTCACTACTCAGAAAAAAAAGGGAGGTCAAAAGTGTGGTTATTTGAGTAGGCATGCCTACTTAAGGGTGATAAATTGCGAAGGTCGAACGTCATGGTATTACCCGTGAGACGTACGTATTTTTAATTTTGAAAGACCAATGACAATGTGCGAATAGTACGGGAGCCGAGTAGGCCGTCCGGCGACTGCTTACTGAGCGCGCGCGCGTTTGTATGAAGATTTTGTTTTTTGTTAGGTATGATAAGATAAGATAAGATAATTTTTTATTTTGCAAATATGGGTAACATATAACGATGACAAAAAAAACATAAATACACACATCAAAAGTGTCTAGGGATCAAGCATTTTTATGCGGATTTCTTGAGATTGAGATGTGGCTTTGTAATAAATTTATGATTTTATAAATTTATATGGATCCTTTTTGGTGCATTTCATAATTTGAATCAGGAACTGTGAATCAAATTCGAGTAAAAGATGAAAATCAGCTGTCAATATTTTCCCTATAAAAACATACAACGCATTGAAGACATTATTAGTGCTACTGTTTCCCTACTACTGATTAAAACCAACGTTATTATGGAGCGGCGACGTCATTTAAGCAGGGAAGAAATGCTCAGAGCCGTGGGAATGATAGAAGCTGGTTCCCGGCAACGTACTGTGGCTTTAGCTCTGAATACAATTAGTCAGAGTGTTATCAGTCGACTTTGGACACGTTACCGAAGCACTGGTACCGTGGCTGAGCGCCATGGAGGACGGTATCGCTGCACCACACGGAGACAAGACCGATACATTCAAATCTTAACTCGAAGAGCTCCAACAATAACCGCCATGATGTTAGCCGTGAGGCTTCATCACTCTTCAGGGAACTTAATTAGCGACCAAACAGTCAGAAACCGCTTGCATGAAGTGAACCTTCATTCCCGAAGACCGCTACGGGTACCACCTATAGCAATGCACAATCGTAGGATTCGATATCAATGGGCTCTTGAACACAGAAATTGGGCAGAAGAACAATGGCGTTTCGTGTGCTTTTCTGATGAGTCTCGTTTTGGTATGAGACCGGATACAAGACGTATACGACACTGGAGAACCCCTGGACGCCAACAGCGATTAAAATCCTGCCAGGAAGTCCATCCTTATAGTGGTGGAACCATCATGGTATGGGCGGGTATTTGGATCGGCGGAAGAACTGAGTTGATTTGGATCAGAGGCAACCTCAACGCTCAAATTTATGCTGAGACGATTGTATCAGACGTCATCGTTCCTCTACAAGTGCAAATCGGTCCCTTATTTCAGTTAATGCATGATAATGCACGACCGCACACCGCAAGAGTTGTAAGACAGACTCTCGCCGCAGCTAACATCAATGTCCTGCCCTGGCCTGCTCAGTCGCCAGACTTGAACCCGATTGAGCATGCATGGGATATGCTACAGAGAAGAGCTCTGCCGAATATGGAGGGTATCCAGTCGCAAGAAGACCTTTTTTTGTTGTTGCAACGAACATGGGCTGCCATTCCACAGCGTGATTTGGATGAACTCATTTTGAGTATGCCAAACCGATGTTCTTGTGTTGTTAGTGTTCGCGGTAGAAACACGGATTATTAATTGTTTAAGTTACCCAATAAAATTTTAAAGAAAACTGTTATTTCAGTCTTTTTTTCGAACTTTTGTGTTAGTGGTTCAAATGTCAAAAATCCCTTTATTAGGAAAATGGCAAATTTCTTTATTAATGCAAAGGTGACTTGGTTTATCGTTACTGTGACAAACGAAAACACTTTATTTGATGAATCCTTAAAGAAAATTTTAATTAATATCAATCAGGAGAAAAGTTATTGCAAAAATATATGTTGATCCCTAGACACTTTTGATGTGTGTAGTACAGCCATATTTTACCACGTAGGCATGCAAAAGATTTATAACTAAATACATAATAATAATTTAGTGAGTTTCTTAATTGTGGGGCACACACACTAAAATGTAATTGACAGGCTTATGTTGATATATCGAGGTAGGCACTGCTTATATGCCTATATGCAATGCACGCCACTGGGTCCCATGTAATAGGGGGCGAGCCTATTGCATCAACCGGGCACAAATTTATGGTCCTCAATTATGCTCGGCTGTCGCCGACACGCGTCGACGGTTGTAGTTGCCTCAGTCCTCGACGCATGTCGCTCATGTGTCATCATCTGCCTAGCCTTTTCCCAACTATGTTGGGGTCGGCTTCCTGTCTAACCAGTATTTTACATAAGTAGAGCGACTGCCTATCTGAACTCCACAACCCAGTTACTGGGTAATACAATACCCCGTTACTGGGTAATACAATACCCCTTGGTAAGACTGGTTGTCAGATTTTCGGGCTTCTGACTACCCGTAACGACTGTAAAAGAATAAGTATACATTATTTTTATTAGTTCTTATTTATAGAGCAAGTGTTATTTTTTTTAACCTTGACAGTTCAAAGACTTTTTAAAAGAGTGTTCATTCTTACACTCCTGACAGTTCAAAGACATTTTCCTAGAATCGCCGCACAAAAAAAGTATTACCTAAACCGATAATTTTTTCAACCACAACGAAAGCTCAATGTCCATAATCCCAAAATAACATTTTACCTTGAATCAAGATAAAGTACCAACGAAAAGGTACGCATTTCCCAGTTGGATCTATCCCAAATTGACTACCGAAACCAGAATAACGGTTGACACCTGAAATCTTAAATTTGTAGTAGATTTCAAAAGACAGGACGGGTCAAGTAAAACTGGTTTATAAGTAGGCCATTGACACTCATTGGTCAGTTGTGTTTGTCGGATAATAGATGGCGCCATGCGGCTTTTGTGTTTACAAACACGCTGATTTTGCAGCGCAATAATTGTTATTTTCGTCTTTCACCTACGCAAAATAAGTGCAACATTAAATGTTATTTTTACGGTTTGTTTTTCCGTATGGTTGGTTAAGAAAAAATCGTTTTGTTTTAATTTCTTTTTAATCATACAGGCGGAAAGGGGAAAATACGCTAGTAATGGGAAAATGCCTTTGCACTTCCTAGGCTGTCGGTCCATCAATACTGGTCGTAGACAGAGTAGTTTTCTCTGTCTACGATACTGGTATACCTACAGCTGCATTCGGTTTGACTCGAAGCAGACTTCCTCGAGCCGAAAATCCTCAACGAAGTTGAAAAAAGGCAATGCAGAGTATATGACGTAATTTTAGTTACCCCGGAAAAAACTGCAGATTTAAATGTTGGAAAGTAGAATAAGTAAAATACTGTCGGTGACTGTAATAAAATTAGCTGTATGGGCTCGTTTACCTTTGCCTGTCCAAATAAGTCAAAGTTTCGAGAACATAAAACTGCGGAATTAACCGCCAAAATCTCAAACTCGTTTACTTATTTTCAGCACAAATAATTATAATTCACCTTAATTAATTTCAATTTGTTGTGAAAGACTTCGAGGAAACTCCCTGACGCGGAATTGGCGCGAAATCTGCACCTTTTCCAGCGTTTTTGGATGGCAGCCATCTTAGCTTTTCCTTTTAAATATCTACCTAATGACGACAACGTATTTTACCAGACAGCCTGGTCGGAGATTAATAATAATAGATCTGGTAATGGGTTTTTCTGAGACGTTACATTTTAAGATGTAGATATTTCCTTCCATCTGAATAAAATACGTAATCAAAGCAAGTCTATACTTACTATACAAAGCATGGCCAGGGTCAAAATATACAAAAATATCATACCCAAAAAATCTATAAAATAAAATAATAATAATCGATATAAAATCTTGACAGCATAGTTTGAGGAATATATAGGTAGGTATAGGTTTACTTATTCCTCAAACTATGGAATCAATATTTTTTTCAAATTCGAGACGTAATAATATAACATAATTCACGACAAAACATAATCATTGCCATGTGAGGTTTAGACTGGCTTTTACGAGAAAAAGAGGTGGCAGAAACCTCTATTCAATCAAACATTCAATTTCGAATCCATCCCCGACATAAAATCTTAATTCCTGAAATCCTGACCACTTTTAGGCTCATCAATAAACTCGGAAAGTTTTGAGTATACATTTCGATGGCTATAAGAGTAAGTAGGGGAAGACCAAAGAAGCTATGGGACTGTGTGAAAGATGCTATAGCTAGAGAGGGGGTGACTACCGAGATGACGACTAATACAGAAGTATGGAAGAAACAGACATGTTGCGCCGACCCCAAGTGAATTGGGACAAGGACCATAGAATGATGATGATTTCATCAATAAACTCCTGCGCAATATTTACACCGAAAACCCAAACAATCCCGACCTTGTTATTCTCGCGAAAAACACGAATATTTTTCCACAACGCAATACTTTGACATTAATCATGATTTTTCTGCGTTTTTGGATCAAGAGTGCGCGTAAGCACGATTGAGGTCGACGCACGTGGCAGGTTGCCCATAATGTTCTGGTTTTGTATATGTTTCGATTGGGATCTATGCGTTACCTTGTGTTTGTTTTGGCCAAATTATGTTACGATAGCTGTAATCGTAGAAAACAAACTTTAGGAAATTGTGCAGTATTCTAGGAGCTGTTATGTTGAATTAATTGCCTCATGGCCTCATGTAAGGTGTTAGTTTGTTTGCAACGTGGCAGCTATTAACTGAGGATTGGTCTTTATTACAACAGTAGCATCAGATGATTCAGATGATGCTCTTAAACAATCGTACTAGGCTACTTCATCATGTAGCTACATTCACTCCTATTAATGTCTTTTGCATTAAATTATATAATTTAACTAGCATCTGTCCACGACTTCGTCCGCGTGAAATTTCTTGTCCCCCGACCCATCGCGTCGCATCGTGTCGCCTGCCCGCGCTATTACTTCGTTTTCCCTTATTGTTCTTTCTGACTTTTATTATTTTTGCTCGGCTCTTTAGAGTCCTTTCGTGATGTTAAGTAGCATATAGTCTTCCTCAAGAATTGGGCTATCAAATGCAAAAAGGATTTTTCAAATCCGACTGATAGTTCCCGAGTTTAGCGTGTTCGAACAAACAAACTCTTCAGCTTTATTATTAGAAATTGGAATCTACGCTAGTTTCAACGTACGGGTTCTTTACACACATGAGTTTTTCGCTAGCTTCTACAAACTCTTCATTGTTATCATCATCAGCCTCAGCAGTCCACTGCTGGACATAGGCCTCTCCAATCGTACCTACAAGTTCTATGTATATCCTTGGGTCCTCACATCCAGCTGCTATGTGATCTTACTTTCGATCCTAAAAAAAATACTTACTAATTATTCTGGCGACATCTAGGTACTTCAAGAGGCCGTCGGTATGTCCTCTGCCAAAAACGAAAAAACTAATGACAAATTATTATTTTTCTTTGTCCATCTCAATTCCAAGTATGTAATCAGTATTTAAAAACTACGATGACAGTAATTATCCAATTTTTAGTCCGTGAACTCATTTGTAAATGTTGTTAGTTTGCCAAAACGCCTAAAGATTACTTATAGGTCTGTATCATTCCTTAATTTCCGTTTGCGAGTGTCTGAGATCACTCGTGAAACTAGCTTGGCATCGGTCTGAACCGTAAAAGAAAGATTACGTAGCTGCTACCTTTCGTTATACCTACTTCAAAAATACGCGTCAGTGAATTCGCAAAAGAAATTCAAGAAAATAGATCGCCAAAACACGTTGCAATAAGAAGGCACAATATACTTTAAAGTTTAAATCTATCTAAGTATATACAACTATATCAATCTATCTACACAAAATCTGCTACAAAAAGTGTCATCGAATGCAAAATCTTTTTCATTTGATAGGTTATAGGCTCGAGGCGGGTAAAACCGCGGGGCACAGCTAGTTGTATTTGTAGATATATACTAAACAGTTCTGCCCGAAACGCACATGGCATTTTGTAGTTTCTGCCAAGAGCATGTTTTGTTCTGAAATGCCAATATATCCATAAAGAGATGATGATATAGAGGGAGTGGAAGGCCAAAGAAAAGATGAATGGAATATGTGAGGAATGAAATAAATAAAATAGGAGTGAATGATAGCATGACGGTTCAAACTGGACAAAAAAAAACAAAAAACGTGTGGGGTCAGAGGACCCCAGGCAGGAACGAAATTCAAAATGAAAAATCTAAGATCGAATTAAGATCCGCCATCATGGATTTTCATTTTGACCTCACTATTAGCTTCAGCAATATCGAAACCCATAAAAAAACAACACCCATGATAAGAAATTTGAATATTTTTGCAGCCGCCATCTTGGTTTTTCTTTTTGACCTCACTATAGTCTTCAGCACCCTCGAAAACCATGAAAACTATACCTCTCTATTATATGGAATAAAAAGTCGCATAAGGGGCATAACGCTTTTTTGTTACGTGACGATCTCTCCTAGTTTACTCCTATCGCAAGCTCCGTTGAAGAACTTCGTTCCAAAACACGTGGCGCCGACCCCAAGCAACAAAGGACAAGGTCAAGAAGATGACGATGATATTGCTGTTTTAAAGGAAGGTCAAGTGTCGCGACTTACGAGGTGTAGGTCGTAGGTTCGACCCCAGATAGGCGCTTTACTTTGTGTAAATTATTTTATCACCACTGCTCTCGAAACTGTGAAGGAAAACATCGTGAGGAAACCGGCATGTCCTAGAACCAAAAATTCGAAGACATATGACATCTGCCAACCCGCACTAGGCCCGAGTGGTGGATTACGACCCACTCCCTCTCACCGAGAGGAGGCCTGTGTCCCAGCAGTGGGAACATTATAGGCTGATTGTTATATTATTAAAGGAGGATGAAAAAATGCTGAAATCAGTCATTTCAGTTGTCAAAAGTCAATGCGCTGTTAATATCCATTTTAATCTACAAAAGCCACCACGTGCTGTGCACACGCTCTGAAGTACTGTTATCATTTGGAATGCTGCCCATCCTGAGTGTAAGGACGACCCTGATGACGTAGCACACAAAGAAAGCTCCGATGATACGATGTCATGTGCTAAAGACACATGGCTAGGTTATCATCTTAATTTAGAAATTTAAACTGTGAGAAATAGGTTCAGTGAGAAATCCTTAGATGTTGTATTGTATTTTTTTTCTTGTCTTCTCCTTCTTTATTTTATTAGCCATGACCTCAGTAACTACCTCGCCTAGACTTGTGACTGCCCCGTTGGTCTCGTGGTCGCCAGCGCAACTGCTGAGTATCCTGGGTTCAATTCTCAGGTTGGACCTTTGTTATTGGGTTTTTCCATTAGGGATTTCGTAGTAACAGCCCAGAGTTTGGAAGTTAGCGATGTGATAGCCCTGTGCCTCGGAAAGCACGTTAAGCCGTTGGTCCTGCGCCTGATCTCTCTCCGGTCGTATCGGACTGCGTGTCGAATTTTGAGAGCGAGGGAGGAGAGGGTGCACCTGCCTGTGTCTACGCACACACTTGTGCACTATAACATCTTCCACGCCGAAGGCTAGTCTCTGTTGAGATTGCCGCCATGCCCGATTGAATTGAGTGCAAATCTCATCTACAAAATTTCGTCGTAACTAATCGAAAGCGGTAAAAACTCGTCCCCATAAAACAATACTTACGATGTTGGCATCAACACCTCATTTATTAACACCTTGTTGACTGACAGTATGTGCCACGGGTCGAAATCTACGTAATATATTACCCCTCTATTTAAGAATATATTGTTTTGACAAGCCATGTGATTTTATATATTGAAATGCCATTAGGGGAAATTGGAAGTCAGTCCAAAGAGTATATCAACTATATAAAGGAGTCAGTCGTGGTTTGTCTTTCGATGAGAGAGTACGTTTCTAAGTCAGTGCTTAGAAAGTGAAATTATTTAGTGTTCCTTGCCAAGTGATTTTTTTTTACTGCAGTGGTGTGGCATTCATATCTTGCAGTTGGAATTTGTCCTCTCTTGGATGGTGTCGTGTTTGTAAAAGTATCGAAAGTGATTTTAGTATTATTACTTCAAGGAAGTGTTGGGAAATTGCGATTGGAAATAAAGTGCAGTTACTTTTGAGGAAGATGCCGCCTACGTTTATAAGTTAGTAGTTTTTCCATACTTAGTGGGAATATATGTGTAATTCTGTAGTGTTCTCAATTTGTTGGAACAATCTACTAAAGAGATCGTTTATTAGGAGGACAGGCAGTGGGATTCTTTTGTGTTTTGGTAATAATAGTGTTATCATCAGCAAGTGATAATGACGTGACGTAGTTAGACAATGACGGTGTCTGAATTTTGTAATTTTGTGACCAGGATTGAGGACCCTTTGGTATTTGGTGGTATCCGACAAAAAACTCTAGTTTAACACTAGCGGTTTGACTACTGGACCTTATTATAATACGGATAGAGAACTAAGAACTAATGCTAGTAGTTTATACTCTTTAGGAACTACTGAATTTAAATGATTGTGTATTTTCATAATTCTAAGTTATTTTTTTTTTTATTAATTTTTTGTTTTTAATATTCTTTTTCTATTTTTACAATAGTTCTCGTAACAACATAAATAGCCGTTTGTTGTTATTATTTTGGTCATTGAATTGGTTGTTGTTATTTGAGTCCACCAATCAAGACATAACGCGAGATTTGCTTTCATTGATGAAAAACTTTATTAGGATCCAGAAGTCGCCTTTTATGTTTGATGACACTCAAAGCCACGTGGGAGTTGAAAGATTACTTGGAGATGTTGAACAGTCAGTTTATGTGAATGATATTTGTTCCAGTGACGATGCCTTCGGAAGTGGCGTTAGGCAAGTCCATGCAGCGGGAGCTGGCAGACTCCATCATCAGGATGGTGCCGCTAGACGAGATCCGAATACTACTGGCTTGTGGTGCTAAGGTAAGCTTAAAGCCTGGGTGCTTTCAAGTCGAGAGGTACAAAGGTCACTCGAAGGCAAGCGAGCTCTTCGGGGTAGCGGGATCGTCCGAAAGGGTTACCGCTGCCCCGGAACATAAAGGGCTAAGGAAGGAACACGGGTGGGTTTTAGTCAGTAAGAGTCTGACACTCCCTTCCGCTCCACCCAGAGCGGGAGGAGTCATTAGATGATTTCCCATCCAAAAAAAAAAAAGGCAAGCGAGCTCCATCGTCAACCCCATCATCGCTTACCATCAAGTGAGATAGTGTACAAACATGAACCTATCAATAGTAATAAAAAAAAACGTTTACTTAAAAAGAACCTATAGTGAGTGGTGGCCCAATGGTAACGGCCGCGACTCGTAGGTTGGAACGCAGACAGGCGCTTTACTTTGTATAAATTATTTCGGTTCATCACCACTGCTCTCGAAACGGTGAAGGAAAACATCGCTTTTGACTTCTTTTGCTTTGACCTTCCCCTACTCTTATAGCCATCGAAATTCATACTCAAATTCCTCACGAAATTTTCCTCATTCCTCCGTCCTTACCAAATGTTCTATCTATCTCCCAAATATTTTAAAGTAATTTTTTACCATTTCAGGTAAACGAGCCAGTAACTCAAGGTCTTCGTCCTCTGCACTACGCGATCTGGCAGCGGTATCTAGAAGCAACCAGGCTGCTGGTGGTACGAGGATGTGACGTCAACGCCAGGGATGATTGTGGATACAGTGCCTTGCATCTTGCTGCTGAGCATGGGTCAGTGAAGTCTATGATATGTTTTATTAACAAGTATGTGGCGGCATCTACATCGCCACATGAGAACTACGCATCACACTGACGTCACGCAAAATAAAAATCCTGCATCACGCAAGCAGAGTTTACCGAGCAACTAGCATATATACAACGTCCCGACATCAATCGTCGGGCAGTAGCCAACCAGATACAGCATCCGTCTGGTCGGAGGATCCTCCCTTTTCTATGGAGGATGAGGGAACTTTAAACTCTGTTCCTCATACCTCTATACTGGCCCGAGTATGAACGTCACCGCAGCCTTCGTGCTACTCGTTCAGCGTAACGTTATCCCTAACTTCCTCAAGCTTTTGAGCGGCGAATCACACAGTCAACCAGCACCCCTGCCTATATGGCATTATGACCTGCTATCATGATCATAGCAGCTGATGTGACCGGGATGTTACTAATCTTCACATTTTTTTTTCTTCAGATATACAGAGTTGGTGAAGTTACTACTAGAAAGCGGAGCGGCAGTAGATTATAGACCTGATACTGGTGAAGAGTTTCCCAGGACTACGTTATGTGATGAACCTCTGAGGCTGGCCATCAGGAATAAACATTATGTAAGTAATCCTTAATCGGTAAGCGTATTATGGGACTTCCCCCAGCTAGATGGACGGACGACCTAAAGAAGGTGGCTGGGGTAGGCTGGATGCGGAAGGCGGTGGACAGGGTGTTGTGGCGCAGTCTGGGAGAGGCATATGTCCAGCAGTGGACTGCGATAGGCTGAGTTGATTGATTGATTGAAGTAATCCTTGCCGGATAGCTTCAATCTCTTTTTAAAAGATTTTATTTTTACTTAATCTATTCTATGATTTTATACCATGGATTTTGTACAGATGCCAGCACATCAAGCTGCTACAATCTGTCAAATATCTTTAACAGATTTTCAACTTTATCGCTGAAGCATAAGGTTCAAAGTTAATTGGGAAAATTTGACAGTTTCGGGTAGCTTGATGTGCTGGCGTCTGTACATGTTTCTAGACAAACCAGCATTAATGAAAAAAAAAATCTTCTGTTCCCTAAAAAGTGCAATACCTCAATACCTGAGGGGCAATTGTCGTAATTTTAAGAACGTTCACAGTCTGATCTCAGTCTCAATCTGTCAAAAATACCTCTAATTTCCTTACATTTTTTACAAGTTTTTGACATTGATTGTCGCTGAGATGAGATTGCGACAAGATTTTGAACGTTTTTAATAACGGGAATTGGCCTTCTGATATATATTTTTAAATTGACATATTCCAACCTTAGGTGGGGTCTAATCTTGTACTGGATCCATGATAAGTTTTTATTTATTTATTTTCTCTGCAAGATTTACCTACAGCTAAACAAAACAGAATACAAATAGCAGATTACGTTACGATGTCCCATCCCCCTTTTACCATTGTCCACCACACACCACACCACCACACCACAGCTCTTCTTTACTTTTTGGTCTCTTATTTCGATAAACATAATCAGCAAATAATGATCCCACTGATGGGACACCAGCCTCCTCTCTGTGGGCCGTAACCCAACACGCGGACCCAGTGCGGGTTGGTAGATATCACATTGTCTCCGAATCTTTGGTTCTAGGACATGCCGGTTTCGTCACAATGTTTTCCTTCACCGTTTTGTGAGCATTTTCTATTTGGATAGTTATTTTCTAAATCGTCAGATTGGATTTGGACTTTGATTGATATTTTTATCATTTCAAAGTCAAAGTCAAATCATTTATTTCAAATAGGTAGACTAAAGGCACTTTTGAACGTCAAAAATTATAATAAAACAAATTGATTTAAGTCGCCATTTTTTTTTCATTTCCATTCCTATTAACAGGAGGTGGCACGTCTCCTCCTCGAACATGGAGCAGACCCCAACAAGCGTTACTTTTTCGGCGCAGAGATCAATCTGGTCTCCGATCCTGAGTACTTGGAGCTGCTGCTGACGTTTGGAGCCAATCCTGATTCGAGGGACAGAGCTGGCTTGACTCCTCTTATGAAAGCTGCGAGGCAGAGAAAGGTAACGTGTAGAAAAATAGATATTTCAAAGTAGATTATATGTATAATTCATGTTAGTTCCGGGTTAGGAATACGACATCCATTCCATCACAAAGATAACTGATGTCACTTGGAAAGCTGCCACGCTAATGGATTTGGGCTTGACAGATCTGCCGCATGTCAGACGAACAGTGGGCCAAACGACCCAATGGGTTCCTCTTAATGGCAAGCGATATCGCGGCAAGCCCAGAAGGAAATGGCGGGATGAGCTGGACTCCTTCAACAAGAACTGGTCCTTAGCAGCTTTGAACAGAGAGAAGTGGAAAGAGAGTAGGGAGGCCTCTGCCCTGCAGTGGGACATCAGAGGCTTTTAAAAACAATCATTAGTTAGTTCATTTTAACCGTGTCACCCTGTGAATAATGTAGTTATCAAAATCTATACTAATATTATAAATGCGAAAGTGTGTCTGTCTGTCTGTTACCTCTACGCTTAAACCGCTGAACCGATGTTGATGACATTTGGTATAGATATAGTGGAAAGGACATAGGATAGTTTTTATCCTGATATTCCCAAGGGATCGAACTTATGCGGATGAAACCGCGAGGCAAAACATAATTTTTAACATCTTTTTTCTTTTCATCTAAATCAAGTGGTGGCAAAGATATAGTGCCCCCTAGAGCTGCAAATAAGCTTATTTATAATGATAGCTTACTGTCCAGGGTATGGATGCCGTGCTGCTGCTCATCAGCTTCGGAGCTGACGTCAACGCGATGGCTGACGCGAGAAACGACTACAGGACCGTCATGCATTACGCCGTTTTAAGTGGTAAGGATATTTTGAGCTGTAATATCAGGATAAGAAGACAAAAATAAATATATTTCTGAGCTACCTTCTGCATCTGCAGATGATACACCACCTACTGAGCACCTACCACTGTTTGTCTCTGCATCACCCAGAGGTTGACTGGTAGAAAATGCCTATGGCATTAAGTCCGCCTTTATAGATTTGTGTACTTAAAGTATTAAATAAAGAAATATTCTACTACCTACCCCAAACATCAAGCATCCATACTCTATACTTAGATAATATTATAAATTCGAAAGTAACTCTGTCTGTCTGTATGTTACCTTTTCATGCCTAAGTCACTGAACCGATTTAGATGAAATTTGGTATATAGTTTGAGTCCCAGGAAAGGACATAGGATAGTTTTTATCCCGATCACGGGATCGACTCTTATGCGGGTGAAACCGCGGGGCACAACTAGTTTCTTTATAAAAAGGCTTATCAATGGAGGCACTATATATCTACCATTATACTGCTGACAACCACAATGGTTTTGGTGACACTTTTTAAATCTGACTCCAAGGATATGCAGGCTCGATTTAAGAATGATATCGCATCACCCAACTAACGCAACGCTTTTAGTCTACGGTTAGTCATTGTAGAAGAATATATTTATATACATATGTAAGAAGCTACGTCCTCAAGCAAATTTCAGCGGGTGGTGACGGCAACTTTGGACTGGAGTCGATGGAAGCAGATTGTCCGCTTAAAGGGGTCCAGTGACCACGATCCTCAGTAATGAGGGACTGTTTGAAGAAGAAGAGCCATTGTATTCATTTATGTTCACGTTCTAGAGTACTCTAAGCTGTGAAAGAGTACGTCTACACTTCAGCTGGTTAAAGGAATATGTGCCTTACGCTGACCAGAAAACCATTCTTCTAAAATTTCATCTACCTCGAAAGACTTTTCTACCCTACCCTCCATTTTTCTTTCAGGCAACCCAGACGTAGTGAACTTGATGATCAAACAAGGCGCTCGCGTCAACTACGAGTGTCCCGAGCTCAGTAAGCCGAGCCCGTTGGACCTGGCGATACTGAAGGGAGACGTGTCCATGCTGCAGATGCTGCTGTCTGCCGGTAAGACCCTGATCATCATCTGCCTAGCCTTTTCCCAACTATGTTGGGGTCGTCTACCAGTCTAACCGGACGCAGCTGAATACCGGTATTTGACATGGGAGTGAGCCTATCCGACCTTTACAACCCCGTAACTGGGTAATACGGTACCCCTAGCTGAGTTTAGACCTACAAAGAGGTCCATAGGGAAAGACCTATCTCTTCTTTATCGGTTACCATATTTTCTGTCATAATTATGTAGCAGTATAGAAGGCCGTAATTGCAGCCGTTAGTGGCGGCCATCGCTCTTCTACGCAACCGACACCGCATGGAATTCATCAAGTAAAACGGCCCTGATCTACTAGGGCTGTGCTATGACTTACATGTTACAGCGATGAAGTCGTTATAGATAGTGCCATCCACGAAGACGCGCCCCACTCTTCTTACCAATCGCTAGTGGTTATCGCTAGTTAATTCCGCTAGTGATTTAGTTTTTTGATACACACTAATTGCCTACTAATAAGTAATTACTGTGTATCGACAAAACTGAAACACTAGCGGTATGTTGCACACTTGTACTGTAAGCGATTAGGAAGAAGAGTGGGGCGCGTCTTCGTGGATGGCGCTATCCATAGATATATGAAAGAAGATACTATATATTTTTTCCATTTCTATGGCGCTATCTGTAACACATATCGAACACCCTCGAGGTTTTTGGCAAATCCTATCGGCCTTTACCTTCTGGAGTGAGACCATATCAAAAATCACCTCTAACAAGCCAAAATCGTAATCCTTCAGGTGCTCAAGTGAACGCGTCAAGCTCGGTGATCGGGTCGCCGCTCCATGTCGCTTGCTCCGACAACATTACCAACAGGAAAGAAATTGTTCAAGTAAGTATCAGTAGAAACGTCTTAAATATACAGAAATATTATGATAGGTAAGTAGGTAACAATAGACAGTAAACTACCCAGAAAATACTACTTTCAAATAAAAAAAAGAATTTTGCAAATCGGCTTATGAATAACGGAGTTATGAGGTAAAACACAAAAAAAAAATTAACCGAATTGAGAACCTCCTCCTTTTTTTTTAAGTCGGTTAAAAATAGAGCAGTACTTAAACAAAAGCATTTCATTTTGCGCCCCAAAAAACAAAACGCAAGAGCTTAACCCACGACGACGTCCAGACCCCGATCCTGAAAAGAAGGCTGAGACCATTTTGACTCTTCACGCTCGATAAGAAGTTGAAGTGGGAATGCAAAAAGGAATCACAAAAGCCGAAATATAATTCAACAGCGACATAATCTACATTCGCGATTTATTTGTCAAAAATGTAAATAAATATTAGTTAATGGAAAAGCAACTTTAAACCCTACACAATAAAGTTCAGTTTACGCTACAACTTCAAACATTTTTATAACTTTTTCAATAGTGCTAATCACTCTGAAATCAACTTAATTGTTATTGAAATAAAGTTGATATTTGTTTAACTTGAAATAATATTAATTTTAAACATAAGTTTGAACAGACTAAATACAATAGGCTTTTGAAATGCAGACCATAAGAAATAACTTTTGCATTTGATCGAACAACCAACCCGATTAACTGGATAAGAGTGTAGCCGAGGATAGAGCAGACTGGAGACGGCAATATCCAGCAGTATCTAGACTTCCTTAAACTGACGATGATGACTCCAATTAGCTATCTCTCAGATGCAGATGTGGTAGACCGCGAAATTAAAATTTTCTTACGTTTTTTGCGATTTGCAGGTCACTGTCATGTTGTATCTTGAATCTTGATCAAAATATGATTTGCGACTATAAATCTATAATAGACTAGCTTCTTCCCGCGACTTCGTCCGCGTGAAATTTCATCCCCCCCATTCACCCCCTTAGGGGATGAATTTTGAAAAATCCTTTCTTAGTGCACCCCTAGACCTCATAAGGAACGTACGTGCCAAATTTGGAATCTCTAGACCCAGCGGTTTGGGCTGTGCGTTGATATGTCAGTCAGTCAGTTTTCCTTTTATATATATAGATATGTATTTGCAGAATTGTAGTCATTAGAATCATTGTTCCATAAGATCTAATGGAACAAATCTAACTCATATTTTGATCAAGATACAACTTGACACTGACCTCAAAATTGCAAAAAACGTAAGAAACATTTAATTTCACGGGCTATAAGTGCGCATTCACCTTAATTTATTCAAGAATAGATCCTTACAAAATCTTTCCTGCTCTTCACAGATTCTCCTAGAAAGTGGAGCCGACCCGAACCTGAAGGTGTACAACGATGAAGACGCTACGCAGCTCCGTCCGGCTTTAGCAGAGTACCTCGCGAGTAACCCCGAGCCTAGCGCTGAGATTGTGGCTCTGTTGTTGAGATATGGCGCCAGGGTTAGTAGATACTTTATACCTATTTATTTCGTTTCCGTTTAGGTTCGATTCCCAGATTGGGCAAAGTGTTAGTTTGGGCTGCATGAAGAAGCCTCCTCGTGTAGCGCAGTTTATCCGCCAGTTATTCAACTGAATCAAGCGCTCGGCGCATCCTGGACAGTCACACCCAACACCTTATTTGACTAGCCAATTCTTCCCAACTAGCACACTAGTGGAAATAGCAGCCTATTTTGCAACTTTTAGCTGTACAGTAGCGCTTTAGGGGTTCAGAAAGTGGTTTTAAGTTCTACTATTGCTTCCGTAACTGCTCATAGCTGTAAATATCACTAGGGGTAGCAGAAACTGAACCAAATGCCACTCTAGGTTTTATAAGAGTTCATTTTACAGCCCATTTGCCGTCTATAGCTTTAAAAGAGAGTTAAAACATGTATGTTAAAGCTTAAAGCTGCTAAAAAGTTTCTATTGCCGCTGCTGTACGCTTCAGAACTGCATAAAGACTTTAATTGCAGACTTTTTAACGGAACTGTATAAAAGATATATTTATCACTCTTCTGCCACTGAAAGTTTCATTGCAGAAGTGATTTGTTCTTTTGCGCAGACTTAAGTAGGAATTTGATCGACTGTTTTACTAATAGCGACATTAAGGCTTCACAATAGAAGCAGAAGAGTAATGGACATTGTCTACTCATTTGGATACATTCTGCTATTTTATTTGCTATTCAACAAACACAAGCGAGGGTCCCGTAGATTTTGTTTCCTCAATTACTGATAACGGACCAGTTACAGAGGAAAAGTAAGTTATAGCTTGGTGCGGCATATTATAAAAATAAAGTAAAATAACCTTCTTTGCGTAATTTATTGTTTCTTTTTTCTAGACTGGACTCGGACAGTGATACTGAATATAAACTAGAGTATGTCAAATGTGAAAGAAAATGGAGCTATCGCGAGCAAACACGAATTTGGGCGCTGAAACACAAATGTAGTCATGTAGCTTTAAAAAACTTATTTCAAATTTTAAACCAAATTACTCCTAACACTATGCCTAAAGATCCACGCTCACTACTTGGTACACCAAGAGAAATTACAATAAACATCGTCGATCCAGGTGAATACTGGCACAATGATTTGAAAAATAGTATTATAAAAAGTTTAGAAAATTCTAAAGTTATACTGGAAAATATATCGATTTTAGTAAACATAGACGGATTACCTATTTACAAAAGCTCCAAACAACAATTTTAGCCTATATTGTGCAGTATTTTTGAAATGCCTCACATAAGTCCTATTATTTGTGGAATTTATCTAGGTTCAGCTAAACCAAAAGATTTGCATGAATTTTTAAAAGTTTTTATTGAAGAAATGGGCAGTATGCTTCACGATGGGATTAACATACGAAATAGGAAAAAATCAGTTTCATTGAGATGCTTTGTATGCGATTCTATAATATAATAATAATAATATAATATATAGTATAATGTTGACATTTTCAAGTTGGTTGGTTGGTCCGATAAGGTGTGGCGAGAGCGCTGGTAAGAGTTCTGTGGCTTCTTGTTCTGTTGTCGAACAATCTAACATTTCTGTCAACTGCTTGTCAGCAATTTCGTGCGACATAATATTGTTCCTTTTAACAATGCAGTTTACAATTTTTTAATTTTTTTTGTTCGGCCAATGTAACACTCCATGTTTTTCCCACTTAGATGGACAGATGCAAAGTTCTTGTTTATTTTGTTGTTCATTATAAGTTTGAATTATTTTGAAAGGCATTCTGAAAACATGGTAAGACATAGTAAGTGTTAAACAATTGAAAGAGCGAAAAATATAGAAGCAGCTACAAATGATCATCGTATTTTAGGGTTTGCAACGAGTTCTACGGATCTCTAAACAAATAACCATTAGTGTGGTTCGATATCTGCAGTAAGTACGAAATAAAAGTGATTGTAAAGACTTGAACTGCATTAGTGGTACAGGTATTACTTGAACCTTCAGAAGAGTGAAACTTAGCGCTTTGACGCTCAGAGAGGAAGTATTAAGGTTGAAGTTGCAAGTTAAAGCTGCTTCTCATAGACGACATGTTTACAAGACAATTATTTATCATTACTTGAGAAATTTATAGGTTTTTATCGCAATTTGTAGTAAAATATAACTAAATATAGAACCAGCAACTTACTAAATACAAATGTAGTCAAGTATGTAATTTCAATATCGTGTAGGTATGTGATATAATAATATTTATATAATAATATTTTATATATTTTACGATATTCTGAGGTAATTATTGAGGCGCGTTAAAAATACTCCCATAATATCAACTATATGCACGATAAACTGATCTGCGTTTGTAGCCACTTGCATATAATACAAAATATAGCTCAAAAACACTTACCTTCACTTCACTTATTATTTATTTGTATTCAGTAATGTCTGACTCAGGAACAACATATGTATTTAATAAATGAGAGACAAGGTGAATGATCAGTGATCCTTTATTCGTTCAGTTAAACCCGTCATTCATTCAATAAGCACCACAAGAGCTTTAGTGTGGTGTTAATTATTAGTTGCAGCTCCTGTAGCGCTTTTATGCCACTATTATGAAGTTCTAATGGAACTATAGATTGCAAAAAGTTGTGCCCCTTTGGCTCCAAAGCGGCTGCATAAGGTCTGCAGTGCACGCTCTGGCGCTTGAGCTTGGCGCCTTTGGTAATAATCGGATTAGCTCCAAAGCTCTTAAGCAACAGTTTGTGCTAGTTGGGTTCCCTTGCGGTGGTAGGGCTAACGCCCGCCTGGTTATCGACCGCCCTCCCACCGGAGTCCGGCGTCAAGCAGCCTGTTGTGTTTCGTCGATGCGTGGGAGTTCCAGTGCCTTAGGCATCTTCTGGGCACGCTCGTTCCATCATAGACCTCATCCATCGCTTTCCATCAGGCGTGATCGAGGTCAAGAGTTATTGAGTTTTTTTCCATCTGGAATTTCTCAGTAGCAGCCTGGAGTCTGGATTTGTGCCCGGTTGATGGCAATAGGCTCACCCCCTACTGGCGACATGTGGGTGTATTATAGGTACAACTACCCGGCCCTTTGGGGCAACAAGGCGTGATGTTATTTTATGTGCTCCATTTCACTCTTGTCTGTTTATATGTGTGTACAGACGCCAGCACATCAAGCTACTACAATCTGTCAAATCTCTAATAGAGATGTGACAGTTTTGAGTAGCTTGATGTGCTATGTAGTGTGTACGTACCTAAACGGTTAAATAAATAAATAAAAGAATTAAGCCAATATTACAAGTCTTCACTTATGAAACCAGTGAATAGTTTTTGAACAATAATGCACAAACACACACAAAAAAACAAGAGAACGTCAGAACGCTCAAAATTGTAGTCGCAATCTCATCTCAGCGAAAATCAATGATAAAAACTTGTCAAAAATGTAGGGAATATTAGAGGATTTGACAGATTGAGACTGCGATCATACTGTGAACGTTCTTAATTACGAGAATTGCCCCTCTGAACGAAATTATAATCAAACATGGTGAACAATACCTACTTGCAATTGCGCAGCTCGTAATGCCTTCGGAAAATTATTACAAGACTAGCCAAATTGTCTCACTTTCGAACGGAAAACCATCCAAAGGAATTTCTTTTGACCCTAACTCAAACTCAAACCATTTACCTATTTCAATTCTTCTTCTTCTTAGCGTGTCGATAGCAATCTAAATGTACTCGGCCCAGAATTCGGCTACTTGTTTATTTCAATTAATTGGTACCTAATTCAACTTTTTATTGCAGGTCATCATGAAAACTCAGTTCCGTGACCCTGACGGTATCTTGAACCACCTCCAGAACGTCACGTCAGAAGAGCACCAACACATCTTCTATCTCCTTCTAGAGGCAGCTGAAGCCTTCGATCTCTGCATGATTAAGAGGAACAACACCGTCACTGCCATTCAGAAAGAAGCCTTAATCCATCGTGCTAAAACTCCTATTTCCTTGCTTGCCCAAACCAGGATATTTTTAAGGAGATATTTCAAGACTACCCTGGTTGATGTGGTGCAGGATATTGAGTTACCCAAAATTCTGCACCAGTATTTACTTTTTAACTGTCGTTAAAAAGAGTTTTGGTATTTTTAAGGTTTTACTTCAGGCTGAAGATGAAAATTCTCTTGCCTTCATCTTCTTTATGAAGATGTTTTTGGTGTTGCCAGTTGATTTTAATCCCCCTAATAAATGGGTGATTTTGATTGTCAGCGAGGTCGGTTAATTGATTTGAAGATAGATTTGATAAGATGTTTTGGCTGATGTATTGTCAAACTATGTCTGGTATGGCCAGTGTAATTTAATTTTGATATAAGTACATTATAAATATAATATTGATTCGATTTTTTATGATTCTTTGTATTGAATTATAATTTTGTAGGTATCTCAATACGAAGAACTCGTATTGTTAAATATTTTTCTCTTAGTCGTTTGTGTTGTTGTATCCATATTTTAATAAAATAATAATAATATGTATTTATCATATTATCTCCATAATAAATATCATACGTTTAATGATATCGCTACATAATCATACGTATTGATTAAAGCTTAAAAAATCTCAATTTATTTGTTTTAAAAGAAACAAATCATTTTAATCATTTTGTCGAAAAAGTAATTATTTCTGAATTTATTTTTTATAATTTCTTTGATGAAATTCACTGGGAATTAAGTTTATTGTAAAAAAAAAGAGAATTTATTATGTATTATTATCGCAAGTCATTTTGTAGTCTGATTTTTCATTATTATGTGATAATTTGTGATATATTTTTTTGAATAAGACTTGATTTGAACTTGTTAACCCAGCGGGAGTTTCAAGTGGTATGTATTCAATGACCTATTTTTTAAGATAAAATAAATAAATAAATGTGTGAAAAATATATTAGTGGTTTGTTTATTTGACTTTACACGAAGAAACCCTAGCTTCAAAGCTACAGCATCCTAATTGCGTAACACACTATCAATCTCACTCTGAATCATTTCGAAGGGTATTGCTAACACATTGCTTCATATGTTCGAAAACATTGTCTGCTCAACAACGTAAACAACGCAATGAATGTTGTTGAACTGTCAAAATGAAACCCATTGATACTGATAGTGTGTTACGGAATTAACTCGCAGGACTATTTGTTAAAAAGGCACAACCTAAACATAAAAAATAAGCTATTGGTGAAATGTGGGTCTACTATAAGTGCATCTCTGCCTTCCTAGCCCTTCGGGGAATGTAGGCGTGGTGCTATGTTATCACTGGAATCTAATGACAAAATAATCTTATTATGAAGCTTATTTTAGCCCCCTATGACTCGGTTATTAAACATACAAGGTAAGGATCATCACAGAGGTGTCAAAAGCATTTTCTACTTAAGGTCTATCCACACATATCAGGGCTGTGCCCACGACATGGACGGAACATGCTCCGTCAGGGGCTCAAAAATATATCGGTGAAAAACAAAAAAAAATCTAAGAACGGTCACACACGTTCGTGTTCGGGACGGCGACGGAGCTTCAGTGTCAGCCTTGTGTGTGCCACGGCCCTGTCACATACCTGATGCGTCAGATGCGTGTGGATAGACCTTTATTCAAATTCCAATGATTGCCAAACGTAATAAAATTTACCCCTGACCAAGGAATTTTATAATCACAACCTGGCAACACCCCCATCGTGACTTGTCAAATCCAACTTGCATTTTTGCATCGACGGCAAACCAAATAAACAATTTATTCTCAATTTTCTTGTGAAATACATTGAACTTAATTCTAAAATGGCAGACAAACAGAAAGTTGATCTCGGTCTCCTCGAAGAAGACGATGAATTCGAAGAATTTCCCGCTGAAAGTAAGTATTCCTGCTACTAAAATTTCGTACAATGGTTTAGAGATATTTTCTTCAATTTATCTTATTTTTGTGCTATTTTCATTATAGACTGGGGAACAGAGGATGCTGATGATGAGGATGTGTCTGTTTGGGAAGACAACTGGGAGGATGACATCGTACAAGATGATTTCAACCAACAGTTGAGGTTAGTTTTTTTTGTTTTGTATTCTGTGTCTTCAAAACTTAGTATTTAGCCTCTGAGACTGACGAAGTTTTGTTTCTTTAATACGAATACTGTAATTTCAAGCCTCCTACCATAGCTACTCGTTTCTAAAGTAATAATTGAGGAGCAACTCTTAAAAAAGCTCCATCGGTTATTGCTCATTCAAAAAAGCTACATAGTTTGCTTTCATACTTACAGAAAAACCATTTCTCATTAGAAATCTCAAATTTTACGAGTCCGTATAAATAATGGGTTTTACAAATAACTACAAGCTATTTTTAAATGAAATATAACTGCAAGTTTTTGTGCAGCAGAGGTTCAATTGTCACTACCTGAACCATTGCTGTATGGTTCACGTACGTGAGCAATCGAAGTTTATAATATGTTTATGTGATGTTATAAAAAGTGGCAGGAACATTGCGGACAATTTTTTTTTTTTGATAACTGATGAAAAATGTCTATGTTAGGCTACAGTCCCATCACATATTTTAACTCTGAAAGCAACAACCTAAGAGCGGTTTCGCACTACATCCGATCCGAAATCCGAGAAATGCCAGTCTGAAGTGACTATAGCCCTATTTGTATGAGGGGTTACGCACTAGATATGAACTGCATTTGCAAATGTCCTTTATAATGCGCACAGCAAAAGAGTGGAACTCTCTACCTGTGTCTGTTTTTCCGAGCGTATACAACCCGAATCTCTTAAAAGTGAGAGTGAACAGGCTTCTTCTGGATAAGGCTGCTCCATCGTCGACTTTGTCTCTGTCACCTTTGACCTAGACTAGAGTCAAGAGCAAGTCCATTTCAAATAAAAAAGAACTGTCCGTCCAAATTTAGAACATTCCCAATTCGGATCTTTAAATTGGATTCGGATAGGATGTAGTGTGAAACCACTTGTAACAGAATCCTTATTAGTATGAGACTAAAGATCACTGTGATTTGTACAATGATGTAAAATAAATGTGAACAGACTATATTATTATAATCATGTTCTAAATTCATGGTTACAGTTTATGTGTTGATGCCCTGCCATCCTGTATATTTTAAAAGTAAACTAACATCAATTTTATTTTTCTATTTCAGGCAGCAACTAGAAAAACTCAAAGAGACCGCCAAGTAGATTAACTTAGCATACCTACATCTAGAATTAAGATAATTAATATCATAAGAATGTAATAAATTCCAGCAGAAATGAGTTACATATAGAACATCTTTTAATTTTCATTATAACATTGTCCCTGTAACACAATAAATTTCTTGGCCTATTGCAGCCCGTTACTGGTGGGCAGATGCAGTTTACTGAATAACTTTGCCTGTTGGTTTAGTGGCCGCAAGGGTTACTGCAGAGAATGAGGTCCTGGGTTTGAACCACTGATCAGGCAGTGTCATGGGGTTTTTCCATCTGGAATTTCTCAGCAGCCCATGCCCGGTTGATGGCAATAGGCTCGCCCCCTGTTAAATGGGACTTAAACGTAACTGGCGAAACTATTAGGTAGATCTCTGCTTAACCTTTCAGGTATAATAGGCATGGTGTTATGTTATATCATTCAGTTTTGTCAACATTCATCATAAATGAACATGATCTATAAACCAAACATGTAATTCCCTTACATTTATTTCATAGGTTAACTTTCGTTTTGTAATAAACATCTGCTAAAACTCCTATATTGCTTTTAATTTCATCATGCCGTGCCTCAGAAAGCACGTTAAGCCTTTGGTCCCGGCTGTCATTCGTAGATCTTTGACAGTCGGTAACGGGTAGTCAGAAGCCTGAAAGTATGACAACCAGTCTTACCAAGGGGTATCGTAGTACCCAGTAACTGGGTTGTGGAGGTCAGATAGGCAGTCGCTCCATGTAAAATACTGGTATTCAGCTGCATCTGGTTAGACTGGAAGCCGACCCCAACATAGTTGGGGAAAGGCTAGGCAGATGATGCCTCTTATGCAATGCTGTGTCCAGATTGACACTAGGTTCAGGATTTATCAAATTCTAAATGGATCGCTTCTAGCAGTGGTGGCCCAGTGGTAACGGCCCGACTTAGGGCGTTGCCAATGTGTTGCGTCGGCGCTGCAACGCCTGAGCGGTGAAGTCATCGCAGCGCTCGTGTAGCATTCACTGCGTCGATCCGCTAGGAGTACTAGTGTTCTCTGGCGTCGATATCCAGTGCGCAGCGACGACGCAACGCATAGGCAAAGCCCGTGTGGTATCTCTCTTACAATAAAATATTCGCGTTCGTCCCACCAGCAAAATCAGTGGGACGATCGTGAAAAAAATAACGAATTCCCGTTCGTCCCACTAGGTGGACGAAGTCGGGGCGAAGAATGGGAATACACGGTTTTATCAGTTAGGTAGGCGCTTACTTTGGAATATTCCCGATCAATAACACCTTGTCGTCAACATCATCGAAGGGAAAAAAAGCTGAACGAAACTTTTCCCCACACTGAACGACAGGCGATTGCGAATAATCGGAAAAAGTCCCATTTGTCCGCACTGTGAACGAAAGTTTTTTTTCCCGATCGTCAAGTGTTGACGAGAAGACTGATCGGGAATATTCGCAGGTCGGGTATTTAGTTTCTATAAATGAAACCAAAAAGTACGAAAAAAAATAACAAATTTATCATAAAAAAAAACTTACAAACAACAATTATTATAATTTCCGTTCTGATACGCTCGATTGATTTGAAGTTTTTCAAAGCAAATTGATTTAATAAGTTCAACAGTTTCTTTTGTACAGACGCCAGCACATCAAGTTACTACAATCTGTAAAATTTCTTTAATAGATTTTCAACTTTATCGCTGAAGTATAAGGTTCAAAGTTGATTGGGAAAATTTGACAGATTAATGTGCTGGCGTCTGTACATGAAAAATAAAAATCTAAAAAAATACAAATAAAGCCTGATTTCCACGTATTTGGCATACATGCTACAATGTACTTGCATCGTCTAACCAGTACTTCGAGTAGATGTTTACCCCCTTACTAATAAACGTATTATATCAGATGAATAATTATTAGTGGCGGGACACATTGATCGACGGCGTTCGACGGTACGTCCATACAAAAAGAGCAAAGTATGGTACGACGTACGCATCCTTTCGCATCGACGGCGACGAACGCGCCCCGGCGGCGATCGACAGTTGGTCCACACAAGAAGTACACACGGCTGCAGATCAAGCTATACATTTCCAGTTTTCGCTGACCTCGCATTGTATAGGTTTTTCGTACAACCGGAAGTCAGCTTATACTGGTTATGTATAGCTTGATGTGTAGCCGTGTGTACAAAAAGAGCATGTGTGCTCCTCAATCGGCAAAGTGCGAAAGGCCGTCGATAAATGTGTCCCGACCCTTAAACACCGATTTCTCTCTTTCAGTCGTTAGTAATTTGACTTTCGAAAGAAGACAAAGCGTTGTGTAACTATACAAGAGTACAAGACGCTATACAACGTTTATTAATAAGGAGGTTAATGATAGTGGCCACAAAAAGTTATTTGACATTTTTCCATTTCAGCTGTGGCACACCATTATTATGATTTAAAGTTCTAGTGATCGAAATGTTCGAACTGTTATAACGTTTTTATCGACTAATTCTAAACTAACTTTGACTTATCATAAAAAATAATCCCGGAGTATTTGATTATGTTTGGAACGAAGTTCTGTTAACGGAGCTTGCACTAGGAGTAAACTGTAAACTGATAGAAATCGTAACGTGAAACAGAGAAAATTTTTGGGGGGTGCCAATATTGAGATCAAATGAAAATCCAAGATGGCGACTGCAAAAAATTTCAAATTTTTTGTCATGGGTGTCGTTTTCGTGGTTTTCGAGGGTCCTGAAGCCGATAGTGAGGTCAAAATGAAAATCCAAGATGGCGGCTGCAAATATTTTTTCGCCATTTTGACATTTTCGCAGCCGCCATCTTGGATTTTCATTTTGACCTGCCGCCGGGGGTCCCCCGACCCCACACGATTTTTTTTATTTGAAATCATTTTGTGGCATCACAGGTGAATTGGAAAATGTCAACTAACTTTTGGAGGACACTGTATATTATATCGCAACATTTAACATGAGATTTGACACCGGAGTTACTGATCAGGGCCCCAAGTCTGCTAATTTACGAATGGCTCAATTGAATATCAATTGAATCTCAGTAGCAGTTTTAACTACATTTGGTATTCTGCTACTAATTTAAGACCAATGGTTTTCCAGTGACATACCATTGAACTGCTATCAGAATATTTGCTAGTCTGCTCTTCAATTGTGTTACAATTGTAAATCGATTGTGGTCTAAATCGGTATTCTACTCTTAGTTGACGTTTGTTTGACATTTATGTCAATGGACACTCAGTGTAAATTTTGCAATTGAAGTACGATCGTAGTACGATTAGGCAACAATTCACTCATTCAGCTTCTTGATAGATTTTGAATGGCAACACCTTTATCTGTTCAACTGAGAGTCAATTACAATTACACTACGATTCCATTACGACTCTATTGAGTTTACATTCAAGTTTTTGCAGAATACCAAATTTCTTCTAATCGTAATGGAGTCGTGATTGAATCTCAATTGAATTTCAATAGCATGTGAGTTCAATAAAATTAGCAGACTTGAGGCCCAGGCTTTCAATAACTGATTGATAGGAATAAAACAATATTTTTAACAGAAATTGTAACCTTACACCTAAGAATTGGGTTCCTAAATGATTATTCAGCCTTTGTGTTTCGCCTATTAGTAAAAAAAAAACACTAAATTAAGCCTTAAAATCAGGGTATACTCACTAACGAAGGTATCCTCATCTAGATCATCAAGGCCAGCCTGATTTCTACAATGTGGACACGAAAATACGACAATAAATGAGCTACCCGAATAAGTCAATTTTTCCCAATCAACTTTGAACCTTATGCTTTAGAGATAAAGTTGAAAATCTATTAAAGAAATTTGACAGATTGTAGTAGCTTGATGTGCTGGCGTCGTTTTAGATTTTCAAGGTACCTACCGCCATAATTTATTGTCGTAATGTAGTCTCCACCTTGTACAACAATCTTAGAAATACTGAGGACAAATACGTACAGGTGTTGAAATGGGTATCTAGCGAAAAATAAGTTAAAAAAAAACGATTTTGATGTTGCTAGACCATTTGGAGCAATGATAAGTAAAAAGATACATACTCCGCAAGTGGCACATCAACATTTGGCTAGATAGCTATGTTTTATTCGTGTTGTTTCTTTTGCGCTCCCGATAATTACAACCTGCCGTCTCTCTTCCACGTGTATAGTGTGACCTGGTGCTGTTATTGAACCCGAATGTTGGGTAGGTCTACTTCTTCCCCTTTTAAACCGACGAAAACATGGAAGAGGTTCTCTCTGTAGACAGTCGCTCCATGTATAATACTGGTATTCAGCTGGATCCGGTTAGACTGGAAGCCAACCCCAACATAGTTGGGAAAAGGTTCGGCAGATGTTGAGCAGAAAGACGATATTGAAATCTGATAATTTGATGCTAAGTTGATATTTAAGTGACTAAAAGTTGATATTCGGGTTTTGTGACGTCCCGAATTGATATTCATCTTCGGTTTTCGTCGGCTGCGCATTCGGGTCTTCATTCTCCGCGAAATAGTTGTCCAAGATGTGAAGCACTTTTTTGTATATCTGTAGAAAACAACGACAAATGACTATTCAGTAAATATTATAGTATCTAAATATATAAGTCAACTAGCTGCGCCCCGCGGTTTCACCCGCGTAAGTTTCGAGTTTCTAATATAATTCAACCATGATTCGAAAGACACGTGGCGTCATCTATCATCATAATAACGTTATTGTTGTTTTCCTCGGGAACAGCACTTTTTTTCTAGATGAAAGGTACCCCCTATGTCCGTTTCTGTACACCTTACAACGTATATGCAAAATTTCAGGATGATCGCTTCAGTGGTTTAGACGTGAAAAGGTATCAAACACACGAACAAACTTACTATCATTCATATATTATATCAGTTAGGATGAGTATCTAACACTTCGTCTTCATATATAATTATAATATAATGAATGTATACAAAACCTTGTAAAACATTTTAAAAGAGCAACGGTGGAGTTTCTTGCCCATTCTTCTCCATACGAACATTACCTTTTGGAAAGGGCGACTAGAATCAATTCTATTTTATTTAATGTAATTTTTGACGTTCAAAAGTGCCTTTTATGTGCCTATCCATATCCATACTACGAAAGTGTCTGTTTGTTACTTCTTCACGCTTAAACTGCTGAACCAATTTAGATGAAATTTGGTATAGAGGATAGTTTGAGTCCCGGGAAAGGACATAGGATAGTTTTTATCCCGATATTCCCACGGGATCGACTTATACAGGTGAAACCGCGGGGAGCTGCTAGTTTGAAATAAATGATTTGACTTGGTTTCTGAAAGAAATTAACAATTTCAAGACTAATTTACTTTACATTAATTCCTGCCCTTCTCCCAATTTATTTAGCGTCGAGGCAGCATGTCAGCTGAAATGTATGAGTAAAACAACGTGTAGCTAGTTATGCGGTTTTATTGGGAACAGCCATCATGGACACAACGCAGTGACAGGCTGCCAAAAAGACAGACCATAAACAACATAAGGTTACTATACATTACACCTCCCCACTTAATCTAGAACCCCTTTACAATTTACCTTCACTACAAATTATACCTCACTGGCTTATTAATTCGACATTGACGAATAGGACGAGCCTGGGGCGGCTCAGGAGAAGGCAAAGAAGGCTGTGTTGAGCTCTGAACCGGCTGTTCTACGCAGTCCTCAAAATGCTCTCGGTCCTCGTCATCCTGATGTGCGGTCGCTGTGGCCGCACCATCCACCGGACCACCCAGACTGGGCGCCTCCTGTTCTTGAGTCACCTCAACCGGGTTGGACCTTTCACTAACCGGGCTAGAGGAAGAAGGACAGATTAATGAACTCCGTATCCGTTGTTTCAGCTGATCTACGTGTCTGTGGGATTCTCTACCTAAAGCATCTACTACCTTATAATCAGTGGTTCCCATCTTTTCTGTAACCTTTCCAGGTACCCATTTATCCTGTCCACGATATTGACGCAGCCAGACCTCATCCCCCGGGCGCATTTGACGCGACCCACTTGCACCGTATTTTTGTTGACGCTCCTGAGCATCCCTAACTTTACAGTCCCTACTTGGTCTTAGGGCGTCGAATTTTGTACGCAACCTACGGCCAAACATGAGCGACGCTGGTGTTTCACCTGTAGTACAGTGTTCTGTGTTCCTATAGTATAGCAGAAAATTATTTAAAAATAAATGTATGTTTAAGTTCTCTCTAATTGCCTTTTTAATTGCTCTTTTGACTGTATGTACTGCGTTTTCTGCTGCCCCGTTCGAAACGGGGTGATATGGCGCTGAATATATATGTTCGATCCCGTTTGTATTGAGAAATTGTGAAAACTCATGACTTGTAAACGGCGGCCCGTTATCTGAGACTATTTGTCTCGGCAACCCAAACCGTGCAAACACCTCACTTAACACACTGATCGTGGGACCAGCCGCTGTACTAGGCACTTGACTAACTTCTAACCACTTGGTCCTGGCATCCACAATTACTAAAAATAGCCGCCCCGTGATAGGGCCTAAGAAATCAATATGTACACGGGCCCACGGTCTATCTGGCCACTTCCATGGGCAGGGCATATGACCAACCGGCGCCTCACTTTCAGCAGCACAGACACGACAACCACGGCACGTCTTTTCAATTTCTTCGTCCATACCCGGCCACCAAACATAGCTCCTAGCAAAAGCTTTAGTTTTAACTATGCCCATATGAGCCTCATGTAAAACCATTAAAACCTTATTCCTACACTCCCCCGGTACGACCACCCTATGGCCCCACATCACACAACCTAACTCCTCGTATAGCTCTTTTTTACGGTTAAAATAAGGTTGGAGCGATTTAATTTCGTTATCAGACGGCCATTCGTCGCGAAGATATGTTAAAACTCGGCCTAGCAACTGGTCTCGACTCGTCTGTCTTTTAATCTCATTATAATCCAATAACATGGCATTTTGAGCAAAATGTAAATAAGATTGTTCCGGAAATTTAATAGGTTGTTTAATGCCAGAAAGAGCTGGCAACCGCGACAACCCATCAGCCACATTCTGCTTTGAAGTAACGTACTCAATATCATAAGTATAGGCTGACAATTTAATAGCCCACCTTTGCAACCGGCTCGCAGCCATTGATGGTATACCCTGCTTTGGCCCAAAAATTGTAACTAATGGCTTGTGGTCCGTGCGTAGTGTAAAACGTCGCCCATATAAATACTGGTGTAATTTTTCAAAACAGAATACAATAGCCAAAGCCTCCCGCTCGATTTGTGAATAATGCTTCTCAGCCGCGTTAAGCGCACGCGACACATACACGACAGGTCGCTCCTGCGCTCCGTCAGCGCCGCTTTCATTCTGCTCATACAGCTGGCTTAGTACGCCTCCTATGCCTCTCGCGCTTGCATCACAAGTTAAAAACAAAGGTTTTTCTGGTTCGTAATGAGCAAGGACGTCGGCACTAATCAAAATATTTTTAACTCTTTTAAAAGCTGACTCACACTCATTGTCCCATGTCCAAGTAACTCCCTTTTTCAATAAGCTATACAAAGGTGCCAGTATACTGCTCAAGTTTTTAACAAATTTTGCATAGAACATAATTGTTCCTAAAAAGGCCCTCAAGTCGCTAATATTGACTGGGCGAGGAATATTTAATATACCTTCCACCTTTTCAGGGTCCACCTTAATTCCTTCGGCAGAGATAACAAACCCTAAATATTTAACCTCATTAGTCAAGAACAAGCACTTCTTTTGATTTAGTTTCATTCCGTTATGATGTAAACGCTCTAAAACTCTCTCTAAAATAACTAAATGCTCACTAATATTGGGTGATCCAACAATAATATCGTCCAGAAATACTTCTGTGTTTGGAATATCGTTAAGAAGATTCGCCATAATTCGTTGGAATATACCAGGGCTTGACGATAAACCAAATACTAATCTTTTATATTTAAAAAGGCCCTTGTGAGTATTAATAACCGTACAATTATCAGGGTCATCCAATTCAATTTGATTATAAGCTTGTGTTAAATCTATTTTGGTAAATATCTTAGAACCATTTAATTTAACCAACAAGTCGTTTATACGAGGTATGGGATATTTGTCCACCAATAGTACTGGATTTAACGTTATTTTGTAATCAGCACAGATACGGAGCCCACCATCAGCCTTACGCACCGGTACAAGTGGAGTAGCCCAGTCTGCGCACTCCACAGGCTCGATGACACCGGCGCGCAGCATGCCGCTCAACTCAGCCTCGACGCGCTCGCGGAGTGCGTACGGCACAGGCCGTGCGCGGCAGAACACCGGCGTTGCTCCCTCACGTAGTCGTAACTTAGCCTTGCCTCCCGTGAACCGGCCCAGTCCCTCCGTAAACAAATCCTTATATCTGTTAAGTAATAAAGTTAACTGGTCATTACTGGAAACATTGCTACTTATTTTGTCAGTGTTCATTGTGACCATATTTTGGTACAAAGGTATTTTAATGTCTAGTTCTGCAAGCCATTGTCGACCCAATAATGAGGTGGTGCCACCTTTTATTACAAACAATTCCATTTGTTTGGACTTATTTCCATACTTAACTATTGGCCTAATCACTCCTATAGGTTTTGTGATAGTACCATCATAGAATCTAAGTACTAAATTAGAATTATCTAATGGTCTATGGCTAAACAGTTGATCATACGTTTCCCAACTAATACATGATATCAAAGACCCCGTATCAACCTCCATAGGCAATTGGGTTTGATCCACAAAAACAGTTAAGCTCACCGGTTTGTAGCTATTCAAACTAAGTTGATGCAATTCTTCTACTTCCCAGTCTTCATCGTCAGATAGAGGAGGTTCATCCTCTCCAGACTGGTCCCAAGTGCTTGACGGGTTGGCTGCCCCGCCAACTGCTTGCACATGCGCCACCATGTTGCTTGTGCCCCATCGCTCCTGCGGCTGTCTTCCACCAAGACGCGCTGGACAAACCCGACGTAAATGTCCCTTCTGTCTACACCTACCGCAGACAAACCGACTATATCTACATCCTTCCCTCTGGTGATCCGAAGCTCCGCAAGCAGAACAATTGCTTTTCGAATCATGTGACGGAAGGACATCGTCGTTCCGAGCGCGTACCGTCGGTAGTCCGCGTGATCCACCACGCCCTCGGCGGCCTCGGCTCCCCGACGTTGCCACCGCATGCAGCGCTCCGGCCGCGGTGTCACCGCTACCGCCCGAGTCGACTGACTGTTCCACTGCCGCTGCATCCCTCTCCGCCGCTTCCATAGTGCATGAAATTTTTACGGCATTTGTATATTGCAGATTTTCTTCAGTGAACAAACGTTGCCTGATCGACTCGCTTCGCAACCCGCAAACTAACTGATCACGTAAATTCTCTTCTAAAACGGACGTAAATTCACAAAACTTGGACATTTTCTTTAGTTCTGATATATATTGTAAAATGGATTCACCCGCATTCTGTCTTCTTCTTCGGAAACGATACCTCTCTGCCATAAACGACGGCTTAGGTTGAAGGTGATCCGTCATAGACTTCACCACCTCCACGTATGTTTTCGCCCCCGGTTTGTCCGGACTTGTTAAGTTGCTTATAAGTTCATAAGCTTCATCACCCATCGCCGCAATCAATGTGGGTAACCAAAATTCCTCCTTAACATTGTTGACCTTGAAGAACATTTCCATGCGTTCCACGTACATTGTCCAATTTCCGGATCTTACATTAAACTCCGTTAGTTTCCCAATTGACATTTTGGATTTAAATTTTTTTTTTAGCACGATACTAATTTTTATCCTCGTCGCCACTGAAATGTATGAGTAAAACAACGTGTAGCTAGTTATGCGGTTTTATTGGGAACAGCCATCATGGACACAACGCAGTGACAGGCTGCCAAAAAGACAGACCATAAACAACATAAGGTTACTATACATTACATCAGCTTCCATACTTTTATTCGTCATCTCAGTAGTCACCCCCGTGGCTAAATAATAACAGCCGCACAGGTCGATCAATCAGGTTGCCGCGGTTGGTCTGTGGATGGGTGACCATCCTTACATACCGAGACCCCCCCGTGCCTCGGAAAGCACGTTAAGCCGTTGGTCCCGGATGTCATTTGTGGATCTTTGACAGTCGTTACGGGTAGTCTGAAGCCCGGAAGTCTGACAACCATTCTTACCAAGGGGTACCCAGTAAATGGGTTATGGAGGTCAGATAGGCAGTCGCTCCATGTAAAATACTAGTATTCAGCTGCATCCGGTTAGACTGGAAGCCAGCCCCAACATAGTTGGAAAAGAAGCTAGTTATTAGTATAAATATAGATGTGTTACCTGTTCATTTTCATGATGCTGTAGGGCTTCAATCTGGTCCAGAGCGCCTATTTCTTCCAGTCTCAGGCAGAGAGCATCCACTTGACCGTATTTGACCGCCGCCTGTAATAATATAAATAGATTATTTTAAATACATAATTATACAGTGGTTTACAGGATGTAAGTGGGTCTACATTACAAATCGCACGTATACACCTTTTTTGTGCGTGAGGTGTAGGTCGTAGGTTTGAACCCAGACGGATTTGACCTACCTCGTAAGTCGCGGCCGTTACCACTGGGGTACCACTGCTCATACCAGTATACCATAACGCAGTATTGAACCAACATGCATGATAAGTGTAAGCTTAAGGCACTACCTCGAAAATCTAAAATCCTCGAAAACCTACTCAGCGAGTGAAAGTGATGCAATTACTTTTGAAACGCAAAAGAAGAGTGATGGCTATAATGTGCGTGCGCTCGGAATAAAACGACGTATGTGCGAAAGCGAATTTACTCCTTTTTTTATTAACAAAATAAACGAATTAAAAAACTATTTTGGGTAAACTTTGATATGATAATTCTCTATGTTTCGAATTCAAAGTACTCGTAAATTTCATTGAATAACTCTTAAGCGTTACGCCGTAATATTGAAAAAAGTTAAAAAATTTATATAACTGCAATTTTTTTGTATCGAGAAAAATTAATTGAATCGTGTATTTCTTTTACATGATACTAGAGCAAAGAGTCAAAAAACATACACCAACATGTTAAATCCCTATTCCACATACTAAACAAGTTACACGAAATAGAAAAACCATTTTTTTTCAACATATCACCTTAACCTTAGATTGTCCTGAGCAATTTCGTTATCGTTTAGCCACGAGCCCCACCCAACAGTAGGAACATTATAGAATAGAATACTCTTTATTATGTACACCATATAAATTACAGACATAAATATAGAAACTTTACAATGGGTGACACAATGGGCGGTCTTATCGCTAAAAGCGATCTTTTAAAGACAACCTTTGGATGGATTAAAAACGGGAAGGACAGACAAATACTGTAGGTAGTCTGTGGTGTACCATTTACACAATATATATATTATAGGCTGATTATGCTTACCTGCAGTAAGTTAGTAAGTCCATCCAACACAACAGAGATAGCTCTATGGTCAGGTGCGCCAAGTAGTTGGCAGTAGGGCTCCAGGAAACCGGCTGATATAAGAGCGTCTAGCTGTTCTGGAGTACCACCTAGACAGAGATTTGTGATCGCCCAGGCTGCTTCCTTTTGGCATCTGTGGGTGGGAAATTGATTGGTTAGAAATGTTTATTACTCTTGAATGGAATAGATGTCATCAACTGCCGTGCCTTTTCTCAAAACTCAAACTCAAAGCATTTATTTCAATTAAACCAATTACAGGCACTTTTGAATTGTCAAGGGGTCGGTTAGTCAGAAAGATGAAGCTAGTTGCCCATTCCAAAGCGTAGGTACCTATGGAGAAGAACAGGCAAGAAATTCCATATGGACACTCTTCAAAATAATATGTTTACAAAGTCTTGGTTACATCATTCATGTTAAAAATTATGCATGTGAGAACGACGCAGAACGTTAAAAGGGTCCATAATGAAAAGTCGAGAAAAAAAAGCAATTAAAATATTAAATTAAATTAAAATAAGCCATGGCAGCAAAGAGATGACCAGTCCCCATTGACGGCGCCCGTTCACGAACATGACGCATGTAAAATACTATCAAAAAAAAAAAAAAACTAAATAAAATAAAAACTATAATATAAATACTATCTATGCTGTGCCCGACTGGGTCCATAATTGTGACTAATATAATTATTTTCTTACCAGCTATATTTACATTATGGTACGCAATAAAGAATTGAGAATTGAATTATGAAAATTATGTAAGGTTAGGGACCTAGAAGAAGAATTACTTCATGCAAATGTTCGGATTAATAAATTACAGAAACATAAAGAATGTACTCAGGCTAAGGAATCCAATAACTTGTATAATGAATTATTAAACACTAATTGCAATCCTAATTCCTTAATAACAATAGACCTGACTGAAGATTCCATTTTGAAACATAATAATAGTAGTTATAAAGTAAGTCAAAATAAAATTAAAAAATATGCAAAACTAAATAAAATTATAAATAAATGCAATAAATTTAGAAAACAACAAAAACACAGTTCTAATAATATTAAACTAAGAAAAGAACGTGGTTTTCTTATAAATAAATTAAATAACTATCAAATTAAATTAGAAGACAGTAAGAACATCTATGAGATTGACACCCAACGCTTACAGTCTGAAATTCAGGTACTTGAAGAGTCAATTCATTCACTTTATACCAAGTATGTGCGGTCTGAAAAACAAATTCAGGAGCATATCCTTGCGGCAAATGAGTTATTGGACATGTGCAACTCCAATGCAGACAAAGTGGACCCGCTGACTCTCAGCAGCCCTCATTGTTCATTGCAAAGGAAATCCAATCTTGGCACTCTCCAAACTGAGTCAACGGAGGACCCGTCCCAGTCAGGAAGTGCTCAGGTCTCTATTACAAACACAGATACACCAGATATTGAACAAGGTCCATTGCAAGTAGTTCAGACAGAAGCTAGTTCTCTCTCTTGTAGTAGTAAAGTTTGTTACAGCTCCATTATGTTTTCTGATAGTTTTGGAAAAGGATTAGGTAAATTACTTAGCAACAACCTTTGTCATTCTTCTCAAAACTTTTGCATGCCTCAGACTTCCTACAAACAAATAATGTCTTCAATAACTAGGAATGAATATGATCCTAATGACATTATTACTGTTTTTGTAGGTAATAGTTTAAATGTTAAAAAAGATGATATCACTGATAGTGTCACCAACTTATTGAAGTTAAATTGTAAGAAAATAATTTTGTGTGCTTTTCCATATTTTGAGCACTTGTCAAACAGACAAAACAACTACATTCACATGTTAAACAATTACATGCATTTCATAGTTAGTCACTATAGTGACAAGTTTATATTTTTTGATACCAACATTTTTGTTGATAAGCTAAGGTCGACTAGGGATACTGTGTATCTGCCCATTAGTTTTAGACGTCAAATAGCTAGGCTATTAGCACTTAATATTAACCCAGACATAATTAGTATGTCGAAGTCATCCATAATTAGCACCACAATTAGTAATAGTACTGTTGCGCGCCACGATTGATGGCGACATTAGCTACCACTAGCGCCATCTAGTATCGAGTAGCAGAACTAGTAGGTCGAGATGCTTCCAGAACTTTCGATACTAGAACATTCTAGAACTATCGACATCGGGTCAGTCGGGACCGGTATGTACTCGAACATTCTAGATGTTTCTACAGTAGAAGGTTCTGGAACTATCTGAGGCCCTATATAAGGCCGGGATGGGCCGCGACCGAGTCAGTATTGGTTCTGCGATACAAGCGATAACATTCGAAGCGATCTTCAAGTGCGACTTAAGAGTGATCAGTAGTGCGATTGTGTTTTATAATTAGTGTGTTTGTGTTTTATTGGTGTTATTTAATTAAAGTGTTTATTTTTGGTTATTAAATCGGCAGTTTTTATTGTCACGAACCCCAAGCTCGTAACAGTACTAATGTTAATGTGGTTAACTCAGACACTTTAAACTAGTTTGTAAGACAACAGAAGGTACCACTAATAGTATAGTCACACTTAATAACAAAAAGGTATTTTCTAGCACTAAAATAGTGAACTGTAGAAAAGGGGCTAAGCAGAAATTGTCAGAGTTGTTTTTAGAAAAAACAATGTTTGACATTATTTGTATAACTGAACATTGGTTAAAAGATTCTGAAATGTTAATTAACTATGACAATTATAGTGTGGCTAGCTGTTTTAATCGAAGTTCAATGCTGCGTGGTGGTTCACTAATCCTAATTAAAAGTTGTATTAAATTCAAACCTCGTAAAGACATAGTTGAACTATCGGTTGAACATAGCATTGAACTGTCTTGTGTTGAGCTAGATAAGCATGTTATAGTGTGCGTTTACAGACCCCCAAATTATCAAAACTATTCTATATTTGAGTCGGTAATGGAAGATGTTTTGGCAAAACTTGCAACTGGTAATAAGTCAGTAATTATCTGTGGTGACTTTAATATTAACATTTTAGAAAATAATTTAAATACCAGTAGATTATTAAATTTGTTTAAATCATTCAATTTGTCAAATGTGTTTGTAGAACCAACCCGAACAACTACGAATACTGCTACATGTATTGATAATGTTTTTTGTTGCTGCGACTATTTAGATAAAGCCATTGTTAATTATCTCCCTTCTGACCACAGCGGTCAAACTGTAACTTTTGAGTCCAACATGCCAATACAAAAAGTCCAGATCCAATCCAGACCAATAACATCTGTTAATTTAAATAAATTTAATAGCACTTTAATTTGTAAATTAAGTAATAAGAACCTAACAATGAACAATGTTAATATTTTGTATAAAGAATTCTTTTCGGTAGTCCAAACAGAGTTCAATAATTTTTTTAAAAAGAACACTAAAACTATCAGCCCTAAGTTTTTATTTTGTGACTGGGCAACTAAAGGACTTAGGAAAAGTAGGGAAACTCTTTTCGAGCTGTATGGCCTTAAGCCTTATATTAACACAGAAACTTTTAATAAGTATGTTGCTACTTACTCTAGAACTTTTAAGAATGCCTGTAAGGCAGCTAAAGCCATATACATTAGCAACAAGGTTAAATCAGCAGATAATAAAATAAAGACGGTTTGGAAAATTATCAATAATGAAACGAACAGGAATAAAAAGCATAATTCTGATTACACACTCCAGACGTCAAGTGGTCTCATTCGCGATAACAAAGAAGTAGCTCAAGAATTTGTAAATTTCTTTACTAGTATCCCACTCAAAACAACTGCAACCTTAAATTCCTCGCCCTCGCTCGCTTTTGATTTAGTAAGGGCGAACGTTTCAGCCTGCCCGATTGAATTTAACTTTAGTCATATTAACCCCATAACAGTAATTAAAGCCTTTAAGCAAATTAAAATCAAATTGACCGAAGATCTATGGGGAATGTCCATTAAGGTCTGTGCCTCCATAATTGAGACTATTGCGCCTTACTTAGCCTTAGTATTTAATTCGTGTGTTGATCAAGGGAGTCTTCCCCGATTTAATGAAATACAGTAAGGTAATACCTCTTTACAAATCCGGGGACAGTAAGGACACCAATAATTATAGACCTGTATCCGTGTTGCCGGTTTTCAGCAAGGTGTTTGAAAAGATAATGCTTAATCAAATACTCAATCATTTTAACACAAATAAAATCCTACACGATCAACAATATGGTTTCACCAAAGGACGTTGTACGACCGACGCCGGTGTAACTTTGTTAAAACACATTTTTAACGCGTGGGAAGAGGCCCAAGACGCCATAGGAATCTTTTGTGACCTCTCTAAGGCATTTGATTGCGTCGATCATGAAACCTTGCTTTTGAAACTCGAGCATTACGGACTTGGAAAACTTGCGCTCAGTTTAGTTAGTTCTTATTTAAATGATAGACAACAGCAAGTTCACATAAATGGTGTCAATTCACATGGTTTAACAGTAAAAATGGGTGTGCCACAAGGCTCGATATTGGGTCCTTTCCTCTTTTTAGTGTATATTAATGATCTACTGCATTTATTAAAAAATCAACCACAAATGGTGTTATTTGCTGATGACACTTCCTTAATTTTTAAGGTAAATAGACGTGCTACAAATTTTGACGACGTAAATAACGCCCTATTGCAGGTCCAAAATTGGTTCACTGCTAATAATTTAGTATTAAATGGAAAAAAAACTAAGTGCATAAGATTTTCTTTACCAAATGTCAAGGGTAGTAATTGTGAGATAATATTGAATCAAGAGAAACTAGAATTCGTCGATAAAACTGTTTTCCTGGGGATCACGCTCGATTCAAGGCTTCAATGGGGTCCTCATTTAACATCTCTTGCAGGACGTCTAAGTTCAGCAGCTTATGCTGTCAGAAAAATCCGTCAATTAACTGATGTAGATACTGCGAGACTAGTCTATTTTAGTTATTTTCATAGTATCATGTCATACGGTATTTTACTTTGGGGACGGGCTGCAGACATCGATTCTATTTTTATTCTGCAGAAAAGAGCCATCAGAGCCATATATAATCTCCGCGGGCGCGATTCTCTAAGGGAACTGTTTAAGGAAATTAACATCATGACGGTACCTTGTCAATATATCTACGAAAATATCATGTATGTAAGGAAAAATTTACATCTTTTTAGTAAAAGAGGAGAAAGACATAATTATAGTACTAGAAATAGGGACCTATTGGTTCAACCAGGTTTCAGACTGGCTAAAGTAGACTCATCTTTTATGGGGTACTGTTTAAAATGTTATAATAAGATACCTCCCCACATTCTTCAACTGAATGAAACAAAATTCAAGTCTTGTATAAAACGCACACTATGCAGGCAGGCATATTATAAGTTAGGGGATTACATCGCTGATAAAAATGCCTGGCTCATTGCTGGTCCTGCTCCACAACCACAACTAATCGATTAACACTTGAAAATACTGTTGGAGCTGCTGAAGATTGTAAGACTATCTTTGCATTGTATAAACTCAATTTCCTTTGTATTGTATAATTGCATAGCACAGATGTGAGTTCTATGTACTGTAGAGCTACCATTTACCGGGTAATATGTCTTTCATTGACTTGAATATGCCCTGGCAGCTGATAGTATGTCATGCTCACACAATTGTCTCGCTGACGGTGGCGTGTGTTGGATCATTTAGCTCCCTTCAAAATGGTTGAGCTGAATGGTGCTAATCTATGCGTCATGTTCGTGAACGGGCGCCGTCAGTTGGGGCTGGTCATCACTCGGCTGCCTCGGCTTATTTTTATTTTTAATTATTTTATTTTTGGATTGTTGTTTTTTTTTTTTTTTATTATTATTTACTATTTGCTGTACTCTGGACGCTTTTAACGCATATGTCTTTTTTTTACATCGTTCTCACATATTATTATAAATTCAACATTAATGATGTAACTAATATTTTTGTAAAAATATAATTTAAAAGAGTGTCCATGGAGTTTCTTGCCCGTTCTTCTCCATAGGTACCTACGCTTTGGAATGGGCAACTAGCTTCATTTTATTTTTGACTGACCGACTTCTTGACAATTCAAAAGTGCCTGTAAATGGTTTAATTGAAATAAATGCTTTGACTTTGACTTTGAATTGAAAATTTAAAATTTCTGGGGTCGGCTTCCAGTCTAACCATATGCAGCTCACTACCAGTATTTTACGTGGAGCGACTGCCTAACTGATCTCCACAACCCAGTTACTGGGTAACACTATAACCCTTGGTAAGAATGGTTGTCACGCTTTCCGGCTTCTGACGACCCGTAACGATCGTGGATCGGAGATTCTTTCGCACAATCCGTTATAGGAAACTTTACCAGTGATTCTGCCGCACATTCCAGTGTCGATCCACTTTTTTGCTAAATTAAGTTCAGTTGAACACGCTCGATATGGATTGTCCGATCACCCGATCCACAGACAACCGTCCACACCGAGCGCGCCAAACGACTGAGACGCCTTTGCGCATTGTCAAAAAACCGACGTGCGCGCCACCGCGTGCCAGCGTCCGCGCGGAGGGCGGCTCGTGCGGTGAGGAGCCAGCTATTGAGGTATTGTGGGATAGATCACTATGGCCAGCTCGTTGATTTAGCTTACTTCGTCTACAAGCTAAGTCGACTCTAGTTGATGCCTTATTCTATTTGATATTTTTATAGAGGTATGACGAACAATGAGTAAAGTTCACTCATTACTCCACAGAAAAGGGAGGATCCTCCGACCAGACAGGTGTCGTGTCTAGTGGGCAACTGCCCGATGATTGATGTCGAGATGTTTTATATATGCTAGTTGCGCGGTAAACTCTGCTTGCGCGATGGATGGCGCCACATCTACACTTTTTTTTTTTTTGGATGGGAAATCATCTAATGACTCCTCCCGCTCTGGGTGGAGCGGAAGGGAGTGTCAGACTCTTACTGACTAAAACCCACCCGTGTTCCTTCCTTAGCCCTTTATGTTCCGGGGCAGCGGTAACCCTTTCGGACGATCCCGCTACCCTCCACATCTCCACTTACTTGATGTCCTCAGTAGCGAGCACATTCAAGAGATGTTGCAGCACGTCGGAGTCGATGGCGCGTTGTATCTGCGCCTGCGTGCCCGCGAGGATGTTGCTGACGGCCCAGGCGGCTTCCTTCATGAGGGAGGGCTTGCCGCAGCGCAGGAGGGTTATGATGTGGTCGAGGCAGCCGGCGTCGAGGCAGCGGTCGGTCTGGGGAGAGGGAAACAAAATATTTTACATAATTATTCAATGAATATAAGAAAAACCGAACATAGGATGGTCGGTCTGTAGATAGATCACCATCTATTACCTACAGAGACCTCTCCGTGACTCAAAAAGCACGTAACGCCTTCAGTCCAGGCTGTCATTATTCGCAGATACTTGACAGTCGTTACCTGTAGTCATAAGCCCGAAAGTCTGATAACCAGTCTTGTGGTGAAAGTCATAGAGTCTTACCAAGTGGTATCTGGAAAGTGTTATTTAGTAACTGGGCTGTGGAGGTCAGATAGGCAGTCTCTCCATGAAAAACACTGGTATTCAGCTGCATCGGGTTAGACTGCGGAGACCGACCTATGCTACAGCTAGACAAACAACGATTTTTAACCGACTTCAAAAAAGGAGGTTCTGTATTCGATCCGTATGTATGTCTGTTTGTATGTTTCGATTTTCTCAAAAACTAATGAACCGATTTTGATAATTCTTTCATTAATGTGATCTACATACTTTCAGGAAGGTTTTAGTATGTAATACATTAGGTAATTGTTCTTATGTACGAAGTTATATGCATAAATGTACTGCATCTCCGGCATTTCTGATTCTTCTAGTCGGTGTCTTCAATTCTTCAATGCACTAGTGTTAATTGAATTTGCGTGGGGTAGATACAGCTAAAAAGCGATTTTTTTTTAACAAAAAAAAAAACGACCAACTTCAAAAAAAAAACAATAAAGTGATAAATAATTTAATTAAAAAACGAAAACGTGGAACTAACGACACCAACTTCCGAAATTTAAGTTATTTCTCACTTTTTAGTGTTTTTTTTTGAAGACGGTTGTTTTTTTTTTTTTAAATGTATGTCATCTATTATGTTTATGTAATTATTTCTCTTACCTGTTCATCGGAGCCGGTGAGCATATTGCCAATAGCTCTCAAGGCGGGTGTTCGTACTGCGGCAGACTTGTGGTCCAGTAGACTGACCACGCGAGGGAGAAGTTGAGGGGTCATTTGTACTGCTTCTATACGCTCGTTCGGTCCGTCCGTTAGGTAGGATAGGGCCCAGCATGCGTCAGCTAGAAGGGTAAAGAAAAAAACGCTTTTTTTAGGGTTCCGTACCCAAAGTGTAAAAACGGGACCCTATTACTAAGACTTCGCTGTCTGTCCGTCCGTCTGTCTGTCACCAGGCTGTATCTCAAGAATCGCGTTAGCTAGACAGTTGAAATTTTCACAAATTATGTACGTATTTCTGTTACCGCTATAACAACAAATACTAAAAACAATAAAATAAATATTTAGGGGGCTCCCATACAACAAACGTGATTTTTTTGCCGTTATTTGCTCGATATTAATAACGGCAACAGGTAGACGCTTGAAATATTCACAGAATGTTTAGTTGTATATTCACTTTAAAAATAAATAATTAAATTAAAATAAAATAAATATTTAAGGGGGGCTCCCATACAACAGACGTGATTTTTTTCTTGGAATAAATTCATTCCAACTACGGAACCCTTCATTATGCGTGGTCCGACACGCACTTGGCCGGTTTTTAACATTGTCAAGTTTAAATATTTTGTTGAGTAGGGGAATGCAGTGGTTTGAGTTATCATTGTCAATTTTTCAAACTAAAAAAAAAATACAAATACAGGTGGCATTATGTCGACACGCCAACTGTATCCATGAATTAAGCACAATATGATTGTAGACCCCCTAGTGTAGACATTTTTCGTTGGTGCTTTGACACACAGAGGGGCTTGTGTCTAAGTAATAACAGCCGCACGGGTCGATCGATCAGGTAAAGCTACGCTTGCCACGGTTGGTTCGTGGATGGGTGACCATCTTTACATACCAAGACCCCTCCGTGGCTCGGAAAGCACGTTAAGTCGTTGGTCCCGGCTGTCATTAGTGGATCTTTGACAGTCGATACGGGTCGCCAGCAGCCCGAAAATCTGACAACCGGTCTTACCAAGGGGTATTGTATTACCCAGTAACTGGGTTGTGGAGGTCAGATAGGCAGTAGCTCAATGTAAAATACTGGTATTCAGCTGCATCCGGTCCCAACATTGTTGGGAAAAGGCTAGACAGATGATGTTTTAGGACACAGATAGTTTATAACATGGATTAATACATTAGGGGTACAATAAATCCAGGTAATACGTCTTCATGGGATTTTTTCCAAAATCCACGCGGGTCCTTAGTTAAGCCAGCTTATTTTGCGTGTCCTTTTTACCCATCAGCATCAAGCTTAAAAGTAGTCAGGGCGTAGGATACTTGCTTACCCAAAACATCTTGGTCGGTGATCACCAACAAATCTGATATGTACGGCAAAGCGGGAGCCACATAGTCGAACTTCACCAATGGGTTCTTATTTCTGTAACAAAATATTAACTTTCATTTAGCTCACCTTTTCAGCCGAAAGATGTCCACTGCTAGACATAACACACAATAAAACACATTCCGGGTGTTGATGGAATGATGATGGATGGTTCCGGGGATGAATGAATCGAGAAACAGATTTTGGCAGGAAATTCTACTCCTGAAGACGCTATGAAGGCTGAAAACGTCACTGCGGTTCAAAGGAAGCTAGTTTTACCTGCAGAAGTTGCTGTAAGTCCAGACCGCGGTCCGGAGCTGGCCGGCGGGCGTGCTGAGCGTGCACAGCGGCAGCAGCACGGCGAGCGCGCCGTGCGCCAGCACACTGTCGCGCGTGTGCGCGCCGTCGCCCGCGATGTTGCCGAGCGCCCACGCGCTCTGCTCGCCGACCACGCCGCCGCGAGCCAGGAGGGCTACTAACTTTGGGATTGCTCCGCCCTGGGTAGGAGAAAGATCATACATTAGCATCAAGCATGAGTACAGTCTATAGGCCGACCAGTTGCCTGAGGTAATTGCGCGGTGCGGGAGGGGTTATAGTTGTCACAAGTTGACGAATCACTGAGCTCTCGCATCCCGTCACAAATAAACCAGTTTCGAGTTCGATGTTGAACCAGGTTCGATGGTTGATGAACCAGGTTCGAGGTTCTAGTTTCGGTTCGGGTCGAGTTTTTTTCACCGAGCTTGTCCTTGTGGAACTAGTTATCCGCCTCGGTGCACACACACGTGAGGCGGCGGCGAGCAACGCACGTGCTGAGTAATGCGCCCCCGCCCCGCACTACCACCGCGAGCATACCTAACGCGCGGCCAACTAGTTCCGCACGGACTATAATTAATGGTCAATAGACTATACCGCTCATCGGCATTTTATTTACAACCTTCTCCAACCGATATCAAAAGTTCCAACACAGTGACTAAGTCAATAAATGTAATGGCCAATGTTAATTCCTTTTCTGTACGAAAAAGCTCTTGGCTCTGCAGTGAAACTATAGCGGTATCTACAACGCCACATGCGAACAACGCGTCATAGTGACGTCATGCAAAATCCTGCATCTCGCAAGCAGAGTTTACCGCGCAACTAGCATAAGATACAACGGCCCGACATGAATCATTGGGCAGTTGTCCGCCAGAAACAACACCCGTCTAGTCGGAGGATCCCCCCTTTTCTATGGAGGATGAGTGAACTTTACACCCTGTTCCTCATAACTCTATAATACAATAACAGGTAAAATGAAGATATAACTTCTTGACTTACATCAACAACAGCCATGGTGTGTTCATGGGTTCCTGAAGCAATATTGGTGATAGCCCAGGCTGCTTCAAACTGGAGATCAGCGCTGTAATTTAAATAAAATTATATACTTGTAGGTACATATTATTATTTTAAGACAGCTTTTTAAATTATGTAAATATTTGAATCTTTAATAAAAACAAATTAGGATAAAAAAAAAATAAAAAAATTGTGTGAATTTGAGTTACAAACTTACAAACTTAGAATAACAGTAGCAGCGCCCCGCGGTTTCACTCGCATAATGTTTATAACCATGATTAACACAAGATCCTTTTTATCACGATATTCCCACGGGATTGAAACTTATGCGGGTAAAACCGCGGGGCGCTGCTAGTATACTAAAGGCTGCTCTAAACCAAACTTAAAGCATTTATTTCAATTAAAACACTGTTATATTGTCAAAGGAGTCGGTCATTCAGAAAGATGAAGCTAGTTGCCCATTCCAAAGCGTATTGGGGTCATAGTGATGGTCTTCTTACCAGTCATCTCTGTCCAGCGCATCCACCAATGGCTTTATGACTCCGGCGCTGACCATGGGAGAGATAGGCGGGTTCTGCTCCCTGGAGAGCATGCGACGAGCTGCGCGGGCGTATGTCGTCATTTTCATTAGGTCATTGGTGAGGAGTCCTGTTGAGGATCGAAGGGATATGATATTAAGTGTTAATAGATGAGATACTTGTACCAACTGACTACGTTCAATATTGATACAGCATTACATTTATAACATTTCCATGAACACCTTTTGTCTTTATATTCAGACACCTTTAAATGTAACCCATTATAGTTTTAAGTTATTTTATTAGTATAAAAATGGCAAAAAAAGAAATAAACAAGTATTTATAAGTACTACTAATGCATGGAAGGGCAGAGTCACCTAATACAGGCTTTATACGTGGCTAAATAATAACAGCCGCACAGGTCGATCGATCAGGTTAAGCTACGCTTGCCTCGGTTGGTCTGTGGATGGGTGACCATCTTTACATACCGAGACGCCTCCGTGCCTCGGAAAGCACGTTAAACCTTTGGCCCTGCTGTCATTTGTGGATCTTTGACAGTTGTTACGAGTAGTCAGAAGTCCGAAAGTCTGACAAACAGTCTTACCAAGAGGTATCGTATTACCCAGTAACTGGGTTGTGGCTTGTGGAGGTCAGATAGGCAGTCGCTTTTTTCCATACTAATACATGTATATATTATTATTTAAGTCTGTTAGCGTATATTATGTAAATATGTTAATTAGCTAAAAGAATAAAATTACATTTAATAAAAATAAATTTTCTGTATCAAATTCTGTATTTTCTGCCTTCTTAACACAATGAAAAGAAGGCGTGAATTTAAAAAAGCAGGCGACTTCTAAATTACCTTGCACAATCTCTTCAGGAGTATAAGTCTTCTCATTCTCATGAACTTCCTCTCCTGCGTCCGGAGACAGCGCCCTTCTCTTAAGGAGCTGTTCATCACGAGCCTGCTTGCGGAGAGCCACGCTAAGCTCTGCACGCTTGCGGCGTAGATCCTGCAGGAGATTATATTATAGTTTACAATATTTCATCAGCCCACAGCAGTCCACTGCAGGACGTAGGTCTGCTATTGCAAGACATTCAACCCAATTTTCGGCAACGCTCATCCAGCTGCTACCAGCCATCCTGCGAAGATCGTCACTCCACCTAGCCTGAGGGCATCCTACCTCATGTTTGCAGATATGCGGGATCCGCTCAAGAACATGTCTACAATATTTAATGTAGGTTATTTTTAATGGACAATATGCAGTATAGTATCTCACTAAATTCTATACTATTTTGGTGTGATTTTAGTCAGACTAAATTAACACTCTGTACTTGATCTGCAAAAGTATTGTCTAATCTGAATTTAGCTGTTGACCTAAAATAAGGACAATGAGTTGACTTGTACTACATACCTACTCTATTGTAAAACCAGCTATGATAACAGTAGTAAGTATATCTGGCCCTTGACCGTTAGTTATCAAAAGATTGATTAGGTAAATTATTTTATTTCTGTAAGTAGGTTTGTACAAACACTTTTACACATCAATCATATTTTAAAAGCTAGATGAGGTTGGTGTTTCCTATCTGACTACTCTGAGAAGCAAGGCCGAAACAAACTCAAGAGATCACAGTCTCTTTTAAAGTTCAGGCATAATCTTGGTCAGATCATGGTAGATTGATGTCTGAAATGGTCTTTTGAGGCAAGAATCACACATTGAGTGGACCTGTCCAGTCAGTGCACACATTTGTCAGTAAGCATGCAGCTCAACTCAGAACTTAAGGGCCTCAACTAATACTGTTACAGACTGTTACTCATCTCTGCAAATTCTCTATTAGCTACCCTGTGTCTACCAGGAGCGGAGCTGGTTTAAACATATGTTTAGCTATTGAGATATGTTTAATTATAACTATTATTATTATTATTATTGCTTCAAGCACTCCCGTCACCCAACATAGGCACTATGCTGGGTGACACCACCTTTCGGCTCGCTACTTGTCTGCGTTTGGGCGCTCCTTGCGGGGCTCCGCATCGCTGTCAGTGCGGTGAAGCTGTCGACTGCCTCGGGCACCATGGCCTATCCTGCAGTAGGAGCGCAGGCCGGATAGCACGGCACGCCAGCATTAATGACATCATCCGTCGTGCTCTTGTCACCGCCGGGGTGCCAGCTATTTTAGAACCCAACGGCCTGGCACGCGACGATGGAAAGAGACCAGACGGAATGACCATAATGCCCTGGAAGTTAGGCAGACCTTTGGTGTGGGATGCAACATGTGTCGACACCCTTGCGCCATCCCATCTTCCTAGCACGGTGGGCTGTGCTGGGGCGGCTGCTGCAGGTGCAGAAAACCTCAAACGGCGAAAATATTGCAACCTAATTGGGAGTTATATGTTCGAGCCGTTTGGGGTTGAAACACTAGGGCCATGGGGTCCGAGTGCCCACTTGGTTTTTCGAGATATCGCCAAGCGGTTAGTCGACTCTTCACGTGACCAGAGGGCTGGCCTATTTCTTGGCCAAAGAATTAGCATTGCCATACAACGTGGCAATGCTGCCAGCCTTTTGGGCACTGTTCCTGTTGACAGCGATGCGGACGAATTCTTTGATGCCCTATGATTATTTTACTTATTTTTTTATATAAATGTACATATTATTATAGTTTATATGTTATCTTAAATTATAGATATAAAAATTTGAATAAAACCTAACAATTATAACTATGTCACAAATAGTTAAAGAAAAAGGTTGCATAAGAAGTGATAGTGCACCCTGGTCATCAATATTATGACAGGGGATTTCAAATATTGAATGATAGAACATTGAATGTAAAAATGTAAAAGAAATTAAATTAGCAAGCATGTCAGCACAATATGAGTGATTTGGCAACCTTTCCTACTTACATTATGCTGTTTCTTCAATATTTTACACTAAAATTGAAGTCTAAGCAATAAAAAAATGAATTTATAAAGGTTTTGAACAGATTTTTAGGAAGTTGAAGGTAATGAAGGTATGTTGTTTTTTTTGTATAAAAATCAACTGCTCTTTTGTTTTCTTTAAAACATAATATGAATTAAAACAACTGACTGCAAATTGAATCGAAATAATTTACATTTAAATCAAAACAAATGAAAATAAAACGTGTCTTACAAAATGGAACATGATTCGATTTTAGAACAAAGAAACGAAATACTAAAACTTACCGTCGTGCCATGTCCAGCATTTTTGTACGACGACAAACGGGAACAATGAGCTTTTTCAGACATTGTGATTATTTTATATAAAGTTTTCAAATAATAATGATATCAAAAACACAATTTTTTGCTCGCGTGATAGAAAACTTTTCAAAGAGCAACGGACGGAAGTTGCGAGAATCGGTTTTCAAATCATGGGATTTGACATTATAGCCTGTGTGGACAGCTTTAAAATGAGATGGGTATATTCGCGTATTAGAAATCAAAAATGTGTCAATTAAAATGACAAATACATTTGTTTGATTCTTTGCTAATAAAAGAGCAACAAATACTGCTTCATAGTAGATTTATTTATAGCAAAAAATAAGTAAAATAGTTTTTTTAAATAAATCTGTCTTTTCTGTGATGGCAACTAAAAGTATGAAAGTGAACAGAAAAACACCATGTCCTGTAAGTTGGTATCTTATAAAATAAGGAAAAGGACAAATCGAGTTCAACTCGATTCGTTTAAATCGATTTTAGGTCACGGTCCAATGTTAATCAATCTTTAATTCATTATGTTGACTGTCGTCTGTCCCTGTCTGTCCTGTCTGTCAGTGTCAGATTTGGTTTGATGCTTTTATGATGACAGTTGTTTTTATAGTCACAATCTGTCGTGATTGTTAATTATATAAATAATAGTTTATCTTATCTTTTGATAGTGCCAATATTCCGTAATCACTCACGGTTTACAATGTAATGCAAAATCATTGAGTCACAACGTATTTCATAGGTTAGCCTTTCACTATCAATTTAATAGAATCAACTACACTTATTGCAATTTCAAGGATGTTTTTCAAATCTATAATTATGTGCCTTATAAATGAATGTAAATGCTAATAGCATTGCATTGAAATTAAAATCAGGAGTACAACGACATGTGCTCATTGCATTTTAACATCGTACAAAAATAAAACAGAACAATAGTCAATTAAAATTTATAAACACGATGCACATATTCTGTAAGCAAGCGTTCGAAAAAAATGGCATTTTACAACTCAACGTAACTCAATAACGTATGAAGACAAAGAAAATAGACTCAACTCTATTATTAATCAAACTGCATTGCGACTGCTTTCGCATCGTATTAATGCAGTCGAGATGAACATCCAAAAAAACAGTACTGAATAAAATAAGAAGAAGTAGGAGGCGCTCGTACGACAGATATTGAGTAGTGGGATGGGCCTAGCATGCGCAAAGACGTATTATTAAAAAAATATCTTGCTTTCCAATGTAATTAATCTATCTATCAGCCGACACTTTCATCTGGCGACCTCATATACGAAACGATCGTAAATTAACGTTATTAAAACAAGTTTACAAGCGTTCATGAACGTGTAATTACGCAAAACGTTACGCCGCTGGGCGTGACATCACAAATCAGTCCGGTCGGGCCGAAGACAACACGTCTATAGTCCGTCCTTGTCACTCGTTCGTGTCAGAGAGAGATAGGTATAGCAGGCAGGCCGGTGCTGATCGTATTCCGTCGAGGGTGTCGCCATTTTCGTTTTGACGAATATTGACAGCACGGCAGACAGACAGTGGCGCGGTCGTCGACGCAGCGTCTGCCGGATTATTTTTATTTTGATAGTGAATCATTTAACGACCAGACTACGTTTTCTGACTCGTTACGCGTCGGTTAGCAATAAAAACTCTATTTACTACAACAGTGACGAGTGATAGACGGCTAGTTGACGAAATTTGGTGCTAACCTCTTCGTTCTTTTTTTTTCCTCCCGTCAGTGTTTTTGAGAACTGCAAGGCTGATCGATATGTGCAAGATTTACCACAGATGACTCTGCGTTACTCAACCTTGTGTTGATTTCTTCTGGTAAGTGCATTCAAATACTGTTCTTTGGGTGTATTGGAGTCAATAATCGGTGAGCGTTCGATAAAATAGACATTACTGGTAGCATATTTTGATTCATGCATAATATTATTCGGCGTAAACTTAATATTTACAGCGTAAAATGACAGTAGCCCTTTGTTGCGGTAGCTCCAGTTTGTTTACGAACTGTCAGGGGCAGTACACGGCCTAAGATATATTGCCTGGGTTGGCGACTATGCGTGGGCTTTGTGCGCAGGCAAAAACCTACCTTACCGTAAACGGAATAAGGTTGAAAGTTTCGTAACTCGTAGAACGATAACGGCCCGTAGAATTAATTTATCACACGCCGCGCTTGACAAGTTGAAAACATAAATTCGACCTTGGCGCTCCACGTGGTTTGCTGGCTTTTGTGCTTTCTTCTTTGTTTGACAGTTGACATCGATTATCGATTTTTTTGAATCGATTATTTTCTTGTGCGTTGTTGGCAGCAATGCGTGTCATAATGAGAATGACGTAGATTTGTAAAAAAAAAAAAGTAAACGATTTTATAATAAAATTGGAGCGTTCTTTAGCTAAATTTTCTTTTATTTCCACAAAACTGTTTTTTCTATTCCTGTTCGCCGGTGGTTGGTGAGTTTTTAATTAAATAAATGTTTTAATACCTAATGTGTACATATTAGTTGCTAAGATAGAAATATTTTTATATTGTTGAAATTAAGTTAAAAATCGCCCATTTGAGCTCGGATTTCGCGATATATGGATTTGCCATTTAACTCTGTCGTAAATAATACATAATTACATTCTTTTGTTTTTGAATGAATTGATTTTAAAAAGAAACTTGAAAGTTATTTTTCACATTGATTGCTTTTTAATTTTTTTTTTAATTGTTCTTTTTCAATATAAACTAAGAGGAAAAAAATCGTATTATTGAAGATAACTCAAAAACTGCCCAAGCAAAGTTAATATTGTATTGTATCATCCAGTAACTGGGTTGTGGTGTTGTGGAGGACAGATAGGCGGTTGCTTCATGTAAAATACTGGTATAATTAGCTGCAATCGGTTAGACTGGAAGCTGACCCCAACATACTTGGGCAAAGGCTAGGCAGATTGATTTTGTTGTCTATTTATGCTTCATATTCATGATACACTTAAATAAAAATGACTAATTGTATTATTATATTTTTTATAAATGTCATTCTATTCTAAAATAATGACTGTTTCTATGCTGTTCATCTAGCATGAGGGATTAAATAAATAGAAAAAGAAAACATATTTATTTATTTGTTTAATTAAAATGGTTTAAAACCAATTACAGAAATTAAAGACACAGTTTGTATTCACATAAAAGATAAAATATAAAATCATCAAGTAAATAATTAAAAACACTTTCATAAATCCCTCTCGCAGTACTTCTGACATGTCGACAAAATCTTCATCCATTTGTCCGCAAGCAGATCGTTTGTTAATCCAACAAACGAGTCCAAGAGATCATTAATCCAGTATACATGGTACTGGGGACTTAGCAACTGTGCGACATGGAGGCACAGCAAACAGCCTGTGCTTTCTGCTGTGGCAGTAGTTGTCTGGCACAAAGAAGCGAGCCAGCACAGCATGCAGATCAGGTGCATCAATAGTGCCACGGAGCGTCTTACAGGCTTATACTCCATTTGAAATAAGATTAGACATTTAAATAAACCTTTTTACAGTCCGTTCAACCGATTTTGACTTCTATACCGTAGGCATAACGATGGTATTAAAAGCAAAAAAAGTGGTTACAATACCAACTGTTTACTGCAGCTGTCATATGTCATGCCACTAATGCAATAGAATTCAAAATCGGTTAAACGGACTGTAGGAAAGGTTTATTTAAATATCATTTAACATAATTTCCATACAGGTATTGTATTATAAGCCCTATTTCTTTTCCTTAACTATGGCAGAGAGGAAATGTTACCACAGATCTGATTGACACAGTAGCTTAGTGTTAAGTTAAAATATGAATGGGTTGAAGATGATCCTCCTGTCGATTTACAATAGGTTACTTTGTAATAACTATCATAGCAGTTTGAGGGGCTTGTGGCTAAGTAATAACAGGCGCACGGTACGATCGATCAGGTTGAGCTACGCTTGCCGCGGTTGGTCCGTGGATGGGTGACCATCTTTAAATACCAACACACCTCTGTGCCTCGGAAAGCACGTTAAGCCGTTGGTCCCGGCTGTCATTCGTGGATCTTTAATAGTCTTTACGGGTCGTCAGAAGCCCGAAAGTCTGACAACCAGTCTTACCTAGGGGTATCATATTACACAATAACTGGATTGTGGAGGTCAGATAGCGTATAGAGTATACAGCTTCATCCGGTCAGACTGGAAGCCAACTCCAACATAGTTGGGAACAGGCTATTATTTTATGCAGAACAATAATTTCCAGAATTAGCCTGTATTGTCCCTCTGCAGGGACACAACACAACAGAAACTAGAAAATTGTAATATATTATGCTATGATAAAAATGAATGCATAATATTGAAGATTATTAAAACAGACTGCTTCGTTGGTCTAGTGGTTGCAAACACTACTGCTGACCCTGAGTTCCTCGTTTCGATTCCCGGGTCAGGTAAAGTGTTATTGGGTTTTTCCATCTGGAATATCGCTGTTGCAGTCTGGTGTCTGGATTCATGCCTGGCCATGGCAATAGGCTCACCCCCTATCATGGGACTTAAACATAACTGGCGAAATGTGGGTGTACTATAGGTACAACTCTGCTTAACCCTTCTGGAATTACAAGCGTGATGTTGTGCTATGTTATATGAAACAGAAAATCCATGTAGTCTTCAAACTTATGTTTCAAATTTCTATTCCAAGTTAAACAAATATCAACTTTATTTTAATTGCTAGAACTATTGAAAAAGTTATGAAAACATTTGAAATTGTAGCGCAAACTGAACTTTATTGTGTAGGATTTAAATTTACTTTTCCATAAACTCATATTTGTTTACATTTTTGGCAAATAAATCGCGAATGCAGATTAATTTGAAACAAACAAAGGGATTATAATTTTAAAAGATTTAGAAAGATTAACAGACACATTGATAAGATCTAAAATTTATTCTTATCTTATAATCTTCTTGTATCGGTTGATGTGTTACGGAGGAATAAGGAAAATGTCGTGAGGAAAGTTTTGAGTACGAATGTCTATGGCTATAAGAGTAGGGGAAGACCAAAGAAACGATGGATGGACTGTGTGAATGATGATATGGTTAGAAAGGAGGTGACTACCGAGATGACGACTAATAGAGAAGTATGGAAGAAAAAGACATATTGCGCCGACTTCAAATAAATTGGTGTATGGGCAGGATAAAATAAAACTCTTGAATTGTATGTTAGGTATATTTTTTATTTATTTACTTCTTATTATCAGACAGCCAGTCGAGGGGCTTGTGGCTAAGTAATAAGAGTCGCACGAGTCGATCGATCAGAGGGGCAAGTCTCGTAATTTTAAGAACGTTCACAGTCTGATCTCAGTCTCAATCTGTCAAAAATACCTCTAATTTCCCCACATTTTGACAAGTTTTTGACATTTGTTTGTCGCCGAGATGACACTGCGACTAGATTTTGAACGTTTTAAATTACGAGAATTGGCCTTCTGGATAAGCTACGCTTGCCGCGGTCCGTCCGTGGATGGGTGATCATCTTTACCTACCAAGACCCCTCCGTGCCTCAGAAAGCTCGTTAAGCCGTTGGTCCTGGCTGTCATTCGTGGATCTTTGGTAGTGTTATCCAGTAACTGGGTTGTGGAGGTCAGATAGGCAGTCGCTCCATGGTTCAGCTGCATCTGATTGTGGGTTTTAGTCAGTAAGAGTCTGACACGCCCTCTCGCTCCGCCCAGAGCGGGAGAAGTTATTTGATAACTTCCCACCCAAAAAAAAGGCCTCGCTTCCCTCCACTTTTCCCGGTCGACTGCGATTGTGGGCCAATCCTTAAAGGAGTCCAGGTCAGTCGTCTCAGTGCACGGCTACTGGCAGTGAAAGTCCTGTCAAAATCGGTCCAGCCGTTTCGGAGATAGCCGGAACAAACAGACAGTTTTTTTTTTTTCATTTGTACCGTATATATTTTCATATGCATTTAGTAAAAAGCTGTTATTTTGACACTACCTACAAACAGACTTCAATTCTATTAATTTTTATAGATTTAGGTTATTTATGCTGAAGTGATAATCAAAATGGGTCATTGACGTCATGAAAAATTATCTAATCAATCTAATCATGTTTGCCTATGTCTGTAATTAATTATAGATCAATATCTAATCTATTTATCTGAAGATAAGATATTCCGATAATGTCAAGCACCGGTAAGGAGTGGAACTCTTTGCTGGAGTCTGTTTCTCGTTAGCTTTAACGTAGCAGCCATCAAGTCTCGAGTGACTAGGTTACTTCTAGACAAGCGTCCGCTGTCATCGTTTGCATCATCGGTTTCCATCAGGTGAGATATTAGCTAAGGTGAGTCATCATTCTCCTGCCCTTATCCCAATTTCTTTTCGGTCGGCGTAACGTCATGTCTTTTTCTTCCGTGTTTCTCTGTTAGTCTTTGTCTCTGCAGTCATCCCCTTTCTAGCCATATTATCTTTCACACAGTCCATCCATCGTTTCTTTGGTCTTCTCTCACTATTATAGCCACCCTCATACTCAAAACTTTCCTCACGACATTTTCCTCATTCCTCCGCATCACGTGCCCGTACCAAGACAACCGATTCCCAAACAACTTTTCAGTCACCGGTGCCTCTTTCAAACTTCCTCTTATGTACTAATTTCTTATTCTATCCATTCACGTAATCAAAAAACATCTGACAGATCCCTCCATATTGGCTAGCTTGTATCTCGTGGAGTTTCACGGATGGTGATAGCAGGCAGAAGTAGTTCCAGAAAAACGTTCTCTGCAATTGAAAACCATCGTCCGGTTTGATTGACGTCTTCAGCACATTTTTTTTGATATTTTAATTTTTAAAGTCCAGAAGTGGTCTACATGGATGATATCTTCCTAGGTCTTCCTCACAGTTTACCGCAACTGTAGATACTCAATACTCGGTTAGAGTCTTAATGATATTGTTACATTTTCATTAAAATTACGGTTCCCAAAATCCCAACTCCAGACATTCACGTTGTACACGGCGGCACATCAAGCTATACATTTCCAGTTTTGGCTGACCTCGCTTTGTATAGGTTTTTCGTTAAATCAGAAGTCAGCTTATATTGGTTATGTATAAAGCTTGATGTATGTACTTACATATTTTTATTTTTGGTTTGTTTTTGGATTGAACTAGGTTTTTGTCTTAAGTAGGGTCAGCTTTTGAAGTATTCTCAAATTCTTCGGTCAAATCTACGTTGAAACCCTGAAAATCTAACACTGTGACGCTGAAGAGTTTTGGAGTGTGTATCATCATTGTTCCGCGCCATTTTGTGCACTCTTACATAATCTTGTGGATTAGATATTTTTCATCCTGCAACCTTGTTTGTAATGACTTCCTATCTACGTCCTTTTCTATATTATTGAATCGAATTACTTACATAACTCAATTGTTTGTCGCCTATGACTGATTGTAGCGGGTCACTCGTAATCAGGTTCTCTTTGATTACAACTTAATTAAGCTTGCTGTATTGAGGGAAAAATATAGCTTCAGTGGCTAACTCAGATTATTCGTTGTTTTAGGTCAGTAGTTCCTGGTTTCTTATGAAAGGAAGATTTGTGTTTCTATTGGAACTTCCTTTTTTTTTTTGGAGAAAAATAAGCGTAGGGCAAATGTGTTAAATCCTATCCTACTTCCTATCCTATTTCCTACTATCATACCCTACTAATATTATAAACGCGAGAGTTTGTGAGCGTTTCTTGCTACTTCACGCAAAAACTACTAAACGGATTTGAATGAAATTTGCCACACATATATTTTATACCCAGGATTAACACACAAGATACTTTTTATCCCGGTATTCCCACGGGATCGAGCCTTATGCGGGTGAAACCGCGGGGCGCTGGTAGTAATGTCTAAATTAAACCAACAGTTTACCTTCACAACATACAAATTACCATCTACCCTCCAAAAATATACATTTTTGCAACATACCCAACCTACCGGAAAATGCGAAGGATGTGTCAGGACACGCTGAAAGGACGGAGGGTTCAAAACATAAAAAGTTGAAGCGGAACGCTTGAGTTTTAACTACGACTAGCTCTGAAACTTTTTTGATATCCTTAACAAAAACGTGTTTGTGAAATTATTAACTAGAAGAAAGAGTGGCGTAAACTTGGGCTAAAAAATAGTAAGCATCTCAAACTCAAACTCAAAGCATTTATTTCGAATAAACCAGTTACAGGCACTTTTGAATTGACTAGAAGTCTGTCAGTCAGAAAATATGAAGCTAGCGCCCATTCCAAACCGTTGTAGGTACCTATAGTATATAGTTTTTTAATATATCTATTGTGAAAAGAGAGTCCCGTATTTGACTGATTTCTGTCCTCAATCCATGTAAACAATCTGTTGGAATCCGCCTTGGAATCTTTAAGATCTTTCGCTCTGACTAAAGTCTTCAATAGACGAAAACTGTCAACTTGTCGTATTCCTTGTTCATTCATGTACAAAAGTATTTATGGCTCGTACATAATAAAGAGTATTCTATTCTATTTAAACAAGACCTAAGTACGAGGAACATGAATTCAAGGACTGCTTTTTGTGTTTCTCTCTATGTGCCGTTTGTCTTCAAAGAAAAACATGACATTGTGCTTGCGTCCTTTTCAATGACGTAGTGTCCATAGGATTGCCAAAAGTTTTTAAAAGCTTTCATTATTCACAGTCGTTTTCGTTGACTTTGCTTGAGACAAAGTAAGAAAAAAAAACCGGTCAAGTGCGAGTCGGACTCGCGCACGCGAAATTTGTAGGTATGTAAATATGGAGTTTATCACGGGATTTTTTTTGTTTTGTAATGTTTTGTAGTTACATTACATACACGGTTTTCGGATTATTTCCTATACTCATTGCTTCTTGCCAAATTTCATGATTCTAGGTCAACGGGAAGTACCCTATAGGTTTTGATTCCGGAACATAAACGCCCGTATCTTTTGATTGCGTTAACCTAGAAGTTTGATTTTTTCACTGCTTCAAGGGATTGCAGCCTTGAGTATTTGATATTAATTTCAACTTGATAACTCCACGCGTTCCTGAGAAAAAGGGTCTTGACAGACGGACAGACAGACGGACAACGAAATGATCTTATAAGGGTTCCGTTTTCCTTTTTGAGGTACGGAACCTAAACGAATCATCCGTTGTATGTACTGCGGTCTAAGGATCAATATACTTGATTGCCCCTAGGCAAGTTCTTAAATTAACGGTTAATATTAAGCTCTCTCTATTACTACCTGTTTGAACTTTAGAAACCATTCAGCACCTATCTAATTATGACCTAACAGTTCTTCTATCGGCATTATTATATCCATGTATAGTGGATATACATCAAATGTTACTTAGATCGCAAGATCCTGCCATTTATGGCGTAAGATTAATTAATTTCAGGTAATAGAAAGCTTCATTGTTAATAGGCAATTTTCATCAGGTACATAGCATCGCGAAATTTTAATTATAGCTCAATGTTACTGAACAGGAAAAATATCAGGGCGGTAGAGATGTAGCCGGTGTAGCTACATACATCTAAAATTAATTTATGGAGCCTCAGTAGCCCGATTTCCCTGTTCCCACTTCAATATCTCCCAAAGAATATTTTATCAAAAAATTCTAAAAAAGGTCTGGCAACTTAAAATTTATACCGTAGCCAAGATTTTTGTCAAGAATGCAGAAACTCGAGGGGCGAATATCGTACGTATTTTCCCGCGAAAAAACCGCTTTGACAGCGAAAAAGGCGGGAACGGGCGCCATTACTAGCAAGTGACGCCAGGCCGTTGTATAATTGGCGTCCACAAGTTATGGATGAATTTAATAACGCCGAGATATAGTTCGTGGCTTGTGTATTTGTGGGTAAAAGACAACAGCTTTGATGTATTAGCTATTACGTTTTTGATTAATGTTTTTTGGGGAAAATGTGATGAAATAACAACGGGAAGGTTCGTAAATGTTGTTAGAATGGAACGATACTTAAGAAAACTTAATAAAATGCGAAAACAAAACTTGTTTTTTTTAAATAATAACTTAAAATTATATGGTTTCCCTTCGGAGTTTCTTCAAATCTCGTGGAAAATTCGTATATCTGGATGATTTTTTGACTTCAAGTAACGAATCAAAATATAGGCCATAGTATATTCACATTGTTTTTCGGAAGAAATTTCAACGGCTTTTAGTTCCTGATGGAGCAAGGGTAAATTATGGGGATCTATGGGGAGGCCTTAGCTCGATAATAGACGGCAGATATGACATGACTGCATGGGGCCTTATCTCGCGCCGAGGGAGTTAATTGAGAATTATGTGGTGTTAGATGATGACGAGGCTTTCCTGCGACATGTAAAAGCTACTATAGTTACATGTCGCAAGAAAGCGTGGGTAGTTGGGTACATATGTTTAGACATTGGTTGACCTGATTTTTAGCGAATCGTGTTTTAGAATTTCCAACTGGACGGGACGGGACTTTGCGAAATTCAAATAGCAATATGTAAGCAAAGGATGCATCGAAAAGATGTGAATCTTTAATTAAAATTCGATGACTTTAATAAAGACTTGATGGGTTGGTTTAGATAGGGTAGTTGTGTAGGTTCATTTTTTTTTTTTGGAAGGATAAGTTAATTTTTAGAAGGATATGTTTATTTTTGGAAGGATAAATATTTTGAAGATGCTTGTGGCTAGGTAATAACAGGACATAGGACTTGTGGCTAAGTAATAACAGCCGCACGGGTCAATTTGAAGTTGTTGGAAAGCACGTTAAGCCGATGGTTCTGGCCGTCAATCGTGGGTTTTTGACAGTTTTGACGGGTCGTCAGAAGCCCGAAAGTCTGACAACCAGTCTTACCAATGGGTATCGTATTATAGGGTTGAACGACATTGTAGGCAGTCGCTCCATGTAAAGACTGGTATTCAGTTCAGCTGCATCCGGTTAGACTGGACGCCGACCCCAACATAGTTGGGAAAAGGCTAGGCAGATTATGAATTATTTATAGGATACTGAAAGTATTTCATTAAACCTAAAATGTAATACAATGCAAGTCTGGAAAAAGGTTTGAAATTGAAAGTACCTACACGTAGCACATATGTCTTTGTACAGACGCCAGCACATCAAGCTACCCGAAACTGTCAAATTTTCCCAATCAACTTTGAACCTTATTCTTCAGCGATAAAGTTGAAAATCTATTAAAGAAATTTGACAGATTGTAGTAGCTTGATGTGCTGGCGTCTGTACCCCATATGTCGAGTAGAAACGTAGAAAAGGCCCATGGCATTTATTTCGCTTCTGTACTTTTGCAAGTAAATAATTTCAACAAGCATGAAAGTAACGTAGCCATTATCCTTATTTTATCAGATGTAACTAACTTCCTTTCCTTCCTTACTAATTGTACAAACTTAACCCACAGATACCGCGTATATCCCAGCCGTTTTGCCTCCAAAAATCTCATTTGTCCGGAACCTCACCTAACGGGAAAAGGAAAAGTCAAGCTGGAACATTTGCGCCTGAAACTTCAAAAATTTAAAGTGGAATCACAAAGAAATAGGACAATCAGCCCGCACCAGCCCTGTCCGTAATACTGTGTAATAACGGACTTCGGACCCTTTATTTTAGGGTAACCTAACTAAGGGACGAAGAAATGAAAGAATTTGGCAAGAGGACGTTTTTGGTATTTTTTTTTGGGGATCAAGGCCTAATGAGTGATTGGGAGTTGGTATTTGATATAGGATTTCTATTAGATTTGTTTTAGTAGTGATCAGTGATCAGCACCCTAATTGCGTAACACACTATCAATCGGAATCTGTATCATTTTGGAGCAAATTGCTAATCCAATGCTTCATAAGTTCGAAAAATTTGTCTGATCAACACGTAAATAACGCAATGAATGTTGTTGAACTGTCAAAATGAAACCGATTCCGATTGATAATGTGTTACGCAATTGCCCCGCAGACTTCGTAAATCAAATTATTAACAGTGGAGTTTCTTGCCGGCTCTTCTCCATAGGAAACGACCAACTGGAATCACAGTTTAAATGTTGTGGAATATTCAAAACAGTATTTTTACTATAAACACTAGCTGCGCCCCGCGGTTTCATCCGCATAAGTGTCGAATTCGTGGGAATATCGGGATAAACGTATCGTAATCCAGGTCATGGCCTACCCATATGTCAAATTTTATCCAAATCCGTTCAGCCGTTATAGCGTGAAAGCGTAAAAAACAAAAAAAAAAACAAATCTTTTCTCTTTATATTATTCGTTTAGATAAACTGGTATCTTAGCTATAGCTAGTAAGACAAAAGACAGTGGCTTTTGGTAAAGGAAAACACGCTAGGAAACATGTTTGTTACGATGCAGTGAACAAATGTGACGATCAACGTTCGTTCCCTCTGTTTGAATGTGGAGACCTTCGCCTTGCAGTGGGTCAATTGCAAATTATGTCATACATTCTAAAGCAACTGCATTATTTTCCCTCCCTGCATTATTCCTTCTTCCAGTAACATCTATGCCGTTATACTGACTGGACAGGGGTTCTTTCCTCAAAAAACCATTTCAGACACCTATCTGCATGGTCTTCACATGATCTAACCAAGATTATGTCTGGACTTTAAAAGAGACTGTGACCTCTGAGTTTTTTTCAAGAGTAGTCAAATAGGAAACGCCGACATCTTCCAGTTTTATTTAAAACTAGCTTTTGCCTGCGACTTCGTCCGCGTGGAATAATGACTTCCGGAAAAAAACAATTTATCCCCCTTTTCTCCCCGTTGGGAGGGAATTTCCAAATTAAATTCAGTAAAATTTAAACTCGGTTTCTCTTGCAACAAATGGAAATGCTTTGACAAACTCATAATCGTTTCTGTAAGTCACAGTAAAACTATCTTCACTGAAGCTTGCAGTTTCAGGAATTCATTTACGAAGACTAGTTTTAGGTTTTCTTGTAATTTTGTAATAGAAAATTAGCATGCTAAGAGGTTCATTTTCTATGGTGTAGGATTGACATAGGATACAGGGTTATTTTAAATTAGCTAGCTAAACTCCGAGGACGCGATGGGTATCGAAATCTAAGATTTGATGTTTTTCTTTGGAGGTCATTGATCGCTGTTAGTGTTGTTACTGAAGTATGAGTTGAGAAAGACTGTTTCCTTATGTTTTATCGTGTTTAGATATAGAAACCCATCACGTCTATAAAGCTTACAAAATAAAACATGTTATCTTAACTGATATTTCAAGTGACTACAATAATAATTGCGGTCAATGACCCCACAAAAAAAAAGTCTCATCGTGTATGTGGAGCTTAGGTAGCCAATTTAAAATAACCCTGTATTTTCGATGACGAGGATGTTTTACCATACAAAAGCAAAGAAACCAAAAGATTTACAATGCTTTGTGGAATTTCTTTTTGTGGAGTTTCTTCTTGATAGAAAATGCCAAATCGGAGAACCGAGCTCAAACTACGACATTTTATATTTAACAAGCTGTGCTCCCGATAGGATTTTCCATCCACAAAATCTTTCATACCAATTTTCATCCCCTAATTTACCACTTTAGGGAATGACTTTTAAAAAAACCTTCGTTAGTTAATAAGGAACTCTTGTATGAAATTTCATGATACAAAAAAGAAAAGAAAGAAAGAAAAACGATTACTTGCGGTAAACATGGCGCAGAAAAAGAACAAGTTTGGGGGAAAATATGCGTCACAGCCACGCAAAAAGGCAAGACGTAGAAGCAGTGGTGGCCAAGTGGTTACGGCCGCGACTAACAAGTTTTAGGTCGTAGGTTCGAACCCAGACAGGCGCTTTGCTTTGTGTAAATTATTTTATCATTACTGCTCTCAAAACGGTGAAGGAAAACATCGTGAGGAAACCAGCATGCCCTGGTACCAAAAATTCGAAGATATGTGACATCTGCCAACCCGCACTGAGCCCGCGTGGTAGATTACAGCCCACTCCTTCTCACAGAGAGAATGTGTCCCAGCAGTGGGAACATTATAGGCATGTGCAATCGAATAAATAAGATTTTTATCAAGTAGATGCTCCATACAATAAACACTCGGACGCACACATTGGTCCAGGGCTAAAGATCAATTGATGTACTTTGGAAAGAGCAATCACTGCGTTGAATAACAAACCTCATGTAATTGACTGCTTTGCCGGGAAGAAATACAAGCATGCAAGCAAATAAAAACACTTGATAAATGATCAACGAGAATACATATGAAGTAAGAAGGCTGTAAAAAGACCCATCGCATAGCTGTCAAGTGTCAACTACGTATTCTGTACAGACGCCAGCACATCAAGTTACTACAATCTGTCAAATTTCATTAATAGATTTTCAACTTTATCGCTGAAGCAAAAGGTTCAAAGTTGATTGGGAAAATTTGACAGATTGGGGTAGCTTGATGTGCTGGCGTCTGTACATCAAACTACGTAACGTTACATAACAATAATTGCTGGGAAACTATTTTTATTTTCGGTGTGAAAATTTGCTGTTTGCGGCAGTGCGCAATGTACGCAAAACATTGTGCTTATGGGTGGTGGGTAAACGTTACAGGGGTCGTGGGAGTGTTTAAAGTTGTGTAAATAAAAACGTCAGTAATAGTTGGAATTTTGACCTTCAATGTCTCCGTTACCAGAAGGCTCCCAGGTATGGTCCAGTACAAAAAAAATATTACAATGACAGGAGTACAAGTGACTCGGCTTCGTTAAGTGTCTTTTTATACACGTTATTCTACTTTCTGTTTTTCAGTAACTACAGCTAACCCTCTTGCCGTGGTAAAAGTGTGTATTTAGTGATTCCGATACCCTATTAACCCACAGAATAAACAATATCATTTCATTTCCCCACAAATGTGTGGTCTGTTTAAAAATGATGATTGCCACTAATGTTGTCAGTCACGATCTAGCCTCCAATTGTTTACCCCCGTTAGCTGCCGGTGTGAAACAGAACCAGTTATGTCAGTAAATAATAGGAAAACAAGTGTAGTTGTGTGTGGTGCAAGAAGTGGTTGAAAAGTTTGTGTTTTTTATGATTTTATGTTTGAGATTTTTAAGGATGCAGTTTTAAAAGGGGCCAGAGCGTGTGGGACGTCGTGATTTGTGTTTGAACCTCTTTCTTTTTTAACTGAGTGATACGGTACGCAAAATACACGCTTTGTAGTGGAGTTATGGACATCAGCCTGTATTACTTTACTCAAGTGATATTCACATTTCAAACAATTTCTCAATTTGATTACTAAAACTCTCCCCGAAATTGTTTAGGAAAACGTGGATTATTTGCTGTCTCTGCAATTGCATCTTCAATCAATACCCAGGCTTTTGGGCAATAATTGCTCTGGGCATTTGGTCTTATTCAACACCTCTTGATTGACAAGACTTGCTCATTTCTATTGAAATTACTCTGAAACGCGGAGCTAAATCGGGCTTGTCAAACTTTTGTATATTAATAAACTTACTAGCTTTTCTACCTGCGGCTTCGCCCGTGTGGATGTCGGAAATTTTCCCACGGAAATGTGCTAGCGGGACAAAAACTCCTATATGTCCTTTTCCAATATGCCATCTATCTCTTTGCCAAATTTTATCAAAATCTGTTCAGTGGTTTAGGCGTGACAAGGTAACATACAGAGAGTTACTTTCGAATTTATAATAATTACTTCCTGTTGCCCGCGACTGCGTCTGCGATCCAGAATGAAAAGTAGCAAATGTCCTTACCTATGTCATAGCCTATCTGTGTGCCAAATTTCATCCAAATCCGTTGAGCCGTTTTAGCGTGAAAGCGTAACAAACAAACTTACTTTCACAATTTTATAATATTAGTTAGGATTAGTATTGATAGATTCTAACCTAACTTCATCAGTAAAGTCTAGAATGTTAATAATGATGACAGTAGTGAGTAGCGCTCAAACCATGCTTAAAAATAATATTTTCATAAAAAAATGTGTAGGTATTTGCACCCTTTTGTGTAACTTCTATTTCGCTCGCTGCCGCTTATAACTTGCACCACAAATCACTTAGACCACACACGGGCCATCACGCTCACTTAGCGGCCCTCCGTTTATGGGCATTTTAACATGCGTGAATTAATGATAATTTCAATGTACACTCTATTTTACTTTATTTGTTTTACTGCATTTTTTGTGTAGTGTAAAGTAGTTACTTTACCTTTTGTATGTTTGAAGCTCAGACCTGTGTATTATTAAACTGGTATTTTAATTCTATGGCTGGGGGTTAAAGGGGGTTTCTTTGCTCATTTGTTACTACTTGTCCGTTATTGTTTCAGTGCCAACATCTTTTTAAAAACGTGTACCTTTAATGGGCGTACTAGCGAAGGGCAATGACTACAATGTAGATCTATTTTACCTAATGGCGCGGTCACCTATGTAAATATACAATCCCGGCAATCTGTAAAATCCAAAATAGCTACTACTAAATTGAAAGAAGGAAATAATATAAATTTATTTCTCCCATTGCGCAATGCAGTGTTAGTCGGAGTCTTAGTGCCTCATTCAAACAACACTAATAATAATAAAAAAACATAGGTGCATGAAAACCGACATAGTAGTTCTAATAATTTTGTAGCATAATCAGCCTATAACGTTCCCACTGCTGGGACAGGTCTCCTCTCTGTGAGAGCGAGAGGGCCGTAATCCACAACGCGGGCCCAGTGCGGGTTGGTACATGTCTCATGTCTTCGTATTCTTCGGTTCTAGGTCATGCCGGTTTCCTCACGATGTTTTCCTTCATCGTTTTGAGAGCAGTGGTGATGATTATTTACAGAAAGTAAAGCGCCTGTTTGCGATTCATAAGTTGAAGCCGTTACCACTGGACCACCACTGCTCTCAATAATGATGCGAAGGTTGAAATTGGGGTTTATGGATCAGACTAGCTGTGCCCCGCGGTTTCACCCGTATACGTGTCGATCCCGTGGGAATATCTGGATAAAAGTAGCCTATATGTTAATCCAAGGTGTCAGCTACCTCCATACAAAATTTTATCAAAATTGGTCCAGCCGTTTGAGCGTGACGAAGTAACAAACATATAAACACACACTCGCAAACTTTCGCCTTTTAATTTTAGTGTGATGAAATGAGAAACACCCAATTTCAACCATAATTCGAAAATGAAGTAATATGTGTGGTCTATATTTTCCTCCAGTTATTTTTATGTCCCGTGGGGGAGAGGATAGAAACCGACATAAGTAGTTCTTTCTAATAATCAAGTAAAGTGAATAAAATTAATTGCCAACAAAACTCTAAGGGCTGCCATTCCACCAGAGATGAGAGAGGATGCGTAGCGAGGAATGTGTGTAAGACTAACCAATACCAACTCTAAATTAGTTCAAGGTATAAAAATGAAGCGATGTTATTGGTTGGTTTCACACACATCCCTCGCTACGCATCCTCGCTCATCTCTTGTGGAAAGGCAGCCTTCCTAGCCAATTAGCATTGCTATAATTGGTACTGGAGAAAATACAAAAACAAGCAGACACTTGCATCGTTGATAAAATACTAGCAGATCGATAACCATCTTGGTTTCTATTGAGTCTTTTTACAAGCTATCTGTCTGTAATCAAATCTTGCAAGTTAAATTTGACCTACTTCCCGGTATCCGATTGAGCTGAAATTTTGCATGCTGTAATTTTTCTTATTTAAGCCTCTCAAAGTTAATAACCATCATCATCTGCCTAGCCTTTTCCCAACTATGTTGGTATCAGCTTCCAGTCTAACCGGATGCAGCTAAATACCAGTATTTTATATGGAGCGACTGCGACTTGTAAGACTGGTTGTCATACTTTCGGGCTTCTGACTACCTATAACGACTGTCAAAGATCCACGAATGACAGCCGGGACCAACGGCTTAACGTGCTTTCCGAGGCACGGAGGGGTCTCGGTATGTAAAGATGGTCACCCATCCACAGACCAACCGCGGCAAGCGTAGCTTAACCTGATCGATCGACCTGTGCTGCTGTTATTATTTAGCTACGGGCCTCTCAAAAACAAAATTGATAACCACAAAATCGAATACACCTCTGCATAACGCTATGGGGAATATAATACAGGCGTAGTGTTGTTTTGATGTTTTTGTAAAATCTAATAACCTAAAATTAACCACGTACACAAAATTTTCTAAACGAAACTAAGTAAACAACGTACCCACCTGCCGATCCCTTTAACGTTCGAGGCGTGAATATAGGAAAGTTTCCATCTGGGCCCAAAGAATTTATGTTAATATTAGTTAAATAATAGAAGAGGTTGGCATTGAGATACAAATTCGTGTATTTTCCGAGGGCGCCAAAATAGGAAAGGGTGAGTCTTTCGACGTAGTGGTGGGGGAGTATCGATAGAAGACATGTCGATAGTTTTTTATTCTTAACATTGTTTTTTAAGGGTGTTGTTGATAGCTTTTTTAAAAATGGTATAGAAGTGTTACAGTTAGTATGCACGTCTCCCTTCTTTTGATTCCAGTCTTTTTCTGTCTCTCAATAGTGATAATAATCACACAAGGTTAGTCGGTCAATCAAGTGTCGTTTTCTCTATACCTCCGGTTCCTAATACTAATCATGTTACTCACAAGTGGTAGACACCTACATATTTTTACTGCTTGCGTTTATACATCGTGTATCAGAAATGTGTAGTCAAATAGCAGACCATCAAACTGATCAATTTTCACCATGGGACACTGAGAAAAGTCTTCAGATGGCCATTTTTTTTGCGTGTGAGAATCATGGATACCCTCCGTCTGAGGAGAACGGAGGGTTATGTCGGACTAATACTGAGTAAAACCCCACGATTCCTTCTACTACCATAAGTGTGCAAACACACGAGCGACATGCGTCGACGGTTGCCTTCAACAACATGCCGCTGAGTTTTTCAGCACCATAAGCGATACGTTCTCGAAGGCAGCCGCCGACACGTCAACGGTGTGCGTTGACGGCTGCAGTTACCTCTGTCGTCGACGCGTGACGGTCGTGCAGTCTATGAGCACTAAGTCGGGGGCCCGAGAGATACTTGTAGATTCGCTGCACTCCGACTGGTATCAGCCCGCCATGCCTAGCGGGTCCCATCAATTAGTGGGGCCGCTCCCAGGACCACACGTCCTCCCATATTGTACAGACGCCAGCACATCAAGCTACCCCAATCTGTCAAACTTTCCCAATCAGTTTTGAACCTTATGCTTCAGCGATAAAGTTGAAAATCTATTAAAGAAATTTGACAGATTGTAGTAACTTGATGTGCTGGCGTCTGTACTATACGGTGTAGTAGTGTGGTCGTATTTAAGGGTATACACAACGTGCCGCTCGTCTATTTGACTACGGTGCTCAAATACATGTGAGGCACGTTGTCAGCGGCTGCCGTCGACTGCGACTATGAGCTGAATGGTGCTGTTCCATGCGTCTTGTTCATGAACGGGCGCTGTCAGTTGGGACTTCTTCTTCTTCTTCAGAAGAAGTTGGGACTGGTCATCGCTTAGCTGCCTCGGCTTATTTTTAATTATTCTATTTTTGGATTGTTTTTTTGTAACCATTTGCTGTACTCTGGACGCTTTTAACGTGGACCTCCGACTTTTTTTACATCGTTCTCACATATAATTATAAATTCAACATTAATGATGTAACTAAATTTTTTATAACAATATAATTTAAATTAGTGTCCATGGAGTTTCATGCCCGTTCTTCTCCATAGGTACCTACTAAGCTTTGGTGGAATGGGCAACTAGCTTCATATTTTCTGACTGACCGACTCTTTGACAATTCAAAAGTGCCTGTAATTGGTTTAATTGAAATAAATGGTTTAAGTTTGCCGCTCGTGTGTATGAACACTTAAACATTTCTGATTCTCGCTGTATTGGTTGCTTAAAACTTAGCCTCGGGTATAACTTATGTGCGTGGGCCATGACGAGCTAAGTAGGTTCGTTTAGCAACTATTTATTACATTATTTTTATAAGTATTTGCCTCAGGCTTCATTTATATTGCCTCTTTATGTGTGGAGCTACCAAAAATAGTTCGAGAAGTTTTTTACATAATTATTTTAGTTGAAAGATGTGACGATGTGTGATGTGACTGTTGGACATAGGACTCCCCCATGCGTCGCCACCGGTCCTGTGTTTCTCGATGCGTGACGTTTCTTGTATGTTCTCTAAAAGTTGGTATAATACTTAAATGCACGTGGGGGCGCACTACACCCTAATTGGGTGACACACGACCAATCACAATCTGAATAATGTTGAAGCATATTGCTAATCCATCTTAAGTTCAAAAAATTTGCTGAACAACGTAAATAACGCAATGAATGTTGCCGAACTGTCAAAAATGAAAGCCATAGCTACTGTTAGTGTGTTACGCAATTACCTTGCTGCTCTGGAATCAATTGTGTATTAATCCGACGGTGGTTTTTCAATACTCAATATATTTATTGCTTCCACATGTGAACTTAGTTTTGGTTGGTTTATTAGATGTTAAGAAATTAGCAAAGGCAAAAAAAAAATATCCTGGCCATGATATAATGACGAAATCATATTAATTTTGAGTCATTTCCATCTTTGCATCATCAATGTCGAAGATTATGTTATTATGGCTAGATAACTATAATTATAAGTTAATTCGTGTTTAGTGTTGATAACGTGGCTGGCCCTGGACCACTCATAATTGACAGGTATTAAATATCGCCATGTTTTAAAATTATGTTGTATGAGAAATTCTATAAGTAATTTTGTAATATTTTGGGAGTGCTAAAGTGGTGACGAGATGCTTACATTTTTATAATTTAATAACTTCCGCTCGCGACTTCGTCCGCCTGAAATTTCTTGTTTCCCCTGACCGAACCCGTCGCATAACACTATCGATCACGATCTGAATTATTTTGAAGGATATTGCTAATCCATTGCTTCATATGTTCGAAAAATTTGTCCGCTCAACAACCTAAATAACGCAATGAATGTTGTTGAACTGTCAAAATGAAAGCCATTGCTACTGTTAGTGTGTTACGGGATTACCCCTCAGAACTCGTGCCTAAGGAATAACAGCTGCATAGGTTAGTCAAAGGTTAAGCTGCGCTTGGTGAGATCGGTCCGTGGATAGGTGACCATTAGGTACAGACGCCAGCACATCAAGCTACCCTAAACTGTCAAAATTTCCCAATCAACTTCGAACCTTATGCTTTAGCGATAAAGTTGAAAATCTATTAAAGAAATTTGACAGATTGTAGTAGCTTGATGTGCTGGCGTCTGTACATTCCGAGACCCCTTCACGTCAAGTCATTCTTTGATCATTGACAATCGTGACATGTAGTCCGAAAGCCCGAAAGTCTGGCTACAAGTCTTACCAACGGGTAAAATGCGGCTAAAAAAGGTATGATGACTTTCCCGGATTACTCTTTCACAAAGACCTTTTACACTAGAATTTGCAGCATACCAACTAAAAAAATATTGCTAAATTCCGATGAGGTCACTAGTTTATTCATCGTTCAAGGCACCTATAGGTCAGTAGGACGCCCATATTCAGCAGCACTACATGCCAATGATGACGTATTAGTAAAAGTATTAAATATTCATTAATTTTATTATAATATGTCCGTAAATGATCGCTGTTTGAACAGGCGCCAACGACGCGCCATGGCAAAGCTCCTTGAGTAATGGTATTGTCCTCAAGATGATCACTGCATGATGATTGATTAGGTGTAGGTAAAGCCTAGTTGTCTCCCAATAAGGATAGCAATAAATCTAAGCGGAAAAACACGTCGAGAATTCGCGAGCGTAATTTCGCTCTAGATCGTAGTAGGTAGTAGTATCAGACATTTGTGTCTCATTGCAGTCCAGATGCCTCGCTTCCCTCCTTCCGTTTATTCCTATCTCTATATATGTGATCAATCTTTTAGATAAGAGTTAGTTCGTCCCGTCATCTCCTCCTGGGCCGGTCGCGTTGCCTTTTAGTACCCACTGTGTGGTTATTTTAGCCCATAGCTCCTCTGGCATGTGACAGATGGGGCCATCGTAGCAACTTCAAATGTGTTACAAAGTTGCAATGATCTCTCCATCGTGAGTTTTTGACAGATTTGCCAAACAAAATCTTAAAAAAATCCATAATGGAGAGACCAACCACCCAGGTCTAAGTGAAAACAATTTACATCAGCGGCGTTGCCACGGATAACCATCGGAATTTCGCTCAACTTGTCCCTAGCCAAAAAATTACCAAGTCCCTAACCAACACTAACAGTCATTATTAGCAAAAAGAGCGCGTTAGGATCGTAGCAGGTGGCTTTCTGTATTTTCTGCCAACCCCATGGAAAAAAACGTGAGTTTATGTACGTATTTAAAGTGATTTTGTTAGTTTTAAATGCTCCTTTTTACTGTTTGTATTTCCTGTGCGTGTCCCAAATAAAATATATTTCTTTCTATGTTTTTGTAATCATGTTAAAAAAACTGATTAAACTCCAAAAATAACAGAATTACCCACCTATCGATACATCGATACCGTCCCCGCACTACGTGGGGGTAGCTACATTTTCATGTAGGTCGCATAAAAATAACGTAGCCGCCACCCTCGCGCATCTGTTCAAATATTGAGTACTGTGCAGGCTACACGATAGGAATATCTTGCAGTGTCAGGAGCAGGGCTGGCTATGGCAAGGAAAAAGGTTTCTGGGAGTAAAAAAAAGGGAAAATTACGATACCCTTTCGCGTAGCTATCGACTGTATAAAGCTTGTGGCGTTTGTCAAATCAAAATGTAATACGTTTTTTTGGTTGTGAGGGTAGGCAGAAATTAGAGATGCATGCATCTTTGCAGATTCCAACATAAACTAAAGTACATATTGGATTCCAACATAAACCCCTTTATTTCATAAACGTTGCTTAATACATTCTTGACGTTTAAACGTCACTTATAATCATCATCTATATATATAAAAGGAGAACTGACTATAATAATAATAATAATGTTTATTCATATTAAAATTGGTAAAATTATTACATAAAAGTCTTAGAAACTATTTACAAAGGTATAATAATGTTAGATGCCTGTACTAGGATAAACCTGTATCACAGGCGGCATGAGCATACTTTATGGTGACTGACTGACATATCAACGCACAGCCCAAACCGCTGGGTCTAGAGATTCCAAACTTGGCATGTAGGTTCCTTGTGAGGTCTAGGGGTGCACTAAGAAAGGGTTTTTCGAAATTCCACCCCTAAGAGGGTGAATGGGGGGGAGGGTGAAATTTCACGCGGACGAAGTCGCGGGCAGAATCTAGTCGTTTATAAATGAAACCCCATAATATCTTTATCTTTACTAATAACAAAGCTGAAGAGTTTTTTTGTTTGGATGCGCTAATCTTTGGAACTATCAGTTGGATTTGAAAAATTCTTTTGGTATTTGATAGCCCAATTCTTTGCTATCGGCTATTTAACATCACGCTAGGACCCTTGGAGCCGAACAAATAGAAGCAGGCGGGCAGGCGATGCGATGGGACGGCGCGTGTCGGGGAGCAAGAAAGGAGATGGATAACGCTCCCATACAAGTCTGGTCCAGCATGGACATAAATGAAACAATATATATCATGAAGGAATATTTGTATTTAATAGTCCTGTTTATATTTTATTACTCCAGAAGTCGGTGGTGACGAGATATAAAACATTTTAGGTGAAAATTCTGGTATGATTTTTTGACGTTTAAATACAGTAGGCATGTACATCATTGTCGTGATGGTCCAGTGGTTAATGCTTCGCTTCTCATGCACGAGGTTGTGGGTTCAATTCCGGGAGTACCAGTGTGACTTTTTTCAATTCATATGTAGTTTCTGAGATTATCTTGGACATTACTGACATCGGTGAAGAAAAAACATCGTGAGGAAACCTGGACTTCTAGTTAAAATAAGTCTGACATCGCCAACCCTGTCGTGAGCAAACGTGCAATGCTCGTGTCTCTTTTGTACGAGATGAGACAATAATAGGCTGGTATTATTATTATTTACTTTGAATCATATTTAACTACGTGTGTCACATAGACCGCATAAAATTAATTCCAGCGACTTCTACCAGGTCATATATGTTCAGCATTTGAGGCTTAGGTACCTATGAGTAGCAGTGGAATTCTTTAGATGAATGATGATGATGAATATTATTTTAAAGAAAACTCTTTCGTTTGTTAGAATGTTATATGAATAATCGTGGTGATCAATGCTCGTTCTTTCTCTGTATGAGAAAATCAAATCAAAAGTCATTTACTTATTCAAATTAGGCTGAGAATCAGCACTTTACGAAATATTTCAACACGTGGAACTTCAGGGACTGGTGGAACTTCAGGGAACGGTAGAACCTCGGGGACTGGTGGAACATTTATATTTTCTTGTTGCTGACCGCCGTCAGTGACGCTGTTGGGCCGCCTAGGTACTGGGGATTGCGCTCTGTAAGCTTGTTGCCAGCATGGGTGGCAAATAGAGGTTGTCGGTCTCACCTAAGTATACGAAAAAGTTCATAATTTATCATTTCATAACATAATAATTGTATAAAAATATTTAAGCACAAACCAACTTGTTGAGGACAAATCCATTCAGATATAACATCATGAATGTGTCTATTGCTTTCAGAGTTACGTGTCAGTGTGTGAAAACGAACACGTATCAGGGATCTTTTACAGTTTACACACACATTACGATGGCCAACACTAGGGTTTGGTATTCCACTTGTATCAGACTGTGATAATGTTTGCCTAGCCAGTAACCAGCAAGAATGGCACACATTATCAGACGCAGTGACCTAAAAAGACCACCTACATAAGTATAAACAAATAGCTACACCCTTAAAAGACGTGCTGAAGCCGTTACTGAAAACTCACCAATCGCGGAGTAATCCACTGTCTTATAATAGATTGAATTTCATCCGAATCCCAAAAATGCCTCGTTATGCGAAAACATTGCTATACCACAGTTAGTGCAGCGCTGGTTCTCCATCAGAAATAGGGCAAAATCAGTTGTCTGTGTCTGTGAAAGCCGGGGTTGGTCGAGAGAGCAGTAACAGAAACAAAGCCAAAGGTCGTCGTAAAACACCAAAAGAAATTATTCAATATGCGAGCCACAAGAACCTACACATACGAATTAGTAATCTGCACAGAGTACTTTTTGATAGACTGAAAGTAATCTGTGACAGGAATGACTTAAATTGTCAAATCATTAATGAAAGACAAATATCTTGACTTTGTCATGACAATCGACATAGGTAAAACCCTTAACACACGTACCTAGCTATAATACCTATGTATACAAACATACATAAACTGCTGCACTGCTTTTGCCATGCGGGAAGGCAGAAACTATAAAACGCCCTCTACTATTACGACCCTTACCTACTTACTTCTTTTGCTTTGTCCACGTTCATACATCTAGTCATTTAGGCGCGTCACTATAATAGAACGGATATATTGTGTTGTATACATAAGGTGCAGTCATAGGTATAGCTGTGTATGTGTTTATAATAACAGAAAGTATAATATCGTAAACGTCACAAAAATATGTCAAAATATATTTTAAATCACCTTACTATAATAATACAATAATATGTCCTGCACTAAATATCTGTTAGAAACGATCTGTTACTTACTTATGTTATGTTGTATTGAATTTCTCAGTACCTAGCAGCCCGGAGTCTGGATTTTTGCCCGGTTGATGGCAATAGGCTCGCCCTCTGTTTCATGGGACTTGAACATAACTGGTGAAATGGCGGTGTACTATAGGTATACCTCTACCTGCCTAACCCTTCGAGAATTACAGGCGTGATGTTATGTGAATATTGGTTCAAACACTATATCGATTAAGATTTAGTTTGAAAACATATTTTATTGCTTCGTCTGTAACTGCCTTAACAGAAGAAGATAGTGTTTCCATTACTTTGAAGAACCAAATAATCTATTGATTTTTAATTAAAGAGATAAAATAAAATGTTTCTTTTTTACTTTTAGTTCCGTTATCACTAAACGCGCATAAAAATATATATTTTTCTTACTCTATTATCAAAAATACAGGTAAATGTCGTTTCGAACGATGAACATGTACTAATTACCATTTTATTTCAAATAATTGCAACATTTGAAACTCACGGATGCTAATCAAAATAAAACAAACAAATTATTACTCTTTTAAATTGATATTTTCCCACACACCTCTGCGGAAAAATGAAAGTCATGATAGAAATTCAAGTATTATAAGTTTTTTTTTTAACATTCTTAAGTCTTTGTCCGTGCAGGGCCACAAAATATCCATGTCCTTTTACGCGGACGAAGTCGCAGACAGAAGCTAGTCCAATATAAAGTAAATTAGTGCTCTCTAGACGTTGAAAACCAAAATACAGTCTCAAAAATGCTAGCTCTTGTTACTAACAAGAGATGCTTTTTAAGACTATCGACTGTTACAAATATAGTGTGTACCACCGTGCTAGCTTCCTGTAGATGTGGAGACTATGTGAATATTGGCGCTGCGTAGGGTTGCTACAAAAAAAAAAACATTGACGGTCGCGGTCAAGTCTTTGTCCGCAATCTTACCAAGGGGTTACGTTTTATCCAATAACTGGATTATAGAGGTCAGATAGGCAGCCGCTCCATGTAAAATACTGATATTCCGCTGCATCCGTTTAGACTAAGCCGATTATCATAGTTGGAAAAAGGTATGTAGATGATGAGTTTAATCTGCCACTATTGTCTCTTGAACATTCGAGGGACATAAGCACTATTCGGACGTTAAAATTAAATTACTGAAGACAGTCTCCCAAAACGACATCCCTTCGTCATCACTTCCTAGTGATTTAGCTGAAAAGAACTGACGCAACAAACTTCAGCACCCTAATTGCGTAACACGCTATCAATTACAATCTGAATAATTTTGAAGCATATTGCTAATCCATTACTTCATACATTCGAAAAATATGTCTGCTCAACAACGTAAATAACACAATGAATGTTGTCAACAACATTCGTTCAGTCCTTTCATTTTGACAGTCCAAACTGTCAAAATGAAAGCCATTCCTACTGTTAGTGTGTTTCGCAATTACCCCACACGCCAACACCCACAAACAGCGATTGAATAGATGATTCACTTTATAATCTTAGTTCTCGTAGAAGTTTATTCAGGAGACAAACTATCTTCCTTTTTTAGGCCATAAGGCCCACAAACACTTTTGACGTTTCGACTCCCATTTTCGGGTCAAAAGGTTACTTTTGAGGACGTTTCGAAAAAACAGCAACAGCTATCAAAAATCTTATCTCTCACTCAATAGAACGCACCGCTTTGCTAATTACTGGGGAGGAAACTTGATTTTCTTTCCTCTTTCGGTTAATTTCGTTGCGTATTCCAAGAGAATTAATAAGTGCCTTGGGAGGAGCATCTTTATTCCTTTTTCTGTGTTACTGAAAGTGCAGTGGAGTTCCCAAAATGGAGGGTAATATGACCTAAATCACCAAGACGGGGCATTTGCGTTGGTGAAGGAAGAAAGTGTAGTCTTAGATGGTTAAAAACATAATGAGGTGCATCAAATAAAGTCTGAGTAATTGGAGTTTTCCATTAGGAATTTCTTGTTAGTAACTAGATTTGGGCCCGGGTAGTGCCAAAGGCTTGCCCTAAAGATATGACATGCGACTTAAAACATAACAAGCGAAATGTAGGTGTAGGTAGGTACTGTGTTTGTACACCTCTACCTACCTCTAGCGACTACATGTGTGATTTAGGGTCGGGGGGCTTGTGGCTAAGTAATAACAGCCGCAAGGGTCGATCGATGCCGCGGTTGGTCCGTGGATGGGTGACCATCTTTACATACTAAGACCCCTCCGTGCCTCGGAAATCAAGTTAAGCCGTTGGTCCCGGCTGTCATTCGTGGATCTTTGACAGTCGTTACGGGTCGTCAGAAGCCCGAAAGTCTGACAATCAGTCTTACCAAGGGGTTTCTTATTACCCAGTAACTGTGTTGTGGAGGTCAGATAGGCAGTCGCTCCATGTAAAATACTGGTACTCAGCTGCATTCGGCTAGACTGGAAGCCGACCACAACATAGTTGGGAAAAGGCTAGGCAGATGATGACACATTGATCGACGGCCTTTCGCACTTTGCCGATTGAAAAGGAGCACACATGCTCTCTTTTTGTACTTTTTGTACGGACAAACCGTCGAGCGCCGCCGGAGCGCGTTCGTCGCCGTCGATGCGAAAGGATGCGTACGTGTCGTTCCATACTTTGTTCCCTTTTTGTATGGATAAACCGTCGAACGCCGTCGATCAATGTGGCCCGACCCTTAATGTTAGTCTTTAATACAATGATCATCCTGCGCTCCATGGGCTCTCAGCCCTGCTACCACCGCTAACTGGCTAATATAACTATTTACCAAGGCACTATGTTTAAAAAAATCAAAATACCTTCATCTAGGTACGGAGTTATAAATTTTTATTAATCTAAAATCACTAATATGGTCTGAAACAATTTACTCTTCCTCTAATATTTAGATTCAGAAGTATCCATTACCCGGAAAATTATGTTATTAACATCCAGAATGATACAGAAACTAATTGAACCCTTTGGCAGCGCAACCCTATCCCGTCCCAAGATTGGTTCTTATCATATTTATGCAGTATTGTCTTCAGACTGTTTATTTACCCTTCTTTCCGGGGAAACTGTAAATCTATACATATGTTAACGCTTCGCCCTTTGCAGTGCTGGTAGAATTGCTGGCAATTGGAGGCGCCCTTCGTGAATAATTTAGCATTGTAGGCTATGGGAGTCGATGCGGTTTTTCCGTTGTCTCAGTTTCGAGTCTTTTTAGGTTTTTGTGTATTATGTCAGTAGTTGTTATAGTAGTAAGTAATTTTAAACACCATGGCTTTATTGCCTTCTATTTCTTTGACTAATATTCGCGAAAAAATCTAAGTTATTTATTCAAATTAGGCTGAGAATCAGCACTTTTCGAACGTCAAAATAACAAAAGACAGTCCCCCAAAACGCCCGCCCTTCACCACTTCAGATTGCTTTCGCTGGGAAGAAGAAGTGGCGCAGCAAATTCCCCAGCAGCACAGCTGTCTGTTAAGTTAGAAAAACTTGCATAGTAAGTCATCATCGTCATCTGCCTAGCCTTTTCCCAACTATGTTGGGGTCGGCTTCCAGTCTTACCGGATGCAGCTGAATACCAGTATTTTACATGGAGCGACTGCCTATCTGACCTCCACAACCCAGTTACTGGGTAATACGATACCCCTTGGTAAGACTGGTGCATAGTAAGTATACAAGGTAATTAACATTACGAGACACAGAACATTAAATTAAATTATTTGTCATAATGTCAGTTAGCCACGACAAAAGTACCTACTATTTTGGTAACATTTTTTTTACCTGTCTTCAGAATCTTGACTGTACGCCTTCATCTCCCTGTCTTTGTCGTGACCATGCCAATGAAAAGAGACAGCAATACGTCGTTTTGTATGCAACTATGAATAAGAGGGTAGTTATTCTTTCCATTCGTTAGCAACCGTCAACTCGTCCATACAGCACTACGTCAACTATAGGACAAGCATGTATACTCGAACAGGCTTACAAATCAAACGTTTAGCATAAATATACAATAAAGTCAGCTAGTGCGGAGGTCGCACGAGATTCTAATACTGCTGATCTGTTTTGAATATTGGTTTAATAATAGTCAAAAACCGCGACCACGCAGCCCCATTCAATTGTAACTGGCAATGCGAAATATTTGTCAAAAATGTTTTTTTTTAACAATTTTTATGTTGCACGTAATAAAGAGTGTGATATTATCTATCTTCTATGTAGTACATACTAATTCCATGCATTTTCGCGACAGCTGCTGTTTGATAAAGCAGCAAACTATGAAAAAACAACTGCAAAATTGTCGGATTTATTAAATAGGCCCGAGTTTATGGGTTTTTAGGTTTTGAAATTAGGTTAATTTTGACGTCAGCGAGAGTAGATGCGGCTTTCATGCGGTATTGCAGCCAGTCTTTTTGTTTACATTTATATACATATATACATACATACATTTGTTTACATTTTTGGCAAATAGGTCGCGAATCGAAATCGCGAATGCAGATTAGGTGCGGCTTAAATGCGGTATTGTAGATGTCTATAAAAGGCGATGACAAACAACTTAAAATCAGGTAGGCCGTCTGTTAGTTTGTCACCCAATAACATAAAAGTATGAAAAATGACGATGTCTGTGTTCTTACTATTTAGCATGGTGTTTGATTGCTATGGATTTTGTTAACTTCAAAATAAAAAGGGCGATATTCTCAACATGAATGCTTTATTAAGTGACTGTTGTTCCATTTATCTAGGTACGTTATTTGAATCTTCGTTTAAAGTGACTTAAAACTATTAGTAACAAAACTTAATAATGATGCTCTTTATTCATGTTTCCGTAAATGAAAAATCGTGTTGCTGGCCAATATTTGTTAAGAGGACTACATGACCTAAAGCGCGGTCTTTGTCGGATTGTATAGAAAAGAAAGAGAAGCGCGATGCCACAACGCTGGTAATTTATTGCAAAATATGAAGCAATTATCGATTTACGAAAAATCTAGTGTTTGGACAAAAAAACTAAAACACTATAGTTTTAGTATGTTGCTTGTAGAATAATCTGACAAAAAATCATAATGATTGTATTTATATTAGTATGATTTTTGTTGTAAAAAAAAAGTTTTTAGAGGTATCTTCATGATTTTTTTCTATCGTACCAAATAAGTTGTATTATGTTTTCAACACACTATCATCCTAGCATTTATCCTGAAGAATATCATATATTTTTTTGATTTTTTTTACTGAAGTCGATCATATACTTTTATTGTTTTTAAAACTTGCGTTTTTTGCGTTTAGGTCCTGTAAGCCCCTTAACTTAGGATGCGACACACATGTGGCTACATCACATGTAGCCGGCCACGAAACCGGCGGATTTTAGCGTCAGGATACTTAATGTTCCCACTGCTGGGACACAGGCCTCCTCTCGGTGAGAGGGAAGCCGTAATCCACCACGCGGGTCGGTAGATGTCACGTCTTATAATTTTTGGTTCTAGGACGTGCCGCGGTTTCCTCACGATGTTTTCCGTCACCGTTTTGAGAACAGTGGTGATGAAATATGTCTGGGTTTTTGGGTCCCTACGACTAAGAACTTGTTGTAAGTCGCTGCCGTTACCACTGGGCCACCACTGCGCCTACTGGCACATTTTAGCGGGCAATTAAATAAGCTGAAAGACTGTTTAATTACCTACCCTCAAGACTGATTAATTACCTACGAAGGACCGCTAGTAAGTCCTGGACACTCCTGGATGTGACTAGCACATAGGTACTAGGGAACCATGACACAAAAGGGAGGTAGCGTATGCTCAGCACGAGTTGGGACAATGCTGTCAACGATGACGATTACATAAACAGGCTAGTATTCTATTAATCTAATTGCGTAACACACTATCAATCTTAATTTGAATCATTTTGAAGGATATTGCTAAACCATTGCTGCATATGTTCGAAAAAATTATCTGCTCAACAACGTATATAACGCAATGAATGTTGTTGACCTGTCAAAATTAGAGCCATTGCTCCTGGTAGAGTATAACGCAATTACCCCGTAGGTTCTTAATTCGACTGTATGTTTTTAATTTTTATTTTATAAGAACAAAACTGAGCCTAAAGATACAGACACCAGCACATCAAGCTACCCGAAACTGTCAAATTTTCCTAATCAACTTTGAACCTTATACTTTAGCGATAAAGTTAAAAACCTATTAAAGAAATTTGACAGATTGTAGTAGTTTGATGTGCTGGCATCTGTACCTACGCCATTTTGCAAATACATAATAGGCCTATTTCACCGTGAAAGGTCAGAGCAGATCTCACGACCTTTGAGTGCAAACGTTTCGTCACAGTTCTATTTAAATGTTCTAGTATTGATTGAAGTCTAATTTTATATCTGTTACTACTATTTATGTAGATTTATAAGAGGGGCTTGTGACGTAAGTAATAAGAGCCGCACGGGTCGATCGATCAGGTTAAGCTACGCTTGCCGCGGTTGGTCCGTGGATGGGTGACCATCTTCACATACCAAGACCCCTCCGTGCCTCGGAAAGCACGTTAAGCCATTGCCCCCGGCCGTCATTAGTGGTTCTTTGACAGTCGTTACGGGTAGTCAGTAGCCCGAAAGTCTGACAACCAGTCTTAATAAGGGGTATCGTATTACCAAGTAACTGGGTTGCGGAGGTCAGATAGGCAGTCGCTCCATGTAAAATACTGGTATTCAGCTGCATCCGATTAGACTAGAAGCCGACCCCAACACAGTTGGGAAAAGGCTAGGCAGATGAGACTACACTATATATAGTGCTCTTTGATCTGAATATAATAAGTGATACTATTTACATTTATGTTCTGTAGTGGTCTTTGTAGTGAATAACCTCCTCCCCTCCCACTCGTCTGTAAGTCAAGTTTTCAAGCTAAAAGTAATTGTGTCTCATTAGTGACAGTTGACTGGTGTGCCAGTCAGCGAAACATGATGCAGATACTTCGTGTGCGTTAGTTAGTTAGTTTTTTGGTGTAATTGTAACGTAGTACTTATGTGTTTATAGTATTTTTAAGTTATATTAATATTGTATTTTATGTGTTTTATATGGGCCTTGATGCCTGAAATAAATGGATAAATAAATAAAATGAGGGCTAGGCAAATAGCATCAAGTACGATTGGCAACTAAAGTTTTGATCTTTTAAACGCCTTGGTGCTAAGTTGCAAACCACAGAGAAAGATGGTTGCCTTTTCTTGAGCATTTGCAATAAGTAATCCAATTAGATGTAAGTTAAAAACTCAATTTAACAATAGCACTTCACACCTATAACGCCATTAAAATAATGACCACTTGAAAAAAATCAAACAAATTAAATTTTGCACTCTAGCAACACGGGACGCTACGTTCAGAAATTGAGCTAATTGCAAAAGGCGGGAAACACGTCGAGAGGATTTCCGAACGTAAAAGCAAGATGGCGGCTTGATTTTTCCTTTTTAATTATCGTTTTCGAATGGAACGAGTTTAAATTGAAGGGCCCTCGAAGGGAGAACGAAATGGCGGGAAAGGGACTCCATGTTTTTTTTTCTATTTGTTTTATTTCAGTGATTGGGGAAGGAAGGAATTTGTATGGAGTTTGTTTTTCAGTCTGTTCTTAATTTGAGATGGCGTTTTGTGCATTGTTTGTTTTAAGTTTCCTGCAGGAGATTTAGGAACAAATATGAATGCTTTGTCAAGGTCCATAGTTCCTTGGACAACTTTATTATTTCCCCATGTTTTTGCATTCACAAGAGTATTCTCACAAAAATCTATAATACGTCCAATTTTTTTTTCGAGATAATAATATATCTTTCGTTTACTTTTTGCACTTTGTGTAAATTATTTCATCATCACTGCTCTCAAAACGGCTAGCTCCTAGCTAGTCTAGCCTTTTCCCAACTATGCTGGTCTAACCGGATGCAGCTGAATACCTACCAGTATTTTACATGGAGCGACTGCCTATCTGACCTCCACAACTCATTTACTGGGTAACAATACTCCTTGGTAAGACTGACAAAACAAAAATAATAGTTGGTATAAATTGTACGAAAATCAAATGTAAAGTTGGAGACATTTCGACGATTCTCGGTTGCATACAGAATATATCTAGCGTCTATTTTACCGACGCGGTGTCGTTAGCTGGGCGAGTAGTGATGGGACATGACTTATCGATAGATTTTGTAGACTACTTCGATTATTTTGACGAATGTAAGTAATTTTTCATGTTGTATCCTAGGGGATTTTTTTTAGGTTTTTATTCTTCTCTTTTATTTCTTCGCCATGATACAAAAAAAAAATGGATTAGAAAGTTCTAAATTGAAAAAGACCAGAGGGGCAATTCTCGTAATTTTATCTGTCGAAAAGACCTCTAATTTCTCTATATTTTTTAAAAATAATTTTTGACATTGATTGTCGCTGAGATGAGTTTGCGACTAGATTTTGAACGTTTCTAATTAAGGCAATTGGTCTTCAGGAATGGTTTTATTTTGACTAAAAACCAAAGTGGTAAAGGTCAAGATTTTATTTTACATTTGGAAGAATAAATGCTAGGTTTATGTGTGGCCATAAAGCAGAAAATTAATCCATAAGAACGCTACTAGCGTTAGAAAAAGTAGCACATAATTAGTTGGCCTCTATCTCTGCCCTTATCACGCTTTCGATGCAAAACATCATAATTAGCAATATACAGGATGTCCGGTAATTAATGGATAACCTCTTCAGGGGTCATTGTACTTATCATTATGTAGAACTATTACTATGAGACCAAACCTGAAAACGCGAAAAAAGAATCAGCAGTTTCCTACATTTTGACGAGTTATGCGAACATAAACGTAGGGAGCAGCTGATTTTTTTAGGGATACCTATCATGTTTGGTGACGTAGAAAAAGTTGTTCATAATAATAAGTACAATGACCCCTTAAGAGGTTATCCATTAATTACTGGACACCCTGTATACTAACTACCCGCATAACAAACATAAAAATACCATCCCACCATCACCTCAAACATTCCACACGAACGCGATAAGTTTGACAAAACTTGCATATTTTACAAAATTTTCCACAATTTTCCTGCTAGCTATCTGGCAAACAGGAAAGGTACGGAATTAGGGTAGGGATATAAACGAAGGAAGGAAGACGTTATTAACGAAGATAGTGACTGACAAAACAGAGGGTTTGGCAAAAGGTTCACTGTATAAAGAAAGAAAGAAAAATTGTTTATTCTGCACAAACATAACGCACATTACAAATAAAAAAAAGTCAAAATATACACATACAACGTCGTCAAACGCCTCGCACTCAAGCATATAAAAAGTTGACAATTTTGTCCATTGCTTGATGTCAGGGTCAGGGACCAAAGACAACACACATAAATTGACTTTGACAATATAAATTAATCCGTGATGCGCCCGCGACACTGGCAGATGACAACAAAACAACAACAATCAAAACAAAATTAAAAAGTTATCTTTCTCAAGGACGATTTTAGCAAAGTTAGATAAATTTTATCCGTGGAATAAAATTGACATCTGACAGTTCTAGTATGAAAGAACTGTCAAACATTCAAAATTTGTTCTCGGTATAAGGATTATTCTATGTACAGACGCCAGCACATCAAGCTACCCGAAACTGTCAAATTTTCCCAATCAACTTTGAACCTTATGATTTATCGATAAAGTTGAAAATCTATTAAAGAAATTTGACAGATTGTAGTAGCTTGATGTGCTGGCGTCTGTACAAAGTTAAAGTTTGGTGGAAATGCGACCTTAGAGGTATATTGAACACCAATAAAATCAAGAAAGTATAATAGGTTTATTTGTCACAGAAACACGTGCATACAAAAAGGTCAGTTAACTCGAATAATAAAGAAGAAAAAAGAAAATTATGTAGGCAATACAAGAAAACTTAAATAATGAAATAGCCGGCAGTTGCACGTCGTGACTGTAAAAAAGAAGACTTCCATTCAGCATGATGATGTGCTATGACGGGTACAGTACAGCGCTGATCTTGAAATTTCGTCATTAGAAAGAAAATACGTTGATTTGCGGTAAACATGGCGCAAAAAAGAACATAAACACAAAAAATAAAATAACAAAAAAAGGCAGGGGGAAACATGCGTCACATCCACGCAAAACGGCCATCGCTCAGCATTATCATTCTGTCTATTCAGCCTAGACTGAATGTTGTCTAATCTAAACCTATCACTAACTAAACTAACTTTAAAAAAAAAACTAACTGTACTTCTATTAAATAAATGTTACTACTCCGTATCGGATTTTGTAGCTGATAAATTTTAGTTGTGTATCAATGTTTGTATGTTTGATGATGAACTGCATCAAAGTTTGCATGCGAAATTGGTAGAATGTACAAGGATTCTTTGATATTATTATAACCACCTTAATGTAAATACCTACATTCTGAGCAAATAAATGAATATTCTATTCTATTCTAAATTTAAAATTCTAAATCAAATCGAATCAGAATTATTCGGAAGTTTAGGTTTCCATTACTAGAGGATGTTATAATAGAAAGAAAGAAAATGTATTTATTGCGACTCGTATAGGATGATCACAAACTAAACTAAACACAGTAAAAAAATAAATAAAAAAACAAAGTAATAAAAAGAAATATGAAACAGAAAGTCCTATACGAGGCCAAAAGGCTCCTATCTTAGCATGACGTTGCAACATTTAAAAAATAAATGTCACAGCGCTGGTATTCTGATAGGGCCCGCTGTGATGTCACGGGCAGTTACAGAAATAAATAAATGATAATAAGATGGTCAGTTCGCTACATTTTACTCGAGAGTTTACACATAACAATAAAGTTAGTAGTGGTTTCAAGAGCTACAGCTGAGCCTGAGGTTCGGATTCCCAAGTCGGGCAGAGTATATTATTGTTTTTTTTTTACTGGAATTTCTCAGTAGCAGCCCGGAGTCTGGATTTGTGCCCGGTTGATGGCAATAGGCTCGCCCCCTATTACATGGGGCTTAAACTTAACTGGCGAAATGTGGCTGTACTAAACTATAGGTACACCTCTGCCAGCCTCTTCGGGGAAGACAGGCGTGATGTTATGTTATTTAGCAGATTTTCCACTTTCTCAGGGGTCGATGACCATTTGTTGCGTGGTTAAGGATTCGTATTCGTAACGAGTGGGTCTTCTGTTTTTTTGTTTATACTGTGGTTGTACCCCAAACAAATATTGACTTAGAGTGTCCAGTAGTTGTGTTAGCTACAACTGTTTGTCGTGTTGATTTTGGGTGTCATTGTTAGTAAAGGGGCGAATCTTGGGCTTTAACAAATACACACGAAAAAGTAGGGTTTTTGCTTAGGCAGCAGAATTTAACTCTTGGAGAAGTTTTTGACCCAATGCTCCAATAGTTCCGTTTTATATTCTCGGGGTATCTCCAAGACTATTCAAATAATAATTTGAGTAATCTGTCAACTTTCTGGTCGTTTTAAGAGTTCCGTACCGAAAGGATGCCAACGGAACCCTATAACTAAGCCTCCACTGTGCGTTCGTCCGTCTGTCTTTCAGCGGACTGTAACTCATGAACCGTAATAGGTAGACAGTTGAAATTCTCAGTGTGTATTTCTATTGTCGCTATTACAACAAATAAGTATTACAAATAATAAAAAAAAAAATAAAGTTTTCTCTATGACATGAAACGTGATTGTTCGGTACTGTGCGAAACCCGTCGTGTGCGAGTCCGACTCGCACTTAGCCGGTTTTTCTTTTTGTTACTTCGTCAACCAATCAAAATGAGATTGACAGTCATGTCAGTCTTTCTTATTACTGTCGGAAACTTATGCTAAAAGAAGGATGCAGTGGTAATCAGTCCACATATATCAGTTAACATATTCTTGTCACACAACCCAATCAAGCACAAATGACAATTGACATGACCAATTCCCACCCTTTGGGACCTACTCTAAGGAAATCAACCTTTCACAGAACTTAATGAGAGGATTTCTGGCCGTTCATCGTTTATTTCATTAGAAAGTGACCTGTCATTCTTTTTTTGCGCAATGTTATCTAGGCACATATTGGAAGATATTTTTATAGAGTGAGGGCCCGTGGCTAAATAATAACAGCCGCACGGGTCGATCGATCAGGTTAAGCTAAGCTTGCCGCCGTTGGTCTGTGGATGGCTGACCATCTATATACCAAGGCCCCTCCGTGTCTCAGAAAGCACGTTAGACTGTTTGTCCCGGCTGTCATTCGTGGATATTTGACAGCCGTTACGGGTCGTCAGAAGCCCGAAAGTTTGACAACCAGTCTTACCAAGGGTATCGTGTTACCCAGTAACTGGGTTGTGGAGGTCAGATAGGCAGTCGCTCCGTGTAAAATACTGATATTCAGCTGCATCCAGTAAGATTAAGATTGGAAACCGGCCCCAACGCAGGCAAATGATGATCTTTTTAAATTAAACGACCAAAACTTCCATCGCAATACTATCGACACTTGGCAACACTGGAGCAAAAGCGCGGGAAATAAGTCCGCCATTACGATGCGTCCTCCGTAGCCGGCTCGTATACAGGGCACGTACATATACGTTGAAAACTTGCTATTTATTGATATACGATTTGTTATGCTTGAGTATTTGTGAGAGGGTAGGCCTAGGTACAGACAGAAATGATATAGTGTGTCTAGTTAGAGATTACAGCTTTTTTTTCAGCACTCAAATTCTAGGTTTCATCGCTGACGGTAAAAGTTTTTTTTTTAACATCTCAGAAGGAAATAGGAAAAAAAAAACTAAAGTTAAAACAAGTTAGTCTGTATGGAATTAGACTGAAAATCAACATGTTTTGAAAGTCAAAAGATAGGAAAAATACCATCAACGGCTGTCGTAAATAATATTGCCAGCTTTGACTTTGGCTGTTGAAAAACCTATAATTTTAAGAGTAAATAAGCTAAAACGTAGTATATATTGTAGCTTGTTCCAATGAAAGACAAGCTAGAATACCAGTTTCTTGTGTAGCAGTACTGTGTTCTGATTTGAGAAGGGAGGGCCCCGTGGCTAAATAATAACAGCCGCACAGGTCGATCGATCAGGTTAAGCTACGCGTGCCTCGATTGGTCCGTGGATGGGTGACCTTTGCATACATACCAAGACCCCTCCGTGCCTCGGAAAGCACGTTAAGCCGTTGGTCCCGGCTGTCATTTGTGGATCTTTGTCAGTCGTTACGGGAACCAGTCTTACCAAGGGTTTCGTATTACCCAGTAACTGGGTTGTGGAGGCCGGAGGCCAGATAGGCAGTCGCTCCATGTAAACTGGTATTCAGCTGCATCCTGTTAGACTGGAAGCCGATCCCAACATAGTTGGGAAAAGGCAGGCAGATGAAACGTATCAGAATAAGGCTCATATTTGTATGGGACAGTTCTACGCTTTGATAAGTCAAAGCGTAGAACTGTTCCATACAAATAAAGTTGCGCCCCGCGGTTTTACCCGCATAAGACTCGATCCCGTGGGAATATCGGGATAAAAAGTAGCCTATGTGTTAATCCAGGGTGTCGGCTACCTCCACACCAATTTTTATCAAAATTAGTGCAGCAAATTAGTGCGTAAAGCAGTAACAAACATAGAAACACACTCACAAACTTTCGTAAGTATAGCTATAGATATTAGCAACTTATAAGACAATCCCCTTACGCATATTGTCTTTGAATCAAAAGTTCAAAGTAATTACGTTAGCAGGTGTCTATAACCGCCGATATCGACCCCTTATCAAATTAAAATCTCTCTATCCCTGTAATCCTACGATTGTGCATTCACACTTCCATATTTCCGCAAAGACAGTCCTTTGTAAGGGGTCAAAGAGTAGCTATTATCAAAGCGGGAACCCAATTCAAACTTGATACAACTTTGATATCTCCAGGGTCAATTTCAATTAGCTAGCGAAACTCTGCAGACGTGATGGCTATCGATATCTATATGTATAAATATGATAAAAACAAAAAAATATTTGACGATAATTTATTTTGGGGTCAACGACCACTGGCAGTTTTTTAGGTACAGACGCCAGCACATCAACCTACTACAATCTGTCAGATTTCTTTAATGGATTTTCAACTTTATTGCTAAAGCATAAGCTTCAAGATTGATTGGGAAAATTTGACAGTTTGGGGTAGGTTGATGTGCTGGCGTCTGTACATGAACTTTAATTGAGGAAATATTTAAATTTTTGTGTTTAGATAATTTTATTATCTATACCAAGGAAAAAAGTCAGAAAGTACGCTAAGCGCGCGGTCAGGCGATGCGATGCGACGGGGTGTCGGGCAACAACAAATTTCACGCAGACAAAGTTGCGGGCAGAAGCTAATGTACAGAAGCCAGCACATCAAGTTACCCCAATCTGTCAAAATTTCCCAATTGAATATGAACCTTATTCCTGTGTATTAAAGTTGAAAATCTATCAAAGTTTGACAGATTGTAGTAGCTTGATGTGCTCGCCTCTGTACTACAATAAATACACGCATACATAAAGCATATACTAGAAGATAAGTACGTTTATCCGAAAACCTTTTCCAAATAGTACGGAATCAGCTTCCACACGAAGCGAAATAAGTAAACATATTTTTTTCCTCTTCCTTATTTTAGCCAAATCGGTTGGGATTAATTATCTTTCTTCTATATCCTGTGAGGGGAAAAAAAAATCCGATGCAAAGTTTCCATTTAGAGCCGTGTTAAAGGAATGTATTTACGTGTTGAGCGTTTTGGGTGAAAATGAGGAAATTTGAAACAGTATGATCTCATTCACCTACCTACCTACTATTTCATATTTCTGCACTATTTCTGCATGTGTCATACTGAGCCTGAGGAATGATCTGATAAGCCAAAGTTACGGTTTAAAAAGAGATGTTGTGAAAAAGTGTTTTTCCTGTCAACCTGAAGACAAATTCTCGTATAAACGTTCAAAATCTAGTCCAGGTGGCCTACCATGATCTAATTAAAAACGATACAAAGGTAAGACATTTCAGTTTAGGTTCCTAAACTGCATCGCTTGAGCTGCTCTATGGACGTCATGGTACCAAACAAGTATGAATGAAACCAAAACTTGCGACTCAGTTTGGGACAATCGCTGTCAGCAGATGGCACGGCCTAAACTGAATAGTTAAACTGACGTCATGGTACGAATGAGAAGAACAGTTCAGTTTAGGTCCTAAAATGGATCGCGTTAAGAGCTTGTGGTAGGCCTCCTGTCCTGTAATTTTAATTACTTTGCATACCTAGTGTTGTATACAATCAAGTATTTTCTAACTGAACAGACAGCTGTGCTGCTGGGGAGTTTGTTGCGCCACTTCTTCTCCCTAGCGAAAGCACTAGGAAGTGGTCAAGGGTGGGCGTTTTGGGGGACTGTCTTTTTTAGTGCGAATTTTGCTATTGCAAACTACTTAGATGAATTGGGTACCTATATTTTTGAAATGTTGCCGTGCCCAAATTATTTAGTTACGTGCCACCAATGGCACGCGTGTAATTGGTTCGCCATCCCTGTTATGGGCTAAGCAAAAAAAAAAAAAACTCCAGGTCACTTCCTAACAAGATTATAAATATTTATATCCTACGAAACAGTTCCTATAAACTCCCCCATAGATATTAAAATCCTACCCTCACCACTATTACTTTAGCGAAACAGTAAAGAAAATATAAGTGGTATTTTATATCAATCTACTGGCAACACTTGTGATGAATGTGTTGCCCGGTTTTAATATCTCTTTTTATTGCCAGCCGACGGTTTGCGATAGTGTCTGTTATTTCTGCTGTTTATTTTCTTGTTTTCTGTCTATTTTATTTTGTTTATTGGTTTGCTTTTTCAAGTCGAGAGTTTATTTTGTGAGTTGTTTGTTAGATGGGGTGTTTTTAAGGAGTTGGAAAGTAGGTAAAGTTAGGTCATAAATAGAAAGGATAATTTCGAGATTTTCTCTTTGGTTTACATACATAACATCACGCCTGTAATTCCAGAGGGGTTAGGTAGAGGTGTAGCTATAGTACACCCATTATCGCTAGTTATGTTTAAGTCCCATGTAATAGGGGGCGAGCCTATTGCCATCAAACGGGCAAAGATCTAGACTCCGGGCTGCTTCAGAGAAATCCCTGACGAAGACCCCAATAACACTTTTTCTGACTTGGGAATCGAGCCAAGGACCTCATGCCCAGCAGTTGCCTGTGAAAAGAGACTGTTTTACATGATGTGGGTACCTTCTGGCTTTAATGGGCTCCTGAGTTGTTGCCTTGTTATTGAGTGTTCCATTAGAAAAAAGGTCAGTAGCAGACCGGAGTTTGCAACAGTAAGATTGCCTCTAGATAAACTGGGGTGTCTGTGGCGGCATCTATAACGCCACTTGCGAACTACGCGTTACACTTGACGTCACGCAAAATCCTACATCGCGCAAGCAGAGTTATCCGCGCGAACAACATACATCTGTATGTAATCGTGCAGATAACTCTACATGCGCCATGTGGTGATAGATGGTTACTGCCTGACGATTGTTATCGGGTTTCTGTCGGGAACAACACCCATGGAGGATGAGGAAATATCCATTCTGTTCCTCATACCTAAACTGAACATTTATGTATTTTTTAACTCAAATTGTTGGTGCGAAAGTGTTTGTATACTTCCACCCAACTAGTTTATGTGGAAACTTTTAAATTATTCCATTCGGTTATTTTTTGGGAAGTGACGTACTTAGCTTGAAATTAATGTAAAATCGTCAAATACTTCTGTATCTTTATTACAGTCAATATGTTGGTTTTTAATCAGTACATCCAGTGCTTTTTGAACATCTTCCCATCCCATGCAAGCTGCTTATGTCTGACGAGCCACGTAATTTTAAATTTTCGCGCGGTTTCGGAAAACGGGACTATTTTGCGTCCCGAAGCTTTGTTTGGGGACAAAAGGCCAGGTGCCTGAGAAAAGGGACAGTCCCGTTCAAACCGGGACGTATGGTGAGTTTACTCATACCTCTAAAGGGCACCTTTATTAACAAAGCTAGCGAAATGTAGGTGAAAGATATATCTCTGCTTATCTCTTTAGAATAATATACAGGCATGCTGTTATGTTGTATTATGTAGGTACGTAAGGTCAGGCCCTAATTCACGTGCGATTACATCAGCGCGGGATGTGGTCATTTGCGCAGGTACACTTGGCACGTTACAAATGACTAGACTCCCTGAATTAGGTACAGTCAACAAAAGAGATAAGTATGCAGGATCATCGGATATAGTTGAAGTTTAGTAAGAAACCGATGGATGTTGTCGACTGAAATTTAATTGGATAAAAGAGCTGTTTGTTTTCTATTAATAAAATTAAATTTTATTCGAGAACATCCATCGGTTTCTTACTAAACTTCAACGATATCCGACGATCCTACATACTTAACTCTTTTGTTGACTGTACGTATACCTACGTTAATTAGCCAAAAATTAATAATGTTTTAAATTATTAATGTCCTGTTTGTGTAGAATGAATAGGGTTCACGTTTGACCGCTGTCTTAACTGATTTTAAGCGAATATGCGGTCTACGATGGTGTGTGCTTGTCTAGAATTAACTTATTCATTCGGAGACTTGAAGATTCTCAGCATCATAATTGTGTAGCACATCAATCACAAACTGAACCATTTTGAAGGATATTGCCTCTTATGTTAAAAAATGTGTCTTCTCAGCAACGTAAAAAACGCAATGAATGTTGTTGAACTGTCAAAATCAAAATAAAAGCCATTCCTACTGTGTGTTACGCTATTACCCCGCTAGTTATACTTCCGCTCAATAAACGTGTTTCTATACTGTTTTGTGCGTAGGGATGAGATATCTTTGTCAAGAGAACATTAATGAATTGTCGTCTATTATATAGTGCCATTTATCACCATGAGCCAATGAAATAAAAACCCTCTTTAAATCCGTGTTTCTCTTGTTTCTAGATGAGGCAGCTAAGCTGGTGATATTGGCGGGATGCAGGGCGGCGGTGCGCCCGCCGCGGACGCCGATCAGGCGCAGTTTGAGGCGGACAAACGAGCCGTGTATAAGTATGTACATATTGTTTATGGATTGTACCTGTTTGTAGTCAAAACAGAGAGTCTTGTTTGAGAGAATTTCAAGTTTTTAACGAGCAGCCAGCAGTACAGACTGAGCGCGAAAGTGGCGGCTTACGATTTTTGTACGTAAGCTGGTGCGATTTTTTGCACGCGAAGTTGTTGCTCTTGCGTTATCTAGGTGTATCTATATCTGTGCAGAAATCATATAAAAACCCATACCACAAACTTACAACCACTTTTAATCTTCCAGACACCCCCTATTTCCATTATTGGCGCTCCTCCTGGAGCGTTGCGAGCAAGCCACGGCAGGCGCAGAGTCCCCGGCGGCCGAGGCCTTCGGCGCAGACCTACAGGCCTTCGTGCAGCACCAGAGGAGAGACAGGAGGCCCTTCCTCGTCGACGACCCTGAGATAGATGGACTTATGATTAAGAGCATTCAGGTGAGTTTTTAACAGTCGTTACGGGTAGTCAGAAGCCCGAATGTCTGACAACCAGTCTTACCAAGGGGTATCGTGTTACCCAGTAACTGGGTTGTGGGGGCCAGATAGGTAGTCGCTCCATGTAAAACACTGGTATTCAGCAGCATCTGTTTCTTTAGACTGGAAGCCGACCCCAACATAGTTAGGAAAAGGCTAGGCGTATGATAAGGTAGGTTTTTACTAACACATTTGGCGACATCTATGCCGTCACGTCGTAACTACGCATGACATCTTACGTCACACAAATCCGTCATCACTCAAATCCTACATCGCGCAAGCAAAGTTGTGCAAATACAACAGTCCGACAATAGCCACCGGAAAGTAGCGCACTAGAACCAACACCCTGTGGTCTGGTCGCTGGTCGGAGGATCCTCTATTTTCATTGATAAATACGACACGTCCTAGAGGTCGCTTTTCAAGTCTTCACTACCGCAGAGCTTAGCCTAGTCTATCTATCGTTCTAATCTTATTGAAGTGACAACTTCTTTAGACGCGTTGGGCATTTTTTGAGATGGGAAAAAATCATTGAATTCGCGCCATTGTTACCGTAACGACACCACTTCGGTTGTGTTCGGCTGTCCTCGGGATGTACTCGGTTTTAATATATATCCGATATGTCAGTGAGTGATGGCAAAGTATTCTGTTTGTGTTTTGTTTTCACTTCTGTCGGCACTCCCCGAGTGCCACTTTTTTTTTGACGTTTAGGAAATGCTGTTCAGAAAACAATTTTCAAATGAACCGTACTAATTTTTATCTATTCATTTTCCAGGTGTTGAGAATCCACCTGCTAGAACTAGAGAAGGTGCAGGAGCTATGTCGAGACTTCTGCGGCCGCTACATCGCGTGCCTGAAGACCAAGATGCAGAGTGAAAACTTGCTCAGGACTGATTATTCTTCAGGTCAGTTAGTCGAAAACTTAAATCCAAACCACCAATTCGCACTAGGCGTTTGCAAATGTCCTTTATAATGCGCACAGCAAAAGAGTGGAACTCTCTACCTGCGTCTGTTTTTCCGAGCGCATACAACCCAAATCTCTTCAAAGTGAGAGTGAACAGGCTTCTTCTGGATAAGCTCGCTCCATCGTCGACTTTGTCTCTGTCTCCTTTGACCTAGACTAGATTCAAGAGCAATAGTCCATTTCATATAAAAAGTTTTTATCTCTATTTAGTAACGGTTTTAGTTGTACCACGCAGTTAATAGGGCGAAAATAGATCGAAAAAATCATGCACGTTCTCTGTCGCAGAAATACGACACGAGCGGTAGGGGCACGGAAATATGTGTCCCATAAATGCGACACAAGCGGTCAAAAGGTCGAAAGTCCGTTGAAGACAAGATAGGCAGTATTTGCGGCAGCTAACTATGCATCGTTTGCAACGGACTTTACAGACGTAACGTGAACGCCTGACAGGCCAACATTATCCCTTCGTCTGCATTAGGCGGAGACATCCATGAGGACCACATTACGTAGACCTCGGCGAACCACTTTGCTGTCGTCTTCTTTCACCGCCATCGTTGTTATGTACCTAAGTTACCTAGGTATTGCATAAACTGTTACAACATATAACAAATACTTTTTTTTATTACGCACTAAAAAAACTCAATTTTTGTCGAACGTAAAAATATGATTGGTTAGGTATACTAAAACCCAAAAAGGTAGGCAGTAATATGTGATTTTGAAAAATGCTTAGCAGTTTAATAAGAAGAACGTTTAGAAAATGTATTTATTTGTCGTTCTTTTGTGCTGTGTTCTTCAGCCTCTATTGCAGTAAGTCAATAATGATGTTTCTCATAGGTACCTACGAGTACATAAAATACGTGGTTCGTTTACAAAATATATTTGTAATGTAAAGTTTATTTTTTCAGTTTTTATTGTGTTTTTGGTAAAAGTGAATCCCTCCATCGTTTTGTACTAGAAGAGGGGGTCAAACCGTATGTATTTCATAGGTTATACCTATAGACAATCATTATGACATTAGTACTTAAACCAGGAATAATAAATATACTTTTCTCAAACATGCTTGGAAATTTGAGCATTATTTTGACAACCTTCTTCGAGATAAATCGAAATTGCTGTAGTGGCCATTTGGTCAGCTTTCGCCGGCTTTTGCTTTTAACAGCTTTTGCCGGCCGATGGTCACATGCGAGCATCGGCCGGCAAAAGTTATATAAAAATCCATTTCTGTCGTGTTTTACGGCCAAATAAGTTACATAGTAAACTCATATCTGTCGTCTAATTTAAAAATGGAACGATCTTTTACTCCGAAACTTGGCAACCAAGGAGGTAACTTATCAAAGGTTTTATTTAAATTTAGAACTGGCTTGCAAATAGAAAGCTGTTTATTGAAAAAAAAAACATATGAACACTTTAACGCGGGAAAAATTATTGTTGTTCGTCATTGATTTTGAAAAGTAATTTTATTTAATTTCCGCGCAATATTTGAGAAAAGTACTATACAATCCTTGGACACAACTAGGCATTGATGGACTTACGAATGTGTGCCTCGGCTTCGCCTCGGCCCGCATTTACACGTTCGTCCATCAATGCCTCTTTTGCTGGCCGCTGCAGTAATGTACTATAACTTATTTTTTTATTTCTGTTTTAGTGCAATTTTTGGTTCTTATAGTTACGATCCAGTGAGGGAAGTGTTTGTACCGCCGCCTCAAACAAACGCCACGAAAAGCTCTCCCAGTGATCTATCATTCGATTCTAAAACAGACCTACCAATAGACGGAAACACACTGCAAGACCAGTTAACATCCACGCCATCTGATTATGGCACGATACTGGATCAATCACTAGATTCTAAAACAGACCCACCAATAGACGGAAACACACTGCAAGACCAGTTAACATCCACGCCATCTGATTCTGTCACGATATCGAATCAATCACTTGAAGACTCGTTCATCTCAACTGCAGGAATAATCAATCGTGCTAGAAATAAGGTTATTTCCATCGCGATTGATTAATCCTGTAGTTACATTCTTACATAACGCTACATTTTTCCTAAAAAGTAAAAGTAGAAAAAAAAAGAAGTTTTAGGAAAAATGTAGCGCCGATAAACAGCGCAACTTGGTGGGAACGACCTAAAACATTTTTCAAAAACTTAATTTTTTATACTAACTAAGTAATATTATAAATGCGATAATAAGGTTGTTTGTCTTTGTTACCATTTCACGCCTAAACCACTGAACTGATCATCCTGAAATTTTGCATATACGTTGTACAGAAACGGACATAGGGTTACCTTTTATCCCGAAAAATAGTGCTGTTCTAGAGGAAAACAAAAATAACGTTATTATGATAATAGATGGCGCCACGTGTCTTTCGAATCATGACGGTAATACGTTTCCAGGGGATAATTTCCGACCTCCACGCTGTCGAAGCCGCGAGCAAAAGCTAGTACTAATATAATAAAGCTAAAGAATTTGTTTGGACTCGCTAATCTCCAGAACTATCATAGGACAAAGAGGGGATTTCTTCTTCTTCAGCCTTTTGCCAAAGCAAAGTATAAAACAACTTTTGGGTGTAAAATACATAAAAAATATCAATTGTCTTATACCACCTTAGGTGGTTAATATAAGTCACCTCAAAAATTTGGATGTAAAGGACATCGTCTTTGCAAATTGTCCTGTACACCCCTACAATTTAAAATAAAAAAACAAACTTGTCCTTTACTACCACAATAATCTAAGAAAATGTGTTGTAAGTAGGTCCTTTACATCTTACATTTGTAAATCAATATGAGCTCTACACCTTACAAAATGATATTAATTTACAATACGTTTGACTTAAATATACAACCTGATACACTTGAGCTGTAATAATAATTCTTTACGACTGTTTCTTATTTTTTCTGCATAGTGCTGCCGTTTTTTAACTAGAAAGCCGTTAACCCTCAAATGGTCAATATTCACTTTTTAATAGAAAGTGACAAAAAATCCTCGCTGAAGAACTATAGACCCATCTTATTTCTGAACCACGTATGCAAGCTGCTCTCGAGGGTCGTCACGAGCTGTCTCGCCAAGAGATTTGTCGAGTTCCAACCGCCAGATCGAGGCGGTTTTCGAAAAGGCTTCAATACCATATTATACCACGACTATGTTCGGCAAATTATACAGAATACCGCGAAGTACAACCAGTCACTGTGCATTTGCGTACTACGAGAAAGCCTTGGACTCCATCAAAATATGGGCAGTTCTGGCCTTTCTGCAACGATGTCGAATTAACCGGCGCTGCATCGAAGAGAGACGAGAATGAGAGAAAAAGATTGAGAGAGCGCGCGCTCGCGTGCGGGCATTGAGATGTTTGTACGACGCTGCCACGATGACTGTTCAGATCCAGGATCAAAAAACCACCCCATCCAACTGTTCAGAGAGAGGGGTGTTTACTCATCATCTCATCAAACAGATTCTGTTTATAAAGTTGATTAAAGAAGAATTATATTTTCACTTCTTTAATTTTTTTTTACTAGTCGGACACATTTTTATTTATTTCTAACACAATACCTATTTTACAATTTAAGACTAAAATATTTATAGATATGATATACAAGTGTATAATAAAAAGAAAGGAAAAAAAAAGAAAAAGACAGGAGCTCATTTAAAAAAATTCGGCCGCTGTCAATGGGATAAGTGTCCAAAAGGCTGGCAGCATTACCATGTTGGATGGCAATGCTTATTCTTTGGGCTAAAAATAGGCCAGCCCTCTGGTCACGCGTAGAGTCAACCAACCGCTTGGCAATGTCTCGAAATATTCGATGCGCACTCGGACCCCAAGGCCTTAGAGTTTCAACCCCAAACGGCTCAAGCATATAGCTCCCAATAAGGTTGTTATATTTGCGCTGTTTGAGATTTTCTGCTTCTGCAGCAGCCACCCCAGCACAGCCCGCCGTGCTAGGAACATAGGATGGCGCGAGGGTGTCAACACAGGTTGCATCCCACACCAAAGGCCTACTCAACTTCCAAGGCATTATGGTCATTCCATCTGGCCTCTTCCCATCGTCGCGCGCCAAGTCATTGGGTTCTAAAACAGCTGGCACCCCGGCGGCGGTGACAAGAGCCCGACGGATAAAGTTGTTAATGCTGGCGTGCCGTGCCATCTGACCAGCGCTCTGGCTGCAAGATAGGCCATGGTGTCTCGTGTCCGAGGCAGTCGACTGCTTCACCACATTGATAGCGATGTGGAGCTCCGCAAGGAGCGCCCAGACGCAAACATGTAGCGAGCCGTAATGTGGTGTCACCCAGCATAGTGCCTATGTTGGGCGACGGTAGCGCCTCAAGCCAGAGGCCCGACTCCCATTCACCCACAACCAGCAGGCGGGCACACTCAACAGTATTGGTGGACGTATTAAAAATATTAATTTATAATTTAAAGATTTAGAGCTTTGTGTTCAATTACAAATAAACGATCTCAATTTGATTGCACAAATGTACGTTTTATTTGTATAATTATGTTATTTCATGAATATTTGTAAAGAAAATAAGTAGTATACACATAAATACATACAAAATTACATAATCCATTTAATACTTAAGTTTAATTAATTATTAATTTATCCTTTCATAATATATATATCATAATATATAGAATACCTTAGCGGGTGATCCTTAAGACCCTAAAAATTATTACACTTGTCGATTATTTCCTTATTTTGTTTAGTTTTGTGCAGTAAAGTACATTTACGCCCTTAGGATTATCATAGGATGAAAATTTGAAGGGTGTAAAGGACATTTATTTTTAAATTTATGGTCGTAAAGGAAATCTATCTCGGTAAATACAGCACTATGGTAATTTTTTAACGTTGCCCTAGAGAATACTATAAATTCTAAGCACTTTTTTCCTAGGTTTCATTTAAATAGCTCAAGAAACAAAAATGTTACAGTAAAAATAATTTTTTTTTTTTCGTTTTTTGCTTCTCCTGAAAAGTCGCATTTTTTCCTTTACGACCTTTGAGCCCAGAGGTATCGATATAATGTTCCCACTGCTGGGACAAGGCCTCCTCTTGGTGAGAGGGAGTGGGTCGTAATCCACCACGCGGGCCCAGTGCGGGTTGGCAGATGTCACATGTCTTTGAATTTTTGGTTCTGGGACATGCCGGTTACCTCACGATGAAGGAACCGGAAACGGTGAAGGAAAACATCGTGAGGGAGGAGATACTTCATCGGAATTCAATACAATCGGTGCGAGAGTGTCCAGTCTGGAGACGAGATCTACAGAGCCGTACGGGGTGGAGTGAGGCTCTTCCCCCCCAAGGGGGAACCGATCTAAACACTGATATTAACATTATTAGGAAAAACTAAAATTTTATCAGCCTAGGGTAATTTAGGAACAGTGGGATTTGAAAAATTCTTGTTGCATTTGGTAGCCCAGTTTTGAGGAAGGTTATTTAACATCACGCTAGCACCCTTAGGAGCCGAGCAAAAAGAAAAAAAGAACGAAAGCGAAAACGAAGTAGTAGTGCGGTCAGGCGATGCGATGCGACGGGTGGGTTGGGGGAAACAGAAATTTCACGCGGACGAAGTCGCGGGCTGAAGCTAGTCGGATATACATTAAAACCGAGTACATCTCGAGGACAGCCGAATACATCCGAAGCGGTGTCGGTTATACATTTTGGCCGCGCCGTAGAAAGAGAGGGGGATACTCCTACGCCGCGCCGGCTGTCTACTCTCCATCCGTCTTACGAATTTTCGATCAGGGTCACGTGTCCTGACGCGAGTTTAACATTTTTTACCCTTTACAAAAAAAGTGTACAACGCCGCTAAAGAAGTTCTCACTTCAATAATACTTTTTATTTTATCTTGCAGGTGGTGTAGAAAGCAACAACAATCTGTCTGGTTCGATAGACGAGCACTCGAGTACGTCGAACTCGCCACAATATCAGGTATGAAATGTATGTTAACCTTTCATATGAATTTATTTCACACATAATTGCCTTATTTGAAAACACAATCTTAGTAATTTACATTGTATTGCCACTTAATCACTTTAATAGATTGTACAACTAGTGCATAAAAGAAGCCATTTTACAAAATGGCTCGTTTATGCCCGTGTTAGGTCGCATTTCCACCAGAAATGAGCGAGGATGCGTAGCGAGGGATGTGTGTGAAACTAACGAATAACATCGCTTCATTTTCATAGCTTGAGCTAAGCTAGTGTTGTTATTGGTTACGCATCCTCGCTCATTTCTGGTGGTAACGCAGCCTTATACACTCTGCTTTTCACTTCGATTGCGAGAAAATGAAACAGGTATAAGGTTCATAACAGTATTTTCACTGTTCAAAAATTTTGCAAAATTGAAGAAGAGTATAAGCTAATTCCCGCCACAAAACTTTTTAAAGTTTTTTTTTTTAATTTTCAACATGTGTGTCATTCGACTTGTGTTACTGCTAGCCAAGTCATAAAAACGTTTCTTTGCGTTTTTAAATAATAAATGTCAACTATTTTATCTGATTTGATTAAATTAACGATAGAAAACATTACGGAAGTGGTATAAATTAAAGCAAATGAAATAAATAACGACTTTAATCTGCGAAGTTTAATTGTGCGTGTGGCTGTTGGGCCTGATTATCTTAGTCTTAGAAAAAAAAAAAACTTTATGCACTAGAACATAAAAAGCGACTTTATGTCGCCTAAGCACAATATAAAGACGAACTTTTAGAAGTGAAAAGTTATTTTTTCTTTAAATTTTTGGCAAATAAATCGCGAATGCACGGTAGAACCATAGGGGTGACGACTAATTTTTTTTTCTTCGTCTATCAGGTAGATTATTAAAAAGTATTGGGCACGTATTTTTCTTTTTTCACATAAACAAAACATTACAGAGATATATTGATTTGAAATGTCGCATGACGTCACGTGTTGGTACAATTTTTACCTACAAGTGACGTCACGAGCCCCCACTCCCAAACTTTGACACGCTTTATCTTTGTAATTTTTTGGTTGATTGACACAAGAAAAAATATGTATCCATTATTTTTTGATAATCTAACTGACGGACTAAATAGAATTTCGTTTACTTTACCCCGTCGTCATCCCTATTGTCTCAAGTACATATTTGTCGTGTCCAGTCGCCCCCCGCCCCGCTGCCGACGGCTCCGTTCCCGGCGCTGTACCCGCACAGCGAGCTGCCCTACGCGCCCGCCGCGAGGGACACACGTAAGTAACTATACAGTTCCCTAGCATCATCAGTTCATCATCTACCTAGCCTTTTCCCAACTATGTTGGGGTCGGCTTCCAGTCTAACCAAGGGCGGATCCAGCTTTGGCACCAGGAGGGGGTCACATAGTCGTGGTCAAGTCAAGAACTTATAATTTAATTTTGATAACAATAGATACCTACAAGTAAAAAGTAGGCACCTATTTTATCAACCTACTACTACAATCAGCCAAATTTCTTTAATAGATTTTCAACTTTATTGCTAAAGCATAAGGTTCGAAATTAATTAGGAAAATTTGACAGTTTGGGGTAGGTTGATGTGCTGGCGTCTGTACGTAAGTACTGTACTTAAAAATATTTATTCTTTATTGTACACTTGAAAAACTTAACACATAATAACTTGTACATATACACGTACATATTGCCATCTTCTCTTGAAGACATCCAGAGAAGCACTATCACGCACGGTTTTTTTTTTTTTGGTAATGGCATCTCGCATTTCAACCTATGAGGTTGTCGTCTGCTTAACCGGACTTGCCTGTGGATGCCTCAAAATTAAGGCCTCCAGCCAGGGCTTAAAAACTTAAAAGCTAAGCGACTACACGCTAAGGGCACCCCCTGTGGGGTACGGACCTCGGCTTAGGGCGTCGCTGGGGGAGGGCAGCAAGGGACAGGCTGGATCGGAATTATTTTGGGGCGAATTTAATACTACAGGCTCAGCGGCGCGGGCTGGCTCGAGCAAGGGTCAGGGAGGAGAATTTACGGGGCGTCGCGACGGGCGTCCTCCAAGGCGGGGACGGAAGGACGGCTGACGGGTCTTGTTTATGTATCTCTTAATTGTGCTGGTGACTTTTCTGCTCTCCTGTAAGAGGGTAGTGGCGTCGTCGGGGATGATGAGGGTATGTCTTGGTCGGCGAATCCTAATTATACGGGAGGGAGTATATCGGGAGGCCACCGCAATCAGGGGATTGGGGTGCTTAATAGCGGAGTCGAAGAAACACTTGGCGACGAGTTTCATGAACTGCTGGACGGAGGGTATTCTAAGATCCAGGTGGAGATTTATGTTACGGACATAGAAGGGGGATCCCGTGACCTTTCTGAGGGTCCAGTTTTGAAGGGTTTGCATTTTATGCAGATGGCGAGGCTTGGCGTGTGCGAAGACTACGCAAGCGTAGGTCATGATGGGACGGATGACTGCGGTGTAGAGGCGCAATTTGAACTTAAGTGATAATTTGCTGCGGGCAGTCATTAGGGAGTGGAGCCTACCGAGAGCAAAAGCGGCGCGCGAGCGCGTCGTCTTTATGTGCTCTTTGAAGTTGAGGTTGTGGTCGAGGATGACACCTAGGTATTTGGCTTGTTTACCCCAAGGGATAGGCTTGCCATACATAGAAATCGGGCTGGGGTATCACGCACGTAATGAGGCAGCCTATTTATTTTCCATAACCGTGGTGAATGATTTGTCATAACAGCTAGAGGTATGTCGAGGGGTATGACGCAAAACTCCGCATTTCTTGTAATGAATGAATTTGCAGCAACCATTTTTAAGAATACTTATAGAGGTACACTTATAAACACATTATAGGTAGAAAGAAATTTTAGTTTTTTAACTTAGAACTATGTTATGATATGTTTAAATATTGAAGGTATGTAGTTACATAAAATCTGTATGGTGACAAAATATATAAATAAAATCATTATGTTCAATTAGTGGTCCACCTAAGTCCTGGAACCAGCTCAGGGGGGGGTCATGACCCCCATGACCCCCCCCCTGGATCCGCCGTTGAGTCTAACCGGATGCAGTTGAATACCAGTATTTTACATGGAGCGACTGCCTATCTGACCTCCACAACCCAGTTATTGGGTAATACGGTACCTCTTGGTAAGACTGGTTGTCAGACTTTCGGGCTTCTGACGACCCGTAACGAATGTCAAAGATCCACGAATGACAGCCGGGACCAACGCGCAACGGCTTAACGTGCTTTCCGAGGCACGGAGGGGTCTCGGTATGTAAAGATGGTCACCCATCCACAGACCAACCGCGGCAAGCGTAGCTTAACCTGATCGATCGACCTGTGCGGCTGTTATTATTTAGCCACGAGCCCCTCCCTAGCATCAACAGTTCATCAGCATAATCCAAATCGCGCGGGTATCTCACCGCCAACTTCCCAACTCCGGGCTCTACCAGCCCGGAGTAAGAAATTCCCAATGGAAAATCCCAATACCACTTTGCCCGACCCGGAAATCGAACCCCCCACGCTCAGCAGTCGCGCTTACGACCACGAGACAAAAAAAATAGTAAATAAAATAAATTGAGAAAATATGCGTCACGTCCGCGCAAAACAGCCATCTCGATTGTACAGACGCCAGCACATCAACCTACTACAATCTGTCAAATTTCTTTAATAAATTTTCAACTTTATTGCTGAAGGCTAAGGTTCAAAATTGATTGGGGAAATCTGACAGTTTCAGGTAGGTTGATGTGCTGGCGTTTGTACATACAAATAAAATATTTAATTAGTTCGTAATTTGTGTATTTATTAAGTTTTCTCTGTTTGCAGCGTCGCTAGTTGTGCAAGGTTCAACGCCAATCAGTCAAATAGGCGCGGGGCTGCTCTCTACCGACTCCTTTACTGGTATGTAATCCTAATATCCTACTAATATTATAAAGGCGAAAGTTTGTGAGGATGGATGAATGTTTGTTACTCTTTCACGCAAAAAATGCTGAACGGATTTTGATGAAAGTTTACAGTAATATAGCTTATACATCAGAATAGCACATGAGCACGCGAGCTAAACTTTCTTAACAAAATTATCTCTCCACAGGCACAAACTCAAACAACTCCTGCTCATCAGTCTCAGGGTCACCGCCTCCAGAAGACGAGTGCACCGAAGACTCGAGTGGCAAGCGAGGAGTGCTGCCCAGGCATGCCACGCAGGTCATGCGGGCCTGGCTGTTCCAGCATCTTGTGGTGAGTACAGTGAGTTATAAACATTCAAACTCACAAACTAACAAACACACAAACATTCCAAGTGACAAATGGAAAAAAAATTATCAAAAACTCGAAACTAACCAACATTCAAACTTACAAACATTCAAACTAACCAACATTCAAACTAACCAACATTCAAACTAACCAACATTCAAACTAACCAACATTCAAACTTACAAACATTCAAACTAACCAACATTCAAACTAACCAACATTCAAACTAACCAACATTCAAACTTACAAACATTTAAACTAACCAACATTCAAACTAACCAACATTCAAACTAACCAACATTCAAACTAACCAACATTCAATAAACTTACAAACTGCTACACATCCAAAGACGTACACTCATATTGCACCACTTATAATTACTTAAGTCCCATTTAATAACGTTAACGCGCGTAACGCTTTTAACACGTGCGTCTTTTTTTACATCGTTCTCACATAATTCAACATTAATGATGTAACTAATATTTTCTATACTTACCACATTTTGAGGGAAGATTTGAGCATGTGAGGAAAATGTGTATAATATGTCGCTGGTAATTTAAAAATCTTTGAAGGTGTGAGCATTTCGCGACAGACTGTGTCGCGTACCTTCCTTGTCTTTGCCGCTAAACTAAGTTACAAACAACAAAACTCGCAAATATTCAATTTATTATACCCATTAGTATAATAAAAAAAATCCTCTCTTCTTCCACAGCATCCATACCCCACAGAAGAAGAGAAGCGTACCCTAGCAGCGCAGACGAGGCTCACGTTGTTACAAGTCAACAACTGGTTCATCAACGCGCGCCGTCGGATACTGCAGCCCATGCTGGACTGCGCCGATAAACCTGGTGAGTTTGCCTATTATACTTGTAGTATTATACGTGGTCACTGACGGTCGGGCTGGTCCACAAATTCAAGATCGCTCAGCGCGCTATGGAGCGAACTATCTCAACATCTCTCTCCCTTGAATTTGTATATTATAAGTATATATCAGTGGCGAAGGTACCATACAACTCGATTCCCACCGGCTTCCCTTCGAAAATTCTGAACATAACCACTCTAGTCAATTCATCATTGAAATTTTCTTTTGGCATTTTTTTTTGCTCCGGCCTGCCTCTGTCATAAAATTCACCCTTCGCCACTGGTATATATTATAGTAAATAGTATGTATGTGTATATTATAACCTATTTATGTATTTGTGTACCTAGTTTTAATAGTTTTTTTTTATCCTTGTTCCTCTCACCCAAAGAACCTGCCATCTAATCTCTTCACCGCCCTTGGTTGACTGGTAGAAAATGCCTAAGACATTATGTCCGCCCTTGTACCTTTTTGTGCGAAAAGTTTAAATAAATAAGAAAGTAGGCAAAACATTTTTTTCGATATTAAAGCCCCTTCTAATGCTTCGCATTAAGAGTCGTGCAAAAAAAAAATGCTGTTCCATACATTTTGATCGCGTAGGTATTGCACGTTTGTAGGAAACAGCTGTTTTTTTAATACGTGCTTTTGTGTTGCTTGCAGGAGGTAAGAAGGGCAAGAATGGTTCCTCTATAAGCAAGCGGTACTGGCCCGATGCGCTCTCTAACCCACAGTTCACAGCCGGTAAGCTTCTCATCATTTTATCATCTTTAGATATCGATGCTCATCACATCTGCAGAGTTTCGCTAGCTAATCTAATTTGACCCTGTATATTAGCTGTCACAGTATATAAAACGCCCACTATTTCGTTTCCAGGTCTCCTCTCTTCATCAGAAGATGAGGATCAAGAAGGTGACCCTTCCGGTGACGAACAGGACACGACGAGCGAGCCGCCGGAACACACCAGCTACCCTATACAGCAGCCCATGCATTAGAAGGTAATGTGACGCTTTGGGAACTGGTACTGGAGTCATTTGTAGGAAATTTGTTGATTGTCAAAGTTGAAATTTTTTGACTGTCAACGTTGAAATTTTTTGACTGTCAACTTTGAAATTTGTTGATTGTCAAAGTTGAAATTTGTTGGTTGGTACAGTTGACATTTTTTGACTGTCAAAGTTGAAATTTGTTGATTGTCAAAGTTGAAATTTGTTGATTGACAAAATTGAAATTTGCTGGTTGGTAAAGTTACAGATTTCGGTGAATGGGATAGAAGAGTATTGTATTCTTGAATTCTGAATGAAAATGTAGAATTATGTCAATCAATAAAGATGAACTATGTTTTGTAAAATGTCAACCAGCAAAAGCAATAATTTTTCATAGAACCCAACAGATTTTTGATAATTTCTTTAACATAGACATTGAATTAAAGAGAAGCTTTAAATGTAAAATAAATAAACTAATTACATGTTTTAATCAACCGACAGTATTGTGTAAATATCCTTTAATTGACACAGCTTAAAATAACCATAGCCTTACTAATGCATTCGCGGGAAAATCATTTTGACAGTTGACAGATTCTCAAACAACTAGAGGGGTTCCTAAAGCTCGCATAATCGAATGAAAAAAAAATTAAATCGAGTTAGTCGATTCGCAGTTACGATTCAATGTATACGTATTAATTTAAAAAAATCTTTTCATGACAAACGCCATGTCACAATGAAATTCATTTATTTATATAAAAAAGACATAATATAAAATATATTGACAGTATACCGTAAGTTTAAGTGTAGAATAGAAAGGGTTTTGGGTAGTAACAGTGCGGCAAGACTAAAATATTTAAAAACCAACCATCAGTGTCATCCGAAGCTAAAAAAAAAAAACGTGATCAATAGTGATGTGCGAACGGTTTTCATTACTTTCTATCGATTGAATTGAAATAAAAATTTTGTATTCAAATAAAAAAATACTACCATTAGCTGTTATTTTATACGATGTATTTATAATGGGTTAGGTATTTACAATTTTAAATAAACCTTACTTTAATGTAATTTGTTTGCTAAAATATACATATACATTGAAAAAAAAAAATTAATTTTGTTTTAAAAAATACAAAACTTACAGCCTATGCTACTAAAGTTATCATACAATATCAACAACTTGTATACGGAGAACCTATAAGATATCAATTTTGTATACGAATACAATTTGTAGGTTTATTTGTTACTTTAGTTTTACAAGAAAACTATTAAACGTCTATTTTAACTATAGTAAAAAAAAGTTACGTAATAAATAAACAAATTGACTTTATCTGTTGAATATTAATAAAGAATGAAAAACAATTACCGCTTAAAATAATTACCTATTGATACTAAGACGAAAATTTATTGCGTTTAAATGAAATCTCTTTTGAGTAAAATTATTTACAATTTCTTCCATTTTAAAGGCAGTTTGTTCGCACATTACATCACCTGCAAGTTCTATTATTGATCGTCGTAAAACTAGCGACCCGCTTCAACTAAAGACCTCGTGTACTTTTGTGGCGATATGTGAAAACATCGAGATCTAGGTTAAATATCAACGTATTATACACATAATCCTTCCGGAATATTCTCAAAATAATTCATAAAAATCCACTGTGTAGTTTAGAAAATCGCGGTCACGCAGACAGTCTCGAAAATCGACTTAGTTTTTAATCTTTAAATAAATACAGTAATATCGCACATTTAAAATTTACTTATTAATAAAAAAATTCACAAGAATATAATAGACGGTTACCCCCAAACTAGGCATTTGCCTGTATCTAGGGAGTCACTAAATCTAATAATAATTTGACTATAAAACAATGTTACTATCCAAAATCTAATCCTAGAACTTTGTATACGTAATCCATACCTCAAATATTATAAAAAAATATTCATATTATCGACAAAACTAACGGAATACAACACTAAATGATGGTCTTTTTACCTGTTTTTGAGCCTTATTTTATCACTAGCTGCGCCCCGCGGTTTCACCCGCATTAGTTTCGATCCCGTGGGAATATCGTGATAAAAAGTAGCCTATATGTTAATCCAGGGTGTCGGCTACCTCCATACAAAATTATACCAAAATTGGTCCAGCCGTTTGAGCGTGAACAAGTAACAAACATATAAACAAACACACTCACAAACTTTCGCCTTTATAATATTATAAATATAGTGTGATGAACACAAGATTAGCTGCAACTTGAAACGTTTCTAATTGTTGCATTCTTGTAAAATTACATTAGTTCAATGTTTTAAACTTGCAGAAATAATAAAATAATGTGCCGTAGAAAGTCTGGGCAAACATGACTGGCTTTTTATATACCTTTTAATTAAACGATCTGGGTCCGTATTATGTAGTATTAATGACATCATGTTTCGTCTATGGATTGTAAATTCAAAGACAGGTAAAAAGGCCACCATGTAAAAAACACCACTCGTTTTTGGCAAACCCGCTTTTGTTCACATAAAAACTTATGTAAAATAATAAACCTTCGCATTTAGTCATCCCAAAAAATCGCTACTTTTTTTGTAAAATATTTTTAAATTTTACACAAGCGATTTTGTCAAAAACGAGCAACTAAGGGCTGATTTCACCAATGACACTGAACGGAGCTGTCAGTGTCATCATTGATACCAAATATTGACACTGACAGCTCTTGAACTCGGTTTAGATGTGCTGATCGCGTTTAGTTTCATTGGTGAAATTGACACTTAAAAGCTCTTAAATAGACGAAAAGTCCTCAAAGAGGCCATTTTATTTAACGTTTTGTCAATTTTACAAGCCGGTTGTGAATTAAACACTTTTATAATTTCTTCTCCCATTTGACCGACTGACGCAAGAAATAGATTCTAAAAATATTTTCTACATTCACACACTAGAATAAAACCGTCCACTGAGATATCGTATGTATTTATTTATAAAAAAAGTAATTAGTTTTGAAATATACTCATTGTTAATTTCCTTTAATTTGTTTACACAGCCATATTAGTAATAAGTTTATTTTTGATTGGTGTGGAGAGCCGATATTAACAAGAAAAAAAAAATAGAAAAAAGTTTTTGTTTTCGAGCAAAAATCGCAGAAAAAAAGTACAGTATAGTATAAGGCAGTTGAAAATATTATGTCGTTTTATTTTGTATAAAAAGCAGATCATTAGGACATATAAACTGTTTCCTATTATAATTTTATTTTTAAGTTAGATTTTAAGTGAAAAATGACCATTATTTTTTATGACTGTATTTCTTTAAATGTGATTTTTATATATTTTTTTTCTATTATATTAGTGAAAAAAAAATCAGAATTTTCAGCTCAACAATATCAGTAACTCCACACCGACCAATCTAGCTCTTAAGTATGAAAAAAAAAACGAATATACGATTGTAAATTATACGATTCCCTTTAAATATAGTATACTTCGAAAAACTTAACGTTCAATCCAAAATTGTATACGCGAAAAAAAGTATTAAAATCGTAATTGACACTTAAAATTTAGTCAAAGAATGTTAATCGAATAATCGACTAAAATTATAGTTGGTTAGTCACATCACTAAAGCCTTGCAGCTTGGCAAAAAATACAAAAAATGGGTTTTTTTTTGCCCTTATCCCAATTTAACGCAACATGTCTTTTTCTTTGATACTTAATTTAAAACATCCTGTCTGCAATTAAATATCTATGCAGGACCATTAAAAACTACCAGAGAGGTTATTTTAAAGTTTAAATTTAGACTATTTCTTGTAAAAAAACAAGACAGTTCAGTTTAGTCTCTGGGATTAAAATAAAACTCCTCGTTATATTTACTTACTAACATAAGCCATAGCTTCTACTCGTTTTTTTGCCAAGTCTGTATTATTTAGTATGTTGCCTGTATTATTAGTCAGTTAAAACTAAAAACTTTTAGTCGATTATTCGTTTCACATCTCTATTTAGATGTAAAGCGATGGCGGGAAAAGTTAATGGTTGTAGATTAAAAAATATCGTAAGAAATACAATAATTAAATTTGTTTTAAGCAATGCTTTTTAAAATGGACTTCCAAATTTAAATTTTTAGGTGGTATTATTGAGGTGCTCGATAGTAATTAAATGATTCACAAAGAAATCTTTTTCTAAGTTTATTTTTGTTAACACGCGGGCAATTGTTAATTTATGCAGTAAAATCGGTATCGATTCAATATTAATTTCTCAATCGATAATCGAATGATTAACTTTGGTTTCATGTGTAGCATTTGCGATGATGAAATGAAAAGTTGGGATAAAAATGCTCTTTATACTCTCAAATTATTATTCTACTATGCAAGTCTTGCATACATCAATGTCTTCCTTATAAATAAATCCTAGCATCTCATTAGTATTGTCTAAAAATAAATGTTTAAGTATTAAGTTAAAAAATCGTAGTATAAATACGATATTTTTTGATCTTAAGAATGGATTCATAAACTGGAGTTATGGAAATGATTCATATTATCGTGAAGATACACTTTTTTTTAGAGATCCATTTAAAATTAACGTAATATTGCTGCCGAAATATACAATTAATAATTTTTCCAAATCAATTCTTCACTTATTTAACGTTACTGGAAATCATATACTATTTAAGTCGTCTGTAAATTCATTAAATAAAATAAAAATAATAGTATTAAAATTGCATCCAATGTAATGCTAATTACAGAAGAACTTACAAGTTATTTCAATTCAAGAATTGTTTTTATAAGAAATAAAAATATTAATAAAATAAATTATTATAATTAATTAATTAATTATTATTATTAATTTTATAAATTAAATAAATATTAATTAATATTAGATTTTTTTTCAAGAATTATCTTAAAAAAAAAATAAGCAAACATGGTTTCCAAAACTCCAGTTTTCTAATAAAAAAGAAACAGTGATTACTCTGTTATACGAGGAAACGGATATACGTAAAAGGAAAGGTGAAGTTAAAAAAAATAAGATTTTTTTATGATAATATTATTATGTATTAGTACATATTATACATTATACTTATACATCGCGTAGTGATAATAATGTATTTTTAAATGTAACGGAACTGTGACTTGGAATAATCGCCAGTAATTAGCGTTAATGAGGCCTGTAGGTCATTGTGAGGCCTGCAGGCCAAAAACAGGCCGATGAAGGCCAAAGGTTGCTGAAGTAGGCCAAAGGTGGCTGAAGTAGGCCAACATGTGGCCGAGTTTAGGCCGATGATGGCCATAAGAGGCCAATGTTGGTCAATTTTGGCCAAACGAGGCCGGGTTTTGTTTTTGAAAAGTGGACGCTTTGATTGTTGTTCAATATAAGAAGTTAATACAGAAAAAAATATATCTTTAGTATGTATCAAATAATAAGTAAAAAAAAGGAATTCGAATATTTCTCTTAAAAAATACAGAATCAATTATATTTTCTACATAAATATAGGCAACTATTACAGTATTCTAGTATTGAAAATGTTAAATAAAACATACATTCAATTACCCTCATGTAAATACGCCGATTAATTCGCATTGTGAATGGACATACGAACCAGTCAAAACAAGGAAAAAAAAACCACAGATTTTTTAAAACCCACATAACAAATAACGTAAATTAGAATGAATTTTGAATCAATAATACAACTATCATATTGTATATTGGTTTAAATTTATGCGGCAAGCATATTAGTCTCACCCATAATAATATGAATGAAGTCTAAAAAGGAAATAAATATTTTGTGTGCGAAACCAAATCGTTCGAATACTCCGGGTGTTCATGCTAGGCCCAGGCCATACACAATTAATGAATTAACTTTCTCAAATCAAAGCGTCCTTTTTCCCCACCACACTGCCCACCAGTGGGCAACCCCACGTATTCCAAGCTCGTAAACAATTTGAAGTCAAGTCCAGACCTAGTATACAATAGTTATACGCGCTTGTTTAGACTTAAGGATAACTTCCATGTTATGCTCTACGGTACAGCATAATTTTTGCTAGTCAATAAAATAATTTTTAGGCTGATTTTATGTGTTTTATTTGTAAATTAGCTGTACCCGCGATTTCGTTCGCGTGCATGACGGAAAATGTTTAAATTTTTTTGCGCGGCACCATAATTCTTTTTCTAAAATAAAAGTAGCCCAAGTTACTCCTTATTACATCAGCTATCTGCCACTGACAGTCCCGTCAAAATCGGCTCAGCCGTTTCAGAGATTAGACTGAACAAACAGACAGACAGACAAAAAATGTTATTTTGGTGTATACATCCATATGAATTTAGTTAAAAGCGGTTATTTTAATATTACAAACAGACACTCCAAATTTATATATTCGTATAAATGTATAGATTAACGATTCGGAATTTCGGAACCACGTCAACTCCTTAGTTAATCGCGACATCTGCTATTAACGTATTCTCTATGACATATTGACGTGGTTTGCACGTGGTAAGATTTCCCAGGGAATAATTCCGAATTGGGGCCCAGTTTGGCCAGAGTTTAAACCTTTTTTTTTACAGAAACACAGTTGGTGTAAGTAGAGGCACAATAAAACAGAGACAAAAAACAAATAAAATACAATATGTAGTCTTTATAATATTTTTATTAAACAATAGATATATTTAGATACAAAAGTTCTTAACTATTATTTACAATTACTTTCTAAAATTCGTATAAAAATATTTATAGAACCACCTATTTTCCTTTTTATAGTAAAAAAAAATATCCATAAATAAAAAGAAAGTATATTAAAGCTTGAGTAAACTCTAATTTTTAGTTTGGTTGGAATAGACTAAGTAGGTATTTGTTTTTTTTAATCGGCTAAATAGTTGAAGTTTGATAAAATCTAACCATTTTGCCTTGTTTTGTCTAGTCCTTTCATAGTTATTTTAACGTGCTTCAAGAATCTTTTGGCGAATGACGTTGACACAGGAAAGGGCTAGAGTAACCCGCGAAATTCAAATTTTCTTAAATTGTTTTGCAATTTGCTGGCCAATACCAGGTTGTATTACCTATTGATATAACCAGTTCATATAGGTAACCATATTGATACGACTATTTAATGAAATATCAATCAATAGGGTTATAATATGAACTTAAGAGGGTTTTATTTATGGTTTTAATGATTAATTATAATTCTGTAAGTAAATACATACTTTTTGCTATCGCGAATCATATTTTGTTCAACATAAAACCTGACACTGATCTGCAAATTGCAGTTGCTCTGGCGCTTCCCATGATCCCGTATATTTATCACTATGATGAAAACTATACCTACTTAGGCATGTTTAAAAAAAGAAATCGTAAAAAATATTTTTATGAAGTTAACTTTTTTTTTCAAACAGTACGACAGAGTAACGTCACAGCGCCAGATGCACAGTTAAATCGGACGGGTTGGACCTCTGATTTTGAATCACTGTGAGTATCACAGTGATCTTTATTCTCGTTAAAATAAGGTTGCCTTTAGGTTGCTGCCCCTGAAATTCTGTCAAAATCACAGTGACCCTTATTCTCGTTACAATAAGCCTGCTGCTGTCAGAAGTAAAATAATTTTGAAAGGACTAGTCGCTGGGTGCATAGACTGCTTAGAAAGACCTAATATTAGCATAGAGTGAAATATCTATCTTTTAATCTCATTTGAATTTCAAAAATATACGTTTGTTCAAACATTTTGTTCATTCTTATACTTAAATACAATTAGTAAAATAATTTTCGGAATTTTATAGTCGGTAAGAAACCAGAAAATGATCAAAAAAGAATTAACGGCCTTATTCTAAAACGTAGGTAACTTAATTATAAGTCCCGTCTGCAATATTCTGTCACTTTTACAGTCTTGACAAAAAGAACGTCTTAAAGTGTCGTTTGAGAATCCGGCGGTTAGAAGAGTTAACACAAGATAATTTTTAATTAAATAAGTACATTATTTGAGCATATTTTATTACGAAGGAATGTCTTTTGATAGTAAGCTTGGAATGTTTTCTAAAACAGGCCCGTTTCCTATATATTTTCGAGCCATTTTTATTCCAACCCGAAACCTTTTTAAAACCGGCCATCCCGGTTCTTTAGACCAATTTTATTGGCAAGTATAAGAAGTATTATATTAATTTTATTTACGTAACTTTAGAGTTTTATCAAGGCAAAGTTTTAAGGTATTTTGGCCAATATTTCTAAGTTTTTTTTCTGTCTGTAATGTATAGCTAATATTTTTGGTCTGACAATTGTAAAGTTGAATTTATCTTTGTCAGAAACGGTTTGGACAATACAGGCCTTCTATACTAAGGAGTGAAGACCTATACAAGACCCAGACTGCTTGGCATTAATCTATCGATTGCACAAAAATAATCATGTTGATGTCAAAAGTGACAAGAACCTATGTCTTAGCTACATTAAAGACAGAAAACAATAAATGAGCAAATATTCCTTTAAAAGCTAAGCGAACTCCGTTAAAATCGGAATCCTTTACAATCAGTCGTCGACACAACCCTATATAAAATTAAAATAGCCTAGAAACCACAAAACAGACAAGGTACAGTTTTTATTTCATTTTTTTATGCAAGCCAAGCAGACCAACCTGATGTTGTCATGTATTTTTATATTGAAATAGGTTTACTCTTGAATCTAGTCTAGGTCAGAGGTGACTGAGAATCTGCAGAGGCATCGTAAATGCCTGTTGCCTTCCCAGAGACTAAGCTGTTTGAGCTCTCATAATCGTAATCAGCCTATAATATTCCCACTGCTAGGACACAGGCCTCATCCCGGGGAGTAGGCCGTAATCCACCACGCGGGCCCTTTCCTCACGTTGTTTTCCTTCACAATTTTGATTGAGCTCTAATTATTGTAATATAATTTGATGTTTGTGTTACGGTAAAGGAGACAGTGCCACTTTCTGCAACTGTCGTTTTGACATCTTAAAAAATATGTGGCGGTCATAAATTCACATGATTATAAATGATAATTTATTTTGGAGACCTTTGTCAGTTTGTGATCAAGCCGTCCCCCAAAAGCGTTTAAAAAAATAAAGTATTTAATACCCTGATACACAGTATTTTATTGTCAACACTTTGCTTTTGTCAGTCACTTTGGATTTGTCAGAGTTGATTTTACTACGTTGACATTTTGACAACCATGAAATTGAGATACTTTCGGATGTATAGTCACAAAAACTAAATAGTTAGTTATTTTTTTAATGTATTTCTAGTTATTTTTATTTATAAATAAATTGTTGTAAAAGCCATAGCGCTTGACTCAAATTTTACTTGATCTAACGAAACGTACAGCCTTTTTCGAGAACTCTGACAAAAGCAAAGTGAAATCACAGACCCACTGGAAAAGCAGAGGGGGACAGCAATTAAACCTAAATGACATGCCTACACCCTCTATTCCTGATTAAACGTATGTTCCGACAAAATAAAACTATTATCAGACCTAATTAAAGATTCCCTTTCAGCGTCATTAAAACTAGACTTAACGAAATCACTTCGCAACACATTTTTAAATTCTAAACTACAATCAGTTTTTACGTAACTGAGTTCTTGCACCTTATCCCCACATTGATTTAAGGGGATATAGGCTGATTCTCGATTGTGCATAATTTTATGCGAGCCATTTATTATCAGAGTCGAGCTTCTTCGAATAGTCTGTCGTCCTAACTCAACAATTTCGAGGGAATTTTGTCCGATGACCAAGTTCTTGTATCCTTTTATAAAGACGTATGCGAGGGTCAGAAAGCCGGTTACGATCATGGAGTAGGTCATGATTGGTGCCATGACGGGTCCCACGGTGGTGGCGAGGTAGATCCATCTCCAGATTGGTGTTGTTAGCTCGTGGATGCCCTGGAAATAATGGATAGAGGGTTAGTGACTTTGTGTTTGGCAGACTTTGGAGTTGTCAATTTTGAAGTGTCAGTTTATTTTTTTATTAAGTTCAGTCGTAAGCTCATGACACGGTATCTAGCTTAACAAAACTAAAAGTAGAGCATTCTCGAAACATGCAATAGTTTCAATATTTATCTAATGTCTAAGTAACACTTTGCACTTGTCATTTCCAATGTTTTACTTTTTTTTTATTCTAGATGTGACGTGCCGCAGTTCCTGTTTGATCACATGAAGCTTCAGGTACAGATGCCAGCACATCGAGCTACCCGAAACAGTATTTTTTTCCCAAACAACTTTCAACCTTATGCTTTAGCGATAAAGTTGAAAATCTATTAAAGAAATTTGACAGATTATAGTAGCTTGATGTGCTGGCGTCTGTACAATCAACCGCATATCAATAGTGACACTTACATCACGCCTGCATTCCCCAAGGGCTAGGCAGAGGTACATCTATAGTACATTCATATTTCGCAAGAACAAGTCCCAATTAATAGGTAAGCTTACTACCATCAACCGGGCACAAATCCAGACCCCGGGCTGCTAGAGAGAAATTCGCCGACCCAGGAATCGAATCCAGGATCTTCTGCTCAGCAGTAGCGCTTGCGACCACTAGACTAACATTCGAAGACATGTGACATCGGCCCACTCCCTCTCACTGAGAGGAGGCCTGTGTCCCAGCAGTGGGAACATTATAGGCTGATTAGCTTCTGGTAGATGTCCATACTAATACTAATTATTATAAACTAGCTGTGCCCCGCGGTTTCACCCGCGATATAAGTATTATAGTCCTTTTTTATTGATTTCCTTTTTCACCCCCTTAAAGGATGATTTCTGGGATAACAACTAACCTATGTCCTTCCCCGGGATGCAATCTATCTCTCTGCCAAATTTCATCTAAATCCGTTCAGTGGTTTAGATGAAATTTGGTATACAGATAGTTTGAGTCCCGGGAAAGGACATAGGATAGTTTTTATCCCGATATTCCCAGGAAACTTATGCGGGGGAAACCGCGGGGCACAGCTAGTAGTACATAATTATCAAAAATTTAAAGGTCTAAACACTAGAAAAGTTGCAAAACAAATGACAGTCACGACTAAAATAAGCATTTTCCAAGAAAGTCTAGTTTCTCTGAAATGTTTGTCTCTTGCTAAAGTAAATGAAAGTGATGCGCTAAATGGATGTCCAAGTATTCTGTCAATAAGTCGACGTGCGTTTTCCCCTTTAAAGATTGAAATGGCATATGACCGTTTTTCCGGCGACTTGCCAACAACGCCTTTAACAAATGGGACCTGTCTATCGATGGCTTTAGGATAACAGTTTGTGTTTTTCCTAGGACTTAGGTAGTGTAGGTGCCCATGCTTTTTCATTTTTGCAATCGTTTGGCAGACATCTGCTTAGCCGGTTTGCGTTTTCCGACGAATTGCTGATCTTAGAGACAAAGTTATCTGGCACGCATATATTAATTATGTCTTTTTTTATTTGTAATGTGCGTTTTGCACTGACCTCTGTTATACATGTTTGATAGAGGTGAGTTGCGTTTTGTTTGTGCAAAATAAACAGTTTTTGTTTTTTTTTTGTTTTAAGATGGCGGAGTTAGTTCCGATTTTGGCCACGCGCCAAAAACACCTTGTAGAGTTGTATCATGTTGTACTCAAGTTTTTAGCTAAAATAACTACTTACTTCTTCAACCCACATAACAGGAAAGATGGTGTCCGGAAAGTTGTTGATATTGTTGATCGGGATGTTCGGCGCGCGGTCTACCTTCAGGTTCAGTTGTACCCTCACGAAGCCTTCTACGGGTACTCCAATTTTCTGGAAAAGAAAGAGAGACTTTCATTAGTAATAATAATAATAAAAATATAGTCGTTACAGCCAATGGATTGATAGCCAAGAGCCTCGACCAACACCTGAGGAGGCTCTCGTTGGGCAGCTGGATCAAGGGCTTGATTCAGAAAGCAGTAGGTACTTCTGGACACGGCTCGCATTGTCAGGAGGTTCCTCTCTCTGGAGCCCTGACCTAGCTTGGACCCTGTTCCCGATACCGGTGGGCTACTATTTTTTATATTTTTATATACTTAAGTATTTTTTATATTCTAATATTTAAAAATATAATGGATATGTATTTAGATGAATAAAGGCAAATAAAAATATTATTATAGTGGGCTACTATTTTTTTATATTTTTACTTACATTTTTTTTATATTCTAATGTTTAAAAATATAATTTACCAAGGGTATCGTATTACCCAGTAACTGGGTTGTGGAGGCCAGATAGGCAGTCCCTCCATGTAAAATACTGGTATTCAGTTGCATCCGGTTAGACTGGAAGCCGACTCCAACATAGTTGGGAAAAGGCTAGACAGATAAGTTCGAGAAAATAGTCGACTTTACCCATCTTGATCCGTATAAAATAACCTCATAAATGCGAAAATAGCTTACCAACGGCCTCACGACGAGCGAGAGTAATTACAGGCGTTATATTACTCACCGGTTGAATCATGAAGTAAGTTTCATGCTTCTCTTTGTTCGGCTTCAGACCGTCGAAGGGCAGCAGAAGATTCGGGTCGGCATCGTAGAAATGAGGGAAGGAGAGGTACACTGGGGCGTCTGTAATAAAAAAGTTAAATATTGAAGTAAGGTGGTGACAATTCGGTGTAATCCCATCCAAAATAATCCTGACCAATGCGTGCACTGACTGGACAGGTCCCCCTCAATCTGTGTGGTTCTTTCCTCAAAAGACCATTTTAGACACAGACATCAATCTACTTACATGGTCTTCACAAATCTGACCAAAATTATGTCTGGACTTTAAAAGAGAGGACTGTGACCTCTGAGTTTGTTTCGGCCTTCTCAGAGTAGTCAGATAGGAAAGGCCGACTTCATGCAGTTTATGATTGACGTGTAAAAGTGTTTATACAAACCTACTCACAGAAATAAAATCATATATTATTTATCATTTTAAATATCATTCGCGGCCGTTAAAAATATGGCTTTACAGAATTATAATTATTAGAATCAGCAATACAACTCCTTGAGTTAGAATTAGCCTCAAATGTCATGATTTCATGAAATACCTAGTCATTTAATATGGTAATGTGAACTTGCATACCTTTTGAAGCAACGGTACTGAGCAGAAGCTATAGAAAACTATATTTAATTATACTCAATATCTTTATTGCTTTACCATAATGGGTACCTTGGTTGTAACTATATAATTTAGATCATTATGGACCCTATAGGGCACATCAAAAGGGTAGGAGAGAGGAAGCCCTGTTTTAGGAGATAATTAACTTGTTTTTGTGGGAACAAAATTGACTTTACGTTTTTAATTACCTACTTGATAAAAATCAATGCATGTTGGGGTCTAACCGGAATGATGATGGCGACACTTACTGTATTGACAAGGGCTGATGTTCTGCAGACCTCTTGGAGGACACTTCTCTCCAGGATAGTAACATTTGTTGTCAGGGTTAATGTCTGCACTCTCGAAGGTCGAAGATGGTGGCGTGTAGAGACCTGCTTTGATGCCTGGGGGAAAGTAAAAAGGTTTTATTGGGAGTTGAATAGGAGGAGGAGTCACAGGTGTTACTCAGGGTCTTAAGTTTAGATTTAGGATTAAATCGCTAACATTACATTAATTCTTATGATGTACGAAACAAACCTAGAAATGTCACATGTCGAAAAGCAACATTTCGAACAGAGCCGTCAGTATGTGGAGTTAATTTGCATTTTGTTAATTTGATGAACATAGATCATACGTTTTTGTAGCCATTGGTGTCACTTGTGATAACTTTTAATTGAGATTTTTTATCAAAAGTCTGCATTTTTAACCGACTTCAAAAAAGGAGGTTCTGTATTCGACCCGTATGTATGTATGTATGTATGTATGTATGTATGTATATTTGTTTGTCCGCGATTTTCTCAAAAACTAATGAACCGATTTTGATAATTCTTTCACTAATGTGATCTACATACTTTCAGGAAGGTTTTAGTATATAATACATTATATAATTATTGTTATGTACGATGTTATATGCATAAATGTACTGCATCTCCGGCATTTCTATGCGAATTTTGATGATTCTTCTAGTCGGTGTCTTCAATTCCTCAATGCACTAGTGTTATTTGAATTTGTGTGGAGTAGGTACAACTAAAAAGTGAAAAATAAAAACTTTTTTACAAAAAAAACAACCGACTTCAAAAAAAACTACAAAGTGATAAATAACTTTAATTTCGGAAGTCGGTGTCAAAAAACGAAAATGCGGAACCAACGACACCGACTTCCGAAATTAAAGTTATTTATCACTTTGTAGTTTTTTTTGAAGTCGGTTGTTTTTTTTGTAAAAAAGTTTTTTATTAAATATGCTATGGTCACAGCGAGACTCACTTTAAAAAATCTACAGACAAAACAATTATGCAAAATTACTGTGATCAAATTACTGTTGGCAAATTTTTCTTCGACATTCATTGAAGCCTTCGAGAGACGGCGCGTTGTGTTCCACGCGCGTCTCAAAGAGATGTCAGCACTAACTGACGGGGTCTGCTAGGGTCGCGGGTTGTTCGAAAGAGATACCGTGGCCCCTGGCACAGGCAACTGAAGGAACACGGATGGGTTTTAGTCAGTAAGAGTCTGACACGCCCTCTCGCTCCGCCCAGAGCGGGAGAACTTATTTGATAATATCCCACCCAAAAAAAAAAGCCTTCGAAGGTCTTCTTCTTCTCTTATATCAACAAGAACTACTCGTGTACGAGAACAGCTCATGTCGTGGTAACAATACTAGCCAGTTAGCAAGGAGGTAGCGAGGCTGAGGGTTCAAGGAAGTCCAACTCCCCACCAAAGTTAGAATTTTGAGGTTAAGGGGAGAGGAGGTGATTAAAGGCTGATGACAATGTCCTCCTTGGACTTCCACAAGGTGGACCGATATCCTGGTGAAGGCAGCAGGAATCTGCTGGATGCGAGAAGCACAGAACCGGTCGAAGTTGCGGTGCTTGGGTCTTTCGGCTGAAATGATGATTGGATTGTACACTTACCATCTTTATAGACATCTTCTCGGTACTGCAGAGGTAGGATCCTGCAGAGATCCTTGTCATACACATGGACGGTGTCAGACTTGGTCAGCGAGCGAGGAGGAAAAAAGGATCCTTCGGATGCACTGGAATGAAAGAGAGAAATGGTTAGTTCAAAGAGGAGGTGGCAAGCGTTTTGGTTGACTTTTGTTTTTGCTGTGAACCATTCACCATATTGCGTATGTGATGTTTCACTAGCAATGCTACCCCCGCTCCACCCCGTATTTAAAATCGTTCAGAATCTAGTCGTAATCTCATCTCAGCGACAGTCAATGACAAGAACTGGTCAAAATTTATCTATAATAAAAAGTTATCTATAATATTGTTCTACGAAGATGATATTCTATAACGTTTTACTTTTGTAACGTTATTGTAATTTTTAGGTTTTAGTATCGTTACTAATTTTGGAAGCCGACCCCAAACATAGTTGGGAAAAGGCTAGGCAGATGATTAGTATCGTTACTAATTTTGGAACGTTATAGGTACGATAACATTAGTGGTAGTCCCTGGTGCAAACTGCAAAGACAACGCGTGATAAGGAACTTCGATACAAAAATATTAATGACATTGGAACATTAGATTTAAGGCACGAAACCTCGATCTAAATTAAATCAATAATAAATGAGTATGGCATTGACCTACATCAACCATCATTTTGACGGAAATAAGATATATTTTAGCAAGGATGAGGACAAATTTGAATAGCGTTATTTATCATATCCGATTTATCTATAATATGCGACGCGTTTGGCCTTAAATGGCTCATTTACACGAGGCGACTTTCTCGCTCGCCGTGAGGCCGTCGGTGAGCTATTTTCGCATTCATGAGGTTATGTTATATGGATCAAGATGAGTAAAGTCGGTTATTTTCTCGAACTTATCTGCCTAGCCCTTTCCCAACTATGTTGGGGTCGGCTTCCAGTCTATCAAAAAAAAAAAAAAAATTGTTGCTGAGTGGGCCCTCTCTTGATCTCGATCACGCCTGATGGAAAGCGATGGTTGAGGTCTACTCGTATGATGGAACGAGCGTACCCAGAAGATTGCCTAAGGCACTGGAACTCCCACGCATCGACGAAACACAGCAGGCTGCTTTACGCCGGACTCCGGTAGGAGGGTGGTCGCAATCCAGGCGGGCGTTAGCCCTACCACCACAACGGAAGAATTGGCCAGTCAAATAAGGTGTTGGGTGTGACTTTCCAGGATGCGCCGAGCGCTCGGTTCAGTTGAGTAACTGGCGGAACAAACTGCGCTACACGAGGAGGCTTCTTCATGCATCCCAAATATATTAAAATATAAGAAAGAAAGAAAAAAGCCGGCCAAGTGCGAGTCGGACTCGCAAACGAAGGGTTCCGTACCACAAGGAAAAAAATGGCAAAAAGTCACGTCTGTTGTATGGGAGCCCCCCTTAAATATTTACTTTATTCTGTTTTTAGTAGGTATTTGTTGTTATAGCCGCAACAGAAATACATCATCTGTGAAAATTTCAATTGTCTAGCTAAGCTACCACGGTTCTTGAGATACAGCCTGGTGACAGACAGACGGACGGACAGACAGCGAAGTCTTAGTAACAGGGTCCCGTTTTTACCCTTTGGGTACGGAACCCTAAAAAAGTATTTATTGCGAAATAACAGCCATGTGCGCCCGCGCTTTTACTTAGATTTCGCTTAGCGTTCTTTCTGACTTGTTTGGCTTCTAAGGATCACAGCGTGATGTTTAAATAACCTTCCTCAAAACTGGGCTACCAAATGCAACAAGAATTTTTCAAATCCCACTGTTCCTAAATTACCCTAGGCTGATAAAATTTTAGTTTTTCCTAATAATGTTAATATCAGTGTTTAGATCGGTTCCCCCTTGGGGGGGAAGAGCCACACTCCACCCCGTACGGCTCTGTAGATCTCGTCTCCAGACTGGACACTCTCGCACCGATTGTATTGAATCCCGATGAAGTATCTCCTCCCTCACGATGTTTTCCTTCACCGTTTCCGGTTCCTTCATCGTGAGGTAACCGGCATGTCCCAGAACTAAAAATTCGAAGACATGTGACATCTGCCAACCCGCACTGGGCCCGCATGGTGGATTATGGCCCACTCCCTCTCATCAAGAGGAGGCCTGTGTCCCAGCAGTGGGAACATTATAGGCGGATTATGTGTTATGTGTATCTCCTCCCTAGAGCAGTGGTGGTCCAGTGGTAACGGCCGCGACTTATGAGTTGTAGGTCGTAGGTTCGAACCCAGCCAGGCGCTTTACTTTGTGTAAATAATATCATCACCAACAGTGTGATTCTGTAACAAAACGGTGAAGGAAAACATCGTGAGGAAACCGACATGTCCTAGAACCAAAAATTCGAAGACATGTGACATCTGCCAACCCGCACTGGGCCCGCGTGGTGGATTACGGCCCACTCCCTCTCACAGAGAGGAGGCCTGTGTCCCAACAGTGGGAACATTATAGGCTGATTATGTTATGTATGTATCCCTCTCCTGACCGAGACCTGGTACTAGACGTGTGGGCAGACAGCCGATGAGGTGGACCTTCGACCTGTTGAAGATTGCTGGACGACTCTGATGGCTTAGAAAGGTTGGAGTAAAAAAACAATAAGTGAGCCTATAAAATTTGAGGGTTGCCCTCGATTTCTCTAAGATCCCATCATCAGATCCTAATTTGGTGACAATGGGACCACCTCCGAACTATCTACTTTCGAACAAAAAAAGAATTTGAAAATCCGTCGACAATTGGCGGAGTATTCGATGAACAAACATACAAAAAAAAAAAAAAACACAAACAGCCGAACATAGTACCTCCTCCTTTTTGTGAAGTCGGTAAAAAAGAGTGGCGTGCATTGCAGGTTGCCTACACTCAGCATTGGGGGCAAAAGGCTGAAGAAGCAGAAGAGATCCCCTCTTTGTCCTATGATAGTTCTGGAGATTAGCGAGTCCAAACAAATTCTTTAGCTTTATTATATTAGTACTAGCTTTTGCTCGCGGCTTCGCCCGTGTGGAGGTCGGAAATTATCCCCTGGAAACGTATTACCGTCATGATTCGAAAGACACGTGGCGCCATCTCATCATCATCTGCCTAGCCTTTTCACAACTATGTTGGGGTCAGCTTCCAGTCTAACCGGATGCAGCTGAATACCAGTATTTTACATGGAGCGACTGCCGATCAGACCTCCACAACTCAGTTACTGGGTAGTATGATACCACTTGGTAAGACTGGTTGTCAGACTTTCGGGCTTCTGACTACCCGTAACGACTGTCAAAGATCCACGAATGACAGCCGGGACCAACGGCTTAACGTGCTTTCCCAGGCACGGAGGGGTCTCGGTATGTAAAGATGGTCACCCATCCACAGACCAACCGCGGCAAGCGTAGCTTAACCTGATCGATCGACCTGTGCGGCTGTTATTATTTAGCCACAGGCCCCTCTATGTCTATCTATTATAATAATAACGTTATTGTTGTTTTCCTCGAGAACAGCACTATTTTTCGGGATGAAAGGTACTCAATGTCCGATTCTGTACACCTGACAACGTATATGCAAAATTTCAGGATGATCAGTTCAGTGGTTTAGGCGTGAAATGGTAACAAAGACAAACAACCTTATTTTCGCATTTATAATATTAGTTAGTATAAAAAGTTAAGTTTTTTAAATATTTTTTAGGTCGTTCCCACCAAGTTGCGCTGTTTATCGGCGCTACATTTTTCCTAAAAAGTAGGTTATTTCTTTGACGATTGATTAATGCTGCAGTTGACATGAACGAGTCTTCAAGTGATTGATTCGATATCGTGACAGAATCAGATGGCGTGGATGTTAGCTGGTCTTGCAGTGTGTTTCCGTCTATTGGTAGGTCTGTTTTAGAATCTAGTGATTGATTCGGTGTCGTGCCATAATCAGATGGCGTGGATGTTAACTCGTCTTGCAGTGTGTTTCCGTCTATTGGTAGGTCTGTTTTAGAATCGAATGATAGATCACTGGGAGAGCTTTTGGTGGCGTTTGTTTGAGGCGGCGGTACAAACACTTCCCTCACTGGATCGTAACTATAAGAACCAAAAATTGCACTAAAACAGAAATAAAAAAATAAGTTATAGTACATTACTGCAGCGCAGCGGCCAGCAAAAGAGGCATTGATGGACGAACGTGTAAATGCGGGCCGAGGCGAAGCCGAGGCACACATTCGTAAGTCCATCAATGCCTAGTTGTGTCCAAGGCTTGTATAGTACTTTTCTCAAATAATGCGCGGAAATTAAATTAAATTAAATTACTTTTTCAAAATCAATGACGAACAATGAACAACAATAATTTTTCCCGCGTTTTTTTTCAATAAACAGCTTTCTATTTGCAAGCCAGGTCGAAATTTAAATAAAACCTTTCATAAGTTACCTCCTTGGTTGCCAAGTTTCGCAGTAAAAGATCGTTCCATTTTTAAATTACACGACAGATATGAGTTTACTATGTAACTTATATGGCCGTAAAACACGACAGAAATGGATTTCCATATAAATTTTGCCGGCCGATGCTCGCATGTAAATACCATGTGACCATCGGCCGGCAAAAGCTGTTAAAAGCAAAAGCCGGCGAAAGCTGACCAAATGGCCACTACAGCAATTTCGATTTATCTCGAAGAAGGTTGTCAAAATAATGCTCAAATTTCCAAGCATGTTTGAGAAAAGTATATTTATTATTCCTGGTTTAAGTACTAATGTCATAATGATTGTCTATAGGTATAACCTATGAAATACATACGGTTTGACCCCCTCTTCTAGTACAAAACGATGGAGGGATTCACTTTTACCAAAAACACAATAAAAACTGAAAAAATAAACTTTACATTACAAATATATTTTGTAAACGAACCACGTATTTTATGTACTCGTAGGTACCTATGAGAAACATCATTATTGACTTACTGCAATAGAGGCTGAAGAACACAGCACAAAAGAACGACAAATAAATACATTTTCTAAACGTTCTTCTTATTAAACTGCTAAGCATTTTTCAAAATCACATATTACTGCCTACCTTTTTGGGTTTTAGTACCTACCTATAAACAATCATATTTTTATGTTCGACAAAAATTGAGTTTTTTAGTGCGTAATAAAAAAAATGTGTTATAATTTATTATGTTGTAACAGTTTATGTAATACCTAGGTAACTTAGGTACATAACAACGATGGCAGTGAAAGAAGACGACAGCAAAGTGGTTCGCCGAGGTCTACATAATGTGGTCCTCATGGATGTCTCCGCCTAGTGCAGACGAAGGGATAATGTTGGCCTGTCAGGCTTTCACGTTACGTCTGTAAAGTCCGTTGCAAACGATGCATAGTTAGCTGCCGCAAATACTGCCTACCATGTCTTCATCATCATCATCTGCCTAGCCTTTTCCCAGCTATGTTGGGGTCGGCTTCCAGTCTAACCGGATGCAGCTGAATACCAGTATTTTACATGGAGCGACTGCCTATCGGACCTCCACAACCCAGTTACTGGGTAATACGATACCCCTTGGTAAGACTGGTTGTCAGACTTTCGGGCTTCTGACGACCCGTAACGACTGTCAAAGATCCACGAATGACAGCCGGGACCAACGGCTTAACGTGCTTTCCGAGGCACGGAGGGGTCTCAGTATGTAAAGATGGTCACCCATCCACAGATCAACCGCGGCAAGCGTAGCTTAACCTGATCGATCGACCTGTGCGGCTGTTATTATTTAGCCACGGGCCCCTCACTGCCTACCATGTCTTCAACGAGCTTTAATGTAGCTGACTCCACTGAGACGGAGCAGAGGAAAATTAACAATACCCTCTTCTCCGCTCATCATCTGCCTCGCCTATTCTCAACTATCTTGCGTGCTTCTCGAGGCTCGGAGAGGTCTCGCTACGTAAAGATGGTCGCTCATCCACGGACCGGCCGCGGCATCTCCTGCGTACATTTATTTTTTTGTTTTAACGTGGAGAAATGCTCGTGCATCCACGGGGAGATAGTGCAGTTATGTGGGACCACTAAAACTCCACGATGTCCTCCTCTGCCGCTTACTTACACTATGTCTAATCCCCGTTGAGATTGGCCACTGTGACCGAAATCGGTCGGAAGGATTATTATTATTTTAATTGCTTGTCGTTATTTTAGCACATTTTTCGACACGTGTCTCAAAATATTACGAGCAATGGTAGACGATCTTATCTACCGATTAATTTATTTATGTAATTAAATCGTTAAACTTGATAGGTACCTAATAAAATTAATATACTTACTTAATATTCTAGTTTCGTTTTAGCAGAAGTCATTCGCCTTGTGAACCAGTATCCACGTCAGGGAAACCTGTCTACCTGACCTCTACAACCTCTACAACCAAGTACCTCGGTACCCCTGGGTAGGACTGGTCCTCAGATTACCCGTGATGACGGGCAAAGATCTATGAATGATAACCGGGGCACGAGGAGCTCTCGGTATTTAATAGATCACCCATCCACGGAATGACCTCGACAAGCGTTGCTTAACCTTCAAGATCGACCCGTGCGGCTGTTATTATTCATCATCTGCCTAGCCTTTTCCCAACTATGTTGGGGTCGGCTTCCAGTTTAACCGGATGCAGCTGAATACCAGTATTTTACATGAAGCGTCTGCCTGTCTGACCTCCACAACCCAGTTACTGGGTAATACGATACCCCTTGATAAGACTGGTTGTCAGACTTTCGGGCTTCTGACTACTTACCCATAACGACTGTCAAAGATCCAGGAATGACAGCCGGCTGTTATTATTAAGAGTGAAAAATATCACTTTGCACCACAGAACATTAACTTTTCTGTGCTTTGCACAACCTATACTACGTACAGACGCCAGCACATCAAGCTACATCATCTGTCAAATTTCTTTAATAGATTTTCAACTTTATCGCTAAAGCATTGAATGGGAAAATTTTACAGTTTCGGGTAGCTCTTGGCGTCTGTACTCGTATATTTAGGTAACCACTTTCAATCAAAAATGTTCTAAATTCTGACGGATAGAGTTCGGATCTAGTGCGCGTGCGCAACCCCTCATACAAATAGGACTATATGGTCACTTCGGACCAGCATTTCTCGGATTCGGATCGGATGTAGTGCAGAACCGCCTTTAGTGTACTATGCAATTATCTCGCAGGACCTCATGCTCCGCAGAAGCGCTTGCGACTTGCAACGATGCGACCACAAGACAAACGTGGATTTATGACTTGAAAAAAAAAGGTTCTCGTCTCATTATTTGTTACATAACTGTTATTTTATTACCCTTAAAAAACATATAAAAATTAAGGAAAACGTCTTAAAAACCATCTCAACTACCACAAACGGTTTTATAGCAAATAAATTACTATTTGTATTATTTATGTTGGTACTACTGATTTACATAATTGGTTGCAGAGTTAACTACAAATAAATCATTTGCAATAATTTTTAATGAGGCATTAACTGTTTTATGCAATCCTTTATTACAAATTAACTTGTCTAACAATGAAAAATTAATAGGTGAGTGTTATCCTTAACACGCAACGATCTTGAACAGTCAAGATTATCGTAAAACTCAAACTTGCATTTATGTCAATTGAAATAAATGCAACAAAAATAACTTTTGAATTGTCGAGAAGTCGGTTATTCAGAAAGATACGAGTATGAACCTTTTCACGATTTCAGGTTTGGTCCCATAGTAAAAGTTGTTCATAATGATGAGTACAATGACCTCTTAAGAGGTTGTTAGTGTTTTTCCAATAACCCTGTATAACTAGCTTCTGATCGCGACTTCATCCGCGTGAAAAATCTTGTGCCCCAGACCCATCGCGTCGCATCGCATCGCCCACCCGCACTACTTATTAAAATGAACAACTTCTATAGAAGTTGTGGCGCTGGTGGCACGAAAATCCCGAACTTCTATAGAAGTGCTTGGCGGTGAAAAGGTTAACTACTTCATTTTTGCTTAACGTGTTGTCTGAATTTTTTCTTTCAGCTCGGTTTGACTACCTCTTTGGTTTAGTGGTCGCATGCGTTACCGCTAAGCACAAGGTCCTGGGTTAGGTTCCCGGGTCAGGCAAAGAGTTATTAGTTTTATCATCTGGCTTTTCTCAGTAGCAGCCCGGAGGCTCGATTTGTGGCCGGTTGATGGCAATAGGCTCGCCCCCTATTACATGGGGCTTAAACATAACTGGAGAAATGTGGGTGTCTTATAGGTACACCTCTGCTCAGCCCTGTGGGGATTACAGGCGTGATGTTATAATGATATGTTGACTCACCGAATGTCGTTGCAAGGCCTGTCCTTCCAATGAGGTAGATGGTCCAATCCATTGATCTTGTCCATGTAGCCAAATCTGTCCATTTGCTTCTGTCCAGTGTACATCGTTGATACTTCGTCGAGGGTGCCGTTTCTCTGTGGATAAATACATTATTTAATAATAATAATAAAAAAAAAAGGAAAAAAAACCGTAATCCGCCTATAATGTTCCCACTGCTGGGACACAGGCCACCTTTCTGTGAGAGAGAGTGGGTCGTCATCCACCACGCGGGCTCAGTGCGGGTTGGTGTTTGTCACGTCTTCGAATTTTTGGTTCTATAGTCGAGCCAGGATGTTGAGATAATTTTCAAGTTATGGAACAACAAACCGAATGACATACTTAACAAAGTTCAAATTCCATTGCAACCAAAAACTTTTTAGGACCTTTTTGTTAGAAATAGTCACTCAAAAATCAACTTAGAATACATTTCACTAAAGTAGATAACTGATTAATTAGCGATGGAATGTAATTATCTGAACTGGTTGGCTTCGGTATAGGACATTCCGGTTTCTTCGCAACAGTATTTCAAAGCGGGGTAGTTTTTAATTTCGTCAAAAACAAATCAGTCTCGTACTATAAGTATGTCTCGTCAATAATAATTATGATTAACCAATTTCTACTACGAGTATATAGCTGTTTAAAACAAATTAGGTTTGTTTTAGTAAAAAACAAATAATGCCCGTTTTCACCATCGTTCCTTAAATTTAGGGAGACCTTAAGAAATTTTAAGTGTTAGTTTCGTTTTCACCATCACCTAAGGGACACTTATGGTCCTAAAACATATGGGTAAGGGGCTGATTTAAGGAGTCTCTTATGTTAAGAGACTCTTAGTTAAGGAGTGTTTGAGAGAACGATGGTGAAAACGGGCATTAGTGTCTCGATCTCATTAAAACAAATGAATTTGTCGCATGTCTTTGGTCAACTGGACCCACTCGAAGTGAACATGCAGGTCCACTCAACCTTTGTGATTCTTTCCTCAAAAGATCATTTCAGGCTCCAATCTACAATATGGTCCTCACATGATCTGATCAAGATTATGTCTGGACTTTAAAGGAGTCTGTGACCTCTGAGTTTGTTTCGGGCTTTTTCTGCGAGTAGTCAGATCAGAGAAACGCCGACCTCATCATTCTAGTTTTTAAAATAGGTACCTATGCGTGCGACCTCATTTATTTTTTAAAATATGATTTAGGTACGTGTAAAAGTGTTTGTACAAACCTACATAAAAAAAATATTTATCAAAAAACAAAACGCGTTCCTATGATTCGTCAGGGAAATAAACATGTGATTTGAATTTACTGACAATCATGTTTATAGTCAATTCGTTAAGTAATTTGTGTTTTCACTAAATTTACCTCTCTTTCATGATTGGATTGGTAAAAGCTTTTCTAGCCTTTCACCAAGCATAATGTAGTTGAGTTATTGAATTCGATTCCATATCTAGAAATTTTCAAACGATGACGTCTCATTTGTTGAAATTGAATCAGTAGTTTATGCTGCACGAGTAAAGTAAAATAATGGAGTTTCTTGCCCGTTCTTCTCCATAGAGATCTACGTTTTGGAATGGGCAACTAGCTTCAACTTTCTGACTAACTGACCGACTATTTAATTTTGACAATTCAAAAGTGCCTGTACATGGTTTAATTGAAATAAATGCTTTGAATTTGAATTTGTAAACTATCTCATATTCTCATAAGTAGTGTTAAGTCTTTCCTCTCTTGTTTTTTTTAAGCAAATAGATCTAAGTAAAAAAAATCGTTTGCAAAGATGTGCACGTAGTACTTCTACCCATGTTTAGAAAATGGAGGACTGTTGTAAAAAAAACATATTGAACTAACAGTAGATGTTTTTTGTTTTCTAATAGTCCTCCATCTGTGTTCTTCGTCAGCGTCAGCGTCAGCTTATGGTATGCTCTGTCAGGAGCGAAGTTCCTTACGCGATTCTCGCACACACACTCATATTAAATAGAAAGAGACACACACAGAGAGAGAAAGTGTTTTTAATACAGAGCCATCTAGTATAAGTTTTCAGAAGCTCTCATCAAGTTGTCGCCATCTTGGATTTTCATTTTGACCTCGCTATCGGCTTTAACACCCTCGAAAATCATGAAAACTATATCTCTCTCTCTCTATAGAAAGAGACAGAAGGAGAGGAAAAGTAGCACAGAGGGGCCATAACGCTTTTTCTACTAGTTTACTCCTACCGCATTGTTGCAAAAGGATTTATGTCCAGCAGTGGACTGGTATATTATGCTGACGATGAACTTATGAAATTACATAAGTGGAATACTTACTGCTAGCAGTAGTCCCATCTGGCTGTTAGGTCTTTTTCCTTTTGGGTAGAAATAGTGAGCCAGTGTCACTAGTGGGTCGTTGTATCTGAAAATAATACGAAAGAGGTAATATTATTAGGAGTAGGTACCCACGTCACTCCAGTCGAATATTACGTCGCGTACCTATTCGGCACGTAAATGTACGCTTCGACATCATCCATTCTGTTGTTTTGACACACTCAGACATACCAAGTTGAAAACTACACGTTATAATTGCGTAGGTACACAAACAATCAACAAAAACAACAATATAACAAATATACAGCAAATAACATAACAACAGTTCATCAGTGGAAACTAGTAAATGGCCTTCAATTGTATATTATTTAAGAACACTGTTTATACTAGCTATAAGTTTCCCAAATAGAATTAAAATTAAAATAAACAAAATAAAACAAAGAACAACATGCAAAGAAGGTCGAATACGCGACAGGTTTCACGTACATGTCAGGCCGAAGTTACGTCGCGTTATTTCCGCCTATTATGTTTCTGGCAATTTTAAAAGCTAGTCCATCCGTCGCCTAATTTGAACTAATTTCGGCACAGATGTGCACTACTCTTGAACTTGAGGTCCAAGGTTAGATCCGGTTGGTTAGGTCAAGTGAAGTGTGATTGGGTCCTTGGGGTTCGCACAGATCCAAACACAAATTATTATTATTATTATGAGCCTGCTATGTCCCACTGCAGGGCAAAGGCCTCCCTTCCGTCTTTCCATTTTCTCCTGTCCCTTGCTATATCTGGCTAATCCTTTAGATAGGCGTCCAATTCGTCACGCCATCTCTTTCTGGACGTACCGCGTCGCCGATTCCTGTTATTCGGAATCCAGTCAGTGGCTGCTTTTGCCCAATAATTCTGTTGCGACATGCGGCAGATGTGGCCTGCCCAATTCCACTTTAGTTTGGCGGCTCAGCGGCTGTGTTGCCCACGTCTGCGATTTGTGTTTTGGAACGAAGTATACTGTTCCGAATGCGGTCCGTGACTTTGACTCCAAGAATACTTCGTTCCACTGCTCGCTGGCAGACCCCGAGTGCGGACTTTTGACGTTTCGTTAACGAAACACAAAGCTTCTCAAGAATCAAAAGTCATTTAATGAAACTAGGCTGAGAATCAGCACTTTTTGGACGAAAAATTACATAAGACAATCCCCCAAAACGCCCGCCTTTCACCACTTCCTAGTGCTTTAGCTGGGAAGAAGAAGTGGCGCAACGAACTGCCCAGCAGCACAGCTGTCTGTTCAGATAGAAGACCTTGATTGACTTCTACAGCAGAAGCTTTGTGTTTGGATTTTTGGTGCCCGGTTGATAGGTGTCTGGGACGTTGGTAAAAGCTCGTTAATAATAAACATTCTTACCCAAATACTAGTTCTTCAGCAGTTACATGTACGAAAGGTTTAGCTCGATCTCGGTACGTGATCGCCAGTCCGGAGACCAGCAGGTTGAACACCCAGCTGGCCAGGTTCGGGGAGAAAGACGTCACCGTCTAAAATTAGAGGAAAAAGGTTTATTAACAAAATTATAATTTATACCGAGAGCGCTGCCCAATAAAAATCAAAAGTCATTTATTCATACTAGGCTGAGTATAAGCGCTTTTCGAACGTCAAAATTACTAAAGACAGTCCCCCAAAACGCCTGCCCTTCACCACTTCCTAGTGCTTTCGCTGGGGAGAAGAAGTGGTGGAACAAACTCCCCAGCATAAATGTGATAGCAGGAATTGTTACACACCTAGCCGAAAGATTGGTAATTGCAATTTGTTTTAAACATATAGGAGCATGCTGTAACTCTTGTTTTTGACGTTTTAACTAATCCTTTAGTATCTTTTTATCTGTCATAGTTGAAAAAAAAGGGGGTGAATTCTCAGACGGCATATTTTTATATCAAATTTTACACTAATTTCACCGTCAGTCACACACACGATTTGGGTGTTCTATTGGTTCAGTAGACGGACTTGAATTGTGGCCAGGAATAATTTTATGCCACTCAAAGTGAATCGCCCAAATCATAATTATCATCAGGTAAAGCACTTTGCTACTGGACAAAGGCTTCTCCATTCTCAAGCAATTTAAACGGTTCTCCATAGGTACGCATCCAGCTTCATCATATTAGGCATTTCAGGTTTTTGAAGTGAAAACTTCTTTAGGCGCGTTGGGCATTTTTTGAGATGGGAAAAACTATTGAATTTGCGCTACTGTTACCGTAACCGACACCGCTTCGGATGTGTACTCGGTTTTAATGTATATCTGATATCTCAGTGAGTGATGGCAAAGTATTCTGTTTGTGTTTTGTTTTCACTTCTGTCGGCACTCCCGGAGTGCCACTGTTTTTTTTAAGACTTTCGTGATATTCTTTTTAAATAGGTACGTGGTTATTGCGTAACACAATGATAAGCAATGACTTGCGTTTTGACAGTATATTTATCTATTTATCATTCATTGAGTCATTTACACTGTCGATCAGACAAATTTTTCAAACATATCAAGTAATGGATTAGCAATTTCCTACAAAATCTTTCGGATTGTGATGGAAAGTATTACGTGAGTAGTGTGCAGATCTACCTGGTGAGAGGGGGTGGGCCTTAATCTACCACGCGGGTCGAGTGCGGGTTGGTAGATGTCACATGTCTTCGAATTTTTGGTTCTAGGGTATGCCGGTTTCCTCACGATGTTTTCCTTCACCGTTTTGAGAGATAGGCCTGTGTGTAATTATGAATTCAATTCATTAACTTACCAGTAAAGGGATATTAGGCACCACCAACTTCTGATTCTTATCGACGGACATCTCGGGAACGAAGCGCAGTATCTTGTTGTGTTGGTAGGTCACCGTGTCGTTGTCATGGAACCTTATATTCACCTTCTCCATGTCTTCTCTGAAACAGAAGGGAGTTATTTAGTTATAATAGTAATAATAAAGCTGAAGAGTTTTTTTGTTTGAACGCGCTAATCTCTGGAACTAAGCGAACGGGGTAAGTAATAGGCGATGCGATGCGACGGGATGGGTCGGGGGAAATAGAAATTTGACGTGGACGAAGTCGCGGGCAGAAGCTAGTTAGTTACAATTTTGATTCGGAAGACGTAGTGTTGGAAGGCCTCCAACAATGTGACAGATGACTTTGTGAAGGCCGCCGGAATCCACTGGATGCGGGAAGCACAGAACCGGTCGAAGTGGTGATGCTGGAGGGTTTCAGCTGTGGACATCTTTTGGCATAAAAGATGATGATGATGAATTTGAGCCTGGGCTTCATAGTCATTGGCAGCCTATAGGTTTACTCCGTGGGTTTAAAATTATCTACTTAAATCCAAAATATATTCGTACCGATTCAATTGTTCACAAACCAAACTAAAATTAAGTTCAGTGCAACTTTTTCTTTCTATTTAAGAAAAGGACAGAAGATATATTTTAGTTTAGTCCTGTCAAATTAATCAGCGCTTGACGTAAATTAATTTTAGTAGGCAAGTTTTTAGTCACATCTAAACTTGTATGGAGTAGTGTCAGGCGCTGATTTTCGTTTCGTTGTCTCTGGAATCTCGTTTTTGAAAACAAAAGAAGGAAAAAATTTTGCACAGTAGGTTGTAATTCATTTAAAGAAACTGAAGAATCCTTGGATTGGGAGCACTGGATACGGGAAGAAATGATGCACGTAGCAACGTACTGGCACAAGTGTAATAATTGCCCGCTAGAAGTGTGACATTGACTGGGGCCATAGATTATTGACTCTACTACAGATTATGCTTTATATGCAGCAATGTCACTTTACCCTCAATAACTTATTTACTACAATACATTACAGAAACGTTTCCGCCACAACTTTTGTTTCAATTACTTATATTATCTAATTTGATGCGAAAAGATCACAATGCACATTTTATTTCTCAGAATAATTCTTTGTGACCCCAACTAACCTGAAGTAAACAACTTCAGATTAGTTGAAATTCAAGTTATTTGAAGATAACATCGGCTGTTTTTTTATATTATCACTCGTTGCACTTTGTCCCGCGACTTGGTCGACGTGTATTACAAATATTTCTTTATAGCACTGTGTGGCCTACTCGAAAATCTACTCAGCGAGCGAAAGTGATGCAATTACTTTTGAAACGCAAAAGAAGAGTGATGGCTATAGTGTGCGTGCGCTCGGAATAAAACGACGTATGTGCCAAAACGAATTTATTCCTTTTTTAACAAAATAAATGAATTAAATAAGTATAAAACTACTTTGAGTAAACTTTGATATGATAATTCCTATGTTTTAAAGTAAATTCCATTGAATAACTCTTAAGCGTTACGCCGTGATGTCGAAAAAAGTAAAAAAAATAGGTTATTTTTTCGACAAGCCTATTTAAAATCGGTTCAGCCGTTTAGCAGTGAAAACGGGATAAACAAACACATTCGCATTAGGTAATAATATTTGTATGAATATGCTGTCGTACGATGAAAAACTGGTGTATTATGACAAAACCATTATTGTCAAGCCATATCTTGGTTATGCTTCTTATTAGAGAAGATTTAAGTAAATATCTACAAATCTCGAAATTTAGCATAATTATATTTGTATTAAATTGCTTGAGTGTGTATTCTGGATTTCCCGACTAAACCAGAGAAAAAAAGCCGGCCAGGTGCGTGTTGGACCACGCTCTGTAAGAGGTCCGTAGTTGGGAGTAGTATTCATAATTTAAAAAATAGTCCTCCAGACCGTATTTCGGCCACGGTGGCCAATCTCAACGGAGACTAGCCTTCAGCGCGGGAGATATTATAGTGCACAAGTGTGCGCGCAGACACAGGTGCACTCCCTCTCCCCTCACTCAGCACTCTCATAGTCCGATGGGACGGCAATCCGACACGACTGGAGAGAGATCAGGCGCAAGACTAATGGCTTTTCGTGTTTACCGAGGCACGGGGGTATCACATCGCCAACTTCAGAACTCCGGGCTGTTACTAAGAAAAATTAAAACCAGTAACACTGCTCGGCCCGAGAATCGAACCCAGGACCCCACGCCCAGGAGTCGCGCGTGCGACCACGAGACCAACGGAGCATTCGGAATAGTGTTAGACACAGTAGGTACCTACCTATTGATTTTACCAACTGCAAATATAAGCCTAGCTTCTTCTCAACTATGTTGTGATCGGCTTCCAGTCTAACCGGGTGCAGCTGAATACCAGCATTTTACATGGAGGGACTGCCTATCTGACCTCCACAAACCAGTTACTGGGTAACATACGTAGGTACGAATCAAGTTAAAAAAATTCAGATTCATTGTAGCCATGTAAGCACACTACCGGATAATGTCGTCATTGCATTGACAAATCGTGTGTTAATATTTGTCGAGCAATTTTCTCCAAAACCAAGTTTGTTATGTAATCAGATGCATAATACAACAGACTACGTGTTTCTTTTTCTATCAAGAGAGAGACGGAGATATATTTCTGTCTCAATTTTAAATCTATGTTAGTTCAATATTAAACGCTACATTTGTTGGTGTCAAGGACATATTGAAGCTGGTAAATAAAGTCGGACGTAAATAGACGTACAGACGCCAGCACATCAACCTACACCTAACTGTCAAATTTTCCCAATCAACATTGAACCTTATGCTTTAGCGATAAAGTTGAAAATCTATTACAGAAATCTGACAGATTGTAGTAGGTTGATGTGCTGGCGTCTGTACCTACCTATTTGAATTGTATGACCTACATTTTTCTTTATGTTTAAGGCCGGCTTTTTATTGTTGGCAAATAAGTCGTGATGTGTTTATTAAAGGGGATGAAAATAATATTAAGTACCTACACTGGATAAACATCTTACACACAATTAACTAACAAACTATTGAAATAAAAATATAATATCCTAACCTATCCTCCTAACTTTTATTTTAGAAAAAGATTTCGGGTTCCGCGCAAAAAAATTAAAACGTTTTCCGTCATGCACACCACGAAGTCGCGGGCACAGCTAGTACTAAATAAACTATTAACATTAAAATATAATTGGCGGGGGCACTCCCGTGCCCCTCGATATCCTAACCTAACTAAAACTTTTAACAAACAAAAATATGTCGTCGAAATATTCCTCAGCATCGCTGTCGACTGGTAATGTACCCAAGAGACTGGCGGCATTGCCACGTTGTATGGCAATACTTAGCCTCTGTTTTAAGCCGGCTTTTTTCATCATTTCAGCCGAAAGACGTCCACTGCTGGACATAGGCCTCCCCCAAGCACCTCCACTTCGACCGGTTCTGTGCTTCTCGCATCCAATGGGTTCCTGCGGCCTTCACAAGGTCGTCGGTCCACCTTGTGGGAGGCCTTCCAACGCTACGTCTTCCGGTACGCGGTCGCCACTGCAGATCGCCCATCTATTCTGCGAGCAATATGCCCTGCCCACTGCCACTTAAGTTTGGCAATTCTTGCGGCTATGTCGGTTACCTTGGTTCTCCTGCGGATCTCCTCATTTCTTTCTTTCAAATATGTTGACTCTCAGAAAACGGTCATGATCATTGTTAGGTCAAGTTTTGGATGACTGGGTGCATTACGCATGCCTGCATGTCTTGAGGCATTGGCTAGCATTGTGTCTATCTTTGACCATGGTCATGGTTCATCAGACATCTTAAGGCGTTGTCCAAACGTAGGAAACCGTACAACGCACCGTTTTTTATCCCACAGTTCGGCGTATTGGTACGCACGGCTACACATCAAGCTATACATAACCAGAAGCTGATTTCTGATTGTACGAATAACCTCTGCTCTCAAAACGATGGTGTCTCCTGCCTACCTCATTATCTGCCGAGCCTTTTCCCACCTATGTTGGGGTCGGCTTCCAGTTTAATCGGATGCAGCTGAATACCAGTATTTTATATGGAGCAACTGCCTGTCTGACCTCCACAACCCAGTTATTGGGTAATACTATATCCCTTGGTAAGACTGGTTGTCAGACTTTCGGGCTTCTGACTACCCGTAACGACTGTCAAAGATCCATGAACCTGATCGATCGACCTGCGCGGCTGTTATTATTTAGCCACGGGCCCCTCCTACCTGTCCGCCATTTTATTTTATTTTTCAAATTAGCGGCCACGCCATTTTACATTTTGCATTTCGCCTACCTATGCCATGGACCTTCAAAGCCCTTTCAAAATGGAAACCCTACATGTGCCTTCAATCTAAACCTTGGCAGAGCCTTGAAGCTTGATAGTCAAAATAGGTATTATTACCAATATTTTTATTGACAATGCCCTTTCGTACTTCCCCGAACATCATAAAATATTATAATTTAAACGTAACTTCCACATCATAGCCCTTCAAAGATGTTGATGACCTCCAAATAGCTAAAGTCCCATCGATTCCGGGTGATTCCGAGGTTTGAACAAAAACTAAAAAGCCGCCAAGTGCGAGTCCGACTTGTATACAAAGGGTTCCGTGCCACCGTACAATTTATTTATTTATTTAAGGATTATCAACGAGATACCTACAACGAACGAGAAAAATATGTAGTGTTAAATATAATAATGATAAACTAATATATAATAATCATCATCTACCTGCCTTTTTTGGGAAAAGGTAGGTAGATGATGATTATCAACTCTGAAAATTATTCATTTTATCTACTTACCTATTACGATTCAAAGATTTATAATGTACAGATGTATATAGAAGAATGTAGATATTATTACTGAAATATATGTACATATACAGCCCTGTGACAGACGGACGGACGCGACGGACGGATGGACGGACGGACAGCGGAGCCTTAGTGATAGGGTCCCGTTGGCACCCTTTGTGTACGAAACCCTAAAAATAGTTCTTCTAAGTTAAATGTAATTGATGTTTTTTTTTATAATAATCCGACTATTGTCAGTTTTTGTTATTAGATTTGTGGTTGAAAAATATGTTTTTTGCTTGTCTACGTCAGTTCATTGAGAGGTCGAAATCTGCGATGCGTGTTCTCCGCCCCATGACAAAATATGACATTAGACCCTAGACAGACAGGCCTCCTGACTTCGAGAGGGAGTGGGCTATAACCTACCACGCGGGCCCAGTGCGGGTTGGCAGATGTCACACGTATTCGATTTTTTGGTTCTAGGACATGCCGGTTTCCTCACGATGTTTTCCTTCACCGTTTTGGGAGCAGTGGTGATGAAATAATTTACACAAAGTAAAGCGCCTGTCTGAACTTCGAACCATAGATATATGAAAGAAGAATATGTTTTTTACATTAAATTTCTATGGTTCGAACCTATGACCTACGAGTATAACTCGTAAGTTGCGGCCGTTACCACATTGCCTAATTACTATGTTTTTTTTTATAGATGTTGTGTATACAGGATGTATTCAAAATTACCAGCAAAATGTAAAAAAGCAAGCAATGTAAAAAAAAAACCTCATTCTGACTATAAACCCAAAATTGTAAATAAAAAACGTTGCAAACAAATTGCCTTAATGATATTTTTTACTTAAAAAAAAACCTGTTTTATTTGTTGTAATAGAAAAATAAAAAGGCTCATTACGTAGGCTTTATATTTTTTTTGTAATAAACTAAATGATGATATAATAACTACATACTATGAATTGAAAGTTTTTACTTCAAAAACCCACGAAAGCTTTTTGCTATTTTTTAAAGTTCCTGTCAAAATGAAAAAAAGGAACTTCGGATCATTCATGTACATGATTGAAATATTAGCAGAGATATTCAACCCTAACTGAGGAAACCGGCATGTCCTATAACCAAAAATTGGAAGACATGTGACATCCACCAACCCGCACTGGACCCGCGGGGTAATTGCGTAACACACTATCAGTAACAATGGGTTTCGTTTTGACAACATTCATTGCGTTATTTAAGATAAATGAGCTGTTTGTTTTCTATTAATAAAACTAAATTTTATTCGAGAATATCCATCGGTTTCTTATCGGTTTTTAACTTCAACTATATCCGACGTTCCTGCATACTTATCTCTTTTGTTGACTGTACATAGATAGGTAATTGTTTGTTACGCAACTGAAAACTACGAAAGATGACTTCAGGCTTATTTCAGGGGATTTACAGACGCATCATCTAGCAACGGTGACCTAACCCAATACCGCTGAAAAATTATCACCTTCAGAAATCGGTTTTCCAGTTTTTCCGTCGGAAACGACAAACACATAGTCATTCGATATAATTATATTATCTAAACTAAATAATCTATACTAATATTCATGCTAAAGGGTTTGTTTGTTTGTTTGAACGAATTAATCTCTGAAACTAAAATCTGGATTTAATAAAATTTTTGCATATGGATAGCCCAATTCTTGAGGGCGAAAAATTTTACTACCAAATTTAAAAAAAAATAGAAAAAATTTAATAGACAAATGCTACTATACCATTGACGAATTCCTTGCTGACAATATTTCTTGTGACTGATCGTGTATTTATGATTTATAATGTAATATTCCTATCTAAAGACTTTAAATTTGTTAGAATTGTATCGTATATAATGTTTTAAATTTATTTAATTTCTAATATTGTTAAATTAATATTGTATGCTCTGAAGGGATGATTTTTGAGTTTCTATAAAATATATGTAAGGCCTGTTATATCACCAAAAATCGCACTAATAAATACTTTGACTTTATATAACATCACGCTAGGACCTTTATGAGCAGAGCAAAAAAAAGGAAAGAACGCTAAGCAAAAATGAGGTTCGGGGGACCAAGAAATTTCATGCGGACGAAGTCGCAGGTGGAACCTAGTATATTATAAATACACATAGATGACTACATACGAGTAGTATCATTTAACTAGGCAAACAATTTATTAATAAAAAACCACAATTTCCGTGATATTTCTCAGGTTTTCTGGTTAAAGTTAATTTGTGGTCATTTTTATTTATTTGCGGGTATTTTAATTAACATACATTGACGTAATAAACGTCAGTCATGACTATGGTTTAGTTTCTGTAATAAAACAGTCACGATTGTTTTTATGTTCATTATATATTTGGACTAACCCAAAGAGCTAAAATATAAAAAATATAAATTAAAATATAAAAAACGGAATATTGATATGAATCGTAAATACACTGTTTTAGGTTTAAGGTTTTTGTGGCTAAGTAATAACAGCAGTACGGGTCGATCGATCCGGTTAAGCTACGCTTGCCGCGGTTGGTCCGTGGATGGGTGATCATCTGTACATAATACATAATAAATATATTGAGTATTGTTAACAAAATCAGGAACAAACCTATAAACAAATGGGCCGACCTCCACGAGCTTGGGTTTCTCGCCGGTCTCCAGGAAGGCCTGCGGGTTGGTCACGTTGAAGATGTAGACCTTCGTGAGTCTGACGACTCCTGGCTTATGCCAGTAGCTGTAGCTAAGAGATCCGTTCCATAGTTTTAATTCCTGTAATAAAAAGAAACGGTTATTGAAGAAAATCCATAATAATCCATACTAATATTATAAATGCGAAAGTGTGTCTGTCTGTCTGTTACCTCTTCGACCGAAATTTGGTATAGAGATAGAGTAAGAGTCCCGGGAATGGGTTTAGGTTAGTTTTTATCCCGGACTCCCGGTATTCCAACGAGATTGAGAATTTGAGACTTATGCGGTTGAAACTGCCGGGCGCTGCTTGTATGCGAATGTGTGTCTGTCTGTCTGTTACCTCTTCACGCTTAAACCGCTGAACCGATTTAGTAGATGAAATTTGGTATAGAGATAGTTTGAGTGCCGGGAAAGGACATAGGATAGTTTTTATCCCGATATTCCCACGGGATCGAAACTTATGCGGGTGAAACCGCGGAGCGCTGCTAGTATTAAATAAATAAAGTCATCCAGACCGATTTTCGGTCATGGCGACCAATCTCGGTGGAGACTGTCATCGGTGTGGAAGATATTATAGTGCACAAGTATGTGCGCATACACAGGTGCACTCTCTCTTCCCTCACTCTCGTAGTCCGATGAGACGGCAATCCGACACGACCGGAGGAGAGATTAGGCGCAGGACCAACGGCTCAACGTGCTTTCCGAGGCACGGGGAAATGAAATTTAATTTGATAAATGAGCTGTTTGTTTTCTATTAATAAAAATTTTATTCAAGGACACCCATCGGTTTCTTACTAAACAAACTGTATCTGACGATCCTGATCATAAAACGCTGAAAAAAAAACGTTTCTAGTTTGGAAAATTCCTTGAATTTTTATTAACTTTATTTTATTTTTATTATTTGTTGTTATAGAGGCAATAGAAATACACACTGTTAAAATTTCAACTGTCTACCTATTACGGTTCATGAGGTACAGCCCTCTGATAGACAAACAGACAGACGGACAGTGGAGGCTTAGTAATAGGGTTCCGTTGGCACGCTGTGGGTACGGAATCCTATAAACAGTCACAGAAAGGAGTGAATATTGCTATAATTACCACTCTTAGCAGAAGAGTATGTAATTGAAGCTGATCCTTTTTTTGAATCTAGTCTTTGACCTCTTAAACACCTATGGTATAGAAAGGTAGCCTAGACTTTGCTGTGAACCATCTACTCTCTATAAGAAAACCTATGTATTTGCATAAATTAATTTTAAGTAAACGTATTATCTGTAGAACAGGAAAAGTTCTAGATGCTAATATTCTTAAAAATCCGGATAAATATAATTAAACTAAGAAGAGATAACACTTACCCTAAATATAATATAATCAAGCCAAGGCACGAAAGATAGTATGATTCCTAGCACCACAGTGCATATACTGAACATAATCACTGCCAAACGACCTGAAACAAAAGAATATTTAAATTAGTAAAAAATAAAACAAAATGCAAAATAACAACTATTCTAAGCCATACAAGAGTTAATTTCGAGGTATTCCACACAGATCACAGATTTGAACCGCACTTGGACGAACAGCACCTGAGCACTTCCACTAACCGCACTGAAACAAAATTTTGTAACGTGCATAGGAAGCGAACTCACACGTATTGCAGTAATCAATTGCTCGGCCACTGCACCAAACTTGCCATGAAAAGGTGTAAAAGTAAACAGTACACTGTTTCATCAGTTACTCATATTGTTCAAATCATATGTAATTTCACTATAAAGAAAGAAAAAGTATTTATTGCGACTCGTATAGGAAGATCACAACTAACGGCTACTGCCCGCCATATTGGATTTTCTGTGACGTTAGTAAACCAGAAAACATCTAGGATTTAGACATTTTTAGACCTAATTAGTTGAAGTCGGAAAATTGGCTCAGCCTATGACACTATCTCTATGTCCTATCTCTAACTGAGCTAAAAGATAAGATATATATCGTTATATTTTTCATTTATTAGGTCTCTTTCTTGTACAACAGTCCAGCAACACAGCATGTACAGATATTTATGTAAAAAACAATGTTTTTTTTCTGGAGTGCCACAGGGCATTATTTTTGGACCACGTCTCCTCCGTCGTAGTTAAGATCTTAATTATACTCTATTATAAATAAAAGTTTCTTTTTGCGATATTAAAACTCAGTCATCATTTGCCTAGCCTTCAGCAACAATGTTTGGGTCGGCTTCCAGTATGACCGGATGCAGCAGAATCCCAGGACTTTACAAGGAGCGACTGCCTATCTGATCTTTACAACCCAGTTACAGACTAGCACGACACCCCTTGGTAAGGCTGGTTATAAAACCTTCGGGTTTCTGACTACCCGTAACGACTGTCAAAGATCCACGAATGTCAGCCGGGACAAACGGCTTACAGTACTTTCCGAGGCACGGGGGATCTCGGGCCATCCACTGACTGAGTTTAGCAAGCTTAGCTTAACCTGATTGATTGAACCGTGAGTCTGTTATTAACTTAGCCATGAGCCCCACTGATCAAGTCTTTGATAAGTAAATCATGAGCCCCTCTCCTTCTCATCAGATTAGTACCTAAACCTGTGGTCAAATCATGAGATTTTACTATTGGTTGGCCAAAATAGCAACAAACAATTTAAACTACTCGTGCCTTTGATTTGACACTAGATATATTTTTTATAATAACTTCTGAGAAACATTATTGTTAAACCATTCAATTTGCGTTTATTAGTTAGGTGATTTCATGTTAACCCCCAATAACACCAGAGCTGTGCATGATCTCATTATACTTTGACTTTGTCCTGACAATCAGCATCTGTCAGCGCATCACACCTGTCTGACCTCTGGATCATTGACGCTAACTCATGTATAACATAATGACTATGTAGTAAACAAGTATAATGCTTCTAATTACAAAAGGTTAAGCAGTCAAGGAAGTTCTGGGTAACAGTGAGTTTAAATACGTCATTAATGTTAGGTTGTTGGTTTGGGAGAGCGGAGCGGTTAGCGGTGCGATTAAAGGTCATAGCACACTTAAACGACTCTGCTCCAACACCGCTCCAACCCAACACCGCAGCAATCCACGCGGCGACAGCTAGCAGGCACCCAGCAGTCCACGCGGCGACAGCTAGCAGACGGCCAGCTGTCCACCCGCCAACCGCTCTCGCTTTTCGCGATAGACACAGTTCGCGATCGGTTTCCATTAAAGCAACTCGTATTTTTTACTATGTCCTAATTCACAACGCGCAAAATAGCAATTATTGTTATTGCACTTGAGGATGAAGAGAGAAGCGCAAGAAATAACAGACGAAGATTTTGGGTGCATAAAATGCTGAAAGCAAGACATGGCGCGGCGACTGCTAGCAGGGAGCGCGCGGACACCGCGCCGACCGCTCGTCTACAACGTGCGGCCAGCGAGGCGTCAACTACCGAGCAGTCTGACGGCGGTAAGCTCGCTGAAAGCGAGCTGTCTGCTAATTTATGATGCCAATGCAAAATATATCTAAAGAGCAATATTTAAAGCCCATATTTGAATTATATTCATTTTGCCGGGTGGGAGCAGAGTGGTGTAAGTGGCCTTACCTTTAGGCACCTGTCCGATCGCCGACGAGGAAGAATAGAATAGAAAAATCTTTATTATATACACCATATCCAACCCAGACAGACGCTTTACTTTGGTGGTGGTTTACGGCCCACTCCCTTAAACAGAGAGGAGGCCTGTATCCCAGCAGTGGGAACATTGTAGGCTGATTATGCTTATGCTCGTCCATACTAATAGGGACGATGACTAATATTAGAAACTAGCAGCGCCCCGCGGTTTCACCCGCATAAGTTTCCTGTGGGAATATCGGGATAAAAACTATCGTATAATACATATATCCTTTCCCGGGACTCAAACTCTCTATTCCAAATTTCATCTAGATCGGTTCAGCGGTTTAAGCGTGAAGAGGTAACAGACAGACAGACAGACACACTTTCGCATTTATAATATTAAAATAATATGGATGTTCGAACAAATAATATAGTTTCACGGAAGGTAAAACGAGATAATCGAAAAAAAAATTAGTAAAATCAATGGAAAGGTGGGGATTATTCCCGTCCTTGTCGCGCGATACTGACAATGTATGGCGCTAGTGTGAAGTTACATAGTCGTGACGTCACTTCTATGGTACTGCCGTCTTTGTCTAGCAGTTATTTAAAAACGTTTATAACTTGGCAATTTCTTAAGCTTTTAGAATTTTTGCACTATTTGCAAACAAATATCTTTTTAATTAAAAAAAAAAAAATGTCTTCATCACTATACTACAAGGCATTATCGCTAACCGCTCCGCTACCTCCTATGGCTATAAACACAACCATAAAATTCTTCTTACCATGTCGGGGTGAAGGATCATTGTCGTGATAATTTGTGATAGATCGCCTATTATAACCACAAGATGGGAACTCCCTAGAATATTCTACTTAAATCAATCTGCCTAGCCTTTTCCCAACTATGTTGAGGTCGGCTTCCAGTCTAACAGTTGAATATCAGTAGGTATTCTACTTGGAGCGACTGCCTATCTGACCTCCACAACCCTGTTACTAGGGTTCATGATACCCCTTGGTTGTCAGACTATTGGTGATTCGCAGGTGATCTGTGGGATATATAGGGTATCCCAGGAAACCTGTACCAGCGAAGGTCTGTGGTCAGGGGACACTAATACCTACCGATTGGACCCCTAAGTATGTATGTTCCGCGATATTTTGTAGTTTTCGAAATCACGATAAAAAAAATCAGCTGTTTCATACATTTTGGTCAAGTAGGTATTGAAATTTTGTATTAAACAACAGATTTTTTTTTCGTGATTTCAGAGTTGGTCCCATAGTGAAAGTTGTTCAGTTCGATGGTCTAAAGCACCTCTTAAAGTTTGTCGGTTTAATTTTTTAACACCTTATAAGTAGCTAAATAAGTGTTGATTTTATTTGTGCAATAAGTAAAATTAACAAGACCAAAGTTGATTTTTACCCGACTGCCAAAAGGAGGGTTGTTTTTTTAATTAGTCACTATTATGTATGTAGATATAAAGAAAATTATTTTCTGTTTTCTACCATTTTAATAAAAAGATCAAAAAATTCTACTCTATTTTATTGAAAATTATGAAAATCCTGAGATTTCCTGAGATTTACAAAATCCGGACGTAATCCTGAAAAGAGTTTACCAATCCTAAGCATAAGCATAATCAGCCTATAATGTTCCCACTGCTGGGACACAGGCCTCCTCTCTGTGACAGGGAGTGGGCCGTAATCCGCCACGCGGGCCCACTGCGGGTTGGTAGATATCACATGTCTGAGAATTTTTTGGATCTAGGACATACCGGTTTCCTCACGACGTTTTCCTTCACCGTTTTTGAGAGCAGTGGTGATGAAATAATTTACACAAAGTAAAGCGCCTGTGAGGGTTCGAACCTACACTTACAACTCGTAAGTCGCGACCGATACCTACCATTGGGCCACCGCCATCTCAAAAAAAATCCTAAGAACTCAGGACAAATCCTGAGATAATATGGTAACCCTAGCCACGAGCACCACAATATTCCTAGAATGTTCTACTTACTATGGAAAAGAATTTCGTCACCATCTTCAGCCATGGATTTTTCTTGGAAAGGAAAAATGAAGATCCAATGACTGTTATTTGAATAAGTCGTAAACTGTATCTTCTTTATGTTTTATTAATTTATTACTGTGAATCACGATGTCGTCAATGACGGATAATGTCTAGTTCCTAATGACAACATTGATGGTTTGTCATCATCTTTCTGATTAGATTCATAGAGCTGTGGTGGCCCAGTGGTAACGACCTCAACTTACGAGTTGTAGGTCGTAGCGTAGGTTCGAACTCAGGCAGGCGCCTTACTTTGTATAAATAATTTTGTCACCCCTGCTCTGAAAACGGTTAAAAAAAACCGGCATGTCCTAGAACCAAAAATTCGAAGACATGTGACATCTACCAACCCGCACTGGGTCCGCGTGGTGGGTTACAGCCCACTCCCTCTCACAGGGAGGAGGCCTGTGTCCCAGCAGTGGGATAGGCTGATACTGATCATCTTTCTGCCCTTATCCTAGTTTATTAGTGGTCGGCGCAGCATATCTTTTTCTTTCATACATCTCTGTGCCAACGGAATCGTATTACTAAGCCTCTGATGTCCGTCTGTCCGCCTAACTGTTAGCGGGCTGTATCTTATGAACCGTAAAAGGTAGACAGTTTAAATTTTTACAGAGTGTGTATTTCTATTGCAGCTATAACAACAACGCCCCATGTACAGTCAACAAAAGAGATAAGTATGCAGGATCGTCGGATATAGTTGAAGTTTAGTAAGAAACCCATGGATGTGCTCGAATAAAATTTTATTTTATTAATAGAAAACAAACAGCTCATTTATCAAATTAAATTTCAGTCGACAACATCCATCGGTTTCTTACTAAACTTCAACTATATCCGAAGATCCTGCATACTTATCTCTTTTGTTGACTGGTGCAGATGAGACCGTACTATCAATGCAGTTATTTGTCTCCTCTGCACCATTGATGGTGCAGGTCAATGGTGCATACGGTACAACGGGGTACTATCGCGGACACTCCCGCCTGACCACAACTAAGTTCATTTGTGCTTGCACTCAAAAAATTAAAGCGCTCCCTAGTAAGCGCGCCAAGGTCAAAAGTTCGTCCGTAAAATTCACAAAAGGAGTACACGTGATGCGTCACTAAGCTGCGCAGTGGAGTTTGCAACTAATTGCCTTATCGCTTTCCTAATAGGCGAAAACTTTAACGGGGCGTGGCTTGGCGCCGCCGCAGGATTTAGGCGAAAAAATGTTGAAGTGATCAGGAAGAAAAGACCGTGATTGTACTGACGCCAGCACATCAAGCTACTCAAAACTGTCAAATTTTCCCAATCAACTTTGAACCTTATGCTTTAGCGATAAAGTTGAAAATCTATTAAAGAAATTTGACAGATTGTAGTAGCTTGATGTGCTGGCGTCTGTACCTAATAGGTGGCGAGCCTATTTCCATGAACCGAACACAAACTCCAGACAGCTACTGAGAAATTCCTGATGGACAAACTTGACAACACTTTGCCCAATGGGAATCGTACCCAGGACCTCAAGCGCAGCAGTACCGCTATCGACCACTAGACCTAACGAGGCCGTCGTTTTTGTTTCAGACGTTGGTAAGTATCATTCGTTATTACATTTGCATGTGTATTTCGCGAAAACTGACGCGTAATAACAAAGGAAATGGTGAATTATTGTTTCATCTCTTTAAGTCATAAACTCAGAACGTTGTAAAACACGAGCGTTAAAAGCCTGGATGGTTGACGATACCAGTCTTACCAAGGGGTATCGTGTTACCCAGTTACTGGGTTGTGGATATTAGATTATCGTTTATAAAGATTGAATTAATACTAAAAATAACAAAATTGAATCCTAACTTAACTAAAACTATACAGAAACTAAAATATAGCGTCGGAAAATTCATCCGCATTGCTGTCGACTGATAATGTACCCAAGAGACTGGCGGCATTACCACGTCATATGGCAATGCTTAGCCTTTGGCCAAGGTAAAAGCCAGCCCTTGGGTCACGGGAAGTGTCAACCAGCCGTTTCGAAATTTCTTTAAAAAGACCATGAGCACTCGGACCCCACGGCCCGAGGGTTTCAACCCCAAACGGCTCGACAATATAATTTCCGATAAGGTTATTATATTTTCGCCGCTTGAGGTTCTCCGCAGCCGCAGCAGCAGCGCCAGCACAGCATGCCGAGCCAGGAAGATGGGATGGCGCAAGAGTATCGACACACGTTGCGTCCCACACTAAAGGCCTACCCACCTTCCATGGAAATAAAGACATGCCGTCCGGTCTCTTGCCATCGTCGCATGCCAAGCCATAGGGTTATAAAGATTATTTTTTCTTTGAAAATAGAGAACGGTCTAAAAACCTACAGTCTACAAGTTCTACAACGTTCTCATATTCACAAAATCTAATTATAAATCCTTACAGAGTATAAAACAAAGTCGTCGAAAGGTCTGTACGCGCATAACTTCCGAACGACTGCACCAAATTGGATAATTCTTTTTTGTTATGTTCGGTATTGCCAGGACAAGGTTTGTATTAAAGAAAATTTCGGAAATTGGAAAAAAAATTGCACCCGTGCGCAGCTGGGGCGGGCCGCTAGTATAATATAAAAAGTTACATAATCAGCCTATAATGTTCCCACAGCTGGGACACAGGCCTCCTCTCAGTGAGAGGGAGTGGGCAGTAATCCACCACGCGGGCCCAGTGCGGGTTGGCAGATGTCACATGTCTTCGAATTTTTGGTTCTAGAACATGCCGGTTTCCTCACGATGTTTTCCTTTACCGTTTTGAGAGCAGTGGTGATGAAATAATTTACACAAAGTCAAGCGCCTGTCTGGATTTGAACCTACGATCTACAACTCGTAAGTCGCGGCCGATACCACTTGGCCACCACTGCTCTCAAAACGGTGAAGGAAAACATCATATAAAAACTTATTAAGACCAAATGGCATGATTGCCATTACAACCACCAATAAAGACTTGAAATAGAATATTGTAATCACCATCGTCATTTTTCGTTGTAACTAATAAGGTAGGTATATGATATCAGCCCATAAACGATGCTGGACATAGTCCTTCCATTGAATGATAAATAGACTATGTTTAAAGTCATATCCCTAGATAGCTGTCAATAGAAAAACGTGTATTCAAATATTTATCTGTAAAGTGTCTTTTAAATAAGTAAGTATTTACAGAAATAATACCATTATTTGTCTTGCATGTTCTTTCTTGGTTTACCTTGGACTTCAAAGTCTTACATATGTTGAAGGAAAATTACACAAGAAAATCATGACTGTCTGAAATTGCCATCAGGCTACGCACGTCCTAGAACCAAAAATTCGAAGACATGTGGCATCTACCAACCCGCACTGTGCCTGCGTGGTGGATTACGGCCCACTCCCACTCACAGAGGGGAGGCCTGTGTCCCAGTAGGCTGATTATGTGTTTTGATTTTATTTTTTCTGTTTGTTGTCGCTCGCATTACTAAGAGTTTTCTCATTTTTTAGATGATTTGAGTTAGGACAACTATAACATTTCTCTATTCGTGATTCTTTGCATTTTGTTGCCTTACAAAATGGTTATATATTTTTTTTATATTAAGTTCTGTAACTATCTTGCTACGAGTCCCAATAAACACTACTTTTTGTTTCGATCTTTCTTTCTCAGCTTAGACCACACATCACAGGTGAATCCATACTAATTCCATACTAATGCTATAAATGCGAAAGTGTGTCTGTCTGTTACCTCTTCACGCTTAAACCGCTGAACCGATTGAGATGAAATTTGGTATAGAGATAGTTTGAGTCCCAGAAAAGGACATAGGATAGTTTTTATCCCGATATTCCCACGGGATCGAGACCTATGCGGTTGAAACCGCGGGGCGCTGCCAGTACTAAATATTAAAAATGCGAAAGTGTGTCTGTCTGTCTGTCTGTTACCTCTTCACGCTTAAACCGCTGAACCGATTTAGATGAAATTTGGTATAGAGATAGTTTGAGTCCCAGGAAAGGACATAGGATAGTTTTTATCCCGATATTCCCACGGGAAACTTATGCGAGTGAAACCGCGGGGCGCTGCTAGTTACCTATATGGTAACAATTTGATTAATTGTAGATGTGTTCACCGCAGTTATCTTCACTCATAACTCACGTTTAGATCATTTAAGTGGGCACGTGTCTTTAACTGTGATTATGGCTCGATCTCTCGGCTGAAAGAGCAATGTCCCACTCGAAACGAACGCCACTTACGAGTTCGAGACGACTTAGAGCGGTTCTGCATAGCTATTCACAACCATACCACAGGCTATCGTATCGAAAATGACACATTTCGATAACCTGATTTGACTTGCCCCCGACAGCAAATAGCTGTTGGAAGAATAGCGGGCGTCTATTTGATTTAAATTGACAAAACTTTCGGGTTTTGTACTTGTGAACAGCGTTTAGAAGACTCCGACGATAACATTGATTGATGTTCGATACGGTACGGAAGCGTATCGAGTGTTTGTGAATGCAGCACTACAACCGATTCAAATTAAAGATCCGACTTCAATCCGAATTGGGAATGTTCTAAATTCGGACGGATAGAGTTCGGATCTAGTGCGCAAGCTCATACAAATAGGACTATGGTCACCTCGGATTCAGATCAGATGTAGTGCAGAGCCGCTCTTACGGGTGGTAGTTTCAAACACAGACAGGCCTTCGTCATCATCATCATTTCAGCCGAAAGAAGTCCACTGCTGGACATAGGCCTCCTCCAAGCATTGCTACTTCGACCGGTTCTGTGCTTGGCCAGGCATTTTACGTAGTGTGTGTTTCATCATCACTGCTATCAAATTAGTGAAGGAAAACATGATTAAGAAACTGGCACATCCACCAACCCAGCACAGTGTCCGCGTAGTGGATTTAGAAAGAAAGAAAAATGGTTTATTCTGCACAAACAAAACGCTCATTACAAAAAAAAAAAACGTGTGTGCTTATGACTGAAGTGAAACTTCAGTATTGCGTATTTGGCTATGAGAGGAAGAGAGAAAGAAAATGTGCGCGCGCACTGCTGTCTCTTGCTTATATCCCCCACCCAACTCCCGTTCGCCTCGCCCGATCACACTTTTCGTAACGCTTACGTCACGCGTTCGCCAGCTTACTCCCCATGTCAAGCGTGCGTAAAGAAGTTTCGCTTCAAAAAAAAGATATAAAATATACACATACAACGTAGTCAAAAGCCTCGTACTCAAGCTTAATAATAAAAATGTTGACAATTTTGTCCATTGCTTGATGTTAGGGCCAGGGACCAAAGACAACACATAAGTACCTATTAGTTGACATTGGCAAATGGCAATTTGAGATTGACAATGACAATATGTCAATCCGTAATGCGCCCGCGACGCCAAAACACTGAAAACAATAATCAAAACAAAAACAAAATGCAAATTTACGACCCACGACTTCTCATCTGCTCGCGGCTATTACTTCGTTTTGCACTTAGCTTTATTTCCGAGCCCTCTAATAAGCATTCTCATCTCTGCTACTACATTAGTACAGTATAGATAACAACAACAATTACAAATTCCATAGGCAACCTTTAACATTAAGCCTTCCACACGTGTCTATGGATAAATATCTAGGAAACCAAAGACATCTTGATTACAATTAGTATTTAACCAGAAACTATTATCCATAATCGTGTAGGTACATTATACATGAGACCGCATGATATACAATTATCTTTGTCATTTATTATTAAATAGCATGCAGCGAGGATCACCTATTAACCTCATGGGTTTTTATAAGAATAACACTACTTGAATGTTCCCCATCATCTGCCTAGTCTTTTCCCAACTATGTTGGGGTCGGCTTCCAGTTTAACCGTCTAACAGGATGCAGCTGAATACCAGTATTTTACATGGCGCGACTGCCTATCTGACCTCCACAACCTAGTTATTGGGTAATACGCTAACCCTTGGTAAGAATGGTTGTCAGACTTTCGGGCTTCTGACGACCCGTAACCACTGTTAAAGATCCACGAATGACAGCCGGGAGCAACGGCTTAACGTGCTTTCCGAGGCGCGGAGGGGTCTTGGTATGTAAAGATGGTCACCCATCCACGGACCAACCGCGGCAAGCGTAGCTTAACCTGATCGATCGAACGGTGCGGCTGTTATTTCTTAGCCACAAGTCCCTCCCACAACTCGAATGTTCCCCGAAGAGGTTAATAACAGAGCGTCTATTTATGCTCTATCGGGTGTAAAAAGACACATAACGAAGAGTTTCACCCAGTACGAGAGTCACTTGAACTCCCTGTTATTGTAACGATTTTTGTAGTGAAAACTTCTTTAGGCGCGTTGGGCATTTTTTGAGATGGGAAAAACCATTGAACTCGCGACACTGTTACCGGCACCGCGCTACATTCGGATGTGTTCGGCTGTCCTCGGGATGTACTCGGTTTTAATGTATTTCCGATATGTCAGTGAGTGATGGCAAAGTATTCTGTTTGTGTTTTGTTTATATGACGAAAAAACAACACGTAATTGTTCAAGTTTTCAGTTCTGACGGCAAGTAGTAAGTATGCAACACCGCTAAGTGCTATTTTTTACTAGACTATACCTGGGAACCTGGCTACGGAGATATTGAAGGTCAAAATTGCAATTTTTACTGCCCTTTTTTTACGAAAACTAGTCTAGTTTTTAGTGTTATAACACAACTTTAAATACCCCCACTGCATGCAAAATGATTTACGTGCGTTACATTGCGCACCTTTTATCTGTTCTGTGTTGCGCACTACCGCAGATAGATGTTTTTTACACCAAAAATAAAACTCGTTTCCCAGCAATTAAGTATTTTTGTGCAATATTACTTAGTTTGATGAACAGGAGGCCTACGACAAGCTCTTAACGCGATCCATTTTAGGACCTAAACTGAACAGTTCTTCTTATTCGTACCATGACGTCAGTTTAACGATTCAGTTTAGGCCGTGTCATCTGCTGACAGCGATTGTCCCAAACTGAGTCGCAAGTTTTGGTTTCATTCATACTTGTTTGGTACCATGACGTCCCTATGGACGTCCTAAACTGAAATGTCTTGTTTTTAATCGTTTTTAATTAGATCATGGTAGGCCACCTGAACGGTGGTAATTGGCGGGTCTTATTAAACCCTGTAATTATGTCCAAGTAGCTTGCGCCCGCGGCTTAGCTAGCATGGTACTTATGTCGATAAAAAGTACTAGATGTCCTTCCCTAAGGTTCAAAGTATCCCCATGCCAAATTCCATCAAAATCGGTCAAGCCGTTTCAGAGATTAGCCGGAACAAACAGACAGACAGACAACATTTAAAATTATTTTATTTTGTTACAAGTACCGTTCATATGCTTTTAGTAAAAAGCTGTTATGTTGACATTACAAACAAACACTTAAATTATATTTTATTTATTTGTATAGATTTAGATTAGGTACAACAAAAATAAATTAGCTTTAGACAACTATGACAATTTGACAAAGCGAAACGAACTTTGAACACATTTAAATTATTCAAATTGAATACAAAATTAGTTTACCTGCAGTTAAATTAAAATGTATAAATAATATGTTTTCCTAGAAATACGCGTTTCTTTAAAACGATGATGAACATGAAATTCACTTACAAAGGGCTCATTCCATAAGCACTGATTTTCAAATTACAAAAAAACAACTTTTTTCAGATTGATAAGAACCTTAAAAAAACTATGGAGCTACCTATTTCATAAAAAAATAAATAGTATCATGATAAAACAATCGTAAAAATATTTATCTTCGCATAATTCTTAAAATTTTGAGCGTAAACTTTCGAGAAACACAAAACCGGTCGAAGTGGAGATGCTTGGAGGCCTATGTCCAGCAGTGGACGTCTTTCGGCTGAAATGATGATGATGAAACTATTATATTTCATGTAAGGTGATGATTTGATGAACCTAATGAAATAGCATTGCCATACAACGTGCAATGCTGCCAGCCTTTTGGGCACGTTTCTTGTTGACAGAGATGCGGAGGAGTTTTTTGATGCCCTTTGTTTATTTCCCCTCCTTTTTATATACTTGTACATAATTATTATTTATATTTATATGGTGTACATAATAAATACCTAATGGAGTTTCTTGCCCGTTCTTCTCCATAGGTACCTTGCGCTTTGGAATGGGCAACTAGCTTAATTTTTTCTGACTGACCGACTTCTTGACAATTCAAAAGTGCCTGTAAATGGTTTAATTGAAATAAATGCTTTGTGTTTGAGTTTGAATAAAGGGAATTCAATCAACTAAAGAAATACGTAAAAAATATTCCACAGAGCCGTGCATTTTTTAAAAATAAAACTGCAAAATTTCTTTTATTCTGGTGTTCATTCGATTCAACTAATAAATATCAAACGCATCGCTGTTTCTTATTTTGTTGCCGCGATGCGATATTTTCAACAAGGAAAATTCATGTATTTTTTTTTTTTTGTATTTTTAATCGATACCTAGTTTACATCGCCATAAAATACTAAAAAATATTCAACACCAAAAAAGCAATTAAAAATACAGACGCAACATCAACCTACTACAATCTGTCAAATTCAAGTTTATCGCGAAAGCATAAGGTTCAAAGTTGATGAGGAAAATTTGACAGTCTCGGGTAGCTTGATGTGCTGGCTTCTGTACTTAAAAAAAGAGTTAAAAGTAGCCAAAAAAGAGCAAATAGTAGTCAACCGACACGGGCAACTTAAACGCCCTTCATTTTGACTTACCACAACTGACGCGCTTAGTGTGACATTCAATGTTCATAATCATAACATTGAAAACGGTCTGAATCGCAAAAAAAAAATTTTTATCATAGACTTTTTGCATCACATTCGCTCTGACTAAAATGTCGTCATAATCTTAATCAGAATATAACGTTCCCACTGCTGGGACTCAGGCCTCCTCTTTGTGAGAGGGAATGGGCCGTAATCCATCACGCTAGCCCAATGCGGGTTGGTAGATGTCACATCTCTTCGAATAATGTAACGGCGTCGCTTTTCGAATATTTGAATTTCCCACAATTTTATTGCACTTTTTAAAAATGAAAGTATTACTTGCTCAAAAAGAAATTATAATCGAAAATATTGATGAAGGCATAATTCTGAAGTGACACAGTTTATTAAAAATATATTTGGCCCTCATTTGAATCTTGGCTGAATAATAACAGCAGGTTAAGCTACGCTTGCCGCGGTTGGTCTGTGGATGGGTGACCATCTTTACATACCGAGACCCCTCCGTGCCTCGGAAAGCACGTTAAGCCGTTGGTCCCGGCTGTCATTCGTGGATCTTTGACAGTCGTTACGGGGACTCAGAAGCGCGAAAGTCTGATAACTAGTCTTACCAAGGGGTATCGTATTACCCAGTAACTGGGTCGTTGAGGTCAGATAGGCAGTCGCTCCATGTAAAATACTGGTATTCAGCTGTATCCGGTTAGACTGGAAGCCGACCCAAACATAGTTGGGAAAAGGCAGATAGTAACTGGGTTGTGGAGGTCAGATAGGCAATCGCTCCATGTAAAATACTGGTATTCAGCTGTATCCGGTTAGACTGGAAGCCGACCCAAACATAGTTGGGAAAAGGCTAGGCAGATGATTATGGTGACGCAGAAATATTTTTTTAGGTAGGTAATATGAATGGGTATACCCTTTTACCAAAAAAAATACTTCTTAGTATCGTCCCTGTGGAGGCTGTTTTAATAGCAAATTCCTAGTATCAGATTATAAAAAAAGCATACCTACGTATTTTCCGTAAATTATATATTATATACCATGTATTTAAATATGTATGCGTCAGTCTGACGTATTTACAAGGGAATAACCTGAGAATCTTGTTATTATGTCACATTTAAATCATCATCATTGTTTGCAACCGTGACTACTGAGCAGGGGTCATAGGTTCGATTCCCGGGTCGGTAAAATGTTATTGAGTTTATTCATTACGAATTTCTCAGTGACTGCCTCGTTGGTATTGTGGTCGCAAGCGCTGAGGTCTATGCATTTGTTTGTTTAAACATGTGTAACATGATACATAGATATGCTGCGGATGGAAAAATATTGCTGGTTCAATATTGTTTTGCCATATTCGGCGTACAAAATAGTTTTAGTTTGTAGTATTTAGTTGGAATTAAAAGAATTTAAAGAAAGAAGAAGAAAATCTTTATGAAATTCAGTATGTTCTTCCATATCTCGAAAACTATGTCAAATTCCTGGCTTTAATATAGTTTATTTACAATATTAAACACAACTAACTATTTATATTAGGTAAGTACTAAATGTTTACTAACTCATCATCATCATCATCTGCCTAGCCTTTTCCCAACTATGTTGGGGTCGGCTTCCAGTCTAACCGAATGCAGCTGAATACCAGTATTTTACATGGAGCAGCGCCCCGCGGTTCACTCGCATAAGTTTCGATCCCGCGGGAATATCGGGATAAAAACTATCCTATATCCTTTCCCGGGACTCAAACTATCTCTATACCAAATTTTATCTAAATCGGGTTCAGCGGTTTAAGCGTGAAGAGGTAACAGACAGACAGACACACTTTCGCATTTATAATATTACTCGTACTATGGATTTTAGATGTAGACTAGCTGTGTGCTAGGACACAGGCCTCCTCTCTGTGACATGACGCGGGTCACGCGGTTCGAGTTGGATCATTTCTTAGATACTCGTAAAAAGTTTTCATGAGTCTTTGTACGTAGTACATATATTACCTCAATGGAGTCAATGCAAGTCTTTCACACCGGGAGCAATAACGTCAAAACTTTTTGTGTACAGTCTACAAAGCTTGTCAAACTATGTTCGACAGATTTTTTGCTTCTCATAATTACATGTTGTCCATTTTGACGGAACCTATTGCGCCGCGGACTGACAGGCGCCTGCGTCAGTGATCTACCAAGTATTACGTGTTGTTATGTTATTAAAAACAATAACAAGTTACAAGTAAAGCAGAATTATTCCGGTCTGATCTCCTGGACCCCCCTCCACCTTCTTGGATCCTCTGCTAATCTCTCATTTAGTTTCGTGCATCCGTTATTTAAGACACACACAAGACATCAGTAGCGTGACCTACAATTTGAATCTAACTACAAAAATGGAGATGGTTCTCAATTCAATGTATGTATGTTTCTTTATAAATCTGAATGCCATTCATCACTATAATTATATTGGTACAAACTTGCATTGCTGTGTAATATAATTAGAAAGTTGATGCCCCAGGCTATGTATACAATAGCCCGGAGCATTGTCAATAGCCCAATGACCTACTGGGCAATTCTGGTTACTTTTAAGTTTTTGCACCTTGTAGATTTTATGAGGTTATGCGGTGAATGTAATAAGGATGACGACTAACTTTTTTTTCTTCGTCTATCAGGTAGATTATTAAAAAGTATTGGGCACGTATTTTTTCTTTTTTCACATAATCAAAACATTACAGAGATATATTGATTTGAAATGTCGCATGACGTCACGTGTTGGTACAATTTTTACCTACACGTGACGTCACGAGCCCTCATTCCCAAACTTTGACTCCCTTTATCTTTGTAATTTTTTGGTTGATTGACACAAGAAAAAATATGTGTCCAATATTTTTTTGATAATCTAACTGACGGACTAAATAGAATTTCGTTTACTTTACCCCGTCGTCATCCCTATTGATCAAAGTAAATATTGGTTTCTTCCAAAGGAAAAGCGTTTTGAGTATCAATGTCTATGGCTATAAGAGTAGGGGAAGACCAAGGAAACGATGGATGGACTGTGTGAATGATGATATGGTTAGAAAGGGGGTGACTACCGAGATGACGACTAATAGAGAAGTGTGTAAGAAAAAGACATGCTGCGCCGACCGCAAATAAATTGGGATGAGGGCAGGAGAACGATCATTCGTAGATTTTATGAAGTTACTAGCTTCTGCCCGCGACTTCGTCTGCGTGAAATTTCACGCACCCCCTATTCACCCTCTTAGGGGCTGAATTTCGAAAAGCCCTTTCTCAGTGGATACCTACTCTTTACAAAGAACACACCCTCCAAATTTCATGTCTCTAGGACCAGCGGCTTAGGCTGTTCGTTGATATATCAGTCAGTCAGGACTTTGAATTTTATATACATAGAAAGATACTCAAAATAATCATGAATTCAATCTAGCCTGCAGGGTACTCTAATGCACAATTGGTTTTCTCTTTATTGTGAAAGGCACATGTCTCCGAATATTTGATTCTAGTACATTTTATAATGCCAAACTTTTTCATTGACCAGTCTCACTTTGTCAGGTTCTCTAAATCGTCTGCATCGCATCGTTATGAGCTTGCCATTGACCTTGCACGTGTTTTCAAACCGGTCGAGATAATTTCGAGACAAGGTGGGTAGGGATAGATGTGCTTTCACTTTTCTCTTGACTAAGATGAATTATGGGTTTATTATCTGCCGTATGCTGAATTATTGGTCCGTACGTGTTTAGGAGCAGTGGTGGACTGCTGGCCCAGTGGAATCGGCCGCGACTTACGAGTTGTAGGTCATATTATGTTCAAACTCAGACAGATGCTTTACTTTGTGTAATTTATTTCATCACCACTGCTCTTAAAACGGTGAAGGAAAACATCGTGAGGAAACCGACATTTTATTTTATTTGGGAAACAAACAGATGCAATAACAAACATATTATGTATACAATTAGTTCAACACAATCCAGAAACAGTTTCCACAGATTACTATACAAGTAAATTATATGTAACTAAGTTTAACAACAACCAGAAGTTCACACCGCTAAAGTTTAGAGAATTACATAACACACACACATGCATGTCCTAGAACCAAAAATTCGAAGACATGTGGCATCTACCAACCCGCACTGGGCCCGAGTGGTGGATTACGGCCCACTCTCTCTCACTGAGAGGAGGCCTGTGTCCCAGCAGTGGGAACATTATAGGCTGATTATGTATGTATGTAAATAATGGAGATAATAATTAATAAATAAAAATAATAATAATGATGGCTGAAAGCCTCGATCAACATCTATTGAGGCTCTCGTTAAATTCCCTTTGTCCCCGTTAAGGGACACAGATTACGGGGACAACGGGAATACAAGGTTGGATCAAGGGCCTGATTCAGAAAGCAGTATTTCTCGATGCTCGCGTTGTGAGGAGGTTCCTGTCTAATCATAACTTTCGAACGACTGCACCAAATTGGATAAGTCTTTTTTGCTGTATTCGGTATTGCCAGGACAAGGTTTGTATGAAAGAGAATTTTGGAAATTAGAAAAAAAATTGCACCCGTGCGGAGCTGAGGCGGGCCGCTAGTAAATAAATAAATTAAACTCGCAGTGAGCAAGCGCTTTGTTTTGCTCGTTCCTTCTATACTGGGTGTTCGGCAGAACGTTGAACACACGAAAATGACAGATAGATGGGGTCGTCTGCTATCTACTCAGCCCAAGAAAAAAATACCTAGGCCCCATAGTTTTTTTTCTTTTTATATTGTTTTTTTTAATTCAAAAAATTACATACCGTTCGAAAGGCCATACACCAAGGATGTTTCGATGAAATCCTAAGCCTTCAATTACTTTTAGTTTTTTTTTAATGCAATGCAAAGAAAAGCTCAAAATCACGTTTTATCCCTTTTCGTAATGTTTGATGGCTTATAACTTTTTGTCTAGTTACTATTTGCACCAAGCAGTAATTTTAGATGAATCTACCATTAGTTGAGACAAAAACAAAGTGTTTCCAGTTTCGTCTATCCTACATAAAGTTAGGCCTTCAAAGTTTTAATACTCATGAATTTTGGTAATAAAAAAAACAATTATGGGACCTGAGTAATTTTTTTTTGTGCTGGGTAAGACGACCCCATCTATCTGCCATTTTCGTGTGTTCAACGTTCTGCCAAACATCCTGTATATGAGAAGTGGCCTTTGCCTTGCACTAGCATAGTTACAGCCTGTTGTTATTTACCTCACCTTTCTTTTAACACCTCGCATAGAGGCTTAATGCCTCAGCTATGACTCTATGAAGCAACACGTCAGTATTCGCGTGATGAGCACTTTCTATAGAACTTTCATATTTTACATCATAATTCGAGTTATATTACATGTAGTAAATTCTTCTTACAATGTTTCGTTTGAAAGAATTTCGAAATTATTTGCGGCTGACCGGTTCAGCTCGTGTTTCAAATTTAGATTTTCTTTTCTAAATTTTTGTAGGTTATTTTTAGGGTCATAGAATGAAAATGGTTTCCGTTCTTATAGAATGTTAATGGGAACCTAATACTTAGTCTACGTCTGTCCGTCCATCTGTCTGTATTGTCCCAGGAGAACTATAATCGTTAGACTTGCACTTAGTCAGATTTCATTAGAGAAGTCTCAGTACCAAACCAAGAGGTTGTATTTGTGCTCGGTCGATGACAATAGGCTCGCCCCATTTTACATGGGACTTACAGGGTCTTGGTGGGTAGTACCTACAGGACCTAAACGCAAAAAAACGCAAGTTTTATAATGCCTAAAAGAATATGATCAACTACAGTAAACAAAATCAGAAAAATATATGATATACTTCAGGATATACTTATGCTAGTTAGAAAGTGTGTTGAAAACATAATACAACTAATATGATACGACAGAAAAAAATCATGAAGATACCTCTAAAAACTTTCATTTTACAATAAAAACCATATTAATATACATACAATCATTCTGATTTTTTGTCAGATTATTCTACAACTAAAGCACTAGATAGACTATTTTAATTTTTTAGTCCAAACAATAGATTTTTTGTATATAGATAATTGCTTCATATTTTGCAATAAATTACCAGCGTTATGTCATCGCGCTTCTCTTTCTTTCAAATCAAATCAAATCAAAATATTTTTATTTCACATAAACCAACATGGGCACTTATGAAACGTCAGATGCTAGGTGCACGGTTCCAATTGGTCGTTTCCTATGGAGAAGAACCGGCAAGAAACTCCATGGTTACTCTTTTAAAAAATAATTGGCTTTTACAATGTTTTCAAGTTACAGTAGGTATGGGAGGACAACGTAGGCCTGTCAACAAGTACAGGTAAGTACTTGATACAATAAAAAATGGTCTACAGATCTAAAGTCTAGGTACAAGGCTTACAAAGTCCTCACATTTACAAAATAAGAATGTATCAAAAGGATAAATAAAATATAAAAAACTACTAAAACCAAGAGATATGATTGCCATTTCAACTAATAAATAGGTGAAAAATTAAAATTGTCTGTATATAATGTCAAATAATAAAAAGATTATGTCAAAGAAGTATGTACAAATAAAAAATAAACATCGTAATTTGAGAACAGTTAATAGACATTTACGTAGTTATGCCGTTAATGAGGTGCCAGGGAAGCCACATGTGCAGAAGGAATTATTGCCAAACTACCTTGTCTTCAACGTAGTCTTTAATCTTATAATATGCTTTATTGATAAGGACACGTTTGACGAGGGTTTTGAACTTTCCGCCACTAAGGTCTGTAACCGATTTTGGCAACTTGTTATAAAAACGGATGCTGTTTACAAGAAATGACTTACTAGTCTTAGTTAATCTAAAATCTTTTCTATGCAGTCCGACAGTGACCGCGCTTTAGGTCATGTAGTCCCCTTAAACATAACTTTTATAATATGGCAGTAATTCTTCTACCTACCCGTCCTGCCACACAAGCGTAATATTCTGTTTATTTTTATTAGCAAATAAGTAATTCAATGTTAATCAGAACCTTGATAACAACGTAAATGTCAAACGAATTACGTTCGTAATATGTATTTTATTGTCTCGAGAAAACCCCATTGTTTATAGTATGGGAAAATAGTAGCACCTTGGAAACATAGTATGTCTTATATCTCTATAAATCAAAGGTCATGGTTAATGAAAAATATTTGCAAAAACTTTAGACTTGAGACGATTCTAATAGGTAATCAAATAACTTAAAAAAAAAAACAACCGACTTCAAAAAAAAACTACAAAGTGATAAAAACTTTAATTTCGGAAGTCGGTGTCGTTGGTTCCGTATTTTCGTTTTTTGACACCGACTTCCGAAATTAAAGTTTTTATCACTTTTTAGTGTTTTTTTTTAAGTCGGTTGTTTTTTTTTTTTAATTTTTTTAATTTTATTTTTCACTTTTTAGTTGTACACACGGCAACACATCAAGCTATACATAACCAGTATAAGCCGACTTCTGATTGAAAGAAAAACCTATACAATGCGAGGTCAGCTGAAACTGGAAATGTACCTATAGCTTGATGTGTAGCCGTGTGTACCTACCCCACACAAATTCAATTAACACTAGTGCATTGAAGACACCGACTAGAAGAATCATTAAAATTCGCATAGAAATGCCGGAGATGCAGTACATTTATACATATAACTTCGTACATAAGAATAATTGCCTAATGTATTATATACTAAAACCTTCCTGAAAGTATGTACATCACAATAATTATCAAAATTGCTTCATTAGTTTTTGAGAAAATCGCGGAAATACACACATACATACATACATACGGGTCGAATACAGAACCTCCTTTTTTGAAGTCGGTATTTATTTGGAAAGGACTTTTGTCACAGACGGAGAAATGGCGTCATCATAACGACCGTATTCATAGATGATTGTTATGTTTACTTAAGAGTGCTAGGATCTTAGATAAGTAGAAAAAAAAGAAATCTAACATAATATAATGAATAAGAAGCATCGAATAGTTTTCATTGTAGGCAATTTCTCTTTTTATAATTTATGTACAGATGCCAGCACACCTCTGGAACTAACAGTCCAGCCGGATTTGAAAAAATATTTTTGTATTTGATATCCCATTTTTTGAGGAAGGCTATAGGCTATTTAACATCACGCTATAACCCTTGGGAGCCGAACAAAAACAAAAAAAAAAGTCACCTAGAACTCTAAGCGAAAATGAAGTAATAGCGCAGTTAGGCGATGCGATACGACGGGGTGGGTCGGGAATAATACATTTTACGAGGACGACGTCACAGCCAAAGTGTGGAACTGCCTTCAAAGCAAGAGTTAACAGGCATCTTCTGGGCACGCTCGTTCCATCATCGACCTCTTCCATCGGTTTCTATTAGGCATGATCGAGGTCAAGAGCAGGCCCATTTAGCAATCCATACTAATATTATAAATGCGAAAGTGTGTCTTTCTGTCTGTTAAGTACTTCTTCACGCCTAAACCGCTGAACCGATTTAGATGGGTATAGTTATAGTTTGAGTCCCGGGAAAGGACATAGGATAGTTTTTATCCCGATATTACCACGAGAAACTTATGCGGCTGAAACCGCGGGGCGGTGCTAGTAATAAATAAAAAGTATATAATATTAACTTCACAGTTACTCCAGTCTAACCACTCAAGGAACAAGCATTGTGTCCGTCCGTTTGACTAACAGCCTGGCTATCAGCCAGATAAATGACTAAACAAATGAACAAACCTTTTGTTTTCACACTTCCTATACCCGTTTTGAATGATTCGAAATTATTTGACAGTTAGTCATTTACTGTGGTTTGGTTTTTGTAATAAAAAATAACAGTGGCTCTCCGGGAGTGCCGACAGAAGTGAAAACAAAACACAAACAGAATACTTTGCCGTCATTCACTGACATATCGGATATACAGTAAAACCGAGTACATCTCGAGGACAGCCGAACACATCCGAAGCGGTGTCGGTTACGGTAACAGAGTGGCGCGAACTCAATGGTTTTTTCCAATCTCAAAAAATGCCCAACGCGCCTAAAGAAGTTTTCACTTCAAAAATCACGCCTGTTCGTAATTCTCCGAATTGTTACGCATAGATGTACTTATATTAGGTACATCAACATTTCACCAACAGCGTTTGAGTCCCAAGTATTAGGTGGCGAGTCGTCTTCGTCCTGGCAGTGACACCGGGCTGCTCCCATATATTGATTTATAAAAGCGTCCATGGAGTTTCTTGCCCATTCTTCTCCATAGAGATCTACGTTTTAAGGGGCTTACTAATAACAGCCTTACGGGTTTATCGATCAGGTTAAGCTTCGCTTGGTCCGTGGATAGGTGACCATCTTCACATATCAAGACCTCTCTGTGCCTCGGAAAGCACGTGAAGCCGTTGGTCCCGGCTGTCATTCGTGCATCTTTGACAGTCGTTACGGGTAGTCAGAAGCCCGAAAGTCTGACAACCAGTCTTACCAAGGGGTATCGTAGTATTTACCCAGTAAATGTAGTCGCTTCACGTAAATTACTGATATTCAGCTGCATCCAGTTAGACTGAAAGCCAACCCTGCTGGGTTCGAACCTACGACCTAAAACTCGCAGGTCGCGGCCGTTACCACTGGACCACCACAGACTGCTCACCATATTTAAACCTTGATGTAGGCAAGTTGAAATACCTGACGTTCATCTTAATTTGAATCTTTATGCATAATCAATTACTAGGCTAAACCGCAAGATTTTAATGAATATTTATATTTATATTAGTATTTTTCCAAGATGACCTGGGAACGAAGCGAAAAACGTTATCTTAATTATTATAAGTCAGCTGATTTAAATCATAGCGGCTATTTTACCTGTTCTAAGTAACAGGTCTACCGAGCAAGGTTAAGCTTCTATTTCCGGGGTCGAGCTTTTGATGGGTGACCATCCATTTTATGCCGAAACATCTCCGTGTCTCGGAATGCACGTTATGCCGTTGGTCCCGGCTGTCATTCGTAGATCTTTGACAGTCGTTACGGGTCGTAAGAAGCCCGAAAGTCTGACAACCAGTCTTACCATATACATATATATACATACATAATTAGCCTATAATGTTCCCTCTGCTGGGACACAGGCCTCCTCTGTGAGAGGGGGTGGGCCGTAATCTACCACGCGGGCCCAGTGCGGGTTGCTAGATGTCACAAGTCTTCGAATTTTTGGTTCTAGCGACATGCCGGCTTCCTCATGATGTCTTCCTTCGCCGTTTTGAGAGCAGTGATGATGAAATAATTTACACAAACTAAAGCGCCTGTCTGGGTTCGAGTCTACGACCTACAACTCGTTAGTCGCGGCCGTTGCCACTGGGCTACCACTGCTGAAAGATGATTCGTCTTAGATAAATTAATTCGCGATGAGAACGTAATATCTTATAGTAGTGAACTACAACGTGCATTTAAATATATGTCACTGCATTATAAATAAATACATTTGCATGATGTAGTGGTTTCTTACTACGGAAAACTGGTTTTTAGACGCGATTCGACTGCGAGCGATTTAGGGTGGGGACGTGGGGCCAAAAGAACTCACTTGGCCGTATCTGCAATGCTCAAAATATGTACAAATGTAATAAAACTATCATATTCATTCTCCCGCTCTTATCCCAATTTTTTGTGGTCGGCGCAACATGTCTTTTTCTTTCATACTTCTCTATTAGTCGTCATCTCGGTAGTCACCCCCTTTCTAACCATATCATCATTCACACAGTCCATCCATCGTTTCTTTGGTCTTCCCCTACTCTTATAGCCATATTCCATATTCATACCCAAAACTTTCCTTATTATTTTGGGGCTTATTTCAGTGATATTTATATTGTTGAAACTTTCATTTGATACCCGACAAGGCATGATCTTTTTATCATGACTTTATGTCCGCTAAAGGGCTCCATATTCAATTTAATGTGACGTCAAATAGCTTATAACCAGCGGACGATCAAGACGCTCCCAACGATACCTCATTTGTCTAATTATGACAAGGAGTTTAGAAGTTATGAGGGAACAGATGAACATACATACATACCGGTCAAAATCACAACCCTCCTTTTTGTTTCGCCGTAGTCAGGTAAAAAAGACATGTTGTGCCAACCACACATAAATTGGGTTATGGACAGGAGAATTAAAAATGAAGTTGTGAAATAATTATTAAGCTGTTTCACCGCTTGCAATAAGACATAACCTCCATGCCATAATTATGTACATTTATGCACATAAATACATAATGTAGAACTCAATACATTGTGTGCAATATCTAACTTTACATGGAAGACTGTTCTAAATTGATTTTATTTATATAACTCGGTAGTCTAGTGGCTGTAAATGCGACTTGTGAGCGTGGGTCCTCGGTTCGATCTCTGGGTAGAGTAAATTGTTATTAGAGAATTCGCAGCAGCAAGCTGGGCCCGGATCTCCGGCTGGGTCTGGATTCGTGCGCGGTATTATTTTTTTTTTTGCTGAATGGGCCTGCTCTTGACCTCGATCACGCCTGATGGAAAGCGATGGATGAGGTCTATGATGGAACGACTGGAACTCCCAACTCCCATACATCGACGAAATACAGCAGGCTGTTTGACGCCGGACTCCGGTGGGAGGATGGTCGTTACCTACCACGCGGGCCCAGTGCGGGTTGGTAGATGTCCCATGTCTTCGAATTTTTGGTTCTAGGACATGCTTGTTTCCTCTCAATGTTTTACTTCACCATTTTGAGAGCAGTGGTGATGGATAAGCGCCTGTCTGGGTTCAAACCTACCAACTCGTAACACTTGGCCACCACTGCTCTAAACACAGACGTCAACCCAATGTCATAAAGACACGTTAATCAAAAAGAATGCACCAACAAATCTTAAGGTCACTACACATCCTCTCGCTTATATCCGTGCGACAACGCACGCCCACAAACTTGATAAGGACGGAACACAGTTTAAAGATAAAATCAAGTTCATTGGCAATGCTATCAAGGCAGGACGCGGCCATTTTTTATTAAATTTCATTGTAATTTCTAATCGTGTTCCCGTGTGATAGGGCTTTTATTGATTTCGAAAGCGGAATTGTGATTCGTCGCTTCATGTTTTAACCTATTTCTAAATGGTGGTTTGCGTTTTTATTTTCATAGAAATTATGTCTGTGCCTGAAGAGATACTAGCCTACTTACGGGATTGTCCGAAAGGGTTACCGCTGCCCCGGAACATAAAGGGCTAAGGAAGGAACACGGGTGGGTTTTAGTCAGTAAGAGTCTGACACTCCCTTCCGCTCCACCCAGAGCGGGAGGAGTCATTAGATGATTTCCCATCCATAAAAAAAAAGGTGATAAATTGCTAAGGTCGAACGTCATGGTATTACGCGTGAAACGTACCGGTAAGACGAGGTGAATAGGGATGCAGGGGTGAATCGGGACGAAACTTTAAAATGGATTTTAACGATTCTTTACGATACAAAGAACGAAACCACGCGAATTGAACGGGAAATTGGCGGGATTTGCTAAGGAATTGACGTGGTTTCGATTAAAGAATCGTTAAAAAGTGGTCATATTACCTATAGTGAATTAAGGCCCAGGGCAGTCCCTGTACAGGACGAGGCCTTTGCCCTTCAGCGAGACAAAAACAGGTAAGAACCTAAAAAGCGAAGGTCAAACGCCTCAAATATTTTTGTTATATTTATTTACTTCCATAAATATAATTATATCAAGGTTTTCCTTAAGAACATTGAAAAATATGCCCTTGCTCATAATAAATTCAAATTCTGTATATAGAGTCAACTTAAATTAGCTAGCAAAACTCCGCAGACGTGATGGGTGTCGACATTTAAACATCACATTACACTAATATTATAAAGGTGAAAGTTTGTGAGTGTGTGTGTGTTTGTGTTTATATGTTTGTTACTTCTTCACGCTTAAACGGCTGGACCAATTTTGATAAAATTTTGTATGGAAGTTGCTGACACCCTGGATTAACATATAGGCTATTTTTTATCCCGATATTCTCATGGAATCGATATTTATGCGAGTGAAACCACGGGGCGCAGCTAGTGATAAAAAAAAAGATTTGCTGTCTTTCAGGGGTCAACGACCGCTTGTATTATTGTTACTTGAATTATGAGTTAAGGAAATCTATTTTGTTTTGTTTTATCGTGTTGTTGTATCGATACCCAACAATAACGATAACCATCTAAGAAGTTTAAAAAAAAACTGATATCATAAAATACTACACTAACGGCGGTCAATGACCCCACAAAAATCATCAAATTAATTAGTTTTGTTTCATTTTATATATTTAATAGCAGCGCCCCGCGGTTTCACCCTCATAAGTGTCGATCCCGTGGTAATATCGGGATAAAAACTATCCTATGTCCTATCCCGGAACTCAAACTATCTCTATACCAAATTTCATCTAAATCGGTTCAGCGGTTTACGCGTGAAGAGGTAACATACAGACAGACAGACACACTTTCGCATTTATAATATTAAAGTACTAGCTGCGCCCGCGGTTTCACCCGCATAAATATCGATCCCGTGAGAATATCGGGATAAAACGTATCCTATGTGTTATTCTGATTTATAAGCTATATTACTCTATAGTTTCATCAAAATCCGTTCAGTAATTTTTGCGTGAAGGAGTAACAAACATCCAAACAAACTTTCGCGTTTATAATATTAGTAGGAAGTAGGATAGGATAGGATATTAAATATTAATTATATTAAGTATAAGTATAGATTTAATACTTTAAGCACACTGACTTTACAGATAGGCATTTTCTATTAGTCAACTTTTGGTTGATGCAGAGACAAACAGTGATAGTTGTAATAACGAGTGGAGACTCTGTCCGCCTGCCAAGTGACCCCAGGAAAGATGGTGGCACAGTGGTCACGTGCAGCCGTGCATAGCGAGGCTCAGGGGAGGCCCCTTTACAGTCTCCCCAGGGATGTGCCTTACAGGCGTTGCACGGGGGGGGCTCCGGAATTGGTCTTTTAAGAGGAACCGGGACCGCCCCTATGTGCTGATGGTGATCACCGAGGTGGTTTTAGTGAGGAAAAAATCCCACACTCCCCGACACCTCCTTGGAGGTCAGGTGCCTTTTGAAATCTTCACCCGAAAATAAAACAAAAAGGTGCAATAACGGAAATTCAGGATTAAAAAAAAAAAAGTTAAGCATATAGTATAAGTATGTATATCGATAGGTTCCCATCACGTCTGCGGAGTTTCGCTTATTAATTTAACTTGACCCTGTAAAGCTTCCTATTAAAATAGGAAGTTAATTAATTTGTTGTCAAACTTTGTTGTTATCACAAATATTATTTAGTAGATTAGGTAAATAACTAAGGTATTTACAATATTATCGTCGTGATTTGAACAGGAACAAATAATAACAACGTTTGATAAACAAGTTTGTTTAGTAGCTTTTATAGGTTTAAAGAAGCTTTATATTCTCAATGAAAACGTAACATGGCACTTACTTGAGAGCAATTCTAATCATAATTTAAGTTTACAAAAAGTTCAACATCCTTTTTAACCGACGAAAAAACGGAGGAGGTTGTGTACTACAAAGGCTGAAAAGCCGGAACAGTTTTTTAAAGTTTGTGTTGTCCCACTCACTGGCGAACCATCACAAGAAAGACTGAAGCTGGGGCGAGACAGTGCTTCCTTACCCAAACCATTCATTCCACCCACTAAAGACTTCCCACCTGGACATGAGTTACCTTGGGTAACCTGGAAGTCTTTAAACAGACTCCGGGCCCAGGTTGGCCGAAGCAAGGAAAACCTGTTCAGGTGGAGACTCATAGACGACTCCGCCTTGGAGTGTAAATGTGGTGCTGTTCCACAAACGATGGGACACTTAATATCGTGTCTTATCAGCTGCAAGTTATTAGGACCTGATGGATGCTGGTGATGGCGCCAAACAAGTAGCCGAATTCTGGGCCGAGTACATTTAGATTGCTATTGACATGGTAAGTAGAAGACAGACAGACTTACAACGCAAGTATCACGATCTGTATAAAAATCAAGCGTGCTATTTTTTGACTACCTACTATGACGTCACAAGCACTATTTAGTGATGGGAATATCAAATCGATTCAAAGACGCCGCCGCGTGCGGCACCGTCTCGCGCCACCCCCGGGGCCTAGTGCCAGCGCTCACGCTCACCCAGCCAGCCAGCAGTACACAGGACTGTTTTAGGACCTAAACTGAACTGTTCTTCTAATTCGTACCATGACGTCAGTTACGATTCAGTATAGGCCGTGTCATCTGCTGACAGCGATTGCCCCAAACTGAGTCGCAAGTTTTGGTTTCATTCATACTTGTTTGGTACCATGACGGTCCATAGAGCAGCTCAAGCGATGCAGTTTAGGAACCTAAACTGAAATGTCTTGTTTTTGAATCGTTTTTATTTAGATCATGGTAGGCCATCTGAGCGCGAAAGTGGCGGCTTACGTTTTTTGTACGTAAGCTGGTGCGATTTTTGGCACGCGAAGTAGTTGCTCTTGCGTTATCTAGGTGTATCTATATCTGTGGTTTACACAAACACTTATACAAGTCAGATGAGGTCGGCGTTTTCTACCCGACTATTCTACAAGAAACACTGAAACAAACTCAGAGGTCACAGCCTCTTTTAATGTCCGTGACCACCGCAGGACCACCAACGCCAATCGCTTCCATATTTGGTGAATAATTAGTACTCAATTGGTACTAATTAGTACTCTAACAAAAAAATTGGTACCTTCGTAGTTTTCGAGAAAATCGACTTTGAAGGTGGTCCTGCGGTAGTCACGCTCCCTTCAGCAGGACCACCATGAGCGCCGAAAAAGGGGGCATGCTACAGCTATTCTAAGTATACAAATAATTAGTACCCACAAATGTGATTAATTTCGTAAAAAAAACAGAACCGAAACATTTGTATTTACCGAGAAATCAACGATGATAACTTTCGCGCAATTGTTCAGCAGGACCACCATTTTGAATGTTGATTCCAAGTTTGAGAAGCTTGTCGCTTTCCTCAAACCTACATAGAAAATTAGTACCCTGCAAGATAAAATTAGTACCCAAAATTCAACATTAGTACTCCAGTAGTTTACGAGTAAATCGACTTTGAAGGTGGTCCTGCGGTGGTCACGGTGCAAAATTTTCATTTCAGGATTTCCCTATTAAAAACTCTGTGATTTCTTCCCAAATTTATACAAAAATTAGTACCCATAAAGAAGTTATAGCGACCAAAAATTCAGATTCCTAAGTGTTGTATTTCAAGAGAAATTAGCTTTCATTACTTTTCCATACTAAAACTCCGCGTATAACCCGACCAAATTAAGTTGTCAATCTAACTTAACTAAAACTTTAAAGAAACTACATATAAAATATAGATAGCGTCGAAAAATTCATCCGCATCGCTGTCATTTTTTTTTATTAGGTATTAGCAGAGAATTAAACGGTATTAGGTATTAGTTATTATTTGCTTATTTTACTATTTGAATAAAAGTTGTTAATGGTATGGAGCTGTTTATGAAATGTAAACTCATGCAGATAAACTTATGGATGTCGGAATAGTAGGTAATAACAACAGTTCAATATCTAAATTTTATACAAACTGTGTATCTAAGTACATATAAAAAATAACCTATCGCTACCTTTGTTAATGACGTGAGTATGTAGGCACTCGAATAATTATTTTTCTGTATTGTAAGTACCTACCTATTCTCTGTGTTGTTATATGAATAAGAGCGATAGGTAGGTATGTCTTATTTATTTCTTTCTTTTCTACTAATTTACCGTTGATGCAAGCAGTACCTAAGTATTAAAAACCTAGTTTACTGCAGTAACAATATGTTGCTAATAACGCAACTATAAAAGGATTACATAAGTAATAGGTACCTATATATTTGAATAATATGCATTGCAAAGAGCACATCACGCATGTTTTTAGGAAATATGTGTTTTCATATCAAGGTGTACTACTTACCTATTATCTTCGACAAGCACATACCTATATTTAAAATACCTACTATATCTATTTATAATATCGTTAATATCGAAATATTTCTGTAACTTTCTATTGCTAATTAGCCCTAATTTAAAGAAACTTTTTTAAAAATAATATATTATACTTCCTTAGGAAATAATTATTAATTATATCGTTTTCTGAAACCTTTAAATATTGAGACATTTGACCTTTTGGAAATTGCATATGATTCATTTATTTCTTTGCTTAAAAAAATCTTGAAACCATAAACGAATAAAAAAAGAACTCGATGTACCCCGCACAACACGCTTCGCGAACGCTTTACTTCGATAGGAGTGAGGCGTATTTATCGTAAAAGTTATTGTATAACAGGTATCACAAGGTAATAGACTGTAACTGTGACAAACAAACAGAAAAAACAGCTTCTGTTCCACGACCGACGAGATAACAGAATCCATCCAGTCACAAGCTTTTCTCTATTCATGCTTATGACAGTACCTTAGTTAGAATAAGATAAAAAATGTTACTGTTACTGTGACACCCTGTTACATCGTCCGTTACAAGCGCTTTCCTTTTCTTACACCTTCCGAAAGAGAAGTACAGACGCCAGCACATCAACCTACACCTAACTGTCAAATTTTCCCAATCAACATTGAACCTTATGCTTTAGCGATAAAGTTGAAAATCTATTACAGAAATCTGACAGATTGTAGTAGGTTGATGTGCTGGCGTCTGTACCTACTCGTATGACTCAGGTTTTTTGGTCCTGTTAGCCGGTTACATATTACTGCGATCGGATACACACTGCATGAGTTTACATTTCATAAACAGCTCCATACCATTAACAACTTTTATTCAAATAGTAAAATAAGCAAATAATAACTAATACCTAATACCGTTTAATTCTCTGCTAATACCTAATAAAAAAAAATGACAGCGATGCGGATGAATTTTTCGACGCTATCTATACTTTTATATGTAATTTCTTTAAAGTTTTAGTTAAGTTAGATTGACAACTTCATTTGGTCGGGTTATACGCGGAGTTTTAGTATGGAAAAGTAATGAAAGCTAATTTCTCTTGAAATACAACACTTAGGAATCTGAATTTTTGGTCGCTATAACTTCTTTATGGGTACTAATTTTTGTATAAATTTGGGAAGAAATCACAGAGTTTTTAATAGGGAAATCCTGAAATGAAAATTTTGCACCGTGACCACCGCAGGACCACCTTCAAAGTCGATTTACTCGTAAACTACTGGAGTACTAATGTTGAATTTTGGGTACTAATTTTATCTTGCAGGGTACTAATTTTCTATGTAGGTTTGAGGAAAGCGACAAGCTTCTCAAACTTGGAATCAACATTCAAAATGGTGGTCCTGCTGAACAATTGCGCGAAAGTTATCATCGTTGATTTCTCGGTAAATACAAATGTTTGGGTTCTGTTTTTTTTACGAAATTAATCACATTTGTGGGTACTAATTATTTGTATACTTAGAATAGCTGTAGCATGCCCCCTTTTTCGGCGCTCATGGTGGTCCTGCTGAAGGGAGCGTGACTACCGCAGGACCACCTTCAAAGTCGATTTTCTCGAAAACTACGAAGGTACCAATTTTTTTGTTAGAGTACTAATTAGTACCAATTGAGTACTAATTATTCACCAAATATGGAAGCGATTGGCGTTGGTGGTCCTGCGGTGGTCACGGACATCCTCTTTTAAAGTTCAAAAACATCTTGGTCAGATCACGTGAGGACCCCGTAGATAGACCAAAAAACCCCAATGTCAAAACAATTCCATATCTGCAAACTATAATTATAATATATTAAAAACATGAGTCAGTGACATTTCAAGGTACGTAACCTAATGTTGAGGTTATGTTATGTAAAGTGACATATGACTAACATGTAACATAATCAGCCTATAATGTTCCCACTGCTGGGACACAGGCCTCCTCTCGGTGAGAGGGAGTGGGCCGTAATCCTCCACGCGGGCCAAGTGCGGTTTGGTAGATGTCACATGTCTTCGAATTTTTGGTTCTAGGACATGCCGGTTTCCTTACGATGTTTTCCTTCACCGTTTTGAGAGCAGTGATGATGAAATAATTTACACAAAGTAAAGCGATTGTCTTGGTTCGAACCTACGATCTACAACACGTAAGTCGCGGCCGTTACCATTGGGCCATCATTGCTCCAAACTTATCATCTTCCTAGCCTTTCTCCAACTACGTTGGGGTCGGCTTCCAGTCTAACCGGATGCAGAGGAATACCAGTATTTTACATGGAGCGACTACCTATCTGACATCCACAACCCAGTTATTGGGTAATACGATACCTCTTGGTAAGACTGGTTGTCAGACTTTCGGGCTTCTGATGACGCGAACGACTATCAAAGATCCACGAATGACAGCCGGGACCAACGGCTTAACGTGCTTTCCGAGTCACGGAGTGGCCTTAATATGTAGAGATGGTCACCCATCCACGGACCAACCGCGGCAAGCGTAGCTTAACTTAATTGATCTACCTGTGCGGCTGTTATTATTTAGCCACGAGCCCCTGCAAGGCCATACTGAATATTATAAAATCCTGTTTTTGCCATAGCCACAAGTATCTGATATTAAAAACATACGTCAGTGAGATTTCAATGTACAGTCAACAAAAGAGATAAGTATGCAGGATCGTTGGATATAGTTGAAGTTTAGTAAGAACCTATAGATGTTGTCGACTGAAATTTAATCTGTTCGAGAACATCCATCGGTTTCTTACTAAACTTCAACTACATCCGATGATCCTGCAGACTTATTTCTTTTGTTGACTGTACATAACTTAGCCTACCTAGAGGTTAAGTTATGTAAAATAACACATGACTAAACATGTAAGTTAGCTAGTAATTCCTCTGAACCTCACCTTGGTAGCTGGTTAACTTGTAATAGTCAGTTATTTCAATATTTGTACAAAATGATTCAAGTATTAAGTAAGAAATCATGACTTTAAGATTACTAGACTTCATGGACATCACTGAAGTTGGTGAAGAAATTAAGCTAAGCTCACTCCATCCTCGACTATGTATCTGTCACCTCCATAGAAATGTAAAAAACAGTTCATATATCTATGGTCACCTCTGACCTAGACTAGAATCAAAAGCAAACCTATTTCAAATAAAAAAAAACAGTGGCTCTCCGGGAGTGCCGACAGAAGTGAAAACAAAACACAAACAGAATACTTTGCCGTCACTCACTGACATATCGGATATACAGTAAAACCGAGTACATCCCGAGGATAGCCGAACACATCCGAAGCGGTGTCGGTTACGGTAACAGTGGCGCGAATCAATGGCTTTTTCCTGTCTCAAAAAATTCCCAACGCGCCTAAAAAAGTTTTCACTTAAAAAAAAAGAAAAAACATCGTGAGGAAACCGTGTATCTTTATACAGGGTTATTTTGAACTGGCTAGCGAAACTCCGCATACGTGATGGTAGGTATCACACAAAAAACACAGATTTCTAAACTGATGTTATAGCTGCAGTAGATGACCTCACAAAAAATCATCAAGTTAATATTTTTTTTGTTATATCAAGTTTAGATAGTAATACCCATCGCATCTGCGGAGTTTAGCTAGCTTAAAATAACCCTGTATATAGACACAGTTTTCTTATGATGTATTCCTTTCCGTCAGTGTGTCCAAGATAAAATCTAAAAGTACATCATTATCAATTGACAATGTCACATTTGTACAATTCCCCGGATTTGAACCCGCAACCTCGAAAGTCTGACAACCAGTTTTATCAAGGAGTATCGTATTACCCAGTAACTGGGTTGTGAAGATCAGATACAGTCGCTCCATGTAAAATACTGGTATTCAGCTGCATCCGATTAGACTAAATTTGTCGATATAGCTCACAGAATAAGCAAGCTGAAGTGGCAATGGGCCGGCCATATTAGCCGTAGAACCGATGAGCGTTGGGGTGGACGTGTTCTTGAGTGGAGACCGCGAATCGGCAAACGTAAGGTGGGACGCCCTCAGGCTAGGTGGAGCGACGATCTTTGCAACATGGCTGGTAGCAGCTGGATGAAAGTTGCCGAAAATCGAGTTGAATGGCGTTGAATAGGAGAGGCCTATGTCCAACAGTGGACTGCTATAGGCTGAAGATGATGACGGTTAGACTAGAAACCTACATAGTTGGGAAATGGTTATGCAGGTGATGATTATGAACCTCGAATAATCTACTAATGACTTTAATTATTTATTTAATTTAAATTTTAGGATATTAATAAACTGTATTTACAATGTAACTAAAGACTAACTAACCTACTATCCAAATAAATAAAAAATTTAAATTAAAAAAAAAACCACAGGACACTTAGGCGTCGAAGTAGGTACTCGTCCGCATGACTTTAATTCAATTTAATAGTCAAAAAGATTACATCCGTTACTGGACACTATTTGCAACACCGACATCTTTGTGAAGTAAAAAGTCTTGTCCAAAGTCAAGTTTAAAGTAATTAAGTTTTTGAACCAACCTCAAATATGATTACATACATAGCACTATAGCTGAGAGGGCCCGTGGCTAAATAATAACAGCCGCACAGGTCGATCGATCAGGTTAAGCTACGCCTGCCGCGGTTGGTCCGTGGATGGGTTACCATCTTCACACACCTCTCCGTGCCTCGGATAGCACATTAAGCCGTTGGTCCCGGCTGTCATTCGTAGATCTTTGACAGTCATTACGGGTCGCCAGAAGTCCGAAAGTCCGACAACCAGACTTACCAAGGGGTAGGTATCGCATTACTCAGTAACTGGGTTGTGGAGGTCAGATAGGCAGTCGCTCCATGTAAAATACTGGTATTCAGCTGCATCCGGTTAGAGTGGAAGCCGACCCTAACATAGTTGGGAAAAGGCTGGCAGATGATGACCTTTGTGAAGTAAAAAGTCTTGTCCAAAGTCACGTTTTAAGTAATTAAGTTTTTGAATCAACCGCAAATATTATTACATACTTACTAGTAGTCCATACATAGCACTATAGCTTCTAGGCAAGAGCAGTGGTAGCCCAGTGGTAACGGCCGCAACTTCAAATTTGTAGGTCGTAGGTTCGAACCCGGTCAGGCGCTTTACTTTGTCTAAATTATTTCATAACCACTGCTCTCTAAACGGTGAAGGAAAACATCGCGAGAAAACCGGCATGTCCTAGAACCAAAAATTCGAAGACATATGAATACATCTACCAACCTGCGCTGGGCGAGATTTTGAACGTTTTTTATTACGGGAATTCGTCTTTTGTTACCTAGACTATAATTTGCAAAACAGACATTACATTGTCTAGTAAAAAGTCTTGTCTGAAGTCACGGTTAAGTAATTCGTTTTTTGAACCAACCGCAAATATGATTGCATACCTAGATTAGGTACTTTTTTTTTGGCATAAATCACTTGTTGTAACTCAGAATTGCGTGGATCAAGAGGTCAATAAACTGCATATTTAATAAGCAGCACAAAAACTTTCTGGGACAATCCATAGAGCTTGTATTTTTTTTTAAGCCAAGATTACCGTATGTTTCATCAAAAGGATAAAGCCGTTAGTTATATCGGTCAGTAGCTAATCACCACGCAAATAGTTCACAAAGTTTCCTTCCAGTACTATCTTCCAGTACTATTAGTACTATCTTTTAGTACTATCTTTCAGTACCGGCCTCTAGTAGCTCTATCAATCTTACTTTAATATTAATCATAATACAAGGCTGCAATTTTAAATCTCATAAGTGTCTTTTTGACTATGTTCATGTACTGTCAAGGAAACTAATTACTAAGCAAATTGCCCTACGACAATTTGTTTATTTATTTAATACTTTAAGCACAAAAATGTACAGAGGCGGACTTAATGCCATAGGCATTTTCTACCAGTCAAACTTTGGGTGATGCAGAGACAAACAGTGCAGTGCAATTTGCCGTATTATATACAACCGTAAAAGAATGACATTTACGTGATTTGAATAGGTACCTATATGGCACTCACAAAACCCCCTCACAATCAAAATATTCACTGTACAACACTTCTCTACCTACCCGTTTCGACAACTCAGGCGTCATGTTACATTATCATTATCCAAATCACCGCTTTTCAAAATCAATTCAGCTAACTGCAAACTATAATAAAAGGTGATATAGTAGCCACAACAACCAACGCGTTGCTTAACGCAGACCGCATCGAAATCGGGTCAGCTGTCGAACGGTCGTCATATCCGGCGTTTATATGTGCAGTCAACAAAAGAGATAAGTATGCAGGATCGTCGGATATAGTTGAAGTTTAGTAAGAAACCGATGGATGTTCTCGAATAAAATTTAATTTTATTAATTATTTCGAGACATCGCCAAGCGGTTGGTCGAATCTTCACGTGACCAGAGGGCTGGCCTATTTTTTGGCCAAAAATCAGTATTGCCATACAATGTGGCAATGCTGCCAGCCTTTTGGGCATGTTTCCTGTTGACAGCGATGCGGACGAATTTTTTGATGCCCTTTGATTATTTCCCCTCCCTTTTTATATACTTGTACATATTATTATTATATTAATAGAAAACAAACAGTTCATTTATCAAATTAAATTTCAGTCGACAACGTCCATCGGTTTCTTACTGAACTTCAACTATATCCGACGATCCTGCTTACTTATCTCTTTTGTTGTCTGTACTTGGGATGTATTAGAGGTCGTACTTGAAGCAAACCGGTTAAATGAGTCAGGGAAATTAATTGTAAAGCAAATTGACTCATCATCATCTGCTTAGCCTTTTCCCAACTATGTTGGGGACTTGGGGTCGGGTTCCAGTCTCCCCGGATGCAGCTGATTACTAGTATTTTACATGGAGCGACTGCCTATCTGACCTCCACAACCCAGTTACTGGGTAATACGAAACTCCTTGGTAAGACTGGTTGTCAGACTTTTGGGCTTCTGACGACCCGTAACGACTGTCAAAGATCCACGAATGACAGCCGGGACCAACGGCTTAACGTGCTTTCCGAGGCAGGGAGGAGTCTTGATAAGTAAATATGGTCACCCATCCACAGACCAACCGCGGCAAGCGTAGCTTAACCTGATCGATCGACCCTTGCGGCTGTTATTACTTAGCCACAAGCCCCTATAGTTTCTGCCTGCTCCCAATGAAAGAAGGCGTATCCATAATGTGAGTCATTTTTTAAGATGACAAGTAAGTTTCCGAGTCTGTCATCAACATTGTCATTGGATTCCCCGTAATTGAATCAACGGTAAAAAAACTAACTAACAACTGCAGATCAATTAAAAGTAATTGTCGTTTCACACTTGTTGGCAAGATTATCTATGGTTGTTATAGAAAACATAAGTATACAGGCTGAATTTTTGAAGTGGGCGTCGATGGCAAAATCCGAAACTAAGAGGAATAGCGAAAAGTACTCAAAGGAAACCAGGCCCGTGCCTGACGGCGCGTATGTGTTCCACGCGCGCCTCAAAGAGATGTCATCATAAAGGAAGGGGCCTGCCAGGGCCAAAGCCTGCCGGGGTAGCGGGATCGTCCGAAAGGTTTACCGCTGCCCCGGAACATAAAGGGCTAAGCAAGGAACACGGGTGGGTTTTAGTCAGTAAGAGTCTGACACTCCCTTCCGCTCCACCCAGAGCGGGAGGAGTCATTAGATGATTTCCCATCAAAAAAAGAAAAAAAAAAAGGAGTCACGGGCTCGATTTTGATGAAAACTAAAACTGCATCATTGGATTTTTGAAAAATCAATATTTCTGGCCAGGAAACGAACCCGTTGATTTTGAATAGAAAAACACACACTGCATTATTACAACACCATTCGATAGTGTCGCTAATAAGGATCGAATTCTGGGAAGTAATGACATACAGGAAACAGCTGGCCTACCATGATTTAATTAAAAACGATTCAAAAACAAGACATTTCAGTTTAGGTTCCTAAACTGCATCGCTTGAGCTGCTCTATGGACGTCATGGTACCAAACAAGTATGAATGAAACCAAAACTTGCGACTCAGTTTGGGACAATCGCTGTCGGCAGAATGGCACGGCCTAAACTGAATCGTTAAACTGACGTCATGGTACGAATTAGAAGAACAGTTCAGTTTAGGTCCTAAAATGGATCGCGTTAAGAGCTTGTGGTAGGCCTCCTGTACTTTTAGTTTTGAAGTGAAACTTCTTTACGCACGCTTGACTTGAGGAGTAAGCTGGCGAACGCGTGACGTAAGCGTTACGAAAAGTGTGATCGGGCGAGGCGAACGGGAGTTGAGTGGGGGATATAAGCAAGAGACAGCAGTGCGCGCGCACATTTTCTTTCTCTCTTCCTCTCATAGCCAAATACGCAATACTGAAGTTTCACTTCAGTCGTGTGGTCATAGGCACACTCGTTTTTTTTTTTTTTTGTAATGTGCGTTTTGTTTGTGCAGTATAAACAATTTCGCTTTCTTTTTATGTGTCTAGTCTACATCCAGATTTATACGCGTTTTCATTAACCTTAATCAATGTTTTGTTTACTATATCCTACTAAACTAATTGAGACAGATTGAGACTGAAATCAGACTGTGAAAGTTCTTAAAATTACAAGAATGGCCTCAGGTTACGCGTCGATGCCCCTGCCCACCTATTTTACTTCTACGAAACTAAAATGAATAAATTAATATGGCTATCTAATTAAGCTGTTAAAATTAACTAAAGTATAATTATTAATTCACTGGAGTAAACTGACAGATGCTAATGTCACTTTGTAAAATAATGTTGCCATATTTATTGTAATAGTGATGCGTTCCGTTCGTTGTGATTCAGCTCATTCACACAAAGTCAATAGGAATATTTATTATAGAAAGTACCTAAATAATTATAATCATAAATTCTATCAGAGACGATGTACACGAATTATTGGGCTGGACATTATTGGGTCGGGCATTATTGCCTCCCTACGTGACGGACGCGGGACGCCACCCGCGCGGCGATCTTGTTTTGCTTGTCTTTCATTCGGCTTCTAAACTCTTCTGGTCTGAGTGCACGAATGTTTCTTTTGCCCACGCGCTGTTCATTGTTAAGTTGTTTTACGTTGTGTTTGTTGGTATTGTTGTTTATATAAAATGTGCAATCTCGACCGTATAATATAAAATGTTATGGACCGTTTTATAATAAGTGTTACTGATAGCGACAGTGATAGTGCTGATATTATGTCTGACTACGACGAATAGAAATATATCCAATGTATTTTTGTTTCATTTAAAATTCGCTTTTTGAAAGAATCGGCCTATAAAGGTATTAACTACTAATATTTTTATATCGATTAAACAAAACTAAGCTGGGAGATTTCTTAATAAAATAATGTGATTTGATTTAGAACGTAAAGAATGAATGAGCGAGTGATTGATGTCAATCTTCTTGTCACAACACTATTTTCTTTTCATCAAAAAGTGGTAACACCGTAAACGTCAGATTACTCCAGTGAATTAATAATTAGACTATAGGACGGCCTATGAAGCCCTTTTATCACCGGGACGTACTGCAGCGTACCATCCACACTTGGTTGATATCCCGACGAGTCGTAACATAGAAATGTAAAAAACAGCTGTTTCATATATCTATGAGTCGTACTCAACGCTTCTCCTCCACTTTTATTATGCGCACAGCCAAAGTGTGGAACTCTCTGCCAGCCTCTGTGTTCCCTCCCACATTTAACCCGTCTGCCTTCAAAGCAAGAGTGACAGGCATCTTCTGGGCACGCTCGTCCCATCATAGACCTCATACATCGCTTTCTAGCAGGCGTGATCTGGGTCAAGAGCAGGTCTATTTAGTAATAACAAAAAATGGCGCCCTTGATTATAATTATATATGTTGTATGACTACATTTCACTTTTTATGGCTCTGTGGGAAATTAGAACATATTTAGTTTTTTTGTAGGCTGGGAACTATTGACTTTTTATTCACACGTATGTGTTAAAAGTGAAGGTTATTATTGGTGTAATGCATGCCATCTGTACTTCTTTTTCTATACTAATAAATATAATCCCACTAATATTATAAAAGTGAAAGTTTTTGAGGATGGATATCCATCCATCCATCCTCTCAATCTTTCGCATTTGTTCTCTGGATCTACCTATCAATCGGATTATTTTAGCATTTGATAGCCTAATTCTTGAAGAAGGCTATATAACTCAAACTCAAAGCATTTATTTCAATTAAACCATGTACAGGCACTTTTGAATTTTTAAAATTAAATAGTCGGTCAGTTAGACAGAAAGTTGAAGCTAGAATTGCCCATTCCAAAACGTAGATCTCTATAGAGAAGAACGGGCAAGAAGCTCCATGGACACTCTTTTAAATCAAGATATTGCAAAATCCAGGGTACATTATTCTTGTTGCTTCTATATGTGAGAACAATGTAAAAAAAAACACACATATGAAGAAACAATATAAAATTAAAAATAAGCCTTGGCAGTTAAGAGATGACCAGAATCAACCGACGGCGCCCGTTCACGAACATGACGCGTGGATCAGCACCATCCAGCTCAACCATTTTGTAGGGAACCGAAGGCTATTAGGCTATAGGCTACTTAACATCATGCTAGAACCCTTAAGAGCCGAGCAAAAAGAAAAAAAGCACACATCATTATTACTTCTAAATATGTAACTGTAAATGCCACGAAACTCTTTGAATAAAACCTACTTTCCAACTTGAACAGCTACCTTCACCTTGCAACTACTTACACAGTTTTCTACATTAATTTGCATAACATAGCTTCAAGTTATGTCTTAATGTTATCTAACAAAAATGACTTTCAAAGTCATTATAATATAATGCTTCTTATCAGAGAAACGTTTTAATTTTATCGAGTGCAAATTTTACCAATGAAACTAAACGCGATCGGCACTTCTGAACCGTGTTCAAAAGCTGTCAGTGTCAAAGTTCCACAAATTTGATGATACTGACAGCTTTCCAACTAACTTTTGACAGTGGCAGAATGGGGTGCATGAAAGGAGCCTCCCCGAGCGACGTATCTACAGAACCACTATACGTCCCGCTGATTGGCTAATCCTTTCACCACGATGGCAATCCAAAGTCCACTTATAAAACCGGCTCTGTGCGTAGTCTCGATTAACATCGAATGGTTCTCTCGAGACAAATCTGAAATTCTTTCTGATGTCTACCGCAAAACTCACTGCAACATTCTTTGCGTTCAAGAGACCCATCGAGATGAAACCCAAAGCCGGCCACACATCCCTGGACTTACGCTTATCGCCGAGATCTGTCAATTGGCAGAATAGTCGACATCGGCTTTACTTGCCATAATTAAAAAAATAGAATTGACACTGACAGTTATCGAAAGCGGTTTAGATGTGATGAAAGCGTTCAGATACATTGGTGAAATTCGCCTTGCGTTTGAACGTTATCTGAGCTGATGGTTATCTCGAAAACTATTGAATTTCGGCCATACATATGTGGGGTTCAATATGTTGCATTTTGGCCCCCCTATCAGCTCCTGACGGATATACGTCGAATTACAAGTAACCCTGTATAATACCTTTAACTGCAATCAACCGAAGTGGTCTAGTTAGAAGCCAGTATTTGTTCTTAGTAATCATCATCATCTGCCTAGCCTTTTCCCAACTATGTTAGGGTCAGTTTCCAGTCTAACCGGATGCAGCTGAATACCAGTATTTTTCATGGAGCGACTGCCTATCTGACCTCAACAACCCAGTTACTGAGTAATACGATACCCCTTGGTAAGACTTGTTGTCAGACTTTCGGGCTTCTGACCACTCGTAACGACTGTCAAAGATACCCGAATGACAGTCAGGACAAAGGGGTTAACGTGATTTCCGAGGCACGGAGGGGTCTTGGTATGTAAAGATGGCTACCCTTCCACGGACCAACCGCGGCAAGCGTAGCTTAACCTGATCGATCGACCCGTGCGGTTGTTATTAGTTCGCTATGAGCCCCGAGGCTAGCTAGCTACCGAGGTGGTCTAGTTAGATGCCAGTATTTTGTCCTTAGTATAAATAATTAATAGCTAATCATCTAACTTAACTTTGACCCCTTGAGTTAAGGCTAACTAGAATCAACCATTGCAGTTATTACATAATTATTTATTTATTTAAACTCTTAATCTATCATTACAGGTTTAGAAACCTAATGCGATAGCTAAGCCTACTTATAATATTAACTATTTTAAAATAACACTATTACTAACATTTACAAATAACTACACAATACATTAACACCAAAAATTACTTAATAACTAAAACAATACAACCTTATAATTATAACAATGTAGGTAATCTTCACAGAAAATTAACTTAAATAATAATATGCTTTACATAAAAAAATTATATGATAGACTGTTTAATTATAGGTTTGATCCAGTGATTTAATGGATCAAATTATTATTTTAATTAATAAGTCATTTGCTAATGACTAATTAATAAATTTTAATGAATATGTCATTTAATAATGATGATAATGAAGTCATTTGCTAATAAACTTCCGGCTGACTTTTTTACTGTCTAGACAAAAACAGGGCGGTATAAAAGATGAACGGAGGAGAAGCTAAAAAAAAACCAGAGATTTTTTATTTAATTTTTTGTGAAAAAATGAGTCTGTAAATAATATTATGTAATAATGCAATCAAAGTTTTTGGGCTGCATGAAGAAGCCTCCTCGTGTAGCGCAGTTTGTTCCGCCAGCTACTCAACTGCACCGAGCGCTCGGCGCATCCTGGACAGTCACACCCAACACCTTATTTGACTGGCCAATTCTTCCCTTGCGGTGGTATATAGGGCTAACGCCCGCCTGGTTTACGACCACCCTCCCACCGGAGTCCGGCGTCAAGTAGCCTGCTGTGTTTCGTCGATGCGTGGGAGTTCCAGTGCCTTAGGCATCTTCTAGGCACGCTCGTTCCAGCATAGACCTCATGCATCGTTTTCTATCAGGCGTAATCGAGGTCAAGAGCGTGCCCATTCAGCAATAAAAAAAAGAAGTAATTTCCTCCATTCAGCAATAAAAAAGTAATCCTTGTGGCTAAATAATAACAACCGCAGGTCGATCTTCAAGGTTAAGCAACGTTTTCCGAGGATGGGTGACCATTCATTATATACCGAGACCCCTCCGCGCCTCGGAAAGCACGTTAAGCCGTTGGTCCCGGCTGTCATTTGTAGATCTTTGACAGTCGTTACGGGTCGTCAGAAGGCCGGAAGTCTGTCAACCAGTCTTACCAAGGGGTATCGTATTACCCAGTAGATAACTGAGTTGTGGAGGTCAGATAGGCAGTCGCTCTATATAAAAAAAACAGTGGCACTCCGGGAGTGCCGACAGAAGTGAAAACAAAACACAAACAGAATACTTTGCCATCACTCACTGATATATCGGATATAATAACATTAAAACCGAGTACATCCCGAGGACAGCCGAACACATCCGAAGCGGTGTCGCTTACAGTAACAGTGGCGCGAATTCAGTGGTTTTTTTCTCATCTTAAAAAATGCCCAACGCGCCTAAAGAAGTTTTCACTTCAATACTTGTATTCAGCTGCGTCCGGTTATCCACTTGTTAACATTTTCATCAGATCATTTTCGAACATACCATAGAAGCCAGTACGTTTGCATCTACAATGTTATTGCCAGCTCCTTCTCTGCTTATCGAGTTGCGAGAGTGTAAAGATATATGAGAGGATTGCAAAAGATAATAATCTACACGTTATTTTTCTGTAATTATGGTGTAGAGCAAGAATGTTGAGTATGATTCGAAATTATGTTACAAATAAATAAAGGAAAAATTCAACTTCTTCAATGTCATTAAGAATAATGTACCCAGGATTTTATAATATCTTGATTTAAAAGAGTGTCCATGGAGTTTCTTGCCCGTTCTTCTCCATCGAGATCTACGTTTTGGAATGGGCAACTAGCTTCAACTTTCTGACTAACTGACTAAACCATCAGGCACTTTTGAATTGTCAAAATAAAACCGATTCCGATTGATAATGTGTTACGCAATTGCCCCGCTGATGATTGATAATGATGAGATGCAGACTGCAGAGTGTATATTCAAATACCAGTACTAGTACTGGAAACCAGTACTGGAAGTCAGTACAGACAGGCAGCACTGGCAGCCAGCACTGGCAGACAGCACTGGCAGACAGTACTAGAATCATTTATGTCTGCTTTTCTTACGTTTACCTACAGCGTAGAAATTCATAATAATTAACGTATTCTGCGGTTTTAAGCCGCGAGTAAAGCGTCAGTCTGGTGATGTTAATTCGAGGTATTACCGAACGAAACCGACTCGCAAGTAGCATGCATTACAATTTGCGTGTGCGCTGATTAGCTGTTTTATGTTATAAGTTATGAGCGGTTTTTGGGAGAGTTGATGTGGGGATCGTTTGTCATATCATTGTTGTATTGGTTTTACTGGAGGATGATGAATTGGTTTTTGTAATCTATATCTATTTATCTATCTATCTATTTATATAAAAGAAAGTCGGGTTAGTTGTAACTAACCCGACTTTCTTTCACCATTTATAACTCAAGAACCGCTGGACCGATTTATATGATCTTTGGTTTGTTGGATTTGTCTCCGCCCCGAATAGCAGAATAACTATTAAAACATGGGAAAAATTCACGAAGAAGAAAAAAAAAAAAGGATTTTTTCATAGATTTTGTATGGATCGACTTTTTTATAATAGAATCGGGATAAAAAGTAGCCTATATGTTAATCCAGGGTGTCAGCTACCTCCATACAAAATTTTATCAAAATTGGTCCAGCCGTTTGAGCGTGAAGAAGTAAAAAACATATTATAAACACACACACACACTCACAAACTTTCGCCTTTATAATATTAGTGTGATATTTGGAGGCGGATCGAAAGATAAGATCGTTGTATATCTTTGATCTTATAATCATTACAGCGTTGTTGTCATACAAATAAATGTTTCTACTACTGCGACCATTCAAGTAAAATGTACAGACGCCAGCACATCAAGCTACCCGAAACTGTAAAATTTTCCCAATCAAGTTTGAACCTTATGCTTTAGTGATAAGGTTGAAAATCAATTAAAGAAATTTTACAGATTGTAGTAGGTTGATGTACTGGCGTCTGTACTTCATTTCTGACCGCCGACTTTTTATTTTTTATCCCAAGCCGCCGATCAAAATGGGTGATCTCCTTTACAGTAATATAGCTTACTAGCTGCTGCCCGCGACTTCGTCCGCGTGAAATCCTATCCTAACTAAAAGTAAGTTTGTTTGTTACCTTTTCACGCCGAAACCACTGATCCGATCATCCTGAAATTTTGCATATACGTTGTCAGGTGTACAGAAACGGACATAGGGTACCTTTCATCTCGAAAAAATGTGTTGTTCCCGAGGAAAACAACAATACACGTGGTGCCATCTATTATCATAATATCTTTATTGTTGTTTTCCTCGGGAACAGCACTTTTTTCCTGGATGAAAGGTACCCTATGTCCGTTTCTGTACACCTGACAACGTATATGCAAATTTTTAGGATGACCGGTTCAGTGGTTTAGGCGTGATAAGGTAACAAGTAAACTTACTTTCACATATTTTATAATATTAGTTAGGAAGTTAGGATTAGGATTAGGATACCTACATCAGAATACTTTTATCCCGATATTCCCACGGGATCGACACTTATGCGGGTGAAGCCGCGAGGTGCTGCTAGTACTAAATAAACATTTAATACGAATATTAATCAGTTCTTGTAACTTGCACCTTCGTTGGCTAATATTACGAAAATCGGATGGTAGAGTGTTGTAAGGAAAAATTGCACAAATCATACGAGATTTTGTACGAGGTTAGCACGACTATAATTATAACGACACTATTCTGAAATAGGATAGGCAGAGAGATAAGACAACTAGCCTATAACATTGTAGGCCTTGTAAACTCATAGATGGTAAATATGTATCATTATAATAATTTTATATGTAAAAAAAAAAAGAAAAAAAAAAAAAAAGTATGTACTTATAAAAAGATGGACTCACGTAGATCTAAGCTAGTATTGTAAGTTTAGAGTAATATGGATGTGTCCGATGCGGGAGTATGAAACTGTTCCCTAGGAAAAGAAAGAAAAATGTAAACAATAAAACACTATAAAAAAGGGCGCGGACCACCGAGTCCGCGGTAATCGATTTGTTGACCATTTTCTGTTTGCATTGAACGACAGTACTAGAAGACAGTACTAGAAGACAGTACTAGAAGACAGTACTAGAAGACAGTACTAGAAGACAGTACTAGAAGACAGTACTAGAAGACAGTACTAGAAGACAGTACTAGAAGACAGTACTAGAAGACAGTACTAGAAGACAGTACTAGAAGACAGTACTAGAAGACAGTACTAGAAGACAGTACTAGAAGACAGTACTAGAAGGCAGTACTAGAAGACAGTACTAGAAGGCAGTACTAGAAGACAGTACTACTGTCTTCCCATGTCTATTCACCGTCATCATCTGCGTCGCTTTTTCCCAACTATGTTGGGGTCGAGTTCCAGTCTAACCTAATGCGGCTGAATATCAGTATTTTACATGGAGCGACTGCCTATCTGACCTCTGCAACTCGGTCGGTGTGTGTGGTGTGGTATCCCCGTTTGTATCTCATATAGAGTCTACATCAGAATATGCCCAAGTTATATCAAGATGGATTCTTTAATAAATAAAGCAATCAACTCAGTCTATCGCAGTCCACTGCTGGACACAGGCCTCTCCCAGGCTGCGCCACAACACCCTGTCCTCCGCCTTCCGCATCCAGTCTGTCCCAGCCACCTTCTTTAAGTCGTCGGTCCATCTAGCTGGGGGGCGTCCCACACTACGCTTGCCGATACGCGGTCTTCACTCCTGGAGGCCTACCACAAGCTCTTAACGCGATCCATTTTAGGACCTAAACTGAACTGTTCTTCTAATTCGTACCATGACGTCAGTTTAACGATTCAGTTTAGGCCGTGCCATCTGCTGACAGCGATTGTTCCAAACTGAGTCGCAAGTTTTGGTTTCATTCATACTTGTTTGGTACCATGACGTCCATAGAGCAGCTCAAGCGATGCAGTTTAGGAACCTAAACTGAAATGTCTTGTTTTTGAATCGTTTTTAATTAGATCATGGTAGGCCACCAGGACTCGTCTGCTCCACCGGCCATTGGTCCTTCGACAAACATGGCTAGCCCACTGCCACTTCAGTTTGCTTACTCTGCAGGCTATGTCGGTAACTCCGGTTCTCTAATAGTCTATAATTATTACCCAATCATCCTTGAATATCGTGATTTGACACAATCTAGCAAGCATACAATGATGTCAACCTGACAACTTTAAACCAACCGCAGAAGCTACAAAAAAGTTAGGTAATGGTTTTAATTTCATACATAAACTAGCTTCTGCCCGCGACATCACCGCGTGACATTTCACCCTCCCCCAATTCACCCTCTTAGGGATGGAATTTTGAAAAACCTTTTCTTAGTGTATACCTACTCTTCACAAAGAACACAGCCTCCTTTCATGACTCGAGGACCAGCGGTTTAGGCTTAGGGTTTTAATTTTATATACAATGAAAAGTCAAAGTCAAATCATTTATTTAAAAGCACTTTTGAACGCGAACGTCAAAAATTACAAGAAAATATAAAAAAAAGGTGTAAATTTTAATAAATGTCATTAAAAAAAAATATCATCTATGCTAAAAGTTATGAAATAGATCTCAATATCTATTTAAATTAGCAGACGTGTGTGCATTTTTCTACCGACTGTACTTTGGCTGACGAATTCAATAAAACTGATGAATCGACGAAAACTGACAAACACTGGAAAATGTCGAGTTAACGCAACTGACTAATCGGTAAAACTGATGAATCAGTGAAACTGACTAATCAACGAAACTGGCGAATTTAAATAAACTGACTACAGAGGGAAACTAACCAGTGATACACGGACTCATTTCATCACCACTGCTCTCAAAACGATGAAGAAAAACATCGTGAGGAAACCGGCATGTCCTAGAACCAAACATTCGAAGATTAGATTACAGCCCACTCCCACTCCAGAGAGAAGGCCTATGTCCCAGCAGTGGGGACATTATAAGCTAATTACGTGTGTATAAATATTAGCAAGTCAGCGAGGTTGTCTCACGTTTGACCTTGTAAAACATATACGAAAACTACCTTTTGGAATGGGCGACTAGAATCAATTGTTTTTACTATAATTTTTGACGTTCAAAAGTGCCTTTACTGTGCCTAATTGAAATAAATGATTTGACTTTGACTTTGACTTTGGACCCCATGGCCCTAGTGTTTCAACCCCAAACGGCTCGAACATATAACTCCCAATTAGGTTGCAATAATAGTTTCAATATATGTATGCGTTCATTTAAATATACTAATGTACAGTCAGCGACAAAAGTCGATAGCCGTACCTATAGTCCGGCGTTTCTTTTGCCAAAGATGTAAACAACAATGGCTGCTCGAAATTGAATAAAATCGATATACAAAAACAGTTATTACTTAAAATAAATGTTCTTGTATATCGATTTTATTCAATTTCAAGCGGCCAATGTCGCTCACATCTTTGGCAAATTTAGCGCGGCCGGATCTTACCTTCACGCATCATAATTTTTTTTTTTTGTTTTCTTATTATGCATCTAACGGAAAGAAAGAAAATAAGTACGTTTATTTGCGGTAAAAAGAAAAAAACACAAACAATAAATAACAAGTTTGGAGAAACATGCGTCACATCCACGCAAAACAGCCATCGCTCAGCATAATGCTAAAACCCTATTCGAGACAGAGCCCCAGCGCTGGTTTTCAGCGACAGCCGGCGTTGACGTGATGACGTCAACCAGTGCAGCATACGATTAGATATAAATAAAAAAAACATCCAGAAATGGCTGTAAAAAGATGCCTAGAAGAATGGTAATTCTAATTCCTTGACCAAGGAACGAACCTGCAGACCTACAGATTTATTTTTAAAAGAAATTATCTAAAAAAATTCTCAACAATAAAAATAAAGGCTACAACATACCACAGCTCAATTTCTTCTGCTGAGAGATCAGCATGCTGAGGGGCACTCTTCTGTCAGGGGTCGGAGCCAGACCGAACAACCGGTTCCTGGCCGTCTGGGCCACATTTAGCCGTGTCATGGTCGTGCGTGGTCGTGCGTGGTCGGTAGTGGACGAACGAAAGGGGAATCGTGCTACATGTGTGGTTTAATTCTGGAAAAAAAAAGAAAATATTTTAAATACAGGGTTATTTGATATTTAGTGTGGATATTTAAAGGAACTTACGTAAGGTCACAAGTTTTGAGTCCTTTGTTACTTGTAATTAAAAAAATAAATAAAAAAAATAAGTAAAAAAAAAAGATTATTATTAGAGACTTTTGCAAGGACATGACAAAAAAAAAACAGTGGCACTTCGGGAGTGCCGACAGAAATGAAAACTTGAACAATTACGTGTGTATTTTTTGAATCGTCATATAAACAAAACACAAACAGAATACTTTGCCATCACTCACTGACATATCGGAAATACATTAAAACCGAGTACATCCCGAGGACAGCCGAACATATCCGAATGTAGCACGGTGTCGGTAACAGTGTCGCGAGTTCAATGGTTTTTTCCCATCTCAAAAAATGCCCAACGCGCCTAAAGAAGTTTTCACTTCAAAAACAAACAAAAAAACTTATAATTTTTACTTTATTTCTGTCAACAAAAATTGATTTTTAACCGACGAAAATAGGACGCGGTTCTCTAATAGACGCTAATTTATTTATTATTGTTTGTGTGAATAGGCACTCAATTATAAACATACGAAAAGATAACACAACAAAGAGTAAAAAACGACCCTCCTTTTGGGTTTCGCCGCAGAGGGCAAAATATGAAGTATTTATTTTAAAACTTGCAACAGCTTAAATGGGAGGTAACAATATACTAAAATAAAATAGAAAAAATGGCGGGCCCACTCTTGTACCTATAATTATTGTAAAAAAAACGACAAAAAGTGAGGATTTTTATTCAACATCCATTTTCATTAACAAAAACAACCTTTCCTGGTAGGGTAGGTCAATTCCCACCAATTAAAAATGTTATGCTTACGTAACATACCTACTAATAATCCTAAATTTGTCGTTTTGGGAATAAAGTATTCAAACCTATTATTCTTATTTCATGTTCGCTTAGCGTTTTTTTGAGATATCAAATGCAAAAATAATTGAACAAATCCGACTGGTAGGTAGTTCCAGAGATTAGATACCCCACATACAAACTTACAAAAAAGTATTTTTTTACGTCTTTATATTGTAATATTACTAGCTGCGCCCCGCGGTTTCACCCGCATAAGTTTCGATGCCGTGGGAATATCGTAATAAAAAGTAGCATGTATGTTAATCCAGGGTGTCAGCTACCTCCATACAAAATTTTATCAAAATTGGTCCAGGCCATAGAAACTTTCATATATCTATGGTCCAGGCGTTTGAGCGTGAAGAACTAACAAACATATAAATACACACACACACACACACACAAACTTTCGCCTTTATAATATTAGTGTGATAGAATGTCTATGGAAATATTTCAATGTAAATAAAGACAAAAATACAAATAAAAAGTTATAAAATAAACGTGCAAAAAACTAGTGTTTTTCTCAGCCGTTTCAAAACGATAATAAATCAGACTTTTAATTCGTATGCTAAGATATTATGACATAAAATATACAAATTCAGTTATAAAATTAAATAATTACAAGCATTATAATTGGCTTTGAATAAAAACTACGTCACGTGTTTATCATACTAGCGATCTGCTTCACACGTCTTTTATGACTTCAAAGATCAAAAGACGTATTTTATTCAAATTAGGCTGCAATTTATTTAAGAGAATTAAAATAAACAATAATGGCTAATAAATAGAAGGGCTTGTGGCTAAGTAATATCAGCCGCACAGCTCGATCGATCAGGTTAAGCTACGCTTGCCGCGGTTGGTCCGTGGATGGGTGACCATCTTTACATACCATGACCCCTCCGTGCCTCGGAAAGCACGTTAAGCCGTTGGTCCCGGCTGTCATTCATGGATCTTTGACAGTCGTTACGGGTCGTCAGAAGCCCGAAAGTCTGACAACCAGTCTTACCAAGGGGTATCGTATTACCCAGTAACTGGGTTGTGGAGGTCAGATAGGCAGTCGCTCCATGTAAAATACTGGTATTCAGCTGCATCTGGTTAGACTGGAAGCCGACCCCAACACAGTTGGGAAAAGGCTAGGCAGATGAATTAAAATAACAATAATGGCGCTGATGCTGCGGCTGCGGAAAACCTCAAGCGGCGAAAGTATAATAACCTTATCGGAAATTATATTTTCGAGCCATTTGTGGTTGAAACCCTCGGGCCGTGGGGTCCGAGTGCTCATGGTATTTTTAAGGAAACTTCGAAACGGCTGGTTGACACTCCCCGTGACCCAAGGGCTGGCTTTTATCTTGGCCAGAGGCTAAGTATTGCCATACAACGTGGCAATGCCGCCAGTCTCTTGGGTACATTACCAGTCGACAGCGATGCGGATGAATTTTTCGACGCTATATTTTATTTTGTCTATAGTTTTAGTTATGTTAAGATTTAATTTTATTACTTTTATTAATTAATTAGTTATTATTTGCTTACCTACTTATTATTTTAATTTACAGAAATATTTTTTTTCTTATAAACTACTAATCCTAAATCACTGCAGATATTAGCCCATTTACATCTAAAACCAGTTCCTTAAATACTATACCTATTAAAATAAATGATTAATAAACTGAATATAATAATCAGCCTATAATGTTCCCACGGCTGGGACACAGGCCTCCTCTGTGAGAGGGAGTGGGCCGTAATTCACCACGCGGGCCCAGTGCGGGTTGGTAGATGTCACATGTTTACGAATTTTTGGTTCTAGGACATGTCGACGATGTTTTCCTTCACCGTTTTGAGAGCAGCTTGGTGATGAAATAAATTACACAAAGTAAACCTGGGTTTGAACCTACAACTCGTAAGTCGGGGCCATTGCCACTGGGCCACCCTGGTCTTTAGTAAAAATAAACTGGATAAACTCCTAATACTAAATAAAATATTAACATTAAAATATAATATCCTAACCTAACTAAAACTATTAACAATGTTTTTTTTTTTGAGGGTGGGCAATCATAAAATGACTCCTCCCGCTCTGGGTGGAGCAGAAGGGAGTGTCAGACTCTTGCTGACTAAAACCCACCCGTGTTCCTTCCTTAGCCCTTTATGTTCCGGGGCAGCGGTAACCCTTTCGGACGATCCCGCTGACATCTCTTCGAGGCGCGCGTGGAGCACATACGCGCCGTCCGGCACGGGCCTGGTCCTGATCGGACGGTGAGCTACCCATTACTCTCCGTCCGCAGGCCTGCGCCTCGGGCGGCCGGGAGTCGTCACGCGGCTCCCGACGCCCGGAGCGTCTCCCGCGGCAGCTGGGACGTGAGGCTCTGTCCCCGCCCGCCCTTCACCACTTCTTATAGTGTTGTAGCTGGGAAGAAAAAGTGACGCAACAAATTCCCCAGTAGCACAGCTGTCTTCCATCACGCCAGGATCATGAGGAGCCGAGCAAAAATAAAAAATAGCAGATAGATCGCTAAACGACAACGATGTAATAGCGGGGCGGGCAATGCGATGCGACGAGGAGGGTCGGGAACAATAAATTTCACGCGGACGAAGTCGCGGGCAGAAGCTAGTTTGAAATAAATGCTCACACAGACAGACGAGAAAAGCGACTTTATTTTTATAACTAGCAGCGCTTGCGGTTTCACCCGCATAAGTGTCGATTCCGTGGGAATATCGGGATAAAAACTATCCTACGTCCTTTCCCGGGACTCAAACTATCTCTATACCAAATTTCATCTAAATCGGTTCAGCGGTTTAAGCGTGAAGAGTTAACAGACAGACACACTTTCGCATTTATAATATTAGTATGGATAATTTGTATGAATGTGTAAATAAAGATATGAATTTGATCGTGTGGCAGTAAGATAAATAATCAATTATTATCGCATATTTATTAGTACTAATAAATAAAATACAGTCGTTTCGATAGAGACTGCGTATAAATTTATGATGCTTTTTTAATGTAATTGGGTAGCAAAAAACCTATGGCTCCGTCTGATTAAGTATTGCAAAAAAATATACATAGTATTATAGTGGTATGGGAAAAAACTAAGAATGTTTTGGAATGTGGGACAACACTTTGGGACGAACGAATAATAAATCAGTGTGAATAATCTAACCAAGTGTATTTACTCTATTTATATGTGAATAAATGAATTTTAAATTGAAAGGGTTTTTCGAAATTCCATCTCTGTTTGACAGTTTTGTATGGAGATTCGTAAAATGGTCCACAAAATATGAATTGCTTTAATGTCAAATAATATTATGAATTGTCAGTTTCTGACCATTTTACGACTTTTATTACGATTCATAATGTTATCCTTTTATGATTCTGCCAATATGGCCTTTTTAGGCCCCCCGATGTAATGTAGGCATGTTCCATAAAATTCTATCCCAACAAAATGGCGACGATGGACTTGTTCAAATTCATGGCCCACGTCCTGTGAAAGTACAGACGCCAGCACATCAAGCTGTCAAATTTCTTTAATAGATTTTCAACTTTATCGCTAAAGCATAAGGTTCAAAGCTGATTGGAAAAATTTGACAGTTTCGGGTAGCTTGATATGCTGGCGTCTGTAAAATTGTTTATGATATATGATGGGACTGGCATACTCTATGCGTAAAAGCCCCTATAAACAAATAAAGAAAAAAAAAACCTCTTTTTGTGAATCAGTTTTAATTAATGTATGTAATCTAACAACTTCAGGACCATGTTTTTATCGAAATATATAATATAATATAATAAAAGTGGTATTTGGACCGGTTATAGTACGTCAATGCCAAGAAGCCATATTTTTAGGGTTCCGTAACTCAAAAGGAAAAACGGAACCCTTATAAGATCACTTCATTGTCCCTCTGTCAAGACCCTTTTTCACAGGAACGCGTGGAGTTATCAAGTTTAAATTATTATCAAATAAGCACGCACGGCTGCAATCCATTGAAGCAGTGAAAAAATCAAACTTCTAAGTCAACGCAATCAGAAGATTCGGGCGTTTATGTTCCATTTATGCCGCATATTTTGACACTCGCAAGGGAATCAAAACTTAGAATGTATTTCCCGTTGACCTAGAATCATGAAAAAACCTCGGTGGCCGAGTCCGACTCGCACTTGACCGTTTTTTTTTTTTTAAGTAATAGATTCTTATAATAAGGTTTTTTTACGATCGTATTAGATTTTGATGTGGATAAAAATCGGTTGATTTTTGGACCCGGATCTTCTTAATTATTAATAATATCTAAGTCTTAAGATAAAAGGTGACCTAGGTTCAAGAAGTATAGCGGATGTGTTAGGTATCCTAATATTAATATGCTTATATGTTTACAATCTACGTCGCCGCGAATCTCTTAGGGAACTATTTAAAAAGGTTAATATCATGACGGTACCTTACCAATTCATTTATGAAAATATTATGTACGTTAGAAAAAATCAACATCATAATTTTAATACTAGAAATAAAGATAAATTAGATCAACCTTTTTTCAGATTATCTAAAGTAAAGACATCTTTTATGGGGTACTGTGTTAAATGCTACAACAAAATACCTAGTGACATATTGCAATTAAATTAAAGAAAATTTAAAACTCATATTAAAAGTACACTTTGTAAACAGGGATATTACAAATTAGAAGATTACATCCAAGATAAAAATGCTTGGAAACATGCTGGTCCTGCTCCATAGGACAATCTAGAGTCTAGACAAAATCAAACTGGTCGCTAATTTAATTTATATTTTTTTTTATGACATTAGTTTTACTTTTTGTGGCTACAGTAACTCACACACTTGTTAAAATTATATAAAAATAATCTACTTTAACAATAGTTGTAAATATGTGAGCACCATGTATCTATCACATAATTGATTTACCTGTCATTGCTTTATTTTTAATTCTTTTTACCTTTTGTTGGCAGACTAATTTTTATTCTAGATGCATCGTCTTCACATATAATTAATGTACCTATATAGAACTTGTAAAACATTTTAAAAGAGTAACGGTGGAGTTTCTTGCCCATTCTTCTCCATACGAAAACTACCTTTTGGAATGGGCGACTAGAATCAATTCGTTTTACTATAATTTTTGACGTTCAAAAGTGCCTTTAGTGTGCCTAATTAAAATAAATGATTTGACTTTGACTTATTATAAAAAGTACAGAGGTGGATTTAAAGACTTATGTTAGCAAAAATCATTGGCATATTATAAAAGACAAAAATTAATAAAAAAAAAAGCGATTGTTCTAAGTCATTTAATCATTTGATAAGGTGATATATTGACAAAAATGTGGTTTTTCTATTTCGTGTAACTTGAGGGATTTAACATTTTGGTATAATAATGTTTTTTGACTCTTTGGTCTAGCATCATGTAAAAGGAATACACGATTCAATGAATTTTTCTCGATACAAAAAATTTGCAAAGTTATAAGCATCTATTTTTTACTTTTTTCGACATCACGGCGTAAAAGGCTAAAAAAAAGGCAGGAAAAGGCTAGGCAGATGATGACGATGTTTTTTTTTCTAGGTATAAAATGTTCGACACTTCAATGATGTCCTTTATTTTCTTTGATTTAATTAATTACCCCGACTTTACCCGTCAAATCTACTATTTATTGAAAGGAGATCATTAACACTAACTTGGATTACAAACACCTGTATTACTTCTCGCTCTGATGCCCACAGACATAACTCTATTTTAGTTGTTAGGTAACTAGTATGACGTAACGGTTACAACTGCTCATTCACTGTTAGTAAAATAACTTTAACTAAAAAACTTAGTAAAAGTAACCAACAATTTAATAAAAATAAAACAGTGGCACTCCGGGAGTGCCGACAGATGCAGAACTACAGTCTTCCCCTGCTCTTATGGCCATCGAAATTTATACTCAAAACTTTGCTCACGACAATTTTCCTCATTCCTCCGCATCACATGCCCATACCATGACAACAGATTTCCTCACAAATTTTCAGTTACCGGTGCCTCTTTCAGACTTCCTCTTATGTAATCATTTCTAATTCTATCCATTCGTGTAAAACCATACATCTCAAATAGGATAAATAGCATAATCAGCGATGTTCCACGTTTGTTCCAATAATGTTCAATGTTTGTGTGCGGGTTGGTGGATAAGTCATCGGATAGATTTAATGTAAAACAAGACACAGCTATTTATAACTGTCATGGTAAATTAATATTATTCGCGAATATTATGACGTCAATAAGATTCGACATTCATAAATAAGTATAAGTATAGTGATAAGGTGACAGTCGAGACAAATTGTAGACTAGATTTCAGAGAACGGAATCTATGCAAAAAATAATAAGTATTAAGAATAATATAGTAAAGCTACAGTTTCCTAGAAGAGCGGTTCCGTCATGTTTATAACGGACGTCATCAAACGTTCAAAATCTAGCTGCAATATCATCTCAGCGATCAATCTCAAAAATGTAGGGAAATTAGAGGTATTAACCCGTCTGCCTTCAAAGCAAGAGTGAACAGGCATCTTCTGGGCACGCTCGTTCCATCATAGACCTCATTCATCGCTTTCCATCAGGCGTGATCGAGGTCAAGATCAGGCCCATTCAGTAATAAAAGACCTCTGAAAGCCGTTGGCTCGTCAAAAAAAGGCCCTCTGCCTAGCCTTTTCCCAACTATGTTGGGGTCGGCTTCCAGTCTATCCAGATGCAGCTGAATACCAGTATTTTACATGAGCGACTGTCTATCTGACCTCCACAACCCAGTCAATGGGTACCTAATACGATACTCCTTTTTAAAACTGGTTGTCAGACTTTCGGGCTTCTGACTACCCGTAACGACTGTCAAAGATCCACGAATGACTTTTTTTGAATATCATATCTACCATTCTCCGAGACATATGGGGATCGCACTTTTTCGTGAAATTGGAGCCTATACTGGAGCGAACGAAAAGACATTTCCAATGTCAAAAGATTGGTGGATATCAAACGTATCCATAGCAACGTAGCATAGCTCATCTCTGGTGAAAAACCGCCTAACTTCGAGCGAAACTAAGGATTTATTTGCTTCGACACCTCCAATATTTTGTTACTTCCACGAAAAAACTCTTTCACAAGATGCTCTGCCATTATTTGATTTATTTTTAGCTCAAAAATAATGGAAGTGAATCCATAAACCTCTACATGAACATAGTCTACGCAACGTATTTGAGCGTTATTGCGTGCGCGCATTGTGGTCAAGGATCGACGCGCGCCTCCGATTGGCCGTCGCCCCGTTCCATATTTGAACATACTCATAACGGTTTTTACAATTATTTGATGGTTTATGTAATGTTTATGTTTTATTTTCTTGTATTTTGCGATTTTTTGAGTTTTCTCATTGTTAAATGAAAACTTGAATCTTTAGCCTTTCTGAAGTGTTGGGATATTCTACAGATTAGCGCGTTCAAACAAGCAAACAAACTCTTCAGTTTAATTATTAGTTTACAGGGTGTCCCAGGAAACCTGTACCAGCGAAGGTCTGTGGTCAGGGGACAATAATACCCATCATTGGTCCCCTGTGTATGTTCCGCGATATTTTGTAGTTTACGAGTAATTTTAACCTTATGATCAAATTATGAGCTACTAGAAGTTAGAATTTGGGTGTTTTGTATTATACAACATGTGAATACACATTCTAGCCATAATACTGACAAAAAAATCTCAATGAAACACCACTCAGAAAAAGTTATGACTAAAACCGCCTACAATTTAAAAAATCTACAATTAAAACAAAAAAAATTATTTCTCGAAAACTACAAAATATCGCGGACATAGGGGTCCAATCGATAGGTATTAGTGTCCCCTCACCACAGACCTTCGCTGGTACAGGTTTCCTGGGACACCCATAGATTTTAGTTTCTGGCTGGGTCCTGCCTCTCTTCTATAGGTACCCAAGACTTATTTCTGCAAAGCACATCACAGAAAAGGACATTGCAGTCTCAGGAAAAATGAACAATAAAAAACACCTCATTAACAGAATCGATTCAAATCGATTGCGATAATCGTAATTAGGCAATTACTGATATATCTATTGTAATAGTAATTAAAGAGCGTTATAAGTAATTATCTAGACGGAAGTTTCACAAGAAGCCCTTGGTTAGTATTACAGCCTATTTAAATATGGGAAGTGAGGTGCTTGTGGCTAAGTAATAACAGCCGCACAGGTAGATCGATCAAGTTAAGCTACGCTTGCCGTGGTTGGTCCGTGGATGGGTGACCATCTTTACATACCGAGACCCCTCCTTGTCTCGGAAAGCACGTTAAGCCTTTGGTCCCGACTGTCATTCGTGGATCTTTGACAGTCGTTACGGGTAGTCAGAAGCCCGAAAGTCTGACAACCAGTCTTATCAAGGGGTATCGTATTACCCAGTAACTGGGTTATGGATGTCAGATAGGCAGTCGCTCCATGTAAAATACTGGTATTCAGCTGCATCCGGTTATACTGGAAGCCGACGCCAACATAGTTGGGAAAATGCTAGGTAGATGATGATTTAAATATAGGAAGTAACTCATCATTTTCCTAGTAAGTCTTGTTGCTGCATCTGAGCAAGTGTGCATGCGGTCCTGGCTTCGATTCCCGGGTCGGGCAAAGTGTTATTAGTAATTTCTCAGTAGCAGCCCGGAGTCTGGTTTGTGCCCGGCTGATGACATTAGGATCGCCTCCTATTACATGGGACTTATATCACAATCAGCCTATCATGTTCCCACTGTTGGGACACAGGCCTCCTCTCTGAGAGATGGAGTGAGCTGTAACTAACCACGCAGGCCCAGTGCGGGTTGGTAGATGTCACATGTCTTCGAATTTTAGGTTCTAGGACATGCCGGTTTCCTCACGATATTTTCCTTCACCATTTTGCCGATACAAGAAAAGAATGGGAAATCTTTTTTCTTTCTATAGCCCTTGTTAATATTTTAATGTAAATATGTAGGTATGACCTCCATACCTGCTCACCTTGTTACTTATAGAGCGTGAAGTTAGGTCGAATATAATAAGTAGGGCTAGACACCACGGTAGACCAATATTATAGTCGAAATTACAGTTAACCGGTTAAGAATATTATGTTTAAAGAACTAACTCTGTTTATAGTACAGACGCCAGCACATCAAACTACCCGAAACTGTCAAATTCTCCCAAAAAAATTTGGAAAATAAAATTTTGGGACGGTCAATTTTCCTGAAATTTTTTTTTTGTTCGGAAATCTGAATTGTTTATAGCAGTTTCGGGTTAACCTTGACCACAGAAACTGTTTACCGTTTCCAACTTATGGGCCTCCGAATTTTATTCTCGACTCAGCTCAGCTCGGCTCAAAACTGAGTCGAGAATAAAATTCCAAAGGTAATTCCATAGTAAATGCCAGAGGTATTCCACGGCTGTCAGGACAATCCCGGAGGTACCGTCAAGATCCCTACCAGCATCTTACCGGAATATACAGGGTGTTCGGCAGAACGTTGAACACGCGAAAATGGCAGATAGGTGGGGTCGTCTGCTACCTACCCAGCCCAAAAAAAATACCTAGGCCCCATAGCTTATTTTTTTTTATTTTTTATATTGTTTTTTTTTAATTCAACAAATTACGTACCGTTCGAAAGGCCATACACCGAGGATGTTTCGATGAAATCCTAAGTCTTCAAACACTTTTAGTTTTTTTTTAATGCAATGGAAAGAAAAGCTCAAAATCACGTTTTGTCCCTTTTTGTAATGTTTGATGGCTTATAACTTTTTGTCTATGTACTATTTGCACCAAACAAAAATTTTAGATGAATCTAGCAATAGTCGAGAAAAAAAAAGTGTTGCCAATTTCGTCTATCCTACATAAAGTTTAGGCCTTCAGTTTTAAAACTCATGATTTACGGTAATAAAAAAAAAATAAAAAAAACTATGAGGCCTGAGTAAATTTTTTTTGGGCTGGGTAGGTAGCAGACGACCCCATCTATCTGCCATTTTTGCGTGTTCAACGTTCTCCCGAACAGCCTGTATATAAAAACATTTTTCTTGGCTTACGAAACATTTGTTTCCAAGTCTCCGGTTTCATATAACAGAGTTATTTAACAAAAAATTAATACTTATGTACATTACGTATGTTGCAAAATTACTAAAAGTGCTGTTTAAGGGAAAATTTGCTCCAGTTTTTAAACACGTGTTATATTTGAAAAGGTAGATTTTTATTGCGTTTAATGTAATTTATGGAAGGTAGACGGGCGGTTGAAACATGTGTAAGAGCGGTTGAAACGCTTGGTTGGCCGTTTGTAATGTTGTAGGTACGCGTAATTACAGTAAAACATTTTGATGCAATACACTAAGATCTAGAGGGGCCCGTGGCTAAATAATAACAGCCGCACAGGTCGATCTATCAGGTTAAGCTACGCTTGCCGCGGTTGGTCTGTGGATGGGTGACCATCTTTACATACCGAGAACCCTCCGTGCCTCGGAAAGCACGTTAAGCCGTTGGTCCCGGCTGTCATTCGTGGATCTTTGACAGTCGTTACGGGTCGTCAGAAGCCCGAAAGTCTGACAACCAGTCTTACCAAGGGGTATCGTATTACCCAATAACTGGGTTGTGGAGGTCAGATAGGCAGTCGCTCCATGTAAAATACTGGTATTCTGCTGCATCCGGTTAGACTGGAAGCCGACCCCAACATAGTTGGGAAAAGGCTAGGCAGATGATGATGACACTAAGATCTAGAATCATGGTGATTTTATCATTATCCCCAATGTGTCAGTCTTGGAAACGAGCAATCCAAATGGTTTGTGGTTATAAGAAAACTCTTGACATTTCAAGTGTTGTAAACGTATTAGAAGGAGCCCCTTCTAATAGGTGCACATGTTAGCCTGACTGATATAGAAAATCGTGGTAAAATCAATCAATCTACCTAACCTTCTGCCAACTATGTCGAGGTCTGCTTCTAGTCTAACCAGATGCAGTTGGATTCCAGTATTTTACACAGAGCGACTGCTTATCTGACCTCTACAACCCAACACAAATCGTGGTAAAATATTCTTTTAAATAAACGCCTGAAAAACGCTTCAAAACCGCTCGTCTGCTACATATTAAAATTTAACGACTGCACAAGAAGCTAATTACATGTTATTATAAATTAACAAGTCAACAGTAATTGGAGCGTATTTATAATTACTGTATGAAAGTAATTTACGTCCATTTTAATATTTTAAAGAAAATATTATATTTTTAAATTTAATTTGCCCAAAATTATACCAAATTTTCTTTTTTTTTGTAAAGCATCTTTATATTTATACAAAATATTACACAACTAACTATGTAAGGTCCGACCGCGGCAGATTTGCCAAAGATGTAAACAACAATGGCCGCTAGAAATTGAATAAAATCGATAAACAAGAGTATTTATTTTATGTAATGTTTGTTTTCGTCTAGTTAACTCGGAGATTTAGACGAAAACTAACATTACTCTTGTTTATCGATTTTATTCAATTTCGAGCGGCCATTGTTGTTTACATCTTTGGCAAATGTGCCGCGGTCTGACAATAGATACCAAATTAAATGACTATTTTAACTAACTATAAAAATCGAAATTCTAAATGGAAAATCCTAATAATAGTTTGCCTGATCATAATTTGGCATCATGGCTGAAGTCGAAAAATGTCAACTAACTTTTGGAGGACACTGTACAGACGCCAGCACATCAAGCTACTACAATCTGTCAAACTTTAATAGATTATTAACTTTATCGCTAAAGTATAAGGTTCAAAGTTGATTGGGAAAATTTCATAGTTTCGGGTAGCTTGAGGTGCTGGCGTCTGTATATACCACACTCAGTGCCCCGCGGTTTCACCCGCATAAGTTTCGATCCCGTGGGAATATCGGGATAAACACTATTCCATGTCCTTTCCCGGGACTCAAACTATCTCTATACCAAATTTCATCTAAATCGGTTCAGTGGTTTAGGCGTGAAAATGTAACATACAGACAGATAGACAGAGTTGCTTTCGAGTTTATAATATTTGTATGGATTACTTCCTCAATGCAATAAAGATTATGTTTAAGTATTAATAACGATATGGAAAAATGTCCCATCCTCTTCTATAAACAGCTCAAAATTGTCTCGTAATGAACTTCCTTTTATTATTATAATAACGTGTCTTATTATTTTATGAGAAAGGTAAGCAGGCCTAAAGGTCAATCGTTTCACTATACGGTTTATTATAGTTAAGTTAAATTTGTGTGCTTTTATTTAGTTTTACTTGTTAGTAAACTCAAGAACGCATATACAGGGTGAAATTAAATTAGTTAGCGAAACTACGCAAACAAGATGGATAACCCATCATAACATGATAGCACAAAAAGAAATTAATTTGATGACTTTTTTGTGGGGTCAACGACCGCAGTTAGTGTAGTCACTTGAAATATATCAGTTTTTTTTTGTGTTAACACAGAAGTATCGATATTTAAACACGATAAAATATACAGATTTTCTCATATTCAAGTAATAACACTCTCAGCGGTCGTTGAACCCCCAAAAAAATATTAAATACTTTATCACGATACCCTTCACGTCTGCAGAGTTTCGCTAGCTAATTTACTTTGACCCTGCTAATTTACTTTGAACATGCGATAAAAAAATCGCACGAAGTGCGCGTTTAGCCTTACATTTTGATTGACATACGAGTGTCTGTGACACACGAGAAGCCTGTATGTCGGGTTCAAATATTTCCTTGCTTATTCTTCTCCATAAAACCAGGAACTGATAAGAATTCAGCCAACTGGACACATACCTGTAACAAAAGACATATTTAAATTAATAAAACAAACAAAAAACCAATTTATAAAACTTGTTTTTACAAGTACTGATGTCAAAGGGCCGGCAAAATCTATTCCACTATTAATTAATGGGCGAGCAGGAGTGATACGAGCTTCAGGAAGGTCACTGATAATATTATTTCTTTAATCTGGCTCGAAGGACCATGTTTATATGTATATTAATTTCTCTCGCTGCTAATCGAAATCCTGAGCAGTCAATAATCAACCTTATCTACATATAAACAATTAATAACTTGTCAAAAATGCATGCAAACTAGCTATGCAACTATGCAATAAGAAGATTATTAACCTCTGCAATAAAATCAAAGATTAATTGCATAAAAAGTTATGATAATTCCGGATAGCGAGGAAGAGACGACTCAACATAAAGTATGTATTTTATTATTGTAATATTTTATTGAAAATTCCTGACAAATGCCATTTAAAATTATCCTAATTATTTATTACTTAAAACTTTATGCACAATTAAAAAAATATTGTACAAAGAGCGGAATTAATGCCTGAGGCATTTTCTTCCAGTCAACCTTAGGGGGTTGCAGAGACAAAACAACTTTTACTATGGGACCAAACCTGAAATCGTGAAAAAAAAAAGTCAGCTGTTCCCTACATTTATGTTCGTATAACTAACTCGTCAAAATGTAGGGAACAGCTGATTTTCTTTTCGCGATTTCAGGTTTGGTCCCATAGTAAAAGTTGTTCATAATGATGAGTACAATGACCTCTTAAGAGGTTGTTGTTGTTTTTCCAATAACCATGTCTACATACATACAATAAACGCAACCAACAATGCAAGTAATTCAATCTAATGCAGTTTCTTGAAGAATTTGCAAAATATCTTTATTAAAAGTTAAGCAAAACACAAAAATATTCGAATTTCTGACGAAACACATTACATCAGCACAGATTTTTCTCTAACTGTTACACTTTCAAAATTGCATAATTTCTGTATCATACGATGTACTGACGCTGTTCAAATTTTACAGTAATAACATAACATAATCATCCTAGTGTTCCCACTGCTGGGATACAGGCCTCCTCTCTTTGATCGAGAATGGGCCGTAATCCACCACGCGGGCCCAGTGCGGTTGGTAATTGTCACATGTCTTCGAATTTTTGGTTCTAGGACATGCCGGTTTCCTCACGATGTTTTTCTTCACCGTTTCGAGAGCAGTGGTGATGAAATAATTTACACAAAGTAAAGCGCCTGTCTGGATTCGAACCTACGACCTACAATTCGGAAGTCGCGGCCGTTACCACTTGGCCACCATTGCACTGCACCTTTAAATACATGCCAGATCAATATTAATGATCTGGGTTAATGCTGTGTATATGTTTAGTTGGTGAGCCTTATAATCTAGCGAAACTCTGCAGACGTGTTAGGTATCCATATCTAAACACGATAAAATAAAAATAAAAAAGATTTGATGTGTTTTTCTTAGGTGTCAACGACCGCTGGTAGTGTTGTATCTTGGAGTGAGTTGAGAAATTGAGAAAATGTGTTTTATCCTTTTACGACATCTATACCAATATCACTGTCTGTGAAGTTTACAAAAAAAAACCAGATTTTTAAACTGATTGTTCAAGTACTAACAGCGATCGGTGACTCAATAATTTCTTTTTTAACCGACTTCAAAAAGGAGGTTCTGTATTCGACCCGTATGTATGTTTGTATGTCCGCGATTTTCTCAAAAACTAATGAACCAATTTTGATTATTCTTTCACTAATGTGATGTACATACTTTCTGGAAGGTTTTAGTATATAATATATTATGTCATTATTCTTATGTACGATGCTGCATCTCCGGCATTTATATGCGAATTTTGATGATTCTTCTAGTCGGTGTCTTCAATTCTTCAATGCACTAGTGTTATTTGAATTTGTGTGGAGTAGGTACAACTAAAAAGTGAAAAATAAAAACTTTTTTACAATAAAAAAAACAACCGACTTCAAAAAAAAACTACAGTGATAAATAAATTTAATTTCGGAAATCGGTGCCCAACAAAAAATTAAAATGCGGAACCAACGACACCGACTTCCGAAATTAAAGTTATTTATCACTTTGTAGTTTTTTTTTAAGGCGGTTGTTTTTTTTTTTGTAAAAAAGTTTTTATTTTATCGTATTTAGATATCGATACTCATCACGTTTGCGGAGTTTCGCTAGCTAATTTAATATGACCCTGTAGATATGTCGCAGCCAACTAGTTAACCGCCTGCCTTTGGAAGTAGTGCTCGCCTCGCTTCGCTCTCTCGGCTCGCACGCGGTTGATCACAGTTCTGACCTTTTTTTTTTGTTTCCGGAGTGGATAATCCTCATGGATGTCCGCCACCCTGGGGCGGGCAGAGGGTCTATCAGGCTCTTATTGACTAAATACCACCCCAGTGTTCCATCTCAAACTTACGTCGGGGATCGCGGCTACGTACGATCCTTCTACTGGATCACAGAATGGTCGGGGTGCCCTGGCTTAGTACTGCGACAAATTCGGCTCGCGCGTGATTGGTTACAGTTCCAAACTAAACTATAATTGAATATCATTCAGGCCGTTAGAATAACGGCCGCCGTTTAGTTAAAAGGCTAGGCGGTTAACTAAACGGCTAAGTAATTAAACTAGTTGGCTGCGACAGACATACTTTGAAAATTTTCATTCATCTCTTATCACATCTAGTTAAACTTAGACATAAGTACAAACGCCAGCACATCAAGCTACTACAATCTGTCAAATTTCTTTAATTGATTTTCAACTTTATCGCTAAAGAATAAGGTTCAAAGATCATTGGGAAAATTTTACCTTTTTTCTAAAGAAAATTTAGAGCAACAACCCACAATCACCATAATTTTGAAACCGCAAGATTTAACAAAAAAAAAAAATCTGTTTTACAAAACCGCGGTTAAAAACTGCGCCCGTCAAGTTCACAGTTATCCGTAACTTTCTAAGATGATAGTTAAAGAGACAACGGCACGAATGTGGGTCAGATGCGCAGGCGCAACGGCACTTCAAAATGTCTTTTGTGATGAACGAAAGTGAATGAAAGTGATTATCTATTTGTTCCTAGAAATAAGTTTATAGATACGAGTATCTTCGATACTTACGTGTATAGTGTTTTAAAAAGAACTTAAAAAATGTAGTTTTTAGGGTTCCGTACCCAAAGGGTAAAAACGGGACCCTATTACTAAAACTCCACTGTCCGTCTGTCTGTCTGTCACCAGGCTGTATCTCATGAACCGTGATAGCAGGACAGTCGAAATTTTCACAGATGATGTATTTCTGTTGCCGATATAACAACAAATACTAAAAACAGAATAAAATATATATTTAAGGGGGGCTCCCATACAACAAACGTGATTTTTTTCCCTTTAGTTGCTCGATATTAATAACGGCAACAGGTAGACGCTTGAAATATTCACAGAATATTAAGTTGTATATTCTCTTTAAAAATAGATAATTCAATTAAAATAAAATAAATTAAGAGGGGCTCCCATACAACAAACGTGATTTTTTTATAAGTGATAAATATTGTACGGAGGTACGGAACCGAGACACTTTCGCATTTATAATATTATAGTATGGATATCTTTAAACCCATTATGTTATTGTTTAAACGGAGTTTATCATTTCGATAGTGATTATTGGTTCGATGTCGTCATTAAGGAAGAATTTAGCTTAAAAGTCGAGTGAATTATTATCGAGGGTTTATCTGAGAACCTCAAAAATCGAGCATAAGGAAGGAATTCGCTTAAATAGATAATTATGCCGAATAAATAGCTATTGAAAGTTTAAACTCCGTTTTTAAGAATTCATCAGAAACCGGCATCAGTGGTGTGATGTTTTTAACAAAATGTTTACTTTATTTGCAATTTTGTCTTGTTTTTGGTATCACACTTTTTTGTCCATTGCCACAATTGTTTTGATATTACCTGCTGTAAGGAGTTTACCTCCTTAGAGGTTATGCTACACAATGGTGGGAACCTCATCTTAATACCTAATTATTATGCTTATTAGTTAGAGATGATGAATATAACCATCGACCATTAAAAACTAATATTTAAAATTAACTATGAATGTTCTCACTGCTAGGACACAGGCCTCCTCTCGGTGAGAGGGGAGTGAGCTATAATCTACCACGCAGGCCCAGTGCGGGTTGGTAGATGTCACATATCTTCGAATTTTTGGTTCTAGGACATGCCGGTTTCCTCATGATGTTTTCCTTCATCGTTTTGAGAGCAGTGGTGATGAAATAATTTACACACAATAAAGCGCCTGTCTTGGTTCGAACCTACGACCTATAACCCGAGTAAGTCGCGGCCGTTTTCACTGGGCCACCACAGCTCTTTTGCTCCGCCTGGTAATCAGAGGGGCAATTCTCGTAATTTTAAGAACGTTCACAGTCTGATCTCAGTCTCAATCTGTCAAAATTACCTCTAATTTCCCCTACATTTTGACAAGTTTTTGACATTTGTTTGTCGCTGAGATGAGACTGCGACTAGATTTTGAACGTTTTAAATTACGAGAAATGGCTTTCAGATCAACGACCTTTTAGAGAACAATGAGGAGGCTAATTACAAACTAAATTCTTCGAATTCAAAGTACAGTAACTAGATTTCATAGTTAGCCGTATCCACGAGTGACATTTTTCGTGCACTGGATTTTAAACCTACTACTTAGTACCGTGAGTTTAAAATCGAACAGTCTGTTTTTAGGGTTCCGTACCCTAAGGGTAAAAACGGGACCCTATTACTAAGACTCCACTGTCCGTCTGTCTGTCTGTCTGTCTGTGACCAGGCTGTATCTCAGTTGAAGTTTTCACATATGATGTATTTCGTTGCCGCTATAACAACAAATACTAAAAACAGAAAAAAATATTTAAGGGGGCTCCCATACAACAAACGTGATTTTTTTGCCGTTATTTGCTCGATATTAATAACGGCTACAGGTAGACGCTTGAAATATTCACAGAATATTTAGTTGTATATTCACTTTAAAAATAAATAATTAAATTAAAATAAATATTTAAGGGGGGCTCCCATATAACAGACGTGATTTTTTTGCCATTTTTTTCCTTGTGGTACGGAACCCTTCGTTTGCGAGTCCGACTCGCACACGGCCGTTTTTTTTGGCGCGCTGCGATGCGCTCTGTCGGATTTTCAATGCTCGGCTCATTACCTAGAGCTGAAAATGCAGTGCGCCGTAAAAAATCGTCGCGTTATGAAATCCTTTACAGCTAAACTAATAAACCTAATTTTGATGGAATTCGGTAAAGCGGTGTAGCCTAGAAAAATTTAAAAAACGTTATACACATATCGCTCATTTGGAGAAAATCAACGTAAATGTATTTTTTTTTTCCAAAAATGAGTTAAATATGCCAAAGCAATTAGAAAGTGTATTTACGTTAGGAAAACAAAGACTTAAAAAAAAAACAGTGGCACTCCGGGAGTGCCGACAGAAGTGAAAACTTGAACATGTGTAAAACATGTGTATTTCTAAAAGCATAGTAATTTGATATGTTTGAAGGTCATTCTTCCCATAGAAAATGTACCGCGCGTTGATGTCTTTATAATGGCCACGACTTAAAACAGAGGTGTCGGTAACGGTGACAGTGTCGCGAGTTCAATGGTTTTTTCCCATCTCAAAAAATGCCCAACGCGCCTAAAGCAGTTTTCACTTCAAAAAAAAGTAGCAATTACGTCGATACATTCCGGTCTGATCTTCTGAAAGTATCTAAATACTTAAGATGCTAGCCAATCAAGGCTAGTAATATTGTAAATACTAGCTGCGCCCCGCGGTTTCACCCGCATAAGTGTCGACCCCGTGGTAATATCGGGATAAAAAGTATCCTATATCGATGCCTTAGTTCACAATTGCACTAACTACAAAATTTTCAATTTTTACTTTTTTTGAAAAGTTTATGTTTAAACTAATATTACAATATTGAGATATGATGGAGTAAAAGGACTAGTCTTATGAATAGATGCATATTTTTTTGTTATTTTACTTGGATTTTCTACTGTTCTCGTCTAAACTTTTAAAAACTTTAAAGCTCTCTCCTCAAAAATGTAAATTTCGTAGTTAGTGCAATTGTGAACTAAGGCATCGATATGTTAAGCCTGGTTATAATCTATCTGTGTGCCCATCCAAATCCGATCAGCCGTTTGTGCGTGAAGAAGTAACAAACATACAAACACACTCACAAACTTTCGCCTTTTTAATATTAGTGTGATTATTTCAAAGAAAGTCTTATATAGCGGCTGCTCAAGTTAAGATTTATAACGGCTGTTACATATATTTTGATAGCAATCAAGAATTTTGACACCAGCACGTCCTGCTCTAAAAGCGTACATGTTTAAAATGTTTTCAATATGACTAAAATAGTGAATTACTGACACACATAGCAGTAGTGGTGGCTCAGTGGTAACGGCCGCGACTTAAGAGTTGTAGGTCATAGGTTCGAACCCAGACAGGCGCTTTACTTTGTGTAAGTAAATTATTTCATCACCACTGCTCTCAAAACGGTGAAGGAAAACATCGTAAGGAAACCGACATAATTATCCTAGAACCAAAAATTCGAAGACATGTGACATCTACCAACCCGCACTGGGCCCGCGTGGTGGATTACGGCCCACTCCCTCTCACAGAGAGGAGGCCTGTGTCCTAGCAGTGGGAACATTATAAGCTGATTATGATAGCAGTCGGCTGTCATTCGAAAATCTTTGAAAGTCGTTACGGGTAGTCAGAAGCCCGAAAGTCTAACAACCAGTCTTGATAAGGAGTATGGTGTTACCCAGTAACTGGGTTGTGGAGGTCAGATAGGCAGTCGCTCCATGTAAAACACTGGTATTCAGCTGCATCCCGTTAGACTGGGAGCCGATCCCAACATTGGGAAAAGGCTAGGCAGATGATTAGGTAAGTACTAGATTTAAGTCGTTGTCATCCTCGAAAAGAGGGCCACATTCTCCAGTTTAGGGAGAATGAGTGCCGAAGGTTTTTTTAAAAGGCTTTCAAGGCTTGAGAAATCCCCCCCCCCCTTCTTCCTCAGAGAGAAACATTTGCCCCCTTGAGCGAAAACCTAGATCCGCGTCTGACGCTGACGTGTTATATGTGTCATGTACAGACGCCAGCACATCAAGCTACCCGAAACTGTCAAATTTTCCCAATCAACTGTCAACCTTATGCTCTAACTATAAAGTTGAAAATCTATTAAAGAAATTTGACAGATTGTAGTAACTTGATGTGCTAGCGTCTGTACATCCGCATCACACACCTATTCCATTTTGAATGAAGTAAGTACTTAATAAATTTTAACAGAAACACAAATCGTTCGTAAACGGGAATGGAACTCGTGACCCTGAGCTCAGAAGCTGACATGCAGTTAATGAGTCATCTGGGTCATCATCTGTGGACTTTCCTTAATATTTTTTTTAAGTTATATTGGCATACCTACGCGACGGCTCACCTGCATATTTGCTTCTAGCTATGCCCCGCGGCTTCACCCGTGATAAAACTCTTATAGTCCATTTTTATTGATTCCGTTTACAAATTTCCACCCCCCCTATTTACACGCTTAAAGGATAATTTATACTTTATCCTTCCCCACAACTCAAACTATCTCCATACCCAATTTCATCTAAATCGGTTCAGCGGTTATTGATTCCCCATACAAACTTCCACCCCCCTTTTCACCCCCTTAATGGATGATTTCTGGAATAACAACTATCCTATGTCCTTTCCCGGGACTCAAACTATCTATAGAGATAGTTTGAGTATACGAGTAGACCGAATTTCATCTAAATCGGTTCAGCGGTTTAAGCGTGAAGAGGTAACAGACAGACACACTTTCGCATTTATAATATTATATTCACAACCATACGACAGGCTTCCGAGTCAAGAATGACACATTTTCGATAACCAGCACCCTAATTGCGTAACACACTATCAACCACAATCCGAATAATTTTAGAGGATATTGCTTCATTTGGTCGAAAAAAATTCAGCTGAACAACGTAAATAACGCAATGAATGTTGTTGAACTGTCAAAATGAAAGCCATTGCTACTGATAGTGTGTTATGCAATTACCCCCCTGATTTCCTTAGTCCCTGGCAGCAAATAGCTGTCGGAAGAACAGCGGTATTATCCGAATAGACTGGAAGCTGACCCTAACATAGTTGGAGAAAAGGCTAGACAGGTGATGACCTAGTAAATAATCAAATAAACAATCATAAAATGATTATTATTTTATTATTACTTAAAAGTGTGTTCTTATAGCTTAATAGCCATTGAACTTTCTACATTTTGCGACGCCATTTAAAAAGCAATTAAAGCTACTTCGTAATGTTAATTAATAAATGACAATTAATTATAGGTACTTACTCACATTGATAAAGTTGTTTAAACGTTAAAACATTCGATGACGTTACTGTTACTGTTAGCCTGCATCATCTCACTACTGGGCAAAGGCCTCTCCCCATGACTTCCAGTTCTTTCGATCCAGGGCTAAAGTGGACCACTAAAGTGGACCACACACATGAAAAAGAAATCAGCTGTTCCCTACATTTATGTTCGTATAACTCGTCAAAATGTAGGGAACAGCTGATTTTTTTTTGTCGCGATTTCAGGTTTGGTCCCATAGTAAAAGTTGTTTGTTATCATGAGTACAATCACGTGTTTAAGCATCGGTCACTAATTACCAGTGACCCTATATATGAAGAAGAAGACCATGTTTGCAAACTATTAAATGATTTGATTTAAATGTGCGTTTTTCTACCGCTTCTCTCGCTATTGTCCCTTAGAACCTTAAAACGATACCAAATACAATAATTTAAATTAGCCTAATACCTGCCCTGATCACTAAAGACATTCCAAAATACCAGACATCAATAAAAAATTATGTATAAATTACACAACTAACGAGTTTTCTAGGTAAATTAACCTTGAGTCCAACTTATAACAGACTTTAGGGTCACAAGATTGAAATAATCGAATACTTCTCAATGTTTTATAACTGTTTTTGAAGCATTCTCTTATTAAATAAGAATTAGTACAGACGCCAGCACATCAAGCTACTACAATTTGTCAAATTTCTTGAATAGATTTTCAACTTTATCGCTAAAGTATTAAGGTTCAAGGTTGATTGGGAAAATTTGACAGTTTTGGATAGCTTGATGTGCTGGCGTCTGTACAATACCCCAGAAAAACTTATCATCATCATTTCTGCCGAAAGACGTCCTCTATTGGACATAGGCCTCCCCCAAGGACCTCTATATAGTATGTCATGCTCACACAAATGTCTCGCTGACGGTGGCGTGTGTGTTGGATCATTTAGCTCCCTTCAAAATGGTTGAGCTGAATGGTGCTGATCTATGCGTCATGTTCGTGAACGGGCGCCGCCGTCAGTTGGGGCTGGTCATCACTCGGCTGCCTCGGCTTATTTTTATTTTTAATTATTTTATTTTTGGATTGTTGTTTTTTTTTATTATTTAATATTTGCTGTACTCTGGACGCTTTTAACGCATACGTCTTTTTTTACATCGTTCTCACATATTATTATAAATTCAACATTAATGATGTAACTAATATTTTTGTAAAAATATAATTTAAAAGAGTGTCCATGGAGTTTCTTGCCCGTTCTTCTCCATAGGTACCTATGGAATGGGCAACTAGCTTCATTTTATTTTTGACTGACCGACTTCTTGACAATTCAAAAGCGCCTGTAAATGGTTTAATTGAAATAAATGCTTTGAGTTTGAGTCTACTTTGACCAGTTCTGTGCTTCCCGCATCCAGAATTCGGATTCTTGCAGCCTTCACAAGGTCATCGGTCCACTTTGTGGGAGACCTTCCAACGCTACGTCTTCCGGTACGTGGTCCTTTTGGCCCCATTGGCCATCTATTCTGCGAGCAATGTGTCCTGTCCACAACTACTTAATACGATTTTAAAGTTCTTCTTAGTATAATTTATAGTTTTGTTTTATCGTGTTTTTATATGGATACCCATCACGTATGCAGAGTTTCGCTAGTTTATTTAATTTGACCTTGTATAGTAAAAACACAGTCAATTCTAAACAAACAGGTGTCGCAAACATCAGTAACGGAATCCTAAAAAACTTTTTTTTTTCTAAATCATACTTCATATGCAACTATAATCTACCAAAGCTTAAACATACATTTTAACTTTCAAGAGTTGAAAGTTTATAAAATTGCTCTCAACAGTGAAAGATACTTTCTAACTAGCGTTGATAACCGGACGAACAGACATATTTGTCATTATTATAAATATTTGTTGGAATGTATAAGTATATATTTAAAATGTACGTCGAGATTATTCATAAAAATCGGGTCAGTTTCTAACGGGTTAATTAATTCTTCAGGTTTGTAAAATCAAGTAAAAGTAGAGGTATTTGTGAAACGAAATGAATTTTTTTATTCTGTAAATAGGGATATCGGAGCCACTTTTACTCGTCATATTATAAAAAATATTTGAAAAAAAGCTAGATGAGGTCGGCGTTTCCTATGTGACTAGGTACTCTGAGAAGAAAGGCCGAAACAAACTCAGAGGTCACAGTCTCTTTTAAAGTCCAGACATAATCTTGGTCAGATTTTTTTCAGAAACTTTGAAGAAAAGAATTCTGTAAATACATATTTGTTACGTGTTAATATTAAAAATTGGATAGTAGTAGAAGAAGTTAAATTGTTATCGATTTAATTATTCGACTAATATTGTGTTCTTTATGGTACTTAATTCTTTATGTATAAAAATGCCCGTCAACCGACGGTAGGACCTCTTTTTTCTTCAAGCGTCGTCGTGATGACAGCAACTTAACGAACGGTTGACTCGTTTATGTGCTATATTTATTTATTTAAAATAATTCAAATTAAAATAAATCTTGTTAAACGTTTATATCGGTTTTTATTTAAAACGTGTAAGTAATATAAAACTTAATACTGACCAGCAAATTGCAAAAAAACGTTAAAAAAATGTATTTTGCGGGCTACCCTGGCGCTTTCGCCTTAAAGAACTGTGTACACAGGCCAGCACATCAAGCTACCCGAAACTGTCAAATTTTCCCAATCAACTTTGAACCTTATGCTTTAGCGATAAAGTTGAAAACCTATTAATGAAATTTGACAGATTGTAGTAGGTTGATGTGCTGGCGTCTGTACCAAAAACGAAAAAAAAAACATCGTTTTTACAATCTCGGCAGCCTGTCTCTCTGTCACCCCTTTCCTTTGAACTAGCGTGATATCCCACGTTCATGACCCACCAAAAACTAATATAAACATAAAGAAATGCATATCTCTTTCAACACGACTGGCTTAGAGCCTATACGTTTGCCTAACGCCTCGGCAGAATGTGTGTCTGTGTGCCACGTGCTTATGTAACTAAACTGCTGTTACATAAGACTGGCGTTGATCTTATAGTGCAATAGTTATGCTTATGACTATGTATAAGACATATATATACTAGCTTCTATCCGCGGCTTCGTTTGCGTGTAATTTCGGCCCCCTACCCACCGCATCGCATCGCATCACCCGCCCGCAGTTGAATAAGTACCAGTATTATAGGTGGATCGACTGCCTATCTGACCTCCGCAACCCAGTTACTGGGTAATACGACACTACTTGGTAAGAATGGTTGTCAGACTTTCGAGCTTCTGACGACCCGTCACGACAGTCAAAGATCCACGAATAACATGCTTTCCGAGGCACGGAGGGGTCTTGGCAAGTATGTATTGATGGACACCCATCCACGGACCAACCGCAACAAGTGCAGCTTAACCTGATCGATCGATCCGTGCGGCTATTATTATATACTTGGCCATAAGCCTCAAGTACTAAAATGGTGGAGTGAAAAAAAAAATCGGAGCTACGCAAAAAGTCTTCAAAAATTTAGCATGACTTCACTCGAAAAACGAAGAAATAATATAGATTAAATTTTTCTTTTTAAAATACTTCAGAGTAAAATAAACTGCCCCCCGTTGTTACGCAAGTTTGATTTTAACCTACCCCACAACTATCCGCGTCACCCTATAAAACTATTACGTCTCCCATTCCGCAAAACTGTATCAGGATCCAATCAATCAATCGACCAATTTCTGTCGGTTTAAAAGCGAGTCAATTAAGATGTGGGTACTTACCACCTTTATAATATACGCGCCGCACTATGTAGGTAACATTTTGTTGAAACTCAGATGTCTCTTTTCGACATCCGTGTTGACACACGGTTAGTGACCTAACGGGATGCAGCAGAACACCAGCGTCAGGTATTGTACCTGGCATATGCTGAGCTGGACTCCCATTTGGTGCAACCATGGGACACACACCGCCCAGTAGTGATCGACCGTTATAAATGTCATATGAGGTGTCTATGGGTCAATTTATCTTTTTTGATCTTTGTTTTTTTTTTTTTTCACTTTTTTTGATGTTCTTTTAAAGCCTGTATTGTGTCTTTTGTTGCACTGAATAAACGTTTTATCTACCTATCTATCCAACTCCCCCATCCCCATAACTTGCAGGCTTCTTAATAATTGCGATGATTCAATAGATATTTTTACCACAGCACTTCAAAAATTCAAGCGCCAAGTCTATCAAAACTTTAGCGGGATTGTCCGAAAGGGTTACCGCTGCCCCGGAACATAAAGGGCTGAGGAAGGAACACGGGTGGGTTTTAGTCAGTAAGAGTCTGACACTCCCTTCCGCTCCGCCCAGAGCGGGAGGAGTCATTAGATGATTTCCCATCCATAAAAAAAATAGACTATCAAAACTAACCACCATATTGACTTTTTTCTTTTCTTTTCTGTCACCTTTGTATTTTACTGTATTTCTATAGCCACCCATTGTTGTTGAAAGTGTTATTTCTGCACTGTTATTGTAATTTTTTTATTAATGTGTACTGTTGATACAACGTATTATCGATATGATATGCTGTCGGTATAGCGTACTATCGATTTGGTGTACTGTCGATGTAGCGTACCATCAATTTGAGGTACTGTCGATTCATTAACCCGTCGATGGAACGTTTTCGATACAGCGACCGTCGATGTAGTGACTGTCGATATTATGAACCAGACCCGTGTCTATCGCATCATATTGTACACCATGCTTGTATCAAATTGCTGGCATTATTAGGATAAACAGTGTAACAATTGTAGATGGGCCAATACATAAAATATATACGAGTATACACACAATACAATATACATATTTGCTGTGATAGGTACACCTATCACAGCAAATAAAAAAGGGGCTCGTGGCTAATTGGGAAAAGGCTAGGCAGGTGCTTCGTGTAAATTATTTCATCACCACTGCTCTCAAAACGATGAAGGAAAACATCGTGAGGAAACCAGCATGTCCTAGAACCAAAAATTCGAAGATATGTGACATCTACCAACCTGCACATGGACCACGTGGTGGATTATGGCCTACTCCCTGTCACAGAGAGGAGGCCTGTGTCCCAGCAGTGGGAACATTTAGGCTGATTATGCTATGTAATTCTAGCAAATGGTGATGACATGATAAAAAGCCTTCACATCATACCACCACGACCTTTGCCAATGCTAGCTTTTAACATTAACCTTTAAGTAACCACTTACCTTAGTAATTTAGTACCTATGTAAGCAAAATATTTTAACACAACGAACGACACGACCAACTCTCTCAGTCGACACATCTCACATACTCCCTTGAAGCTTAGTACGGCGAACGCGACAAAACCCAACATGAACAATTTTCTCACAAGCAAGATGCACTTTAATAAGGTACTATTTTATCTTAAAAGATCGTCATGAATTTGTAATAAAACACTGATACAACCTAACAAGGTCTAGTTATTAGGTCTTGGTCGCAACCTAGAAAAATGGAAGCCTTGACGACTGAGATTACAGTAATTATTGTAAAGAATTAAGGGCTATGCTTGGAGTTTCCCTGCGTGATCGAATCAGAAATGAGGAGATCCGCAGGAGAACCAAGGTAACCGACATAGCCCGAAGAATTGCCAAACTTAGTGGCAGTGGGCAGGGCAGTGGGCACATGCATTGCTCGCAGAACAAATGGCCAGTGGGACCGAAAGGTTCTGGAGTGGCGACCGCGTACTGGAAGACGTAGCGTTGGAAGGTCTCCCACAAGGTGGACCGACGACCTTGTGAAGGCCGCAAGAACCCGTTGGATGCGAGAAGCACAGAACCGGTCGAAGTGACGGTGCTTGGCGGAGGCCTATGTCCAGCAGTGGACGTCTTTCGGCTGAAATGATGATGAGTAAGTACCTAATATACTAATATTATAAATGCGAAAGTAACTCGGTCTGTCTGCCAGTCTGAAGCGGTCTGATAATAGAAAATCAGCATCCACTCTTTGCTTGTGCCAATCCACACACTCCTTTTTCTTTTTTGTTCCTGGGTGGAAAATCCGCATGGATGTCCGCCGCCCTGGAGCGGGCGGCGGGGTCTGTCAGACTCTTACTGACTAAAAACCACCCCGGTGTTCCCTACCCACGCTTGGAACGGGGATCATGGGAACTTGTACGCCTTCCACGATCCCCGGCTGGTGCAGCCCGCCTTTGCGGGCCATCGCACCTCCACGGGGTGAGTGAGGTGTAAAACTCCCCCCACGACGTCCTATAGGGGCGCGCGTGGAACACTACGCGCCGCCGCCTCGTGTCCTGCTAGATGGGGGAGGGGGGGCGGACGTCCCCAAGTCCGCCGTCCCTCAGGACCAGTTTATGGGGGGTGGAAGAAGGAATCCACACGCTCCTGTGCCAACCTCATCCAGGTTTTGCCTGCGATAGCAACCATGTCGTTGCCATCACTATTTTTATAACCTAAAGTCTATTAAAATTTATGTTATTTCAAGTTAAACAAATATCAACTTTATTTTAATGGTAATTAAATTGATTTACTATCGAAAAAATTATAAAAATGTTTGAAGTTGTAGAGTAAACTGCACTTTATTGTGTAGGAATTAAAGTTATTTTTCCATAAACTTATATGTGTTTATATTTGTGGTAAATAAGTCGCGAAAGCAGATTAGATTCTATCAATGTTACTCGTACCTTTTTCAATGTCATTTACTTTTCAAGTTCGCTACATAGATTTGATAAAGGAAAACATTGCTATGAAACTAGATTGCATAACACTTAGTCTAAACTGCCGCGTTGGTTTATTGGTCGCAAGAGCTACTTACTGCTGAGCATGAGGTCCAGGTTTCGATTTCCGGGTTGTGAAAATTGTTATTCTGGTGAAGAAGGACACTCGATGTCAGAGTGCGCAAAGAAAGCTGACACATTGCTCACGCTTTAAAAAGCCCAATATCCACAAAATGGAAAAGGCCGAGTGCCTTGCTAGGAAAATAGCCGAATACAGGCACAGACGCCAGCACATCAAGCTACCCGAAACTGTCAATTTTTCCCAATCAACTTTGAATCTTATGCTTTAGCATTAGGCCCGGTATCCGCCAAAGCGGAGAGGAGAGGAGACGAGAGGAGATGTGTTCAATAACCAATCAGATTTCGTTATTTCCACGTCTCCTCTCCGTTTAGCTTCGGTGGAAATGGATCAAGTGGAGAGAAGAGATGTCTCATTTTTCTATAGAATTTTGTGCCGCGAGCGAGCAAGCGGCACGGCAGAGCGGAGATGTATGTAGTCGGGCGGCCAGGCAGGCGGCGCCTGCGCTCGCGCGGCCCTTTCCCCGCTGCCTACTCCCCGCGCCTCGCACTCCCGAAACAGTCATTGTCATTCCCATCACACGTCATCTCCGCTAAGCACATCTCCTCTTCTCTCCGATTTGGTGGATACCGTGCCTTATAGTTGAAAATCGATTATAAAAATTTGTCAGATTGTAGTAGATTGATGTGCTGGCGTCTGTACATCAACTCTATCGACTACGAGGGCGCCTAGAGCGTCATACTTAAGGCCAGACTTCCGTGTCGAATGCCTGCTGCTGACTCAACAAAACGCTGCACTGGCCTAGAGGCCCTCGATTTTGTTGATGTTTTAACTACATGGTCTAGTCGCCCGCAGCAAAAATCTAATAAACACATTGCCTCAAACGTGATTTAATTTTCTGCAACATAGACTTTAAACCTCTTAACAATTTCTGCTGGCGCAGTCATTCATAATTATGTGTTCAGCTAAGTTATAAAGTGCAAGAAAATATTATACGCTAACTACTAAATAATTACGTATTTATGACTACTTTGATCTATAGGGTTTTATTCCGAAGGCGATCGCAGACCGCAAACTGCAGCAGAAAAGCCGCCCAATCGCATTGATAGACCGCATTTTCTACTTGTTTTTGAATGAAAACGCTGCCGTTTGCTGTCTGCGGTCGCCTTCGGAATTGAACCTTTAAGGTAAATAATACCCACCAAAAACATTTTCATGTAAAATGATGCCAAGACGAGACCATTTGGCTCACACTGTCAAAAAGTTATCAGAGGGGCAATTCTCGTAATTTTAAGAACGTTCACAGTCTGATCTCAGTCTCAATCTGTCAAAAATACCTCTAATTTCCCTACATTTTGACAAGTTTTTGACATTTGTTTGTCGCCGAGATGAGACTGCGACTAGATTTTGAACGTTTTAAATTACGAGAATTGACCTTCTGGTCTCATGTAGAGCCAAGCTTCTAACTCTACAAGCCCTAAAATCAAAATATTTTATTTTCACATAAACCAACATGGGCACTTATGAAACGTCAGAAGCTAGGTGCACGGTTCCAATTGGTCGTTTCTTATGGAGAAGAACCGGCAAGAAACTCCATGGTTACTCTTTTAAAAATAGTTGGCTTTTACAATGTTTTCAAATTACATTAGGTATGGGAGGACAGCGTACGCCTGTCAACAAGTACCAGGTACAGACGCCAGCACATCAAACTACTACAATTTGCCAAATTTCTTTAACAGATTTTCAACTTTATCGCTAAAGCATAAGGTTCAAAGTTGATTGGGAAAATTTTACAGTTTCGGTAAGCTTGATGTGCTGGCGTCTGTACTTGATAAAATAAAAAATGGTCTACAGATCTAAAGTCTACAAGGATTACAAAACTAACTTCATAAACTCTACACCTTAGACAAAATATGAGGCTTGGCTTTCTCTGCAGTGGCGTGCATTGCATATAGGCACATAAGCAGTGCCTACCTCGATATATCAACATAAATCTGTCAATTACATTTTAATGTGTGTGCCCCACAATTAAGAAACTCACAAAATTATCATACCTAACAAAAAACAAAATCTTCATACAAACGCGCGGCAGTAGGCAGTCGCCGGACGGCCTACTCGGCTCCCGCACTATTCGCACATTTTCATTGGTCTTTACTCGTTCAAGTTAATACGACAAAATTAAAAATACATACGTCTCACGCGTAATACCATGACGTTCGACCTTCGCAATTTATCACCCTTAAGTAGGCATGCCTACTCAAATAACCACACTTTTGACCTTTTTTTTTCTGATTAGTGACCGCGTTTGCCTAAACTAGACCCGGCCTAGTGCCTACCTATTCTGAAAACCAATGCACGCCACTGCTTCTCTCTGTAGGTATACCTATCTGAAGAGGCCTTTGCCCTGCAGTAATACAGTTACAGTCGGTTATAAAAACCGTTTGACGTCAATCGCGATGTCAAAAACCCGTTATTTTTAATATACTTTAGATGTGTGTGCTGACAAAAAACATTTCAATTTAATTATCTTTGATTGATGCACCTAAAGCCCTCTGCTAGTATTAAGATTACTGCTCAATTACAAGTTAGGCTAAGCCTAAACAAAAGAAAGAAGACCAGTGGTCACGGCCGCGACTTACGAGTTGTAGGTCGTAGGTTCGAACCCAGTCAGGGGCTTTACTTTGTGTAAATTATATCATCACCACTGCTCTCAAAACGGTGAAGGAAAACATCGTGAGGAAACCGGCATGTCCTAGAACCAAAAATTCAAAGACTTGTGACATCTACCAACCCGGACTGGTTCCGCGTGGTAGATATATTCGCAGCCGTCATATTAGATTTTTATTAAGACCTCACTATCAGCTTTGGCACCTTCAAAAACCATCAAAACGACACCCATGACGAAAAATTTGGAAATTTTCTCAGCCGCCATCTTGGATTTTTATTTTGTCTTTACTATCGGCCTTAGCACCCTCGAAAACCATGAAAACGACATCCATAACGAAAAAATTGAAAGTATTCGCAGCCGCCATCTTGGATTTTCATTTTGACTTCACTATTACTCTCTCACATAAAAAGTCGCATGAAGAATAACTCTTTTTCGTCACGTGACGTTTACTACCAGTTTACTCCTACTGCAAGCCCCGTTAAAGATCTTCGCACGAATAAACAAATGCAACAGAATATTCGGAAAAACCGGTCTATGTCAACATAGTTCGTCGGTCAATATCAACAAACACTTTTCGAACTTTGCCCAACCATAAGTGGTCATTGTTAGACATTGCAACCAACATGTCATCACACGATGAATAAGTAAGTATACAGAGGACCAATTCTCGTAATTTAAAACGTTCAAAATCTAGTCGCAATCTCATCTCGGCAACAAACAAATGTCAAAAACTTGTCAAAATGTAGGAAAATTAGATGTATTTTTGACAGATTGAGACTGAGATCAGACTGTGAACGTTCTTAAAATTACGAGAATTACCCCTCTGATCTCCCAGCAAAAAATTTGCTCTTCGACAATCATCGTCCATCTTCGGAAATATGAGCGCACGATTATGAAAACTAATATAAAGCTGTTACAACCATGAAAGTTTGAACGTATTTTGTGTACCATGTTTACAAAGGGGTTTTAAGGTCCGTGGTATACCTAACCTATCCACCATTTTGTTTTTTTTTCCAAAATGGCGGCCTCGCATAAAACCTATATAAATCGATAGCTTATATTAATTCTCTTGAATTTGAACTTTACTTTGTATATTTAATTCCATCGCCACTGCTCTCAAAACGGTGAAGGAAAACATCGTGAGGAAACTGGCATGCCCTAGAAACAAAAATTCAGGGATATGTGACATCTACCAACCCGCACTAGGCCCGCGTGGTAGATTAGGTACAGCCCACTCCGCCTCGAAGAGAGGTCTTTGCCCCAGCAGTGGAAACATTATAAGCTGATTATGATGAAAAAGTAAAACAAAAATATTGAAACTTTGACCTTCAAAATCTCCGTAACTAAAAGGTTCTCAGGTACAATATGGTTCCCAGTACAAACAAATCCGACAGCACACTGCTACCCACTGAGATACTTCGACCAACAACATGCAATCATAACTGTACTTACCTGTCAAAAAGAGTAACCTAGCATAAAGTGGATAAGACAAAGAGTAAAACAGAAGACGAACTAGCAGAGGATCGAGGGGGGGGGGGTGGAGGGGGAGCTCAGGGGATCAGACCGGAATAAATCACAAATTACAGAGAGTACAAGTGACTTTCGGCTTTTTGAACCCTACTAAGCCGAGTGCGTAACTCCGAAATCCGTCGTCGTTCGAAAGACTACGTCGCCGTCGGGGACAAGACGATGCGCCTTTTTTTTTTTTTTTTGGATGGGAATTCATCTAATGACTCCTCTCGCTCTGGGTGGAGCGGAAGGGAGTGTCAGACTCTTACTGACTAAAACCCACCCATGTTCCTTCCTTAGCCCTTTATGTTCCGGGGCAGCGGTAACCCTTTCGGACGATCCCGCTACCCTAGACGATGCGCCTCAAGTGGAGTTGGGACGTCTAGTTAGACGAGGAGATGGCCGATGGAGTAAAGCTGTGATCGAATGGTGGCCAAGGAACCAGGGCCGTCCAAAAGTGCGTTGGGTTGATGATATCGTCAAAATCGCGGGAATCTCCTGGATGAGAGACGCAGCGAACTGGGAAGTATGGCAGATGAAAGGGGAGGCCTGTACCCAATAGTCGGTGATTCCGAGCTGAAATGATGATGATGATGATTGCAAGTATCAAAAAAACCGGTCAAGTGCGAGTCGGACTCGCGCTCCGAGGGTTCTGTACAAATTTTGTAGGTATTTAAATAGTTTAACCTGGGTTTTTTTTTTAACGTAACTAAAAATTTACGGTTTTCGGACTTTTTCCTTTACTTGTGCTACAAGAACTGCTGCTTGAAAAATTTCATGATTCTAGGTCAACAGGAAGTACCCTATAAATTTTGATACCCTTGAGAGTGTCGAAATATACGTTTTTTGCGGCATAAACGGCCGTATATTTTTTTACGTTAACTTAGAAGTTTGATTTTTTCACATTTTCAAGGGACTGAGTTGAGTATATGGTTTTAATTTCAACTCGATACCTCAAGGCGTTTCCGAGATAAAGGGTCTTGACAGACAGACACACAGACGGACAACAAAGGGATCCTATAAGGGTTCCGTTTTTTCCTTTTGAGGTACGGAACCCTAAAAATTATCTTCGTGATCGACAGTCAATTAACTATCTCAAGGGTCAAATAGTTTTTTCCTACGTCTAGTCTTAGTATTGAAATGGTAAAGTTATTGGCCTAGATTTGAACCTGTTTTTGTGTCTGAGAACTAAGAATGTTGGAGGAGGTTTGCTTGTGAAATATGTTGTGATGAAATAAGATTTTTTGCATTTTTGTTTAGCTATATCTGCAGACAAGAATTTTTTTTACTATGGAGATTCGGAAAGCACTTGAAGCCATTGGCTCCGGCTGTCATTCGTGGATCTTTGACAGCGCTATGGATCGCCAGAAGTCTGCCAACCAGTCTTACCAAGGGGTATCGTATTACCCAGTAACTGGGTTGTGGAAGTCAGACAGACAGTCCGGCTCCATGTAAAATACTGGTATTCAGCTGCATCCAGTTAGACTGCAAGCCGACCCCAACATAGTTGGAAAAAGGCAGATAGATGATGATTTAAATAAATGCCATATCTACTCTTTTTCTGATTCCAATATTAGTAAACGTTTCAAGGCTCTATTTTGCTAGATATTTATTTAACTTAAACAAATCAATACGTACCAACTTTCAATTTCGTAAATATTTATTTAATTTACCTTTAGGGATCACCTCGTGGCTAAGTAATAACAGCTGCACAGGTCGATCGATCAGGTTAAGCTACGCTTGCCGCGGTTGGTCTGTGGATGGGTGACCATCTTTACATACCGAGACCCCTCCGGGCCTCGGAAAGCACATTAAGCCGTTGGTCCCGGCTGTCATTCGTGGATCTTTGACAGTCGTTACGGGTAGTCAGAAGCCCGAAAGTCTGACAACCAGTCTTACCAAGGGGTATCGTATTACCCAGTAACCGGGTTGTGGAGGTCAGATAGGCAGTCGCTCCATGTAAAATACTGGTATTCGGCTGCATCTGGTTAGACTGGAAGCCGACCCCAACATAGTTGGGAGAAAAGGCTAGGCTGATGATGATGACCTTTAGGGATCACTGACAGCAGCGAAGGAAAACATCTTGAGGAAACCTTGATTTATAATTAATAGCTTATCTGCACGCGACTTCGCCCCTGTGAAACTAATTCCTCCGATCCACCCCGTGGCATCGCATTGCCTGCCCTTGCTGTTACTTCATTGTCGCTTTTACTCATCTCCTAAGGGTCATAGCGAGATGTTAATTAGCCTATAGCCTTCCTCAAGAGCTGGGCTATCAAATGCAAAAATAATTTTTCAAATCCAACTGGTAGTTTCAGAGATTAGAGCGTTCAAACAAACAAACTTTTCAGCTTTAATATTAGTAGGTATAGATTTAGGTATGATAAAAACTAAATAAAAGATATAATAGGAAATAGAATGGAAGATTATTGGATTTTCTAGGTAATAAGTAATAGATGAAAGATAACTAAATATTTTCTAGTTTCATTACAACTAATTAATTCCTAGGAAAAAAGATAACATCAAATGCTAGATTATTTTTAAATGTCTTTAAGATAGAAAAATAGCCATAAATAATAAAATAAATACATAATTATTCAGATATATTACACTAGGATTTTACATGGAGCGACTGGCTATCTGAACTTTACAACCCAGTTACTGGGTAAAATGACACGCTTTGGTAAGATTGCTAGTCAAGACTTTCGGGCTTCTGTCGACCCGTAATGTCTGTCAAAGATCTACGAATGACAGTTTAGGCCGTTAAGGCACGGATGGGTCTCGGTATAAAATGGATGGTTACCCATCCAAGGATGATAGCTATCAGCGTAGCTTAACCTTGATAGATCGACCGTGCAGCTGTTAATCAAACTCAAAGCATGTACCAAGTACTTTTGAATGGTCAAGGTGTCGGCCAGACAGAAACAAGAAGCAATTTTTATCTTATATTAAGCTATTGCATAGCTTTTATCTTGGGCTTTGAGCGCGGCGACCGAATGAAGAAATTCCGTAACGAAAATAAACCTAACACCCCACACTCCGACCGGCACAGCGGTGCAGCGTTGAAAGCCGTGCATCGTCTAACGTCGTATCAGTTCGGCAGACTTCGGCACGGTGTTTGTGTGCGTGCGACTAGACGTATGCGTGTTTTGTTTTCTTATCGGTCACCACGCTAAAAAAGTGTAACTTGAATTAATATCAAAGAAAAAAAAATATTGCATAAATTATATAATTGCATAAGTTGATAAAAATGCTATGCAATAGCTTTACCGCGGCAGTCCCCGAGTGCCACACGTACTTTTTTTAAATTTTTTTTTGTACCTTGTTCTCTCATAGAGAAGCAAAAAGAATGAAATTACCCAGGATTGTATAATATCGTGATTTAAAAGAGTGTCCTTGGAGTTTCTTGCCCGTTCTTCTTCATAGAGATTTACGTTTTGGAATGGGCAACTAGCTTCAACTTTCTGACTAACAGACCGACTCTTTGACAATTCAAAAGTGCCTGTAAATGTTTTAATTGAAATAAATGCTTTGAGTTTAATTTTTTTATTATTATTTCACGAATGGACTCACAATTAAAGGGGTGAACCGGTCATTATGGAATGTGTAACAGGCTTTGAATAAATCACAGTGTTTTAAAGATGGCGCACATTGATGCGTCATTAACGTTAGTTAAGATGGAGTTGTGTGATACGGGGAAAACCATTGTTTTTGTTGTTATGTTCTACGTTAATTATAAGTTTAAAATCGTCATCTTTTTTCTTTACTAATTAGCTGCTGAAATGCGCATTATTGCCTTTATTTAATTCAAATATATATACTTACATTATTTTTTTTAAATATTAGGATATAAGAAATATAAAAAACCGTAGCCCACCGGTTTCGGGAACAGCGTCCAAGGTACGCCGCAGGGCTCTAGAGAGAGGAACCTCCTAACAATGCGGGCCGTGTCCAGAAGTACCGCTTTCTGAATCAACCCCTTGATCCAGATGCCCAACGAGAGCAGCAGCTGATAGCGGCGAGGCCGTGGCCAGGCCATAAGGTACAGCCTGTTCCCTCTTCCAGAGAAGAGGTTCGAGCTCGAGGGTTCATGAGTTAATTAGTGTCACTCACCCAGTGGTTCGTTTTGAGTTAATTTGTCTGAAGGCTTAATGAAAGGAACCAGTTTTACCTGCAACAAGAAAAAATCAACATTTTTATTTTAAGTTGTAGCTGCTCATCAAAGGGTCATCTAAAAATACTTTGACGTTATTAAAGATAACCTTTTTACGAGTTAAGAAAAAATCAAATTAAAAGTTTACATTACCTAATCTATTTATAACCTGACCAGCATAAGGTCCGGCATTTCTAAATTTGCCAAAGATGTAAACAACAATGGCCGTTCGAAATTGAATAAAATCGATATACAAGAACATTGATTTTAAGTAATGTGTGAAAACAAATAAATGTTCTTACATATCAATTCTATTCAATTTCGAGAAGCTATTGTTGTTTACATCTTTGGCAAATGCCGTAACGGCACTATCCAGACATCAGGATTAAAATGATATTCAACCCAGTCTTATGAAAAAATTAAAATATGCACAAATATGCGGACATACCACCGCCACGATGGTAATAGTTATTTATTATTGATAACATAAACAAATGACGCAATTCTAATGATCATATGACAAAATGGCAGATTTCCTTGCGTAAAATAATAACTATTAAACAGTTTTTGAAAAAGATAAAATACTTAATCTGCGTTCGCGATTTATTTGCCAAAAATGTAAACAAATATGAATTACTTAATGGAAAAATAACTTTAATTCCTACACAATAAAGTTTAAATTATGCTACAACTTCAAACAATTCAATAGTGCTAGTCACTCTGAAATCAACTTAATCATCGTTGAAATAAAGTTGATATTTGTTTAACTTGAAATAGGGTGGGGGTGTGCAACACTGCGCACTTTTACTATAAGTTCATATAAATAAATAAAATTGAAGTGTTTGTTTGTAAATGTCAAAATATCAGCTTTTTACTAAATTATGCATATGAAAGTACTTATGTTACACCAAATGAAACCAAAACCGATGGATGTTGTCGACTTATCATCATCTGCCTGCCTTTTCCCAACTATGTTGGGGTCGGCTTCCAGTCTAACCTGATGCAGCTGAATACCAGTATTTTACATGGAGCGACTGCCTATCTGACCTCCACAACCCAATTACTGGGTAATACGAAACCCCTTGATAAGACTGGTTGGCAGACTTTCGGGCTTCTGACGACCCGTAACGACTGTCAAAGATCAACGAATGACAGCCGGGACCAACGGCTTAACGTGCTTTCCGAGACAAGGAGGCGTCTCGGGATGTAAAGATGGTCACCCATTCACGGACCAACCGCGGCAAGCGTAGCTTAACCTGATCGATCGACCCGTGCGGCTGTTATTACTTAGCCACAAGCCCCTCAAATGGTCAATAGTCAAATAGAAATATACAATTCATCATCTCAACATCTGCCTGCCTTTTCCCAACTATGTTGGGGTCGGCTTCCAGTCTAACCGGATACAGCTGAATACCAGTATTTTACATGGAGCGACTGCCTATCTGACCTCCACAACCGAATAGAAATATACAATTATGTAACAACTAGCTTTTGCCCGCGACTTCGTTCGCGTGGAATAGTGACTTCCGGCAGATTTTTAACGAAACCATAGCGCGATCTATTTCGATTCCAACGCCATCTATCAAGCATAGTGAGAACTCGGATTATTTATCTATACTCCGTTCGGGCATTTTCTTTGTACTAAAAGTTTTATTATATTGATATTATTTTTTTCATACCTTTTTACTATTTATTTACTTTTTTCCGATGAATTAAAACAATAACATGAACCGAACTCGTGTAACGATCGACACCATTGCGCGATCACCAACTCGACATATAGTACTAATAGAATTATCTATACTCCGTTAGAACATTTTCTTTGTACTAAAAGTTGTATTATATTATATTTTCATACCTTTTTACTATTTATTTACATTTTTCCGATGAATTTTCAGTACTGAATTGATGCCGACTCTTGACCAATAGATGGCGCTGTATGTCCGGAATAAATTTTATTTTTTATTTTGTAATAAAAACTATCCTATGTCCTTTCTCAAGTTCCAAACTATGTCTGTACCAAATTTCAAACAAATCGGTTCAGTAGTTTAGGCGTGAAGCAAAGACAGACAGACAGAAAGACAGACAGACAGAGTTACTTTCGCATTTATAATATTAGTCCAAACTAATAACAAAATTAACGCAAGACCTCATACACCCCAATTAGAATATTGTGTTAAAAGCATAATACAATGACCAAAACTATATTTTTTTAAACTAACTGTTGTTAAAAATCGTGGTGACCCTAGCATTACTTAATGCCTTGAAATAAGATTTAATTTTCTTTGGCTCAATCGGCGGTCAGTATGTCAAAATACATAACTTAAAAAAAAAACTGTAACCTCATGGGCAACTACAGTTTTGAACCGTTTGGGGTCGAAACGCTCGGGTCATGGGGCCAGAGATTTCTCGCCGGCTGGTCGACACTTCACGTGACCAAAGGACTGGGTCGTTCTTTGGCCAAAGAATTAGCATTGCCATTCAACTTGGCAATGCTGCCAGTCTTCTGGGCACGTTTCCGGATGACAGCGATGCGGACGAGTACTTCGGCGCCTCAGTGTCCTTTGTTTTTGTATTTATTTGTATAGTAAGCTAGTTAGTCATTTAATTTAGTATCTAGTATAAATAGTTAGTTACATTTTCTCTAAATAAAATACTCATAATTATGTCATAATAAGCCGGCCAAGTGCGAGTCGGGTTCCGTACCACCGTACAATATTTAACACTACATATATAAAAAAATCACGTTTGTTGTATGGGAGCCCCCCTTAAATATTAATTTTATTATTAAAGTAAAAATACAACTGAGTATTTTCTGAATATTTCAAGTGCCTACCTGTTGCCATTATTGATATCGAGCAAAAAAGGGCAAAAAAATATCGCCTTTGTTGTATGGGAGCCCCCTTAAATAATTTTGTTTTTAGTATTTGTAGTTATAGCGGCAACGGAAATACATAATTTGTGAAAATTTCAACTGTCTAGCTATCGCGGTTCTTGAGATACAGCCTGGAGACAGACAGACGGACGGACAGAGGACGGACAGACAACGAAGTCTGTAATAGAGTCCCGTAACCCGTTTTTACCCTTTGGGTACGGAACCCTAAAAAGGACTTTCGTTTATTCTATTACACCTTGTATAAAACAATACGTAAGGTCATCGATCGATTACGACAACTCAAACGAGGCATTACGAAATTCAACATATAACATCAAGCCTGTAGTCGCTCAGGGGATAGGCAGGGGTGTAATGTCAAATAAAAAAAAAACAATCAGGGTCAAATTAAATTAGATGACGAAACTTCGTACATTTATTGGGCATTGATATCTAACGAAGATAAAACAAAAAATAATCATCATCATCATCATTTCAGTCAAAATACGTCCACTGCTGGACATAGGCCTCGATAACACAAAAATCTCTAGTAACTGTACAGCTGGCCGCTGGAAGTTGAAATTATGAATTAAGAAATTTTTATCGTCATCGATATGAGATGCCATCACGTCTGTGAAGTTTCACTAGCTAGTTTAAATTGACCCTGTATACTGCACCCACATTTGGCCAGTAAGTTTAAGTCCCATGTCACAAATTTAGCCAGCGTGCTACTGAGAATTTCCTCATAGAAAGATCCAAAAAAGCTAGAAACTATCCGACCCGAGGATTGAACCAAGGACTTCACGCTCTGCAGTCACGCTTGCGACCATGTTACGCTCGCAAATGATATTTTAATCAACATACAAATACAACCTGACAATGACCTAAAAATTAATTTAGCTAATCATGGTCAAAAGTTCGATTCCCGCATTGAGTCAATATTTAATTACATTACAAAAATAAATAATATAATAACTTTATTAGCACCTACTGTTTGTGTCTGCCCACGCAAATATTTTTAAAAGCAGGATTATTGCCTACATTTTTCGTCAAACGACAAGTCAATATGTTATGTTTTCCTTGTCAAACAAAAAACATGAAAAATTAAGTAAAAAGTATTTTAATTATTTGATTAGTTCATGAAAGTTCTACAAGAATAATAAACACTTAATAATTAATTCATTAATAAATATTTGAATGTTACTTGTTGTTTATGTTGTTTGTTGTTAGAGAGAAAATTCTATATAATTGCTTAGGACAGTCGCCCAAACCACATATTATTATCTGTGCCCAAACTTTATTTAGCCATGTCCTTTATTTAGGATGAATGTAGTTAAATGACATTCATGACAAAAGTGAATGATCAAAGTGATTTTATTTAGAAATCAATCCATATTACTAATATTATAAATGTGAAAGTGTGTCTGTCTGTCAGTTCCATCTTCACGCTTTAACCGCTGAACCGATTTAGATGTTTGTATAGAGATAGTTTGAGTCCCGGGAAAGGACATAGGATAGTTTTTATTCCGATATTCCCACGGAGTCGACACTTATGCGGGTGAAACCGCGGGGCGTTGCTAGTAGTTTCTATTTCTATTTATCACAGCAAAAAAGTCATGATTTTAAAAAAGCTCAAAACTAATAACCATTTAAAATTACCTTGTTAACTTAACAAACCGTGAAAAACTGATTTTATCGTAAATTATAAAAATACCGGTAACTTATGTAGGTATTCAAATTTTGTCTCCATTAGATGTTATTTCAAGTTAAACAAATATCAACTTTATTTCGGTGAAAATCGAGTTGATTTCAGAGTGACTATAGTACTATTGAAAAAGTTACAAAAAGTAAGTTGTAGCGTAAACTGAAATTTATTGCGTAGGTATTAAAGTTATTTTTCCAAAAACTCATATTTGTTTGGTAAATAAATCGTACGCAGATTAGGTACTTTGCCCGCGTCTTTTCGTAGTGTCCATAGAGTTTCTTGCCCGTTTTTCGCCATAGAGATCTACGTTTTGGAACGGGCAACTATAGCATCAACTCGGAAAGGTATGTACGTCCCGGCTGCCATTCATAGATAGGTAGTCAGAAGTCCAAAAGTCTGACAAACAGTATTACCAACAGGTACCGTGTTACCCAGTTACAGGGTTGTAGAGGTCAGATAGGCAGTCGCTCCATGTAAAATACTGGTATTCAGCCGCATCCGGTTAGACTGGAAGCCGACCCCAACATGGTTGGGAAAAGGCTAGGCAGATGATGACTTCTCTATTAGTCGTCATCTCGGTAGTCACCCCCTTTCTAACCATATCATCATTCACACAGTCCATCCATCGTTTCTTTGGTCTTCCCCTACTCTTATAGCCATCGACGATCGACAAAAATATGCTTGTCACATTAACCTGCATAAAATGCTAAACAAAACACGTTAACTTTAACAAAAAAAAGTAAGTAAGTAAGCAAGTAGATCAAAGTTAACAAAACGGTAGATAAAGCCTCGTATTCATGATAAACATTGGTTTATAAGCAAAGTATAATCAACATGTAACTAAGAGACCCCAACTTTTGTTGAGTAACAGTTGATCAACATTATTGATGAGCAACGACAAAGTTGTTGGAAACAAAGTTTATATCAATATGTCTTGTCCAGTCTGCGTCATGTTGCCCGCGGATGTAGTGTTGTGTTCTCTGTATCTAATATATTCCTCACTACTGTGTGTTTATAGACTGGTTGCAAACACGTCCACACACGGCAACAATTGTTGATAAACAGATGTCGCTCGTCGTGAGAACTTGCCAGCACCATGTTGCTAGCAACTCGGCAACATTATTATTATTATTTTTTTTATTATTAGCCTATAATGTCCCACTGCAGGGCAAAGGCCTCCCTACTCTCTTTCCACTTCTCTCTGTTCAAAGCTGCTAAGGACCAGTTCTTGTTGAAGGAGCAACATGTTGATTAAAATTTGTTTATAAACAAATGTTTACCATGAATGCGGGGCTTAAAGACCCGTATTCAAAAACTTTGTCTTATCCACTATAGGCTTTCTCATTCCGGTTTGAAAAACCGGATAGGACCGGAATGAGAAAGTTTATAGTGGATAAAATAGAAGAAGAACTAGCAGGAGATCGAGGAGGGGGACGTGGAGGGGGGGTACAGGGGATCAGACAGGAATAACTCGTCACAACCGCGCAAAACAAACAAACAAATTTCAAACTTTGTTTCCAGCAACATTGTGGTTGTTCATGAAACATGTTGATCAACTGTTGCTCAACAAAAGTTTACCATGAATACGGGGCTTAATATTTAACAATAAAATTATGAATCAGAATAAATTAATTAAAATACTAATTAGGTAGGCACAAGTACCTAGACAGTTAAATAAATTAAAATGATTTATTAAATTGTATTATAATTTAAACATGTATATGAACTATGAGCATATTTTTTTGAATAATAAGTTGTTTTTGTTGTTTTTTATACAAGGTCAAATTAAATTAGTAAGCGAAACTACAGAGGTGATGGGTATCGTATTTATTATAATTACTAACTTTTACTCCGCGGTTTCGCCCGCGTGGAGGTCGGAAATTATCCAACGGAAACGTTTCGAAGTCTATCTGTTTGGAATATATAATAAATATACTGGTTTCGATTGCATAAATTAATTAATATACACACCAAATGGAATGCAAAAATCCACCGGTTTCTTAATAAACTTCAATTATACGAGTATCCGACGATCCTGCATACTTATCTCTTTTGTTGACTGTACATAGGTACCTACATAAAATAAAGTATTTTCCTTCTTTTTTATTATTGAAATGAAATGTTTATTTTTACATGTCAATATTTTGTTGGTGAATATTAAAAAAAAATATATGTACGGAACCCTTAAATAGCAAGATCAACTCGCACTTAACCGGCTGTTTTATTTATTTATTATAAGAATATTGTCTAAGATTAAAACAATGTTTTTAATAAGAAATGTCAATATATTTTGTCATTATTAATATCTAGATTATTTTTGTTGCTTTAAATAATATCTCGATTTAAAAAAAATACTTACTTTTAAGTGGGTAAGTAAGTAAGCCACGATACGAATTCCTCTTATTCTAGCCACAAATTTCACAAAACTACATGCCCCTCATAGACTGACGAAGCCACTAACTAGCCTTGCCAAGCCAGTAGCCCCTCATAGCCACTAGTCACTCATAACCACGAAGCCCTAAACAGTCGCTGATCCTAAATAGCCCCGAATCCCGCATATTCACGAGCTCCCTTACCCACTGACCACAAGCTTTACATTACACAGCCACAAACCCCTCTTATTGTAGCCACGAGCCCCTTACTAGTAACCCCACAAAACCACGAGCCCCTCCCAATCGTACAAATTGTACATGTCATTATATAACCACAAACCCTTCTTATTATAGCCACAGATCCCAGTCCTATACAAAAAGTGTAACTTTACAACAAAATTCGTTCGCATTAGTCTACAAATGTCTACTATGAAACTGGTATACAAGTAGTTTCTGTCGTAAGATACCGGTTATAGCAACACCGACTGGTCTAGTGAACTTGCGCCAGTAACTAAGTATGTTCTTACTTTCCAAAGAGGCTTGTGCGTAAACATAGCATCGTAACTGTATTTCATGAAAGGAAATAATATTTAGTTCATCGTAATCAGCCTATAATGTTCTCTATTCTATTTTTCTCTATGGCAATGGTGCCGATGTCGACAATTCTGCCAATGTCAGATGTGATGTGAGAAAACGTGGGGAGACAAAAACAAACAAAAAAAAAAAAAATTTAAAACAAAAAAAAAAAAAAAACTACAATATAGATCACTGCTGGGATACTCAGGCCTCCTCTCTGTGAGAGAGAGTGGGCCGTAGTCCACCACGCGGGCCCAGTGCGGGTTGGTAGATGTCACATGTCTTTTTTTAGTCAAGTAAAGCGCCTGTCCGGGTTCGAACCTACGACCTACAACTCGTAAGTCGCGGCCATTACCACTGGGCCACCACTACTCAATATTTAGTTTGTCCTCTAAAATTGACCTTCGACCTTCGTTCTTCTTCTTATTTTAGTTTGTATACAGTTTTAGTTAAGTTAGGATTTAATTTTGTTACTTTTATTAATTCATTACGTATTAGTTATTATTTACATAGGAACTTATTATTGACCTTCATAATAAGAAGGTTAAAAAAAGAAAAGGGTCGTGGGGATTTGAGGACCGGGAACCGCGGTCCCGGATTCCGGTGTGTTTAAGTTTTTATTAATAAACTACCTTCTGCCTGCGACTTCGTCTAAGTGAAATTTCTTGTACCCCCGACCCGGCTCGTCGCATCGCATCGCCCGCCCGCGGTATTACTGTGTTCTTTTTATTTTTGCCCGGCTCCTAAGTGTCCTAGCATGATGTTAAATAGCCTATAGCCTTCCTCAAGAATTGGGCTATCAAATGCTAAAATATTTTTACAAATCCGACTGCGAGTTCTAGAGATAAGTACGATCAAACAAACAAACTCTTCAGGTTCATTATTAATATAGATTATTCGTTGGAAGGCCTCCCACAAGGTGGACAGATGACCTTGTGAAGGCCGCAGGTTCCCTTCGATGCGAGAAGCACAGAACCGGTCGAAGTGGAGGTGCTTGGGGGAGACCTATGTCCAGCAGTGGACGTCTTTCAGCTGAATTAATTAATTCATTTTAATTTAATAATGACAAAGTTTTGTGCCTACAGAATAGAATATATAAAATATATTTATGTTATTGCTTAATATCTGAAATAGCTCTTAAAGGTTATAAATTAACATACAGTAAATAGCTAGGCATTTTAAGTTATTCATACATAAATAAAGTTATTGAACTTGGCAACACTAAAAAACATGACTTTTGACAGTTATAAAAATTTGTGCTTATATTTCTACTTTGTCCGCGTGAAACGTCTCGTTCCCCCGACACATCGCGTCGCATCGCATCACTTCCTTTTCACTCAGCGTTCTGACTTTTTTTTTCTTTATGCTCGGCTTCTAAGGGTCCTAAAATTAGCCTAAAGCCATCCTTAAGAATTAGGCGAACAAATGCAAAAAAAAAATCGAATCAGACTAATTAGTAGTTTCAAACTGAAACTCAAACTCAAAGCATTTATTTCAATTAAACCAATTACAGGCACTTTTGAATTGTCAAGGGGTCGGTCAGTCAGAAAGATGAAGCTAGTTGCCCATTCCAAAGCGTAGGTACCTATGGAGAAGAATGGGCAAGAAACTCCATGGACACTCTTTTAAATCAAAATAATATGTTTACAAAGTCTTGATTACATCATTCATGTAAAAAATTATGCATGTGAGAACGATGCAGAACGTTAAAAGCATCCATAATGAAAAGTCGAGAAAAAAAAAGCAATTCAAATTAATATACGCCATGGCAGCAAAGAGATGACCAGTCCCCACTGATGGCGCCCGTTCACGAACATGAAGCATGTAAAATTAAAAATTCTTGAAGAAGGCTATATAGGCTATTTCCGGAGTAGCGGGATCGTCCGAAAGGGTTACCGCTGCCCCGGAACATAAAGGGCTAAGGAAGGAACACGGGTGGGTTTAGTCAGTAAGAGTCTGACACTCCCTTCCGCTCCACCCAGAGCGGGAGGAGTCATTAGATGATTTCCCATCCAAAAAAAAAAAAAAAAAAAGTCCCCACTGACGGCGCCCGTGCACGAACATGACGCATGTACTCGTATTACTTCGTTTTCAGTCAGCGTTCTTTCTGACTTTTTTTTGTTTATGCTTGGCTCCAGGGGTCCTAGCGTGATGTTAAATAGCCTATATATAGCCTTCCTTAAGAATTGGGCTATCAAATGCAAAAAAAACAGTGGCACTCCGGGAGTGCCGACAGTAGTGAAAACTTGAACAATTATGTGTGTATTTTTTTAATCGTCAGGAAATATTTTGTATATTTTAGAAGTGGCAATTTTTGTTAAAACGAATTTAAAGTTATTTCCGTCACTAGCCGATATTAGGACGCGTTCAGGTCCTATGAGAACACAATATAAAAAATTATTAAATACAGGCAATTACAAAACAGCACTACTTAGGAAAAATATTATGTCAATGGGGCCTATAATATACAATAAAATTCCGCACAATTTTAAAGAACACCCTATACGAATATTTAAATCTAAGCTGACTGCATTATTATTAGAAAAATGTTATTATTGTATAAAAGACTTTTTAAATGATAAAAATATATAACAATTAAAAAAATTATATCAGAATGACTTAATTATTATTTGTTAATTTAGATGAAAATTGTATTATTAATTTTTAAGACTGCATGATTTATATGAAAAAATTATTTTTTTAAATAGTTTTTACGACTTTGCATGCCGTAAGGTAGAATGTAGCGGAAACATTTAGTGATGTACCATCTTATACCTGTACCTACATTGTTGGCAAATAAATAAATCTGAATCTGAATCTGAAATATTTATTTGGTGTCGGTTCGGTTACAATGTTTAAAAAAATACTTTTAAAACTATTACTATTTAAAAGATATTTAGAAGACGAACAATTAGAAGCTGTAATTTGTCAGCTAGATTAATTGACATCGCTGACTTTGAATATATTTGCACGCCATGTTATGGCAGCATATGCTGAATCAAATTTACTGTAACACCTTATGTACCATATTCATCATCATCATCTGCCTGCCTTTTCCCAACTATGTTGGGGTCGGCTTCCAGTCTAACCGGATACAGCTGAATACCAGTATTTTACATGGAGCGACTGCCTATCTGACCTCCACAACCCAATTACTGGGTAATACGATACCCCTTAGTAAGACTGGTTGTAAGATGTATAGTCTAGTTGTATTTATATTCTAGCAAATAAATATTTTTGATTTGATTTGATTTACGGTAACGGTAACAGTGTCGCGAGTTCAATGGTTTTTTTCCCATCTCAAAAAATGCCCAACGCGCCTAAAGAAGTTTTCACTTAAAAAACCGGTCAAGTGCGAGTCGGACTCGCGCACCGTGGGTTCCGTATAAAGTAGGTATGTAACTAAAAATTTACGGGTTTTGCAATTTTTCCTTTATCTGTGCTATAAGACGTTGCTTCGTACCAAATTTCAAGATTCTGAGTTCACGGGAAGTACCCTGTAGGTTTTGATTCCCTTGCGAGTGTCGAAAATTTGCAGCATAAACGGCTATATCTTTTGATTGCGTTAGCTTGGAAGCTTGATTTTTTCACAGCTCCAAGGGACAGTAGACTTGAGTATTTGATATAAATTTCAGCTTGATAGCTCCACGCGTTCCTGAGAAAAAGGGTCTTGACAGACAGACAGACGGACGGACGGACAACAAAGTGATCCTATAAGGGTTCCGTTTTTTCCTTTCAAGGTACAGAACCCTAAAAACAATTCAAATTCGACTTGAGTTCCGATAAGCGCATTCAAACACAAAGAAACAAACTCTTCAAGTTTATTAATAGTGCAGACAAGTTCAGGGTTCCTGACGATGTCTTTCCTTCAACGATGTCAGTATTGTCCAAGATAAACTCGGAAAGTAAGATATGAATTGAAAAAGTTATATTGCTACTTGCCCGGATTTGAACCCACAACCTTGATGAGCGCGACCTTAACCCCTGGGCCATCACTGGACCATTAAACTCATAGTTATCAACGTTTTATTATACCTACGAAAGTCTACACACAAGACCGCAAAAGTTGTCATACGATGTTCTTTGGGTGTAATTTTTTTATGAATGAAGCTCTGTGTCTGCTTTTGGATTATGTTTATTTTACAAGCTTTTATTTAACTCGCAATGTAGGTATGTTTTTTCGGGTGGAATCTTGCAACTCAATTTTGAAGCAGATATCTTCAACCGATTGAGCTGAAATTTTGTATACACGTTTAGTTTGAATGACAATGCATGGTTAGCTGTGTGACTTCATTCTAAATCCAACATGGCGGAACACCCAAGATGGCGGACTAGTTATTTTTAATGCACTCCTACAATATGGGTATCAAATGAAAGGGCTTGCTGCGAATAACTCTAAAAATAAAGTGACGGACTTCCTAAGTTTTTATGTGAGTTAACTCCAAAAAAAAAAAAAATCTGTCCAGCGATAACTAAAAAGTAAAAAAAATAAAAAACTTTTTTAAAAACAAGCTTTGAGTTAAATGCGCTAACATGAATAAATAAACTTTTCATTTAAAACGTTTACTATCAACTTAAATCTCGCGATAAGCTTTTTTTCTGTCTTAATTTTTCCCATTTTGTCCAGAAATTGATATAGGCTACGTGGCCGCGGCGCGCCGCACTGTGGGCTGGATTTCGGGTTTCATAGACATCCGATCAGTAACCTCGAAAGTGATGACTTTTATGCCTGAATATCTTTCGGAAGACCACATACATACTTTAAAATTGTATCATTATAGTATAGACTCATAAACGGCTCATTGAGAATTTTTTATTCAAAAATTTGTATGAAGCTGACAGAATAAAAAGACATATCCCCGGTCTCGCACAATTGGCCCTAATTATTTTTCAGGGAGTCAATCTACGAATTATTTGCAATTTTTTGATATATTGCATTATAAGGCCAGAGGTGCGAAACATTTTTTTTTAATTATATACGTTTAATATGTACGTATTATAATTATATTCACATATTTTCATGGTCCTATTCATATTCCTATTTTTATTGCGCTAGCTATAGACTCCAAGCTGGACCAAACTTAAACTTTTGATAAAATACAATAAAAATGTTCAATAATTAAAAAAAAATGTTTCGCACCTCTGGCCTTATAATGCAATATATCAAAAAATTGCAAATAATTCGTAGATTGACTCCCTGAAAAATAATTAGGGCCAATTGTGCGAGACCGGAGATATGTCTTTTTATTCTTTCAGCTTCATACAAATTTTAGAATAAAAAATTCTCAATGAGCCGTTTATGAGTCTATACTATAATGATACAATTTTAAAGTATGTATGTGGTCTTCCGAAAGATATTCAGGCATAAAAGTCATCACTTTCGAGGTTACTGATCGGATGTCTATGAAACCCGAAATCCAGCCCACAGTGCGCCGCCGGAATTGATACTATTTGGGCACGATTTCGGCCATTTTCCTTCACTCTTGCCAGAACTTCCAGCGATAGGACCTCGCATTCTTGACGGATATTCTCATTGAGGGCTTCAAGAGTTTCATTCAGGGGGGGGTTCTCATTGAGGGCTTGTTGACTTTAAAAAAACCCCACAAAAAGAAGTCTGGAACAGTTAAGGCGACTACATGACCTAAAGCGCGGTCTTTGTCGGACTGCATAGAAAATACAGAGAAGCGCGATGACACAACGCTGGTAATTTATTGCAAAATATGAAGCAATTATCTGTTTACGAAAAATCTATTGTTTGGGCTAAAAAATTAAAACACTAGTGCTTTAGTATGTTGCTTTTAGAATAATCTGACAAAAAATGATAATGATTGTATGAATATAAGTATGGTTTTTATAGTAAAAAGAAAGTTTTAAGGGTATCTTCTTGATTTTTTTCTATCGTATCAAATTATTTGTATTATGTTTTCAACACACTATCTACCTAGCATATATCCTGAAGAACATCATATATTTTTCTGATTTTGTTTACTGTAGTCTATCATATAGTTTTTTTGTTTCTAAAACTTGCACTTTATGTCCTGTAAGCCTCATAAATCGGGCGATCTTGCCGGTCAGTGCAAATCGCCAAAACGAGAGATTGAGCGTCACGAAACCATTATTCCGGAGTACAGCGATTCATGTCTTGTTGACGTGTTCTATTTACTTCACAAATGTCAAAATAGAATTGACATTCGCCGCCATTTGCAAAAAGTATACCATGTTGTGACAGGGTGATGACTTTTCCGCCACCTAGTATATTATTCTTGAGCAAAACGCGAACGAAACCGCAGGATAATCCTGGCCAGTATTTCTACAATGTAAATAGTCTGTATGTCGCATCAATCTCGGAAATTGCTTCACCGATATCAATATAATTTGTTAGTTAATTTATTTTATAAGTTTTCAAGTTTTTTATAGAGTTAGCAATGGTTGATTTATGGAAAATCACTTGTATATTATTAATCTATGACATATAAATAAATGTAGATTGCTAATCGACTCTATGGGTTTTTTACCACATTATCTGTGGCCATTAATTTTGACAACCAGTCTTACCAGGGGGTATCGTGGTTGTGTTTAACAGTTACTGGGTTGTGGAGATCAGATAGGCAGTCGCTCCATGTAAAATACTGGTTTTCAGCTGTGTCCGGTTAGACTGGAAGCTGACCACAATAATAATAGTCTTCCAGACCGTATTTCAGCCATGGCGGCCAATCTCAATATTGCACAAGTGTGCACTCCCTCTTCCCTCACTCATAGTCCGATGGGAGGATGGGACGGCAATCCGTCACGACCGGAGAGAGATCAGGACCAACGGCTTAACGTGCTTTCCGAGGCATGGGGGTATTAAACCGCCAACTTCCTTACTCCGGGCTGTTACTAAGAAATTCCTTTTTATCCCGATATTCCCACGAGATCGGCACTTATGCTGGTGAAACCGTGGGGCGCTGCTAGTTTATACATCTATACAAATACATAAAATTGTAGTGTCTGTTTGTAATATTAAAATAACCGCTTTTACTAAATGCATATACCAAAACGGTACATATACCAAAATAACATTTTTTGTCTGTCTGTTTGTTCCAGCTAATCTCAGAAACGGCTGCACCGATTTTGATGAGACATTCACTGGCAGATAACTGATGTAATAAGGAGTAACTTAGGCTACTTTTATGTTAGAAAAAAAAATTGGGTCCACGAAAAAGAATCCACGCGGACGAAGTCGCGGGTAACAGCTAGTATTAAATAAAACCTCAAATTCCAATGCATTTTTACGCGCCAAACCGAACGTAAATGACATAACGAAGAGATATAAGAAAGGCATGGTCCGATGGTCGCCTGTCGCAACCACAGTGGCGAAATATTGAGTCAAGCGACGTAAAACTTGCTGCAGTGGTCATGTCACAGAATAGTACAGAAGGTTTTCTTTGTACAACGAGCGAACACAGGCGCACGCGCGTACGGCGATCTCAAACTATAGGCTCAAGGGAGATGGCATAGATATAAGAAAGATTTCTATGGACATTTCTGTGCGAGAAGCGGTAAGGTAGCCCGCGAAATAAAAAAAAGTCTATTGTTTTTAGATTTTCAGGTCTGTGTCAGGTTGTTTGTTGATCAAAATATGATATTATGAATAATGTATTTACAAAATTAATTATACTTAATCGTTAAAGTCATCAATTTTTATCTCTAAGTCCTAATTGCTCTATTGAATTATTTTTTCATAAAATTATGACATTTGAGGTCAGTTTTATTTTAGAGAGTTATATTGTGTATTGATTCTAAAGATCGTATATTCTATGAATACATACATTTATTACGATTACGAATCATATTTTGATCAAAATACAACCAGACACCCGCTAATGTCAAAAAACGCAAGAAAAATTTAATTTCACGATGTACAGACGCCAGCACATCAACCTACCCCTAACTGTCAAATTTTCACAATCAACATTGAACCTTATGCTTTAGCGATAAAGTTGAAAATCTATTACAGAAATCTGACAGATTGTAGTAGGTTGATGTGCTGGCGTCTGTACATTGAAGTAATAACTTTAAAAGTACACAGTGCGATCAGATGCAGAGATGCAGGTACTGTCATTTTGTACTCGTCTGGCAGTAGCGATTTGGTAAGCGACCATTCGCACCCCCAACTAAAACCCCCATAACCAAGCCTTGTCTCAAACAAATGCCGGTCGCGAGTGCGCCTGCTCTCGCTGTACGTAAAGCGTGTCTATGTGTGCGTGCGGTATTTAACCGTTGGATGGAGCAGAACTTCTGCATACATCTCTTTTATGTAGTTATTTTTAATGTTTAGCTTTAGCAGTGCACGGATATAGGCGTTGCCCGAATTATGTGGTTAGTAAAGTATGTTGTCGATTGCAAGCACGACCTTAATGTTTTACTTAAGGCACCTGCCCCGCCGCTCTAACGAGAAACGAGTAGAGCTAGCGACTAGAAACGAGTTTGCGAGTAGCGACATAGCTTGCAGGGTAAGCAAGCTGAAGTGGCAGTGTCGAAAGACCGATGGCCGGTGGAGCAGAAGATTTCTGGAATGGAGTCCCCGTATCGATATAGTAGTGCTCATAAGCGATATATACCGGTAAAATGGGGTTAGTTTGATTCTACGGGTTTACTTTGATAAATAACTGAATACCAAAAACTAGTGCAAACGGAAATGGACGCAATCAAAGTATCCCCGATGCAGTATGAAGTTGATCACGATGATTATATTTTTTTTTTCTCATAAAGGAGTGTCCAAAAATATTACTTTAATGTAAACATATACAACCCATAAAACCGATGTTACATTTATTTTTGTAAATTTTTCAGCCTTCTTAGTACAAAAATATTCAACCTCGAATTTTAAAATTGATCAAAATTGATCAATGTAACCCCATTTTACGGTACTGATGGCCGGTGGAGCAGATGAGTTCTGGAGTGGAGACCGCGTATCGGCAACCGTAGTGCGACGCCCTCCAGCTAGATGGACAGACGACCTCAAAAACGTGGCTGGCTTAGACTGGATGAGGAAGCGGGAGGACAGGGTGTTGCGGCATGGAAGAGGCCTATGTCCAGCAGGCCTGCGATAGGCGGAGTCGATTGATTGATTGAGCAGCGAGTTCCCGACAGAGACGAGCGATAACTCGCTGGGTGTATGTTCAAAGCATGAGTCTCACAGCGAGTGTTCTACCCGCCGAGCGAGGGTCACTGGACGAGTACTCATTTCGATTATCATAAGGTTTATTTTATGTTAAAACAGGAAATTTCGGATGAAGTCAAAAGAGCAAAAGAGTGGAACTCTCTACCTGCGTCTGTTTTTCCGAGCGCATACAACCCAAATCTCTTCAAAGTGAGAGTGAACAGGCTTCTTCTGGATAAGCTCGCTCCATCGTCGACTTTGTCTCTGTCACCTTTGACCTAGACTAGAGTCAAGAGCAAGTCCATTTTAAATAAAAAAAGTCGCAGGCAGAAGCTAGTAATAAAGAAAACTGTGCCGTAAGTCAGTTAGGCACACAGTAAATACCTACTTCTGCAACGCGAAGGCTTCTTCTGATACAGAGAAGGAATGCGCAAAAAGCATGTTATTTAAAAAATAACACACATTTGTACAATTTCGTGGCTGAATAATAATAGGCGCATGGATCAAGGTTAAGCAACGCTTGCTGAGGCCGGTCATTGGATAGGTGACTATCCATTATTGATAGTGCCATCCACGAAGACGCGCCCCACTCTTCTTACTAATCGCTAGTGTTTCAGTTTTTTGATACACACTAATTACCCACTAATAAGTAATTACTGTGTATCGACAAAACTAAAACACTAGCGGAATGTTGCACACTTACTGTAAGCGATTAGGAAGAAGAGTAGGGCGCGTCTTCGTGGATGGCGCTATCTATATATACTGAAATCCCTCCATGCCTCAGAAAGGTAGGTAGATCTTTGACAGTCGTTGCGGGTCGTCAGAAGCCCGAAAGTCTGACAACCAGTCTTAACAAGGGGTATCGTATTACCCAGTAACTGGGTTGTGGAGGTCAGATAGGCAGTCGCTCCATGTAAAATACTGGTATTCAGCTGCATCTGGTTAGACTGGAAGCCGAACTATTTCGATTGATTGTTATTTTTTTTTTGCTACAATAAACAATTAAGTCATTAATTTTACCAATAACACCTAGTAACTTAAACGACTCGTTATCCCTCAACACTTAAGGAAAAATCAAACCAGAAAATCTAGCCAAGTCGATGAAATCTAGACTAAAATCTAGGCTACCTAGTGAAAGTGTCATCATCTTATCGCGTGTTATATAATAAGAAACAGGTTTTCTAGAAACACGTTTCTTCAATGTGTTAGGACAGGTAATGTACAGGTAAGTACTTGGTGACATTATTCTGGGCGACTAGCTTCTGCCAGCGACTTCGCCTGCGTGACTTGTTGTAACATAAAATGTACCCTATGACACTCGGGGAGGGGCTTGTGGCTAAGTAATATCAGCCACAAGGGTCCATCGATCAGGTTAAGCTACGCTTGCCGCGGTTGGTCCGTGGATTGGTGACCATCTTTACATACCAAGAACCCTCCGTGCCTCGGAAAGCACGTTAAGCCGTTGGTCCCGGCTGTCATTCGTGGATCTTTGACAGTCGTTACGGGTCGTCAGAAGCCCGAAAGTCTGACAACCAGTCTTACCAAGGGGTATCGTATTACCTAGTAACTGGGTTCTGGAGGTCAGATAGGCAGTCGCTCCATGTAAAATACTGATATTCAGCTGCATCTGGTTACACTGGAAGCCGACCCTAACATAGTTGGGAAAAGGCAGGCAGATGATGATGACATTGCGCGTCGACGTCCCTGACGCCCTGGTTACATGAATTACGAACGTACCTATGTATTTCAATAAACCCTGTACTTATTTTTGTTGCTGACGATCATTCAGGAACAAAAACAAAAAAAAAACAAAAGACAAACTGGATCAAACCGGATTGAGAAAGCTTATAGTGGATAAGACAAAGTTTAAAACAGAAGACGAACTAGCAGGGGATCGAGGGGGATAGATTAATCGATTTATTTCGGTCTGATCCCCTGACCCTGGAGGGGGGTCAGGGGATCAGACCGAAATAAATCGATTAATCTATAAACGAATAATAAAGCTGAAGAGTTTGTTTGATCGCACTAATCCCTGGAACTACCAGTCAGATATGAAAAATTATTGCTGCATTTGATAGCCCAATTATTGAGGAAGGCTATAGGCTATTAACATCACGCTAGGACACTTAGGAGCTGAGCAAAAGAAAAGTCAGAAATAACATCAAGTGAAAACGAAATTACAGTGCGAGGAGGCGATGCGATGCGACGGGGAAACAATAAATTTCACGCGGATGAAGTCGCGGGCAGAAGCTTGTTATGTAGATATAGACGGTAGGTATTTTAAGAGGAAAATATATAAATAGGAAATAATTGTTTATCCTTAATTGTTTTACATTGTAAAGAAGTTGATAGTTATAGTTGAACTGTCACGTCATTAGTCATAATAATATAAATTAATCATAAAATGACATATTATGTGCAATGTCGGTCAGATGCATCTCACTGACGTTGTTATTTATTTATTTATTTAGGGACAACATTAGTACATTACTGCAGCGGCCAGCAAAAGAGGCATTGAAGTACGAACGTGTAAGTCCATCAATGCCTAGTTGTGGCCAAGGCTTGTATAGTACTTTTCTCAAATAATGCGCGGAAATTAAATCTAAGTAGTACCTATGCAGAACTTTTTATTTGAAAATACAGTTGTTGAATGTACAACCCGCCTTAGAGTTTTAATTTTTTTTTTCAATAAACAGCTTTCTATTTGCAAGCCAGTTCGAATTTGAAATAAAACCCTTGATAAGCTACCTCCTTGGTTGCCATGTTTCGGAGTAAAAGATCGTTCCCATTTTTAAATTACACGACAGATATGTGTTTACTATGTAATTTATTTGGCCGCTAAACCAGGACAGATATGGATTTTCATACAACTTTTGCCGGCCGATGCTCGCTATGTATTTGGCCAGTACAGCAATTCCGATTTATCTCGAAGAAGGTTGTCAAAATAATGCTCAAATTTTCAAGCATGTTTGAGAAAATTTATTTTGTTATTCAAGAGACAAGGCTGAAATATTTTTTTTTGTAATTCTTCTCTTTATAACGGGTGTAAAAAGACAACGAAGCCAAGATTCACTTGTAGGTCCTCCCCGTCATTGTGATATTTTTTTTGTACCGGATCATACCTGGGAACCTTCTGGTCACGGAGATATTGAAGTTCAAAATTCCAACTTTTACTGACGGTTTTTTACTAAAAAACTTTATCCAAAAAAAAAAACAACCAACTTTCAAAAAAGACACTACAATGGTCACCCATCCACGGACCAACCGCGGCAAGCGTAGCTTAACCTGATCGATCGACCTGTGCGGCTATTATTATTTAGCCACGAGCCCCTCCCATTATTACTTATTAATTATTAATAATTATAAATAAATTATATCTTATTAATTACCTACCATTTCTAATTAAAAGTGATTAAAATTCTCAATGTCATGGCTAAAACTTGCTGATTAAGTTACAATGTCATCTGTCTACCGTTTTCTTGGCTAAGTTTTTGTCGACTTCCGGTCTGAATCGGAAGTTTCCATTAACGGAACGAATTGATTATTCATTTATTTGCTTTAACACTTTAATGTACAGTTAGGAAAATTAAATAAATAGCAGATTGACACACTACGTTAGGTATATAGGGTGACTGGTAATTAGTGACCGATACCTAAACACGTGATTGTACTCATGATAACAAACAACTTTTACTATGGGACCAAACCTGAAATCGCGAAAAAAAAAATCAGCTGTTCCCTACATTTATGTTCGTATAACTCGTCAAAATGTAGGGAACAGCAGATTTTTTTTTCGCGATTTCAGGTTTGGTCCCATAGTAAAAGTTGTTTGTTATCATGAATACAATCACGTGTTTAAGTATCGGTCACTAATTACCAGTCACCCTATATATACCTACAAAGTTTCATTTCGATACGACGATTAGAAGTATATTAAAATTGACTTCTAAGATTTTGTTACATAGTTAGTTATAAGTGAAGCTAATAAAAGCGCGTTAATAAAACACAAAACTCTTCGAACGACCCAGTAATCGACCCCAAGACCTACAAGACACTGCCATAGATATTCGCTTGACATCGACTTGTCACAGCTAGCTATGATGCAAGCTAATAAAAAGTGATAATTGCTTGAAACAACTGCATACAATGGCAGAACAAAAAACATAAAACATGGCTACTGTTGAATTAATAATTTGCACATACACAGATGAATAGTAATTAAAAGTAGGAGTAATAAATTGAGATTTATTGTATACCTATATATTAGTATACAAGGAATTTACCTTGAGGGGCTTGTGGCTAAGTCATAACAGCCGCACGGGTCGATCGATCAGGTTATAAGCAACCAGTCCATCTTGAGTGACCATCTTTACATACCAAGACTCCGTCATCCGTGTCTCGGAAAGCACGTTAAGCCGTTGGTCCCGGCTGTCATTCATGGATCTTTGACAGTCGTTACGGGTCGTCAGAAGCCCAAAATTCTGACAACCAGTCTTGCCAAGAGGTATCGTATTACCCAGTAACTGGGTTGTTGAGGTCAGATGGGCAGTCGCTTCATGTAAAATACTGGTATTCAGCTGCAACCGGTTAGACTGTAAGCCGACCCCAACATAGTTGGGAAAAGGCTAGGCAGATGATGACAAGGAATTTGCCTTCGATAATTATGTTGACGCGTATAACCAGATGGGCAATTCTCATAATTTTAAGAACGTTCACAGTCTGATCTCAGTCTCAATCTGTCAAAAAACCTCTAGTTTCCCTACTTTTTTGACAGTCTCTGACATTGATTGTCGGTGAGATATGATTGCGAATATATTTGTAACGTTTTTAAATACAATAATTGGCCTTCAGATGTATGAATATAAACGAAGCGAAAGGACGAAAGGAGCATGTCGTAGCAGGTGTCGTTCTGCAGTCTGGATACCCCGATGGAAAGAAAGCGTGAAGGCGCGTTTTTAACTGATGAAAATATTCAACGCAGCTTGGTTCAGAATCATGTACTGAATCCATGGCAACAGCACCCTAATTGCGTAACACACTATCGATCGATCTCAAGCTGAATCATTTTGAAGGATATTGCTGATCCATTGCTTCATATGTTCGAAAAATGTGTCAACTCAACAATATAAATAACGCAATGAATGTTGTTGAACTGTCAAAATGAAAGTCATTGCTACTGATAGTGTTACGGAATTACCCCACAGGTTGCGTGACCGGTCAAATCTAAAAAAATCTAAGCTGACGCACAATTTTTGTCGCAACCCGGAAAGTACCTAGTAGCCCTGAGCAAACAATGTTCAGTTTCCACCTATTTTTAACGAATGCACACAAAAACACAAACAAATAAAGTCTTTGACCTTACCTTAAAGCGGAAGTTTAATATTTAATAAACTTTGAACTCGGAAAACCATGTTTTTTCTTTATCTTTCATCTTAAAAAGGTACAATTTTCAACGGTAATGGCTTGTCAAATATAACTTTAAAAAGGTTAGGGGAATATTTCTGAGAAACTACTGATTTTATCCTGTTTATTTTTAAGTCTGACAACCAGTCTTACCAAGGGGTATCGTATTACCCAGTAACTGGGTTGTGGAGGTCAGATAGGCAGTCGCGCCATGTAAAATACTGGTATTCCGCTGCATCCGGTAAGACTGGAAGCCGACCCCAACATAGTTGGGAAAAGGCTAGGCAGATAATGATCCTGTTTATTTTGTATTTAAAATTATTTATCATCTCTGAAACTGCTCTCAAAACGGTGAAGGGAAACATCGTGAGGAAACCGGCATGTCCTAGAACCAAAAATTTGAAGACATGCGACATCTACCAACCCGCACTGGACCCGCGTGGTGGATCACGGCCTACTCCCTGTCACAGAGAGGAGGCCTGTGTCCCAGCAGTGGGAACATTATGGGCTGATTTGCCATGTAGCCAACTTCCCATCATCATACGCGTCGCCTTTCCCCAGTTACTTGGTAATATACCCCTTGACAAGACTGGTTGTCAGACTGAAGCTTCAGACGACCCGTAACGACTGTCAAAGATCCACGAATGACAGCCGGGACCATCGGCGTCACGTGCTTTCCGAGACACGGCGGAATCTTGGTAATAAGTACCTAAAGATGGTCACCCATCCACGGACCAACCGCGGCAAGCGTAGCTTAACCTGAACGATGGACCCGTGCGGCTGTTATTACTTAACCACGAGCCCCGTTCGTTTGAACCTGTAACCTGCCTACATTTAACTAAGAGTTTCAAAATACTCCTGTTAGCCCCTCCACGTGGTTATAACAGGTTTCAGTTCAGCAGTCGGGTTCGAACTCACGACCTTTAAGTAATTGTTAAGCAATAAATTACTTAACGCACACAGTTAATTGCCTTTGTAGCATGGCAACAGGTTTTGGATTCTGAGTTCAAGTCTGGTTTAAGTCTGGGATTTTCCCAATCAACTTTGAACCTTATGCTTTAGTTACAAAGTTAAAAATCTATTAAAGAAATTTGACAGATTGTAGTAGGTTGATGTGCTGGTGTCTGTACATGCACAATCAGCCTATAAAATTCCCACTGCTGGGACACAGGCCTCCTCTCTGTGCGAGAGAATGGGCCGTAATCCACCACGCGGGCCCAGTGCGGGTTGGTAGATGTTATGATGAAAATTAGGGTTAAAATAGTTTAACCCTAATTTTTTACATAATCATGCAAATTCAAGAACGATTTTTGTAAAAAAAAAATGTAAGTACTACTAAAATGGTTCAAATTGTAATATGTTATAGTAAATTATCTGGTATTTCAAATCCTTAACGGTGGACCACTATTTACGCCACACCCTGTATAAGGAGCTATAAAAATATCTGCCACGGATTCAATGGGAGACAGTATTTTGTATATATAGATTACAGTAGTGAAGAAATTTTGAACCCCGGAATAGTTAAATCAATTTGAGAAAATAAAGCAATCAAACAAATATTTACTCTATTCTGCATAACGTGGTTCACAAACTACGCGCGATGTGTCGCTTCGTCACATTTTGCGAAATGAAATGACGGTGCGGCAACAGCTAATTACTATGGGACGGTTTCATGCAACTAAATCAATCCAAATTTATACGCACATTTTTTGAATAAAAAAATATAGGACTTAAGATCAATAATGTATCTTTACTATAATTGTAAACTATATACAGAATACTGTCTCCCATAGAAGCCGTGGCAGATATTTTTATAGCACCTTATACAATCCATTAATTTAGTCCGACATCGTCAACACGCGATGAGCAAGCGTCGTGATCAATGCTCGTGTCTGCTCTATATGAGAAGAAGCCTTTACCATCACAGACTGATATTATTTCTTGCCTAATTCAAGAGTTGATTTACGAGTAAAGAATGCTATTAATTATGTAATAACGCCTTGAACGGAGACGCTCGAACGAATATGTTTTGTAATGATTTACTTCATATCACATGTCCCCGCATAACTTAATATTCTAAGTTTGGAAATAAACACGACTGCCTCGTGGGTCTAGTGGTAGCTAGCGCTACTGTTGACCCTGAGGTCCTGGGTTCGATTCTCAGGTCCGACAAAGTGTTATTTTTTATCAAGAAATTTAGGTCTTAGCGTAATGTTAAATAGCCTATAACCATCTGAGGAAATGCGGGTGGTCGTTTCTCCATAGAAATGCTCTCGTCTGTTTTCTTTCTGGTTAATGACCATAAAGCAGTGGTTTTTTACAGAATAATAATTATTAATTACTTGTATGTCCCTATGTTTTCCTTTTTGATGATACGTTATTTTTATAAGCACTAGAACCCTCAAGAAATGCCGATTTAAACCGCTGTCAACAGAGGCCTAGTGTACAAATTTGACAACTGTTAATGAAAAAAGAAAAACATAGGGACACAGTATTTACCCTTCTTATTAAGTTTCTGAAATATCTTTTAAATTAGTCCAATATTGGAGGAGGAAATAGGCGAGAGCCAAGCCTCGAATTACGAATTACCTATTACTTAGGATTTTTCAAAAGTCTCTTCGACAGTATTTCCTCTTAAGAGTTGTCCAAAAATAATTTTTCAAATCCGACTGGCATTTCTAGAGCTTAGTGTTTTAAAACATACAAACAAAAAGGCAAACAAGCTCTTCATCTCTATTATAAGTATAAAATATAATAATATTAAAATTATGAGTAAATTAATACACGTGCACTTAAAACGTGGGTCTTAAATCCTTGATAATAATATAAAAGCGGTTTCGCACTACGTCCTATCGGAATCACCCCCCCCCCCCCCCCATTAGGGGTGGAATTTCGAAAAACCCTTTCTTAGTGACTACCTATTCTTCACAAAGAACACAGCCTCCAAATTTCATGTCTCTAGGACCAGCGGTTTAGGCTGTGCGTTGATATATCAGTCAGTCAGGACTTTGAATTTTATATATAAAACTAAATAAAAGAAGAGAAAATAGACGAGGATTTATGCTGAAGTGCATACTTTATTCGGGAGTTTTGTACACGACATACCTCACGTGCAGGATAATCAGTGGCGTGCATTGCATATAGGCATATAAGCAGTGCCTACCTCGATATCATAAGCCTGTCAATTACATTTTAGAATGTGTGCCCCACAATTAAGAAACTCACTAAATTATCATACCTAACAAAAAACAAAATCTTCATACAAACACGCGCGGCAGTAGGCAGTCGCCGGTCGGTCTACTCGGCTCCCGTACTATTCGCACATTGTCATTGGTCTTTACTCGTTCAAGTTAATACGACAAAATTAAAAATATACGTCTCACGCGTAAGTGCGTAATACCATAACGTTCGACCTTCGCAATTTATCACCCTTAAGTAGGCATGCCTACTCAATTAACCACACTTTTGACCTCACTTTTTTTTCTGATTAGTGACCACGTTTGCCTAGACTAGACCCGGCCTAGTGCCTACCTATTCTGAAAACCAATGCACGCCACTGAGGACAGTCTAAAAAAAACTACAAATAGCTTAGTTAAAATGCAATAGTTCTTATCTTAGTAAAAAGATCGTTTATTTTCGGAGAAAAATCTTAAAAACAACAACGTTTGATGCTGTGGTTTTCCTGTTCAGGTGATATATGGAAAAAAAATGTGGTCTTTCTATTTCGTGTAACTTGTTAAGTATGTGGAATAGGGATTTAACATATTTTTGGTGTATGTTTTTTGACTCTTTGGTCTAGTATCATATAAAAGGAATACACGATTCAATGAATTTTTCTCGATACAAAATAATTGCAGTTATATATTATTATTTTTTACTTTTTTCGACATCACGGCGTAACGCTTAAGAGTTATTCAATACTTTAAAACAGAATTATCATATGAAAGTTTCCTCAAAGTTGTTTTAATTTTTCTTTTTTTTTGTTAAAAAAGGAGTAAATTCATTTTAGCACATACGTCGTTTTATTCCGAGCGCACGCACATTATAGCCATCACTCTTCTTTTGCGTTTCAAAAGTAATTGCATCACTTTCGCTCGCTTAGTAGGTTTTCGAGGATTTTGTCAGTTCTGACTGAGACTAATGATAGATCCCGCGGCATCCTGCTATTTTTTATTAATTGTTAACTATACAGGCACAATATTTAAGTGCTTAATTAACAAAAAGTGACATTTTTATTTCTTTAAATAGCTTATTTCCTATAAATAATATTAGATAAATGCGCTGTTATAACAGAAATTCCTCATTAAATTAAGCACGAATACATCTACAATCTGACGTTTCATTTCAGGCTGTGATACAAACGCTGCGTTGATAAATGAAAAACGTTGCAATTTTGCATGTTCAGTAAATATGGAAAACCAGTGAACGTTGTTCAGTTATTGTTGGGAGAGTAGAGAGCAGTGGTAGCCCAGTGGTAACGGCCGCGACTTACGAGTTGTAGGTCGTAGGTTCGAACCCAGACAAGCGCTTTACTTTGTGTTATTTATTTCATCACCACTGCTCTCAGAACGGTGAAGGAAAACATCGTGAGGAAACCGGCATGTCCTAGAACCAAAAATTCGAAGACATAGGTATTGTGACATCTACCAACCCGCACTGGGCCCGCGTGGTGGATTACGGCCCACTCCCTCTCACAGAGAGGAGGCCTGTGTCCCAGCAGTGGGAACATTATAGGCTGAGTATGTATGTATATATATAATTATTATACATAGTCAGCCATCTAGCGTATTATTAAATGATTAGGATCCCAGAAAAGTAAAATAATTATTTTCTACTTTGTTTATGATTTTCTATAAGTACGAGTACATACAAAGTTAATAATTACGACGAGGCTCGTAACGTGGCTAAGTAATAATAGCCAAACGATCGATCAGGTTAAGCTACTCCTGCCGAGGTCGGTCCATGGATGGGTCATGATCATGACCATCTTTACTTTACATACCGAGTCCTCTCCGTGCCTCGGAAAGCCGTTTGTCCCGGCTGTCATTAGTAGATCTTTGACAGTCGTTACGGGTAGTCAGAAGCCCGAAACTCCGACAACCAGTCTTACCAATGGGTATCGTATTACTGGGTTGTGGAGGTCAGATAGGCAGTCGCTCCATGTATAACGGGAATGGACGTAAAATACTGGTACTCGACTGCATCCGGTTAGACTGGAAGCTGACCCGCCTAATATAGTTGGGAAGTGGCTAGGCAGATGATGATGAGATCTAATGTTCGTATGTGATGTTATTTCTTATTTATGTAAATTCTCCCATTACAACTTTTAAACCAACGGGTTTTTTTTTTAACACGTATCATAGTTTTCCTAAATACATATTAATTTAAGCATTCTACTTAATTTAAATCGTTTTTGAGAAAATTATGATACACCATTCTTTATAATTTTATATGCTAATAAACTAGCTTCTGTCCGTGGCCTCGCTCGCGTGGATTTCGGAGATTATCCCACTGGAACATGCTACCGGGACAAAAGAATTGTTACTCCACAATATCAGCTATCTGCCAGTGAAAGTTTCGGAGATTAGCCGGAAGCATACCTAGACATTTTCATATATCTATAGCCGGAACAAACAGACAGACAATTTTTTTTTTTTTTTTTTTGATAAATACCGTATTTACATTTAGTAAAAAGCTGTTATTTTGATATTACAGATACTTCAATTTTATTTGTTTGTTTTATTAGGGTCCCTTACCCAAAGGGTAAAAACGGAACCCTATTACTAAGACCCCACTGTCCGTCTGTCTGTCACCAGGCTGTATCTCATGAACCGTGATAGCTAGACGGTTGAAATTTTCACAGATGATGTATTTCTGTTGCCGCTATAACAACGAATACTAAAAACAGTACACAATTAATATTTAAGGGGGCTCCCATACAACAGACGTGATTTTTTAATATATGTAGTGTTAAATATTGTACGGTGGTACGGAACCCTTTGTGTGCGAGTTCGATTCGCACTTGGCCGGTTTTTTATATATTTCTTTTTTGTTATCTATACTTAGATGAAGTAATTGCCTATTTCAGACTATTAGGTCTAGGATTATTTACAGTGCATTCCTTAATCACTGGTCTTTAAGGTTATTAAGATTAATTCAATATAAAAATCTGCCTAGCCTATGTTGGGGTCGGCTTGCAGTCTAACAGATGCAGCTGAATACCAGTATCTTACATGGAGCGACTGCCTATCTGACCTCCAAAACCCAGTTACTGGGTAACACGATACCCCTTGGTAAGACAGGTTGTCAGACTATCGGGCTTCTAATTACCCGTAATGACGAATGAAGTCACAGGTCATGATGTGCAAGTATATTGTTATTACTTGATTATCCTAACTAATATTATAAATGCGAAAGCACAGGCGAAAGTAAGTTTGTTTGTTACCTTTTGACGCCTAATTCACTGAACCGATCATCATGAAATTTTGCATATACTTTGTCAGGGGTAGAACCTTTTTTTTCTATACCCCTTTTTTTTTTTTGGATGTGAAATAATCTAATGACTCCTCCCGCTCTGGGTGGAGCGGAAGGGAGTGTCAGACTCTTACTGACTAAAACCCACCCGTGTTCCTTCCTTAGCCCTTTATATTCCGAGGCAGCGGTAACCCTTTCGGACTATCCCGCTGTTTTATAGCCCTGCCAACGTATATGCAAAATTCAATAATCAAGATTCATTAATCAACTAAAAAGTATCCTATGTCCTTACATAGAATACTTTTCGTCCAGAAAAAAATATCCCGAAGAAAAGAACAATCTGTCGACGGTCACAATTGCTTTTGGACACTAGATGGCGCTACGTGTCTTCCGAATCATGATTGAAATAATAATATGACCCGACTTTCTGAGCAGTATTCTAACAAAAAGTACTAGGCTTGCATGAATTCACGATAGTATTTAACACATAGGATACTTTTTATCCCGGTAGAAAGTTTCCGTGGGATAATTTCCGATCTCCTTGCGGGCGAACCCGCAGGCAAAAGCTAGTTATTAATAAAATAAAAGACACGTGTATCTATAATAGTTCTCGGCTACATGTTAAATGCATAATAAAAATGAATTGTCTCTGGTTTTAAAATTTGTAACCTCGAGGGATTTCCATAAATGATATCTGTCATTCGTAATATTATTAGGATTACGATTGTATAAACTTATTGTAATAAATGTTTTAATTACCTTACTGAGAACAATTACCCCTTGGTCTAGTGGTCCCAAGTGCGACTGCGGAGCGTGGAGTTCCGAGTTCCCGAGATGGTAAAAGTTTTTTTTTTTCATTTTTTTTTCCATTTTTTTTTAATCCTTAGTAGCAGCCAGAAGGCCAATTCCCGAAATTAAAAACGTTCAAAATCTAGTCGCAATCTCATCTCAGCGAAAATCAATACCAAAAACTTGTCAAAAATGTGGGGATTTCAGAGGTATTTTTGACAGATTGAGGCTAAGATCGTCTGATCTCAGCCTCAATGTTCGCACTGCTGTTCCACAGGCCTCCTCTTTGTGAGAGCGAATGGGCAATAATCTACCACGCGGGCCCAGTGCCAGTTGGTAGATGTCACATGTTTTCGGATTTTATGTTCTATATAATAGGACATGCCGGTTTCTTCGCGCTATTTTCCTTCATCGTTTTCGAGAGCAGTGGTGATAAAATAATTTACACAAAGTAAAGCGCCTATCTAGGTTCGAACCCACGATCTACAACTCGTAAGTCGCGGCCATTACCACTGTGGCCACCACTGCTCGTCAGAGGACATACTTACAAATTAGGAAAGTCTATAAAAGTCTATAGACTGTCAATAGACAGAACAGCCGTCGGCTACGACGTTTTCTAATAATTTCTAGGTATTGTTAAGAAAACTTTCTTTTACATAAATACTAGAGGCATTTCGCCAAAGCATTTCTTTAAAGCTCTTACAGCCACACTCAGAGACAAATTAATGATGTACAGACGCCAGCACATCAAGCTACTACAATCTGTCAAATTTCTTTAATCAAATTTCAACTTTATCGCTAAAGTATAAGGTTCAAAATTGATTGGGAAAATTTTACAGTTTCGGGTAGGTTGATGTGCTGGCGTCTGTACTTAACTGATGTTTTGTAACAATATCTATTTATGTAATTTAAAAGAGTGTCCGTGGAGCTTCTTGCCCGTTCATCTCCATAGGTACAGACGCCAGCACGTCAAGCTACCCGAAACTGTAAAATTTTCCCAATTAAACTTGAACCTAATGCCTTAGCGATAAAGAAGTAAATGGAAAGCTGTCAGTCAAAATTGACGGACAGACTAAACCCGCAAATTCGTCTGCGTGTATTGTGAAATCATTATGAACTCGAATACTTCTTGTAAATCAATTATATTGGTACTCAACATATTAAAACAGTAATTGTTACTCGAGACCACTTTCATCGTCTCTAGCGAGAGAAAAATGCAATTCAACCTTTCCCACCGTTTTTCATCAGAAGTCATCTATGGGTTGCCAGAACTCAAAAGCATAAAATGTTTATAAAATGACAATGTTGCAACCTACAAATAATATTAGGTAAATAGTAGATTATTGTGTATGCTAACAATATTGTGTATTTCATAATTTTGAATACAAATATATCCAGTGGTTTAGCTGTGAAGAGGTTACAGAGAGTGTTGCTTTCGCATCTCTACATATTATAAAACAAAGTCCCCCGCCGCGTCCATCTGTCTGTGTGAACGCGATAAACTCAAAAACTACAGAACGACTTTTCATACGATTGTCACCAATGGACAGAGTGATTCATGAGGAAGGTTTAGGTGTACATAATTAATTATGGTTTTGTGTAAATTGACTGAAATATGACGATGATTGTTGAAGATGTCGGAAAAAATCATGGCGACTGGGGAGCATTACTGGCGTCCACCGCGTAAACATTGGATGAAATTAAGCACCAGATAGTTTATGGGGTACTTTAAACCCCGGTCTAACGTTCTCGTGAGATATTTTCCGAAATCCACGCAGGCGAAGGCGCGGGCAAATCTTAGTTTACAATATTTTCAACCGACTTCAAAAAAAGGAGGAGAATGTATTTTCGGGCATAACTCCGTCATATATAAACGGATTTTCAGAATTATTTTTTTAATGGATTAGGTGTGGCTCAGGGGTGGTCCCATATAAATTGTATTAACTTTTCTTAGGTAGTTTTTGAGTTAGCTTCAATAATATGTTTTTTTTCCACTTAGTTTATATTGATGATGTTTTAATAGCTTCCTGTCACTGATATTTACATAGCAGGCAGTGTTATATGAATTTGTGTGGGGAAAGTACTACAACTAAAAACTAAAAATATTTTTTTTTACAAAAAAAAAAGCAACCAACTTCCAAAAAAAAACTACAAATTGAAAAATAAGTTTGATTTCGGTAGTCGGTGTCAAAAAACGAAAATGCGGAACCAACGACGCCGACTTCCGAAATTAAAGTTATTTTTCACTTTATAGTGTTTCTTTTTTTGAAGTCGCTTGTTTTTTTTGTAAAAAGTTTTTTTTAAGTTTGAATTTAAATCAGACTGAGTCCCAGTACTTTTTACACAGTTCGTGTCAATACGAGCTGTTATTTTGTTTATTATAAACTAAACCTATGTATCTATGAAATGAAACATGTCAAATACATAAAACACAAATTAAGCATAGCTAACAGAATTACAGAAAATTGCATATTATCACGTTTAATGTAAGTATGTGACATGACGTCTAATTGAGGTCATCAAAGCCTTACTTTAGCGCTAACATCATGATTTTAGGATTGCGCATATTCATAATTATATAAACATCACGCCTGTGTTCTTCAAAGGCGTAAGCATAGTTTAAGGGTGTAGGTACACACACTTTTCGCAAGTTATGTTATACTTAAGATGGCGCCGACCATACGCCGACCGCACAGTGGCGCCCTCATTGTTTTTTTTTGGTTATTTTTTTTATTTTAGAATGAAAATGCAGAAAATAAGAACGTTAAGGCTCTAGACAGACGGACTGCAATCCAACCGCAAATTGCAGTTCGAATGCAGTTGACACGACTGCAATAGAACTCAACTCATTCAAACTGCATCCGAACTGCAATTTGTGGTTGGATTGCATTTGAAATGCGGTCCGTCTGACTAGAGCCTAAGTTGTGCTGCACAAGAATACACGTTATATTATTACAAACGGTAGTTTTACATTGTTTAGTTTTATTGTAATCACTAAAACGGATAAAAGTGGCCACTTTTAATGTATAATCTTGTGCAGCACAACTTCACGTGCTTATTTTCTGCATTTTCATTCTAAAATAATAGAAATAACCAAAAAACTATGAGGGCGCCACTGTGCGGTCGGCGTATGGTCCGCGCCGGTGGCATTAAGTCCGCCTCTGTACATTTTTGTGCTTGAAGTGTTAAATAAATAAATAATAGATATGTCTTTACAGAATTATAGTCATTTAGAATCATTAATTTGTTCCATAAGCACTTTTCCATTAGAGATTTATTCTTATGGAACAAATCTAACATATAGATATATGTATTAATGATTCTCAAGGCCGGTGGGGCCGATAGCTTCTGAAGTGGCGACCGCGTATCGGAAGACGTAGCGTTGGAAGGCCTTGTGAAGGCTGCAGGAAACTGCTGGATGCGGGAAGCACGGCACCATTCAAAGTGGCGATGGGTTGGAGGAGGCCTTACTCATTGCATGTGATCCGATTTCAGACTATCATCATCTGCCTTATCCCAACAACTATGTTGGGGCCGGCTTCCAGTCTAACCGGATACAGCTGAGTACCAGTATTTTACATGGAGCGACTGCCTATCTGACCTCCACAACCCAGTTACTGGGTAATACGAAACCCCTTGGTAAGACTGGTTGTCAGACTTTCGGGCTTCTGAAGACTCGTAACGACTGTCAAAGATCCACGAATGACAGCCGGGACCAACGGCTTAACGTGCTTTCCGAGGCACGGAGGGGTCTTGGTATGTAAAGATGGTCACCCATCCATGGACCAACTGCGGCAAGCGTAGCTTAACCTGATCCTGACCTGTGCGGCTGTTATTACGTAGTCACAATTAGTTTTAATTTTTCTGAATTAATTAATCATCTTTATCATTCTCCTGCCCTTGTCCCAATTTATTTGTAGTCGACGCAACATATCTTTTTCTTCCATATTCTCTATTAGTCGTCATCTCGGTAGTCACCCCCTTTCTAACCATATCATCATTCACACAGTCCATCCATCGTTTCTGTGGCCTTCCCCTATTTTATAGCATCCGCAATCCGCATTCATACTCAAAACCCGTCATCACCTCGGTAGCGAGTCTGAATTAATAAATTAACTAGATACCTACTTAATTATATACGTCAGCTCGCTTAGTCCAGAATTATAATAAAATATATTCAATAATTTGATAATATCTAAAGTTCAACCAGTTTTTTGCAAGTCGTCATCCAAATTCCAAATCATAAATTTAAAAATAATAGCAATAGGTAGGTATTGTTGTTGAGGGGTTTTTGGCTAATCAATAACAGCCGCACGGGTCGATCGATCAGGTTAAGCTACTCTTGCCGCGGTTGGTCCGTGTATGGGTGACCATCTTTACATATCAGGAAAGGCTAGGCAGATGATGAGCAATAGGTATATTTTTTTAGCAATCTTGTGATTAGCACACTCCCTCTCACAGAGAGGAGGCCTGTGTCCAAGCAGTGGGAACATTATAGGCGGATTATGGTATGTAATGCTTTTGACAAATATTTTTGTTTTTTTTTTTAATTTTTCGGAAGACAGTTTTTTTTTTTTTTTGTATTTTGTAATTATTTTTAAACAATAATGTATGGTTAACTAGCGACACGCCCCTTCTTGGTACAATCTGTACAACGTGATAAAATATCAGCATCTCTTTATTATAATATGTAAGTTTGATAACATGATAACACAGACAGACACATAATAGACATAATATGTGGTATATATATTTTGTAAAATAAAAATATACATTTTCCTATTCGAATAATCATTTTCATTTTTTCTGAATTTTTCTTTCACGATTATTCGAAAAAGAAAAACATTTTTTTTTTTACTACAAAAGCTCCACAGATACGTGCGCACATTACAAGAAAATGAAAGTAAATCTCAAGTAAACGCATTATCGTTCATCTTAAAGATACTTTCATGGCATACTGCCCTAATTCCCCCTCTACAAGTGAAAGCGAACATACCTGCAAATATAATAATATGACATAATAATGCATAACATATGTAAATGCGGTCTTAATAAGCGGTTAATATTACTCCATTTTTATAATAATAGGTGGTGACCGAGTTTTGGAATAATCAAAAAAAAATTCGAATAATTTTTCCGGCGTTCGAATAATAATGTATGCAGATGTTTTTATTGTATGCTATTCGTTTTATTTTTGTTTTAAGATATTATGTTGTAATGATTTTTACGGTAGAATTTTTTATTTAATTTTATTTAAAAAAATATATATTAAAAACTTACACATCTAAGAAAATAAAAAAATAAAACTAACTAAAAACCTACCTCAACGAAAAATCCCAGTTTTAGCAACAGGAGCTCCACAAAAAAATCCACAAAGACACTTCAAGTAAAAAAAAAATCACCACAAAAAAAAACACAAAAAATTGTAAACAAAAAAATTTTTTTTCACAAAAAACTATTACGAAACTGCACCGAGTCGTATATTTTTTCTTGTTTGTTTATTCCGCGGCGCGTGATATCTTAACGGGCGCGTTCGCCCGACTGTGGTACGTTCTCTTCAGAACGCTAAGCTGCTATGCTTCACACTATTTTTCTATTTTAGAACCGACAGAGAACTAAGTTGTATTTACCTACAACTTTTTTTTTGTAAAATTTTCTAAGGATTTTTTTTTTTTGAAATTAGGTTTTGGATAAGTCTCGATGCTTAGAGAGAGTAGCAAGTAAGAGAGGCTTTCATTGAAGTAGTTGAGTTAAACAATACAGGAAATCTTTAAATATAAAACTCAAAGCATTTTATTTCAATTAAACTATTTACAGGCACTTTTGAATTGTCAAGGAATCAACCAGTCAGAGGGGCAATTCTGGTCATTTTAAGAACGTTGACAGTCTGATCTCAGTTTCAACCTGTCAAAAATGCCTCTAACTTCCCTACATTTTTGACAAGTTTTTGACATTGATTGTCGCTGAGATGAGGTTGCGACTAGACTTGAACGGTTTTAATTAAGGGAATTGGTCTTCAGGTTTATTATATTAGTTGCCCATTCCAAAGCGTAGTAGGTACCTATGGAGAAGAATGGGCAAGAAACTCCATGGAAACTCTTTAAAATTATATTTTTACAAAAACATTAGTTAAGTACATCATTCATGTTGAATGACTAATAAACTAACTTGGTTTATTTGTGAACAATGTAAAAAAATTACTAACAGTTCGGTTTTTTGTTTTAAGCTTCATATACAACGTGTCCCAAAATTCAACGATAAGCAGGCACCAGAGAGTGGACCTGCTCATGACTACTCGAGAAAACATGATGAAAAAAAAAAACATTTTTTTTTTTTGGAAATTACAAAAAAATACACTGAAACCCTTCGAAAATTGACACCTCTTAAGATATTTTTAACTACCACGACCACAATTTTCCAAATATTTCTGATTTTTTTATTTGTATCGGCAACCTAAGTAGCACTGCTATCCACACCCCTTAAAAATCCCACAATGCCTGTAGTTTTTACACAAAAAACAATCAAAATTAATTATTTCCTTAAAATTTTCAAAGAATTTTACTTTCAGTCCACTTTGTAATTACCAAAAAATTTGATATGTTTTTATATTATTTTTTCTCGAGTATTCATGATCTGACCGTCCACCCTCTTAAAATTTTGGGATACGTTGTGTAAGTAATAGCGTCCCGACCAATATCGGCTACGGTGGCCAATCTCACCTCCCAAGATTAGCCAGGTACGCAGGAGATATTATAGTGCACGAGTGTGTGCGTAAACACAGGTGCACTCTCCGTTCCTTTACTCTCATAGTCCTCAGGGACGGCAATCCGACACGAACGGGGAGAGACCAGGCGCAGGACCAACGGCTTTTACGTGCTTCCCGATGCACGAGGGTATCACACCACCAACTTCCAAACTCCGGGCTTTTACTGAGAAATTCCTACTGGAAAAACCCATTAACACTGCCCGACCTGGGAATCGAACCCAGGTCAGCACAGCAGTCGCGCTTGCGACCACGAGACCAACGGGGCAGTCAAAAACGGTCAAACAAAGCCGGGGCACAGTATAATATTTACAGTTTGGTATTAGTTTATTGTTTAGTAAACTTTTTTGATTATATTGCTGCATTCGGCACACCTTGGTTGTCTAGCTAATCTTTTTAACACGTCATGATATATTGTCGTTTATCTCCATGAGAATGACATAAAATATTGTTAGTATAGTAATCATATTTTACCGAAGCATTGATTTGTGTAATTCCCAAGGCATAACGTCATAAACATTTATGAAATGAAAACGCTGATAATATTTGATTTAAAATTTATGAAATAAGCCCCTTTATTCATAAACGTTGCTTAAGGCGGAGGTTTCCGAAAACGGTCAAAAAGTTGGTTTTTTAAAGCAGTGTATCTCTTAAACCGTAAATACTTTTTACCAAAGAAAAAATGGTGTTATTTTCAAGTCTTACTTTAATACAGTGATGGAACTGAAATCATAAATAGATATACATTAATGCATCAAAATAATGTTCAAATACACCTCTTAATTTTCTTTAAAAGCAGTTTATCCCTTCATTAACAATTTTAATTACAATTAAAAATATACCATTAAATGTCTAATGCCAAACTGCATTCAGTGATGGATTATTTATTATTAAATAGTTTTTGTAAATAGATAATTTCTTCATATTTGCAATAAATTACCACCGTTGTGTCATCGCGCTTCTCTTCTCTTTCTTTTCTATGCAGTCCGACAGTGACCGCGCTTTAGGTCATGTAGTCGCCTTAAGGGGACTACATGACCTAAAGCGCGGTTACTGTCGGACTGCATAGAAAAGAAGCGAGACGATTTGAAATAAATTATTTGACTTTGACTTTTATGTTTTATCGTATTTACATATCGATACTAATCAGGTCCGAGAAGTTTACACATAAAAAACTTTTAGACTAATATTTCAAGTGAATACAATAACTGCGATCGATGACCCCACAAAAAAACATCGTTACTTGAGTAAATTAAGTAATTTATTTTTTGTCTCTATCGTGTTTTGATATCGATACCCATCACGTATGCGGAGTTTCGCTAGCTAATTTAATTTGAAAGTGTTAAAAAATTAACCCGACAAACTTTAAGAGGTGCTTTAGACCATCGAACTGAACAACTTTCACTATAGGACCAACTTAGTTTACTATAGGACAAAAATAGGGTCCCGTTTGTACCCTTTGGGTACGGAACTCTAAAAATGGTCTACAGATCTAAAGGCTACACTACAAGGCCTACAAAGTGCTCACATATTTACAAAATATAAAAGAATGTATCAAAAGGATTATCATCTGCCTAGCCTTTTCCCAACTATTAAAAACTTGAAGGACCGTTACGCCTCAAGCTTTTAAGAAAATATTAAAGTTCTACGTTAACGTAATTGTTATTTAGTAGTTTTGCGTTCATTAAAAGGTTGTAAAAAGGTTATTTATTATTATTTATTTATATATACTTTATTGTACACCACAAAAATACACAACAAAGAGAATTATCGATAACTAAAAATATACAATGGGCGGCCTTATCGCTCACGGTAAGGTTTTCACTTATTAAATTGTTAATGTTATATTTAGAAGAAAAAAAAAAACTCGCATACTAGAAACAACAAGAACAATGTCTCCAGAATTTTGTAATATCTTGATTTAAATGAGTGTCCTTGGAGTTTCTTACCCGTTCTTCTCCATAGCCCCCTCCATCCCTTTTCCATTTACATTTTGGAATGGACAACTAGCTTCAACTTTCTGACTAACTGACAGACTCTTTGACTGTTCAAAAGTGCCTGCAAATGTTTTAATTGAAATGAAATAAATGCTTTGAATTTCTCAGAGACACCCGGGATATATGGCAATAGTCTGGAACATAACTGACGAAATGAGGGTGTAGGTACCTACACCTATGCCTACCCCTGAGTGGAATTCAGGCGTGATATTATATCATCATAGTCACCTACTACCTAAACTATTTCACCAATAACAATATTTCATTTTTTTTTTCAACCAAGATTATAATTTACATAATTTATACGCTAACGGACTTTAAAACAAGAATCATTGGTCAGGCAGGGGACAAAGTCCTTCCATAGTTCTGAGTAACCAATCAACTATAGCCACCCAAACCCATAGCCCAGTATGTTTCCATGTTCTGCAATAGTCCTGGTGGCCTACCATGATCTAATTAAAAACGATTCAAAAACAAGATATTTCAGTTTAGGTTCCTAAACTGCATCGCTTGAGCTGCTCTATGGACGTCATGGTGCCAAGCAAGTATGAATGAAACCAAAACATGCGACTCAGTTTGGGACAATCGCTGTCAGCAGACGGCACGGCCTAAACTGAATCGTTAAACTGACGTCTTGGTACGAATTAGAAGAACAGGGGCAGTACTATGAAGTGCAAAACCCATCATGATTCCAGTGTGAAAGAGAGATGGAGTTATGCAGGATGCATAGCACTGTCCCTTTTCCTCAATGGAATCATCATAGCTTTAGCACTTTGCAGTACGGCCTCAGTTCAGTTTAGGTCCTAAAATGGATCGCGTTAAGAGCTTGTGGTAGGCCTCCTGCGCCAACCGGAGATTGTCCTTGAGTGCACTTGTATCGAGCATACAGGGAAAATCATCTGTTGGTGCTTCATTTCTTTTAATTATAGAGCCTAACGCCCGGTGAGTTGGCATTGGAACCTCATATCTATGCCTGCCAAAGTTCCGGGACTCCATGTCTCGAGAAAAAGCTTAAAAATAATTATATGTGCAGTCAACAAAAGAGATAAGTATGCAGGATCGTCGGATATAGTTGAAGTTTAGTAAGAAACCGATGGATGTTCTCGAATAAAATTTAATTTTATTAATAAAAAATAAACAGCTTATTTATGAAATTCAATTTCAGTCGACAACATTCATCGGTTTCTTACTAAACTTCAACTATATCCGACGATCCTGCATACTTATCTCTTTTGTTGACTGTACATGTATATAAAAAAGGAGGAGAAAGAATCATAGGACATCAAACAATTTATCCGCATCGCTGTCAACAGGAAAGGTGCCCAAAAGGCTGGCAGCACTGCCACGTTAGATGACAATGCAGATTCTTTGGCCAAAAAATAGGCCAGCCAGATCACGTGAAGAGTCGTCCAACCGCTCGGCGATGTCTAACATATTTTTGGAGGCGGTTTTTCCCCTTTAATTTTATTGATACTTAATAAAAAAAGACACTGAGTTACTTATCGTTAAAATCGTATAATTTATTAAGAAAACCAGTCACTCCAGTTATATTTTACTAGCTTCTGCCCGCAACAACATTCCTCAAGAATTGGGCTATCAAACTAATGCAAAAAGAATATTTTAAATACGTACAGACGCTAGCACATCAAGCTAACCGAAACTGTCAAATTGCTTTAATAGATTTTCAACTTTATCGCTATAGCATAAAGCTCAAAGTTGATTGGGAAAATTTTACAGATTCGGGTAGCTTGATGTGCTGGCGTCTGTACGTACAGTCAACAAAAGAGATAAGTATGCAGGATCGTCGGATATAGTTGAAGTTTAGTAAGAAACCGATGGATGTTGTCGACTGAAATTTAATTTGATAAATGAGCTGTAGTTTCCTATTAATAAAATTAAATTTTATTCGACAACATCCATCGGTTTCTTACTAAACTTCAACTATATCCGACGTTCCTGCATATTTATCTATTTTAATTATTTTTTCGTATGGACAAGAATGGGCAAGAAACTCTACCGTTACCCTTTTTTAGGGTTCCGTACCCCAAAATGAAAAACGTAACCCTTATAAGATCACTTCGTTGTCCGTGTCTGTCCGTCTGTCAAGACCTTTTTTCTCAGGAACGCGTGGAGTTATCAAGTTGAAATTAATATCAATACTCAGGGCTGCAATCCCTTGAAGCAGTGAAAAAATCAAGCTTCTAAGTCATCGCAATCAAAAGATACGGGCGTTTATGTTCCGTTTACGCCGCATATTTTGACACTCTGAAGGTAATCAAAACCTATAGGGGACCTACTTCCAGTTGACCTAGAATTATGAGGCAAGAAGCAATGTCATGTAGCACAAGTAAAGGAATAATCCGAAAACCGAAAATATTAGTAGATACATTCCAAAAAAAAGTTTTTTGATGTCAAACATTTTGCAGTTGGTCTAACCGCGACCTATCAATCCCGTTTATCTTTTCGATAGAGCAACTTTCAGTATTTTCATAGTTTACGAACTTCAGTAATGTTACCAAATTTTTTGGAAATATTATGGTACATTAAGAACTATATAAGCAAATAATAACTAATACCTAATTAATCAATAAAAATAACAAAATTAAATCCTAACTTAACTAAAACTATACAGAAACTAAAAGTTAGCGTCTATAACTGTATTTTTCAAATAAAAAAAATATATATTTATAGGACACAATGAAATGAGTACAATGACCCCTTCAGATATTTCGTGCATGAAAAGATGGACCTTATAATTATATTTATGGTTATTACTCTTTTTACATGTTGTCAAAATAAATGGCCTAAGCAACCACCAACTTTTGAGATCTCAATCAGTTCAGGGGAACTGAAACCCTATAAAGCGATTGTGGGTCTCACAATTTGCGATCAGAAGGCCAAAAATTCTCGTAATTTAAAACGTTCAAAATCTAGTCGCAGTCTCATCTCCGCGACAAAAAAAATGTCAAAAACCTGTCAAAATGTAGGAAAATTAGAAGTATTTTTTCAAATCAAATCAAAATATTTTTATTTCACATCAATCAACATGGACACTTATGAAACGTCAGAAGCTAGGTGCACGGTTCCAATTTGGTCGTTTCCTATGGAGAAGAACCGGCAAGAAACTCCATGGTTACTCTTTTAAAAATAATTGGCTTTTACAATGTTTTAAAATTACAGTAGGTATGGGAGGACAGCGTAGGCCTGTCAACAAGTACCAGGTACTTGATAAAATAAAAAATGGTCTACAGATCTAAAGTCTACAAGGCTTACAAAGTTTTGACAGATTGAGACTGAGATCAGACTGTGAACGTTCTTAAAATTACAAGAATTGCCTCCCAGGTTCTTTCGTATAAATTTCGATGTCTTTTAACACACTCAAACAAACTCTAGCTTTATTATATTAGTAGTATATATATAATTAACTAGCTTTTGCCCGCGTGGAATAGTGACTTCCGGCAGATTTTTGGTTTTACCCACATAGTTCCCGATCTCGCGGGATCTCTTCAAAAATGAAATGTGGAAGATATTCATAAACCTTTTAATCGACAAATACAACGGAACCAATTTTGAAAACAACCACCAGACAACCCAACAAATAAACTTTTTAATCTACTAATACAACGGAGCCAATTTTAAATTTACGAAACGATCAATCCACAATTCCACGACAGCACCGAAGCGCTCGGCCGATACCCAACCAAATGCGTGTAACGAAACCATAGCGCGATCTATTTCGATCCCAACGCCATCTATCGAGCATAGTGACAACTCGGATTATTTATCTATACTCCGTTCGGGCATTTTCTTTGTACTAAAAGTTTTATTATATTGATATTATTTTTTTCATACCTTTTTACTATTTATTTACTTTTTTCCGATGAATTAAAACAATAACATGAACCGAACTCGTGTAACGATCGACACCATTGCGCGATCACCAACTCGACATAATTATAGTACTAATAGAATTATCTATACTCCGTTAGAGCATTTTCTTTGTACTAAAAGTTGTATTATATTATATTTTCATACCTTTTTACTATTTATTTACATTTTTCCGATGAATTTTCAGTACTGAATTGATGCAGACTCTTGACCAATAGATGGCGCTGTATGTCCGGAATAAATTTTATTTTTTATTTTATTTTTTATTTTTTGTAATAAAAACTATCCTATGTCCTTTCTCAAGTTCCAATTATATTATATTTTCATACCTTTTTACTATTTATTTACATTTTTCCGATGAATTTTCAGTACTGAATTGATGCAGACTCTTGACCAATAGATGGCGCTGTATGTCCGGAATAAATTTTATTTTTTATTTTTTGTAATAAAAACTATCCTATGTCCTTTCTCAAGTTCCAAACTATGTCTGTACCAAATTTCACACAAATCGGTTCAGTAGTTTAGGCGTGAAGCAAAGACAGACAGACAGAAAGACAGACAGACAGAGTTACTTTCGCATTTATAATATTAGTTTGGATGAAGTGTCCACTTGCTTCGCATATTTTCCAGATAAATAAATGACATGAATAGATTATTTAATTCTTAGTAGGTTAAATAAATAAATAAATAAAAGCCGTTAAATTGATTACAGGTGTCTCGCTAAAAAGTAATTTATGTTAATTAAAATTTCTTAGTACAGACGCCAGCACATCAATCTACTAAAATCTGTCAAATTTCTTTAATACATTTTCAACTTTATCGCTTAGGCGTAAGGTTCAAACTTGATTGGGAAAATTTGACAGTTGCGGGTAGATTGATGTGCTGGCGTCTGTACCTACCAGTTCGGTTTTATGCTTATCGGACGACGTCATCAGTGTCATCACGTCAGCGCCGGCTGTCGCTGAAAACCAGCGCTGGGGCTCTGTATCGTATAGTGTCTTAGAATTATGCTGAGCGATAGCCGTTTTGCGTGGATGTGACGCATGTTTCCCTTACCTTCTTTTTTATTTTAGTTTTATGTTTATGTTAATTTTTGCGTCATGTTAACCGCAAATAAACGTATTTTCTTTATTTCTTTCTTCTTATTCTTAATCGAAAATAATTGCCATTTCACTTCCTAAATACATTGAACAACATCAACTCAGCCTATCGCAGTCCACTGCTGGACATAAGTCTCTCCCAGGCTGCGCTACAACAACCTGTCCTCCGCCTTCCGCATCCAGTCTCTCCCAGCCACCTTTTAAAGGTTGTCGGTCCATCTAGCTGGGGAGCGTCCCATACTAGAAAGAAAGAAAGAAAAATGGTTTATTCTGCACAAACAAAACGCACATTACAAATAAAATAAAATAAAGACATAAAATATACACATACAACGTAGTCAAAAGCCTCGTACTCAAGCTTAATAATAAAAATGTTGAAAAATGTTGTACTACGCTTGCCGATACGCGGTCTCCACTCCAGAAGGCCAGTTCCCTTAATTAAAAACGTTCAAAACCTAGTCGCAATCTCAGTCTGTGTCAGGATGACTGGACCAAGAGAGATTTTGGAAGTAAGAGCAATACCAAGTTTTAGTACCTATTTGGTACAGGACATCCAATAATTGGTACCTCGCTAAAGAGGGAAAACTATTACGCGGAAAGTGGCCAGCCTTTCTGACTTCAGAATGGCTGGACCAAGCCACCACCTCACCTAGTTGTCTTCACCTAGTTGTAGACGTTATAGCTAGTTTATTTTTTCGTTAAAATTTAGTACCTCAGTGGTACCTAATTTATATACATAATACATATTACATATTACATACCTATTCATAATTCATCATTTATTGCATTATCTCAACATATGTTTTTCTTATATTTTTTCGATAAGCCAAAAAAAGTTACACCTAGAAGAAATTTTGCATGTAATCTGGAGCATGTTGATTTCACCTAGTTGTAGGCGTTATAATTAGTTTATCTTTTTATTAAAATTTAGTCCCTCATTGGGTCCTTCACATACCTAAGTATATTTTACTTAGATTTTTTCGAGGATAGTAATAAAAGCTCCGACAAAAAATAAGAGTTGTCCTTACTGCTTAGAATACTAACTTTCCGACTATTTTTGTCCGAATAAAAATGACGAAACGACCGAATGACATAAGTACTGAAATCTTCGAAAAATTACTATTTATTAATTTTTGCTTTCCTTATATTCGAAAGGAAAAGTAGTGTTTAACACGGGTGAAAGTCATCAATTCCTTTCGACCCTCGTATAACAATATACTATTCATCACCACTGCTTTCAAAACGGTGAAGGAACACATCGTGAGGAAACCGGCATGTCCTAGAACCAGAAATTCGAAGACATGTGACGCGTGGTGGATTAAGGCCTCCTCTCAGCGAGAGGGGAGTACCCTCCCTGTGTCCCAGGTGGGAACATTATAGATTGATTATGTTATGATGGCAATAGGCTCACCCCCATTACATGGGACCCCCTGGGACCCATGGGACCTCTGTCTAACCCTGCGGCGGAGATTACAGGCGTGATGTTATGGTTTCTTGTTAATTGAGAGATTTTTTTTATTTAGTTATGGCTCAAACTATTAACGTCTGAAATACACCGTTGCAACGGTGAACTAATAATATCTACGCCGCCATTTTGAATCTGTGTAGAGTCGACGACAAAAGAAAAAAAAATCTTTGAATGTTCCGAGTACTTACTTAAATTTTTTTTTTGTCTATTCTTTATGTTTTTTCGGGATGAAAAGTTCTCTATAACCTGCTGCAAGTATCAAGCTACTTCTTTGTCAAATTATATAATTTTATATAAGTTCAGGAATTTAGCAAACGTGCATAATTACGTATATTATACACGTGAGCAGTTTGTGAATAGACGTCACAAAATTAATTGCTAGATATTTTGTGGTTTTTTGGCTATGTAATTTACATACTAGAAACTTAGTCTCAAATAGGGCTGTCACCTCTTAGAAAGAAAAAAAAATGTAACGTGCAGCTGGCAGGACACGCGGGACACGTGTCCCAACGTTTGTAGAACAGTACTACATTTTTAGTCTTTCGGCTGAAATGATGATGATGCATGTACACACATACTTAGATATCAAAAAAAAATTCATAACCTTTCAGTTCACGTTTCAAATGGCAAGATTAAGATTTAACAAAATTAAAAGGGAGTATTTTATTAATTTTTCATCTGGGTTGTAGAGGTCTGGTAGGCAGTCGCTCCATGTAAAATACTGGTATTCAGCTGCATCCGGTTAGACTGGAAACCGACCCCAACATAGTTTGGAAAAGGCAGGCAGAGGATGATGATTTGCCTTAGCAAGTAAGGTTATATGTTAAAAATAAGAACTTTTTTACACATTAACTTTAATTTCGGAAGTCGGTGTCGTTGGGTTTGCATTTTCGTTGTTTGCCACCGACTTCCGAAGTGAAAGTTATTTTTCACTTTGTTTGTAGTCTTTTTTGGAAGCCGGTTGTTAAAATTTATACGGAACCACCCCTGAGGACCCTATCCATTAACGAAAAATATTTTTAAAATCGATTTATAAAATAATTGCCGGAGATATCGCGTAACATACATACAAAAAAAAAAATACAGTCGAATTGAGAAAAGTCGGAGGTGAATTATACAGGCTGTGTCGTAAATAGTGGTCCAGCGTTAAGGATTCGATATTCCAGATAATTTACTATAACATATTACAATTTTAACCATTTTTACCCAAGGGTTCTGAAAATATATATATATTTTTTGTTTTTTATTTACGAAATTTCTACCTTTTGTTACAAATTTGGTTGTAGTTTCAACAAAAACCATATTTTTTTTTTATTTTGATTTCTGTTAATTACTGCTGAATACTAGAGGTATCGTGTAAAATTATGTTTTTTTATGTAAACTTAGAGCTCTTGAAGAAAAACTTAGTTCTTCTCTAATTTAACCCTAATTTTTAACAAATTCAATTTTTGTAAAAAAAAATTGTACTACTAAAATGATTAAAATTGTAATATGTTATAATAAATTAGCTGGTATATCGAATCCTTAACGGTGGATTACTATTTACGACACGCCCTGTATAAAGATACGCATCGATCACTAAAATCGATGAAGATACGGCACTTATAGCCACAATGCATTCAATGAGAATTCCACTAAGCCACCACTGAAGTCATAGGAAAGGAAACTATGCAATTTTGACACTCAAGGCATAGATACTAAGTACTATTAGTTATTCTGTGACCTAGACAAGATTATAATGAGGCTGCGTCTAGCGCGAAAAAATGAATATTTTATTTGCTAATACTTTACATACCTATACCTTTTTTATATTTATTTATTTCTGTAACTGCCCGTGACATCACAGCGGGCCCTATCTGAATACCAGCGCTGCGACATTTATTTTTTAAATGTCGCAGCATCATGCTGAGATAGAAGCCTTTTGGCTTCGTATAGGACTTTCTGTTTAATTTTTCTTTGCCTATTGCGGGTTGTTAGATGTCACATGTCTTCGATTTTTTTTGGTTCTAGGACATGCCGGTTTCCTCACGATGTTTTCCTTCATCGTTTTGAATTTACACAAAGTAAAGCGCCTGTCTGACCTACAACTCGTAAGTCGCGGCCGTTATCACTGGGCCACCACTACTCACTTTTAAATAATACTAACCAAAATATTGAACGGGTTATACCTAACCCTAGTCCATAAGTAATGGAAAACACGTGTATCGTTAAAGATTAAACCAGCCTATTATTTATCTTAGGATGTAGACAGGATCAATTAATCTTTTACATAGTTTTTAAGTTTAAGAAAGAAAAAAAAAAGAAAAAAAACATATCTTATTATTACTTTCAGCGTTTATCTCTATGACCTTGTGTATTTTGCTACAGCAAAACCACATCCATACTTAATATTATAAATACTTAATATTATAAATACTTAATATTATAAATTCGAAAGTAACTCTGTCTATCTGTCTGTCTGTATGTTACCTTTTCACGCCTAAACCACTGAACCGATTTAGATGAAATTTGGTATAGAGATAGTTTGAGTCTCGAGAAAGGACATAGGATAGTTTTTATCCCGATATTCCCACGGGATCGACACTTATTCGGATGAAACCGCGGGGCGCAGCTAGTCGTTTATATTTAACATTTAGGGAGTTGTTATGCTCAATAATCTATAATACATACAAATAAATAAAATTGTAGTGTCTGTTTGTAATATTAAAATAACCGCTTTTTACTAAATATCAAAAAAGTTCTAGTTCTTAAATGAAAATTTTGATTCAAATTTTAAATTAGATGACGACTCACCTATATGCTAATACTTGAATGGAATTTCATTAAGATGTTATGTGTAATATCTAGTTTTAATTCCGTGTAATAAAGTAAAGTAAAGTGCAACTTTACGACTAGCGGTCGACGAGTCAACATCTCCTGAGGATGGCCCGTGGAGGGGCGAAACACGTGTCGACTATAGGTTCGGTTGCGTGGCATGCTATCCTCATTTTCCTGCATGTTTGCATATGCATGAGGGCGGGAGGGTGGGACCTTTCTTGCATCAGCATATGCATGAGCGTGGGAAGGTGAGATTGCTTCCAGCATCCAAGACTGGGTTTTTATTACACGGAATTAAAACTAGATATTACACATAACATCTTAATGTCATGGAATTCCGTAAAGTAACGCCTGATTCCATAATATATCTGGAATTTCATTTCTATGACATTGTATTGAATAATTTTTTACATTGTATTTAATAATTCTTGACACTATAATTAATAACCCTTGACATTGTGTTTGATGTTAGTTAAAGTTTTCCTTATCCTCGACATTGAATGTTTTAATTTCGACATTCGTCCCCTGACCACAGACCTTCGCTGGTCTTGCGGACGGAGAGTAATGGGTAGCTCTCCGTCCGATCAGGACCAGGCCCGTGCCGGACGGCGCGTATGTGTTCCACGCGCGCCTCAAAGAGATGTCAGCATTAAGGAAGGGGCCCGCCAGGGCCGAAGCCTGCCGGGGTAGCGGGATCGTCCGAAAGGGTTACCGCTGCCCCGGAACATAAAGGGCTAAGGAAGGAACACGGGTGGGTTTTAGTCAGTAAGAGTCTGACACTCCCTTCCGCTCCACCCAGAGCGGGAGGAGTCATTAGATGATTTCCCATCCACAAAAAAAAAAAAAAAAAAAAGACCTTCGCTGGTACAGGTTTCCTGGGACACCCTGCATATTCACAATCAGCGATGTCAATTAATCTAGCTGACAAATTACAGCTTCTATTTGTTAATGGTATAATATCTTTTAATAGTATGAAAAGTATTTTTTTAAACATTGTCAGTGGTAAGTCTTGAGTGACAACTATGTGAACCTAACCCAGCATTGCATAATAATTATGCAAGCTGTCACGCCCTTTACACTGTGACATTTATTTTTTAAATGTTGCATTATGCTGAGATAGGAGCCTTTTGGCCTCGTGTAGGACTTTCTGTTTCATTTTTCTTTTTATTACTTTTTTTTTATATAACTTGGATTTTTTATTTATTTTTTACTGTGTTTAGTTTAGTTTGTGATCATTCTATACGAGTCGCAATAAATACTTTTTCTTTCTTTCTTTCTTTAGAAATATTTTGTTTGGTACCGGTATACCGTGTGGGTCCCGCGTAAATGTCCGTCCCCCCTGACTGAAGGAGTTTACTTAAGGCAACTAAAGGATAGTCCAGTTAAGCAGTTACGACCTCTCAAGGTCAACTACGAGGTGCGCTTGCTAAAAAAAACAGTGGCACTCCGGGAGTGCCTACAGAAGTGAAAACTTGAACAATTACGTCTGTATTTTTAAAAGCATAGTAATTTTATGTTTGAAGGTCATTCATCCCAAAGAAAATGAACCGCGCCTTGATGTCTTCATAATGGCCAAAACTTAAAACAGAGGTGTCGGTAACGGTAACAGTGTCGCGAGTTTGGTTTTTTTCCATCTCAAAAAATGCCCAATGCGCCTAAAGAAGATTTCACTTCAAAAAAAAAATGTCGGTCCTTTTCATCGCGCGGCCGTCGTCCAGTACAGATGTTCTCTGCTGCTGCGCTCGTGTGCGACGGCCATTGTGTTATTTTCAAAACCGCACGTTTCTTGCAAACAGAACGTCAAAACGTACAGGTGGCCTACCATGATCTAATTAAAAACGATTCAAAAACAAAACATTTCAGTTTAGGTTCCTAAACTGCATCGCTTGAGCTGCTCTATGGACGTCATGGTTGCAAACAAGTATGAATGAAACCAAAACTTGCGACTCAGTTTGGGACAATCGCTGTCAGCAGATGGCACGGCCTAAACTGAATCGTTAAACTGACGTCATGGTACGAATTAGAAGAACAGTTCAGTTTAGGTCCTAAAATGGATCGCGTTAAGAGCTTGTGGTAGGCCTGCAGGTTGTCCCGAGTTCTTTTAAGAACTGCTTGCTTCCTTATTTCTTGACACAGATTGTCAAAACGTGCTGTGATAAGTGGTGACTACAGATAGATACATCATGAACCATCGACGAACGTGTCTCCTAGGTATTTTAATTTAAACAAATGATATTTTGTTTAGGTAAGACCGAGCTGAGAGGAACTACAAGTTAGCCGAGCGACGCGGTCAAATACTGCATATACTATCCCTCTTTCCGGCGCAGTAGTTAGCAGCATTTTGTATAAAAACATAGGTATAGGCTCTCAGTGTGGTCCTACCTGGACAAGTTAAAACACAGTCTTTGTAAGTTACAAAAAATAAAAACTTGGTTGTCTGTAAAGTCGATTTACGGACGATAATTGTACGTGATAACGTCTTAAGAAAACAATGCGTCACAAGCCGAACGCTTAGGCCGATCGTGCCTCTCTATCGCTTGTTCCGCGCTCTCGCTTGCACGCTCGGCTCAGGCGGAACGTGACAATGAGTCATGCTTTTTCGTGCGTGCAGCCGGCGTTCATCGATTTATAAGAAGTTATCACGTCAAAAACTCAGGCACAGTTGAATTACCTAAGAACAAAATGTAAATATAGAAACAGTCAAATTTTATTACGATTCTTACCAATGACAGACTTCTTCTTTCTTCTTGCATGTACGATTATTTAGTCAATTCCTTACTTCACTTTCTTTTCTTAATGACGACCAAGAAAAAAAAGTTAAGTGGGGAGGCAACCAAAAGATGCAGCAGTGTCGATCAGCGACCACTCCATTAGCATTAAAAAAAAAATCATTATCTTACTATGACTGCACGAACGGTCGAACGGGACTAGAAAAATGAAACAGATACTATTCGTAGCAATGACAGAAATATCTTCTTGATTCTTGCATCTTTGTACGATTATTTAGTCAACTCCTTGCTTAACCAGTTTTCGTCTGTTACAAGACCAGGTTAAGCAACCAAAGAATCATCATGATCCATCAATGAACGTCTCACCTAGATATTTTAATTTAAACAAATAAAATAAACATTAGAAACACCACGCTGCGCTCCATAACTCAAGTAACGGATGTTGGAGAAAAAACAGCCAGGCTGAAGTGGGAGTGGGCCGGACACGTCTCACGAATGCATCCGGAGAGATGGGCAAAGATCGTCACTCACTGGACGCCTGAGGCAGGACATCGCCGTCGAGATAGACCAAGGCGAAAGTGGCGTGACGATCTAATATCATTCGCAGGGCCAACATGGCCAGAGATCGCACGAGACAGGGAGGTTTGGAAGAAAAAAGGGAAGGCCTATGCCCAGCAGTGGGACACAAAAAAGGCTAACAGAAAAAAAAAAAATAGGTAAGACTACACTGAGCGATACTGCACGTTAGCTGAGCGACGCGGTCAAATACTGCACAAATTATCCCTCCTTCAGGGGCAGTTACATTGCTGCTCATGACTTTGATACGCACGCGAAGGTAGCATCATTTTGTATGAGAAGGTAGGAGGGATAGTAAAGAATAAGTGAAGTTTTTTTTTCCAATGTAGACCAAACAGCATTCGATGTGCGAGTATAAGTATTTTTTACCAAAAACACATTTGCTCAAATGTTTGTAAACTTAATTGAGAAAGTAGGATTCAGTGAAGTTACTAAGTGCAGTATTTTCCTTACAGTTACAAAATGCAGTTTCTTATTTAGTTACAAAAAATATAAATTAAAAAAAAAATCGAAACGGCTGGTTGACACTTCCCATGACCCAAGGGCTGGCTTTTACCTTGGCCAAAGGCTAAGCATTGCCATACAACGTGATAATGCCACCAGTCGACAGCGATGCGAATGGATTTTCGACGCTATATTTTAGTTTCTGTATAGTTTTCGTTAAGTTAGGATTTAATTTTGTTATTTTTAGTATCAATTCAATATATAATATTGTTGTTTATTTAGGCACAGTTGAATTAACTAAGAACAAAATGTAAATATAGAAACAGTAAAATTTTATTACGATTCTTACCAATGGCAGACCATTCTTCTTTCTTCTTGCATGTACGATTATTTAGTGAACTCCTCACTTCACTTTCTTTTCTTAATGACGATCGAAGAAAGTCAAGTCGGGAGGCATCCAAAGGATGCAGCAGTATCCATCGGCTAACATTCCTTCCCGGAATTTTATCAAAAAAAAAAAACTTTTTTATCTACCGACCTTACTTTTCCTTGACACTACAAAACAATGTTTACAAAAAATATAATAGAAATTAGAATAGAATGCAAGTCTTACCGATGGCAGGCCAATCTTATTTCTTCTGACATAGATGATTACTTCAGTCTCCTCTTTCTAGATCATCAGAACATATGGTGTTCCAATGATCACGAGAGAGGCGGCTAAAAGATGCAACAGGATTCAGCAACGAAAATTCCGTCTTCTAAAACGGTCATAATATAAACACGCAGTTAAGGCAGCATTCCTCTTCTTCTCTCTTCTGGCATCGATGGCTATTTTGGTCGCCTTCTTTCTATCCCCGTTACTTGTACTTGAAAAGTCACGTGGATGAAAGAGAGGTATCCAAAGGATGCTAGAAGTCAAAGTCCTTTTAAGAGCATTCCAAAGGGCGGCGTCGTCTAACCGTTGAAAAATATATACTACAAAACAGTTAAAAATTCCTTTGAAAAATCAGTACAAACAGTATGAAAGTCAATTCACTAGCTTCTAATATTAACATGTAGACTGAGTGTGCACTAAACACTTTGTAGTCTTCCGACTGTTTGTTCTGGCAATCAGTATTGAAGCAGGCTGATTGAGTGCAAGAGTTATATCATAAATCGGATTAAAATACACCCAGTAAACGATATTAATGTTACTATTGGATTACTTAAAATGTCTAGCTCAATAAATCTATCAAAAATAATTTTTCAAATATTTTCACGCAATATTAACCAGAAATTACATGATTAACACAACAAAGTATGCGAAGTCTTAGCATCGTATAATCAAAGTTAAGGCAGAGTTCCTTTTCTCGTCTTTTTTCTTCTTGCATCGATGATTATTTAGCCAACTCCTTCAGTTGTTTTTTATATGCGCGACATCTAAACAACAACTTAAGGAGGCGACCAATGGATCCATTGGCGTCCATCGATGAACATTCCTCGTAGGCATAAAGTTCAATATTTTTTTTTTAATATACACCGGATCCAATTAAATTAGCTGACGAAACTCCACAGACGTGATAAGTATCGATATCTAAACATATTAAAATGTAACATTTACAAAACAATGTATAGAAATAAAGTATCAGGAAGAAAATAGAATAGAATACAAGTCTTACCGATGGCAGGCCAAAATCTTCCTTCTTCTGTCATAGATGATTATTAACCGACTTCAAAAAAGGAGGTTCTGTATTCGACCCGTATGTATGTATGTATGTATGTATGTATGTATGTATGTATGTATGTATGTATGTATGTATGTATGTATGTATGTATGTATGTATGTATGTATGTATGTTTGTCCGCGATTTTCTCAAAAACTAATGAACCGATTTTGATAATTCTTTCACTAATGTGATCTACATACTTTCAGGAAGGTTTTAGTATATAATACATTATGTAATTATTCTTATGTACGATGTTATATGCATAAATGTACTGCATCTCCGGCATTTCTATGCGAATTTTGATGATTCTTCGAGTCGGTGTCTTGAATTCTTCAATGCACTAGTGTTATTTGAATTTATGTGGAGTAGGTACAACTAAAAAGTGAAAAATAAAAACTTTTTTACAAAAAAAACAACCGACTTCAAAAAAAAACTACAAAGTGATAAATAACTTTAATTTCGGAAGTCGGTGTCAAACAAAAAACGAAAATGTGGAACCAACGACACCGACTTCCGAAATTAAAGTTATTTATCACTTTGTAGTTTTTTTTTGAAGTCGGTTGTTTTTTTTCAGTCTCCTCTTTCTTGATCATCAGAACATACGACGTTCCAATGATCACGAGAGAGGTGGCTAAAAGATGCATCAGGATTCAGCAACGAAAATTCCGTCTTCTAAAACGGAATCACAAAAGCAATCCATTATGTTAAAATCTTACATTCAAAGTTAAGGCAGTATTTCTCTTCTTTCTTCTGGCATCGATGATTATTTTGGTCTCCTCCTTTGTATCCACGTAACTTACATTTGAAAAGCCACGTGGCTACAAGAGAGGTGGCCAAAGAAAGCTTCAAGTCAAGGTTCTTCAAAGTGCATTCCAAAAGTTGGCGACGTGTAAATGAAGTAATTCTTCGTATCACTCTTGTCAGAGCGATCGTGGTCCTCATGTAGTTTCTTGTCTAGGGGCTGTTGTGATTCATCCTACGATTTCCCGCCAACTACTCCGAGTTTTGGTATTCTTATCGCACTTGTTAGAAAATGGAGTAGAATCTATTTATAAGTCTATATGTATATTACCCAAATAAACTAGTTATTTAATATTATGTGTAAAAGTAACTATGAATATGGTATGGGAAAGGATTTTATGAATTAAAGCAAAGAAAGACAGGTAGACATTTATTTCAATTTAGGCTTGTCAGTAAATAATCAGAAAGTTAGTTGTCCGTTCCAAAACTCCATGGAAACAGTACTAAAGTATTCTATCAACAAATTTCTAATTTCTTATAGGTATTGCCATAAATTATCGTTATTTTTAAAACAATTAATTCTATCTCTTGGACAATGGTCCAAGAGAACTCAGAATAATAGCAACATAATAACAATAGAGGGGCCCGTGGCTAAATAATAACAGCCGCACAGGTCGACCGATCAGGTTAAGCTCCGCTTGCCGCGGTTGGTCTGTGGATGGGTGACCATCTTTACATACCGAGACCCCTCCGTGCCTCGGAAAGCACGTTAAGCCGTTGGTCCCGGCTGTCATTCGTGGATCTTTGACAGTCGTTACGGGTAGTCAGAAGCCCGAAAGTCTGACAACCAGTCTTACCAAGTGGTATCGTATTACCCAGTATAACTGGGTTGTGGAGGTCAGATAGGCAGTCGCTCCATGTAAAATACTGGTATTCAGCTGCATCCGGTTAGACTGGAAGCCGACCCCAACATAGTTTGGAAAAGGCTAGGTAGATGATAATGAATAACAATACCTATCACATATTATAATAACAATACTAAAACAACAAACATTTAAAAATAATATAGTAATCAGAAATAAAATAACTTAACTTTTAGTCGTAGTCCGGAGCTCCGTTCTGGTCGATATCTCGAACAAGAATGATCCCCGCCACTCGGAGCTCCCCCTTTTATAGGCGTGAACAGAACAACTTTGACGTTTCTATCTACCGTCATTCAAAATATCAACGACATAAAAGATGGATATCCGTTTGGAATATTTTCTATGTTTTGCTACATTATTCCATAATATTTAGGTTATGCAAAACTAATCATCAACTATTGATTAAGATTGTAAAATAATTCTTGTAATTAATATTTCAAAAATAAACTTACAGAAGTAAAATGATAACAATAACAATACCTACTTATAATTATTAGGATAATTTATTACGCGCATAGCGATGCGTTTTTTATGCGAAATAAAATCGCAAACGCCAAAAATTTTTCAAGCGAATTCATAAACGATTTTTTTTTTTTGTTTACAGTTTGGCGATTATTTATCGCAACGATTAAAATGTGTAGTGCGCGATTAGCCTTATATCGTTATTAATTAAATGTCAAACTTGACTGTTTATTTTTCACTCTTATTACATTGCTTAATTACCTTATAATGTTTTAAAACGGTTTCACTACATAAGATTTGTTTATTATTACCTGTGTAAGAAGATATTAAGCTAAAATATATAGCGATCTGTGATTGGTTCAAAATGACGGTAGTTAGAAACGTCAAAGTTGTTTGTTCACGACTATAAAAGGGGGAGCTCCGAGTGGCGGGGATCATTCTTGTTCGAGACACCGACCACGACGGAGCTCCGGCCTACAAATGTTCAGTTTATTAGTACTAGTGGCGTTATTATGTGGAATAGATCGACCAGATGTCACGTAAGTTAGCTGATATTATTATCTTGATTATTGCTGATAACTATAACTATGGTATTCTGTATATGTTCTAATATGGCCAATATTGCTAATGTTTCAAAATGTATAATGGAATATTCCTAGCTATTGTTATTATGTTGCTAATGTTCCGAGTTCCGTTGTATAATGGTCCAAGAGAAAGAATTAATTGTTTTTAAGATAACGATAATTTATGGCAATGTGAGAATTTTTTGATAGATTACTTTAATACTGTTCCCAAGGAGTTTCCTGTCCTTCTACTCCTGGATGACCTAGATTTAGAACGGACGAATAGCTTTCTGATTAAATACTGAGAAGCCTAAACTGTAATAAATGTCTAGCCTTGTCTTTCAGTGCTTTATTTCATAAAATCCTTTCCCTACATACCATATTAATAGATACTTTTACACGTGTTAAATAATTAGTAATCATTCTGATATTCAAAGCTTTATTTTTAGGTAATTTATACAGGGTGTGTCGTTAATAGTTGTTAAAAACACTTTTTCTTAAAAAACCATAATTTTACACGATAGCTCTAGTATTCAGCAGTAATTAACAGAAATTAAAATTAAAAAATCATGTTTTTTGTTGAAACTACAACCATATTTGTAACAAAAAGTAGAAAGTTCGTAAATAAAAAACAAAAAAAAAACAGTGGCACTCCGGGAGTGCCGACAGAAGTGAAAACAAAACACAAACAGAATACTTTGCCATCAAATCAAATCAAATCATTTATTTCAATTAAACCATGTACAGGCACTTTTGAATTGTCAAAATTAAATAGTCAGTCAGTTAGTCAGAAAGTTGAAGCTAGTTGCCCATTCCAAAACGTAGATCTCTATGGAGAAGAACGGGCAAGAAACTCCATGGACACTCTTTTAAATCAAGATATTACAAAATCCTGTGTACATTATTCTTGATGCTTCTATATGTGAGAACAATGTAAAAAAAAAAAAAAAACACAAGTGAAGAAACAATTCAAAATATAAGATTAAAAATAAGCCTTGGCAGTTAAGAGATGACCAGTCTCAACCGACGGCGCCCGTTCACGAACATGACGCGTGGATCAGCACCGTCCAGCTCAACCATTTTGTAGGGAACCGAACGATCCAACACACGCGCCACCATCACTCACTGACATATCGGATATACATTAAAACCGAGTACATCTCGAGGACAGCCGAACACATCCGAAGCGGTGTCACGTGTCCTGACGCGAGTTTAACATTTTTTACCCATTACAAAAAAAGTGTACAACGCCGCTAAAGAAGTTTTCACTTCAATAAATATTTTCGGGACCTTTGGGTAAAAATGGTTAAAATTGTAATAACGATGCCTTAGTTCACAATTGCACTAACTACGAAATTTACATTTTTGAGGAGAGAGCTTTAAAGTGTTTAAAAGTTTAGACGAGAACGGTAGAAAATCCAAGTAAAATAACAAAAAAAATATGCATCTATTCATAAGACTAGTCCTTTTACTCCATCATATCTCAATATTGTAATATTAATTTAAACGTAACCTTTTCAAAAAAAGTAAAAATTGAAATTTTTGTAGTTAGTGCAATTTTATTGTGAACTACGACATCGATATGTTATAGTAAATTATCTGGTATATCGACTCCTTAACGGTGGACCACTATTTACGCCACAGCCTGTATATACTATACTTATAGCAGGGCAAAACCTGTATATACTATACTTATAGCAGGGCAAAACGTCCTTTTGACGCTGAGAGAACTGTTCATCTTCATTCAGACTTTACAGAAGTTCTGCAGCTCGTTTCCACACCACCCAGGAGGTAGAGCTGTCGGCGCGTTTTTTTTTTAAGTGGTATCCCCATTAATAATAATGGGCCTAATCCACTTGTAAAGTCAGGGAACTAAATTGTTTATCTAATTGACAGACTACGTCAACTTGTTTTGTTTTAGACACTTTTTACAACTGTCAAGGAATGACAGTTCATCATCTGCCTGCCTTTTCCCCACTATGTTGGGGTCGGCTTCCAGTTTAACGGGATGCAGCTGAATACCAGTATTTTACATGGAGCGGCTGCCTACCTGACCTCCACAACCCAGTTACTGGGTAATACGATACCACAAGATTTTCGGGCTTCTGACGACCCGTAACGACTGTCAAAGATTCACGAATGACAGCCGCGACCAACGTCTTAACGTGTTTTCCGAGGCACGGACGGGTCTTGGTATGTAAAGATGGTCACCCATCCACGGACCAACCGCGGCAAACGTAGCTTTACCTGATCGATCGACCCGTGCGGCTGTTATTACTTAGCCACAAGCCCCTCAGTCAAAGAATGACAGTTGTCATTTGAATATACTAGACAATTAATGTTGTTAGTCAATTTGATAAAAAATTATTTCCCTGACATTACAACTTCTTGATTAATTGGCGGAACTACACAAATGTGATGGGTATCGATATCGGTATCGTAAGTGCTTGGCCAGACTGGCAGCGTGGGGCGGGGAGCGGCGCGGGTGCGGGAACGCGCGCGATCTGCCTGTCCGCAGTAGAGCGCGGCTTCGTTCTGAGTGTTATCGTATCCAGTGTCTGTCAAAATATAATATGGATTAAGAAGACTTTTTTTTACTAGAAAAAGCTCGAACTAATTTGAGAACCCCGATCCCAGCGCAGGCCGCCCACGCCGCTCACCGCGCCCGCGTGCCCACTATGGACGCTCAATTGAAATTCTTATGTTTGAGTACACCGCGCTGCGCCCGCGTTTGCAGTCTGGCCAAGCACTAGGTAATAGTAATAAAAATAAAAAATATATTTCTTAAAATCTTAAGATGGAGCGTGGTCACGTGGTCTTTGGATAATTGCGTACGTAACACACTAACAGTGGGAATGGCTTTAGTTTTGACAGTTGAACTACATTAATTGCGTTATTTACGTTGAAAGACAGAAAGAAAGTTGTGGTAGATATTATACATTATATCTAAAAATATTTGGACTAAAGTCCCCGTCACGAAGCTATACATTTTGTAAATAAAGAACTTCTACTAAGTTACGTAGCGACAATTCAATCAACAACAAATTATCCCAAATTCAATCAACTCAAAGTAACTTTCGTGTAATACGAAACTAACGAGCAATTTCACTTGGTCGGGTTATATTTTAGCGATATAAAGCGTTGTCGTCTAATGTTTTGTGGTACTGGAACGCGTCTGCCTCATGGAACGTAAACATTTGGGCCGCCATTTTGAAGTAAGTTCACGCTGACGCTGTCAATGCTGCAGAATGCAGATGCAGGATACTCGGAATCGTCTGACAACAGTAATTAAATGTGCGTTAACATAATTATATCCCTATATAAACATCATTACAAAACTGGTTTTTTTTTATTTGATCTAAAGGTTGCGTACCCTTGAATATGTGTTTATAAAATGTATAGCTTCTCGTGACGGAGACTATAGTATAGAATAGAATAGAATAGAATAGAATTTTATTTTGAATATCATTAAGCATGCAGTAATGTTACGGAGGAATGAGGAAAATGTCGTGAGGAAAGTTTTGAGTATAAATGTCGATGGCTATAAGAGTAGGGGAAGATCAAAGAAACGATGGATGGACTGTGTGAATGATGATATGGTTAGAAAGGGTGTGACTACCGAGATGACGACTAATAGAGAAGTGTGGAAGAAAAAGTCATGCTGCGCCGACCGCAAATAAATTGGGATGAGGGCAGGAGAATCCTGATGATGATCATTAAGCAAGGAGAAAATAGAAAATACGTCAGTATGGAATGAATGCCAACGACCACGTGACCATTTTTTGATGCGATATGTACAGGGTTAAATGAAATTAGCTAGCGAAACTCTGCAGACGTGATGAGTATCAATAATACTGTTCGCGCCGTTTGTTTGGACACAATCTAGGTTGGAAAGAGAAGAAGCTATACAGCGTGTCCCTGGAAGTATGGATCAAATCGAATAGGGGCGTGGGCAAGATCATTTTCAAAATTTTTAACCCTTATTTTTTATTATTAAAAGCTCCGCAAATGAATATATTATTCTCGCCGGCTGACTCGAGTTCAGCAAAGGCTGGAGAACTTAAGTCGCGACTTACCAAAGATAATCACAACTGTTCAGGGGCCCCCGGAGCTCATCCCAAATTGGCGCAGAATATCATCGCAGGAGATCATACAAGGTTAAGATAAGATAAGATAAATTTATTTGTCACAGGTTACCGGTAAAACGGGGTGAATAGGGATGCAGGGGTGAATCGGGACGAAACTTTAAAATGGATTTTAACGTTGATGTAATAAAGTTTATTGCCAACAAGGACATCATCATCTTCCTGCCCTTATCCCATGTTACTTGTGGTCGGCGCAACACGTTTTCTTCTTCCATTCTCCCCTGTCAACCGTCACGCTATCATTTACTCCCTTCTCTTTCACATCATTCCTCACACAATCCATCCATCTTTTCTTCGGCCTTCCTCTCCCTCTCCATCCATGTGTATATTCATCACTCTTTTAGTCACATGCGTTTCGTCCCTTCTCATCACATGCCCATACCAAGCTAAACGATTTCCTTTCAACTTTTCTGTCATTGACGCCACTTTCAAACTTCCTCTTATATACTCATTTCTTATTTTATCCATTCTCGTCACTCCACACATCCATCTTAACATTCTCATCTCCGCTGCATGCAATCTTTTTTCATCCGTCTTCTTCACGGCCCAGCATTCAGACCCATAAAGTACGACAGGCCTTATCACGGACTTTTAAATTTTCCCCTTTAACTTGAGGGGCATCCGTGGGTCGCAAGTTGTTCCTGTGACCTGTCGCCATTTCATCCATCCTGAGTTGATCCGGTGCGTTACGTATCGGTCTACTTCGCCATCTCCTTGGACAAGCGACCCGAGGTACCGAAAGTCGGAGCAGATCGATAAGGGCGTTCCGGCGAGAGATATGGGCACAGGACTGGAGAGACCGCCAAAATCACAAAACAGATATTACGTTTTGGTCCGACTTACTCTCAGGCCAACGGTCTCGAGTCTTTCCCACCACACCTCCAATCTGCTCTGGACCTCTAAGCCGTTCTCGGCAACCAGCACAATATCATCGGCGAACAGCATACACCAGGGAGCCTCTTCTTGGATATCCGATGTAAGTGCATCCATTATCAGCACGAAGAGATACGGACTGAGCGCTGAACTCTGGTGCAAGCCGACAGCTACATCGAAGCTGCCAGTAGTGCCCACTGTAGACCGGACTTGGGTACTGCATCGACTGTACATCGCTCTAATCAACTGCACATACTTCCCTGGCACACCTTTCTCCTTCAGCGCCCATCACAAAACTTCACGAGGCACTCTGTCGTATGCCTTTTCGAGGTCAACAAATACCATGTGCAAGTTTTTATGCGCACCTCTGTATTCCTCGCACAGCTGGCGGATAGCAAAGATGGCATCTGTTGTTCCTCGACCAGACATAAAACCGAATTGGTTTTGCGAAATTTCACTCTCTTCTCTTAGTCGCCTTTCAATAACTTTCTCCCAAGCCTTCATACTATGTGACATTAGCTTTATTCCTCTGTAGTTGTTGCACTCTAGCACACCACCTTTGTTTTTAAAGATGGGCACCGAACTGTTACACCATTCGTCAGGTATGGCTTCTTCTAGCAACAACTTATTGAAGAATAAAGCTAACCACGTCCATCCATCTGCCCGTAATAACTTCCATACTTCAACTGGTATTCCATCCGGACCTATTGCTTTACCATTCTTCATCCCATTTACTGCTATTCTCACTTCATCCATACTAATCATTCTCACTAACCCCTCATTTACTGGTTTATTCCCAAGCACACCACTCCAGTCATTCTCCTCATTCATCAGTCTTTCGAAATAGCTCTTCTACCTATCCTTAATTTTCTCATCATCCGAAAGAACTATTCCAGTTTCATCCTTTACACTTTATCTGACAAATATCCCTCGTCTTTCTCTCTCTAGCTCTAGCAATCCGGTAAAGATGTTTTTGACCTGCTGGATTATCCAGTGTATCATAAAGCTTGTCCTGGGCTTTTGCTCTTGCTATGGCCACAGCTTTCTTGACTTTTTTCTTTAGTGTATCATACTCACTCTTTTTTTCTGCTTTCAAACTAACATTCTCATCTTCAACACTCTGCCACTCCTTGAACATTCTCTTCTTACTTTGCAACACATTCTGTATTTCTATCGACCACCACCATGTATCCTTATCTATCGTACCTTTTCCTTTCGTCTCTCCCAAAATATATTTCGTTACCCTCCTAATATACCCTGCCATTTCATTCCAACATTCATTTACACTTCGATCATTCATGTCTCCCATATCTATCATTTTATCCACCACTCGCTCTTTCAATTTCCTCGCATAGTCATTCTTCTCCAGCATATGCCATTTTATTTTGGGAGGGGGTCGCTCTTTGTTTTTATTGGGCTTTATTTCCACAACCATTTCCATAATTAGGAGTCTGTGCTGTGAAACTAGATCTTCTCCCGGTAGCACTTTGCAGTCTTTGATATGCTTTAGGTATTTGCGTCGTACTAAAACGTAATCAATTTGCGTCTTGTGATTGCCACTTTTGTACGTAATTAGGTGTCCATCGTTCTTCTGGAACCAAGTGTTGGCTATTGCTAGGTCAAATGCTGTAGCGGATTGGGGCAATATCTCTCCCTCGTTATTTACGGTACCAAATCCCCATCCTCCATGCACTCTTTCATAAACACCTCGCATTCTTCCCACGTGTCCATTAAAATCACCTCCAACTATCAATTCTTCATGCACCGGAATGTTCATCAAAACTGTGTCAAAATCCTCCCAAAACTTCTCTTTTACCCTTTCATCACATCCCATCTGCGGTGCATATACACTTATTACATTCAGCATTACATGTTCTACCAAAACTTTTACAACGATTAATATGTCATTCATTTTTTTTTTCTTTCAAATTACTGTCTAACACTATTCCCACGCCATTTCTTTTCCGTCACTCCCACTGTAGAAAAACTTGTATCCTTCACCGATTTCTCTCGCTTTCGTTCCTTTCCATTTTGTTTCTTGCAAACACGCCACATTTATTCGTCTTTTTTTTAATACATCCGCTATTTCTCTGATTCTCCCAGTCATCGTCCCAACATTCCAACTTGCATACCTCAATCTCATTTCCCGGGCTCGCTTCTTACGTTGCCCCCGCCCGGGGTGGTGCAACAACCCTAGTCCTCTTCCCACAGGAGCCGCGTGCTGCCCCTGCGCGTCGCCTGTGGGGTACGCCCTAGCCCTATCGCACATCACATTTTTACTCATCATGTTACTTAAGGTTTTGGCAAGGTTTTACAGTCGGCCGCCTGCCTGACACCAACCCTCCTTGGGAATGCGATTGTTGATGGTTTACCCGCCATCGCGCCGGTGACCCAAAGTGCTATATGGCATGCACTGGGTCTGGAGCTCCCTTAGTCAAATAGTCGCCTCTTACGACACCCACGGGACGAGATGGGGTGGTCCTATTCTTTCTCCGGGACCGACACTTATCGTTAATTATAATATAATAAACACATTAGAGTCCTTTTTGGCAAAAAAAAATACAATTATTTCAATGTTAAAATACATTTTAAAGTTTCGTCCCGATTCACCCCTGCATCCCTATTCACCCCGTTTTACGGTAGTGAATTCTTAATTCCTTCCTTCGATTGTGTCATATCGGCTGATCATCCTTCATCTCTTGTATGTACTGCGGTTCCACAGTGATTGAATAGACCCAGTCATAAAGTTTCGGTAATTTCTCGCATTGTCCTTTAATTTAAAGTATTTTTTCCCGCATTTGTAAACAAAAATAATTAATTACCCGCATTTATCGCATCGCGCGACCAAACACAATAAAATAAAAAGATTTGACGTTTTTTAGGGGTCAACGACCGTTGGTAGTTTTGTTACTTGAAAATAATAAGAGTTGAGAAAATAGGTTTTATGGTGGTTAGTTATCGATACTAATCAGGTCTGTGAAGTTTACACATATAAAAACTGATTTATACACTGAGATTTCAAGTGAATACACTAACTGCGGTCGATGACCCCATAAAAAGACACATAAAATTATTATGTTTTTCTTTCTTTTGTTCTGAAAACGGTGAAGGAAAACATCGCGAGGAAACCGACATGTCCTAGAACCAAAAATTCGAAATCAAATCAAATCAAAATATTTTTATTTCACATAAACCAACATGGGCACTTATGAAACGTCAGAAGCTAGGTGCACGGTTCCAATTGGTCGTTTCCTATGGAGAAGAACCGGCAAGAAACTCCATGGTTACTCTTTTAAAAATAATTGGCTTTTACAATGTTTTCGAGTTACAGTAGGTATGGGAGGACAGCGTAGGCCTGTCAACAAGTACCAGGTACTTGATAAAAATAAAAAATGGTCTACAGATCTAGTCTACAAGGCTTACAAAGTCCTCACATTTACAAAATAAGGATGTATCAAAAGGATAAACAAAATATAAAAATCTACTAAAACCAAGAGATATGATTGCCATTTCAACTAAGAAAGAGGTGAAAAATTAAAATTGTCTGTATATAATGTCAAATAATAAAAAGATTATGTCATAGAAGTATGTACAAATAAAAAATAAACATCGTAATTTGAGAGCAGTTAATAGACATTTACGTAGAACTTATGCCGTCAAAGAGGTGCCAGGGAAGCCACATGTGCAGAAGGAATTATTGCCAAACTACCTTGTCTTCAACGTAGTCTTTAATCTTATAATATGCTTTTTTGATAAGGACTCGTTTGATGAGGGTTTTGAACTTTCCATCGCTAAGTTCTGTAACCGACTTTGGCAACTTGTTATAAAAACGGATGCTGTTTACAAGAAATGACTTGCTAGTTTTAGTTAGTCTAAATTTAGGTATCACAATTTCATTTTTACTGCGTGTATTTATATTATGGAAATCGCTTCTTATTTTGAAAAGTCCTAAGTTTTTGCGAACATACAAAATACTTTCTAAAATGTAAAGAGAAGGCAGAGTTAGTATATCAATTTCTTTAAATTTGTTTCTAAGAGACTCGCGAGGACCCATTTTATATATTGCGCGGATTGCCCTCTTTTGTAAAATGAAAATTGAATCTACGTCAGCTGCCGATCCCCACAGCAGAACACCATAAGACATAATACTGTGGAAATATGCAAAGTATACTAACCTAGCTGTGGCTATATCTGTCAACTGCCTTATTTTTCTTACTGCATATGCAGCTGAACTTAATCTACCTGAAAGAGCTCTAATGTGTGCGCCCCATTGTAATTTTGAATCTAAAGTAATTCCCAGAAATATAGTTTCCGTAATAGCATCTAGTTTTTTGCCATCAAGTTTTAAATTCAGATCCACTTGAGGTACATTTGGTAATGAGAACTTAAGACATTTAGTTTTGTTCGCATTAAGTAAAAGATTATTAGCTGCAAACCATTTCGAAAGAACAGCCAGACTATCGTTGACATGTAAGACATCCGTATCTTTTCTATCTATTTTAAAAATAAGGGAAGTGTCATCAGCGAATAAAATGATATCCGATAAGTTAGCCATCATGTAAGGAAGGTCATTAATATATACTAGAAATAAGAAAGGGCCAAGAATTGAGCCTTGAGGCACGCCCATCTTAACTAGAGACCCCGATGACGTCGCCCCGTTAACGTTTACTTTTTGCTGCCGTTTTGATAGGTAGGAAAGAACAAGATCAGCAGCTTGTCCACGAATTCCGTAATGGTATAATTTACAGAGCAGTGTATTATGGTCAACGCAGTCAAACGCTTTTGAGAGGTCACAGAAAATGCCAATTGCATCCTGGGACTTCTCCCAGGATTCCAAAATGTGACTGATGAGTTTTGCTCCCGCGTCCGTCGTCGACCTACCTTTCGTGAAACCAAACTGGCGACTATGTAAAATCCCATTTGAGTTAAAATGTGACAACATCTGGTCCAGCATGATTTTTTCATAGATTTTGCTCAATGCTGGTAGCACAGATATAGGTCTATAATTGGAGGGATCAAACTTACTACCCGATTTGAAAATTGGTACTACTTTACTATGTTTCATTAGGTCAGGAAACGTACCGCTGTCTAAACATTGATTAAATATGCCTGTTAGGGCAGGGGCAATTGTGTCAATAATATCTCCGAGAACCTTAACAGAAATCCCCCATAAGTCTTCAGTGTTTTTTATGTTAAGACTTTTAAACGCTTTTTTAATTGTGGCAACAGAAATGGGCTTGAATTCAAAGCTTGGAATATCCTTATTAAAGTTTTCTTTAAGAAGAGCTTCAGCTAACATAGGTGATGAGGGGAGAGATTTCGTAACCTCTATTGGTATGTTGGTAAAGAAATGTTCTAGTGTCTCAGCAACTTTCAACTTATCTGAAATGGTTTCATTATCAATTTTTAGGGACAACTCATTCTGATCTCGCTGTTTTGTGTTTCCAGTTTCTTTGTTAATTACTTGCCACACAGTTTTTATTTTATTATTAGACATACTAATTTTGTTACTTATTAATTTAGATTTAGCCACAGCGCAGACTCTTTTGAATATTTTAGAATAGTTTCTTACATAATTATGAAGGGCTTGATCAGAAGTTAGTGATTTCTCGTGGTACAGATTATATAAAGTATCTCTGCTTTTTCTAATGCCAGCAGTGGCCCATTCACTAAATTTTGGTTTAGTATTTATAGTAACTTTTTTTACAGGACATGCTTTATTGAATTCTTGGCATACTGTAGAAAATAATGTACCATAGTTTATGTTGGGGTCTTGTGAATCAAAAATAGCTGTTGAAAGATTGCTATGAACATTATTATTAAACATTTTCAATTTATTTTTAGTTAAAGGTCTCAAATGAATGGATTTTTCCGTGTTTAATTTTTTACCTAAGTCAAATGATACAAGTTGACCAGTATGGTCAGACCTGACGCCACTAATTAAGGACGAGTCTTTTATTTTACAATTAGTAAATACATTGTCGATGCATGAAGCTGAAGTTGCTGTTATTCTAGTCGCTTCATTAAATATACATTTTAAATTAAATGATTTAAACAATGAGATTAGCTTACATTTTTCTGGTGAATTAACTAAAAGATCAATATTTAGATCACCACAAACAAAAACGAATTTACTATCTTTAAAAAGTTTACTCAGGATTTCTTCCATTACAATCAAGAATGATGACAAGTTAGAGGCTGGTGGTCTATAAACACATAAGAAAGTATGGCCTTCAACCTCTGCACATGCTACCTCACATAAGCGATCAACAGAGCAAGCAGTGATATCCTTTCTTTCTTTATATCTAAAAGAACTATTACATAATATTAAAGTACCACCCCCTATTGAGGACCTGTTGTACGCACTGGCAACTGAAAAATTATTTACACTAAACAGCATTCTATCTGGTTTTAACCATGTTTCACAAAAACATAAGATATCCATATGATATTTATCTATTAACATTTCCACGTCTAAGATTTTGCCAGAGATGCGATTTATATTTTGGTGATACAGTAAAATATTATTACGCTTCTCTTTTGTCGACTCTAAAAGTTTAAAGAATTAATGACAGTATTAATAGAAGTACTAGATAATACTGTTTCGTCACTTAACCTAGTCTCAGTTAAATTATCAATAACTGCATGTATATTGTAAGCTAACAAAGTAGCCAATACATGTTTACTTTTCTTGGGAAGAAACATATGTTCCTGAGCTAATACAAAATCCCTAATAAAATAGTTTGTATCAAAATACAATAAACGGTCACTATGACGACATGTCAAAATATGCATTAAGTTGTTTAAACTATAAATGTAATCGTTTTCTACATCATACAAATTATCAGAATATGGCAATGCACATAATATTAATTTACCTAGTTTTAATTTAAGTAGGGTGTCAATACCGTTAACTATGTCCCTTTTTGTTACGCTCAAACTGTTTCCAATTAAAAGAACTACAGTAGTCTGCTCATTCATTTGTGTATGTTTTATTTTATGAACAAGCTCATTAAAATGCAAGTTATGATAACAACAGTTAGCTATAGCATGTTTAGAGCGGTTATTTAATAATGATCCAAAACCTGATCCTAATCTATCAGAAAATACCAAAACGTTACTTTGAGTGGGATATATTGTTTCTTTAGTATGAGCTGAAATGGGTGAAGCAGCAGGTACAACATGCTGTGACATGTGAGGTGAATGGGGTGGTGAGGTGGTGGTGTGAGTGGGAGCACAACTACAAGTGATATTATTTGTTAGTGACTCGTACCTCTCTGCATTGTACTTGACTAGGTCCACTAACTCACAGGCCTCCTGCAAGCGCTCGCTTAGCATTTGTTGACTAGACTCATACTTACAGGATATTTCCTTAAGTGTATTTTCCCTACTCAGTAATTCCTTTTGAAGGTTTTGTATGTCAACATAATACATTTGTCTGCTATTTTCCAAGTTATTATTACATACATTTAGTTGGCTTTGTAAGTTAATACATTGTTTCCTAAGATTAATGTTAAACTTGTGAACACTTTGTGTCTTCAAGAGTTTCTTGTACCTTTTAATGTTTTTACTAATTTTAATATATTTCTTAATTTTATTATGACTAGTTGGAGTTGGACATCTAGTTAAGGTATCGTTCCCAGTCAGGTCTATGGTAATGGTGGGCTTCTCATACTCCAGTCCAGATACACTACCAACCAGCTCGTTGAAAAGGTTATTGGTGTTGGCAACCTGTTCGCTGGCTTTCAGAGAGTTGATGGTGGAAATGGTGTTGTGTGCCACACATAATTCTGCTTCAAGGCCTGATATGCGTTTCAGTGCCTGGTCATGAGTGTCACTACAAGTGAAGAAGACATGTGACATCTGCCTACCCGCACAGGGCCCGCGTGGTGGATTACGGCCCACTCCCTCTCACAGAGATGAGCCTGTGTCCCAGCAGTGGCAACATTATAGGCTGATTATGTATGAATGTATACTTTCATTTATGTTGTATCGTGCTTAGATATCGATACCCATCACATATGCGGAGTTCCGCTAGCGAATGTAACTTGACCCTGTATAGTCATTATTTTATGTGTAAGGTTAAAAATTTATCCGTTGTCCATTTGCTTGCCTGAAAACTCCACTGCATCTGTAAAATCAAGGCTCCTACCACACCGGCATTTGTTAGCTCGTTCGTCAAAACGGAGAAAGGTCGCGATATAATTATGAAATTGCCTTGTAGAGTTCTCAAAGCGGTACGAATGCGCTCTGTAACTTATTAAGAGCATACAATTCAAGTCTCGAGTGCATAGATCGTGGGTTCGAACCCAGGCAGGCGGTTTACTGTTCTGTAAATGTAACAAACGAGTGATCCTATAAGGGTTCCGTTTTTAGGGTTCCGTACCCAAAGGGTAAAAACGGGACCCTATTACTAAGACTTCGCTGTCTGTCTGTCCGTCCGTCTGTCTGTCACCAGGCTGTATCTCAAGAACCGCAATAGCTAGACAGTTGAAATTTTCACAAATTATGTATTTCTGTTGCCGCTATAACAACAAATACTAAAAACGGAATAAAATAAATATTTAATGGGGGCTCCCATACAACAAACGTGATTTTTTTGCCGCTATTTGCTCGATATTAATAACGGCAACAGGTAGACGCTTGAAATATTCATAGAATATTTAGTTGTGTATTCACTTTTAAAATAAATAATTAAATTAAAATAAATTAAGGGGGCTCCTATACAACACACGAGATTTTTTTAAATATATGTAGTGTTAAATATTGTACGGTGGTACGGAACCCTTCGTGAGCGAGTCCGACTCGCACTTGGCCGGTTTTTTTCCTTTTGAAGTACGGAACCCTAAAAATAATTGACTATTAAAATACAATACAATTAATTGAGAGCAGAGTGGTGGCCAAGTGGTAACGGCCGCGACTTACGAGTTGTAGGTCGTAGGTTCGAACCCAGACAGGCGCTTTACTTTGTGTAAATTATTTCATCACCACTGCTCTTAAAACGGTGAAGGAAAACATCGCGAGGAAACCGGCATGTCCTAGAACCAAAAATTCGAAGACATGTGACAGCTACCAACCCGCACTGGCCCGCGTGGTAGATTATAGCCCACTCTCTCTCGAAAAGAGGAGACCTGAATAGAATAGAATAGAATAGAATAGAATAATTTATTTGTCAAACATAGGTGATTATACAAAGATCTTAAATATTAGGTAGTGCGCTATGTTTTGCCAATATTGACATACAAATGATTAATATTATTAAAAGCTATTCAATCATTAGTATTAAATTACAATGACAACTATATTACAATGCAATTATATAAGTATTTGAGTACATAATTGTTAAATTAACTCATGCGTGCAAAACTCAATTTTATTATGTACGAATCAATATCAATCAACCTGTGTCCCGGCAATGAGAACATACATAGCAGGCTGATTACTTGTCGAGTTCCGTAGTCTAACTAAAAATTCCCTTTCATTTAGTCATGAGTATGTGTCCATTTGTCCTGTCTGCCTGTGTGACTTTAACTACAGTCTGGCCGTCGCGAGAGAATGCTTTCCTTTCAATTAACACTAGTGCATTGGAGAATTGAAGACACCGACTAGAAGAATCATCAAAATTCGCATAGAAATGCCGGAGATGCAGTACATTTATGCATATAACTTCGTACATAAGAATAACTACCTACTCGTAATGTATTATACTGTATTAAAACCTTCCTGAAAGTATGTAAATCACATTTTTGAAAGAATTATCAAAATTACTTCATTAGTTTTTGAGAAAATCGCGGACATACAAACATACATACGAGTCGATTACAGAACCTCCTTTCTTGAAGTCGGTTAAAAAAGATCAAATTCGCAAAACGCGTATTCGTTTGTATAAAACTGAGAATGTCAAGAATGCATTCTCTCGGTGGCCGAACTGTAAACTAGAGAGATTTTCGCAAATCTCCTCCTTCCTATAATGACGAACCTTTTCTTACATGAGTTCTATGATAATGACAATGAATGATACGATCTACTATACCTATACTAAACTATATACAATTAAGTACAATGGAACAAGTATCTTTTGGCGCGTGGCCGAAATAGGAACTAACGGCGCCATCGCCATCTTGTTTTTCAATAAAAAATCTGTGATAATTTCACAATTATTTACCAGCAGTCTTTCTGCCAATATCATTCAGGCGCTAAAAAATTCTTGTAGCACATTGATGACTACGAAACCCTACAATATGAGTGAAAAAGTTGCTTTTTGCTACATTTGATTTCCCTTAGGTATTTTAACACCGTTTCTCAGCCACGCTTCAAATCTTGTGTGGTAGGGGCCAAACACAATTAATGGAATGACACTAGGAGTACACATTCAATTCGCAGTTATTTTCGCTTTGATTTACATCACTGTCAAAATCATAGTGATCTTTATCTCATTCTTATAAGGTTGCTGTCGGGTTGCAGCTACTGACAAGTCTATCAAAATCATTGTAATTTTTTTTCTCGTCTCAATAAAGTTGCTGTTGGTGATGTCGGAGGAAAAATAATTGCGAACACACTGTAATGAGTTTGAATATGTTATGTATAAAAAAATATCTGTTGCCCGTGAATTAATTTGCATATAAACATATGCAAATTAATTAATTTCAACCTCCCCCCATTCACCCTCATAAGAGTGGAATTTAAAAAAACCCTTTCTTAGTGGATACCTACTCTTCACAAAGAACACACCCTCCGAAATTCATGTCTCTAGGACCAGCGGCTTAGGCTGTGCGTTGATATATCAGTCAGTCAGGACTTTGAATTTTATAAGCCTGCTTTTCTTACGAACGGACCAACTAAGGGACATGACAAAAATAATAATGGTCTAAGTTTTACGTAGTCTGATATTCACCTAGCCGTTTTACATCGTAACTGGTAAGTGAAAAAATAATTTAAATAATTAATGAGACGATTCTCTACTCAAAAACGGGTCACATACTGGGTCACTTAGAAAAATGACGTCGGGAAAGACTTGATAACATAACATGACATCACGCCTCTGTTTCGCGAAAGGTTCAAACTCCAGACTCCGGGCTGCTACTATATCAAGCTGGAAAGATCTCGACTGATGAAGTCTACGCTCCCTCCAGCACCGATCCAAGTTCAAAAGCTTTTAGCTCGAAATTCAGAATCGTTTCGAGTGCTTAGGGAGCTCCATGGACGATTATAACAATGGGTTCGCGGAAACTGTCCATACGGTCGGGTCTAAGATCTTCAAAACCCGTCGTCGTATGAATTCAAGAAAGAGGGTCTCTGGTTCCACTTTACGGCTCATAAAGGAGAGGCGCGAGATGATCCCGCAGTCTTTAAATGATGCGCTCAATTACTGGCAGCTCAATAGACGGATCTCTAAGTCCTTGAAAAGCGAGCTTCGCCGCTTTAATACAGACCGTATTAAGGACGCGATAAAGCGAAATAAAGGCTCCAAAGTCTTTGCTAGAGATCTGTCTATTGGGCAGAGCCAGCTTAAGAAACTGAAGACCGATGATGGCAGGATCGTATCCGCCAAACCTGAGCTGTTGAAATAAATCGAGAGGTTCTATGGACAGTTATACTCGTCAACAAGCAACCCAGTTACGAATCTGTCAAACGACCCAAGAGCTAGATTGACCCGACACTATACCGAAGACATCCCGGACGTCAGCCTGTACGAGATTAGGATGGCTCTTAAGTAGCCCAAAAACAACAAGGCGCCGGGTGATGACGGAATTACGGCCGAGCTCCTGAAGGCCGGGGGAAAACCCGTTCTTGTGGCCTTTCAGAAGCTGTTTGGTTCCGTCATACTCGAGGGTAAAACACCACAGGCATGAACTACTACTACTACTACTTTTCTTTAAGAAGGGCGATAATTCTCTTCTTAAGAATTATAGGCCCATCTTACTTCTGAGCCATGTCTACAAGCTGTTTTCGAGAGTCATCACGAACCGTCTCGCGCGCAGGTTTGACGAATTCCAGTCTCCCGAACAAGCCGGATTCCGTAAAGGCTTTAGTATCGTAGACCACATACATACGCTGCGACAGGTTATACAGAAGACCGATGAGTATAACCTGCCTCTCTGCTTAGCGTTTGTGGACTACGAGAAAGCCTTTGATTCGATCGAGACATGGGCTGTGCTGCAGTCTCTTTTACAGTGCCAGATCGACTATCGGTACATCGAGGTGCTGAAGTATGTGTACGAAAACACCGCTATGTCAGTCCGACTCCAGGATCAGACTTCGAAACCTATCCTTCTGCAGCGAGGTTTGAGACAGGGAGACGTTATCTCTCCGAAACTGTTCACCGCTGCAATGGAGGATGTCTTCAAGGTTCTGGACTGGAAAGGGGCTGGCATTAACATCAATGGCGAGTACATAACTCACCTTCGGTTTGCCGACGATATCGTAGTCATAGCTGAGACTATGGAGGACCTCAGTACAATGCTCGATGACCTCAGTAGAGCCTCCGAAAGAGTAGGTCTTAAAATGAACATGGATAAAACGAAGGTTATGTCAAATGCCCATGTAACACCCACTCTCATAAAGATCGCAGACGCTCCACTCGAAGTCGTGGACGACAATGTTTATTTAGGACAAACTGTTCAGTTAAGTAGGTCCAACTTCGAGAGAGAGGTCAATCGTCGAATCCGACTCGGCTGGGCAGCGTTCGGGAAGCTACGCAATATCTTCTCGTCCCACATACCGCAGTGTCTCAAGTCTTTGACCAGTTCGTGTTGCCAGTGATGACATATGGCACTGAAAGGTGGTCGGTCACAATGGGCCTTATTAGAAGGCTAAAAGTCACCCAAAGGGCAATGGAGAGGACTATGCTTGTAGTTTCCCTGCGTGATCGAATCAGAAATGAGGAGATCCGCAGGAGGACCAAGGTAACTGACATAGCCCGAAGAATTGCCAAACTTAAGTGGCAGTGGGCAGGGCACATTGCTCGCAGAACAGATGGCCGATGGGGCCGAAAGGTTCTAGAGTGGCGACCGCGTATCGGAAGACGTAGCGTTGGAATGCCTCCCACAAGGTGGACCGACGACCTTGTAAAGGCCGCAGGAACCCGTTGGATGCGAGAAGCACAGAACCGGTCCAAGTGGAGGTGCTTGGGGGAGACCTATGTCCAGCAGTGGACGTCTTTCGGCTGAAATGATGAACTCCCGCAAGCCCCGTTAAGGAACTTCATTCAGAAATAATATTTAAACCTAATATAGCTAATAACTTACCATACCACACTGGGCCCGCTTGGTGGATTACGGCCCACTCCCTCTCACAGAGAGGAGGCCTGTGTCAGTGGGAACATTATAGGCTGTCTATGTTTATGAACGAAACGACCCGTAACTGAAGACCGTTATTTCAAGAACAACAATATCTATAACGATCCGAAACGGGCAACAAATATTTTTAAACACAAAATGTTTTCAAATTCAAAAGAACATAAAAACATAAAAAAATCATAAAGAAAAACGAAAACTTACCTCCGAATTAACCGTATCTTACCTGAAATCTTAAGGCCGTGTGGCGACTAGTAAGCACAGCGAAATTTACGCCATAAACAGTGAGTCGGACTCATTTTATGCGACGCAAACTACGCCGCTTACTGAGAAACCTTGACATGTCTTTAGGAAAGGCACTTGGACGTAGGACATGTCGCGTCCTACGCTAAAGTGGCTTTCAAAAAGTCATGTTGGACCCGAGGACATTCTGCAGTTCTATTGCTCTTCGATGGAACTACTTTCTGCTCTGATGCTCTGGAACTGGTCTGGACTAACGTCTGCAACTCCATTTCTAAGGAAAAAATACCTAGATATAGAGTTTGCACGAAAAATATGACGAAAAAAAACTGAAAAAAAAACCCCCCGACCGAATTTCGGAGATTAACCAAGAACGCAGGGATATTATAGTCTTCCTAACTCTGAGCTGAGAAATTCGTATTGAGAAAAAACCCAATAACACTGCACGACCCGGACATCGAACCTAGGACCCCACGATCAGCAGTCGCGCTAGCGACCACGAGACCAGCGCGGCAGCGGGGGTGAAGGGGAGTTGGAGGGTCGAGGGCGGCGATGGAGGGGCGGGGTGGCCGGCCAGGGGATGGGAGGGGTGTAGGAGGGGGAGGGGAGGTGGAGGATCCTTAGGAACATAATAGGCCCAACCCCCCCTAAATAACCATTATGTTCGACAAGCTAACTTGCTCATTACGAAGCCAGGGATGAGCTGTGTGCCTGTTTTAAAACGATGTGATAAAAAAAATGGTGATAAATTTTTTTTCGCCAAAACTCGCGGTTATCTATCCGGACCAACCTTACAATGACGCTTGCTAAAGTGGAAGCGAGCTGCTGTTGCTTCAGCATTAATCACCAAAATCACCAATCTTGAAAAGTATATCGGTTCCCGCAATAATCGCCCTAAAACGCTATATCTCAAGACCTAAATTCGCTTAACGGTCCTAATCACCACTCACCTTCCTTTGTTCCTTTGTCTAAAAATAACTCCCCCCCCCCTTGCAGAAAAATCACCGCAAAATTAACAAAATTCTTGAAATTTATTCATGCTACACTTACTGTAGAACGACACTGCTCTTGCTGGCTGCTTACAGCAATAAAGGTGGTTTTTGCTTGAATTTCATTAAACACTTTCGATTGCACGGAAATACATGCATACCCCGATGAGCACTAGGCCCGACTGAACTGATTTTAAACGAGACCTAAAGGGCTTGCGTATTTAGTAACAGTTATTACAAATTTCCTTCAGGAACGTTATAATATCTGTTACTAAATACTCGTTCCGTATTTCATACCGAGACTGTGAAAAACAGGATTTTATAATATTCAATATGGGCTCACAGAGGCTCGTGGCTAAATAATAGCAGCCGCACGAGTCAATTGAAGGTTAAGCTGCACTTGCCGAGGTTGGGCCGTAGATGGGTGACCATCCATTACATTTTGAGACCCCTCGGAAAGCACGTTAAGCCGTTGGTCCCGGCTGTCATTTCTGGATCTTTGACAGTTGTTACGGGTAGTCAGAAGCCCGAAAGTCTGACAACCAGTCTTACCAAGGGATATCGTATTACCCAGTAACTGGGTTGTGGAGGTCAGATAGGCAGTCGCTCCATGTAAAATACTGGTATTCAGCTGCATCCGGTTAGACTGGAAGCTGACCCCAACTTAGTTTCGAAAAGGCTAGGCAGATGATGATGAGGTAGGTAACATAAGAAAAACAAAAAAAGGATTTTGTTAAAAATTAGCTCTTTCTTTTAGTTTGCCGTATGTCATTACGTCCCAGAATTCATTCTTATTAGTGACACTATCGAATGGTGTAATCCATGTAATAATAGTGTTTTTTTTTTTCAAAGTCAACAGGTTCGATTCTTGGCTAGAAATATTGATTTTTCAAAAATCCAATGATGCAGTTTTAGTTTTCATTAAAATCGAGCCCTTGACTCCTTTGAGTACATTTCGCCATTTCTCATATTTTCGGGTTTAGCCATCCACGCCCACTTGAAAGATTAATTCTGTATATGTGGTCCTTCGAGCCGGATATATACTTTGTTATGTATCCGTATGTCTATTATATTATTATTGTTGTTCATATAAATAAACGTTACGTCTTCCCAAACAACTTTTCAAAACTGTTATTTTCCATCAATTTCCGGGGTAGTATTTCGGAACTGATATTGTAACAGTTCCTTGTAAAATTTAGGGTGAAAATCCCTAAATCTCTCCGCCTCATGGAGGCTGCCACGTATGCCAATCAATAACGAAACTAGATAGATGCAGGTGCAAGAGAGATAAAATATAATTATTTTGTATTACAAGGACGAACGCTGCAATATTTCGCCCAATGCGTTTGCGTGCGGTACCATCTCACTTTGACAACAACAGACTGCATAAAACTATCTCTTTCTGCCATCTGGAATATTCAGGAGGAGCCTTGATGTTATTGATTAATGGACCTGGGTTTCTATATGGCCAAGTTTATTTACGTACTTGTTATTTGGCGTTTTTGCTGATTTTAACGGCCAAAGATGGTGATTTATGTATGTAGGGTGAATCTTGTTGCTGTCAGTTTGTCTTTTGACATTTCTGGCTGTACTTATAGTTAACTTTTGCCAAGCATGCTGATGTATGCAAATTTTTCTTTGTTCTTTTGGTGTTTCTACTTGAGGACGTCTTACACATATCTGTGGTCTCAGAATAATAACTAAAGGTCATACCAGAGGGATCGCAAATGCGATGTCAGCTCATTTGTAAATCATAATCAAGATCAATTATAATCAAGATTATACAGAGAAAATTCCAAATGGAAAATTCTGACTATCCGATCTGGGATTCGAACCCAGGACCTCGTGTAGAGCAGTCGCACCTAAGACCTCTAGACCAGCGAGCTACCTAATACAATCAACGAATTGTGGGTGTTATTCAGGCACGTCTGCCCATCATGTCGATGAATACAAGCGTGATGTTTGTGTTCTTCAAAGTCAAAGTCAAATCATTTATTTCAATTAGGCACACTAAAGGCACTTTTGAACGTCAAAAATTATAGTAAAACGAATTGATTCTAGTCGCCCATTCCAAAAGGTAGTTTTCGTATGGAGAAGAATGGGCAAGAAACTTCACCGTTACTCTTTTAAAATGTTTTACAAGTTCTGTATAGGTACATTAATTATATAATTATATGTGAAGACGATGCATCTAGAATAAAAATTAGTCTGCCAACAAAAGGTAAAAAGAATTAAAAATAAAGCAATGACAGGTAAATCAATTATGTGATAGATACATGGTGCTCACATATTTACAACTATTGTTAAAGTAGATTATTTTTATATAATTTTAACAAGTGTGTAAGTTACTGTAGCCACAAAAAGTAAAACTAATGTCATAAAAAATATATAAATTAAATTAGCGACCAGTTTGATTTTGTCTAGACTGTAGATTGTCCTATGGAGCAGGACCAGCATGTTTCCAAGCATTCTTATCTTGGATGTAATCTTCTAATTTGTAATATCCTTGTTTACAAACTGTACTTTTAATATGAGTTTTAAATTTTCTTTCATTTAATTGCAATATGTCACAAGGTATTCTTGATTATTCTGTCCTCAAAAAACCGTCTCAGACACTAATCCCTATCTTATCTGCCTAGCCTTTACCAACGATTTTGGGGTCGGCTTCCTGGCTAACCGGATGCAGCTGAATATCAGAATTTTACATGGAACGACTGCCTATCTGACCTCCACAACCCAGTTACTGCGTAATACGATACCCCTTGGTAAGACTGGTTGGATAGAATATGCTTTATTTGATACCAAAACCATAATAAGATATAATATTACTATTATAACTTATATATAAACATAGCTTAAGTATTTATAATTTATTATACATTTTAGTAAAGACTGTACAACAGGCACAATCACTTTGTGTAAATAATTTCATCACCCTGCACTCAAAACGGTGAAGGAAAACATCGTGAGGACACCGACATGTCCTAGAACCAAAAATTCGAAGACATGTGACGTCTACCAACCCGCACTGGGCCCGCGTGGTGACATAACCAGCACCCTAATTGCGTAACACGCTATCAATCGGAATTTGAATCATTTTGAAGCAAATTGCTAATCCATTGCTTTATAAGTTCGAAAAGTTTGTCTGCTCAACACGTAAATAACGCAATGAATGTTGTTGAACTGTCAAAATGAAACCGATTCCGATTGATAATGTGTTACGCAATTGCCCCGCAGTTTTGATTCTATACCTCTGAATCTTCGAAATTAGAATACTTATGCCTTCACCATCTGATCCAAAGAACTTTGTTTACAAACATACTTCAACCCCTAGACTGCTTGTCTGGCTGGCTGGCGGCATTCTACAGGTTAAGGCACCTGTCTGACCGCTAAGGAGAAAGCGAATAGCTATCAACAATTTTCTCACTCAAGAAACGTAAAAAATATTTTGTGTCCCGGGTGATACATATATTCAATCATAGAATTAATTATTCAATCAAATTCAAATATTTTATTTCACATAAACTGACATGGGCACTTATGAAACGTCAGAAGCTAGGTGCACGGTTCCAATTGGTCGTTTCCTATGGAGAAGAGCCGGCAAGTAACTCCACGGTTACTCTTTTAAAAATAATTGGCTTTTACAATGTTTTCAAATTACAGTAGGTATGGGAGGACAGCGTAGGCCTGTCAACAAGTACCAGGTACTTGATAAAATAAAAAATGGTCTACAGATCTAAAGTCTACAAGGCCTACAAAGTCCTTACATTTAAAAAATATAAAAGAATCTATCAAAAGGATAAATAAAATATAAAACCTATATGATTGCCATTTCATTAGTTGATCGCTGACTGTCCACACCGTCAGACGTCGCGCTTCGGCGAGGAGTACTCGTTTGTTGCAGTGACAAGAGCTATCAAAGGGCGACGACTCAATCAGCGACACTCGCTGAGAGACTCATGCTTGGTGCATACAGGCATATCAGCGAGTTCGCGCACTCGCTGCCTGTTGCTCATAATCAGCCTATAATGTTCCCACTGCTGGGACACCAGGCCTCCTCTCTATGAGAGGGACTGGGCCATCCACTACGCAGGCCCAGTGCGGGTTGGTAGATGTCACATGTCTTCGAATGTTTGGTTCTAGGACATTCCGGATTCCTCACGATGTTTTGCTTTCTTTTGAGAGCAGAGGTGAAGAAGTTTTATACACAAAGTAAAGTGTCTGACTGGGTTTGAATTCACGACCTGCAACTCGTAAATCGAGGGGCTGATACCAATGGGCCAACACTTCTCCAGTCAGCTTGTTGATCGCCAACTTATTTTTAGTTGCTGGCTCTACTCAATCAAGCAACTCAGCCTATTGCAGTCCACTGCTAGACACAGGCCTCCGCCTTCCGCATCCAGTCTATCCCAGCCACCTTCTTTAGGTCGTCGGTCCATCTAGCTGGGGGGCGTCCCACACTACGCTTGCCGATACGCGGTCTCCTCCAGAACTCGTCTGCTCCACCGGCCATCGGTCCTTCGACAAACATGGCCAGCCCACTGCCACTTCAGTTTGCTTACTCTGCAAGCTATGTCGGTAACTCCAGTTCTCTTCCGGATAATTTCCACTCGCTTCTCGTTAATCGCTGGTGGTGGGACGTGTGCTTGACTGAAATTGTTGGCAACTTGCCAAGGGGTGAATGTGCTCATGTTTTAACCAGTTCTGCCCTTGAACTCCGTTAGAACTGTGCTGGTTCATACTGAATGCCACAGTGACCTAATGAGGTGCCATCACATCTGTATATTCCGAAGGATTTGGTAGACGCGTACTTAATATTAAGTATATGAGAATATTGCATGTTTTTTGGCTATTTCAGAATACCTATCTAACAGTGGGACCTGTCGATCGAAAGTTAAGCTACACTTGCTGCGGTCGGTTCGTGGATGGGTGAATGGTCAATATTTTCGAAATTTTTCTTTTTTTCATAATTAATTAATTGTATTGTATTTTAATAATCAATTATTTTTAGGGGTTCGTACCTCAAAAGGCAAAACGGAACCCTTATAGCATCACTCGTGTGTCTGTCTGTCTGTCACACACAGCCAGTTTGCTCCGAATCTAATGGACCGATTAAGTTGAAACTTGGTACACATATGAATCTCTGTGTCCCAAACACAGAGGTGTAACGTAAATAAATGAATTTTTAATATGGGGGTCATTTTTGTGGGACAAATAGAAGATTTTAAAAAAAGTTTCGCAATCTTTACCGTTCATTCCAATTCATTCCAACTACTGAACCCTTCATTGTACGTGCGACACGCACTTGGCCGGTTTTTTTTTGTAATAAAGATTAGTTAACTGCAACTTTTTAGGTAGGTAATTTACTATTTGTTTTATACATTCCAAAGCGTAAAAACATTAATTATGTATTCATATTATTTGCGTGTCAACTTGTACAGACGCCAGCACATCAACGTACTACAATCTGTCAGATTTCTGTAATAGATTTTCTACTTTATCGCTAAAGCATAAGGTTCAATGTCGATTGGGAAAATTTGACAGTTAGGTGTAGGTTGATGTGCTGGCGTCTGTACATAGTAATCAATTATAAAATAATTACTAAAGATACTTATAATATTTTAATACTGGACTCTTGACTTGACTCTTTGGCCTTTTGTCTTTTTAATTATTTATTTTATTCATGATATACAATTATAATATAATGTACTATGTTCATGATGCCGGAAGGTCGGCGCCAAAGACTACGATATAAGTCGGCGCCTGCGACCCCTTACTTGTCACAGGAATGCCACAGACACACAAGAGTGCCTCTGAGACTCAAGGCATAGACAAGTAATGAGGTTACGTCTGGCGCGGATTAAAAATTTAATATTTTATCGTATTTCCTAATATTTTACATATTTATTACACCTATTTTATAATTTATTTATTTCGGTAACTGCCCGTGACATCACAGCGGGCCCTATCAGAATACCAGCGTTGTGACATTTATTTTTTAAATGTTGCAACATCATGCTGAGATAGGAGCCTTTTGGCCTCGTATAGGACTTTTTATTTTATTTTTCTTTTTATTACTTTGTTTTAGTTATATAACTTGGATTTTTTATGTATATTTTTAACTGTGTTTAGTTTAGTTTGTGATCATCCTATGCGAGTCGCAATAAATACTTTTTCTTTCTTTCTTTCTTTCTTTTGGTCGCAAGCGGTACTGCTGACTATGAGGTTCTGGATTCGATTCCCGGGTCGGGCAAAGTGTCATTGGATTTTTCCCTCTGGAATTTTTCAGTAGCATCCCGGAGTCTGGATTTATGCCCGGGTGATGGTCAATAGGCTCGCCCCCTATTGCATGGGACTTAAACATAACTGGCGAAATGTGGGTGTACTATAGGTACACCTCTGCCTACTCCGTCAGGGATTACAGGCGTGATGTTATGTATGTGTAAGTCATCATTATCTGCCTGCCTTTTCCCAATTATGTTGGGGTCGGCTTCCAGTCTAACCGGATGCAGCTGAATACCAGTATTTTACATGGAGCGACTGCCTATCTGACCTCCACAACCCAGTTAGGCTGCGTTTCGAGGTATGTGTGTGAAACAAACCAATAACATCGCTTTATTTTCATAGCTTGAACTAAGTTAGCGTTGTTATTGGTTAGTTTTACACACATTCCTAGCTACGAATCGGTGGAAACGCAGCCTTACTGGGTAATATGAAACCCCTTGGTAAGACTGGTTGTCAGACTTTCGAGCTTCTGACAAGACAAGTCGTAACGACTGCCAAAGATCCACGAATGACAGCCGGGACCAACGGCTTAGCGTGCTTTCCGAGGCACGGAGGGATCTTGGTATGTAAAGATGGTCACCCATCTACGGACTAACCACGGCAAGCATAGCTTAACCTGATCGATCGACCTGTGCGACTGTTACAAGCCCCTTAGTAATGATTACTATCCAAAGAGTAAAGTAACTATAGAGGGAAAGAGTGACAACTCTGTGGTAAAATTTGCATGTATGGAAAGTGCTGCCACCTTGAGTTTGGTGGGTGACCTAAGGCTCTAATAAATATACACATACCTATAGTTAAGCATACTTACTATAAGTAGCGAATCTTTATTATAATGTTTAGGGTCACAATCAGGGTTTAACAAATAACAGTAACAAGTAACAATTTTAACATAATTAGCTGAGATAAACTCGGGATTTCGGGAAGCGCATCAACGTCGGGAAAGCCGGAGTTGCGGAGTTGACAATGATAATGGCGGATGGCCGGCGGCGACAATGACATTTGTTTGACAATTTGACAAACAAGAAAATGGCTGCCAAGTTTTTTTAACCCACCAAACTGCAGATGTCGCTGTCGTCTATGGAAATTGATGACAGTGCTAAGTGTGCCCCCCCTGTTACTATCCTTCGGAGTTCCTAATTTTGTCCAAAGATTTACTGATACGGGGTTTTGGAGAAAACCAGTTTTTTACAAATTAGCGTCATAAACTTGACTGTACCAAAAAAACTGTTAAAGAATGTACGAAAACAAAAATCATTTTATGTTAGAGTGGTAACGAAAAAAATTTGACATTCATTAATCTAATTTCAAAAGAAATATTTTTTGCCATAAGTAGAAAATGTATTAGGTATTTACTAGCTTTTGTCCGCGGCTTCGCCTGTGTGGAGGTTGGAGATTATCCCATGAAAACGTACTACTACATTCAATGAGGAATAATTCCATAATATGTACATTGTTTTCATATAACTAGCAGCACCCCGCGGTTTTACCCGCATAAGTTTCAATCCTGTGGGAATATCGGGATAAAAAGTATCCTATGTGGGAATTCAAGTTATAAACTATTTATGTGCCAAATTTCATCCAAATCTGTTCAGTAGTTTTTGCGTGAAAGAGTAACAAACATCCATCCATCCTCACAAACTTTCGCGTTTATAATATTGGTAGGATTAGTGGGAAGTAGGATTGGGTTAAACCGCTGAACCGATTCAGATGAAATTTGGTATAGAGATACATAGTTTGAGTCCCGGGAAAGGACATAGGATAGTTTTTATCCCGATATTCCCACGGGATCGACACTTATGCGGGTGAAACCGCGGGGCGCAGCTAGTATAATGTATAATTTTTCAAATCCGACCCTATTGGTCGGATTTTTAGATATTAGCATGTTCAAACAAACAAACAAACTCTTCAGCTTTATTATTAGTATTTATTTTAATATTAGTATGTACTTATAGAAAAAGTTGGTATTAATGACTTCGCTGTAGTTCGGATTCGATCGGGAAAATACCCGAAGAGGCTCTCATTGGGCAGTAGGGTCAAAAGGTCTATAACAGAAAGGTATTCTTGGACATTGACATGTAACATACCTAGTCTATTCAAATGTATGTTTCATATTAATAGTATTTCATGTGCAGCAAATACCAACCTTATTTTAATCAAAATTAAGTTGATTTCAGAGTGACTAGCACCATTGAAAAAGTTACAAAAATGTTTGAAGTTGTAGCGTAAACTGAATTTTATTGCGTAGGAATTAAAGTTATTTTTCCATAAACTCGTATTTGTATGAACTCACGACTTTTTCTGAAGAGCGTAGACAGGAACATGCAGAACGCCCGCGCCCTTACATACTTTTTTTTTTTGGATTTGAAATAAAGAAAAAAGAAAGAAAATACGTTTATTTGCGGTGAACGTGACGCAAAAATTAACATAAACACAAAACTAAAAAAAAAAAAAACATCACATCATCTAATGACTCCTCCCGCTCTGGGTGGAGCGGAAGGGAGTGTCAGACTCTTACTGACTAAAACCCACCCGTGTTCCTTCCTTAGCCCTTTATGTTCAAATTCAAATTCAAATTCTTTATTGCATTCATGTGTACATTATTTAGTTGTTACAATATTAGTAAGTTCCAACATGAAACCCGGTTAGGGCACGGCAACATAATATTAATAATAATTTCAAAATAAATATATAAATATATACATATAGATATATAAATTCAAATAATAATTTTAACATAATAATAATAATAGTATGTATGTGTGCGTTCGTTTTTTTTTTTTTTATGACTATAATAAAATATGTAATTATTTATCTAGCTATCATTTATTTACTAATTATTTTGTTCTAGGTATTCTGCGACCGAGTAAAAGCATTTTTGTGTTAGGTATTCTCTTAATTTCCGGGGCAGCGGTAACCCTTTCGGACGATCCCGCTACCCAAACGCCCTTACATAATTATTCCGTTTGACTCGTTTATTTTACTTTCATGGATGGAAGGGCAACGGAGGCTTATGATATCCTGTTGGTGAATTTATGACAGAGGTAAGCCGGAGTAAAAAAAATGTCAATAAACCAATTTAATGAATTGGTTCCTATTTCGATCTACTTTTCTAAGGTGCGAATTAGCGAAAAATGACAGTACCCAATTCATATAATGCTAAACAACTCCTTATTTATAACAATATGAATTTGTCAGATTATTAATATCTGTGAAACTCCCTTTATTCAATGATGAATTGACGAGTTGATGAGTTGTGTTCTGAAGAGAACTCGTAAGGAATCGTTGGCAACTTTTTGGTACAGAACCCTAAAATTGTTACAGTATAAGCTCCTACAAATCACCAATACCTAGTTACACATGTCTGACCAAAAATCAATAATATCTTATTACTTACTAATAATAAAACTGAAGAGGTTTTTTGTTTGTTTGATCGCACTAATCTCTGAAACTACTGGTCGGATTTGACATATTCTTTTTGTATTTGATAGCCCAATTCTTGAGGAAGGCTATAGGCTACTTAACATCACGCTAAGACTCCGAGGAGCCGAGAAAAATAGTAAGACAGAACGCGAAAACGATGCGTGCGACGGGGTTGGAAAAACAAAAAAGTTGAAAGAAATAAATTACATTTAAGTATTTAGCACAGACTAAAAGACACACAATACACTAGATAAAAACAAATAAAAAGTGTAAAGTCCGATGTAAGAAATTAGCAGGAAAGTGTGCCTCATTTCACGCAGACGTAGGGTCGCAGCATAATGCTGAGCGATAGCCGTTTTGCGTGGATGTGACGCATGTTTCCTTCTTTTTCATTTTATTTGTGTGTTTATGCTTATTTTTGCGTCATGTTCACCGCAAATAAACGTTTTTTCTTTATTTCTTTCTTTCAGACGAAGTAGCGGGCAGAAATTAGTTAACAATAAAATCTTAACGAGATTAATAATCCGCTCCAACATAAATAATATCATAAGATTACATTATAAATCATATCTTAATTCATTTACATAATAATTAATAACACTGGTATTATTATGTATATTATTTTAGCTTGAATTATTAATAATTGGCTGTTATGTGCCGGTAGTAGATAAATGTCTGGTGGTATGTCTCATTTTTGCGGAAGTTTAAATGAATTAATTTGTAATGCAGTGTAAATTAATTAATTTATAATAATCTACACATCTCTCGCTCGAGGCTCTCGTTTGGCGGTTGGATCAAGGGCCTGATTGAGAAGGCAGTTAAGTAAAAAAGAAAGAAAGAAAGAAAGAAATATATTTATTTACTAAAGTACTCCAAGATACGACTCGCACCGTGAGGAGGTTCCAGTCTCTGGAGCCCTAACCACCGGTAGCTTGGCTTGGACCCTCTCAGGCGGACTACTATTTTTTATATTTTTATTAAATAATGTTTTATGTTCCTTATAAAAATATATTTTTCTCAAACGAGCATTATTTTGACAACCTTCTTCGGGATAAATCGAAATTGCTGTACTGGCCAAATACTTACATGCGAGCAGCGGCCGGAAAAAGTTGTATGAGAATCCATATCTGTCGTGGTTTGCGGCCAAATAAATTACATCATAGTAAACTCATATCTGTCGTGTAATTTAAAAATGGAACGATCTTTTACTCCGAAACATAGGAACCAAGGAGGTAAATTATCAAAGGTTTTATTTAAATTTCGAACTGGCTTGCAAATAGAAAGCTGTTTATTGAAGAAAAAAAATTAACACTTTCGTCATTGACTTTGAAAAGTAATTGTATTTGACAAAAAATGCCTAGGTAGGTACTACTTAGTTTTAATTTCCGCGCATTATTTGAGAATAGTACTATACAAGCCTTGGCCACAACTTGATGGACTATGGACAACGGCAAAGAGTAGGAGAAGACCAAAGAAACTATGTATGGACTGTGTGAATTGATATTGTTAGAAAGGGGGTGACTACCGAGATGACGACTGATAGAGAAGTATGGAAGAAAAAGACGTGTTGCGCCGACCACTGATAAATAATTTATCAGTGGTCGGCGCAACTTGGGATCAGGGCAGGAAAACAATAATTGTTAACCATATGGAAAATAAACCTGTCTACCGATCTTTTAGTTCACTAAACTCTTACTTAGGTACGGTATTAAGTTAGTTATTTAGGTGATAAATAATTTGTTTGAATAATTTTGCATTTCATTCTTATTTTACTGTTGTTTTTATACTATGGTTTCATCCGACTTTGTTTGATTTAAAAGTAAATCATGTTAGAAAAATCTATTCTATATTTTACATTAAATGTAAAATATAGAATAGATTTTTCTGTCAATGTTAATAATGTCACGTGGATTTCAAAAGTCAAATTTTGACTTTTGAAATCCACGTGACATTATTGAAAATCATGGGCATAATACATAATCAGATATAATATTCCCCACTGCTGGGACACGGGCCTTCTCTCTGTGAGAGGAAGTGGGCCATAATAGACCACACGGATTGGCAGATGTCTCATGCATCGATTTTTTTTATTCTATGACATGCCGGTTTCCTTACTTTGATTTCCTTCACCGTTTTGAGAGCAACTCGGTTTTAAACAAGCGGCATCTATTGGCAGTAAGCCAAACTATTTCGAGTTATTGCAACCTTATAAAAGTTCAGCTACTCGCCGCCAGATGGCCATATTTCCAATGTAGTTTACTTCGAATTTCCAACTTCCAAAAATAATTGATATTTGGAATTTTACGATCATTATGTTTACTAAATTAATCTCTATAGACATTAACCTTACTACCACAAAACAGTGTGCAAAAGCCGCGCGGCAAAATATTTCGGCTCTTTCAAATATTTTTTGGCTCTATCTCTCTCCTTCCTCTGCGTAATCCTTCGGGGAAAGCAGGCGTCCAATGGTCCCTCTAGCGGGAAAAATTGGCAGAAAGGTTCCCTACCTGTTACGTGTCGTCAATAGATGTCGCTGAAAACAAATGACTTATCCATTAGATATGTTCGGATAAGATATAAAGTCACTTTTGTAAAACATGTTAATAATTTTAATCAACTGTAATTAAAAAATATTCTCGAAATATTCCTGCAATTTGACTATTATTCGTACATACTGAGAGTTTTCAGGTAACGTGTAATTCATTATTAATTGAAAACAAGTTTCTATGTACGGACGCAGGTGTGAATATCCGACCGGTTCAAGAATCTCAGCTGCTCGTTATCTTGATTACAAAATTATCTCCCAATTCGGGGAGATTTTATCGTAACACAGGAAAGGGACGCATAGCCCGCCGTTTTTATTTTTTTCGGGAATGTTAAATAGCAAATGATTTTATTTCTGTAAATAGGTTTGTAAAATAACTTTTACACTTCAAAAATAAATAATGTTTTGAAACTAGGTGAGTTCGGTGTTTCCTAAGAAAAAAAAAAAAACTTAGAGGTCAGTCTCTTTTAAAGTCCAGACATAATCTTGGTCAAATCGTGTGAGGACCATGTAGATTAGTGTCTGAAATGGTCTTTTGAGGAATAACCACACAGATGTTAGTGAACCTATCCATTCAGTGCTAGTATTTGTCAGTAGTTGTGTAGCTCAATTGAACTTAACCGTATTATGTTGATTTTATTTTAAAAATTATTGTAACTTCTTTATCACATTGAATTTCTACATAATAGAACTGACTCATTGTTAAGATTACATTAGGGAAAAAGAACTTTATCGTAGTAGTGATTAGATAATTCAGTATCGATATCGTTTTTCTGAAAATTATACTATTGCAGATGCAACGGTAAGCTTAAAATTCAATATAAATCATTTCCCACATAGACTTTTAAGATTTTTCCATTCTCTAATGCCTAATAATGAGTCTTTGTTGTAGTCTCAAATGCGTTCGTCACTGTTTCATTCATGAGAAAACCATCTGTTACATAAACAGGGAAAATTATTTATACCGAAACTTCCGCCATTTCAATTAGAATAGATATTCAATTAATTAATGATTTGTCGTCTCAATAGAATTATTATTACTACAAAGTGTGTGTTTCTATTTAAGGTAATACATATAAAGCCACTGTTAGTCATTTTACTGAATCAGAGTTTTGTTTTAATATGGACAGCTGTTGTTAAGGAAAAACAGAACACAACTATTAAATGCGCAATTCTTACGGTTTACGCAGTGATAGAATGGAATTTGGACGATCAAAATAAATTAAGAGTAACTAAATGGCCTAAATTTATGACAAGGAAATGAGTTTATTTATTATCGATTCTATTTATTTAAAAAACAGTGTAGTGAGATAAAAATAATATTATCACTTTCTCCGAAGATAATTAAATCGGGGTAGATTTTTCTTACGTCTGGCAATACCAAATGTGCCATGCCGTGGCCTCGTCGAACGAACGAACTGTTTATGTAAACTTTCTGTCAAGTGCATTGTGTTTCAAAATAGTTAACACCGAGTAAAATAACAATTGACGTTCCACTTTCGCAATTAAAAATTACTGCTGTGTCGTGCAACTTCCTACTACAACGCGCATTTTTTTGATAACACAGTTTATAATCAGTCCGTTATTACAGCTGCCAGTGCTTTGAACTGTTTTGAAAAAAAAAAAACAGGCAGTTGTTTCATGACTTTCATGTTACTTTTATTACAATAAAATTTCAAAATGGGTGCATTAAAAGTGTTTTAGTGGAAGTGTTTAGCTTAAAAGCTTATAAAAATCGTTGTGAGTAAATAATTAGTGCCAATAAACATGTACTATGCATCGAAATGATATCAGCAAAGAACAGGGTGCAAGAAATAAAAAGTAAATTCGAGAATTTGAACAGCGAAAACGTTCCGAAGCGCGTTGAAACCCAATTGTGTAGACAAAAGAATGTTTTTACTACAAATTATGGGAAGGAAAACAGTGAAAATATCGATTACGAGCTATCATTTAAACAGGATAATATTGAGGATGAATCAGAGGCCAGTGACGAATGGATGCCTAAACCAAACTCCAGTTATTTATACAATAAAAGCGATGTAAAACGGAGTGCTAGTGACACGAAAAATTCTCTATCACGACAAAGCAGTGACCCAGGCAAGAAATTGCATAGGAGCCATGCATTTCGTTGTGACAAGAGTCAAAAAATTGTGAATAGCCCCAAACGTCACGGCAGTTGCAACGGTAGGTCAGAAACCAGCGATTTTTCATTCAAAATGGAGAGAAAATTGAGCAAAGACAGACTGAAAAGGCTTGGGAACTTTTTGGAAGAACAGATGAAAAAAGAGAATTTTGTTCCACAAACGGAATATGCTGAGATTGTTGGGCAGGTGAGTGAGATTGAAAGTAAATTTGATTCGATACCAGATTCTGAGGTTCCTCAACATATCCTAGACCAGTATGCCACCATTGTCAAACCGAAGAGAAAAGAAAATGAGAAACAGGAAACCATGACAGACAGCGGTGTTAGTTCTGAGACTGAAAATGTAGAAGAGGACAAAAATGGCAGGATTAAACGTCTCATGTCCCAATTCGAGAAGTCTCCAGAAAAAACTCATTTAACAAACCTTCAGGCAATGGACGAATTCTGTGATTCCAGTGAAACAATACGTCTAGAACGTAAGAATCCTCATTTAAAACTAACAGACACACTGAAAAAGGCTTTAAAGCAACCGCTCCCTGCTGGTCCACCACCTGCTAAACCTCCACGAATCTTCAAAGTCCCAACAATCCCAGAAAACACCGAACAACAAAAAAAGGAAGCTAAAAGAATGCTTGAAAAGCTCGAAAAAGTACTTCAAAAGCGTGAAGGGACTACAGAATCACCAAAAAAACCCAAAGAAATACACTACTTATGTACTGAGATCCTGGATATCACCAACCGTACATTACTCCCTAACCAAAGCACTGATCCTATCGCCCGTTGCCTGAATTCCTTGAACTGTGCCATAACAAACAACTCTACGTCAAGTCTTCCTTACACAAGGCTAAAATCCAACGAGGATTCTAACACATGCTGTGCGTGCTGCAGTGAAAATACGGATCCAAATCAATCGGATGATAAAAAGTGTTTAAAATGTAAAATCAACGAAGACAAAGATGGCCGATTCAAATGCCATCTTAACTGTGAATGTGTTGTGAAAAATTCAAAGTTTTATGTTGAAAATGATGAACCTATATATGATGTGCCCCATGAGGATGAGCATGTGAAGTTTGTGAGACGTAACACGTACGGAACGTTGAATACGTTGAAGAATAGCAAGAGTATGGAGGATTTGCGTATCGAGAAAGATGAGGTGAGTGCTATTATTACCTACCAATATTTTTTTATTATTTCTCTTTGACGTTATCGGGGTCCTTGACCTTTGGAAGGCGTACCAGGGGATGATACCAACTTGCAGAGGCCCCTTAGACAATTTCTTTTTTAAAATGAGCTTTTCAGAGTGATAGTACAAAACGTTTAGATAAATCAAGAGATCTAGCAAGGGACCCGAATAACGGTTATTAACGAAATTCCTTTCAATGTATATTATGTATTAAACACAACACAGAACAGGTGTGTATGTGATATTAGATAATTTATGATACTCACTACAATATTATTAGTTTTAAGTTATCTTCCTGCGCCCTAACAGGGTCATGTACTCACTAGTGTGGACATTTTGCATTAAATAAATGAAAAGAATTAACAACTTTTGACATTAACTAAATTAAAGAAAAAATATAGTCACAGTCAAGATGTTACACTTTTTTTGGTGTAGCTTTCATTCGAAAAGTGTGCAGAGAATAACGTTCCAAAAAGATTAATCTATTTTGAATCTCGAACTTAGCTTGAAAAATGTTAAAGCTTGATCTACATCTGCACTTAAGTTATCAGAAGAAAGAGATAAAATACATTTATTTAGCACAGACTAAACGACACACAATATACCATTATACATACATCAGATAAAAACAAATAAAAAGTGTAAAGTCCGATATAATAAGAAATTAGCAGGAAAATGTGCCTCACAGCTGCGTCAAAAAGGCCGAAAAAGTTCGGAACTAATTTCCTATTAATCAATACTAATTAACCAAAATCCCAAGAGCAAAATCTCATGCTCTTCGGATTTTGGTTGACTGAAAAAAAGACCCAATCAAAAGTTAAGATTTGGCAAAATATTACTTAAATTGAATTAAAATTAGTTTTTAGAAATGAGGAAATATGAGATCATTTAACCTTCGAGTCTGAGTTTTGACAGTTTTTGACATTGATCGTCGATGAGATGAGATTGCAACTAGATTTGAACGTTTAAAAAAAAAAAAAAAAAAAAAGATGTATGAAGATGAACGTAAACGAAGCAAAAGGAGTTTGTAAAACTTTAGAAACAAATGAGCGCTTTTAGATTCATGCCCCCTGTTCCGACCCGATGATCAGACAAGCTGAATTCATAGAGTAAACATTTTTGGTCGCTTATGTTGGGTGTGAGTCAGAGAGCGTTGCTCTTAGCATAATATGTAATTATGTACTGTTACGATGCAATATGCACTCTCGTCTGGTTGTTTATCTTCGTTAAAGAATTGCTAGAGTTGAGTTGATGATGTTTTCTTTTGTTATTTGCACAATCTACATTACTGCTGAGTATGAGGGCCTGGGGGTCTACTGCCTAAGCACGAAATCCGTATTTTCGTCCGAACTTACGTGCGTTTCATACTCCGTATCACTTACGGACATAGAATGAATAACAACACGATTTTTGAAAGCTGCCCCCCTAAATCCCGATGCGGTTTTGCCCGTCCGAAAAGGGAGATTGTCACTTGTTTTAACGGATCAACTACTTTTGGATGGGCTCGTATCTTCGTTGACGGACTTTGACAGTACCTACACGTCGAGGCCATAAAGATTTCCGTATTTTTATTTTTTATTTATTTATTTATTAAATTCACAACCATCCGTCATCTTGCACATTTCGATAACCTGATTTGCCTTGTCCCCGACAGCAAACAGCTGTTAGAAGAATAGCGGTCGTCTATTTGCTTTAAACCAAAGAGTAAAGTAACTATAGAGGGAAAGAGTGACAACTCTGTGGTAAAATTTGCATGTATGGAAAGTGCTGCCACCTTGAGTTTGGTGGGTGACCTAAGGCTCTAATAAATATACACATACCTATAGTTAAGCATACTTACTATAAGTAGCGAATCTTTATTATAATGTTTAGGGTCACAATCAGGGTTTAACAAGTAACAGTAACAAGTAACAATTTTAACATAATTAGCTGAGATAAACTCGGGATTTCGGGAAGCGCATCAACGTCGGGAAAGCCGGAGTTGCGGAGTTGACAATGATAATGGCGGATGGCCGGCGGCGACAATGACATTTGTTTGACAATTTGACAAACAAGAAAATGGCTGCCAAGTTTTGTTCACCCACCAAACTGCAGATGTCGCTGTCGTCTACGGAAATTGATGACAGTGCTAAGTGTGCCCCCCCTGCTTTAAACTGACAAAATTTTCGGGTTTTGGACTTATGTAGGTACAGCGTTTAGAGGACTCCTACGATAACATTGATTGATGTTCGATACGGTACGGAAGCGTATTGAGTGGTTGTGAATAGCTATGTAGGTGTATGTACCCAATTAGATACTTAGTGCCGTCATTTTACAAATCTATAAGTACTAACTTATTATTTACAATTACTATAATCCTACTAATATTATAAATGTGAAAGTTTGTAAAGATGTTTGGGTGTTTGTTACTCAATCACGCAAAAACTACTGAACGGATTTGGATGAAATTTGGTACAGACATAGTTTATAACCAGGATTAACACATATGATATGACTTTTTATCCCGATATTCCCACGGGATCGAAACTAACGCGGGTGAAATCGCGGGGCGCTGGTGATGTAAAATTTGTTTGTTTGTAAGTTTGTATGTAGGGGGTTATCTCTGGAACTCTCTGTCGGATTTGAAAAATTTTTTTGCATTTGATATATTAATTCTTGAGGAAGGCTATAGGCTATTTAACGTCACGCTATGACCCTTAGGAGCCGAGCAATAGCGCTATGCGAAAACGAAGTGATAGGGCAGGAGACACGGGCAGGTGATGCATTGCGACACGGATATCGAGACGAGATGGGTCGAGGGAATAAGAAATTACACGCGAACGAAGTCGCGGGCAGAAGCTAGTACCTATCAAAGACAGAGTCAAATCATTTATTTCAAATAGGCACACTAAAGGCACTTTTGAACGTCAAAAATTATAATAAAACGAATTGATTCTAGTCGCCCATTCCAAAAGGTAGTTTTCGTATGAAGAAGAATGGGCAAGAAACTCCACCGTTACTCTTTTAAAAATGTTTTACAAGTTTTTGTATACATTCATTATATAATTATACATATGTGAAGACGATGCATCTAGAATAAAAATTAGTCTACCAACAAAAGGTAAAAAGAATTAAAATAAAGCAATGACAGGTAAATCAATTATGTGATAGATACATGGTGCTCACATGGTGGTGGTATAATAATAAAGAACTAACACTAATAATCTAAACAGGTTTAATGAGGTCGATGTACGGAAACCAAAGAACACTTAGTGATTACAGGATAAGTACCCTTATCTACTGTTATTTCTTATCAGCTGATATAGACTCACGAATAACCTGGTTTTATTTGTAAACAGTTCTTTGTTTCATTTTGAACAGATGTAAGTGGTTTGGTTACGATGCCTTTTGTGTCCGATTTTTTTAGACAAGCGACGTGGTTTGGTATTGGAAGAAGTAATAGCGCGGGTAGGCGATGCGATGCGACGGGTCGAAGGAACAAGAAATTTTACGCGGGCAGAAGCCAGTGAAACATAAATAACTCATCTGTCTAGCCTTTTTCCAACTATTTTGATGAAACCAGATGCAGCTGTATACAATATTTTACATCGGACCTCTACAACCCAGTTACTGGGTTATACGATACCCCTTGGTGAGACTGGTTGTCAGACTTTCGTGCTACTGAACGAATCAACGAATGACAGCCAGAACCAACTGCTTCACGTGCTTTCCGTGACACGGAGTCTTGGTCTTGAATAGTCTTCATAAGTAAAGAAAAGGTGGTCACCCATCTACAGACCAACCGCGGCAACCGTGGCTTAACCGTGCGGTTGTTATAATACTTAGCACCTGATGCTAATTAATACCTACTAACTAACACGCCATGTTCAAAGGTTTTGTAAAATGCCTTCGATTCAAAGAGCAGTATCTCTGACGTGTGACCGCAATAAGAATAAAAAATTGCTTAGTTTATTAATATATTTACATAGTATATAAGGAAAATGGTATATTCAGGCTTAGAGACGTCATCGAATCATTACATAGTTATTACGAGTATGAAAGAAAGAAAGAAAGAAAAAGTATTTATTGCGACTCGCATAGGATGATCACAAACTAATCTAAACACAGTAAAAAATATAAATAAAAAATCCAAGTTATATAAACAAAGTAATAAAAAGAAAAATAAAATAAAAAGTCCTATACGAGGCCAAAAGGCTCCTATCTCAGCATGATGTTGCAACATTTAAAAAATAAATGTCACAACGCTGGTATTCTGATAGGGCCCGCTGTGATGTCACGGGCAGTTACCGAAATAAATAAATAAATTATAAAATAGATGTAATAAATATGTAAAATATTAGGAAATAACGATAAAATATTAATCCGCGCCAGACGTAACCTCATTACTTGTCTATGCCTTGAGTCTCACTCTCAGAGGCACTCTTGTGTGTCTGTGGCATTCCTGTGACAAGTAAGGGGTCGCAGGCGCCGACCATAGATTAATATTGGCGCCGACCTTCCGGCATCATGAACACAGAGTACGTTATATTATAATTGTATATCATGAATAAAATAAATAAAAAATAAAATAAATAAATAAATATGACGTCGTCTTACTTACGTATGTAATAGGTACATAACAAACAAGATCAGCCTATATTGTTCCCACTGCTGGGACACAGGCCTCCTCTCAGTGAGTGGGAGTGGACCGTAATCCACCACGCGGGCCCAGTGCGGGTTGGCAGATGTCACATGTCTTCGATTTTTTGGTTCTAGGACCTGCCGGTTTCGGGTTCAAACTCATGACCTACAACTCGTTAGTCGGGACTGATACCACTGGTCCACCACTGACTAAAACCCACCCGTGTTCCTTAGCCCTAGACAGGAGACCTGTGTCCCAGCGGTGGGAACATTATAGGCTGATTATGGTTCACGGATCGATCGAATAGCAGAGCGTTGAGGGCTTTGACAACCCTGTTTTCTCTTCTTCACAAACCCACTTCTCCTTCTTATCTGACTTCTCTTTGTCAATATTTATGCTCTGCACACAGCAAGAATCTTCGGTCCGAGAATAATCGTCTTCTTCGTTGTCCTTCTCATCGCTCTGGTTTTATAAAATCTTCTTTCTTTGTCCAGGCGGTTTTCCTCTGGAATGCGCTCCCTCAGAATATCAGGACGGTAACTAATCAGTTCACGTTTAAAGTGAAAGCTCGAGAACATATACACAAGAAGTTGGCAGATTCGTCTCAGAATTAAGTTGTTGGAGGGTTTCTTGTTTGTCTCATAACTTTTTTCCTATATTTTGTTGTATGTATGTATATATGTATATATTCTTATATCGTAGTTAGAAATATTTTCTTATATATTTTTTTTTTTCTCTGTTATAGCACCTACTGTGTATTGTCTCTGTATCACCCTAAGGTAGACTGGTAGAAAATGCCTAAGGCATTAAGTCCGCCTTTGTACAGTTTTTACTTGTGCATAAAGATTTAATAAATAAATAAATAAATAAAATAGTAGCTTAACCTTATACCCGTCTGGCTGTTATTATTTAGCCACGAGCCCCTCGTAAGAGCAGCCGTGCCGTGTCAAAAATAGGTATTACAAAGCGGCTGATTGCTCAGGGTGCGTGCGCTCCACTTACACTTGATTAAGTTAGTATAGCCCCTCACAGAGGCTATTTTAATGCTCCTATTTTAATAATAAGGGGTGCATGCAACACTGACGCTGGCCCAGTTTCTCAGGAGGCTATTTGAATAATACATAACGTTCATAACATCACGTTTTGTGTTCCCGAGTAATCCCGAGGCCGAGGGGCTGGTAGAGGTCTACCTATAGTACACCCACATTTCGCCAGTTATGTTTAAGTCCCATGCAATAGGGACGAACCTATTGCCTTCAACCGGGCATAAATCCAGACTCCGGGCACACACCAACACCAGGTTGCCACCTATGAAGAGCTTTCAGTTTTTAACCCCATTCGTCCTAAATTTTAATCTGAGATCCAAAGTTACGGTCTTAATCTAACCGATCACATAAAGTTATCGATGCGTAAAGAAGTGAGACGACATGGCTCGCCAGTTGGAACTGTACCCGCTGCAGTCGAGCGCGACGGTGGGAACTGAGAACATGAGTCATCAGGTTTCTTGTACTTCCTGCACGTACTTATTAAGGATAAAGAGTTTAATTTTGATGAGGCGGCATCTAGGTACATCGCCACATGCGAACTACGCATCACACTGACGTCACGCAAAATCCTGCATCGCACAAGCAGAGTTTACCGCGCAACTAGCATATACACAACGTCCTGACATCAATCGTCGGGCAGTTGCCCACCAGACACAACACCCGTCAGGTCGGAGGATCCTCCCTTATCTATGGAGGATGAGTGAACTTTACACCCTGTTCCTCATACCACTATATTATCTAAGAACAGTAATCAGTGCTGCACTGCAGATCGTTCTCGTACTTTGGCCCCCATCAGCAAAGTAAAGTAAAGTAAAGTAAATTTTATTTGCATCGATTGCAGGTACATAAAATAAGATGTTACAATGAGATGGGTGAGCCTTGTACAATTTACCCTATATAGGGCATGCAAACATTTAAAACAAAACATTTAAACAGCCCCTCGTTTTACTTGCTCAGGGTTTGATTTTCGAAAGATTATTCAACTCCTGTGCGGCTGAGCTGTAGTGGTAGTGGCCCAGTGGTAACCGCCCCCGACTTACGAGTGGTCATGAGTTCGAACCCAGGCTGGCGCTTTACTTTGTGTAAATAATTTCATCGCGACTGTTCTCAAAACGGTGAAGGAAAACATCGTGAGGAAACCGGCATGTCCTAGAATAAAAAAATCGAGGACATGTGACGTACACCAACCCGCACTGGGCCCTGTGGTAGATTATAGCCCACTCCCTTTCTAAGAGAGGAGATCTGTGTCCCAGCTAAGGGAACATTATGGGCTGATTATGCTACACTTACAACTTCACACCCTCTTCTATCTATAGAATATGTCGTAGCGGTTTTGGACTGCCGGAGATGAATAGACGGATATAAAAAAAAAACATTTAATACGCGGTATCATAATCCCATTGCAAGACAAAGGCCTCTTCGGAGAAAAGCATTGATCGCCACGTTTGCTCACGTAAGTATTGTGATTATCCTAATAAACCTGCATTCTGAAATGTCTTGAAGAACTGTAGAATTCTTTGTTCTGGGTAAAGAATTCTACAGTTTTTGTGAGCTAACAGAAAACAAATGCAAAGCATAATCGCGTGATTATGATTTGCAATTGTTTTCTGTTAGCTAACCTCATTCGGAAGAACACCCTAACTAGTATATTTTATTATTATTATTATAACCCTGTGTTGTTTCACTGCGGGAAGCCTCCCTTCCCTCTTTACATTTTTCCCGGTCTACTGCGATTGCGAGCCAACCCTGTAAGGATTCCAGCTCATTCCGCCATCTCTTTCTGGGCCTGCCGCGTAGTCGTTTGGCCAGTCCAGTTCCACTTTAGTCCAGCAGCTGCATGGCCAGCGACCGCTATTTGAGTTTTGTGAGTTCCTAATGCGGTCTGTGAGTTTGATACCTACTCGTAGTATAATGCAACGTTTAAACACTTCAGTGTTTGTTCTTCTGGCAACTCCTTTCTTCACCTTTCTTAGTAAAAAACTTAGCTCCCAGACTACCAGGTTCACAGGCATCTTTACCGCAATAGGATTATCTGCCATCTTTTTCTACTAACGCTGTAAACGTCCCTTGTAAACGTCCCTTTGTGGTTATAGCCTAGCTCTTTCTATCTTCTGCTTGCATCTCTTTCCATCCCATCCATATTTTATGCATAAACCCGGATAGCTCTTGTATGAGCGTTATCGTAGGTGGTAATTGGCCTTATTATGGACGAGGCCTGGCTAATACGACCCCAAGGTTAGTGATAATAACGTGCACAAGTTAACAATTAGTTATATGCTCCTTTGCGGCGTATGACGTTGTAGTTTAGTTTATCGTGCGTCCGTGCTAAGAAACTATGTTTTAGGTATATTTTATTCTGTGGAGGAGTCTATCAGCGAACCGAGGCTTCTTCTCTTTATAGATTTAGCCATTCAGTGTTCTAATAATTGTGTGCTGCACCGGACGACGACATTACGTCAGCGCCGGCTGTCGCTGAAAACCAGCGCTGGGGCTCTGTCTTGCATAGGGTCGCAGCATAATGCTGAGCGATAGCCGTTTTGCGTGGATGTGACGCATGTTTCCCTTACCTTCTTTTTTATTTTATTTTTTATGTTCTTTTTTGCGTAATGTTCATCGCAAATAAATGTATTTTCTAATATAATTATTTGAGTATTGTATAGGACGCACTATTTTTAGCCAGTAAACAAAGCATTTATTGAACATGCCCACTGTATTGAAGGCGTGCATAATTTCCAATTTTAGTCTGCGCAATGTTTGTTTACATTCCTTAGTGGATTGGCTAGATTTCGACTCGGTTTAACTTGAAATAGAACAGCGTCTTCGATATTTTGTGGTGATGTTTAAAGCCTTGACAAGTAGCGATAATAGGGATACTTAAATGTACGTGTGTCCCCTGGACAGTCAACCCGCTACCTCCTTGTTTACCACGGTATGAGCTATGCTTACTTACTTCTTGCGAATACGAGAAATTATTATTATAGTCTTATGATGGAACGAGCGTGCCCAGAAGATGCCTCAGGCACTGGAACTCGCACGCATCGACGTAACTCAGCAGGCTGCTTGACGCCGGACTCCGGTGGAAGAGTGGTCGCAAACCAGGCTGGCGTTAGCCCTACCGTGCAGAAGAATTGACCAGTCAAATAAGGTGTTGGGTGTGACTGTCAGCTTCAGTTGAGTAACAAAGTCAAAGTCAAAACGTTTATTGCGAACTAACTGGCGGAACAAACTGCGCTACACGAGGAGGATTCTTCATGCATCCCTAAAAATTATGGATTTAAAAGTTGTTCTCTCTCTATCTCTCTATTATAGCCTTTTTCAAAAGAACTAGGTACATATGTTATGGTGTGGTCGTGCCAGCTGTTATTATTTCACTAATAGCCACGAGTCCTCATCAAAGGCTTATTCAAATCAAATCAAAATATTTTTATTTCACATAAACCAACATGGGCACTTATGAAACGTCAGAAGCTAGGTGCACGATTCCAATTGGTCGTTTCCTATGGAGAAGAACCGGCAAGAAACTCCATGGTTACTCTTTTAAAAATAATTGGCTTTTACAATGTTTTCAAATTACAGTAGGTATGGGAGGACAGCGTAGGCCTGTCAAAGTGTCAACAAGTACCAGGTACTTGATAAAATAAAAAATGGTCTACAGATCTAAAGTCTACAAGGCTTACAAAGTCCTCACATTTACAAAAGGATAAATAAAATATAAAAATCTACTATTAAAATATATTCTTCATCAGGGCCCTAATTCACAATGACTCCTTAACGATTCCTTATTTCGAAACTACGTTAACTCCTTAGTCAAGACATCTGCTATTAACGTATTCTCTATGACACAATGGCGTGGTTTGAACTTTCAAAATGCATGTTGTCCGTACGGTTGACATTTCTATTCCTTGCCGTTAACAAGACACGATATTGTCGTGGTTTGCACGTGGTAACTTTTCGCGGGGAATAATACAGAGCTGGAGCTCAGACAGAACGTAAATCTCGTTGTAGAAATGTCAAGCTGTGACATAGACAGTTTTCATAAGTAGTGGAATAATAATAATCAGTCCATTATGTTCCCACTGCTGGGACGCAGGCCTTCTCCCTGTGAGAGGGGAGTGGGCCGTAATCCACCACGCGGGCCCAGTGCGGGTTGGTAGATGTTACATGTCTTCGAATTTTTGGTTCTAGGACATGCCGGTTTCCTCACGATGTTTTCCTTCACCGTTTTGAGAGCAGTGGTGATGAAATAATTTACACAAAGTAATGCGTCTGTCTGGGTTCGAACCTACGACCTACGACTCGTAAGTCGCGGCCTTTACCACTGGGCCACCAAGTAAGCAAGTAGTGGAAACTCGGCTTTAAATATCGGTATTGCTTTCCATGTAAAATACTGGTATTCAGCTGCGTCCGGTTAGACCGAAAGCCGACCCCGACATAGCTAGGAAAAGGCTAGACGATGATGATGTCTTTGATCGATTAATGATCCACAAACACTTCCCGTGGAAATGAACGTGAGAATGAAATAAAAACAAATAGATTTCTATCGTCTGTATAAAAAAACATGGCGCCTACAGTGTGCCCAGTAATTCGTGTCGTTAAACCGTTGTTTGTCACCTGTCATGTTTGTCTGTCACTTGCCACTTTCTCCTGACTTCCACCTAGTTTCTAATGCAATCATTGATACGTGATTATGTTGCTATGTTCCCACGCAGGTTAAGCGTCCGTTGTTGAGGTTTGGATTTTGATGGGTGATGATTGTCTTTTGTAGATCTGTCGTCTAGTTAAATTGTTATCGTGATTATTATGTCGTTTGTTAGTTCTCATGCAGGTTAAGCGTTCCAATTGTTGTTGAAGTTTATTTAAAGGTTGTAATCTAGGTCCGAAATCATCAACCCGTTTTGAGCAAGCGTGGTGATCAATACTTGTGCCTTCTCTGTGTGAGAAGAGCCTTTCTCCAGCATTGGGACAATAATACAAAACTAGCTTCAACTTTCTGACTAACTGACCGACTATTTAATTTTGACAACTCAAAAGTGCATTGATTTTGTAAAACATGAAACGTTTATTTTCTCTTGACTGTACTTACCTGTCAAAAAGAGTAACCAGCATAAAGTGGATAAGACAAAGTTTAAAACAGAAGACAAACTAGCAGAGTAGGTATCGAGGGGGGGGGGGGGCGGAGGGGGGGGGGCTTAGGGGATCAGACCGGAATAAATCGGTTTAATTGAAATACATGCTTTAAGTTTGAGTTTGAATAGGCTGGTATTATTAATTACAAAATAGTACAGTCGCGTTCGTGGATCAAAAGTTTCGTAGTCCCATCGTTCGTTTGTCGTGAAAACAATCAGTCGCACTTAACGTACAGCTACAGACGCCAGCACATCAACCTACTACAAATCTGTCAAATTTCTTTAAGAGATTTTCAACTTTATCACTAGAGCATAAGGTTCAAAGTGGATTGGGAAAATTTGACAGTTTCGGGTAGGTTGATGTGCTGGCGTCTGTACATCGAGCTGATGTGCTGTTGCACCACTGATGGTCGACATTTGAGTCGCTGTCCCCATGGAATGGGGACAGCGTTAATGGGGACAACGGGAATGGACGGACATATCGTACTGTCGCCCTAACATTTGTCGCAACTTTGATGCGGAGTCGAGGCGCGGTCGCAGCAGACCACGCGGGAGATGGCAGGACGAGCTCGCGAAAGACCTTTAGTTTTTATTTAATATAATTAAGTATCTAGTACTCTTACAACGTAGGTAGGTGGAAGCATTATGATTATGAATAACAATGACAGTTTGACAAGGTGGCATATTTTCATTGAGAGCAGAAGAATTGTAGTAGGTATTTAACATATTTGAAAATTGCAACACCTTTTCATTATATTCGGCCCTAGACACAGCTCTCTATGAACATTTGCACACTTATATTCGTGACTTCTAGTGGTACTTCCCGATCCCAAGATATTACATCGTAGGGCTAGAAGTCTCCTAATTAGGAGTCAAATTCACACAGCCTATATGAGAAATAGTATGTTCTAACTATCATAAAGGCACACACACACACCCACACCCTCTCACACACACACTCATCCCCACTCACCACACACACACACACACACCACACACGCATGCACACACACACATAAAGATAAGTCATACCAGTATCTCTCTCTAACTTTTCATTCATTGTGTACGTGTTTATAATTACTTAAAATAGTTTAGTTATCTAGTTACCTAAAAATATGTTGATCCGAGGGAGGAGCAGAACCACCCAATACAAGCATTACTACATGCTTCCTGGGAGGTTCTAGCCACAGAATAAGATTGTACAAGAAAGTTACAGAAATAAACTATTTTAATTTTGTTTTTAATGAAGAATTTGTACGCATATTGCTCACTTCATGACTTTTTATGTATTTATTTGCATTTTGATTATATTTACCGATAACTGTGGTGCATACTGTGATCATATAAGTTGGTTATCTATACTTATCATACTAATATTATAAAGGCGAAAGTTTGTGTGTGTGTGTTTATATGTTTGTTACTTCTTCACGCTCAAACGGCTGGACCAAGTTTGATAAAATTTTGTATGGAGGTAGCTGACACCCTGGGTTAACACATAGGCTACTTTTTATCCCGATATTCCCACGGGATCGACACTTGTGCGGGTGAAACCGCGGGGCGCAGCTAGTAAAGCTGGAGAGTTAGTTTGTTTGAACGCGCTAATCTCTGGAGCTGGCGGTCGGATTTGAAAAATTCTTTTTGCATTTGATAGCCCAGTTCTTGAGGAAGGCTATAGGCTATTTAACATCACGCTATGACCCTTAGGAGCCGAGCAAAAAGAAAAAAAGTAAGAAAGAACGCTAAGCGAAAGCAAAGTAATTGCGCGGGCAGACGATGCGATGAGATGCGACGGGGTGGGTCGGGAGGACATGACATTTCACGCGGACGAAGTCGAGGGTAGAAGTAGTGGTGTAGTGTTATAATGTATGATAAATGTTCCACACTCTATTTTTGTAAATTCTATGACTAAAGTGTATTGACATGTAATTTTAATAATTATTAATAAAAGAACTGAACTGAACTGAAGCTAGTACATTATGTCTGGCACCAAGGTAAAGTGAAAGAAAGTAAGTATTTGAAAATTGCTCGACCTTTTCGTAACGAGTGTACAATGTGTATCTAAATAGTCTGATGTCACTTTCCCACGGCCGGTTAGTAGGTTAAGCGCTCATCGTCGAGGCCGTTATCCGGATGGGAGACAGTTAAACTTTAAACTAACGTAGCATTGCGAATTTTGTATCCGACATGTTAATTTTATGGTTGACGGTGAAAAAACTTTCATGAAACACAATCTGTGTTAATGTTACGCCTGTATCCGACAAAGGGGTTGGCAGAGTTGGACAGTTCACCTAATCTGCGTTCGCGGTTTATTTGCCAAAAATGTAAACAAATATGAATTAATGGATAAATAATTTTAATTCCTACACAATAAAGTTCAGTTTACGCTACAACTTCAAGCATTTTTATAAGTTTAATAGGGGGCGAGCCTGTTAAGCCGGAATAATTGCAATTACCGTAGTAGGTACCTACGGTATATGTATACCTTTAAATGTAATATACTTCAAAACCATCTACCTGAAAAATAAAAGACTTGACAATAAACAAATCTTGTGAATGATGACAATCAGTCATTCATTCTTCATTCTATAAAAGTCAAAATTTCTAAGGCCGATGGCACTTTGGTGAACTCAAGTTATTATCATCTGCCTAGCCTTTTTCCAACTATATTGAGGTCGGCTTCCAGTCTAACCGGATGCAGCTGAATCCAGTATTTGACATGGAACGACTGCCTATTTGACCTCCACAACCCAGTTACTGGGCAATACGATACCCCTTGGAAAGACTGGTTGTCAGGCCTTCGGGCTTCTGACTACCCGTAACAACTGTCAAAGATCCACATATGACAGCCGGGGTAACACGATACCCCTTGGTAAGACTGGTTGTCAGGCTTTCGGGCTTCTGACTACCCGTAACGACTGTCAAAGATCCACGAATGACAGCCGGGGTAATACGATACCCCTTGGTAAGACTGGTCGTCAGATTTTCGGGCTTCTGACTACCCGTAACGACTGTCAAAGATGCACGAATGACAGCCGGGACCAACCGCATGCAAGAAGACATACTGCATAAGTATATTTCGCCGAACACTTATCAATTGAGATAACGGTCAGGATGATGGTGGTTGCCTTGAATTTTTCAAAGTCTATTTTAACAGTTCTACAACCGTCCTTGTTTGTAGATCAATTGACACTTTAAAAGTATGTCAGCAAAGAATTATTGTTTGCATACAGTTTGACTTACGAAAATGGTGCATGTTGCTGTGGATTAAGGTTGGTTTTTGAATGAGAGATTTTGTTAGTATGTTTTGTAGTTATGAACGTAGAATTAGGGGCACTAGTTAGTGTTAAAAGAATTTTGAGCGTATCAGGAAAGACGTTGGTAACACACTGACATTTAAATTATAAATATACTAGCAGCGCCCCGCGGTTTCACCCGCATAAGTTTCCCGTGGGAATATCGGGATAAAAACTATCGTATGACCTTTCCTCTCTCAAACTATGTCTTACCAAATTTCATCTAAATCGGCTCAGCGGTTTAATTGTGAAGATGTAACAGACAGAGAGACACACTTTCGCATTTATAATATTATAAGTATGGAAGTATGGATTTACTAAGGCTGGTGTTGGACTAAAAACATGTCACCTACTATTACGCATAATGTCCAGCCCAAAAATGTCCAAGATAAACTCAGACCCCCTTTTACCAAACAAGGGTTTCCTTTAGGTCAGGCTTAAACCACCGAGCCAGCACCCTAATTTCGTAACACACTATCAATCATTTTGTAGGATATTCCTAATCCATTGCTTCATAAGTTCGAAAAATGTGTCTTCTCAACAACGCAATGAATGTTGTTGAACGGTCAAAGTGAAACCCATTGCTACTGATAGTGTGTTATGCAATTACCCCGCCGTTATTGAATTAAGAACCTAACTGTTATAGAAATGCAGTTCTTTATACAAAAATGACAACTTGGTTCGGTGCTAAGTTGTCATTTTAGTACTTATTAAGATCCGGTTAGACTGGAAGCCGAATCCAACATAGTTGGGAAAAGGCAGGCAGATTATATTATTTTTATTCCGGCACAAAATATTATCCATACAAGGAAAACCACAAACGCGTGCGTTGTGAAATGCTAAAATGGTATCTAAAGTACCTAGAAATCTATTATAATTATCATAATAATTACCCTGAACTGTTAACGTCCAATGTCAAACACGGGAATCCCAATACTATTAAATAATGGCTTATGTTTAACTTATCACCAGATAAAGTAAAATATAACATCAAAAAAACACTTTTTACTGCCAAAAATAATAAATGATCACCAAAATTAAAACTCCGTTTTATTGTAAAATGCCTAGGTATTCTCATTTGCTCGCTCTTGCATCCTATGTCGACGGAGCACTGCTTCGCGGGGCTCCTATTTCTGTGTAATGGGTTTAAAGTAACCTAACCAAACTTAACATCGGGGTGCCCAGCTAGAACTATTGTAATTTTAGACTGAATTTTTTGGTGTTTAGTATATTTTTTTTGGTTGTCATTAAAGAAAGAAAGAAAAAGTATTTATTGCGACTCGTATAGGATGATCACAAACTAAACTAAACACAGTAAAAAAAAAAATCCAAGTTATATAAAAAAAAAACAAAGTAACCCAACCCCTTAAATAATATGTACAGTGATGGACAGTTTATTAACCTTTTAAGCGCTTGGCTAAATATCAATTGCCGTGCCCCTAGCGCGCGACTCATGCGCGGCTATAAATTGATAAAATAATACCTACAGTAAATAAAGGGGAGCAATCGTTGTATTGATTAAAAAACAGTCAAAAAGTTTTTATCTCTATTTAATCACGGTTTTAGTTGTACCACGCAGTTAATAGGACGAAAATGGAACGAAAAAATCATGCATGTTCTCTGTCGCAGAAATACGACACGAGCGGTAGTGGCACGGAAATATGTGTCGCATACATAAATGCGACACAAGCGACCAAAAGGTTAATAACGCTCCTTTTTTGGGCAGTCGTACGTACTTACTTTTAATTAAGATAGTTTCTGCCTGCGACTTTCCCCGACCCACCCCGTCGCATCGTATCCGCCTGCCATCACTTCCATTTTTGCTTAGCGTTCTTTCTGACTCTTTTACGTTTTTCTCGGCTTCTAATCCTCCTGGCGTGATGTTAAATAGCCTATAGCCTTACTCATGAATTGGGCTATCAAGTGCAAAAAGATTTTTTCAAATCCGACTGGTAGGTTCAGAGAAACAAACAAACCCATATTCAGATTTATTATTAGTACAGATAAAGGCTTTGATTTTATCATACAGTAATAACTGCCTGACCTATTGCAGGACCAAGACATCTCCTGTTCCACCAATTCGCACTAAGCGTTTCCAAATGTCCTTTATAATGCGCACAGCAAAAGAGTGGAACTCTCTACCTGCGTCTGTGTTTCCGAGCGCATACAACCCGAATCTCTTCAAAGTGAGAGCGAACAGGCTTCTTCTGGGTAAGCTCACTCCATCGTCGACCAATTGGAACCGTGCACCTAGCTTTTGACGTTTCATAAGTGCCCATGTTGGTTTATGTGAAATAAAAATATTTTGATTTTGATTTTGACTTTGTCTCTGTCACCTCTGACCTAGACTAGAGTCAAGAGCAAATCCATTACAAAAAAAAACCCTGCTATTTCTCCCGGGAATCGTTCAAAACACGTCTGGTAAATATAACTGCATAGCTATTCACAAACACTCGATACGCTTCCGTACCGTATCGAACGTCAATCAATGTTATCGTAGGAGTCATCTAAACGTTGTTCACAAGTCCAAAACACAAAAATGTTGTCAGTTTAAATGAAATAGACGACCGCTATTCTTCCGACAGCTATTTGCTGTCGGGGGTAAGGTAAATCAGGTTATCGAAATGTGTCATTTTCGATACGATAGCCTGTCGGATCGTTGTGAATAGCTATGCTGGTCTCTTAACAAATAATGCGTCGGCTCATCTCGTTCTTTACCGTTCATTAGTTGACAAATTACTATGGGAAACGATAACTGTAGTATTTTAGTGGCATCGGTATTGAGCTGGCAAGTAATTGGACATATAGAATTACTGCCAATCCTCTAGAAGTCTGGACATAACCCCTTAATGGCCTGTGGCGTCATCTACATAGCCGCATGCGAACTACGCATCACACTGACGTCTCGCAAAATCCTGCATCGCGCAAGCAGAGTTTACCGCGCAACTAGCATAATTATACAACACGTCCCGACATCAATCGTCGGGTAGTACCCGTCTGCTCGGAGGATCCTACCGATCATTGTGTAGCGATGTAAAGTTTTTTTTATTAACCAGTAATATCCCACTGGTGGACAAAGGCCTGCCTACACTCTTTCCACCTTCTCTGTCCAGAGCTGCCAAGGACCAATCTTTATTAGAGGATTCCAGCTCATCCCGCCATTTTCGTCTGGTAAACTATCGAATAAAAATATTAAAATAATACATGCATATTCCCTTTTAGAGTGCAGAACTTAATACCTAAATAAAAGCCTCCAAGTATACAAGGGCGTGCCCGCTTACATGTACAAAGTATCACTACAAACGTGCATTTGACCGTACTAAAGAACACAGGATGTAAAACCTGTCGTTCAAGGCGATAGCTTGTTTCATGCGCTTGCGCAGTGCAGCCGCCGATAGTGTTTATCTTTGTACTGTTTGAAAGGATGGGTCTACTGTTATTTTTAGACAGAGAAAAAATATAGCAAGGCTGTTTGTCTCTCTCTTTTATTTAATTAACTCGCACTGATTTCATTAACGTCACTTCTCTAATATCCTTTGAATAACATTTTCGTGTGACAGTTTTTGTATCGAAGAATATAAATAATATCACGCCTGTAATCCACAAAGAGTTAAGCAGAGCTGACTTATGCATAGTAGGTATACACATGTACACCCACATTTTGTGAGTTCTGTCCCATTAGCTGCGCCCAGCGTTACACGCGTTAGCGTTTCACCCGCATAAGTGTTGATCCCGTGGGGATATCGGGATAAAAAGTAGCCTATATGTTAATCCAGGGTATCAGCTACCTCCATACAAAATTTTATCAAAATTGGTCCAGCCGTTTGAGCGTGAAGAAGTAACAAACATATAAACACACACACTCACAAACTTTCGCCTTTATAATATTAGTGTGATGTAATAGGGGGCGAGCCTTTTGCCATCATCCGGGTCCAAATCCTGACTCCGGGCTGCTACTGAGAAATTCCCTATAGAAACACCCAATAACCCCTCACGCCTGGGAACCAGGCCTACCCTCTGTGAGAGGACATGGGCCGTAATCCACCACGTGGGCTCAGTGCGGGTTGGTAGATGTCACATGTCTTTGAATTTTTGGTCCAAATACTACATTTACATTCAGCCCCTGCAGCTGCCTCTCGCGCTGCCGGCAATAATTCCCTAAATACTGCTGCAGTAGGATCGAGAGAAGTGTGAGTTTACATACTGCCTACCACTCACTTCGCTCGAGTTTCGGCAATGGCAGACGTCGAGGCGCTCGGCGAGAACTGAGCGGCGACGCAGAATGTAAACACGCACTGCCGCTCAAGTCCTGTCGTCAAAACAAACATATGCGAACCATTCTGTCGGCGAAACATTCATAAGTGAAACGTCCTATCGACGAATCTCTCAAACACGAATCGTCCTGTCGGTGATCAGTCCAAAGGAGAAACAACTGTCGGAGAACGCTTGCAGAATCCTCGCGCTGCCGGTCCTTTGACTTCCGCACAAAAAACCGCTCTTTTGGGGAGCGCCGGGCAGCGCGAGTGGCAATTGCAGCGGCATGAGAGGTATCTATACACACTCGTCCTGCCCACGTCCCTGCTCTCTTCGGCTGAATGTAAATGTAGCATAAGACATGCCGGTTTCCTCACGATGTTTTCCTTCCGTTTTCACATTCTATGCAAGTTGTGTGGGACAATGACAATTGTACTAATAGATAGCTAGATTAATATATAATCTTGGGGACAATGACAACACAATCACAGTTACAGAAACAGTAACAACAAAATCACTGTGAGTCACAATATCAGTATTCTATCGTCATACAAACGGTGGGAACACGGTAATGTTAGATAACACATTACCATGTGTCGCTAGGCTGCCTTTCCTCCAGAGATAAACGAGGATACGTAGCGAGGGATGTGTATAATACTAACCAATACCAAACCAACACTAACTTAGTTCAAGCTTTAAAATGAAGCGATGTTATTGGTTGGTTTCACACACATCCCTCGCTAGGCATCCTCGCTCATCTCTGGTGGAAACGCAGACTTGTCAAGGTATTATTAAATATTCCCGTGCCTCGCCGTTGGTCCTGCGCGCCTGATCTCTCTCCGGTCGTATCGGGTTGCCGTCCCATCGGAGTATGAGAGTGAGGGAAAAGAGAGTGCACCTGTGTTTGCGATCGTATGCGTCGACATGCTACCGGACGCGATCGGCTGTCGCCGCATCCGTTCGTATCCTTTCCGATCCGATCCGATGCGAGCGGATTGGTGGAAATCATCCTTTAGATTTAAGTTTGCCATGTACAAATACGAGAGTGTACTCATTGTTCAAGTGCCTAATAATGAAGGAAGCTATGCTCGGAGTCTCTTTGAAGGATAAAATCAGGAATTAAAACATCCGGAAAAGAACCGGAGTTACCGACATAGCTTGCAGAGTAGGCAAACTGAAGTGGCAAATAGTGGCAATGTGTTGGCCATGTTTGTCGAAGGACCGATGGCCAGTGGAGCAGACGAGTCCTTGAGGAGACCGCGTATCGGCAAGCGTAGTGTGGGACGCCCCTCAGCTAGATGGAACGACGACCTAAAGAAGGTGGCTGGGACAGACTGGATACGGAAGGCGGAGGACAGGGTGTTGTGGCGCAGCCTAGGAGAGGCCTGTGTCCAGCAGTGGACTGCGATAGACTGAGTTGGTTGATGGAGATCAGCAATACCACATCACAGTTGTATTGCCATCCCAGAGACAAAACTGGGCAGTGGGTCCAGTCGACCTATTCAAAATTTGACTTAGTCAACTGGACCCGCGGGTTCAGTTCTTGTGGGTCCAGTTGACCGAAGACTCCAAGCACCGTCGCAACGAAATACCTTTACATACTTCTACCACTGAGTGCAAGTTTCCTCACGTTCTTTGGTATTCAATTAATAATTACGTATCAATTATTTATTCATACAGGGAATCGAAAGTCAATTGTTTATCGCGCGTGGGTTGGCAGAGAAAGTGCAAGCGGAACATAAAGTTTTTATCGATGGAGTCGGTTTGTTTGTGGGGATTTTGTTCTGGTTTATTAAAAACTAGCTGTGCCCGCGGCTTCGGTCGCGTGCATGACGGAAAACGTTTGAATTTTTTTGCGCGGAACCCGAATTCTTTTTCTAAAATAAAAGCAGCCTAAGTTACTCCTTATTACATCAGCTATCTGCCAGTGAAAGTGCCGTTAAAATCGGTCCAGCCGTTTCAGAGACTAGCCGGAACAAACAGAAAGACAGATAAAAATTTAAAAAAAATATATTTTGGTATATATATGTACCGTGTATACATCCATTTGCATTTAGTAAAAAGCGGTTATTTTAATATTACAAACAGACACTCCAATTTTATTTATTTGTATAGAATATAGAATAGATTATTACACTGCCTCGTTGGTTTAGTTGTCGCAATCGCTACTGCTAAGCTTGAGGTACTTGGGTGCGATTCCCAGGTCGGGCAAAGTGAGATTGAGAGATTTTCTCAGCTTTGAGTCTGGATTTGTGCCCGGTTGATGGCAATAGGCTCGCCCCCATGGGCCTTAAGCATAACTGGTGAAATGTGGGTGTACCTACCCTACTGTAGGTACAGCTGTGTATAACCCTCAGGGAATAACAAGCGTGATGTTATGTTATGTATTTCTTTTACATAATTATCATATAGATAAAAAATGATTACGACATAGGTTGAAAGTTTTGCATTCATAAACAATTCTCGCTTGTTTGAGTCTGATTTTGTTGACGTGCCATCCTAATCAAAATTATGATCAACGTTATATTTCAATATACACAAATGTCTACTATTTCTTCATACTACACTTGCGTGCAAAAAAATCGACCCACCCCATGCTCTTCGATTTGAAACAATATAATTCAACAAGTTTTACTAACAATAACCTAATATATTGTATATTAAAATCTTCCTAAAAGTATGTAGATTACGTTAGTGAAAGAATTATCAAAACAGATTCATTAGTTTTTGAGAAAATCTCGAACTTATAAATATGGGGGTTGAATAAAGAAGCTCCATTTTTTTAAGTCCGTTAAAAAAGTCAAGTTCAATTTTGATTAAACAAACAGAAATACACAAAATTTAACGTTTGTCAATTTCATTGACAAAAAAAGTCACACACTTTTTCCGAGCAAACGTGAGTAATGAGGACATCTAAAGAATCGAGTCGATCTTGTCAAGGATATTGCTTTGAAAAAAATATAGTGTATGTTCAAATAAACTGTACCTTACCTACCTTCACACAGTACAAAATAATAAATTATATTCATTACGATTTTTGAGATATCGTGTCTCAAATGGAGAGCATGGGGTGGGCCAATTTTTTTGCACGCAAGTGTATTTTTCACGCACATTTGAGGGACTAAGTGCGGAAACCAAACCCATAACATAGAACATAGAAGTCTACTATTTTCCTGTAAATTCTCGTTAACCAAATAACCAATATTGAAAAAGGAATGCTTTTTTTTTGCCCTATTAACTATGATGGTATGCGTGATAATGCGTGCCAATTTCTCCTAGACGACTACACCAATTTTCTCATGACTCTCTCCAATGCATACTTTTAGGGCAGTTATTTCAATCCTGAGTTCGTCTATTTTTACAGCTTTCTCAGCAGATATTATAATATTGAACTCGGCCATACCCGATCTAAATTCTACGCATGCCATAGTTTAGGGATTTCCGTGTATTTGTCCTATTTGGATCGACTCCAAGCTCCATGTTGAAACAAATTAATGCTATTCATTAATTTATTATTCATCATCATCGTCCTCTTCAGGCAGTCGCTCAATGTACTCCATGTAGTCTAGTATTCGACTGCATCCAGTAAGACGTGAAGCCGACCCCAACATAGTTGGAAAAGGCTAGGCAGATTGATTACTGAGATGAGAACCGATAGAGGTGTATGAAAGCCGACCCCAACACGACCGGCTTCCAGTCTAACCGGATGCAGCTGTATACCAGTATTTTACATGGAGCGACTGCCTATCTAACCTCCACAGCTCAGTTACTGGGTAATACGATACCCCTTGGTAAGACTGGTTGTCAGACATTCGAGCTTCTGACGACCAGAAACGACTGTCAGAGATCCACGTATGACAGCCGGGACCAACGGCTTAACGTGCTTTCCGATGCACGGAGGGGTCTTAGTATGTGGAGATGGTCATCCAACCACGGACCAACCGTGGCAAGCGTAGCTTAACCTGATCGATCGACCCGTGCGGCTGTTATTACTTAGCCACAAGCCCCTCCGGTTGTCATCTCAGTAATCACTGGGGTTATTTCCAGCCATGTTATCATCTTCATAGACTCCATCCATCTTTTCTTTGGTTTTATAGCCATCCACATTTATACTTACCATTGTATTGTTCAATCAACCTGCACTACTTCCTCTAGAGAAGAGGTCTCAATACGAGTACCAGCTTTAATATGATACCTCTGATTCATAAAAATAAGCTTTTTTTACATTACATAATTTATGTATGTTTTATAAAGGCACCATAGTCTACACAAAACACCCAATCATAAGGTTGAATGATTTAAAATAATATCTGAATGTCATTTTATCTATGTATGTTTATGTTAAAAAAAAAAACTATCAGTCTCAACTGTGAGAAATATAGACTGATTTGGTACAATGCTCTACATTGGGTATTTCCGCATACATGTCCTATTTGGACCAGCTCCAAGCTGTATGTCGAACTCGAAACAAATGAGGACTACTCATTAATATTAGTATTGTTATGTAATTGTTATGCATCCATCTTGATCTCCTAGTTAGGAGTGAAGGTTAGTCATGTAATGATAGTTAGTTACTTAGTTTGTCTCGTTGTCAAATGTAGACAACAATAAAATCAGGGCTGGCCGAAGTAGCGATACATACATTTGTCATCTGAAAAATATTTGACTGTCCCGTTGACCTCGTGGTCGCAAACGCGACACTGCTGAGCGTGGGGCACTGGGTTTAATTCCCAGATCGGGCAAAGTTGTATTCTGTTTTTCTATTAGGAATTTCTCAGTAGTAGCCCGGAGCTTGGAAGTTGGCAGTGTGATTCTCCCGTGCCTCGGAAAGCACGTCAAACCGTTGCCCCGGTTGGTCCTGCGCCTGATCTCTCCCCGGTCGTATCGGATTGCCGTCCCATCGGACTATGAGAGTGAAGGAACAGAGAGTGCACCTGAATTCCCGCACACACTTGTGCACTATAATATCTGCTGCCTACCTGGCTAATCGCCGTTGAGATTGGCCACTGTGACCGAAATCGGTCGGGAGGGAGATACCCGTACCTGGTTGATCCGTCAAACAAGTGACAAATTAAATTTTTCCAAAGGGCAACAACTCATCTGGACCACGTCACATCATGTTGTCATTAATGCATAGTTCGACCCCCAAACTAACCTTATATCGGTATGCAGTGGCGAAGGGTGAATTTATGACAGAAGTAGGTTGGAGCAAAAAAAAATTCCAAAAGAAACTGGGTCTATTGAATATTTTTGTCTAATTACACCTTGCCTGCAGCTAAGTACTAATCACATCACAGACCTAACACAGCTACAAGTGAAAAGGTAATCAAAATCTCATTAGTTTTGAATGTCAAGTAAAAGTAACCATAAACAACACAATGCGCACTACAGTATTGCACAACTTATGTAGTTAATACAAGCTTATATCCGTGACTTTGTCCGCGTCGGCTTTAGGATTTATCAACTCATCATCATCATCCTCGTGTGGTTTTTATGTTTTATTTATCCTTTTGATAGATTCTTATTTTGTAAATGTGAGGACTTTGTAAGCCTTGTAGACTTTAGATCTGTAGACCATTTTTTATTTCATCAAGTACCTGGTACTTGTTGACAGGCCTACGCTGTCCTCCCATACCTACTGTAATTTGAAAACATTGTAAAAGCCAATTATTTTTAAAAGAGTAACTGTGGAGTTTCTTGCCGGTTCTTCTCCATAGGAAACGCTTCTGACGTTTCATAAGTGCCCATGTCGTTTTATGTGAAATAAAATATTTTGATTTTGGTGGCCCAGTGGTAATGGCCACGACTTACGTGTCGTGGGTTCGAACCAAGGCAGGTGTATTGAGTGATTTAATTAATCATCACTGCTCTCAAAACGGTGAAGGAAAAAACCTGAAGGCGAATTCAACCGTTCAAAATCTAGTCGCTATCTCATCTCAGCGACAATCAATGTCAAAAACTTGTCAAAAATGTAGAGAAATTAGAGGTATTTTTGACAGATTGAGACTGAGATCAGACTGTGAACGTTCTTATAATTACGAGAATTGTCCCTCTGGTCTGTGTGAGTGTCATCTCATCCAGGTCTCCGCGATCTCCTGTAGGTCGTCTGCTTACCTGGGCGTATTGCCGTTGGTCTGCCGAGGCTCCTAACAATCCGTGATCTTTAGTGACATTTGTTCGACAATCTGTCGACGCGACAGTGTTATTTGTTCGACAATCTGTCGACGCGACAGTGTATGCTTGCTCTCAATTTTGTTACAATCACGAATATAAAAGTGAAAAGCAATCAAAACCTCATTTATTATGAATGCGAGGTAAAAGCGAGCTGTATGGCTGCGCGTGAGTGGGCAAACGAGTGTAGCTTTATGTAATACTAGCTGTGCCCGCGACTTCGTCCGCGTGGAATAGTGACTTTTCGGGCAGCACATTTTAAATTACACATACCTACCGTCGTGTGGGTAGCTAAAAATTTACTTTACAGTAATGTTTCTCTGTATTACCTTAACAAATGGTCGCCGTGATTCTTTAAATTGACATAACTTTTTTATTTATGAACCGATTGACATGAAATCAACACTAAATGTTAAGTGAAGCTTACTACAATATATTAGTGAAAACCGCATCTAAATCGAATAAGCCGTTTCTGATATTAGCGTGCACAAACACACAGACAAACAGAAAAAAAAAATAATTACACTTTCGGGTTCGGCATCGATATAATAACAACCCCTGCTACTTTTTTTTTATATATTTCCATTGTACAGACACCACTTTTCTACAATTTTATTATATGTAATAGATGTGTATCTCTTATTTACAATATGATATACAGCAGTGGCGAAGGTACCATACAACTCGATTCCCACCGGCTTCCCTTCGAAAATTCAGAACATAACCACTCTATATAGTCAATTCATCAGTGACATTTTCTTTTGGCATTTTTTTTTTGCTCCGGCCACCTCTTTTACCTCTGTCATAAATTCACCCTTCGCCACTGATATACAGTTATCTAATATCTTTGTGCCGAGGTGATATGGGCAATTAGTTTGGGCATTCATTGTAGACCTTTCCCTTAAGATTAAAATTATTATTTCGTTTCTTTTATGACTTCACGTTTTTGGGACTTCAGCAAACAGACAAAGAGCTCTTTAATAACAGTAAAATGTCTTAAAATTGACGAAAGTTTCAGTCTCATTCCAATCATCTTAAATCATCCATCCATACTAATATTATAAATGCGAAAGTGTGTCTATCTGTCTGTTACCTCTTCACGCTTAAACCGCTGAACGGATTTCGATAACATTTGGCAAGGAGATAGATGCCATCCTGGGGAAGGACTTAGGCTACATTTTGTCCCGGTAGCACGTTCCCGTGGCATATTTCCAAGCTGGCGAAGCCGCGGCCAAAACAAGTATAAAATAAAATCATTAGATTTAATTGAAGATTATCTATGACAGAATTCTGAAGATTTATGCTAAATCAGAGTAATTTAAAAGGCTGTTATATATCCGTTATACAACTTTATTATTACTGTTATTAGCAGTATCTTCACGGTCTGATTTTTCAAGAGGTGAGAAGTATATTATGATCATTAGCGGTGTTTAATTGTTCTTACAGTTATTTAGTGTAGGTATAATCAATGAATAAATAAGTCCTCAAATACTAAAGTGCCTGTTCCACCAACCCGCACTGGGCCCGCGTTGTGGATTACGGCCCACTGGCAGGCCACACACACAGGCCTCCTCTCTGTGAGAGGGCTAGAGGGCTCTCAGAGACGAGGAACGTGTCCCAGCAGTGGGAACGTTTAAAGAGGCTGATGCTAAATACCTACTAAGGAACCTAGCCAAATACGGTATTTCACATATTTACATGAGAAATAGTGTTTCTAGTTACTGTTTTTTCTTAATAGCATCTTTTTTTAAATTTATTTAAAGGGCTTTGGCGCTTAGCGACCACATCGCCCAGTGCAGAAAAACACTAAATTGTTGATTACGATCTATCTTATAACTAGATTGTACAATTGTTTAGCCTTATCGGAAACTGGAAAAGCAAGGATGGTATTACAAAAGCCAATTTCGTACCTTATATATCGTCCGAAAACATCAATTCTAGTATTTTCATTCCGGACACTCCATCAGAATATGAAAGACATCAGCAATCACTCCACAGCAGTGGCGAAGGTACCATACAACTCGATTCTCACCGGCTTTCCTTCGAAAATTCAGAACACAACCACTCTATAGTCATTTATCATTGAAATTTTCTTTTGGCATTTTTTTTTTGCTCCGGCCTACCTCTGTCATAAATTCACCGTTCGCCACTGCTCCACAGTCATCACAATTTGGAGATAAAGCTTTCCTCATTAAGTAATAAAACTTATTTGATGGAATATGTCCGGAACGAAGTCTTAAGGATATAGTAATTAGGTTTTTATTGAGGTCACAATCAATCCACGGAACCCGAGAAATCTCCGTTAGTTGGTTATATTCATAGAAATATAAAAACTTTTTTACAAAAAAAACAACCGACTTCAAAAAAAACTACAAAGTGATAAATAACTTTAATTTCGGAAGTCGGTGTCGTTGGTTCCACATTTTCGTTTTTTGTTTGACACCGACTTCCGAAATTTTAAAGTTATTTATCACTTTGTAGTTTTTTTTTGAAGTCGGTCGTTTTTTTTGTAAAAAAGTTTTTATTTTTCACTTTTTAGTTTTACCTACTCCACATAAATTCAAATAACACTAGTGCATTGAAGAATTCAAGACACCGACTCGAAGAATCATCAAAATTCGCATAGAAATGCCGGAGATGCAGTACATTTATGCATATAACATCGTACATAAGAATAATTACATAATGTATTATATACTAAAACCTTCCTGAAAGTATGTAGATCACATTAGTGAAAGAATTATCAAAATCGGTTCATTAGTTTTTGAGAAAATCGCGGACAAACAAACATACATACATACATACATACATACGGGTCGAATACAGAACCTCCTTTTTTGAAGTCGGTTAAAAAACAGTATATTACATCTAATTAGCTGCGCCGCGCGGTATCACCCGCATAAGTGTCGACCCCGTGAGAATATCGGGACAAAAAGTATCCTATGTCCCAATCCAGGCCATGCAGGTCTACCCGTGTGCCCAATTTCATCCAATCCGTTTTTTATCCCGGTAGTACGTTCCCGTGACATCCACGAGGGCAAAGCCGCGCTCAAAAGGTAGTACAGGAGGCCTACCACAAGCTCTTAACGCGATCCATTTTAGGACCTAAACTGAACTGTTCTTCTAATTCGTACCATGAGGTCATTTTAAGAGGACTACATGACCTAAAGCGCGGTCTTTGTCGGTCTGCATAGAAAAGAAAGAGAAGCGCGATGCCACAACGCTGGTAATTTATTGCAAAATATGAAGCAATTATCGATTTACGAAAAATCTAGTCTTTGGACAAAAAAACTAAAACACTATAGTTTTAGTATGTTGCTTGTAGAATAATCTGACAAAAAATCATAATGATTGTATGTATATTAGTATGAATTTTGTTGTAAATAAAAAGTTTTTAGAGGTATCTTCATGATTTTTTTCTATCGTACCAAATAAGTTGTATTATGTTTTCAACACACTATCATCCTAGCATTTATCCTGAAGAATATCATATATTTTTTTGGTTTTTTTTACTGTAGGCGATCATTTACTTTTATTGTTTCTAAAACTTGCGTTTTTTGCGTTTAGGTCCTGTAAGCCCCTTAACGATTCAGTTTAGGCCGTGCCATCAGCTGACAGCGATTGTCTCAGAGTCGCCAGGTTTGGTTTCATTCATACTTGTTTGGTACCATGACGTCCATAGAGCAGCTCAAGCGATGCAGTTTAGGAACCTAAACTGAAATGTCTTGGTAGGTCACCAGAACAAAACTACTGTCCATTGCCTGTCAATTAAGCAATATTCTTTCAAAGTAATTATTTCTATCATACATAATTGCGTTTCAAAATAAACATAATAGAGCAGCCGTAGTCCCCTTCAGTTAAAAATAACCAGACATGTTTTAAAAATAACTCAAGAGGGTAGGAACGTCAAAAACATATGGTTCAAATCTTTTGTTGTTTATTTTTAGATAAGTGTAAGATGTTATAAGGGGGATGCTGTGTTCTAGTGTATTTAGGAAGGAAGTGGCGTCGTGTTTGGGGTGAAAAAAATGTGTCTGTTTATTATATGTTTTTATTGTATAAGGATGTTGCGGACCGAATACTGGGGGAAGGAGTTATGAGGTCGATTTTGCAGAGTTGAAAAAGGATTTTTTTTTGGGACAAGACTGCAAACCGCCAACACACAATATACAGGGTTATTGGAAAAACACCAACAACCTCTTAGGTAATTGTACTGATCATTATGAACGAGTTTTTACTATGGGACCAAATCTGAAATCGCGAAAAAAAATCAGCTGTTCCCTACATTTTGACGAGTTAATAACGAACATAACTTTTAGTGCTAAAAAGTCTCGGAATTTGAGTAAAATTCTAGCCTTTTGGCACATTTTATTTCTATTGATTAGCCGTTTTTTCGCCAGATTTTATTTAAAGATCATTTTGACAGTATATTTACTGTCGCCTGTCTCCAAAACTGCTGTACCGAATTAATTCTACTTTTTATGTAAACAAACTCAAGTGAAAGTGCGTGTACAATCTTGATTATGTATTGATGTTGTAATTAAACTGGACCATTAAATTCATTGTTGTTACATAATTTGAAAGGCTAATGGTAAATAATTGCAATTACCATAGTAGGTACCTACGGTAAATTAAAACAAATCTTGTGAATGATGACAATCCGTCATTCATTCTTCATTCTGAGTCTTCAACTGGTCCCACACGAACTGGACCCGCGGGTCCAGTCGACTAAATCAAATTTTGAATAGGTCGACTGGACCCACTGCCAAATTTCATCATTAGTACATTCAAGGAGTAAAGCCGAATCTTTTAATATATTTACGAGATCTACGAGTGACAACCGGAACCAACGGCGCAGGGGTCTCGATATGTAATGGATGGCCACCCATCCAAGAACAGACCGTGGCAGGCGTAGCTTAACCTTGATCGCGGATTGCGGCTGTTATTATTTTATTATAAAGCAGACGCCAGCACATCAAGCTACTACAATCTGTCAAATTTCTTTAATAGATTTTCAACTTTATTGTTAAAGCATAAGGTTCAAAGTTGATTGGGAAAAGACAGTTTCGGGTAGGCTGATGTGCTGGCGTCTGCACATAATTTTTTTGAAGCGTCGCGGTCGGGGAAGCGCATTGCGGAACCTCTGGGCTAGAGACGCGAGTCGCGACGCAAGTCGCCGACCTTGCCAAGTCAGAATCTCGCTATAAACAAGCTATAAACCAATATTTTGTTTGACAAAGTTGCTGGCAACATCGCTTGGTATGCATTTTAGAGACATCCTTGAAATTGTTGTAATAAAACAGTAACTGAACGCATTTTTTTTCTGGCAAGCGGTGCTTTGAAGCATCATGAATCCATACTAATATTATAAATGCTAATATGTCTCTCTGTTACCTCTTCACGCTTAAACCGCTGAACCGGTTTAGATGAAATTTGGCATAGAGATAGTTTGAGTCCCGGGAAAGGACATAGGACAGTTTTTATCCCGATATTCTCAAGGGATCGACACATATGCGGGTGAAACCGCGGAGCGCTGTTAGTGGGTTATAAATTATAATCCACCACGCAGGCCCAGTGGGGATTGGCAGATATCACATGTCTTCGATTTTTTTTGGTTCTAGGACATGCCGGTTTCTTCACGATGTTTTCCTTCACCGTTTTGATAGCACTGGTGATTAAATTAAATACACAAAGTTAAGCGCCTGTCGCACAAGACAGGGAGGGAGGTTTGGAAGAAAAAAGGGGAGGCCTTTGCCTGGCAGTGGGACAACAAAAGGCTAACAAAAAAAAAAAACAGTGGCACTCCGGGAGTGCCGACAGAAGTGAAAACAAAACACAAACAGAATACTTTGCCATCATTCACTGACATATCGGATATACATTAAAACCGAGTACATCTCGAGGACAGCCGAACACATCCGAAGCGGTGTCGGTTATACATTTTCGCCGCGCCGTAGAAAGAGAGGGGGATACTCCTACGCCGCGCCAGCTCTCTACTCTCCATCCGTCTTACGAATTTTCGATCAGGGTCACGTGTCCTGACGCGAGTTTAATATTTTTTACCCATTACAAAAAAAGTGTACAACGCCGCTAAAGAAGTTTTCACTTCAAAAAGGGCCTGTCTGGGTTCGGTGTCACGACCTAAGCCGATACCACTGGACCACCACAGCTCCCGTATTTCTGCTTATCAGAAATGTCTTGTAAATTATTATTATGATAACAATGATTAGTACTGAGAGCCAGTACTCTATTACTTTCATTACTATGTTTTGAGAACTTTCCATTTATTTACTTATCAGTAACCTACTTACATATTTTATTTTCCCATCCAGTGTTTGTTATAAATGTTTTATAATATGCTAGGAATGTGCTAGGATGTGTGTGACAATAACATTCTTTTATGTAGTAAACGGATAAAACGTGAGAATTCAAAAGAGTATGCTCAAGCTAGTATGACCAATCCATCTAAGGTCCGGCCGCGCCAAGTTTGCCAAAGATGTAAACAACAATGGCCGCTCAAAATTTAATAAAATCGATATACAAGAACATTTATTTTAAATTTTTAAGTAATGTTTGTTTTCGTCTAAATCTCCGAGCTAACTAGACGAAAACAAACATTACTTAAAATAAATGTTCTTCAAAATCGATATACTCGTACATCGATTTCGAGCGGCCATTGTTGTTTACATGGCGCGGCCAGACTTAAGGATTGGTCATACATGTTGATAGGATGAATGAATCCCGATTAACAAAAGGTATTACTAAACAGATGTGAGTGGCAATGCCGGTAGGGGACGCCCTAAGAGGACATAATAATGTGACCTTATTCGTATTGTTCTTCTGAAAGATCATCCGCGGGGCAATTGCGTAACACATTATCAATCGGAATCGATTTCATTTTGACAGTTCAACAACATTCATTGCGTTATTTACGTGTTGAGCAGACAATTTTTTCGAACTTATGAAGCAATGGATTAGCAATTTGCTTCAAAATGATTCAGATTCCGATTTATAGTGTATTACGCAATTAGTGTGCAGGTTAGAAAATAAAAAACGAAGCAAAAAGAGTATGTAAGTAATTACAAAGTGTCGTACAAAACGTCATTCCCTATTTAGAGGTTGAATATGTAGTGAAAATTTGTATGGAATTTTCATTTCTCATTTTCTTTGATGAATTTTCGGGGTATTCCTCGAAACGCACCAATTTTGAAACGTCTATCGATTTAATTTATTACGAATCCTTCATGCTCTTCTCTATGTTTCATCGTTGATGCATTTCGAGGAATAAAATTATAATATTTTTATTACTTAATTTTGTTTTTTCGAGGAATACTTTTGGTGCGTTTCGAGGAATACCCCGAATTTTCGAAAATCCGTCCTTAATGCTCACTTTCTATAAATAAGGAACTTTTGTGCATGTCGTGCTTGTAGACCCAGCAGTTTAGGCTGTGCGTAATGTCTACCGGTAAATGAATTACTATTAAGATTTTTATCCAATACTAGTCCTTTGTTTTTCTTCTTTAATTAGCAGAAAATATGTTATCTACATAACATTTCTTGTTGTCGATATCTAATAAGCACTTGAGGAGATAGTCTTATTAATTATCGTATGTGTATATGAGATGATCTTTGACCTTTGGAGATCAATAATACACGTGTTTTGGGATGCCTGCGCGTACGCAGTTTGTTTTGGTTGGACAAATGCATCTGTTTAGACTGGAATTTGACCTCAGATGTAGTTTAGGGTAGTTTAGATAATTTTTTCTCGAAATAACGTCTGTGGATGCCTCTTCTCATATGGATAAGAACGAAATAACTTCAGTGGATGGCTTTTCTCAAACGGAGATGGAGCGAGCATTGATCATCAAGTCGCTTGATTTATATTATAGACTGTTATGAAATTTCAGCCGCACGAGTCGATCGATCAGGTTAAGCTACGCTTGCCGCGGTTGGTCCGTGGATGGGTGACCATCTTTACATACCAAGACCCCTCCGTGCCTCAGAAAGCACGTTAAGCCGTTGGTCCCGGCTGTCATTCGTGGAACTTTGACAGTCGTTACGGGTCGTCAGAAGCCCGAAAATCTGACAACCAGTCTTACCAAGGGGTATCGTATTACCCATAGTAACTGGGTTGTGGAGGTCAGATAGGCAGTCGCTCCATGTAAAATACTGATATTCAGCTGCATCCGGTTAGACTGGAAGCCGACCCCAACATAGTTGGGAAAAGGCTAGGCAGATGATGACTGTTATGAATCCAAGTTTCCTAATTTTTTTTTTTATTGTTTTTTGTTTGTAATGGGTTTGCTCTTGACTCTAGGTCAGAGGTGACAGAGGCAAAGATGTTTTTCGTCAACGTAATTTATTGATGACATTTCCAAGATGAAATCAGGAAGACTTACATAATAATATTATGAGCATCATAAAGTCAAATGTTTATGTGTCAATGATCAAATCTCGATCCCACGATATCGTGCTTGAGAGGTGGAACTATTAGTTTATCGCACTCCATTGCTGCATATAGGCCTCTCCCCGGTTGCACCACAGCATCTGTTTTTCCACCTTTCGCATCCAGTCAGTCCAGGACACCATTTTAAGGTCGCCCGTCCATCTTGCTGTTATACGACTCACGCTACGCTTAATAAGTTTGTCGATACACGGTCTCCCCTCGAGGACTTGTCTGCACCAGCGGCTGTCTGTCATTCACTTCAACAGACATGGACGGCCCACTGCCAACCAATAATGAGTAAACTCCACAAGGCAAAGGTCGTCACTGGAGGCCTGACCACGGCAGAGGTGTTGTTACGATTGTAGGGAGAGATCGCACGAGACAGGGAGGTTTGGAAGAAAAAAGGGAGGCGTCTGCCCACTAGTGGGGCACAATATAGGCTAACGAAAAAAAACAAAGCAAAACCATAAAATGACAATAGGTTTGTCCCAGATTTTTCCACACAACAATAAACAGATAGCCTTATCTCCCCTAATCAAATCGAAAATACCATCTATTGGATGATCGGTCATAAAATCTAGATATGTCAAAAAGGTCTAGGTTTTATCTAAGAACAGTATAGCCCTTGAACTACATTATCTTTGACATTGTATTTTATACTAATTGATTTGTTTATTTTGATACGAAAAAGGGTCAATAGTGAATATTATGGATTGGCTAAAAATAGTCTTCAGGAGTGCGCAATCAAATCAATCAGCCCCGCTATCACCATGCTGACTGGCTTAATTACTTTACCATTGTATGAGCTATTAGTCCGGACCGCTTCGGGAAGATAAAGGCTCTGTTAGCTCGGTGGGAAGTGCCAGCGCGGCAACCCACCTGATGGAAAGTGGTTACTGCCGCATAAAGACTCCTGCTTTTAGGGATGCATGAAGAAGCCTCCTCGTGTAGCGCAGTTTGTTCCGCCAGTTACTCAACTGAACCGAGCGCTCGGCGCATCCTGGACGGTCACAAACAACACCTTATTTGTCTGGCCAATTCTTCCCTTGCGGTGGTAGGGCTAACGCCCGCCTGGTTTGCGACCACGCTCCCACCGGAGTCCGGCGTCAAGCAGCCTGCTGTGTTTCGTCGATGCGTGGGAGTTCCAGTGCCTTAGGCATTGCTGGGTTCCGATTCGAAAGGTGTAAAAGGTGCAGGTGTAATTACAGGCACACGAGATATTTCAGCTGTGCCTCTGTCAACGCACCTGCGATGCCCTTGGTATTGCTGATAATAATAGGCTGCTGTGGTCTCTTAACATCAAGGGGGCCACCTGCATGATAGTATTATAAAAAGTTAACCCGGAAACGCACTTCGTCCAGAAACTCCGAAATAAAATAATTAACGATAAGTAGGACTTATCAGCGAATTTGCTGCCCTTGAGCAGTTTTTTGCGCTGGTATCTTATCTTGGGGCAGCGGTTCCTGGTGCCAATATGTCTCTAGACCAACGTGGTGCTAGTATTGCGTGGACGGAGTTATTGATAAATTATTTTTAGTTAGTCTGTTAATAACAGATTTTGAGGTTAGTCATTAAATTAACTTACTTGGCATATCGAGAGCTTCGTAATTCGGAGAAAACCTTTATTGTACAATCTAGGGACATAAGTCGAGTAGCACGGTAAGGATTGTTTTGCTGTGAACGCGCAGTACAAGCCGTACCCGTACCTAATATGTATGTATAAGTGTATTAACACAGAACGCACACCTCAGAATTTATACACTGGTGTCGAGCGAAACAAAAACATATCACTTTCTAATTACGTATGACCTTGGGCGGTTCATAGGATTGCTAAAATTGATAGCGTTTTAATAAGTTCAAATAGCTCATAGTGTAACGTATAAGATAAAGAAACACTAGGTTCTAGGTTCAAATCTCGATATGGGGTTTTTTTTTCTTTTCAACAAATTTATCTTCATCTGTTCTTTTATTATTCGATAAATTAATAAACGAGAATAATAATGTAATAATTGTTTTTATTATTATATACTTAGTTAGTGAAATATGGGGTTAAGAATAAAAATCTTTTATAACTGATTACAAAATGTTTATTCGTTATAATTTTATAAAGTATAAATAAACTTCTAGTTTAGGACTTATTGTGGTTATAGCTTAAGTATTCATTTTCATTACGAAAAGAAGATTGAAACTAAACCTCAAAATAATCCTTATTACGAATATGCTACAATATAATTTTATTATTATTTACTATTTTTTATTTAATATACTTATATTTTTTTATTTTCTAATTCCTTGCTTTCCATCGCTGTATCGCAAAATATAAACGTTCTTGTTTATGATTTTCAATCAACTATGGTTTTTGAGCTGGTTTTTGTTTGCACGGCGAACGGTTCGTAAAGACGTGTCGAATAATAATTCGGCAAAATATCTCGTTGGTATATAACCAGTCGCTTTCGACTGGCAAGGCTACCCTCTTCCTTATTTAGTGACCCTCCGACTCACAGAAGGTAATTTCTCTAAAACAAAAAAGAAGTACTGTTAGGCTACTAGCAAAATACGAATAAGTATTACCTACGATTTAGAAACAAAATTATAATGAAAAAAGAAATGTTACATATAGATAATCATCACTTAAAATCTAGCACTTCGAAATTATAATTTTTTTATCTATTTAGACCTTATAATACGTTTAAAAAAATAACTACAAGGATCAGCAGTTCTATTTTAATAAAATAAATGTTTGAAAAAATAATTAACTCATATTCATAATACTCACATTAAGTTCGGTTTCATAAGATATTTGTGTTATAATATTAAGTCCACTTTTACGCAGCGCAATCATATTCGCTTTAATTTCAATATTCTGCATTTTAAAAGGAACTACAACACGGCTAATAGATAGAACACAGACACACGTCGCCAATAAACAACCAACCAACAACGTTATAATATTTAATCGCGGTGAATGACTCGTATAACTGTCTACCTTATAATTTATTTATTTAGATATCTGTGGGTATAATCATAAAGTTTTACGAATTAAGCGCACAAGACGAACATGACAAGGAAATATAATTAAAGTCAAAAGCGTGATTATTCGAAGTAATTATTAAAACATTAAAAAACTATCATCGCGCGTGAGATTCGAACTCACGGATCGCTACGCAGAACGCACTTACCCAAATATGATAACCGCTAGGCTATCATGGCATATACCGTAGCGGTTGAATTTATGAAATACAATCAGTTGCAAATGAATGTGAGTGTGTGTGTCTATAGTAAAGAAATGACTCATTAAAAGAAGGTCGTAAGTAAAACCAAAGTGTCAATCTATTGCTTTGTGAATTTGCTACTCCACTTATGTCCCTTACTGTACCTATCTTACCTTCTATTTGACTTGTCTCCAAAACTTTTAACTACGTCTTTTATCAGGTTTTTTTGTTAATCAGCTTAGACGTAAAGCCGTGTGAAAACTGTAGCCTTTTTTATCCACATCCCCTTTTGAAACCCTTCTTCTTCTGGGCGCATTTCAGAAAATACTTTCTTACCGAATACTTACCTACCTAGTATTTATTATAGTCTTTCAGACCGTATTTCGAGCACGGCGGCCAATCGAGAGAGATATTACACAGGTGCACTCTCTCTTCCCTCACTCCCATAGTCCGATGGAACGGCAATCCGGCACGACCGAAGATAGATGAGGCGCAGGACCAACTGCTTAACCTGCTTTCCGAGGCACGGGGGTATCACACCGCCAACTTCCAAACTCCGGGCTGTTACTAAGAAATTCCTAACGGAAAACCCCTCCTAGTATTCGGGAAAGATAGACTTGGAACATGGTAGAGTAGAGAGCTATCATGATCCAAGTTTGCTTCTCTTCCGAAAATTTTCGGATGTGTAAGAATTTCGCTTCTCAAAACCTTCCGACTTACCTCTCTTTAGCAGTTTAACCTACAAAGATAATCCCACAATAGCAAGAACACAGGGCTGACTCAGTTTTTAAACATAGTTATACTTAAAGTGACTCGAGATTACCTTTTGTTGAAGCAAGTGTAAGATAATTATGGCGGTATTAAAATATGTTTTTTCACGAGTTTGTTTGAACAGATGTTTTGTAAAAACTAGCATACTATAGAGAACATTTTGTATAAGAAAAGAACTAACATAACATAGGGGATAGGCTAAGCATATCTTCCCACATTTCGACAGATATATTTTATTCCCATGTAATAGGAAGTAAGCCTATTGGCAATATTCCAGATTAGGTACAGACGTGCTACAATCATTTTCATACTCGTTATTGCCCTCCACGTTCACTTTTTAACCGACTTCAAAAAAAAGGAGGTTCTCAATTCCACTGTATGTTTTTTGAAGTGTAAACTTCTGTAGGCGCTTTGGGCATTTTTTGAAATGGGAAAATACCATTGAATTCGCGCCACTGTTACCATAACCGACACCGCTTCGGATGTGTTCGGCTGTCCTCGGGATGTACTCGGTTTTAATGTATTTCCGATATGTCAGTGAGTGATGGCAAAGTATTCTGTTTGTGTTTTGTTTATATGACGATTGAAAATATACACACGTACTTAATTGTTCAAGTTTTATGCCTAGCCTTTTCCCAACTATGTTAGATGCAGCTGAGTACCAGTATTTTACATGGAGCGACTGCCTATCTGACCTCCACAACCCAGTTACTGGGTAATACGAAACCCCTGGGTAAGACTGGTTGTCAGACTTTCGGGCTTCTGACGATCCACGATTTACGAATGACAGCCGGGACCAACGGCTTAACGTGCTTTTCGAGGCACGGAGGGGTCTTGGTATGTAAAGATTGTCACCCATCCACGGAGCAACCGCTGCAAGCGTAGCTTAACCTGATCGATCGACCCGTGCGGCTGTTATAACTTACCCACAACGAGGCCAAATTATCTTCTCTAAAGGCTAATTAAAACACCTTACTACCAGCCCTATCCACGCAGTTAACCGCAATATTTTACCATTGTATGAAAATCAAGCCTAGTTCACACTGTTTTTGTTCCTCTGTCAGATGACGTGTCCGAAAGAATGTTTGAGTTGTAACAAATTGTTCTCAGAACAAGTCATTTGGGGCACGAGTAGTTGTAAATCTTTGGAAATTAACATAACACGACACATCTGTCTTCTGGACTTTGTAAGCCTTGTAGACTTTAGATCTGTAGACCATTTTTTATTTTATCAAGTGCCTGTTACTTGTTGACAGGCCTACGCTGTCCTCCCATACCTACTGTAATTTGAAAACATTGTAAAAGCCAATTATTTTTAAAAGAGTAACCGTGGAGTTTCTTGCCGGTTCTTCTCCATAGGAAACGACCAATTGGAACCGTGCACCTAGCTTCTGACGTTTCATAAGTGCCCATGTCGGTTTATGTGAAACAAAATATTTTGATTTTTTTTTTCGCTAAAGAGGACTGCAGAGGTGCATCATCATCATCAGCCTACAGCCGTCCACTGCTCAACTTAGGCCTCTCCATATGCCCAAATGCCCACCATTCTGCTCGATTCTCGATTCGACAGCTCCTCCGACTTACGAGTTGACCCGTTGTAGGTCGTGCGTTCGAACCCAGACAGGCACTTTCGATATTTAATTGCATCACCATTGCTCTCAAAACGGTGAAGGAAAGCATCGTGAGGAAACCGACATGTCCTAGAACCAAATATTCGAAGACATGTGACAGCTACCAACCCACACTAGGCCCGCGTGGTAGATTACTTACACCCACACCCTCTCGAAGAGAGGAGGCCAGTGTCCCCAGAAGTGGGAACCTTATGAACTGATTATGGGCACTGCACACAGTCCATCCATATATGGGAGTCCCATGCAATATGCGGCGAGCCTTTTGCAATCAATCGCGCACAAATCCAGACTTCGGGCTGCTACTGAGAAAATCATGATGGAAAAATTTAATAACCCTTTGCCCGACCTGGGAATCGAATCCAGGAACTTATGCTCAGCAGTAGAGCTTGCGAACACTAGAACAACGAGGTAGTCGCCCATGACAATTCCCTTTCAACTTTTACGTGTCTGGCGCCACTTATAGACTTTTATAGACTTCCTCAAATATACTCGATTTCTTACTTGGCTTGCTAAGGCAATTGCATACAGCTGAGATGAGAATGCAAAGAGGGATGTGTAGTGTTACACGAATGGACAGAATAAGAAATCTATGTATATAAAATTCAAAGTCCTGACTGACTTGATAAATATCAACGCACAGTCTAAACCGCTGGTCCTAGAGATATGATATTTGGAGGGTGTGTTCTTTGTGAAGAGTAGGTATCCACTAAGAAAGGGTTTTTCGAAATTCCACCCCTAAGAGGGTGGATGGGAGGAGGGTGTTTCACGCGGAGGAAGTTGCGGGCAGAAGCTATGAGTACATAAGAGGAAATTAACTCTGATAACCTTCTGATAACTGAAAAGTTGTGTAGAAATCAGTTGTCATGGTTTGGGCATGTGTTGCGGAGGAATGAGGAAAATGTCGTGAGGAAAGTTTTGAGTATAAATGTCGATGGCTATAAGAGTAGGGGAAGACCAAAGAAACGATGGATGGACTGTGTGAATGATGATATGGTTAGAAAGGGGGTGCCTACCGAGATGACGACTAATAGAGAAGTATGGAAGAAAAAGACATGTTGCGCCGACCACTGATAATTTGGGATAAGGGCGGGAGAATGATGATGGCACTTCACTTGCTGGCTTCAATTACTTTGCTTCATAAAAAAAAAACATTTACAATAACGTCAATTCGTCATCTCGTCTACAGTTAAAAAATGATGGATGATCTCTCGATAATCAAGTTTCACACTTTTAATTAATTTGAAGTATCTTGTTCAAGATACAAACTAGTTTAACAAATAACTGGTATTTTTAGCATAATATGGACTAGAATATTTATTATGAATAAATTACTATCTTGTTGCTTGGACCGCTTTTTTTCTTATGGAAAGAAAAGAAAAAGAAAGAAAAAACGTTTATTTGCGGTGAACATGACGCAAAAATGAGCATAAACACAAAAATAAAAAAGAAGGTAAGGGAAAGATGCATCACATCCACGCAAAACGGCTATCGCTCAGCATTATGCTGCGACCCTATGCAAGACAGAGCCCCAGCGCTGGTTTTCAGCGACAGCCGGCGTTGACGTGATGACGTATGGGGAAGTCCTTATGGTATATCCCCGTATGTACCCTCCATATTTCGTTTCTAATTTCTAAAAAAAAAAGGGGAAGAAAGAGTGCACCTGTGTCTGCGCACACGCTTGTGAGCTAGCCTCCGTTGAGATTGGCCGCCATGGCCGAAATACGGTCTGGAGGACTTTGAACTTGTTGTTTGTTTCTACTTCGACACTTTTTTTTTCTCGTGCGTAATCATCATTTCAGCCGAAAGACGTCCACTGCTGGACATAGGCCTGCCCCAAGCACCGCCATTTTGACCGGTTCTGTACTTCTCAAATCCAGCGTGGGGAGCATATCCCATGGTTAATGGTATTTGTAACTCCAAAGTACTTTCCGTTTGTGGATATCACGGATTATTCCACTTTGCCCCACCGGCCGCCCCACTGGTGGGGCAAAGTGGAATGCCTACAATTTTGCAGGGGAATCTGCCATCACCAAGTATGTTTTGAATATATAGACGTCGATTTTTGAGAGAGATGTCAGCAGATACTGCGATTCCTTCTGGTATTCAAAATCTAAAGTCACTTATTCAAACTAGGCTGAGAATCAGCAGTTTTTGATCGTCAATATTACATAAGACCATCCCCCAAAACGGCCGCCCTTCACCACTTCCCAATGCTTTAGCTGAGAAGAAGTGGCGCAACAAACTCCCCAGCAGCACAGCTGTCTATCACAATAGACACTTCATTTAAATGAAACTAATACACGATTGGCCAAATGTGGGTGTTCTCAATACGCGGCCTGATATTATGTGTTATGAACAATTTCATATCTGGCATTATCATTACGGTTATCAAGTTGTTCCGGACAATAGATACGGTCAGCTGTCCTCTTAATGTGGGTCTCGTAAAGTGTGTTATAAGATGGAGAGCAGCCGCGACATCGTCTTCATGTCTCCTAATCACGTTCTCATCTCAACCAATTTGAATCAAAACCCAGGATTTTGTAATATCTTGATTTAAAAAAGTGTCTTTGGAGTTCCTTGCCCGTTCTCTTCGAGAGATATCTATGTCTAGGAATGGGCTTAGCTTCAACTTTCTGACTAACTTACCGACTCTTTGATAATTCATAAGAACCTGTAAATGGTTTAATTAAAATTTAATGCTCAAAGCATTAAATTTTAATTAGTTTGAGACCCAAGCGACGTTAAGTTTGTATTTAACCTATCCTGTAAACATCGATACTTTGCGCACACACCATGTGGTCTTAAATCATCATCTGCCTAGCCTTTTCCCAACTATGTTGGGGTCGGCTTCCAGTCTAACCGGATGCAGCTGAATACCAGTATTTTACATGGAGCGACTGCCTATCTGACCTCCACAACCCAGTTACTGGGTAATACGATACCCCTTGGTAAGACTGGTTGTCAGATTTTCGGGCTTCTGACGACCCGTAACGACTGTCAAAGATCCACGAATGACAGCCGGGACCAACGGCTTAACGTGCTTTCCGAGGCGCGGAGGGGTCTTGGTATGTAAAGATGGTCACCCATCCACGGACCAACCGCGGCAAGCGTAGCTTAACCTGATCGATCGACCCGTGCGGCTGATATTACTTAGCATGTGGTCTTAAATGTCAATTACATTTTCCTTTAAGTATCTTTATGTTGCCAGACGTGGAATAAGCGAAATAAGGTAGAGCAGATGCATACCTACACAATATCAAGACATTCAAGACCTACACAACATCAAGCTTGTAATACCCATTGCAAACGGTTAGGCAGAGGTATACACACAGAGTATACCCACATTTCGCCAGTTATGTTTAGGTCCCATGTAATAGGGGCGAGCCTATTGCCATCATTACTTTATTTTGCAAAAACATTAAAACTAGGCAGATGCATGCTGTACCTGTTTTCGCTTATTCTTATATCAGAATAACGATATTAAAAACAGAACAGGTTCCTTGTAGGCAGGTTTTAATAAACCTGATCTAGTAATAATACCTATATCACGATTTTTAGTTTTATCAGATATACAGAATGATTTTTTTTTTCGGTTCCAAATTTTTACAGGATGTTCTACACATGAATATGAACAACTTTCACTATGGAACCAACTGAAATCACTAAAAAAAATTATCAGCTGTTTCATACAAAAGTTCAAGACCTACTTGACCAAAATGTCCAGGTGGAGGCACTTTACTTTGTGTAAATAATTTCATAAACACTGCTCTCAAAACGGTGAAGGAAAACATCTTGAGGAAACCGGCATGTCCTAGAATCAAACATTCGAAGACATGTGACATCTACCAATCCGCACTGGCGCACTGTGCCCGCTTGGTAAATTACAGCCCACTCCCTACCCTATCACGGAGAGGAGGCCTGTGTCCCAGCAGTGGGAACATTATAGGCTGATTATGATTTCGTTTATTTATCTATTTACATATTAAATTACATTTTTAAATATTTCTTAAAATATAAAAAATACATATAAAAAACATAAAATATATATAAAAAAATTGTAGTCCGCCGGTGTCGGGAACAGGGTCCAAGCTACCGGTGGTTAGGGCTCCAGAGACAGGAACCTCCTCACAATGCGAGTCGTATCTAGGAGTACTGCCTTCTGAATCAGGCTCTTGATCCAACCGCCTAACGAAAGTCTCGATAGATGTTGATCGATTGATTATGGTTATTATTATTTGGCAAGCACAAAACGGTGATCAGTAAAACCTGTTATTACACTCAAGTTGAACAATAACAAAGTAGTAAGTATCTTAAAAACAAAGCACCGGACGCTGCAGCCCCGATACGCTTGGCGGAGATTGCATCAGAGTAATAATGGTTCGTAATAAGTGGGTGAGCAGAAATAGTTCCAATGGGGTCTGATTAACTCTTGTTACATAATCAGCCTATAATGTTCCCACTGCTGGGACACAGGCCTCCTCTCGGTGAGAGGGAGTGGGCTGTAATCCACCACGCGGGCCCAGTGCGGGTTGGCAGATGTCACATGTCTTCGAATTTTTGGTTCTAGGACATACCGGTTTCCTCACGATGTTTTCCTTCACCGTTTTGAGAGCCGTGTGATGAAATAATTTACACAAAGTAAAGCGCCTGTCTGGGTTCGAATCTACGACCTACAACTTGTAAGTCGCGGCCATTACCACTTGGCCACCACTGCTCACCACTTGGCCACTACTGCTCTCTTGTTAATTTGTGTTGAATTCGGCTCGTCGGGCCAGTGTTCTCGTCAGTCAGAGGAGCTCGCTGGTAGGGAGCTACACCCTAATTGCGTAACACACAATCAATCGGAATCTGAATCATTTTGAAGCAAATTGCTAAACCGTTGCTTCATAAGTTCGAAAAATGTGTCTGCTCAACACGTAAATAACGCAATGAATGTTGTTGAACTGTCAAAATGAAACCGATTCCGATTGATAATGTGTTACGCAATTGCTTTGGTATTTGATGTATAGAATTACATGCAGAATTAAGAGCAGTTGTGGCCCAGTGGTAACGGCTGCGACTTACGAGTTGTACCTAAGTCTTAAGTTCGAGCCTAGACAGGCGCTTTACCTTACGTAAGCAAAAGCTGGTAGGTGGCTGGTAGGAGGGGCGGCTAAATAATAACAGCCGCACAGGTCGATCGATCAGGTTAAGCTATGTTTGCCGCGGTTGGTCTGCAGATGGGTGACTATCTTTACATACCGAGACCCCTCCGTGTCTCGGAAATCACGTTAAGGCGTTGGTCCCGGCGGCAGTCTTAGTAATATTCTTCACATATGCAAGCGCTTTACAAACATAACCATAAAATCACGCCTGTATTTTCCAGGCATCATCTGTATATTCGGTGCATCTACGAGTTTAGTACAACCACGTTTCGCCAGTTATGTTCAAGTCTCATGTAATGGGGGCGAGTCTATTGCCATCAATCCGCCACAAATCCAGACTCCGGGCTGCTACTGAGAAAAGAACCAGGAACCAGTACCTCATGCTCAGCATAAGCGTTTGCGATCACTAGACCAACGAGGCAGTCTACGAGTCTTTACAAAATCATGTCAAAAACAATGCTCAATGGACATTTATCTCCCAGCTCCACAAAGCAACGTGTCGACCGATTCGTTTTAGCGATATGGCGTGTTAAAAACTATATATTATTCTCAGATTTCATAGCAGGTTTTTGGTTGAAGGTCGTTCATATAGACTATTAGAGCTCAGAACTACATTTTTTTGTTTTGTAAGAATAAATAACTTTATAGTTATGCAGAGTTATGTAAAAGATTACCCGAGGACGGTGGAATGGATAAGCGCTTGCGAAGAAATGGGTCATTATGTGATTAATTGGGCTCGTTAAAAATCGTGTGTTTGGTACGTTCAGTCCCTTGCTGGTGTGTTATCCTAATTCCGTAAAACATTAGCAATCACAATCTGAAGGATATTGCTAATCCATTGCTTCATATGTTCGAAAAATTTGTCTGCACAACAACGTAAACAACGCAATGAATGTTGTTGAACTGTCAAAATGAAACCCATTGCTAGAAGTTAGTGTATTACGCAATTACCCTGCATATGCTGGTTAGCATGCTGGCAGATAGGCAGTCGCTCCATGTAAAATACTGGTATTCAACAGCATCCGGTTAGACTGGAAGCCGACCCCAACATAGTTGTGAAAAGGCAGGCAGATGATGAGCTGTTGAGTTACGAGTAGGTAGGTAAGATTTTCATAGAAGCTGCAAGTGAAATTCGTTACAATTCATAATATTCGTAGACCTACCAGAAATGTCAGACCGTAAGACAAGAATTCATTTAATTGTCATCATGCAATGATGTCTGTCTTTTAGATTTCGATATTGACGAACGGAAAGATTGCAACACTTTCACACTTCATTTGTGGAATCCATACTAATATTTATAAATGCGAAAGTGTGTCTGACTGTCTGTCTGTCTGTTACCTCTTCACGCTTAAACCGATTTTGATGTGGTATAGAGATAGTTTGAGTCCCGGGAAAGGACATAGGATAGTTTTTATCCCGATATTCCCACGGGATCGAAACTTATGCGGGGGAAACCGCGGGGCGCTGCTAGTTTTTACCAGACTACGACGAAAGGAGGGTTATGATTTTTATATATTTGATAGTTGCTTGAAGACGACTGCCTCGTTGTTCTAGTGGTCGCAAGTGCTATTGCTGAGCAAGAGGTCCTGGGTTTGTCTCTCGGGTCGGGCAAAGTATTATTGTTTACCATCTAGAATTTCTCAGTAACAGCCATGTAACAGCTAAGTACTATTAGTTATTCTGTGGTATGAATTTGTGCCCGGTTTATGGCAATAGACTCACCCCTGTTATATGGGACTTATTCAAGGCGGAGGTTCCCGAAAACGGTCAAAAAGTTGGTTTTTTAAAGCAGTGTATGTCTTAAACCGTAAATACTTTTGACCAAAGAAAAAAATATGATATTTTCAAGTCTATCTTTAATACAGTGATGGAACAGAAATCATAAATAAATATACATTAATGCATCAAAATAATGTTCAAATACACCTCTTAATTTTCTTTAAAAGCAGTTTATCCCTTCATTAACAATTTTAATTACAATTAAAAATATACCATTAAATGTCTAATGCCAAACTGCATTCAGTGATGGATTATTTATTATTAAATAGTTTTTGTAAATAGATAATTTCTTCATATTTGCAATAAATTACCACCGTTGTGTCATCGCGCTTCTCTTTCTTTTCTATGCAGTCCGACAGTGACCGCGCTTTAGGTCATGTAGTCGCCTTAACTGGCGAAATGTGGGTGTACTCTAGTTATATCTCACAAACGAGCAATTGGAACCATGCAAATCGCCAGATTACTACATTACACCTGTGTGAGCCAAAAAATAACCACCACGTGGAGCCCTGACACAGGTAGAAGGCGTCGCGGCAGACCCCGTAGAAGATGGCGGGACGAGCTGGACAAAATAACCACCACGTGGAGCCCTGACACAGGTAGAAGGCGTCGCGGCAGACCCCGTAGAAGATGGCGGGACGAGCTGGACAAAATAACCACCACGTGGAGCCCTGACACAGGTAGAAGGCGTCGCGGCAGACCCCGTAGAAGATGGCGGGACGAGCTGGACAAAATAACCACCACGTGGAGCCCTGACACAGGTAGAAGGCGTCGCGGCAGACCCCGTAGAAGATGGCGGGACGAGCTGGACAAAATAACCACCACGTGGAGCCCTGACACAGGTAGAAGGCGTCGCGGCAGACCCCGTAGAAGATGGCGGGACGAGCTGGACAAAATAACCACCACGTGGAGCCCTGACACAGGTAGAAGGCGTCGCGGCAGACCCCGTAGAAGATGGCGGGACGAGCTGGACAAAATAACCACCACGTGGAGCCCTGACACAGGTAGAAGGCGTCGCGGCAGACCCCGTAGAAGATGGCGGGACGAGCTGGACAAAATAACCACCACGTGGAGCCTGACACAGGTAGAAGGCGTCGCGGCAGACCCCGTAGAAGATGGCGGGACGAGCTGGACAAAATAACCACCACGTGGAGCCCTGACACAGGTAGAAGGCGTCGCGGCAGACCCCGTAGAAGATGGCGGGACGAGCTGGACAAAATAACCACCACGTGGAGCCCTGACACAGGTAGAAGGCGTCGCGGCAGACCCCGTAGAAGATGGCGGGACGAGCTGGACAAAATAACCACCACGTGGAGCCCTGACACAGGTAGAAGGCGTCGCGGCAGACCCCGTAGAAGATGGCGGGACGAGCTGGACAAAATAAACGACCAGTGGTCCACTTTAGCCCTGGATCGAAAGAACTGGAAGTCATGGGGAGAGGCCTTTGCCCAGCCGTGGGATGATGCAGGCTAACAGTAACAGTAAAGAAAGCTTCTGTGTTTTTTTTTTATTTGAATTATTGTCAAGGCAGCCATGGAGTGTGAATTTATGATCGAACTACTTCAATAAAATATCTGTGACCATCTTTAGCCATCTTTGTGCTCTCTACACAGCCTAGCTAGTTAAACGATCGCGGTCCTAAACCCACATGCCTATGACGGTGTGAGCTAGAATACGTGTCAACGGTGCAGTAGATATGCTTTGTTTACTTATCAAGCCATTATGTAGGTACAGGAGCCTTATTCTCTATGACACAATGATCGAAACCGTGCGAAATATGCGAGATAGGCGGGATTTGCTAAGGAATTGACGTGGTTTCGAAGTAAGGAATCGTTATGTCGCACTGCTAATACAAGACTGTATCAACTCAAAAATTAATTTCTCACACAATACTGTATTAACTCCATATTAGGAAATAACTTGATAACCTGTGCAATCTCTGAAATCAATCATAATTAAAGAAACCCCTTAATTTTATCACTAATTTTAAAACAGTGTTCACTTTTTACAATCGTTAACAGGAAACGAGTAATCAGTTTTCCAACATTTCTGAAAAAAGCTTCATTTTGAGTTGATACAGTCTTGTGTTAGCAGTGCGATGTGGTCATAGTGAATTAGGGCTCTGATGATGCGTGTTAGGTTACTCATTCATGTTCCCCAAAATGCTAATCGACGATCTAGAATCCAAATTGGGAGTTTTGCAATTGAGCAGTGTTTTCTTCTTGTTGTGTTTATGTTTGACAGTTTTCATAATACCTAATTTATTTACTCCCTTACTAATAAACGTTGTATAGCGTCTGTATAGTTACCCAACGCTTTGTCTTTTTCTTTCGAAAGTCAAATTACTGACGTCTGAAAGAGAGAAATCAATGTGTAACTATTCATCTGATATAATACGTTTATTTGTAAGGGGGTTAGTATTTAATGTATGTAACATAGTTGGGAAAAGGCTTAGCAGATGATGAATGTCTTAGTTAGTACGATGAATTGGTGTGGTCTGATGAGGAAATTCATAAACGGATATTGAAAAAAAAAGAACGAACGATATTAAAATGGCTAGGAAGATCCGCTAATTTGAAGGCATACTTATCTAGTTGAATTGCCATACTTTTCATTTCGTTGTCATTGCAGTTCTCGAATGCTATGACAAGAATTCAACAACGGATTTAATACCAATGTACAGATTTCCAATAACTACCTTGGCTCCAAAAAAACATCTCTCTGAACTTTCTAACTACCGTCAAAATTACAGACATCTGACCCGAGAGAGCGTACCAGTGTATGTACACTAATATCACCAATTAGTTTCGATGACTTTTTGAATTGTCTTTGTGTCTGATTGTCTGTGCTACTGCGAAAGTGGCTGGATTTGAGTGCATGATGCTGCAGATCTGGGTGTTATGTGATCTTTGGCAGATGATTGAGGCAATTACTACCAAATACAAGATAGCAGTGGCATTGGCCCCGACTTCCGTGTAACCGTGTGTTCCGTGTGTGTGTGGCCGTAATCCACCACGCGGCGGGCCCAGTACAAGTTGGCGGATGTCACCTGTCTTCGAATTTTTAGTTCTAGGACATGCCGGTTAATTTAGTATCCGGAAATGACATTTCTCGAAGAATTCTCACTTGGGACTTCCAATTGAATGCTTATTGCACAAGAGTTTATTTAACCACCTAATACCACTGCATTGTAATTTCTTAGTAACAGTACTTACAGTCGTCACCACACATTAGCTCAATAAAATTTAGAGGTCAATACAAAGTACCTTTGACCTTAATTAGGACTCATGATTAATTTAAAAGAGACTGCAGTATTAAAACTACAGTTGATCTATGGGTGAATAACACCCCTTGAGACCGAACGGAGACCAAGAAATAATATACTTATGTATTCTATTAACATCAGACTAAGCTACGCTTGCCGCGGTTGGTCCGTGGATGGATGACCATCTTTACACATATCGAGACCTGTGACCGACGGCTGTCATTCGTGGATTTTTGACTTTCGTTACGGGGCGTCAGAAGCCTGAAAGTTTGTCAACCAGTCTTACCAAGGGATATCTTATTACCCAGTAGTTGGGCTGTGGAGGTCAGATAGGCAGTCGCTCCATTTGAAAAAATTGGCATTCAGCTGCATCTGGTTAGACTGAAAACAGACCCCAACATAGTTGGGAAAAGGCTAGGCAGATGATTATGATGTATTTTATTAACATAACTTTCTCTTCTGTTACAGGACCCGACAATCTACGACATACCATATGAACCCAGGCCACCAACCCCTGAAATACCACTTTCAGCCCCAGTAATCTCCAATTCAAGTCCCGAAACAGCCGAAATGCTCCCAAAAAGCGAATTCGCAAAGCTGAGACAGAATTTCGAAAATGGCTTCCCGAACGCTGAAGCCAAAAAGCCAGTGCCATTGAAACCGAAGCCGATCTTGATATCGAAGAAGCATGCGAAGTCTATAGAGAATTTGAACGGGGAGTATGTGAAGTTGCAGGGCAAGTTCAACACTACTGACCATAGAAGGTATAGGAATAAATGCGAAAGTGGGATCAACTTTACTCTGCCTAAGAGGGATACCCAGCTCGATTTGGATAGAGAAAATGTGAGTATTTGATGTTTTTAATTTATCTTTTGAACTGCCGAAGTGACGACTTCTTTAGGGTAACCCAACATCTGATCGACAATGCGAAATTCTTCAAAGAAGTTAATCAACGTCATTGGTAAAAATCTGTCTACTAGAGGGGCAGATTTTAAATTATATATATTACATATTGTTATTTTGTAAGTGGCTTTTTTATTTAGAAGGGACTATAAAGGAATAGCATTTATTAGTACTTAGAGAATCCCCAGCATAGGGGATCGTCGTGGAACATTGAGTGCTGTGTAGTCCTCTGGGGGACTGGTCCAGGGGATTTTAGTGGAACGAGCGAGCAGGAATTGTATAGAGAAAAACTCTTCGTGCTAAGTCAGCATTAATATGAGACCACCGCGCCTTTGGTCTTGTACTAAATAAAATAATCACTTAAATCAGCCCACTAATCACTGAAAATATTAATGAGGATATTCCCTACCCCTTTCAGGAACCCAAGCGAGATGTTATGTGCGTGTTTATAGTCTACCTCGTTGTCCTAGCTAGTGGTTATAGGCAAAATTTCTAAGTATAAGATCCATGTCGTTCCCCAAAATTTAATCACAATTATTGTAATAGAAAATTCTTGGCAACAGACTGGGGATTTGTGTCCGGTTAATGTCAAGAAGCTCGTCCCTTGTCACATTGGACTTTTAACTGAGGATATGTAGGTCTCGGTGGCGAAGGGTGAATTTATGACTGAGTTAAACTGGAGCAAAAAAAAAATCTAAAAGAAAATTTAAATGATGAATTGACTATACATAGAGTGGTTATGTTCTGAACTTTCGAAGGGAAGCCGGTGGGAATCGAGTTGTATGGTACCTTCGCCACTGGTAGGTCTTGGTTTACTATATCCCTACCCTCGTGGAACATGGTATGGTTTTAAAACGAATTTAGTAGGAGAGTTTCTTGTAAAAGAGTTCGTTCCTGATTTCCAGTTTGAAGGGTATGGGTGCCAGTTCAATTCGAAATTTGAAAAATCTTGACAAAAAGACTGGCCATTTGAAAAAAAAATCTGAGCATTTTATTTTTAAATCTTTCAAAAAAAAGGAAAAAAAAAGAAAAAGACAGGAGCTCATAGGGCATCAAAAAATTCGTCCGCATCGCTGTCAATGGGATAAGTGCCCAAAAGGCTGGCAGCATTACCACGTTGGATGGCAATTTTTCTTGTTTCAGTCTTAATTTAAGTAAGCACTTAACTATGTTATTTTCGAGTCCGTAGAAATGAAAAGACCGAACAAAGTCTGGACTGAGGGCTAAAACGCCGGAAAACCCGAACGGGTGATAAGACAACCATAGTCGCCGATGACATGCACATTAGATTTAAAAATGTCTCTATAGACAGCTTCAATTCGGTTCCCAATTCCAAAGCCTAATTCCCTTGAATAAGATGTCGCAAAGGTCTGTAAAATGTAGTAGGCGGATAACTTTCCGTCAGCGATTTCGTCAGCCTGTTTACCAACCTACAGCAATCGAAAATATGTTGCATCACCTTTGATTTAGTATTTAGTTTGCCTTTGTGAGTGACGATACTTGAATGTACAGACTAGCACATCAAGCTACCCGTAACTGTCAAATTTTTCCAATCAATTTTGAACCTTATATTTTGGGATAAGGGCAGGAGAATGATGATATTTTAGCGATAAAGTTGAAAATCTATCAAAGAAATTTGACAGATTGTAGTAGCTTGATGTGCTGGCATCTGTACCTGTTTTTGTGAACCTCAAATAATTCCTCTTTCGGGGTCCTAGAAATACTAAATAGGTAACCAAGTACCTACTTGGAAGCGCTCGCCGACCGCTGCCGCTGCCTAGTTTATAGCACGACGACGGCGCGCTATTTCGTTTTCGTTTAAAACGAACCATATTCACTATTTTTTGTGCTACACTTTTTTATCACACCATAAAAAAGGTAATAACTTTACTTATCTATGCAGGTAAATAACGATGCTATATAATAATAGGTACCCAACAAGGAGCAATTATTTTAATCTGTGAAACATAATACCAGTGACACCTAGCGGCAAGTACCGGAAGCTTTATGTAACCTTTCATAGTTGGTAGTTCAAGGATAAAATCAGAGATGGCGTTAGCCGTATGATGTGCATAAAACTTAGTTTTCGGCCATCTTCGATATTGATTCCAGTGGTTTCAAGTCTTGTTATAGTCTTTGATTAGTTATATACTGATATTATTTATTCAGAGGTTTCATCTCAAATACGCAGGCTAACTAGGTAGAAAAAAACATAACCCTTCGTTCAGTCCTTCCTTCCTTTGTCGTAGTGTAGTCGGGTAAAAAGACAAATATTTAAGACCTTACTGAGAACAATACTAGTAAAGTCTATTCTTTATGTTTCAAATTGATGTTATTTCAAGTTAAACAAATAACAACTTTGATGTGATGGTAATTAAGTTGATTTCAGAGTGACTAGCACTATTGAAAAAGTTATAAAAATGTTTGAAGTTGTAGCGTAAACTGCACTTTATTATGTAGCAATTAAAGTTATTTTTCCTTTAACTCATATTTAGATATTTACATTTTTGGCAAATAAGTCGCGAATGCTGATTACAGAGGTATTAGTATTGTTGTAATGTGTAACTATTCATTATCATACTGTTCTAAAACAATTACTCATAAAAAACATTTATTTTCAATCTAAAATAAACTTTAAATCAGTCAGGTTAAAGTGCAAGTTACTTTGATGAACCACAACAATGTAGTTCACGGACTGTTATTGGAAATTAAACTGTAATTGCAAACAAATTCAGTGCAAAATGGTTTGGTCAAGTCAAAATGTAGTTCATAATACACGGTGTGACCGAGATAGGTGTATTTTTTGCTTGTGGTAGAAAGAGATGAGAGATAGTGTGTACAGACGAAGATAAAAGTGTTGGCATTGATTTATTAGATGGGTTTTTTTTGTATCGTGATGTTAATTGAGATTGATTTTAATTAAGATGACAGTAATTACTATAGAGTGGCTATTATGAAACAATGATTCTAAGATACTGTTATTCTTGAAAAGTAATAAGTAGTTAGGTCATCATCTGCCTGTCTTTTCCCAACTAAGATGGGGTCTCCTTCCAGTCTAACCGAATGCAGCTGAATATCAGTATTTTACATGAAGCGACTGCCTATCTGACCTCCACAACTCAGTTATTGGGTATTAACGAGACCCCTTGTTAAGACTGGTTGTCCGACTTTTGGGCTTCTGACCACCTATAACAACTGTCAAAGATCCACGAACGGCAGCCGGGACCAACGGCTCCCTCTCACAGAGAGGAGGCCTGTGTCCCGACAGTGGGAACATTAAAGGCTGATTATGCTAAAGCCATTTGCTGCCTAGTTTTAACTTCGTATTTAAATCAACCTACTTTAGTTAAACATTACAAATTAACTGTTCTACTTCAAACAATAATAAGTATTACAAAAGCGGAACACATCAATTCTATGCGCAAGCGGTTAAAAATAAACCATAGTTTGCTTTGCTGACGAAACTACTTCTTTTTACGTAGGTTTCTTCCTACGTCACCAAATCTGACGTCTAGTAAACGAAGTACAGTAATTTTAATGATTTCGTCTGAAACCCAGCTCAGAATAGAACTTCAGTTTCTGTCCTGAACTACCTCGTTGGTCTAATGATCGTAAGCGCAACTCCTGAGCATGAGGTTCTGGGTTTCAGCGGCGACCTCTCGCGTCCGGCCCTGGTTCAAGCCATGGTCTGGGGCGAGAGGGAGTGGGAGGCAGTCATCTCCTTTTGCGAAGCAGTCATGCTAGCGACGGAGGTGGTGGGATGGCTGAGGGAGAGGACCTCACGTCCCCGTCCGACTCCCGGCCACCGTAGGCGCGGGCCTGTGGACGGAGAGTAATGGGTAGCTCACTGTCCGATCAGGACCAGGCCCGTGCCGGACGGCGCGTATGTGTTCCACGCGCGCCTCAAAAAGAGATGTCAGCATAAAGGAAGGAGCCCGCTAGGGCCGAAGCCTGCCGGGGTAGCGGGATTGTCCGAAAGGGTTACCGCTATTCCGGAACATAAAGGGCTAAGGAAGGAACACGGGTGGGTTTTAGTCAGTAATAGTCTGACACTCCCTTCCGCTCCACCCAGAGCGGGAGGAGTCATTAGATGATTTCCCATCCAAAAAAAAAAAGGTTCTGGGTAGTAGCCCGGAGTTTGGAAGTTGGCAGTGTGATACCCCCGTGCCTTGGAAAGCAAGTTAAGCCGTTGGTCCTGCGCCTGATCTCTCTCTGATCGTGTCGCATTGCCGTCCCATCAGACTATGAGAGTGAAGGAAGAGAGAGAGCACCTGTATTGTGTCTGCACTGTAATACCTCCCGCGTCGATGGCTAGTCTTCGCTGATATTGGTCGCAATGGCCGAAACTGGAGGTCTATTACGTAAGTTTCTACCTACGGTCCGGCCGCGCTAAATTTGCCAAAGATGTAAACAACAATGGCCGCTCGAAATTGATAAAATCGATATACAAGAACATTTATTTTAAGTAATGTTCATGTATAACGATTTAATTAAATATCGAGCGGCCATTGTTGTTTACATCTTTGGCAAATTTAGCGCGGCCGGACCTTACGTCATCTATCTGACGCACGGATCGAGATCTGACGTCTAGTAAATGAAATACAAACATTTGCTGGGTTTCGTCAGTAACCTTTTTAGCTCAGATTACTGTCTCTGACGAAAGATAATTAACGACAATGTTCAGCAGGCTTAGCATGACGCTTTCTATGTCTACGAAGAATAGACATAGCTCTTTCTATACAAAGTGACATTTCGTTTCTCCATTTTTGACATCGCGCCGTAGAAATCCTTCTACAATCTGTCATTTTGTCTTTCGTTTCTAACGATCTTTGTCTAGGTCATTTTTTATGTAGACTATTTCAGAAGAAAGTTTTCTATCTCTACTGTCAAAATTACATTGACAACTGACAGTTGTCTAAGGTAGTGAAGAGATTTTGTAATCGCCATCGCCATGCTAAAGACCGTAGAAAACTTTCTACTCGACGGCCACAAAGTATATACGGTTATCTACAAAATCATGATTTTACAGGAGCGCGTTTTGAACGCAAAACTGTGATAATTAATAGAAGAACAAAGCTATCTTCTCCTATTTTACGTCATTTAGTTAATAGGGCATTACCAAGGAAGTGGTAAAGGCCAATATTACTGTAATATTTTTTTTGTGCCAAAATACGGTACTTCGAGACTTTGAGAAAAATTGTTGTAGTTGTCTTTACATACGTATCTGCCTAACTTTCCGAGGCACGGAAGGGTCTCGGTATGTAAAGATGGTCACCCATCCACAGACCAACCGCGGCAAGCGTAGCTTAACCTGATCGATCGACCTGTGCGGCTGTTATTATTTAGCCATGAACCCGAATTATGTAAGAGTGAATTTTGTAAAAAGTGCAGTTGACTCTTTCAACTTTACTGCCGTCGTACTGTCTACACGAAACGTCATCTTTGTCTATTCTTCCGTCGACAAAACCCGTTTCTATGGTGGTCATGCTACGCGTGCTGCTGAAGCCTTCATTAGACCAGCGGCGGAGTAACTACGTAACACACAAACAGTAGCAATGTCTCTCATTTTGACAGTTCAACAACATTCATTGCGTTATTTACGTTGTTGAGCCGATAAATTTTTCGAACATATGAAGCAATATCCTTCAAAATAATTCAGATTGTGATAGTTGTGCAGTTAGGATGCTGCTGCAATTCTAATAGCTAATCATCATCGTCATCTGCCTAGCCTTTTCCCAACTACGTTGGGGTCGGCTTCCAGTCTAACTGAATGCAGCTGAATACCATTATTTTACTTGGAGCGACTGCCTATCTGACCTCCACAACCTAGAAACTGGGTAAGACTGGTTGTCAGACTTTGGGGCTAACTACTAATTCGTTTGTACGAAACTGACCTATATTCGGAGCTTAGCAAGAACGGATTCTCTCGTCGGCCGGACTGTAGATATTTACAACTTATATTTTTTTAATAAATCTCAAATAAATGAATAATAAAAATCACGCATACCATGGTGGCCCAGTGGTGACGGCTGCGACTTACGAGTTGTGGGTCAGGGGTTTGAATTTGAACCAGGCACTTTATATAAATTATTTCATCACCAATGCTCTAAAAAAGGTGAAGGAAAACATCGTGAGGAAACCGGCATGTCCTAGAACGAAAAATTCAAAGACATGTGTCATCTACCAACCCGCACTAGGCCCGCGTGGTGGATTACGGTTACGGCCCACTCCCTCTTACCGAGAGGAAGCCTGTTTCCCGACAGTGGGAACATTATAGACTAATTAAGTTACTTTTATGATTAGTTTAGAAAACTTTTCCATATTTTTTATCAATTATGATAATAAGTAAATATTGCATTACATTTTTAATTAGTTCATCTCATTATTTCTAACACTTTTGCCCACACATACACGCAGACAGCCGTATCTATTGTGTAATAGTTATTATCTCTGACTCACGTGGATGAGAAGCACGGAGTGACGTAGCAATGGTTTACATGGCGACCTGTAAGGCGGGATGACCTTCCGAAAGCTACGTTTGTTTCTTAAGGAAAATATTCTTTAGAAATAGAATAGACTAGTTAAAGAATTTTTGGAATTAAAAATTGATTTTTCACTTCTCGTGCTCTAAAAGTTCGTGTGTTGTGCGTAGGCGACATAAGGTCGCCTTTTATGCTCTAGTGCATAAAGTATTTTTTTTCTAAGACTAAGTTAATTAGGCCCAACAGCCACACGCACAATAAAACGTCACGTCTTTCTTTTTTTTTTTTTGGATGGGAAATCATCTAATGACTCCTCCCGCTCTGGGTGGAGCGGAAGGGAGTGTCAGACTCTTACTGACTAAAACCCACCCGTGTTCCTTCCTTAGCCCTTTATGTTCCGGGGTAGCGGTAACCCTTTCGGAAGATCCCGCTACCCGGCAGGCTTCGGACCTAACGGGCCCCTTCCCTTATGCTGACATCTCTTTGAGGCGCGCGTGGAACACATACGAGCCGTCCGGCACGGGTCCGGTCCTGAAAACGTCACGTCTTGGTTGGTGATTTTCAGTCTTTCGGGCTTCTAGCGACCCGTAAAGACCCCTTTAAATTGAATAGCATTTAAAAATTCGACCGTTGACTTGACAAACTGACCATCTTCTTTACTCGTGTACACATAGTTATCTGTTGTATAACATATAACAATAATTATCTGCACTGACTCACGTGCTAACGAATCGTGGTATGTAATGGTGATAAGTTCACATGGAGGCGACTTTTATTACAAAGAGCACAATACAATTATTGTACTTTTATGCTTTGTCCGCGTGTTTCTTGTTTCCCTGTCGCATCGCAAAGCCTGCTCGCGCAGCGCGCTATTGCTTCGTTTTCGCTTTGCGGTCTTTCTGACTTTTGTTCTTTTTGCTTGGTTCCTAGCATAATGTTAAATAGCCTATAGCCTTCCGCAAGGCACTCTGCAATTGGCATTTTGTTTTTGTTTTGATTGTTGTTTTCATTGTTTTGGCGTCGCGGGCGCATTACGGATTAATTTGTATTCACAGAGTACTTTTTGATAAAAAAATTAACCCGACAAACTTTAAGAGGTGTTTTAGACCATCGAACTGAACTACTTTCACTTTGTATTGTATTGTCATTGTCAATCTCAAATTGTCATTTGTCAATGTCAACTAATATGTGTTGTCTTTGAGCCCTGGCCCCTCAGAATAATTATTCTGAGCCTGGCCCTAACTCAGAATAATAACTATATTATTCTGAGAGCCCTAACATCAAGCAATGGACAAAATTGTCAACATTTTTATTATTATTAAGCTTGAGTACGAGGCTTTTGACTACGTTGTATGTGAATATTTTATGTCTTTTTTTATTTTATTTTTCTTGTAATGTGCGTTTTGTTTGTGCAGAATAAACCATTTTTCTTTCTTTCAAGAATTGGGCTTTCAAATGCATTTTTTTTTTAAATCCAAGTGGCTGATCCAGAGGTTAGAGCGTTCAGTCAAATTCTTCAGCTTTATTATGTTTCATGGAACGACGGCCTATCTGACCCCAACACAGTAGAGCTTTAGTCTGGCCTTCGAGAGACTGCGTTCCTGATAGAGTGCGTCAATTCTAGTAGCTCAAAGATCATATTCGCAAAACGCATCTTCGTTTGTAAGAAACTGACAGGTGTCCAGAACGCATTCTCTCGTCGACCGCACTTAAGATAATACTAATGACAGTGGCATTGTGATTCATGAGGTCATTGTGAGAAAAGATGCTGGTAACAATAATGTAATGATGATCAACATAAACAGGGCAGACGTAGAGAAATGTTTTGACTTTTATTCAATCAATATGTACTACTGTATTATTATGTACTCATGGTCTTTTTAAGGAAATTTCGAAACGGCTGGTTGATACTTCCCGTGACCCAAGGGCCTTGGCCAAAGGATAAGCATTGCCATACAACGTGGTAATGCCGCCAGTCTCTTGGGTACATCACCAGTCGACAGCGATGCGGATGAATTTTTCGACGCTATATTTTAGTTTCTGTATAGTTTTAGTTAAGTTAGGATTTAATTTTGTTATTTTCTGTATTATTGCATTTATTGCATAACTCAAAAGGGATTGGAATTTAGTTATGCCGTTTATTTAGGTATTTAGGGTAATCCCTAAATAAGGACACCCAAAGCTGTTCTAATTTTAATTAAAGGGGTATAAAAGTTTTTTTTAGGAAAGAGTGAAAGAGAGAAGTATTTATTAAGAGAATGGCTTTAGGGTTACTCTCAATTTCTTAATCAAGCTCCAGAACAAAATTATTAATTAATTAATTATGTTTCACAACTCTTGTAATCATCAGGTGAATAGCTTTACAAAATAGGTACGTTGAGACGGTTGTTGTTTGTCACATAATCGTCCAACAAAAATATACTGATGACAAAACAAAAAAAAAACTTCATAGAACTATTCCATTCTCTCTTACAACACAGCGCCATGTAAACCCGTGTTACATTGCCGCATGCTTCACAACGTTTCATTTCGCTAGTCCGCCACCAGTGCGCGTTCGAATCACGTAAACTCACTACCCTTTTTATGTTGAATCGGTTGAAAAACACTTAAGTACTTACCGTAAAAAAAAATGTAACTGTCAAAAAAATTACATAAAAAGACGGTACCCCAGTTGGAATGTGTGGAGTTAAAAAAAAAGTGTTTTATTTGGCACGTAGTTTAATTTTATTTTATTTTTTGTGAAGGAAATTTGTGTGTTAGCATCGTTGCAGGTGGCGTTCTGTAGTCTCTGTCTATCCTTTTGGGTAGCAGCCGTGAGTTTTTGTTTGTGTTTTCGTATGTTTATATTTTGCTTTCTAAAGACGTCAACAATAGACGTCATTTTAATGTACATTTTGATTGTAGGGTCATATTTGGAAGTGTTAAAAAAGTGATCAGTGCCAAAATGCGACGAAATACACAAAACATATTCAGGGCAAAATGTGAGTTTATAAACAAAAGAACATGCTAGAGTGATTATAGTGAAATAAAAACAAACGGACATTTTTCAAACACTTTTGGAACTAAAAAAGTGATTAAAAATATTTCTGTGTTTACAAAAAGTGCTACTAAACTTGGATAATTCTACTAATGAGCTGATTATTTCAATACAATCAGTTTTATTACATATAACGTTTTTATGAGCGTTGCTTCCCGTGGCGAATGGATACAACTAAAGGTAATGAGGTCATTAATCTTTAACTTTATTAAACTTCAGTGATTCGCCCTTCGAGATAACACTTATTGACTTGTAGTATCACGGGTATGTGCTCCCATCTTGCACTATTTGGGTTACTTACGTGGAAATAAGGTGAATCACCTCTGATTTCTGTAAGCCTAGTACAATTTTTTTGTCAACATACATACGTAATCAGCCTATAATGTTTCCATCCCACTGCTGGGACACTGGCCTCCTCTCAGTGAGGCCGTAATCCACAACGCGAAGCCGTGCGGGTTGGCAGATGTCCCATGTCTTCGAATTTTTGGTTCTAGGACATGCCGGTTTCCTCACGATGTTTTCCTTCACCGTTTTGAGAGCAGCGGTGTTGAAATAATTTACACAAAGTAAAGCGCCTGTCTGGATTCGAACCTACAACCTACAACTTACAAGTCGTAAGTCGCGGCCGTTACCACTTGGCCACCACTCCTGTCCGTTTTCTCTAGGCGATATCTAAATGTAATGCCTAAACAAAAGCGCACTTTTGGATTTTCATCGCTAACACTTTGACACGTCGGTAATATTATTTTAAACTAGGTGAGGTCGGCTTTTCCTATCTGACTCCTTCTTGACTGACTAAGCAAAAAGTCCGAAACAAACTCATCGGTCACAGTGTTGTAGGTTAGGCCTTAGAGTTCAATTTGGTTTGGCGGGTAGTTGACTCAGGAAAATAAGCGTCTGTCTTTGACGGTGTTTATTGGCAACTAACTTAAAAATATCCTAACATAATCTTTAATACGGTCGGCGGCTAGCAACTTTTTACTACATATAATTAAACGTAGAATGTATATTTGTTTTTAACCTATTGAAATGAGCTTCAACACACAGTCTCTTTTAAAGGCCAGTTTCGTTTCGATTTCCTTCCTATTTCAAGCAGTGTTATTGAATTTCTCCATTTGGGAAATTCGCTGTAGAAACTAGGAGTCTAGATTTGTGCCCGGTTGATGGCAATAGGCTCGCCCCCTGTTACATGGGACTTAAACATAACTGGCGCATTATTTGGTACATTTTTGCGCAACCCTTCGGAAATTACAGGCATTATTATGTAATTCTCCGTAGCAGCCTTGGGTCTAGATTTATACCAAAAGTCCCCGTCACGAGAAGCTGTAAATTTTGTAAACACGCATTCAGGGGTTCGCAACCTTTGGATCAAATATAAAAAACAGTTGTTTATAAATCATTTTTATACAGGCATATAATTATGTTAACAGACACATCTAATTACTGTCGTCAGACGGTTCCGAGTATTCTACATCTGCATTCTGCAGCATTGACAGCGTCAGCGTGGACTTACTTCAAAATGGCGGCCCAAATGTTTACATAAGTCAGACGCGTTCCAGTACCACAAAACATTAGACGACAGCGCTTTATATCTGTAAAATATAACCAGACCAAGTGAAATTGCTCGTTAGTTTCGAATTACACGTATGTTATTTTGAGATATTGAATTTGGAATTATTTATTGTTGATTGAAGTGTCGCTACGTAACTTAGTAGAAGTTCTTTATTTACAAAATGTATAGCTTCTCGTGACGGGGATTTTAGTTAATGGTAATGAGGCCCTATGTCATAGGGCATAACTGATTAAATACGAAACGTGTGTGAACTATACACCTCTGCTCTGCCCTTCAGTGTAAACAGCCATAACTACGGTCTGACGTCACATAATGACGTACCTATGTTTAGTTTACCTCCGTTATCTATGTTGTATAGTACTGTATCTCTTTGTATATATTGTTATAAATTGCGCTTTTAGAACCGAACCGGAACGGCTGCGTAGATGTCTTTGAAGAAAGATGTGTATTCTGATTGAAATTAATGTCAAATTAAATAATATTTATCTCAAGGTTGAATTAGACAGATAAATAAGTTATTGTACACAGAAATTAAATAATGCTTGGCTCTTTTCTTACTCTGAAAAGGCTTTTAGCAAAATCAAAACCCATTTAGGCAGTTTTCGAACGTCGAAAATTACAAAAGACACCTACAAAAAAATAAAGTCAGGATTCTAATATATTTACTTATTGTTTTTCTACATGCACGCGTATGTACTTAGTCGCGGGCACAGCAGCTAGTAAATAATAATACAGTCCAAAGTTTTATACCCGAAAGTCTGACAACAAATCTTTCCAAAGACTATTGTGTTACCCCGTAACGGGGTTGTGCATGTCAGATACGCAGTCACTCCATATACATAATCAGCCTATAATGTTCCCACTGCTAGGACACCGGCCTCCTCTCAGTGAGAGGGAGTCGGCTGTAATCCACCACGCGGGCCCATTGCGGGTTGGCAGATGTCACATGTCTTCGAATTTTTGGTTCTAGGACATGCCGGTTTCCTCACGATGTTTTCCTTCACCGTTTTGAGAGCAGTGGTGATGAAATAATTTACACAAAGTAAGGCGCCTGTCTGGATTCGAACCTACGACCTACTCGTAAGTCGCGGCCGTTACCACTTGGCCAACACTGCTCTCTGCTCTACTCACTCCATGTAAAATACTGGTATTCAGCTGCATCGGGTTAGACTGGAAGTCGACCCCAACATAGTTGGGAAAAGGTAGTAAAGTTAGGTAGATGATGATTGGTCAGGGCTTACTATATATGTATTAGTTACGCTTTCATATATGCTGGCTCCATCTCTGTATGAAAATAAAAAACCCATTACCAAAATTAAAACACATTTAGGCACTTTTCCAACTTCAACGTTACGTTAGATTTTGTAATACGTTAATTTAAGAGAGGCTAAGCATTGCCATACAACGTGGCAATGCCGCCAGTCTCTTGGCTACAGACGCCAGCACGCTACTACAATCTGTCAAATTTCTTTGATAGATTTTCAACTTTATCGCTAAAGTATAAGGTTCAAAGTTGATTGGGAAAATTTGACAGTTTTGGGTAGCTTGATGTGCTGGCGTCTGTACATTACAGCGACTGACTATTACAGTGATCGACAGTGATGCAGAGGAATTTTTTGACGCATATTTTAGTTAAGTAATAGTTTTAGTTAGGTTAGGTTACTATACAGAATGATTTTTTTATCACCATCCAAATTTTTACAGGGTGTCCTTTCACTATGTATATCGATTTCGAAATAAATGTTCTTGTATATCGATTTTATTAAATTTCGAGCGGCCATTGTTGTTTACGTCTTTGGCAAATTTAGAAACGTCGGACCTTAGTTATATTAGATGTCCCAGACCATTATCCACCCTACATTAAATAGCCCGTATAAAAATAGCTAGCACTTTTATAAGGCGTGGTGTGACCTTTCTGGGCCCTATACACCATAGCCAAGCCCGGTAGGAGTGGACTGTTATCGTGATTGATCGCCATTCCCCATGGACGCCGTAGTCAATGACTCATAGAATGTTATGTCTCTATGGTGTATTTTTAGCGATGGTTTTAGTATGGCTGTTGCGTTAAAAGCTATGGTGTGTTTGGAAGGTGTAGTGTTATATGATTTGCTTTGAAAAAAATAAGGAGGGGCTTGTGGCTAAGTAATAATAGCCGCACGACGCTTGCCGCTTGTAGAATAATCTGACAAAAAATCAGAATGATTGTATGTATATTTAGCATGGTTTTTATTGTGAAATGAAAGTTTTTAGAGGTATCTTCATGATTTTTTTCTATAGTATCAAATTATTTGTATTATATTTTCAACATACTATCAACACTATGAAATCGCGAAAAAAAATCAGCTGCTCCCTACATTTTGACTAGTTATGCGAACATAAATGTAGGGAACAGCTGATTTTTTTTCACGATTTCAGGTTTGGTCCCATAGTAAAAGTTGTTCATAATGATGAGTACTATGACCCCTTAAGAGGAAAACGGTGATTAAAATTTCACCTTGTATAAACAAAGCTCTGCAGGGTATCTATTAGTTTATACTTAAACTAGCTGTTGCTCGCGACGTCATAAGAATAAGGGTCGGTTCACATCTGACGGAAGATGCGTCGAGCGTAACTTCGATTGCGCCTATTTATTCGCTCGATGCACTAACGCATCATCGGTTAAGTGTGAAAGGTTGAATGTTTTCTCACATAATTGTCTGTTCTGGCGTTACGCGACCGATAATACGCGACGCATCTTCCGTCAGATGTGAACCGACCCTAAACATTGCCAGCAAAAACGGTTGCATTGATTATCCAAGTGAAGTTAGGTATGTTTCGTACTTGGAAAAAAAATATTTACAAAGCTGCATCCGCCGCATGCAGATTATTTTACACCTACACAATTTTATTTTGATTCATGCCGAGTCTAATCAATGCTTAGCGACTGTTTTAACTCTCCCAGAATCTTCCAGTTTAATTTTGCTTTGTCCTGAACATAGGTAGGTCATTCATTAATCCAAAAAAAATCCATACTAATATTATAACTGCGAAAGTGTGTCTGTCTGTATGTTACCTCTTCACGCTTAAACCGCTGAACCGATTTAGATGAAATTTGGTATAGAGATAGTTTGAGTCCCGGGAAAGGACATAGGATACTTTTTATCCTGATATTCCCACGGGATCGAGACTTATGCGGATGAAACCGCGGTGCGTTGCTAGTATATAGTTCCTTGGTAGACAGAACAGACAACGACAATTCATTGAAGTAAACGTAAACTAACCTTTTTATAACATACTAGCTATTGTCCGCGACTTCATCAGAGATCCAGGATGAAAAGTAGCCCATGTCCTTCTCCAGGTCATAGTCTACTCATATACCAAATTTCATCTAAATCTGTTCAGCTGTTTTTGCGTGAAGACGTAATTGTACTTAGTAGTAGCGATGAGGTTTGTAGAAACTCAGGTTTAATTATGTATTTGATTGTGTTGAGGATTATTATAATAAAACGATGAGTTGGGTTTAACGAGCAAATTCTATATTCGCCATCTTTCTAACAATTCAAGGAGAGGGGGTGAGGGATTTTTTTTTTAAATAATTTTTTTTATTGCTAAATGGGCGTGCTCATGACCCCGACCACGCCTGATGGAAAGCGATAGATGAGGTCTATGATGGAACGAGCGTGCCCAGAAGATGCCTGTTCACTCTTGAATTGAAGGCAGACGGGTTAAATGTGGGAGGGAACACGGATGCCGGCAGAGAGTTCCACACTTTGGCTGTGCGCATAATAAAAGTGGAGGAGAAGCGCTGAGTACTACTCGTCGGGATATCAACCAAGTGCGGATGGTACGCTGCAGTACGTCTGGTTGTCCGGTGGTAAAAGAGCGATGGTGGGATCAGGTCGTGGAGGTCCTGCCCACACTCTCCGAAGTACAGTCTGTAGAAGACCGTCAGGCAAGCAACATTTTAGATAGAAACCAATCACAATGTAGAGATTGACTATGACGTAGCGTATGGTGTTGTTCTTTGCCTCGAGATGTCGCTATCAGTGGCTATGTGTATTTATGGAGTACGAGTTCGCAACAGTGACAGAAAAATCTAATCTTTTCTTTTCATTATATTAGTTAAGGTGTGACCCTAGCACGAAAGCGCGGAGATAAACGAAACGTATCATTGATAGCACTAGTTTCTCACATATTTTTAAGATTTTATTCATATCCATGGGTGATACTAATAAAATTGTGCTTGTCGCAAAAAAAAGAAACTAAAATGCTATAATATAAATTTGCATTTTCGATTAAAGAGTCGTCCGAATTTACGACCCCCGTTTCGTTAGAACGGTTCTGTTTGTTAAACCTTCACTGTGTGGGTAGGGTAGGTTATGTGACAAGGAACAGTCTTGATCTTGAGCATGCATGTGGATGGCTCTAAGTGACAAACCAAAGCAAAATGGACGAATTCTGTGAACGGTGATATGGCTTTAAAGCATAGATATAGAATTCCGTAGATTGGTAATGTCAACAATCAAACGAGACCAAAAACCATTGATCTAAGTATATTTTGTTTGTTACAATAAGTACTTAAATATAATCTATTTTTCTAAGATTATGCATTTGTATGAAGCTACCTATCTTAGCTGTCGATATCAACAAAAATTAGGCTATCGCATCACTAAAAAATGAGGTTATAACTCCTTCGTATTTCTCTATTTGTTATTTCTTAAATACGGTGGTTTTAGGCATGCTAATTCATCTAAATCGTAAGTATAATAATGTTCTCATCATATGTTGCTTATAGCCGGCTTATTAGTGCATTGTTAATGCAGAAATAACGATTAAAACACATTGTAAACTTACTGGTGAAACGAGTAATCCTGGGGGTTTTTCTTTTTGGAAGATTCACATCCTGGTACTGCACAAGAAACCATCGTATTATGGTTATTTAATCACAGGTTATCACTCTAGTTCGCTTAAATAATTGCCGAAACGCTCACGTAAACAGTCACCGGGGCCGGTATGGGCCGGTAGCAAATACGTGTTTGGCCCTGTTAACAGCGTTACTTTCTCTCTCTTTCTAACACAGCAAAGTTCCGTTAAAGCGGGAGCTCTCATTCACTCTCATGCCCAATCTACGGAATTCTATATCTATGCTTTAAAGAGTGTGAATACTGAGATGGTGACTAATAGAGTTGTGTCTATGGTACCAAAAGAGGTTCTACGAGCTCAGTAGGTAAATGAGATAGGTAAGCAAGATGATGATTGTAATAAAGCAGGACAAAGACCTCTTTTTGCAGAGAGGAAACAGGATGTATTAGAAAGACACACAGTAGCTATACAATATTACATACACACATGTAAGAAACATACTTACGCTAATAATTAGTCCAATATGATGACATCATAATGATTCTTGGTTCGGTCTTCGGTACACATCGAGATAAGGAAGTAGGTAGCTAACGTGTTATCAGGCCAAATTGTAATAATCGTAATTGTAAAACAGCTGGGAGATGAGATTTATCTTTAATAATGACATAATCTTTTTTGAGATGTCGTTGCCCGGAGTTTTATGTTACACCACACCACAGACTACAAGACTTTAAAAGATCGTTTTTAGCGATAACACCGCCCATTGTGTCACCCCTTGTGCGAGGGGCTCGTGGCTAAATAATAACAGCCGCACGGGTAGATCGAAGGTTAAGCTATGCTTGCCGAGGTCGGTTCGTGGATGTGTGACCATCCATTACACACCGAGACCCCTCCGTGTCTCGGAAAACACGTTATGCCGTTGGTCCCGGCTGTCATTTGTAGATCTTTGACAGTCGTTACGGGTAGTCAGAAGCCCAAAAGTCTGACAACAAGTCTTGCCAAGGGGTATCGTGTTACCCAGTTACTGGGTTGTGGAGGTCAGATAGGCAATAGCTCTACGTAAAACACTGGTACTCTGCTGCATCCGCTTAGACTGGAAGCCGACCCCAGCATAATTGGGAAAAGGCTAGACAGATTGATTGTGTCACCTCTTGTAAAATGAATTTTTTGGTGTACATAATAAAGAATCTGTCTAATTATGGACTCAAATCAAATCAAAATATTTTATTTCACATAAACCGACATCGCGACATGGGTACTTATGAAACGTCAGAAGCTAGGTGCACGATTCCAATTGGTCGTTTCCTATGGAGAAGAACCGCAGCTCAAGCGATGCAGTTTAGGAACCTAAACTGAAATGTCTTATTTTTGAATCGTTTTAATTAGATCATGGCAGGCCACCTGAGCGCGGGACGGGACCGCACGTCATAGTGGCGGCGCAAAGAGCGCGGGAGGCGGGGTCAAGTCCCATCTTTCGTGGCGCTAACTATAACCGGTAGCCGAAGGCACTTACGGTAAAGCAAAACATAGTACAGAAACCTGAACTTAATGGTCTGAAATCGCAAACACGCAACGAGAAAGTGTGGTGATAAATGCTCGTTCCTTCAATTTCAGCACATAACAGTGAGTTGGAACAAGATACACTCAGCGGCACAGAATCTTGGCCAAGCGCTTATCTCGCGATAGCAAAAGTTTTAAGTGTTTCTGATGAATGTTTGTTGTGCAGGTATGTCAAAAAATGTTTACTTTTAGTTCAAGAGGGTAATCCATTATGTTTAAGTGCACCACGACGAAACTTTAAATTTACATTTGAATCGGATCACTTGAGCGACTAAGTTCACGTTTTAAATTTGTGTGTTGTGAAAAGTTTACTGTTCGGTTTTTGAATTATTGTGATTTTATGCTTTTAATTCAATAAGTAAAGGTGCTTTAAAAGCAATAAAAATGCCTCTAACACCAGCACAGGTTTCACAAGCCGTTGCGTTAATTAACCAAGGGCTGACACAGCGTGAAGTTGCTACTGCTCTTAACGTACCACGGTCATCAATGCAGTATGCCCTTAACAGATACCAGGAGACAGGACAGTACACCCGCAGGCCAGGCAGTGGAGGCGTAAGGTGCACATCGGCCCGAGACGACCGCTTTATTGTCTTGGAGATTTTGAGAAACCGCTACCTGACCGCTGTTGAGATACGCCAGCGGCTTCAAATTGTTAGAGGCGTTAATGTTAGTGAGCGTACGGTGAGAAGACGAATGGAGGAAGTCAATTTAAAAGCTTGTAGACCAGCACGAGGTCCAGAACTTCTCAGACAGCACCGAGTAGCTCGACTTCACTTCGCACGAGAACACATTAACTGGACCCACGAGCAATGGGCTAGAGTACTGTTCACAGACGAGTGTCGAATAGCTTTACGTTCTCCAGATGGTCGAGAACGAGTATGGCGAAGAAGCGGAGAGCGGTTTTTACCCATTACTACCACTCAAACAGTGAGTTTCCATGGAGGCTCAATAATGGTATGGGGAGGTATAAGTTCTGATGCACGTACAGAGTTGGTTATCGTCGATAATCGGCTAACAGCTGTTCGATACATCGAGGAAGTTCTTCAGGAACACGTATGCCATATTCGGGGTTCATTGGACACGACCAATTCCTCCTAATGCACGATAATGCACGCCCACACGTTGCACATTGTGTTGAAGAATATCTGGAAGAGGTTGGCATACAAAAATTGCAATGGCCTGCTCGTAGCCCAGACTTAAACCCAATTGAGCATATCTGGGACATGCTCAAAAGAAAGATAAAGTCCAGCTCCAACCCGCCGGAAACTCTAAACCAGCTCCGAACTGCAGCGCTGGCCGCTTGGCGCAGTATACTGCAAGTTGATGTCCGAAACATCATCCAAAGTATGCCAGATCGAATGCAGGCAGTTATCAGGGCTAGAGGAGGAAACACCCGATATTAAAACGTATAGACAATAACGAAAAAGACCTTATTTTTTTTTTTGTGTTTTTAAATTTATAGTGAAAATTCCTAATTTCAGTGAAAGTGCGTGATTTTAAAAACTGATTTATTGGTGAGGTAATCTTTTAATTTCTAAGTTCTTAAAGCATAAGAGACACGTATTAAAGCCACTTACCCTTAATTTATTGTCATAAATGCAAATGCAAATTTTTTTATGCAAATAATCAGCAAAATCACGAGTGGCCAAGTTTCCGTGCCGGTGAGTGTATATATATTTTTTTACGAATTTATAAATGTTTAATTCAAACTGTAATTACAGTGTAACTATATACACTAGATACTAAAATAAAAGACTAACTAACCAACTATACAAATAAATAAAAATAAAAAAAAGGGACACTTGGCGTCAAGATATAGATTTAAAACTATACTGTCATAGCGACTTTGTTTACAAACGTGTTTAGGCGCTACCTCGAAAATCTAAAATCCTCGAAAACCTACTAAGCGAGCGAAAGTGATGCAATTACTTTTGAAACGCAAAAGAAGAGAGGCTATAATGTGCGTGCGCTCGGAATAAAACGACGTATGTGCCAAAAAGAATTAACTTCTTTTTTAACAAAATAAATGAATTAAATTTAAAACTACTTTAAGTAAACTTTGATATGATAATTCTCTATGTTTTAAAGTAAATTCCATTGAATAACTCTTTAAGTGTTACGTCGTAATGTGAAAGAAGTAAAAAAATAAATATAACGTTGCATTTTTTTTTTATTGAGAAAAATTCGTTGAAACGTGTATACCTAGAGCAGAGTCAAAAAACATATACCAAAACGTGACATTCCCATTCCACATACTTAACAAGTTACACGAAATAGAAAAACCACTTTTTTTTTTTCAATATATCACCTGAACAAATGCACAACCTATTTACCATGGATTCATGCAGTACATTATTCTGAACCTCTCTTGCGTAGAAATTTTTCGTCGGTTATTAACAAAAACTCCCTCTAGGCCTGTCAGGTGTCCCAGCAGTGGGAACATTATAGGCTGATTATGTATGTATGTTACGTATTAACAAAAAAATCTGCTGTTTCTTAGAAAACTGCGGTCAAAATGTATGGAACAGCAATTTTTTTTAATAGCCGTCGAGTAATTTTCTTTCCAAGTTTCAGTTTGCGTTTCGATGGCCCTCTCCCTGCCAACCTTTCATGTGTTTGTAGAAAAACAACTTTAAAACCCACCTGAAAGTTCAGCTTGCGCTACAACTACAAACATGTTTGTGACTTTTTCAATAGTTGTAGTCATTCTCAATCAATTTTATTTAGATTGACATTGAGTTGATATTCGATTAAGTGTTGACAGGCCTACGCTGTCCTCCCATACCTACTGTAATTTGAAAACATTGTAAAATCCAATTTTTTTTTTTAAAAGAGTAACCGTGGAGTTTCTTGCCGGTTCTTCTCCATAGGAAACGACCAATTGGAACCGTGCACCTAGCTTCTGACGTTTCATAAGTGCCCATGTAGGTTTATGTGAAATAAAATATTTTGATTTTGATTTTGAGTGGAAATAACTTCAACGGGAAACAACAATTACAATAGGCTCTAGCTATAAATCAACTGATCATTTTAACTGATTTTAATGTGAAGAGCGTGCAAGTCTTAATGAATGCTAACTGAAAATGGAACGAGGACACGCTGAACGCTTGCCTTTTAATGTTGTAAAGGAGATATCTATGTATGAAATATTTTCGACTTCTTCTCTCATATTGTCACGAACAGCCTATACTATCGGAAGCCTGTCTTCCGAGTCGGAAATGACACATTTTCGGTTACCTGAATTGCCTAGTCCTCGACGCAAATCTTCGTCGGAAGAATATCGATCGTCTATTTGGTTTAGACAGTCAACATTTTCAGGCTTCGGATTTGTGAATAGTGTTTAGAAGACTCCTTCAGGACCTTTGATAACATTGATTGATGTTCCTGAATAGCAATTTTCTATTCTTTTTCGCGTTCGTCGTCGTTCAGGTACGAACTATGTGAGAACAGCTGATGTCGTGGTAACTATATTAGTCAGACAGCAATGTGGTAGCGAGGCTGACTGCACACACAGTCATGCATGCGAGGCACATGTACATTAAGATCTACGAACGAACTCATGGATTATTTTTTTATACACCCTATTATTCATGGATTGATTGTCAGTGTTCAAGGGGATTCCATTGGAATCTGGTAACTCCCTTTATCAAACTTTGCTTTGTGGGCGTCGTCCGCTTGGTTTAATAAATTATGATTAAAAATCCCGACAAGTTGTTCCATGTATTCCTATATCTGTTAATAATCTTTGTTTATCAAATAGCTTTCATGCATGTGATTCTTAGTTATATTATGTATGAATCTCTGTCACCCTACCGAACATTAATATAGGGAACAGCTGATTTTTTTTTTTCTGATTACGAATTTTGAAATTATGAACAACAAGTTGTTCATAATGATGAGTGCAATGACCTCTTAAGAGGTTGTTGATGTTTTTCCAATAACCATGTCTACATGTTAAAAAATTAACCTGACAAGAGATGCTTTAGATTTAGACCATCAAACTGAACAACTTTCACTATGGGACCAACTCTGAAATCACGAAAAAAAATCTGCTGTTTAATACAAAAGTTCAATACCTACTTGACCAAAATGTATGAAACAGCTGATTTTTTTTTCGTGATTTCAGAGTTGGTCCCATAGTAAAAGTTGTTCAGTTTGATGGTCTAAAGCACTTCTTAAAGTTAGTCGGGTTAATTTTTTTACACTTTTTTTAGGTATATTTGTTAGTTAATACACCCGGAATACAGATCATAAACCAATTACTAGTACAGCAGGCCTACCACAAGCTCTTAACGCGATCCAAAAGAAAGAAAGAAAGAGAAAAAAAAAAGAGAAAGGGAAAGAAAAAGGGAAAGAAAAAGAAGAAAGAGTATTCTATTTTATTCTATTCCATTTTAGGACCTAAACTGAACTGTTCTTCTAATTCGTACCATGACGTCAGTTTAACGATTCAGTTTAGGCCGTGCCATCTGCTGACAGCGATTGTCCCAAACTGAGTCGCAAGTTTTGGTTTCATTCATACTTGTTTGGTACCATGACGTCCATAGAGCAGCTCAAGCGATGCAGTTTAGGAACCTAAACTGAAATGTCTTGCTTTTGAATCGTTTTTAATTAGATCATGGTAGGCCATCAGGGCCCCAATTCCGTATGGTAATTATCATTCCCCGCGTAATCTTACCACGTGCAAACCACGTCAATGCCAAGTCTTGTCACGGCAAGGAATCGAAATGTCAACCATACGGACTACATGTATTTTGGCAGTTCAAACCACGCCAACTGCGTGTTCATTTCACGCGGTTTCGTTCATTGTGTCATAGAGAATACGTTATTGGCAGATGTCGTAATTAGCTAAGGAATTTACGTGGTTTTGAAGTAAGGATTCATTAAGTTTTCATCTTTCTTTTTATATACCTACTTTTGATTTTTGAGGTGACAACGTCTTATAAATCCATGAAGGCGCTGCACGCACGAAAAAGCATGACTCATTGTCACGTTCCGCCTGAGCCGAGCGTGCAAGCGAGAGCGCGGAACAAGCAATAGAGAGACACGATCGGCCTAAGCGTTCGTATGACGTTATCACGTAAAATTATCGTCCGTAAACCGACTTTACAGACAACCAATTTTTTTTATATGATTATATTTAGTTTAGTTTGTGATCTTCCTTTACGAGTCACAATAAATACCTTTCTTTCTTTCATTATATTAAAAACAAACTTATCACTAACATTGACACAAAACATCACAATTTTTTGTATTTTTCCACATTTCAACTAACTAAAATAAATACATTGAATCAAGTCCTTATCAGACGGGCAAATTATGAGTCAACTTGATGTGGGTTAATTGCTCATAGAAATTGTTAATTGTCAGTACGAATGCACTCTGTAACTTATTCAGAGCTTAGAATTCAAGTCTCGAGTGAATAGGTCGTGGGTTCGAACTCAGGCAGGCGTTTTACTGTTCTGTAAATAATTTTATCATAACTGCTCTCAAAACGATGAGGAAAACATCGTGAGGAAACCGGCATGTCCTAGAACCAAAAATTCGAAGACATGTGACATCTACCAATTCGCACTGGGCCCGCGTGGTGAATTACAGACCACTCCCTCTAGAAGAGAGGAGGCCTGTGTCCCAGCAGTGGGAACGTTATAGGCTGTTTATGAGTGAATAGGTTACTTCAACAGGCGTGCACCATCAGGTGAGACCGTGAGATATTATAATAATCAGCCTGTATTGTCACACTGCAGGGCAAAGGTGTCTCACACACACAGCTCCGAAAAAATATTTTATTTTTTGTATACGCTTTCACGCTAAAACAGCCAAACGGATTTGGACGAAATTTTGCACATGTGTAGACCATGTCTTGGATTCAGACATAGGATACTTTTACCCCGATATCCCCACGGGGTCGAGACTTATGCGGGTGAAACCGCAGGGCGCAGCTAGTTTTATATAAACACTTAAAATATTGCAAAAAAACATACAGTGGCCTCTAAAAGTTAGTTGATATTTTTCCACTTCAGCTTTGGCAGACCACATTATTATTTAAAATTCTAGTGATCCAAATGTTTGAACTGCTATAACCTCTTTATTGACTAATTAGCAGCGCCCCGCGGTTTCACCCGCATAAGTGTCGATCCCATGGGAATATCGGGATAAAAAGTATTCTATGTGTTATTCTAATGTATAAGCTTTATTACTGTAAAGTTTCATCAAAATCCGTTCAGTAGTTTTTACGTGAAAGTGTAACAAACATCCATCCATCTCACAAACTTTCACGTTTATAATATTAGTAGGATAGTAGGATTCAACTACCTTTGACCTATCATAAAAAAATAATAAAGAGGAGTACTTGATTTTTTTTTTTAATCATAATGTGGCTGATTTAAATTAGTTGAACTGGAAAAATGTCAACTAACTTTTGGAGGCTACAGTAAATAGGTAGGCCCGAAGACCCAAGATAAGAGAGCAATTTGTAAATATTTTGGTCAACTGCTATCAATTTCTACGTCCCAGTGAAATTGGCTCGATGTGATTATAAAATGTGTTAAAATGTTACATGCGAGTGGCGTCGGGCCGTCTGATGTTGGCGCGAAATTGTTCTAAACTAATTAGTGGGTTTTTAGAGAGGGGAAAAGATAGTATCGATAGTTTTGGGACGATCGATGTTTTAGTTCATGTTACCGAAAACTTTAAGGTGTTTAGTAGCGACAGAGAGAGTTGAGGGGGCTTGTGGCTAGGTAATAACAGCCACACGGGACGATCGATCAGGCAGTCTGACAACCAGTCTTACCAAGGGGGGTCTATTACCCAGTGACTGGGTTGTAGAGGGTAAGAACCAGTCTTACCATGGGGGTCTATTACCCATCAGTGACTGGGTTGTGGAGATCAGATATGCCGTCGCTCCATGTAAAATGCATCCAATGAGATTGGAAGCCGACCATAACATAGTTGGGAAAAGGCTAGGCAGATGAGTGAAATTGGCTCAAAGTAGTTATACTTAGTTAAAATGTTACATGCAAGTGGCGTCGGACCGGCTGATGTTGGCGCGAAATTGTTCTAAACTAATATTACTGGGCTTAAGTGGGGGAAGATAGTATCGATAGTTTTAGTTATCGATTAAAGAACTTGTTAAAGTTAAGCGTCGTTTTATAATTCTGGGAATAGCGTGCAAAGTAAAGTATATCGAATTTGACAAACACTCTTCGTCTATAAGTTCTATTGACATCATCATCCTTCTCCTGCTCTCATCCCAATTTGTTTGTGGTCGCCGCTGCATGTCCTTTTTTTCCATCCTATCCTACTAATATTATAAACGCGAAAGTTTGTGACGATGGATGGATGGATGGGGATGTTTGTTACTCTTTCACGCAAAAACTATTAAACGGATTTGAATGAAATTTTGCACACGGATATTCTATAGCCAGGATTAACACGTAGGATGCTTTTTATCCCGATATTCCTACGTTATCAAAACATATGCGGGTGAAACCGCGGGGTGCTGCCAGTACCTCTATAAGTCGTCATCTCGGTAGTCAACCCCTTTCTAGCCATAAGTTCTATTGGCATAAGGCCCTTTATTTCCTCGTAAAACATACATTAAGATACAGCTTATTTTTTTTTGCCAAAACCGTGATGCAAACCATGTTATCTCGGGACTAGCTTTTAATGGATTCAATTTCTTTTTCAGTATTGATATTTCTTTTTTTATATTATTTACATCACATTAACGCAGCAAGGTCTAAACAACCGTTACAAAGCTATCTTAGGACATTTAAAAAGACCCTCCGCTATAACGGTTTTTATAATATTTGTAAACAAAAAGACGGATATCCTGACCCCAGGTCAATTAAAACTATGTCATGGATGCTATTAAATACTATCAATTTATGTTTCACAAATATCCTACTAGTTCCAGAGACAAACTCCCGACCCTGGCAAAAATTCCGCAACGATGAAACTTCGGCCTTAATCTGGTTACTGTTCGCCTGCATCATCTCACTGTTGCGCAAAGGCTTCTCCCCATGACTTCCACCTCTTTCGATCCAGGACTAAAGTGGACCACTGGTCGTTTGTTTTATCCAGCTCGTCCCGCCGTCTTCTACGGGGTCTGCCGCGACGCCTTTTAGCTTTTTCAGGGCACGTGGTGATTATTTTGGCCCACAGCTCATTTGGCATACGGCAGACGTAGCCAGCCCAGTTCCACTTCAGCTTAGCGGCTTTTTAGCAACGTCAGTTATCTGTGTCTGGGAGCTTGACGCGCAGTGCGGCCTTAAATATGTCGATATCGATAAACATTGAAGCACAACACTAGCGCAATAAATCATTATCGTTAACGTCATAATAATACTAGTAATGACCTAGCCTCATTTGTAAGCACATCCAATATGAAAGAGGGTACCAAGAAATTAATAATTTCTGTATTTTAATTTTTTTGGATCTTTGACAGTCGTTTTACGGGTAGTCAGAAGCCCGAAAGTCTGACAACCAGTCTTACCAAGGGTTATTGTGTTACCAAGATACTAGGTTGTGGAGGTCAGAGAGGCACTTCCCGTATTTTTAAGAACATTCTCGAAAAAATTCACCGAGATGAGGTTGCGACTCGATTTTGTACGTTTTTAATAACAGGAATTGACCTTCAGATAGGCAGTCGCTCCATGCAAAATACTGGAATTTAGCTGCATCTAGTTAGACTGGAAGACAACCCCAACTTAGTTGGGAAAAAGTTAGGTAGATGATGATGATATAGATTCTTTGGGATGCATTAAAATGGCAGGCGCTTTACTTTGTGTAAAATTCATCACCACTGCTCTCAAAACGGTGAAGGAAAACATCGCGAGGAAACCGGCATGTCTTAGAACCAAAAATTCGAAGACATGTGACATCTACCAACCCGCACTGAGCCCGCGTGGCGCATTACGCGGCCCACTCCCTCTCTCTGAGAGGAGGCCTGTGTCCCAGCAGTGGGAACATTATAGGCTCATTATTTATTAAAATACCACGATTGTTGATATTTCAATGTACCACGGAGTGGTTCGTGGACTCGTCCTACACGCCTACGGCCCATTTGGGACGACTTGAAGAGAATCAAAACTTTTGGGCCGTAGGCATGTAGGACGAGTTGACGAATCACTCGTACACACGGCTACACATCAAGCTATACATTTCCAGTTTTCGCTGACCTCGCATTGTATAGGCTTGTCGTACAATCAGAAGTCAGCTTATACTGGTTATGTATAGCTTGATGTGTAGCCGTGCGTACCACGGTATGAGCAATTTTTTTTAAGTTCGTGGTTCTAAACGAGAGAGTTGCTAGTAATCTTAAAAATAATGGAAAATAGTCAAGACCTCTTCGTGGAAAGGTTGTGATTGAATGAGTTCAAACTTTATCTTATCATGCTATTATAATTTATTCACTAATTAAATTGAACCTTATACTAGAAAGATGTACAAAGAAATGAGTTCACGATGTGGTGCAGTGTCGTTTCCCTAGTTCTTGAAGTTTTTTTTTGCCGTTAAAGTCCCACCACCACTGGGCAAAGGCCTTCCGACTCTCTTTTCACCTCTCTCTGTCCAAAGCTGCCAAGGACCAATCTTTGTCAAAGGAGTCCAGCTCATCCCGCCACTGTTACCGTAACGACACCGCTTCGGATGTGTTCGGCTGTCCTCGGGATGTACTCGGTTTTAATGTATATCCGATATGTAAGTGAGTGATGGAAAAGTATTCTGTTTGTGTTTTGTTTTCACTTCTGTCGGCACTCCCAGAATGCCAGTTTTTTTTTTAAAGTCCACTGTCCAGAAATACAAAGGATGGTTGAACTTTGTATGCAAACGATCGATGCTTTGTTACACAATCAAAATACAAACAATGAGTAACCTCTTGCATAGTTGACAGAGGATAGGGTATGTTTTATCTCCTCTCTCGAACGGTACATTCCCTAATGATATGCAATTAAATATGTGTTATGTGATACCCGTGTGTGATACTAATCATTTTGTTATTGATGGGACGATACATCATTATCATTATCCTGCCTTCATCCCAACTTATTTGGGGTCGGCGCAACAAGTATAATTTATTATTTTTTATAAGCAAATAATAACTAATACCTAATTAATTAATAAAAATAACTAAATTAAATCCTAACTTAACTAAAACTATACATAAACTAAAATATAGACACAAATTTTTCGTCATTTTAAAACGACGAAAAATTTTATTCGTCATGTAACAATAATCCGTACCGAATTCTTTTTAACACGCTTTTTTATCTTCACTCGTAACTAACTAAAAATGTAAAAAAATCATAATATGAGTCAATTTTACCTTCTTCTAATTGTCGTATCGAAATGAAACTTTATATGCATATGTAGTTCGGAAGACAAAACTAAAGCTGGCATAATCGCTCCGCGATTAAATCCTTTTTTTCTAAATAAAGATTAAAAAAAAAGACAAAACTATAATTTTTACAGCTTACACGTAATTTATTTAATGCATATGCATAGTGATGTTCAGAGGAGAGTCGTGGTCGCATTCCACTTTGCCAATGTATTGTTTTGTATGCGGTATATACAGTGTCCCTGGGAGTATGGATCTTACCAAGGGGTATCGTATTACCCAGTAACTGGGTTGTGGAGGTCAGATAGGCAGTCGCTCCATGTAAAATACTGGTATTCAGCTGGTTAGAAGGGAAGCCGACCCCAATATATTTGGGAAAAGGCTCGGCAGATGAGATATTGCACTTTTCTATGAACCAGCAGATATTTTTTTGATAACTCTACGCTAGAGGGGTCCAGAATCTTGTGCTGAAACCATGGTTAACGGTTGCGCGTTAATGTCCCTGCCACCCTGTATTGACAACACAATATACAGGATGTCCCTGGAAGTATGGATCAAATTGAATAGGGGCGTGGGCAAGGTCATTTCCAAACATTTTAACCCTGAGAATGTCGGTGAATTTTTTTACGGTTCGAAAGTTATGACCAATTTTTGTTTTTTTCAATCACTTCGCATAGTGTAAAAAATTCCGACTTGATATGTGTGCTATGACCTACCACAATTTGTGTATATTTTATTGATCTTTCCTTCAAGTTTGTCGAAACAAAGTCGTCAACATACTTTACTAATGATCCTTTCAAAAAAAAAAGTTTTTGTTCATCACGCCATTTTTACAGTAATGACCTAATTATCTGACAACGTGATTCATGGTTTTTTCCCTCAGACATTGACCCGAGTGGCGAGTGTAGTCAGCCATTCTGTGCAGTTCCATGTGAATTCTCATCGATATAAATAAAAACGTTTTACAAAAAAAACAACCGACTTCAAAAAAAAAACTACAAAGTGATAAATAACTTTATTTTCGGAAGTCGCTGTCGTTGGTTCCCCATTTTCGTTTTTTGACACCGACTTCCGAAATTAAAGTTATTTATCACTTTGTAGTTTTTTTTTGAAGTCGGTTGTTTTTTTTTTGGAAAAAAGTTTTTATTTTTCACTTTTTAGTTGTATCTACTCCACACAGATTCAAATAACACTAGTGCATTGAAGAATTGAAGACACCGACTTAAAGAATCATCAAAATTCGCATAGAAATGCCGGAGATGCAGTACATTTATGCATATAACATCGTACATAAGAATAATTACATAATGTATTATATACTAAAACCTTTCTGAAAGTATGTAGATCACAGTAGTGAAAGAATTATCAAAATTGGTTCATGAGTTTTTGAGAAAATCGCGGACATACATACATACATACGGGTCGAATACAGAACCTCCTTTTTTGAAGTCAGTTAAAAATAAATGCTTCTTCGCACATTTTGATACGGTTCCAAATAGCATTGATTACCGCAAGACTGTACTGTTTTCTCTGTCATTTTGTAACAACTGTTACTTTTTATGGAACTAATATTTTGACCTTGAAGTGTCGCAATTTTGCTTTTAAGAGCGTTTATCCCGCGCGGGCTGGCAACGTCGCTAGTGACTATTCGTGATTATTTAATTAAATTTACGTATTTTATTTAACGATCAATGGGCCAAACTTACGGCCCAGTGGGTCCCGCCGACGTCGCGGCATGCCCAGACGGAGATGGCGGGATGAGCTGGACTCCTTTGAAAGAGATTTGTCCTTGGCAGCTCTGAACAGAAAGTGGTGGATGATTCATACATCACCACGTTCTTAAACGCCAGTCATCATCTGCCTAGCCTTTTCCCAACTATGTTGGGGTCGGCTTCCAGTCTACCCGGATGCAGCTGAGTACCAGTATTTTACATGAAGCGACTGCCTATCTGACCTCCACAACGTAATACGAAAACTGGGTAACGACTGTCAAAGATCCACGAATGACAGCCGGGACCAACGGCCTAACGTGCTTTCCGAGGCACGGAGGGGTCTTGTTATGTAAAGATGGTCACCCATCCACGGACCAACCGCGGCAAGCGTAGCTTAACCTGATCGATCGACCTGTGCGGCTGTTATTACTCAAGTACTATTAATATAAATACACTAAATAATAAATAATCATACTAAAAAATATTTTCAACATCCTCGTTCAATTAACAAGGAAAAATATTATTATAATTGTGCCATTCCACATAAAACCACGCGCGGCGTTACATACAAGAAGTTATCTGTACGAGAAACATTATGTTTTCGTGATTATTACAAATTAGATCATTCTGCATAGTTATTGCTCCGAACGCTTACATTACGGAGAAAAACTTTTAATTAATTAATTTTCGCCAAAAAAAAAAGTTTTTAAATTTTTTGTGTCAAAAAATTGTGGTGTATGGATACGGTGTTATTGTGATAGAAAAATAAGGGATAAAAAGAGACAAAAAATACTTTTTTGTTCAAATAACTATGTATTAATTCTGTGTGTCAGTGTTACATTGACCTATTCAAAATGGCGGAAGAAGGTAATTTAATTTCTTTCGCATGAATGCATTACTAGTGTTCATACTTTCTCTTATTGCACGAACTGTGGAGTTAATGTTTATAGTATTATAATAGCCTATAATGTTCCCACTGCTGGGACACAGGCCTCTGTGAGAGGGAGTGGGCTGTAAATCCACCACGCAGGCCCAGTGCGGGTTGGTAGATGTCACATGTAACGACTGTCAAAGATCCACGAATGACAGCTACGGAACCAACGGCCTAACGTGCTTTCCGAGGCACAGAGGGGTCTTGGTATGTGAAGATGGTCACCCATCCACGGACCAACCGCGGCAAGTGTAGCTTAACCTGATCGATCGACCCGTGCGGCTGTTATTACTTAGCCGCAAGCCCCGCACATTCTACACAGATAACAATCTAAATGGAAATTCACGTGACCTCGCTAATAATGTTGACAATATTGTCGCTAGTTATTTACGAGGCCTAATAGACGCCACACGTTGACAGCAAGACTGCACTTCCTTTATTTATTTACGGCATCTGTCACTAGCTGATAACACATAACATCACGCCTGTGTGGCCTGCAGAGATAGGCAGAGGTGTTTTGTATAGCACACCCACTTTTTAATCAACTTCAAAAAAGGAGGAGGTTCTCAATTCGACATTTTTACATACCAAGACCCCTCCGTGCCTCGGAGAGTACGTTAAGCCCGGTCCCAGGTGTCATTCGTAGATCTTTGATAGTCGTTACAGGTCGTCAGAAGCCCGAAAGACTGGCAGCTAGTCTTACCAAGATGTATCGTATTACCCAGTAACTAGATTGTGGAGGTCAGATCGGCCTGCGCTCCATGTGAAATACTGTTCAGCTGATTCCGGATAGATTCGAAAAGGCTAGGCAGATGATGATTTCTTTCAAGATTTGTCCCATTGAAAATGTTGTTGAGTCACAGTCTGATGTTGAAATAACTATGGTGTTAATGTCCTTTCAATGAATCCTTGACCTATACCATGGTGAATCGTCCAACTCTAAATGTTTAGTCAGCCAAACTTCAATCATGTACATCAAGGTCACAGTGTAACGGTAAATCTTGCACTGAAATGTTTTCCAACAATCATTTTTTGTTCTCAATTGCAGAGAAATTGGATTTAGTCATAGCCGGTCATTGGAATAGTGTGGAAGTGTTTGTTTATCGTTCGTGCACGTTACAAAAGTTATGGGGCAGGCAGGATCTTAAGTTTGGGTAGGTAATTTATTTCATCACCACGGCTATCAAAACAGTGAAAGAAAACGTCGTGAGGAAACCGGCATGACCTAGAACCCAAAAGTTCGAAGACACGTGACAGCCACTGCGCTATTCTTCATCACTCTATTCAACTATTTTGGAACTATATATAGTGATACTACGAAAAAGATAAACTATAAATATAAAATGTATCAACATTTAAAATTTAAAAAACCCTGACTCGAACAAAAACCTCTAGAGTAAAAAAAAAAATATAATAAGGTCCCATTAAAATAGATGGACAAACTTTTAGAAATCATTCAGACCACCAAATTATAGACGATGGTAAAAAAATATATAAGAAAAACGCATTAGATACTTACAAGAAAAATAATCAGCTAACGAAAATACACTAATGTGCCGGCAATTTATTATTTTAGGTCAAAATAAAGTCACTTTAATTTGTGTTTTTTTTTGCATGGATATCTTTTAGACGTACTGAGCGCTGTGTTAAAATTTGTCCATCTATTTTATTGGGTCTCTGTATATATTGGATTTTTAAGTTTAATATAAGTTGAAGGTAATATTTTGATCCCAGCGTCGTCGCATCGGTGGACGGCTTATTTTTCTGACGGGGGTTAAAAATGTGCAATGTTAACACTGCCGTGGGAAACGGCATTGTCTAGGATCTAAGAGACAGTCATTATGAATTCCTAACATTTCAAGCTTTGCAAAGCATGTTTGTATTCAGGAAATCACTTTCTAAGTACTAGCTTGTGGAAACTCGATTCTAAATGACAAAAGATTTGGGATTGTTAGCAACATAGTTTTTGTAATCGACCAGTTGTACTCAGCGCTTCTCCTCCACATTAGTTATGCGCACAGCCAAAGTGTGGCACTCTCTGCCAGCGTCTGTGGTCCCTTCCACGTATTTAATAACCCGTCTGCCTTAAAGCAAGAGTGTATGAGGCACAGGGTGTAAAGTTCACTCAACCTCCATGGAAAAGGGAGGATCCTCGGGTGTTGTGTCTGGCGGGCAACTGCCCGATGATTCATTTCGGGCCGTTGTATATATGGTAGTTGCGCGGTAAATTTTGCTTGCGAGATGCAGGCTTTTGCGTGACGTCAGTATGACGCGTAGAATGTGGCTTTCTAGATACCGCTACAAATGAACAGGCATCTTCTGGGCTTGCTCGTTCCATTATAGGTAGATCGCTTTCCACGAGGCAAGGTTGAGGTCAAGTGCTGGTCCATTTTATTTATTTAATTTTAGCCTTTGTTGTCCCACTTCAGGGTAAAGGCAGCCCTTTCTTCTTTCCACTCCTCTCTGTCTTGAGCTAGTATGGACCAATCCTGTCTGTATCTGTCCAAGCTCATCCAGCCATCTTCTCCTGGGTCTGCCTCGATGGCGCCAGACGATGACCCATTTTGCAATAAAAAAACATAATTTTGTTAGTTTGTTGCGCGACTTCTTCCCAGTTTAAACCCTAGAGTAATTAATATGAGGATGTGGGATGTCTTTTGTAACTTTTGACTTTCCAAAAGTCGGATCATCATTCTCCTGCCCGTATTCCCGTTGTGGTCGGCGCAACATGTCTTTTTCTTCCACACTTCTCTATTAGTCGTCATCTCGGTAGTCACCCGCTTTCAGAGTGATGATAATCAACCTAATTTCACCTGATTTTTTTTAAATGTTAATAGCTCCGTTTCTTATGTCTGTCTTTCTGTCTGTTACAGCTAAACGATCTGATGAACGAGCTGTTCGAGACGGTCACAGCTGTATGCAATATGGACGAGAACAATAAGCCAAGCAGTTTTCCTACAGAACATTCAGATGGCAGCACTAGTGAAGGTAAGAGGTCTTGTTGTTCTGCCCTGGGTTAGAGGAAGTGGAAAAGTTTAGTTAGAGGAAGTGCAAGTCGGACTCGCAAACGAAGGGTTCCGTACCACGAGGAACAAAAAACGGCAAAAAAATCACGTCTGTTGTATGGGAGCCCCCCTTAAATATTTATTTTATTTTGTTTTTAGTATTTGTTATAGCGGCAACAGAAATACATAATTTGTGAAAATGTCAGCTGTCTAGCTATCGCGATTCTTGAGATACGGCCTGGTGGTGACAGACAGACGGACGGACAGACAGCGAAGTCTTAGTAATAGGGTCCCGTTTTTACCCTTTGGGTACGGAACCCTAAAAAGGAAATAAGCTGTTCGATACAATGTGCTTAATACCTACTCGAACTGATCTTGTAAGACGCTTATGTCATAACTCATAATACTGAACTGCCTTATCCTAAGTTAACCAAACAATCAATACTGTATAACGTTTTATAACCTTACCTCTTTTTGTCCACAGAATCAGTAAAACTAACAAGAAGTTTAACAGAAAAACGTAAGAACTACGTCAGAAGAGTATCAACAAGAGTCGCGTACTTAGACCCCAAGAACATCAAGCGGTTCAGACATCAGACCTCCGTGTGTTCTTACAAGTCGGACATCATCGACAACCCTTATTCTACCTTTAGGTAAGTTATTTTTACTGTCCTTAGCATAAGCATAATCAGTCTTATAATGTTCCCACTGCTGGGACACAGGCCTCCCCTCTGTGAGAGAGAGTGGGCTGTAACTGTAATCCATATGGTTGGTATATTTCATATGTATACGGAAAACAACAATAAAGTTATTATGATAATAGACGGCGCCACGTGTATTGTTGTTTTCCTCGGGAACAGTACTTTTTTTCGGGATGAAAGGTACCCTATGTCCGTTTCTGTACACCTGACAACGTATATGCAAAATTTCACGATGATCGGTTCAGTGGATTAGGCGTGAAAAGGTAACAAACAAACTTATTTTCCCATTTATAATATTAAAGTTATTAGGATAGGATTTCACGCGGACGAAGTCGCGGGCAGCAGCTAGTACTAAATAAACTAACAAAATATTCTAATAAAAATATAATATCCTAATCTAACTCAAAATATTAACGAACTAAAATATGTCATCGAAAAATTTCTCCGCAGCGCTGTCTGACTGGTAATGTACCCAAGAGGCTGGCAGCATTGCCGCGTTGTATGGCAATACTGAGCCTCTGGCCAAGGTAAAAGCCAGCCCTTGGGTCACGGGAATTATCAACCAGCCGTTTGGAGATTTCATTGAACAAGCCATGAGCACTTGGACCCCACGGCCCTAGAGTTTTAACCCCAAACGGCAATAATCCATGCTAATATTATAAACGCGAAAGTGTGTCTGTCTATCTGTTACCTCTTCACGCTTAAACCGCTGAACCGATTTAGATGAAATTTGGTATAGAGATAGTTTGAGTCCCGGGAAAGGACATAGGATACTTTTTATCCCGATATTCACACGGGATCGACACTTATGCGGGTGAAACCACAAGGCGCTGCTAGTATAATTATAACATCTGCTTTCCTTCATTCCAGGTCCTGGAAAAGCTTCAGAACTTCACAAGGCAACATTACCAAGATGGACACAGACTCCAAATTCAACCTGACCGACTCTCATGGCAACGTCCTTTCAATGAAAGATGTCCTTGACGCTAGCTCTGATAGCTTCGACAATATGAGTATCGATGAGAAGGCTGGGTGTATTGACCTGCCTTTTGAGCCGAGGGAACGGGGACTGTTCAATTTGTGTCTATTGGTAGGACTGAATCATATGACGGGGCAGGCGTATGTCAAGAATGTGTTTCCTAGTCAGGTGAGTTTTTTTTTTTTAATTTTATTCGAAGTGCTGTTCTGGTTAAACTTAGTTGAGCTAAAAGCATGACGAGCAAAATTGTCTTACTGCCTCTGTCATCTATTAAAGATGTTGTATATTAATTGTGTTAACTTGTGACTATGTAATAACAGCCGCACAGGTCGATCGATCAGGTTAAGCTACGCTGTCCGTGGATGGGTGACCATCTTTACATACCAAAACCCCTCCGTGCCTCGGAAAGCACGTTAAGCCGTTGGTCCCGGTTGTCATTCGTGGATCTTTGACAGTCGTTACGGGTCGTCAGAAGCCCGAAAATCTGACAACCAGTCTTACCAAGGGGTATCGTATTACCTAGTAACTGGGTTGTGGAGGTCAGATAGGCAGTCGTTCCATGTAAATACTGGTATTCAGTTGCATCCGGTTAGACTGGAAGCCGACCCCAACATAGTTGGGAAAAGGTTAGGCAGATGAATTGTGTTAAAATTTTGGTGGAAAATAAAGCATATTATTCCGTTTTATATATTCCTTAGAATGGATGAATCAACACAGTTAATCGCAGTTACCACGAAATGCCATGTTTATGACGAACTTATGTTTAATATTTTTGCCATAGAACTCACTTCTCATGTTTAAATTACAGAATATTGATGTCATAAATAACTCTAATATAATTATTAATTATTTGAAGTTTTTGGTCGTAAAATCTGTATTTTTAAATAATGGTCACTGGTCATTTAGCAAATTCATAATCAGCCTATAATGTTTCCATTGTTGGGACACAGGCCTCCTTCTATGTGAGAGGAAAATTTTTAAATAACAAACTTCTTTCAATGATGATGTCATTTATGTGTTTTTATTAGTATTTTTTTTTAGTTCCCGTTTGTTGCAAATACAGTGACTATTTCCGTTAAAAACCTTCTACAACCATTTTTTCAAACATTTTCAGGTGACAGTTCCACCCCACATAGAGAACCTTGTCTTCCCAGAGACAATGAGTTCTTCTCCACGCAGTGAGTGGTCAGTGGACGCGCGCAGTCTACAGTGTTACTCACTAGTACTTACTGATGAACGAGGAGAGAGGGCTTATGGGTGAGTACTATCTGATCCCTCAGCGTATGCGCTTCGGCAATCATCGGCTATCTTCGGAAATATGAAAGTGCGATAATGATATCTAATATAGAGCTGTTAAAACCCAGACCCGAAAGGATATTGTGAGCCTCTCTGTTGAACGGACAATTGAAATAGCCTGTATAGAATTGGAGCAGTTCATTATATTAAGTGTGTACAGACCTCCTTCAGGATTGTATGATTGTTTTGAAAAGGTAATGGATGAAGTTTTGCACAAAATCTGTAATACAAACAAGTCCATCATCATTTGTGGTGATTTTAATGTTAATTTGTTAGAAAATTCTGGGTTAAGTACTAAAATTATAAGTTTGTTTCAGTCATACAATCTTGCTAACCAATTTTTGGAGCCCACTAGAATAACTCCCACTAGTGCCACATGCCTAGATAACATTTATACAGATGTTATACCAACCCACAAAGAAATTATTAACTTGATAGACTCAGATCATTGCGGACAATTACTCACTATTCCAAATCAAAACAAAAAAGTTACTAAAAAAGATATCACTGTTAACCCAAAAACAACTAATCGATTGGAAACATTTAAAACTAAACTCTTGAGTAAATTACCACTTTTATTAACTAGTGATGACCCTAATCAACAATATAATGATTTTTTTAATATGTATTGCGAACAATTTGATAACACATTCATTCCAAAGACATTATCGGTTAATAGTAACGCTTCCTTCAGTGACTGGGCTACCATTGGTATACATAAAAGTAGAAAACGACTTTATGAATTATATGAAGAACGGATTTGTATAAGCACTGATGAATTTAATTTATATGTTAAGAATTATTCTAAAATATTTAAAAAAGTTTGTAGTATTGCCAAGTCACGTTATTTGAGTTCAAAAATTAAAAATAGTAGTAACATTATTAAAATGACTTGGAATGTCATTAATAGCGAAACGGGAAGGTCATGCAAACGTAGTAGTGACTACAGCCTTGCTATTGATGACAATATAATTAAATCAGATTCTCAAGTCGCCGCGGCCTTTGAAAATTTCTTTGCAGACATTCCCGTATCAACTACTAAATCTCTAAACTCATCACCCACTGCTGCAGAGACTTTACTTAAAGAAAACGTTCCAGTTTGTGATTCTGAATTTCACTTCCAATATGTAACCTGTACAGATATAATTAAAACCTTTCACACATTAAATGTTAAAAAGACCGCAGATCTATGGGGTAATTCTGTGGATGTTGCCAAGTCCATTATAAACATTGTAGCTCCTACTTTAGCTGTTATATTTAATAATTGTATTGACCGTGGTGAGTTTCCTGATCTTATGAAAAACAGTAAAATAATACCGTTGTTTAAATCGGGTAGTACATCAGACCCTACTAATTATAGACCTATTTCAGTACTACCTACCTTTAGTAAAATTTTTGAAAAACTTATTTTAAATCAAATGCAAAGATTTTTTAATAAAAATAATTTACTACATAACAAACAGTTTGGTTTTACAAGGGGTCGTTCGACTACCGATGCCGGAGTTGAACTTTTAGGACATATTTATAATGCATGGGAGGACAAATGCGATGCTTTGGGCGTCTTTTGCGATTTGTCCAAGGCATTCGATTGTGTTCTTCATGAAACATTAATCAGGAAACTACACCACTACGGAATCCGGAACGCCGCTCTGGATCTTCTTGCTTCATACTTGAGTAAAAGGATTCAGAGCGTTGACGTTAATGGAAAAAGATCACCCGGATCTATAGTAACAATGGGAGTCCCTCAGGGCTCAATTCTTGGTCCTTTCTTGTTCCTTATTTATATTAATGACTTGCCGTACCTCATAAAGGATAATCATGATATAGTGTTGTTTGCAGATGACACTTCACTTTTATTTAAACTCAAACGTCAGCAGCTGGTTACTGACAATGTAAATAGCGCCCTCGCAATAGTAGTTAACTGGTTTAATGTCAATAACCTACTTCTTAACGAAAAAAAAACTAAATGTATTAAGTTTACGATACCCCACGTTAGACAAGTAGAAACTAGTGTTCTCATAAAGGATGAAGAGTTGAAACCCGAAGATACTACAGTTTTCTTAGGCATTACTTTGGATGCCAAGCTTCAATGGGGCCCCCATATAGATAAATTGTCAAAAAAGCTTAGCTCTGCAGCATACGCCGTTAGGAAAATTCGTGATTTAACTGATTTAGAGACAGCCCGTTTAGTTTACTTTAGTTATTTTCATAGTGTGATGTCGTACGGTATTCTGTTGTGGGGAAATGCCGCCGATATTCAGACAATTTTTATTTTACAAAAAAGGGCAATTCGTTTCATTTATAAGTTAAGTCCCAGACACTCCCTCAGAGACAAATTTAAAGAGATTAATATAATGACTGTGCCTTCTCAGTACATTTATGATAATCTTTTGTATGCACATAAAAATATTAATCTGTTTAAAAAATACAGTGATATCCATAACATAAATACTAGGAACAAACACAAATTTGTTGTTCCTACAACAAGGCTCAAGAAAATAGGTTGCTCGTTTAGATGCCAATGTATACGTTTTTATAATAAACTTCCTAGCCACATTCAAGAACTAAGCCTTAATAAATTCAAATCTTTTATAAAGCGAAAACTATGCCAGAAAGCTTATTATACTGTAAAAGACTATATTGAGGACAAAAAGGCTTGGGATTGAGCTGCTCCAATATGTTTAGACAGTGAATGTAGTTTTTATTTTTTTGCTATTTTACACTTTATTTTTCTTAATATCTATGTACTTAAACAATGACATGTACATTTACTGTATCAAATATTATATATTTTAATTATTTTGAATGTGAGGACTATGTGGGTCATTGTTTCCGTTTTAATCATGGTTTGGCAGTTTGAGTAGTTTATGCGGCCTACCCGAATGTCCGGTCTTTGGTATTGTTCGTCAAATCGTTGAGCTCCTTAAGTTCTGAGTTGAGCTGCACGGTTACTGACAAATGCGTGCACTGACTGGACAGGTTCACTCAATCTGTGTGGTTCTTTCCTCAAAAGACCATTTCAGACACCAATCTACATGGTCCTCAAATATTATGTCTGGATTTTTATATACACATTGACATTTATTCATTTTATATATACAATGACATGAATATTTACTTTGTAAAGTATTTTTATTTTATTTAATTATTGTGAATGTGAAGACTATGTGGGTCATTTCTTTTTTCTGTTTTCCTTCTTAGTTAGTTTTAATCATGATCTGGCAGTTTGAGTAATTTACGCGGCCTACCCAAATGTCCTTTCTCTGGTATTGTTCGTCGAATCGTTGAGCTCCTCAAGTTCTGAGTTGAGCTGCACGATTTTTGACAAATGCGTGCACTGACTGGACAGGTCCGCTCAATCTGTGTGGTTCTTTCCTCAAAAGACCATTTCAGACACCGATCTACATGGTCTTCACATGATCTGACCAAGATTTTGTCTGGACTTTAAAAGAGACTGTGACCTCTGAGTTTGTTTCGGCCTTTCTTCTCAGAGTAGTCAGATAGGAAACGCCGACCTCATCTAGCTTTAAAAAAATATGATTGACATGTAAAAGTGTTTGTACAAACCTACTTACAGAAATAAAATCATTTATCATTTATCATTTATCAAACCCAAGGTTACACTGGTTACAAAATTACAGATTAACTACTCTATGCAATTCCAACAAAACTTGAGTGACAAATGACAGAGTAGGTAACCCAACAGAGAGAAAGCTTCATAAAAACCCGCAATGATACAATGATAGGTGCACTACGACAAAGCGCGGATGTACAGACGCCAGCACATCAAGCTACTACAATCTGTCAAATTTCTTTAATAGATTTTCAATTTTATCGCTGAAGCATAAGGTTCAAAATTGAATAGGAACATTATACAGTTTCGGGTAGCTTGATTTGCTGGCGTCTGTACAAAACTTAGAAGCTTTGCCTCTGTGGGGAGTAACTCTTGTGGCGCGACGTTCGTACTAATTCGGAAACACGAAGATTACCGAAGCGTATACCTTTTGTTAGTGTGAGACGATTAGTTCTTCTCGCAGTATACAGTGTTACTGACGAACGAGTAGAGATGGGGCGCACAGCAAAGGGGTTCCTCTAATCTACACATAATATAAGTAAAAAAAAAGTGGCACTCGGGGAGTGCCGTCAGAAGTGAAAACAAAACACAAACAGAATACTTTGCCATCACTCACTGACATATCGGAAATACATTAAAACCGAGTACATCCCGAGGACAGCCGAACACATCCGAAGCGGTGTCGGTTACGGTAACAGTGGCGCGAATTCAATTGTTTTTTTTTCCATATCAAAAAATGCCCAACGCACCTAAAGAAGTTTTCACTTCAATAAAATGGTCTGGAAAAATGGCACCTAGAGTCAAACCCTGCGGAACGCCTACAGTAAAAAGTTCAATCAAATGCTGTAGATAAGGAATGCATTTTTAGGAAATATTGAGCCATCTGTCAGTGCGAACGTAGCCTTAGACTCTATGTATTGCTGATTTAAGACTATTAAGTCCAGATTTCCTCCCGATGTTTTCCTTCACATTTTCTAAACATACAAAATCTATTTCATTACAGTTATTGCCGTCGAGTGCTTCCCGAGGGCGCTACAACATGTCTTCCACTCTGCTACTGTCTTATAGGGAGGTACAGAGCTCCTGGATTTTATTATAAGGTATGTAACAACTTGAACTTGACAATTTTCAAGTGCCTGTAATTGGTTTCATTGAAATAAATGCTTTGAGTTTGGATTTGAATAACATAAGAACAGTTGGAAAACCGGCATTCCAGACGTAAAGGAATTCCAATAAATATTATGATATTGACATTTACAACGCACCTTTCGATAGCAGAAGTCAGTAAATAATTTAATTGTCAATTGTCATTAACGGAACAATAGTGGCCTTATCAATTCGAATTTAGTCTGATTTGCCCTTGTAAATTATACAAATATTGTATTATTCATTTTGATTGTAATAAACTAGGTATTCATTCACGCCTTTAAAAAAAATTATTAATAGAAAACAAACAGCTCATTTATCAAATTAAATTTCAGTAGACAACATCCATAATTCAACTATATCCGACGATCCTGTATACTTATCTTTTTTGTTGACTGTACAGTCACGAGCATAAGTATGTATATACTTGGCTTTATTCAAAGACTAAAACAAATTCTCGTTTATTTTTTAATGGAATTTTATGTTATTACGAACTTAGTATTTTCGAACCCATAGATTTATGTAATATGTCGTATTTCAACGTTGCATTCGTTATTTCACGAAAAAATCGCTATGGAAAGTTGCCAAGTATTGACATATTAGTGCTCGTAACTGTACATGAGACGTTTTAACAAACTGGCCTAAAAACAAAAAAAAAAAATTAATCGCAACATTATCATTCCAGGTCTTAGAAGAAATCGAATCTCACCACGGGAGCTCCGACGTACAAATACACTCCCTGCTCCAACAACTCCTCGAAACAGACTTCCCGAACCCAGGCGAAGAAATCACCATTCATTACTCGAAAAACCAACATCACGACTACGATATACCCAGTAATCATTATGATATACCCAGTAATGATTACGAGAAACCGAGTGATTACTGTGTACCTGCCATTGATTATGAGACCTCGCCGAAAAGCAAAACGTTGCCTGATATGAGGAGGGATGTGTCGGGCAATGACAGTGGGATACCTGATTACTATGATTTGGAAAATAATAATCATGGCGTCAAGAATGTGACAGTTAATTTTGATATGCCTAGGTGAGTTGTTTTACTTATTAACCAACTTCAAACAAAAAAGGAGGTTCTGTATTCGACCCGTATGTATGTATGTATGTTTGTATTATGTCCGCGATTTTCTCAAAAATTAATGAACCAATTTTGATAATTCTTTCACTAATGTGACCTACATACTTTCAGGAAGGTTTCAGTATATAATACATTATGTAATTATTGTTATGTACGATGTTATATGCATAAACTAGCTTCTGCCCGCGACTTCGTCCGCGTGAAATTTCACCCTCCCCCCCATTCACCCTCTTAGGGGTGGAATTTCGAAAAACCCTTTCTTAGTGCACCCCTAGACCTCATAAGGAACCTACATGCCAAGTTTGGAATCTCTAGACCCAGCGGTTTGGGCTGTGCGTTGATATGTCAGTCAGTCAGTTCTCCTTTTATATATATAGATGTACTGCATCTCCGGCATTTCTATGCGAATTTTGATGATTCTTCTAGTCGGTGTCTGCAATTCTTCAATGCACTAGTGTTATTTGAATTTTTGTGGAGAGTTTTTTTTTTGAAGTCTGTTGTTTTTTTGTAAAAAAGTTTTTGATTGGATACATTTTGGTCAAGTAGGGTATTTAACTTTTGTATTAAACAGCAAATTTTGTTTTCGTGATTTCAGAGTTGGTCCCTTAGTGAAAGTTGTTCAGTTCGATGGTCTAAAGCACCTCTAAAAGTTTGTCGGGTTAATTTCGAAACACTTTATACAACGTGTTTTTTATATCCCATAACTCTATGGGGTCATAGTACTCATAATTATGAACAACTTTTACTATGGGACCAAAACTAAAATCGCGAAAAAAAATCTGCTGTTTCCCTACATTTTGACGAGTTATGAGAACATAAATGTAGGGAACAGCTGATTTTTTTTCACGATTTAGGGTTTGGTCCCATAGTAAAAGTTGTTCATAATGATGAGTACAATGACCCCATAGAGTTATGGGATATAAAAAAAACACTTTGTATATGTATTAACTTTGGTGTTTTCCAACATTTGAACCTAAACCAGTCTTAAGACCTTCGCTTCGAGAACACCCTAATCTATTTATTTCGTTAGTTACAAAACCCATTTTCAATAAACTGTAATTAAAAAAACTTAAGGACACTTAGGCGTCGAAGTACTCATCCGCATCGCTGTCATCCGGAAACGTGCCCAGAAGACTGGCAGCATTGCCACGTTGAATGGCAATGCTAATTCTTTGACCAAAGAACGACCCAGTCCTCTGGTCACGTGAAGTATCTTTTCCTTTATTCCAGGTTAAAAATAATAAAACGTCCCATCGAACCTCGTGTAGACGAGGACAACATATCCGTGCTACTAGACTTACTGGGCGCCGGACTGGTCATCAAAGTGTTCGGCTCCTTGCTCCTGGAGAGGAAGGTCATCATCATCGGTGATCAGCTGAAGTGAGTGTCATTTGTGTATCATAGCTATCGTGGCTAAATAATAACAGCCGCACGCTTGTCGCGGTTGGTCTGTGGATGGGTGGCCATCTTTACATGCTGAAACCCCTCCGTGCCTCGGAAAGCACGTTAAGCCGTTGGTCCCGGCTGTCATTCGTGGATCTTTGACCCGTAACGACTGGTTGTCAAACTAGTCTTACCAAGAGGTATCTTATTACCCAGTAACTGGGTTGTGGAGGTCAGATAGGCAGTTGCTCCATGTAAAATACTGGTGTTCAGCTGCATCCGGTTAGACTGGAAGCCGACCCCAACATAGTTGGGAAAAGGCAGGCAGATGATGATTTTGAATTGTGGTGATTACAGAGTTGAAAATAATAGAATTTTAGAATGTTTAATTATTTTATAGTAGTACCAAATAAATAACTGTTTAACTTCTATATATGTTAAATTTTACTTTAGACGTTTAAAAAAATGCAAATTCGCAGCCTATTTAGAACAAAAGGTGATTATTTTTTATCAAAATAATCACCGTTTTTTTTCTCATTTACAGATCCGTCTCATCCTGCGTAGAAGCCCTCCAAAGTTCCCTATATCCGTTCGTGTGGCAGCAGCCCCTAATATCGTCCATACCTTCAGAGATACAACGCGAGGTGTTGGAGGCTCCCCTGCCGATACTAGCGGGCATGCTGCATACTCCACACGACGGGGACATGTCGGGCGTTGTATTTGAAGAGGTAAGCAAATTCATCCTCTTTGCCTTTTCCGAACTATGTTGGCGTCGGCTTCCAGTCTAACCGGATGCAGCTCAGCAGTGGCGAAGGTACCATACAACTCGATTCCCGCCGGCTTCCCTTCGAAAATTCAGAACATAACCACTCTATTAGTCAATTCATCATTGTAATTTTCTTTTGGTAGTTTTTTTTTTGCTCCGGCCTACCTCTGTCATAATTTCACCCTTCGCCACTGCAGCTCAGTATTTTTTTGGGCTTCTCTCTACCCATAACGACTGTCATACGAGTAGATCTACGAATAGCAGCCGGGACCAACGGCTTAACGTGCTTTCATTTCGTGCGTGGCACACTTTCCTGCTAATTTCTGATTTTTGACATCGGACTTTACACTTTTTATTTGATCTTTATTTTTTGTTTTTTATCAGAGAGGCAATTCTCGTAATTTTAAGAACGTTCACGGTCTGATCTCGGTCTCAATCTGTCAAAAATACTGTAATTTCCCTACATTTTGACATTTGTTTGTCGCCGAGATGAGACTGCGACTAGATTTGGAACGTTTTAAATTACGAGAATTGGTCTTCTGATGTATGTATCTGGTGTATTGTGTCTTTTAGTCTGCTAAATAAATGAATTTTCTTTTTTTTGAGGTACGGAGGGGTCTCAGTATGTAATGGATACTCACCTATCCACAAACTGACCGCGGCAATCGTAGCTTGACCTTCAATCGACCCGTACGGCTGTTATTATTTAGCCACAAGCCCCTCACGAGATTTTTTTGGAAAAAGTGGTGAAATAAGAAATAACCTAAATACAGATGCATGTGTTAAGACTAATTTCCTTTAGTGAGTGATTGCGTAAGACTATAAACCAGAACTGTTTTTTTTACACTTTAAACAGTTACTTTTGGAACAAACCATCATCATCATTTCAGCTGAAAGACGTCCACTGCTGGACATAGGCCTCCTCCAAGCACCTCCAATTCGACCGGTTCTGTGCTTCTCGCATCCAATGGGTTCCTGCGACCTTCACAAGGTCGTCGGTCCACCTTGTGGGAGGTCTTCCAACGCTACGTCAAGCCATAACCAACAAACCATATTTAATGTTATTTAATAATATTTTTTCTCTCATCCACAGGGCATGCTAATAGACTTAACACACCCATCGAAGGTCCTCTTCTATCAAGGAGACGAGTCAACAATACTGCCCACCCCCTGCTATAAAACCCTAAAGACCGCCCTTCAAATGGAAACAAGCAAGAACAAGGATCGTTCAGAAGACACCAAGACAAGGAATGTCATGATATCAGAAGCTTTTCTGAGGTTTTTTGTGGATATTCTGGGTGACTTCTGGAGGTTCTTCTCTTTGGGAGAAGTTAAGGACGGCTGTTTGGGGAGAGATGGCGTTGTTTTTGATGTGAGTATGAAATTTTTTTGTTATATTTTCCGTTAAGTAGTACGCAAAATTCTAATTTTTAACATACAACCATAAACCTTGATAACACCAGTGCAGCTGACAAATGGAATCTCAACGTGAAAACTTAAATGAAGCGAGTTGTCATTCCATCCAATGATTAATGATATATTTTTTGGGGTCTACGACCGCTGGTAATGAAGTTACTTGAAGTACGAGTTGAGAAAATCGGTATTTTGTTGTTTTATTAACCGACTACCCATTACGTCTGCGGAGTTTTGCTAAGTAATTTAATTTGACCCTGTATATTGGTAATTTATTCATTTGTTTTATCTTCTGATGAAAGCAGCGGTGGCCCAGTGGTAACGACCGCGACTTAAGAGTTGTAGGTCGTAGGTTCGAACCCAAACAGGCGTTTTAATTTGTGTAAATTATTTCATCACCACTGCTCTCAAAACGGTGAAGGAATACATCGTGAGGAAACCGACATGTCCTAGAACACTGGGCCCGCTTGGTAGATTACAGCCCACTCTCTCTCGAAGAGAAGAGGCCTGTGTCCCAGCAGTGGGAACTTTATAGGCTGATTATGCTTATGCTTATAAAAGCTCGTAAAACTTATCATATTACTAACATTAAAATTTCTCTTTACAGAAAGACTCCTTCATAAAAGCAGCTACATCAAAGCAGAACCAGTACTTCCTAGAGTGGTTCACGGAGACAGCAATGTTCACCCATTTCATACAAAACATGGCCGCCAGCTATCACCACCATCTATCACCAGAATCACCACTCCCACCACCAGACCTAGTGGACACACCACTCCCGAACTTCTATGAACTCTTCGACGAGAGAGTGAGGAGTAGAAATAAGACTGGCAGTAAAAATTTAGATAATAGCAGTAAAAATAATTATAAAAACGCTGTTAATAAAAAGGTTAAGTTTTTGAAGAGTAAATTGAGAGAGCTAGTCGCGTAGTTTTGAGCAGGAATTTCGATTTGGAACTTGTAATTATGACGCGTCCAAATGACGTAGTGTTACGTCGTGATGACGTACAAGTACATATGGTTGAAGACGTAAGAAATGTTACGTCTGATTGACGTTTACGCTGTGTTTAGTTGAGGTTAACGTTTCGTCGATTTGACGTAAATGTGTCGTCAAAATGGAGGTTGAATATAATTTTGAGAAATCAGAAAGGTTACTTTCGAGTCTGCTGTGAGTCAAAATTATTGTATCAAAATGTGCCTTCATGACATTTATTTAAAAGCTATGTGATGTAAGTAAGGATTGCAGCAGGTGGCCTTTAGTTTCTGCCTAGCTCCACGGGAAGAACGCGTGAGGATATATGCGATGTATTTGTTATAGCCCAGTTGGTGCGAAACTCTAAAGGAGAGTATGTTAAATCCCCAGTTTTGGGGTGTATATGCACCCCATTATGAGGTGTTTGAACCCAGACTTGATGTATTTTGTACCCCAGTCATTGAGGGTGTATTGGAAGCCTTATCATTATTGTGTATTCATTTTTAAGGCCCAATCCAATAAATTTGTGCCTTTTATGATGTTCCAGTAATAATAATACAATAATTTCCAAATCACTTGGAATTATAAACCAAAAGTCTTGAAAAGATTGAATTAACTAAGGCAAGATGCCTGAAGTGATATTAAAAACATATTTTTTTTAAATTTTAATTATTGAATAAAAAATCCAGTGTTTAGATTTTAGCACATTCCCCACCCTTATAGAGGTTGAGCTATATTATGTTGTTATTACAAAAAAAAAAAAAAAATGCGAAATTAAATAAATACATTATGGGCTGATTTCACCAAAGTCTTAGGCCTGACTTTACCAACATTCCAACCACTGGTTAGGTATTTAAACAGTTGGTTTATGTCAAATGTCATAACGAATAAAAATTATAGGGTGACTGGTAATTAGTGACCGATACCTAAATACGTGATTGTACTCATGATAAAAAACAACTTTTACTATGGGACCAAACCTGAAATCGCGAAAAAAAAAATCAGCTGTTCCCTACATTTTGACGAGTTATACGAACATAAATGTAGGGAACAGCTGATTTTTTCGCGATTTCAGGTTTGGTCCCATAGTAAAAGTTGTTTGTTATCATGAGTACAATCACGTATTTAGGTATCGGTCACTAATTACCAGTCACCCTATAGAACTAATAGAATATTTAATCAGTTGATTTAAATGTTGGTGAACACAAGGCTTAGTAGTAATATCTTTCATCCGTGGAATAAAATTGACGTCTGACATTTCTAGGGAGAAACTGTCAATAATTAAAAAAAAATGTTGGGATAGTCTTATCCTGACATTTTTTTTTTATTATTGTTATTCTAGTTATAAAAGTTTAGTTGAATTCAACCTGAGTAGAAAAAGTACCGAACCGTCTTATCATCAAAAGGCGTTTATTTAAGCTTAAACACTCGAGTCAGTTATCGTATTTTGACCCTTATTCCGAGTCTTAATAAAGTTCTTAATACAAAATTGTCCACTTAGACTCAGTTCTGAAAGCAGTTTTTTTTTTTGTAATAGGAACTTTACTGTCGTCGGAATAAAGTTCAAAATACGATAACTGGCTTCAAAATTTTAAAATGTCTGTTTCATAGTCTTCGGATGGGCAGTATCACTATAAATCAGTAGTAAAAAAGTATTGGTATTGAAATTATCTACCAAATAAATAAATACTATAAAATAAACTATTTAGAAATTCATATTATGGCTACACTACCCCCTTTCCTAAATTGCATTAGTATTTTAGTATAACCTAAACTATTTAATTATTATGTAATCTCATATTTTAGGAAAAAATACTGTAAATATAGGAAGTTTTTTTAATTGTATACGAAGATTAGCTTGTATATAAATGCAATGATGTATAGTTTTAAGGTACGTATGCAGGGTGTCCCTGGAAGTATGGATCAAATCGAATAGGGGCGTGGGCAAGGTCATTTTCAAACTTTTTAACCCTGAGAATGTTGGTGAAATTTTTTACGGTTCAAAAGTTATGACCAATTTTTGTTTTTTTTTTCAATCACTTCGCATAGTGCGCAAAGTAAAAAGTAATTAAAAAAAGAACTATCAGGGTTACTAAAAAAAATTAATTGATAGCCCTGATAGCCTGATAGGTTTAGATAATTACCTACCCCCTTACTAATAAACGTATTATATCAGATGAATAGTTACACACCGATTTCTCTCTTTCAGTCGTCAGTAGTTTGGCTTTCGAAAGAAGAAGACAAAGCGTTGTGTAACTATACAGACGCTATACAACGTTTATCAGTAAGGGGGCGTCTTTTTTTGCAAAAAATCGAAAGATAATATTTTGAAAAAGTTAGAATGGTATTTTTCTAGGACCAGTGGTTAAAGACTCGCTTCTCATGCACAAGGTTGTGGGTTCAAATCCGGGCAAATACCAATGTTTCTATGGAAATCATAAAATATAAATCCTAGCCTTAGCCATATTGTTCGACAAATGTAAGTACTGGAAACGGAAAATCACAAGACCCATTTTATTTGATTACCTATATAAATTTTTTATCGTATTGAAAAATAATTAATTATCTCTAGTAGATCTTGAAAATGTATTGTATTTCACATTTCTCATTAAAATACAAAGAATGCGTTAAACAGTCAAGTTTTAAGTTGTAAATAGTTAAAAAAAAATAAGATAAAAATTAATGTAAACATAAATTATATGTTACTAGAAGCGCCCCGCGGTTTCACCCGCATAAGTCTTGATCCCGTGGGAATATCGGGATAAAGAGTATCCTATGACCTTTCCCGGGACTCAAACTATCTCTATACATCTAAATCGGTTCAGCGGTTTAAGCGTGAAGAGGTAACAGACAGACAGACACACTTTCGCATTTATAATATTAGTATGGATTTATTATCATGTTTATACATATTATTATGGTTCAAAAACGCTCCCCTTGTTACACCGACTTATACACAATTGGCGAAAGGTGGCTGTATTATAGGCACAGACGCCAGCACATCAAGCTACTACAATCTGTCAAATTTCTTTAATAGATTTTCCACTTTACCGCTACAGCATAAGGTTCAAGGTCGATTGGGAAAATTTGAGTGTTTCGGGTAGCTTGATGTGCTGGTGTCTGTACATCTCTACCTAACCGTTTGAGGCATAAAGGCGTGATGTCTTAAAAAAAAAACTATCAATTTAACTTTAGTTTTAATACACAAAAAACATTTTTCATTAATTAATCTATTTATTATTTTTGCTTTAATACGAAATTCATTTTACATTTGCAACTAAGCCTCTCTTTAATGCACTGCCGCATTGGCGACTGGTAATTAGTGACCGATACCTAAACACGTGATTGTACTCATGATAACAAAAAACTTTTACTATGGGACCAAACCTGAAATCGCGAAAAAAAATCAGCGGTTCCCTATGTTCGTATAACTCGTCAAAATGTAGGGAACAGCTGATTTTTTTTTCGCGATTTCAGGTTTGGTCCCATAGTAAAAGTTGTTTGTTATCATGAGTAGAATCACGTGTTTAAGTATCGGTCACTAATTACCAGTCACCCTATATGTATTTATTTAAATAAACTAAATTAAAAATGTATTTTCTTTCTACATTCCTTTAAATGTTTGATTTGTATAAATAATCAAAATTATTTTACAAGTCTCGACTGTCTTTTTTAAATTAAAGTTTTGTAAATACTTATTGTTATAAAATGTGTGAAAACACAGCCCAGTGGTTCTCGAGTAAAACGTGATGAGGCGATATGTTTGTGTGTACTCCTCTGTCTAGCCCTTTGTGGGATTCAGGCGTGATGTTATGCTATGTAAACTTATTATAATTACATTTTTTAAACTTCAAAATGTCTTTGAATTGCTTTTCTTGAAGTCAAAATATAGCATACGTATCAGAAAGGTATACTCGACCCAAATGTATGAGACTGCTGATTATTTCTGCGCGACTATCCCATGAAGAAAGTTGTTCAATTTGATGGTCTGTAGAGACCTAGATAACGCAAGTATCACGATCTGTATGAAAACCAAGCGTGCCATTTTGTGATGGGAAAATCAAATCGATTCAAAGACGTCGCCTCGTGCGACACCGTCTCGCCCCACCCCCGAGGCCTAGCGCCAGCGCTCACGCTCACCCAGCCAGCAGTACACAGGACTGAGCCCGAAAGTGGCGGCTTACGATTTTTGTACGTACGCTGTCACGCGAAGTAGTTGCTCTTGCGTTATCTAGGTGTCTCTATATCTCTGGTCTGTACCACACCCTTAAATAAGACACACCTTTCTGATAGACGCTGTATACATTTCAAGCCCATTGTTTTATTTGCAAGCATCATCATTTCAGCCGAAAGACGTCCACTGCTGGACATAAGCCTCCCCCAAGCACCTCCACTTCGACCGGTTCTGTGCTTCTCGCATCCAACGGGTTCCTGCCTTCATAAAGTCGTCGGTCCATCTTGTGGGAGGCCTCATAATAGAGAAAATTCTAAAAGAACTCATTCCTTACTATAACTCTATAAGGTCTCCTTAAGGGGCTAAGTAGACTGCTAACACATTTTACAATTTAAAACACATTAATATGTTTTAAAAGACTGTTTTATACCCATCGTTTAACAGAATAACTAACCTAATAAATAAAATAATACAAATTTCTAATAAAATACCTATTAATTTAGCCACAGATTCTATTATTTATTATTGTGGACACTTTACACTACACACAAACTTTTATTTCTTGCATACATTGTGTATTAAAATGGCCTCAAAAAATCTGCTGTTTCATAGAAAACGCGGTCAAAATGTTTGGAAGAGCTGTTTTTTTTAAATAACTGACGAAAAATTTCAACGTAGGAAGTTCAATCATGTACTGAATGGTTGCGCTTCAATGTCCCCTGCCACCTTGGTATTGTATAAGTTAAAAATGTGCCTGGTACGTTTTTTTATCAACAAACTTGTTATTTTTTTTTAGTACCAAATAAAATTCTGTTATACTGATTTTAAATGGTTTTTATCTAATAGTTTTCCCCGCTCTGACTTCCGGTGTCTCTCCACAGACAATGGCTCACCTATCTTGCACCGCATGCCCTGTCACCTGCACACGTGATGACCTAATGGCCGCGTCAGTATCCGAGTTGCTGAATTTTGGGCCAACAAATCTAAAACACTATGTTTATTTTTCTATTTTTTCCATCGTCACGCTAAGACCCAACTCAGACCAACCCTCTTTTCACCAAATCAGTAACTGTTTTGATGGGATTTCATGCCATTCGTTTATTTTTGACGATAAAGATAATATTATGTCTGTGGATAATATAATAAATTAATAATAAGTAGATGTATAAAATGATTATATTCAGAAAAATGCAAAAAGCCAACGTCACGTGGTGTTCCCAGGCGGTCACCCATCCAAGTACTGACCACGCCCGATGTTGCTTAACTTCGGTGATCGGACGAGAACCGGTGTATTCAACGTAGTATGGACGTTGGCGAATGCTGAATCAAAATAATAGTTCATTATAAGAATATGTAATAATCATTATTTCTGAAGTTTGCTGTTAGAGAACCCGATTCTAAATTAATTAAAATTTTAATAAATGTTATTTTAATAATTATCATTTATTTGTTTGTTTATTTTGGTGCAGGTTTGAAACTTTATCTATTGTTATCACCTTTTTTCTAGATAAGTAATTAAACAACAAGCCACACTTTTTTCGCAGTTAACCAAAGCAGATGCATTTTTTTTTCAATTTTGTAAATGTAAGAACCATGGATCCGTTTATTATGATTTTTTGATGTTGACTTGAAAGAGCATGGCAGTTGAGAATGTGTCATGCTCACTTAAATGTCTCACTGATGGTGGCGCGTGTGTTGGATCGTTCGGTTCCCTACAAAATGGTTGAGCTGGACGGTGCTGATCCACGCGTCATGTTCGTGAACGGGCGCCGTCAGTTGAGACTGGTCATCTCTTAACTGCCAAGGCTTATTTTTAATCTTATATTTTGAATTGTTTCTTCACTTGTGTTTTTTTTTTTTTACATTGTTCTCACATATAGAAGCATCAAGAATAATGTACACAGGATTTTGTAATATCTTGATTTAAAAGAGTGTCCATGGAGTTTCTTGCCCGTTCTTCTCCATAGAGATCTACGTTTTGGAATGGGCAATTAGCTTCAACTTTCTGACTAACTGACTGACTATTTAATTTTGACAATTCAAAAGTGCCTGTACATGGTTTAATTGAAATAAATGATTTGATTTGATTTGATTTGCAGAATATTGTTTTGATGGAATTTCGTACCAAAAATCAGGAGGCCTACCACAAGCTCTTAACGCGATCCACTTTACGAAGAGGAAAAGGGACAGCGCTATGCATCCTACATAACGCTGTCCCTTTTCCTCTTCCTAAAGTGGAGGTAGGAGCTCAGGTCTTATAAATATAGTATTGCACGACGCAACAGTAAATTATGTACGTGTAATAAGTGCTATAAATAATAATTATGGACAAGTACATCTATAAAAATAAAAAAAATGCATAAAGCCAACGTCACGTGGTGTTCCCAGGCGGTCACCCATCCAAGTACTGACCACGCCCGACTTCGGTGATCGGACGAGAACCGGTGTATTCAACGTAGTATGGACGTTGGCGAATGTTGAATCAAAATAATAGTTCACTATAAGAATATGTAATAATCATTATTTCTGAGGTTTGCTGTTAGAGAACCCGATTCTAAATTAATTAAAATTTGACATGGTTTTTTAATAATTATTATTTATTTGTTTGCAATAGATTTGGGTGCAGGTCTGATCCTTTATCTATTGTTATCACCTTTTTTCTTGAAGCCACACTCTTTTCACAGTTTGAACCAACGCAGAATAGGTACCTATTGTTTTGCTGGGATTTCGTACCATTAATTTGTATTTGACAGAAAATTATTTAAACTTAATAGTCTCACTCAGGCGGCAGGCCTGAATTTCCAATAGTCAGATATTTTTATAGATTTTATTTATGTTACGGTTTACAGCTTTTGTACTTATGGAAAATGTCAGACTGTCATATAATAAAAGATATCTGACTATTCTGACTATTAAAAAATCAAGATACATTACCATACGTGTGACTTAAGAAGTCCATTATTGCACGGCGTTTAGCGATGTAATTATGTACGTGTAAGTGCTATAAATAATTATGTGCTGTAATAATATAAAAACCTAAAAAATGCAAAAGCCAACGTCACGTGGTGTTCCCAGGCGGTCACCCATCCAAGTACTGACCACGCCCGATGTTGCTTAACTTCGGTGATCGGACGAGAACCGGTGTATTCAACGTAGTATGGACGTTGGCGAATGCTAGATCAAAATAATAGTTCATTATAAGAATACCTAAGAATCATTTTCACTGAGGTTTACAGTGGTAAAGAACCCCGAAGGCGAGCTTTCTCCAGAATTCTACAGACATTATGCTGTCCTTAGAATATTGTAATATGATATGATAATAAAGAAAATAATTACTTAACTTGCAAGAATAATGAGTAGGTACAATAAGTTGGTAAATAAAACAAGAAATATTCAAAAAATCGCTACTAGTATCTAGACGAGCACAATACATATTGTAAATTACTTTGAGCTTGACAGCGACATCTATCGGGAAGTATCTAAACTAATATGAAGAGTGTTGTTGATACAGATGGTGATAACAGATGGCAGCATAAGCCTGATTTAACACCATTATCGTCATAAAACGGGAGCACTCGGTAACTTAAATTTGAGCAAGACAGCGACATCTATTGGGGAGTAGCGGAACTATTTACAGCAGTATGGTTACTAGATGATAGATGGCAGCATAAACCTTGTTAACACATTATCGTCTTTATAAAAATTTCATGTTGCGATTCATGTGTTTATTTACTGTTAATTCGGTTAACAATTCTATGCAGTATGAAACTGTCATGTGAAAATTACAGTAAAATATCGTAAGAGTATGATATAGATGCGGATGAGTACTTCGAGGCCTAAGTGTCCTATGGTTTTTTTATTTATTTGTATAGTATAGTAGGTTAGTTAGTCTTTTATTTTAGTATCTAGTCTTTGATCAACAATAGCACTAGATTAAGGATTAGGAACAAAAACACATCGCTCAAGTGGCCGCGATTGCATATAATATGATTATAAACCTTAACACTCAAACATAAAGTTTATTATAGTTTGCAATATATATAAACGTATTTTTAAAATAAGAACTAAAATAAGACCACACAATTATATGTGGTCTTATTTTTCCGGCCGTTTTTGATGTCATCATCGGAAATCTAGTACTATTGTTGATCGAAGTACACACATCAAAAGTGTCTAGGGATCAAGCATTTTTATGCGGATTTCTTGAGATTGAGATGTGGCTTTGTAATAAATTTATGATTTTATAAATTTATATGGATCCTTTTTGGTGCATTTCATAATTTGAATCAGGAACTGTGAATCAAATTCGAGTAAAAGATGAAAATCAGCTGTCAATATTTTCCCTATAAAAACATACAACGCATTGAAGACATTATTAGTGCTACTGTTTCCCTACTACTGATTAAAACCAACGTTATTATGGAGCGGCGACGTCATTTAAGCAGGGAAGAAATGCTCAGAGCCGTGGGAATGATAGAAGCTGGTTCCCGGCAACGTACTGTGGCTTTAGCTCTGAATACAAGTCAGAGTGTTATCAGTCGACTTTGGACACGTTACCGAAGCACTGGTACCGTGGCTGAGCGCCATGGAGGACGGTATCGCTGCACCACACGGAGACAAGACCGATACATTCAAATCTTAACTCGAAGAGCTCCAACAATAACCGCCATGATGTTAGCCGTGAGGCTTCATCACTCTTCAGGGAACTTAATTAGCGACCAAACAGTCAGAAACCGCTTGCATGAAGTGAACCTTCATTCCCGAAGACCGCTACGGGTACCACCTATAGCAATGCACAATCGTAGGATTCGATATCAATGGGCTCTTGAACACAGAAATTGGGCAGAAGAACAATGGCGTTTCGTGTGCTTTTCTGATGAGTCTCGTTTTGGTATGAGACCGGATACAAGACGTATACGACACTGGAGAACCCCTGGACGCCAACAGCGATTAAAATCCTGCCAGGAAGTCCATCCTTATAGTGGTGGAACCATCATGGTATGGGCGGGTATTTGGATCGGCGGAAGAACTGAGTTGATTTGGATCAGAGGCAACCTCAACGCTCAAATTTATGCTGAGACGATTGTATCAGACGTCATCGTTCCTCTACAAGTGCAAATCGGTCCCTTATTTCAGTTAATGCATGATAATGCACGACCGCACACCGCAAGAGTTGTAAGACAGACTCTCGCCGCAGCTAACATCAATGTCCTGCTCTGGCCTGCTCAGTCGCCAGACTTGAACCCGATTGAGCATGCATGGGATATGCTACAGAGAAGAGCTCTGCCGAATATGGAGGGTATCCAGTCGCAAGAAGACCTTTTTTTGTTGTTGCAACGAACATGGGCTGCCATTCCACAGCGTGATTTGGATGAACTCATTTTGAGTATGCCAAACCGATGTTCTTGTGTTGTTAGTGTTCGCGGTAGAAACACGGATTATTAATTGTTTAAGTTACCCAATAAAATTTTAAAGAAAACTGTTATTTCAGTCTTTTTTTCGAACTTTTGTGTTAGTGGTTCAAATGTCAAAAATCCCTTTATTAGGAAAATGGCAAATTTCTTTATTAATGCAAAGGTGACTTGGTTTATCGTTACTGTGACAAACGAAAACACTTTATTTGATGAATCCTTAAAGAAAATTTTAATTAATATCAATCAGGAGAAAAGTTATTGCAAAAATATATGTTGATCCCTAGACACTTTTGATGTGTGTATCTAGTGTATATAGTTATATTGTAAATATCGTAAGTAATGATCATTGCCATATGAAAGTGAAGAATCTAAAAGTAAGATCACCGCACACTCACTTTAGAGTCTGATTTGAGACCAACTTTTTGAAAAGGCTATGTTCATCAATCATCCTATCGCACCCCTAGTTGAAGACTCCGGCAACTCAAAAAACCTAATTTTTCAGAAATGACGAAAATATTATAATTATTATACTCTAAAAACAGTTTTTCGTCATTTCTGAAAAATGAGGTTTTTTGAGTTGCCGGAGTCTTCATCTAGGGGTGCGCTATGGCCCTTATCCTAATTTAATAGTGGTCGGCGCAGCATGACTTCTTCTACCAGTAGCGATTATTTGAATACTTCTTGTTTTATTGTATGTACCTACTCAAGTAATCATTATTCTTGCAAGTTAAATAATTATTTTCTGTATTTAATGCTGGGTGACACCACCTTTCGGCTCGCTACCTGTCTGCGTTTGGGCGCTCCTTGCGGGGCTCCGCATCGCTGTCAGTGCGGTGAAGCTGTCGACTGCCTCGGGCACCATGGCCTATCCTGCAGTAGGAGCGCAGGCACGGCACGCCAGCATTAATGACATCATCCGTCGTGCTCTTGTCACCGCCGGGGTGCCAGCTGTTTTAGAACCCAACGGTCTGGCACGCGACGATGGAAAGAGACCAGACGGAATGACCATAATGCCCTGGAAGTTAGGCAGACCTTTGGTGTGGGATGCAACATGTGTCGACACCCTTGCGCCATCCCATCTTCCTAGTACGGTGGGCTGTGCTGGGGCGGATGCTGCAGGTGCAGAAAACCTCAAACGGCGAAAATATTGCAACCTAATTGGGAGTTATATGTTCGAGCCGTTTGGGGTTGAAACACTAGGGCCATGGGGTCCGAGTGCCCACTTGGTTTTTCAAGATATCGCCAAGCGGTTAGTCGACTCTTCACGTGACCAGAGGGCTGACCTATTTCTTGGCCAAAGAATTAGCATTGCCATACAACGTGGCAATGCTGCCAGCCTTTTGGGCACTGTTCCTGTTGACAGCGATGCGGACGAATTCTTTGATGCCCTATGATTATTATTATAGTTTATATGTTATCTTAAATTATAGGAATGATAATTAGGTGTAATAGTAATATAAACATTATTTTCTTTATTGTCACCTAATTACAAAAACAATGTTACAACATTTTAAGGACAGCTTATATCTGTACAATTCTGGTGAAAGCTCACCTTTGTGGTTCTTTACCAGCAAACCTTAGTGAAAATGATTATTAGGTATTCTTATAATGAACCATTATTTTGATTCAACATTCGCCAACGTCCATACTACGTTGAATACACCGGTTCTCGTCCGATCACCGAAGTTAAGCAACATCGGGCGTGGTCAGTACTTGGATGGGTGACCGCCTGGGAACACCACGTGACGTTGGCTTTTGCATTTTTTTTATTTTTATAGATGTACTTGTCCATAATTATTATTTATAGCACTTACACGTACATAATTTACTGTTGCGTCGTGCAATACTATATTTATAAGACCTGAGCTCCTACCTCCACTTTAGGAAGAGGAAAAGGGACAGCGTTATGTAGGATGCATAGCGCTGTCCCTTTTCCTCTTCGTAAAGTGGATCGCGTTAAGAGCTTGTGGTAGGCCTCCTGATTTTTGGTACGAAATTCCATCAAAACAATATTCTGCTTTGGTTAACTGCGAAAAAAGTGTGGCTTGTTGTTTAACTACTTATATAGAAAAAAGGTGATAACAATAGATAAAGTTTCAAACCTGCACCAAAATCAACAAACAAATAAATGATAATTATTAAAATAACATTTAAAATTTTAATTAATTTAGAATTGGTTTCTCTAACAGCAAACTTCAGAAATAACTATTATTACATATTCTTATAATGAACAATTATTTTGATTCAGCATTCGCCAACGTCCATACTACGTTGAATACACCGGTTCTCGTCCGATCACCGAAGTTAAGCAACATCGGGCGTGGTCAGTACTTGGATGGGTGACCGCCTGGGAACACCACGTGACGTTGGCTTTTTGCATTTTTCTGGAATATAATCATTTTTGAAGTGAAAACTTCTTTAGCGGCGTTGTACACTTTTTTTGTAATGGGTAAAAAATGTTAAACTCGCGTCATGACACGTGACCTGATCGAAAATTCGTAAGACAAAAGTTAAAAATCGAAATCGTCGAAATTATTTTAAAAACTTTTCACTTCTGCCGGCACTCCCGGAATGCAATTCCCGTCGTTTTTTATACATGTACATGTGTAATGATATCATTATAATGTTATAAATTAACACATTATTATCGTCATAATAAAAATTAAATGATGCGATTCTTATTGTGTTTAGTTACTGTTAATTCGGTTAAAAATTTTATGCAGTATGAAACTGTCATGTGAAAATTACAGTAAAATAATTATTGTAGGTACTGATCATTGCAATTTTGAAAGTGAAAAATCTAAAACTAAAATCACCGCACTCACTGAGTGTTAGGATTCAGTCTGATTTGAGACCAGCCCAACTTTTTGAAAAGGCTAAGTTTCATCAATCATTCTCTTAGTGGTGGGCGCAACATGTGTTTTTCTTCCGTATCTATCAGCCGTCATGTTGGTAGTCCCTTCCTTTTTAGCCATATCATCTCTCACACAGTCCATCCATCGTTTTTTTCTGTTTACCTATGTACATTATAACGCCCTAAGTTCATCAATAGCTAATTAATTTAATATTTTTCTAAGGTTCCCTGCCCAAAGTGTGCAAACGGGACCTTATTACTTATTACTTAGGCCCCGTGGTCCGTCCGTCTATTACACATATTTTAAACCTTAATAGGTAGACACTTGAAATTTTCACAGAGTGTGAATAGCCGCTATAGCTATAATAAAAATAAAATTACGTAAAAAATTAAAAGAATACAAGGGACGTGTTTTATTCGGCGTTTTGTACGGTGTCGGAGGTACAGAGCCCATACAGGCTTCACTTGGCCGCTTTTTTATGTTAATAATATATTTTATTTTCAAACAAGGTATTTACACTTGCGTGCAATAAAATCGACCCACCCCATGCTCTTCGATTTGAAACAATATAATTCAACAAGTTTTACTAACAACAACCTAATATATTGTATATTAAAACCTTCCTGAAAGTATGTAGATTACGTTAGTGAAACAATTATCAAAGCAGATTCATTAGTTTTTGAGAAAATCTCGAACTTATAAATATGGGGGTTGAATAAAGAAGCTCCATTTTTTTGAAGTCCGTTAAAAAAATCAAGCTCAGTTTTGGTTAAACAAACAGAAATACACAAAATTTTACGTTTATCAATTTCATTGACAAAAAAAGTCACACACTTTTTCCGAGCAAAAGTGAGTAATGAGGACATCTGAAGAACCGAGTCGATCTTGTCAAGAATATTGCTTTGAACAAAATATAGTGCATGTTCAAATAAACTGTACCTTACCTACCTTCACACAGTATAAAATAATAAATTATATTCATTACGATTTTTGAGATATCGTGTCTCAAATGGAGAGCATGGGGTGGGCCAATTTTTTTGCACGCAAGTGTATATAGGGTGACTGGTAATTAGTGACCGATACCTAAACACGTGATTGTACTCATGATAACAAACAACTTTTACTATGGGACCAAACCTGAAATCGCGAAAAGAAAATCAGCTGTTCCCTACATTTTGCCGAGTTATACGAACATAAATGTAGGGAACAGCGGATATTTTTTTCGCGATTTCAGGTTTGGTCCCATAGTAAAAGTTGTTTGTTATCATGAGTACAATCACGTGTTTAAGTATCGGTCACTAATTACCAGTCACCCTATATAATTTGTGGGTCTTATAAAAATGGCTAAGTCCATCAATGCGGTTCGTTTTGTATTTCAATAGTTATTTACATAGTTCATGGTACAAATTAAAAGTTGACTAATTATACCGAGTCTTATTAATGAGCTGACAACACTATTTCTTTTAATGAGCGTTTAGAAATTTTAGAGATACAAATCTTACAACACTATGACAAGTTCAAGCTATGAGAAATATTTAACATTAGCTTCTATCTGCGACTTTGTCGGCGTGAAATTTCTTGTTTTAGCATAAAACATAATTATATATATTTTTTAATCATTATCATTTGCTTTAGATGTTGAGATGTCATGTAGTAATTATATAGATGTATATGTATACCTATTAATCCATGTAGTTAATCCCAATATATTTAGTATCTACTCAGACCTCGTGTGTTTTACTTGTCTCTCAAGTCCCGTCCTTACAATGTTGGTGCAGTGTTCCCCTCCGTGTCTCGGTTGGTCCCGATTGTCATTCGTAGATCTTTGACAGTCGTTACGGGTCGTCAGATGCCCGAAAGTCTGACAACCAGTCTTACCAAGGGGTTTCGTATTACCCAGTAACTTACTGGGTTGTGGAGGTCAGATAGGCAGTCGCTACATGTAAAATACTGGTACTCAGCTGCATCGGTTAGACTGGAAGCCGACCCCAACATAGTTGGAAAAAAGCTAGGCAGATGATGATGATGTTGGTGCAGTGCTGATCTTTAAGTCAGTTAGTTAATGTATTACTTTCCCATTTTTTTTGGTGAGTAGGTAGTTTAACAAAGAAAAAACACACCAACCAGAACTAAATTAAAATATTGTATTGATGGTTTTCATACCATACATTTATAAATATCTCATTCATGCGAAAATTGTCGCATCATTTTACGCATGCTTAATATTAATTTCGAAACTCCTAGCCTTTATTAGCATACCTAATTATGCCAATGATTATTGACAAAAAGATTTATTTGACAAAATGACAAAACAAAAGTTTTAATCAAATTCATTATGAAAATTGAATTTTTCAACGACAAAAAGAATTTATTTATTCATAACTTTTATAATGTGTCAAATCGTTCAAGAATAAAAAGTTGGTTTTTCAATAGTAGAATTATATTAAAAAATTACTCAATATCTCGTGAATCCATAATGAATTTGTCAAATACAGTTATTATCCATATGTCGTTTTTTTTTACGAAATTAACATGTTCTGTTACGCTGCTGTTCCGTTGCTTCGAGATATTCTTTCATAATTTCCTGCTAATTGTAAATCGTATCAATTAATTATTTCAAAGGTAATCGACCACCCTCTCTGACGTAAGAAACTATTTCTGTCACATTTTAAGATCGTTTTACTGTGTGCTATCGAGCTTTGTCGTCATACGAGGAATAAATACTTATACCGTTCCGATCTAGCTGTTCGGTCACCTACCTATTTCGTCAGAACACTGCATTGAAAGCATTATAATGTTCGCACTGCTGGGACACAGACCTCCTCTCTGTGAGAGGGAGTGGCCGTAATCCTTATATTAGAGATTCGATAAAATACATGCCAAATATAATGAATGTTACGTTTAGGTAGACAACATAGGCAGTCGCTCCGTGTAAAATACTGGTATTCAGCTGCATCCGTTTAGACTGGAGGCCGACTCCAACATAGTTAGGAAAAGGCTGGGCAGATGATGTCAAAGTCAAATCATTTATTTCAAATAGGCACACTAAAGGCACTTTTGAACGTCAAAAATTATAATAAAACGAATTGATTCTAGTCGCCCATTCCAAAAGGTAGTTTTCGTATGGAGAAGAATGGGCAAGAAACTCCACCGTTACTCTTTTAAAATGTTTTACAAGTTTTTGTATACATTCATTATATTATAAAATTATATGTGAAGACGATGCATCTAGAATAAAAATTAGTCTACCAACAAAAGGTAAAAAGAATTAAAATAAAGCAATGACAGGTAAATCAATTATGTGATAGTTACATGGTGCTCACATATTTACAAATATTGGCGCAGTGGTAGACCGCGAAATTCAAATTTTCTTACGTTTTTTGCAATTTGCAGGCCAGTGTCAGGTTGTATCTTGATCAAAATTTGATTCGCTTAACTAAGCAGTTTTCCATAAGAGATTTGTTGTCGTGGTACAAATCTAACTTAGAAAGATGTATTAATGATTCTAATTCTGTAAATACGTACCTGTTATAGTCGCGAATCAAATTTTGATCAAAATACAACCTGACACTGATCTGAAAATTGCGAAAAACGTAAGTAAATTTGAATTTCGCGGGCTACTCTGGCACTTCCCCCTTAAAGTAGATTATTTTTATCTAATTTTAACAAGTGTATGATGACGTATACACAACATTTTAAAAAAGTAACGGTGTAGTTGCTTGCCCATTCATCTCCAAGCATAAGCAAGTGGAATCAATTCTATTTTCTTGTAAAGACGTTCTAAAGTGCCTTTTAATGATTTATTCCGGTCTGGTCCCCTGAGGCCCCCCCCCTCCATCCCCCCTCCTCGATCCCCTGCTAGTTCGTCTTCTGTTTTAATAGCCTACCATAGATAAATAATTGGTCAGTGGCTCGTCTTAGGGGCGGATTTACCAACGACTCGTAAAGTCATAGACAAATTATTTATTTGGTAGTAATGTTGGTATTAATTATTTAGTTGGTAGAGGTTCGAACTAAGACAGGCGCTTTACTTTGTGTAAATTATTTCATCACCACTGCTCTCAAAACGGTGAAGGAACACGTTGTGAGGAAACCAGCATGTCCTAGAACCAAAAATTCGAAGATATCTACCAACCCGCAGTGGGCCCGTGTGGTGGATTACGGCCCACTCCCTCTCACAAAGAGGAGGCCTGTGTTGCAGCAGTGGGAATATTATAGGCTGATTAGACTTATCCTAGTTTCAGAGCTGTGGAACGAAAAATATAAGCTAATTTTAATACTAGATTCACACGTCTCAACCTAGATACAATTATCACCTTTATCCACACCCACATTAACGATAGCCTATTCACAAACATTACACCTAACACCTATCGAATCTTTAACCCACTTCAAAAGTGTATATACGCGCCTGCGCCTACGCAATTGAAACTAAACGTTTCTTAACATCCTGGCAATGAGAAGGTATTATTTCAATTGCTCGTGAGTTAAGCAAGGTCAAGTTTTTTGGTAATTACAATCGCACGGGTTGATCGATCAGGTTAAGCTACGCTTGCCGCGGTTGGTCCGTGGATGGGTGACCATTTTTACATACAGAGACCCCTCCGTGCCTCGGAAAGCAGGTTAAGCCGTTGGTCCCGGCTGTCATTCGTGGATCTTTTACAGTCGTTACGGGTAGTCAGAAGCCTGAAACTCTGACAATCAGTCTTACCAAGGGGTATCGTATTACCTAGTAACTGGGCCCTGTAGGTCAGATAGGCAGTCGCTCCTTGTAAAGTACTGGTATTCAGCTGCATCTGGTAAGACTGGAAGCCATCACACGTAATACGATACCCATTGGCTATTGACTGTCAGACTTTCAGATTTCTGATGACTGCCAAAGATCCACGAATGACAGCTAATGGCTTAAAACGCGCCTTCCGAGGCACGGAGGGGTCTTGGTATGTAATGATGGTCACCCATCCCCTGACCAACCAAGGCAAGTGTAGCTTAACATGATAGATCGATTTGTGCCGCTGTTATTACTTATAAACCGTGTCCCCTTGGGGCACGTTTTATATATAAATATTTTTAAAGATGTCTCTAAAAATATCGAACCAATACCGATATAATATCACAATAACAAAAACAACTATTTCACAAAACCCGATTGTGTCGCCAAAAAGTCGAAACTATGCGCTTGCGCAAGCACACTCCAATTCTACCAAAATTGTATGTAAATCATTATGATAAAGACGTTCCTCTACACTGTTGTATTAAGTACTACATTAATATTTTAAAATGGACGGAGTTTTTGTGTAACGTTGTGTAGAAAAGTTATTTCACCATTTTTAAAAAGTCCTCCCTGCAACAGTAAACACTTCTACTTGTATGTTAATTTTTTTGTTCCTTAACAGTTTATTTAGACAGGAACGTGGAAGCGGGGTTTTCTAGAGTACCTTCCCCGAGTTCCAGAGTACTTTGCCCGACCCGGGAATTGAACCCAGGAGCCCCCCGCTCTAGCACGAGGCCAACAGGGCAGTCACATAACTTCTGTAAACCAATCATTTTGTGATATTCTCATAAAACTCCTATTGACACAAGAATAACTAAAAACAAAAAAACAAAACAACAACACAAAAAACACTCAAGAAATATAATAATTCACAATAAGTATTTCTGTATCCATCAGTACATTCCTTTGCAAAGGTCATGTTTAAAAATATGCGTTCAATATTAATAAATAAACTCTCAGATTCAAAGCACAAGAGTAAATACAAATACAGAGACCAAGCTTGGCTAAATAATGACTATTCATCATCACCATAATCAGCCTAAAATGTTCCCACTGCTGGGACACAGGCCTCCTCTCGGTGAGCCTCTCCTCCACCACGCGGGTCCAGTGCGGGTTGGTAGATGTCCCATGTCTTTGAATTTTTGGTTCTAAGACCTCCCGCTTTCCTCACGATGTTTTCCTTTACCGTTTTGAGAGCAGTGGTGATTAAATTATTTACACAAAGTAAAGCGCCTGTCTAGGTTCGAACCTACGACCTACAACTCGACCTCAACGTTAACGTTTTTATTTTACGGTCACCAAAAGTGTTAAGTAACTGGTTCGTCTGATATAATGTAATTGAAGTTTATTAAAAAACCGATGGATGTTTTCGAATGAAATTAATTGAATTACTCGTAATAGAAAACAATTTTGGCCAAAGAATCAGCATTGCCAAACAACATGGCAATGCTGCCAGCCTTTTGGGCACGTTTCCTGTTGACAGCGATGCGGTCGAATTTTTTGATGCCCTTTGGTTATTTCCCCTCCCTTTTTATATACTTGTACATATTATTATTTTAAGACTGTTAGCTTTTTAAATTATGTAAATATTTGAATCATTAATAAACCACTATTTATAGAAAACAAACAATTCATTTATCAATTTATTCGAAACATCCATCAGTTTCATAATAAACTTCAACTATACCGGAAGACTCTGGTTACCAGTGGCGAAGGTACCATACAACTCGATTCTCACTGGCTTCCCTTCGAAAATTCAGAACATAACCACTCTACAGTCAATTCATCATTAAAATTTTCTTTTGGAATTTTTTTTTGCTCCGACCTATCTCTGTCATAAATTCACCCTTCGCCACTGCTGGTTACTTATCACTTTTGGTGACTGCAATGCCATTTTGTAAAGGGTGTTTGGAGACAGGTGGAAGGTACTCTACCTGTCTCCTCTTCCGCGCATTGGAGGTGAAGTTGTGATCGAAGAGTGGAAGTGAAACGCCAACTCCAATATTGTAATTGCCAACATGTATTATAGTTTAAAGTTAGGTACACTATTTAGCACATATAACTAATAAAAACTAGTAAGGACAAAATAAACTAATGACATATATCTAGTCCGTGTCCCGTGACGGTTGGCAAGAAACCTAAGGGACGCTTAGGTAGTGCCCCGGATCGTACCTTCGTGTTGACACTTAACAAGGATGCGTTCCTGACTAACTTATAATAGTTATTTATGCAACTGTATCGTATCACACGAGTGTTTTAATACCTAATTATGTACAGTTGCATACAAGACTTTATCTACACCCGTGATATGAATCCTCTAAAAAAGGTTCTGAAACATATTATACTTATAAAACATGATACAGGCAACGCCACGTATTCTAAATTCTAAGGTGCGTTCACAAATGCACAATAGGGATGATGACTAACTTTTTTTTCTTCGTCTATCAGGTAGATTATTAAAAAGTATTGGGCACGTATTTTTTCTTTTTTCACATAATCAAAACATTACACAGATATATTGATTTGAAATGCCGCATGACGTCACGTCTTGGTACAATTTTTACCTAGAAGTGACGTCACGAGCCCCCACTCCCAAACTTTGACAGGCTTTATCTTAGTAATTTTTTGGTTGATTGACACAAGAAAAAATATGTGTCCATTATTTTTTGATAATCTAACTGACGGACTAAATAGAATTTCGTTTACTTTACCCCGTCATCATCCCTATTTAATACGTGACTCCACAGGTTCAACTGCGAAAAGAAGATTAAGTATATCGCGACAAGGAGTGGTTTAGGTAGCTTGGTCTCTGTAACACTATTTACTCTGTCACTTCAATAGCAAACAACAATAGTGTCATTTTTTAAGCAAAGGTCGTCTTCAACAATGATAAATTATGTACAATGTATCTCTGTGATGGGTTCCCGGTAAATAATAGGTCGCAATGACATCGTCTTTACTCGTAGGTGGCGTGAAAGGTAACTAGATGTCAAGAGTATCATCATCTGCCTGCCTTTTCCCAACTACATATGTTGGGGTCGGCTTCCAGTTTAACCGGATGCAGCTGGATACCAATATTCTACATGGAGCGACTGCCTATCTGGTCTCCGCAACCCAGTTACTGGGTAACACGATACCCTCTGGTAAGACTGGTTGTCAGACTTTTGGGCTTCTGCCTTCCCAAACGACTGTCAAAGATCTTCGAATAACAGCCGGGACCAATGGCTTAACGTGCTTTCCGAGGCACGGAGGGGTCTAGATATGTAATGTCATGTTCGTGAACGGGCGCCGTCGGTTGAGACTGGTCATCTCTTAACTGCCCAGGCTTATTTTTAATCTTATATTTTGAATCGTTTCTTAATTTTTACATTGTTCTCACATATAGAAGCAACAAGAATAATGTACCGAGGATTTTGTAATATCTTGATTTAAAAGAGTGTCCATGGAGTTTCTTGCCCGTTCTTCTCCATAGAGATCTACGTTTTGGAATGGGCAATTACTTAGCATCAACTTTCTGACTAACTGACCGACTATTTAATTTTGACAATTCAAAAGTGCCTGTACATGGTTTAATTGAAATAAATGCTTAAAATTTGAATGGATGGCCACCCATCCACGGGCCGACCTCGGCAAGTGTAGCTTAACCTTCGTTCGACTCATGAGGCTGTTATTGGAAATGGAAGAAGATTATTCTTTTATTTAATTAAACAATGAATAAAAAAACCAAGCAAATGTTAAAACATGTGCTGTGTCGTAACATAATAATCAATTGCAATAAGTAATTGGTTTTAATTACGTTAATTATGATTATTAACCATTCAATCTATCTTGTAGCCGAGTGGGGCCATAAGATTAGCGGGTCCCAATCTGACAGTCTACCTGATGGTATCATTTATTCAAATTAGGCTTAGAATCAGCACTTTTCGAACGTCAAAATTACACAAGACAGTCCCCCAAAATTTTTTTTTTTTTGTGCGTTTTGTTTGTGCTGAATAAACCATTTTTCTTTCTTTCTTTCAAAACCACTTCCTAGTGCTTTAGCTGGGAAGATGAAGTGGCATAATGAACTGTCCAGCAGCACAATTGTCTGTTCAGTTACAAGAACTAATAGGTTACTGCCGCCTTTGGACATCTGCAATACCAGAGTCATCGCAGATGCTCTGTCAACCCAGAGACGTTTTACCCAGAGACAATTCATGCGGCCTATCCAAATGTCCTTTTTGTGGTATTGTTCGTCGAATCGTTGAGCTCTTTAAGTTCTGAGTTGAGCTGCACGGTTCCTGACAAATGCGTGCACTAACTGGACAGGTCCACTCAATCTGTGTGGTTCTTTCCTCAAAATACCATTTCAGACACCGATCTACATGGTCTTCAGACTGCGCCACAACATCCTGTCCTCCGCCTTCCGCATCCAGTCTACCCCAGCCACCTTTTTTAGGTCGTCCGTCCATCTAGCTGGGGGGCGTCCCACACTACGCTTGCCGATACGCGGTCTCCTCTCTAGCACTCGTCTGTTCCACCAGCCATCGGTCCTTCGACAAACACGGCCAGCCCACTGCCACTTCAGTTTGCTTACTCTGCAAGCTATGTTGGTAACTCCGGCTCTTTTTCGGATTATGTCCTATGACACTTAATGTAGATCTTTACAAAAAATTTTTGAAATTGGTTGAGTAAATAGTTTTGGAGATTACCTCCGCGCCACTGATCCGTAGTCGCTTATAAACCCGCCGATTTAAAGCCTCCAACGCAAAGTGAACTATCTTTTATTGACAATAGTCATTAATTACAGTTTTTCTGCAGAAATATAATTAGAATCATGTGTCTAGTTTACCTATTGCTGTAAGAGGTTATTATATGATTGTTTAAGGATACAAAGTGGATGTAGACGCAATAACTGTTGTAATACGGAAATGATTTGAACTCGTGGCTAAGTAATAACAGCCCTCAGGGTAAGCTATGCTTTTTCTATTTTTATTGCTGAATGGGCCCGCTCTTGACCTAGATCACGCCTGAGGAGAGAGAGATGAGGTCTATGATGGAATGAGCGTGCCCAGAAGGTGCCTAAATCACTGGAACTCCCACGCATCGACGAAACACAGCAGGCTGCTTGAAGCCGGACTCCGGTGGGAGGGTCGCAAATCAGGCGGGCGTTAGCCCTACCACCGCAAGGGAAGAATTGGCCAGTCAAATAAGGTGTTGGGTGTGACTGTCCAGGATGCGCCGAGCGCGAGCGTTCAGTTGAGTAACTGGCGGAACAAACTGCGCTACACGAGGAGGGTTCTTCATGCATCCCTCCATTCTCCATGCATGCTTGCCGCGGTCGGTCCGAGGATGGGTGACCATTTTTACATATCGAGTCCCGGCTGTCATTCGTGGATCTTTGACAGTAGAAGCCCGAAATTCTGTCAACCAGCCTTTCCAAGGGTATCGTTTTACCCAGTAACTGAGTTGTAGAGATTATACAGGATGTCCGGTATTGAATGGATAACCTCTTAAGGGGTCATTGTACTTATTATTATGAACAGCTTTTACTACGGGACCAAACAAATGAAATAGCGAAAAAAATCAGATGTTCAATACATTTATGTTCGCGTAACTGGTCAAAATGTAGGAGACTGGCTGATTCTTTTTTCGCGATTTGGGGAACCCCCCATAATATATCCGGGTTTTGAGGTATTCTCCGTAACAAGAGTAGGTATATCACGGTATTTGCTATTGAAGTACTATTAGTTATTATTCTGTGGTATTGATCGATAATCTTGACACTGCGGTCCGGTCGGGGCGGTTGCTGAGTACAAAGCACTCAAACGAACAAAAAAGACTGGGACTTTTCTTTTTGTTCGTTTGAGTGCTCATTGCAAGTTACTTAGGTGGGTAGGTATACAAGGAAACTTCTTAATAAATACTGCTTCGTTGGTCTAATGATCGCAAGCGCTAATGCTGAACGTGAGGTCGTTGGTTTGATTCCCGGATCGGCCAAAGTGTTATCGGGTTTTTCCATCTGGAATTTCTCAGTATCAGCCCGGAGTCTACAGTCGTGCCCGGTCGATGGCAATAGGCTCGCCCCCTGTTACATGTGGAGGTTGGATAGGCAGTCGCTCCATGTAAAATACATTCAGCTGAATCCAGTTAGATTGGAAACCGATCCCACTATAGTTCAAATCAAATCAAATCAAAATATTTTTATTTCACATAAACCAACATGGGCACTTATGAAACGTCAGAAGCTAGGTGCACGGTTCCAATTGGTCGTTTCCTATGGAGAAGAACCGGCAAGAAACTCCATGGTTACTCTTTTAAAAATAATTGGCTTTTACAATGTTTTCAAATTACAGTAGGTATGGGAGGACAGCGTAGGCCTGTCAACAAGTACCAGGTACTTGATAAAATAAAAAATGGTCTACAGATCTAAAGTCTACAAGTCTTCAAAAGTTGGGAAAAAGCTAGGCAGATGATGACAGGGTGTAAAAAGACGAGATCTAACTAAGGCCATAATTAATCCACTCCAGTGCGAGTGTCACATGTCTTCGAATTTTTGGTTCTAGGACATGCCGGTTTCATCACGGTGATTTCGTTCATAGTATTTGCCATAGTATTTGCGAGCAGTGGTGGTGAAATAATTTGATGTCAGTGGGTTCGCTTCCTGTAAGTCGGACTTTAAGAGGACTACATGACCTAAAGCGCGGTCACTGTCGGACTGCATAGAAAAGAAAGAGAAGCGCGATGACACAACGCTGGTAATTTATTGCAAAATATGAAGCAATTATTATCTATTTACAAAAAATCTATTGTTTGGACAAAAAAATTTAAATACTAGTGCTTGTAGAATAATCTGACAAAAGATCAGAAGTTTGTATGTATTAGTATGGTTTTTATTGTAAAAAGAAAGTTTTTAGAGGTATCTTCATGTAATTTCTATCGTATCAAATTAGTTCTATTATGTTTTCAACACACTATCTAACTAGCTTATATCCTGAAGAATATCATATATTTCTCTGATTTTGTTTACTGTACTCGATCATAGACTCGGCTGACCAGCGTTCGGGAAGCTACGCAATATCTTCTCGTCCCACATACCGCAGTGTCTCAAGACGAAAGTCTTTGACCAGTGCGTGTTGCCAGTGATGACATATGGCACTGAAACGTGGTCGCTCACAATGGGCTTTATTAGAAGGCTAAAAGTCACCCAAAGGGCAATGGAGAGGGCTATGCTTGGAGTTTCCCTTCAATCATTTTCCCAAAAATCAGCTGTTCCCTACGTTTATGTTCGTAATAACTCGTCAAAATGTAGACAACAGCTGTTTTTTTCGCGATTTCAGGTTTGGTTCCATAGTAAAAGTTGTTTGTTATCATGAGTACAATCACGTGTTTAGGTATCGGTCACTAATTACCAGTCACCCTATATATACTTGAATTCATAATCTCAGAAATGTTATCTACATTTCAACACCAACAACTAGGTACAGATAATTTAGCATTTTGTATGCAATACCTAAGCTGTAGGCTATCCAGCAAGAACAAAGAAAATGGTTGAATACTCACAGAATTCAGCTTCTAACGACTTATACTTATAAAAACCCCATCAGGTTATTTGGACACATCCCAATTCTCTTAGGATTAAGTCCCTCTCAATCAGCCTTTAGGCTCGTGTCCTCGATCGTAAAGACCGGACACGGTACCCCCTTTTTCTTCCAAAGCAATCTGACAGTTTCTAGAATAATCTTTCACAGACCATATAGATTTCTTATCGATTGGTATCTTCAATTCATTAGACATTGTTTTTGAATTAAAATGTGGTAAATTATGTATGTTTGTTTATTTATTTTAGTTATCTAATAAACTTGTAATTAATTTACTAAACACAAAGACACCACCGCCATCTTGTAACACGTAGAACAGCGTTGACAACCATGACGTCAGTCCGCCGCCGCCGATACCCACACAGGTGTCGCTTCTTGACGCCATCAATATTTACTTTTGCAACGTCACATAGTACCTATAGATACACCTCTGATGTGACGTCACCTTTCGATACTGGCAGCCATTTTCGTCGTCCTAGTCATAGGTTCGTTAGCTCAGCGGTTAGAGCGCCCGGAATCATAGTGGTGGTCGGGGGTTCAAATCCCTCACGAACTGTTGAAGATATTTTTTTAATTTCTTTTGTTTTTTCGGTATACAGGTGGCAAGTTCTTAAAGTATATCTGACCGACAATAACAGGTAAGATGTCAGTCTGCCTAGCGTTTTCCCAACTATGTTGGAGTCGGCTTCCAGTCTAACCGGATGCAGCTGAATACCAGTATTTTACATGGAGCGACTGCCTATCTGACCTCCATAACCCAGTTACTGGGTAACACGATACGCCTTGGTAAGACTGGTTGTCAGACTTTCGGGCTTCTGACGACCCGTAACGACTGTCAAAGATCCAAGAATGACAGCCGGGACCGGCTTAACGCGCTTTCCGAGCCACGAAGCGGACATTAACCGCTAATAACTACGAAACTTCTAAGGAGTTTATAAAATTTATGAATGATGATAAAAGTAAAGTGACGTCAAAAATGTATGTTTAAACAGTCGCCAATCACTACTTAGCTTTAAGCAACGTTTATAAATAAATTAGTGCTAGTAGGTAAAACGGTAGAAGATTCAAAAGATAGGTCATATTTATAACAATTTTGAAAAAGGATATAATTAGCCTATGACGTCACACTGCAAGTGCACGAGCACGCGCGCGAATCTCTATTTGGACTGATTTTGGTTCAAAATTGTTATTTTGACGGCATTTAAGGCCTCTCGCCCATCGCTACAAAAAGTCGCCGTGGGCGAGGGGCCTAAATTGCAACCAGCAGTCAGCACCCCACTTTCTTTCACATTCCGAAAGATTTAGAAAAATAAAATCCTAATCCATTGCTTCATGTTTGAATAATTCATCTGCTCAACAACGTAAATAACGCAATGAATGTTGTTGAACTGTCAAAATCAGTGGCGTGCATTGCATATAGGCATATGAGCAGTGCCTACTTCGATATATCAATTACATTTTAGTATGTGTGCCCCATAAGAAACTCACTAAATTATCATACCTACAAAAAACAAAATCTTCATACAAACACGCGCGGCAGTAGGCAGTCGCCGGACGGCCTACTCGGCTCCCGTACTATTCGCAAATTGTCATTGGTCTTTACTCGTTCAAGTTAATACGACCAAATTAAAAATACGTACGTCTCACGCGTAATACCATGACGTTCGACCTTCGCAATTTATCACCCTTAAGTAGGCATGCCTACTCAAATAACCACACTTTCGGCTTATTCCACTTTTCCCCCCTGAGAAATCCCCCTCAGGGGGGAAATGTGGACTCTACTGTAAAATTTGTCCAGAAAGTCCCCTTATCATTTTGAGTTATTCCACTTTTCCCCCCTGAGAGAATCTGCCTCAGGGGGGAAAACTGGACTCTAATGTAAAACAAATCCAGAAATCCCCCTTTTCATTTTTGATTATTCCACTTTTCCCCCTTATATTTAGTTTTAATTTCTACGCTCGGTTCTTTAACTAAATTAAAAAAATAAAGTGATTCAGGCGACCAGACCGGAATAAATCATAATATAATACTGAATCAGTATTTTCTTGTTCACAGAATCTTGTTAATAAAATGTGATGAAGAGTAAAAACAATCACAAACAAACAGCGATGAGGGAAGTCGGTTGATTTTAGTCAAAATAATATTTAAAACAGTTCAAACAAACTTCACTTACTTAATATAAAACAATTTTCAAGTTTTTCGGCAATTTGCAGAAAGTAAAAATAAAGTAAAATATAATACCTACTTATTACAGATTATAAAACAATCTATAATCTGAGCTTATAAAACAATCACTTGTAGACAACACCGTTGACTAGTAATTAAACAAAAAGTAGCGTACCTAGGTGTTTTTTTCAATCTCCAAACCAAGTTTCATAACAATCGATTGAGCCGTTGTTGCGTCAGCGTGAAGAGATATCAAATCAAATAAACAAACAAATGCACTTTCGCGTTTATAATATTATAGTTAGAACCCTTGCTAATATTAGCAATAATAATAATAAATAGTTATACAGGGTGATTGGAAGATGAGTGCAAAGCTTTAAAGTGAAGATAGTACAGACAATTTAGAACCATTTTAGCCACTGTTGTCTTAGACGAAGTCTTACCAATTTTTTTTACCAAATTTTTGTTTTATTCCAAAATTTTAAGTAAACTGCTTATTTATGGACAAATTGAATGATAACTGAACTAATTTATAATTTATTTAATTAAAGTAAGGTGTAAACAATCTAGCAAAACATGTTTTAGGCCTCTGTGTCATTAGACATAAAAAACATAAAAAGTAGGTAAAAAAAAATTGGTAAGACTTCGTTGAAGACAACCATGGCTTAAATGGTTCTAAATTGTCTGTACTATCTTCGCCTTAAAGCTTTGCACCCAGCTTCCAATCACCCTGTATAATCTTATCTATAAAAATCTCGTGTCACAGTGTTTGTTATCGAACTACTCCGAAACGGCTTGACCGATTTTTATGATTTTCTTTGGGTATATTTGGTAGGTCTGAGAATAGGTCAGAGGCTATTTTTTTTGCAAAACAAAGTTTTTCGGGGTCAGATATTCATACTATATTATTAAGTATATACTTTGTTTCGGCCTTTCTTCTCAGAATAGTCAGATAGGAAACGCCGACGCCTACCTCGTCTAGTTTAAAAAAATATGATCATTTATCCATACTAATTTTAATATTATAAATGCGAAAGTGTGTCTGTCTGTCTGTCTGTTACCTCTTCACGCTTAAACCGCTGAACCGATTTAGATGAAATTTGGTTTAGAGATAGTTTGAGTCCCAGAAAAGGACATAGGATACTTTTTATCCCGAAATTCTTATGAGATCGAGACTTATGCGGGTGAAACCGCGGGGCGCAGCTAATTACTAATAAATAAACAACAACAACATGTCTGCCTATTTAAAGTATTTAAACGCGAATAACATAAAACAATTCAGTATACATTTTATAATTGCTTTATTGAGTATGTCGACAAAGGCCCGCTTGGCGAGGCTCTTATTAGTGTTTGAATGTTCAAAATTTATTCCCAACCTCGCTCCTGCTTTCTAGGTTATCTAAGTAAAATATCTGCCGGCACCCGCGGTAAATATTTTGGCAACCAGCACTGGCTAAATTTCTCAGGGGGGATTTCTGGACGTTGTTGCTTTTCGATTCCAGTTTTCCCCCCTAAGGGGGATTCTCAGGGGGGAATTGTAGACTTTTTTTTTTCAGTGACCATTTTTCCCCCTCAGGGGCACTTTCGGGGGGGATTTGTGGAATAAGTATTTTTTTCGATTCCACTTTTCCCCCCCAAGGGGGATTATCAGGGGGGAATTCGAGACTTTTTTTTATAAATTCCACTTATCCCCCTCAGGGGGGATTTCAGGGGGGATTTGTGGAATAAGCCCACACTTTCGACCTCACTTTTTTTTCTGATTAGTGACCGCGTTTGCCTAGACTAGACCCGGCCTAGTGCCTACCTATTCTGAAAATCAATGCACGCCACTGGTCAAAATGAAACCCATTGCTACTGATAGTGTGTTACGCAATTTTGAAGTTTGCTCTTTGGCTCGAGATCATAAATATTTTAAAATTATCTCTACATTGCCATTTTGGTAAAAAAAAACACTTAAAAATATCAACTTATCTTTCCATAAATCAATAATTTTATGTGAAATCTATTAAAGTTAATGGATTTATAATATAGGTAGTTAATAGATTTGTGATATATATGCGATGCAAAATATGAGGTATCCAATCATGTATACCTATTGCAATGTTTGTAAAAAAGCTTAATAAATATTATACTTCTTGAAACATGTTTCGTGGTCGCAACGGTGACTACTGATCGTGGGGTCCTGGGTTCGATTCCCAGGTCGGTCAAAGTGTTATTAGGTTTTCAATTGGGAATTTTTTGTGACAGCCCGGAGTCCGGACGATGGCGGTTTAATACTCCCGTGCCTCGGGTAGGACGTAAAGCCGTTGGTCCTGCGCCTGATCTCTCCCCAGTCGTGTCGGATTGCCGTCCCATCAGACTATGAGAGTGCACCTGAGTTTGCGCACTAGATTGCAACTAGTACTGGCCTTCTGACCAAACAACTACAGAAACTGGGGAAAAAACAGTTTAAAAAAACGGTTTTTCTAACTATAAGATGAGCACACATGATTTATTCGGTAATTTCCTGATTATAATATGTACTGTAATACCCATAATCACTAATGTGTGAAGTAATTAGAAATCCAAGCGCTTTATGACCCATTGTATGTTGGTTTTTCGGCGTTTCTGACTACGTTTAAAGTGTTTGTTTCCTACATACTCAACTTTGCTCAGTATACTGCGTTTTTTTTTGCTGTTTCCGAATAATGTAAATAATGATTTTGAAGTAGTCTTGTTTGATTTTATAGAAATGTTAGTAGCTCTTTGTGAAGGAGCTATTTTCGGGGAAGTAATACCACGCCATCTAGTTTTTTATACAAATAAATAAAATTGAAGTCTGTTTTTAATGTCAAAATAACAGCTTTTTACTAAATGCATATGAAAGTAAATACGGTACTTTTAACATTTTTTTTTGTCTGTCTGTTCCGGCTTATCTCCGGAAGTGCTGAACCGATTTTGACGGGACTTTCACTGGCAGATAGCTGATTTTATAAGGAGTAACTTAGGTACTAAGTTTTCAACAAACTTTTTCTTAGCCTAAGTTGGCACCCAGTCTTTCTAAGGGGTATAGTTCTACCCGGTAACTGGTTTGTGGAGGTCAGATAGGCAGTCACTCCATGTAAAATACTGGTACCTACTCAGCTGAATCCGGTTAGACTGGAAGCCGATCCCAACATAGTTGGGAAAAGGCAGGCAGATGATGAGTGACAGGATCAACCACCAAAATGTTTCATGCGGGAATTGAACCCGCAAAGTACCTAACTGCCTAAAGAGCCTTCTTGTTTTATTTACTTTATTTGCTAACCTTTAAAAACCGCACTATAACAACGGTTTTTCCTCGAATACCCTCCAATCCCCACATAGGTACATTGTATGAGAAATAATGACTCATTTTCTACTAGGCTAGCTTCGAAACAAATATAAATCCTTTTAATAAAACAATAATTAAAACAGTTAATAGGTTTAACAAAGATATGATGAGGTGTCAATGACCGTTACTGCTGTGTCCGTTTGATGACGTCAGTCTCATTGTGATAATATAGATTTCTCATAGATTCAAAAGACAATGCATTTAGTAAACCATCTTTTTTTTTTTTTTTCAAAAAGAAAATTATGCAATGCAATCTACAATCTGCCGAGCCTTTTCCCAACTATGTTGGGGTCGGCTTCCATTCCAGACGGATGCAGCTGAATATCAGTATTTTACATGGAGCGACTGCATATCTGACCTCCACAACCCAGTTACTGGGTAACACGATACCCTTTCGTAAGGCTGGTTGTGAGACCTTAGAGCTTCCGACGACCCGTAACGACGGTTAAGATCCAAGAATGAGAGCAAGGATCAACAGTTTCACGTGCTTTCCGAGGCACGGAAGGCTCTCGGTATGTTAAGATGGTCACCCATCCACGGACCAACCGGATGTTGTTACTAAGCCAATTCATAAGGAATTTTACCTACATTTCAACACCAACTATTACAGATACTTTAGTATTTTGTATTTTATTGCTAAGATTTTAGGTTGATTTTTGAGTAACTGTTTGTAAAGGGCCTCAAAAATCTTTGGTAGTTATGGAATTTGAACTTTGTCTTGTATGCTAATAACTCATATTAATTATGGTTTATCACATTAATATTATAAAAGCGAAAGTTTGTGTGTGTTTGCATGTTTGTTACTTCTTCACGTAAAAACTACTGAACGGATTTGGACGAAATTTAATTTAACACGCAGATAGTTTATAACCAGGATTAACGCATAGGCGTGGAGGTAACAGACAGAGAGACACACTTTCTCATTTATAATATTAGTATGGATCATGTTATTTATTTCATCACCACTGCTCTCAAAACGGTGAAGAAAAACAGCGCCGTCGGCCTGTCTCTTCGAGGATTGTAAGCGTGATATTAAGTTATAACCACCACGGTAGCTTGAAACTAAGTCACGTGTCAGAGGACCACGTTTTTGACATTTAACTAATAGCTTGCGAATACAGGTTGTGGTTGTAAAGTCAGACAGTCATTTAAATTACACCTTGTATTTAAATTACAAACACAGGTGGCCTACCATGATCTAATTAAAAACGATTCAAAAGCAAGACATTTCAGCTTAGGTTTCTAAACTGCACCGCTCAAAGTCGTACCATGACGTCCATTACGCTCAGCAGCATTTACTTTTAACCCAAAACTTGCGACTCAGTTTGGGACAATCGCTGTCAGATGGCATGGCCTAAATTGAATTGTTAAACTGACGTCATGGTACGAATTGGAAGAACAGTTCAGTTTAGGTCCTAAAATGGATCGCGTGAAGCTTGTGGTAGGCCTCCAGGTCTTGTGATTGAACATGCATTTCTTTTTGTAACACCTTGTATATCGCTCCACTCTACATCTTCATAAGAATTGTGTTAAATCGTTCATTTTTTATACCCTATTAAGAAAGAATTATATTATATTATAATATCGAAACGAAAGATAAATGAGTGGCTGTTATTTAACAATATCAAGAGGGAATGTCGCAGGTAAACGGAAATATATAGACGTTTTGTGAAATCTACGTGGTCCTCATATGATCGCGATCAATCAGCCAATATTTAATAAACTAACAAACGATAAAAATATAATAACCTAACCTAACTAAAACTTTTAACAAACGAAAATATGGTGTCGAAATATTCCTCCGCATCGCTGTCGACTGGTAATGTACCCAAGAGACTGGCGTGGCGGCATTGCCACGTTGTACTTAGGTATCCTCTGCCCAAGGTAAAACCCAGCCCTTGGGTCGCGGGAAGTGTCACCCAGCTCTTTGGCGTTTAAATCTGCCTACCTTTTCCCAACTATATAGAGGTTGGCTTCCAGACTAACCAGATGCAGCTGAATACCAGTATTTTACATGGAGCGACTGCCTATCTGACCTCCACAACCCAGTTACTGGGTAACACGATAAGTACCACTTGGTAAGACTGGTTGTCAGACTTTTTAGGTTTCTGACTACCCCTAAAGAATCTACTTACTCGTCTTTCCGAGGCACGGAGGGGTCTCGATATGTAATAGATGGTCACCCATCCGCGAACCGACCGCGGCAACCGTAGCTTAACCTTTGATCGACCCGTGCGGTTGTTAATTAGCCACGAACCCCTCGTGGTCCTCATAAATGATCTGACAAAGATTATGTCTGTACTTTAGACTATATATTAAGACTGTGACCTCTGAGTTTGTGTCTGTCTCTCTTCTCAGAGTAGTCAGATAGGAAACATCGATCTCTGGGGTAATTGCGTAACACACTATACATAGTGCCATCCACAAAGACGCGCCCCACTCTTCTGACTAATCGCTAGTTAATTCCGCTAGCGTTTTAGTTTTTTGATACACACTAATTACCCACTAATAAGTAATTACTGGTGCCGATTCTCTTGTACACCGAACTAAACTAACTAAACTATCACTAAAATTCCTTACTTTTTGCTATGAGAATCTTACAGCTATTCTGCATGAAAAAATCTCTAAATTTAAAAATAATTTTGACACAACTAAAATCGAATTTGACAATTGCGACTCGTCGACACGTGGTACTTGTTTGCCCTACCCGTGATTTTTTTTTAGAGCCGCAGGCGGGCAGTGGGCAGCCTTGGCGTGTTTTTTTAGGGATTTTTCACTTTTTGTATGGAAAATATGAAAAATGATTACCTACATGTTGAGTTTTAGGGGGGCTTATGGGTACTATAAAGGGGGTCGAAATTTTCATTATTTTTGCGATAGGACACACCATTTTCGAGATATAAGCAAAAGAAAAAAAAAATACTGTACTGTTTTTGCTTGCATCTGAAGTATTCTGAAGTCGAGGTGTTGGTGTGACTTTCTGTTCATGTTTTTCTTCAACGACACCTAATTTTATTCCACACCTTTTTAATCGCGATTAAAAATAGTCCGATTTAGGTAAACAATCTAAATTTTAGGTGAAAAACGTGTAATTCAGAATAGCAAAATTGCCATGTTCAATAGATTAAATAACTCAGTGCCATCTTAGTGCTGTCAAACTAAAATATAGTTAAGTTGTGTCACTTTAGTCAATTTCAGAATAGGAAATCGTCGTCTGACAGGAATAAACTAAATTTTAGTGATTTTTAGTGTAGTTTAGAGGCATTTGTGACAAGAGAATCGGCACCACTGTCTATCGACAAAACTAAAACACTAGCGGAATGTTGCACACTTGTACTGTAAGCCATTAGGAAGAAGAGTGGGGCGCGTCTTCGGGGATGGCGCTATCTGTAACAGTAGCAATGGCTTTCATTTTGACAGTTCAATAACATTCATTGCGTAAATATCGTTGTTGAGCAGACAAACTTTTCGAAAAAATGAAGCAATGTATTAGCTTCTTCCTTCAAATCATTCAGATTGCAATTGAAAGTGTATAAAATGGTTAATATTGTAATATCTTATAATTAATTATCTGGTATATCGAACTGTCGGACTGCATAGAAAAGAAAGAGAAGCGCGATGACACAACGCTGGTAATTTATTGCAAAATATGAAGCAATTATCTATTTACGAAAAATCTATTGTTTGGACTAAAAATAAAACACTAGAGTTTTAGTATGTTGCTTGACGTAGAATAATCTGACAAAAAATCAGAATGATTGTATGTATATTAGTATGGTTTTTATTGTAAAAAGAAAGTTTTTAGAGGTATCTTCATGATTTTTTTATATCTTACCAAATAAGTTGTATTATACTTTCAACACGCTATCTACCTAGCATATATCCTGAAGAATATCATATATTTTTATGATTTTGTTTACTGTAGTAGATCATATAGTTTTATTGTTTCTAAAACTTAAGTTTTTTGCGTTTAGATCCTGTAAGCCCCTTAACGGTGGACCACTATTTACGCCACATCCTGTATAAGCATTGTCTGTTAATAAAAGTAAAAACATACTTACAGCTAAAAATGTCTAAATTCCAACACTACACACAACATTATGGAGATCCGTTTAAGGAAAATATATCTATAACAATGAATCATTCTATTTTGGAAATACCAAACTATTTGGTTCAACATAAATGTTTGAGAAGCCTATTATTTTAAATGGGCTTTTAGCTCTGTAGGTGAAAACCGCAGGATGTAACGTGTTTGGTTTGATCCGGGTAGGAGATTTGACACGGTAGGCGCCATTTTTTGTTAAATAAGAATGGTTTTTAGGAATCGATACTTAATATTATAAATGCGAAAGTGTCTGTCTGTCTGTTACCTCTTCACACTTAAACCACTGAACCGAATTAGATGAAGTTTGGTATAGAGATAGTTTGAGTCCCGGGAAAGGACATAGGATAGTTTTTATCCCGATATTCCTACGGGGTCGTAACTTACGCAGGTGTAACTGCGGGCGCTGCTAGTATTTGAATAATTCGACGACCCTTGATGGAAAGTAAATAAGGAGCAGTGGTGGCCCAGTGGTAACGGTCGCGACTTACTAGTTGTAGGTCGTAGGTTCGAACCCAAGCAGGCACTTAACTTTGTGTAAATAATTTCATCACCACTGCTCTTAAAATGGCGAAGGAAAACATCGTGAGGTAACCGGCATGTCCTAGAACCAAAAAATTAAAGACGGAATTCAGACCCGCGCGGTGGATTACAAGCCCACTCCCTCTCACAGAGAGGAGGCTAGTTTCGCAGCAATGGGAACATTGTAGGCTGATTATAAAGATAAAGATAAAGATGCATTTATTTGTTTAAACATGTGTAACATGATACATAGTATATGCAAATATGGATGGAAAAATATATGTAATATAATATAAAAAAAATATAATATAAATAAATATAATATAAAATTATGCTACGATTCTTACAGAGTCCAGTTGTACTTCTACTTTATTTAAAACAACTATAAAGTATGCAAGACTATAACCATCTGTTAGCACAGTCATAACTTAAAAAAATATTGTCTGTTTGACTGGCTACCAAACAAATGATTAATGTGTAGAAAAACCTTGGGACGGTCGACTCAAAATGTCAGGTCAGGTGCTTTCGATATATCTTTATTGTCTGATCTAAATCTAAATATCATGTAGCATAAAACCTAACCTAACATCTTGGCTATCTTGCCCGAAAGGTAAGCAGAGGTGTATTTTTTTTTTTGTTAGCCTATTTTGTGTAGGCCTCCCCTTTTTTCTTCCAAACCTCCCTGTCTTGTGCGATCTCTGGCCATGTTGGCCCTGCGAATGATATTAGATCGTCACGCCACCTTCGCCTTGGTCTACCTCGACGGCGATGTCCTGTCTCAGGCGTCCAGTGAGTGACGATCTTTGCCCATCTCTCCGGGTGCATTCGTGAGACGTGTCCGGCCCATTCCCACTTCAGCCTGGCTGTTTTTTCTCCAACATCCGCTACTTGAGTTATGGAGCGCAGCGTGGTGTTTCTAACTCGATCTGTACGCTTAACACCTAACATGCTGCGTAAATAATAATAATCCTCCAGACCGAATTTCAGCCACGGCGTCCAAGCCCTTCAATTATATTGCGCAGGCTCAGGTGCACTCTCTTTTCCATCACTCTCATATTCCGATGTGACGGCAATCCGACACGAGAGACATCAGGCGCAGGATCAACGGCCGATCCGAGGTACACCGCCAACATTAACAAACAACATCAATTAAAAAAAAAAAACTAGATGAGGTCGGCATTTCCTTCCTATCCGACTACCTACTCTGAGAAGAAAGGCCGAAACAAACTCAGAGGTCACAGTCTCTTTTAAAGTCCAAACATAATCTTGGTCAGATCATGTGAAGACCATGTAGATCGATGTCTGAGATGGTCTTTTGAGGAAATTACCACAGAGATTGAGTGGACCTGTCCAGTCAGTGCATGCACACATTTATACAAAGTCAGAAATCGTGCAGCTCAACTCAAAACTTAAGGAGCTCAACGATTCGACGAACAATAGTAAAGAAAAGACATTTGGGTAGGCCACATAAATTACTCAAACTGCCAGACTATGAGTCCATGACAAAAACTAACAGAATAAAACAGAGAAATGACCTACATGAGCTTATGTGTGTGAACTTAGCAGATCATTGTCCAGCAGATCAAAAATAAATATGAGTTCTTTTCGCATGCAGCTGAGTTCTACAGTTCCTGATACTTTTTAGAAATAGTTCTGGCGTTTTTACATTAAAAAAGTCAATTGGCAAAATGATCTGCTAACTTCCCGTAGCAGATCATTTGCAGCAGATCAAAAACGAATTTGAGTTCTTCTCGCATGCGGCTGAGTTCTACAGTTCCTGATACTTTTTACAAATAGTTCTGGCGTTTTTACATTAAAAAAGTCAATTGGCAAAATGATCTGCTAACTTCCCGTAGCAGATCATTTGCAGCAGATCAAAAACAAATTTGAGTTCTTCTCGCATGCGGCTGAGTTCTACAGTTCCTGATACTTTTTACAAATAGTTCTGGGGTTTTTACATTAAAAAAGTCAATTGGCAAAATGATCTGCCAACTTCCCGTAGCAGATCATTTTGCAGCAGATCAAAAATGAATGTGAGTTCTTTCGCATGCGGCTGAGTTCTACAGTTCCTGATACTTTTTAAAAATAGTTCTAAAAAAGTCAATTGGAAAAATGATCTGCCAACTTCCCGTAGCAGCAGATCAAAAACAAATGTGAGTTCTTCTGGCAATCGGCTGATTTCTACAGTTCCTGATACTTTTCAGGAATAGATCTGAACTCACGTCCACTTTTGTGAAAGGCTAGAACTCTTTCGTTTTTCACAGGTTCGCATCAGACCTGCAATCTAAAACTCGATTCGAATCCAGAACTCACGCTAGAGTGCCAGCAGATCATGGTTGAACGTCCGAAAAGGCGAAAAATAATATATTATTTTAATCCTTTCAAATCATAGTGAAAGGCTAGAACTCTTTCGTTTTTCACAGGTTCGCATCAGACCTGCAATCTAAAACTCGATTCGAATCCAGAACTCACGCTAGAGTGCCAGCAGATCATGGTTGAACGTTCGAAAAGGCGAAAAATAATATTTTAATCCTTTCAAATCATAGTGAAACTTTTCAAATCATAGTGAAAGGCTAGAACTCTTTCGTTTTTCACAGGTTCGCATCAGACCTGCAATCTAAAACTCGATTCGAATCCAGAACTCACGCTAGAGTGCCAGCAGATCATGGTTGAACGTTCGAAAAGGCGAAAAATAATATTTTAATCCTTTCAAATCATAGTGAAAGGCTAGAACTCTTTCGTTTTTCACAGGTTCGCATCAGACCTGCAATCTAAAACTCGATTCGAATCCAGAACTCACGCTAGAGTGCCAGCAGATCATGGTTGAACGTCCGAAAAGGCGAAAAATAATATTTTAATCCTTTCAAATCATAGTGAAAGGCTAGAACTCTTTCGTTTTTCACAGGTTCGCATCAGACCTGCAATCTAAAACTCGATTCGAATCCAGAACTCACGCTAGAGTGCCAGCAGATCATGGTTGAACGTTCGAAAAGGCGAAAAATAATATTTTAATCCTTTCAAATCATAGTGAAAGGCTAGAACTCTTTCGTTTTTCACAGGTTCGCATCAGACCTGCAATCTAAAACTCGATTCGAATCCAGAACTCACGCTAGAGTGCCAGCAGATCATGGTTGAACGTCCGAAAAGGCGAAAAATAATATTTTAATCCTTTCAAATCATAGTGAAAGGCTAGAACTCTTTCGTTTTTCACAGGTTCGCATCAGACCTGCAATCTAAAACTCGATTCGAATCCAGAACTCACGCTAGAGTGCCAGCAGATCATGGTTGAACGTTCGAAAAGGCGAAAAATAATATTTTAATCCTTTCAAATGATAGTGAAACTTTTCAAATTATAGTGAAAGGCTAGAACTCTTTCGTTTTTCACAGATTCGCATCAGACCTGCAATCTAAAACTCGATTCGAATCCAGAACTCACGCTAGAGTGCCAGCAGATCATAGTTGAACGTTCGAAAAGGCGAAAAATAATATTTTAATCCTTTCATATCATAGTGAAACTTTTCAAATCATAGTGAAAGGCTAGAACTCTTTCGTTTTTCACAGATTCGCATCAGACCTGCAATCTAAAACTCGATTCGAATCCAGAACTCACGCTAGAGTGCCAGCAGATCATGGTTGAACGTTCGAAAAGGCGAAAAATAATATTTTAATCCTTTCAAATCATAGTGAAAGGCTAGAACTCTTTCGTTTTTCACAGGTTCGCATCAGACCTGCAATCTAAAACTCGATTCGAATCCAGAACTCACGCTAAAGTGCCAGCAGATCATGGTTGAACGTTCGAAAAGGCGAAAAATAATATTTTAATCCTTTCATATCATAGTGAAACTTTTCAAATCATAGTGAAAGGCTAGAACTCTTTCGTTTTTCACAGGTTCGCATCAGACCTGCAATCTAAAACTCGATTCGAATCCAGAACTCACGCTAGAGTGCCAGCAGATCATGGTTGAACGTTCGAAAAGGCGAAAAATAATATTTTAATCCTTTCAAATCATAGTGAAAGGCTAGAACTCTTTCGTTTTTCACAGGTTCGCATCAGACCTGCAATCTAAAACTCGATTCGAATCCAGAACTCACGCTAGAGTGCCAGCAGATCATGGTTGAACGTCCGAAAAGGCGAAAAATAATATTTTAATCCTTTCAAATCATAGTGAAAGGCTAGAACTCTTTCGTTTTTCACAGGTTCGCATCAGACCTGCAATCTAAAACTCGATTCGAATCCAGAACTCACGCTAAAGTGCCAGCAGATCATGGTTGAACGTTCGAAAAGGCGAAAAATAATATTTTAATCCTTTCAAATGATAGTGAAACTTTTCAAATCATAGTGAAAGGCTAGAACTCTTTCGTTTTTCACAGATTCGCATTAGACCTGCAATCTGAAACCCGATTCGAATCCAGAACTCACGCTAGAGTGCCAGCAGATCATGGTTGAATGTTCGAAAAGGCGAAAAATAATATTTTAATCCTTTCAAATGATAGTGAAACTTTTCAAATCATAGTGAAAGGCTAAAACTCTTTCGTTTTTCACAGATTCGCATCAGACCTGCAATCTAAAACCCGATTCGAATCCAGAACTCACGCTAGAGTGCCAGCAGATCATGGTTGAATGTTCGAAAAGGCGAAAAATAATATTTTAATCCTTTCAAATGATAGTGAAACTTTTCAAATCATAGTGAAAGGCTAGAACTCTTTCGTTTGTCACAGATTCGCATCAGACCTGCAATCTAAAACTCGATTCGAATCCAGAACTCACGCTAGAGTGCCAGCAGATCATGGTTGAACGTTTGAAAAGGCGAAAAATAATATTTTAATCCTTTCAAATCATAGTGAAACTTTTCAAATCATAGTGAAAGGCTAGAACTCTTTCGTTTTTCACAGGTTCGCATCAGACCTGCAATCTAAAACTCGATTTGAATCAAGAACTCACGCTAGAGTGCCAGCAGATCATGGTTGAACGTTCGAAAAGGCGAAAAATAATATTTTAATCCTTTCAAATCATAGTGAAACTTTTCAAATCATAGTGAAAGGCTAGAACTCTTTCGTTTTTCACAGATTCGCATCAGACCTGAAATCTAAAACTCGATTCGAATCCAGAACTCACGCTAGAGTGCCAGCAGATCATGGTTGAACGTCCGAAAAGGCGAAATATAATATTTTAATTCTTTCAAATCATAGTGAAAGGCTAGAACTCTTTCGTTTTTCACAGATTCGCATCAGACCTGCAATCTAAAACTCGATTCGAATCCAGAACTCACGCTAAAGTGCCAGCAGATCATGGTTGAACGTTCGAAAAGGCGAAAAATAATATTTTAATCCTTTCAAATGATAGTGAAACTTTTCAAATCATAGTGAAAGGCTAGAACTCTTTCGTTTTTCACAGATTCGCATTAGACCTGCAATCTAAAACCCGATTCGAATCCAGAACTCACGCTAGAGTGCCAGCAGATCATGGAAGATCCTAACTTTAAAACTGACGGACTTTCATACATTTCATCCCCCTTTTTAACCCTTTGGGGGTGGAATTATCAAAAACGCTGACACACGTATAAATTAATTTGCAACCGTCAGCCTAAACACAAAACTTGAATATCCTAACTTTAAAAGTGACAGACTTTCATAGAAAACTTCATCCCACTTTTTAACCCTTTGGGGGTGGAATTATCAAAAACGCTGAGATACGTATAAATTAATTTTCAATCGTCAGCCTAACTACGAAACTTGAAGATCCTAACGTTAAAAGTGACGGACTTTCACATACACAACTTCATCGCCCTTTTAACCCTTCAGGGGTGGAATATTTAAAAACACTGAGACACATATATATTAGTTTTCAATCATCAGCCTAAACACAACATTTTAAGATCCTAACTTCAAAACTGACAGACTTTCATACACAACTCCATCCCCCTTTTTAACCCTTTGGGGTGGAATATTCAAAAACACTGAAACACGTATAAATTAATTTTCAATCGTCAGCCTAAACACAAAATTTGAAGATCCTAACTTTAAAACTGACGGACTTTCATACACAACTTCATCCCCTTTTTAACCTTTTGGGGGTGGAATTATAAAAAACGCTGAGACACGTATAAATTAATTTTCAATCGTCAGCCTTAACACAAAATTTGAAGATCCTTACTTTAAAACTGACGGACTTTCACATACTCAACTTCATCCCCCTTTTTAACCCTTTGGGGGTGGAATATTCAAAAACGCTGAGACACGTGTAAATTAATTTTCAATCGTCAGCCTAAACACAAAACTTGAAGATCCTTACTTTAAAACTGACGGACTTTCACATACTCAACTTCATCCCCCTTTTTAACCCTTTGGGGGTGGAATATTCAAAAACGCTGAGACACGTGTAAATTAATTTTCAATCGTCAGCCTAAACACAAAACTTGAAGATCCTTACTTTAAAACTGACGGACTTTCACATACTCAACTTCATCCCCCTTTTTAACCCTTTGGGGGTGGAATATTCAAAAACGCTGAGACACGTGTACATTAATTTTTAATCTTCAGCCTAAACACAATATTTGAAGATCCTAACTTTAAAACTGACGGACTTTCATACACAACTTCATCCCTTTTTTAACCTTTAGGGGGTGGAGTTATAAAAAACGCTGAGACACGTATAAATTAATTTTCAATCGTCAGCCTTAACACAAAATTCGAAGATCCTTACTTTAAAACTGACGGACTTTCACATACTTAACTTCATCCCCCTTTTTAACCCTTTGGGGGTGGAATATTTGAAAACACTGAGACACGTATAAATTAATTTTCAACATCAGCCTAAACACAAAATTTGAAGATCCTAACTTTAAAGCTGACGGACTTTCATTCACAAATCCATCCCCCTTTTTAACCCTTTGGGGGAGAGTTATCAAAAACGCTGAGATACGTATAAATTAATTTTCAATCGTCAGCCTAACTACGAAACTTGAAGATCCTAACGTTAAAAGTGACGGACTTTCACATACACAACTTCATCGCCCTTTTAACCCTTCAGGGGTGGAATATTTAAAAACACTGAGACACATATATATTAGTTTTCAATCATCAGCCTAAACACAACATTTTAAGATCCTAACTTCAAAACTGACAGACTTTCATACACAACTCCATCCCCCTTTTTAACCCTTTGGGGTGGAATATTCAAAAACACTGAAACACGTATAAATTAATTTTCAATCGTCAGCCTAAACACAAAATTTGAAGATCCTAACTTTAAAACTGACGGACTTTCATACACAACTTCATCCCCTTTTTAACCTTTTGGGGGTGGAATTATAAAAAACGCTGAGACACGTATAAATTAATTTTCAATCGTCAGCCTTAACACAAAATTTGAAGATCCTTACTTTAAAACTGACGGACTTTCACATACTCAACTTCATCCCCCTTTTTAACCCTTTGGGGGTGGAATATTCAAAAACGCTGAGACACGTGTAAATTAATTTTCAATCGTCAGCCTAAACACAAAACTTGAAGATCCTTACTTTAAAACTGACGGACTTTCACATACTCAACTTCATCCCCCTTTTTAACCCTTTGGGGGTGGAATATTCAAAAACGCTGAGACACGTGTAAATTAATTTTCAATCGTCAGCCTAAACACAAAACTTGAAGATCCTTACTTTAAAACTGACGGACTTTCACATACTCAACTTCATCCCCCTTTTTAACCCTTTGGGGGTGGAATATTCAAAAACGCTGAGACACGTGTACATTAATTTTTAATCTTCAGCCTAAACACAATATTTGAAGATCCTAACTTTAAAACTGACGGACTTTCATACACAACTTCATCCCTTTTTTAACCTTTAGGGGGTGGAGTTATAAAAAACGCTGAGACACGTGTAAATTAATTTTCAATCGTCAGCCTTAACACAAAATTCGAAGATCCTTACTTTAAAACTGACGGACTTTCACATACTTAACTTCATCCCCCTTTTTAACCCTTTGGGGGTGGAATATTTGAAAACACTGAGACACGTATAAATTAATTTTCAACATCAGCCTAAACACAAAATTTGAAGATCCTAACTTTAAAGCTGACGGACTTTCATTCACAAATCCATCCCCCTTTTTAACCCTTTGGGGGAGAGTTATCAAAAACGCTGAGACACGTATAAATTAATTTTCAATCGTCAGCCTTAACACGAAACTTGAAGATCCTAACGTTAAAAGTGACGGACTTTCACATACACAACTTCATCGCCTTTTTAACCCTTTGGGGGCGGAATTATCAAAAACGCTGACACACGTATAAATTTATTTTCAATCATCAGCCTAAACACAAAATTTGAAGATCCTAACTTCAAAACTGACGGACTTTCATACACAACTTCATCCCCTTTTTAACCCTTTGGGAGTGGAGTTATCAAAAACGCTGAGACACGTATAAATTAATTTTCAATCGTCAGCCTTAACACAAAATTCGAAGATCCTTACTTTAAAACTGACGGACTTTCACATACTTAACTTCATCCCCCTTTTCAACCCTTTGGGGGTGGAATATTTGAAAACACTGAGACATTCAAATTTTGTGTTTAGGCTGACGATTGAAAATTAATCTATACGTGTCTCAGCGTTTTTTATAATTCCACCCCCAAAAGGTTAAAAAGGGGATGAAGTTGTGTATGAAAGTCCGTCAGTTTTAAAGTTAGGATCTTCAAATTTTGTGTTTAGGCTGACGATTGAAAATTAATTTATACGTATTTCAGTGTTTTTGAATATTCCACCCCAAAGGGTTAAAAAGGGGGATGAAGTTCTGTATGAAAGTCCGTCAGTTTTAAAGTTAGGATCTTCAAATGTTGTGCTTAGGCTGATGATTGAAAATTATTTTATACGTGTCTCAGCGTTTTTGATAATTCCACCCCCAAAGGGTTAAAAAATGGGATGAAGTAGTGTACGTGAAAGTCCGTCACTTTTAAAGTTAGGATCTTCAAATTTTGTGTTTAGGCTGACGATTGAAAATTAATTTATACGTATTTCAGTGTTTTTGAATATTCCACCCCAAAGGGTTAAAAAGGGGGATAAAGTTGTGTTTGAAAGTCCGTCAGTTTTAAAGTTAGGATCTTCAAGTGTAATGTTTAGGCCGACAGTTGAAAATTAATTTATACGTGTCTAAGCGTTTTTAATAACTCCACCCCCAAAGGCTTAAAAAGGGGGAAGAAATTGTGTATGTGAAAGTCCGTCAGTTTTGAAGTTAGGATCTTCAAATTTTGTGTTTAGGCTGACGATTGAAAATTAATCTACACGTGTCTCAGCGTTTTTGATAATTCCACCCCCAAAGGGTTAAAACGGGGGATGAAGTTGTGTTTGAAAGTCCGTCAGTTTTAAAGTTAGGATCTTCAAATGTCACGTTTAGGCCGACAATTGAAAATTAATTTATACGTGTCTCAGCGTTTGTGAATATTCCACCCCCAAAGGGTTAAAAAGGGGGATGAAGTTGAGTATGTGAAAGTCCGTCAGTTTTAAAGTAAGGATCTTCAAGTTTTGTGTTTAGGCTGACGATTGAAAATTAATTTACACGTGTCTCAGCGTTTTTGAATATTCCACCCCCAAAGGGTTAAAAAGGGGGATGAAATTGAGTATGTGAAAGTCCGTCAGTTTTAAAGTAAGGATCTTTAAATTTTGTGTTAAGGCTGACGAATGAAAATTAATTTATACGTGTCTCAGCGTTTTTTATAATTCCACCCCCAAAAGGTTAAAAAGGGGATGAAGTTGTGTATGAAAGTCCGTCAGTTTTAAAGTTAGGATCTTCAAATATTGTGTTTAGGCTGAAGATTAAAAATGAATTTACACGTGTCTCAGTGTTTTTGAATATTCCACCCCCAACGGGTTAAAAAGGGGGATGAAGTTTTCTATGAAAGTCCGTCAGTTTTTAAGATAGGATCTTCAAATTTTGTTTCTAGGCTGACGATTGAAAACTAATTTACACATGTCGCAGCGATTTTGATAATTCCACCCCAAAAGGGTTAAAAAGGGGGATGGAGTTGTGTATGAAAGTCCGTCAGTTTTGAAGTTAGGATCTTCAAATTTTGTGTTTAGGCTGATGATTAAAAATTAATTTATACGTGTCTCAGTGTTTTTAAATATTCCACCCCCGAAGGGTTAAAAGGGCGATGAAGTTGTGTATGTGAAAGTCCGTCACTTTTAACGTTAGGATCTTCAAGTTTCGTGGTTAGGCTGACGATTGAAATTTGACGGTCTGATGCGGACCTGTGAAAAACGAAAGAGTTCTAGCCTTTCACTATGATTTGAAAAGTTTCACTATGATTTGAAAGGATTAAAATATTATTTTTCGCCTTTTCGAACGTTCAACCATGATCTGCTCGCACTCTAGCGTGAGTTCTGGATTCGAATCGAGTTTTAGATTGCAGGTCTGATGCGAATCTGTGAAAAACGAAAGAGTTCTAGCCTTTCACTATGATTTGAAAAGTTTCACTATCATTTGAAAGGATTAAAATATTATTTTTCGCCTTATCGAACGTTCAACCATGATCTGCTGGCACTCTAGCGTGAGTTCTGGATTCGAATCGAGTTTTAGATTGCAGGTCTGATGCGAACCTGTGAAAAACGAAAGAGTTCTAGCCTTTCACTATGATTTGAAAAGTTTCACTATGATTTGAAAGGATTAAAATATTATTTTTCGCCTTTTCGAACGTTCAACCATGATCTGCTGGCACTCTAGCGTGAGTTCTGGATTCGAATCGAGTTTTAGATTGCAGGTCTGATGCGAATCTGTGAAAAACGAAAGAGTTCTAGCCTTTCACTATGATTTGAAAAGTTTCACTATGATTTGAAAGGATTAAAATATTATTTTTCGCCTTTTCGAACGTTCAACCATGATCTGCTGGCACTCTAGCGTGAGTTCTGGACTCGAATCGAGTTTTAGATTGCAGGTCTGATGCGAACCTGTGAAAAACGAAAGAGTTCTAGCCTTCCACTATGATTTGAAAGGATTAAAATATTATTTTTCGCCTTTTCGGACGTTCAACCATGATCTGCTGGCACTCTAGCGTGAGTTCTGGATTCGAATCGAGTTTTAGATTGCAGGTCTGATGCGAACCTGTGAAAAACGAAAGAGTTCTAGCCTTTCACTATGATTTGAAAGGATTAAAATATTATTTTTCGCCTTTTCGGACGTTCAACCATGATCTGCTGGCACTCTAGCGTGAGTTCTGGATTCGAATCGAGTTTTAGATTACAGGTCTGATGCGAACCTGTGAAAAACGAAAGAGTTCTAGCCTTTCACTATGATTTGAAAGGATTAAAATATTATTTTTCGCTTTTTCGAACGTTCAACCATGATCTGCTGGCACTCTACCGTGAGTTCTGGATTTGAATAGAGTTTTAGATTGCAGGTCTGATGCGAATCTGTGAAAAACGAAAGAGTTCTAGCCTTTCACTATGATTTGAAAAGTTTCACTATGATTTGAAAGGATTAAAATATTATTTTTCGCCTTTTCGAACGTTCAACCATGATCTGCTGGCACTCTAGCGTGAGTTCTGGATTCGAATCGAGTTTTAGATTGCAGGTCTGATGCGAACCTGTGAAAAACGAAAGAGTTCTAGCCTTTCACTATGATTTGAAAAGTTTCACTATGATTTGAAAGGATTAAAATATTATTTTTCGCCTTTTCGAACGTTCAACCATGATCTGCTGGCACTCTAGCGTGAGTTCTGGATTCGAATCGAGTTTTAGATTGCAGGTCTGATGCGAACCTGTGAAAAACGAAAGAGTTCTAGCCTTTCACTATGATTTGAAAAGTTTCACTATGATTTGAAAGGATTAAAATATTATTTTTCGCCTTTTCGAACGTTCAACCATGATCTGCTGGCACTCTAGCGTGAGTTCTGGATTCGAATCGAGTTTTAGATTGCAGGTCTGATGCGAACCTGTGAAAAACGAAAGAGTTCTAGCCTTTCACTATGATTTGAAAAGTTTCACTATGATTTGAAAGGATTAAAATATTATTTTTCGCCTTTTCGAACGTTCAACCATGATCTGCTGGCACTCTAGCGTGAGTTCTGGATTCGAATCGAGTTTTAGATTGCAGGTCTGATGCGAACCTGTGAAAAACGAAAGAGTTCTAGCCTTTCACTATGATTTGAAAGGATTAAAATATTATTTTTCGCCTTTTCGGACGTTCAACCATGATCTGCTGGTACTCTAGCGTGAGTTCTGGATTCGAATCGAGTTTTAGATTGCAGGTCTGATGCGAACCTGTGAAAAACGAAAGAGTTCTAGCCTTTCACAAAAGTGGACGTGAGTTCAGATCTATTCCTGAAAAGTATCAGGAACTGTAGAAATCAGCCGATTGCCAGAAGAACTCACATTTGTTTTTGATCTGCTGCTACGGGAAGTTGGCAGATCATTTTTCCAATTGACTTTTTTAGAACTATTTGTAAAAAGTATCAGGAACTGTAGAACTCAGCCGCATGCGAAAGAACTCACATTCATTTTTGATCTGCTGCAAAATGATCTGCTACGGGAAGTTAGCAGATCATTTTGCCAATTGACTTTTTTAATGTAAAAACCCCAGAACTATTTGTAAAAAGTATCAGGAACTGTAGAACTCAGCCGCATGCGAGAAGAACTCAAATTTGTTTTTGATCTGCTGCAAATGATCTGCTACGGGAAGTTAGCAGATCATTTTGCCAATTGACTTTTTTAATGTAAAAACCCCAGAACTATTTGTAAAAAGTATCAGGAACTGTAGAACTCAGCCGCATGCGAGAAGAACTCAAATTTGTTTTTGATCTGCTGCAAATGATCTGCTACGGGAAGTTGGCAGATCATTTTGCCAATTGACTTTTTTAATGTAAAAACCCCAGAACTATTTGTAAAAAGTATCAGGAACTGTAGAACTCAGCCGCATGCGAGAAGAACTCAAATTTGTTTTTGATCTGCTGCAAATGATCTGCTACGGGAAGTTAGCAGATCATTTTGCCAATTGACTTTTTTAATGTAAAAACGCCAGAACTATTTCTAAAAAGTATCAGGAACTGTAGAACTCAGCTGCATGCGAAAAGAACTCATATTTATTTTTGATCTGCTGGACAATGATTTGCTAAGTTCACTCACATCATGAGCTTCACATTCAAAATAATAATAATACATTACAAACACACTATCAGTAGCAATGGGTTTCGTTTTGACAGTTCAACAACATTCATTGCGTTATTTACGTTGTTGAGCAGACAAATTTTTCAAACATATGAAGCAATGGATTAGCTATATTCTTCAAAATCATTCAAATTATGATTGATAGTGTTACGCAATTGTTATTTTGCAAGTTCTAACCGCGATAGCATACATTTTTGACTTATCTATCATCGTTATCGCTTATAGAATGTCACTTTGTCTATGCCTACAATTGAAGTCGTAAAGGGTGATCACTATTCGTGTCTTCTCTGCATGAGAAGAGCCTTTGTCCTGTAATGACATATCCAGACAGATATTATTTCGAACTTATTGTGCAACGATTTGATTAATATTTAGAAGAATGGTTTAATCTTACTTTAGTGATTTAATCTCATGAATGATTGATATATCTAGACATTCTTTTTGATTGATGGACGGATATTTATTATGACATAATCGGCTACTAGGTTTAGTGAGATAATGATGGTTGCAATTATGAATTTAAAATCTATATAGTCTCTATGAGCAGTGGTGGCCAAGTGGTAACGGCCGCGACTTACGAGTTGTAGGTCGTAGGTTCGAATCCAGACAGGCGTTTTACTTTGTGTAAATTATTTCATCACCACTGCTCTCAAAACGGTGAAGGAAAACATCGTGAGGAAACCGGCATGTCCTAGAACCAAGAATTCGAAGACATGTGACATCTGCCAACCCGCACTGGGCCCACGTGGTGGATTACGGCCCACTCCCTCTCACTGAGGGAGACCTGTGTCCCAGCAGTGGGAACATTATAGGCTGATTATGTATAGTCTCTATCTATATATATAAAATTCAAAGTCCTGACTGACTGATATATCAACGCGCAGCCTAAACCACTGGTCCTAGAGACATGAAATTTGGAAGGTGTGTTCTTTGTGAAGAGTAGGTATCCACTAAGAAAGGGTTTTTCGAAATTCCACCCCTAAGAGGGTGAATGGGAGGAGGGTGAAATTCCACGCGGACGAAGTCGCGGGCAGAAGCTAGTACTAATAATAAAGCTGCAGAATTTTTTTGAACGCGCTAATCTCTGGAACTTCCAGTCCGATTTGAAAAAATATTTTTGCCTTTGATAGCCCAGTTCTTGAGGAAGGCTATAGGCTATTTAACATCACGCTATGACCCCTTATCACGAACCAACGGGGCAGCGTGACTGCTGAGCGTGGGGTCCTCTATTATTTGGAGCTTTACTCGGCGAACGCGTCTGTCTGTCCGTTTGTCTGTCTGTCTGTCACAGAGCTATATCTTTTGAGAAGTTGAGAAAGATAAGTAGATAAAGATATCTGTGGAGTCTGGGAGAAACCTGTTAAGTCAAAAAACGTAATTTTTCAGTATAAGACTTTTAAGGTTCAAGTTTATCAGTTAGGTAAAGTAGAAAAAGCCAACCACCGCTACGATTCTCCCACTCCTATGATAGTTACACTTATCAGCAATAGACCAAAATAAAATATTTATTTTATTTATTTTACCATTTATGTACACACATATATAAACATACAAGAAAAAAACAGAACAGAAAAATAGGTACAAAGGTGATGCTTATTTCATAAGAAATCTCTTCCAGCATACCTGCGATAGGACAAGAAATAAAGAGATGTAGTCAGCGTGTAAAAGAGTAAAGGAGACAAAAAATAATACATAATATCTAAAAACAATTCACTTAATAAAACTACACAAATAATATGATTTTTTTTAATGACAACATAGTACCAAACTAAACAATGACGAAAATGGAGTTATATGGAGTTATCAGGTTTCTCCCAGACACCACAGATATAATTATTCAATCGGATTTAACCAGCAGGAGTGTCTCTTCAATAACTCTACAGGTGCGGTATGAACTTCTGACCTCAGTCACAATCTGACGCTTCTGCCTATTATGGAAGTCTGCAATGAGCCTGTTTTGGGCACCTATTCATCATGACACAAAGAACAAATAGGTAACCCAAAAGGCTATTAATATTGTGAAGTGACATTTGTTAGTCATAGGATTTTGTAAGGACTTGTTTGTATTGACGCGTTGCGAATTAATCGCGTGTGCATAATGTACGTCGATATTATAACTAACTATCTACTATAGTTAGCGCCACGAAATATGAGATTTGACCCCCCTCCCGCGCTCTTTCCGTCGCCCCTATGACGCCCGATACCGTCTCGCGCTCAGACATCATACCGCTAAAGAGACCTAAAATCGTGTACTGCGCATGTCAAACCACGTGGTGTGTCAAGTCTCATCTTTCGTGGCACGCATTATACCACCATACGCAAGGGGTCGTGGCTAAGTAATAACAGCCGCACGGGTGGATCTTCAAGGTTAAGCGACGCTTGTCGAGGTCGATCCGTGGATGGGTGACCTTTCATTTCAAACCGAGACCCCCGTATCTCGGAAAAACCGTTAAGACGTTGGTCTCAGCTGTCATTTGTAGATCATTGACAGTCGTTACGGATAGTCAGAAGCACGTAAGACTGCCAGTAGTTAGAGGTCAGATAGGCAGTCGCTCCATGTAAAGTTCTGTGTATTCAGCTGCATCCGGTTAAACTGGAAGCCGATCCCAATATAGTTGCGACAAGGCTGGGCAGATTGATACCTACTTTTCGGGAATGTTCGCAAAGGCTCGCACAGATGGTTTCCATGCCATCATGCGAAAGAAAGCGGCCTCCTTACTGCAGCGCCTGCATGTTAGTAACAACAGCATTCTAAAATTAATGATCGCTGCCAGAGCGGACTGTCCCTTTCAGGAACACTGGGGGGGGGGGGGGGGGGGGCGATCCTAGGTCTGAATTAATAATCTTATTACTGTTTTGAAAACTAACCTATATAGGGTGACTTGTGGACAAAAAAAAAAATCAGCTGTTCAGTACATTTTCACCAGTTAGGCGAACATAAACGACTAAACAGCAGATTTTTTTTCGCAATTTCAGGTTTGGTCCCATAGTAAAAGTTGCTTGTTATCATGAGTACAATCACGTGTTTCAACTATCGGTCACCAGTCATACATAAGCATTTTTGTTAATAACTCCAAAATACTAACAAAATTATGGACCTAGTCTGAAATAGAGTTTTATTTAATTTATTTCAAACAATACAACTTAAAGTTCGTGAAAACGCACCATCAAAACAAAGCCTTATAGTAAATACACTTTGAACGTAATGTCATGCTCAAATCGGTGTGTAATTTATTTTGCATAGTTAGATCATCCGAATAGTTTAATAATAAGATTAGATCAGTTCATTATAGGTCATTGTTCATAGGCCCATTTTGTGTGTAAGCTCGAGAACAAAAGTCATATTGTTACATCCGTTTAGGCCAGGGATGGCGAACCTTACATATCTATCTATGTGCTATTTTTTCCAAATAAATATTTTATGCGGCCATGACGTGCCAACAAACAATCTTGGTTTAGTGGTTACTGGAAAAAAAACGATATACTTTCGCATTGTTATTATTATTTTTAATCTCTCTTTGACATTTCTCGAGACCCTGGGGACCTTTGGAAGGTGTGCAAGGTGTACGAGGGGCTGAAACAAACTCGCAGAGGCCCGTTAGACGTTTTTAATTAAATGAGACACCAATAGACGATTATCCCTGGACGCCTACCACAAGCTCTTAACACGATCCATTTTAGGACCTAAACTGAACTGTTTTTCTAATTCGTACCATGACGTCAGTTTAAAGATTCAGTTTAGGCCGTGCCATCTGCTGACAGCGATTGTCCCAAACTGAGTCGCAAGTTTTGGTTTCATTCATACTTGTTTGGTACATTGTACCATGAGGTCTATAGAGCAGCTCAAGCGATGTAGTTTAGGAACCTAAACTGAATGTCTTGTTTTTGAATCGTTTTTAATTAGATCATGGTAGGCCACCAGTTCGCACTATGCAAGTGCACCTAAGGACAACTCCCGGTTGGTGTAGGACTAATGTTAATATTATTAAAGAAAAAGCTCCTATAATGTTAATCCACAGACTAACCGCGGCAAGCGTAGCTTAACCTGATCGATCGACCTGTGCGGTTGTTACTATTTAGCCACGGGGATTTTATAAACAAGTATCATCCAAAATGTTATTACCTACTCATTATTACGAAATGGTATCAAATACAAAGGTCAGATCGCCTATTAAGAAGGACCTTTGATTTCGGTCAAGCTGTTCATAAAATTTTAACCTTTAAGTACCTATAACTAAAAATGCATTTGGTGCACAATGCTTTTGGGATTATCTCTTTTTGAAATTGATTTTTAATAAGTGTTAATTTTAACACCTTGAGACAAAATGACTACCGGATGAGCTCGTGGCTAAATAATAACAGCCGCACGGGTCGATCTTCAAGGTTAAGCAAAGCTTGCCGAGGTCAGCTCGTAGATGGGTGACCATCCATTACATATCAAGACCCCTCCGTGCCTCGGTGTCAGTCTTTACGGGTAGTCAGAAGCCGGAAGTATTGTGTTACCCGGTAACTGGGTTGTGGAGGGGAAAATGTTGCAGTCGCTCCATGTAAAACGACTGCGCCGGCTAGACTGGAAGCCGACTACAAACTAGGCAGATGGCGATGATGATTAGAGAATAACATTCTTTTCTCTTAGCCACTCACATGACAACCCCCCCCCCCCCCCATGACATCGTCTCCAATGACCCAGAACACTTTTTTCGGCGCGCCCCGGTGAAGATTCGTACACATAATTTTGACACTTCATTTCATACAAAAACTGTCAAACGTAAATTTTATTCCTCGTTTAAAAGTTATCTGGACATGCAAAAATCAGCCCTTAGACGTAACTATATAAAAGCCGGGGTAGCGGGATTGTCCGAAAGGGTTACCGCTGCCCCGGAACATAAAGGGCTAAGGAAGGAACACGGGTGGGTTTTAGTCAGTAAGAGTCTGACACTCCCTTCCGCTCCACCCAGAGCGGGAGGAGTCATTAGATGATTTCCCATCCAAGCAATGGCGGCCCAGCGGTGACGACCGCGACTTACGAATTGAGGTCGTGGGTTCGAACCCATACAGGCGCTTTACTTTGTGTAAATTGTTTCATCACCATTGCTCTCAAAACGGTGAAAGAAAACATCGTGAGGAAACCGGCATGTCCTAGAACCAAAAATTCGAAAACATGTGACATCTGCCAACCCGCACTGGGCCCGCGTGGTGGACTACAGCCCACTCCCTCTCACAGGGAGGAGGCCTGTGTCCCAGCAGTGGGAACATTATAGGCTGATTAAGCAGTAACCGCTTGCCGCTTTGTTTGTATGGAATCGTTGACAATCCCTCCTCTAGCAGCCGCCACCGAGGCGTCTTTGTGTTCTGTCATTGCTGTCAGAAGTAATGTCATGGTTGCGATACTAGTCGGAACTTCAATCCTCACAGAACGTAATTGATATATTATGTAAATGTAAATATCGTAATATTTAATTAAAAGTTAAGTTAACATCAATACTTAGAAAAGTTAAGGTCAACTTGTGGTACTATTCGATGAGAATCGGGTCGCTGAGTTAGCGATATTTATACTTGACTCCCAACCTCAAAGACGATGATGACATTGAACGGGAGCGGACAGCATTGTCGGTTAGAGCACACATGCTGGCACGCAGGTTTGCACGATGCTCGCTTCCTGTTAAAATCACTCTTTTTCGGGCCTACTGGAGGCCTACCACAAGCTCTTAACGCGATCCATTTTAGGACCTAAACTGAACTGTTCTTCTAATTCGTACCATGACGTCAGTTTAACGATTCAGTTTAGGCTGTGCCATCTGCTGACAGCGATTGTCCCAAACTGAGTCGCAAGTTTTGGTTTCATTCATACTTGTTTGGTACCATGACGTCCATAGAGCGGCTCAAGCGATGCAGTTTAGGAACTTAAACTGAAATGTCTTGTTTTTGAATCGTTTTTAATTAGATCATGGTAGGCCACCTGTACTGTTGACAGGAGAGGAGGCCTACTATGACATTCGAGGCCAATAGTTCTATTGCAAGTTCTAAAGATAATTCTGTAATGCCTTTTTTTGTTACGATCGCTATCATATTTTCATCAACATATCACCTGACTCTGACCTGCAAATTGCAAAAAAAACGTAAGTCAATTTGATTTCGCGGGCTTTGTAACTGAGCTTAAGGAAGCTCAACGTTCGTTGATATCTTACATAGTGATATATCACTAGTTAAATCCTAACTTCATTAATATTATAAATCCGAAAGTAAGTTTGTTTGTTACCTTTTCACACCTAAACCGCTGAACCGATCATCCTGAAATTTTGCATATACGTTGTCAGGTGTACAGAAACGGACATAGGGTACCTTTCATACCGAAAAAAAGTGATGTCCCCGATGAAAAAAACAATAACGTTATTATGATAATAGATGGCGCCACGTGTCTATTGAACTTTGCCACATTATTTAATTCTGAGGCGGTACGAAGTTCGCCGGGTCAACTAGTGAGAAATAAATACTCTTTAAAAATTATTTTTATTTGCATCCTTACGAAAAATCAACATTTCAACTTTCAAGGTCGAAAAACATCAGCAAATTGCACTCAAAACCAGGTCAAATAACTAGTGAATGTTTACTCCGCATAGTATTCAATTAATATTTGCAATTATCTACTATGCAAATTATTTACCGCTTCACTTAACCTTTTTATACCGCGCATTGGTCTGTAAGACCGAAAAGCACTCTTTTTGGAACGAAGTTCTTTATCGGAGCTTGCAGAAGGAGTAAACTGGGAGAAATCGTAATGAAAAAAATTCATGCGACTTTTTATTACATATAATAGAGAGACTCGGAGAGAGAGAGATAGTTCTCATGGTTTTCGAGAGTGCTGAAGCCGATAGTGAGGTCAAAATGATCCAAGATGGCGGCTGCAAAAATTTTCAAATTTTTCTTTATGGCTATCGTTTTCATGGTTTTCGAGGGAGCTGAAGCCGATTTTCTCATAAACTCATGAAGCAATTTTGATAATTCTTTCATAAATGTGATCTACATACTTTCAGGAAGGTTTTAGTATATAATACATTAGGTAATTATTCTTATGTACGAACTTATTTGGATAAATGTACTGCATCTCCGGGATTTCTATGCGAATTTTGATGATTCTTCTAGTCGGTGTATTCAATTCTTCAATGCACTAGTGTTAATTGAATTTATGTGGGGTAGGTACAAGATATCTATGGGTAGGTACAACTAAAAAGTGAAAAATAAAAACTAAAAAAAAAAATACTACTTACAAAGTGATAAATAACTGTAATTTCGGAAGTCGGTGTCAAAAAACGAAAACGCGGAACCAACGACAACGACTTCCGAAATTGAAGTTATTTATCACGTTTTAGTATTTTTTTTGTAGTCGGATGTTTTTTTTGTAAAAAGTTTTTTGTTAAACTATTACGAAAATCTATTATTTCTGGAACACATAAAAGAGACTGTTAGTTACTCCATTTATTATTATTTTCCTTTTTTCATTTACGAATGGATTTTATATTCCCTAGTTTCTGATAACATAATTTAATTATTTTTTTTCTATAAAAAATCTGAAATTTTTCTTCTGAACTTGCGGTCCGTGAGACCGTGCGAGGGTATAGGTGTCACAGAATTTGACACGAGAATATGAAGGTTAATCTAGGTAGATGTAAGTAAATTAAATTGAAATGTTATGTAGCAAATCTCATGATTGGAGAGCGTTTAAAACTATGTAACAAGATAATTATACTAACTATATTATGTATCGTCATTATTTTGCACCAGTGAAAGTCCAGGGCAAACAGGATAAAAAAAGTCTAGTGCGAGTCGGACCACGCAGTGAAGGGTTCCGTATTGGCATGAATATTAACGCATGCACAGTAGTGTATTAGGGGTCCGTGGCTAAATAATAATAGCCGCACGGGTCGATCGATCAGGTTAAGCTACGCTTGCCGCGGTTGGTCTGTGGATGGGTGACCATCTTTACATACTGAGACCCCTCCGTGCCTCGGAAAGCACGTTAAGCTGTTGGTCCCGGCTGTCATTCGTGGATCTTTGACAGTCGTTACGGGTAGTCAGAAGCCCGAAAGTCTGACAACCAGTCTTACCAAGGGGTATCGTATTACCCAGTAACTGGGTTGTGGAGGTCAGATCGGCAGTCGCTCCATGTAAAATACTGGTATTCAGCTGCATCCGGTTTGACTGGAAGCCGACCCCAACATAGTTGGGAAAAGGCTAGGCAGATGATGAGATGATGATTGCACAGTATTCATAAAAATATCATCTCAAAAATGCCCGAAGCACCTAAAGAAGTTTTGACTTCAAAAAACAATGGCACTCCGGGAGTGCCGACAGAAGTGAAAACAAAACACAAACAGAATACTTTGCCATCACTCACTGACATATCGGATATACAATAAATCCGAGTACATCCCGAGGACAGCCGAACACATCGGAAGCGGTGTCGGTTACGGTAACAGTGGCGCAAATTCAATGGATTTTTCCCATCTCAAAAAATGCCCAACGCGCCTAAAGAAGTGGGAGCATTTTGGGTTTAAAACATGTTCGGTACTACAACTAAAATAGGTTTACTTCTAAAACTAAATAAAAATCTAAGTATCAAAAATGAAGAAAACGTAACAAACAAATCAATAAATAAATAATCAATCAACATTGATTTTATCTACGTTTATATTTAATAGTATTTCTCGAAAATATTATAAGTAACAAAACGATTTCAGCCCAAAAATATCCCATATCTAAAAACAAAATTATTGCTTCAAATAGCAAATTCATTTAAAAATGTCATTATTAAGTATCTACCTACTAACAACACTAACATAGCATATAAGCAAAATCTGTTACTAACAACTAATAAATTATGGACTTAGGTCTGAAATAAAGATATTATATTCTTTATTTCATTATTTACATATAAATTATATTTTTAAATATTAGCATATAAAATATAGAAAAACATTTAAAAATATAAAAAATAGTAGCCCACCGGTATCGGGAACAGGGTCCAAGCTACCGGCTAATATTATATTTTTTATTATCTGTTATTATTAAGTATGGACAGCCACGCCTAATATTTCTTTTCATAATTTCACTAAACCATTGTTTAGCGGTGCACAAAATACATATTTTTTTCCAATTTTCACGGCATTGTATCCGAGTAAAATGCCTGTGTCACATCCGGACGGTTCCGTTTTAGCCATTTGGCTACAGAACCTTAAAACAAACTAGTCTAGTAAAGTACTTACAACACACATTATTTTTGAAGCCATTCGCAATAGCAAACGATTAGACGGTTTAGCAAAAAGTAAGTGGGGAAGGACATTTTATCGACATACGGACATAGGATGCATGAAGAAGCCTTCTCGTGTAGCGCAGTTTGTTCCGCCAGTTACTCAACTGAACCGAGCGCTCGGTGCATCCTGGACAGTCACACCCAACACCTTATTTGACTGGCCAATTCTTCCCTTGCGGCGGTAGGGCTAACGCCCGCCTTGTTTGCGACCACCCTCCCACCGGAGTCCGGTCAAGCAGCCTGCTGTGTTTCGTCGATGCGTGGTAGCTCCAGTGCCTTAGGCTTCTTCTAGGCACTCTCGTTCCGTCATAGACCTCATCCATCGCTTTCCATCAGGCGTGATCGAGGTCAAGAGCGGGCCCATTCAGCAATATAAATATTCCTAACACAAAATCACTTCTAAAAGAGAAGTTACGTTTGTTTCCTAATTTCAGATTTAAAATTAGAACCTATCTTGTAAATGAACTAGCTTTAATTAAACATTTTAAACAAAAAATATGACATTTGTATAAAATGTCAGTTCATAGATTTCTGGTACCTACAGTTCCCAAGTTGCTCGTGGGCGGCGAATATGTTAATATATCGTAAGTAATGTTTATTTATTGCCTTAAATAGCACTTGTTATATTAAAGTTGTATAAAAACAATCTATGAACCGGTTAAAAAGGTCTGTTGCTTTATTTAGAAACTATAAATAATATGCTCAAAACAAAATGGTTTGGCAAAATGGTAGGCATTGATGTATTAAAATTAGGAAGATAGACCACTCTCTAACATCACGTAAACATTAAATGGACTAGAAACACTTACATGTAAACACACCCACCCAACTACATTTCTCGATGTCGTGCGTCATGTGCTCAACAACCGAAATATAGAGACATACTCGTATTACGCGGGCTGTAGTGAGAATGAGATAGCAATAATTGTTACTGTTACGTACACACGGCTACACATCAAGCTATACATTTCCAGTTTCAGTTGACCTCGCATTGTATAGGTTTTTCATGCAATCAGAAGTCAGCTTATACTGGTTATGTATAGCTTGATGTGTAGCCGTGTGTACTCATGCCGCTTGCGCTGACATAGACAAGGATAGAGATAGGAGCCGGCGCTTTTGTGTAAGCGAAATCGCGTTAGCCGCCGAATATTTACGATTATGAATGACATATTATGACGCGAAGCAAACATAAAATTTTATTATAATTTTCAACAAATTAACATTTTTGGCTGTATTTACGAGTGAAAAGTAATCCCGTGGAACTTGTTTTTAGTTTTTGAACTATTTGTGCAAATTTTAAAACAGGAAGGCATTGTTGCTGATTATTTAACGATTACGGTAATATTACTTAACATGCTACACATGTGCTACACAAACGCCAGTTCGATTGTGACTAAGGTCGATAGGAGCGCGTACATTTTTTTTTGGGGAATGGCATCTCGCAGTTCAACCTATTAGGTTGTCGTCTGTTAAGTTGGGCTTGAGGAGCGCGTACCGTATCTTCCCTTATTTTATACATCAATAGTTTCAAGTACCAAATTTTATTTTATTTTTATTTATTTATTAACTCAACATCACTATCATTACAGGAATTTCCTAATTCAATAGTGTGGCCATAATTTCAGTTTTATTATTTACAATAACATATTCTGTGCATCGTGGTTTTTGTGAACTCACTCAGAGAACAAGTAAAAAGATCTAAGTATAATGTCTGCTACGTCATTAAGTACACGCAAGGTGCGCGTTATAGGGGCTCTACTCAGTAGATTGGTCCTACTACTGGGCACCGCCAATAAACGTGGCTGTCGCCTACGCAATACATAATTGTCGGGCACACACAGGTTTATTTCTTTTAATATACCTGGGTTTGAAGTCTTGCCACGTAATAATTTAAAAATATAGGTAGCAAGAGCTATGTCCCTCCTTGTTTCCAATTTATTGTATCCCACCATGCCTATAACAAACAAAGTTGGATACATCAATGGATAAAATGGATATACACCATACCACCTTAGGTACAGAAACCTAGTAAATTTATTTTGTATACGCTCCAGCATGAGAATGTATTTAGCTTCATGCGGAGCCCATATGATTGCGTTACATTCGAGCTGGCTTCTTACCAATGCATTGTACAAAGAAGTTAGCGCAGCGATGCTTGTAAAACCCTCTGCTCTTCTTAGGACAAAACCTAGGCTTCTGTAGGCTTTTTTACAAACATTTACGATGTGATTACGAAATGCCAGGCCCGAGTCAAGGCGTACTCCTAAATCCCGCACCGTTTCTGTTCTTTTCAATACCGTGTCGTCCACTCTATAGTCATATTTCTTGGGCATTTTCATCCTACTAAAAGTTATTACCGAACACTTTGACGTATTAAACACCAACTTATTCTTCTTTCCCCATTCAACAACCCTGTCTATGTCTTCCTGTAAGCGCTCCAAGTCCTTTTGCTCTTTCACAGCTAGCAGCAATTTTAGATCGTCAGCAAACAACAGGCACTTGGCATTCCTGACGACCTCGGGCAAGTCATTTATCATTATTATAAATTGAAGTGGCCCTAAATTACTGCCCTGACTTACGCCTGACCTCGTAAAATAGGGCTCAGATTTGTACCCAGCATATTCTACATACTGCTTTCTGTTACTCATATGATCAGCAAAGAATTTCAACAATTTAGGAGTGCATCCGACTGCCGCAAGCTTTGTCAATAAAATGTCATTATCGACCAAATCAAAAGCTTTTTTTAAATCAAAGTATGCAGCATCGACCTGCACTCCCGAATCCACGCTAGGAACCACATACCTATGCCATAAAATTGAGCAGATTTGTAGTAGTGCTACGAGCCGGCCTAAACCCATGCTGTGAGTCGGACAACGTGACTGAAACCTGTTTTAAGACACAATGATGGATTACTGACTCAAATACCTTCGCTGGTACCGACAGCACCGCCACCGGCCTATACCCACTAACTTCACTCCCTGCTTCGCCCTTAGGTACTGGCATTACTCGTGTAATTTTCCAGCGTTCCGGAAAGTATGACTGTTCCCAACATACATTATATACGTATGCTAGCGGTTGTGTTAAATAATCCCTGCAGTCTCTAATAATGAATGGTGGGATGCCATCTGGTCCCGCCGAACGCTTAGGTTTAAGTTTAGTTAGCGCCTCCCTTACCTGGCTCCTATCAATATTCCCTATGTGTACTCGGAACTACTTGTGTTACTCTCGGCCACGGCGGCGGGCGGCTTGCACGTCTAGTTTAGCTTTCACGGGACTGTACACGGACTTGAAAAAATTTGCGAATTCGTGAGCACATTCGATGTCCGATAAAATGTTACCATTTTTAGTGATTTTTTTATGGTTCACTATCCTACCCTTTTTGTTTCTCACAAATTGTAATTATACACATAAACCTTCCTGAATAAATAATGATATAAGTAATAATAATATTTTTTTTTTTTCTGGAGGGACTTGTGGCTAAGAAATAACAATAATAATAAGGTTTAAGTCACACAGTGCTATAAAATATTGTTCTTGAATACCCGGTGTTTTTAGATATCGCTCATTTGGAGAAAAATCGGCGTAACTGCTACTTTTTTTTACGTCTTTGCTTTCCTAGCGTAATTACGCTTTCTAAGTGCTTTGGCATATTTAACTCCATTTTTGGGAAAAAATACATTTAAGTACGTCGATGTTTCTCCAAATGAGCGATATGTATATAAATAACGAAGCAAGTATTTATCATTAAATAAGCTCACTAGTAAACTTTAGTATGTAGTTGCAAGCGCGACTGTTGACGAAATTTTCACATAAATTATATATTTCTGTTGCTGCTATAACAACAAATACTAAAAACAGGATAAAATAAATATTTAAGGTGGGCTCCCATACAACAAACGTGATTTTTTTGCCGTTATTTGCTCGATATTAATAATGGTACGGAACCCATCATGCGCGAGTCCGACTCGCACTTGGCCGCTTTTTTTATTACCGGAGCTTATTTTTTGTAGACAAATTAACATCATCAGATCAAATCAAATCAAATCATTTATTTCAATTAAACCATGTACAGGCACTTTTGAATTGTCAAAACTAAATAGTCAGTCAGTTAGTCAGAAAGTTGAAGCTAGTTGCCATTCCAAAACGCAGATCTCTATGGAGAAGAACGGGCAAGAAACTCCATGGACACTCTTTTAAATCACGATATTACAAAATCCTGTGTACATTATTCTTGATGCTTCTATATGTGAGAACAATGTAAAAAAAAAAAAACACAAGTGAAGAAACAATTCAAAATATAAGATTAAAAATAAGCCTTGGCAGTTAAGAGATGACCAGTCTCAACCGACGGACGGCGCCCGTTCACGAACATGACGCGTGGATCAGCACCGTCCAGCTCAACCATTTTGTAGGGAACCGAACGATCCAACATCAATCAATAGATGATTGATTTGAATATGATATGATTTGATTGGTAAAAAATAATGATGCATTCATAATTTAATCATCAATCTATAGAGAGAAGAGATCTATGCACTGTTACATAACAGAAAGATTGCAGAAGAACTATTTGTATTTAGTGTCTAGGTTTTATTCCATTACTAGCTTCTGCCCGCGACTCCGTCCGCGTGAAATTTATTGTACCCCCGACCCACCCCGTCGCATCGCATCGAATCGCCTGCCCGCGCTATAACTCGTTTTCGCTTAGCGTTGTTTGTGTTAAGCTACGCTTGCCGCGGTTGGTCCGTGGATGGGTGACCATCTTTACATACCAAGACCCCTCCGTGCCTCGGAAAGCACGTTAAGCCGTTGGTCCCGGCTGTCATTCGTGGATCTTTGACAGTCGTTACGGGTCGTCAGAAGCCCGAAAATCTGACAACCAGTCTTACCAAGGGGTATCGTATTACCCAGTAACTGGGTTGTGGAGGTCAGATAGGCAGTCGCTCCATGTAAAATACTGGTATTCAGCTGCATCCGGTTAGACTGGAAGCCGACCCCCGACATAGTTGGGAAAACGCAGGCAGATGATGATGATGTTCTTTGTGTTTTTTTTTTTTTCTACTTTTTGCTCGGCTCCTAAGGGTCATACCGTGTTCAAAGCGTCCTCAAGAATTGGGCTATCAAATGCAAAAATAATTTTTCAAATCCAAGTGGCAGTTCCAGAGATAAACGCATTCAAATAAACAAAAAAAAAAAGTCAATTGTTTTTTTTATTTTTATTGATGAATGGGCCTGCTCTTGACCTCGATCACGCCTGATGGAAAGCGATGGATGAGGTCTATGACGGAACGAGTGTGCCCAGAAGATGCATAAGGCACTGGAACTCCCACGCATCGACGAAATACAGCAGGCTGCTTGACGCCGGACTCCGGTGGGAGGGTCGCAAACCAGGCGGGCGTTAGCCCTACCACCGCAAGGGAAGAATTGGCCAGTCAAATAAGGTGTTGGGTGTGACTGTCCAGGATGCGCCGAGCGCTCGGTTCAGTTGAGTAACTGGCGGAACAAACTGCGCTACACGAGGAGGCTTCTTCATGCATCCCAAAAAATGTTTCTGATTCCAACAATTAATTTTTTCAGTTGCGAGTACTACGTACGCACTGCTTTCTGAAAAACTTCACTAATAAGCTCACTATAATTATATCCTTGGGAGTAGTGATGGTTTAGTGGTATCGGAACCGACTTACGTAGGTCGTGGGTTCAAACCCAGACAGGCGCTTTACTTTGTGTAAATAATTTCATCGCTACCGCTCTCAAAATTAGTTTGGATAAGTTGACTAGAGAATTGAAAACAAGATTAATTGAATACAACTTTACCTCTTAAAAACCTTCGCATTTATCGTACTTGTTTTAAATATGTATGTTTACTTTGTAATCTATAGTTTATGGATAGTTCCGCGTTCCTATTATTTTTATCCAATTATTAATAATAATTATGATAGTTTAGGTTTTTCCCGCGGCTTCGCGTTCTCGTGGATGTCGGAAAATATCCCCATTGTTTTTATATACTGGCTGAAATTTTAATGGTTGTTTTCCTCTTAAGGGGTCATTGTACTCATCATTATGAACAACTTTTACTATGGGACCAAACCTGAAATCGCGAAAAAAATATCAGCTGTTCCCTACATTTTTACGAGTTATACGAACATAAATGTAGGTGTTTTTATATATAATTCTATTGGTTTACGCGGCGCACGCTAGTCGGCATGATTTATTCAGACAACTTCAACAATCATCATCATATTCTAACCAACTTACACAAAACCTTAATGAATTATACAACTTAACCTTCCTCATGAATCATTCCGTCTAACCGTATCAACTCGAGACATTCAGTATTCTTTGTATGAAACCTACTGCAACGCACACTAATCGGAATCGTAACGTAATCGCCTCGCCTCGGGCAAGCTCACGATGCGGTGGTTCTCATAATGTCGCTTTCGCAAAATGTCGCTTTCGCAGAATGACTCTTTCGCAGAATGTCTCTTTCGCAAAATGTCGCGTTAGTAACTTAGAATAAAATTTAGCCCAGTTTAAATAAAAGGTTGTGTTTTCCCATTTCTTATTAAATGTTTACATGTTTTACAACTTAACTTAAATTGAGCTAGTTTTAACCCGTTAACCTAAACGATTTCCTTGTTAAAAATAATGAAAATAATTCCTTTTAACCGTCACAATGTTTCGTGAACTTTATGTTAGTGTTACCATGGTTTTGGAATTATTTGGGACACGATTTCAGTATCATACCGGCTAAGTAATAAAAGCCGCACGGGTCGATCGATCGGGTTTAGTCTTACGGATCAGACGGCCGCTCCGTGGATGGGTGACCATCTTTACATACCGAGAGTCCTCCGTGCCTCTGGAAGCCTTTACGGGTTGCAGAAGCCCGAAAGTCTGACAACCAGTCTTACCAAGGGGTTTCGTATTACCAAGTTACTGGAGTTATTGTGGAGGTCAGATAGGCAGTCGCTACATGTAAAATACTATTATTCGTCTGTATCCGGTAAGACTGGTAGCTGAGTCCAACATAGTTGGGAAAAAGCTAGTCAGATGATGATGATATTGGTGCAGTGTTGATCTTAAATTCAGTTAGTTAATGTATTGATTTCCCACTTTTTTTGGTAAGTAGTTTAAGAAAAAAAAAACACACCAACCAGAACCAATTTAAAATATTGTATTGATGGATTTCATACCATACATTTATAAATTCGTGCGAAAATGTCGCATCATTTTACGCATGCTTAATATTAATTTCGAAACTCCTAGCATTTATTAGCATACCTAATTATGCTATATAGTTGGGAAAAGATATTAAATCACTGTAATGTTAAAATATTACAGTGACATTAAATTAATTAAACATCCAATACGTAATTTATTATGATGAACTTGAAAAAAAACGGAAGCAGACCACAAAACAACCTTTATTTGCGCATCAAATCTACATTAATGTTATAAAGTTTATTGATCATTTAACATCGTACATTTCACAAAACTTACAAAGAAGATATTACTTATTATTTTCAATTTATTAATCTATTAACTTTTACAGATTACTTATAAATTGTTAGATTTTATTGATGTATTTTGCACGATTATTAATTTCATGATTATTGTCATTTATACAGGGTGTCAAAGACATGGACGCGCAAACTTTAAACATGAGTTCAGCTCATGATTCTAGACCCCCTAGCGAAGAAAAATTTGTCGGTAATCAAAAGAAAAAATCAGCTGGTACATAAAAAAGTGCAACACCTACGCGATTATTATGTAAGCGAGAGTGCATGGGAAGCCGCCACCTCCTTCTGCGAAGCAGTAATGCTCGCGAAGGAGGAGGCGGAGCGCGTGAGGGAGAGGCAATCCTTGCGCCCTCTAACCCCTAGTCACCGCAGGAGACGCCCTGGGCGTCGGGAATCGACAGCCGATTCCACTTGAATACTCAAAACCTTCCTCACTACATTTGACATTCTAATCCTACTAATATTATAAATGCGAAAGTTTGTGAGGATGTTTGTTACTCTTTCCCGCAGAAACTAATGAACGGATTATGATGAAACTTTACAGTAATATAGCTTATACATCAGAATAACACATAGAATACTTTTTATTTATTTATTTAATACTTTAAGCACAAATGTACAGAGGCGGACTTAATGCCATAGGCATTTTCTACCAGTCAACCTTTGGGTGATGCAGAGACAAACAGTGGTAGGTGCAATGATAAACATTGAGGAATAAATATTTTAAATATAAGAAACGCATAAACTTATCCCGATATTCTCACGGGATTGACATTTACGCGGGTGAAACCGCGGAGCGCAGCTAGTATTAAATAAAATACTGATATGATAATTAGTTATTAAACAACGATTACTTACTCATTAACTAAAAAATATTTGCCGGAACAAAAAATAATTCGTGTTTTTTTGTATTCGTTAATCCCAAACTCATGGTCACCCTACAATATTAGCATTAGTATAGAAAATCAATTCGTCAGAGGCCAGCCATTGTTTTGATAATTGTCTATGATTTCATCTCAATACTATGCTTTTATGATAACATAGCATCACGACTGTTTTCCTCAAAGAGGTTTACAGAGGTGTATAGCTGCGTTTCGATAGCTATGTTGTACATAGAGCTGGTAGCAGTGGTGGCCAAATGGTATCGGTTTCGACTTACGATTTTTTATCACCCTCTATGATAAAATAAGTAAGTGCAACTTATGAATAAGAATAGTACGTTTATTTATTTACATACAATTTTGAGTAAGCAGAATACTTTTCGCGCGTTTTTTATTTTTTCAACTTTTTATTTTAATTTGGCTCGTGCGCATTTTAATTTGTCACACAGCAGCTAATTTGACGTGATAAAAATAAATATAGGCAGATAGGTACAGACGCCAGCACATCAAGCTACTAAAATATGTTTTTCTATAATAAATTTTCAACTTTATCGCTAAAGCATAAGGTTTAAAGTTGATTGGGAAAAATTTTACAGTTTCGGATAGCTTGATGTGCTGGCGTCTGTACATAACATCACGCCTGTGATCTTCGAGAGATTAGGCAGAGGTGTACCTATAGTATCTACATCCACATTTCACCAGTTATGTTTAAGTCCCATGTAATAGGGGGCGAGCCTATTGCCATCAACCGGGCACGAATCTAGACTGCGGGCTGCTACTGAGAAATTCCAGATGTAAAAACCCAATAATGCTTTGCCCAACCCGGGAATCGAACACAGTCCCTCACACCACCTCATGTTCAGCAATTACAGCGCTTGCGAACACTTGACCAACAAGGCAGTTATTTTTTTATTTATAGTCATCATCTTCATCATCATCATCAGCCTATAGCAGTCCACTGCTGGACATAGGCCTCTCCTATTGCACGCCATTCAACTCGATTTTCGGCAACTCTCATCCAGCTGCTACCAGCCATCCTGCGAAGATCGTCGCTCCACCTAGCCTGAGGGCGTCCCACGTTACGTTTACCGATTCGCGGTCTCCAGTCAAGAACACGTCTACCCCAGCGCTCATCGGTTCTACGGCTAATATGGCCGGCCCATTGCCACTTCAGCTTGCTTATTCTGTGAGCTATGTCGACAACTTTGATTCTCTGCCGGATCACCTCGTTGCGGATTCGATCCCTCAGAGAGACCCCCCCTATTTATAGTAGATGTAGATAAATTACAATTTGGTGCATCGAATTGAGTTAGTATATTATTTATTGTTAGTCATAAAAATCTTCGCATAACAATAAAAATATGCAGTTCATTGTACTAGTTCGTCACCTTGACATTTCATATTGTTTGAGATAGTTCATGTCAGACATATTATTTGATTTGAGCCACAAAAGTCGTGTGATATGTACATATCACGATTTTTTTAGTTTGAAATGTCGTTCTTTTGTAATTTGAACTACGTGGGAGAATTATGTACAGACGCCAGCACATACAATCTGTCAAATTTCTTTAATAGATTTTCAACTTTATCGCTGAAGCATAAGGTTCACAGTTGATTAGGAAAATTTGACAGTTTCGGGTCGCTTGATGTGCTGGCGTCTGTACAAAGTAAGTTGAAACGAAATGTACACTGACCTCCAAAAGTCAGTTGATATTTTTCCACTTCAGCTGTGACACCATATTATGATTAAAAATTGTAGTAATCCAAATGTTTGAACTGCTATAACGTTATTATTGACGAATTCAACTACCTTTGACTTATCATAAAAAAAAAAACAAGTAATCCCATAAGAGTTACTGTTACTGTTAGCCTGCATCATCCCACTGCTGGGCAAAGGCCCATGACTTCCAGCTCTTTCGATCCAGGGCTAAAGTGGACCACTGGTCGTTTGTTTTGTCCAGCTCGTCGCGCCATCTTCTACGGGGTCTGCCGCGACGCCTTCCTGTGTCAGGGCTCCACGTGGTGGTTATTTTGGCCCACAGCAAAGGTATTACCATTTGAGCACCAATCGGTGTGGGTGGGGGAACAAGAAAGGGCTTTGAAGGTTCGTGTCGCGCCATTTGGGTTTTTTTTTTCAAAATGGCGGCCACGCATGATACCTATATACTGATTACTTTAAACTTTCAGAGTGATTATTTCAAATACAGAACAGACAAAATAAGTCTCTCTCTCTCTCTTTTAACTGTTCTGTGATTTCAAATATCTAAACAACAAGATGTACGCAAGATCAAACAAATATAGATGTCACGTGATCAACTTTGAACGGTGGTCACAGAATCTTGACGCTTTACGGGGATTGTTCTTATTATATTTTCCATTTGCATTAATCGTCGCTAATCTAACTAACTGACGTATCTGACATTTTGGACTAAGCCGACCTAACTATAGTAATTTGATACATTTTCCAAGATATCTGATCATGTATTCCGAACAAAATAAAATAAAAAAGATCTCACGAAGTTAAAATATTTATTATTAAAACAATATTAACACGATAACAATAGTAGTAATACCAATATAAATACCTTAATCAGAACTACACACGTGCTCATTTTTGTATCAGTAGAATTTATATAGAGCATAAGCTACCCTCAATCAATCATAGGTAACCCAAAACTGCAAATAGCTTGCCTGTAAAATATGCTTCGAATCAGTTACGTCACTTAGTTAGAATAGCGACGTAATGTCAGTTTCATGCGGGGCCGCCATTTCGAAAAAAAAAAACAAAATGGCGCGGCATTAGGTAGAGTTTACGGGGACAATTACGATCGTGGGTATATTCCGTTGGATGATAATTTCTACCAAACACAGCGGCATTTTTATATTGGCAACACATTGATTAGACGCCATTTTATCGCCCGCCGTCCCTTTCGCTTTTGCTATATAAAAATGCCACTGCCTTTGGTAGAAATTATCATCCAACGGAATATGTCCACTAAAAATTGCCCTAGTAAACTATATATTATGCCAGGCTCCATATAATAATCTTCAATCCCGTTTCACGCCGACGAAGTCGCGGCCAGAAGCTAGTATTAAGCATAGATATAGGCTAGACACTCATCAACGTTATTACTCTGACCTTTTTTCCCACATCTTACTCACAAAATAACCTTCTGCTCTCTGACGCATGCGATGGTATTCTAATATGTAGTTAGTTCGAAGAATTTCACCTTGGATTACAGTTTAAATAATAACAACGTTATATCAGCATGTATATATTTTTCTTATCGTAAGGTAAAAGCCTCTCTTCTCATAAAGAGAAGAGCAGTGATGGCCCAGTGGTATCGGCTCCGACTTCGAGTTACAGGTCGTGGGTTCAAACCCAAGCAGCCACTTTATGTAATTTATTTCATCAGCTTTCAAAACGGTGAAGGAAAACATCGTGAGGAACTAGAACTGATAGATTTATGTATGTTTATTTGTGCTTATATTTATATGTAATTAGGTATATATTATATTCATAGTTTTAATAGGTTTATGTGTATCTTTATATTTAAAATATTTAGTCCTCAATTCTCATGATTGCACCTACCACTGTTTGTCTCTGCATCACCCAAAGGTTGACTGGTAGAAAATGCCTATGGCATTAAGTCCGCCTCTGTACATGTTTGTGCTTGAAGTATTAAATAAATAAATAAACTGAAAATTTGAAGACATGTGACATCCACCAACCCGCATCCACCAGCCCGCGTGGTGAATCATGGCCCAGTCGAACTCACAGCTACACGATGACTAGTATCTACATGCATACCGTCTATTGGTACAGGTCAACTCAAACCTGCAATGGCTCTTTCTTCCAGACATGGCCCTGCATTGTTACACTCAGATAAAATCGCAACCGCCTTACTAATAAACGTATTATATCAGATGAATAGTTACACACCGATTTCTCTCTTTCAGTCGTCAGTAATTTGACTTTCGAAAGAAGAAGACAAAGCGTTGTGTAACTATACAGACGCTATACAACGTTTATCAGTAAGGGGGTTATAATATAATGTCTGGACTAAAAAAGACCATGACCTCAGGATCAGGGATCAGTCAACTTGGAAATGCCAGCGCAATCTAATTTATAAAATACTAGCTGTGCCCCTCGGTCTCACCCGCGATAACAGTATTATAGTCCTTTTTTATTGATTCCCTTTACAAATCTCCACTCCCTTTTTACACCCTTAATGGATAATTTCGGGGATAAAAACTATTCTATATCCTTCCCCACAACTCAAACTATCTCCGTACGAAATTTCATCTAAATCGGTTCAGCGGTTATTGATTCCCCATACAAACTTCCACCCCCCTTTTCACCCCCTTAAAGGATGATTTCTGGGATAAAAACTATCCTATATCCTTCCCCGAGATGCAATCTATCTCTCTACCAAATTTCATCTAAATCCGTTCATTGGTTTAGGCGTGAAAAGGTAACATACAAACAGACAGACAGACTGAGTTACTTTCGAATTTATAATATTAATAGTATGGATTGACCAACAAAATATGAACGTGTAAAAGTGTCTTAATTACATAAATAAACATTCATTTCATCAGCATTCGAAATCTTTCATTAGAACTAGAACATGACTGAAGAAGATCTAGACATAGTTTGCAGAGAAAGGAAGCCAAAGTGAAGGTGATCTTATGACCGTTGGAAACGACGGGACTTTGAACCTGGGTAGTCAGACTTAAGTCTGACAACCAGTCTTACCAAGCGCATACAAAATGCCCGCCCTTCACGACTTCCTATGGTCTGAATAGGAAGTGGTGAAGGGCGGGCATTTTGTATTTCCACAACGACTTTACACAGGATTGACAAAATCTTTTCGGTAGCTTATGTCAGTTCCAAACACTTTCGAGTTTTTCATCGTCGTTATAACTGATAGAACTAAAAGAGCGATGAGTATAAATATACTGATGGATGGAGAGAGAGAGAGGAAAGACAAAAAAAGAAGGATGGATTGTGTGAGGAATGATATGAAAGAGAAGGGAGTGAATGATAGCGTGAGAATGAAGATGAAAACGTGTTGCGCCGACACCGAGTAACCTTGGACGAGGACAGGATGAGGATGATGTTCAAATTCAAATAATTTATTGTGGATCATAGGTTTATAAGATGGTGTGTTAGATACAGGTAAGTCTGCTATGTCCCGCCATTAAGGCATACAAAATTCACATTATAAGTTTGGTACATAATTAAAATACAATACATCAAATTGTCATGGTCAAATTACAAATTAGTCATGTCACAAAATAGTATGATTAAATCTATTGTCATTTAGAAATTCTCTTATGGATTAAAAACATTTACTTATCAATAATTCGTGTATTTTTTTTAAAGGTTTTTATATCGCTCATAGTTCTGAGAAAAGGTGGAAGATTATTAAAGATACAAAAGATACTTTGGTGCAAAAGCTTTGTTTTACTGGCTACGGTGCGCAGCTTGTCATTGTGTCTGGTCCTAGTGCAATGTTATGAAAGTATGAGGTAAACTTCGCTTGCGCGATGCAGGATTTTGCGTGACGTCAGTGTGATGCGTAGTTCGCACGTAGCCGTGTAGATGCCGCCACAATATTATCGGGTTTAGAATCGAGTTCGCAAACTTTTTGCTTCATCATTATCATCATTTCAGCCGATAGACGTCCACTGCTGGACATAGGCGTCCCCCAAGCACCTCCACATCGGCCGGTTCTGTACTTCTGACTTCTAATCTTTGACTTACAAAATTATGATTAATTTCGTCTACCCAAACATTACCATAATAATGAAATCATCATTTGACTTGACAATTGACGCGGCCCACCCATCCTATTATTATGTGCACCAGCGGTGACTTAACCTCTACGCCCTACGCCTACGGACATGCCGCGAGCTAAATATAATGACTACATACATAATACATATTGTAATACAGACATCGTTATTTACAAGTGTTTGCACATGGTTTTGTCTATGAGTTTTAATTATGGGGTTGAGAGACTAAGAAAGAAAGAACATATTATTTTGTTTATTATGCGCGTGCATAAATATACTAAACTACTAAAGCCATATTAAAATGTAAATTAACTAACATTTAATATCAAGTAAAAATTGCCGGCGGAGCATGCGTAGTTCATACAAACGTAATATCAAAATAATTTGTAAATCGATATTCTTAATGTAGTGTGTATTTATTCCGATTGTACCTATTACAGAATATCTAGGTTCCCAAATATACAGGGTGTCCCAGGAAACCTGTACCAGCGAAGGTCTGTGGTCAGGGGATACTAATACCCATCGATTAATACCACTCAGAAAAAATTATGACTAAAACCGGCTTCAATTTAAAAAATCTAGAAATAAAACAAAAAAAAAGAATTTCTCGAAAACTACAAAATATCGCGGAACATACATAGGGGTCCAATCGATGGGTATTAGTGTCCCCTGACCATATACCTTCCCTGGTACAGGTTTCCTGGGACATCCTGTATATTTTGAATGGGCACTGATTTAAAGACGATTTATGAGAAAAATTAGTTTTCTATAGAAATTTGAAATTCCTCATATCTCGTCTTTATATGAGAGTCCTTTCAGCTGTGACTTGGGTGCTGTACTTTTCCACATGAGAGCAAAAAGATATTTGTATTTGAAAGCCATAAGAGTATCCGTGGAGTTCCTTGGCCGTTCTTCTCCGTACCTACGCTTTGGAATGCGCAACTCGGTGAAGACCTTCCTTGAAAATTCAAAAGTGCCTGTAATATAATAAAAGATTTAATTTAGATTTAAAATTAAAAAGTTTAAAGCTATAAAATTTACTATGTCAGGCTGAAACACAGCTCTGTGGGTTGTAAAAATTTTCAAGAATAGCAGGGATCCATCATCCTGTCGGGGGAGCGGTGAATGCTTATGCGAATCCCGCACCCCCGGCCTTAGGTAGAGGTGGAACACCGCGGTGGTTTTAGCCGGTAAGTCCGGCATGCCCCTCTGTCCCCCCCACGATGGAGGAAGTCCATGAGGATTTCAACTTTCCACCGCGCACCAAAAAAAAAAGGGATCCGTCATCATCTGCCTAGTCCTTTCCTAACTATGTTAGGGTCGGCTTCCTGTCTGACCAGATGCCGCTGGATAGGTACCAGTATTTTACATGGAGCGACTGCCTATCTGTCTTCCAGAGCCCAGTTACTGCAGGACTCACTAGGTATCACGATACCACGCGGTTTACTGATACTCAGAAAGTATATATTTTGTGTTCAAACAAGAAACACGCGGATAAAGTCGCGGGTACAAGCTATTATACAATAAACAGACAGTCATATTTTATTATTTCAAAATATTAGTTTAGATTAGTGAGTCATTTCTTAATGACACATTGACACATAAGGATTCCAAGCGTCAAGGTTGTTTAGAGAAAATAAGACTAGAGTTGAGGCAGCGTTGATGAGGCATAGAATTAGATGGGTGGCGCGAGGCTTTGTTGTTTTTTTTTAAGGTCATTAGCATTATAGGTGATATAACAGTGTTTCTTTATATCAAGGATTTTGATGATGAAGTTGTGATTTTGTTTTCCACATAAAACAATAGTAGATTGTATCATAAGGGAGCAAAATAATATTTTTACGGCGAGGGATTCTTTAGTAGAATCCTGAACGTAGCGAAGGATTCAAAGTACTTCGCCCGAGCCAAATATATATTTTGCGCCCGAGTGATACGCTTTAAGAACTTTTCATCACCCACTATGAGAAAATAAAAAGCGCCTCATATTTTATTGTAATATTATTATTTAGTAAAACATAGAGTAACAACTAAATTGAAAAAGAGTGGAACTCTCTACCTGCGTCTGTTTTTCCGAGTGCATACAACCCAAATCTCTTCAAAGTGTGAGTGAACAGGCTTCTTCTGGATAAGCTCGCTCCATCGTCGACTTTGTCTCTGTCACCTTTGACCTAGACTAGAGTCAAGAGCAAGTCCATTTCAAATAAAATAAAAAATTAAATAGTATTTAATAATAAAACAACTAAAAACTTACTAACAATCCTCCATGCCAGTGTATGTGAGCTTATTAATTCTGAAAATGTAACCACGATACAGGAGAAATAACGTAGACCAAAACAATTATTTACAGTAAAGAATAGATTTTAATATCTCATTAAAAATACTAAGATTTAAGATACTTTACACAGTAAGAAGAAATGTTTACATAATCAGCCTATAATGTTCCCACTGCTGGGACACAGGCCTCCTCTCAGTGAGAGGCAGTGGGCCGTAATCCACCACGCGGGCCCGGTGCGGGTTGGCAGATGTCACATGTCTTCCAACTTTTGGTTGTTTTCCTTCACCGTTTTGAGAGCAGTGGTGATGAAATAATTCACACAAAGTAAAGCGCCTGTCTGGGTTCGAACCTACGACCTACAACTTGTAAGTCGCGGTTTTTTAGAAGAAATGTTTATAAAACAGTAAAAGACAAAACAGTAACTTTTAATGATTGAACATACTGTTTACTGAAAAAAAAACAAAGGAAAACCACCATTACTGTAATGTGAGTAAATTTCAATGGTTTGAACGATATCACCAAACGAATAAAACAGTTAATCTTGTGACCTTTTAGCTACTCAAAACATTAAAGTTTACTGTCATGACGGTAACATTTTGCCTCAAGCTTTAACTGTTTTCGGATCAGGTGGCCAACCATGATCTAATTAAAAACGATTCAAAAACAAGACATTTCAGTTTAGGTTCCTAAACTGCATCGCTTGAGCTGCTCTATGGACGTCATGGTACCAAATACGTATGAATGAAACCAAAACTTGCGACTCAGTTTGGGACAATCGCTGTCAACAGATGGCACGGCCTAAACTGAATCGTTAAACTGACGTCATGGTACGACTTAGAAGAACAGTTCAGTTTAGGTCCTAAAAAGGATCGCGTTAAGAGCTTGTGGTAGGCCTCTTGTAAAAAATACAGTTTTGAACGTTAGGCTCATATGGAACTGTTACTGTTTAAAGCAGTTCAAATCAATGTTTTTCATTTTTATTTACTGCTTATTTCTTTCAGTGCATCAACATAGGTTTTGAGACCAGGTGAACAATCTCTTCATTAAAAAAATACTGAAATTCTCCCACACCTATTTAAATAGGTAACCATCTGCCATCTGCCTGCCTTTTCCCAACTATGTTGGGGTTGGCTTCCAGTCTAACCGGATGCAGCTGAATACCAGTATTTTACATGGAGCGACTGCCTATCTGACCTCCACAACCCAGTTACTGGGTAATACGATACCCCTTAACTTTCGGGCTTCTGACTACCCGTAACGACTGTCAAAGATCCACGAATGACAGCCGGGACCAACGGCTTAACGTGCTTTCCGAGGCACGGAGGGTCTCAGTATGTAAAGATGGTCACCCATCCACAGACCAACCGCGGCAAGCGTAGCTTATCCTGATCGATCAACCTGTGCGGCTGTTATTATTTAGCCACGGACCCCTTATTTAAATAGGTAACAAAATATATTAAAAAAAGATTAAGCCATTGATAACGTAACTCATTAGGACTCCGAACATAAACATTTGACAAATTATCGATATTCTAAAATGGAGACTGTTAGTTTTTGTAGGTGGATTAATATTCGAGTCACCCACTTATGACCTTTAAGAGAGAAAGACTAGGCGCCACATATGTTTACTGACGTCCACCTATATTGCCTAACGTATTGATGAGGAAACAACAAAAACAAAAAAAAAACCGGTCAAGTGCAAAACGGATTCGCAAACGAAGGGTTACGAACCACAAGGAAAAAATACGGCAAAAAATCACGTCTGTTGTATGGGAGCCCCCCTTAAATATTTATTTTATATTTATTATTAAAGTAAAAATACAACTGAGTATTTTGTGAATATTTCAAGTGCCTACCTGTAAAAAAGGGCAAAAAATCGCGTTTGTTGTATGGGAGCCCCCAATATTTATTTTATTTTGTTTTTAGTATTTGTTGTTATAGCGACAACAGAAATACATAATTTGTGAAAATTTCAACTGTCTAGCTAACGCGGTTCTTGAGATACAGCCTGGTGACAGACAGACGGACGGACAGACAGCGAAGTCTTAGTAATAGGGTCCCGTTTTTACCTTTTGGGTACGGAACCCTAGAGGGGCTTGTGGCTAAGTAATAACAGTCGCACGGGTTGATCGATCAGGTTAAGCTACGCTTGCCGCGGTTGGTCCGTGGATGGGTGACCATTTTTACATACCAAGACCCCTCCGTGCCTCGGAAAGCACGTTAAGTCGTTGGTCCCGGCTGTCATTCGTGGATCTTTGACAGTCGTGACGGGTAGTTAGAAGCCCGAAAATCTGACAACCAGTCTTACCAAGGGCTATCGTTTTACCCAATAACTGGATTGTGGAGGTCAGATAGGCAGTCGCTCCATGTAAAATACTAGTATTCAGCTGCATCCGGTTAGACTGGAAGCCGACCCCAAAATAGTTGGGAAAAGGCTAGGCAGATGATGGTACGGAACCCTAAAAATGTCGATTTATTCCGGTCTGATTGGGATCCAACGAAAATAAATCGATCCCCTGAACCCTGAACCCCCTCCCCCCCCGGTCCCTTGCTAGTTCTTATTTTGTTTTAATCTTTGTGTCTTATCCACTTTATCTAGGTTACTCTTTTTGACAGGTAAGTACAGTCAAGAGAAAATAAACGTTACATATTCCTGATCAAATTTCGGTCGTGTCGCCCTTACTGCGCTGCTGGGCTGTGCTGTGCTGTGCTGCTGTGTGCTGTGTACCTCAGTGGAGACTAGCCATTGACGCGGGAGATATTATAGTGCACAAGTGTATGTGCAGACACAGGAACACTCCTTCTCTCACTCTTATAGTCCGATGTCGGTTACCTTGGTTCTCCAGCGGATCCCTTCATCTCTGATTCGATCACGTAGGGAAACTTCAAGCCCTCTCCATCGCCCTTTGGGTGACTTTTAGCCTTCTAATAAGGCCCATTGTGAGCGATCACGTTTCAGTGCCATAGGTGGTAAAACTGGCAACACGCACTGGTCAAAGACTTTTGTCTTGAGACTCTAAGGTATGTGGGATGAGAAGATATTGCGTAGCTTCCCCAACGCTGTCCAGCCAAGTCGGATTCGACAATTGACTTCTTTCTCGAAGTTGGACCTACCTAATTGGATAGTTTGTCCTAGGTAAACATACTCGTCCACAACTTCAAGTGTAGCGTTATGTTAAGACACAGAAGACAAAATCAAATTAAAAACTAACTTAGAAAGTCTTCTGACATTGAAAAAGTCACAGGTTTTTTATATAGGTATTGAAAAGCGAGTCTTTAAATCCCAAACTATCACCAAATTATTCCTACGTGACGTTGACACGTATTCTCCGATAAAACCTTGAAATTTTTGACACTTGCACTTCGAGGTATAAGTTATAAACTTAGTTATCTGAATCACTGTTGACTCACTAAGCTATTTCAAGGCAAATTTACTCATACAACGGACAAAATCATTCAGGATGAGGATATTATAATTATCAGTCTGTCTGTAACTGTCCTACTGCAAGGTCAAGACGCACAATCCGAAAGTTTTAAAGAAAACTCCTAGTCCATTGGAAATTTCAAGGAAATTCCTAATCCAACTCGGTTTATAAGCCTTATGCCAAGCATGGAACGCTCCATGGCTCTTTGTGCAACTCTTATCATATACACAGCCTCCTGCGTGAGCGTCCACATCTCAGCAACGTACGTCATTGCCATCAACTGGACACAAATCCAGACTCCGTGTTGCTACTGAAAAATTCCAGACAGAAGATAGATTCCAATAACTCCTTCCCGACCCAGGAATCCCACTATAGGTGACTAAATCACCTCCCTATACGAAACCATATTGGACACAAACGATTAAGGTAACAAACTAAGGTAAAATAAATTAATATGATACAATATTATGAAATTATCTTGAATCATTCCATAGCTTGCGAAATTTGAAAACCCATAATAATACAGACGTCATAATCTTATATTTATGTCCATTTGCATGAATGAGGCCTCCCTTTCACCCTGCATGTCGTAAGCAGTGACTAAGGGTTTATTCAAAGACACTTTCAGTTTTACAACCTCGTTGTCAAATTGCACCCTATTACATGACTTAAACAGGGGCTAATGAGGGGCTTGTGGCTAAGCAATAACAGCCGCACGGGTCGATTGATCAGGTTAAGCTCCGCTTGCCGCGGTTGGTCCGTGGATGAGTGACCATCTTTACATCCCAAGACCCCTCATTGTCTCGGAAAGCACGTTAAGCCGTTGGTCCCGGTTGTCATTCGCGGATCTTTGACAGTCGTTACGGGACGTCAGAAGCCCGAAAGTCTGACAACCAGTCTTACCAAGGGGTATCGTATTACCCAGTAACTGGGTTGTGGAGGTCAGATAGGCAGTCGCTCCATGTAAAATACTGGTATTCAGCTGCATCCGGTTAGACTGGAAGCCGACCCTAACTTAGTTGGGAAAAGGCAGGCAGATGATGATGACATAGGACTTAAACAGACAATGGCTCACCTCCCATCTTGCACCGCATGCCCTGTCACCTGCACACGTGAGGACCTAATGGCTGCGTCAGCGAACGCTATCCGCGTTGCTGAATTTTGAGCCAAACAAAAAGTCCTATAATGTTCCCACTGCTGGGACACAGGCCTCCTCTCAGTGAGAGGGAGTGGGCTGTAAATCCACCACGCGGGCCCAGTGCGGGTTGGCAGATGTCACATGTCATCGAATTTTTGGTTCTAGGACATGCCGGTTTCCTCGCGATGTTTTCCTTCACCGTTTTGAGAGCAGTGGTGATGAAATAATTTACACAAAGTGAAGCGCCTGTCTGGATTCGAACCTACTACAATTTGTAAGTCAGGGCCGTTACCACTTGGCCACCACTGCTCTCTGGCCTCCACTGCTCAATAATATGATTTCGAAACACCAATAAGACTTGTAATTCTTCTAATCCTTTATAGGAAGCAAGTACACATCACATTGATATGTCAGGATGTTTTCTTGCGAGCGACAATTATGGCTAATTAGTCTTATTAATAACACGCGACGAGAACAATAGTTATCTTTAATAGATCGATTTCTGTGATGCCAATAGTTTTTACTGTGATTTTGCTGTAGATCGTACGTAACAGTTTCGCAAAAACAATTGGAATAGAGTTGGGAAATTAAATATCTTAACGGACTGACAAAGAAAAAGCTAAATCGATGAATCTGTTAAAGATTCTTTATCTTCAGATATCATTAATTTATTACAGAGTGAGCGGATGTTGGAGAAAAAACAGTGCCAGCACATCAAGCTACTACAATCTGTCAAACTTCTTTAATGGATTTTCAACTTTATCGCTAAAGCATAAGGTTCAACTCTGACAACTCGTCTTACCAAGGGGTATCGTATTACCCAGTAACTGGGTTGTGGAGGTCAGATAGGCAGTCGCTCCATGTAAAATACTGGTATTCAGTTGCATCCGGTTAAACTGGAAGCCGATCCCAACATAGTTGGGAAAGGAGCTAGGCAGATGATGACCTCTGCCTTCGGGGATATGCACACCTGATGTATATGTTAAGCACTATTCTAAAGGATGATTTCCACCAAACGCCTCGCATTGCATCGGATCGGAAAGGATACGAAAAGGATGCGGCGACAGCCGATCGCGTCCGGCAGGATGCCGAAATATACGATCAGCTCCGTACCGTCGCTTGCGAACGTATCTGTTTCTGCGCCTAGTCAAATCAAATAGTTTCATTCCTATCGTGTTGACGTGTTCTAATTTTAGAAAATGGTTGATGTTGACGTGGTGTTGTTGGCTATTGCATTAGAAGAAGAAGAAAATAATCATAAAACACAGAAGAGGAAAAGAAAAATTAGGACGACAGCCGAAAGGATTCGATCGATTCGACAAGCGAAAGGAGCCGATCGCGCGTCGCAGCATACTTTCGGGCTACGATCGCGTGTCGCGGACGATGCCCGCGGTAAGGGTGACAAATCAACATCGAGCTATGCTGCGCTGTACTGCGCTGTGCTGTGCTGTGTTTCTTAAGCTACGTTTTTTTAACAATCAACATCAAGCTGTGCTGCGCTTGGCTTAGCTCAGTATTAAAAGTAATCAGCAGCTCGTGTAGTCGTTTATCTCGTCAAAAATGACTTTATTTTCAAAAAAACACAGCGCAGCATGGCAGAGCTCCATAAAAAACATAGCACAGTTCGGCACAGCGCGGCTCAGCACGGCGGGTAGCGCGCCTCGCTCGAGACTACTGCGTTTTTAAACAGAGCGTAGCCTCACACAGCGCAGCACAGCATGGTTTGTTTGTATCCTCATTAAAATATTAGACGAGCGAGTTGACCAAACATAGCACAGCGCAGTACAGCGCAGCATAGCTCGATGTTCATTTGTCACCCTAAAGCTGCTGTGCGCAGCTTGGAAATATAGACTTTAAATACTGTATACACAATTTAATATCGTTTAGAGATTGTAAAATCCGTTCTGATCCGATGCGATGCGAGCCGTTTGGTGGAAATCATCCTTAAATAGTAATAAATATGACGTATTTCCCTATGTCATTAAATTATACATCCGGTAATTCAATCAACTCTGTGTTTTTCCCAAGATGGTTGGAATTTGTAGCCCATGCTGTGTTGTATTTTAGTTTATTTACATATTTAAGTATGCAAATAAAATTACGGAAATTACTCAAGTAAAGATATCGATTTAAAAATGTCAGATTCCGTTTACAAGGCAGATGTGAGCGCGGCGGGAGGGGAAGCCCTAGAAGGACATCATATAGTGACCTTATCGGTAATGTTCTTCAGAAAGCCCAGGTGCATAGTACTGGCAACCGGTAGGCGTGTATGACCAGATCATCAACATCAACTCAGCCTCACATCCCAGCCGCCACGGGAGACGCTCCGGGTGTCGGGAGCCGCGTGACGACTCCCGGCCACCGTAGGCGCGGGCCTGCGGACGGAGAGTAATGGGTAGCTCACCGTCCGATCAGGACCAGGCCCGTGCCGGACGGCGCGTATGTGTTCCACGCGGGCCTCAAAGAGATGTCAGCATAAAAGAAGAGACCCATTAGGGCCGAAGCCTCCCGGGGTAGCGGGATTGTCCGAAAGGGTTACCGCTACCCCGGAATAGTGCAGGCAGGCGATGCGATGCGACGAGGTGGGTCGGGGGAACAAGAAATTTTACTCGGACGAAGTCGCGGACAGAACACTAGCGTGTTTAAATAATTCCCATAGGTATTATAAATTATTTTCAAATGTAATTATTATCGTAAAATCATCGTTTGTCCGAATACGTCATTATATTTTACGACATAACTGACAATAAAATCTAAACGATGTTTCAAATCGGCTACTGTTTTTAATTTAATTACTATTCGCTTACCGATTGTTGTTTATTGTATAAACTTTATTCATTTTTAAATACTTACCTTTTTGTTTTCGTTTTTAGGGTTCCGTACCTCGAAAGGAAAAATGGAACTCTTATAAGATCACTTCCTTGTCCGTCTGCCTGTTTCCTGTGTTTTCACATGAAACTTTTATAATCCATACTAATATTATAAATTCGAAAGTAACTCTGTCTGTATGTCACTTTTCATGCCTAAACCACTGAACGGATTTCGATAAAATTTGGCAAGGAGATATATGGCATCCTGGGGAAGGACATAGGCTAATTATTGTCTCAATTACGCGGGCGAAGCCGCGGGCATGTCGTTAAACAATGAAACTAGCTTATTATGAAAGTATTAAACTATAGTCTATTATGTGACCATAACAGTCTATAAAACGGCTGGACATAGGAACACAGTTTGAATGTTCTTTTAATCGTCGAATAGTGGAAGTTCATCATGATAAATATTTAACCGATCCTCAAAAAAACTTATTTAAGTATCTTCTAATACTAGATACTTTTTTAAATGAATGGATCCTCTAAAACTTTAGGAACTTCCAATGATTGATAATTGTTTGAAAGATTGAACCTCTAAAACTTCTGGCGCTTCTAATGATGGACACTTATTTAAATGAATGATCCTTTAAAACATTTGGTGCTTCTAATGATGCACACTTTTTTCACTAGGTAAAACGATAACTTGACAGAACCCCATAAGCCTGACAACCAGTCTGACAACCAGATTTAATAAATAATTAAGTATGCCTATAATTATTTAATCACCAAGTTTAAACATTAATAATTGCTAGAACAAATAAAATCAAGCATATTATTATTAGCTAATATAGTAATTATCTTCCACGTGCTTTTAAATAGCAAAAACAATGTAAGAGTCGTTAAACAATAAAACTAGCTTATTATCAAACTATTAAACTAGTCTATTAGGTGACCTTAACAGCCTATAAAACGGCTAGACTTAGGAGCACAGTTTGCATGTTATTTTAATCGTAATGATGGAAAATCGTCAAGATAAATATTTACCTAACTGATCCTCAAAAAAACTTATTGAACTTCTTATGATGGATACTTTTTTGAATGATTGAACTTCTAATACTTTTGGCGCTTCTAATAATGAACTAGCAACTAGTTTCATCTTTCTGACTGACCGACTCCTTGACAATTCAAAAGTACCTGTAATTGATTTCATTGAAATATGTAATTGCTTTGAGTTTGAGCTTGAATGGTCACCCATCCATGGACCGACCGCGGCTACCGTAGCTTAACCTTAATAGATTGATGCCAATTCAATAGCAGTTTAATTAAAATATATGCTTTGAGTTTGATTTTGAATGAATGGTCACCCATCCGCGGACCGACCGCGGCTAGTATAGCTTAACCTTAACCGATCAACCCAAGAGAAGAAAAAGGACGAACAGATCACCTACCTTCAATGAAAGCGGATCTTAAAATCATGGAAAACCCTGCTGGGAAGGTCGCAGTACTAAAAACGATGACAAATTCATGACATCAAAGATGGACATTCTTTGAATAATTCATGTTTCTTATTAAAGGGCAAATCGTTGTGTTTATTTACATGTAAGATATCCTTTACACTATTGTAGGGACATTAATTTTATGTTGGAGGGCCTCGTGGCTAAGTAATAACTGACGCACGGATCAAAATAAAAATCAAAAGTCATTTATTCAAATTATGCTAAGAATCAGCACTTTTGAACTTCAAAATTACAAAAGACAGTCCTCCGAAACGCCCGCCCTTCACCACTCCCTAGTGCTTTTGCTGGGAAGAAGAAGTGGCGCAACCAACTCCCCAGCAGCACAGCTGTCTGTTAGTAATGGCGATCTAAGGTCAAGCTACCTACGCTTGCCGAGGTCGGTCTGCGGATGGGTTACTATAAATTTCATATTGAGAATTTGAGATCCCTCCGTGTCTCGGAAAGCACGTTAAGCCGTTGGTCCTGGTAGTCATTCACAGATCTTTGCCCGAAAGTCTGAAAACCAGTTTTACCTAGTGGTATCGTGTTCCCAGTTACTGGGTTGTGGAGGTCAGATAGGCAGCCGCTCCTTGTAAAACACTGGTATTCAACTGCATCCGGTTTGATTGGAAGCTGACCCCACTTACATAGTTCAGAAAAGGCTAGCCAGCTAATAATTTAGCGTCCTAATTTAAGCATAGTAATATGTAAATTTATTATCACTGTTCTCAAAACGGTGAAGGAAAACATCGTGAGGAAACCGGCATATCCTATAAACAAAACTTTGAAGACATGGTACATCTGCCAACCCGCACTGGGCCCGCGTGGTGGACTATGGCACACTCCTCAGAGAGAGGAGACCTGTGTCCCAGCGTTTCTGATTCGATCACGCAGGGAAACTCCAAGCATAGCCCTATGATATGCATGATTCTATGTGAATACAGCTTACGAATTTAATCTTTCACGCTCATTATAGGGTATGTAAAGGTTAGAATAATAACATCATCAAAATATGACCAGAAAGCGACATTTGTTGACATCAGTTCGTTTTTACCCGACTACGGCGAAGCAAAAAGGAGGGTTATGATATTGACCGGTATGTATATATGTTCATCTGTTCCTTCATAACTTCTAAACTACTTGTCATAATTAGACAAGTGAGGTATCGTTGGAAGTGTCTTGATTGTCCGCTGGTTATAGGCTATTTGACGTCACATTAAATTGAATATGGCGCCCTCTAGCGGACATAATGTCATGACCAAAAAAAAAAATGTTTTTTAATTATGCCGTGTCGGGTATCAAATGAAAGGGCTTAATTAGCACATTTCAAAAATATAAAAATTAGTGAAATAACCCCAAAAATAATAAAATAGAAAATAAGTTTAAAAACTAAAACCCGACTACTGAAAAGGATGAAACAAGAAAGTACCTTCCCGTGGTTGCATGCCACTTTCTATGCTATGTTTAATCGGTTATTAAATCGCATGGTATTAAAAAATGCGAAATCTTACAAACAGTTTATGTAAATATAAATTCGGAAAAGCATCACAATATCCAACCATCGTGATTAAAATTCAAATTAAACTTTTAAATCGCAAAATTGTGTGTTCGTGTCAGCAGTACAGCGCTGCGGTTCGCGAGTGCCCTTGCTAAAGAGTCGGCGACGAATACCTCGAAGTGCGGGGTGAGGTGCGGTATCTGATATGAGCGCGGGGAAGGGAGTGTCCCTTCTGTACGTAGTACTATTAAGTATTCTGTGTTGTTAGTATAGATTATTAAGAGGCTTACAGGACCTAAACTCAAAAAACGCAAGTTTTAGAAACAATAAAAGTATATGATCGACTACAGGAAACAAAATAAAAAAAAAATATGATATTCTTCAGGATATAATGCTAGGTAATAGTGTGTTGAAAACATAATAAAACTTATTTGGTACGATAGAAAAAAATCATGAAGATACATCTAAATACTTTCTTTTTACAATAAAAACCATACTAATATACATTTTATCATTACCTGCATGTTTTACTAACATAGTTATTTAAGGTTAATGTTTTACTAACAAATTATGGAATTCCGAAATAAAATGATTATTATGCCTTTATTCGTCTATATACATATAATTTATATTTTTAAATATTAGAATATAAAAAAAATATATAAAAACATTCAAAAATATAAAAAATAGTAGCCCACCGGTATCGGGAACAGGGTCCAAGCTACCGGTGGTCAGGGCTCCAGAGAGAGGAACCTCCTGACAATGCGAGCCGTGTCCAGAAGTACTGCTTTCTGAATCAAGCCCTTGATCCAGCTGGCCAACGAGAGCCTCCTCAGGTGTTGGTCGAGGCTCTTGGCTATCAATCCATTGGCTGTAACGACTATTGGCACAATGATTGCTGAGTCAACATCCCACATGTCGACAACCTCGCGAGCCAAGTCAAGATACAAGATAAATGATTATTATTATTATGATTTTTTGTCAGATTATTCTACAAGCAACATATTAAAACTCTAGTGTTTTAATTTTTTAGTCCAAACAATAGATTTTTCGTAAATAAATAATTGCTTCATATTTTGCAATAAATTACCAGCGTTGTGTCATCGCGCTTCTCTTTCTTTTCTATGCTGTCCGACAAAGGCCGCGCTTTAGGTCATGTAGTCCTCTTAAGCTTAGAAAATGACTCATAAGTCATTAAATAGTTTTATGTCGCATTGACTAGAAATCACCTTATTAATACAGTGTTTAATCGATTTGGCGTGATTTATTTATTTATTTATTTAATACTTTAAGCACAAATGTACAGAGGCGGACTTAATGCCATAGGTTTTTTTTTTAATTTGGTTGTGAAATCATCTAATGCATGCTATAACCGTCTCTAAGGGGAAGGGGTTTATTTATAATCGACTAGCTGACCCGGCGAACTTTGTACCGACTTAGAACCAATAAAAACGAATGTATTAGAAAAACATTGGAAAATCCAAAAGTGCACGACTCACAGACTCACAGTGCTCATTTGATCGTAAAAAAAACCATAAATAATATAGATAATTATGTAGTTAGTTATTTAGTATTTAAACACACACACACACACTCACACACACACACACACACTTTCGCCTTTATAATTTTAGCATGATTAAAGTTAATTATTATTAATCAATTTATTTCAGATAAAAATCAATCCATACAATTACAAATTATAAATACAGAAAATTAAATAAAACACAGAGAAATAAATTATTACAATTACAGTTACCAAAGGTGTTAGTAAAATCTTACGCACTATGTTAGTCAACACCCATCACAATATGCATCCATTTGTTCTGGATAGGGCAATCCGCACGAGATACAACCATCTGCAGGATATTGTTGCTACTGCCCCGCACGCGATGCAACAAGGAGGCTACCTTCTTCCGTATAATGACGTTTAAACGTCAAAAATAATAGTCGCTAGTCACTAGTCAACTTCAAGCACCGTTTATGAATAATGGGGAAACTATCTAGTGTGAACGTCCATGGAGTTTCTTGACCGTTCTTCTCCATAGATTGTTTGCTGTGTCTAGGAGTCGAACTGTCCCTCAAGCCTAGTCTCCACTGCCCCTCGCTCATTCTCACCGTTCTCTTAGACACTAACTGTGATGTGTTTGCGGATGAATAGATGTAGATCAACAAGTTGCCAAAACCGGTTACAGAACTTAGCGATGGAAAGTTAAAACCACCATCAAACGTGTCCTTATCAACAAAGCTAAGACTGCTTTGAAGATAAGGTAGTTTGGCAATAATTCCTTCTGCACATGTGGCTTCCCTGGCACCTCATTAACGGCATAACTAATACAAGAACATTTATTTTATGTAATGTTTGTTTTATTCAATTTCGAGCGGCCATTGTTGTAAAGTATCTTTGGCAAAAGAAACGCCGGACTATTTATGTAAATGTCTATTAAATGCTCCCAAATTACGATGTTTATTTTTTATTTATTCTTGCATTCTTCTTTGACATAATCTATTTATTATTTGACATTATATACAGACAATTCTAATTTCAACTCTTTATTAGTGGTTTTAATGGCATTTTATATCATTTGGTTTTAATAGGTTTTTATATTTTATTTATCTTTCTGATAAATTATTTTATATTTTGTAAATGTGAGGACTTTGTCCTTTGGTCTTGTAGACTGTAGATCTATAGACCACTAGCTTTTGCCCGCGACTTCGTTCGCGTGGAGTGGAATAGTGACTTCCGGCAGATTTTTGGTTTTACCCACATAGTTCCCGATCTCGCGGGATCTCTTCAAAAATGAAATGTGGAAGCAGTGGAAGATATTCTAGGGAACTCTTCAAAAATCAACATAATGAGCCAATTTTAAATTTACGAAACGATCAATCCACAATTCCACGACAGTACCGAAGCGCTCGGCCGATACCCAACCAAATGCGTGTAACGAAACCATAGCGCGATCTATTTCGATCCCAACGCCATCTATCGAGCATAGTGACAACTCGGATTATTTATCTATACTCCGTTTGGGCATTTTCTTTGTACTAAAAGTTTTATTATATTGATATTATTTTTTTCATACCTTTTTACTATTTATTTACTTTTTTCCGATGAATTAAAACAATAACATGAACCGAACTCGTGTAACGATCGACACCATTGCGCGATCACCAACTCGACATATAGTACTAATAGAATTATCTATACTCCGTTAGAGCATTTTCTTTGTACTAAAAGTTGTATTATATTATATTTTCATACCTTTTTACTATTTATTTACATTTTTCCGATGAATTTTCAGTACTGAATTGATGCCGACTCTTGACCAATAGATGGCGCTATATGTCCGGAATAAATTTTATTTTTTATTTTATTTTTTGTAATAAAAACTATCCTATGTCCTTTCTCAAGTTCCAAACTATGTCTGTACCAAATTTCACACAAATCGGTTCAGTAGTTTAGGCGTGAAGCAAAGACAGACAGACAGACAGACAGACAGAAAGACAGACAGACAGAGTTACTTTCGCATTTATAATATTAAGTTAGGATTTTTTATTTTATCAAGTACTTGGTACATTTTGACAGGCCTACGCTGTCCTCTCATACCTATTAACACTGTAATTTGAAAACATTGTAAAAGCCAATTATTTGTAAAGGAGTAACCGTGGAGTTTCTTGCCGGCTCTTCTCCATAGGAAACGACCAATTGGAACCGTGCACCTAGCTTCTGACGTTTCATAAGTGCCCATGTAGGTTTATGTGAAATAAAAATATTTTGATTGATTTTTGATTTGAATGTCACACTGCTGGGCAAAGACCTCCCGCCTTTGCCCAGCAGTGGGACAGTAGTAGACCAAATCCTTCTAGGAACTCTTTTCCCGCACCACCTCGAACTAGCCCTCGCGGTACGCGTCCAGGTCATACGTGCATACGGTGCATACGGCTGATGTGACCCGCCCAATCACATTTGAGCCTGGCAGCCTTCTTTCCTACATCCAGAATGCCCGTTTAATATAATAATCTTGGTAAATAAATAAACTAGTAAAAATATTCAAAACTAATGGTCTTCTAAGGGGTTAAAGGCTAATCGCATCCGTCTCAGTAAGCAGTCACCGATCCGGTTTTAAAAAAGATGGGTGTGCAAAAAGAACAAAAAATATGTCATTGTTCTTTCTATGTTTTGTTTGGCCATACCTACAGCCAAAGACTAGGTTGCTTTTAGCTCGCTGCCACTGCAAGTTTGTCAATATCACAGTGATCTTTATTCTTGTTGTTTTATTTAGGTAAGTAGTAAGTTTTTGTATACATTTTAAATTTTTATTTATTAGTTTTTTTGCTTGATTACGTATAGTTTTTGTTGTATTTGTTGATATATTGGCGTGGCTTGGCTAAGTAATATCAGCCGCACGGTCGATTGATCAGGTTAAGCTACGCTTGCCGCGGTTGGCCCGTGGATGGGTGACCATCTTTACATACTATGGCCCCTTCGTGCCTCGGAAAGCACGTTAAGCCGTTTGGTCCCGGCTGTCATCCGTGGATCTTTGACAGTCGTTACGGGTCGTCAGAAGCCCGAAAGTCTGACAACCAGTATTACCAAGGGGTTTTCTGACCTCCACAACTGAGTAACTGGGTAACACGATACCTCTTGGTAAAACTGGTTGCCAGACTTTCGGGCTTTTGAACACTCGTGTTGACTGTCACAGGTCTACGAAAGACAACCAGGACCAGCAGCTTTACGTGCTTTCCGAGACACGAAGGAGTCACGGTATGTAATGGATGGTCACCCATCCACGGACCGACCTCGGCAAGTGTTGCTTAACATAGCCATGAGCCCCTCGTGCAGTGCAGAATAACAACTTACGGCACTGCTGGCCTGTTTTTTAGACATGAAAAATGTGTTGGACATAATAACTGTTACGTAACTAAAGAATTCAGGTCTTTAGTCCAAACGTTATGTGACTTTGACCTTAGACCTCACACTACGTTTATAGTGCTACTTTCTCTAATGACTAAAAACCAATCGATTAGTTCGAAGTTTTTAATTTTTCACTTTTTAGTTCTTCTTTTCGTATCGATGGTACTCTTACTCATTGTTTTTTAGGGTTCCGTACATCAAAAGGAAAAACGAAACCCTTATAAGATCACTTCATTGTCCGTCTGTCAAGATCCTTTTTCTCAGGAACGCGTGGAGTTATCAAGTTGAAATTAACATTAAATAGGTAGTCAAAAGATACGGGCGTTTATGTTCCTTTTGTGCCGCATATTTTAACACTCGCAAGGGAATCAAAACATATAGGGTACTTCCCGTTGACCTAGAATCATGAAATTTGGCGAGAAGAAATTTCATGTAGCACAAGTAAAGGAAAAAATCCGAAAACCGTAAATTTGTAGTTACTTAAAAAAAAGAAACCCGTGATAAACTATTTACATACCTACTTTACATACCTCGGAAAGCACGTTAAGCCGTTGGTCCCGGCTGTCATTCGTGGATCTTTGACAGTCGTTACGGGTAGTCAGAAGCCCGAAAGTCTGACAACCAGTCTTACCAAGGGGTATCGTATTACCCAGTAACTGGGTTGTGGAGGTCAGATAGGCAGTCGCTCCATGTAAAATACTGGTATTCAGCTGCATCCGGTTAGACTGGAAGCCGACCCCAACATAGTTGGGAAAAGGCTAGGCAGATGATGAGTCTGAAATGAGCTTTAGGTGGGTGGTGGGTAGAGATAAACCATTTTAAAACTGTACGCCCCTCCACTAAAATTTCTATACAAACATTTGAAATGTGATATGCAACAAACAGTGGAGGGGCGTTCATTTTTAAAATGGTTTATCTCTACTTTGGTGGGTGGTGGTTAGCAGTGGCGAAGGGTGAATTTATGACAGAGGTAGGCCGGAGCAGCAAAAAAATTGCCAAAAGAAAATTTCAATGATGAATTGACTATAGAGTGGTTATGTTCTGAATTTTTGAAGGGAAGCCGGTGGGAATCGAGTTGTATGGTACCTTCGCCGCTGGTGGGGTATATTCGTGGCGAGGGTACTCGTTACTCGAGGAAAATGAATATCGAGGCGTGTGTTGCGAAGAGCGCGCGGCGAGGCGCGCCGCATGCCTCGCAATGTCTGTATCCGCCTTTAGATGCCTCAGACATCCAGCCTCATACCAAGACTCCAGATGATATAAAACAGTAAACATGTAGCTATGCGGTTCGCCCACGGCCGCACGTATCCGGGTTCCAGTCTGTGTCGAACAAAATAGGGGTAATAACGATAGTATTTAATTACGTAGGTCATAATTTTACGGTGTGTCATCTTTTTATTAAAGAATTTTATGAATGCGATGTCGTATTAATTATTGGTAAATACCAGAAGGTCAGTTCTCGTAATTTAAAACGTTCAAAATCTAGTCGCAGTCTCATCTCGGCTACAATCAATGTCAAGAACTTATCAAAAATTTAGGGATTTTAGAGGTATTTTTTGTCTGATTGAGACTGAGATCAGAATGTGAACGACGAGAATTGCCCCTCAGGGTTGGTTGGTTTTTAAATCAACATAATGTTTTTTTTATTAATCATACATACATAATCAGCCTGTAATGTTCTCACTGCTGGGACACAGGCCTCCTCTCTGTGAGAGGCGAGTGGGCAATGATCCACCATGCAGTGGTGGTGGCCCAGTGCTGCCGTCCTTTAACTAAAAAGCCGTTAACCCTCACATGGTCAATTTTTACTTTTTAATAGAAAGTGATAGAGTTTTAAATTCTCTATCTTTCTGTCTAAGAAACATTTTTATAACATAAATAGTTCCAAAGATATGGACATCTTTTAGGCCGTTAAGTAACATAATTTTTGATGATTCCATCACTTGAAAGCGTCTAACCCACACTTCTTAGCTTAATGTACTTTAAAATACCTTAACTGCCCGATGTGATGATTATTTTCTAGCCTTCTACTTAACTACAAGCACGTTATCTGATTTTTCTTGACTATAAAGACGCTAACGGACTATAACTTCTTTATAGTTAGCATTTAAAGAACAGTTTATGTGAAAAAATTTACTTATTTGCAGTTACCAGCCCTTAACGCTGTTTTAGTTAAGCATGTAATTCTGCACATTTCCCAGAATACTTAGCTAAAAAGCAGCTAAGCCTCATTACTTAGCTAAAAGGCAGTTAGCCGACTCTCGCGCCGCTTTCACTCCGGGGTTGAGTGGGGTGCGGGTGCCCTGCTCAAGCCATCCGCCGTCCCGTCGGACTAAATCTTTCCACCCGGAGGGCACTGACACTGACTCTGTCAAAGATATGAACTACGAGATCTAACTAAGATCGAAGAAGTGACGATACAGATGAAGATATTGAAACAGAAAAACCCAAAACGACAAGAAAACAAAATCAAAAGTCATTTATTCAGACTAGGCTGAGAATCAGCACTTTTCGAACGTCAAAATTACAAAAGACAGTCCCCAAAACGCCCGCCCTTCACCACTTCCTAGTGCTTACTTACGATCCAAAAAAATAAATACAATAAAATCAAAGAGCTAGCGAGTCTCTTTAATTCCGTCATCTAAGAGGGTACAACGCCCGAGGCGTGGAGCAGAGATGCGGTGGTTCTGTTCTTCAAAAAAGGTGACAAATCCTCGCTGAAGAACTATAGACCCATCTCACTGCTGAAACACTTATACAAGCTGCTCCCGAGGATCGTCACGGACCGTCTCGCGAAGAGACATGTCGAGTTCCAGCCGCCAAATCAAGCCGGTTTTCGAAAAGGCTTCAGTACCATAGACCACATCTATGTTCGGCAAATTATACAGAATACCGCGGAGTATAACCAGTCCTTGTGTATAGCATTTGTAGACTACGAGAAACGATGCGACTCCGTCAAAATATGGGCAGTTCTGGCCTTTCTGCAACGATGTCGAATTGACTGACGCTACATCGAAGAGACGAGAGAGAGAGAAAGATAGAGAGAGCGCGCGCGCGCGCGTGCGGTGAGATGTTTGTACGACGCTGCCACAATTACTTTTCAGATCCAGGATCAGAAAACAACCTCATCCAAAAAATGGAGGCTCCATTTAGGTTGTGCAACATCTGGTCTAACTGTTTCAGCGTCTGTTCATCTTGTTCGATTTGCCGATGACATCGCCATATTGGCTAAGTCTCTCCAGCCGAAATGGAGCCTCTCGGTGGGTTGGCTTCAGCTTAAATTTGGACAAGACAAAATTCATGTACAATTCGCACATCTTAACGAGTCCAACCAAAGTTTTGAAGGATTATGTCTACCTAGGGCAAGTCAACCAGCTCAGTAGACACAACTTTGAGAAAGAAGCCGACTGAAGGATCCAGTTGGGCTGGGCAGTATTTGGAAAACTTTGTCTTGTCGCCTATCCCGCAGTGTTTGAAGACTAAGATCTTAACCAGTGCGTCCTGTCTGTCATGATATACGTTGCCGAAACGAAGACATTGACGGTCGGGCTGGTCCACAATTCAAGGCCGCTTAGCGCGCTATAGAGCGAGCTATGCTCAGTCTCTTTGAAGTATAAAATCAGGAATGAAAATATCAGGAAAAGAACCGCAGTTACCGACATAGCTTGCAGAGTAAGCAAACTGAAGTGGCAGTGGGCTGGCCATGTTTGTCGAAGGACCGATGGCCGGTGGAGCAGACGAGTCCTGGAGTGGAGACCGCGTATCGGCAAGTGTCGAGTGAGCCTCCCACCAACTAGATGGATCGACGGCCTACATAAGGTGGCTAGGACAAACAGGATGCGGAAGGTAGAGGACAGGGTGTTATGGCGCAGCTTGGGAGAGACCTTTGTCTAGCAGTGGACTGCGATAGGCTGAGTTTATTGATGACTGTGTTTAATTTAGATATTGTTATGTTCCTAAATACTTAAAACTACAAGCTTTTACTTATGGATCCGTCCGCGTAGAGGTTGGTAAACGATATCATTTCGAATAATTAACCCACGGGAATGAACTACTGGTATAAAAAGTATTCAATGTTTTATTCCAGGTCATGGTCTACCAGTGTGCCAAATGTATCTATCTACACTTGAAAGTGCTGCTTATGTTTTATTATTTATTTAGTGTGCAATTTTACTACATATTTTATTAGGTACTTTTATTTGTTATAATATTTAAATAATGTAGGACTGAAGTTGCCTCATGTCTGATATAATGTAGCCTTTAGTTTATTACAATAACTGGGTTAGAAGTTTTCTATTAAATCAATGGTTGAATCAATGGAATAAAGAAAATGGATTAAGAATATTGTCCATGCCAAATAATGAGCTCATGACCTGTTAGATCATAATTAGTTATAAGTTGATTATTATTGCGTATTAAAATTATAAGTAATTCTTTTATCTTTTAAATATTGAATTATATTTTTGATTTTTAAAAGAACATGATGTTAGTATTTAATTAATTACTCAAATATTTCCATATGAATGCTACACTATACAGAAGTTAACCACAAGCGAAATATTTTTAGCCACCTTTTAGTTAAGTAAAGTAGTTAAGAGTTTACAAAAATTCCATATAACATTGCCAACAATTAGCTAAAAAGCATCTAAAGCCCCGTAACTGCTCATAAGGAAAGTTATTGAAATTGAAATTAAAGCGAATGTCATGACTATAAAGCAGTTATGTCACTTAACAACTTTTTAGTTAAGTATTTCCAAACAAAATATAACAAACATTATGAAGATTAACATTTTAAATAAATTACTTGACTAAAAAGCCGCTAAGGTATGGATAACGGCCTTTTAGTACAGTAATAAGATGCAATAACTAGGTTACATGCTTAACAAAATGAGAAAAATGAATTTTAAAATTAATTAATAATAGTTATTGGACAAAAAGGGTTATCTACGATAAACAGAAAGAAATATCAATTGATGTGTCCAACAATCATTATCCTAAGTATCATAGTTTTTAAGAAACAACGATTCCCACGTTTTTTGGCATTAACTCCGAAACAACTTTTTGGGCTTAACGGCCTTCTAGTTAAAGGACGGCAGAGTGGTAAAGACCGCGACTTACGAGTTGTAGGTCGTAGGTTCGAACCCAGACAGGCGCTTTACTTTGTGAAAATTATTTCATCATCACTGCTCTCAAAACGGTGAAGGAAAACATCGTGAGGAAACCGGCATGTCCTAGAACCAAAAATTCGAAGACATGTGACATCTACCAACCCGCACAGGGCCCGCGTGGTGGATTACGGCCCACTCCCTCTCACTGAGAGGAGGCCTGTGTCCCAGCAGTGGGAACATTATAGGATGATTATGTTACGTTAAAGGTATAGGCTATTTGACATCACCCTACATCTATTAGGGGCTGCGCAAAAAGAAAAAAATCTAGAACGAACATTAAGATCGCTAGACGAGGTCGCAGGCAGAAGCTAGTATTATAATAATTAATCAGCATACAAAATGGAAACATAATTTATTACACGTAGTATTTTTTTTTATAGAAATATGTCACAATAATATTTCATCCAGCTTGAGAATCGAACCCTGATATAAAATCTTGCCCAGAACCCTGTGCACCAGGAAGTTAGCGGTTAGGCTGATGTTAATAAAAAACTAATGATTGTTGATTTGTTAAAAAGTCATAAAATAATAAATCTCTATCATATATTCATCACAAAATAACATCAATTTAAAAATAAACAATCAAGTTGGACATTTAATTAATAACGATATAAGGCTAAACGCGCACTACAAATTTTAATCGCTGCGATAAATAATCGCCAATCCGTTAACAAAAAAAAAATCGTTTGAGAATTCTCTTGAAAATTTTTTGGCGTTTGCAATTTTATTTCGCATAAAAAACGCATCGCTATGCGCGCTTAGCCTTAACATTTAAAATACTAATAATACCTAAAACTGCCTAAAAACTATTTCTATCATTTTATCCTTTTGCATTATTTGGGTCATCAAATGTCTGTCCAGTTTTATACAAAGCAACTAAAAGAAATCTATATCTGCATAGCCTTTCCCAACTACGTAGGGGTCAGCTTCCAGTCTAACCAACATCTAAATATCAGTATTTTACATCGAGCGACTGCCTATCGAGCGGTCTATGCTTGGAGTTTCTTTGAAGGATTAAATCAGATATTAAATTACCGACATAGCTTGCAGAGTAAGCAAGCTGAAGTGGCAGTGGTCTGGTCATGTCTGTCGAAGGACTGATGGCCGGTGGAACAGACGAGTCTTGGTGTGGAGACCGCGTATCGGCAAGCGTTATGTCAAAGTCAAATCATTTATTTCAATTAGGCACACTAAAGGCACTTTTGAACGTCAAAAATTATAATAAAACGAATTGATTCTAGTCGCCCATTCCAAAAGGTAGTTTTCGTATGGAGAAGAATGGGCAAGGAACTCCAGCGTTACTCTTTTAAAATGTTTTACAAGTTTTGTATACATTAATTATATAATTATATGTGAAGACGATGCATCTAGAATAAAAATTAGTCTGCCAACAAAAGGTAAAATGAATTAAAAATAAAGCAATGACAGGTAAATCAATCATGTGATAGATACATGGTGATCACATACTCGTATTTACAACTATTGTTAAAGTAGATTATTTTTATATAATTTTTATGTGGGACGCCCCCCAGCTAGATGGACCGACGACCTTAAGAAGGTGGCTGGGTAACACGATACCCCTTGGTAAGACTGGTTGTCAGAGTTTCGGACTTCTGACGACCCGTAACGACTGTCAAAGATCCACGAATGACAGCCGGAGTAAAGATGATCACCCATCCACGAACCAACCGCGGCAAGCGTAGCTGGTCGATCGACCCGTGTGTTTGTTATTACGTAGCCACGGGCCCCTCAGCCATGTGAAATACTGGTATTCATCTGAATCCAGTTAGACAGGTGGCCAACCTCAACACTGTTGAGACCTCAAAACCTGAAATCGTAAAAAAAAAATAAGCTGTTCCCTACATTTATGTTTGCATAACTCGTCAAAATGTGGGGAACAGCTGATTTTTTTTTCGCGATTTCATGTTTGCTCCCATAGTAAAAAATTTTCATAATGATGAGTACAATGACCCCTTAAGAGGAAAACGGTGATTAAAATTACACCCTGTATATAGATAGATATATCAGCGGAATTCACAGGGAGGAGGGGCCCGTGGCTAAATAATAACAGCCGCACAGGTCGATCGATCAGGTTAAGCTACGCTTGCCGCGGTTGGTCTGTGGATGAGTGACCATCTTTACATACCGAGACCCCTCCGTGCCTCGGAAAGCACGTTAAGCCGTTGGTCCCGGCTGTCATTCGTGGATCTTTGACAGTCGTTACGGGTCGTCAGAAGCCCGAAAGTCTGACAACCAGTCTTACCAAGTGGTATTGTATTACCCAGTATAACTGGGTTGTGGAGGTCAGATAAGCAGTCGCTCCATGTAAAATACTGGTATTCAGCTGCATCCGGTTAGACTGGAAGCCAATTCCAACATAGTTGGGAAAAGGCTAGGCAGATGATATAGATAGATATATCAGCGGAATTCACAATGATCGTTGGGCAAAAGTTCCCACACAATGGGTGCCCGAGAGCAGTGGTGGCTCAGTGGTAACGGCTCCGACTTACGAGTTGCCCGGCCCAAGAATCGAACCCAGGACCTCATTTTCAACAGCACCGCTTGCGACCACTTTGCTTTTTATTTGATCTTTATTTTTTGTTTTTATCTGATGTATTGTGTGTCTTTTAGTCTATGCTCAATAAATGTACAGACGCCAGCACATCAAGCTACTACAATCTATCAAATTTATTTAATAGATTTTCAACTTTATCGCTAAAGCTTAAGGTTCAAAGTTGATTGGGAAAATTTTACAGATTCGGGTAGGTTGATGTGCTGGCGTCTGTACGTAATTTCTTTCTTTTCACAAGGCAGTATACAATCGTTTCAAAACATAACCTTTCTTTGCAGTTGAGGAAAAAACAAGAGCGTTAAGTTAACCTACATGCAAAGACTTTTTAATTACAAATTGATAATTAGCAACTTCCTGTTACGATAAAAAGTTGATTATTACAAAAAAACATTGCTGTTTATTACTGTGTTATAAGATTACTTAAGTACCTATATCTAAGTCATCATCTGCCTGCCTTATCTCAACTATGTTGGGGTCGGCTTCCAGTCTAACCCGATGCAGCTGAATACCAGTATTTTACATGGAGCGACTGCCTATCTGACCTCCACAAACAACCCAGTTACTGGGTAATACGATACCCCTTGGTAAGACTGGTTGTCAGACTTTCGGGCTTCTGACTACCCGTAACGACTGTCAAAGATCCACGAATGACAGCCGGGACCAACGGCTTAACGGCTTAACGTGCTTTCTGAGGCACGGAGGGGTCTCAGTATGTAAAGATGGTCACCCATCCACAGACTAACCGCGGCAAGCGTAGCTTAACCTGATCGATCGAACCGTGCGACTGATATTTCTTAGCCACAAGCGCCCCCTTTTATTTATATTAAATTCATTAGTTTCCATAACTTAAATTAACAAAATTTACAATAACACAAATATAATGCAAATCATACGTCAAAAAGTCTAAAAAATTCACCGCTCTTTATTAATTTCCAAATAAAAAATTATAGCAGTGACAACCTTTCTAAACATCCTGAACAAAAAAGTAAAAAAAAAAACTGGCCAGTCATTTAGTTATTAAAGAACTTCTTTTTCTTAAAAATACCAAAATATTTTTTTGTATTTTTTTTTTTTGTAAGTTACAAGCTAAAAATAAAATGGCAAAGACAACCCTCTCATACATCCTTAAACTCTAACAAAAAAAAAAAAAGGAAAAAACAATGATTCAGCGCTCAGTTCCGAGGCATCTAGTATGAAAACCGAGGTCACGGTAATTTCATAAACAGTTGTATAAAAGCGTCCGTTGCATCTTAACAGCGGTTGTTCTTATCCGACGAACGAAAGTGACGTGCCACGCGCGCTAAAAAAAAAACTGTTAAAAAAAAACTCCATCTGTGATATCAAAAGACGTATTAAGCAAAGTTCTCTCGTGGTTCATTTCAGTGTGGTGTGGTATTCAGTGTGGAGTGGTTGCCGTGAATTTTTTAATGTGAGTTTTTTAATTTTTGCAATATTTTTATTTTTTATTTTAGTGACTTAAAAAAAATATGTGTTTTTTTTTTGTCGAGGTTAGGGACGCGCGTTGATGTCTAATGTTTAGGGGTTTGAATTTTTTTTGCGTTTTCAAGTTTTTGCGGTTTTGCGATGTTATTAAATTATTATATTGTGGTAATATACGGTTTTATTGAATTATAATCATTATGATTCTAATAATTATATAGGTTTAGTTTTAGGTTTTGGTATGGTTTTAGATTATTAAATGAATAGCGAATTCAATTAAAATTAGCAAACGGAAATAATTGAGATTTTTTTTTCGGTTTTCTGCTTTGAAAATAAGAGTTGGTTTTTACAATATTTTTAAAGTATATTCAATTACGTCAATTTCGCTTAAATAAAATAATAATCAGGATATGTTCAAGCTACGGATTTTAATTAAGCCAGTCAGCATAACAAGCGAATTTGACAGTTAGAGAAAAAAAAGTCGAGCTTTGTAATTACGTAGATTTTATATTTTTTTTTATTATTATTAAAAGCCTGTGATGTCCCACTGCAGGGCTCTCTTTCCACTTCTCTCTGTTCAAAGCTGCTAAGGACCAGTTCTTGCTAATTTTTACTAGATTTTAACATTGCACTATATTAAATAATATATATGACAGATTTAAATAAACAGAATTAGTTAATATTTTATGCACAGCATTAAATATAAATTCTATAAAAAACTAAGCGTCATATTAAAAGTAATTCGTGACTTTTGGTATGTACTTACAAGGAAAAACTAAATCCTATTTAGAAGATAAAAATTATTTATATTATATTTATAGTTTTAATAGGTTTTTTATGAGTATCTTTATATTTAAAATTACTCTGAAATTTCCGATTAAATGATTACGACTAAATAAATGCCCCCAAATAACTGCTTTGAGTTTAAGTTTAAACCGAGATGAAAAAATACGTCAGAAGTAAAATAATTATTCTTCCAGTATATCATCCGTCCGGCATATTAATAATTCATGAGTAATTATATTTTTTTGCAATTAGCGAAGGTAGCAATTAAAACGATTTAAATAATAACTCCTAATTGGATTCGAGAATTTCAAGATTATCTAGGTATTAAAGATAAAATATTAAGAAGAATATCGTCAACTTGTAACCATTTTTTTTTCTGCGTATGTATTTTTCCGTTAAATTAAAACTTACTGCCTTGTTAATTAAGTAATACACCTTCATTTCGCCAGTTATGTTTAAGTCCCATTTAATAGGGGGCGTAAATTATTCTACCGATATTAAGGATAACTAGTTGCTGCCCGTGTCTTCGTCCGCGTGAAATCCTATCCTAACTAAAATTATTTTATTTTTCTAAAATAAAAGTAGCCTAAGTTACTCCTTATTACATCAGCTATATGTCAGTGAAAGTCCTGTCAAAATCGGTCCAGCCGTTTCAGAGCTTAGCCGGAACAAACAGACAGACAAAAATTGAAAAAAAAAAAAAATTTGGTATATGTACCGTGTATACATCCATATGCATTTAGTAAAAAGCGGTTATTTTAATATTACAAACAGACACTCCAATTTTATTTATTTGTATAGATTTATAGATATCGTTAATAATCATACATATACTTATCTTTTTTTGGCTACATCTGCATAAGACTCGATCCCGTGGAAATATCGGGATAAAAAGTAGCCTATGTGTTAACACAGGGTGTCAGCTACCTCCATACCAAATTTATAACATACAAACACACTCACAAACTTTCGCCTTTATAATATTAATGTGATGACCGCGCAAGCTTCTTCTAACAAGTGAAAAAATAATTTTCAAAATCTGTCCACAATTGATGAAAATATCGATGAACAAACATACAGACGAACAAATCACCTCCTCCTTTTTAGAATTCGGTTAAAAATAATCACATGACGTGACGTTGTTACTTAAAACTTTAATAGTTCTTCATATTATTCTGCTCACATACAATATAACTTGTAGACACTTATTATTAAATACAATTGCTTAACGATGTAGGTGTTCATAGGTACATAGTAACATTAGGGTTTCCCCAAGATTAGTAACGAAGAATTGTCTTTGAGATTCTTTGCCTGGCAACATAACATCATGTGTTTTAGGGTTCCCTACCTCAAAAGGAAAAACGGAACTTTTAAGATCACTTCGTTGTCCGTCTGTCCGTCGGTCAAGACCCTTTTTCTCAGGAGCTCGTGGAGTTATCAAAGTGAAATTAATATCAAATACTCAAGGCTGCAGTCCCTTGAAGTAGTGCAAAGATCAAACTTCTAAATCAACGCAATCAATAGATACGGGTGTTTATGTTCCGTTTATGTCGCATATATTGACAGTCTCAAGGGAATCAAAACCTATAGGCTACTTTCCGTTGACCTAGAATCATGAAATTTGGCAAGAAGCAATGTCATGTAGCATAAGTAAAGGCAAAAATCCGAAAACCGTAAAGTAATTACATACCTACAAATTTGTACGGAATCCTCGGTGCACGAGTCCGACTTGCACCTGACCGGTTTTTTTTACTGTTTGTATTCCCTGTGCGTGTCCCAAATAAATTATTTGTCTCTTTTTCAAAGTGTGTGCACTATGCACCTTAGCACCTCTGCCTCTAAGGAAGACGGGCGTTACGTAATGTTTTAAAGACTCTCAGATGGGAATTTCACAATTTTTTTGCACATTTTGAAATCGTGATCGTACTTCTAAAACAATCTATATAGAATCAGGTAGGTACTGTCAACTTTTTAAACCATTGCGCATGCTCTAACCTCAGATTTTATTATCACTTGCTATAAAAGAAACTCGCTAACTGTTAAGGAATTTAACAGTTACAACATCTGTCAATAGTGTTTGTGTGAACTCCGCTTTTATAACATCATCTAACTGAGCAGACAGATGTGTTGCTGGGGAGTTTGTTGCGCCACTTCTTCTCCTCCACAACCCAGTAGCACGGAACCCCAAGGTGAAACTGGTTCTCAGACGGGGCCCGTTAGGGCCGAAGCCTGCCGGGGTAGCGGGATTGTCCGAAAGGGTTACCGCTGCCCCGGAACATAAAGGGCTGAGGAAGGAACACGGGCGGGTTTTAGTCAGTAAGAGTCTGACACTCCCTTCCGCTCCACCCAGAGCGAGAGGAGTCATTAGATGATTTCCCATCCAAAAAAAAAAGGCTTCGAACTACCCGTAACGACTGTCAAAGAATCTATGAATGACTGCCAGGACCAACGGTTTAACGAGCTTTCCGAGATACGGACGTGTCTGAAATTCTCAATATGAAATTGATATGGTAATCCATCCGTAGACCGACCTCGGCAAGCATAGGTAGCTTGACCTTAGATCGCCATTACTAACGGACAGCTGTGTTGCTGGGGAGTTTGTTGCGCCACTTCTTCTCCCCAGCGAAAGCACTTGGAAGTGGCGAAGGGCGGGCGTGCCGGAGGGACTGTCTTATATAATTTTGACGTTTAAAAAGTTTGCCTCAGCTTACAACCTACCCACTGAGTGTTGACGGTTTCAGTCTTTAAATTAAGTCTAAGCAACATTTGTCTTGTTCCAATTTGAAGAGCAGGGTGCCGGTGTAGTAAAAGGCCGATGAGATATTTTAGTTTTGTCCCTGGGATAGCAACGCAGCTGCAATGCCTCTGCTATTGGAAGCTAATTATATTAAAATGGAACTGGGTGGAACTCTCTACCTGCGTCTGTGTTTCCGAGTGCCTACAACCCTACAACCCGGATCTCTTCAAAGTGAGAGTGAACAGGCTTCTTCTGGGTAAGCTCACTCCATTGTCGACTTTGTCTCTATCACCTCTGACCTAGACTAGAGACAAGAGCAAACCCATTACAAATAAAAAATAAAAAATCATCAGGTAGCCTGCCTACTTGTTTGTGACCTCATCATCATTATTTATTTATTATTTATTTATAACATATAAACTATAATAATATGTACATTTATATAAAAAAAATAAGTAAAATAATCATAGGGCATCAAAGAATTCGTCCGCATCGCTGTCAACAGGAACAGTGCCCAAAAGGCTGGCAGCATTGCCACGTTGTATGGCAATGCTAATTCTTTGGCCGAGAAATAGGCCAGCCCTCTGGTCACGTGAAGAGTCGACTATTATTATTATGATTATTAATTAATTAAGTAACTTCTGTAAACATTAAAATATACTCAAGTATAACATAATCTATAATAGTAATCCGGTTTTTCATAATGAAGCACAAAATTTTCCGAAGAATTAATTATAACAATTTATTTATATATACTTTATTTTACACCACAAAAATACATAACAAAAAGAATTATCGATCACTAAAAATATACAATGGGCAATCATCACACAATATCCCTTGGGAATAATGACTTTACTCCATGTTCAAAACGCTCAACTCAATCAATGAATTGTTTACCAAAATAACAGAAAAATATCGTATAAATAAAAATCTTATTTGTCACTGTTTAATGTGAGGTAAAGGAATGTCTATTACGCAACGTCTGACGTCAAGGCGGATATATTGCGGCCATGTATGTAAATACACATAAAACATCTTCTTTAGTCGCTAAAAACAATCAATTCTATAGTTCTATATCTATACATATTTTTTATCTATATAATTTGTCTGTATGTGTGTATGTCACTGAACTCCTCCTAACGGCTGGTCCGATTTTGATGAAATTTTTTGTGTGATTGAGTGGGTCCCTGGATTGAATACATTTACAATTGGACCCGGTAGGTGGCGTTGCGAAGCCATTGTTCGGGCAGGATAACGTCTGTTAGGTCCTACTAATATAACATTATTAAGAGCAATAATATGGGATTTTTTTAATGTTTGTTTGTTACACTTTCACGCTATAACAGCTAAACGGATTTAGGTGAAATTTGACACAAAGGTAGACCATGACCTAGGTTAGGACATAGGATACTTGTCATCCTGGTCACAGAACACAAAAGTCAAGGTCACTGCCGAGACCAAAATACTGCTTACTTTCGTGTACCTTAGCCCGTAGCCCTGTTCGATAATTTCCGACCTCCACGCAGGCGAAGACGCGGATAAAAGCTAGTGTTGTAATAATGTATTCATCTAGGATTGCCCCCGTTTTGAATCTAGAATGGCTTGGTACCCTAGTTTTTTTTGTTGTGATCACATTTCAAGATGGGCAGGTCGATTTGCATGTTATTATGGTCAAATGATTTCGGTGCAATGTTGCGTGTGTGTAATTTATAGTGTTAATTAAATTAGACTTTTTGTGGACGGTCTCGTAGGTTTAGTGGCCGTAAGTGTTACTGCTGGGCATGAGATCCTGCATCCCTACCACAAGCTCTTAACGCGATCTATTTTAGGACCTAAACTGAACTGTTCTTCTAATTCGTACCATGACGTCAGTTTAGGCCGTGCCATCTGCTGACAGCGATTTTCCCAAACTGAGTCGCAAGTTTTGGTTTCATTCATACTTGTTTGGTACCATGACGTCCATAGAGCAGCTCAAGCGATGAAATGTCTTGTTTTTGAATCGTTTTTAATTAGATCATGGTAGGCGTAGGGATCATGGTAGGTTTCGATTACCAGGTTGGGCAAAGTGTTATTGGGTTTTTTCGTTAGGATTTTCTCAATAGCAGTCTGGATATGTGCTCGGTTGATGGCAATAGGCTCGCCCCCTATTACATGGGACTTAAACATGACTGGCGAAATGTGGGTGTACTATAGATATACTTCTGCCTATCCCATCGGGAAATACAGGTTTGACATTATGTTACGTAATTGAATTAGACATTTTTGTTAGTGTTGTGGATGGGCTCCAGTGGCGAAGGTACCATACAACTCGATTCTCACCGGCTTCCCTTCGAAAATTCAGAACATAACCACTCTATAGTCAATTCGTCATTGAAATTTTCTTTTGGCTTTTTTTTTGCTCTGGCCTATCTCTGTCATAAATTCACCCTTCGCCACTGATGGGCTCGTTGGTTGGTGTGGTCCTAGATTCGATCCCCAGGTGGAGGAAAGTGCTCTTCTAACTGAACAGACAGCTAGGTGCTGCTGGGGAGTTTGTTGCGCCACTTCTTCTTCCCAGCGAAAGTACTGGGAAGTGGTGAAGGACGGGCGTATCAGGAGACTTTGTTATGTAATTTTGACGTTTAAAAAGTGCTGATTCTCAGCCTAGGTTGAATAAATGACTTTTGATTTTGATATTGGTTTTTCCATTAGGATTTTTTCAGTAGAAGCCTTCAGTATGCCCGGTTGATGGCAATAAACTCGTCTCTATGACATGGCCCCTCTGCTTTTAGTGTCGAAATGTACTTTCTATACCTCTCTGGCTACCCCTTTCGTGGAGCAGGCGTGATGTTTCGTACACGTTCAGTCGTGAGGTGTGTATAGCTAGTTTTTAACTTTATTATCAGCTGCATACTTTCGCAAGCGGTTGTGAAATGTACCGGATCCTCCCGCCATCGCCATTATGACAACGTGATTCTCTAGTGATGTGCTCGTGTCGATGAACGAAATTTTTCACAACACCTGCTCGATAGTGTTAAATTATCATGTAACCTTAACCAGTAGTTAGAAACTATAGGCTGACTAGCTGCGCCCCGCGGTTTCACCCACGTAAATGTCGATCCCGTGAGAAATATCGGGATAAAAAGTATCCTATGTCTTATTCTGATGTATAAGCTATATTACTGTAAATTTTCATCAAAATCCGTTCATTAGTTTTTGCGTGAAAGAGTAACAAACATCCTCAAAAACTTTCGCATTTATAATATTAGTAGGATTATGCCATGCTATGCAACCCTAACCTAAAGTAAGTTATTATAGTCTAGCACTTAATTTCATTATATCCCGCTTGTTGATAATGTGATTTGAATTTAAAACCTCAACTAAAACTGACAAACTGCTTCTGATTATATCATAGAAAATGTGAATTGTTCAGTATTCTCCTCGGAGATGAAACTATCTTCGTCCTGGGCAAATATAGCGCCCGTGACATAAGACACGGCTTTATCCCCTTGTGCATAACCTACTTTTATTTACAGTGTGTGTTTTTTTACACTCACACGTATTTTAAGAATGTTGTGGCGCCATAAATGTTTGAGGTGCCGCTTCTAATTCAATAAAAAAGATATCTAGCCGCTTCTTGCCATGTTTGGTTTACGCACCTAGCAGTTTTAAAGGTTTGGCTCGTCAATTAGGCACCAATGTTACTTGAACTAACTACGCTTTGGAATGGGCAACTGTCTTGATCCTTTGAATGACCGACTCCTTGATACTTCAAAAGAGCCTGTAAATGGCTTAATTGAAATAAATGCTTCGAGTTTGAGTATATAGGGTATGACGGATCACATATTACAACGCGCCAGGTGACCTTTTACGCGATTTTTTACATACAAATTCAATAAAAACGCGTTTTCACGCGGTGAGTTCGGCTCCGGTTCCCGCGCCCCGTCGCGGTCGCGTCGCGGTTGCGGAGGACAGATAGGTAGTCGCTCCATGGAAAATAATGGTATTCAGCTGCATCCGGTTAGACTAGAAGCCGACCACAATATAGTTGAAATAAGGCTAAGTCAACCAAAATCTAATCAAACATACCAAAAAAACATGCGACTATGTTTTACGACTATCCATTTAAGGAAACGTCGTTAATATAAATTATATATATTTTCATATAAAGCTACCACTCAACATCCTATAATATAAATCAAATTGTTATTGTCAAATATCTAGCGATCACCATTTTTGTCGAAACGTTTAAAATCATAGATAATAATATGCTATTGCATTTTTTTTTGGAGTTCCGTATACCAAAACGGTTTATCTTTATTTTTGTTTTTTTTTTATTTATTTGCTTAGTGGGGCGTTAGTTGATTTTAGCGTGGGATTTTGCAAAAAAAAATCGATTTTCCATCTATCCATAAGTAACATAATTGGCCTATAATGTACCCACTGCTGGAATACGGGCCTCCTCTCTGTGAGGAGTGGGCCGTAATCCACCACGCGGGCCCAGTTCGGGTTGGTTTAAATAATATAATTATGCATGTATATTCAAAGCGCCTCATAAAGACAATAATAAAAACATATTGATGTTAACTTGCTAGATATTTTAAAATATATTTAGGTACTCATATAGTAAGATTACAGGTTGTGGAAAGAAAAAATTTTTACATATTTGACCTTTGACTTGTCAACACTGCTTTAGAAAAACGTTTTAAAATTTTGAGTATCAAGTTGAAATCATAATCACGAACTTGCCTATATGTATAAATATCTTTGTTTTTACAAGCATTTTACAATTTAACAGTAAGGGAGAAAAACTATAGAGTGTAACACGCTTTCATTTGAAAACTGCTTATCAAAGTTAAGAAGTATAAAACGGCTTATTCTCTAATAAAAATAAAATTATTTCTTACTTAAAAAAATACAAGATTATTTGCAAAAAATACCTATAGCGTTCATACCTACCTTATAATATTTTCACTGTTCACACAAGTAAATTTTTCAGTCGTTATCCTCTAAATGCAATAAATTATAAAACAATAAGTTTCAAAATGTAATATTGTGATAAAAAAAACTTTATTATTTCCTCAAATAAAAATTCTTACGGAACCCTAAACCTAGGTTTAAATTACTACAAGTTATGTAAATAAAAAGTCATATAATAAACCCATGTCCTTCAAAACAGGTTACTTCTACGTGTTGCTAAGTCAATATGCATATAAATTATATTAATAATAAATATATAAATTTTTATCAAAACCATAAAAAAGTTTAATATATTAAAATTTGTATGACACCGTTAACCTTTGTTAACCTGTACACAAAATACACGCATTGACGCGGAGTTGCGGACACCAGACCGTATTACCTATTTTGCCGTTTTAATTAAAAAGGGCACAAGTAACATTTTCATGAAATTGAGTTATATATACGAGTATATCCGGATAGGCCTTTTTTTCCTGATTCCGGCTGGTAATTAGTGACCGATACCTAGACACGTGAACAATCACGTGTCTAGGTATCGGTCACTAATTATCAGTAAAAGTTGTTTGTTATCATGAGTACAAACTCATGATAACAAACAACTTTTACTATGGGACCAAACCTGAAATCGCGAATAAAAATCAGCTGTTCCCTACATTTATGTTCGTATAATTTGTATCGGCTAGTTAACGTTTTTTCGTGTTGAGTGATATTTTATTTATGTGAGTGTAACTAACAATAATGTTCCCTTACAAACATCCAGCACATCAAGCTACTACAATCTGTCAAATTTCTTTAATAGATTTTCAACTCTATCGCTAAAGTATAAGGGTCAAAGTTGATTGGGACAATTTGACAGTTTCGGGTAGCTTGATGTACTGGCGTCTGAACACGGTTGTAGGGCCATCGAAGCACAACCTAATACCATGGATTAAGTACATGATTTTGAACCCCCTTACGTTGCAATTTTTCGACGGTTATTAAAAAAAAAACAGTGGCACTCCGGGAGTGCCGACAGAAGTGAAAACAAAACACAAACAGAATACTTTGCCATCATTCACTAATATATCGGATATGACATTAAAAGCGAGTACATCGCGACGACAGCCGAACACATCCGAAGCGGTGTCGGTTACGGTAACAGTGGCGCGAATTCAATGGTTTCTTCCCATCTAAAAAAAAAATGCCCAACGCGCCTAAAGAAGTGTTCACTTCGAAAATCTTCTCTATACATTTTGACCGCGTAGGTATTGCACTTTTGTTTGAAACATCAGATTTTTTTTGTTATCCGACGAAGAATTTTTTCGCTAAGGGGTCTAGAATAACGTGCTGATTTCATAGTTACAGTCATTGTCACCCTATATTCAGATTTAACTAAAGTTTTTATTGACAAAAAACTGTATTTCTTAAGATAGCTGAGCCTCTAAGTGTCCTAGCGTGATTTTAAACAGCTTATAGCCTTCCTCAAGAATTGGGCTATCAAAATGCAATAAGATTTTTTTCAAATCAGACTGGTAGTTCCGGAGATTAGTGCGTCCAAACAAACAAACTCTTTAGCTTTATTATTAGTACAGATTATAAATTATATATTATGCCAAAAAGGTGATAGGTGTTGTGCTGTATTAAATAAGTTTTTTTTACCTACTTAATTTTATATAACAGGTTTTTTGTTGAATTCTAGGAAAGGCTGACTATTATTATGTTAAAACCTTATATTTGAATAATAATAGATTTTTTTTTAAACTTATCCGACAACTACCTAAAGATTTAGGTGAAAAATAACTCCATACAAAACAATGATGACGACTTAGATCGTGGCTATAAACAAACAGATACAGGTCGATCAAGAGGGACCCGTGGCTAAATAATAACAGCTACACAGGTCAATCGATCAGGTTAAGCTACACTTGCCGCGGTTGTTCTGTGGATGGGTGACCATCTTTAAATACCGAGACCCCTCCGTGGCTCGGACAGCACGTTAAGCCGTTGGTCCCGGTTGTCATTCGTGGATCTTTGACAGTCGTTAAGGGTAGTCAGAAGCTCGAAAGTCTGACAAATCAGTATTACCAAGGGGTATCGTACTATCCAGTAACTGGGTTGTCGAGGTCAGATAGGTAGTCAGCCATCAGCATGATGATGACAGGGGTCGATCGAAGATTAGGTACATAATCAGCTTATAATGTTCCCACTGCTGGGACACAAGCCTCCTCTCTTTAATCCATCACCACGCAGGCCCAGTGCGGGTTGATGAATGTCACATGTCTTCGATTTTTTGGTTCTAGGACATGCCGGTTTCCTCACGATGTTTTCCATCACCGTTTTGAGAGCAGTGGTGATGAATTATTTACACAAAGTAAAGCGCCTGCCTGAGTTCGAACCCACGACTCGGATGTCGGAGCTACCACTGCTCCATTGGAAGTATTGTGTCTGTCTGTTCAGAATTTTGCCTAGTAACACCTAGTATTTACAGCAATAAGTCTTGCCAAAACATACAATAATAATATTTCAAATAAACTTTAGTGGCATATTCTGCCGCCTACAAGATCGTTTGACTGACATGATCTGACTATTCTGACTCATAGCTTCAGTTGGCTTTGTGCATAACCATTGTAGGTAATATGTGCATTCATGAATATTTTATGTACAATGTACAGACGCCAGCACCTCAAGCTATTACAATCTGTCAAATTTCTTTAATAGATTTTCAACTTTATCGCTAAAGCATTAGGTTCAAAGTTGATTAGGAAAATTTGACGGTTTCGGGTAGCTTGATGTGCTGGCCGTCTGTCTATATATATATATAGTGTCTTTTGAGAAAATAACTTTAAAAAACACTGTTCTCAACTATGTTGCGATCGGCATTCAGTCTAGCCGGATGCAGTTGAATACCAGTATTTTACATGAAGCGACTGCCTATCTGACCTCTACAACCCAGTTACTGGGTAACCTCTCGACTAGTTCTTCTGACTACCCGTAACGACTGTCAAAGATCTACGAATGACAGCCTGTACCAACGGCTTAACGGGCTTTCTGAGGCACGGAGGGGTCTTGACATGTCCTAGATGGTCACCCATCCAAGAACCAACCGAAATTTGTTCAACCCATGCCACTGTTATTATTTAGCTACATACCCTCAGGAAACACGAATGTTTCTACAAAATGATTTTTCCATTATATTTTAGCTACCAATATTTTAGCCGCCATTTTTTAATTTTTACGCGAACTTCAAGCAATATTATGGACACGTCATACTATCAGATTATATCATAAATCTTATCACCTCACACCTCACACGGCATCAGCAGGAATATACCGAGGACATTAAATTTACATAGAAAACCTATAAATACAACGTAGGTACCGGATTTTGTAGTAAAAATGTAGTTTTCGATGTTTTTCTAACATTTTTGTTGTACTTTGGGTTTTTCCTTCAGAAATTTCTCAGTAGAAGTCTGGAATTTAGATTTGCGTCCGGTTAATGGTAATAGGCTCGCCCCCTATTGTATGGGACATAAGGTGATTTATTGAAAAAAAAAAAATTTGGTTTTTCTATTTCGTGTAACTTGTTAAGTACTTATGTGGAATAGGGATTTAACATTTTGGTATATGTTTTTTGACTCTTTGATCTAGTATCATGTAAAAGGAATACACGATTCAATTAATTTTTCTAGATGCAAAAAAATTGAAAAGTTATATTTTTTTTTACTTTTTTCGTCATCACGGCGTAATTCTTAAGAGTTATTCAATGGAATTTACTTTAAACCATAGAGAATTATCATATCAAAGGAGTAAATTCGTTTTGGCCCATACGTCGTTTAATTCCGAGCGCACGCACATTACTCGCTCGCTCAGTAGGTCTGAGCCGCGTGACATTGCGAACATGTTTAAAAGTGTTTTTCAGATAGAACCGCCTTCCTGTGTGCCGGGGATGCTCAGTACTAGTGAAAGCAGGCAAAATTCGCTTAGGCCGTCAGTATTCCCAGCTTTTACTGCTAAGCATATATCGGACGTTATAAACCATATGACGAGGGGTAAGTCGCCAGGCCACGACGGAATTAGTATTGAGCATTTGCGGCATGCAGGGGTTCATCTGCCAAGGATTCTGGCTATGTTTTATACATTTTGTCTTAGACACTCATACCTGCCGGATGAATGTATGAAGACCGTCGTTGTACCAATAATCAAAAACAAAACTGGTGATGCGTCAGACAGCAGCAATTATAGGCCCATTTCGCTAGCTACTACCGTGGCGAAAGTGCTGGACAGCCTGCTTGATCGTATTTTGGATAGACACATAAAGCTAAACGACGCTCAGTTCGGTTTTAGACGCGGGCTGTCGACAGAAACGGCAGTTTTATGCCTCAAGCACACTGTCCGATACTATACCGATAGAAAGACTCCGGTCTACGCCTGCTTTCTAGACCTTTCGAAAGCTTTCGATTTGGTGTCCTAAGATGTGCTATGGCACAAAATGAGGACAGAAACCAGCCTCCCTGAGGAAGTCGTTAACATTTTTGATTATTGGTACAACAACCAAGTTAATATTATAAAATGGGCGGGTGCGTTCTCCGATGCGTACAGACTGAGGTGCGGAGTAAGGCAAGGAGGTTTAACTTCGCCTCGTCTCTTCAATCTGTACGTAAACGGACTTGTTGAGGGACTCAGCAGTACCATGGTCGGCTGCTCTATAGATGGAAAATTTGTCAACAATATCAGCTACGCTGACGACATGGTGTTGTTGGGCCCCTCCATAAGCGCCGTTCGAAAACTCCTGTCTATATGTGTAGAATACGCCGGGGCCCATGGGCTCAGGTATAATGTAAAGAAGAGCGAGCTCTTGGTGTTTCAATCATCAGGTCATAAGGTCAAGCACATACCACCCGTTATTATAGACGGTGTTTCTTTACCCAGAGTTGCGCGTTTCAAGTACCTGGGCCACTGGGTCTCGGATGACCTCTCAGACCACGAGGATATTGAGAGGGAGCGCCGGGCGTTGGCTGTCCGATGCAATATGTTGGCTCGTAGATTTGCACGCTGCAGTGAGGCAGTAAAAGTAGCATTGTTTCGGGCATTTTGTCAATCTTTTTATACGTGCAGTCAAGTATACGCAGAAGACAATCAACGCCCTGCTCATTCAGTATAACAATGCTTTTAGGATGCTGATGCGGCTGCCGAGGCACTGCAGCGCGTCGGGCATGTTTGCCGTCGCTCGCATTGATGGCTTTCATGCCATACTTAGAAAGAGAGCGGCGTCATTACTTAGTCGGGTCCGCGGCAGTAGCAACGGCATTCTTAGCGTTGTGTCACAAAAAATAGACCGTCCAATATTGTGGCATTGTGTGCAGTTGCATGTCTGCAAGAACAGCTTGTAACTTGCTAGCGTGTATTATGTGAGTCGCTGCAGCAAGCTGTCCACCTCGGTGTTAGGCGTGTGGCAGTGATTCACATATTTTCATGGTTTTTTAGGCTAAGTGATTAGAATAGGAATACTAACATAGGGTAAGAAATATTGTTAATAACACAAATGAGTCGTGTTGCTTGATTAATAAAGATTATTATTATTATATTTTGAGGATGTTAGATTTTCTAGGTAGCGCCTTAACCATAACTGAAACTCGATGGCAAACCTAAGGCTCTCGTCTCACCCACAGAAAATTCTAGACACTGCTACGAATAACATGTAAAAAAATGCAAGTTCCGATCCCGTGGGAATATCGGGATAAAAACTATCCTATGTCCTTTCCCGGGACTCAAACTATCTCTATACCAATTTTCATCGAAATCGGTTCAGCGGTTTAGGCGTGAAAAGGTAAATTACAGACAGACAGATAGAGTTACTTTCGAATTTATAATATTAATAATATGATGTTATGCCCGAACATACATAAAAAAAAATATAAACTCCTCCGTTATTGAAATTGGCTTAAAGTCGCTTAACACACCTAAGAAGCTTTCACATCAAAAATCATTTATAGCATTTAAATGTCAAGCCACTATTTATAATTATGTTAGCCATCCGTAGCTTAATGTAATCAAACCAAAGTACGTTACTATGAGATCAATATTAGTATGACTCAGCAAATTCTATTCAAATCTTGACTACCAAGAATCCATTGAATAATTTCAATGGTTTTAGCTATCACAATATTGCCAAAGGTCATGCCTATTAAGAATTTAATTACAGCTACTACCTCTATTGTGGCTAAGTAATAACAGCCGCACGGGTCGATCGATCAGGTTAAGCTACGCTTGCCGCGGTTGGTTCCTGATTGGGTGACCATCTTTACATACCAAGACTCCTCCGTGCCTCGGAAAGCATGTTAGCCGTTGGTCCCGGCTGTCATTCGTGGATCTTGGACATTTGTTACGGGTCGTCAGAAGCCCGAAAGTCCGACAACCAGTCTTACCAAGTGATATAGTATTACCCAGTAACTGGGTTGTGGAGGTCACATAGGCAGTCGCTCCATGTAAAAGACTGGAAGCCGACACCAACTTAGTTGGGTAAATGCTAGGCCGATTCTAAAGTTGAGGATATCAGTATAGGCAAATTCCCAACTATACTCGTAATGGGGTTGCAGCTGAATACTAGTATTTTACATGGAGCGACTGCCTATCTCAAAATCAAAATATTTATTTCACATAAACCTACATGGGCACCTGTGATCAATATAGATGGACACTTTTGAAACGTCTGAAGCTAGGTGCAGGGTCCAATTGGTCATTTCTGTTGTAGGTATGTGTATCTGACCTCCATAACCCAGATACCCACTAGGTAACAGGCTACCCCTTGGTAAGACTGGTTGTCGGACTTTTTCGGGTTCCGACGACCCTTAACAACTGAGGGGCAATTCTCGTAATTTTAAGAATGTTCACAGTCTGATCTCAGTCTCAATCTGTCAAAAATACCTATAACGTCCCTCAGTGGCGAAGGTACCATACAACTCGATTCCCACCGGCTTCCCTTCGAAAATTCAAAACATAACCACTCTATAGTCAATTCATCATTGAAATTTTCTTATGGCATTCTTTTGTTTCTCCGGCCTACCTCTGTCATAAATTCACCCTTCGCCACTGATATCCCTCCATTTTTAAAAAGTTGATTGTCGCTGAGATAGATTTTGAAAGTTTTTAATTCAGGAATTGATTCTTGTATATAATTTCACGCGGACGAAGTCGCGGGGAGAAGCTAGTAGAAGATTATAAATATATAGTTTGGTATGTAGTCGCTTGTGTGTACAAGTTTTTGGTGCCATCTCTAGAGATACGACATTGGGGCACAAGGTCGAATGTTGCTTATTATCGAGTCGAGTCTTCTATCGATTCGATAAAATGTTACGTTAACGTGCCGTAATCGACTAGTTTTTTTTTTTTGAAGTAGAAGCTTTGGTCTGTATGTTGTTTTAGTGGTTGTGGGTGTGACGGCTTGGTTCGATTTTCGGGTCAGGCAGTGTTATGATACTTTAGGTATTTATTTAATAATAAGTATAAAAAGGAGGGGAAATAATCAAAGGGCATCAAAAATTCGTCGGCATCGCTGTCAACCTGTTGACCTGTTGTTGGTTGTTGCTGAACAGGAACAGTGCCCAAAAGGCTCGCAGCATTGCCACGTTGTATGGCGATGGTGATTCTTTGGCCAAAAAATAGGCCAGCTGGTCACATGAAGAATACGTTGCAGTGTTAATGGCTGTTACGTTAGGATATTATCAGTATTAAAAGTAATATTTCCAAAAAAAGACAAAGATGACAAGAAGAATTAAGATAGGATATTCTTTTTTAATTAAAAATGTAAAAAATATAAGAATTATTAATTATTAGTTATTTATATCCAAAAACGACTTCTTGTAGGTACGAAAATGACATAACTGGACAATTGCTTATTTAATATTTTCCGCCATTTTTTTTTTGTTTATAAAACCTGTAACGTTCGCAAAATTAGCGAAACTTTACCAAAATTTCATATACCTACTTCTTTAAAAAGATATAAAAAATCTTAATACATAATATTTCCAAATAAACAGTTTTCTTTCTTTCCTTTTCTTTAAAATTAGTCCATGGTAGGGTGGGTACCCACCAAAACAAAAATACAAAAATAAAAATATAAAACCACCAGACATAAAAGAACAATACTTTTATTTAAATTTAAAACCAGCTGAACTGGTAAAAAAGCTTTTTTTGTATTCAACAAGAATACGTAAACACAGAGCTTTAAATATTTCACAAAAACAAAAATAAACATTACAACATTGATATTATCTAACTTTAAAAGTAGTCAAACCTAGATATACTAAAAAAAACAAGTTGAAATAACTATATTTAAATCTTATACATTTTATTGTTATTTTATTTTTTGACTGCCCCGTTGGTCTCGTAGTTGCAAGCGCGACTGCAGAGCTGTTGGGTACTGGGTTCGATTCTCGGATCGGACAAAGTGTTATTGGGTTTTCCATTAGGAAATTCTTAGTAACAGTCCGGAGTTTGGAAGTTGGCGGTTTAATACCCCCGTGCCTCGAAAAGCACGTAAAACCGTTGGTCCTGCGCCTGATCTCTCCCCGGTCGTGTCGGATTGCCGTCCCATCGGACTATGAGAGTAAAGGGACAGAGAGTGCACCTGTGTTTACGCACACACTTGTGCACTATAATATCTCCTGCGTACCTGGCTAATCTCCGTTGAGATTGGCCACCGTGACCGAAATCGGTCAGGAGGCTATTATTATGCATTTTATTATAAAACTACACCACACTTATAGTATTATAGGAACGAAAAAGAAAAAAAAAACGAATCTTGGACACTTTAACTTAAATTAACATATAATTAATTTATAAACTAGTTTTATTTCTAGAAATCTGCGAGTTGCTAGACATATAGGTATTCGAAACAGGTTTAAAAAAAAAACTAAAAAATAAAGAGAAACCGGCCCAGTCATTTATTATCACATTTTAATTTAATCTCGATGACTCCAAAGGTTGACAGTCCCGCATTTTTAACCGATTTCAAAAAAGGAAAAGGTTCTCAATTTTTTTTAAGACTAAACTTATCATAATATCTCGCCTTGCTACCCCAAAGGGTTAGACAGAGGTGTACCTATTAGTACCTACACTCACATTTGCCCAGTTTTAAGTCCTATATTGTACCTAATAGAAGGCGAGCCTATTGCCATCAACCCAGATGAAAAACCCCAATAACACTTTGTCCGAACCCGGGAACCGTGGGTCCTACTCTATAAGTCTGTAGACGAAGATACGGGCCCGTTCGAACGTATTTCAAAACTTTGGAATGCACTCTACACCCGATTCATTAACTTTTTTTTTGTTCGGTATTGGTACTTTAAATAGTGTTTTAGCTAACCCTATGTCGGACGCGGCTAAAGCTCTATACAAAATATATTACAATCATATAAATTAATTTTAAATTCAAAATTAGGCTATGATGGAGCGACAAAGTGGCGAAGGCACCATACAACTCGATTCCCACCGGCTTCCCTTCGAAAATTCAGAACATAACCACTCTATAGTCAATTCATCATTGAAATGTTCTTTTGGATTTTTTTTTGCTCCGGCCTACCTCTCATAAATTCACCCTTCGCCACTGAGCGACATAGTCAGTATTGTGACAAAGCTCATTAATAAACAAAAAATAAAACTTTTTCGGACGGGCAAAAACACCTTATTATTCCAATTCGCCTGGGGTCAGCGCAACACGTCTTGTTCTTCCATACTTTTCTATCAGTCGTCATCTCGGTAGTCACCCCCTTTCTAACCATATCATCATTCACACAGTCCATCCATCGTTTCTTTGGTCTTCCCCTACTCTTATAGCCATCGACATTCATACTCAAAACTTTCCTCACGACATTTTCCTTATTCGTCCGTGTCCTGGAAGTATATAGCTTGCTATGTCGTCGTGCGTACACGACGCAGGCTTAGTTTGTAACATTGTTAGGATTAGGATAGGTCAAGTCAAAGCTATGGCTATTTTCTTTTTAATCTTGTATAAAAAAACTACCATTTTTTTTCTAGCTTCTTAAAAAGTTATCCTCCAAAATCGATACTACAGTTAACTTAAACCGTTAAGTTTAACCCTCAACCCAGGAGACAAACAAATATATTGTGTAACCAATAAGTTTTTCGACGCACGCGCAACCGCTGTTGCGTAACTACAAAGGTAAACGAGATCCGGTCATCAAACTGGTTTGACGCCACCGAATTCTTTAGCCGCCATGTTACTTTTGTATGTATACTTCATCCTTTTTAGCGGACTTTGGTAGGCAGAAAGAGATGTGGAACGGAATTGTAGGTAAAAAAAAATACGAAGGGTTCCGGTTGAGGTCGAAAATAGCCGGGAACGCATCGAAAACTAAAATCAATTAAATTTTTTGTAAATTTTGACGTTCAAAAGTGCCTTTTATGTGCCTATTTGAAATAAATGTTTTGACTTTGAATTTAACTTTTGAACTATAGTCCTATAATATAGGACTAGATAGATTTCTAGAAGGAAAGAAGTAACAACTATTTTAAAACTAGCAGCGCCCCACAGTTTCACCCGCATAAGTTTCGATCCCGAAGTATCCTGTGTTAATCCAGGTTATAAACTATCTGTGTGCCAAATTTTATTCAAATCCGTTCAGTAATTTTTGTGTGAAAGAGTAACAAACATTCATCCATCCATCCTCACAAACTTTTGTGTTTATAATATTAGTAGGATGCGCAGAAAATGATAATCGAAGTATAAAAAAGTCTATTGTCAAATTTTATCAGAATATTATCATATCATCCAGCATACATCGAATCTATCACTAAAAAATGCAAGTCTATCTATCCCTCGCTGCCACATTCAAAATCATTTAACCAATAAAATAGTCAATTAAATATCGAAGCCTATAACATTAATTATAATGGCTAACTATATAAACTATCAACACGTTATTCAGTAGCTGATTAACTGAAGTTAACATGGTTAAAACGTGCATAACCAATCGACGCCATGGTTTATTACATAAGAAGTAACTCGTTTATCAAACAAACTTCATAACTCAAAACGTGAACTTCAATTCAACCAATTACAGGAACTTTTGAATTGTCAAGAAGTCGGTCTGTCACAAAGATGAGATGCTGAAGAGCTACTGCCAGCCAGCCTATAATGTTCTCACTACTGGGACAGGCCTCCTCTCTGTGAGAGGGAGTGTGCTGTAATCCACCACACGAGCCCAGTTCGGGTTGGTAGATGTCACATGTCTTCGAATTTTTGGTTCTAGGACATGCCGGTTTCCTCACGATGTTTTTCTTCGCCGTTTTGAGAGCAGTGGTGATGAAATAATTTACCAAAGTGCCTGCCGGAGGTCGAACCTATGACCTACAACTCGTAAGTCGCGGCCGTTCCACTGGGCCACCTCTGCTCTATGGTCCTAGAAGATGCCGCTTTCGTAAAAGCTAAAACAAACTCTTCAGTATATATTTTTTTCATCGTGTCGTGAATGACCTTGACATCAAAACCTTGAGAGGGCTTACCTACATATTATAAGTAGGTAACCCATTGTGGGCGAACACAATGAGTTATAAACTATTATGAATTTTGATGATTAAGAATTTCTCGTGTCTCGAATAGCACATAACAGTTCCTTCCTGCTGCCATTTCGATTTTGTAGCTATAATCATAATTATACCCACGCAGTATTCTACATGGAGTAACTGCCTATCTGACCTCCACAACCCAGCTACTGGGTAATACTGTACCCCTTGGTAAGACTGGTTGTCAGATTTTCGGGCTTCTGACGACCCGTAACGACTGTCAAAGATCCAGGAATGACAGCCGGGACTAATGGCTTAACGTGCTTGCCGAGGCACGGAGGGGTCTTGGCATGTGCTGATGATCATCTTTTTACGGTCCGCGGCAAGCGTAGCTTAACCTGATCGACCCGTGCGGCTGTTATTACTTAGCCACAAGCCCTATTATGGCTTTAGATTCAAACACAAAATCAAACCCAACAGGATACCATACCGTGTGCATCGCTCATACAAGTTTTCGAAAGTGAATTTTATTGTAATGCAAGGCTCTGCGCAAGTGAAGGCTTTATGGATGCTATAATAAAGGACTTTTATTTTTAAAACAGCATTATCACTTTCGTTTTCGTGTGAAAGTTGTTTTTTGTCAAGCTTCTTCAAGCTACCCATGTTACAGGAATATTAAAATAGAAACCACGAATAATAATCAATCAACTCAGCCTATCGCAGTCCACTGCTGGACATAGGCCTCTCCTAGGCTGCGCCACACCACCCTGTCCTCCGCCTCCCGCATCCAGTCCGTCCAAACCATCTTCTTAAGGTGGTTGGTACATCTAGCTGAGAAGCGACCCACACTACGCTTGCCGAATAATAATACCAGCCTATTATTGTCCTACTGCTGGGCAAAGACCTCTTCTCAAACAGCATTGATCACCACGCTTGGTCAAGAGGGGTTGGATATTAACTAGTCTAGAGTAAGAGGGACTCGTGACTAAGTATTACCAGCCGCACGGGTCGATCGATCAGGTTAAGCTATGCTTGCAGCGGTTGGTCCGTGGACCATCTTAAAATACTAAGACCCCCTCCGTGCTTTGGAAAGCACGTTTAGCCGTTGGTCCCAACTGTCATTCGTGGATCTTTGACAGTCGTTACGGGTCGTCAGAAGCCTGAAAGTCTGACAACCAGTCTTACCAAGGGGTTTCGTGTAACCAAGGGGTTGTGGAGGTCAGATAGGCAGTCGCTCCATGTAAAATACTAGTATTCAGCTGCATTCAATTAGACTTGGAGCCGACCCCAATAGTTGGGAAAAGACCGGCAGATGATGATGACATTTACTTAAGCCGTATACCTATCTTGCTTGTAAGTCAAAAAGGTTAAGATAGTAGGTAGTCATACAGTAGAACCAAGGCGTAAACATAATAGCATAGAATATAGGCGTCATCTAAACAGGTCGTCGTTTGTCCTAGGCTGTCTAAATAAGTGCTGCGTAGGCGCAAGGTGAGGCGAAAGTTACTGCTGCAGATAAGGATTGTGGTACAGTGTGGGGACGATATAAAGATTTTAGATTATAGTATCGCTTGAAAAATTCTTTTAGGGAAGCTTTATTTCGTAAAAGGTGTTATTGAAATAACTGAAAAACTGAAAAGGGGTCATTGTACTTATAGGAGAGGAGGAACAGGGTGTAAAGTTCACTCATACTCTATAGAAAAGGGAGGATCCTCTGACCAGACGGGTGTTGTGTCTGGCCGGCAACTGTCCGATGATTCATGTCGGGCCGTTGTATCTATGCTAGTTGCGCGGTAATCTCTACTTGCGAGATGCAGGATTTCGTGACGTCAGTATGACGCGTTGTTCACATGTGGCGTTGTAGTTACCGCTAAATACTCATCGCAACAACTTTTTATTGGTGATGTTCTTCAGAGAGATTAGGTGCGTAGTACTCGCAACCGTCGTGCGTGTGTGACCAGATGTATGAACGTAAACGAGGCGAAAGGAGTATGTAAGGATCGTAGCACTATCAAATAACACTACTGCATTGAAGAATTGAAGACACCGACTAGAAGAACCATCAAAATTCGCATAGAAATGCCGGAGATGCAGTACATTTATGCATATAACATCGTACATAAGAATAATAACATAATGTATTATATACCAAAACCTTCCTGAAAGTATGTAGATCACATTAGTGAAAGAATCATCAAAATTGGTTCATTAGTTTTTGAGAAAATCGCGGACATACATACATACATACGGGTCGAATACAGAACCTCCTTTTTTGAAGTCGGTTAAAAACAGAAATTCGTCAACTCGTCCTACATGCCTACGGCCCACATAGGACGACTTGCAGAAAATCAAAATAAATTATATTTTCATTCTGCAAGTCATCCCGTGTTTTTTTTTTTTGTATGGAACTTTAAACTTTATCAACGTTTGGTACAGTTAGCAAGACAAGATATAACAATATTTTTTTTAAGAATATTTAGTTTTTACTTTTTCGTAATGGTTGATTAATGTCTTTATAACTGTTGATTGCTTGTTATTCAAACTCTGCAGCGTTTTTTATTAGTATATTTTATATGTAATAGACTATTTCGATATCGCGCAGAAGCCTCTAACTCTTGGCGCCATTTTGCCCAATACTACTCTAACCTCATCAATCGTGCATCTGACCTACGCATATATAAATAACATCGCAATCATTATGTTTCTGAAATACCAGATCAAGAATTTACTGGTTACCAAATGATCGTGCACCATAAATAACTTGTGAGTTATAGCTGATTGATCATTTTGAATATTAATTTCTAACTTCGCAAACTATGAGGAAAAATAGTTGTGAAATATAAAAACCAACCAATTAAGTGTCTTACCAAGGGGTATCGTATTACCCAGCAACTAGGTCGTGGATGTCAGACAGGCAATCGCTCCATGTAAAATACTGGTAATCAGCTGCATCCGGTTAGACTGGAAGCCGACCCCAACATAGTTGGGAAAAGGCAGGCAGATGATGATGAGTTAAGAAATTTAAAAAAGTGGTATCAACAAAAATGTTGAGTAGTCAACACAGCCTCTACGCTGATCAACGCTAATTTACAGCTCACCCTCATTTAATGCAACCCCATATTTATAGCATAGACAAAGTCAAATCATTTATACCATTAAAAGGCCCTTTTTTAAACGTCATAATTTACCGACCGACCTCATCTAGTTTAAAAAAAATATGATTGACGTGTAAAAGTGTTTGTGCAAACCTACTTACAGAAATAAAATCATTTATAATTTACAAGAAAATATAATTGATTCTAATTGCCCTTTCCAAAATGTAGTTTCGTATAGAGAAGAATGTGCAAGAAACTCCACCGTTACTCTTTTAAAATGTTTTACATCATATCATTGCGATACTTCGTTTGCGCTAGCGATCTTTCTGACGTTTATTTCTTTTCGCTCGTGTCCTAAGGGTCGTAGACTCGTAGCCTGGTGTTATATAGCCTTTCTCAAAATAGGGCTATCAAATGCAAAAATATGTTTTTTAATTAGACTGGTAGTTCCAGAGATCACCCTCTACATTTAAAAAAACTTTTACCTCTTTATAATACTCTTTATAATAGTAAGTAAGGTGTAAAAAATTTAACCTTGCAAACTTTAAGAGGTGCTTTAGACAGTCGAACTGAACAACTTTCACTATGGGACCAACGTTTCATACATTTTGGTCAAGTAGGTATTGAACTTTTGTATGAAACAGCTGATTTTTTTTCGTGATTTCAGAGTTGGTCCCATAGTGAAAGTAGTTCAGTTCGATGGTCTATAGCACCTCGGTTAATTTTTTAACACTTTGTATACAAGTTGAAATTGAAAACGTGCAACAAACCAGCATTGGTGATTGTTTTCATCATTATGAACATCTTTTACCGAGGGACCAAAGGTGCAATCGCGAAAGTAAAATCAGCTGTTCCCTACATTTTGACGAGTTATGCAAACATACCTAAATGTAGGGAACAGCTGATTTTTTTTCGCGATTTCAGGTTTGGTCCCATAGTAAAAGTTGTTCATAATGATGAGTAGGTACAATCTCCCGTTTCGATTTGTCGCATCACATATCATAGCATCGCAAATAACCTAACCGTGTACCACAATCCTTATCGCGTAGGTAGATGCAAGTACATCTCCATAATGATGGTACAGACGCCAGCACATCAACCTACCCCAAACTGTCAAATTTTCTCAATAAATTTTGAACCTTGTGCTTTAGTAATAAAGTTGAAAATTTATTAAAGAAATTTTACAAATTGTAGTAGGTTGATGTGCCGGGGCGTCTGTACAAACGGCGACAAATCAAGCTACATTTCCAATTTTAGATGACCTCGCATTGTATAGCTTTTTCGTAAAATCAGAAGTCAGCTTATACTGGCCATTATTACAAGATTCGCGACTGATATTATGTAAATTCTCACTCGGTTTCGATGCTAAATAAAAAGGTAAATAATTTTCACTTTTTTCATTGATTGTGAAGGAAAAAGGATGTGTAATAATTTTGTAATATTTCTTGTGTTTAAAGCACGGGTAGGTACAGACAGCACATCAATCAAATTGCCTTAATAGATTTTCAACTTTATCGCTGAAGCATAAGGTTCAAAGTTGATTGGGAAAAGACAGTTTCGGGTAGCTTGATATGCTGACGTCTGTACTTAGAGGTGTAAATGGCCCATGACCTCAATAAATAGGTCGCAGAGATAATCATTGTAACATGACGACTTCATTACCCAAAGGGATAGGCAGAGATGTATCGATAGTACAGACACACATCAAGCTACTGCAATCTGTCAAATTTCTTTAATAGATTTTCAACTTTATCGCCAAAGCATAAGGTTCAAAGTTGATTGGGAAAATTTGACAGATTCGGGTAGCTTGATGTGCTGGCGTCTGTATATCCACTTTTCCCCAGTTGCGTCCCAGACTACGACGAAGCAAAAAGGAGGGTTATGATTTTGACCAGTATGTATGTTCATCCTCATAACTTCTAAACTACTTGTCATAATTAGACAAATGAGGTATCGCTAGAAGCGTCTTGATCGTCCGCTGATTATGCTATCATAGCTTATAATATGTTAATACAGTGGCATGCGACCACGGGAAGGTACTTTCTTGTTTCATCCTTTTCAGTAGTCGGGTTTTAGTTTTTCAACTTATTTTTTTGACACACATCCTACTTTAAGAATATGCAACCTTTTTTTGGATACTTTGCTTAGCCAGAAATATTATTTTCGAAATTTTTAAATTATGAATTGTTTTCACGTCATATGGGATTTCTTCTTAGAAACGTTGGTCATTTGTTGAAAATTTGTCACAGTCGACTGCCACATAATTTATTTTGGAAACTAATTCCCAATACTTTATTTTATTTACAAATCAAAATATTTACAATATTTAAAAGCTGTCTTAAAATTATAATATGTACAAGTATATAAAAAGGGAGGGGAAATAATCAAAGGGCATCAAAAAATTCGTCCGCATCGCTGTCAATAGGAAACGTGCCCAAAAGGCTGGCAGCATACATATATATTCCCAATACTTAAATTATATTCTACAAAGTGAGTTTGTGTTTTTTTTTATTTTTCGCTACACAATGTAATAGGGAGCGAGCCTATTGCCATCAACCGTCACAAATCCAGACTCCGGGCTCATAACTCATAATCAGACCATAGTGTGCCCATTTCTGGGACACAGGCATCCTCTCTGTGAGAGAGACTGGGCCGTAATCTACCACGCAGGCCCAGTGCGGGTTGGTAGATGTCACAGATCTTCGATTTTTTTGTTCTAAGACATGCCGGTTTCCTCACAATGTTTGCCTTCCCTCTTTCTAACCATATCATCTTTCACACAGTCCATCCATCGTTTCTTTGGTCTTCTCCTACTCTTCTTCATGTTCCATATTGTATGTATGCATAATGTACATAGCTCCACCCACCCATCAAAATCCAAACCTCGGGATCCCCCAGCTTAACCTCGCTAATTCTTCTCCAAACATTCTTAAACCAACATGACGCTTAACAAACACGAGGCAGGCAGAGGCCAAGCGAAGTTAAACAAATATTTATTTTAACCAGATTCTTGACTAATAAAGAAAAACCTTGAAAAGAGGTGCGATACCAAATAAAAATATGATAAATAGGTATAATTGAGCTTGTTAGAACTTTGAGGTGAAGTAGGAAGGTGGTTCCGTTTTCCTGGCGATGTCCGTTTCCGGTTTAAATAACAAAAATGTCGCATAGATGTGTTACTGGTAAGAGACTTAGTTTTGTTCGGACTAAGCATTATAGATTATCAGCCTATAATATGCCCACTGCTGTCCAGGCCTGTGTCCGCCTCTTCTCTGTGAGAGGATGTTTTGGGATGCATGAAGAAGCCTCCTCGTGTAGCGCAGTTTGTTCCGCCAGTTACTCAACTGAACCGAGCGCTCGGCACATCCTGGACAGTCACACCGAACACCTAATTTGACTGGCCAAGTCTTCCCTTGCGGTGGTAGGGCTGACGCCCGCCTGGTTTGCGACCATCCTCCCACCGGAGTCCGGCGTCAAGCAGCCTGCTGTATTTCGTTAATGCGTTGGAGTTTCAGTGCCGTAGGCATCTTCTGGGCACGCTCGTTCCATCATAGACCTCATCCATCGCTTTCCATCAGGCGTGATTGAGGTCAAGGGCAGACGCATTCAGTAATAAAAAATAAAATAAAAAAAGAGGGAGTCGGCTGTAATCCACCACACGGACCCAGTGCGGGATGTCACAATGTCTTCGAATTTTTCGGTTCTAGGACATGCCGGCTTCCTTACCATGTTTTCCTTCACTGTTTTGAGAGCAGCTTAAAACAGAAGACGAACTAGCAGAGATCGAGGAGGGGGGGGGGGTGGAGGGGGGTCTCTGGGGATCAGACCGGAATAAATCGAAATAATTTACACAAAGAACATGTGAAGCAATGGATTAGCAATATCTCTCAAAATGATTCAGATTGAGAATTGATAGTGTGTTACGCAATTAGGGTGAAAGAAAGAAAGAAAGAAAATACGTTTAGTTGCGGCAAACATGACGCATAAAAAAAATAACAATTTGGCAAAAAACATGCGTCACATCCACGCAAAACGGCCATCGCTCAGCATAATGCTAAGACACTATACGAGACAGAGCCCCAGCGCTGGTTTTCAGCGACAGCCGGCGCTGACGTGATGACGTCAAGCCAGTGCAGCATACTATTAGATATAAACACTGCTGGATGCTGGTCATACACACACATCGGTCGCGAGTATTACGCACCTGACCTAAGAGGCAAAGAGGCTTTATTTAAAGCAGGTCTGAGGTCATATTTGAATATTTATTTTGCTGTAAGCGAGTACAGACAGAATAATAATCTGTACTAATACTACTGAGGAGTTTGTTTGTTTGAACGCGCTAATCTCCAGAACTAACAGTCGAATTTGAAAAAAAGAAAAAAAAACAGTGTCGACAGAAGTGAAAACAAAACACAAACAGAATACTTTGCCGTCACTCACTGATATATCGGATATACATTAAAACCGAGTACATCCCGAGGACAGCCGGACACATCCGAAGCGGTGTCGGTTACGGTAACAGTGGCGCGAATTAAATTGTTTTTCCCATTAAAAAAATTGCCCAACGCGCCTAAAGAAGTTTTCACTTCAAAAATATTTTTCATTTGATAGCCTAATTCTTGAGGAAGTCTAGGCTAGTCGAAGTAAACGTGGTTAGGCGATGCGATGCGACGGGGTGGGTTTGAGGAACAATAAATTTCACGCGGACAACGTCGCAGGAAGAAGCTAGCTACCTATAAACTTGGTATTTCCGTCGAAAAACACCTGATTCTCAAACAAAACCTATTGATTTTTATTATGTATTATTCCAAGGTTGAATAACTAATTAGATACCATTTATACTACCAAACACATGAAACTGAACCTTATTTCCATGGACGCTAGGTTTGAAATTGAATAGCAGAGGTTTGTTAAAGAAAAATATAGGTAATTTACATCTTATGTGTTGACAATAAAGACTTATTTTTGAATGATAAATAGTTTTGAAGCTAATTTCAAAGGTTTAGTATAAATAGCTTGACATTTAGAAAAAAAAACAATGTTTTTGATAAGTATTAGAATAAAAAAACGCTTTGTCTGTATTCATGCTTTGTATATGTTTTAACCTATCATAAATCAACTATGAAATACATAATAAAATCATCCGTTTAAATTACTGCCAAATCTCATGATAACGGGCAATTGGAACCGTGCACCTAGCTTCTGACGTTTCATAATAAATTGCCCATGTAAGTTTATGTGACATAGAATAGAATAGAATAGAATACTCTTTATACACATAAACAACACAAAACATAAAAACTTTTTTACAAAAAAATCAACAGACTTCAAAAAAAAAACTACAAACTGATAAATAACTTTAATTTCGGAAGTCGGTGTCGTTGGTTCCACATTTTCGTTTTTTGACACCGACTTCCGAAATTAAAGTTATTTATCAGTTTGTAGTTTTTTTTTTTAAGTCGGTTGTTTTTTTTGTAAAAAAGTTTTTATTTACACAAATCCAAATAACACTAGTGCATTGAAGAATTGAAGACAACGACTAGAAGAATCATCACAAAATTCGCATAGAAATGCCGGAGATGCAGTACATTTATGCGTATAACATCGTACATAAGAATAATAACATAATGTATTATATACTAAAAACCTTCCTGAAAGTATGTAGATCACATTAGTGAAAGAATTATCAAAATTGGTTCATAAGTTTTTGAGAAAGTCACGGACATACAAACATATATACATACTGGTCGAATACAGAACCTCCTTTTTTGAAGTCGGTTAATTATATTTTGGTTTCGATTTACAAGACGGTCTCTGTGTTAATTACTATTATCCTGAGCTTTTTCCTAAACCATGACCACTTACCTTCAAAAAGCTGCCAGAACTTTTTAATCCTTCGAACGTGGATCCACGCGAGACACAATGGCTTTTAATTACGACATTCAACCGTCTAATTACCTTGAAAGATAGACGTAACCGATAATATTATCGATTATCAAAATATCTTAGAAATAAGTCTTCTATTAGAGCTATTGTCGTTAGGTATAAAGATCAGGGTTCAAATCCGGGCCATGAACTTTCGATAGCCCATTGTAACATGCCTTATCTTGTTTCGCTTATCAAAATATTAATATTGTTTAAAAGGTCGCTTTTGCCCGCAGGATTTAGGAATCTTTTGATGGCTTAGACAAAGTGACATTCTCTCAGCGATAACATCATATCATAATCAGCCTGTAATGTCTGTCCCCACTGCTGGAACACAGGCCTCCTCTCTGTGACAGGGAGTGGGCTGTAATCTACCACGTGGGTTGAGAGCGGGTCGGTAGATGTCATATGTCTTTGAATTTTTCTCAGTCTCTTTTGGCACTAGTTCTATGCTATTTGGGCCCACAATCCGATTTATTCCGGTCTGATCCCTGATCCCACCCCCCTCGATACGCCCCTCGATAGTTCGTCTTCTGTTTTAAACTTTGTCTTATCCACTATAAGTTTTCTCATTCCGGTTTGATCCAGTTTTTCTTTTGTTTTTTTATCATACCTAATTAAATTCTCATCAAGATTGTAGCGGTATCTATCTACAACGCCACATGCGAACAACGGGTCATACTGACGTCACGAAATCCTGCATCTCGCAAGCAAAGTTTACCGCGCAACTAGCATAGATACAACGGCCCGACATGTATCATCGGGCAGTTGCCCGCCAGACACAACATCCGTCTGGTCGGAGGATCCTTCCTTTTCTATAGAGGAGTGAACTTTACACCGATACCTCTTTAAGATGAAAATAGAAATTATTATCAACATTATTTCAGGAGGGTACCTTTACTATTGGACCAATCCCAAGTGAGTGCTTGAAAAAAAATCGACTGTTTTCTAGAATCCAATTTCCAAGAAATCTATGCAGTTTTTGCTACTAATTATTTGGTCCCTCATTATTACTAAACCTCCTGGGAGAATTTTAATGACACTAAAGTCACCCAGAATATTTTCTGGCTAGATTTTTAGTACACATAAATATAAGACTTAGGTGACTACTCATCCGCAAAAATAGTCAACGCGAGCGAAACTGTGGGTGGTCACAGCAAAGCAAAAACAAATGATATTTACACTGCTAAATTTTTAATCATATAAAATCGATGCCGAACAAAAAATCTAGCCGGTATCTTTAAATTAAGAGAAGGTTTCAGACAGGTATTTCCGCGTTTTAATCTAGACAGACGTGTCTTAACTGTGAAACGAGTGGGTTTTGTAGACGCGGTATTAAACTGTACTATTTATATGCTAATTTCGTGGCTATAATATTAAACTGGGATTTCTTAGGCAGTTGTCCAACCGGCGGCGATGAACGAGTAGCGAGTAGAACTAGCAACTGAAAACGAGTTGGCGAGCAGCGTGTGTGTAGTTCCGATTGTTTTATCGCTGGGCTATCAGCGAGTGTCCGAGTGCGACGAGCGACTATTCGCACCACTCGCTCGGGGCGGAGATATAATATAGCGGGCATGAGATTATCTTTGATAGCTCTTGTCAGCGACAAATCAGTGGAGCGAGTCCTCGCCGGCAGTGTGAACAGTCAGCGATCAACTATTAATATATGCATCTCTTTTGTTTACACGGAATGTATATCTATTGTACGTTTCTTGAGCGAGAAAATGGCCGATAGTTAGTCGCTTCCTCGCCGGCGGTGGGACAACTGCCTTATGCTGTATCATCTGTTATTTTTATTTGGGTTGATGACGGAATTGGTTCTGATTTTATGCGGTAACCTCCATCTGTTACAAGTCAGTTGCATTATTTATGGTATCAGTGATCGAACTACTAAGCATATCGATATTTGGGGTTATTGGTAAAACATTAACAACCTCTCAGGACTATATTACTAACATCTTAAACAACAACTTTTGTTCTATGGATTTTTTTAATTCATTAGACTTTCATACAAAAAAAAATATCAATTCATAATCAACTGTCTAGCCTTTTCCCAACTAATTTGGGGTCGGCGTCCAGTCTAACCGGATGCAGCTGAATACCAGTATTTTACATGGAGTGACTGCCTATCTGACCTCCACAACCCAGTTATTGGGTAATACGATACCCCTTGGCAAGACTGGCTATTAGACTTTCGGGATTCTGACGACCCGTAACGGCTGTTAAAGATCCATGTATGACAGCCGGGACCAACGGTTTAACGTGCTTTCCGAGGCACGGAGGGGTCTTAGTATGTGAAGATGGTCACCTATCCACGGACCAACCGCGGCAAGCGTAGCTTAACCTGATCGATCGAACCGTGCGGCTGTTATTGCTTAGCCACAAGTTCCTCCCTTAATTAGTGAAATGAAATATTAATTACTTTAAAAAATAAAAAGATACTAGTTTTAAATTTAGTTGCCTTACTTATAGCGGTTTACAATAAAGTTTTTAGTAAATATATATTTTTCTTTGAGCATGTAGTTACGTTTTGAGAAATCGATAAAAACCCTCCGGCCGTTTTCACAACTGTGGTGGATACCTACTCTTCACAAAGAACACACCCTACAAATTTCATGTCTAGAACCAGCGATTTAGGCTGTGCGTTGATATATCAGTCAGTCAGGACTTCGAAAATATTTAAACTTAAAACTAAACCTAACCTAACGATTCCCAAACACATCAAAACCTTTAATTTATAACTTTCCATTTCAGCAAATTCTGTGACTGACGTTACACGATTACTAATAGCCCCTTTCTTTTGTTACAGAACCATGAAGCCACTATTTCCAATAGTGGTTGCCATACTGGTAATAGCGGCCAACGCTCACCCCGAAAACATCGAAGATGTGAAAGAACTGACCCAGAGCAAAGAGCCAATCCTAGAAGCAGAGGCCAGCGAGCCACAGGCAAGAGCCGAACGCTGCACAGCCTGCTCCAGCACCCATAACCTTAAATCGCCCAAAGAATTCTTAGCAGCACTAAAGTCCCTACCAAATACTCAAGTACACACACAGGAATCCTTCGAAGGATGCTCCTCAGAGAAGGGCTGTGCTGGACTTAAAGTAAAAGACGGTAAAATCATCGAGAAATTCGGAAACCTACAAGCTTTTAACGCTGCAGCCAATGCTGATACTGGTAACGAATTCCAGTTCCAAGCGGCTGGGAACAGCGTGTTCGAAGGTGGTGCACCCAATGGTGGTCCGTTCTGGTGGATGAACCAGAATTCTCCGTTCAAAGCTGGTGCTGCTGGTAGTGGTGGTTCCTTTGAGAAGTTCAGCAAATCTTCCTCTAGTTTTACCAGCTCTAGCAACGGTGGTGCTGGAGGTGTTGATTTGGGTGCCAATCCTTTCTTGAATGGTGATTTCTCTAAGCTCGCTGGTGGCGCAGGATTCAACGGAGCTGCTGGTGCAGGATTCAATGGTGCTGGTGGAAACTTTGCTAACACACAATCCTTCGAATCGTCTTCGACAAAGGAGATTGATATCTCGAGCAATCCATTCTTAAACGGTGGTGTCTCAGCCGGCGGTGCTGGATTTGGGGGACAGGGCGGATTTGGAAGTGGCTCACAAAGCGCCTTCGGTTCAAACTCTCAAAGTAGTCAGAGCAGTTTTGGAGCTGGGCAGGGCAATGGTTTCGGCGGCGCTCAGGGCGGTCAAAACGCCTTCGGCAGCGCTCAAGGTAGTCAAAACGCTTTCGGCAGCGCTCAAGGCAGTCAAAGCGCTTTTGGCAGTGCCCAAGGCACCCAAGGAACTGCCTTCAACTCCAACAACAAATTCAACTCAGGATCTGGCTTCACTGGATCCTCTCCCGCACCCTTCGCGCCAGCTGGTGCTAACGTCAACCTTATCCAGAACAGCCAGAAAAGCGAATATGACTTCGAACAGCAGCAGACACAACAGAGCATAGATGATATCTTCCAGAGCACTGGAAACGTTAATGCTCATGATAATTCTGGAGGAGATCTGCAGCAGACCTGTGCTGGACAAGGATACGTCTGTGTTCATAAATCGCAGTGCAATAATGGCGTCGTGAACACCAATGGAGGTGGTCTTCTGCAAGCTAATACGCAGGTGAGTCCTTTATGATTATTATTATTTCTAGCCTGCGCCGTCCCACTCTTGGGCAAAGGCCTCCCTCCACTCCTTCCATCTTCCGCGAGCCCGCGCGTCCTCCTTCCAGTTTTGACGGAACCTATCCAGCTCGTCCCGCCATCTCCTACGTGGTCTGCCGCGACCCCGCCTCACTGTCTCAGGGCACCAATTCTGCGCTATTTGGGCCCACAGTTTGTCCGGCATGCGGCAGACATGTCCTGCCCAGTCCCATTTAAGTTGGGCAGCCTTTTGGGCCACGTCAACTGTCTTTGTTTTGGAGCGCAGTATTGTGTTTCGGACAGGATCCGTCAACTTAACGCCCAGTATACTGCGCTCCATTGCTCGTTGGCAGACCTTGATGATATCTAAAAAAAAATATGTATGGTAGCTCTCCTATTTACCCGACAGCAAAATCAGGGTACCGTTGTTTGCTTTACCACCAGAAGGGTGAATGTCCCTTGCACATGCGGAGTGCGCAATAATCTACCTCGTGGGCCCAGTGCGGATTGGTGGATGTCACATGTATTCGAAGTTTTGGCTCTAGGACATGCTGGTTTGTTCACGATGTTTTCCTTCACCGTTTTGAGAGCAGTGGTGATTATATTAAAAATACATAAAGTAGATGCCTGGGTTCGAACTCACGATCTACTCGTAAGTCGGTGCCTTTTTAGCTAGTTGAGATTAATTTATTAGTTTCGAATTGTGAAGACATTGATTTATTATATCAATTAGCTTCTTGTTTTACGTAATGCTTACGTGTGTGTTACTTCCGTATCCGGAGACTGGATGTATTTAAATGCGAGATGATAAATAAGACCAGTTGATTAAAAAAATGTGAAGCTGTTTTTTTATGCAAGTTCTGCTATTTTTAGTAAGATACACAAGTGAGGACTGTGTTTTTTTCACATTATTGATTATTGATTATTAATTTAGACTCTTTAAAACAATCAAACTTGTATTTTCCTGGTGCCCCATTAAAACTAGAAAATTCCATGGAATCTTGGGCTTAATTTAATATACCTAGTGTATTTGAGAAACAGAAAATTCTACAAAATCACTGCTATATTATATTCATTTGATAATCATTTCCAAAACTACGGAAATGTCAAAAAATGGTCACCCATCCCAAAACTGACCGCGACAAACAACTTAAACTCACAAATTAAGTATCGACCACCTGCAATGCGCAAACGTCATCTTCGCAAATCATTAATCAATACCTGTCCAATATCAAGGAAATATTAAGAATTTCAAATAGCAATTTTTTTTTAAACAGCATCATGGATGCTTTGCTTCGACCTTAAGTAGATACAGTGGCTTAAGGTCAAGATTCCGATATTTAACTTTGATGTCATAATATGAATAGAGGTTGTACTAATGAGTTGAATCATCAAATACCATAACATCACGCCTATTTTCCTCAAAGGGGTAGGCAGAGAGAGGAGTATTGTATAGAAGCAAGTTTTTCTAACTGAACAGACAGCTGTGCTGCTGGGGAGTTTGTTGCGCCACTTCTTCCCAGCGAAAGTACTGAGGGGCGAGCGTTTTGGGGGACTGTCTTATGTAATTTTGACGTTCGAAAAGTGCTGATTCTCAGCCTCAGCTCTCGAATAAACGACTTTTGATTTTGATTTGCACACATTTTAGATAGTTATGTTGAAGTCCCATAGTTCTGGGTTGTGGAGGTCAGATAGGCAGTCGCTCCATGTAAAATACTGGTATTCAGCTGCATACGGTTAGACTGGAAGTCGATCCCAACATAGTTGGGAATGGGTAGGCAGACCCATATTTCGCCAGTTTGTAATAGGGGGCCATCAACCGGGCACAAATCCAGACTCCGGGCTGCTACTAAGAAATTCCTAAAGAAGAAAAGAAAATCTCAAATACACTTTGCCCGACCTAGGAGTTGAACCTAGAACTCTTCGCTCAGCAGTCGCGCTTATAACCACTAGACCGTGTCCGAAAGATGCGTAAAAGAATAAATTATCATTTATTCAAATCTACGCATCTTTTATGACAAACCCCGCGAAATGTCAAGGTCTAAATTAAAATGCCACAACCAAAAATCGAACCCGGATCCTCCCAATCACAAATTATGTTTTATTCATATGTATTTGTTTGTCTGTCTATCTATAGAACTGATGGATTCATTGTGACGAGAATTTTATTAACTAACAACAATAAATTAATGATGATTGTTAAGATTGTAAAATTAATTAATTGAATCTGGTTTTGAAGGCTTTTTGGTTGTGGTCGTAAAGTTACGAAATTAAGGATATAATTTGTCGTACACACTTGAGGGGCTCGTGGCAAAATAATAAAAGCCGCACGGGTCGATCTTCGAAGTGAAGCAATGCTTGCCGAGGTTGTTTCGTGGATGGGTGACCATCCATTGTAGTAGGAAAGTACGTTAAGCTGTTGGTACCGGCTCTCATTCATAGATCTTTGACAGTCGTTACGGGTAGTTGGAAATCAAACAGTCTTAAGTATCGTGTTACCCAGTAACTGGGTTGTGGAGGTCAGATAGTCGCCCCGTATTATATGGGACTTAAACATAACTATCGAAGCGTGGGTGTATAATTTATCTCTGTTGATTTTCGTAGCATTCGAAGACATGTGACATCTGCCAACCCGCACTGGGCCCGCGTGGTGGATTACGGCCCACTCCCTCTCACTGAGAGGAGGCCTGTGTCCCAGCAGTGGGAACATTATAGGCTGATTATGTTATGTTATGATTTTCGGAGCTATGTATTATTACTATAGCAGATTTTTTGTTAATTTAATCAATCTTAATGACCCAAGGGTCGATCCTAGGACCTCATAAACGCACATCCGAAATCGATACGTTATTATAAAATGCCTTGCAATTATTATCTTTAAGATAATCCTATTAAAACAAGGCCAAGGAGGTCTTCATTATTAAATAGTAATAATAATAAGGATAGCTAGAGGCTTGATAATTAATAATAGTCGTTAGATTAGAAACTATCCGTTTCCTGTGACTTATTTTGCATACAAACTTTAACTACTTAAGAGAAAATGCGGTCGGAGAGACTTTTGAAAAAGCCCAAGTAAAAAGTCTTAATTTAAGGTTTGGCTCTCGCCTATTTCCTCCTCCAATATCGGACGAATTTAAAAGATATTTCATAAACTGAATAAGAAGGTATATATATACTATGTCCCTATGTTTTTCTAGTTTCATTAATAGTTTTCAAATTTGTACACTAGACCTCTGTTGACAGCGGTTTAAATCGGCATTTTTTGAGGGTTCTAAGTGCTTATAAAAATAATGTAACATCAAAAAGGAAAACATAGGGACAAAAAACTAGTTAATATTTATTATTAATTGCTTTATGGTTATTAACCAGAAAGAAAACAGGCGAGAGCGTTTCTATGGAGAAACGACCACCCGCATTACCTCTTAATGGCAATTATCTTATTAGGGGTTATGCCAATAGATATTACATGGAATTTATAACTTAACTGATGAAAATGTGCTATAGATAATAAAGAATCTATGGAAGACTTCAGCATGATGCTCGATGAGCTCAGAAGAGCTTCCCAAACGGTGTTGAACTATACCTACCTAATATACACAAACCTATTAATATAATATAACTAATAATAATAAATAAATAATAAATAAATTTTTTATTTCAGAAAAACACATTTAGGTTCACAAAACAATTTTCCAATTAAAAATGAGCATTACAGAAAAAAGTGTATCGTTGGTGCCTGTACTAATGAAAGAAAATCATTGTATCACAGACACCAGCGCCTTCCAAGATAGGTTACATAAAAAATAAGAATTCGAACGTGCTATTAGTGAACTCGTAAAAAATATAATATGGTTACAAAATAAACAGTAAAATAAAATTAAAATTAAGCTACTTATTTACTTATGTAGAACATTTGTGCGTGTGCGTGCACGAGACGCCCAACTATACGCCCAATTAAGCACATCTAATAATTTATAATAATATTGATTTGCTACTTAGCCCTCTTCCTCTCTCCTAACTTTTGCTGTGCCCAACAGGGTCCATATTGTTCTTTAACTTTAAGTACCATCTATGTAATACATATGGAATGCAATAAAGAATTGAGTATTGAGTAAATGATCTTGTCCATGTTCATTTTAAGACCCACTGTTTCGGAAGCTCTACTGAAGATACATGAAGATCGAAGACTCTACACTCGATGGTGTATTGTGTACTCCTCTGGCTAACCGTTCGTGAATTATAAGCGTGATAATATGATGTGACCTATGCCCAATTTCCTAATGAAAAACCGACTAGTTTACCAAGAAAACGTAAGCATTTAACATGTGTGCCTAAATTAAGGTCAGCATAAAAAGCTAACACGTTTGTGCGCATGGACTTAAGCAATTGTAAAGAAAACATTTTGATGTCCATCTAGCGAAACAAGGCAAGTACGGTTGGCAAAACAGTTTGGGATTTCATTTTAAGTTGAAGTTTAGATGTAATATTGTGGTTTTTCTGGTTTTTGGACTGCTTCACAGATATACATAGATAAACTCTATGATCTGCTTAAATAACTAGCCTCTTTAATGCCTTTGCGGCATTTTCCTGTTTTTATTTGAGTAAGTATTTCATAAAAAACCGTCATAGAACGTTATTTATAGTTATATGCATATGTTTATTGGTTCAATTTGAGTTCTAATTGTAATACATACAGGGTGTCCCAGAAATAGTGAATCAAACTGCTATGGGAGGTAGCTTGACTAATGTCCCATCCATAAAAAATACGAAACAAAACAAAACGCATATGGCCATCAAAAAAAAAAAGTTATTAACGTAACAAATAAATAAGTTTAAAAAGCTGTAATTTTGAAATTGAATCAAAAAAATCAGTGAATTTACTTCACAAGATTTGGAGATATTAATTTTTTTTGTGTGCAAGGGTGAAATTGGTTCAATTTCAAAATTACAGCTTTTTAAACTTATTTATTTGTTACGTTAATAACTTTTTTTTTTGATGGCCATATGCGTTTTGTTTTGTTTCATATTTTTTATGGATGGGACATTAGTCAAGCTACCTCCCATAGCAGTTTGATTCACTATTTCTGGGACAGTCTGTATATGCTAGAAAATAGAAGCCCACAATAGTTTCTTTATACCAACTGACTTTCAGGGGGTGAAAGTAGGAACCTACTTATGTATTTTTAAAACTTTTAGCACGGAGCAACTATGAAATAATGAAAAAAAAAAATCAACTGTTCCATACATTTTTATTTGATTAGTATAGTATAGTATTTTTTGTATGGAACAGACTACTGTCCTGCTTGTGTGGCTCTAAAATATAACAAAATTTTTTTTTTCCGATACTTCAATAGAAAAGTATGTTCTTACTATGTTGCTTCGATATTCGTTTCTGTTAAACGAGTACCCAAGGGGTATCGTGTTACCCAGTGACTGGGTAGTTAGGGTCAGATAGGCAATCGCTCCATGTAAAATACTGGTATTCAGCTAGACTGGAAGCCAACCCCATAATGTTGCAAAAAGACTCGGCAGACGATGATTAATTTCTGTTATAAATTCATTCGCATTGTCAACCCCTAAAAGACCATCAATAATTCACAACAACATTTCAAACAAACTCCATAAACCACTCTCACAGCAGGTCTCCACGAAAATGTCAAAACAAACAATACTTTAAGCCTGACATTTTTGCTAACGCTCCTCTATCTCGATGTCCTTTGGTTCGGCGACGTCGAGTCGTATGTAGGTACGTACCTATTGCGACATAAGTACTAAACCTGATGACCTGCCTGGCTGAGGATATTATCTGTATGTTCACGGTAAATAGCTTAAAAGAATAGGCAGAGAGTTTAGACATCATAAAATTATAAACATACCAATGACCAAGCAGTGGTGGCCTCGTGGTACCGGCCGTGACTGACGAGTTGTAGGTCGTAGGTTCGAACCCTGACAGGCGCTTTACTTTGTGTAAATTACTTCATCACCACTGCTCTCAAAACGGTGAAGGAAAACATCGTGAGGAAACCGGCATGTCCGAGAATCAAAGATTCTAAGACATATGTGACGTCTACCAACCCGCACTGGGCCCGCGTGGCGGGTTACAGCCCACTCCCTCTCACAGAGAGGAGGCCTATGTCCCAGCAGTGGGAACATTAATTATGCTGATTATATTATTATAATAATCAAGCATCCAATCATCATCATTGTCATCACCTACCGATATATTCTAGAAAAATCTCACCGAAAGCTTAGGTGAAGTGAGCTGTCAATCCACCTGATGATTGACAATAGTGTCAATCCAGCGTCAGCTGTCAATAGTGACAGCTCACTTTATAAAGCTCCCTACACAAACCAGTTATTCGCATAAAGCAAAGGCCAGAAAATACGTGCCTTGTTGCTGCATTCCTCAAACGAGACTGCTGGCAGAGCTGAGGGTGGGTCAGTACCCAGCAGTGGCGAAGGGTGAACTTATGACAGAGGTAGGCCGGAGCAAAAAAAAATCCAAAAGAAAATTTCAATTATGAATTGACTATAGGTTATGTTCTGAATTTTCGAAGGGAAGCCGGTGGGAATCGAGTTGTATGGTAGAAGGTACCATTGGTACCCAGCCTCCCGGTTCGGGCAATTTTTTCCAAGCGGTACCCCGGATTCTGGATTTGTGACCAGTTGAATATGCAGTACAAGAATAATATAGGCTCGCTCCGTAGCCACATGGGATTCCAGCTCCACTCAAGGTGAAAACTGAGTGAAGATATTCACATCTACCATTATCATCTGCCGAGCCTTTTCCCAACTGTGTTGAGGTCGGCTTCCAGTCTAACCCGATGCAACTGAATACCAGTAGTTTACTGCCTATCTGACGTGCACAACCCAGTTACTGGGTAACACCAAAGATCTATACAGATCTGACTGACCGTCCCTTCAGATATCACCTGTGTATTATTTTAATATATATAATTATAGAACTTTTGTTATTTCACATTAACGATATATAGACGAAGTTTTTTTTTAGTAGTCTTACAAAAATTCCCAAAATTTTAAGTAAACTGCTTATTTATGGCCAAATTAAATGATAAATTAATTCATTTGTATTTTATTTAATTAAATTAATAATATATGTAAACAATCTAGCAAAACATGTTTTAGGCCTCTGTGTCATTAAACATAAAAAACATAAAAATTTGGTAAAAAACATTGGTAAGTTTTCGTCTAAGAGAATCATGGCTTAAATGGTTCTAAATTGTCTGTAATATCTTCGTCTTAAAGCTTTGCACCCATCTTCCAATCATCCTGTATAATAAAAACCATTTTATTTAATTAAGAAATTATTCAGAGTTCTTTTTAGATCTTCCAAAATGACCTCAGGTCACCTATCCATCAACCTGCTTCAACAAACTTTAGTTAATGACTCATAAACTCCCACGCAACTCGCTAACATCACATAAACCCACATTGTATTATGATTGATGTTGCATGGTTTGACATAATTGACATAATGGTTGATTACAAAACAAATGAAAAAAAAATGAACTCCAATTACGATGAAGGCGAAAGTGATTCTGTCAGTTTGATACGTCTGATTTTGTTGAAGAACACGCGTACCTGCTTCTTATAGGGAAAGAGTCAGGGATTTTTTTATATGCTACCCGTGCCTACATTAATATTTAACTTAGATTTAGCATTGACATCTTGATGTTTTGGCTTTTTTTTTATAAATGGCATCTCGCAGATCAACCTAGGAGGCTGTCGGCTGCTAAACCGGCCTTGCCTATGGGTGCCTCAATAAATTAAGGCATCCAGCCAGCGCTTAAATACTTACGATGTTTTGGCATGCCACCACATCAGTAATGTTTTTTCATTCTTGTGAAGCATTGACGAATCGTTAGTCAAAAAAAAATCATAATCAGGTTATAATCTCACTGCTGGGACACAGGCCTCCTCTTGGTGAGAGCGACTGGGCCATAAGTCACCACGCGAGCCCAGTGCGAGTTGGTAGATGTCACATGTCTTTAAATTTTTGAATAAATATAAAAAAATCTTTCATAATATAGAGAAAGATTTATTGAAACGGGTCAGTTAAGGAAGTTTTTTTAAACATTTTACAAGCAATAAAAATAACAGTATATGATTATTATCCCACTTCAGGGCGAAGACCTCTTCTCATTCAGAGAAGACACGAGCATATTACAAGCACACTATATACAATATTATAAAATATTATTAATATTATAATTATATTATATTTATATATATTAATATTATAAATACAATCTATTTACACAGAGTTCAACCACGCCTCAAAGCTACTTCAAAACAATATAGTTATAACATTATCTTGAATAGAAACAATCAAATAGTGCCTCTGGCGATTTAAATCTTGTTTGTGCTGCATCTCATACATAAATACATACATCTATGTTTAATAAATACATATGAAATGCTGTTCGTTAGAGCGCACATGACTTGAGAACGGCTGGACCGATTTGGCTATATTTTGTTTTAAAATGTCCGAAATAGGTTACTACGGAAAGAAAAATTTTAAAAAAATCCGGGAAAATGGGAAAATTCGGGACAAACGGACATTCATCCTTTCTTGTATAAATAATTGAAAGGACAGGACAGGACAAAGTCAAACGGGTTAGATAGAACTTTTTATATTTCACACTAATATTATAAAGGCGAAAGTTTGTGAGTGTGTGTGCGTGTTTATGTGTTTGTTACTTCTTCACGCTCAAACGGCTGGACCAATTTTGATAAAATTTTGTATGGAGGTAGCTGACACCCTGTATATATATTCCTATATATATAATAAAGCTGAAGAGTTTGTTTGTTTGAACTCGCTAAACTCTAGAACTACCACTCGAATTTGAAAAATATTTTTGCGTTTGATAGGCCAATTATAGAGGAAGGTTATAGGCTATCTAACATCACGCTACGTTCCTTAGGAGCGAAGCAAAAAGAAAAAAAGTCAGAAAGAACGCTAAGCGAAAACGCAGTAAAAGCGCGGGCGATACAATGCGATGCGGTGGGTCGGGGGGAGTTTTATAAAAATGTGGCTGTAATTTTGATACGAGAATGTAAGACACACAAACCAAAATCAAAAGACTCACGCGAATAAAGTCGCGGACAGAAGCTATAGTCATACATAAATACATAAACTTCTCATACATAATATGTATGGGTGTTAACAGCTATTGTGTCATAAGTTCTTGATTTTACAGTTGCCGTCAAAAGTGATTGATGAATTTATTTAGTTTTGAAAAGGTTTTTTTTGTGAATGAGTCTTGGTATTTGAACATTTTCTGCTTCCGAATCTTTGTAGATACTCGTACTTAAACGATTTTAAGCTTGACAATTACTATATCGCTCAATTGGAGAAATACCGACGTAAATGTATTTTTTTTTTACAAAATATTGTTAAATAATGACAAAGCACTTAGAAAGCGTATTTACGTTAGAAAAGCAAAGACTAAAAAAAAAAGTAGCAGTTACGTCGATGTTTCTCCAAATGAGCGATATGTTTATCAACTTTCCTGGTGGCTGTATAGTTAATAACAATAGTATCGACAAATAGGACATCAATAGCCATCATTTATATTACAAAAACATCGGACACCGTCAGAGCCCCACACAATCTGTTCCCCCATCCCCAATCTATCGTAGTCTAAAGGTGCTGAATGCTCTTCTGACTGCCAACCCTAAACGTGATGTGTTTGCGGATGAATGGATTAAAATGATGCGTATATGTCTGGTGTTCTGTAAGAGAAAGTATGCAAGGGAGTCCACTGTTCCAGGTTAGTTTTAAATTATATTATTGTCAACGTAATTATTGTCTCCATGTTAATTAATGTAATTGGTGTTGTACCGTTTTAATTAACTATAAATAAATTACTAGGAATAATCTGTCTTAAAATAATAATATGTACAAGTATATAAAAAGGGAGGGGAAATAATCAACGGGCATCAAAAAATTCGTCCGCATCGCTGTCAATAGGAAACGTGCCCAAAAGGCTGGCAGCATTGCCACGTTGTATGGCAATACTGATTCTTTGGCCAGAAAATAGGCCAGCCCTCTGGTCACGTGAAGAGTCGACCAACCGCTTGGCGAATAATTAAATGTTATAATTTCCCTACCAATTGTAATTTTATAAGATAGATAGAATTTTAAACTTTATAATAAATAGTATTTATAAAGCAAAGCACACACAAATTTCATCAGTCACATTTAGGTCCCGTATAAAAGGGAGCGAGCCCATATAGAAGTGGTGTGGAAATCGGTTGTCATGGTATGGGCATGTGTTACGGAGGAATGAGGAAAATGTCGTGAGGAGAGTTTTGAGTATGAATGTCGATGGAAAGAAAAAAAAAGGGTATTTGGATACAGTTCGTGAAACACAAAAAACAAAATAAAAAAATAATGTTTCGAACAACAATAGTGTGTGCCTCACGGCTGCGCCAAAAAGGCTCATTTCAGCATTAATGCCAGACAGATGCTGTCTGACGCTGGTTTTCTAATGAACCTTTAGGGAAAAGTGACGGGGAGTACACACAGTTTCAACATACCTAATACATACTTTTTATACTTATAAATAAATAAATAAACTAGTAATCAAGCACATATTATCATTACAAAAACACGATGGCTATAAGAGTAGGGTAAGACCAAAGAAACGATGGATGGAATGTGTGAATGATGATATGGTTAGAAAGGGGGTGACTACTGAGTGTACTGAGATGACGACTGATAGAGAAGTATGAAAGAAAGAGACATGTTGCGCCGACGACTAATAAATTGAGATTAGGGCAGGAGAATCATGAAGAATCATAAAGAGACTGAGCCATATAAAATATTGATATTCACCTGCATTCGGTTAGACTGGAAGCCGACCACAACATAGTTGGGAAAAGGCAGGCAGATGATGAAGTAAAAGGGACCGGGCCTACTACCACAAGTCACACAGGTCAGGAAAAAGGTCATAACATACCCATATTTTAGACTTGTACTTACGAAATAAACAAACAGCTTGCGCAAGCGCCGCTACCTCGGTACATGTCTACACTTGTCTTCTTGACAGTACACGCCGGGATGATAAATGGTAGTTCACTTATTACAATATCGAATATTATCGTGTTTTGGATAGGCATAGATGGTATTTCGAAATAGTATCTAATAGTAGTATGGGAGGGGCTCGTGGCTAAGTAACAGCTGCACCGCCGGTCACAAGGTTAAGCAACGGTCGCCGCGTTCGGTCCGTGGATGGGTGACCCATTCACGAACTCCTTTACATATCGAGACCTCTGCGTGCCCCGGAAAGCATAGTAAGCCGTTGGTCCCGGCTATCATTCGTAGATTTTTGACAGTCGTTACCAGAAGCCCAAAAGTCTGACAACCAGTTTGTGCTACCCAGTAACTGGTTTGTGGAGGTCAGATGGACAGTCGCTCCATGTATAATAGGTACTGGTATTATACTGCATCCGGCTAGAATGTAAGTCAACCCTAAAATAGTTGAAAAAAGGCGAAGCAGATGATAATGACCACTTATGATACCCGAAGATTTCTTCTAAAAAAACGATTTATTTAGATCGATTTTCTTTGTAATAATTATTAAACACTAGCAGCGCCCCGCGGTTTCACCCGCATACGTTTCCCGTGGGAATATCGGGATAAAAAGTAGCCTATATGTTAATCCAGGGTGTCATCTACCTCCATACAAAATTTTATCAAAATTGGTGCAGCCGTTTGAGCGTGAAGAAGTAACAAACACACACACACTCACAAACTTTCGCCTTTATAATATTAGTGTGATTAAACATACATCCTAACTAATATTATAAATTCGAAAGTAACTCTGTCTGTCTGTCTGTCTGTATGTTACCTTTTCACGCCTAAACCGCTGAACCGATTTAGATGAAATTTGGTATAGAGATAGCTTGAGTCCCGGGAAAGTTCATAGGATAATTTTTATCCCGATATTCCCACATGATCGAGACTTATGCTGGTGAAACCGCGGAGTGCAGCTGTCTTATATAAACTTAATATTTTCCTAACCAATTTGAGGTAGGTCTCTAATCTAACCAGATGCGGCTAAATATCACTATTATCAAGGCACTATTAAGTATGTAATAACAATAATTATTATATTACGAGTACAAATATAATAAGAGCCTACCGTTCAAATACGCTATGATAAACTATCCGCGTCAAAATATGCAAGACTTATGATTTATGTACTTTAAGAAGAGGTCATGTTAACATCAAGTTTTAAGTTAAATAAGTTTGTAATATTACTAGCTGCGCTCCGCGGTTTCATCCGCATAAGTCTCGATCCCGTCAGAATATCGGGCTATGAAGTATCCTATGTCCTAACCTAGGTCATGGTCTATACATGTGCCAAAGTTCATTCAATTCTGTTCAGTCGTTTTAGCGTGCAACAAGCAACAAGTAAAAAAAGATATCTATATAATATTATTTTAGTTAGACTTTCGGGCTTCTGACTACCCGTAACGACGACCAAACATCCTCGAATAACAACCGGGGCCAACTGCTTAACGGGAGGTCTGTCGGTATGTTTTGGATGGTCACCCATCCACGAACTGACCTCGGCAAGCGTTGCTTAACCTTAATGATATACCCATTCGGATGTTATTATTTAGCCACGAGCCCCTCCACGAGACCAACGACACAGTCACCTTAATTAAAACTAAAAATTGCTTCACACTTGAAAGTGACACCTCCGACATTTCCCTTCAAGACTTAGCTGTCAATTTACAACCTCAGTTTATATGTCAAGACTAGCTTCTTCCCGCAACTTCGTCCGCGTGAAATTTCACCCCCCCATTCACCCCCTTAGGGGATGAATTTTGAAAAATCCTTTCTTAGTGCACCCCTAGACCTCATAAGGAACGTACGTGCCAAATTTGGAATCTCTAGACCCAGCGGTTTGGGCTGTGCGTTGATATGTCAGTCAGTCAGTTCTCCTTTTATATATATAGATAGATAAGGATCATATTATCATATATCTAAGTTACCTATTGCGTTTGCACCGTTCTAGAAGTTAGGTCAGCTAGCTGTCACAGCATAACGCAACTTTGACCTTTTACAGTCGGGTAAAGTGTTGCCCTTTTGACGTTTAGACATTTCTATTCTATTTTTAGGATAATTTTGTAAGGGCTTGAAGCAAGAACTTGGTGTTGCTATAAGAAAATTTTATGCGTACGATGTCGGAAAACTTAATTCATGATTTTCTTTGCTACTGAAACTGTTCAATACAGCGATTTTATCAGCGATAGTATCAGCCTTTAGAGACGCCCGTGGCTAAATAATAATAGCCGCACAGGTCGATCGATCAGGTTAAGCTACGCTTGCCGTGGTTGGTCTGTGGATGGGTCACCATCTTTACATACCGAGACCCCTCCGTGCCTCGGAAAGCACGTTAAGCCGTTGGCTGTGATTCGTGGATCTTTGACAGTCGTTACGGGTACCCAGTAACTGGGTTGTGGAGGTCAGATAGGCAGTCGCTCCATGTGAAATACTGGTATTCAGCTGCATCCAGTTAGACTGGAAGCCGACCCCAACATAGTTGGGAAAAGGCAGGCAGATGATACTATCAGCCTTTATTGCCTCAAAAGGCAAAAGAGCAGTGGTGGCCCAGTGGCAACGGCCCCGAATTACGAGTTTATGGGTCATAGGTTCGAACCCAGACAGGCGTTTTAGTTTGTGTAAATAATATCATCACCACTGCTCTCAAAACGGTGAAGGAAAACATCGTGAGGAAACCGGCATGTCCTAGAACTAAAAATTCGAAGACATGTGACATCCACCAACCCGCACTGGGCCCGCGTGGTAGACTAGGTTATAGTTCACTCCCTCTCGAAGTGAGGAGGCCTGTGTCCCGGCATCCTAATAGCGTCAGACACTATCACACACAATCTGAATCATTTTAAAGAATATTGCTAAATGATTGCTTCATATGTTCGAAAAATTTGTCTGCTCAACGACGTAAATAACGCAATGAATGTTGTTGAACCGTCAAAAAAATGAAAGCCATTGCTACTGTTAGTGTGTTGCGCAATTACGCCGCTAATCGGAACCCACAACCTCGTGTATGATAAGCGAGATCTGAACCACTGGGCTAACATGGAATTTTTAATAGGATTACCTACCAATCAAATTAATTGCAAAACTCTAACCACAGGACCAATGAAATGCAAATATTTGATGAAACAGTGCGTCAACAAATTGAAATGTTTACTCGACTAAGCCGAGCGCGAGTTATGTGTTACGCAATGCTAATATATCGGACCAATTTCGTCAACCGTAGTCAAAAATTCTCGTCTATTTTTTATGCAACTTCACAATTTTTTTAAAGATGACTTCGTCATTATCTAAATACTTATTCATAAGAAAAAAACTAGCCAAGAGTCTGCTTCTGTGTTCGGTTAATCGAAACTTATTGATTCAAAATATGTCTACGTTGAGAATTAGCACTTTTTGGACGTCAAAATTACATAAGACAGTCCCCCAAAACGCCCGATCTTCACACCACTTCCTAGTGCTTTAGCTGCGAAAAAAACAACAAACTCCCCAGCAGCACAGCTGTCTGTTCAGTTAGAAGAACTTAATTTTACACATGTAAAGTAATTAACATTTCAAAAGAAAGAAATACAATACATTAAATTATATTTAATAGCTAAATGTTAGCTCGCACTCGCAAATAAACCAAATAAAACATTGAAAAACTCTAGGTAGGTAACTAATGGCAAGTTCGCCCCCTATTGCATGGGCTTAAATATTGGTTAAATGTGGTTGTACTAAAGTCTTTTTACCTCCCTCTTCGAGAAATACATACATAGTCAAATTCAAACCATTTAGGTATTTCAATTGAACGATTTACAGGCACTGTTGAATGGTCAGCGAGTCGGTCAGTTCGTGAGAAAGATGAACGTAGTTGCCTATACCAAAACACATGGAGTATTATAATTATCTGTGCCAAAACGTAGATCTCTATGGAGACGAACGGGCAAGAAACTCCAAGGACACTCTTTTAAATCAAGATAATTTACAGCAGTGGCGAAGGGTCAATTTATGACAGAGGCAGGCCGGAGCAAAAAAAAAAATTCCAAAAGAAAATTTCAATGATGAATTGACTGTAGAGTGGTTATTTTGAATTTTCGAAGGGAAGCCGGTGAGAATCGAGTTGTATGGTACCTTCGCCACTGATTTACAGGACACTCTTTAAGAGCCTAGAGCTAATTTACAAAATCCTGGGTACATTGTTCATATTGCTTCGATATGTGAGAACAAACGTGATGATATGTTAGGTTAGTTGTATTGGTACCTACCTATTCAGCTGCATCTGGTTAGACTAGAAGCCGACCCGGACGTAGTTGGGAAAAGGCTAGGCAAATGATGAATTAATCTTTCACAAACCGAGTGTAAGGCTATGATAATTGCCAACGTTTACGTAACGTTTCCGGATATCAGTATTTTTTTCTCTATGACGTTATTCCAAGGAAATAACGTAGTTTGTCTATGGTCCAATTAAGTTTTTTCCGCGTGCGACCCATTGTCCCATTGTTGAGCGAATCCTAATAGTTTTTCTATACGTTTTTCTGTAATTAGCATCAATAACAAGTACTTATTATACGCGACGATGATATTCCACGTTCTGCGTTTTTGTTCAGAATAACATAACGCGCCTTCGTTCTCTGAAAGGTTAAGCTGAGATGAACCTATTGCACGTGCGTCCACATTTCACCAGTTATGTTCAAGTCCCATGTAATAGGGGGCGAGCCTACTGCCATCAACCAGGCACAAATCCAAACTCCAGGCTTCTACTGAGAAATTCCATAGAACAACCAATAACACCTTGCTTTACCCGGCAATCGAACACAGAGCTTCATGCCAAGTAGTAGTCCTTGTGTCAAGTAGACCAATCGAGGTGTTAAGAGAAGGGTAGCGGGATCGTCCGAAAAGGTTACCGCTGCCCCGGAACATAAAGGGCTAAGGAAGGAACACGGGTGGGTTTTAGTCAGTAAGAGTCTGACACTCCCTTCCACTCCACCCAGAGCGGGAGGAGTCATTAGATGATTTCCCATCCAAAAAAAAAAAAGGTATTAAGAGAATCTTGAGCAGCAACCCACAAAGACACCCCGTGGTGGATTACTGTGTCCCAGCAGTGGGAACCTTATAGATATATTACTCTCGTGAGCCACTAGCCCAGTGGCTAAATGCTGCACAGGTCGATCAAAGCTTAAGCTACGTTTGCCACGGTCTGTTCCTGGATGGGTGACCATCCATACCATACCGAGACCCCTCCATGCTTCGGAAAGCACGTTAAGTAGCCAACTGCTCGGCTCAGTGTCGGCTGTCATTCGCAGATCTTTGACAGACGTTACGGGTAGTCAGAAGCCCGAAAGTCTGAAAACCAGTATTGCCAAAAGGTATCGTGTTATCCAGTAACTGGGTTGTGGAGGTCGGATAGGCAGTCTCTCTGTGAAAAATACTGATCCCCAGCTGCATCCGTTTAGACTGGAAACCGACCTCAACATAGTTGGGACAAGGCTAGGTAGATTGAGTTATAGGGACGGTCACCAAAGGAGATAAATAACGAGGGTCTTCGGATATAGTTGAACTTTAGTAAGAAACCGATGGATGTTTTCGAATGAAATTTAATTTGATCAATGAACTGTTTGTTTTCTATTAATTAAATTAAATTTTATTCGAAAACATCCATCGGTTTCTTGTTAAACTTCAACTGTTTCCGACGACCCTTTTACCAAGCTCCTGTAGGGAACGTTCGTCCCATAGCACAAAGGTCAAGCCTATTTCCATTTAGGTACTAAGCACATAAGAATCCGAGTCGCTACTGAGAATTTCCCAATGGAATTACATACTTAAACATCCTACAATTAACATTTAAGCAAATATTTTAATAGTACCCTAAGCGATTCCGTTTACTTCGATATTAACATAGTGTTAATAACTGTAATTTAATATACTTGTAACTTGTCTTATTAAATGGTTTTAACTTTGATATATAATTATTAAATGGACTTAACAGTACTGCGTAAATTACATCTTAACTTACGAGTAGTATTTCAAATTCATTAGCTAAGTAAAATATAGTAACCTTATCAGTGATTTTCTTTAGAAAGGTCAGGTACATAGCTAAAGAAGTTTTCTCTTCAAAAATCTTAGTTAAGTATATTAAGGGGCTTACAGGACCTAAACGCAAAAAAACGGAAGTTTTGGAAACAATAAAAGTATATGATCGACTACACTCTACAGCAAACAAAATCAGTAAAATATATGATATTTTTCAGGATACATGCTAGGTTGATAGTGTGTTGAAAACATAATACAACTAATTTGGTTCAATAGAATAAAATCATGAAGATACCTCTAAAACTTTCTTTTTACAATAAAAACCATACTAATAATTATACATACAATCATTATGATTTTTTGTCAGAATATTCTACAAGCAACATACTAAAGCACTAGTGTTTTAATTTTTCGTGGTCCAAACAATAGATTTTTTGTAAATAGATAATTGCTTCATATTTTGCAATAAATTACCAGCGTTGTGTCATCGCGCTTCTCTTTCTTTTCTATGCAGTCCGACAGTGACCGCGCTTTAGGTCATGTAGTCCCCTTAATCTTTCTGACGGTTGGTAATCAAAGGTTGATGTCGATGAAAGTGTATCTTGTCAATCTTGACTATACTTTACCAGACGAGCTCCTTTACAAAGAACTCTTAATACTATGCAATAGAAACTTTTTTAAATACCAAGTCAATTATATTGATAGATACGTCTTGCAATCACCACCTACGTCCAAAGAAAGTATTTGTCAAGAAGACTATACAAAAGACTGTGACATAATGTCATTATGGCAGTGTCGCAAATAAATTGACATTCGGTGATGTTTAAAAGACATCGTCTTTATAAATGGCGAATCTTAGGCTGGTTACACAATAGCAATTATCGGGTGATACCTACTCGTAGGTCTTTGACAGTCGTTACGGGTTGTCAACATTATCATCAGCCTATAGCAGTCCACTGATGGATATTTAGCTCGATTCTCGGCAACTCTCATCCAGCTGCTACTAGCCACTATGCGATGATTGTTGCTCCACCTAGTCTTAGGGCGTCCTACCTTACGTTTACCGATTCGCGGACCCACTCTATAACACGTCTGCCCTAGCGGTCATCAGTTCTAAGGCTAATATGACCGGCCCATTGCCACTTCAACTTGCTTTTAAGCCTGCAAAGACAACCAGTCTTATCAATAGGTATCGTTTTACCCAGTAACTGGGTTGTAGAGGTCAGATAGGCAGTCGCTCCATGTAAAATACTGGTATTCAGCTGCATCTGGTTAGACTGGATGCAGACCACAACATAGTTGGGAAAAGGCAACGCAGATGATTTTAAAGATTGTTACTTTAAAGCAACATTTAAAGTTGCCATAAACAATCTAAAGCAACTGACAGTTGCCCAATTGTTCGTCCCGTGTAGACTAACCTTAATAACTTTCGCAAAATAAATTTAAATTGACACTCTGCGTGTGACATTTATGAGACACAGCATTTATAAAAGACTGACTATATATGGACACAAGCCTCAGTACTGACAATTATCCATCTTCGAGCTTTGTCACTATTACATAGTTTACGATTTGCAGTTAAAGTTACACTCAGCGGGAGGTGTTGCAATTTTTAATCATGTACCGTACGCTCTGTAGTTTAATTTCATAATAGGTAGTGCTTTCCCGTGACTTCGTCTGTGTGGATTTCAGAGGGGCAGTAACTTTAAGAACGTTCACAGTCTGATCTCGGTCTCAATCTGTCAAAAATACCTCTAATTTCTCTACATTTGTGACAAGTTTTTGATATTGATTGCCGCTGAGATGAGATTGCGACTAGATTTTGAACGTTTTCAATTACGGGAATTGGTCTTCTGATTTTCGTCATAAAAACACGTTACTCCGATTTATCGTTAAAAGGGTTGAATTTAAAAACTGGCCAAGTGCGGTTCCGTATCAAAAAGACTATTGTAGTTCTTATCTTTTTATTGCTTACTCTCATAGCGACCATAGTAGGTAATAGGTAATATGTAATACGGGCTGGTGTCCGGAACTCCACGTCAATGCGTGTATTTTGCGTACGGGTGGGAAAATCGATTATTCGATCCACCCCAGCTCCTCAAGGAAGGCCAGCAACGCCTTGATGTTGCTGACCGTCTCACGTAGGGTACCTGGGTTACCGAAGTACTTTGCCCTGTACATGGCTACCACCGGGCAGTTTAGAAGCACATGTGCCGCTGTCTCGAAGTCCTCCATGCAGGCCATAGTAACTCTTGCCCTTATCGACATTTATTTGAAGTCGGCGCAGCATGTCTTTTTCTTCCACACTTCTCTATTAGTCGTCATCTCGGTAGTCACCCCCTTTCTAACCATATCATCATTCACACAGTGCATCCATCGTTTGGGTCTTCCCCTACTCTTGTATTGTAACCATCGACATCCAATACTCAAAACTGTCCTCACGACATTTGCGAAATCGACCACAGTAACACGTATTTTATGAAAAATACAACTGGCTTTACCCGCGATGAAATCGGAAATTATTTTCTCATTTTGATTTATACGTGGAAACTTTCGCATTAATTTTTACCTAGCTGTTGCCTGCGACTTCGTCTGCAATCCAGGATGAAAAGTAGCCCATGTCCTTCTCCAGGTCATGGTCTACCCATGTGCTAAATTTCATCCAAATCCGTTCAGTCGTTTTAGCGCGATAAACAAACAAACTTACTTTCGTATTTATTAATTTTATAATATATTATCCAATTATGCCAATTAAATAGTTTTGGTTGCCGTTTGGAGAAACATTAATTAACTATAATGCCATTATCTTATGCAGGTCTTAATGATGTTACGGCAATTTATGCTTGATTCTATAAAATAACAAATAATACAGGCGGAGGATTGAGGAAACTGTCGTTAGGAAAGCTTTGAGTATGAATGTGGATTTGCTATTTTAATTGTCTCATCTTTAGATATCGAGAACCATCACGTCTGAGTTTCGCTAGCTAATGTAATCTGACCCTGTATATCCGAAACTTAACCAAACTCTTTCTTTTGTCACAGAAACAATACTGCAACACCAGGACCGAAATCTGCTGCCGAATCGAAACATCCTCTCTCGCTGGTAACAACAACCACCAAGGTTCCCTAGGAGTCGGCTCCGGCACCTTCCAAGGATCTAGCAACAGTGGTCAGGGACTCTTCAGCCAATCAGGCTCAAGCCAAGGAAGCCAGAGCAGCTTTGGCACCTCAGGCCAGGCAGGTTTCGGAACAGGCCAGACCAACACAGCCTTTAACGCTAACGCCAACAGAGGCAGCTCTAGCACAGGCTTCGGAAGCCAATTCGGATCAGGCTCCGCATTTAACAGCAACAAATTTGGATCAACAGCATCAGGTTTTGGATCAACTGCAGCACCGACACCAACTCGTTTCGGTTCCAACGCTGGAAACTTCAATAACGAAGTCTTCAAGTCGACCAGTCAATCGAACTTCGTGGAAACTGATTCCTTCTCATCTGGGTCAGAAAATGCTGGTGTCTTCCGTCCAGGCGGAATTGGATCTGGGCTCAAACCTGGCGTACCTTACCTTCCTCCCATAGACACTTCAACTAGCGGATCCAATGTAGTTTCTACAGCATATACTCCATCTTTCGTAACCACCCCTCGTCCATTCTCAACCCCTCGTCCTGTAACAACTCCCCGGCCATACACTACTCCTAGGCCGACATACCTTCCACCTGTGTCGACCAAGGCGCCAGAGTACCTGCCTCCATTTGACATTATTGAATCTCCAAGCAATAACCGAGAATACTCTCAGGTATATCCGCATTCGACTGGGTCGACGATTCTTGACCAGTTCCAGACCACTCCCAGAGCACCTCAGAACAGTAAGTAGAAAAAGTGGCCACTATTATCCGTTTTAGTGATTATAATAAAACTAAACAATATAAAACTACCTTTTGTAATAATATTAACTTAACGTGCTTATTTTCTGCATTTTCATTTTAAAATAAAAGATAAACCAAAAAAACAATGAGGGCGCCACTGTGCGATCGGCGTATGGTCGACGCCGTCTTAAGGACAGAACAGTAATTTTATTAATTAAGATATCAGAGTTTTATCAAAGAAGTCCTGTCCCATTAGTAGGACCATTATAGGATGCTTGTGCAATGAAGCTACATTACCTAATCTTCCACTAGATGACGTCCCATCCGGCTGCGCCGCTGCTCTCAAATGCACACCCATCGAGTACTGTACCGCGGAGGGAGTCATCTCCACCACCGTTGTCGCCCTCACCAGGGACCAGGAGGCCTACAGAGTGCCATTGACCGTAAGTAAACTGTAAAACTTTGTGGACTTAGTATAGCACCATAATTGCGTAACAAACTATCAAACACAATCTGAATCATTTTTAAGGATATTGCTAATCCATTGCTTTTTATGTTCGAAAAATTTGTCTGCTCAGCAACGTAAATAACGCAATGAATGTTGTTAAACTGTCAAAATTAAAGCCATTGCTACTAGATAGGCATGTAGGGTTTGTCGACGCATTTTTTTGCAATCTTCTGCACATACTTCTAGGAGGTGCAAAAAATAATTTCGATCCCAGAATCTACTGCTAAATCTTGCTCTAATGCTTTAACTGCTGAGCGTGGGGGCCTGGGTTCGATTCCCAGGTCGGGAAAAGTGTTATTGGGCTTTTTCACTAGAAATTTCTCAGTAACAGCCCGGAGTTTGGAAGTTGGCGGTGTGATACCCCCGTGCCTCCGAAAGTATCTCTCTCCAGTCGTGACGGATTGCCGTCTCATCGCACTATGAGAGTGATGGAAGAGTAACTGCACCTGTGTTTGCAAATATACTTGTGCACTATAATATCTCCCGCGTAGATGGACAATCTCCGCTGAGATTCGCTGCGAAATTCAGTCTGCAGGACAATACTAACCTAAACAACCTCCCAACAGGACTGCAAGGACTTAGAATCAGGCCGCATCGGCAAATGTTGCCGTGACCCCTTCTACACTGACCCCTGGCCTGCCAACCAGCTCGGCAAGTGGGTTCCCGGTGTCTTCGGAGGCAACGACGGTAAATACGCGCCCGACAGCAGAGGAAGCTCGAACAACCAACCTGGAGTCACCGTGAGGCCTCCGGTTACTGGATCTGTTTATCTGAATAACTTCGGGTAAGAAATAAAATCTTGTCATGTCATGGTAGATAAGATTAGAGCAGTGGTGGCCTAGTGGTAACGCCGGACTTACGAGTTGTAGGTCGTAGGTTCCAACCCAAGCCGATGCATTACTAAGTGTAAATAATTTATCACCACTGCTCTCAAAACGGTGAAGGTGAAACTCGTGAGGAAACCGGCATGTCCTAGAACCAACAAATTCGAAGACATGTGACATCTACCAACCCGCGCTGGGCCCACGTGGTAGATTACAGTTGCATGTCTCCAAGCGTTCTTACCTTGGATATAATCCTCTAATTTGTAATATATGCTTGTTTACACAATGCCTTTCCACACCCCAAAAACTATGCTAACCAGACAAAATCTTTCCAGATCAAGCGCCAAGCCAACTTCACCACAAGGCCCCAACCAGGTCACCCCAGGATTCCCCTCACCCGTAACTCCTACCCCTGGCTCCTTCATCCAAAAGAACCAGTTCGGCCAGGGCTCCTACTCTCAAGGAGGAAGAGGGTCTTATTCCACAGGAGGCCAGGGTTCTTACCAGACAGGAGGACAGGGTCAGGTTACGGTCCAAGGTCAAGGGCAGTTTGGGTCAGCTGGACAGGGTAATCAAGGTGTGTATCCAATTTTTATGAGGTTATAGAGGTATGAGGAACATGGTGTAAGGTTCACTCATCCTTCATTGAAAAGGGAGGATCCACCGACCAGACGGGTACTGTGTCTGGTGGGCTACTGCCCGACGATTGATGTCGGGATGTTGTATATATGCTAGTTGCGCGGTAAACTCTGCTTGCGCGATGCAGGATTTTGCGTGACGTCAGTGTGTTCCGTTTTTCTACAAAGACTGTCAACAGGATTGATAAAAGCTTTTTTGGTAGATTATGTCGATCCAATACATTTTTGACTTTCCCATCGTCGTTATTGCTGTCACTTTGCCTAGACCCTCAAGTCTATGATCAAAGTCATTTCCCGTAATTAAAAACGTTCAAAATCTACTCGCAATCTCATCTCAGCGACAATAAATGTCAAAAACTTGTCAAAAATGTAGGGAATTTAGAGGTATTTTTGTCAGATTGAGACTAAAATCACACTGTGAATGTTTTTAAAATTACGAGAACTGCCCCTCAGGTGTCAGATGACAAGTCAACTTTAAAAAAAATGGTTCTTGTTATTTGCGTTGCCATACCTGGACCAATCACAACTTCCATAATATTTAACAGCAGATTTACAAACAAATTATGCATGAAGAAGCCTTCTCGTGTAGCGCAGTTTGTTCCGCCAGTTACTCAACTGAACTGAGCGCTCGGCGCATCCTGGACAGTCACACACAACACCTTATTTGACTGCTCAATTCTTCCCTTGCGGTGGAAGGGCTAACGCCCGCCTGGTTTCCGACCTTCCCACCGGCGTCAAGCAGCCTGCTGTGTTTCGTCGATGCGTGGGAGTTCCAGTGCCTTAGCCATCTTTTGGGCACGCTCGTTCCTTCATAGACCGCATTCATCGCTTTCCATCATGCGTGATTGAGGTCAAGAGCGGGCCCATTCAGCAATAAAATATATAAAAAAAACCTTTAGAAACTCCCCGCAATTTTCTCGTTCCCTTTCTTCACATCTAAAAGATAAAAATCTTCATGGTATACTTGCCAACAGGTTCCGGCGGTCAATTCGGCCAAGGCTCTTCAGTCTCTCAAACTTCCCAAGGATTTGGACAAGGACAGACCGGCGGTGGTGGACAGGCTGTGATCCAGGGTCAGGGCTCCTACTCTCAAGGAGGACAGGTGAGGAAATAAGAGTTATTTTGGCTTGATTTTTAATGTAAGAACTCCATGATTTGTGGTATTGCGTCTGCAGTAAAGTTACGCAGAAGCCGAAAATCCTGTCAACCAATCTTGCCAAGGGGTGTCGTCTCACTCAGTAACTGGGTGGTAGAGGTCAGTCGCTCCATGTAAAGTTCTGATATTCAGCGGCATCTGATTAGACTGAAGGTGGTCACCAATATAGTAATTTTATTGGTAAAGAGGTTAGAGGAGCATACGATAAATCAGCAAATCGATTTAGAATCTGAAGTTTAGACCATAAATTCTCGAAACCCGCAACTTGATAACATCTTTCTTGAGCGTAAAGCCCCATATTCAAAGTTGCCGAGTTGAAAGTGCAACATGTTGCTGAGTTGCTGGCAACACTGCGTATTGCAGAGTTGGTTATGGCATTTTGACAAGTCCTCGTTCGATGAGCGACTACATCTGTTTATCAACAATTGTTGACGTGTATAGACGTGTTTGCAACCAGTTTATAAACATGACAGTAGTGTTGAATACATTAGATAACAACACTACTTCTGCGGTCAAAATTTTGACGCAGACTGGCGTGTAGACAAGACATTAATATAAACTTTGTTTCCAGCAACCTTGTCGTTGCTCATCAAGAATGTTGATCAACTGTTGCTCAACAAAATTTACCATGAATACGGGGCTTCCCAACTTTTGTTAAGTATGCGATCGGCATCAAATCCAACACTATCATTCTATTCAAAAACTCAAAAACTAGAAGGTACTCACAAAAACTTTCCTTTTCTCCAAACAGGGTACCAAAGTCACACAAGGATCAGGCTTTGGCATCACCCAAGGTGGAGGCCAAGTAGTCCGCCAAGGCTCAGGAATTGGAGTATCCAGGGGACAAGGATTCGGCGTAGTCCAGGGTGGAGGCCAGAGCGTCTCCCAAGGTGGAGGCCAGAGCGTTTCCCAAGGTGGAGGCCAGAGCGTCTCTCAAGGATTTGGAACAGGAATCAGACAGGGACAAGGACAGGGTGTTATCCAAGGAGGTGGTGTGGGAGTCAATCGTGGACAAGGATTTGCCGTTACTGGTGGACAAGGACAGTACACCAGCCAAGGTCAAGGACAGACTGTTAGCCAAGGCTCAGGTTTCGGAGTTACCCAAGGAGGCGGTTCTGGAGTCAGACAAGGCTCTGGATTCGGAGTTACTCAAGGAAGCGGTTCTGGAGTCAGACAAGGCTCTGGATTCGGAGTTACCCAAGGAAGCGGTTCTGGAGTCAGACAAGGCTCTGGATTCGGAGTTACCCAAGGAAGCGGTTCTGGAGTCAGACAAGGCTCTGGTTTCGGAGTACAGCAGGGTGGTGGATTTGGAGTGTCACAAGGAGGTGGTTTTGGAGTGCAACAAGGGGGAGGCTTCGGAGTGCAACAGGGAGGTGGCTTTGGAATACAGCAAGGTCAAGGTCAAAAGTTAATCCAGGAAGGAGGATTTGGAGTGGAGAATGAGTTCGGAGAATCTATCCAGAGGGTCTTCCTGCCAAAATACAACGGAGAGTGTGGTATTCTTAACGTGAGTATTTTTTTTGTATATATTTTTTGTCCCTTTGGCCCTTTAATTCGCTTAAATACAAACCCGGGGGGTAGTTGCGTAACACACTAGTGGATTTCATTTTGACAGTTCAACAATATTCATTGCGTTATTTACGTTATTGAGCAGACATATTTTTCGAACATATGAAGCAATGGATTAGCAATATCCTTCAAAATGATTCAGATTGAGATTGATAGTGTGTTATGCAATTAGGGTGCAGGGCTATTTAATACTTGATTTATTTTACTCTGCGTTTATAAGTAACTAGCTTCTGCCCGCGACTTCGTCCCATTCATCCTCTTAGGGGTAGAATTTCGAAAAACCCTTTCTTAGTGGATATCTACTCTTCACAAAGAACACGCACTCCAAATTTCATGTCTCTAAGACCAGCGGTTTAGGCTGTGCGTTGATGTATCAGTCAGTCAGGACTTTGAATTTTATATACGATGTATGATAATTTTATGTACGATATAGATGAGGAACACTGGCAGGCGCTTTAATTTCATCAGCACAGCTCTCAAAACTGTGAAGGAAAACATCGTGAGGAAACCGGCATGTTCTAGAACCAAAAATTCGAAGACATGTGACATCTACCAATCCGCACTGGGCTTGCGTGGTGGATAGTGGCCCACTCTCTCTCACAGAGAGGGGGCCTGTGTCCCAGCAGTGGGAACATTATAGGCTGATTATGCTTTCAGATACATGCTGTATAAATATGTTTGTAGCTTCAATATTCTAAAAACTATAATGTAAAACAGCACAACTGTCAGGTATTACAAAGTCAAAGTCAAATCATTTATTTCAAATAGGCACATAAAAGGCACTTTTGAACGTCAAAATTTACAAAAAAATCACCTTCCAAAATGTAGTTTCGTATAGAGAAGAATGGGCAAGAAAATGTAAAGTTACTCTTTTAAAATTTTTTACAATATTTTGTATACGTTCATTATATATAATTATAATATATAAAGACGATGCACCTAGAAAAAAAAAACAGTGGCACTCCGGGAGCGCCGACAGAAGTGAAAACAAAACACAAACAGAATACTTTGCCATCACTCACTGACATATCGGATATATACATTAAAACCGAGTACGTCCCGAGGACAGCCGAACACACATCCGAAGCGGTGTCGGTTACGGTAACAGTGTCGCGAATTCAATGGTTTTTTCCCCATCTTAGAGAAGTTTATACTTCAAAAATACTCTAGCACAAATTACAGCAACAAGTTCTGTTACCATAGTTAGTTTTCTCATTTAATGCCTAAATCAAGTCATGGTCTTCTAATTTTAGTTCAAACGATCTACTAATTAACATAAACATCTAAATTCAAGTTTATTATGCCCAAGTACTGTTTAAACACCTCTTCAATCACGTCCAACATTAATGAAGTGATTTTAGAGTTCATAAAATCCTACTAATAATATTATAAATGCTGTGTGGACGATTGGATGGATGTTTGTTACCTTTCACGCAAAAACTACTGAACGGATTTGGATAAAATTTGGCACACAGATAGTTTATAACCAGGTGGCCTACCATGATCTCATTAAAAACGATTCAAAAGCAAGACATTTCAGTTTAGGTTCCTAAACTGCATCGCTTGAGCTGCTCTATGGACGTCATGGTACCAAACAAGTATAAATGAAACCAAAACTTGCGACTCATTTTGGGACAATCGCTGTCAGCAGATGGCACGGCCTAAACTGAATCGTTAAACTGACGTCATGGTACGAATTAAAAGAACAGTTCAGGTTAGGTCCTAAAATGGATCGCGTTAAGAGCTTGTGGTAGACCTGCTGGATTAATACATAGGATACTTTTTATCTCGATATTCTGACGGGATCGAAACTTATGCGGGTGAAACCGCGGGACGCTGCTAGTTATGTTATAAATTACTAGCAGCGACCCGCGGTTTCACCCGCATAAGTTTCCCGTGGGAATATCGGGATAAAAACTATCCTATATCCTTTCGCGGGACTCAGAATCTCCATCCATCCATACCATCCATTTTATTTATTTACCTACTAGCTTCTGTCCGCGACTTCGTCCGCGTGAAATTTATATTTCCCTCGACCCACTCCGTCACATCGCATCGCTTTCTGACTTTTTTTGTTTTTGCTCGGCTCTTAAGTGTCTTAGCGTGATGTTAAGTAGCCTATAGCCTTCCTTAAGAATTGGGCTATCAAATGCAAACAATATTTTTTCTAATCAGACTGGTAGTTCCAGAGATTAGCACGTTCAAACAAACAAACTCTTCAGTTTTATTATTAGTACAGATATGTACAGACGCCAGCACATCAAGCTACTACAATCTGTCAAATTTGTTTAATAGATTTTCAACTTTATCGCGAATGTATAAGGTTCAAAGTTGATTGGAACATTTTGACAGTTTCGGGTAGCTTGATGTGCTGGAGTCTGTACTATCGCGGACACTCCCGCCTTTTCAAAAAATAGAAGTGCTCTCTAGTAAGCGCGCCAAGGTCAAATAGTTCGTCCTAAAACTCATAAAAGGAGTAGGTACACGTGATGCGTCACTAAGCTGCGCAGTGCAGTTGCGTTATAGCTTTCCTAATAGGCGAAAACTTTAAGGGGGCGTGGCTTGGCTCCGCCGCAGGATTTAGGCGAAAAAATTTCAAGTGATCAGGCGGAAATGCCGCGATGGTACATATGTATGGATTCTGTCAATATTTTACGCAAATGGGCTTAGACACACCCAAATGTTTAAAATTAGATATTAGAAGCATAGACAACAATAATACGTAATAATCATAATTATTATCTCTAAATAGATTTAATCCTCAAATTACCATAGACACACATCTGGCTGACTACATGATTAGCATTTGTAAAATGTCCAATAATAATTATTTATTTATTATATTAACATAACCAACTTCTGAATTATCATCTATGATTTTGGCATCATGTTTTGACTCTCATTATTAATGGTAATATGATAAATAATCTATCTATACTAATAATAAAGCCTGTGGCTAAGTAATAACAGTCGCATGCGTCGTTCGATCAGGTTAAGCTACGCTTGCCGCGGTTGGTCCGTGGATGGGTGACCATCTTTACATACCTAGACCCTCCGTGCCTCGGAAAGCACGTTAAGTCGTGGGTCCCGGTTGTCATTCGTGGATCTTTGACAGTCAGAAGCCCAAAAGTCTGACAACCAATCTTACTAACGGTTATCGTATTACCCAGTAACTGGGTTGTGGAAGTCAGATAGGCAGTCGCTCCATGTTAAATATTGGTATTCAGCTGCATCCGGTTAGACTAGAAGCCGACCCCAACCTAGTTGGGAAACGGCTAGGCAGATGATGATGATTCCTTTTACCAATTACTAATTGACGTTTCAATAAAACCACAAATCGTTGCACACGTAACTAAAACCTTTAATTAACAAGAATTCGATTTCCCAATCACATATTATTATATGAGTATATAAATATTTTTAAATGTCATCGTTTGATGGTGCCTGTCCTTACAACATCGTTACCTCGTTAAGCAAGTCAACCTTGCACCTGTGGGGTTTAAAATCATATGGTTTTTATTTATTTTAACTATTGTAATATTATGAGCAGCAGTGGTAACGGCCGCGACTTAGGAGTCGGGGGTTCAAACCCAGGCAGATGCTTCACTTTTTATTATAAATAATTTCATCACCCTTGCTCTCAAAACGGTGAAGGAAAACCTCGTGAGGAAACCGGCATGTTCTAGAATAAAAAAATCGTGAATCTATCTATCTATACTAATCATAGAGCTGAAGGGTTTGTTTGTTCGAACGCGTTTATCTCAGGAACTTTTTTTTTTTTCTTCTCCTTATATCTGCGATCGGTTTTCTAGCCATAATCAGATGAGGTCTTCGTGTGAGATTATATTATTGTGGTGTTCCATCGAACACTCACATTATGTGGTTCAGCACTAAATTAATTTAAAATTTTCATTGTCTCTGGTCCAAGTTCAGGATCTGCCATCTCTTTAGGCGGATTATATCCCGTTTAGAAGGTTCTTGGCTAAAACATTGCTGTGCTTCCTCAGTCTCTGTTTATATGTTTTTTTTTTTGCATTTGTAGCCCAATTTTTAATGGAGATTATAAGCTATTTGACATCGCGCTAGTATCCTTGGAAGCTGAGCGTTTATTCTGTTACACCTTGAATAATATCCTCCCGACCGATTTCTGTCGCGGTGGCCAATCTCAACGGAGATTAGCCAAGTACACAGGAGATATTATAGTGCACGAGTGTGTGCGGAAACACAGGTGCACTCTCTGTTCCCTCACTCTCATAGTCCGATGGGACGGCAATCCGACACGACCGGAGAGAGATCAGGCGCAGGACCGACGGCTTAACGTGCTTTTCGAGGCACGGGGATATTAAACCGCCAACTTCCAAACTCCGGGCTGTTACTAAGAAATTCCTAATGGGAAACCCAATAACACTTTGCTCGACCCGGGAATCGAACCCAGGACCCCACGGTCAGCAGTCGCGCTTGTAACCACGAGACCAACGCGGTAGTTGAATATATTGTATAATAATAATGACAATGACACTACGGGTCATAATAATAAACTTTTGACCTCAGCTAGACCTTATCAGAGGTAACCAACTGATTATATAATCCAAGGTAGTTTTGTATTTTATCAACAGTGATTAATAAACTAAAAGTCTTCTTTAAGTGAAGGTTATAGATTCGACTTTTTTGAATAACTTATCTAAGATGATATAATCAGCCTATGATGTTCCCACTGCTGGGACACAGGCCTCCTCTCTGTGAGAGGGAGTGGGCCGTAATCTAGCACGCGGGCCCAGTGCGGGTTGGTAGATGTTACATGTCTTGTTCTGGTTCTCGGACATGTAGTTTCCTCACTATATTTTCCTTCACCGTTTTGAGAGCAGTGGTGATGAAATTAAATACACAAAATAAAACGCCTGTTTGGGTTTGAACTCACGACCTACAACTCGTAATTCGGGGTCGATACCACTAACTCCTTGGCCCCTATGTGGCTGACGAAATGTTCATTAACTATACTTTTACCCCGAAAGGGATTTCGGGAAATATAGACAAGATTTTCTATGCAATTCTAACCATGTCTTCTCTTCAACAGCCCCAGAAACCTTACGGAAACCGCAAGGACCAGGAGGTAGACTTCGCAGAGATCCCCTGGCAGGCGATGATACTCCTGCAGACGAACAAAAGTCTTCTGTGCGGAGGTGTCATCACCAGGCCTGATGTCGTCGTTACTTCTGCCAGCTGCGTTGAAGGGTGAGTTTTTAACCGACTTCAAACAAAGGAGGTTGTGTATTCGACCCGTATGTATGTATGTTTGTACGTCCGCGATTTTCTCAAAAACTAATGAAGCAATTTGGATAATTCTTTCATTAATGTGATCTACATACTTTCAGGAAGGTTTTAGTATATAATACATTATGTAATTATTCTTATGTACGATGTTATGTGCATAAATGTACTGCATCTCCGGCATTTCTATGCGAATTTTGATGATTCTTCTAGTCGGTGTTTTCAATTCTTCAATGCACTAGTGTTATTTCAATTGTGTGGAATAGGTACAACTAAAAACTTTTTTACAAAAAAAAAACAACCAACTTCAAAAAAAAACTAATTTTGGAAGTCGGTGTCAAAAAACGAAAATGCGGAACCAACGACACCGACTTCCAAAATTAAAGTTATTTATCACTTTGTAGTTTTTTGAAGTCGGTTGTTTTTTTTGTAAAAGGTTTTTTTTAATTTAAAAGCATAGTAATTTTATAAACATGTTTGAAAGTCATATTCTTCCCAAAGAAAATGTACCGTGCGTTGATGTCTTTATCATTATAAAGACATCAACGCACGGTACATTTTACTTAAAACAGAGGTGTCGGTAACGGTAACAGTGTCGCGAGTTCAATGGTTTTTTCCTATCTCAAAAAATTCCCAACGCACCTAAAGAAGTTTTCACTTCAAAATATCAACCTAATTTACCCACACTTTCTTCTAAACCTAACCAACCCCCTTTTCACCCCTCAGACTCCAAGCCAAGAACGTCCTCATCAAGGGAGGAGAATGGAAACTAGGAATCGACGAAGAACCCCTGCCATTCCAGATCGTCCAGGTCAAGCATATACTCCGACACCCCTTATACAAGGCTGGAACCTTCATCAACGACGTTGCCATCCTGGTTTTGACCGAAAACTTGAGACTGGCGAAGAACATCTTCCCTATTTGCCTTCCGACTGCGACTGATACCCTGGATGCCTTCTACAATGGTGCTGGAGAATGCATCGTGACTGGATGGGGAAAATCTGTGCTGCAAGGTAGGATTTTTTTCTTTTTTAACCGACTTCATTAACCGACTTCAAAAAAGGAGGTTCTGTATTCGACCCGTATGTATGTATGTATGTATGTATGTATATTTGTTTGTCCGCGATTTTCTCAAAAACGTATGAACCGATTTTGATAATTCTTTCACTAATGTGATCTACATACTTTCAGGAAGGTTTTAGTATATAATACATTATATAATTATTCTTATGTACGATGTTATATGCATAAATGTACTGCATCTCCGGCATTTCTATGCGAATTTTGATGATTCTTCTAGTCGGTGTCTTCAATTCCTCAATGCACTAGTGTTATTTGAATTTGTGTGGAGTAGGTACAACTAAAAAGTGAAAAATAAAAACTTTTTTACAAAAAAAAACAACCGACTTCAAAAAAAACTACAAAGTGATAAATAACTTTAATTTCGGAAGTCGGGTGTCAAAAAACGAAAATGCGGAACCAACGACACCGACTTCCGAAATTAAAGTTATTTATCACTTTGTAGTTTTTTTTGAAGTCGGTTGTTTTTTTTGTAAAAAAGTTTTTTGGATGCATTGTTTTGTGTTCCCCGTTGACTGCACCGACTGCCCCGTGACTGTCCTGATGGTCTCGTGGTCGCGAGCGTGACTGCTGAAGGTGGGGTACTGAGTTCGATTCCCGGGTCGGGCAAAGTGTTATTGGGAATCTCTTAGTAACATCCCGAAGTTTGGAAGTTGGCGGTGTGCGCCTGATCTCTCTCCGGTCGTGTCGGATTGCCAATATTATTTACAAGGATTTTTTTCATGATGTGCGTGTGAAATTACGTCTATGCTCATTCAACAAAAGAGTTTTGCAATGAAGGCAAGAACGGTAATTTTTTGCACTAGGTATGCATGCAATATTTATTTAAAACTTTTAAGCATAGTGTTTAAACATGAGACTTAGTGTCATAACGTCGTAAAGCATTATAGACTAGCAACCAACATACATATTATCTCATAATTTCAAAATCAAAAAGGCATTTATTCATATTAGGCTGATAATCAGCACTTTTAGAATGACAAAATTTCATAAGACAGTCTACCACTTCCTAGTGCTTTCGCTGGGGAGAAGAAGTGGCGCAACAAACCCTCCAGCAGCACAGCTGTCTGCTCAGTTAAAAGAACTTCATTATATACAATAGTATGCAAAGTAATTAACATTAAGAAACACAAAACATTTAATTCAATTATTGGCCAATGTTGCCGGATTCCCTTGTTCGCAAACTAAACTAAATTTAAGTTCAGTGCATCTTTTTCTTTCTATTTCATTAAGAAAAAGACAGAAGATACATTTTAGTTTAGTCCTGTCAAATTAATCAGCGCCTGACACTACTCCATACAAGTTTAGAGGTGTTTAAAAACTTGCCTACTGAAATTACATCAATTTAAGTCAGGCAATGAATAATTTCAAATATCAAACAAAGTTGTAGTCACAACAGAGGGGCTTGTGGCTAAGTAATAACAGCCGCATGGGTCTATCCTTTCCGTGGTGGGTCCGTAGATGGGTGACCATCTATACATACCAAGAAGACCCCGTCGTGCCTCGGAAAGCCTGCTGTCATTCGTGAATCTTTGACAGTCGTTACGGGTCGTCAGAAGCTCGAATGTCTGACAACCAGTCTTTTCATGGAGTATCGTATTACCTAGTAACTGGGTTGTGGAGGTCAGATAGGCAGTCGCTCCATGTAAAATACTGGTATTCAGCTGCATCCAATTAGACTGGAAACCGACCCCAACATAGTTTGGAAAAGACACGCAGATGATGAACCCAAGCAGCATCCTTACATAGTATAAAACAAAGTTGCCAAAATGTCTGTACCCGCATAACTTCCGAATGACTGCACCAAATTGGATAATTCTTTTTTTGTTGTGTTCGGTATTGCCAGGACAAGGTTTGTATGAAAGAAAACGGAAATTCGAAAGAAAATTGCACCTGTGCAAAGCAGGGACGGACCGCTAGTAAAAAGTAAAAACGCTTCCTAAGTGATATATTTTTAAACAAGAAATCTATGTCAAATATTGAACAAAGTCACAACAGTTTAAGTTGTAACATTAAACTAGTGACAATTGACCTTAGAACCACTTAGATCGCCAGTTCCCAAAACCCAGATTGGGTAAATATAACATATATTGACAACATTCCGTGTATCAATATGTAATCTGATTATAGACCAACATAGTTAGCCATTCTAAAAAACCCATAATAATCTTATGTATAAAATTCTCGTGTCACAATATTAGTTACCATACTCCTCCGAAACGGCTGGACCGATTTGTATGAAATTTTGTGTGCATATCGGGTAGGTCTGAGAATCGGCTACTATCTATTTTTTTTTTTCAAAACGACGTTTGCGGGGCCAGCTAGTATTATATATAAACACTAGCTGTTCCCGCGACTTCGTCCGCGTGGAATAGTGACTTTTCGGGCAGCACATTTTAAATTACACATACCGTCGGTCGTTTGGGTAGCTAAAAATTTACTTTACAGTAATGTTTCTCTGTATTACCTTAACAAATGTTCGCCGTGATTCTTTAAATTGACATAACTTTTTTATTTATGAACCGATTGACATGAAATAAACACTAAATGTTAAGTGAAGCTTACTACAATATATTAGTGAAAACCGCATCTAAATCGAATAAGCCGTTTCTGATATTAGCGTGCACAAACACATAGACAAACAGAAAAAAAAAAAAAATACACTTTCGGGTTCGGCATCGATATAATAACAACCCCTGCTACTTTTTTTTTATATATTTCCGTTGTACAGACACCACTTTTCTACAATTTTATTATATGTTTATAGATTATAGATATATAGATAAATGCGAAAGTGTGTCCGTCTGTCTGTTACCTCTTCACGCTTAAACCGCTGAACCGATTTAGATGAAATTTAGTATAGAGATAGTTTGAGTCCCGGGAAAGGACATAGTATACTTTTTATCCCGATATTCCTACGGAAAACTTATGCGGGTGAAACCGCGGGGCGCTGCTAGTCTTCTATAAACAAACTAATATAATAAAGCTGAAGAGTTCGTTTGTTTGCACGCGCTAATCTCTGGAACTCACAGTCGGATTTGAAAAAATCTTTTTGCATTTGACAGCCCAATTCTTAAGGAAGGTTATAAGCTATTTTTCATCACGCTATTACTCTTAGGAGCCGACCAAACCAAAAAAAAGTCAGATAGAACGCTAAGCTATGCGATGCGCTGGACCGGGGCCGAAATTTCACGCAGACGAAGTCGAATGCAGAAGCTAGTTTCATATATATATTTTTTGAAGCAACACTTCTGAAGAGACCAAGTAAAAATGGCCGACAAATCTCTCGAACAAACTCGATTTTGCTGTTGAAAAAGTCAGTTTGCATTTGAATTTCGATCTTATTGTGATAAAAGTAGGTACTAAGCTGATTTATGAGGACGGTAACATGATTTCACATAGTATGTGACATCATTTCAAGATGGTGACAATGAAATTTAAAAGTTGTGTCATCTTTTCTATGACAGTTTTGGGCTATTATTGTGAAATTAAATCGGCTATTAATATTAAAAGAATGCATTATTTATGTCCTTATAATATATAGCCTTTACTCAGTAACTGGGTTGTGGAGGTCAGATAGGCCCCATGTAAGATACTGGTATTCAGCTGCATTCGGTTAGACTAGAAGTCGACCACAACGTAGTTTAGAAAAGGCTAGGCAGACGATGATGAATAGCATATACGAGTGCCGATGCCTTAATGAATAACAGGCGCTCTATGGATAGACAGCACCTCTACCATTTTGCTACATTATCAACCTATAATGTTCCCACTGCTGGGACACAGGGCTCCTCTCTGTGAGACGGAATGGGCGAGTAATCAACCACGCGGTCCCAGCGCGTGCGGATTGGGCGATGTAATTTTTCACTCAGTCAATGAAGTGTAAGATTAAGTTAAAAGGGTTCTCTAAAAAAGGTTTTAAACCTACAACCTGCTAGATATAGTTACTTTAGAGCATCTCTTTATTTTTGCCCCAAAATAAAACCTAAAATCAGAGGTAAAATTCGAAGACATGTGACATCTACCAACCCGCACTGTGCATGTGATGGATTACGGCCCACTCCCTCTCACAGCGAGACCTGTGGGCTGTGTCCCAGCAGTGGGAACATTATAGGCTGATTATGAGTTATGTTATGTAGCGATGGTATTGCCAAGTGGAAAAAACCCGCAAGAAATACTGACCACAAACAATATAATTAACTTTTAACCCCTCTTGCGTAGTTTTAAAAAATCGATACACGACAGCAGATTATTCAACGTATTACGAACTAGTATTATAGCAGTTTCTGTCCAAACTGGGGCGTTATTTGTTTAAATAATAAGCATTACCTAAGTGACCCTAATAGCTTGGTTGACCTAAGGTAACCTTAAAATCTAGGAAGTTTCTTTTTTGGGAGATTTCTAGGTATTGTTTAGGCGTAGGTGTCGTGGTATGGGCATGTGATACGGAGGAATGAGGAAAATGTCGTGAAGAAAGTTTTGAGTATAAATGTCGATGGCTATTAGAGTAGGGGAAGACCAAAGAAACGATGGATGGACTGTGTGAATGATGATATTATGGTTGGAAACGGGGTGAGTACCGAGATGACGACTAATATGGAATAATAATACGGAAAATATGGAATAAAAAGACATGTTGCGTCGACCAAAAATAAATTGGAACAAGGGCAGGACGATGATTAGGCCTGGGTGTCAAAATTTGAAGACATGCGACATCTACCAACCCGCACTGGGCCTGCGTGGTGGATTACGGCTCACTCCCTCTCACTGAGAGGAGGCCTGGGAATAATATAGGGTGATTATATGTTGTTAATTCTGGTATGGCAGGCGTTTCATGTAAAGTGCTGATATTCAGCTGCATCCAGTTAGGCTGAACGCCAATCTATTTTAAAAGAGTGTCCATGGAGTTTCTTGCCCGTTCTTCTCCATAGGAAGCTACTACGCTTTGGAATGGGCAACTAGCTTCATCTTTCTGACTGACAGACTCCTTGACAGTTAAAAAATGCCTGGAAATGGTTTAATTGAAACAAATGCTTCTAGTTTGCGTTTGGGCGTAATCGCGATCTTTGATAGTCGTTACGGGTAGTCAAATAGAAACCCGAAAGTCTTAACAAGGGGTATCTTGTTATCCAGTAACAGGGTTGTGGAGGTCAGATAGACAGTCGCTCCATGTAAAACACTGGTATCTAGCTGCATCCGGTTAGACTAGAAGCCGACCCCAACATAGTTGGGAAAAGGCTAGGCAGATGATGATGACACTGTTGCTCATCCCAAAAGGGGAGTTCATGATATAACACAGTGACCCGAAGAGGCACGAAGTTTTACGAATAGGTCCGAAAGGAAAGTGCGAGAGTATTGAGGCCAATGCCGATACGTAGCGTCAACAAAACAATTTTAATTTTATTGATTTTAGTTTTTTATTATTTTTTGCGATTTTTTTTCTCGATATGCCTTATTAATAAAAAAAAACCTTTTAGATTGTCTTTATGTATAAGTTAACGTTAAAAGGTTGTAATTTGATTTTGTTTTTATGTAAACACGAGAGGTAATGTTTTTATTTTTTTGAAAATGAGAGGTAGCTTATTTAAATAAATGCTTAAGTAAATTGAGGCTTTTTCCACGAACTTGGATTTCGTGTCAGGGTCAAAATCAAATGCATACGGGGAAGATTATTAAAAATATTCGAGAGAATACAATAATAACATTCATTTAGGAACTGATTTTTTTATTTACGGTTCTTAATAAAAGTCAAAATGCTCAGTAAAAAGGACCACCCATTTTAACACGAAAAACAATCACATCGAATGTATAATATAACTTGGAATTTTTTTAAGTCGGTTAAACGAGTGTACAGTCGCCAGCAAATCAAGCTACTACAATCTGTCAAATTTATTTAATAGATTTTCAACCTTATCGCTAAAGCATAAGATTCAAAGTTGATTGGGAAAATTTGACAGTTTCGGGTAGCTTGATGTGCTGGCGTCTGTACAATATAACTTCGTAATTTTTTAAGTCGTTTGAACAGTAGCTTTCCTACAATGTAGAATGACAATATAGGATACCTTTTAATTTTTATCTTAGTAAAAGGTTTGGTCTTTTAGGGTCGGAAACTAAAAAAACACATGATACATACATACATAAACTCACCTTATTCCCAAGGGCATAAAGTACAGAAAAATTTATACCTGCTACGATCTTTACGTACTCCTTCTGCCTCGTTTACGTTCACATATATCTAGTCATACACACATGCCGGCAAAAAAAAACACTCCGGGAGTGCCGACAGAAGTGAAAAAAAAAACGCAAACAGAATACTTTGCCATCACTCACTGACATATCGAATATACATTAAAACTGAGTACATCCCGAGGACAGCCGAACACATCCAAAGCGGTGTCGGTTACGGTAACAGTGGCGAAGCGAATTCAATGGTTTTTTCCCATCTCAAAAAATGCCCAACGCGCCTAAAGAAGTTTTCACTTCAAAAATTGATCACAACAAAATAATAAAAACAAGATGGCACTTTACATAACCACGGACACATCTAAAAAACATCATAATAAGAGAAAAAAAACATGACAGTTAAAACTTAATAAAAATAGAAGCAACCGGATATTAAGTTTTTATTAAAACTATGCGACGTAATTAGTCATAATTTGTAATTAACACTCCGATTGAGGCGTTACTTATAGTCATAAGGTAGCTTGAAGTTATTTATAGCTTGTACTTACGAATTAATTATGATTTGGTAATGAGAATCTTTAGTAAAAACGCTTGGGAGCTTCGCGATTAGGAATTGAATTGGCTTTAGCAATAGCATAATCAGCCTATAATGTTCTCACTGCAGGGACACAGGCCTCCTCTCTGTGAGAGGGAGTGGGCCGTAAGCCACGACACGGGCCCAGTGCGGGTTGGTAGATGTCACATGTCTTCGAATTTTTGGTTCTAGGGCGTGCTGGTTTCCTAACGATATTTTTCTCCACCGTTTTAAGAGCAGTGGTGATGAAATTATTTACAGAAAGTAAAGCGCCTGTCTGGGTTCGAATTCACGACTCGTAAGTCAGGGCCGTCACCACTGGAGCACCACTGCTCTCAATAATCATATTACTAGCAGCGCCCCGCGGTTTCACCCGCATAAGTGTCGATCCCGTGGGAATATCGGGATAAAAACTATCCTATGTCCTTTCCCGGGACTCAAACTATCTCTATCGGCTCAGCGGTTTAAGCGTGAAGATGTAACAGACAGACAGACAATCAGACACACTTTCGCATTTAAAATTAAGTATATATGGATTGGTTTCTTCGGGTTATAAACATTCATAAAATGTTCCTACGTTACACTAGAATCATTAACACACGACTTTAGTAATAGTTTGATGAATCAATGTCATCTTGACCAATTTGAATGAATTTTGCAACTTAATTAAGTACATTGTGGTTGAAACTTTGCCCTAAAACGTATAATTATGTTTTAGGGCAAAACTCATTTAAATAACACGACCCGCCCCTGCTTGCACCCGGTTTTTAAGACTTGATAAAACAACGTGATTTATTTAATATTTATATTAGTTTCCATAATCATCCTATAACGTTCCTACTGCTGGGACACAGGCCTCCTCTCTGTGAGAGGGAGCGGGCAATAATCCACCACGCGGGCACAGTGGGGGTTGGTAGATGTCACATGTCTTTAAATTTTTTGTTCTAGGACATGTCGGTTTCCTCACGATGTTTTCCCTCACCGTTTTGAGAGCAGTGGTGATGTTTGTTTAATGATAATGACTTATACACAAACCTTCCGAAATAATTATTCTTTAAATTATGATCCGTTGCGTAGTTTAGAAGAAAAACGCGGCACACAGACACGAAAAGTGGCTTTATTTGTAACTAGCGGCCGTGCCCCAGCTTCGCATGGGTGCAATTTCTTTTTCTTCTAATTTTTGAAATTTTCTTTTGTGTAACAAACCTTGTCCTGGCAATACCGAACACAACAAAAAAGGAATTATACAATTTGGTGCAGTTGTTCGGAAGTTATGCGCGTACAGACATTTTGGCGACTTTGTTTTGTACTATGTATAAGTATATGTATAGATATACATAGATTGAATGCCTCATAGGCGTAGTGGTTGCAAGTGCTACAGCTAGGTAAGCGGGTTTGACTTCCAGCACCCTAATTGCGTAAAACAGTATCAATCACAATCTGAAACATTTTGAAGGATAAGTATTGCTAATCCATTGCTTTATTTATGTTCGAAAAAAATATCTGTTCAACAACGTATATAACGCAATGAATGTTGCTGGACTGTCAAAATGCAAGCCATTGCTACTGTTTGTGTGTTACGCGATAACCCCGCAGATTTGTGCCCGATTAGCTGCAATGAGCTCGCCCCCTTATTGACCTCCACAACCCAGTTACTGGGTAATACGATACCCGTTGTTAAGACTGGTTGTCAGAGTTTCCAGTTTCTGACTTACAAATGGCAGCCGGGATAAACGCCTTAACGTGCTTTTCGAGGCACGGAGGGGTCTCGATATGTTATGGATGGTCACCCATCCAGGAACCGACCGCGGCAAGCGTAGCTTAACCTCCGATAGAACCGTGCGGCTGTTATTATTTAGCCACGAGCTCCTTCATGGTACTTAAACGAAAATTTCGAAATACCTATCCATTTGGCCAATAAAGGCGTGTTTTGTGTGTCAGTCAAACAATTCGCTTATTTTTTACAAGGAAAAAAATCATTAACATTAAAAACACATGTTTTGCTCACAAGACAAACATTCGAACAGCCTTGGCAGAACAAATAAAGTTTTTTTTTTTGACGTCGCTTCAAAGGTACATACACTGATTTATACATAGATAATTATTTGACCGATGAATATTAATTGTTTGATTTGCGAACCGTACTGCTTCGGAGAATTGTTTGAAGATACATAAAAGAAGCAACCGGATCAACAACATCGGACTAAACAAAATCTGGTATTTCTACAGTATTCGATTTTTTTGCAGACAGACAGAGGGGCTCGTGGCTAATAACAGCCGCACGGGTAGATCCATGTTAGGTTCAGTCAGTTAAGCTACGCTTCTGCTTGCTTGTGGATGGGTTATCCATCCATTTTCCATGCCTTGGAAAGCACGTTAAGCAGTTGATCTCGGCTGTCATTTGTAGATCTTTGAGAAGCCTGAAAGTCTGACAACTAGTCTTACCAAGGGGTATCGTATTACCCAGTAAATGGGTTGTGGAGGTCAGATAGGCAGTCACTCCATGTAAAATACTGGTATTCAGCTGCATCCGGTTAGACTGGAAGCCGTCCCCAACATATTTGCGAAAAGGCAGGCAGATGATGTTTTTTTTTTGCGACAGTATAGTACGCACATACTTACTTAAAAACCCTCTATATACTAAGTACCTTTAACAATAAAAGAAACTCGTTAAAATCCCAGTGAAAAATTCCGCCAATAACAAAAAAAACATATTTATTTTTGGACATAGCAACTGGGTTTGTCCTATATTTAAAGGCGTTGTTGATCACGCTAAGGCAATCCTTTTATATTCAATAGAATTTATAGCTTACAGTTTGTCCCAAAACTACCTGACGAAACTGTAAACAAACCCTGTTCAGCAAAAATCACTTACACATTCATCTTTATTTAGAATTTTTCAACTTTATATCTATCTCATTACTTTTTCCTACAATTATTGGCATATCATATAATCAGCCTATAATGTTCCCACTGCTGGGACACAGGCCTCCTCTCAGTGAGAGGGAGTGGGCTGTAATCCACCGGGCCCAGTGCGTGTTGGTAGATATCACATGTTTTCGAAGTTTTGGTTCTAGGATAGGTATACCGGTTTCCTCACGATGTTTTCCTACACCGTTTGACAGCAGTGGTGATAAAATTATTTACACAAAATTAAAATTATTTATATAACAATAGCATTATTAAAAATCATCGACGAAAATTGGAGGTTATAAAACTAACCTCAATAATTGTCAAATCAAAAACTTCACTACAATTAAAATTAAAATTTCGGGTTTAAGTATTCAAATACCTAATCAAATCAAATCACAAAATTTGTTAGCGATACTACAAATTGACATCCACAGGTACAGACGCCAGCACATCAACCTACTACAATCTGTCAGATTTCTGTAATAGATTTTCAACTTTATCGCTAAAGCATAAGGTTCAATGTTGATTGGGAAAATTTGACAGTTAGGTGTAGGTTGATGTGCTGGCGTCTGTACGTTTTCTGATGCATTTGTTTACATGTTCATCAAATACTTTTGGAACAGACTATACCTATACGAAAATATGTTTTATAACTTCTATTGCCCTTAACAGACCCTGTTTAAGCGATAGTTAAAACAACCGTCACACATATTTAACGTATGAGATCACTCTCATTAATAGTCAAAATAAATAAAGTAGTATCTCACGATAAATCTTAGTGGATGAGGTAAATTCCCTCGTTTTGGCATAGGGCAATGTCCACGCAAGACTTTGATAAATGACCAATCCATTCTGCCTAGCCTTTACCCAACTATGTCGGGACCCGGATGAACAGCTAAATATTACATGGATGGCTATTACATGGACCGACTGGCTATCTGACCTCCACAACCCAGTTACTGAGTAACACGAGGCTTTGATAAATGACAAAGATTTTAATTTAAAATAAGAATTAATGGTATTGGAAATATTCACAGTTATTGAAAACTAGGCTTTTTTGCGACTCGTCTGCGTAGGCTTTAGATTCTTTAGAAGGTTTTAAATGTCTAAACATTTTAATTTTATCCTAAAGTGCTATACCCCATTAAATTGCGTGTCAATTACCATCTGACTGACTGGACAGGTCCACTCAATCTGTGTGGTTTTTTCCTCAAAAGACCATCTCAGACATCTACATGGTCTTCATATAACCTGACCAAGATTATGTCTGGACTTTAAAAGAGACTGTGACCTCTGAGTTTGTTTCGGCCTTTCTTCTCAGAGTAGTCAGATAGGAAACGCCGACCTCATCTAGTTTTTAAAAATATGATTGACGTGTAAAAGTGTTTGTGCAAACCTACTTACAGAAATAAAATCATTTATCAATTATCATCCTTATCTGAACAGATGACTTTTTTACCCGACTACGGCGAAGGAAAAAGAATATTGGTGTAACAAAAATTCAAAATCTTTCTGATGTTTTTTTTCGCGATCCTGTGGTTACAAAATAATGTCTGTTTAACGAAGGAATATTTAACATAAATAATGGTAATCCTTAAACAATTGCGCATATTTTGTATCCTGCAATCAATGTCGCAAAGCCATCATTCAAAATGTTTCACGCTCCCAAAATGGCAGTAAGCGTGAATTTTCAACAGTCAGTCAGGATAAAAACATCAAACACAAATCATGTTGCATAACAGAATAATCAGCCTATAATGTACCCACTGCTGGGACACAGGCCTCCTCTCTGTGAGAGTTAGCGGGCCGTAATCCACCACGCGGGCCCAGTGCGGGTTGGTAGATGTCACATGTCTTCGAATGTTTGGTTCTAGGACATGCCGGATTCCTCACGGTGTTTTCCTTCACCGTTTTGAGAGCAGTGAATAACTTTACATGGAGCAACTGCCTTTCCGACCTCCACAACCCAGTTACTTGATAACACGATACGACTGGTTGTCAGACTTTCGGGCTTCTGACTACCCGTAACAACTGTCAAAGGTGCAATGAGGCACGGAGGGGTGTTGGTTTCAAATTGATGGTCACCCATCTACGCACCACATAGCTTAATCTTGGTGGACCAACTAATGCAGCTGTTATTACTTAGCCACGAGTCCCTCAAGTTATATAAGAAGATTATGAATATATTCAAGGTTAACTTGAAGATCTATAGCGGAATTTGCACACAAATATTAATATTGTATAAATTACATTAAAATTCTGTGTGGTTATGTTCAAACTGGATTAGCCTTATAGGAGCCAAGGTATTTAGATTAGGTGGGTGCGTCGATGAAGCACGTTTTTGGCAAACTATTGTTTTTTTTTTAACCACAGATTTTCGTGAAACTAGGTTTTTAAAAGACTTCTTATTTATTTCATCATCTGCCTAGCCTTTTCCCTACTATGTATGGATGTAGCTGAATACCAGTATTTTACATGGAGCGACTGCCTATCTGACCTCCACAACCCAGTTACTGGGTAATACGATACCCTTTGTAAGACTGGTTGTCAGACTTTTGACGACCCGTAACAACTGGCACATTGATTGTCGCTGAGATGAGATTGCGACTAGATTTTGAACGTTTTTAATTATGGCAATTGCCCTTCTGGTGTCCTTGCATAATTAATTCAGGGTCTAACCTTCCTGCTTAATTTTGCCGAAATCAGTATAAAAATCGTGACCACATTGTTTTATTAACATTATTAATGAATACTCTAAAACAATTACTTACTTGAATGTCAAATATTAGCATAGTTTCTTTATTTGGAGTTCTTCTTGTATGCAAATTTTCAATTCACGATAAATAATTGTTTTTTAATAATTAAAATCAATAAAGCATTCCTATTAAGAACAGCATAGCCTTTTAAGGAATTCGGTGATTGTTAAAAAATTTGCATATTTTTAATTGTTTGCATGCTATTACTTTGTGTAAATTATTTCATCACCACTGCTCTCAAAACGGTAAAGGAAAACATCGTGAGGGTTTCCTTACGATGTTTCGCATGTCCTAGAACCAAAAATTCGAAGACATGTGACATCTACCAACCCGCGCTGGGCCCGCCTGGTGGCCCATTCCCTCTCACAGAGAGGAGGCCTGTGTCCCAACAGTGGGAACATTATAGGCTGATTATATTATATATCAATAACTATAGGAAAAAATTGTGAGTTATAAAGTTGAAACCTTAATAAAGATGAATGTGTTACTAATTCACATCAGTGAGTGATTGTGTAAGAATTTGACCTAAAAAAAGTTTGTTTACACGTTCGTCAGGTACTTTTGGGACAAACTATAAGCAATAAATTCCATAGACTATAAAAGGATTGCCTTAGCGTGATCAACAGCTTCTTAAATAGAGGAAAAACCCGGTTGCTATGTCCAAAAATAAATATGTTTTTTTTAACTAATGGCCGAATTGTACGCTGGGTTTTTTTTAGTTTCTTTTATTGTTAAAACTAGTTATTATATAGAGGGTTTTTAAGTAAGTAAGTATATACTATACTCAAGTTTAATTTATATTATGTATAGATAGATGACATTAGCGAGGGGTCCGTGGCTAAATAAATAGCAGTCGCACAGGTCGATCGATCAGGTTAAGCTACGCTTGCAGCGGTTGGTCTGTGGACGGGTGACCATCTTTACATACCGAGACCCTTCCGTGCCTCGGAAAGTACGTTAAGCCGTTGGTCCCGGCTGTTATTCGTGGATCTTTGACAGTAATTACGTGTAGTCAGAAGCCCGAAAGTCCGACAACCAGTACATTTACAAAGTAACTGGGTTGTGGAGGTCAGATAGGCAGTCGCTCCAAGTAAAATGCTGGTATTCAGCTGCATCCGGTTAGACTGGAAGCTGAGCCCAACATAGTTGGGAAAAGGCAGGCAGATGATGACGATATAGATGACATTTGTCATTATTATGTATTTTAATTCCCCTACGTTTTTTACTCGTAACGAAAAAGATGTATAAGTTTTGATTATATTATGCATTAATGGGTTATAGCACTTAGCGGGTCGCAGATTTCTTCTTATTTTAGTGTGACATCTATCGCTTTGTTTTAAAATTAACCTTTCAACGAACTTGAACACGGAAATAAAAATTCGTGTTTTTTTTTTATAGTAACGTAGCTTTTGTAGATTATTAATAAAATGATAATAACATAATAAAAACCGACCCGTTTACTTTTACCGCGGACGATCTTGAAATATATATAAATAAATACTTATATAAATAAAAATGAATCGCCGAAATTTATGTACGCGCATAACTTCCGAACGACTGCACCAAATTGGATAATTCTTTTTTTGTTGTGTTCGGTATTGCCAGGACAAGGTTTGTATGAAAGAAAATTTTGGAAATAAAAAAAAATATCGCACCCGTGCGAAGCTGGGGCGGGCCCGATATTCCCACGGGATCGACACTTATGCGGGTTAAACCGCGGGGCGTAGCTAGTAAAAAATACGTGATGTTATGAAAATACAAGCAAAAAAAATCGAAAAAACAAAAAAAAAACCGCTACTCAATCAAAATGTTTCTGCTAACGCTACTCAAGCCAACCGGTTGATACTTCGCGAGTGTTACCGCGGTATTTTGTAATATTTAATCAATACCAAGCGTTACATGTAGGATACACAACATGGTTATATCATACACTAGCTGTGCTGTGCCCCGCGCTTCCCGACCCACCGCATCGTATCGCATCGCCCGCGCTTTTACTTCATGTTCGCGTAGCATTCTTTCCAACTTTTTTTTTTCACTTGGCTCCTAAGGGTCATAGCGTGATGAAAATTGCGCCTGCAGGCGATGCGATGCGACGGGATGGGTCGGTGGAACAAGCAAATTCACGCGGAGGAAGTCGCGGCTAAAAGCTAGTTTATAATATGCAGGTGGCCTACCATGATCTAATTAAAAACGATTCAAAAACAAGACATTTCAGTTTAGGTGCCTAAACTGCATCGCTTGAGCTGCTCTATGGGCGTCATGGTACCAAACAAGTATGAATGAAACCAAAACTTGCGACTCAGTTTGGGACAATCGCTGTCAGCAGATGGCACGGCCTAAACTGAATCGTTAATCTGACGTCATGGTACGAATTAGAAGAACAGTTCAGTTTAGGTCCTAAAATGGATCGCGTTAAGAGCTTGTGGTAGGCCTCCAGATCTATATATATAAAATTCAAAGTCATGATTGACTGATATATCAACGCACAGCCTAAACTGCTGGTCTTAGAGTCATGAAATTCGGAGGATGTGTTCTTTGTGAAGAGTAGGTATCCACTAGGAAAGAAGGTGAATTCTAAGAGGGTGAATAGGGGGAGGGTGAAATTTCACGCGAAAGAAGTCGCGGGTTGAAGCTAGTATTATTATAATACCTACATAATTATACCATCATAATTTATTAGTGGTTGGCGCATTCGGTTGCACTGGAAGCCGACCCCAACATAGTTGGGAAATAGCAGGTAGATTGCGGAGTAGTGGAGACGAAATCAAACATAAATCGACGATTTTATTTACCTTAATAATTGTTTTGAATTCTCCTCTAAGTTGACACAGAATATTCCGTTGCACATAATGTTAATTTTAACATTTTCCATATTCATTTTACACTTCGAAATACGTTACGTCTATTAATAGGTCCATATGACCGTTATTATAGTAAACTAGCTTTTGCCCGCGACTCGGCCGCATGGGATTAGTAATTTGGGTAGTAAATTTTTTATCCAATCTGCTTTTTTATCATTTTTTTTTTATAATTTCGGGGATAAAAACTATTCTATATCCTTCCCAACAACTCAAACTATCTCCATAACTCATCTAAATCGATTCAGCGGTTATTGATTCCCCATACAAACTTCCACCCCCCTTTTCACCCCCTTAAAGGATGATTTCTGGGATAAAAACTATCCTATGTCCTTTCCCGGGACTCAAACTATCTCTATACCAGATTTCATCTAAATCGGTTCAGCGGTTTAAGCGTGAAGAAATAACAGAGAGGCAGACAGATATATAATATTAGTATGGATTTATGAGTGATTATCTCTTTGGTCTAGCGGTCGCAAGCGCTACTGGTGACCATGATGTCCTGGGTTCGATTCCCAGTTCAGATAAAAGCTCCCGCAGACAGGCGCGACACGACCGTGCGACGTGATTCTGCTAGAACAATTTCCATGGCATTTTCATAGAAATTGTTCTACTATGGTCGTATGGCGCTGTCGTGAAAAAAAAAAGCGTTATTGAACTTTTTCTTCAGGAATTTTTCAGTAGGAGCCAGGAGTATGGATTTGTGCCCGGTTGATGGCTGTGGGGATGTAGTGTTATTGAAACAACTGTTCTCAAGCGATTACCTTTAATTACTGACTGCAAGAGTATATGTGTGTTAATATATTAATAGAAGATACATTCATATGGATAGGGTCATCGACCTTATACTATAGGTAGTACTACTACACCTCACCTCAGGGGTGATAGAAAAAAAAAAAAATATAGTTTACAATTATTATTATTTTTTTTTTTTTTTTTTTTTTTTTTTTTTTTTTTTTTTTTTCTTTTTTTTTTTTTTTTTTACGTAAATATAACTTAATAACATTTCTTATGTTACCAAAGGTTTGGTTCTATTTTTATGGATTAAATAGGTTTTATTAAATTTTAATATTTCTACATTAACACCTAAATCATTTAAAACAACAAATGGTCCCTCCCATTGAGGATCTAACTTATTAGCTATTTCATTTCTAATTAAAATTAGTTGTCCTTTACTGTATATCACATTATTTAAAGACTTATCATAACAACTCTTACGGTTTTGTTTACTTATAAGTAAATTATTACGAGCATCTTGATGTGCTACTTGTAACCTATACTTAAGATTTAAAGGATAACTTTCTGGATTATACAATGGTTCTATGTACTGACTAACTCTAGATGGTACTATACTAGTTCTACCAAATACCAGTTCGAATGGTGTGTACTTTGTCTCTGTATGAACAGTATTGTTGAAACTGTAACACCAAAATGGTAGCCAGTGACTCCATGTGTCTTTTTGACCATTACACTGTATTCGTAAAAACGATCCTAAATTTTTATGTGAATTTTCGAGCGCACCGATGGATTGATGGTGATACGCTGTAGACATTAATTTATTTATACATAAAAGTTTACATACCTGTTCCATTACTGACGATACAAATTCTGTTCCACGATCAGTTGCGATGGTATTAGGTATTCCAAATCTTAAAATAAAATTATTAACTAATGCTTTAGCAATACTTACGGTTTCCTTCGTTTTCAAAGGATAGGCCTCTACGAACTTAGTAAGCTCGCACTGCAGTGTCAAAATATAACAATTTCCTTCAATGTCTTTTTCTAATGGACCTACGACGTCCAGATAAATTTTTTCAAAAGCATGTGAAGCCGTTGTAGTTATCTCCATGGGCGCCTTGATATACCTACAATGCTTCATTTTCTGACATTTAATGCATTTACTCACAAATTGTCTAATATCGTTGTCTAAGCCTGGCCAGTAAAAATGTCTCTTAATATTATTGGTCATCCTACGTACTCCTGCATGTCCTGCGGTAGGTAGTAGGTGAAAGTCATGTAAAATATACTTTCTTTCTTCTTCATTATAAATTCTCCTAACTCCTCTCAATACATAAATACGTGGACCGGTCCAATCCTTATTGTCTTTTATCTCTTTTAATACATCTTTAATAAAACTCTCATATTCCTTATTTTTTACTATGCATAGCTCATTTATACCTATTCGTTTACAAAAATGACCTAACTTAGTCACAAATTCGGCTCGCGTAAGTTGTGCTCTAAAGTTAAGATTAATATACAACATCTTCTTTCGATTGTTATAAATAAAACATTCCTTTTCTTCATCTATATTATTTTGTCTTTTTAATTTATTTAATTCATCACTTCCTATAAAACTCATTTCTACAGAATTATTCGGAATTTTTAGTACCTCAACTACTCGTGGTTGATCAGGCCACGTTTCGTCTCGTTTACTAAAACTAGGTGTATCCAATTGTTTTCCTACATCTAAACGTTTTTTCTGAGCTCTAGTCATAACTAAAGAAATTTCATTATTCATCTGTTTTAAAGTATCCGATGTTATATTAATTCTAGATAATGCATCTGCTACGCTATTATCTTTTCCTTTTAAATATAAAATTTTAAAATCGTATTCTTCTAGTGCTAGTCTAAATTTAAGTAGTCTGCTAGATGGGTCCTTCATTGAAAATAAATATATTAAAGGCTTGTGGTCTGTCATAATTGTGAATGATTTACCGTATACATAGGGTCTAAAATACTTTACAGCCCAAACAATTGCAACTAACTCTTTCTGAATGGTTGGATAATTGAGTTCAGCTTTATTCAGTGGTCTGCTAGCATAAGCTACAGGTTTCATATTTTGATTGCACAAGACTGCTCCAATAGCCGTCCCTGACGCATCTGTTTGAATGACAAACTCATTATTTTCTGAAAAATCTGGAAAATCTAATACTGGTGGTGTACTTAAAGCATGTTTCATTGCTTCAAACGCACTTTGACACTCTTCAGTCCAAACAAATGGTACATGTTTTCTAGTTAATTTATTTAATGGACAAGTTATTCTTGCAAAGTTTTTAATGAATTTCCTATAATAGTTACAAAATGCTACAAATCTTTTTACTTCATCAGTATTACTTGGTACAGGGTAATTTTGCAATACTTCTACTTTAATTGGGTCGGGTAAGACTCCATTTTCCGATACTAAATGCCCTAAATAAAGAATTTCTTTCTTTAAAAAATTACATTTTTCTGGATTTAATTTTAAATTAATTTTCCTAAGTCTTTCCAAGACGTCTGTTAAGTTTTTATTATGGATATCTAAATTTCTCCCAAAGACTACTAAATCGTCTAAATATATAAAACATTTATCGTATGTTAACCCAGACATAGCAACTGACATTACTCTACTAAAAGCACTCGGACTTGTTTTTAATCCCATAGGTAGCCTCTTCATCTGGTATTGCCCAGTACTAGTTGTAAACGCTGTATACTCTCTACTGTTTTTATCTAAAGCTACTTGGTAATATCCTTGATTAAGATCTAAATGCGAAAAATAGACTGAGCCAGAGAGCGAATCCAAAATTTCCGTAATACTTGGCAAAGGAAATTTATCGTCTACAATACGGTCATTAAGCTTCCGATAATCGACCACTAGTCGCCATTTTTTATCGTTGCTACTTTTTTTTTTGGTACCAGTAAAACAGGACTCGACCACTCACTCTTCGCCTCTTCTATAATGTCATTGTCAATCATTTTTTGAATTTGCCTATTTACTTCATTTTTCAAAGAATGCGGCAATCGGTACTGCTTCGTATAAACCGGACTTGTATTTGGTTTTATAGTTATGGATTGTTCATAAACATTTGTAGTCGTTAACTTATCACCTGGTAAAAAGAAAACATCCGAATATTTAGAACATAATTCTTCAATAGATTTCCGTTCGTCCATTTTTAAATGATTTAAATTTAAAATGTTTAATAAGTTCTTTGCTCGTTCTAAAGTGTTAGTGTTTGGTTTAAAATTGCATAAGTGAAACTCTTCAATTGAATATATCTGTGGTTGAAAAGTTGGTAGGTAAATATCATGCTCGTTAGTGTTCAAAATTTTAACCGGTAATCTATTATTTTTTATTCGTCCAATACATCCCGCTAGAAAAACATTTTCCGCTAACTGTTCGCTATGGATAATACAGTCATTCATATTCTCAATATTTAATAGTAAATAATGTATCGACTCACTCCGTGCTGGGATATGTAACACCTCAGCTGAGTAATCTATGACATCACTTAGTTCCAATGAATAATACTTTCCATAATTAGATAGGTTAATGACATTAGTTTCTAAGTTTATATTTGAAGCGTACTGACAAAGAAAGTCTAAACCTAATATTCCATCTGCCTTTAATGGTATGTTATCAAAAACATGAAGCTTGATATTATAGTCAACAAAGTGTTGGTCATCACGATGAGTCAAGCTAAGTTGAACAAACCCTGATGAACTAATTTTACCTCCAATACCATTTATGATGGTTTCATCTCTAATTACTGCACTATCGTATGGTAACGCATCTTTTTTAATTACGGACAAAGATGCTCCGGTATCTATTAACCAATAATATTTCCTATTACCTATGTATAATGCTAAAAATTTTGCCTTACCTTGCAAAGCTAAAATGTTATGTTTAAGATCGAAAAAACTGCATTTCGTTTGTTGTAGGCATACTATCGTTCTTATCTTGTTCATTGTTGGAATAAAATATTCTATTGGTACGACCTTTACTACGAGTTTCATTACTCGATCGATTCTCGTTCGAAGTTTGATAATCTCGTCCACGTCCGTTACCACGATAGTTATGGGATGATCGCCCACGTGAGTTATTGAAATCACGTCTGCCGAAGTTATTAGAATTATGACTAAAATTACCTCTCGAATTATTTGAATTATGTTGATACTGATGTCCTCGACTGCGTTGGTTTAACTGCTGATTATGAGAACCACGGCCATTCCTAAAGTTGTTGTTATTGTTATGAAACTTACCTCTTCCGCGGTATGAAAACTGCATGACATTTTCGTTGGTCGAAGTCGATGCCGATGTCAACTCTTCATCTTTCGCTGCCTGGATCGCGTCCTTTAAACTGTCATAATTACGTGCAGCAATAATCGTACTTAGTCTCGAATCCTTCAATCCATCTGCGAATCGCTTAATTGCCAATTTTTCGTTTATGGGCTTGAGTACGGAATAACTATCAGAATTACCATTTGCTTGCGATATGGTCAGATTAGTAAATAACTTTTCTAATTCTGTTCCAAACTGATCAATTGTACGCCAGCCTTGCGTTGCGTTTTGTAATCGTGATTGTATTGCAGTAAACGATTTTTTAGGTAAAAGTGCAACACGTAAATCTCTGACAAAATCGTTCACAGATGTGTAATTATTGGTTATACGTAATTTAGCATTTTCTGATAATCTACTTTTCAAAACGAATGTCATTAGTAACTTTTTCCCCGTTTCCGACAACATGTCTGCGTACATTTCTATAGAGTCAATGATACTTCTGATATTATTTTCGTTATTGGTCATTACAGGAATCAAACTACATGCCGTTTTTAAATCGAACTCCATGATTGATTCTGAATTTGGACTTGCTTCAGAAATATCACTGTCACTATCACAGTCTGATTTAATTACAGCGCACAAAACATTAATTTGCGAATAACACGATTCTATTTCGCTTTTCGTAACTGATAATGATTTTAACAATTCTGATTTTACTCCTGGTTTTGTAGATAATAGCTTTATTAATCCTTTACTTTTCTCATAAATTGTTTCAACCTCACATAATTTATTCTTAACAATATTACCCTTAAATCGTGTTTTTCCCTTTTTAATTAAATATTTCCTTATTGATATAAGATCATTTAAGCAATGTAACAATTCATCTTCCATTCCCTCATGCAAAAGTAATATATATTAATTAAACCATTTAATACATACCCGATTCTCACAGTGAATTACTGTAGTAGGGGACACAGCGTGTAAGATGATACATGATGATATACGATCACTCAAAACAGACTTAAACTGCTAATTTATCTTAGAGTTCATTATTTTAATTCTTAATGTCTATTATCATTTTATTGTCTCTTTATTTATATGATGATTCGCGAATTCATTTTACGCACTATAATACGCACAACGCACTTGAGACGCACTTAGTATGCACTTCACTAAATAAATGATACCGCACAGCTGCCAGATGAGTATGATGAATACTCCGACTTCTACGTCATTGGACGATTTGCTTGCTCTTCTCCGCGAATTGCTCTGGAACGGTTGAACGATCGTCGCAGGCTGTTCTGCAAAATCTGGTCCCTGATCCAGGAATGGTGGCAATTCCTGTACTGCTTCCACGCAAAATATATAATGCCAAGACCCAGTAAAACGCAAATTACTATGAGGATAATACTGATCGTCGAAATATGTGCCTTCAATTCTTCCACGTGTGCATTATTGGAACCAGCAGAATTCTGGTTCACGAAGACCGTCTCCTTTCCTACGTTGGAACGACACATTCTCACTGATTTCCGGACGTTAAATTAACTTTTTAAATGTACTTGACTCATTTTAATTACGAAAATTCCATTATCCACAAATATTTTCACGCCAATTTATTACAAAGAGTTTAATTTATTTACTTTGCTTTGGAGCCGTAACACTACGCCGAGATAGAAGTCGCGTCACGCGCCCCAAAAATGGCAAGGGTCGCCATGTGGGGATGTAGTGTTATTGAAACAACTGTTCTCAAGCGATTACCTTTAATTACTGACTGCAAGAGTATATGTGTGTTAATATATTAATAGAAGATACATTCATATGGATAGGGTCATCGACCTTATACTATAGGTAGTACTACTACACCTCATGGCAATAGGTTCGCCCCCTATTTAATGGGATTTAAACATAACTGGGGAGTGGGCCGCAATCCACCATACGGGACTAGTGCGGGTTGCTAGATGTCACATGTCTTCGAATTATTCGTTGCAGGACATGCCGGTTTCCTCACGATGTTTTTCTTCACCGTTTTCAGAGCAGTGGTGATGAAGTAATTTACTCAAAGTAAAGTGCTTGTCTGGGAAAGAACCTAGGACCTCTGCTCTCTAAATATACAAAGAGATCATTAGATATACAAAGTTGAAATTATTTTCGTATCGTCGTCCACATTGTTCGGCAAACTAGAATGTGGCGCCATACGCTTGAACTTCACCAAAATTACGATTATTACTAAATATACCAAAATCTTCCAATTGCCCTTTTAACAAACCAGACAGAAGCACAATTTACGATCGGTAAAATTAACGAGTCATTAGCGAAGTAGGAACCGCGGACTTAAAAACATTTTAATTAGTAATTTCAATGAAAACCGCTGGTATTAGATGCGTTTTAAATGTTGTTTGTAAGTAATTGTATGTTAATAGTATTCAATGACCAGCTTATTTCCTAAGATATGGTTTGTTAAGAGGTATGAGCGAAGGTAGTCCGCGAAATTCAAAGGGCTTTGAAGATCTGTGGCATAGGTACCTGTTGTCGCGCCATTTTGAAAATGGCGGCCACGCAGAGCTGACATCAATGCGAACATAATTTCGATCCAGCCTGTCCTTTGCTACCGTCTACCAGCGACGCCCTAAGCCGAGTACAGTACCCCACAGGGGTTCCCTTAGCGTGTAGTCGCTTAGTTTTTAAGTATTCTAAGCCCTGGCTGGAGACCTTAATTTATTGAGGCATCCACAGGCAAGTCTGGTTAAGCAGACGACAACCTCCTTGGTTGAAATGCGAGATGCCATTAAAAAAAATAATAATAAATAAGACCAAACCTCGTAGTGTCACGTTCGTTCACAGTTGATGATTGAGTCACGTGATTTTGAACGTTACAAAAAATGGCTCGACGGGTAGGTATATGCCACGAAAAAAGCCCTTTGAATTTCGCGAGCTACCCTGCGTCTTTCGCCTTATAGAAATTGGCGACATTTTATTAGTGAGTTTGAGAAATATGAAAAGGACATTTCGAAGTCTACCTAGGAATTCTGTTTTGTAACTATTATTGTGGACAATATTTTGAGAGGTGACAGTACTCATGTATAGTAACAGCTTATTCTGAATTATCGAAAATAGTTACAAAAGGATAACTGTTTCATACAAAATTGCAATAATGATACATTGAAAATATAAGGTGACTGGTAATTAGTGACCGATACTTAAACACGTGATTGTACTCATGATAACAAACAACTTTTACTATGGGACCAAACTTGAAATCGCGAAAAAAGAAATCAGCTGTTCCCTACATTTTGACGAGTTATACGAACATAAATGTAGGGAACAGCTGATTTTTTTTCGCGATTTCATGTTTGGTCCTATAGTAAAAGTTGTTTGTTATCATGAGTACAATCACGTGTTTAAGTATCGGTCACTAATTACCAGTCAACCTATATATGAAAGACATTATTTTTAATTTCCGTCGTATAACTAGCTTCTGCCCGTGACCTCGTCCGCGTGAAATTCCTTGTTCCCCTGATCCTCCTCATCGCATCGCATCGCCCGCCCGCGCAACGACTTCGGTATCGCTAAGCGATCTTTCTGACTTTTTTTCATTTTGCTCAGCTTCTAAGGCTCCTAGCGTGTTGTAAAATAGGCTATAGCCTTCCTCAAGAATTGGGCTATCAAATGCAAAAAAAATCCTTTTAAAATAATTTGGTAGTTCACAAATTAGCGTGTTCAAACAAACAAACAAACTCTTCAGTTTTATTATTAGTATAGATATACATAGATAAGTAGTTAGGTATATTATTCTTTTGTCACACTGCAGGGCAAAAGCTTTAATTTTGTCCCACTGCAGGGCAAAAGCTATTCTTATGTCCCACTGCAAGGCAAAAGCTATTCTTTTGTCCCACTGCAAGGCAAAAGCTATTCTTTTGTCCCACTGCAGGGCAAAAGCTTCTTCTCTTAAAGAGAAGAAACGAACGTTGATCACCAAGCTTGCTCACAGCGCATTGACGATTTCCGTCAATATTTTATTACGCCCATCGCAAAATTTGAATAGGCTTAGAGATACATATCAAATTATGTTAATTAGATACCTATACTAAAACATTGATAAAATTTATGAGCTTAATATCAATAAATAACCTAATTTTGATTTATTAGCGTAATAAAAATCATTATCTTGAAACCTGGCCATTGTTATTACAAAGTATAAATGTCATTTTTGACAGTCGTTCATAATTAGCAAAACAAAATCTGTCTTTTGTTTTTTTTTTTTTGTGTTATAGAAGGCCTCTTTTTCTCGTACCTACAGGGAAGGAACAAACACGATATCAGACTATTAAATCCAGAGGGGCAATTCTCGTAATTTTAAGAACGTTCACAGTCTGATCTCAGTCTCAATCTGTCAAAAATACCTCTAATTTCCCTACAGTTTTGACAAGTTCTTGACATTGATTGTAGCTGAGATGAGATTGCAACTAGATTTAGAACGTTTTTAATTACGGGTTTTGGCCTTTAGGAGTCCTTACGATGTTTTCCTTCACCCGCAAGTCACCCGAGGTGACCCAGCAACCGCGATAATCAATTATCAATCAGTTATTTATTATTTATTCACAATAAATCACTGTTAAAATAAAATATTGCAACCACCTTGTGCTATTGACAAATTAATAAAAAATTAAACCATAATATAAATTATATGCAATGATGCGTTATTAAAATTCGTACCTACATAATTAATTATTCATTTGAAATTATTTACTTCTATTGCAAATTGCAATTCTGAACTCCTAATTAAGGTGCTCGTTAACCGTCTGTCTTATTTTCAGTTAGTTCTTGTAATTGCAATTCTAGTGTAGTAGTCAATTTGCTCAGCAATTAATTGAGATTAGGCAATTCTATATTCTATTCAATATTATCTTAATGATCTATACCTACTATTCTGTTATCATATAGAATCTTAGAGAATTCGATATTCAACCTTGTCTGTCATATCGTGTATTAACAAACTTGCGAAAATTGATTGGATTAAAATGCCACTCGGTTGCAAAAATAATATTTACAGATTTCATAATTACAGTTCTCAATGTTATCTATTATGTAACTACGAGTAGCTTAGTCGTAATTCGAGGTTTGGCTTTCGCCTATTTCCTCCTCCAATATTGGACCAATATAAAAGATATATCGCAAACTGAATAAGAAGGATATATACTGAATCCCTATGTTTCTCTTTTTTCATTAATAGTGTTGTCAAATTTGTACACTAGGCCTCTGTTGACAGCGGTTTAAATCGGCATTTTTTGAAGGTTCTAGTGCTTATAAAAATAATGAATCATCAAAAAGGAAAACATAGGGGATTATTCCACTTTGCCCCACTAGCCGCCCTACTGGTGGGGCAAGGGGACATACAAGTAGTTACTATTTATTGTTCTGTAAAAAATCATTGCTTTATGGTCATTAACCAGAAAGAAAAAAGGCGAGAGCGTTTCTATGGAGAAACGACCACCCGCATTTCCTCTTAAGACCTACTTTCAACGGCGCATTTCTCCCCGTTTGAAGTTTTTTTTTTTTAATATTGCCGTAAGTGCGAGCACTGCTGAGCATGTCCTGGGTTCGATTCCCAGGTGAGGCAAAGTGTTATTCAGTATTTGGATAAGAAATTTCTCAGTAGCAGCCTGGAGTTTGGATTTATGCCCGGTTGATGGCAATAGGCTCGCCCCCTATTACATGGGACTTAACTAAACTGTACGAAAAGTGTAGGTTACGGACAGAAGTAATTCCGTATCTACCTACTTACTATATATACAATAATATAAAGCTGAATCATTTGTTTGTTTTTGTGTGCGAACGCGCTAATCTCTAAACCTCGGACACCAGTCGGATTTGGAAAAAATCGTTTTGCATTATTGATAGTCCAGTCCAATTTTGACGGAGAGGGGCCCGTGGCTAAATAATAACAGCCGCACAGGTCGATCGATCAGGTTAAGCTACGCTTGCCGCGGTTGGTCTCTGGATGGGTGACCATCTTTAAATACCGAGACCCCTCCGTGCTTCGGAAAGCACGTTAAGCCGTTGGTCTCGGCTGTCATTTGTGGATCTTTGACAGTCGTTACGTAGTCAGAAGCCCGAAAGTCTGACAACCAGTCTTACCAAGGGGTATCGTATTACCCAGTAACTAGGTTGTTGAGGTCAAATAGGCAGTCGCTCCATGTAAAAATACTGATATTCAGCTGCATCGGGTTAGACTAGAAGCCGACCCCAACATAGTTAGGAAAAGGCAGGCAGATGATGATGAGTCCAACTTTGAAGGAAGGTATTAATTAGGCTTTTTAATAATACGAGCAAAAAAAATTGTCAGAAATAACGTTAAGAGAAAATGAAGTAAAAGCGCGGGTTCACGAGGACGAAGTCGCGGACAGAAGCTAGTTGTTATTATTAAGGATTTCAAAAGAATGTTATTGTATTAGAATGTCAATAGTTTCTATGTTAATCCGTTTATAATGTATTTATTCAGAACATTTGGAATGCTATTGTGCAAAATATTGGTTTTTTAGGAAAATTTTAGAAATTTGCCTTAGTTTTTGAGGTTATTGGATCGGATTTGCGAAACTGTGGGTCGAATTTTGAAAGAGTGTTGAATGAGCTTTTTTAAGGAAAGCTTAGGATAAAAATTACGGTCACCTGGGTTATATGTAGCTATTACGAAATGAAATTAGATTGTTTTTGTTAAACAGTAGTTTTTAGACGAGACAGTTTGAATACCTACCTTAAAATATAGTTTTTTCTTTCTTTTTTTCTATTACACTATCACACTAATATTATAAAGGCGAAAGTTTGTGTGTGTCTATATATTTGTTACTTCTTCACGCTCAAACGGCTGGACCAATTTTGATAAAATTTTGTATTTAGGTAGATGACACCCTAGATTAACATATAGGCTACTCTTTATCCCGATATTCCCACGGGATCGACACTTATGCGGATGAAAGCGCGGGGCGCAGCTAGTTTGAAATATATCATAGGCTTTTTATTATACAATTTAAAGAACTTTTAATGCCGTTAAACACGATCCGTACTTGATCAGTCTCGCCTAATCTAACCAATGGAAATAACCAAACCATTCTAACAATATTCTCTTCTTTCTCATTCCAGCTCATCTCCTAGGCAGCATCATGCACAGCATGAACGTCTCTCTCCTCAACCCTGGAGAATGCCAGTCCAAGATCACACAGGACTACCCCCACCTTCTGGAACACTACGACCAGGACAGCTGCGTCTGTGGACAGCCTACCAACCCCGCCAACAATATCTGCAAGGTAAGGAATTCTTTGTTTTCCTATCACATATTTCTATCACCATTGCAGTTATGTAACAATACCTACCTAGTATTCAGCTGCATCCGTTTAGACTGGAAGCCGACGCCAACATAGTTGGGAAAAGGCAGGCAGATGATGATGATCAGTTCCTTGTGCAACATTATCCATCATTGCCTCGCGAACTCTTGGGATCTGCCACAACTGGCAGGAATAGGCCTATAAGGGCAGGCAAGAATAAACCTATTGTAAGGATAAGAAAACCTTACTTTTGATCCTGCCTACCAGGATTCTGACAAAGCATTGACATAACAGATGACATTCTCCATCAGATTTTCCATCCGTCATCATCATCTGCCTAGCCTTTTTCCAACTATGTTGGAGTCGGCTTCCAGTCTAACCAGATGCAGCTGAATACCAGTATTTTACATGGAGTGACTGCCTATCTGACCTCCACAACCCAGTTACTAGGTAACACGAAACCCTTGGTAAGACTGGTTGCCAGATTTTCGGGCTTCTGACGACCCGTAACGACTGTCAAAGATGCATGAATGACAACCGGGACCAGCGGCTTAACGCGCTTTCCGAGGCACGGAGGGGTCTCGGTATGTAAAGATGGTCACCCATCCACAGACCAACCGCGACAAGCGTAGCTTAACCTGATCGATCGACCTGTGCGGCTGTTACCATTTAGCCACGGGCCCCTCTAAAACTCACACCGAACCATTCTGACTAATTTCATTAAGTCATCATTTTCCTATCAAATTTTTCAATTGCTTCAACATCTAATAACATCTAATTTTCATTCCAGGTCGACATCGGCAGTGCCCTTGCCTGCACAACTGGCGACAGCCACTTCGTTATCAAAGGAGTTTACTCATGGGACTCTGGTAAGCATCTTCTACGTTCTTCTATACTTTTAGCATTGTCTTCTTTGGAAGACGTACGAGGGGCCGAAGCCAACTCGCAGAGGCCCCTTAGGAAATTTTAATGAAATGCGGCACCGTCCGACGATTATCCCTGTATGCACTATGCAAGTGCACCCAAGGCTAACCCCCGGTTGGTGTAGGACTATTGTAGGATATGAAAAAATAAAAAGTCGGTCTATGGGACTGGTTACCAAGAACTATGACCCCTGGCTGATCAATTATTATTATAGTATTTATAGACCATAACCTAGTTTCAGCAAATGGACCGTTGGATCTGTAACAGGATAGTACTTATTTTTTTATTTTTTTCCCACAGGCTGCCAGACAGGTAACCAGCTCGCAGCATTCTACAAATTCGACCTGGAATGGTACGAATGGGCCATCGGTTTGGTGGAGAGCGTACGCTTCTCTCAATACACCACCACCAAGATTACCAAGAACAAAATCATCAGCCAGGTCTCAGGAGTTAAGGAAACCTTCGGCAGCGGTATCAAGGGATCGTTCGGTGTTGGAGTCAAGGGGTCTTCAGGAGGTGGAGTTAAGGGATCAGTCTCCTCAGGATCCACAGCTGTATCTGGGTCAGGATTTGGCGTCCAAGGCTCTGGCCAGTCAGGACAATTCAGCCAGTTTAGTTCAGGATCCTCAGGATCTGGTGTTAAGGGATCCGTCACATCTGGATCAGGATCATTAGGCATCAAAGGGTTCGGAATCGGAGGCCAGAGCCAATCAGGAGATTTCAGCCAATTCGGCAGCGGATCCACGAAATTCTCAGAATCTGGGGAGTTTGGAACAGAAATCAAGGGACCTATCCAGAACACATTCAGCGCAACTTACTCTGAAAAGAAGTTCTTCCAGACCGAGCCTAAGATAGTAACTTACACGACGAAACCCGAAATTGTAACCTTCACAACTAAACCCGAATATTTTACTTACACAACTAAGCCTAAATACGTGACTTACACTACTAAACCCGAAATTGTAACTTACACAACAAAACCTGAAATTGTAACCTTCACAACTAAGCCTGAAATTATTACTTACACAACTAAACCCAAGATTGTGACGTTTACAACTAAGCCACAAATTATCAGGTATGATTACCAGACTTCTGGAAGTCAGACAAACCAGCAGGTGGTAGCACCAGCAGTATCTTTTAACCCATCTTTTTCAGAAGTGGTAGGAGCGAAACACACTCATGACGGAAACTGCAAGTGTCTGGAAGGAAAGAAATAAACGATTTTTTTTTTTTGTTAAAAATGATAAAATTGGTTAAAAAAGTTATGGAGATCAAGTGCCATAAAATTATTATTCGCAACAATTTTTTAATACTTAATTATTTTTTTTTATATTTTGAACACAGTACAAAAAATACTCCAGTTCCTATAAGAGTTACCGTTTTTCTTGTCATTATAAATTGAGTTTTTTTTTTCAGCAACTGCGAGCGAAATAATTCTGATATTATAACTTTTTTTTATTTATAAATATTAAAGATCTGTAAATAGGTAGGATATTTTTAATTTTTCACGAGAACCTAGTATTTTTTACGAAGAATTTTATCGTTTATTTTTATTCCACGGCATTTTTTTTTTACTTTTATTTTAAAAGGGCTTTAAATTTTTTAAACTTTTAATTTAAAAACTGCCAATTTTTTTATCCTTAAAAGTATTAATTTCTTATTCACCCCGCCCCTTGCTTTGTATTTTTTTAATACATTGTATTTTATTACTAAGTATAGCACAATAAATATATGTAACGTTTTTTAAGAGAAAAATTGTCAAGAATTAGAAATTTGACCATATTGGATGATACATAATGGCCAAAATGGTCGACTATCTAATACAATTGGTATTTAGTCGTAATAATCGAACCTTGCTGATTTGAATCTTAAGAATAAAACTTTTAAATTTTAAGATCGATTAAAAAAAAAATGATTTTTGCAAAACCATTTTTTAATTTAAGATTGAAACCAGCGGGAGTTTGTAAAATAAAATAAGTACTTTTTATATAAAGAAAAATATTCACAATAAGTATTTAGTCAATATACGTATAATATTATATATTGATATAAACCGTTTCTTTCTAATTATTGTCTACAAATTAAGATTCAAATAATTGAAATAAATGGAATTTACAAATAATTAAATTTGAATTTTATTTGTTAATTTAATTATTCTCCTCTCTCCACCTTTCAGTATTGTACCTGCAGTCAAAGAAATTAATTAATTGTTAAGCAAATTGAAGCGAAAACTCATCGATATGTGTATCCTGCCGCTCAATTCTGTAAAAATCTCACCGTGAAAACATAGGTGAAGTGAGCTTAAAGTGAGCTGTCAATAGTGTCAATCCCTAGCATCAGGTGGAATGATAGCTCACTTTGAGCTCACTTCACCTATGTTATCACGGTGATATTTTTACAGAATAGCACCGCTGCTCGTACTAACCTAATCTACAGTGCTCAGACCTGAAGGTCAATTCTCGTAATTTAAAACGTTCAAAATCTAGTCGCAGCCTCATCTTGGCGACAAACAAATGTCAAGAACATATCAAAATGTAGGGAAATTAGAATAAGGTATTTTTGACAGATTGAGACTGAGACTGAAAGTTCTTAAAATTACGAGAATAGCCCCTCTGGTCGCTCACCGAGTCACAAAAGTTCCTTCTTGGGATTTGCCAGAGAATTATGATTTTAATTTTAGTTTTGATTTGAAATGTACTTTGATTTTAATTTTAATTATGATTTAAATTTAGAATTTGGTTGAAAGCAAAATCTTTTGTACCTACGAATGTAAACTTACTTACTACAATAAAAACATTTAAAAATCATCCGGATTTGTAGATTGTTCAAGAAAGTAATCTGTTAATCCTTACTTACCTAAACAATCACTGTAAGTATCAAGTTTTAATATTTATGTAAATACAAACAAAAAGCCTTAAGTAATTACATTATACAAGCTATCAATAAAATATATAATTTATTTATGCTATACACAAGTATATTATGTATAGTCACACTAATATTATAAAGGCGAAAGTTTGTGTGTAGGTATGTTTATTATGTTTGTTACTTCTTTACGCTCAAACGGCTTGACCTTTTGATAAAATTTTGTACGGATGTAGCTGACACCCTGGATTAACATATAGGCTACTTTTTATCCCGATATTCCCACGGAGTCGACATTTACGCGGGTGAAACCGCTGGACGCTGCTAGTAAAAAATAAAAGGAAAAGTGTGACGCTCATTGGGGTTGTTATATTTGCGCCGTTTGAGGTTTTCTGCTCCTGCAGCAGATTAATAACAAACTTTAATCTTCTACAGAAGAACAACAAAACAACTTTCGCTGCTTTTCAACTATCATTTTAAGATGTCGATCTGGGTGTCGAAGGATTATTCAAATCAAATCAAAATATTTTTTTATTTCACATAAACCAACATGGCCACTTATGAAACGTCAGAAGCTAGGTGCACGGTTCCAATTGGTCGTTTCCTATGGAGAAGAATCGGCAAGAAACTCCATGGTTACTCTTTTAAAAATAATTAGCTTTTACAATGTTTTCAAGTTACAGTAGGTATGGGAGGACAGCGTAGGCCTGTCAACAAGTACCAGGTACTTGATACAATAAAAAATGATCTACAGATCTAAAGTCTACAAGGCTTACAAAGTCCTCACATTTACAAAATAAGAATGTGTATCAAAAGGATAAATAAAATATAAAAATCTACTAAAACCAAGAGATGTTGCCATTTCAACTAATAAAGAGGTGAAAAATTAATATTGTCTGTATAATATACCTAATGTCAAATAATAAAAAGATTATGTCAAAGAAGTATGTACAAATAAAAAATAAACATCGTAATTTGAGAGCAGTTAATAGACATTTACGTAGTTATGCCGTTAATGAGGTGCCAGGGAAGCCACATGTGCAGAAGGAATTATTGCCAAACTACCTTGTCTTCAACGTAGTCTTTAATCTTATAATATGCTTTATTGATAAGGACACGTTTGACGAGTGTTTTGAACTTTCCATCACTAAGGTCTGTAACCGACAACGACCATACCGATTTTGGCAACTTGTTATAAAAACGGATGCTGTTTACAAGATCCAGAAGAGTACCTATTTGCCGTAGCCGTAGTATGCGAGTATTTGGTATCCATAGGACTGGAATATCGTTTGTGCTTGCTATTAACTAACTGAAGGTACCTTTTAGTAGGTTTGCCAATCTTCCTCTTATTCTTCGTGTCACTGGCACGACTGTATTAAAAGATCTTGTTGGCCCAAAACTTCTTTACCACTTAAACTGCGTAGTCGGTGGCAGCGCAGTCACTTTGACTGCATGTTTTGGGATACAGAGGACAGGATATGAGGTGGAGCATGGTTTGCGAATCATTGCAATATCAATTAAATCTAAAGCAAAACAAACACTACTGTTAACGCCATCTATTATATTATTCCAGTACTAAACAACTCCCTCTAGTGGCGAATAGCTATACTACTTAAAATATGCTTCACCGTCTAGTATTGAGTAATTGTAGTGTTACTTCATCAATCAGACGACAAATGTTTTGTAATATTATCAACAGATGGCAGTAATTGCCATATTTTAAATTTATTACAATTATTAAATTCGTTGCCGATTTTTCTACTTTGCCGAAAATATAAAAAAAAAATATATATATATAACGTTTGACCAATTTATTACTAAAACCATTTCGTATCAAAATTCCTTCGTGAAACCGAAAACACCCGTCCAAAATCCACGAAAATCTCCCGTTTTCAAATCAATCAAATTGACTTTTCTATTGCAAGTCAATGTAAACAAAAAAAAACCTTTATAATTTTTCTATAAAAACCCCAAAAATAATGTCAACTACTAAGAAATTAATGAAAAATTCTCGGATATTCCAAGACGAGAATGTTGTAGTAATTGATGAATCGTCTTCTGACAGCAGTGAACAGGGAACTATTTGTTATGGGATGGTCCCTCAAGAACATGCCAGACCACGGCTTAAAGCGCAGAAGAGCAGCTTGAGTCGAATTACCTTTGTCGACGCAAGAGATGCCATCTCCAACACTTCTGTAACGTCTTCTATTACAAGGTAAGTACGGCATATCAAATTACAGCCCCAATATGCGAGGATTGCGAGGTGGCTTGCTTAGCGCTTAGTGACTAATGGGAGATTTAGGTACACTAGGACGATTCTCCGTGCGTCTGGTCGCTTACAAAATCGTCGCACAAGTCGAATCGCCACCCCATAAACACAGGTCGATAAAAATCACAGGTGAGTATGAATCAAAATGTCGATCTTCATGTGGCCCGCGAGCGAGCATGGCAGTCGAACTTTGGAAGTTGCCTTTTGCCTAGCCGAATTGCCATTTAGATAGTCGGTTTTCGCCCTGGAGCGAAAATCGTGCGGCTATATAATCACCTGTGTAAAACCTGCACTACGAGTAGCATTCTTCAATACACGCTAGGCGACTAGCGAAGGCGCCAAGTGTGTATAGTGCGGCTGGTTGCGAAAACTCTAGAACATACCTCGGTGCCTTATTTTGCCCACCCACTCCCATTTTGAGAATTTATTTTTCTATGGCACAATTTTTTTTTTTTTACTTACCAACCGTCGCAAATATGTAACAGTTAGGTATTGACATGTTTATATTTAAACGTGTAAGTAACATTATTAGTCGTAAGTTTGGATATAAACCCTATAGGTACTATTCCTGAGTAAGAAGAATGTTTCAATGAGAACAATAATAACGCGCATACCTACTTACTTATTTTAATGAAAAGTAATTTTTTCGATTTATTCTGGTCTGATTCTTTATTGCGAGTAGGTAACCATGAGACTCATAGTGTTAGTAACAATAAAATAAACTTACAACTATGTTAGTGATAAGCCTCGTATCCACTAGGCAACAATTGACGCGCAACACGTGACGCTCAACATGTTCGGCAGCGTTGCACAACAGCGCACGACGTTGCCAGCTGGCGCGCAATTATAACGCGCGGCTTGTTGTTTGTTTCCGTGCAACATGCAGTTGAGCATCAAATGTTGTCGAGTGGAGACGTGACGCGCAGAAATATCGTGTGGTGTAACGAACGAGTGCTCATTTGGGTAAAATTCGTACTAGATCCATCAACCACACGGAGATCACTGAATACATTTTCTTTATTTTTTAATTTCTAACCCACAAACGCGGTTTTTTGCTTTTTGGTGTATTTTTCGATAAAATTATAACCACCGCCGCTGAAATCAACACTAGTTGTTCTGGCGACATGTTGTCGACAACTGGTCATACTTAGACAGACAACGTTGCTAAACAAAAGTTCCGCGCTAACTTTCAACATGTTGAGCAACATGTTGTGCAACATGTCGCGCGCGAAATGTTGCCTAGTGGATACGAGGCTTTACAATTACAACAACAATAACACAAAAACACACAACAAAACAATCACTGCTCCCGCATTCCAGCTGAGATACTGGAGCAACGATTTACAACACAGCAGTCCAGCCTATCAGCAATAACTCCCAGGATGCTGATTATTATCAATCGGAATCGGTTTCATTTTGACAGTTCAACAACATTCATTGCGTTATTTACGTGTTGAGCAGACAAATTTTTCGAACTTATGAAGCAATGGATTAGCAATTAGCTTAAAAATTCATATTCTGATTGATAGTGTGTTACGCAATTAGGGTGCTGGCTCGCACCCTGCGCACCAAGGACGCACATCTTTTACGCATTAATGCATAAAAGCAATCAACACGCAATTCCGCAAACATCCCTGATGCGCTACAGAAGCGAGGCAGCCCCATCAACACGCTGAAACTCCTGAAAGCATTATTGTACTGCACGCGAAGCGTTTTAATAACATTAAAAAAATATTGAATTTATACCTTATACTTACATATCCGTACGCAAAATACGCGCATTGACGTGGAGTTGCGGACACCAGCCCGTATTACCTATTACATATCTAATGAGAAGGTTGAATTTGATGCATTTGAAGGAGTTTGATAACATCAGGCTCGATTTTACTTAAAAACAACCGTTAGTTGCCGCGTTCAGTTAATATTCCCTGGGTCTTCAACCCCCACGAGGTGGAGTTTCGCCCACGGTGAGACCTATGTTCTACACCTACAGAGTTCGTTTCAGGTGGCCTACCGTGATCTAATTAAAAACGATTCAAAAACAAGGCATTTCAGTTTAGGTTCCTAAACTGCATCGCTTGAGCTGCTCTATGGACGTCATGGTACCAAATAAGTATGAATGAAACCAAAACTTGCGACTCAGTTTGGGACAATCGCTGTCAGCAGATGGCACGGCCTAAACTGAATCGTTAAACTGACGTCATGGTACGAATTAGAAGAACAGTTCAGTTTAGGTCCTAAAATGGATCGCGTTAAGAGCTTGTGGTAGGCCTCCAGTTCGCTACTCACTAGGTGACTCGCTAGACTCTAAGCGCTAAGCCACCTAACACAGTGCGCATCTAATGCAAGTTTAATGTTTTATACAAGTATCGTGTTTAACTGGGTTTTGATGTAAAATACTGGTATTCAACTGCATCCGCGGGATCATTACGTAACACACTATGGTAGGAATGGCTTTCATTTTGACAGTTCAACAACACTCATTGCGTTATTTACGTTTGTTGAGCAGACAATTTTTGCGAACATAATGAAGATTGCGATTCATAGTGTGTCACGTAACATTGGTGCCGGTTAGACTGGAAGCTGACCCCAACAAAGTAGAGGAAAAGGCTGGGCAGATTGATTTTTTAGACGATTCATGATTCTTGTCAGTGAAATACAATCAAATTGAAGTATAGCGATATCTACAACGCCACATGCGAACTACGCGTCATACTGACGTCACGCAAAATCCTGCATCTAGCAAGCAGAGTTTACCGCGCAACTAGATATACAACGGGCGGCCCGACATGAATCATCGGGCAGTTGCCCGCCAGACACAACACCCGTCTGGTCGGAGGATCCTCCCTTTTCTATGGAGTATAAGTGAACTTTACACCCTGTTCCTCATACCTCTATAGAAGCAACAAATGACTTGCATCGTTTAGACACTCACCCTGTTAAGACTTTCTTGAATCAGACTATAATGAGGTCCACAGAGGGGCTCGTGGCTAAGTAATAACAGCCGCACGGGTCGATCGATCTACGCTTGCCGCTGTCGGTCCGTGGATGGGTAACCATCATCTTTACATAAGTACAGACGCCAGCACATCAAGCTAAAGCTCAAATTTCTTTAATAGATTTTCAACTTTATTGTTAAAAGTATTAGGTTCAAAGTTGATTGGGAAAATTTGACAGTTTCGTGTAGCTTGATGTGCTGGCGTCTGTACCAAGACCCCTCCGTGCCTCGTAAAGCACATTAAGCCGTTGGTCCCGGCTGTCAATCGTGTATCTTTGACTGTCGTTACGGGTCGTCAGAAGCCCGGAAGTCTGACAACCAGTCTTACCAAGGGGTATCGTATTACCCAATAACTGGGTTGTGGAGGTCAGATAGGCAGTCACTCCATATAAAAATGGTAAAATACTGGTATTCAGCTGCATCCGGTCGGACTGGAAGCCGACCCCAAAATAGTTGGGAAAAGGCTAGGCATATGATTTAATCCAATCTGTCCTCGGCTCCCCATACATCAGCAATAGGTAGACGATAGTCACTGACCCGACTGATCCTACAGCTCATTCATGCAGGTTTTATTTAGTCGGACTTGGGGTTAGGATTCCTATCCGTTCAGATTTCTCCGTACATGTCTAGCTTTTCGGTCCCCCGTCCAGACTTTGTCCGATCTTGTCGATTTTTTTTCTTCAATAAGTAACTATTTTTATTCTATCTTTTTGGCACGACTCCTTAACGCAGCTTGCTATAAGAGTTGACTGTTAGAAATCGTCAAGTAAGTTAGAAGAGTTATGCCCCCATCCATGCAACTTTTTCTATCTTTGTCTCTCTCTGTCTCTCTCTTTCTCTCTGTATGTTTTTGTATTATATAGGGTGTCCCAGAAAACCTGTACCAGCGAACGTCTGTGGTCAGGGGACAGTAATACCCATCGATTGAACCCCTATGTATGTTCCGCGATATTTTGTAGTTTTCGAGAAGTGTAAATTACTCTCAAACAGAAATTTTAACCAAATTTTAACTTTGTGATCAAATTCTGACCTACTAATAGTTAGATTTGGGTGTTTTGTGTTTTATAACAGTTGAACACAGTCACATTCTAGCCATAATACTGACAAAAAATATCAAAGAAACAGCAGATTCTGTATAGTTTTAGTTAAGTTAGGATTTAATTTTGTAATTTTTAGTATTAGATATACATAGATATTATATTTGTATAGCTTTTAATTGATTAAAGAAACAGCAATCAGAAAAAGTTATGACTAAAACCGCCCACAATAAAAAAACTGGAAATTAAAACAAAAAAAAATTCTCGGAAACTACAAAATATCGCGGAACATACATAGGGGTCCAATCGATGGGTATCAGTGTCCCATGACCACAGACCTGCGCTGGTACAGGTTTTCTGGGACATCCTGTATATGAGTGTTTGTGTCCATGTGAGTATCGTGTAAGGGTAATTACATGCTGAAATGCTCGCGATCGCGATCGCTATCTCGATACCTCGAATTTCGATGTCGATACTCGCTATTTCTAAATGGATGGAGGTGCAGTAACACCTGAAAGCTCAATTGGCCAGTCCTGTATTTGTGCTGTACTCTACCTACTCCAGAAGAACATGTTGAACCGATTCGACCAATCACGAGCCAGGTCACATCAATGCTTGCCGTCGACCGCAATGTAAAAGCAAAATATTTTGTTTTCACGTAGACATCGAGGTATACCCCCAAGCAGCCCTCAGGTATCCTTCGGCATGTGCGTGCTGCCTGTCTATTAAATGGAGGTGACATCGAGGTAGAGACATCTTCGGCATTTGTAAGTAATTCCCCTATGGCACTTCGTTCCTGACGGGGATCCCCCGACCGCACACGTTTTTTTTCCACGTCCGCCTCCACTAAAATGGCAAATTCAAATTCAAAGTCAAAATTAAAGTTAATCTGTTACATGGGATTCTTTGCTTTCCAGAGACACATGGGATTTTTTTTCGTTCAAGCTGAGGAATTCTTGCCCTAAGGCTGTGCATTTCGTGGACGTAATATGGTGTCTCCCAGTCAGGCGTCTGTTAAGATTTGTGCCAAGGTATCGTGTCACCTCTGCTATTACATGTTGTTTAGCCTGTACTGTCCCACTGCTGGACAAAGGCTTCCCCCTAATCGTCTTAAGAACTCTTTTCCCACGCCATCTCGAACCAGCCGCGCTGTAAATGATAAATTATATTTATATCTGTAAATTGGTTAAAAAAAAAATGTGTGGGCTCGGGGGACCCCCGACAGGAACGAAGTTTAAAATGAAAATCCATGATGGTGGCTGCGAATATTTGAAAATATCGAAATTTTTTTGCAGCCGCCCTTTTTGGATTATTATTGCGATATTAGATTTTGTGTGCCATCTGGTTTTCCCACAGAACAGATAAAAGACTGTTCTGTGGGTTTTCCGAACCAAGTGTGACAAATCAACGCGAAGATCACGCGACCGAATTGTTTGGTTAGACGATGCGCACACGGGAGCGACAGCAACGCCACTTTTTTGTAAAATTTTCGGTTAACAACTTTCGCCGTGGGCGCACTTGCATTGCAACCAATAGACGGGCGACAGTTGCGCTTGCGTCCAAACCCGCGGACAAAAATATCTTCCAGCTGTCGAGTCGCTAGCGCTACCAAAGAGTACTATAATAATACGGCAGGTCGCTACATGCGCGCACTTTCATACAAACCCGTAGATTTGATGTGACAGATAAATTAGTTGCTGAGACAAAAGTTGCTCGTGGGCGCCCTCCGTTAGGACGCGGGGTTACCAACGCTGTGTTTAGAAGAGGAAAAAGTTGCATTCAATAATTAATTTTTCGAGAGCATCCATCTTTTTTTACTAACCATCTGCCGCGGATCTCAAACAGCTATTGCCACGATTATATTTAAACGTGTAACTTCATATGATACTAAGAGTCGTAAGATAGGCTATACAATTTTCTCTGGGTCTAAGAAGGTGTAAAAGTCGCATTCAATATTGTACACCGTTGTATGGAAATCGCACGTGTTGCTGCCACCGACCAATCTATCATAACCACAGTGATATTTATTTTCATTGCAATAAGGTTACTATTGGGTGGCTGCTGTCAGAGGTAAAATAATAACTGTGAAGGGCGTGCATTCGCGCGACCGCTCGCTTTGAGTTTTGATTAGGACACTGCACTTCTTGAAAACGATATTAGAATAGAATACTCTTTATTATGTACACCATATAAATTACAGACATAAATATAGAAACTTTACAATGGGTGACACAATATTATGATATTTTTTTGTTGTTACAGATTCCGAGATGATTTCGAAACATTTAAATGCAAGATGCGAGTTTTTGGCGAGTCCCTCAACTTATGCCGTTGTATATCAGACGACTACAGAATCAAACTGGATAAAATGGAGAAAAGACTGATTAATTTGGAAAAAAGACAGAAATTATTCAGAGTAAGTAACCTACCTGCCTATCCTATAATCCTACCAATTAATCTGCCTGCCTTTTCCCAACTATGTTGGGGTCGGCTTCCAGTCTAACCGGATGCAGCTGAATACCAATATTTTACATGAAGCGACTGCCTTTTTTTTTTTTTTTTTTTTTTTTTTTTTTTTTTTCGCTGAGAAATGCATTACGCATCCCCGCTCGCGGGGGTCGAGACAGGGTATGTGGGACTCCTGTCGGAATGGCACCGACAGTATACCCACTAAAACTCAGCGGTGTACCCACATCGCCGTGATGGGAGGGCCATGGGAAACCGGCTCAGCCTTTACTTCCACAACCCTCCCGGCGCATGCCCGCCTAGCTGGCGGGCCCCGCATGCCCCCCATATTGGGGGGCTACGGGAATGGCCGGGGACACCTGGCCATTCCCGTCCGACACTGGTGGAGGCCTGTGCAATACAGGTAAGGGTGCCCCCGCACCCGTTGCCTGCTGGCCTCCATCTGGGAGGAGTCGGAGATGACTGTCAAACTGACGTCTTCTTCGACCCCTCCTCCGCCTTCGGAGCAGCGCCGCGTGAGGATCTTCCTCCCGCGCACGCTCCGCCGCCTCCTTCTGGGACATGACATGTTCGCAGAAGGAGGCGACTGCCGCCCAGGACCTCTCATCCCTCAGCATGGCGTTAACCAAACCGGGGAGTGATAGGTCCGGTCCGATCACCGCGATGAGACTGCGGCGCGGCTCGGACCACGACGGGCACACCTCGAGCGTGTGCTGCGCCGCGTCCTCCGCCGCGCCACAGTCGTGGCACGACGGCGTCTCCTCCCGTCCTATTCGGTGCAGGTACGATCCGAAACAACCGTGTCCGGACAGCACCTGCACCAGACGGAAGGAGAGGAATCCATGCGACCGCTCGAGCCAGTCTCGCAGGACTGGCCCAATCGCGTCGAGGGTTCGGCGGCCGAAGGCTGCGGTGGCGAGGTCCCCCGTCCAATGGACGACGATGGCGTCCCTCGCCTCCTGCCGGACGGCCTCCCGCTCTTCCTGGGTTGGGCGTTCTCCTCTCTCCCTCCGCCCCGCCGTCCATTCATATACTCTGGCGAGCACCCACGCCTCGAGTTCCCAAGGAGGGGTGCCGGCCAGAGCACATGCTGCCGCGAAGCCCACCGTACGGTAGGCCCGCGCCACCCGCTGGGCTATGGCCCTTTGGGGTGCCCGCAATGCAGCGGCGTTCTCCCTCCTTTGGAGGGAGTCCTCCCAGATAGGGGCTCCGTAGAGAGCCATACTCTTCAAGATGCCGGCGTAAAGTTGCCGGCATCGTGCGCTGGGCCCCCCCAAGTTGGGAAGCAGCCACGACAGCGCGCCCGCGGTCTTCAGCAGGCGCGACGACAGCCCGCTAAAATGCGGACCGAAGCGCCACCTGCTGTCAATTACAAGGCCCAGGTATTTCATCTGGGCCTTGACCTCAATTCTGACGCCCTCCACGAAGATGTGGGCGTCAGGTGGGGGGCGACGCTGCCTAGGTCCGTAGAAGAACACGGCTTCGGTTTTGTGCAGCGCCACCGTCAAACCTAGGTGGCGGATCCTCCCCGCGACCAAGGATCCGCCCGCCGAGGCCAAATTGGCCGCCTCCCTGAAATTCTCCCCTCGGGCGGTGAGGAGAGTGTCATCCGCGTAGCACACGACACTCGTGCCTCGGAGGAGAGTGCCCCGCAGGAGCCAATCATAGCCGATGTTCCAGAGGAGAGGTCCTAAGACTGACCCCTGTGGAACGCCGGCTTCGACGGCGTACCGCCGGACTTGGCCAGTCCTATTTACCAGGAGGATCGCCCGATCCTCCAGGTAGCTGGCCAGCAGACTGCGCATGTATCGAGGCACTCCGTGAAATCGTAGCGCCTCTAGGATGGTGGAGTGGGGAACGGAGTTGAAGGCATTGGCTATGTCGAATGACACAGCCAACAATCCGTCCCCCGCTTCCATCGCCTCCTTCACCTGACCCTTAAGGCAGGCCAGCGCGTCCACCGTGGAACGCTCAGCCCGAAAACCGAACTGAGCGTCCGACAAGTCCGGCCCGATATCCCGCAGATGGCGCTTTAGGCGAGCAGCGATTATCCCCTCGAACATTTTACCGACCTCATCGAGCAGAACGATGGGCCGGTATGCCGAGGGGGAGTCTGCTGGGCGGCCCTCCTTGCGAAGGAGGCACAACTGCCCCTCCTTCCACGGTTTCGGGAACCTCCTAGATGCAAAGCATGCGCTGAAGAGGTTCCGAAACCTCTCCTCCATTTGAGTGGCAGCGATCGCCACCACTCTTGCGGGAACACCGTCCGGGCCTGGAGCCGTCTTCTTGGCGCGGATATGGAAAATCGCCGCGCCAAGTTCCGACTCCGTGACAGGAGGGGCCTCCTCTACTTCCTCGTCTAGCGGAGCTACCCCCTGCGGTGGGTCCATCACTGGCGGGGTGAAGTTGTCCCTGCACGGGAACAGGGACTGAACCACCCCATCCAGAAATGAGGGCTCCAGGGTCTCGGCAACCGGTGGACCAAAGGGGCGCAATTTGTTGCGCGCTGCCTTATATGGTCGCCCGTAGGGGTCGTTGTCGAGACCCTCCAGCAGCTCGGCTCTCGCCGAGTCTCTGGCGGTGGCGATGGCCCGATCGAGGACCATTTTTGCCTCCATGTATACCTCATAGAGGTGGTCCTCGTCGGCCCGGTTCCGTCGACGCCGCCGCCGGCTCCGCGTATAGGCCCTCCTTGTCTCCACACACGCTGCTCGAAGCCCCGCCAGCTCCACCGACCACCAGTAAACGGCGCGTTTGGGTAGCGGTCGGCGAGACCGAGGCATGCTAGAGTTGCATACCTCGGTCAGAGACTCCCTCAGTTGCCCCGCCACGGTGTCCACATCCAGGCCGGCGGCTGGCGGCGAAAGCCAGTCTTGGATGAACGCCGCCTCCCCCGCTGCCTCTCTGTCCAGGCGGGTTAGAGCCCACCGTGGGAACGGTGGTCGCCCCGAGAGGGGCCGCATCTCTTCGGGGCCACTGGTGGAGATGTCGAACCGCACGTAGCGGTGGTCCGACATGGTCTCCACCAGGTCCACCCGCCAGTTCAACACCCGCGCGGCTAACGCAGGGGTGGCGAAAGTGACGTCCACTATTGAGCCACCCCGTCGCCGCACGCATGTCTGCACGCTTCCTCTGTTCAAGAGGGAGAGTCCAGAGGAGGCCGCCCACATCTCTACCGCTCGCCCGCGTGCGTCGGTGGCCGGGTTGCCCCAGGTCACTGACTTGGCATTCAGGTCTCCCAGTACGGAGATCTGACGCGGCGCCGCCCTGTCGACCACGGCGGCCAGGACTCCGAGATAGTTCTCAAAGTCCTGAAGAGGGCGGTTTGGGGAGAAATATACGCCCACGAGGGCTAAGTCTCCCCACGCGGCGGCCACGTATCCCGGTCCCCTCTCTAATAGCGAGAGGGGAGGGGAGTCTGTGGAAGGCCGCGCCGCTAGTGCCACCAAGTCGTCCTCGTCACCCAACCAGCTGCCGGGGATCGAGTAGGGCTCGGCGACCACCGCTACATTCACCAACCACTCGGCCATGACCTGCACTAGCAGGTTCTGGGCCGCTCTGCAGTGGTTGATGTTCGCCTGGAGGATGCGGTAGTCGGAAACCATTATTCCGACATCGCACCTCCCTCCTCAGCTACCGCCGCTGGAGCTACAGCGGCGACGACGGCGGCAGCGGTGGCAACAGGGCGAACCTGCGCCGGCACTATGCCCTTCCTCACGGGGGGCTTACAGCTCCTGCCCGTCATCTTGTGGTCCGCGGGGCGGCCACTGGCGGCACACGCCGTGCAGTGTGGCGTGGTGACGCGGCAAGTGGCACACTTGTGTCCCTCTTGCCCGCATTGGAAACACGTGTCTCCCCAGTCGAATTTGGAGGGACACGTGGCTCGGGTGTGGCCGAACGCGAAGCACTTGAAGCAGCGCATAGGCTGGTCTTCAAGTGGCCGGACCACAGCCAAGCTGAGTCCCACAAGCAGCCGTCCCTTGGTTGTAGCAAGGACGGCCCCAGCCGCGGCGACTGGGCACTCGACGCGGATGATGCCCATGCCGCGGCGGCCGAGACTGATGGCTCCACCTTTTATCGCACCAGCGTCGCAGCCTCCAGCCGCCGCGACGGCCGCCACCACATCCTCCCTGGTGACCGAATCATCCAGATCGGCCACCTCCAAGGCTGCGGTCTTAACAGGCCTGACGACCGTTGCCGCATCCGCGATGACCTCTTGCAACTTTGTTGCGAAGAGGTCCGCATTTGTACCGCGCTGTTCCCCCGAGAACTCGAAAATTCGAGCCCCGGTTAGGGTTCGGCGGCACGTGATGTTACCGATCCCAAGCTGGGAGGGATCAGCATTGGTACGAGCCCGTCTTAGGACGGACTCGTACGACTCGCCCCGCTCCACGGCCTCCGGAGTGATGGTCACCACGACGGCCGCGGTTTTGGGAGCAACTAGCTTTCTCCCGCCGGCTGGAGCCCTTTTGGCTGCAGGAGCAGTCACAGCGGGCTGGGGGGCCGACTTTTTCCCCCCCTTCCCTTTTCCTCTCCTGACCACTTCCGCCCACGACTGGTTGGACGGGGTGGTGGAGGGAAGAAGAGCGTCTTCCTCCTGCGAGTTCTGGGGAGTTGCTGGAGTAGCAGACAACCCAGACGCTCCCTCCGCGCTTGTGGTGGTTTGAGGAGCTGCCTTGGTCCTCTTGCCCTTGCCTTTGCCCTTGGAGGGCTTCGGGGCCTGGGGCTGCGCACCCGATGCCGGGTCTGCTAGAGGCGCAGGTTCCGGCTCCGACGGTGGTGGACTCCTATCCGCCGCTAGCGGCGGGCGGAGCCGCCTTTCAGGCAAGAGCCGGTCCTCGATGCCTGCGAAGCAGGCTCTGGTGAAGGCCCTCTCCTCCATGACAACCTTTCGGATTATATCCTCAAGGCTGGAAGGGGAGGAGGAGGAGCCTCCTACCACCGGACCTGGGGCAGTTTGGGCAGGCTGGGCCGTGGCCTCAGCCAGCTTCTGGTGTAGCTGGCTGACCTCCGCCTGCAGGCGATCCACCTTCGCCTGCAGCTGCCGCGTCTCGTCCGTGGCCGTCCGATTCACCAGCTCCAGGACAATGCCGTGCAAACTGGCGGCCCGGCATTTGAGGGCCTTTTGAAAGGTCCCCTTCAAGTTGGAGGACTTTGAGGCGACCTCCAGGACCTCTTCCTTGTCCTCTTGTGCCATGCGCTTCAGTTCCGCCAGGGAGTGGTCAGCATACAGCACACTGGATGCACCATAGCCAGCCCTCGACCGGGCGATTTGTGCCTGGCGCTCCTTGGCAGCGACCCTCTCCTCCAGGTCTTGCTGAAGTTGCGCCCTTTTCGCCAGGTTTAGCTGGCGCTCGGCGTCCACCAAGCCCACAACGTGGGTAGAAGCCGCGATAGAAGTCGAAGCCTTTTTGGACTTCGACTTCTTCTTCGCCTTGCTTCCGGCCGACTCCGAGGAGCCCTCAGACCCGGGCCTCAGATAGGCCCTCTTCCGCTTGAGGCGGTCGTTTTCGGCCGCCGACGTATCCATATTGGAGTCGTCGGAGTCCGACAACTCGTCTGGCCTAGTAAACAAGCTGGCCGCAGATGGTGTGCGGCCAGCTTCCGACGCCAATGCGTCGCCGGCGTGGCCCTGAGAAGGGCCGTTGGATTGGCCCTGAGAAGAGCCGTTGGGTTGGCCCTGAGAAGGGCCGTTTGAATCGCCCTGAGAAGAGCGATTCGAAATAAAACGCCCAGAGGCGTCACGCACAATTTTATTCGTCATATTCGTAGACGACCGCATCAATGTCTACGAGTCACAGCGCACTTTAGCCGCCGGTCTGCCACTCCGTTACGGTGGTCAGACACGGCGTTGCCCGGGGGAAACTACGTGGAAGTATGCGCTGTGGGGGTTCCCCCATGAAGCGACTGCCTTTTTTTTTTTTTTTTTTTCGCTGAGAAATGCATTACGCATCCCCGCTCGCGGGGGTCGAGACAGGGTATGTGGGACTCCTGTCGGAATGGCACCGACAGTATACCCACTAAAACTCAGCGGTGTACCCACATCGCCGTGATGGGAGGGCCATGGGAAACCGGCTCAGCCTTTACATCCACAACCCTCCCGGCGCATGCCCGCCTAGCTGGCGGGCCCCGCATGCCCCCCATATTGGAGGGCTACGGGAATGGCCGGGGACACCTGGCCATTCCCGTCCGACACTGGTGGAGGCCTGTGCAATACAGGTAAGGGTGCCCCCGCACCCGTTGCCTGCTGGCCTCCATCTGGGAGGAGTCGGAGATGACTGTCAAACTGACGTCTTCTTCGACCCCTCCTCCGCCTTCGGAGCAGCGCCGCGTGAGGATCTTCCTCCCGCGCACGCTCCGCCGCCTCCTTCTGGGACATGACATGTTCGCAGAAGGAGGCGACTGCCGCCCAGGACCTCTCATCCCTCAGCATGGCGTTAACCAAACCGGGGAGTGATAGGTCCGGTCCGATCACCGCGATGAGACTGCGGCGCGGCTCGGACCACGACGGGCACACCTCGAGCGTGTGCTGCGCCGCGTCCTCCGCCGCGCCACAGTCGTGGCACGACGGCGTCTCCTCCCGTCCTATTCGGTGCAGGTACGATCCGAAACAACCGTGTCCGGACAGCACCTGCACCAGACGGAAGGAGAGGAATCCATGCGACCGCTCGAGCCAGTCTCGCAGGACTGGCCCAATCGCGTCGAGGGTTCGGCGGCCGAAGGCTGCGGTGGCGAGGTCCCCCGTCCAATGGAGGATCGGGCGATCCTCCTGGTAAATGAAGCGACTGCCTATCTAACCTCCACAACCCAGTTACTGGGTAATACGATACCCCTTGGTAAGACTGGTTGTCAGACTTTCGGGTTTCTGAGGACCCGTAACGATGTCAAAGATCTACAAATGACAGCCGGGACCAAACGGCTTAACGTGCTTTCCGAGGTACGGAAGAGTGGATATGTTATGGATGGTCACCCATCCACGAACCGACCGCGGCAAGCGTAACTTAAAACCTTCGATCGTGTGGCTGGTTCCCTATCCTACCGTTTTTTTTATTTACCTGTACCTATTATACTGTGGTGTACAGACGCCAGCACATCAAGCTACCCGAAACTGTCAAATTTGCCCAATCAACTTTGAACCTTATGATTTAGCGATAAAGTTGAAAATCAATTAAAGAAATTTGACAGATTGTAGTAGCTTGATGTGCTGGCGTCTGTACATCAGTGATTTTCAATCTTATTGCATACGCGACCCCTTTACAAGTCGAAAAATGTTAGCGACCCCCAGTATTTACAGAATTATAGTCATTAAAATCATTAAAATCCAAACTAATATTAATATTATAAATGCGAAAGTAAGTTTGTTTCTTGCCGTTTCACGCCTAAACCACTGAACCGGTCATCCTGAAATTTTGCAAATACGTTGTCAGGTGTACAGAAACGGACATAGGGTACCTTTCAAAAATTGTAATGTGTAACTGTTTTATGTCCCAATAAAGTAAAATAAAATAAAATAAAAAAAAGATGTCGATAACCATCAAATTAATAAAACACTAGCTTATGCCCGCGACTTCGTCCACGTGAAATTTATATCCTATTCCACGTGTCCCGTTACTTCATTTTAGCTTAGCGTTCTTTATGACTTTTTTTCTTTTTGCTCGACTCCTAAGGGTCGCATCGTGATGGTAAATAGCCTATAGCTTTCCTCAATAATTGGGCTATCAAATGCAAAAAGTTTTTTTTTAATCAGACTGGTTCTTCCAGAATTTCCAGAGATTACAAATTATACTAAAAATCTAAATGGCGGCATTAGTTCCGAATTTGGCCACAAGCGCTTTAGCGCTACAAGGTCTTTTGGCACGTAGCTAAATTCAATAATAACGATTACATAATCGTTATTAGTTAGCGTCATTTTTGACGTATACCCGTGCGTCAAGTGGACGTGAAACAACCCGCCAAACGTCAAATTAATTTCTTTTTATACCCTAGAGGAAGTTTGAAAGTGGCACCGGTAACTGAAAAGTTGTGTGGAAATCGGTTGTCATGGTATGGGCATGTGATGCGGAGGAATGAGAAAAATGTCGTGAGGAGAGTTTTGAGTATGAATGTCGATGACTATAAGCGTAGGGGAAGACCAAAAAAACGATGGATGGAATGTGTGAATGATGATATTATTAGAAAGGGGGTGACTACCGAGATGACGTCTAATAGAGAAGTACTTATGGAAGAAAAAGATATGTTGCGCCGGCCCCAAATAGATTAGGATAAGGGCAGGAGAATGATGACCCTTCATCCGCGGAGTTTCGCTTGCTAATTTAATTTGACCCTTTATCTTCTAAGAAGAGTTTATTTTGACTTTCATACCGCTACTGTCTTGAATCTTTGTGACAATTTTAAACCTCCTGTACTTAAGAATGTATGAAGTACTTATTTTCGCCACAAAAAATGTATTTGTTAAAGAGATAACAGTTTATGTTCAGTTTTTCTAGTGATAAGATAAAAAATGCTCTTGTATTTAAACACTGCCTTTTGTCCGCGGCTTCGCTCGCGTGGAGGTCGGAAATGATCCCAAAGGAACGTACATAAAGCAATATCTATTCGGTTTACATCGTAGATACATCATCGTTACATCATCATCGTAGTTACATCGTAGTTCATAATAATTTGCTTTGTATACGACCAAGATCAAAATTATCCTATGTGTATGCAGGTTATAAACTTATTTTTGTGGCAAATTTCAGTTTTACCGTTTTTGTGATCACAGTCAAACACAAATTTTCTCATCCTAACTAATATTATAAATTCGAAAGTAAGTTTGTTTATTACCTTTTCACGCCTAATCCACTGAACCGATCATCATGAAATTTTGCATATACGTTGTCAGGAGTATAGAAAAGGACATAGGGTACCTTTTATTCAGAATAAAAATACTGTTCCTGAGGAAAAGAACAATAACTTTCGACGGTCACAATTGCTTTAGGACGCTAGATGGCACTACGTGTCTTTCGAATCATAATTGAAATATGACCAGACTTTCTGAGCCAGTATTCTAACAAAAAGCTTGTTTGGGAGCGTTTGTTTCTGACGTAAAAATAACTAATAACGTCGTTGACGTCCACAAGCCACATGTCGTAAAAAATAATCCAATATTTGTGTTCTCTAATGAGCAATAAAATAGGTCTTATCTGATAATACTATCACACTTAATATTATAAAGGCGAATGTTTCTGAGTGTGTTTGTTACTTCTTCACGCACAAACGGCTGAACGGATTTGGATGAAATTTGGCACACAGATAGTTTATAACCAGGATTAACACATAGTATACTTTTTATCCCGATATTCCCACGGGATCGACACTTTAAGCAGGTGAAACCGCGGGGCGCCGCAAGTCTACTATAAAGCGTCTTTGTAAAATTATAAATATCAAGTTAAGAAATACACATACCTAATCTGCGAACGCGATTTATTTGCCCAACATGTAAACAAATATGAGTTTATGGAGTTAGACTGGAAGCCGACCCCAACATAGTTGGGAAAGGCAGGCAGATGATGAAGTTCTTAATCAAGAATTAAATGTCTTATCGTTAGTAAAGTAGTTTTTAATTGGATCTGGGAAAGTCAAAGTAAGTACTTAATTATTAATAAGTAATATATGATTATTATAATATTATAATGAAGGCTATTAGGTTTTCCAGAAATGCCAGGAATGACTCAGTAGGCCCAGTAAACCCCTCCGTGCCTCGGAAAGCACGTTAAGCCGTTGGTTCCGGCTGTCATTCGTGGATCTTTAACAGTCGTTACGGGTCGTCAGAAGCCCGAAAATCTAACAACCTCTCAAAGTCTTACCAAGGGGTATCGTACAATATTAATTAGCGAGGTCAGTCGCTCCACGTAAAATACTGGTAGGTACCTATTTAGCTGCATCCGAAGACTGGTTGTCAGACTTTAGAGCTTCTGAAGATCCGTAACGACTGTCAAAGGACCCAAGAATGACAGCCGGAACCACGTGCTTTCCGAGGCACGGAGGGGTTTCGGTATGTAAAGATGGTCACCCATCCACGGACTGACCGTGGAAAGCGTAGCTTTACCTGATCGATCAACTCACGCGGCTGTTATTACTTAGCCACGAGCTCCTCTAGTATTACTTAGCCACGAGCCCCCTAATTAAAGGCTATTATAATATCAATGAATATCGTAATGACAAATTAAAAACCCATGTTTTATAAAATAATTTAGTTAGGTAGACTTGCACTCATATTAAACCCACATTTCGTCAGTTATGTTTAAGTCCCATGTAATAGGGGGCGAGCCTATTGTCATCAACCGGGCACAAATCGAGACTCCGGGCTGCCTCTTCATTTTTTTTTTAGATTTTTTTTTTCTATTTTTTTTTATCCTTGTTCCTCTCAACCAAAGCACCTGCCATCTAATCTCTTCACCACCCTTGGTTGGCTGGTAGAGAATGCCTAAGGCATTAAGTCCGCCTTTGTACCTTTTTGTGTGCGAAAAGTTTAAATAAATAAATAGAAAAACCTAAAGCCGTGTTCGCACGACCGAACAAAAACATGGCGAACACGAACATCGAACACTTTGTTCGCACGTGCGTACCAGTATCGAACATAACACTAACTAACCTACTATACAAATAAATAAAAAATAAAAAAACCAAAGGACACTTAGGCGTCGAAGTACTCATCCGCATCGCTGTCATCCGATATATTGTGTTCGTCAAAAATGTTCGTGGCGATCCAATATGTTCGATCATCCAATATGTTTTGTTCGTTCGTTCATAGGTTCACGACTTTATAACACTGCCCGACCTGGGAAGCGAACCCAAAACCTTATTGTTCAGCAGTAGTGCCTGCGACCACTCGACAAACGAGGCAGTATAAGGGTCGGCAGGCCTACCACAAGCTTTTAACGCGATCCATTTTAGGACCTAAACTGAACTGCAGTTTAACGATTCAGTTTAGGCCTTGCCATCTGCTGACAGCGATTGTCCCAAACTGAGTCGCAAGTTTTGGTTTCGTTCATACTTGTTTGGTACCATGACGTCCATAGAGCAGCTCAAGCGATACAGTTTAGGAACCTAAACTGAAATGTCTTGTTTTTGAATCGTTTTTAATTAGATCATGGTAGGCCACCTGGACACATTGATCGACGACGTTCGACGGTTTATTTTTTCGGTCCATATAAAAATTGAGCAAGGTATGGAACAACGTACGCATCCTTTCGCATCGACACGCGTCGAACGCGCTCCGGCGGCGATCGACAGCGTTCGACGATTTGTCCATACCATAGAAATGTAAAAAACGTTCATACATAAAGAGAGCATGTGTGCTCCTTTTCAATCGGCAAAGTGCGAAAGGCCGTCGATCAATATGTCCTAACCCAATAGAACTACATTTTTGTAATTTATGTTTTTTTTTTGTAATTATTAGTTAGATTAGTGTATGATGAGACTGACATACCTTTGTAAGGTAAGGCCTAAAGCCTCTAAATACATAATAGATAAAAAAATATATATGTTTTCATAATAGGTATTAAATTATTAAAATGTGCAAAATATCGAACCATTTTCCTGTTAAGTAACAGGAAAACCATTTGATCAATATTAGGTACCTACCTACTTATTGACACCACATCACATACAGGAAAATCCACTCATTTAATATGCAGTAAATTGTCGATCGAGTTAATGAATCAAATACTTAATTAGTTTAATAACAAAACCACTTTGTCTAATTGATCCTGACTAGTAGCAACATGCTACGATTTATTGCGTTACGTATGCGTGGTGCAGATTATTATTGCAAAAAATACACACATAAATACACGTTGCTTTTTCTTTCTTTCGCTTGTACTGTTCCACAGATTATTATTATTGTTTATTGCCAATAAAAACGGTAACACCAATTACATTAATTAACATGGAGATTTAAACAGGTATGGTACCTTACAAAAATATTTCAACTACTAAAATATAATAGAGGACACCCTAGCATACTTCTTCTAACAAAACATCAGACATACATACACGCATAATTCTACTCCATTCATCGGCAATAAGATCACGTTCAGGATTGGTGGTCAGGAGGGCGTTAAGCATCCTTAAAGTACGACACACTGAGGAGTCAGCTCTGGCGACAGTTTTAGATGACGGCGGCGCAAACAGATTGTGTCGACGGCTTTGGCGATGTTCGATGTATTTGTAGGGAACAAATAGCTGACAGAGAAGATCATGGAGGTCGGGACAGTCGATGCGTCCTCTAAGAGTTTTGCAAACTACTGTGAGCTGTTGAAACTTGAAAGCCACGTCTAACCTCCAACGAGTTGAAGCCCAACACTCCTAGGAGGTACAGCTGGATAAAGGCCTCTCCTAAGTCCTTCCAGGAACTCTTTTCCCGCACCACCTCGAACCAGCCCTAGTGGTACGTGTCCAGGTCTTCTCGCCATCTCTCCCTGGGCCTACCTCGGCGACGCCGTTGATCTTCAGACACCCACTGCGTGGAGACTTTTGCTTAGATTAGATAAAAAATAATACCTATACCTACCGGATGATTTTTTTACCGGTTCATAATTTTTACAGGGTTTTCTACCCGTCAATATGAACAACTTTCACTCAAATTCAAACTCAAAGCATTTATTTCAATTAAACCATGTACAGGCACTTTTGAATTGTCAAAATTAAATAGTCGGTCAGTTAGTCAGAAAGTTGAATCTAGTTGCCCATTCCAAAACGTAGAACTCTATAGAGAAGAACGGGCAAAAACTCCATGGACACTCTTTAAATCAAGATATTACAAAATCCTGGGTACATTATTCTTGTTGCTTTTATATGTGAGAACAATGTAAAAAAAAAATACGTGTGGCACTCGGGGACTGCCGCGGTAAAGCTATTGCATAGCATACGTCTAGTCGCACCCACACAAACACCGTGCCGAAGTCTGCCGAACTGATACGACGTTAGACGATGCACGGCTTTCAACGCTGCACCGCTGTGCCGGTCGGAGTGGGGGGTGTTAGGTTTATTTTCGTTACGGAATTTCTTCATTCGGTCGCCGCGCTCAAAGCCCAAGATAAAAGCTATGCAATAGCTTAAAAACACACACAAATGAAGAAACAATTCAAACTATAAGATTAAAAATAAGCCTTGGCAGTTAAGAGATGACCAGTCTCAACCGACGGCGCCCGTTCACGAACATGACGCGTGGATCAGCACCTCCAGCTCAACCATTTTGTAGGGAACCGAATGATCCAACACACGCGCCACCATCAGTGAGACATTTAAGTGAACAACACGATTTATTTTCGTTGGATCCCACTTTTGAATCCCATTTTTTAGGTATTAACACTATAGAGGGATGAGGAACAGGGTGTAAAGCTCACTCATACTCTATAGAAAAGAGAGGATCCTCCGACCAGACGGGTGTTGTGTCTGGCGGGCAACTGCCCGATGATTCATGTCGTCATTGTGTTTAAAATGAAAGACAGCACGACAGTCGCCATATTGTTTGTGACGTCACGTGCTTTATGTTTTATTTTTTTTGTTATTATTACTAGCTAGAAGTCGTAAGACACAGTGTACTGAACTATTTAACAGCCACATTTTTATAAAACTCCATTGGTTGCGTCGCATCGCATCGCCCGACCGAGCTGTTACTTCGTTTCCGTTTCGCGTTCTTTAGGACTGCAGGCCTACCACAAGCTCCTTCTAATTCGTACCATGACGTCAGTTTAACGATTCAATTTAGGCCGTGCTATCTGCTGACAGCGATTGTCCCAAACTGAGTCGCAAGTTTTGGTTTCATTCATACTTGTTTGGTACAATGACGTCCATAGAGCAGCTCAAGCGATGCAGTTTAGGAACCTAAACTGAAATGTCTTGTTTTTGAATCGTTTTTAATTAGATCATGGTAGGCCATCAGCTTTATGTAAAACAATTACCTATAGTCTTGTAGCACTTGATCAAACTGGAAGTTTAATAAAAACTTGGCTCGAAGCCATATCTACTTTATTTTTCCTTATGCACGGCAATGTTCAGAATGACCCTTTGAGGTAAAAACCCAGCTTGTTAATAGGATCTCTCCGGTCGTGTCGGATTGCCGTCCCATCGGACTATGAGAGTGAGGGAAGAGGGAGTACCTCATCATCATCTGCCTGCCTTTTCCCAACTATGATGGGATCGGCTTCCAGTCAAACCAAATGCAGCTGAATACCAGTATTTTACATGGAGCGACAGCCTATCTGACTACCACAACCCAGTTACTGGGTAATACGATAACCCTTGGTGAGACTGGTTGTCAGACTTTCGGGCTTCTGACGAACCGTAACGATTGTCAAAGATTCACGAATGACAACCGGGACCAACGGCTTAACGTGCTTTCCGAGGCACGGAAGGGTCTTGGTGCGTTAAGATGGTCACCCATCCACGGACCAACTGCGGCAAGCGTAGCTTAAACTGATCGATCGATCCGTGCGGCTGTTATTACTTGGCCACAAACGTGTACCTGTATCTGCGCATACACGTCTCTCCCGCTCCGAAGGCTAGTCTCCGTTGAGATCAGTCGCCATGGCTGGAATTCGGTCTGGAAGACTATCATAGTCATGTAACAAGTGGAGTTTCTTGCCCGTTCCTCTCCATAGGAAGTTAGGAACCTACTACTACGCAGAGACGCTTTAGAATGAGCAACTAGCTTCATCTTGCATACACTGTACAAAATCGCGGAAAAAGTAGATTTAATTACTTGTTCTCAGAATGAGTTCACAAATATTACTTTACATGTGATAAGCTGTAATGGAAAAAATATTGTTTGAGACCACGCTACCGATTTGGGGTAACCTGTAATGATAGTTGTCTTGGGAAAAATAAATAAAAATAAAATAAAATCTTTCTGACTGGCCGTCTCCTTGACAATTCAAAAGTACCTGTAATTAGTTTAATAAAAATAAATGCTTTGAGTTTGAGTTTGAAATCCCTAATACGCATTGAAAAGTCTGAGTATCTAATCCAATGTCCAGACAAACAGAACAAATGCATCAGGCATCGTATAGCCACAGTGTAACTACTTGCAGTAGGTCAACAGGAGCGTTTTCGCAGAGCAAAAAAAAACCCGATAACACTTTGCCCAACCTGGGAATCGAACCCAGGACCTCAGCAGTAGCGCTTGCGACCACTACACTAACGAGGCAGTCAAAAAACAAAGTACTGTGATAGAATTGAGACAAGTTCTTAAAAAATAAGCGAGATTTAGTGTGAGAGACAGAGAGATATCTTTCTCGTCTCTCATGTAACGAAATGCGCCTAAACGTGACGCAGTCTTGAAATTTCACTCTCCATAATCGAATCGCCGCCTAAGAATTTTCGCTACAAAAAGAAGATATTAATGTAAAAAAAAAACAGGTCTTATCAAATGACGTATAAGCGATGAACCACTGTAAGTAGTTACACTGTGGTCTAGCTCATCCCTCGGCACAGCCTACGAGCGCAGACCGCGAGGGCGTCACGTTACAGCCCGATTCAAATTGTATTTGTGGCTTTGAAGTGCGCTAGACACTGCGCAGTACCTCACCCCTCACCCCCGCTGCCACGTGAGTGTGTTACTGCGCAGGGACTCGCCTCATGTTCCGAGCCGCCATATTGCTTGAATAGGGCTGTACAAATCAATATTCGGCTATTAACGGTAGACCTCGTTGATGGGTAAATCTGCGCGCTGCCTAATTGGCTTTAAGACCAGACTGGCAAGGGTGATATTTTTCGTGCACTGGATTGCCAGCTCTCGGTATTGAGCTGAGTGTTGAAAATCCAATAGAGCGTATCACAGCGAGTCAGGAAAGCAGTCTATTGGATTTTTAACTCTCGGCGCTAAGGAGAGGGTTGAAAATTGAGTGCGCGACAAACAATTGCTCGTGCGCCTCTGCTAAAAGGCCCTCTCACGGCATCGAGATAGACGTAACTGTTGCCTCCTATATAAGGTGCTATAAAATATCTGCCACGGCTTCAATGGGAGATAGTATTCTGTATCTAGATTACAGTAGTGAAGAAATTTTGTACCCCGGAATAGTTAAATCAATTTGAGAAATTAAAGTAATTAAATAAACATTTACTCTATTCTGCATAACGTGGTCCACAAACTACGCGCGATGTGTCGCTTCGTCACATTTTGCGAAATGAAATGACGGTGCGGCAACAGCTAATTACTATGGGACGGTTTCATGCAACTAAATCAATTCAAATTAATAAGCACATTTTTTGTATGAAAAAAAATTATGACGTAAGATCAATAATGTATCTTCACTACTGTACAGTCCGTCAAATCTAAGAAGTACCGTTTGACGTTTCATATTTTTCAACTTTGTTCATACGAATTCATCATAAAACCATGAATTTAGAAAGATTTCATTATTGTATCTAAAAATGTACAATTCTTAATATCTAAATGTAATTGAAAACTTTCAAACAAAGCAAAATAACACATATTTATAACTGTCAAACGGTACTTCTTAGATTTGACGGACTGTAATCTATATACAGAATACTGTCTCCCATTGAAGCCGTGGCAGATATTTGTATAGCACCTATACTTATATATTTGTTTGTATAGGGTGGCACGGCCATCAAAGCGCAACCTGTTAAATTTAGTATAGTACATGATTCTGAACTCCCTTGATTTGAAATATTTAATCGGTTATCAAAAAAAAACCTGCCGCTCCATCATTATCTTCAGCCTACAGAAGTCCACTGGGACATAGGCCTCTCCTATTGCACGCCATTCAAGTGGATTTTCGGCAACTCTCATCCAGCTGCTCCCAGCCATCCCGCGAAGATCGTCACCGGATTCTAGTATTCTTTGTTCTTCCCCTGCTCTTATAGCCATCCACATTCGTACTCAAAACTGTCCTCTAATCATTGAGTCTTAGCTCTTCTAGCATAAGCATCATAATATTAGCCCATAATGTTCCCACTGCTGTGACACAGGCCTCCTGGATTTAATCTACCACGTTGGTAAATGTCACATGTCTTCAAATGTTTGGTTCTAGGACATGCCGGTTTCCTCACGACGTTTTACTTTACATTTTGAGAGCTTTTCTATATTTGTCTAATTATAGAATATTTTGTTACAGAAATCCAGCAATTACTCGATGATTATCCAAAAGAACAAGCTACTAGCGAAGAAGTCGAAGAAAGACATCAAGGTAAGTACTAATTTATATTTTTATGTAGGAATAGTCTTCAAACAGTTACTTTCTGATTTTGCATCACTGTCCAAATCACAGTAATCTTTATTCTCATTCCAATACCTAAGGTTGCTGCCACTGACAAGTCTGTCAAAATCATTGTGATCTTTATTCTCGTTACAATAAGGTTGCTGCTTTTAGAAGTAAAATAACTGAACGGTTTGTACAACGGTACAAATCTTTTTGCGCGCCAAAATCGGATCTAACGACGCCATCTTGTTTTTTCATACAACGATGACACAAAATGTCTGCCAACAACGCCTCCCTGTCAATGTCTTTCAGGCGAACAAGAGATTCTTGTAGCATTCTATTTGTCGGGACAGGAGGCCGGTTGGAGCTGGATTCTTCACCGTTGCACAGACGCCAGCACATCAAGCTACTACAATCTGTCAAATTTCTTTAATAGATTTTCAGCTTTATCGCTAAAGCATAAGGTTCAAAGTTGATTGGGAAAATTTGACAGTTTCGGGTGGCTTGATGTGCTGGCGTCTGTACATTTTACTGGGCGTGTATTGTGGGCGAGAAGAAAAGTTCTCAAGTATTTGACTAATTGATTTTTAGGTTATAATATAACCTAAAATAAGGATGATGACATATAATGCATGGAAGGTAGTACCCGCTCCATTAGAAATAAATGATATATCATTAGAACGGTACTAAGATTTAGTACGAGAATTTCAAGGGCCTTTTTTTCATGTATTGTCCGATCGGAGTAATACAGGGTGGAAATTGAGACGAGGCAGTAATCCTAAGCCATCTTAAACACACCAACACTATTTAAATTACACCTTGTATAATGCACATCGCCGTCGAGGTAGACCAAGGCGAAGGTGGCGTGACGATCTAACATCATTCGCAGGGCCAACATGGCCAGAGATCGCACAAGACAGGGAGGTTTGGAAGAAAAAAGGGGAAGCCTTTGCCCAGCAGTGGGACACAAAATAGGCTAACAAAAAAAAAATGCACTATACAACCAATAAGATGAATAAATACTGACGTTAGCTTAATTTTAACACATCGTTGATTTCCGTGACAGTAACCGGATATTAAACATTCATTGTTAAATTAATGGACGTCTGGCGTACCGTGACTAGGCAGACAGTCAACAAACTGAACTATCAACCTTGCCGACTTACCTAATACTTTTCCACGGTTTGGTTTTTGAAGTGAAAACTTCTTTAGGCGCGTTGGGCATTTTTTGAGATTATTTATTGTTTATTTTATATGCATGAATGTAACAGGTAAATGTAGAAGTAATCTCAATTAAATATTTAAAATTGATTGCAACAACGGAACACTATTACTAATAAGCCTCCACTGTCCGTCCGTCCGTCTGTCTGTCAGCGGGCTGTATCTCTTGATCCATAACATGTAGACAGTTGAAATTTTCACAGAATGTGTATTTCTATTGCCGCTATAACAACAAATAAGAAAAATAAAATAAAGTTAAAAATAATAGGGGATTTCCATACAAGAAACGTGTTTTTTGTCTTATAGTACGGAACCCTTCGTGAGCGTGTCCGACTCGCACTTGGCTGGTTTTTTTTTTTATAAAAACGCAAAAATATTCCAAGGTTACATAGAGAAAAATAAACATTCTATCTATGTTTCTATTATAACCACAAACTATTGTTAAGTATTTACTTACTTTTTATTTCTTGTCTACGAGTTTTTACTTAAAAACGGAAACACATTTGTTCTTTAAATGACCTACTTACTTACAATGTGGAAAAAATTGATTTGCCTTTTTTCGTAGGTAAATAATTTTGCTAAGAGCAATCATTTGTATGTAAACACAGCCTGATTGCGTTGGCGGTTGATATTCGGATAACTATTAGAAAAATATTTTCTTTACTCGATAATTTCACGTCATGTTATAATTTCTCTTAGGGCAAATTTTTCCCTAAGAGAAATTAGAAGAATTAGAATTAGAGTTATTGTGTTGGAATAGTACATTACTGCAGCGGCCAGCAAAAGAGGACTTACGTATGTGTGCCTCGGCTTAATGCCTAGTTGTGGCCAAGGCTTGTATAGTACTTTTCTCAAATAATGCGCGGAAATTAAAACTAAGTAGTACCTAGGCAGAACTTTTTTGTCAAATACAATTACATTTCAAAATCAATGACGAACAACAATAATTTTTCATGCGTTAAAGTGTTCATTTGTTTTTTTCTTCAATAAACAGCTTTTTATTTGCAAGCCAGTTCGAAATTTGAATAAAACCTTTGATAAGTGACCTCCTTGGTTGCCATGTTTAGGAGTAAAAGATCGTTCCATTTTTAAATTACACTACAGATATGGATTTTCATACAACTTTTGCCGGCCGCTGCTTGTATGTATTTGGCCAGTACGGCAATTTCGATTTATCTCGAAGAAGGTTGTCAAAATAATGCTCAAATTTCCTAGCGTGTTCAAGAAAAGTCAATTATTCCTCGGATACAAGCAATAATTTTGAATTTTTAACAGTCCTTCCATACAAAAACTGTCGGACGTCAATTTTATTCCACTAATAAAATTTATCGGTCGATTGAAAAATCAGCCACTAGAGAAATAGTTTCAATTTAATCTGCTAACTACGTACTTAACTGCTAACTAAGGGGCCGTCTCCACGAGCGAGAGAATCGCGGCGATATTATCGCCGTGCCACGTACTTCTATACCTACTACATTCTCTTATGCCGGGGCCACACCAACGGGAAACGCCGATAATTATCGCGATAAGTTGTGGCTGCACTTACGTGCTACGTGTGGTCCCGGCATTAGAACGTGTCTCCACACGGCGATATCATCGCGCCGAGATGGCACGGCGTGACTATCGCCACGATTCTCTCGCTCGTGGAGACGGCCCCTAAGGGCAGCTAGCTTCATCTTCCTGACTGATGGACTCCTTGACATTCAAAAGTACCTAATTATTTTTTTCATCGTTAGTACCAAAAACACATTAGGTACATTGTTTACAAAACCTTCAAATTTAACCGTGATTCCGTGAAGATCATGCTTCAATCAAATCCGGAAGTCAGAGGCAAATAAAAGACGAAAGTACAGAACCAAAGACAACAAATACTTCCGAAATTAAAGTTATTTTTCACTTTGTAGTGTTTTTTTTTTTTTTTGAAGGTCGGTTATATTTTTTTTTTTTGTAAACACGCTGTATAAACAATAACGGAGGATGAGTTCACTGCACCCTGGTATGCGCATGCGCATGCATAAAACAAATAATTTTTGAACCGGACTTGGCAAGTTGTTTCGAAGGACATTTTCCTTATCATAAATTTGGAAGGATACCTGCTGCGTTTTAAGGATTTAATTTATAGCTATAAGAGTACTAGCTTTTGCCAGCGGCATCGCGCGTGTTGAGGTCGGAAATTATACCTTGGGAACGTAATCATCATCTGCCTAGCCTTTTCCCTACTATGTTGGTGTCGGCTTCCAGTTTAACCGGATGCTAGCTGAATACTAGTATTTTACATGGAGACACTGCCTATCTGACCTCCACAACCCAGTCACTGGATAATACGATACCCCTTGGTAAGACTGGTTGTCAGACTTTCGGGCTTCTGACGACCCGTAACGACTGTCAAAGATCCACGAATGACAGCCGAGATCAACAGCTTAAAGTGCTTTCCGTGGCACGGAGTGGTCTTGGTAGGTATGTAAAGATGGTCACCCATCCAAGGACCAACCGCGGCAAGCGTAGCTTAACCTGATCGATCGACCCGTGCGGCTGTTATTACTGTCCCACTGCAGGGCAAAGGCCTCCTTCTCCCTTTTCCACACAATTCTGTGTTTTGCGAGTGCCGGCCAGACCCTACGGTATGAGTCAAGCTCGTCCCGCTATCTTCGTCTTGGCCTGCCTAAAAATAAAATCCTATACAATGCGAGGTCTCCTCAAACTGGAAATGTATAGCTTGATGTGTAGCCGTGTGTACCACAACCATACCACAACGACAACAGTTGCATGGTCTTGTATGAAAATCAATAGTTTATTTACACGGACCACATTTGACCGTCAAAATCAACCGTGTGGTCAAAAAAATAACAATGACATCGTTCCCACGATACTTAATTGATCTACGTCTGGGAAAAGACGAAATAATATACATAATAAATATAAAGTCGGTTAAAAATAAAATAAATTCGGGGACAATGTTTTTTTTTAAACAACGGCTGTTCATCTGACCTGGGCCCCAAGTCTGCTAATTTACGAATGGCTCAATTGAATATCAATTGAATCTCAGTAGCAGTTTTAACTACATTTGGTATTCTGCTACTAATTTAAGACCAATGGTTTTCCAGTGACATACCATTGAACTGCTATCAGAATATTTGCTAGTCTGCTCTTCAATTGTGTTACAATTGTAAATCGATTGTGGTCTAAATCGGTATTCTACTCTTAGTTGACGTTTGTTTGACATTTATGTCAATGGACACTCAGTGTCAATTTTGCAATTGAAGTACGATCGTAGTACGATTAGGCAACAATTCACTCATTCAGCTTCTTGATAGATTTTGAATGGCAACACCTTTATCTGTTCAACTGAGAGTCAATTACAATTACACTACGATTCCATTACGACTCTATTGAGTTTACATTCAAGTTTTTGCAGAATACCAAATTTCTTCTAATCGTAATGGAGTCGTGATTGAATCTCAATTGAATTTCAATAGCATGTGAGTTAAATAAAATTAGCAGACTTGAGGCCCTGCCTGCTTGCTTGACTGTCTGATCGCTTTTTTATTTAAGTGATTTTTATAAATACAATATTGTTCTTCTTGAAAGAACAATGGCCAAATTCCTATAGAAGTTGACTGCAATCGGAATCGGTTTCATTTTGACAGTTCATCAACATTCATTGCGTTATTACGTGTTGAGCAGACAAATTTTTCGAACTTCTGGAGCAATGGATTAGCAATTTGATTCAAAATGATTCAGATTCCGATCGATAGTATGTTACGCAATTAGGGTGCAGACTTTTTTTCCATGTAAGTTCAGAAACAAATTATAGTGAAATTGGTTTGTTTTCATGTGGTACCTACTTATCCATCCAGTTTGAAAATAATATCTGAATAACCAAGATATTTTAATATCGTTAAAAATACTTTTCGAGGTTAGAATCAACAAATAAGTTGATTTTAATGCTAAGCAGATGACATTCGGTTTTTAGCGATCTCATTTCTATTTACCAGAGTAGGTACATTGCATAGATTTATCTTAGAGAATTTCCCTACATATGTAAGGGCCTGTGCACACCAAGTTTTTTAAACGCGCCGTTGATGCGCGTTTGTAGCGATACAGACGCGATACGCACGCAAGTCAGACGCAGCCTGTAGACCTTTGCACACCTGCATAAATTCAAATACGCGTGTGAATCGATACAAACGACAACAAACTGCTCTGTAGGATAAAAGCGCGCCGTCGACGCGCTTTTCTAAAACGCGCGTCGACGGCGCGTTTAAAAAACGTGGTGTGCACAGGCTCTAATAGCACTGACAAAAACAAAACAACAGAAAGAAAATAAATGAAAAGTATAGCGCAGTACATTACAATTCACAATGATCAACAACAATGCTTAAAAAATAACGGATTTTTTTATAAACAAGGTCAAATTAAATTAGTTAGCGAAACTCCGCACACGTGATGGTTGTCGACACCTAAACACGACCCACGCACAACGGACCAAATGGGAGTCTAAGTGCGGAAAAGGGAGCCCCGTCATCATCACCTAAACAGGATAAAATAAAAACAAAAATTATTTGAAGTCGTTTTTTTTTTTAGTTCAACGACCGCAGTTTGTGTTGTTATTTGAAGTTTGAGTTGAGAAAATCTGTTTTGTTTTGTTTTATCGTATTGAGATATCGATACCCAACACGACTGTGAAGTTTACACAATAAGCAGCTGATTTTTAATCTAATAATTCAAGTGACTACACTGATGCGGTCGATGACTCCACAAAAAAAAATCATCTAATTAATTTCTTCTTCGTTTTATCGTGTTTAGATATCGATACTCATCACGTCCGCGAAGTCTCGCTAGCTAATTTAATTTGACCCTGTTTATGGCATATCGGGACGCCACGCCACAACGACACAACTTCGTTGTCTTGTCAGGTACGATTTGGCGATCTTCCTTTATAGCACTATAAATTATTCTGATAAATAATTCATCGACTTTTTGTTTATATTCTTGCGAAAATATTAAAGTTAAAAACCAAATTATGTTTGGCCAGATTGGGGCGCGGGCGCGGGGCGGATGCGGGTGCGGGAACGCGTGCGGGCTGCCTGTCCGCACTGGAGCGCGGCTGCGTTCTGCGTGTTGTCGTGTCCAGTGTTTGTCAAAATATAATAAGGATGAAGAAGACTTATTTTTACTAGAAAAAAGCTCAAACTAGTTTGAGAACCCCGGTCACAGCGCGCGCCACCCGCGCCCGCGCCGCGCACCCACTGCGGCCACTTGTATGAACGAGCTATGGCGTGACCGCGCCGAGCAGCCCGCGCCGCTCACGCGTGCCCACTAAGGACACTCAGAGCTCAGACTAAGTTCATAATTATGTTTAACTGTTTGAGTTCGCCGAGCCGCGCCTGCCCCGCGTCCGCGCTGCCTGTCTGGCCAAGCACGAAGAATTAGACTAATGATAATGACTATCATAATTACAGCTCATAAGGGCCTTCTTGCGAAAATATTAAGTAGGTATTTATGGAACAGACAATTATTAAACTAGTTTATAAACCAAATTCTAAGAATTAGACTAATGATAATGACTATCATAATTTCAGCTCATAAGGGTCTTATCACACTATTCGCGGCGAACTCACGGTGAGCTCGCTGCGTACTCGCCTCACTATAGACTCGGTTGCAAATCGAAATTGAAAATTGCAAATCAAATCAGCTTCACGACCTACCATTGAATTTCTATACCTACACCAACCAATTTTTTTTTTTTTTTCAAAATCAAAATATTTTTATTTCACATAAACCAACATGGGCACTTATGAAACGTCAGAAGCTAGGTACACGGTTCCAATTGGTCGTTTCCTATGGAGAAGAACCGGCAAGAAACTCCATGGTTACTCTTTTAAAAATAATTGGCTTTTACAATGTTTTCGAGTTACAGTAGGTATGGGAGGACAGCGTTTTCGGGGTGAAACCTTCAAAAGGCGCCTGGTCTTTGGGGATAAAACCAGGGAGTGTGGGATTTTTACCTCACTAAAACTACCCCGGCGATCACCATCTGCACTATGGAAGGGGCACCGTTACCTCTCAAAAGACTAATCCGGAGCCCCCTCTGTGCAACGCCTGTTAGGGCACATCTCTGGGGAGACTGCCAACCTACATATCGACGATGAAATGACAAGAACTCCTAACTGACATTTTTTGCAATTTTACTTTTTTTACGTACTTAGATAGAGTACAAACGATTATTTAAAGTCTATAGATCAACGTAAAAAAAGTAAAATTGCAAAAAATGTCAGTTAGGAGTTCTTGTCATTTCATCGTCGATATGACATTGAAGGCTCTCAAATGTCAAATAAGATATCAGAAGTCATCTTTATAGCTGTAACGTTTTGCTAATCAATAATGGCTTACAGAACTGGCTGTATCATGCACGGTTCTTGACTATAAATCTGTGTACGTACTTAGAATAATAATAAAAACGCTTGCGGTCGGGGAACCCCGTCAGGAACGCAATTCCTTAAGGTGCGTCCACACTGTGTAACATAACATGTTATTAAACATAGTTATATTTATATAACATGTTTCTATAGAGAGGTTAGCAATGTTAAATAGTTTGGACGTGTTATATAACATAAGTTTATGTTATATAACATAATCTAGACGCACCCTTACGCGATACTGACACGCACACACACTCATAATGACGATTTCTACTAGTTTACTCCTACCGCAAGCCAAGAACTTCGTTCCAATAATAAAACGTGTGGCAGCCCCTAACAGGAAAGCAGTTCCTTGCGCATTACTCTCAAAAAGACAGCTAGGTGATGAAAAAATTTGAAAATGTTCGCAGCCGCCATCTTGGATTTACATTTTGACTTTACTATCGGCTTTAGCGCCCTCGAAAACCATGAAACCAATCTCTCAGGAAAAATAAAGCAAGAACAAAAAACGAAAAGAAGTAAGTCGCATAACGCTTTTTCGTTACGTGACGATTTTTGCCAGTTTACTCATACCGCGTTAAAGAATTCCGTTCCAAAAACAATTTATAAAATTTTTGTCTGACTGTCTTTTAAAAACAATTTTTAATTTTTTGTTTGTCTGTCTGTCTGTTTGTTCCGGCTGATCTCCGAAACGGCTGGACCGATTTTGACGGGACTTTCACTGGCAGATAGCTGATGTAACAAGGAGGAACATAGGCGTCTTTTCCCGGTAGCACGTTTCTGTCCTAGCTCGTTTCTTTCTTAGCTAGTCGTAAACAATTCAAGACATTAATATTCAAGCAAATCAAGACATTAATATTCAAGAAAATCAATACATTAATATTCAAGCAATTCAAGACAGTAATACTAATGATGGACATGCCACAATTATATTTATAAATTACTCAGCAACACCCCCCCCCCCCCCCCGTTATTTACGACTACGAGAAAATATCGAGATTTCCTTATTACATGTAGCTATGTTAATGTATTCTAATAGGTAGTCTTAATGAATGTCCTACATATTAACCTTCTGGATACATTCTCTAAATAATGGTGCAAATCGCATCAAAATCAATAGACATTTATTCAAATTAGGCTTTTCGAATGTCAAAATTATATAACAGTCCCCAAAAAACGCCCGCCCTTCGCCACTTCCTAGTGCTTTCGCTAGGAAGAAGAAGTGGGCGCAAGAAATTCCCTAGCAGGACAGCTGTCTGTTCAGTTAGAAAAACATCAAATCATCAAAGTCCGCTGCGCAGTTTAGAAGAACAACGCGTTCACACAGACAGACACGGGAAAAAAAACACTCCGGGAGTGCCGACAGAAGTGAAAACAAAACACAAACAGAATACTTTGCCATCATTCACTGACATATCGGATATACATTAAAACCGAGCACATCCCGAGGACAGCCGAACACATCCGAAGCGGTGTCGGTTACGGTAACAGTGGCGCGAATTCAATGGTTTTATTCCCATCTCAAAAAATGCCCAACGCGCCTAAAGAAGTTTTCACTTCAATTACTAGATGAGTTCGGGGTTATCTATCCGACGACTCTGAGAAGATGACCGCGTACAAGACGTAGCGTTGGAAGGCCTCCAGGTGGACCGATGTCCTTGTGAAGCCGGCACCTTCAGAAAGTAATCGTCCCTCCGGCTCCTTCACAAAGTAATCGTCCCTCCGGCTCCTTCACAAAGGAATCGTCCCTCCGGCTCCTTCACAAAGTAATCGTCCCTCCGGCTCCTTCACAGAGTAATCGTCCCTCCGGCTCCTTCACAAAGTAATCGTCCTTCCGGCTCCTTCACAAAGTAATCGTCCCTCCGGCTCCTTCACAAAGTAATCGTCCCTCCGGTTCCTTCACAAAGTACTCTCCCTCCGGCTCCTTCACAAAGAGCAAGAATAACTTTTATTTGGACACAGAACGCGAAACATAAAATACAGACGCCAGCACATCAAGCTACCCGAAGCTGTCAAATTTTCCCAATCAACTTTGAACCTGAAAATCTAGTAAAGAAATTTGACAGATTGTAGTAGCTTGATGTGCTGGCGTCTGTGCAAATATAAATGTGAAAATAATGTTTTAACAACAATCAATGGTATGCCTCACAAGTCACAAGTCACAGCTGCGCCGAAATGGTCTATAGTATAATCAGCCTATAATTTTCCCACTGCTGGGACACAGGCCTCCTCCCTGCAAGAGGAAGTGGGCTGTAAACTAATACTCTGGCTCTGTGCAGGTTGGTAGAAGTCACAAGTCTTCGAATTTTTTATTCTTCTACTATAACTAAGTAACATAATTTAATATGTTATCGTTACAACTGTCAAATAGCCAATTGTGATAATATTAAATGTGAAAAAAACAAGTAAACACTAATATAGATAATTATGTTTATTATTACAAATATACAGTTATGTGGCGATTACACGGATCCACATTAGGTACGTATTTTAAACATAAACATTTAAAATCTAAACTACTAATAATAAAGCTGACGGGCTTGTGGCTAAGTAATATCAGCCGCACGGGTCGATCGATTAGGTTAAGCTACGCTTGCCGCGGTTGGTCCGTGGATGGGTTACCATCTTTACATACCAAGACCCCTCCGTGCCTCGGAAAGCACGTTAAGCCGTTGGTCCCGGCTGTCATTCTTGGATCTTTGACAGCCGTTACGGGTCGTCAGAATCCCGAAAGTCTGACATTCAGTCTTACCAAGGGGTATGGTGTTACCCAGTAACTGGGTTGTGGAGGTCAGATAGGCAGTCACTCCATGTAAAATACTGGTATTCAGCTGCATCCGGTTAGACTGGAAGCCGACCCCAACATAGTTGGGAAAAGGCTAGGCAGATGATGACAAAATGCCAGTTTATGAACATGTTCCATCTTTTTGGGGCTGTTTGATGGTTTGTACCACACATCCTTAAAATTCGACCACAATTTTCCGATACATGCTGTATCTATATCAAATTTAATATAATTAAAAAAAAAGTGCAATGAGGAAAAAGTTGACATAGGTAATTGTATTTTCCTCATCGAATAGTATATGTGGACAATCCTGTTAGCCTTCGCGCGGTCAAGCGGGTTATCTCAGAATAATATTATCATAATAAAATAAGGAAAACTGACATCCTCAAAAGTATATAAACTCACGCAACATTCAGTCAACCCACAGAGTAGCCTTACCGACTACAGCAAACAGTCCTTCTCGTGATAACAATTCAGCAAAAAACCAAAATCAAAATGAACTTCAACCTGTTCATCCTCGTCGCCATCTTCCTCGTTGCGGCTATGTTCTTCCCGGACCAAGTTGCTGCCTGCATTAAAAACCGTGACGGTTGTCAACCTGATGGCAGTCAAGGGAACTGCTGCTCCGGATTCTGTCACAAGGAACCTGGCTGGGTCGCTGGATACTGCAAGTGATCTGTAACTATCATCATAACCATTCTCCTGCTCTTATCCCAATTAATTTGGGGTCGAGGTAACAGATTGGACCTACCATCTAAAATGTCTGTCTTTTTTATGTTTTTTGATACTTAAGTTTACTTAATATTTATAATAAAATAAATGGTATTCATTCTTTAATAATCTTTAATAAATATTTTTTTTATTTTGTGTTTCTTCGCCGCAATTCGACCTGAAGGACTATTTTTCAGAGAGGAGAACCTCTGAATAATAGTCCTCCAGACCGAATTTCGGCAATGGCGACCAATCTCAGCGGAGACCAGCCTTCGGCGCGGGAGATATTATAGTGCACAAGTTGTTGCATTATAGTGTGCGGAGACACAGGTGCACTCTCTCTTCCCTCACTCTCATAGTCCGATGGGACGGCAATCCGATACGGCCGGAGTGATAGCACACACACACACACACACACACGAACACACTTCAAAAAACCGGTCAAGAGCGAGTCGGAGTCGAGCACCGAGGGTACCATCATAATAATAATAATGTTTTTATAATGTTTTTATTCGTCAGAGAATATTTTAACACTGCGCGCTGCGGTGTAGAATATTGCAGTTTTAGGTCAGCGCCATCTCTTGACCGATAGTGGAACTAATGTGTGTGTGTCTTTTGTTGATGATTTCTAAAAAAGTGTGCTATTTAGAGACATCGTTTTATTTTTCCTGTAATATTTACATAAACTTCTATCGCATAAAATAATTTCAGATTTTTCTGTGTGCAAACTTCGGAGATAAGGGGGGGAGGGAACGATATTTTTTTTCATCAAGTCGAAAACAATGCGGCCTAAGAAAAGAAAAAATCTTTGAGAATGTGCAAACTGCGCTCTTTCATAGATACCCCACATGCCCTAGTAGCCCCACTTCGAATTTTTCAGACCCCTTTAAGTCCCTGTTGCAAAAAAAAAACTTATTTGCAAAATAGTTGGGCAAACGTCATCTAAAACTATTCCAAATTTCAAGTTGATAGCATTAGTAGTTCTTGAGACATCCAGCTGTGACAGATGGACAAACAGACAGACTGAGTCGCATCATAAGGGTTCCTTTTTACCATTTTGGTACGGAACCCTAAAAATGGCTAAAAAACTATTAATCTATGCATGGATGGAATTAAAATAAATGTTTTTAAAGATTAAAAAAGGAGCCCGGCAGGGTGATCGCATCATTCTCACTGAATGTGTGTGTGAACGTAGTCCTTCAGGTGGCGGCAACTACATCGCCACATTACGAACTACGCATCACACCGACGTCACGCAAAATTCTGCATCGCGCAAGCAGAGTTTGCCGCGCAACTTCCATACAATCAACGTCCCGACATCATCGTCGCCCGCTAGACACAACACCCGTCAGGTCGGAGGATCCTCCCATTTCTATGGAGGATGAATGAACTTTACACCTGGTTCCTCATACCCTCTGCATTTCTGAGTTCTATTTTATTGAGATTGGTTTCTGCACTTAGTCCTTCTGTGAACCATTGTACGGTCGAACAAGCTGTTTGGTATACAGGCAAAAATATTCATCTTTCCACTACACTGCCAATATTTACTTTTATTTTGTGCGTTATAACTTTTTCAGCTTATGGCATCCTTAATTAAATATAGTGGTATAAAAGAATTGACTAACTCAGCACACCATTGTTTAAAAGTAGTTGCAAGTTAGCTGCCTGTATACCACATAGCTTGTTCGACCGTACGTGGGCCATGGCAGCCGTCGTTGATCATTCCAACCAGCCCACCTCCTTCCAGAAGTCAAACTCAAAGTATTTATTTCAATTAAACCATTTATAGGCACTTTTGAATTGTCAAGGACTCGGTCAGTTAGACATAATGAAGCTAGTTGTCTATTCCAACGCGTTGTAGGTACCTATGGGGAAGACCGGGCAAGAAACTCCATGGACACTCCTTTAAATCAAGTTGTACAAAATCCTGGGTATTATTCTTGCTGCTTCTCTACGTGAGAACAAGGTAAAAGAAATAAAATGAAGAAAAAATTAAATATATAATATTAAAAATAAGCCTTGGCAGTTAAGAGATGACCAGGCGCCCATTCACGAATATAATGCGTGGATCAGCACCATCCAGCTCAACTATTTTGTAGAGATCCAAATGATCCAACACACGCGCCACCACCAGTGAGACATTTAAGTGAGCATGACACGTTCTCAGCTGCTGCCATGCTTTTTCAAGTCAACATCAAAAAAACATAATAAACGGATCCATGGTTCTTACATTTACAAAATTGAAGAAATGCTCCTAAATAATATACAAAACTATAGTTTGCAATTTATTTTAGAGATGAAAACATTTTACTACTAAACAGGAAGAGGTATGTAATATTGAAGTATTCAACAATTAAAACTTCAAATCTCAAATCGTTTATTGCAATCCATAATGTACAATTACAGGTGGTAAATAAAAAATAATAGAAACAATTATGGACCCTGTCGGGCACAGCAAATTTTTCAAATAAGTAGAGAGAGGAAGAGCGCTTTATTAACTTTCCTTGTTGTGTATTTCCATTCATTCATTTATTCTATTTATATTTTATATGCAGGTCTATCTATTTATTTATTATTTATTTAATTATATTTTATATTGTTCATTATTATTAATGTACCTAGTACCTATAATTATTAAGCATTATGAAATAATTTGTTTTTGTTATTTTTTATTAATATATATCTGTTATTCTTAATTATGTATAATTATTATTGAATTTATCTATTAAAATTACTTTATATCCTATTATCTATGTATTTATATTTCCATTCATTTAGTTATTCTATTAATATTTTATATGCTGGTCTATCTATTAATTTATTTAATTATATTTAATATTGCTTATTTCTTTACTCGCTTAATAATTGTTCATTGTTATTATTGTAATATAATTATTAAGTATTATAGTATTATTTATTTTTGTTATTTTACTTATTAAAATATGTCTGTTATTCTTAGTTATTATCTAATTTATCCATTAGATATTCTTGTACTGTGTAATAGCTTTTCTCAATTAGGTATTGCTTTAGTTTATTTAAAAATATACTGGTTTTATTTTGTTGTTTTATGTCTTCTGGTAATTTATTATATATTTTTATTGACATTGAATATGGACTAGATGAATGTAGTTTAAGACGGGAGGGGGGCAAGTTTAGTCTATTTTTATGGCGCAAAGAATACTTTGTTTGTATGTCTCCCCGTGTGCTGTAAGAATCTGGATATTTACGGACTAGTTTACACAATATTCTAAGGTATAAATACCAACTAAGGTGAGGATCTTGTGTTTCTGAAAGTAAGGCTTACAACTATCTGTCGGTTCTATATTGGTAATTATTCGTATTAGCTTTTTTTGAAGGGTAAATAGGGAGGGAGCGTCTGTGCTATTTCCCCATAAGATGATGCCATTTGAATAAAATAAAAATAAACATTAAGATCGTAATGTCGGAAACACTAAAAAAGAAAAAGGGAAGCAATTCTTCCAAATATTGAAATTTTAACTAGTGAGCCCAAGTGCCCGTGGAGCAGCACCAGCATTAAGCCAAGCATTTTTATTTACGATATAAAAAAACCACTAAATAGCGAAAAATAACTGTAATTTCGGAAGTCGGTGTCAAAAACCGACAATGCGGAACCAACGACACCGACTTCCGAAATTAAAGTTATTTTTCACTTAGTAGTGTTTTTTTTTTTGGAAGTCTGTTGTTTTTTTTTTTTGTCAAAAAAGTTTTTTTATACAGACGCCAGCACATCAACCTACACCTAACTGTCAAATTTTCCCAATCAACATTGAGCCTTATGCTTTAGCGATAAAGTTGAAAATCTATTACAGAAATCTGACAGATTGTAGTAGGTTGATGTGCTGGCGTCTGTACATAATTATACTAAAAAGAGGAACGGACCCAATGTTGATCCCTGTGCTATACCCATTTTGACTTTGAGACCCAATGAATTCACACCGTTTATTTGAACACAACGAATTTGGTGAAACTAAAATAAAAAAATCGGTTCCCAGCAATAATTTTTGCGCAATAGATGTACAGTTTGCATAGTTGACGGCTGTGTCATGCGTCTTTTGCACCCTATATACAGTATGGCGATTAGGTTATCACCTTAATTGAACGTATTCTAAATCACGTATTTTAAATATACCCAATTAAAATTATTCATAACAATTAACATTCTAACCGTCGTACCTAATATGAAAACCATAAAAAAAAATCGCCGAAATGTATGTACGCGCATAACTTCCGAACGACTGCACCAAATTGGATAATTCTTTTTTGTTGTGTTCAGTATTGTTAGGACAAAGTTTGTATGAAAGAAGATTTCGACCAATCGAAGAACAGACTAATAACTACTTTTAATAACTGCTGTACTATAATGTGATAACCTAATCGCCACTCTGCATAAAAATAAAATAAATATAAAGAGTCTGTTGTTTAAAGGCGCTAATTTCTGAAACAACCAGTCGGATTTGAAAAATTCATTTTGAATTTGATAGCCCAATTCTTAGGGAACATGACGTAAGCCCTTTTTTTTTGGATAGGAAATCATCTAATGACTCCTCCCGCTCTGGGTGGAGCGGAAGGGAGTGTCAGTCAGACTCTTAATGACTAAAACCCACCCGTGTTCCTTCCTTAGCCCTTTATGTTCCGGGCAGCGCCCCCTCGCCCCCGCCTCGCCTCGCCCTTTGACGTAAGACCCTAAGGGCGATTTCGCACTACGTCCGATCCGAATCCGAGAAATAGTCCATAACTCCATAGTCCTATCTATTCGGATCTAGTGCGCAACCCCTCATACAAATAGGACAATGGTCACTTCGGACCGGCATTTCTTGGATTCGGATCGGATGTAGTGCGAAACCGCTCTAAGTAAGGCGCCGAGCAAAAAATAAAAATGTCAGAAAGAATGCTAAGCGAAAACGAATTAAAAGTGCGGGCGGGCGATGCGATGCGATGGGGTAGGACGGGGGAACAATAAATTTCACGTGGACGAAGTCGCAGGCAGAAGCTAGTAATAAAATAAGGCTAAAGAATTTGTTGTTTGAACGCGGTAAATCTGGAACTACCAGTTGGAATGAAAAAATCTTTTTGCTTTTGATAGCCCGATTCTCAAGGAAGGTTATAGGCTATTTAACATCACGATACGGCCGTATCGTGGCTCGGAAACCACGTTAAGCCGTTGGTCGCGGCTGTCATTCGTAGATCTTTGACAGTCGTTACAGTTCGTCGGAAGCCCGAAAGTCTGACAACCAGCCTTACCAATTTATTAGTCGTATTACCCAGCAACGGGATTGTGGAGATCAGATAGGCAGTCGCTCCATGTAAAATACTGGTACTCAGCTGCATCCGGTTAGACTGGAAGCCGACCCCAACATAGTTGGGAAAAGGCTAGGCAGATTGGTACGGCCGTATCGTGATGAGGACGAGCCTGAGGAGCAGAGGAAAGAGAAAAAGTCAGAAAGAACACTAAGCGAAAATTCGTCTCCTCAAAAACGCAAATATCGCAATGACCGTGGCTGAACCGTCAAAGTGAAAGCCATTGTAATCGATTGTCATTAAATGTGCGTTACGCAATTAGTGGCCCTTGCGCATGCGCAGTCAAACGAGTTTTATAAAATACTAATTAATATCACATTAGTATTAGGAAAATCCGGACTCTTCAAAAGTATATAAACACATGCAACGTTCAATCAACTCACAGAGTAGCCTTACCGACTACAGCAAACAGTTCTTCTTGGTATCATTAAGCCAAAATCAAAATGAACTTCAATATGTTCATCCTCGTCGCGATCTTCGTCGTTGCCGCTATGTTCTTCCCGGACCAAGTTGCTGCCTGCATTCGCAACCGTGACGGTTGTCAACCTGATGGCAGTCAAGGGAACTGCTGCTCCGGATTCTGTCACAAGGAACCTGGCTGGGTCGCTGGATACTGCAAGTGATCTGTAACTATCATCATAACCATTCTCCTGCTCTTATCCCATTTTATTTGGGGTTGGGGTAACAGATTGGACCTAGCATCAGTTTTGTGAAAAGTTTACTCATTTTTATGATAAAATAAATGTTATACATTCTTAAATAATTTTAAAATGTATTTTTATTTTGTATTTCTCCTCTTTGAATACACAAACACATATTATAAAAATGATTTTTTTTTATATAGGTAAATTGAATGGAATAAAATATTATGTAAAAAGCAAATAAATTCAAGCCCAGGCGTACAAATATAACTTTTTAAATTCATATGTACAGACGCCAGCACATCAACCTACCCCAAACTGTCAAAGGAGATGTTTCAAAATGTATGGAGCCTGGGCCAGGTCCTTGTACACTATACTTAAAAATAGTTAAATTAATTTAAAACAGTTCTCAACTGTCCAATTACTTTAAAATGGCTTGGTTTGCTGGTAAACACAAGAAATTACAGTTGACATTGCAACACACAACAAAAACCCGTCATGGCGGTAAGCTGTCATTTTGATTGATTAATGACGTTTGACATGATTAGGTATTTCTGAAGTGAAGTGACACTGTTGTGACAGCTGACAGGTCTCTTTCTATGATCAATGGTTTACTGTCATTATTTTTAAGCACAGAGTAACTAAATCGGTGAGACGCCATATTGAACTTCGATAAAAAGAATGGATAAATATCAATTCACTCCCACAACAGTATAAATTTAATTGAATTATCTGTATTTTTCCCGAATTCTACAGATTTTTCTCTTTTTTTTGAACTACTGTACGTAGACCTGGCCCATTTTGAAACATCTCCTTTCTTTGATAGATTTTCAACTTTACCACATAGGAATAAGGTTCATATTCAATTGGGAAATTATGACAGATTGGGGTAGCTTGATGTGCTGGCCTCTGTACCTTCCCATGGACGCATGCCGCTGTACTAACATACTACAAAGCATGCGATCACGGGAAGGTAAACTTTTTTTTTATTTAACTATTTTGGGGCTTATTTCAGTAATATTTATATTTTTGAAATGTGCTAATTAAACCCTTTCATTTGATACCCAACACGGCACGATTTAAGAAAAATAATGTTTTAGGTCATGACTTTATGTCCGTTAGAGGGCGCCATATTGAATTTAGTGTCACGTCACATAGCCTAGATAACCAGCGGACAATCAAGACGCTTCCAACGATACTTCATTCGTCCAATTATGACAAGTTGTTTAGAAGTTATGAGGGAACAGATGAACATACACACATACCGGTCAAAATCATAACCCTCCATTTTGCTTCGCCGTAGGCGGGTAATTAAATTAGCTAGCGAAACTGCAGGCATGATGGGTATCGATATCTAAACAATGATAAAACAAAAAAGAAATGAATTAATATATTCATTTAATTTATGAAGTTGGCAGTGTGATGCCCCCGTGCCTCGGAACAGGCTGATGTCTTGTCTCTCCGGTCGCGCACGATTGCGTGCAGTCCCATCGGACTATGAGAGTGAGGGAAGAGGGAGTGCACCTGTGTCTGCGCACACACGCCTGCACTACAATATCTCCCGCGCCGAAGGCAGTCTCCGTTGAGATTGGCTGCCGTGGCCGAAATACGGTCTGCAGGACTATTATTACATATTACACATACATACATACATATTGACAGCAACACGGTCAAAATGTTTTTTTTTTAAGTGAAAACTTCTTTTGGCGCGTTGGGCATTTTTTGAGATGGGAAAAAACCATTGAACTCGCGACACTGTTACCGTTACCGACACCGAATAAATATATCCAAATATTTCCTGACGATTCAAAAAATACACACGTAGGTACTTAATTGTTCAAGTTTTCACTTCTGTCGGCACTCCCGGAGTGCCAGTGTTTATCAATTAAACGTCGAAAAATTACGCCCCCTGTGTTGAAATTTTTTCCACATTTATTTGTCTGCTGAACAACTTAAATAAAGCTATGAATGTTGTTGAACTGTCAAAATGAAAGCCATTGCTATTGTTAGCGTGTTTGTTACTCAATTATCGCGCAGCTTCTATCACTGCACTAATTAGGCTGTACTCCTGGAATCTAGAATTCTGGGAAACCCTGGGATCCCTGTTTTATAGGTCACCTACATTGCACATTAAATCAATAACTAGTAAATGGTTGGGTCTGTCCTGAGTTGCCGGTAATAAATACGTTCAGACACACAATATACATATTATGGTATATTCAAATGTATGTTTCTAATTTTTGTTCAGACTTCTAATTTAACTTTTTTATTATTTGACATTATTTATAATTTTTCACATCTTTATTGGTGGTTGTAATGGCAACCATATCACTTGGTTTTAGTAGATTTTTATATTTTATTTATCCTTTTGATAGATTCTTATTTTGTAAATGTGAGGACTTTGTAGGCCTTGTAGACTTTAGATCTGTAGACCATTTTATATTTTATCAAGTAAGTATCTGGTACTTGTTGACAGGCCTACGCTGTCCTCCCATACCTACTGTAATTTAAAAACATTGTAAAATCCAATAATTTTTAAAAGAGTAACCGTGGAGTTTCTTGCCGGTTCTTCTCCATAGGAAACGACCAATTGGAACCGTGCACCTAGCTTCTGACGTTTCATAAGTGCCCACATGTTGGTTTATGTGAAATAGAATATTTTGATTTGTTTTGATTAAACATCCCACATTTAACCCGTCTGCCTTCAAATCAAGAGTGAACAGGCATCTTCTGGGCACGCTCGTTCCATCATAGACCTCATCCATCACTTTCCATCAGGCGTGATCAGTGTCAAGAGCCCATTTAGCAATAAAAAAAAAACAAATATCAAGTTTATTTTAATGGTGATTAAGTTGATTTCAGTGACTAGCACTATTATAAAAATGTTTGAAGTTGTAGCGTACACTGAACTTTATTGTGTAGGATTTAGAGCTATTTTTCCATAAACTCATATTTTTTTACATTTTCGGCAAATAAATCGCGAATGCAGATTACATAACATCACGCCTGTAATCCCTGAAGGGTCAGGCAGATGTGTACCTAGAGGTACACCCACATTTGGCCAGTTATATTTGTGGCGACATCTACATCGCCACATGAGAACTACGCATTACACTGACGTCACGCAAAATCCTGCATCGCGCAAGCAGTTTGCCGCGCGACCAACAATATACTGAAATCAATCAACGTCCTGAAATCAATCGTCGGACAGTACAGTAGCCCACCAGACACTGCATCCGTCTGGTTGGAAGATCCTCCCTTTTCTATGGAGGATGAGTGAGACCTTTACACCCTGTTCCTCACAACTCTATAATATGTTTAAGTCCCATGTAACAGGGGGCAAGTCTATTGCCATCAACCGGGCACAAATCCAAACTCCGGGCTAGTACCGAGTAATACCAGGTGGAAACCCCAATGGATAGGCCAGCTGGATTGTTTGTTTGATCGCGCTAATCTCTGGAACTACCAGTCCGATTTGAAAAAATATTTTTTCAACTGATAGCCCAATTCTTGAGGAAAGCTATAGGCTACTTCGTCTCAGAACAAGTGGAATGAAGACTATATAGATACTTACTATTTTTCTTTTAAAACTAGGGTATTGTGCCTAATAAATAACAGCCGCACGGGTCGATCGCTTGCCGCAGTTGGTCCGTGGAAGGGTGACCATCTTTACATACCAAGACCCCCCCGTGCCTCGGTTGGTCCCGGTTGTCATTCGTGGATCTTTGACAGTCGTTACGGGTAGTCAGAAGCCCGAAAGTTTGACAACCAGTCTTACCAAGGGGTTATCGTATTACGCAGTAATTCGGTTGTGGAGGTCAGATAGACAGTCCGTTTAAAATACTGGTATTCAGCTGCATCCGGTTAGACTGGAAGCCGACGCCAACATAGTTGGGAAAAGGCACGCAGATGATTATGATTTAATACATACTTTATATACTTAGGTACCTACATCGGAAGAAACCGTTCCAAATGGTTGTCTCGCGACAACTCTCGATCTTTTTCATTGTGATCTTTGACTTATTTTAGCAATGATACACAAGTGATTAAGATTATACCTAATTTCCGTTCATTTTTTAACAAGAATGGACCTAAAGCTAGACCAGTTGGTTGGCAGACGTAAATATTTTGATAACAATGCTACCAGCTACTCACAGGTCAAAACAATGTTGTTATAAGTGTCTACTTTAGTTTCAAAACACCTACAGCAGGATATTCCAGTCGAATTTACCATAAATAACACCATACCTACTTTATTGTACTATTTATTATTAATAAATGTTTAAACAGCTGAACATGACTACCGCAGTAGGTACATAATAAAATACATAGTAATCCGTCAAAGGGAACGAAATAAAATGAATGATTTCAGCATTTGGTCGCCTTATCATTGACGAACGTCGTGGCCTACGTAACAAGGATAGCATTTCGCAGAATATCGGTAACGATCGGCTGTATTCGCGATGCTCCATCTCTTTCGCACCCGTGAAAACGCCAATCACGTCACGCTATCGAATTTCCGTGCTCCTCACTTCATGCTGGCTCCGTCAGTACATATTTTTAGATTGTGAAGTGCAGACGTATTCAAATAAACATTTTATCGGTGATTTTTTAAAACGAAATTGAAGAATTAAACCTTTATTTACTGTATTGGACGTGGGACTCGTGTTAAAATGGCAAAGGTAATCTTTTGTTTAGTTTTCAGGGTTATGTTACAAGGTGAACTGGAGAGATTACACAAAAAATATGTTATTTTTTTGCACGTCGAACCATCTGCTGTGACGTATCCTCTCTGAAGATAATATCTCTAACCATGGTTCAAAATAAAATCAGATTTCTTATTAGACTTTTTGTAATTTTTTTTTTTCTAATAAATTAAGCAACGTAATAAACAACCACCTAGCTTGTTACAACAATTAAATTGGCATAAATACATAGTTTTTACAGTAATAAATAACAAAACATTAGTCACGCCAGATAAATTAACCGCGAATTCCGTTGCAATGTTATTTATGCTAACAATAATAATACGATTTGTATCTATCCGACCTTTTAGATTGATTTTGTTTATTTAGTGTTGGACCAAAAAAAAAAGCATTCAACAAAACAGGTTTTTGTTTTGCACTGCAGGTAACATTATGTCATTGTCAAAATCAATAGTGTTATTGAAAAAAAAAATAGGTAAAGAATGACATAACAACATTGCCATATCAATCACTTCCCATAGTTCGTGTGAACTTTAAAAAAAAATGTAATGAATTCATTAGGAGAAAGGCAAGTTAGTATGTTCTTTCTATGATTGTGACGTATAAAAAAACTTTCCTACATAAATATCATTGTTCGTGCATCACATTCGTAATTTATTTGAAGATTCAAATGTGTCAAGTACAACAGTAGTTATTTACTTACAGATTTATTTATGTTGAAATAATTTAAGACAAGACGTCTTTAAGATAAGGGATTCACAAACATAACATTGTGATATCCACTTCATGACATTCTATTATGTCTGTGTTTGTATGCAATAAGGTAATGCAATAAAACACATTGCTCGTGAATAATCACTACCTACATAATATTTTATAAACCACAAAGTGTTAACAATGAGTCATTAACAGACATATCTTATTTCCTAAGACAGACATGTTATATTGTTGGTTTGTTTCATACTTTATTTACAATAAAATACTTTATTTAGTTACGTTGGCTTTGTTACGGCAATAAATGCAATACATATTTTTTTAATGCGTTTCAACAATAACAAACACGATTTTAATTACAATAATTACTTTTTCTTCATTCCAATTTATAAAGCAATCAATTCTTCAATATTATACTCTGACATGGGCCCGGGTATTGATAATTTTAACATGGCAACTTGGCAACCCCATCTGTCATATTGTTGACCGGTCGGTCGGGCGTATTTTTCACGTGAGATCGATCGATTTAAATACATTATAAATGTCGTGCACAATAAAGAATTTACTAATGCAGGCTAGAAATAGCTACAAGAGGTTCCTAGAAATTAATAAAAGCAGTTACTTGGTGAGTGTCCATTAATATTTAGGTAATAGGGCGTGTTTTAAGATAGCTCTCTGAAAAGGCGTAAACTTCTTTGCTTCTAGGTCGGAAAATCCTTTAATTAGCATTCATTTACCTTGCTATTGCCTTGAAAGTGTTGGAAAATTATTAGAGTGCAATAAAAGTGGGATTTGTAAAAAATTTGAGCCGTTTTTTTGGATTATTCGTGTGTTTTTTCATTTACGCGCTGTAAAGTAATATTGTACGTGTTTTATTACTCTTTTAGTCGTCAAACGTCACGAAAGTATTTAATTGGTTAGATGTGAACGTAAAAAATGCCTTTGGCGCGAACTACATGTCTAATTTTCGATCCTGTAGAAATATCGGGATAAAAGCTATCCTATATCCTTTCATGGGACTCAAAATGTCATTGTCTCTATACCAAATTTCATCAAAATCGGTTCAGCGGTTTATGCGTGAGTGAAGAGGCAATAGACAGACAGACACACTTTCGCATTTACAATATTAGTATGGATAGGAGAACCAACAGCTAAAACAGAAGCATAACAATTGTACACACATCAAAAGTGTCTAGGGATCAACATATATTTTTGCAATAACTTTTCTCCTGATTGATATTAATTAAAATTTTCTTTAAGGATTCATCAAATAAAGTGTTTTCGTTTGTCACAGTAACGATAAACCAAGTCACCTTTGCATTAATAAAGAAATTTGCCATTTTCCTAATAAAGGGATTTTTGACATTTGAACCACTAACACAAAAGTTCGAAAAAAAGACTGAAATAACAGTTTTCTTTAAAATTTTATTGGGTAACTTAAACAATTAATAATCCGTGTTTCTACCGCGAACACTAACAATACAAGAACATCGGTTTGGCATACTCAAAATGAGTTCATCCAAATCACGCTGTGGAATGGCAGCCCATGTTCGTTGCAACAACAAAAAAAGGTCTTCTTGCGACTGGATACCCTCCATATTCGGCAGAGCTCTTCTCTGTAGCATATCCCATGCATGCTCAATCGGGTTCAAGTCTGGCGACTGAGCAGGCCAGGGCAGGACATTGATGTTAGCTGCGGCGAGAGTCTGTCTTACAACTCTTGCGGTGTGCGGTCGTGCATTATCATGCATTGACTGAAATAAGGGACCGATTTGCACTTGTAGAGGAACGATGACGTCTGATACAATCGTCTCAGCATAAATTTGAGCGTTGAGGTTGCCTCTGATCCAAATCAACTCAGTTCTTCCGCCGATCCAAATACCCGCCCATACCATGATGGTTCCACCACTATAAGGATGGACTTCCTGGCAGGATTTTAATCGCTGTTGGCGTCCAGGGGTTCTCCAGTGTCGTATACGTCTTGTATCCGGTCTCATACCAAAACGAGACTCATCAAAAAAGCACACGAAACGCCATTGTTCTTCTGCCCAATTTCTGTGTTCAAGAGCCCATTGATATCGAATCCTACGATTGTGCATTGCTATAGGTGGTACCCGTAGCGGTCTTCGGGAATGAAGGTTCACTTCATGCAAGCGGTTTCTGACTGTTTGGTCGCTAATTAAGTTCCCTGAAGAGTGATGAAGCCTCACGGCTAACATCATGGCGGTTATTGTTGGAGCTCTTCGAGTTAAGATTTGAATGTATCGGTCTTGTCTCCGTGTGGTGCAGCGATACCGTCCTCCATGGCGCTCAGCCACGGTACCAGTGCTTCGGTAACGTGTCCAAAGTCGACTGATAACACTCTGACTTGTATTCAGAGCTAAAGCCACAGTACGTTGCCGGGAACCAGCTTCTATCATTCCCACGGCTCTGAGCATTTCTTCCCTGCTTAAATGACGTCGCCGCTCCATAATAACGTTGGTTTTAATCAGTAGTAGGGAAACAGTAGCACTAATAATGTCTTCAATGCGTTGTATGTTTTTATAGGGAAAATATTGACAGCTGATTTTCATCTTTTACTCGAATTTGATTCACAGTTCCTGATTCAAATTATGAAATGCACCAAAAAGGATCCATATAAATTTATAAAATCATAAATTTATTACAAAGCCACATCTCAATCTCAAGAAATCCGCATAAAAATGCTTGATCCCTAGACACTTTTGATGTGTGTATATTATGAGACATAAAGTTAAAGCCAATTTATTTAAACATATATTACATATGTTAGATTTCACCTTGATATTCTTACTCTCAAAATATTTAATGTTTGTGTCTCTTTTCAAGATAAGTCAAATATGATCGGTGTATTGGGATGGTTGTTTATTCTAAAAATAATCAAAATGGCAGAGGTCATGATGTAAAATAGCAAAATTAATACAATATTATGAATCATCTTTACTAGTTTTAAAGTCTTAGCTGATACTGGCGATCTGTGTGTTGCATATTCACTCATATTTTAAAAACTAGTTGAGGTTGGCGTTTCCTATCCGACTACTCTGAAGGAACACCAAAACAAACTCGGAGGTCACAGTCCCTTTTTAAGTCCAGACATAATCTTGGTCAGAACTTGTGATGACCAGGACACCACGTAGATTGATGTCTGAAAAGTGGACCTGTCCAGTCAGTGGACACATTATGTCAGTCATCATACCGCCCAACTCAGAACTTCAGGAGCTCAATGATTTGACAAACAATACCAAAGAAATTAACATTTGGATAGGCCGCATAAATTACTTGTATGTTAATGCACACTTTGTGTGAAAGAAAGTATCTATCTAAAAGATAAATAAGATATTAAAACCAAATGGCATGTTTGCCATTGCCTTTGAGTGTCCCACTGCTGGGCAAAGACCTCCTCCAAATCCTTCCAGGAACTCTTTTCCCGCGCCACCTCGAACCAGCCCTCGTGGTACTCGTCCAGGTCATCTCGCCATCTCTTTCTAGGCCGGTCTAGGCGGCGCCGTCCATCTGCAGGCACCCATTGTGTGGAGATAGATAGCGTTTAATAGAAAATATTGTTTGATGATAGCATTTGCAAGAAATAATGCAATATTTTTGTTAACACTTCTTATGGAACGAATTGAATGTGAAACAGGTGTAGTTTTCCTTATTTCATGCATATTTCTTTACTGAACACTTTTTCCTTCCTGCTTCATTTTCCTGCATTCAGTTACTCATAATAATGATTGTGTATTAACTGGGGTAATTGCGAAACACACAATCAGTAGCAATGGCTTTCATTGTGACAATTCAACAACATTCATTGCGCTGTACGTTGCTAAACAGATATTTTTTTCTAACATAATGAAGTAATGGTTTAGCAATATCCTTCAATGTGATTCTGATTGTGATTAATAGTGTGTTACGTATTTATGGTGCTGATTTAACGAAGCAAAAAGAGTATATAAGGATCGTCTGCCTACCCTCCTGGGAAGAAAGCTTGAGATTATGTATAGTCTATTCACTCATGTTACAAATTAATATTATTTCAAGTTAAACAAATATCAACTTTATGTTAATGGTAATTAAGTTGATTTCAGAGTGAGAAATGTTTGAAGTTGTAGCGTAAACTGATCTTTATTGTGTATGATTAATTTTTTTTTTTTTTTTTTTTGCTGAGGACTTGTTTACATTTTTGGCAAATGAATTGCGAATGCAGTATAATATGTTACATGTTTTTGTCTTTATAATGCAGCCCAATTCAAGCAAGGTGATTAAAAAATCCGATTTCGTAACTCGACTCTTCCATGAGTAAAACTTATCAGATATCCGTAAAAATATTCCATTTAACCTCGGGAAATAAAAAGAAATATATATGTCAGATTGATATCTGTTTCTTAGTAAATGTTAATGATAACTTGCCTTTACAAAAACAATATTTATTATTGGACTTGTACTTAGACGAAGTGAGGGGCTCGTGGTTAAATAATAACAGCCGCACAGGTCGATCGATCAGGTTAAGCTACGGTTGCCGCGGTTGGTCTGTGGATGGGTGACCATCTTTACATACCGAGAGCCCTCCGTGCCTCGGAAAGCACGTTAAGCCGTTGGCTGTCATTCGTGGATCTTTGACAGTCGCTACGGGTAGTCACAAGCCCGAAAGTCTGACAAAAAGTCTTACCAAGGGGTATCGTATTACCCAGTAACTGGGTTGTGGAGGTCAGATAGGCAGTCGCTCCATGTAAAATACTGGTATTCAGCTGCATCCGGTTGGACTGGAAGCCGACCCCAACATAGTTGGGAAAAAGCTAGGCAGAGGATGATGCTTGTGATTATAGATCTATTTCGTTTTTATTTTTCTTTATTACTCGTGTTACTTAATTATCTTTTTGTATGCACGTGTTTCTGTGACGAATAAACCTCTTTTCTTTTTTACCTCGGTAAATCTAACTGCATAGCAAAACCCTCTTTACATACATCGAAAGAAAGAGCATTTAATCACCTCACTCATACACGTTTTATTAACCACAAGATAACATTTTATCTTGTCTACAATCTTAAGTCTCAACATATCTTAAAAGATAGCCTTTATGCCTGTAATCCAATACACACCTTACGATAAAATAATTTTGGCGCGTGACAATAAATCGGCAATGAAATTATAATCAGCAAGTTATCACCCCCTGTGAATGGCGCGAATTGTCATCATCAATCATTTCTTGTTCTTGGCCTAGTTCACATCACCTTCACGACTGTATTTCACAAAGAGGTTGGTTGAAGTGTCTAGTCAGTGCCGGATTAAGCCAGCGTAGGGCCTGTAGCAAATTTTACCAAGAGGCCCTTTATAGTAGAACTTTGTTTGTTTATGGTTCTAAAGTTTACAAGGTAAAACAGAACTTTTTCTTCATAATAGTTTTAGATGTGTAGTGATTTTTTTCACTAGTCAAATTAATTAATGTTTCCTAACAAATGCGTTCTTTACCGTTCCATATCAGTTGAAGTTACAGTAAATCTATAATTAATAGTTACCTCTTCGATTAAGAATAAGAGTTACCTCAATAATCTCAATGTTATTACTATTAGTGTAATAATTCATTATTAATTACCACGATTACTAGTAATTACAGTGATACGTCATAATTATCATCACCTCTCGGAGTAAACAGGATCATTCTTCGGATTTGGAAGTCTAGATATTTTAAGGTGAACGTCTAGCATTTTTATCAAAATTTTGCGCCTGTCTCGGTTCGAATACACGACCTACAACTCCTAAGTCGCAGCCGTTACCACCTGGACCACCACTAATCATGTTTATGACAATTTAATCGTTTCTTTGGTAAAGTAGTTTTTAATTGGGTCTGGGAAAATCAAAATAATTATCAATAGGCATCTATGAAGGCTATTAGGATTATCTATTGTGGTTTTCATCTTGGATTTCTCAGTAACAGCCCCGAGTCTGAATTTGTGCCCGAATGGCCACCACTGCTCGAAAAACGAAACGAAGCTAGAAGCACGTGCCATTCTGTATCGTTTTTAACGGCCAAAAACACATTCGCCGAATAAAAAACTATCTACTTTAAAATAATCAGTAGTGATACTAAATGCATTTTAATTGTGAATTATTGTTGCAATCACGGTTGCAGACTATCAATTACAATTTGAGGTAGTTAATGGTGTTTAAATGAGTCTTTAATTGATGTTAATTTTCTTGTTATTTTCTTGTCAAATGCAAACAAGCTGCAATTATCAATTCTGATGACACTGAAAGGAAAAGGCCGCTCTTCATCATCTGTCTAACTTTTCTAGACTAAAATCGTCATTTTATGCTTAGATTCGTCTCGACTTCTCAGCAATGACATCTGCCTAGCCTTTTCCCATCTATGTTGGGATCAGCTTCCAGTTTAACCGGATGCAGTTGACTACCAGTATTTTCACTTCCATAGTCTAGTTACTGGGTCTTAACCCCTCCGTGCCTCGGAAAGCACTGGGTTGTGGAGGTCAGATAGGCAGTTGCTCCATGTAAAATACCGGTATTCAGCTGCATCCGGTTAGAATGGCAGCTGACCTCAACGTAGTTGGGAAAAGGCTAGGCAGATGATGATGAATCTAGTTACTGGGTAACACGATACCCTTTGGTTAGACTAGAGTCTTTGGTAAAATGCCAGTTTCGGGACCACTGGTTGCGACTGTCAAAGATCTAAGAATGGCAGCCAGGACCAATGACTTACCGTGTTGTCCGAGGCACGGAAGAGTCATAGTATTTAAAAATGGTCACCCATCCACGGACCAACCGTGGTAAACGTAGCTTAACCTGATCGATCGACTCGTGCGGCTGTTATTACTTAGCCACAGGCCCCTCAAAATTTCACAGAAACTAATATGGGCACTTAAAAGCGTCAGAAGTTGGTGCATAGTTCCAATTGGTTGTTTCATAGTGTAAGTCCTAAATCAGAAACTTGGTTCAAGCTTTGCTTAGCAGAACCCTACATGGAGCAATAGCCGAGTTATTACTCGTGCAGGATTAATGTTATAAATAGTTGAATATAAAAACAAAATTTTATCAAAATTATTATTATTATTTGAAAACTCCAAATGTGCACAACTCATAATGCTCATTTGACCGTTTAAAAACCATAGAGATATTATATTAGTTGGTTTTTTTATTAATTATAATTAAACTACTTTGAATAAAAGAGCCGTTTACAAAATGGTTCCTCCTTTTGGTAGAAAAAAAAGCCAATTAAATGATTTGTCGAAAGCTACAATGTTTTCAGGTTTCACACTTGATTGACGGGAATTTTTTTAGTAATATTTTGATGTTTTTTTCGTTTCTACTGCATTAGATCAATTTTTGAAAAGTACAGAATTAATCTCCATTAAATTATCTATAGAATGGTATATAAATTAAGCAGGTTCTGTGTACTAGCAGGGGTATAACAATAGAAACAGTTGCAGAAAGGAGGAAAAACATTTTTTTAGATCGTAAAGCACTTTAATGCTTCGCATTAAGAGTCGTGCAATAAAAATACAATCGCGCAGCTTATCACAAATCCACTAAATGCAAGGTTATTGTCAGATAAATGATAATATAGGCGTGTTATGATAAGATAATTAACATCAAATAGATGAAGTGTATATGACTTTTATCTTAATTTATTACTAACTAGAAATCTTCGCACGGTTCAATACACTGTAATGAGCATCATAATCAGCCTATAATGTTCCCACTGCTGGGACACAGGCCTCCTCTCGGTGAGAGGGAGTGGGCCGGAATCCAGCACGCGGGCCCAGTGCGGGTTGGCAGATGTCACATGTCTTAGAATATTTGGTTCTAGGACAGGCCGGTAGTCATCATCATAATTTGGTTCTAGGACAGGCCGGTAGTCATCATCATAATTTGGTTCTAGGACAGGCCGGTAGTCATCATCATAATTTGGTTCTAGGACAGGCCGGTAGTCATCATCATAATTTGGTTCTAGGACAGGCCGGTAGTCATCATCATAATTTGGTTCTACGACAGGCCGGTAGTCATCATCATAATTTGGTTCTAGGACAGGCCGGTAGTCATCATCATAATTTGGTTCTAGGACAGGCCGGTAGTCATCATCATAATTTGGTTCTAGGACAGGCCGGTAGTCATCATCATAATTTGGTTCTACGACAGGCCGGTAGTCATCATCATAATTTGGTTCTAGGACAGGCCGGTAGTCATCATCATAATTTGGTTCTAGGACAGGCCGGTAGTCATCATCATAATTTGGTTCTAGGACAGGCCGGTAGTCATCATCATAATTTGGTTCTAGGACAGGCCGGTAGTCATCATCATAATTTGGTTCTAGGACAGGCCGGTAGTCATCATCATAATTTGGTTCTAGGACAGGCCGGTAGTCATCATCATAATTTGGTTCTAGGACAGGCCGGTAGTCATCATCATAATTTCAGTCTGGAATCCCCCACTGCTGGTTACAGACCCCCCCTTTCTTCTGCTACACTTTCAGGTTCTGTGCGATTAAAAGTTCATTCTGTATAATCGTAATATGGGATATACAGACAGGGTGTATTTTAATCACCGTTTTCCTCTTAAGGGGTCATTGTACTCATCATTATGAACAAATTTTACTATGGTACAAAACCTAACCTAACCTAACCCATTTGGTCGGGGTGCCCTGGCTTAGTTACTGCGACCAATTCTGTTCGCGCGTGATTGGTTACAGACTTCCAACCTAAACTATAATTGAATACCTATCATTCAGGCCGTTAGTTGAACGCCCGCCGCTGAAAAGGCTAGGCGATTAACTAAACGGTATATACACAATAGTCTAGTCTCTTTGCCATATTAAGTAAATATGTACCTACTTGTACTTATTTCAATGAATATTTGTCACAAATCGCACGCTTACTACTTTCAAAACCATCACACCGTCCGGCGTCCGTTCGTCACTGCGGAGCATTCGAGACTGTTTGTTTGTTATTTATTTATTTATTTATTTAATACTTTAAGCACAAATGTACAGAGGCGGACTTAATGCCGTAGGCATTTTCTACCAGTCAACCTTTGGGTGATGCAGAGACAAACAGTGGTAGGTGCAATCCTGAACATTGAGGAATAAATATTTTAAATATAAAGATACGCATAAACTTATTAAAACTATGAATATAATATATACCTACATACTACATATAAATATAAGTTAATCGAGTGTAAACAGAACTCGAGGCGTAGGTATGTAAGAAGATAGAATACTGTATAGGTAATTATACCGTGATGGCGGCGTGTTAAAACATAATGATTCCTGCGTCAGATCTAAGTTAAATATTATTGCGTTATGAATATAAACCTTACGGAATAAATGCTGTAAATAATGGTGAGAACCACAGCAATATCCATTGTGTTTGTGTAGTTTAGAAGATATAAATGGTCACGTCGTATAGTCATTTTATTGTAAATACATCGTACATATAATAAATATTTACTTTGACACAGAGACAGGCATGAAAAGCGAGTGTGTTTTTTACCGACTTCGAAAAGGAGGAGGTTCTCAATTCGACTATGTTTTTTCTTTGACGTGATATTGTCTTATAAATCGATGAACGCCGGCTGCACGCACGAAAAAGCATGACTCATTGTCACGTTTCGACTGAGCCGAGCGTGCAAGCGAGAGCGCGGAACAAGCGATAGAGAGCCACGATCGGCCTAAGCGTTCGGCTTGTGACGCAACTATCTGATGTTTTTTTATGACGTTATCACTTAAAATTATCGTCCGTAAACCGACTTTACAGTTTACAAATGTGAAAGATTTTATTTATTTAGTTTTTTTACGTTTTGTCATTTCGAATAGAATAGAATACTCTTTATTATGTACACCATATAAATTACAGACATAAATATATAAACTTTACAATGGGTGACACAATGGGCGGTCTTATCGCTCTAAAGACAACTTCGAATTACTTTTAACCATATAAGTTCTATATATTTTTGAAATCACCTTTTAAAACTCTTCATTTTGATATCCCACTCGATGGTATTAGAAGAAAAAATAATTTCGAACTCCACAATATGGCACCCAAATCCGCCATTTTACTTTGTTTTTGTGTTTCATGTAGCCAGTGACACTCGCGCCACCAAGACAAATCTAAAGGCGTATAATTTATCCAAATCTGTTCATTCGTTTAGGAGTTACGAGGGAACAAAGAACCGGAAATACATACATACATACAGGTCAAGTCACACACATAACCCTCCTTTTGGGCTTCGCCGCAGTCGGGTAAAAAATAAAAATATAGATACAGATGAATCGAACAATTTTTTAATACGAACTCGCGGTGCAATATTTTGCACGTTGAAACGAACAAGCCCGGGCGACCCGGGCCTCGCGCATGCGCAAAGGACTTGCCGGAAAAAGAAGATGGCGTAGGTCATACATACATAAGTGCAATATCAACATACTGGTTTTCTCCCACGTAAAATTAAATTCGAATCGATGATTATTCAAGCTGGCTGTTTTTCTTTGTATCCGTTGAGGTCTTTGCCCTGCAGGACGGTAACAGGCAGATATGAATATGATTTTTTTTTTTTTTATTCATTTTGCAGCAGGAGCAGTGGTGGCCCAGTGGCAACGGCCGCAACTTACGAGTTGTAGGTCGTAGGTTCGAACCCAGACAGGCGCTTTACTTTGTGTAATTTATTTCATCACCACTGCTCTCAAAACGGTGAAGGAAAACATCGTGAATAAACCAGCATGTCCTAGATCCAAAAATTCGAAGACATGTGACATCTATCAACCCGCACTGGGCCCGCGTGGTGGGTTACGGCTTACGGCCCACTGCCTCACTGAGAGGAGGCCTGTGTCCCAGAAGTGGGAACATTATAGGCTGATTATGCTATGTTAAGATCAATATGCTCATTTACACAACTTCACGCCAGTTTTTCCCGAAGAATTAGGTAGAGGTGGCCTTATGGTACACCCACGTTCATCATCTGCCTGCCTTTTCCCAACTATGTTGGGGTCGGCTTCCAGTCTAACCAGATGCAGCTGAATTTTACATGGAGCGACTGCCTAAGTGACCTGCACAACCCAGTTACTGGGTAATACGATACCTCTTGGTACGACTGTTTGTCAGATTTTCGGGCTTCTGACTACCCGTAACGACTGTCAAAGATCCACGAATGACAGCCGGGACCAACGGCGTAACGTGCTTTCCGAGACACGGAGGGGTCTCGGTATCCAAAGATGGTCAGCCATCCACTGACCAACCGCGGCAAGCGTAGCTTAACCTGCCTGATTGATCTACCTGTGCGGCTGTTATTATTTAGCCACGGACCCCTCAACAGGTCGGCAGGTGTCTACACAGAACAGATAAAACGTCTATAAGAAATCAACACATTAGAACAATATGATTTGTTTACGTTTACATTCATTAAGGCGCATTTCATCACTTGGCATTCTGCCTAACTCGCAAGATTTATCGCCTAAAGTTATTTAATTGTCGTTATTATAAGCAACTTTATATTTAAACTTGTCTACATTGTTACAATTTATAAATTGTAACAGTGGCGCCCAACGTGGGGTAATCATCTTTTGTTATTAATTAATAATATACGCTTGGCCAGAGAGCAGTGGTGGCCCAGTGGTAACAGCCGCGACTTACGAGTTGTAGGGCATAGGTTCGAACCCAGACAGGCGCTTTCACAATCAGCCTATAATGTTCCCACTGCTGGGACACCCGATGCCCGATGCCCGATGCGATGGACTGCCCGATGATTCATGTCGGGCCGTTGTATATAATAATAATATAAAGTTGTATATAATAAAATAATATAATGTTGTATCTGTGCTAGTTGCGCGGTAAACTTTGCTTGCGAGATGCAGGATTTCGTGACGTCAGTATGACGCGTTGTTTGCATGTGGCGTTGTAGATACCGCTACATCATCATCATCATTTCCGCCGAAAGATGTCCACTGCTGGACATAGGCCTCCCCAAGCACCTCCACTTCGACCGGTTTTGTGCTTCTCGCATCCAACGAGTTATTTTGTCTCCTTATACCAAAATATAAACAAGTGTCAGTCGCCAACACTAGAATAAAAAAAAAGATGTTTTGATGCTATCTCATAGTTCGTCGTAGTAAAATCTGGTTCTTGTTTTTCTAAAAATAACTGCACTGAATATTATTATCATAATCTTACTTCCTACTTTAATATTATAAACGCGAAAGTTTGTGAAGATGTTTGTTACTCTTTCACGCAAAAACTACTGAACAGATTTGGATGAAAAGCACACTGATAGTTTATAACCAGGATTAACACATAGGATACTTTTCATCCTGAAATTCCCACGGGATCGAAACTTATGCGGGAGAAACCGCGAGTCGCTGCTAGTATTAAATATTTTAGTTAAAAATTAACGCAAAAAATCTAGCCAGGCCCCAAAGAGGTGTCTTAGAAGTAGTTATTATTCAAAACAGTCGAAATTAAGGCCTACTTGCATGGAGTCTGAATTTGCGCCCAGCGGGGTATTCCGTATCACTATCAGTAGCCATGGCTTTCATTTTGACAGTTCAACAACATTCATTGCGTTATTTACGTTGTTGAGCAGACGAATTTTTCAAACCTATGAAGCAATGGATTAGCAGTATCCTTCACAACCCTCTGATTCTGATTGAAAATGCGCAACGCAATTAGGATGCTCCTCCTCCTTCCAGGTATACTGTTACGTTATTAAAACATAATATCTTCTCTCCTATTACAGAAACTTCAAATGTGTGGCACGGAGGAGGAGATGAGGGAAGTGGCCGGCAGGATCTGTCGGAACTACCTCCACGGCGCCTGGAAGACCGTGGACCCTAAAGAGCTGGACTGCAAAAGGATCAGGTGAGGCTTCTTAGTGTAATTAGTTGGCAGGGTTTGACCCATCTGTCGGGGGAGCGGCGAATGCTTATGCGAATCCCGCACCCCCGGCCTTAGGTAGAGGTGGAACACCGCGGTGGGTTTAGCCGGTAAGAGTCCGGCATGCCCCTCTGTCCCCCCCACGATGGAGGAAGTCCATGAGGATTTCCACCGCGCAACAAAAAAAAAAAGGGTTTGACCCATAATCGAACTACATAAGAAAATCTCATCATATGATAACAATATTTTATATTATTATTAGTTATTTATTTATTAATATAACTAATTAACAATATTATTCAAAATATCTATTTCACATAAACTTACATGGGCACTTATGAAACGTCAGAAGCTAGGTGTACGGTTCCAATTGGTCGTTTCCTATGGAGAAGAGCCGGCAAGAAAATCCACCACGGTTACTCTTTTAAAAATAATTGGCTTTTACAATGTTTTAAAATTACAGTAGGTATGGGAGGACAGCGTAGGCCTGTCAACAAGTACCAGGTACTTGATAAAATAAAATATGGTCTACAGATCTAAAGTCTACAAGGCTTAAAAAGTTCTCACATTTACAAAATAAGAATCTATCAAAAGGACATATAAAATATAAAAACCTACTAAAACCAAGCGATATGATTGCCATTACAACCACTAATAAAGAGGTGAAAAATTAGAATAGTCTGTATATAGGGTGACTGGTAATTAGTGACCGATACTTAAACACGTGATTGTACTCATGATAACACACAACTTTTACTATGGGACCAAACCTGAAATCGCGAAAAAAAAACCTGCTGTTCCCTACATTTATGTTCGTATATAACTCGTCAAAATGTAGGGAACAGCTGTTTCTTTTTTCCCGATTTCAGGTTCGGTCCCATAGTAAAAGTTATTTGTTATCATGAGTACAATCACGTGTTTAAGTATCGGTCACTAATTACCAGTTACCCTATATAATGTCAAATAATAAAAAGATTATGTCAAAGAAGTATGTAAAAAATATAAAAAAAATAAAGATCGTAATATGAGAGCAGTTAATAGACATATATTGGGGCTGAATGTCCAGGATGAACCCTACGTATTCAAGTACCGTGTTTAATGGCTCTCTGAAATTTAAATGCACTTCGGTTATTTGTTTAGTGTTGAAGGCCGTTGCTTGATCGAGAATCGATTTGCTTACGAGGTCAAGTCTTGATGGCTAAGTTACACGCGATCTCTTTCAAACTCAAACTCCAGCATTATTTCAATTAAAACATTTACAGGCACTTTTGAATTGTCAAGAAGTCGGTCTGTTAGAAAGATGAAGCTAGTTGCCCATTCCAAAGCGTTGTAGGATCCTATGGATGGAAATATCGGAATAAAAACTACCCCATGTCCTTTCCCGGGGCTCAAACTATCTCTACACCAAGTTTCATCTAAATCGGTTTAAGCGTGAAGAGGTAACAGACAGACAGACACACTTTCGCAATTACAATATTAGTATGGATAATATAAAAAGAAAACTGAAACAGTCCTATACGAGGCCAAAAGGCTCCTATCTCAGCATGATGCTGCGACATTAAAAAAATAAATGTCGCAGCGCTGGTATTCAGATAGGGCCCGCTGTGATGTAATTGAAATAAAAATGCTTTGCCTCTGTTGCCCAGATCGGGTTTGTTATTGGGTTTATCATAAACCCCCTCACTAATAAACGTATTATATCAATGAATAGTTACACACCGATTTCTCTCTTCCAGTCGTCAGTAATTTGACTTTCGAAAGAAGAAGACAAAGCGTTGTGTAACTATACAGACGCTATACAACGTTTATGGTAGGAGTTTAAATTTTACACGTAGTCTGGATTGGTGACCGGTTGATGGCAATAGGCTCGCCTATTACATGGGACTTTAACATAACTGGCGAACTGTGGGTGTACTTATAATTCTGCCTACACCCTTCAGGGTTCACAGCGTTATGTTATGTTCAAGTTTACATATTAAACACAATAAAATATTGACCTCTTTTATAAGTCGATAAAAACCGGTTAAAAGTTTAAAACCTTGTGCTTTCCGGTTTTCATTATTATTGGAGATAAGGGAGTATGGAATAAGCATGTTAATAATGATAATTATCACAATAATTATTCATTAAATTATTAGATACCTACCTATATGTTAAGAAATGAAACTTGACTGCCCATCCCACGCTCTCCGCCGGCGCCGCCCCTATGACGCCCAGTTCCGTCCCGCGCTCAGACCTCATACCGCTAAAGAGACCTACAATCGTGTACTGCGCATGTCAAACCACGTGGTGTGTCAAGTCTCATCTTTCGTGGCACGCATTATACGTAAGCTGGGCACGCGAAGTAGTTGCTCTTGCGTTATCTAGGTGTATCTATATCTGTAGATTCAACACAAATTATTCTAGACCCCCTAACTCCTAACGTAGAAATTTTTCGTGGGTTATTATTAGCTGTTCAATAGATTTTGACCGCGTACCACGTCTGAAAGAACGTCAGAACTTGTATGATACTTGTTTTTAGACGACATGTTTTCGACAAGTATTTTACAAGAATTGGCGAAAACAAGTCTCAAAACTTGTATATGGGTTTAAGAGTCCCTATCAATTTCGCTGTCTAAAAACAGAAAATTCCATTTTTTTCAGCGCAATTTTCTCAATATCCTTAAGTTATCTACTTTTTTTTTAAATGCACAGTTATTTATCATCTATTTATCTAGTAAGTCTACAAATTAAAATTTTGATAACTACTTAATATAAATTAAGAAAAATAAAAATCTAACACACGTTTTTACGTAAACACGAAACACCATGTTTTTCAATTGCTTTTTTAGCTTACTGGTAGCAAATAACAATCTGAAAAAAATCCCAAATATTGGGAACATAGTATATTAGTAAGTTTACAATTTATTTTTTAAAAGTTTAATGAATTAGTACTTGTAAAAAAATGTTGACTACGCTGAAAAACTCCAATAAAATCATGTGCAAAACCGTCGTCTATGTGTAAGAATTAATTGAAAATAACAATAAGTGTTAAATATTTTAAAATTTGAGGTGTTTATCTACCAAACTCAATTTTTATATTTTAATTTAGACTACTTATTTAATTGTAGTAAAATATTTAAATAATGCCTTATAAACCGATGCGCTCGCTCGATGCATTCAGTCGCGCCCGAGGGCTTCTCGACGACGGACCTGTGTCGCCTGTGACGTTCGCCGCTCCCGACGTAACTAGCGAATCGCGCATGATTTTGTACTACGCCTGACCAGTTTTGAGACTAAGTATATTTATTTTTTTATTTTAATACTGTGACTTATTAATGTTTTGTATTGTACTATTAGTAATATAGTGAATATATTTTTAGAAAATGGGTTGAAAAAGTGAACTTTATTTTCATGGAAAAATCAAAGGTAAAAAGAATAAAGTTGAAAAAACACGAAAGGCACGTGCAGTTCTTAGGTAAATAATAATTGTTGCAATCACCTTAATTAAGAAAATTGTAATAATTTACTATTATTTATATAGTCTAAAAATATTTTAATTGTATTTGTAGAGAATTACATGGCAGAAATCTACCAAAAATCAAATATTACTTGGAACATCATCAATGAGCAAAAAAACAAATACAAACACACAAACAAGACAAATTATAAAGTAACAGTGTACTCATTGTTGAAAAGCCTAATAAATAAATAAAATAAATAAGACAAAATGGCTCGCTATACTATACTCTCATGGTATGCGGTCTTATAGCGAGGGAAATACTACAGACCCCTTCGTTCTGTATTAGGTAAACAATAACACGTGTAATTCGTTTCAGACGTACCTTGTATACGCTGGTCACACTTTGTAATTTGCTTTTGCTATAGTGAATACTAGGTTAAGATGTTTTTATTTCAACGATATTTATTGTATTTAGGGGACCTAAACATAACATGTCATAATCACAATAAAATCCATCCAGTATTACGGAATCTTAGTAAAAACTATGGAGTACTAATAATAGCGGTTCCGGACCAAGATTATTTGTTCCCGCTTCATCGTACGCTTCAACGCACACTACGATTATCAGCTATAGTTCGAACGCACACAGACACATTGCGCTCCTATAATTACCTAATCTAGTAGCGCGCAGAAATTGATAGGGACTCTTAAACGCGGGATGAGTCCACGTACGTATACGTATTTTTATCGTACACTGGATTTTCAACTCTCGGAGCTAAGTCAAGCGTTGACAATCCAACAGAGAGCATCCTGACGCGTCAAAAAAAAACACTGTTGGATTATCAACCTTCGGCGCTTAGCAATACGTTGAAAATCCAGTGCGTGAAAAAAAACTTGGGCATGACGTTTTAAGAAACAAATTTTTAACCGTTTTGCATCAAACCGGCGATATCGCGGTAATGCGTTTAATTCTCCATCGATGTCCAAGGCCAGGGTAAGGTTATGTTAATGTATTAAAAGAATTCGTTTACATTAGATTTTATGCTCAATAATAAAATAACAGCCGCCCGATTCGCGGTCGATTTTCAAGGTTAAGCAACGCTTGCCGCGGTCGGTTCGTGGATGGGTGACTATCCATTACATATCGAAAACCCCTCCGCGCTCCGGAAAGCACGTTAAGCTGTGACCAACTGGTTGTTGCCCAATAGTCTCTCTTACCAAGAGATCGTGTTACCCAGTAACTGGGTTTTGGAGCTTAGTTAATAATACAGTCTCTTCATGTAAAAAACTGGTATTCAGCTGTATCCGGATAGACTGGAAGCCAACCATAACATAGTTGGGAAAAGGCTAGGCAGATTGATTGAGATACCCAAGGCTAAGGTTGTATGTATTAAAAGAAGTCGATTACATAAGCTTTTATATACTGAGACGCAAAAAATGTAAATAAATACAAGTAACCTTGAGTTCAGCAGGACAAGCTCTGTTGTTGTTGTGTGGGACATGTCATGAGCGGTAGCGTTTTGGAAACGAGTCGAAATTAAATCTACACCTGCATAGCTACTCACAACGATCCGACAGGCTATCGTATCGAAAATGACACATTTCGATAACCTGATTTACCTTGCTTCCGACAGCAAACAGCTGTCGGAAGAATAGCGGTCGTCTATTTCATTGAAATTGACAAAATTTTGGTGTTTTTGACTTGTGAACAGCGTTTAGAGGACTCCTACGATAACATTGATTGATGTTCGATATGGTACGGAAGCGTATCGAGTGGTTGCTGATGGGTAATTGCGTAACACATTAACAGTAGCAATGTCTTCCATTTTGACAGTTGAACAACATTCATTGCGTTATTTACGTTGAGCAGACAAAATTTTCGAACATGTGAAGCAATGGATTAGCAATATTCCCCAAAATTATTCAGATTGTGATTGCAACCCAATTTTGGTGCTGAATGTAATATCTAAACTAATATTATAAAGAGGTACATTTTGTGGCTTTGTATGTAGGCGGTAATCTTCGGAACTAAGGATCAGATTCTGATAATTCTTTCAATAATGGGAAGCTACATTACTGTCAAGTGTCATCCGTGTGAAATTTCTAGATTTTTTTTGAAGTTGCGGATTGAAGCTAGTGCCTAAATAAAGCTGCGTTTCCACCAGAAGTGAGCAAGAATGCGTAGCGAGGGATGTGCGTAAACCTAACCAATAACAACACTATCTTAACTCAAGCTATGAAAATGAAGCGATCTTATTCGTTAGTTTCACACACATCCCTCGCTACGCTTCCTCGCTCTGGAGGCCTACCACAAGCTCTTAACGCGATCCATTTTAGGACCTAAACTGAACTGTTCTTCTAATTCGTACCATGACGTCAGTTTCACGATTCAGGGGGTCTACTCCCTAAGCACGAAGTCCGTCGCTTCGGGCTTCGTTACGGGCGTTTCCTACTCCCTATGACCTACGAACGGATGAATCGTTCGGGGTCCGAGCGAAGAATGAATGACAACGCGATTTGACTGTTGTCCCTACTCCCGATGTGTTTTTGCCCGTCCGAACAGTTGAACATGACACTGGTTTTGACGAATACTTACGTCAGTTGATACGACATCAAAATAGTTCTCGTGCTATCGACGAAAGTTACTAAAATAAAATAATTTCAAACTATGGCTGCTTTTTTATTGATTGAAGAAGCTTTACAGGAAGAGCGGAGGCAACGTCGATATTATTTACGCCAAAACTTTAGGTTGGCGAGTATTCCCGACGTTGAGTTCATAGGGAACTATAGGCTCACTCGGGAGTTATTCGAAGACGTATGTGCGGATTTAATACCTCTTTTGCTTCAACACATACGCCGAAGTGGTGTTGATCCAAGAATGAAAGTAAGGACATATTAAAGTTTCTGCAACTTATTGAGCTGTATTACCAATCCGTCCCACCCATTTACTGTGGTCTTTGTTTACTTTTGGATCCTCACTCTTTGCCACTGCTCGACGGACTCAGTGCAACTTCCCAACTCAGTGCAACTTCCCATTGAGTTAAGGGAGTTGCACAGGTTTTCCCACAGCCATTTTGAGCGAACTCTCCCGTCGGCACCCCTCAATAATCCGCGAGCCAATTCTTTGTTCTCACCCATAAAATCGAGAAGGGACTCAATTTGCCAGTGAGTTGCTGCAGCGGTTGGGGACATTTTACACAATTAACCATGGAATGGAAAGCTAATTAGAATACAGAAAACTTCCCGGCTGACAAAGTATATGAACTTTTTTAAAGTCACTTCTTTAAATGCGTAGCATCAACATCGTACCTACTATAGCCATAGAAAAACCCGTGCTATACTTTGACATTTCATTTGAAAATTTCCTTCAAAAAGTAAACAGGCAAAGGTATCAACAGGATGATGCCGGTTTCCGGACAAAAATGGCAAAAATAATTCAATTCTATATTTAAGACATAATAAAAAGTATATTTTAAAATATGTTGTCAATTTCTAACGACAAAAGTATTAATTTTTGTTTAATAAGCTAAAAAACTACAAAATAAGTAAACCGGTAATCGACCGGTAAAATAACGCAACTCTATCGCCATGCGTCCTTCGTTCACGAATATTGTCTATGATTCCGTTTGAAACTGATGAAGCCGAAATCGTTAGGGAGTAGGGTTCAGTCCGACGTATCGGGCTACTGTCGGACGGGCCGTTCACTTCGTTGACGGACTTAGGGAGTAGACCCCCAGTTTAGGCCGTGCCATCTGCTGACAGCGATTGTCCCAAACTGAGTCGCAAGTTTTCATTTCAAGGTTTCATTCATACTTGTTTGGTACCATGACGTCCATAGAGCAGCTCAAGCGATGCAGTTTAGGAACCTAAACTGAAATGTCTTGTTTTTGAATCGTTTTTAATTAGATCATGGTAGGCCACCAGTTCTGGTAGAAACGCAGCGTTATTTAGGCACTAGCTTCAACCGCAACTTCAAAAAAAAATCTAGAAATTTCACGCGGATGACCCTTGACAATAATGTAGCTTCCCATTAGTGAATGAATTTTCGGAATCTGATCCTTAGTTCTGAAGATTACCACCTGCATATTAAACTGCACTCGGCTCAGCACCTAGCAACGGCGAAGGTACCATACAACTCTATTCCCTCCGGCTTCCCTACGAAAATTCAGAACATAACCACTCTATAGTCAATTCATCATTGAAATTTTCTTTTGGCTTTTTTTTGCTCCGGCCTACCTCTGTCATAAATTCACCCTTCGCCACTGGCGCCTAGAGTTGAAAATCCAACAATTCAATAATCTCTAGGCACTAGGTTTTACAGTGTTCATGAAAACGGGCATAAGTATGTTTTGGGAAGCATTTATTTGTGCCATTGTCATTGCTTCACACAAATAAATAAATAAACGTGTGGATATCATAGGGATTGTTTCTATTAGCCCGACAAACGATCGCCTACGCCCGCCGCCGCCGTTTACATGTAAGCGCTTAACGGTTTTCACGATTATATTTACTATCGTTTCGAGTGTATTTTTTATGAACAACAATCGCGCCGGTTCTTATAACATTTGTCGGGTTGAAAAAGTAATATCACTCGCAGAAATATAATGCATTCAGACATTTTGAACGTTTTTCGCAAAAATTCGTGAGAAACTGGTTTTTATGTCTCTAATGACAGACAGGAATAGAATTCTAGGGAAAAAAAGGATATTGTGTCAGAATTTATAAAAGGATACAAGATCAGTTTGTTTACTAGAATACACAACCTTCTCGTTGTATAAATAAAACTGCTTTTAACTTAAACCACCCACCAGAATCAGTATTGTAAAAAATATCGTCGACTTCGTGCAAACCTATATAACAAAAGTTAATGCTACAGTAATAAGAATGAAATTACTTTATTTTTTACAAAACCTCTCTTTTATAATACGTGGCGGTTTTTATTTGTAAACAAGATAAAAACCGCTGAGTTTTTTACACACATTTCTTAAGGCAAAGTAATTTGAGTGGGTGAGGTAAAAAGATTGTTGTAGGAAAACGTAGTTTTTTTTTTTGTGATAATTCCTTTTACTCTAGAGCGTATATCTTCGCAATAAAGTTTATAATGAAATAAAATTAGGGGCTCGTGGCTAAATAACAGCCGCACGGCTCGATTTTCAAGAAGCGACACTTACCGAGGTCAATACGTGGATGTGGAACCATCCAAAACATGCCGAGAACCCCTCCGTACCTCGGAATGCACGTTAAGCCGTTAGTCCCGGCTGTCATTCGTAGATCTTTGACAGTCGTTAAGGGTAGCCCGAAAGTCTGTCAACCAGTCTTGCCAAGGGGTATCGTATTACCCAGTAACTGGGTTGTGAAGATCAGTCAGATAGGCAGTCGCTCCATGTAAAATACTGGCATTCATCTGCATCCGGTTAGACTGGAAGCTGAAATAAAATTAAACGGCTAGGCAGATGATGATGCTCTTAATATAGCCAAGTATCTTTAGGTATTTTGCTGATGACAATTTAAGCGTTTCATTGGTAAAGTAGTTTTTAATTGGGTCTGGGAAAACTTTGTAAGTAATTAACAATATCTATTAAGATATTGAGGCAGATGACAATCAACGCAGTCCACTGCATAGGCCTCTCCCAGGCTGCGCCACAACACCCTGTCCTCCGCCTTCCGCATCCAGTCTGTCCCAGCCACCTTCTTTAGGTCGTCAGTCCATCTAGCTGGGGGGGCGTCGCTCTACGCTTGCCGATACACGATCTCCACTCCAGGAGGCCTACCACAAGCTCTTAACGCGATCCATTTTAGGACCTAAACTGAACTGTTCTTCTAATTCGTACCATGACGTCAGTTTAACGATTCAGTTTAGGCCGTGCCATCTGCTGACAGCGATTGTCCCAAACTGAGTCGCAAGTTTTGGTTTCATTCATACTTGTTTGGTACCATGACGTCCATAGAACAGCTCAAGCGATGCAGTTTAGGAAACTAAACTGAAATGTCTTGCTTTTGAATCGTTTTTAATTAGATCATGGTAGGCCACCTGCTGACAGTGATTGTCCCAAACTGAGTCGCAAGTTTTGGTTTCTTTCATTTAATTTTGTACTTGTTTGGTACCATGACGTCCATAGAGCAGCTCAAGCGATGCAGTTTAGGAAACTAAACTGAAATGTCTTGCTTTTGAATCGTTTTTAATTTGATCATGGTAGGCCACCAGGACTCGTCTGCTCCACCGGCCATCGGTCCTTAGACCATGGCTAGCCCACTGCCACTTCAGTTTGCTTACTCTGCGAGCTATGTCAGTAACTCCGGTTCATTTCCAGATAATTACGACAGATCAGTTGACGATGTTACAAAAACCACTTATAAAAAATTAATAACAACGCATTTATTGAGTGCTTTGTGGAGCACTGGAAAATTTCCCGTTGATAACACACGCATTGTTTAGCGAGTACAGATAACGAGTATATTTAATGCGTATACGTCTCTTTTTGAGCCGTCGGCCATCTTGTGTTGTTAGTACTTAGGTACGAGTTGATAAAAAGGATTTCAAAAGACTTAAACGTGGCGGTATATGAGTAAATCAGAAGGCAATAATAATTAGCCAATTGCGTGTCGGGCCTCACACGGTGAAGGGTAATACGATACGATACCCCTTGGTAAGACTGGTTGTCAGACTTTCGGGCTCTGACGACCCGTAACGACTGTCAAAGATCCACGAATGACAGCCGGGACCGGGACCAACGGCTTAACGTGCTTTCCGAGGCACGGAGGGGTCTTGGTATGTGAAGATGGTCACCCATGCAAGGACCAACCGCGGCAAGCGTAGCTTAACCTGATCGATCGACCCGTGCGGCTGTTATTACTTAGCCACAAGCTTTAAAAACATAAATAAAAAAGTCACATAGAAACGTAGTGCTTATTATAATTATGGGATCAAAAGATGGCCCACACGCTTAATCTGCATTTGCGATTTATTTACCAAAAATGTAAACAAAATAATGAGTTTACGGAAAAAATAACTTTAAATCCCACACAATAAAGTTCAGTTTACTTCAAACATTTTTATAACTTTTTAGTGCTAGTCACTCTGAAATCAACTTAATTACCATTAAAATAAAGTTGACATTTGTTTAACTTGAAATAATATTAATTTGAAACAAGTTTGAATAGACTATATGCCTTGGATTATTTTTTCATCATCACTCTGTTACTTGTATGGGGAATGTCGCCCCTATTATTGTATGTAACGTTTCTAATATTCTTTCTCTCTCTCTTTTCCCCAGCGGTGGCCTCTCAAACTTCCTCTACTATGTAGCCCTCCCTGACGACACCTCCAAATGGGGGTGCTACGAGAAGCGCGAGAGTTCTCCCGATGATACAGACTCGTCAGATAACTTGGAGTGCGGTAGGAACCGGCGCAAGAGTGTTGTGAAGAGCTACTCTTTTACCTCGCTCGAGGAACCTAGGAAGGTGAGTTACGGAATGAAATATACAGAGTGAAATTTTAATTACCGTTTTCCTCTTAAGGGGTCCTTGTACTCATCATTATGAACATTTTTTACTATGGGACCAAACATGAAATCGCGAAAAAAAAATCAGCTGTTCCCTACATTTTGACGAGTTATGCGCACATAAATGTAGGGAACAGCTGATTTTTTTTTTCACGATCGCTTTTAGCGATAAGACCGCCCATTGTGTCACCCATTGTAAAGTTTCTATATTTATGTCTGTAATTTATATGGTGTACATAATAAAGAGTATTCTATTCTATTCTAAGAAATGCCGTACGTCGTAAACGCTCTTAAGCGCCCATTGTTTGTTCCAGCACCACATTTCCACTCCTGGGCGGAGTCATCTGTAAACCCCTCACTTTAAAACGCCAGTTCTAAAGCCTAGAACCTAATATGTTCTTATTTGCTTTAAGATACATTACTCCCTCCTCTCAGGTGCTGCTCCGCATCTACGGCCAGGTGCATGGCGAGCGCGCAATGGATGCGATCGTGACAGAGTCCGTCATATTCACGCTACTGTCGGAGAGGCGGCTGGGTCCCAGGTTACATGGAGTCTTCTCTGGGGGCAGGATTGAGGAGTATATTCCTGTAAGTTGATTTTTTTTACTATTTTTTATGTAAGGAAGGTGAAGAGTAAAAAAAAAATATAAGGCTAGATTGGGCTTTTGCTAAAAAGAAACCGTAGTCGCTCGTTGCTGGGGAGTTTGTTGCGCCACTTCTTCTTCCCAGCTAAAGCACTAGGAAGTGGTGAAGGGCGCGCGTTTTGGGGGACTGTCTTTTGTAATTTTGATGTTCAAAAAGTTAGTTTGTATCAATAATTATACAGAGCTATAGTATTTTTATCTCATGAAGCGACGCGGGCTTTACTTGTAGTTTCCAAGTGTAAAAACACGTTGTGAATGTCTGTGTAAGCGCAGGAGTTCTCACTGCCATCCGGGACAAAGGGGCCGTTCATGTATTACGTAGCAGATTTTTTGCAATTATTAGCCCCCTGTCCCCCCTCGCCAGCAAAAGTAAGAAAACCTCTTACCCCGATGCTTACGTAAACATTGGTACATGCATTTTTCAATGTGTTCTGGTTTCTATATTGATTCATGAGCAGTCGTTATATGCGTTTCGTTTTCAAGCATAGACAAGTAGGGTTGCCATGTGTTCAAACCAAAATTGACAAAATTTTGTAAAAAATCCGAAAAAGTAAAAAAATAAATACTGTTGACGTTATCACTACCCAGACCCCCCCCATCTCCCATGTCATCAAAAATAAGCAAAGCAAAGACCCTCCCGCCCCCCTGTAGTGCTTACGTAACAGTTGAATGGCCCCAAAGGTGAAGTCGGAAATATGCGTGTGCTGACGCTATTCGTCTCGCACATTCACAGCGTTTTTGTACACTTAGTTAACACTACTATAGCGCTTGTCGCTTCGTGGGATAAAAATACTGTACAAGGATCTTTGGCGCCTGATTGATGTTGACAGGGGGGGCGCTGTTTGTAATGATTTGTGACATTGTCACAGAAATTGTATTGAAAAAACCAAGATGGCGCCTTTAGTTCCAATTTTGGCCACGCTCAAAGATCCTCGTACCGTTGTAACTACGTTGTCTGTAGGTAAATAGGTTTTTATAACAGATAATTCGAAAGTATACAGGTATGATAAAGATTCATTAATTCTAGATTTGAAATGAAAACGGAACGAAAAGCTTGGATAAAAGCTTGGATCTTATATATCGTAGCATTTCTCTGATATTTTAATGACTGGTTACCAAAACCCACAGACTGTCAATTATGTCACCTACTTGGGTATCTACCCAAAAAAATGTGGGGTTTACCAGCTAGAAGATTTTTAAATGGCTTCATATTATATACATTTTTATAAATAACTTTTATTTTACGAGTTTTGGAACCACATAAAATTGTGATGTGGTATAGTCCGCAGTAATTAAATATTTTAAGGTCTAAGAAAAAGAAGAATTTCGTAAAAAAAATCGTAAATTGTTTTGTTTTGTTTGTTTTTTGTTTATTGAAATAATTGATTTACATAAATATTTACAAAATAGGGCCTTAAACTAGAGGTAGATAAGAAATAATTGGATTCTACCTGAACTAGGAATAAACCTTTATCTCAGGTATCTCACTCAAGTGCTAATACATAAGTATTAGGTATCTGAAATTCCTAAAAATAGTAAATAATTTATCTACTTTAATTGTGATTATGAAATGTAAAAAGTGTACTTAAATTTTTCATTCACAAAACTGTCTTTTTAGTTTTTGTTTCAAACATAAATCGTTTCATTTCTATGTTATCTGTGGTACTATGTCATTGGTTGTCTACGGTGATCGTGTGTTCGGCTATCAATGCCGGTAATTGGGTATTTCTGTTAGGAAATTCTCAGTTGCAGACCAGGTATATCGCGATAGACCCGCTATCGAGTGGGGCCTAATACCGGACACCGGAAGTACGTCATAAGCAGGAAACGCACGCGTGGTATGTAATTTGACATTTAATGTCTAAGAAATATGGTTGATTTTTGTTCGTAGTGGATTTACAGGGATTTTTTATACATTTATTATATACTGAAAATATATATGGACGCTTTATAATTAGAAAAAGAGAACTGTGAAAAAAAAAACAAAATATATCATTTTATTTTATTATAATAAAATTACATATAAGAATCGGTCAAAATATCTCCTAAAGAATCTCCTATGTTATACTGTACTAAAGAAATTAAGCCGATTTTAAGTTGAAAGGCCGTTATTTGAAATTCAAAACTGCACTTATCCGGAATTAAGAACACATGTGTCATTTCCACACCACTCTCCTTAAACCCTAGTACCGGTAAGACGGGGTGAATAGGGATGCAGGGGTGAATCGGGACGAAACTTCAAAATGGATTTTAACGTTGATGTAATAAAGTTTATTGCCAACAAGGACACTTAATCGTTAATTATAATATAATAAACACAGAGACCTTTTGCGAGGGAGGGGCCCGTGGCTAAATAATAACAGCCGCACAGGTCGATCGATCAGGTTAAGCTACGCTTGCCGCGGTTGGTCTGTGGATGGGTGACCATCTTTACATACCGAGACCCCTCCGTGCCTCGGAAAGCACGTTAAGCCGTTGGTCCCGGCTGTCATTCGTGGATCTTTGACAGTCGTTACGGGTCGTCAGAAGCCCGAAAGTCTGACAACCAGTCTTACCAAGGGGTATCGTATTACCCAGTAACTGGGTTGTGGAGGTCCGATAGGCAGTCGCTCCATGTAAAATACTGGTATTCAGCTGCATCCGGCTAGACTGGAAGCCGACCACAACATAGTTGGGAAAAGGCAGGCAGATGATGATTAGAGACCTTTTCGGCAAAAAAAATATATATTTTAATGTTAAAATCCATCCACAACACAAGGTGTATCACCTGACGCTGATTGTCAGCTGCAGTCCACGACATATTTGAGAGATGGCCGATATTTAGAACTCAAAGCTGCACTTAGGCGGTATTAAGAACACATTACCTATTATATTCCAAAATATTCGATATGGCTACTCATATAAAATAATACAATTTTACTTTTGCTATCGACTCCAAAAGAAGAAAAAGAGCCTATTGCTCCCTACTTTAGGCCTATCACACCCTAATTCAGGCCTATTACACCCTACATTCGACCTTAAACCCCTACTTTAGGCCTATAACTCCCTATTGCAGGCCAACCAGACCCTACTTCAAGCCCAACACCCCTATTTCACTCCACGTACCGACTTCATTATACTAAATGCACACCCCACTTTTAGGCTCGTCCTCTCCTCACAAAGGAACTAGCTGAACCGTCGCTGTCAATGAAGATAGCGGAGAAGATGGCCGCCATACACTCCATGGAGGTGCCTCTCAGCAAGGAACCCAACTGGATCTGGAAGACCATGTATAAGTGGCTGAAGACGGTCAAAGACGAGAGGTTGTCGGGGTCTGTTCAGGGAAAGGTACGTGTCTTAGCTTAACAACATTTGTGTAGGAGAGTTGAAAATTCGAAAAAATTACCTGCCAGATCCCGTCTACTGCCTCGCACTCCTATGGAGTCGACACACACATTTTTTTCACAGGTGCTGGCCAATGCCATCGTTAGTATCTTGAGGGGATTGTAGCATAAAATCACAGAAGGACCATTTCTTATTAGAAACAGTTTATAGTGCGCGTGGTTTATACACGTTGAGACTAGTTCAAGCACACCTCGGACATTTCATACAACGCTAGCAAAATAATTACCTATTACTACTACATAACCAAATGACGTTTGTACACGTGCAAATGTGTGCGTGAACTCTAGTCGGGTTGGCTGTCGTGCATAGCGTAAAAAATGGCGCGGAAAGCGATTTGCGTCGGGCGAACCGAACGACGGCTCTGCCCGAACGTGTGAATTATTATGAAGTGACATTGTAAGTAGTTCAATTGTTTATTTATACACCGTGTTCTTCAGGTTATTCATAAACTTTGTCAAACGCTTTTATAGCTTTTAGAAATTAAATCTAAAAAGGAAGTAGTACTTAAAAAGGCCTCGTTACAAAGATATTTGTAATTTCATTTAATTAAATTTAATTGAGCTATGCAGTGAGAAAGGATCTTAACTTAGTTTTGACAAGTTTCAACCCGCCAAATCTTATGAATGAAAATTACGTCGTTGTCAATTCGAATAAAGAGGCATGCATATCGGGTGATTTACGTCAAGGTATTTAGTTTGTATGAAAATTAACAAAAACTAAAAAATAAGAATTCATTAATGTGTCCATAATGAAAAATGCTTATTTCCATGGTCTGAACATCAGGTCGAAGTTTATGTATATCGTCCGGAACACGGTGTATAGTCGGATTCGTAATGAAATAAAAACACTAAAATATTTTCGTTTAAATGAATTATCTCTAAATAATCGGTTATTAAATCGCATGGTATTAAAAATGCGAAATCTTACAAACAGTTAATGTAAATACGAATTCGGAAAAGCATCACAATACACAACCATCGTGATTAAAACTCAAATAAAACTTTTAAATCGCAAAATTGTGTGTTCGTGTCAGCAGTACAGCCAGCGCTGCGGTTCTTACGATTACGAGCGGCCTTGCTAAAGAGTCGGCGACGAATACCTCGAAGTGCGGGGTGAGGTGCGGTATCTGATATGAGCGCGGGGAAGGGAGTGTCCCTTCTGTACTGAGGACTATTAAGTATTCTGTGGTTCAAGTGAAAAGGCACTCCGAAATGTGGAGCTACTGTGCTCCTCCGTAGACCAATCTGATCATTCGGCGAATAAGCGTAGAGGAGACTGGCACCTCATTCAAATCAACACCCTTTCCATTACACATAAATGCTTAATTACTAGTTGTGGGGTGAAAGGTTGTCCAAAAATCCCTAAGATCGAATGCGGTAGGTGAAACCTACCTTATAAGAGAACGGTACGTAACAATATCACACTAATATTATAAAGGCAAAAGTTTGTGAGTGGGTGAGGGTGTGTTTATATGTTTGTTACTTCGTCATGCTCAAACGGCTGGACCAATTTTGATAAAATTTTGTATGGAGTTAGCCGATACCCTGGATTAACATATAGGCTACTTTTTATCCCGATATTCCCACGGGATCGAAACTTATGCGGGTGAATAAACACACACGCATACCCTCACACACACACATTCACAAACTTTCGCCTTTATAATATTAGTGTGATATTTGGGGCCATATATCGTATTACCCAGTAACTGGGTTGTGGAGGTCAGATAGGCAGTCGCTCCATGTAAAATACTGTTATTCAGCTGCATCCGGTTAGACTGGAAGCCGACCCCAACATAGTTGGGAAAAAGCTAGGCTGATGATGATGATTTGGGGCCATATAGTAAACACTTCTGCGCACCAAAGTAGTAATACCAATTTATGTCTTTTTCCTTCTAGAACGAAGAAGAACAGCGCATCATAAAGCTGCTGAAAGAGACAGACCTGGAGAAGGAAATTGAATGGCTGAAGAAGTTCCTGGCTTCTGTCGACTCCGTGGTCGTGTTCTGTCACAATGATATGCAGGAAGGTAAGATAAGAAACAATACATGATTTGTTTAACACTAGCTTGGCACGCGCTTCGCCCGCCTGGAGGTCAGAAACCGACTCCGCATTTGGAGTGTAGATGTGGGGCTGTTCCACAAACGATGGGACACTAGTCTTAATATCATGTCCTGCGTGTCCTGTCAACTGCACTGTGCGCCAAATTTCATCGCAATCCGCTCAGCTGTTAGGAGTGAAAATGTAACAGACAGACGGAGCTACTTTAATATAAAAAGTAATTAGTAAATAAGTATTTTTATCTCACGACGCGACACGCGCTTCAATTGTAATAATTTGTACAGACGCCAGCACATCAAGCTACTACAATCTGTCAAATTTCTTTAAAAGATTTTCAACTTTATTACTAAAACTTAAGGTTCAAAGTTGATTGGGAAAATTTGACCATTTCGGGTAGCTTGATGTGCTGGCATCTGTACAATAACGCTGTGAATGTGTGCGTGAAGACGAGTAACGTTAGTACATAACACACACACACATCAGAATACCAGCGCTGTCACATTTATTTTTTTAAATGTTGCAGCATCATGCTGAGATAGGAGCCTTTTGGCCTCGTATAGGACGTTCTGTTTCATTTTTGTTTTTATTACTCTTTTTTTTATAAAACTTGGATTCTTATTTTTAATTTTTTTCCTGTGTTTAGTTTGTGATCTTTCTATACAAAGATCTTTCTATAAAAACTATGGCGGAGAGTATTGACTCTCCGATTATTAAAAGTTTTGTGAGGAGGATAATCACTCAACATTAATTTGGGGATGTCTTTTTTCACAATACTATATTTACTCCGTCTGCTCTACGGTATTTGAACTGCTAACACTAGTAATAAGTTATAATATTGTATGCTAACACGCTGGATCATTGTTGTCCGAAAAATAAAGAATATTATTATTATTTTTGAATTTATATATCTCGGGACCATGGGGTCCCGGTCCTTTGGAAGACGTACGAGGGGCCGAAGCCAACTCGCAGAGGCCCCTTAAGAAATTTTAATGAAATGCGGCACCGTCCGACGATTATCCCTGTATGCATTATTATTATACGAGTCGCAATACTTAAATACTTTTTCTTTCTTCCTTTCTTTCTTTCTTCCTTTCTTTCTTTCTTTACACATCCGACTATGTCATTGTCTCCGACGGTACCTAGAGATCCTGCGCTTACACACACATACACAGTGTTTGTACACTTGGTTACCAAAAGTAAAGCGCGCGTCGCTTCGTGAGATAAAAATACTTTAAGAACTATACGTAGTTATATTATACGTTTCGTTTTCAAACATAGACAAGTAGGGTTACCATATCTGTTCAAACTAAAATCGACAAAATTTTGTAGAAAACCCAAAAAAGTAAAAAAATAAATACTGCTGACGTAATCACCATCCAGACCCCCCCATCCCTCATGCCATCAAAAATAAGCAAAGCAAAGACCCCCCCGCCCCCCTGTAGTGCTTACGTAACAGTTGAATAGCCCCTAACTAACGAAAAATTTTAACGCAGTTGTGTCATGTACTGAATCCTATATGCTATAATATATCCTATATCCTATGGTTATGCGTCGATGTCACTGCCACACTGTATAATCTAATCTACCAACCAAACACAAACATTTATTTTATTTTAATTTTCTGGCAACACTAACCACCAAAATTTTCTCAACAGGCAACATCCTCCTAATGGAAGACTCGCCCCAACCGGCCCTTGAAGAGGAAGGTTCGCTAGCTTATATCCACAACATCAATGAACAAGATACGCTCTCAATTAGAGAGACGGACTCAAAAGAAAGTTTTGAAAGACTTCACTATGAGGACGCCAATACTTCAGACACAATTTTGAGTCATTTTTCGGATTCGGGCGAGCCTAAACTCGTGTTGATCGATTTTGAGTATTGTGCGTACAATTATAGGGCATTCGATATTGCTAACCATTTCCAGGAATGGGCGTTTGATTATACGAATCCAGAGCACCCGTTTTATTATGAGAATCAGGATTTTACGCCCAGTTTGGAGCAAAAGGTGAGTTTTTACGATATTTCAGGGCTCGTACACATATAGGTCCGTTTTTACTAGATCCGTTTTAACGGATCAGGGGGTCTACTCCCTAAGCACGAAGTCCGTCGCTTCGGGCTTCGTTACGGGCGTTTCCTACTCCCTATGACCTACGAACGGATGAATCGTTCGGGGCCCGAGCGAAGAATGAATGACAACGCGATTTGACTGTTGTCCCTACTCCCGATGTGTTTTTCCCCGTCCGAACAGTTGAACATGACACTGGTTTTGACCATTGAGGTACATAAAACATGGAGATGCCGCGTTATTCTATACATACATTTGCTTATACAAATATGAGTGAAATATGATTCAGAATGTGAAATATCATTATGTCTCATTCTTTCTAATGAGATAATTTTATTTGATAAAAGAGACAACAATATTTAAGTTGTTGCTCATTATGGCAATATTTTATCGTGACGTAGTGACAGTTGTAGGTAAGTGCCATAGCAGCCATCTTATGCTATGAGTTTCGTGGTAGTTTTGCTGTCAAATGGTTGTTTATTTTTTGTATTATTGAGGATTGCGAGAAAATTACGAGGATTTTACCTGTTAAAACTGCACGTAAATGTTGGAAAACAGAAATTCAACATGCCTGTGTGTTGTATTGTGAAGTGTGGTGCAAGAAAGAATGAAAATCAACCTCAATTGTCTTTGCACAGGTTAGTAGCCGGTTTTCATGCATTAATACATACAATAATACACATTCGATGATGCAATTGTAACGTGATCATGAATTTATGGCTAAAGTATTGATATTTGGGTTCATTTCCGTATAACAGGCCTTTCTATTATATTTGTTAATTCGTTCGTTTGTTTACAATAATATGTCATAATGGAATAGTGTTGTACCGTTGCCGACTTGGCGTAATAGTTTCCGAAACTAGTTCCTCCGCTGAAACGATACCGGTATATTCTGCGATGTTAACATAAATAATCCTGCGTCTTATTCAGTCCGAGTGACCTTGCTAGGTCCGGCCTGTGGTTCACACTTCACAGCACCAAAATCAAAATATTCCACATAAACCTACATGGACACTTTTATGAAACGTCAGAAGCTAGGTGCACGGTTCCAATTGGTTGTTTCCTATGGAGAAGAAACGGTAAGAAACTCCACGTTTGCTCTTTTAAAAATAATTGGCTTTTGCGAAAACACATTTTCTGCAAGCATGTTTTTTTTTTCATGACATGGATTTTATTCTCAGACTAGCTATGCCCCGCGACTTCGCATAGAAGTCGTAAGATACACAGTATACTAAAATAACAGCCACACTAATAAAACTCATTCGTCCCCCGACCGGCCGCATTGCATCGCCCGCCCGCGCTATTATTTCGTTTTCGCTTAGCGTTCGTTTTTCTCGGCTCCTAAGGGTCGTAACGTGATGTTAAATAGCCTATAACCATCCTGGCTACCAAACGCAAAAATAATTTATGCATGGCATTTTTTTTGCGCGGAACCCTAATTATTTTTCTAAAATAAAGGTAGCCTAAGTTACTCCTTGTAACATATCTGTCAGTGAAAGTCCCGTCAAAATTGGTCCAGCCGTTTCAGATTAGCCGGAACAAACAGACAGACAGACAGACAAAAATAAAAAATACGTATGGCACTCGGGGACTGCCGCGGTAAAGCTATTGCATAGCAACGCACACAAACACCGTGCCGAAGTCTGCCGAACTGATACGACGTTAGACGATGCTTAGGTTTATTTTCGTTACGGAATTTCTTCATTCGGTCGCCGCGCTCAAAGCCCAAGATAAAAGCTATGCAATAGTTTAAAAATGCCATTTTGTTAATAGTACTGTTTACACTTTTATAAGCATTTAGTAAAAAGCTGTTATTTTGACAGTACCAACAGACACTTCAATTTTATTTATTTTTATAGATAACGGAAAGTAAGATAACCTACCCATCTTTTTCTGTTACAATTACAACGGAATTTGTATACATAATATTAGGTATGATCTAAACGTGATAACTAGTAAGACTCGTATTTAGTATCGATACTAGTTATAGTAACACCTATGTTCCTTGATAGACGCAACACTAGCAATGGCAGCCATTTTATGCGACAATACCAGTTGTAGGTATGCACCCTTTTTTCGTAGGTATTTCCAGTCCATACTTTTGTATGTCAATGGTTTTGACGGATAGTTATGTCAGTTGATACGACATCAAAATAGTTCTCGTGCTATCGACGAAAGTTACTAAAATAAAATAATTTCAAACTATGGCTGCTTTTTTATTGATTGAAGAAGCTTTACAGGAAGAGCGGAGGCAACGTCGGTATCATTTACGCCGAAACTTTAGGTTGGCGAGTACCTATTCCCGACGTTGAGTTCATAGGGAACTATAGACTCACTCGGGAATTATTCTAGGGCTTATGTGCGGATTTAATACCTCTTTTGCCTCAACATGGCCTCAACACATATGCCGAAGTGGTGTTGATCCAAGAATGAAAGTAAGGACATATTAAAGTTTCTGCAACTTATTGAGCTGTATTACCAATCCGTCCCACCCATTTACTGTGGTCTTTGTTTACTTTTGGATCCTCACTCTTTGCCACTGCTCGACGGACTCAGTGCAACTTCCCATTGAGTTAAGGGAGTTGCACAGGTTTTCCCACAGCCATTTTGAGCGAACTCTCCCGTCGGCACCCCTCAATAATCCGCGAGCCAATTCTTTGTTCTCACCCATAAAATCGAGAAGGGCCTCAATTTGCCAGTGAGTTGCTGCAGCGGTTGGGGACATTGTACACAATTAACCATGGAATGGAAAGCTAATTAGAATACAGAAAACTTCCCGGCTGACAAAGTATATGAACTTTTTTTAAATCAACATCGTACCTACTATAGCCATAGAAAAACCCGTGCTATACTTTGACATTTCATTTGAAAATTTCCTTCAAAAAGTAAACAGGCAAAGGTATCAACAGGATGATGCCGGTTTCCGGACAAAAAGGCAAAAATAATTCAATTCTATATTTAAGACATAATAAAAAGTATATTTTAAAATATGTTGTCAATTTCTAACGACAAAAGTATTAATTTTTGTTTAATAAGCTAAAAAACTACAAAATAAGTAAACCGGTAATCGACCGGTAAAATAACGCAACTCTATCGCCATGCGTCATTCGTTCACGAATATTGTCTATGATTCCGTTTGAAACTGATGAATCCGAAATCGTTAGGGAGTAGGGTTCAGTCCGACGTATCGGGCTACTGTCGGACGGGCCGTTCACTTCGTTGACGGACTTAGGGAGTAGACCCCCAGAGTTGGCCGGAGTACCATGATCACTGAATCCGGAATACTGTTTTGTGTGTGAACTCGCTCATACAACTACATACGCCATCAAATAACGGACCTGTAAAACGGATCGCTATGTGTACGAGCCCTTAGTTGTTTATCGAAAAACTAGCTTCTGTCAGCGGCTTCGTCCGCGTTATATGTCTCGTTCTCCCGACCCACCCCGTCGCATCGCATCGCCCGTCCGCGCTGTTACCTCGTTTTCGCTCCGGGTTCTTTCTGACTTTTTTATTGTTTTTGCTCGCCTCCTAAGGGTCCTAGCCTGATGTAAAGTAGCCTATCCCATATAGCCTTCCTCAAGAACTGTCCTATCAAATGCAAAAAGAATTTTACAAATCCGAGCGGTACTATTAGCGCGTTCAAACAAACAAACTCTTCAGTTTTATTATTAGCGATAGATTTCCTTGTAGCGCGACTGCAGAGGGGTAATTCTCGTAATTCTAAGAAAGTTCAGTCTGATCTCAGTCTCAATCTGTCAAAAAAAAAAACCCCAAAAATTTCTCTATTTTCATTACAAGTTTTCGACATTGATTGTCGCTGAGATAAATAAATAAATAATAATAAATAATTAATTTTGGACCAAACACTTGTACACATATCATAAACCTGCTAAACTGCGTGACAGTTTGTCAGCAGGATTAGCGTTCGTCTTAAATATTTGGTATCAACAATCTGATTAAACATCTATGTAGGTAAATACATATACTTTAAAGTGAATGCGCAGTGGTAGCCCGCGAAATTCAATTTTTCTTACGTTTTTTGTAATTTTCAAGTCAGTGTCAGGTTTTATATTGATCAAAATTTGATTCGCGACTATAACAGGTATGTATTTACAGAATTAGAATCATTAATACATCTTTCTAAGTTAGATTTGTACCATAACAACAAATATCTTATGGAAAAGTGCTTAGTGGTACAAATCTAACTTAGAAAGATGTATTAATGATTCTAATGATTATAATTCTGTAAATACGTACCTGTTATAGTCGCGAATCAAATTTTGATCAAAATAAAACCTGACACTGACCTGCAAATTGCAAAAAACTTAAGAAAATTTGAATTTCCCGGTCTATCACTGCGCATTCACCTTAAATGGACGCTAAGAAGATTTAACAGTAGCGCAACTAATTATTGTCGTTGTTATTTCATTAAGCAGTTCAGTTTTTAATTTAATCTTTAGTGTTCGCTTACTCATTCTACCATTATCTTTTCTTAGCCAGTCGACATTATTGAAAAGTGTAGGGGTCAAATACTTATTGGTTCTTTTGCGATAGTAATTTTTTACTGGTGCATGAACGAATTTACGTTCTCTAACGCTTCTAGTATTGTACAGACGCCAGCACATCAACCTACCCGAAACTGTCACATTTCCTCAATCAATTTTGAACCTTATGCTTTAGCAATAAAGTTGAAAATTTATTAAAGAGATTTGACAGATTGTAGTAGGTTGATGTGCTGGCGTCTGTACGTGTTTTGCACATATACTTTAAATTGATCACCATATAACTGCTCTAGAACCACTAGTACTTCACGATGAGAGATGATCAAGATAAGATTGTGACTAGATTTTGAACGTTTTTAATTACGAGATTTGACCTTCTGATCTCGTTTGCGTTGCCTACCGCTTGTGTTATTTCAACCATATTTATTTTTATTTATAGGAAATATTCATCCGCGAATATCTAAAGCATTACCACTCGAACGACCAGGATAAACCAGAGCCTACACTGGACGATGTGAACAAGCTGCTGGAAGAGGTCGACGCGTTCGCTTGCGTCAGCCATCTGTTCTGGACTCTATGGTCCATTGTTAATGCTTCCAAGAGTCAGATTCCATTTGGATATTGGGTGAGTGAAAATATTTGTATATTACTAGTTGTTGTCCGCGGCTGCGTCTGCGATTCAGGATGAAAAGTAATCTGATTCCTTCTCCATGGTCCTTCCTTCTCCATGGTCTACGCATGTGCCAAATTTCATCCAGATCCGTTTAGCCGATTTAGCGTTAAAGCGTAACAATCATACAATAAATCAATTATTTTCTTTTTGTACAAAAAGAAAATGTTAACTCCATGAACATTTCTTGCCCGGTCTTCTCCATAGGTACCTACTACGCTTTGGAACGGGCAACTAGCTTCATCTTTCTGACTGACTGCATAAAAACTCGAACTAAAAAGATGGTAACAAGATTATATGGAAACTAGTTACCGACCGCGGCTTCGCCCGCTTCTTAAGTCTTTCCCCAGGGTTCAAAGTATCCCCACATCATCTTGGCCTTAAAGTCCTAAGTTTGTAGGCCTTATAGACTGTACATTTGTAGACTATTTTCTATTTTGTTAAGTATTTATTGACAGGCCAGGCAACTTTGAACGTTAGTATGTCGGAAACGTGACGCTATCGGGATATATTTTCCGTTTGCATTGATGTCAGCTATCGATTTATATAGGTTTCATGCGTAGCCGCCATTTTGAAAAAAAAATCAAAATGGCCGCGACGGTAGTGTGTGCCAGGCTTCATATTTATAAAAATCTTCAATCCCCTTTCTTTGCGTTTCGTCTCAGAAACTACTTACAACCTAAATACATTATTAAAAAAAAAATCTTACTCTAACCCAAACAATTTTTTTTTTTTCAGGAATACGCCCTCGCCCGTCTCGAAAACTACCTCCGGCTGAAGCAAGAAGTCATAAAAAAGGACAAATACGGCCTCCCCCAAAAGAGGAAAATCTGCGAGGTTGACATATGAGATAAAGTGGACAGCCTCGCGCTACACGACTAAGATGTTAGCAGCGAGCGAGTCGGGCCTATAAGGCTGTGTCCAGGGTGATAAGCTAAAGCGGAAGTGGAAGCGGGCGCGATTTTGCAAATAATTCTGATATAATTGCTGTTTTCCCTGAAGAATTTCGCCATGTATTAGGGTGTGAATAACATCATAGGTACTGCCGGTTGCTGACTCTGGCAGGACTTTCAAACGTTACTACTCGCTCGTTGAGGTTCATACCAACAGACATAGGCAGAGTGCAAGTAAATCAAGAAAGATAAATATCTATTTGGAAGTGCGATTGTCAGACGTTCTTTTACGCTCGTTTGGGCCATACTTGCAAGCCTAGGCAGAAAGACAGACGGGGAAAAAAATGGCGCCTGTTATGCTTACAAGACAATAAGACGCAGCGCGATGTGGCCATACCTACAGGCTTAGAAAGAAAAGAAAGAAAATCAGCAAAGGAAACATCTTAAACACGCCTTTGTCACGCAGCGAGCGACGCAGCGCAACAGCTCGCTATACAGTGTGACCAGTATCTCGCGCCCGCTACCGCCCTAGTCACCGCTTACAACCTGGATAAGCTCTTAAAGGTCCTTTAACAGGTCCAGTTATCATTTCTGAAGAAGAAAACTACGATTTTGAGTTGTCATGGACAATTTTGACGTCCGTTTGTGAAAGTCAGAACTGGTTTTGTGTGGAACTGATCAATAAAGTCTGGGATTGGGTTTCTGACTGTCAAAAACCGCGTAGTGATGGATTCTTTTTGAAGTTCAAGTCCAGAGTGTTGGTTTATGAAGCAAAATGTTGATAACTACGTTTTTGAGTGTCGATAAATAGTGATGGGACAGTTTTTGAGGTCCGTTTTTTGGGAGTTGAAAACCGGTTTTGTGTGGGACTGTTAATTTTCGGAGGTGTGTTATAGACTGATTCTGGAGTTGTTTCTAATAAGGAGACTTATAATTATGGATATTTAGGAGTTCAGTTTGGATTTTTATAGTCAAGTGATAAACCTATCGTCATCTGCCTAGCCTTTTACCAACTATGTTGAGGTCGGCTTCCAGTCTAATCGGATGCAGCTACCGGTATTTTACACGGACTGCCTATCTGACCTCCACAACCCTGTTACTGGGTAACACGATACCTTGGTAAGACTGGTTGTCAGACTTTTGGGCTTATGACAACCCGTAGCGACTGTCAAAAATCTACGAATGATAGCCGAGACCAACGAGGCACGGAGGGGTCTCGGTTTGAAATGGATGGTCACCCATCTACAAACCGACCGCGGCGACTGTAGCTTAACCAAAAGTCCAAACCGGATTTCCAATATCCTTAAGTAGAGATGTAAATAAAACGAAGTCAATAATTGGTTCCTTAGATCCAGTATTGTTTGTCACAGTAGATTTAAAGTAAAAATAAATGGATATTTTTAGGTCCATATTTAGACCCTGCCAAGTCCAAGAAACTTAGTGATCGCTTTCGATGTTTCAAGCTAAGATTTTATTCCGTTAAACCTCATATTTATTAGAAACAATGCTGGGCCACAGTTGCGCAACTGTTGCCCGCCACACCAAATTGTTGCCGGCAACAGTCGCGCATGTTTTGTGGATCATGTTTATGGAACATTAGCAGTTTTCGAGTAACGATAAAAAAGTTGCGCTACTGTCGCCCGCAACACTGGCAACAATACTGCGTAACTTTTCTTTTTCACAAATATGGAACATAATCATGTTGCCAGTAACAGCAACTTTCTATGTTGCCAGCAACTTTGTTTCCTAATAAATACGGGGTCTTAGTTCAAGACTCAATATTGGGATCTGCATATCCTAGCTATAGATAAATTAGAGTTTCATCAAAAACAAAGCAGTTTTGGGACAAACTCGAATATGTAAGTACAAAATATTGTTTTTTGAGTTGCTCTGACGCTGGGTGTAATCGACTGATTGTATTAGATTGGGCGCACAATAGACGATGTTTTGGTAATAGGCTAGTTGATTAGGTAATTAGGGACTCCGTTTGAGTTCAAAATTAGTTGGGTACCTAGTTTCGAAAAAGAATAGGAAGTGACATTATTATTGTAGCGCAACTGTGGGAATACAGTTGGCCGACTAAAACTACGTTTATATATGTAAATAATGGAGTTTACTGTTGATTAATAATGGCAACATTTTTCGCTTGCTATCTCACGCTATGTTGCCAGATTAATTCTGCTACTTATTGTATTGAATAATTGTATTGTAAGTTTTGAGCAACGTATAAGCAACTTAAGGGCGATTTAGATCAGATTTTGTTGCCTAAAATTGTTTATCAATTAAATTTAAAAAATCAAATGTTGCCTATTGTGCGCCCATTCTTAGTATATGTATATGTTACCTATAAGGATCTCTTAGATAACAGAGTTCTTAAAAAATAACAAAAAAAAAAAACGCAAAAAAAATTGGAAGATAGTTCTTCCCTGTATGATAAAAAAAAATTGTCAAAAAATATGACAGACTTAAAAATTATTAATATTTATTATTGTAAAAAGTTAAATATTGTGACTAACAAAGCAAGCTAAATTTATTATTATTATTAAAATGACAAAATTTATAGTTAGTTGTCATACTATTGAAAACCCGACTTGCCTTCAAAATGATGCTTTTCGCTTACCAAATATGACTACGACTACATCACATAATCAGCCTATAATGTTCCCACTGCTGGGTCACAGGCCTCCTCTCTGTGAGAGAGAGTGGGCCGTAATCCACCACGCGGGATCAGTGCGGGTTGGTGGATGTCACATGTCTTCGAATTTTTGGTTTAAGACATGCCGGTGTCCGGTATATATACAAAGTTAATTTAGAATTTAGTCAAACTAAATACAGTAGCATTTCATGCGAAAATGAACCTTATTTACATAACGTTAATCTGCATTTTCCTTTAAGCGATTGATTAAGCGTTTCATGCTAAAATGAACCTAATTCGTATGAAGTTTAACTGTGCATATTCCAATAACCGACGAATCAAGCGTTCCATAAGAAAATAAACCTTAACCTTATTCGTAAGTAATCTACATATTTCTATAAGCGACTGATCTAAAGTTTCATGCGAAAATGAACATTAAAATTATATGAATATAAGGTTCATTTTGCTACATTGAAAGTCATATTTGGTCCTCGGGGCGAAACTAGCATAGCTGTATTAAAGCTCAAAGTGTTAGTTGGCTCAATGTACATAACTACTTTTAAGTAAACAGGTGAAGTCGGGAAACGCAACATGTAATAATAATATGTTCACGAGTCTACAGGGTTGCACGGACATCAATGCGTAAACTGTGACCATAAACTCAGTACACGATTCTATCATGCGTTCGCGATTTATATGCCAAAAATGTAAACAAATGTTAATTAAAGGAAAAGTAACTTTAATTCCTACACAATAAAGTTCAATTTACGCTACAGCTTCATTTTCATAACTTTTTCAATAGTGCTAGTCACTCTGAAATCAACTTAATTATCATTGAAATAAAGTTGAAATTTGTTTAACTTGAAATAGGGTAGGGGTGTGTAACACTGCACATTTTTACTATAGACACCCTAGCGTAGAATTTTATCGCCGGTTAACAAAAAAAAAAAATCTGCTGTTTCACAGAAAAGTGCTATAGCTACGCGGTCAAAATGTACGGAACAGTATTTATTTTTTATAGCCGACGATATAATTTTAACGGTTCAGAGCACAGATATAGATAGACCTAGATTACGCAAGTATCACGATCTGTATGAAAACCAAGCGTGACATTTTTTGACTACCTACTATGACGCACTATTTACGTCGCCGCGTGCGACACCGTCTCGCCCCACCCCCGGGGCCTAGCGCCAGCGCTCACGCTCACCCAGCCAGCAGTACACAGGACTGAGCGCGAAAGTGGCGGCTTACGATTATTGTACGTAAGCTGGGCACGCGAAGTGCTCTTGCGTTATCTAGGTGTATCTGTGGTTCAGAATCACGTATTGAATCCATGTTATCAGGATGCGCCTCGATGTCCCCGCCACCTTGTATAATCAAACGACATAAAATAGAAGTCACATTATGAAGGCACATTTTCTGTTTTTGTATCAGCACAAACTCCTGTGCTGTTTTATTTCGAGCTACAGAATCAATCTGTGTAGCCTTTTCCAGTCTAACCGGATGCAGCTGAATACCAGTATTTTATATGGAGCGACTGCCTATCTGACCTCCCTCCACAACCCATGGTAATACGATATCCCTTGGTAAGACTGGTTCTCAGACTTTCGGGCGTCTAACGACCCGTAACGACTGTCAAAGATCTACAAACGACAGCAGGGACCAGCGGCTTAACGTGCTTTCCGAGGCACGGTGGGGTCTTGGTAGTTAAAGATGCTCACCCATTTACGGACCAACCGCGGCAAGCGTAGCTTAACCTGGTCGATCGACCCGTGCGGCTGTTATTACTTTAACCCTTTGAAATGTATGATGGGTCGTGATGTAACTTCTATACTTTGTCGAAAACCCTAATGTTTATTTTCAAGCTAAATGTAAAATTGTCTAGTTCATAAGCGATGTGATTCTAGAATTTTAAGTCTGTGTCCAGCGAGGCATCGGAACGAATGAATTTCTCTTAGAAAAATAACATTCCTATCTTATTAATGTGTATTTATAAATTTGTAATTAAAAAAAAACGCTTGATTTTTTGTCAACATTGTGTAGTTTTGCCTAAAATTTCTGAAATGTCAAATCAATTTGCTGTAAAAGGGTTTTTGAAGATCCGTGACATACCTACTGCCGCGCCATTTTCAAAATGGCGGCCACGCATGAGACCTATACAGGGTTATTGGAAAAACACCAACAACCTCTTAAGAGTTTATTGTACTAATCATTATGAACAACTTTTACTATGGGACCAAACCTGAAATCGCAAAAAAAAAAATCAGCTGTTCCCTACATTTTGACGAGTTATACGAACATAAATGTAGGGAACAGCCGATTTTTTTTTCGCGATGTCAGGTTTGGTCCCATAGTAAAAGTTGTTCATAATGATGAGTACAATGACCTCTTAAGAGGTTTTTGGTGTTTTTCCAATAACCCTGTATACAGGGTACTCATCATTATGAACAACTTTTACTATGGGACCAAACCTGAAATCGCGAAAAAAAAATCAGCTGTTCCCTACATTTTGACAAGTTATACGAACATAAATGTAGGGAACAGCTGATTTTTTTTTCGCGATTTCTAGCTTGGTCCCATAGTAAAAGTTGTTCATAATGATTAGTACAATGACCTCTTAAGAGGTTGTTGGTGTTTTTCCAATAACCCTGTATATATCGATAGCTGACATCAATACAAACAGAAAATATAATGACCAAACCCCGTAGTCACGTTTCAGAGATATTAACGTGTAAAGTTGATGATTGAGTCACGTGATCACCTATGAACGTGAACAGTGGGTATGCCAGACTCCATAAAGTCTTCAAACTCCTTTCATATACAGCTCAATTCAAACTATGACGGCTCGGAACATGAGGCGAGTCGCTGCGCAGTAACACATTCACGTGACAGCGGGGGTCAGGGGTGAGGTGCTGCGCAGCGAGTACAGATAGCGCCATCCACGAAGACGCGCCCCACTCTTCTTCCTAATCGCTTACAGTACAAGTGTGCAACATTCCGCTAGTGTTTTAGTTTTGTCGATACACAGTAATTACTTATTAGTGGGTAATTAGTGTGTATCAAAAAAGTAAAACGCTAGCGGAATTAACTAGCGATTAGTAAGAAGAGTGGGGCGCGTCTTCGTGGATGGCACTGTCTATAGCGCACTATATTGTTTGAATCGGGCTGTAAGCTGTGGTGATTTGTTGACAAATAATAGAAATACAAACTAAAGCCACGGTTCCCTAGAAGAGCGGAACCGTCATAATTATAACGGCCTTCAGGAAAATCTGTCATTTTCACCAGTATTTGACTTTGTGTCAAAAAACCGTTCTGTATTTGGACAACCGATATTGTGTGATCGTAAACTGCTTTCTTAGGAAACCAACCAGCTTAATATACTGCGTGGTAATTACGTAACACACTATCAGTAGCAATGGCTTTCATTTTGACAGTTCAACAACATTCATTGCGTTATTTACACAGACAACAGACAAATTGTTCGAGCATATGAAGCGATGGATTAGCAATATCCTTCAAAATGATTCAGATTGAGACGATAGTGTGATACGCAGTTAGGATGCAGTTTGAAAACATTGCCCTCCTTTTCGGCTTCGCCAGTCGGGTCAAACTAACAACCAATCATGAGATCACTTGGTCCCGGCGTGGCACGATATCGGGCCATTACAACAGTAAATCAATTGTGTCTCATTAACGGTGATTAAGCGGTTAACAGATTTGGTTTCTTTCAGAAATAAAAGGTATTCAAATGTTCATTAGACTGATGTTACTTAAAAAATCGGTCCTGTACTTACTTAAGAATTTGTGTACATACAATTTGCAAAAGAATCGTGTATAGTCCACCTCGTAATTCCCAAGGTTAAATGTCACTTATAATACCAACCTATTATTGTCCCACTGCTGGACAAAACCCTCTTCTCATACAGAGAAGGCACGAGCATTGATCACCACGCTTGCTCAAGACTGGTTGGCGATTTCTCAAAACCAAAATAATTAGTTTCACATAAACCTACATGGGCACTTATGAAATGGCAGAAGCTAGGTGCACGGTTCTAATTGGTCGAAGAAGAGCTGGCAAGAAACTCCACTTAAGACTTTTCAGATTAACTACTAGCTGTTACCCGCGACTTCGTCCGCGTGGATTTTTTTCGTGGGTCCCTATTCTTTTTATCTAAAATAAAAGTAGCCTAAGTTACTCCTAATTACATCAGCTATCTGCCAGTGAAAGTCCCGTTAAAATCGGTCCAGCCGTTTCAGAGATTAGCCGGAACAAACAGACAGACAAAAAATTTTAAAAATGTTATTTTGGTATATGTAGGTACCATCTAGTAGTAAAAAGCGGTTATTTTAATATTAAAAACAGACACTCCAATTTTATTTATTTGTAATAAGTCCAGGTTTCCTCACGATGTTTTCCTTTACTGATGTTAGTCATGTCCAAGATAAACTCCACGTCTTAAAACGTCAAGGTCTATTTTTGCTTCAAGACCAATATTATAATAATTAGAGCATTTTTCATTAGTGAAGTTTCAATTTACTGAGAGTTTTTGTCAAAAGCGGCAAAACAAACGAAAACAACGAGGTTGACTATAGCTAATTCTTGACATGTCTGAAAAATGACAGTTACATTTTTGACAGCTGTCACTTCCCCTTTTGCCCCTCATTCTTCTCTCAAGCTGCCATTTTGAAAATGGTTTGTTTATTCAAATCTGTTACTAATAAAAATGGAAACTTATACCTGCGAAGTCGTCATAATTAACTTTTTCATCGAAATAATTTAATGTAGATAAATGAATTTGTAATTTGCTATGCCCTTTGTAATTCCATACTTTAATTTTTACTTTTTTTTTTTAATTTATCTGCATTCTTACTTTACATAAAAACAGGGACTTAGTATTTATAAAATTCGAAGTTTTTATAAATAGACAACGGTTGACAACAAAAAAAAATCGGCCAACTATCGCGCAACTATTGGGCGACAGTTGCGCCACAAACAAAGGCACATCATTCATATCCTAGTATTGTATTTGCTAATTAGTATTAAATTCCTGTGCCTTTGATTATAATGCAGCTTAATACTAAATGGGGTAAGCAGAGGCATGTAATGACTGAGTAGATATTGGAAATATTTGTCAAAATTGTACTTAAAAAAAATTGGTTACTTAACTTTGATGTCTTTCTTACGTTGTATCTCATGTTGTCACGGGAAATATCTCGTGTTGTCACGGCATGTATCTCGTGTCGGCATAGGTCTATCTTATGTCCGCACGAGCTATATCTCGTGCCGTTGTAAAAATATGAGTCAGCAAGGTGGTAGCCAGGCTGACTGTCCAGGGTTATCGCCCCTCATGGCGGATATTTTAAAGCACGTGACAATTCCATAAATCGAGTTAAATAATGACGTTTACTTACGCAGACATTTTATTTAAAAATAATAAAATTGTAATGCAAAAAAAAGTAAAATAATTAATAGTGAAATTTGTAAAAAAAATGGATGAACCGAAAAATACTTAGTAACTTTGTAAACAAAATCAAAAAATATTTCATTAAAAATGTAATATTGTTATACCTATGACTGAATATATTTATTTTCCTTCAGAATGTCTCACATTCCCTAATTATAAAACATGTATGGCGCTACAAGGGTCCATTGCCGCGTGGCCAAAATCGGAACTAACGACGCCATCTTGATTTTTCAATACAATTTCTGTGAGTCCACGTTCGCAGGGAAGTAAAAATATCGCGGCGGGATTTTATCGCGCATCGGATTTTCAACTGTTGGTGTTGAGCCCAGAATTGAGAATCCAACAGAGCGCAGTCAAAAAACCACACTGTTTAATTTTTAACTCTCGCTAAGAGCGTTGGAAATCTGGTGCGCGAAAAACGCGCTTAGCACAGAGTTGAACATCCAAGTGTATTTTCTTGACTCGTTGGGATGCTGCGGTCGGCTCGGTTCAATACCGAGAGGTGAAAATTCCCGAAAAAAATTCATAAGCCCAGGTACTGTAAATTCGACTCTATATTAATTTTGATAGCGTATTTTTTTCAATGACAGCTAAAATTCTGTACCTAAAATAAATGTCTATAATGAAATACTGTAAATAGTTTTGTGATAACAGAAATAATGATTTTATGTAATTATTTTGTAATTTCTAGTTTATTTTATATATTTTTAAGGTCGTTTTTTTTTTGTAATAAATAATGAATGAATAAAATAAAACATTGTTTCGAATATTTTCTTTTTTATTTTATTGAAATAACAAATATTTTTAGCAATACATCGATTTTGATTTAGGTAAATAAGTACATGATGATAATAAGTCTATAATGTTCCCACTGCTGGGACACAGGCCTCCTCTCTGTGAGAGAGAGTGGGCCAAAATAAGTACATATCTACTAAGATTTAATAGTTAAAACCTTGGCAATAATTTACTAAGCAGAAATCTATATGGCTAAAATACACGCCTGTATACCGGAAGGGATAGAGAGTTATACAAAGTGTTAAAAAATTAACCTTACAAACTTTAAGAGGTGCTGTAGACCATCGAACTGAACAACTTTCACTATGGGACCAACTCCGAAATCACGAAAAAAAATCGAAGTTTCGCTTTATAAACTTGTCGACTGCCACCAGCTACGTGCGAAAAAAACGCGGCACCGCAACAAAATAGCGGGCTCATGATGTCACTGGCTTCCGAGTACATCGGCAAAATCACACGGCAAAGAGATAGAATCATAATCAAATCTGTGCGCTAGAACAGGCAGTTTCGCTTGTCGGACAAGTCATGGCTGAACTAATGCGGTTTTAGGCGAAGATGTGATACCCGCCCATAAAATAGGGGGCGAGCCGTGTCGCATATTTCCCTTTCCTGTCATACATTAATCTGTAGACAAAGACCCAGTAACTGGGTTGTAGAGATCTGATAGGCAGTCGCACTATGTAAAATACTGGTATCGGTTAGACTGCAAGCTGACCCCAACATAACTGTTAAAACGTATATTTAAGAAGCAATTTTTTATGTAAGTGCTATGTACGCATATAAGTGACTAATTCACCATAACTCAATGCGTATGTTATTTTTATTTTTTATCTCTAGTGAATAAGTCGTTGGTGTACCTTTCAAATAAAAATTAAATAAAACATAGTTGGGAAAAGGCTAGTCAGATGATGAGATGCCGCTTAGATTCCTGCTTATTCACAGACTAGAGTACATTAATATAGTAGTAAAATACAATATAATTAAATATGATACATTGTAAGTAAACACCTACTGATAACTCTCATATATCTCTCCCAAACGCTCTTCAAATCAGCTTCCCTGTGAAAAGAGAAAATGTTTTAGTCTATGATCAGGTTCCGGCGCGGTTTTGCTGCTGGGGAGTTTGTTGCGCCACTTCTTCTCACCAGCGAAAGCACTAGGACGTTTTGGGGGACTGTCTTATGTAATTTTGACGTTCGAAAAGTGCTGATTCTCAGCCTAGTTTCAATAAATGATTTTTGATTTTGGTAAACGAGACAAAATCAAAATATTTTATTTCACATAAACCTACATGGGCACTTATGAGACGTCAGAAGCTCCAACATTGAAATAATAGTTTTTTTTTTTGCCAAAAAGGACTCGTGTGTTTATTATATTATAATTAACGATTAAGTGTCCTTGTTGGCAATAAACTTTATTACATCAACGTTAAAATCCATTTTAATGTTTCGTCCCGATTCACCCCTGCATCTCTATTCGTCTTACTGGTACTGAATTTATGGTTCAGTTTGTGTGTCGATGTGCCACCTTGTATTACGAAAATAAAAACAAATTAAACACAATTTACCTCAATACATCCATCTGCAATGCGCATTGCTCATAAGCACTCAAGAACTGCGCTAAATCAGTTTTTGGCCAACCACCCAATCGTAGAGGTTCTACACATCTGAAAATTGAAACAATATATTTAATCCGCGTTCGCGATTAATTTGCCAAGAATGTAAACAAATATGAATTAATGAAAAAATAACTTTTAACTCCTCTACACAATAAAGTTCAGTTTACGCTACAACTTTCAATAGTGCTAGTCACTCTGAAATCAACTTAATTGTCATTGAAATAAAGTTGATATTTGTTTAATTTGAAGTTGGGGTGCAGCACAGCTCACTTTTACTATAAGTAGGCCCCGTTGCCAAAACGTGGAGACTGACAGTCGGGCTGGTCCACAAATTCAAAGGTCGCTCAGGGCGCTATGGAGTGGACTATGCTCAGAGTTTCTTTGAAGTATATCCGAAAAAGAACCGGAATTACCGACATAGTTTGCAGAGTAAGCAAGCTGAAGAGGCAGGGGTCTGGCCATGTTTGTCCAAGGAACGTTGGCCGTTGGAGCAGACGAGTCCTGGAGTGGAGACCGCGTATCGGCAAGCGTAGTATGGGGAAAGCCCCCAGCTAAATGGTGCGACGACCTTAAGAAGGTGGCGCTGAGATGGACCGACGACCTCAAAAAGGTGGCTGGGAGCTGGGACAGACTGGATGCGGAAGGCGGAGGACAGGGTGTTGTGGCGCAGCCTAGGAGAGGCCTATGTCCAGCAGTGGACTGCGATAGGCTGAGTTGATTGATTGATTGATAGGCTCTTTTTATCCTTTACAAAAAGCCTCTCTTCTTACCATTGATTACAATAAGCATTTGTATTTACCCTTGGTAGTTAAAAGCCTCCCTTTTTACCCTTGATTACAAAAAACCTCAAATTTACCCTTGGTTTCTATAAAGCCTTTTGTAATCACCTTCATTTATTAAACTTGGGTTTTAAAAGCATATGCAACTGACTCCAGGTTATTGGAAACCATCTCTCACGAAAAAAAAAAAATAGGAATTTATTTTTGTCTTTTAAGAGAAAAGGTCAACATGGTCAGAGATCGCACAAGACGGGAGGTTTGGAAGAAAAAAGGGCAGGCCTCTGCCCAGCAGTGGTACACAAGATAGGCTAAAAAAAAAGAGAGATGAGGAATTGATTCTTCTCTTGCATAGTGATTATTGTGTTCACTCACCTCTCAAGCAGATCAATGAATAAGGACCTCAGTTCCCTGCCTCGATGTAGATTGCACGCCAAACCGACCAATGCGCGAGTGTATAACCTAAAAAACATATTTGATTATTACATTATTTAACATTTTAAGCGCTTGGCTAAAATTAAATATCAATTGCCGTGCCCCTAGCGCGCGGCTACAAATCGATAAAATCAAGATAAAATAATATCTTCAATAAATAAGGAGGAGAAATCGTTGTATCGATTAAAAAATAGTCAAAAAGTTTTTATCTCTATTTAATAATGGTTTTAGTTGTACCACGCAGTTAATAGGACGAAAATAGAACGAAAAAATCATGCATGTTATCTGTCGCAGAAATACCGACACGAGCCGGTAGGGACACGGAAATATATGTCGTATAAATGCGACACAAGCGGTCAAAAGGTTAAAACATAGGTTTGTAGGTAAAAAGAAAACGTCGTTATAAACAGTTCTAACAGCTATTTGTCCGTTTAAGTTTTTGAACTGCAGTTTCATAGTAATATTATTTTTTGTTGATATTCAAGTAGATATGTGTATTTCTTACCTGAAATTGAGTTCCAATTCTTGATAAGACTTCTCCAATAATTTTGGTCTGAGACGCATGCAGATCAAACTGTAAAAGAAATACAATTACTGAATTAGAATATAATATTTATATATTGTCATCATGATCTGCCTAGCCTTGGTGTGGGCATGTGATACGGAGGAATGAGGAAAATGTCGTGATGAAAGTTTTGAGTATGAATTTTGATGGCTATAAGACTAGGGGAAGACCAAAGAAACGGATGCAGGTGAATACCAGTATTTTACATGGTAGATCCTGGATGAGGCTGGCACAGGGACTTGGGGATAGGCACAAGAAAAAAAGAGGCCTATGGCAGCAGTGGATGATGATGATGACATGGAGCGACTGCCTGTCTGAGTCGATACGGTGACGATCCCTTTCCGAGTTGATATGTGTGCTATGACCTTAACACGATAACTTGTTTAGACCTATTGTCAGACTTTTGAGTTTCTGACTTACCGCAACGACTGTCAAAGATCTACGAATGACAGCCGGGAGCAAAGGCTTAGGGTTCTTCTCGAGGCACGGAGGAGTCTCGAGATTCATTAGATGGTCACCCATCCCCGAAGCGACCGCGGCAGCTTGACATTATGGCCTGCAAATGATAATATTACACTCACTGCTTATGCTCCTTCTCCTTATCCAGCAGTATGCGCAACTCCCGCAGCTCCAGCAGGAACTCCCTGTCCATCTCCGTGTCGTAGTACTCGGGGCCCGTGCAGCTGTACGTCCAGCTGGTCATTATAGCCTGCGAATAACAATAAGAACGTTATCTATTAGGGTAATTACCCTAAAGCTAAGTTATTTTGACCCCGTTACCCTAGACTTCAAATAATATCGACGACGGACTGTAAACAATAAGAAACATTTTCTTATACATAACAGCAGACTTGCTTCCTAAATTATCAAAGGTCAAGCATTTAAATTAAATTTATAAGAAGCTGACCTGTGCGCAATGATAGTAATCATTGAACGTCAAGTAGGTAAGCTTCCTCTTCGCCGTTTCAAACCGCATGCAAGCGATGAATACCACTGCTCCGTACTTTCTGCAAATAATAAAAAAAAACAATGCTAAATTTTCATAGGTAAAACAATCCTACACTCTTTCCTCACAAGGCTTCATTAATGAAGACGAATAAGAGAATTAATAAATGACGATGCAATATAGATATCAAGCTGTTTCCCGGGCAACTAACTTGTTTCTGAATAACTGAGGGGCAATTCTCGTAATTTAAAACGTTCAAAATCTAGTCGCAATCTTGGCGACACACAAATGTCAAAAACTTGTCAAAATGTAGGGAAATTAGAGGTATTTTTGACAGATTGAGACTGAGATCAGACTGTGAACGTTATTAAAATTACGAGAATTGCTCCTCAGATCTCAGTCTCAATCTGTCAAAAATACCTCTAATTTCCCTAAATTTTGACAAGTTTTTGACATTTATCTGTCGCCGAGATGAGACTGGGACTAGATTTTGAGCGTTTTAAATTACGAGAATTGCCCTTCTGATCAACTGTCTGACCAAATAGCTGATCGACTATTTTAAACAATGGGGCGATAATGAATTCTGAAGAAGTTGTGCGTTATAATAATTTTTAACGTGACGATATTATCATGAACGTCCACGGCATCACGACTATACACACAGGGGAAGTAAAATTTATGGAAATACAGGGTGTCCCGTAAGTCGACGTCAAGCCAGAATCGGGTAATAGGCCAAGTCATAATAGTCATCAGAAAAATATTTTATAAAATCTTTATTTATTTATTTATTTTATTTTACCATTTATGTATACACATATATAAACAGACAAGAAAAAACAGAACAGAAAAATAGGTACAAAGGTGATGCTTATTTCATAAGAAATCTCTTCCAGCATACCTGCGATAGGACAAGAAATAGAGAGATGTAGACAGCGTGTAAAAGAGTAAAGGAGACAAAAAAAATACATAAAATCTAAAAACAATTCACTAAATAAAACTACACAAATAATATGAGAATATACTTACATACATACAAATAAACATACATACTTCTAAAATACATATAAAGTAATCAAAATAATAAATACATACACAACTATGATAAAGTGGAAAGATAGTGTTCTTTTACTCCTCTTTTAAAAGCTGCAACAGTTTGGCAGTCCCTAATTGCAGGCGGTAGAGAATTCCACAGCCGCACCGCGTGTACTGTGAAGGAGTAGGAGTAGAAGTCAGTGGAATGGGGAGGGGACTTGAGAAGGTTTTTAAGATGCGACCTGCAAGGCGCATCCGAATCCTTTGATATCAAAAAAATTTTTTTTTTTTTTTTTTTGGAATTCTTGTTAAATGCGCCAACTTTACTTGCTAAACTTGGCATATGTAGTACATTTTTTTTCAGTAGTCAGTCAAAGTTTGGCAAAGTATTAATTTTGAATATTTGGTTGCGCAAAAAGTGACATCTAAATGCCAATAATTTAAAAAATACACAACTTAGTTTTTTTTAAGAGACACCAATGGCAGAGAACCAAAGTTGTCGACGAAGCTCACAGAATAAGCAAGCTAAAACAAATGGCAATGGGCCGGCCATATTAGCCGTAGAACCGATGACCGTTGGGGTAGACGTGTTCTTGAGTGGAGACCGCGAATTGGCAAATGTAAGGTGGGACGCTAGGTTATGTGGAGTGACTATTTTCGCAGGGTAGCTGTTGGATGAGAGTTGCCGAGAATCAAGCTGAATGGCGTGCAGTAGGAGAGGCCTATGTCCAGCAGTGGACTGCTGTAGGCTGATGATGAAGTATCAGAGGACAACTTACTTGGCTAAAGGTTCAGACAGTAAGAACGTGCTTCTGATATTAGCGACCACATTCCCCGGCATTTCTTCAACTGCTTTGAACACTCGACGAACGTTGTCGAACTGACGGCGACAACAGCGGAGCGGGGCGCCTGAGCGTTCCGCTACCTGGGGACAGCGAATGATAAATTGAGAGATGTATTGGGAGCAGATGAATTATAAATAGAAAAATGTATTGGGGCAGATGAATGATAAATAGAAAAATGTATTGGGGCAGATGAATGATAAATAGAAAAATGTATTGGGGCAGATAAATGATAAATAGAAAAATGTATTGGGTCAGCTGAATGATAAATAGAAAAATGTATTGGGGGCAGATGAATGATACATAGGTGACAGAAAACTGGTAAATAAACAGAAATATTGGTGGCAGGTGAATGACAAATAGAAAGGGATATACTCGTAGGTGGCAGGAAAATTATAATTAAATGCGATGCGAGATCTGTAATTATGACAAAGACTGTGGGTTAATGCTGTGTATATGTTTACTTGCCTTTATACAGGGTCAAATTAAATTAGTTAGCGATACTCTGCGGGCGTGATGGGTATCGATATCTAAATATGATAAAACAAAACATAAATTAATATTCTGGTTTTATTTGTGGGGTCATCGACCGCAGTTAGTGTAGTCACTTGAAATATAAGTTTACAAATCTGTTTTTTTTTTTTTGTGTAATCTTCACAGAGGTGTTGGGTTTCGTAATTTTAACACGATAAAACAAAAAAACTGTTCTTCTCAACTCATAATTCAAGTTAATACACTACAAGCGATCGTTGACAAAAATAGTTTTACCATGTTTAAATATGGACACCCATCACGTCAGCGGAGTTCCGCTAGCTAATTTAATTTAACCCCGTATAAATAAATAAGTAAAAATATTAGGGATATGTAAATTATAATTATTTAGCCTGAATGATGTCATGATGAATGACCTCATCTAAGTCCTTCCTGTGTCTAGAAGACAGTTTCCTTCCAAGCAGCTCCCTGATCACAGTATCATCAAGATCATAATATCTGTAAAGAAGAACGCCATAATGAGAATATATCTGTTTTTGTTTCAACAAAGCGCTTTGAAGGTCCGTGGCGTACCTACCTGTCCGCCATTTTTTTTTTTCAAAATGGCGGCCACGCGTGAAACCTATCCAAATCAATAGCTGACATCAATGGAAACAGAAAACATTATAAGACCAAACCCAAACCCCGTAAAGTGTCACATTCTCGTGGCCGCCATTTCGAAAAAAAAAACAAAATGGCCCAAACCCCGTACAGTGTTACGTTCTCGTGGCAGCCATTTCTAAAAAAAACAAAATGGTGCAACGGTAGGTATGCCAGGTTCCATATAAAAATCTTCAAACTCCTTTATTTTCTTTCTTTCTAGATTTATGCAATGCTATTAAAAATAACTAAAGCTAAGACGATCTTTGCAATAATAGTTGAATATTATTTTTATGCAAATTTTCTGCTTTGTTAGTTTAGCTGTCGAAATCGTGAATGCTGAGCACGGGGTCCTCGGTTCGATCCTCAGGTCGGGCAGTGTTCTTGGCTTTATCCAAATGGATCCAATGGACCATTCCAGACATCAATCTACATGGTCTTCACATGATCTTACCAAGATTATGTCTGGACTTTAAAAGAGACTGTGACCTTTCGGCCTTTCTTCTCAAGAGTAGTCAGATAGGAAACGCCGACCTTATTTAGCTTTTTTTTTTAAATAATATGACGTGTAAATCCTATTACAGAATATCCTATTTACAGAATAAACAATTTCATTTCATTTCATGTAAATTTTTCAGTACCAGCTCAAATCTGGATTTCCACTTACTTTTCAATGAGCATCTGTTTGGTAGCCTCGTCAATCTGGAAAATCATCTGTTCTGATAACTTCGAAGGTACTGTGAGCAGGCGCTCCAGAAGGGCGAATGTCCTGCAATTGAAGAACATTTTACATCAATCATAATCATCTGCCTAGCTTTTTCCCAACTACGTTGGGGTCGGCTTCCAGCAGCCTAACCGGATGCCGCCAAGTACCAGTATTTTACATGGAGCGACTGTCTACCATCACTGTGTGTCTGGTCATGGTGTGACCTCCACAACCCAGTCCTGGTTAATACGATACCCCTTGGCTTACCAAGGGCTTCTGACGACCCGTGACGACTGTCAAAGATGTTGCTTCAACTCGTTGGAGGTTAGACGTGGCTTTCAACAGCTCACAGTAGCCTGCAAAACTCTCAGAGGACGCATCGACAGTCCTGAACTCCACGATCTTTTCTGTCGGCTATTTGTTCCCGACAAATACATCGGACATCGCCAAAGCCGTCGACACAATCTGTTTGCACCGCCGGCATCTAAAACTGTCGCCAGAGCGGAGTCCCCTGTGTGTCGTACTCTAAGGATGCTTAATGCCCTCCTGGCCACCAATCCTGAATGTGATCTGTTTGCCGATGAATGGAGTAGAATTATGCGGGTATGTATGATGTTTTGTGAGAAGAAGTATGCTAGGGTTTCCTCTATTATATGTTAGTAGTTGATATTTTATATCTACTATACCTGTTTTTCTTTTATGTTAATTAATGTAATTGGTGTTACCGTTTTAATTAACAATAAACAATGTTGTAACCACAAGTAAAATGCTTCGCTTCGTGAGATAAACATACTGTACAGGAAATTGGTGATAAAATGACTTAGCTTAAAAAATACTCATCCGACTGTCTTCTGGTATCAGTTTTAATTAAATAGATGAATTTACCTGTAATGGTCCAGGACATCGCTAGCAATGAGTTCCACGGTAGCTCCATGCTGCTTGGCGAAGTCTCGCTTGTGTAATGTGGAGACGGCTTCACTTGCTAGAAGTCATAATGTAAATATGAATATCATATCATCAGTTGTAAGCGTATAACAGGGTTTGTGTATAATAGGCCAATATAACATAAATTCCTGTTGGTTTCGAGGCCAGGCAGGCGCTTTACTTTATGTAAATATTTTCATCACCACTGCTTTCAGAACGGTGAAGGAAAACATCGTGAGGAAACCGGCATGTTCTAGAACCAAAAATTCAAAGCCATGTGACATGTCTAGCAACCCGCACTGGGCTCGCATGGTAGATTATAGCCCACTCCCTCTCGAAAAGAAAAGAGGACACCGGTGTCCCAGCAAAACAATTTGTCAGTGGTCCCTAGTAAGGGCAGTGGTGGCCCAGTGGTAACGGCCGCGACTTACGAGTTAGGTAGTAGGTTCGAACCCAGACAGCTGTTTTACTTTGTGTAAATTATTTCAACACCACTGCTCTCAAAAAGGCGAAGGAAAACATTGTGAAGAAACCAGCATGTCCTAGAACTGAAAAATTTGCCACATTGACCAAACCAGCACTGGGCCTGTGTGGTGGATTACGACCCACTCCCTCTCACAGAGACGAGGCCTGTGTCCCAGCAGTGGGAACGTAGGCTGATTATGCTATGCCTTAAGGTCTGGATTTGCTTAGTCACACATGACAATACATTTAGTTGTATCCATAGAAAATGAAGCATGGACCAACATCAGTCTTCATTTAAAAATAAACAGTTTTATAAGCAGTATTATTGATATAACCTCAGACAATTAAGAATGACAAGTATCTACCTGCCATTCTTAATAATGATGTGCACATTTGTAGATAATATAAAATTTGATACTATGCCAACGTTTTGATCAATGGTGCCTCATAAAATGGAATATAATAGTATATCAACAATAAATTACTGTTGGTGTATACAAAGTTTTGACTAAGTATGGGTATCTTCATAATGAAGCCCTGAATAGATCTACCTGTTAAATTCTAAAGTCCCGCAGTAGGGCAGTGAATTATAATAGTCAAAAAATTTTTAAATACTTTTTAAACAAACAGTTGCATTTTTGGAAGGATTTTAGGTTAGCAAAGCTATTAATTTCCGGAAACTATGGATAACTGCATTGGGTCAGTGGGGCGTCTTAGGGGCGCATTTGCCTGCTAATCTCTTAGAAAACTGTGCATTTTTTAAATTTACTTTAGAAATCACGTTGTATTAGTATGTTGTTCGTATTAGTTACATTAAAATTGATCACCAGCAGGCATTACGATCCTGAATAATGCGCTTCTGTTACTCCTAACTCTCAGTTCATAATTATAGAGAATAAGTGCTTACCTACCCTCAAGTGGCTCTGGTACAACAACAACAAACACAACAACAATTGAACAACTACTATGTAGACAGAAACTGAACACAAACTTTTATGCAATATCTCCTTACATAAAACAGATCTTAAATCAGCTAAATATAGAATTTCTATCAGATTCTAAAGAGATAATTGATGATAACAAATATTTCTTTTATTGGACAAATACTTACAAGAACATCCTTCAATCCACAGCTGATATATCTCAGGATCAATTAAAGTGTAATTACTAACAAATACATCCACTTCTGTGTACATTTCTGTTTATTTTTATTAATTTTCGCAATCTAAGATAAGACTACGATTTTCGACCAAAATATGTTTTGACACTGACAGTTAAGGTCGTGTAATCGTGTTGTCTACGTAGAAAAATGAAAAAGAAAACCGTATTTATACCGAAAGATGGTGTATGGCCGCACCCTAAATTGCAGAGTGAAGTTAGCTACAAATACTGCTGACAGCTGGAAATACGTTCGAAAACTATAACTTGAAAAAATGGTTACTCATTTCTATATGTAAAAAGTTTACAGCAGTGTTACTATTATTATACTTTGGTGAAGTTAGTGGACAATGCCTAAATTAATAAATTATTCAGATTGCTTCAAATTATGAATGAGAACTAAAGACGATTAAGATCTAATGATGCTCTATAGTTTCCGAACGTAAAACAATAATGAAAGATTGATTTTTTTCGTGAGCGTTCGTCGAAAATATTGAAAGTTAAAAAGTATTGTTTTTAATTCATAATATGAATTAAATGTAAGTAAGTACTCATTTTAATCTTAATTTACAATAATCCACATGATCCTTTCTTTAAAGGGACGGTGTTACGCACAATTTCGGAGATACACCGTCAATTTTTTTTTTGTAGCGTCTAAAAATAGATATGGCCTGTAGGAAACTCACTGATTTTAGGCCGTAAACGCTTTTATTATTTTTGAATTTTTCATAACACACAGTAGGTCATCTGGTTGCTTGAATTGTTAATCTCGTGTGTTGTTAAGGCCCTAATTTCGGTAAAACCGGTATCAGTGCACAACAGAAGTACAATTTTGTATTTTCTTTATAATTTCGGCATTATTCACTGTTAACTGTAGTTGTACTAGTTTTCATTGGGATACCGTTCAAAGTCAGTCAAATCATTTATTTCAAATAGGCACACAAAAGGCACTTTTGAACCTCAAAATTTACAAAAAAATAGAGTTGGTCATAGTTTTTCAGCAGTAAATGTGTACATTGTGTGTGAATTATTAGTCCTATCAGTCCCATGATCATCACATTCCTTATTGAACCCTTGGCTTCAACAATATTCAGCAATATATGCACTTTTTCATACAGCAAAGGCTGTGTTAAGTACGAATCCACAGTTTTATTTAATTTTCAGTTAACCTTTAAGTATAGACACATAACTTCCTGGGTTTTTCTTTCTGGAATTTCTCAGCAGCAGTCCGGAGTCTGGATTAGTGCCCGGTTGATGGCAATAGGGTCGTCCCCATGAGACTTAAACAAAACTAACGAAATGTGGGTGTACTATAGGCACCTCTGCCTAACCATTTAGGGTATATGGGTGTGATGTTGTGTAACTTTACAGGCTCCTGTATCAGCAGGTATTTTAAGAAAATTATTCCAATTTGTTTGAAGACCATGTCAAATTATAGGTTTCAAATAACATAAACAAATGAAAGTATAGATCAACTTTTCTTATTTAATCTAGAAAAATGGCAAAAAACATCAACAATTATAGCATAAGAAATATAGTCGAACTTAAATGTTAAAACTCTTTTTAATTTATTGACCTCCCTAGACACCAATGCTGTGATAATACTAGTGATGGGCCAAAATTTTGTTTTATGTTCGGCATTATATTCAATATGTTTACCAAACATTAATATTCAGCCAATTATTTGGCAAAAATCCAAACATTCTACCGAATAATATTGTATTTAAAAAGTTGCCTCTATAAGTCTATAAGCATATAGCACAATTACATAATTATATCCAAAACAAGCATGCAGTCTCTAAAAAAATGTTCCCCTCTTCATTTCAATTATTGTTTTTTTGGCAATTTACTTTTTTGCACAGTTTTGCTCACAAAAACAAACGCACGTGTGAATGTATCGCCTTTAACTAGCTGATGCAATAACACGGTAGCGGCGCCAGGGGCGGAAGGGACGTGCGCTTCGACGCGCTCAACAAGCACAGACTTTGATTTTGGAGATGCACTATAAAACGCACCAAATCGATCAGAATACTCGACCGAATATTCGGTTAGGTAAACTTTTCTCCAAACCCCTAAGACGACCCACTGACCAAACATTCGGCCGATCATTCGTATTTGGTAAAACCCTTATTCGGCCCATCACTAGATAATACTCTCGTTATCACTGCTGTTAAGAACTCATTTTATTTAATACTAGCTGCGCCCCGCGGTTACACCCGCATAAGTGTCGATCCCGTGGGAATATCGGGATAAAAATTAGCCTATATGTTAATCCAGGGTGTCAGTTAGGTACCTCTATATTTTTTTTAATCAAAATTGGTCCAGCAGTTTGAGCGTGAATAAGTAACAAACATATAAACACACACACACACAAACTTTCGCCTTTATAATTTATAGTGTGATTTTTTCTTTCAGCACACATCATGTCTGAAGACTCTAAAGATCCGGACCAGCATGAGAAACACATGCTAAATATGTTTGCCAGCGTGTGGGTGAAGGTGGAAGTCGAAGACGATGATGAAAACAACTCTGAGGGTCCTCTTGATGCTGAGCATGTGTAAGTATTATCTCTTTTATATAGTGACCGACCGAAACACGATTTTCACCCGAAACGGTAACCGAACCTTCGGCGTCTCTCCTGTTTCGGCGGAAACTTATTAAATTAAGAAAAAGTTAGTTAATTAAATGACATTATTTTCTGAGACACACACACACCAGCATAGCTATTCACAAATACTCGATACGCTTCCGTATCGTATCGAACATCAAACAATGTTATCGTAGGAGTCTTCTAAACGCTGTTCACAAGTCCAAAATCCGAAAATGTTGTCAGTTTAAATCAAATAGACGGTCGTTATTCTTCCAACAGCTATTTGCTGTCGGGGGCAAGTCAAATCAGGTTATCGAAATGTGTAATTTTCGATACGATAGCCTGTCGTATGGTTGTGAATAGCTATGCAGAAGGCCAATTCTCGTAATTTAAAACATTCAAAATCTAGTCGCAATCTCATCTCGGCGACAAACAAATGTCAAAATGTAGGGAATTTATATCTATGTATTTTTGACAGATTGAGACTGAGATCAGACTGTGAACGTTCTTAAAAATTGCGAGAATTGCCCCTCTGGTCACTTTCGTCCGAAACTGGCCGAATATGAAACCGAAACCTTTAGTCGGTCACTATAATTTTTTTATTACTTATTTCATATTCAAAATATAAAAAAATATATATAAATAAGTACCTATGTATACGGTTTAAAAAATGTGTTTCTAAAGATGCTGAATTGTTTGGTAAAGAGATAAAGCATTGCATTGCATTTTTATTTATTTATTGTCGCCAGGTACCTACCTATTTCGAGATTCCGATAAGCGATTAAATCTCTGATTGCTAAAGTTAAAATTTCGCGGCGTTAAGAGTTGAATCGAGCATCTAAAAACTAAATCGCTATTCGCAAATGCTAACAGTAGTAGATAACTGTCAAAGTTGAAATTTTGACAGTTTTTCACACAAAATCTGGCAAAAGTATTTTTTTTTTCTTTGGACTCTTGAAATCTGATAAATTTTATGCAAAAATTGCAAAATCACCCTCATCAAATTATTTGTAACTATCGGCGAAAAACGACGGTTCTCAGAAAATATTGTCGTTTAATTAACAAACTTTTTCTTAAATTCATAAGTTTCGGTTTTGGCCGAAACTAGAAGAGGAGCCGAAAGGTCTCCTTTAGTCAAAGCTTAAAACATTTTCTAACATATCAATCTCATATTCCAGAAACTACAAGAAAAAGAAGACACCGTCGCATCGCATAAAAAAACCTCTAAAATGTGATTCTTGTGAATACACAACCATCTACAAAAACTGCCTGAACCTTCATGCATTAGGTCACACCAACGCTAAACCACTTTCATGTGACATCTGTGATTACACCACAAAGTATCCAACATCTTTGCAAAGGCATATGATGATACAACACGAGTTGAAGGCGTTACATGATAAACTTGAAAGTTTCAAATGCGACGAATGCCCATACACCACTTACTTCAAATGGAATTTAAAAGCCCATAAAAGAAAGCATAAGTTGGAAAAGCAGTACAAATGCGAGCATTGTAACTATGCCACTGCGTACAGGCATAATTATATGAAGCATAGTAAGGTACATAATAAGCAAGAAGTCATTTTTAAATGTGATAAATGCCCATTTGTGACTAAGTATGAAGGGCATATTTCGAGGCATCTTGCCAAGATACATAATGAAGTCTCCGAGAAAGCGAACAAATGTGATCTGTGTGATTTTTCAACTAAAGTAAGATGGAGATTGAACATTCATAAACGGAGAAGCAAACAGACAAATATAATAAAATGTTCCAGCTGCGAATTTGAAACCATGTACATGTGTGAATCAAAAAAACATAAATCAATGCATTATGATGAAGCTCCTGATTTCAAATTGAACGAAACCAGCGGTGAATATGATCTCCCTGAATTTGAACCAATACCAAACCAAATCGATGAGGCAAGTTTAAGCGTTCACGAGAAATCTAATAATTACATGTTGGATCCGAACTGTGACATAGATTGGAAGAGTATAAGAGTAATTGAATCTAACTCTAAAGACCGTCCGTACCAATGCATAATGTGCAAGTACACATCTCGATTCAAAGCATCCGTACAACGTCATTTCCAAAGACATCATACAGGGCATGAGAACCGTCCCTACAAATGTGTGAACTGTGAGTTCTCTACTAAAACTAAAGACCAAATTGCTTTGCACAATAAACGCAGCCAATCTGAAGCAGAGTTGAAATGCCTAGAATGTCCTTTTACAACACTATTCAAATGTCAATTTGTTACACATCAAAAATGCCATTACCCGCACAAATGCACTGAATGTAGTTACTCCTGTAAACATAAGTATGAAATTCAAAAACATGTGTCTACGATGCATATGGGAAATGGTTTAAAATGTCGTTTTTGTGAGTATAAGGCAACTAGAAAAGAAACCTTACTTTGTCATGAAACCATGCATACGGGTAACAAACCTTTTAAATGTAAGTTCTGTGAGTATAAATCGGTGAGAAAGTCTCTTTTGGATAATCATGTGAAACGACACCACAGTGACGTTTGTCATAATCCAGTCATTGTAGCTGATAATAAGATTGAATCTCTAAAAATACCTGTAAGAGATAAAATTTGCAGTCAGGACATCATCCAGAATATAAGAGAACAGAATATTTCGTTGGAGGACATGTTGGATTCACCGGAAGTAAAAGATTTTGCTGCCATCATGAATTCTGCACAACAAACTAGTAACGGACTTGTATAGTTGTAGCTATGACTAGTTTTGCCCTGTGGCTCTCACCATGTGCTAAAGCATTGATTTCTTAAGATAGCTGTGAATGGTCACACAATGGCTGTCCAAATACAGAGCGTTGACAGCTTTATGTCAAAAACTGGTGAAAATGATGACGAAACTGCTCTTCTATAGAAGAGTATAGACTAGAGCATTTATTTGTAAGAGAACATCGAGCATTCGTCGTTTTTTATTGAATCGCTTTTCTAACACGACACTCGATGTTTCGATATTTTGTTACAATCTGATTTTAGAAAGTATCGAGCGTCAATCCAATTAGTAACATTTTATCGAGCAAAGGCACGAGCTAACAAGAACGCAAAATGATGAACAAAGAATGTAAGGTAGAAATAAAATGTTACAGGTAAATGCTCACTCACCGTCATGGGCGTAGCTGGGGGAGGGGGGGGGGGGGGGGGGGGCAAAGGTGGGCAATGCCTAATTACCTAGTAGAAATTTGTTTTGTTTTGATAACAACAGTTTCGTTTTAGTTAAATGTGTAATAATACGTGTAATAAAATATTCTTTGCTTATTTCCAAAATGGTAGTTTTATTTTTATTATGGCAGTTCTTTATTGATGACACTGGGATCCCTAGTCTTGTGGCGAAAAAGGTGGTCGTGAGAAATACTAATACCATTACTGATACTATGATAATTAAAAATGTATGAAGTAGTGAGACCACAGAAGGCACATCATTGGTCTATGGTCTCGAGCGCTAACTGCTGAGCGTGAGGAACTGGGTTCGATTCCCAGGTCGGGCAGAGTTTATTGGGTTTTCCTATTAGAATTTCTCCGAGCCAGTCGGTGTCACTTTCAAACCCAAATGGCAGCCAAGGGGTTAATGTTGTAATGGTTAAAACATGTTCGAACTGGTATATTTTAAAAGTTATGCTTAAACATGTTATAAAAATATGATTTTCGGCATTCTCAGTCTCAAATAGCAGCCGGGGGGGCTTAAATGTAGACTTTCGCTAATAGTAAAAAATGCTCAAGAAGTTATTTTCCATAAGAAAACAGTACTTACTTTTTTTTCTGGCCGGCATTTTAATTTTTGGATATAAAACGTTCGACTTGCAAATAAATAAATAAAACACATAAACAAGGACAATTACCTTTTATTAAAGTTCATTGTGCATTCGGTAGATATAAAATAAATGGCAAATTAACATTATATTTAGGCGTGCGAGTGGCATCGGGCCTATTAGATACATGTATGATTTAGTTTATATATAATAACGTACGATCGTGAGACGGCAGCGTGTCTGCGAATCGAGACAACATCGTAGGCTACACTTGTCTCACCCGACGACACTGTTAAAGGTAATGAGCTACGGTAGCCCGCAACATTCAAATTTCCATACGTTTTTTTGCAATTTCCAGATCAGTGTCAGGTTTTATGTTGAACAAAATATAATTTGCGCTGTATATACATGTTTCTTTATAGAATTATAATCATTAGAAGCATGTATACTACACGATACATGATTTCATGATGACATAGTCATTCAATAGGGTAATTGGAACTTAGAGGGATGGATTGATGATTTTAATTACAACAATCCTGTAAATACATATAATTTACAGGCTCAAATCATATTTTGATCAATATACAACCTGATACTGAGCTACAAATTGCAAAAAAAAACGTAACAAAATTTGAAATTCACGGACTAGCCTGGTGCTTTCGCCTTAACGTGTCACAAGTGTGTTCCTTTACAAATCCGGCTACACTTGTGACACCCGACGACAGTGTGAGTGTGTTACAAGTGTGCTCCACGCTTAAGACAAGAGCGAAGCTGAGCTCAGCTTCAGATATCTTTTGTTTATATTTAATAATATCGTAATACTTATCTCTATTAATATTTTAATAATAATCATTACATAGCAGTAACTAAGCAGCAAGACTAGAATTGAATGGCGATGGCGTCTACTTAATATATATATATATTTATTTATATATATACGTTTATACAGTATCGTGTGGGAGTTGTGTGCGTGTGAGTACCTACTTATGTATAACGAAAGGGTTCAATATACACCTGTGCCCACCCTCTCGGGGAATGCAGCCGCGATGTTATATATATAACTTTTTGTATACACGCGCACACAAAACACACATCATATTGATATTATTATAATATTCAGTAGACTGGCAACACGTTTTATAATGTATAGTTATGTTTTATCTATGGTTTTTATATGTCATCTTGACTTGTAAAATAAACGTGAGTGTGCTACCAGCTATCCGTCAGTTCATTTCGTCTGCCTTCGCCCTCCACAATATCATACTTATCACATAACAAGCCCGTGGCTGGCTATTCACTTCTGCTTACCTTCGAGAAATACAGGCGTAATTTTCTGTTACTCTCTCTTCTATTGCGTATATCATAGATAGTTTAACTTTTTAAAAGTTCCCTGTTGTCTATGAAACTTGTGTTGCCAGTTACCCAAACAATATTACAATGATACCATTTAAAAAGTCGTGCCGAGATGATCAAACTAAATATACGCCTGATAGATTCGTTTTAAACTCGTCCATACTATTATTATTTAATAGTGCAGTAGATACTATTAAATAACTAGCACAATGTGGGCGTACTAGACACCTCTGCCTGCCCTTCGGAGGACACAGGCGTGATGATATGTGCAGTACTTATGTAATAGTACTAACACCACTGAGTATGATTTTAAACTAATATTTTCACATTCTATCTGAGCGATGTGTACAGGATGGTTTGTACAGCTATGTCAGTTTTTAGAGGGAGTATACAGGGTGGTTTGTCTTGGGTTAAATTGACCCCTTTTTACCCTTTAAAATGTAACATCGCTGCACAACGCCCTGTTTATTAACTATTACAACATAAACTTGTGACAATCATTTATAAATCTATTACATTTTGTTTTTTCTGTTTTGTTAATGTTTTAAATGTCGATTTATTTTGTGTTTTAACAATTATTTTTGCAATATGACGGTATTAGGGAGAGCCTATGTCCAGCATCGAACTGCCACAGGCTGTCTTATTTTTTGGGATATGTAAAAGAGGTAAATAGGGTGATATCCTAATATTATAGATTATGTGTGAATCCTTTGAAAGGAGTAATTAATGTTTATTTTAACTTTCTCTGCCTCGTTGGTTCAGTGATCTGCAAGTGCTGAGCATCATCTGAATAGTTATTAACCGCTTAATTACCGCTAATGAGACACAATTGATTTTCTATTTTAAAGGGCCGATATCGTACCCGGCCGGGATTGAGTGGTTAAACCATCATCTTACAGTAGTGTACAGATTAAAACACAAAATAATCGACTATTCGAAACACAATAACAGGATAGCCCAGTCGATACGTTCAAAAGCATAAACATTATTATACCTTAACCATATCTAAGTATTTTTAAAAATTACGCTATCCCACCGTTTCATCGATATATCGATACTATTCAAACTATCGATATGCCGACGTAAAGGATAGAGAAGTATTAAAATATTATTTTCCAATCAGCCGATACATACATATATTAACAAATTTTGAACTATGTTGCACCCATTTTTGTAAAATATTATAACTTTTTTTTTTTGGTTAAGAGGGTATAGAAACGAATTTTGTACATGACATGCTCGTTTTTATTTGTATGTAACAATTTTATTATACAGATAGGTTTTGTAATGTCAATTCTTAAACGGCGTCAGGGCATAAAACATGTTTTGAACCCAAAATGAATCGAAGCAAATTAGTACGTAAGGATCGTACCAGGTGGCGCTCTGCCCCCTGGGGAGAAGGCAAGTTTATGTATGTCATCGCTTTGCAAGTATGGACATTAGCTTTTTCTCAGGATCATAAATATTTTGATTCAAACTGACTACTGCAAACAACAACTGACCAAAAGTCCCTGTAATTGGCTCATCTGAATTCATCATAAAATTCAGATTCAGTGCATAAATACTTCTGGGTTAAAATGACCTGTTTAACCCTTCAAGAATGAACATTAGCAAACCAAACAACTTGTATATCTTAAATATGCGTTTTTAACTAAAACTATGTCACTTACAGTTCAGTAGCTGAGATTTCAAAGGTCTTCGATTCAAAAATCTTACTTCGACAGTATTTAACGTAACTTGTTATTACGATAACATTGAGTCCAAAACCTAATTTACACAAACGTAGTGTTTTCTTGTCGCTAAAACTGAGCAACACGTATTGACCAAGTGACATTTTAGTTAAACACACATATCTAACCCCAAGTTTCTGAATTAATTCAAGTAAATCTGCTGTCTGCCTCTCATAATTACCTATTCTAAATTGTTGAACAACAACATCCAACGATATAAGTTCACTTGACACTCGACAACAGATTCTATTGACAAATTTTCCAGAAACAGGATGTGTCCTTATGTTATTGATAAAATAGATATTATAGCACGTTGCATTCCAAGCAATTACTTGCAGCTTGAAATTATTACTATAATGAGAATCACCGTCCTTAGATCACCATTTTTTTGCCAAACGAGATACCATAATCTCACAATTTGTATAGATAATATCACTTTAAGCTGTCGGTATTGCTTATAAAAAGCCAATAAAATGTTATCTTATACCACAGAGCACGAGGCAGCATCTAGAGCTGGTAGTACCAATAAAATTCTGTCATTAACCTTTTAACCGCTTACGTCGGATTAATCCGACAAATATTTTCGTGTCCATTCCGCCAGGGTCGTATATATACGACCAAATAACACAGCTCGTTTAATCTGTATTTATTTTTCGTTTTTTTTTTTTCTGGAGTTGGGGACACGACAAGTCATATAAAGTCGGGCGGTTAAAAGGTTAACTGCCTTCAAAACGTTGGCGGTTTTGTGACAATTTTATACGTTACACAGTATGAAAGAATAGGATAGCGTTTACTACGTTCATTGATATGTGACCACCAATCCTGTAACGAAGCGTGGCAGTTCCTTTGTGTAGATGTATTTTAGGAAGCCCTTAAATGACAGTCAATGTTTTGCGATGACAATGTACAGTCAACAAAAGAGATCAGTATGCAGGATCGTCGGATATAGTTGAAGTTTAGTAAGAAACCGATGGATGTTGTCGACTGAAATTTAATTTGATAAATGAGCTGTTTCTTTTCTATTAATAAAATTAAATTTTATTCGAGAACATCCATCGGTTTCTTACTAAACTTCAACTATATCCGACGATCCTGCATACTTATCTTTTTTGTTGACTGTACCTACATAATACAAAAGTTAGTCTTAAATGTACGCGGAGTACACCCTGGACAGAAGCCGCAAGAGAAGAAGATACATTTTACTGACTTTTCTAAGCATTATCGATTCAAGAAAAGTGACTTTTATACATTTTCCCTTGTTTTTTATCTCCATATTCAATGAAACTTTATTTATCTACATCGTACAATCATATAACTTCGACTATTAGAAAGAGATGGTCGTATGACATCATATTTGTGTAGCGCTGTCACTGTCGTTGTCATGATTTAATCGTTGTCTCCTCAAATAACTTAAACATAATATAATAATATAGAGAGCTTTTTAAACCACATAATTAATAAAACTAAACAACTATTTTCATAAAAAATAAAGCCTTTTCTCAATTACACTGAGGTCGGCTTCCAGTCTAACCGAATGCAGCTGAATCCACAACCCAGTTAATGCGTAACACGATACCCCTTGGTAAGACTGGTTGTCATGGATGACAGCTCAATTTCAATTATAAAATATTTATTTTCGAGAGAGATAGCGCTCTACAAATCCGAAGTTTCCCGATCATCTCTTTCTAACAGCCGAAGTTGTGTACGACTTGTAAATGTATACCTACTCAATGTCACTTTGTATGCACGCGGACGCTTTTAGTGTCAACGTGGCATTTTAAATGTAACTAATAAATAATTAAGAGATACAACACTATATTAAGCATTTATAGCAAATTAATGTTCTAGTGATGTTTTTTAGGTGCCCCATGTGGTACTTTCAGTGGCGATTATGAAAATACTAAGTTAACATTATAAAGTTGTGATGTTCGGGCCGTTTGGCAGTGTTAAATGACCCCAATTTAGTCTACAAAGTACCAAACCGACACATAAAAAACACACGCGATAAAATAAATAACGCACCGCTTTTTTTTTTTTTAAATTAACTCAATATTTACAAAACAAAATATAATTAAATTTTTGTCAATTTCAACACAATATACAGGGTGACTCGTTTAAGGCGTGATAGTGGAGAAGAAATGCAATTGCGACCCCCTATAGGTCCAAGTCATGAATTTTCTACAAATTTCGTTCGTTTGAATAAAAAAAGTAATTTGAACAAATACACCTTTTCAATAAACTCAAAATATGTAGTACGGTCGTGTATGCATGCAGTCAGCTCGCAGCTAGCAGCTAGCAGCCAGCCTGCTCACATGGCGTGCGTGTGCTAGGGCGCGATGGAGAGCGGGCGGAAGCGCCGCGCGCGCGCCGCGTTGTGCTGCGGCGCCGGCGCGGGCGGCGCGGGCGGCGCGCCCGGCGGCGGCGAGCCCGACGACGACGAGCCGCCCGACGCCGGCGGCGACGACAGCAGCAGCGCCGGCACGCCGCGCGACGTGCTGCGGCTGCGGGTACAAATACCCCAGTTAAACCCGCCACAGAAAATTACCCGAGTTACCTTGTACAAAAACCTAACCCAGTATAGTACTGTATAAAAATTACCCAAATATAACCCAGTATAACAAAATCCAGGTATAATCTTGTATATAAAAAAAAATATCCAAGTATAACCCTGCATAATAAATTAACCAAGTACAACCCTGTATAAAAATTACCAAGTATAACCCTGTATAAAAAACTACCTAAGTGTTATCAGTCCCAAGCAGTGGTAAAATGGGCATAAGCTTTAGGTATAGCTTATATAATAAGTATTAAAAAATAACGACAAAATGATTGAGAGAAATGTTTTTATTACTTTTTAATACGCTTTCTACCCCTTTTGCGATTCGATGTTTTGTGAAAATCTCCATTTTAACCACGGTGTAACAGGCTTAGGACTGAAAACGAGAGAGTCAATAACTGTTTGCATCTTTAAATAAATGTCCAAAATACTGTTTATAAAAATATGATTTTTAGTACTTTCAACTCAAATAGCTGCCAGGGGGTTAATTGTAGATCTATGTTGTAATAGTTAAAACATGTTCGGGATGTTATATTCAATTAAAAGTTGGTATTTTCTAAATGTAATGCTTAAAACACCTGTTATAAAAATAAGATTTTTGACATTTTCAATCTCAAATAGCAGCCGGGGGGTTAATTGTAGACTTTCGTTATAATAGTAAAAAAAAAATGCTCAAGATGTTATTTCCCATAGAAAACAATACTGTTATTTCTGGCCCTTTAATTTTAAGGTACGAAATGAATGATGTCCTTTTAACCCTAGTAAAATTTCTTTTACATGTTTCTAAAGTTTATTTTTGTATGTTTTTAGTATATGATGCATCCTTGGTCTAGGAAAGGCAATGGTAGATGCAAATAAGAAATTAATCATTAGTTTTGAGGTTTCGAAGAACGAGAAAAAAAACTAAATAAGCCCAACCATAAATAGCAAAAAAAACTGGAGGGATATAGGGGTTCAAATGCTTTTAATTTTTTTTGTAGTTAATGGTACAACGCTATGGACAATACGGTATGCTATATGTAATACAAAGCTCTATGAGCTGGACTCAAATGCAAACGACAACTCTGCGCCCAGTCGCAGCGACTAGACGCAGCGACAAGACGCACGGTCTGTGCTGGCACTTACCTAGAGTGATGGTGCGGCGGCTGTCGGTGCCTCGGGCGCGCGAACCGCAGGTTCAGTTCCCGCGCGGGGTCTACGGCGTACTTGTCGCCCGCGTTCTGGCGGCGCCGGCGTAGTGCTGTTGAGTAAAAACTGCAGGTCTTTATTATGTTACGAGTCTAGGAAGGGGGAGGGGAGGGGAGTAATTTAGAAAAATAATAGGCTTAAGTACCAATGTGGCTGCGGAGAAGCTTTGTCTCTGTGGTGCGCTACCTTACGTTCGTGCTAATTCGGGAACCCGAAGATTATCGAAGCGCATACATTTACTGGTATAACTGTACTAACCGGGCGTAAGGTCCGCCACGTCGGGAGACAGGGGTCCGTCCCCGCTCCAGCTGGCGCACTTGGCGAGTCTCTGTTCGGCCCCGCAGGCTACCGGGATGCGGGATGTACTGGCACTGCCTGTGGATCGCTGGGGACATGAAAACAAAATTAGCACATGGACAGAATGCATCATAAAAAAAAGTACGTAACACGCCTAACACTGGACTGTATCGTTGATGTAGTGGTCGCAAACTCGACTAAGCTAAGCACTTACAGTCTTCAATACACACATCAGTCACAAAAACACTTACATCTCGCAAACTCTGTGACCCGTCGCCGCCAGCGTGGGTGATTTCTTTCTTATTAATGGCCATAATGCTCCTGTAAAAATAAAGGAAAAAAAAAAACAATTACTGCAACTTCTTTAAGAAAGTAGTCTTTGAATAATGAAACATCACAGTTGTGAACAAAAGTGTACCTATCAACTGCAAGTGCAGTCGTATTATTTTAAAAAACGGACCTCCAATGACGCTAATTGGTTACAGGGTCAAATTAAATGAGCTAGCGGAACTCAGCAGAAGTGATGAGAAATGATATCTAAAAATATTAAAACAAAAAAATTATGATTTGATGATATTTTGATCTATATCTCCACATGCGAACTACGCATCACACTGACGTCACGCAAAATCCTGCATCGCGCAAGCAGATTTTACCGCGCAACTTGCATATATACAACGTCCCGACATCACACGTCGAACAGTAGCCCACCAGACACGACACTCGTCCGATCGAAGGATCCTCTCTGCACTATGGAGGATGAGTGAACTTGACACCCTGGTCCTCATACCTCTACAGACACCAACGTTCGACACTCAAGAAAAACTGCAGGAAATAATAATACAAGTATTTAGAGCCTCCTACCTGTCCGGTATAGCGTCTAACCGTGTCCTCTCCACAGCTGGACTCTGACTCTTCTCCCCGCTGCGGGTCGATGAGCTGAAATCAAAGACAATAATTAATTACTCTTTTATAAAAGTAATGTACCGACTGAACAATTTCAAGGCATTCTTAGTATTGTGCAAACTTGACAGTACTTTGTTCAGAATCAGTAAAAGAAACGATTTGCGTTTTTTAAATATTTTAACATTATTTTTCCGCGGTTGGTCTGTGGATGGGTGACCATTTTTACATACCATGACCCCTCCGTGCCTCGGAAAGCACGTTAAGCCGTTGGTCCCGGCTGTCATTCGTGGATCTTTGACAGTCGTTACGGGTCGTCAGAAGCCCGAAAGTCTGACAACCAGTCTTACCAAGGGGTATCGTATTACCCAATAACTGGGTTGTGGAGGTCAGATAGGAAGTCGCTCCATATAAAATACTACTACTCAGCTGCATCCGGTTAGACTGGAAGTTGACCCCAACATAGTTGGGAAAAGGCAGGCAGATGTCGTCAACAAGACAAGATGACAATGATGAGAATGACAGCCAGGACCAAAGGCTTAACGTGCTTTCCGAGGCACGGAGGGGTCTCGGTATGTAAAGATCAACCGCGGGAAGCGTAGCTTAACCTAATCGATCGACCTGTGCGGCTGTTATTATTTAGCCACGGGCCCCTCTACACTGTAGTACGTTTTATCTATCAAAATTGAGAAAAAAATAAAAAAGAGAGAATAGTAAAAAAAAGAGAAAAGATAAAGAAAAGAGAGAATAGTAAAAAAAGAGAGAAAAGTAAAGATATATAAAAGAGAGAAAGAGAGGGAAAGAGTATTCTATTCTATTGAGATTTAAATATGGATGCACCACTAATAAATTAGGATGAGGGCAGGAGAATGACGATGCCTTACCGTTTGTCCCGGTGATGCTCCGTCGCGTCGTAGTACACCGACGCCTCGTCGTGGGTCGGACGCGTCTCGCCGCTGATCACCGACTGAATCTTCACTGCAACATCACACATTATTAATTTTATTTACTTTACAATGCTCTATGTTTACAGTTACAAGAGGGAGGGAGGAAATTTCCTTAGTCCTCTAAGGAATATGGGGATTGAAGTATGACATTTTATACGGAAGATAAGCACACGAAGGAAATATTTTTTTGAACAATGATTCTAGATCCCCTAACGTAGACGTCTTTCGTCGGTTATCAAAAGAAAAAAAAAACTGCTGTTTCATAGAAAACTGCAATATCTACGTGGTCAAAATGAATAGCAGTTGCTTTTTTAATAACCGACGCTAAGGCAGGTGTCCCACTGGAGGCGATGAACGAGGAGCGAGTAGAACTAGCAACTGAAAACGAGTTGGTGAGCAGCAAGCAGCGTGTGTGTAGCTCCGATAGTTTTGTCGGGCTATCAGCGAGTGTTCACGGGCGATTACTAGCACCACTCGCTCGGGGCGGTTAGCTCCACAGGGGTTTCTCTTGGCGTGAGCTCTCACCGCCAAGCGAGCATCGCTGAGCGAGTATTATCTTTGACAGCTCTTGTCGCTCAGCGACAAACCAGTGGAGCGAGTCTTCGCCGGTAGTGTGAACGGTCAACGATCAACTGTTAATATATTCATCTCTTTTGTTTACACGGAATGTACATACAGTATGTTAACTAACAGAGGGCGTTCCCGTTAACCCGCAATAGTATAGCATCCATACATGCTAAAAAAAATATTACCATTCGAAAATAAAATGTTTTTTTTTTTATATTAAAATATTCACTAAAAATGTTAAATTGATACGTAAAAGATCCCCGCACACGCGGCCCGTCATTCATAAATAAATTGCGACGTTGCCGTCCTTCAAGTATGCGTGTACAGAGTGTTTCTTTTATGTATCAATTTAACATTTTTAGTGAATATTTTAATATAAAAAAAAAATCGAATGGTAATATTTTTTTTTGTATGTATGGATGCTATACTATTGCGGGTTAACGGGAACGCCCTCTGTTAGTTAACATACTGTATATTGTACGTTTCTTGAGCAAGAAAATAGCCGTTAGTCGCTTCCTCGCCGGTGGTGGGGCAACTGCCTAAATTTGAACGCAGGGGGTTCAGAATTATGTACTGAATCCATGGTAAACAGGTTGCGTGTCAATATTCCTGTCACCCTGTGTTAAAATGCTTAATATTATATCCCGAGCTGTTATAGTGTAGTTTGGGATAAAACTAAGGAGTGAGTTGTAATAACATGTGTACGTTGTACCGGAGTTGGGCGGCTCGTCCCGCGCGGGCGGCCGCACGCGGATCTCCAGCCGCGACGACACCGTGGGGCCCGGCGGGGACCCGGGCGGGGCCGCCGGGGCCCGCGCGCTGGACGAGCTGGACAGGCTCTGGGAACACAAAATCACAATATTAAAAAAGGACTAGTTAAAAAAAGAGGACTTTGTGGCTACAACAGTCGTTACGGGTTGTCAAAAAGTCTGACAACTTACAGTCAAATCGTATATTTCAATAACAACATTATGACTTTTGAACGTCACAAATTAGAAGAACAAAGAAGAATTATACTAGTTGCCCCATCCAAAAGGTAGCTTCGTATGGAAAATATGGGTAAAAAAAAAATTGTTTACATTATTTTGTTTACATTAATCAGATATCATAATTATGTGAATAGGCAGTCGCTCCATGTAAAATACTGGTATTCAGCTGCATCCGGTTAGACTGGAAGCTGACTTTACATAATATCCTCCCGACCGATTTCGGTCACGGTAACAATCCCAACGGAGATTAGCCAAGTACACAGGAGATATTATAGTGCACGAGTGTGTGCGTAAACACAGGTGCACTCTCTGTTCCTTTACTCTCATAGTCCGATGGGACGGCAATCCGACACGATCGAGGAGAGATCAGGCGCAGGGCCATCGGTTTAACGTGCTTTTCGAGTCACGGGAGTATTAAACAAAAAAATTTAAACCCACTTAGCTCGACCTGAGAATGGAACCTAGAACCCCACGCTCAGTCAAACCCCTACATAGGCAGATAGGTTTAAAGATATTTTTATTCTCAAAAAAGACACAAAGTCACTTACATGAGAACAATGCTTAAAATATAAATTATATAAGGTTCGTCACAGACGTCACGGTAGCAATATTATGATACACCCATCCAATGCATTCAACTTTTGTGAAGGGTGTTATTTGTGATTAAATAAGCAGCTAATTGAGTTTTGAATGCATTGAAAGAGTGCAACTTTTTTATACATGAGGGTATTTTGTTATATAATTGTACTCCTTCAAAAGTTAACATTTTTTTGCCAAACTTTGTTCTCATCTTCGGTAAAATCAGAAAACTAGCTCGGCGACTGCTACGTTGGTTGCTTGTTTTACTTTAATAAACGATAAGTTAGTCTGTATACTTTTGTTAAGTGCCTTACGAATGAAAATACATGTATTGTAGATATATAGCTGTCTAATGTTCATTATTTTGGTTTCTTCATAAATTTTGTACGTTGATGTTAAATATGGATAGTTAAAGATCATTTTTATTAATTTGTTTTGTGCAACTTGAAGACTTGCTAGCTTCGTCTTGGCCGCACTGCCCCAAACTTCAACCAGATATAGTAGGTGTGGTTTTACTAAGGCGTTATAGATGGTGTGACGTAGTCTATGTGGAATACATCGAACTATGTTTCGGAGGGATCCAAGTAGAGACGTAAGCTTTGTTTTTATATGATCCAAGTGAACAGTCCACGATAGAGAACTATCCATTCTTAATCCAAGGTATTTCTCACAATTTTTTTGCTGTAATGGCACATTGTTGATTACTAATGGATTGTGTGGAGGTACTATTTTATTTCTTGCTTTAAACTCAAACTCAAACTCAAAGCATTTATTTCAATTAAACCATTTACAGGCACTTTTGAATTGTCAAGAAGTCGGTCAGTCAGAAAATATGAAGCTAGTTGCCCATTCCAAAGCGTAGGTACCTATGGAGAAGAACGGGCAAGAAACTCCATGGACACTCTTTTAAATTATAGTTTTACAAAAATATTAGTTACATCATTTATTTTGAATTTATAATTATGTGAGAACGATGTAAAAAAAGAAACTTACTACGCGTTAAAAGCGTCCAGAGTACAGCAAATAGTAACAAAACAACAATTCAAAATAAAATAATTCAAAATAAGCCGAGGCAGCTGAGTGATGACCAGCCCCAACTGACGGCGCCCGTTCACGAACATGACGCATAGATCAGCACCATTCAGCTCAACCATTTTGAAGGGAGCTAAATGATCCGACACACAACAAACAAGATATAGCATGTTTTATGAATATTAATTGTTAATAAATTATATTGAAACCATGAAAAAAGGGTGTTTAGATCATCTTGAGACTGGGAAACTAAGTCATGAATGGAAGATCCGAAATAAAATAAGCAAGTGTCATCTGCGTATAGAGTAAGATGGCCGTGTAGATACTCACGGGTGCACTCAAGGCCCTCTGCAGCGGCGCGGGCTCGTCGTCGTGCCGCGCGGCCACGCCCCGCATGACGTCGAGGCGGTACCGCACGGAGCCGCCGCTGCCGTCGAACGACGCCTGCTGCAGCAGCGGCGCGCGCAGCGAGCGCACGCGCACGCCTGCCGGACAATACTACACGTTCAGGGACCTTCACATTCTACACATTTATTAACAAGTTCAAAAAATACTAAAATAAATTCTGTTGTCTATGCGTTCTACACACTTGTTCGTGTCGAGCAGCATGTTTCAGCAATATCATGGCGACCCAAACAAGTGGGTAGCACCCCTAAGACAATACAAAATAGGACGGTGTATAAACAGACACTTATTGTTGCGCTTGCGCACAAACTTCTCAATTGGTCAACTAGGACAATATTATAATGCAAGCACAATATGCAACACATTACTTGCGTCGCTTTTTAGCACACAAATGCCATTCATACCGCTTGCACCTGTTATAATAAATCATTTATTTCGGACTTTCACACATACATATTATTGTTAGCAGCACGAAAATACTTATAAACTAACATACAGATAAAAAAAAACAATTTTTTGGACAATCCGACACCGGTAAACCTGTTTACTTGACTGCATGCAGTCGTAACCAGCGCTCAAGCATCGGAGAGTCGAGATATTAATGCAATACTGTTGAACAACGCGTCATACTGACGTCACGCAAATCCTGCATCTCGCAAGCAGAGTTTACCGCGCAACTAGCATAGATACAACGGCCCGACATGAATCATCGGGCAGTTGCCCGCCAGACACAACACCCGTCTGGTCGGAGGATCGTCCCTATTCTATAGAGTATGAGTGAACTTTACACCCTGTTCCTCATACCTCTATAACATCACGCCGCCTTCGAAGAGGTGTATGATATGTGTAGTGTATGAACGTTTACGCTCACATTTAGCCAGACAACAATGGTACTTAACGGAGTTTTAAAAACTCGTAATAAGTAATATGTTTCGGGAGACACCACAAACTCTATACTACTATGTAAAATTATAACGTAACGTACAGGAACAGACGACAGCACATCAAGCTATTACAATTTTTCAAATTCCTTTAAAAGATTTTCAACTTTATCGCTGAAGCATAAGGTTCAAAGTTGATTGGGAAAATTTGACAGGTTCGGGTAGCTTGATGTGCTGGCATCTGTACAACGTAAAGTAACTCACCAATAGCAGGAAGCGACCAACACCTCGGCAAACTGGGCTGCAACTTCGGATAGGCATCAATCCCAGGTATATAAAGACAATGCAGCTGATTCCTTCTAGCAGTCGGCTCTGCCTTTGGGGCAGGCTCGCTATGCTGTCTGGCAGTGATTGGCCGTGCATGGGTGGGGGTGGGAGATGGGACCGGTGGTGGTGGGATTGGGGCTACGGCAATGGGTGGTGGGGCTGATGAAGTCGCTGGTGGTGATGTTTTTTCTGGCTGTAGGGCGGCCTGTAACAAAGGGCGAGTGTTTAGATTGATGGTCTTAAACTGTTTATTGAACACCAAAAAGATGCATAAAAAGCGTAATAGAAAAGGGGTAGTCTTAAGTTCTGTCTAGCCTAACTAAAAGGCCTGACAGCAACAACCATACATATAGATAGACATAGATAACGCAAGTATCACGATCTGTATGAATACCAAGCGTGTCATTTTTTGACTACCTACTATGACGTCACAAGCACTATTTAGTGATGGGAAAATCAAATCGATTCAAAGACGCCGCCGCGTGCGGCACCGTCTCGCCCCACCCGCGGGACCTAGCGCCAGCGCTCACGCTCACCCAGCCAGCAGTACACAGCTGTGCTATTCTGTAAAAAGATCACCGTGATAACTTAGGTGAAGTGAGCATAAAGTGAGCTGTCATTCCACTTGATGCTACGGATTGACACTATTGACAGCTCACTTTAAGCTCACTTCACCCAAGTTTTCACGGTGAGATTTTTACAGAATAGCTCTGCAGGACTGAGCGCGAATGTGGCGGCTTACGATTTTTGTACGTAAGCTGGGCACGCGAAATAGTTGCTCTTGCGTTATCTAGGTGTAAATCTGTGGCAACAACATTACACGAATTCTCAAGCCCTGCCCGCATGTAATAATAATATCCTCCCGACCGATTTCAGTCACGGTGGTAATCTCAACGCAGATTAGCCAGGTACACAGGAGATATTATAGTGCACGAGTGTGTGCGGAAACACAGGTGCACTCTCTGTTCCTTTACTCTCATAGTCCGATGGGACGGCTGTAAAAATGTCACGGCGATTTATTTATCGTATTTATCTCGAACGCTGCTTAGATACTATTTGAGTGCCTCGCTCAGAGTGTGGTTGTGGCCATATACGTAAGTGATTTATGTGGTCATTACTGCGGAGATTTTTGGTGACAGCTGCTCATAATTTTGGTGAAAACTGTTCATTGTGTGTGAGTAGTTGCGGACATGTATGTATGTGATTCTTGTGGTGATTACTGCGAAGATTTTTGGTGATAGCTGTTAATAATTTTGGTGATAACTGGTCATGGTGTGCGGTTGTGATCATATACGTAAGTGATTCATGTGTTCATTGTGTGTGAGTGGTTGCGGACACTTGCAAGTGATTCATGTGGTGATTACTGTGAAGATTTCAGGTGATAGCCGCTAATAATTTTGGTGATAACTGGTCATGGTGAGTACGTGGTTGTGCTCATATACGTAGGTGATTCTTGTGGTGATTACTGCGAAGATTTTTGGTGATAGCTGTTAATAATTTTGGTGATAGAGCTGCTGGATATTTTGTTGAATTTGGCGATAACTGCTGTAGATGATACCTGGTGTAGATGTGCGGGCTGCACGGTGTGCTGCGTGTGGTGCGTGGTGGTGGAGGTGTGCAGCTGCGTGCGCGCGCCGTGCGAGCACGACGACACCGCGGACGCTGCGCGCGCGCCGCGGTGCTCCGGCGACTGAGGGCAACCCGCACCGCGTCAACATACTTGCCACTTTACAGATATAGTAAGGAGTTTTTTTTTATTGGTCCTTACTTATAATATTCCCTTATTAGCAGTTAGTCTATGAAAACCATGACAACACTTAGAACCTCGACACATTATGAGATGCAAATGACAACGACAAAAATAATACGTGATTGATGTAGAAAGATTATAAGTACCATTGACTAATCTTAAGGTAGGCACTAGCCGATATTTTTTCCATACAAATTTCGGTAGGGTATTACTCCATTGTTTGACATTATACAGACGCCAGCACATCAAGCTACTACAATCTGACAAATTTATTTAATACATTTTCAACTTTACCGGTAATGCATTCAAGCATTCAAGGTTCATTGGGAAAATTTTACAGTTTCGGGTAGCTTGATGTGCTGGCGTCTGTACATCCATAGTTAAATATGATATCGTTTTGTCTTATTATTAATTTTGTCTGTGCGGAAACAGAATAGTAAAATGAAAAGCCATTAAAAAGTTATTTGCTAACAAAGATTCGTTTTCTTGCTAATTTTAACGTAGGATGTAAATAACTAGTAAATCATATTCTGACAAATTAATGATTATGAATGAGTTTTTTTTTTTTTGTTTTGTCATCATTTGTGAGTGGTTGACCAAAAAGGGACCTGGAGGGATTGGAAACCGTTATTTATTTTTTTTGAATTTTTTAATCTGTGGTCTTTTAGCTTTGTTTTGGTCTAACCAGAATATTTTTAGGTGCCGTAGTGTTTTTTTTATGATTTTTTTTGTGAGCCGAGGCAGTTTTGGAAAAAATACACCTTACACACAGCGCACACTAGTTTTTGTGATGTCAGACGCACATAAAGACAAGAAACTGACACTAAATAAGTCGCCAATAACGTAGTAACCGCAAACACGTGTTGACACTCACTAAAGAAGTCGCATACTGACATAAAACATGCCGCAACTTGTTTCTACACGAAATTTCAAACGCGATTTACTCGAAATCAATTATTTTCCCTTGAGGTCCCTTTTTGGTCAACCACTCACATTTAGATATCGATCACGTCTGTGAACTTTTACCACTTTATTAAATTTTAGATTTACATCATTATCAGACTAAAGCTCTGATCAAAATGAGATGACTCCCGTAATACGCTCGCACATATTGTGTCAACTAACTTGTACTGGAGGTGTTCACACTGCCACGAAACTTCCTAATACCTAATTAAAACAACAAACGCGCGCAATCGCGTCCCGCATCCCGCGCGTGATTCGCTTCATTCTGAACTGTCAAAAGTACAGTTCTTTCACAGTAATTTTACCTCTGGTAGAGGTAACGACAACTATCTTATTGTAACGAGAATATATCATCTAAAGTCCCCGACACGAGAAGCTATAAACTTTGTAAATAAAGAACTTCTACTAAATTACATAGCGATAATTCAATCAACAACAAATAATCCCAAATTTAATCAACTTACAAGTAACATTATGTGTAATACGAAACTAACGAGCAATTTTCACTTGGTCTAGTTATATTTTAGCGATATAAAGCGCTGTCGTCTAATGTTTTGTGGTACTGGAACGCGCCTGACTCGTTGAACGTAAACATTTGGGCCGCCATTTTGAAGTAAGTTCACGCTGACGCTGTCAATGCTGCAGAATGCAGATGCAGAATACTCGGAATCGTCTGACGACAGTAATTAGATGTATGTTAACATAATTACATCCCTATATAAAAATAAAAATCATTACAAAACTGTTTTTTTTTTTAATTTGATCCGAAGGTTGCGAACCCCTGAATGTGTGTTTACAACATTTATAGCTTCTCGTGACGGGGACTATAGAAAGAAAGTACGTTTATTTGCTGCAAACATGACACAGAGAAAGTAGACAAAAACAAAAAAAGAACAAGTTAGGGGAAAATATGCGTCACATCCACGCAAAACGGCCATCGCTCAGCATAATGCTACGACCCTATGCGAGACAGAGCCTCAGCGCAACACGTTGCGCGTCGATGTCCCTGCCACCTTGTATATCATCACGCCTGTACCCCCCTTTGTGGGTAGGCAGAAGCATATACAACTAAACCCACAACCACCACAAACAACTACTATCATCTGTTATGTTCAAGTCCTAAATAAGAAAGAAAATAATAAAGTATGTCTATGACTGACCTGTAACTGTTCTTGTTTCCATTCGTTGTCTGTGGTTTCTTCCGAATCGTCAAACTGTGACTTCCATAGTGATACCAAAGTCAGGGCTCCGCCTTTTGTGACCTGAAACAAAAAATAACATACAATATAAATCGAGGGCTGGTTCGAGGTGGCGCGGGAAAAGATTTCCTGGAAGGATTTAGGAGACGCCTTTGCATTTTATTGGGACAGTATAGGCTAAAAAATCGGTCAAGTGCGAGTCGGACTCGCGCACCGAGGGTTCCGTACAGGGGTAGCGGGATTGTCCGAAAGGGTTACCGCTGCCCCGGAACATAAAGGGCTAAGGAAGGAACACGGGTGGGTTTTAGTCAGTAAGAATCTGACACTCCCTTCCGCTCCACCCAGAGCGGGAGGAGTCATTAGATGATTTCCCATCCATAAAAAAAGGGTTCCGTACAAAGTAGGTATGTAAATACTTCATCACTGGAAAAAAAATTGTAATGTAACTATCAATTTACAATTTTCGGATTTTTTCCTTTACTTGTGCTACGCGACATTGCTTCTTGCCAAATTTCATGATTCTAGGTCAACGGGAAGTACCCTATAGGTTTTGATTTCGGAACATAAACGCCCGCATCTTTTGATTGCGTCGACTTAGAAGTTTAATTTTTTCACTGCTTCAAGGGATTGCAGCTCTGAGTATTTGATATTAATTTCAACTTGATAACTCCACGCGTTCCTGAGAAAAAGGGTCTTGACAGGCGGACAACGAAGTGATCTAATAAGGGTTCCGATTTTTCTTTTGAGGTACGGAACCCTAAAAAAACAGGTCATCACGCCTGTATTCCCTGAAAGGTTAGGCAGAGGTGTACCCCCCCGCAGAGTAAAGTCAGGACCAGCATAGTTATTAATAACTATTCGATTCGCTATCGGAATTGATTGTAAGGTTCGTTTAGGGGGAACAGTAACAAAATGGTAACTTATAGGTAATAGGCTAGAAAATGTGAAGTGGTTCTTAGATTAGGCATAAGCAGAATGCAAAAATCTTGATTTTTGAAAGCTTAATTTATTTAATCTGTAGTTAAATCTCATAAGAGAGAGTCAAACATGAGATTTGATAGCAGGTGTATTGATTAGAGACTTCATATTCAGCCTTCAGAGGGATTTGCCTCCGGTTTCGGATTTCGAAACCGTTCGTTCTCAAAAACTATGAATAACAAAGCTTTACATCAATACAAATATATATTTTTATAAAGATACCGAATGAAAGGAATGAAGTCTTTGAAGCTTCTTTTTTACTAGTGTTTCTGTTAGCCCCTCAAATTATTATTTTGTATTTACCTGTTGCAGAGCGGACACATTCTCGTCGTCCATGACGGCGAACTGTGTGTAGCTCTGGTCTGCGCGCGCGCGGGCTGCGCGACGCGCTCCTGTTGACAATACATACATTATACATAGGTATTCAATAAATACACTTTAAAAATCAATTGTATTTAGGGTTGTAGGCGGTATTTTTTTATTTTTTATGACATTAGTTTTACATTTTGTGGCTACAGTGACACACACTTGTTAAAATTATATAAAAATAATCTAACAATATTTGTAAATATGTGAGCACCATGTATCTATCACCATAATTGATTTACCTGTCATTGCTTTATTTTTAATTCTTTTTACCTTTTGTTGGTAGACTAGTTTTTATTCTAGATGCATCGTCTTCACATATAATTATATAATGAATGTATACAAAAACTTGTAAAACATTTTTAAAATAGTAACGGTGGAGTTTCTTGCCCATTCTTCTCCATACGAAAACTACCTTTTGGAATGGGCGACTAGAATCAATTAGTTTTATTATAATTCTTGACGTTCAAAAGTGCCTTTAGTGTGCCTATTTGAAATAAATGATTTGACTTTGACTTTGTATCTACCGCCACGTGCAAACTATGCATCATACTGACGTCACGCAAAATCCTACATCGCGCAAGCACAGTTTTCTGCACGACAATCATACTCGTAGGGTTATTAGGCCAAAGTGCATGGTATAATTATTATTGCCTCGTTATTTATTATAGAAACACTCACCAGCCAATATGAACATCTTAGTTCCTGAACTTTTTCACAAAATACAGTTTTACCTTCGTCTCGCTAATGGCTTATATATTTATAAAACACGTGTATTTAGAACGAGGTCAGATGGTTGACTGATGTTTCACGTTATTGTGACAATAGCCGTCAAGTGCGTGTCGGATTTAGTGTGTAGGGGTTATGTAGGTGTCGTGATTGATTGTTTTTATTTTTGTGGAAGAAATTGTCCATTTACACAGAGACAATATTATCTATTATTTTTAGGCAAGTAAGTGAATTTGGTCGTTTGTTAAGCAATGAATACTTAACGGCAGAACTGATTTGGAAGAAACTTGGCACAAGGACAGACCATGACCGAGGTTAGGACATGGGATTTTTTCCCTATTTTACCTTTTACTATTTAGTTTATTTAAGGGAACTACAGGACCTAAACGCAAAAAACGCAAGTTTTTTAATGCCTAAAAGTATATGATCGACTACAGTAAACAAAATCAGAAAAATATACTATATTCTACAGGATATATGCTAGTTAGGAAGTGTGTTGAAAACATAATACAACTAATTTGATACGATAGAAAAAAATCATGAAGATACCTCTTAAAACTTTCTTTTGACAATAAAAACCATACTAATATACATACAATCATTCTAATTTTTTGTCAGATTAAATAAATATCAGATCAATTAGATTAATCAGATTCGATTAATTAGATTATTCAGTTTGTCAGATAAATTTGATTTTTTGTTTGCAATAAATTACCAGCGTTGTGTCATCGCGCTTCTCATTCTTTCCAGACCGACAGTGACCGCGCTTTAGGTTATAAAATGATAAATGATTTTATTTCTGTAAGTAGGTTTGCACAAACACTTTTACACGTCAATCATTTATTTTTAAAAACTAGATGAGGTCGGCGTTTCCTATCTGACTACTCTGGGAAGAAAGGCCAAAACAAACTCACGAGGTCACAGTCTCTTTTAAAGTCCAGACATAATCTTGGTCAGGGTATATGAAGACCATGTAGATCGATGTCTGAGATGGTCTTTTGAGGCAAGAACCACACAGATTGAGTGGACCTGTCCAGTCAGTGCACGCATTTGTCAGAATTCGTGCAGCTCAACTCAATTTAGTTATGTAGTCCCCTTAAGTAAATAAAAACATTAACAACTGACCTCTCTTGAAATGCGTGTCCGAATGTACGCTGTCGACATCTGCAGCGATTATCCTGGGACTGACCGCTTCACCTGTTAACAACATTTTATTAAAAGTCTTCATAATGTATAGGGCGGGATTGGTATGTGACGATGATGGGGGGGGGGGGGGGCTATGTCCAACAGTGGACAAGTTTTTACTGAGATGATAATGATAATTGTGTTCACAAAAAAAAAAAAACAGTGGCACTCCGGGAGTGCCGGCAGAAGTGAAAACAAAACACAAACAGAATACTTTGCCATCATTCACTGACATATCGGATATACATTAAAACCGAGTACATCTCGAGGACAGCCGAACACATCCGAAGCGGTGTCGGTTATACATTTTCGCCGCGCCGTAGAAAGAGAGGGGGATACTTCTGTACTGTAGCTACCTGGCGTGGCGGGCGCGGCGCTGGCCAGCTCCTGCACGCACGTGGGCGGCGCCGTCACCACGCGCAGGCGCGCCAGTGTGGGGGGGGGGACACTAACAAACATACTGTAGCTACCTGGCGTGGCGGGCGCGGCGCTGGCCAGCTCCTGCACGCACGTGGGCGGCGCCGTCACCACGCGCAGGCGCGCCAGTGTGGGGGGGGGGACACTAACAAACATACTGTAGCTACCTGGCGTGGCGGGCGCGGCGCTGGCCAGCTCCTGCACGCACGTGGGCGGCGCCGTCACCACGCGCAGGCGCGCCAGTGTGGGGGGGGGGACACTAACAAACATACTGTAGCTACCTGGCGTGGCGGGCGCGGCGCTGGCCAGCTCCTGCACGCACGTGGGCGGCGCCGTCACCACGCGCAGGCGCGCCAGTGTGGGGGGGGGGACACTAACAAACATACTGTAGCTACCTGGCGTGGCGGGCGCGGCGCTGGCCAGCTCCTGCACGCACGTGGGCGGCGCCGTCACCACGCGCAGGCGCGCCAGTGTGGGGGGGGGGACACTAACAAACATACTGTAGCTACCTGGCGTGGCGGGCGCGGCGCTGGCCAGCTCCTGCACGCACGTGGGCGGCGCCGTCACCACGCGCAGGCGCGCCAGTGTGGGGGGGGGGACACTAACAAACATACTGTAGCTACCTGGCGTGGCGGGCGCGGCGCTGGCCAGCTCCTGCACGCACGTGGGCGGCGCCGTCACCACGCGCAGGCGCGCCAGTGTGGGGGGGGGGACACTAACAAACATACTGTAGCTACCTGGCGTGGCGGGCGCGGCGCTGGCCAGCTCCTGCACGCACGTGGGCGGCGCCGTCACCACGCGCAGGCGCGCCAGTGTGGGGGGGGGGACACTAACAAACATACTGTAGCTACCTGGCGTGGCGGGCGCGGCGCTGGCCAGCTCCTGCACGCACGTGGGCGGCGCCGTCACCACGCGCAGGCGCGCCAGTGTGGGGGGGGGGACACTAACAAACATACTGTAGCTACCTGGCGTGGCGGGCGCGGCGCTGGCCAGCTCCTGCACGCACGTGGGCGGCGCCGTCACCACGCGCAGGCGCGCCAGTGTGGGGGGGGGGGACACTAACAAACATACTGTAGCTACCTGGCGTGGCGGGCGCGGCGCTGGCCAGCTCCTGCACGCACGTGGGCGGCGCCGTCACCACGCGCAGGCGCGCCAGTGTGGGGGGGGGGACACTAACAAACATACTGTAGCTACCTGGCGTGGCGGGCGCGGCGCTGGCCAGCTCCTGCACGCACGTGGGCGGCGCCGTCACCACGCGCAGGCGCGCCAGTGTGGGGGGGGGGACACTAACAAACATACTGTAGCTACCTGGCGTGGCGGGCGCGGCGCTGGCCAGCTCCTGCACGCACGTGGGCGGCGCCGTCACCACGCGCAGGCGCGCCAGTGTGGGGGGGGGGACACTAACAAACATACTGTAGCTCCCTGGCGTGGCGGGCGCGGCGCTGGCCAGCTCCTGCACGCACGTGGGCGGCGCCGTCACCACGCGCAGGCGCGCCAGTGTGGGGGGGGGGACACTAACAAACATACTGTAGCTACCTGGCGTGGCGGGCGCGGCGCTGGCCAGCTCCTGCACGCACGTGGGCGGCGCCGTCACCACGCGCAGGCGCGCCAGTGTGGGGCCGCCGCCTAAGGGGGGGGGACACATTTGAAAGACACTCAACGATATAAGTTTATAAAAAAATGGGATGTGGCTGTGTCTAGACACGACCGTGTGATGTACAGTCAACAAAAGAGATAAGTATTCAGGATCGTCGGATATACTTGAAGTTTCGTAAGAAATCGATGGATATTCTCAATTAAAATTTTATTTTATTAATAGAAAACAAACAGCTCATTTATCAAATTAAATTATAATCGACAACAGCCATCGTGCATTGGTTTCTTACTAAACTTTAACTATATCGGACGATCCTGCATACTTATCTCTTTTGTTGACTGTACGTGAATACGTTTACGTGACGGGGTTGATCCGCTCGGCCGCATTCATTCTTTTACGTTCTCTATGCGTCAAAAAGCCAAATCCAAATACAGAGATCGTGTACGGTTGGAAAGGGCTTCTGAAGAGCAATCGAATGGTACCAATAAAACACCATATGATTGGTCATATGATGTTTTATTGGTACCATTCGATTGTTCCCGGCACTGCTGGACCAGATTGACTCTGGTCCAGCAGTGCCGGGAACAATCAAATCAAAATCATATGGTGTTTTATTGGTACCATTAGATTGCTCTTGAGAAGCCCTTTCCAACCGTACACGATCTCTATATTTGGATTTGGCTTTTTGACGCATATAAGCCGACATTGTACAGAGTAAAATTTTAATAACCTTTATCCTCTTAAGGGCTCAATGTACTCATCATTATGAACAACTTTTACTACAAGAACAAACCTGAAATCGTGAAAAAAAAAATCTGCTGTTCCCTATGTTCGCATAACTCGCCAAAATGTAGGGAACAGCAAATTTTTTTTCGCGATTTCATGTTAATTTCATCACTCCAAATATCGAGAAAATTGAGGAATATTAAGGTGCCGAATATGTAATAACCACATGCGCTTGCAATGACGTCGCTTACGATACTAAGAGGGCGACTCAGCGGTGCGGTAGGTGGTTGGGGGGAGCGGTAAACTTAGCGCGAACGGGTACACGTTTAGATATTTATTTACCATAGATAAAAGCAATAATAATATAATCTTACCGGGTGCGGGAGGTCTGGGCTTGCACGGCGGCACGCTCTGCCTCTCAGGCCGCGTGGTAGTGCCTGTTACCGCGGAGTTGCTTGTCTCTTGTTGCTGCAACAAATAAAGTCAGATTAATTACAGTTAATAACGCAAGGGTTTGGGGGAGGCCTTTGCCCAGTGGGACAGTATAGGCTAAGAAAAAAATAAAAAAGGTAATAGTTTACCTTGGCATGTCTGTCGGGAGAGGGCGCTGGCGTCGTTCTAGGTTCCGCTTCCTTGTCCGTGATTGGCTTGTCTGTGTTTGACTGTAAATAAACAAAATACGAACAAGTTGAAGGATGATTGAACATCGTAGAAAAACATCACAGTTGCTCCTTATTATAATTATAATAATAAAAAAACTTGGAAAATCCAAAAGTGCACGACTCATGTCGCTTCTTTGATCATATAAAAACCATACAGATTATTATATTAGTTACGTTTTTTTTTTAATTATAATTAAACTACTTTGAATAAAAGAGCCATTTTCAATAGGGATCCTCGTACGGGTGAAAAGAATTTATTAAAAAAAAAAATTACTCAATTAATTGTTTTTTTCGCAAGCTACAATGTTTTCAGGTTTCACACTTGATTGACAGGATTTTTTTTTGAAATATGTTGATGCTTTTTACGTTTCTACTGCATTAAATCAATTTTTGAAAAGTATATAATTAATCTCCATTAAATTATCTATCCAATGGTATATAAATTAAGTAGGTTCTGTGTACTAGCAGGAGTATAACAATGGAAATAGTTGCAGAAAGGATGCAAAAAAAAAAACAATTCGATCGAGCTCTGTAATGTTTCGCATTACGAGTCGTGCAAAATTTCAAATAATAAAACTGAGTTAACTAACACACAGGGTCAAATTAAATTAGATAGCGATACTCTGCAGACGGGATGGGACACCCATCACGTCGACGAGTTTCGCTAGCTAATGACGATGATAATGTGGGCATAAGTTGCCTACATATTAGTCTCTGTTGGTCAGTGGACTAATATTGCCTAAATTTGGACTGTTAACGCTCAAAAATAGTCATTATGTGGGACATCTTTTGCTCAGCAGTAGGTTTTACATACATATCCATTCAAATGGTTAGGCGCATGTCTCGGCGAGGCGGGATGCACTCTCTTGTCTGTATGTTTGTCTTTGTGTGCCCCTGTCTGTGTGTCTGTTGCGACTGCTATAGTTGCCTCCGTCTCTAGACGTCGGCGTGTCTGCGAAAAATAACATGATTAAATTAGTACAACATTTAAAGGTGCGAGTGGCTAATTGATCTGCAAGGTTAAGCTGCGCTTGTAGTGGTCAGCAAGTCGATTGGTGACCATTTTGACTCCTTAGTCCATCGAAAGCTAGATTGTTTAGTTTTAAAACATCAGCAAAAAAAGCTAGTTGTTGATGATGATACTTTGAAGGTTGTAGGCCTAAAGTCCTTTTTATGCCTATCACCAAATTGTTAAAACGTATTGCATTTCGTTTTAGTATTACGCCTATTTTTTTTTTTTTAAGTGAAAACTTCTTTAGGCACGTTGGGCATTTTGGAAAAAACCATTGAATTCGCGCCACTGTTACCGTAACCGACACCGCTTCGGATGTGTTCGGCTGTCCTCGGCATATACTCGGCTTTAATGTATATCCGATATGTCAGTGAGTGATGGCAAAGTATTCTGTTTGTGTTTTGTTTTCACTTCTGTCGGCTCTCCCGGAGTGCCACTGTTTTTTTTTATTTTTAACACTCTTGAGAAACCGTGTTGACCCATTTCTGGTCGTTCCTTTTTTGTATGATCTCGTCCTATCCCTTGCAGTGTCACTTAGCCAAAGTTTTCCCTATAGTTTATTTTCTTTGGAAAATATGAAACATTTTTTTTTCTTTGGGTACTTATCAATTTCGCAGTACGTCGTGCGATTTCGTACGATATCTCTAGATATTTATGTATATCAAGGGACATTTGTCCCCTAGTGACTACTTGACACCTGTGAAGCTTATAATAAAATAAATATCAGTGAGTACACTCACCGCGTCGGGCATGGCGTCGTGCGGCGCGACGTGCTCGGGCGCGGCGTGCACGGCCGCGCGCGTGCGCGACACCGACACCGCCTGACAGAAAAACACACGAGGTTAACAATACCATTCAACTAATTAGTCATCTGGAACTATGATACTAAACACCGTTTCGTATTTAATTCAGATAATAAATTCTTTTTTGGCATAAACTCGAAGACATATTGTGATTTTTACCAACCCGCACTGGACCCGCGTGCTGGATTATGGCCCACTCCCTCTAACCGAGAGAATGCCGCAGTCCCAGCAGTGGGATCGTTATAGGCTGATTATGGTTGCATGGGCTACAAAAAAAATGCGATACCCTGACTCCAGACCTAGGTCAGATGGTCCAGTCACGAATTTCATAGACACACAAAATAAAAATTTGAAACCAGTTCTGAATTTAGGATTTAACTCTGCGTTTGAATATAAATAAATATGAAATCAAACCAATTTCATGTGTTCCACCTTGTGACTGTAATATAGCCCACACACATACCCTCGATACCGAAATGAGATATCGATAATGACATTCCCTAACGAGATATCTTGTCATAAAAAAAGATATTTTAATAAAACATCACCCGATTTTCACATTAAACATCACATATGAAAAATAACACATAATAAATTAAAAAAACAGACAATCCACAATTTCCAACACCCATTTTGAATTAAAAAAAAAAACATGTAAAACCCAGACATTTTTTGACACCACAAACATAAATAAAAAAATGTATCTAAGAACATATACAATGTAAATATAATACAAATAATGATATACCTATTGCGTTTTATTTTATTATATTATTCTCACCTATTCAGTTTTAATGTTGTCAAAACAAATATGCCTGAAATGTAATTTTTTTAGCTTTATAATCGAGTGGGAATTTTGTTCTGAAGGAGGCTAATTCTTTAAAATCTACAACTATTATTGTTAAAGACATTATTTAAGAATGCAATAGACCATATCTTTAGTCGTGCCCTTCATTTTGAAGAAAAATAAAGAAATATATGTATAGTCGACCACCTAATTGCTTTACCACCCTAAGGTTGAATATCACCTGCATGCCATAAAACGATAAAATCTAGTAGTCTTGGTGAAAGTTAATACTTTCAACCTCATTAAAGTTTCACACATAATACACTTGCGTGCAATAAAACTGACCCACCCCATGCTCTTCGATTTGAAACAATATAATTCATGAAGTTTTACTAACAATAACCTAATATATTGTATATTAAAACCTTTCTGACAGTATGTAGATTATATTAGTGAAATAATTATCAAAACAGATTCATTAGTTTTTGAGAAAATCTCGAACTTATAAATATGGGGTTGAATAAAGAAGCTCAATTTTTTTTGAAGCCCGTTAAAAAAATCAAGTTCAATTTTGATTAAACAAACAGAAATACACAAAGGAAAATGCCCATTTCTCTATTGACCGCGGTTGCGCATCAAAAAATTTTGTATGATACCAAAAATTGGATATAAAAGAGGGGTGATGTCGTACTTTCATAGGAAATAAAAATTATCCATTTATTTTGTGGGGTTTTGTTGTTCTTTGCATTTCTGTTCAGTTTTGAGGTTAGTTACCATCCACCAAAAAAAACAGTATTTTACAACAATACGATTTGAATTCACATAAAACAACAGAAAATAGTTCCAATAAATCAATGAATGATGCCAAATAAATAATATTTCATAGGTAGGTAAAAAAAACCTACATGCAAAATGTAGGTTTTTATAGGAAATAGAAAATGCTTGAACATAGGAATGCAATAGTTTTATTGGTCCATATTATCATCATATTCATAAAATATGTTGCCTAAAAACGGAGCCGACCGTGGCGGCTCAACAGACCTAAATCAGCTACTGAGTTACTCGTAGCCCTATTAACTAAAATGTAGGCGTAATACACCTTGCTGCTGACATATCGAGATTTAATTCTTCCCCTTACTAAATACTTGTCCGTTCCCAGTACCAACGGCATGTCAACCTCAATGTCGTTTGCTAGTTCAGTTTCGTATTTTCCGTTCCTACGGACATGCTAACCATAATACGACTCATCATCTGCCTAGCCTTTTCCCAACTAGGTATGTTGGGGTCGGCTTCCAGTCTAAACGGATGCAGCTGAATACCAGTATTTTACATGGAGCGACTGCCTATCTGACCTCCACAACCCAGTTACTGGGTAATACGATACCTCTTGGTAAGACAGGTTATCAGACTTTCGGGCTTCTGAGTTCTGACTACCCGTAACGACTGTCAAAGATCCATGAATGGCAGCCGGGACCAACGGCTTAGCGTGCTTTCTGATCCACGGAGGGTTCTCGGTATGTAAACATGGTCACCCATCCACAGACCAACCGTGGCAAGCGTAGCTTAACCTGATCGATCGACCTGTGTGGGACATATAAAAATAAATAGGTATATCATATTCTGTTAAGAAATTGATCTTAGCATTAGTTTAATTATACATATTGTTACAGACAGGCAAAAGCCACAAACAAAATCAAATCAAACTAAGAAAAGTATAGCTGGTGGTTCTTATCGCATCATCTTCTTCTTGGCGTGTCGATAGCAATCTAAATGGACTGGGCCCAGAATTCAGCTACTTGTTTGCCGCCATCACCAACGTCCATCAGTTCCTGTAACGTGCAGCTGACAGGACACGCAGGACACGATATTAAGTGTCTCATCGTTTGTAGAACAGCACCACATTTACACTCCAAGGCAGAGTCGTCTATGAATCTCCATCTCAGCAGGTTTTCCATGCTTTGGCCAGCCTGGGTCTGGAGGTTACCCAAGGTAACTCATATCCAGGTAGGAGCTCTTCAGCGGGTAGAACGAATGGTTTGGGTAAGGAAGCACTGTCTCGCCACAGCTTCAGTCTTTTTTTGTGATCGTTCGACAGTGAGTGGGACAACACACTTCACCACTTTTCTCATCATGATGCATTTAAATGTATATTTTGAACATAGTTAAACAGCTTCTAGTATTATCTGTAAAACTTAACTGTAAACAACGAAATACAAATAGTGCTGAAAGTCTTCCATTATATCCGTTGCCTCCCCAACTTGACGACGGGGTAGACACAGCTCCCGCAGCGTGACAGTTTTAACGAAATCGTTAGTGATTTACTGCACAGAAGACACGGACCGTAGTCGTGAAAATGTTCTACACAATCCACACCACCCGCACAGAAACAGTACAATCTTGACTGTGCAGGAATCTGAAGATTCAACTGGACACGATGTCAACGCAATGATAAGTTATTTATTAGCACAGCAAACTCAACAACTAACAATACATAAGTAAAAACAAAGATCACTGCGGAGTGCTGGTCGGCCGACATGAGATGTTTGTTTGACAAATTGACAGTGTCTGAGTGACACTTCCCGTGATAGTGTTACCAACAGTTAATCTTAATCCCCCTGACCATAAGTGATTTGTCAACTAAAGAAAGATATTTTAATTAGTAATATATGGACAAATAATAATTAGTCTGAAATAAATGGATTTAATTTAATATTAGTTTAAAGATGTTAATTAAAAAGATATATTACTTTGATTATGTTAATGAAAAATGAATAACGAGGAAACATTATAGAAAAAAAAAACACTTTTACACATCAAACATATTTGTTTAAACTAGATGAGAAGGGCGTTTTCTATCTGACAACTCTGAGAAGAAAAGCCAAAAGAAACTCAAAGATCACAGTCTCTTTTAAAGCCCAGACATACTTAATCTTGGTTAGATCATACATGTAAAGACCATGTTAGATAAATGTCTGAAATGTTCTTTTGAGAAAAGAACCACACAGATTGAGTGGACCTGTCCAATCAGTGCACCAGTTGTCAGTAATTGTGCAGCTCAACTCAGAACTTAAGGAGCTCAACGATTTGACGACACCAGAGAAAGGACATTTGGGTAGGCCGTATAAATTACTCCAACTGCCAGATCATGATTAAAACGGAATCAATAACCCAGGAAGAATGTCATAGATGAAATTATTTTTAAAACTCAGCGTCTGTCCTCATACTATCCGTTAAGACCGATTATGGGGAGGTTCTTAAAATTGGCAACACTGCTTTTACTAAAATACGCCATTTAAAACAGTATGCAACAAAATCCAATAAATAACTAATTAAATACAAAATATTAACCCCACATACGATTTCGATCAAGTGAACTCAGAAAAGTTAATAAATTATTTTATAATTTATGAGTATATTTTGAAGGCCATACTCTATTGCTTTAAAGCGGTTTTGATCACGGGCAATCTCCTTTAAAGTTTGTTAATTTCATTGACAAAAAAAGTCACACACTTTTTCCGAGCAAAAGTGAGTAATGGGGACATCTGAAGAATCGAGTCGATCTTATCAAGAATATTGCTTTGAACAAAATATAGTGTATGTTTAAATAAACTGTACCTTACCTACCTTCACATAGTATAAAATAATAAATTATATTCATTACGATTTTTGTGATATCGTGTCTCAAATGGAGAGCATGGGGTGGGCCAATTTTTTTGCACGCAAGTGTATAACAAAAGTTAGATTTGTCCTTGGCAGCTCTGGACCTCTGTCCAGCCACCTCTCTCTAGAGTGGAAAGAGACTAGGGAGATATTTGCCCAGCAATGGGACATTAATGGCTAATCACACTAATATTATAAAGGCGAAATTTTGTGTGTGTGTGTGTGTGTTTATATGTTTGTCACTTCTTCACGCTCAAACGGCTGTACCAATTTTGATAAAATTTTGTATGGAGGTAGCTGATACACTGGATTAACATATAGGCTACTTTTTATCCCGATATTCCCAAGAGATCGATATTTAAGCGGGTGAAACCGCGGGGCGCGGCTAGTAAAATATAAAAAGAAGATTAAGTCATCATAAAATCCGTAGTCATATTTGATTTGAGTGTCCAAGTATTACTTTATTGTGTATGAATGATTTTTATATCAGTTTTATGTTATGTCTGAAAAAATTATAATATTAAAGTTAAAATTTTCTAAGAATTGTTGTCAAAAGTGGTAAAGCAGATACGAGGTCGACTGTAGAGGAGGTCGATTTAAAATCGAGTTCACTACTTTAAAAATAGCAGCTACAGTTTTTAAGAGCGTTGTCTCTGTCACAAATATCAGTGAAAGTCTATATAGAGAGCTCAATCTAAGACATCAGCGGATACTAACTATACAATCTATTATCAAAATGTCACTCACATCTTTCTCCCAATCATAAGGATCAGTATCTCTGATGCCTCGCCTCTTGCAGCACCTCTCAAGCAGTGACGTCAGCATGGCGTAGTCTGGCGTGTCGGCGTACTCCAGCTGTTGAACGTGTTCTAGGAACTGGCGTAGTTCTGATGGCAGGTGCTTGAGGAGCAGACGATGGTCGTATTTTTCCTTCATAAGGCCGACCTGTTGAGAAAATGGTTGTTAAGTCCTGTATACATTAGGGACAACATTGAACTACAAACGTGCAACATTGTTCTCGCAAAATGTGATGTTTCTTTATAGGGTTCCGTACACAAAGGGTGCCAACGGGACCCTAAGGCTCCGCTGTCCGTCCGTCTGTCACAGGGCTGTATATTTTAAACCGTAATAGGTAGAAACATGAAATTTTCAGTGTGTGTACTACTAAAGCCGCTATAACAACAAATACAAAAAAAAGTTAAAAATTAAATTACTTTATTCGCAACAGAAATTCGTAATGGAAAACCCAATAAGACTTTTCCCTACTTGAGGATCAATAGACGATCTAAAGATTATCTACTCATTTGCTCCTTATCCTTGATCTTCCTTCACGTCATCTTGTAGTCCAACCATTGTTATTTTGGGCTGGTCTACTGGGTCTACTGGCGGTCTACTCAGTCTATTAATGGTCTACTTGGTCTATTGATAGTCTACTCGGTCTACTCACCTGCTCCTTGTCTTTGATCTTCCTCCACGGCAGCTGTCCGTTCACAAACTCCACGAGCATATAGAACAGGGACCACAGATCGTCGTGTCTGCCCATTTCTTTGTTTTTGTGCGCGTTTATTGACGCGTAGCGGACGGTTCCTGAAAACAACAAGATAGAATTTAGGAAAATAACCTAAAAAATATTCAAAAAGTTTACATAGCATAACATCACGTATTTTTTCTCCGAATGGTTGGGCATAGAAAAAAGTTTCTGTAGATAAAATTCGACATTTGGAACAAATTCATTAAAAAAAAATCTGCCAAGCGTTTTCCCAACTATGTTGGGGTCGGTTTCCAGTCTAACCGGATGCAGCTGAATACCAGTACTTTACATGGAGCGACTGCAACTTTTTTTTGGAACTAATTCATAGTTGGAATAATGTTATTTCTCATCTCCCCCTGGAAAAAGAAGAGAGAGGCGTTTGCCCGCAGTGGGACAATACAGGCTAGTTGGATTAGATTGAGCAGTGGTAGCCAAGTGGTAACGGCCGCGACTTACGAGTTGTAGGTCGTAGGTTCGAACCCAGACAGTTGCTTTATTTTGTGTAAATTATTTCATCACCACTGCTCTCAAAACGGTGAAGGAAAACGTCGCAAGGAAACCGGCTAGTTCTAGAACCAAAAATTCGAAGACACGTGACATTTGCCAACCCGCACTGGGCCCGCGTGGTGGATTAAAGCCCACTCCCGCTCACCGAGAGGAGGCCTGTGTCCCAGCAGTGGGAACATTACAGGCTGATTACGATAGAATAGATTAGATGGATCTCATACTGGAGTTAAAAAGTCGTTTCGTAAGTATTAGATTGTAAGTTTAAAAACCTGACAAATAGCGAACTGCAGAATAGTTTGAAAACGTAATTTTCGCATCTTCATTTTGCTTATACCTTAACCACAACTGCCTAGAAGTTTTTCCTAATAGCGGTATTCCCAAGCGAACGTATTCTAAAACACCTAAAGTATAAAGCACCAGTTCTATGCCGGCCATAGTCCATCCTAAGCCCCTAACCCCGCACGTGCCGCGCAGTGTACCTCTGAAGCCGGCCGCAGCGCGCGGCGGGCGCACCTGCCCGTTGTACGTACCTCTGAAGCCGGCCGCAGCGCGCGGCGGGCGCACCTGCCCGTTGTACGTACCTCTGAAGCCGGCCGCAGCGCGCGGCGGGCGCACCTGCCCGTTGTACGTACCTCTGAAGCCGGCCGCAGCGCGCGGCGGGCGCACCTGCCCGTTGTACGTACCTCTGAAGCCGGCCGCAGCGCGCGGCGGGCGCACCTGCCCGTTGTACGTACCTCTGAAGCCGGCCGCAGCGCGCGGCGGGCGCACCTGCCCGTTGTACGTACCTCTGAAGCCGGCCGCAGCGCGCGGCGGGCGCACCTGCCCGTTGTACGTACCTCTGAAGCCGGCCGCAGCGCGCGGCGGGCGCACCTGCCCGTTGTACGTACCTCTGAAGCCGGCCGCAGCGCGCGGCGGGCGCACCTGCCCGTTGTACGTACCTCTGAAGCCGGCCGCAGCGCGCGGCGGGCGCACCTGCCCGTTGTACGTACCTCTGAAGCCGGCCGCAGCGCGCGGCGGGCGCACCTGCCCGTTGTACGTACCTCTGAAGCCGGCCGCAGCGCGCGGCGGGCGCACCTGCCCGTTGTACGTACCTCTGAAGCCGGCCGCAGCGCGCGGCGGGCGCACCTGCCCGTTGTACGTACCTCTGAAGCCGGCCGCAGCGCGCGGCGGGCGCACCTGCCCGTTGTACGTACCTCTGAAGCCGGCCGCAGCGCGCGGCGGGCGCACCTGCCCGTTGTACGTACCTCTGAAGCCGGCCGCAGCGCGCGGCGGGCGCACCTGCCCGTTGTACGTACCTCTGAAGCCGGCCGCAGCGCGCGGCGGGCGCACCTGCCCGTTGTACGTACCTCTGAAGCCGGCCGCAGCGCGCGGCGGGCGCACCTGCCCGTTGTACGTACCTCTGAAGCCGGCCGCAGCGCGCGGCGGGCGCACCTGCCCGTTGTACGTACCTCTGAAGCCGGCCGCAGCGCGCGGCGGGCGCACCTGCCCGTTGTACGTACCTCTGAAGCCGGCCGCAGCGCGCGGCGGGCGCACCTGCCCGTTGTACGTACCTCTGAAGCCGGCCGCAGCGCGCGGCGGGCGCACCTGCCCGTTGTACGTACCTCTGAAGCCGGCCGCAGCGCGCGGCGGGCGCACCTGCCCGTTGTACGTACCTCTGAAGCCGGCCGCAGCGCGCGGCGGGCGCACCTGCCCGTTGTACGTACCTCTGAAGCCGGCCGCAGCGCGCGGCGGGCGCACCTGCCCGTTGTACGTACCTCTGAAGCCGGCCGCAGCGCGCGGCGGGCGCACCTGCCCGTTGTACGTACCTCTGAAGCCGGCCGCAGCGCGCGGCGGGCGCACCTGCCCGTTGTACGTACCTCTGAAGCCGGCCGCAGCGCGCGGCGGGCGCACCTGCCCGTTGTACGTACCTCTGAAGCCGGCCGCAGCGCGCGGCGGGCGCACCTGCCCGTTGTACGTACCTCTGAAGCCGGCCGCAGCGCGCGGCGGGCGCACCTGCCCGTTGTACGTACCTCTGAAGCCGGCCGCAGCGCGCGGCGGGCGCACCTGCCCGTTGTACGTACCTCTGAAGCCGGCCGCAGCGCGCGGCGGGCGCACCTGCCCGTTGTACGTACCTCTGAAGCCGGCCGCAGCGCGCGGCGGGCGCACCTGCCCGTTGTACGTACCTCTGAAGCCGGCCGCAGCGCGCGGCGGGCGCACCTGCCCGTTGCTGGTGGTGTACTGTCGCGCGAGACCAAAGTCCAGCATGTACACTTTTCTACAGTTGGAAGGATGGCGGCCTATGCTGAAATTACTCTGAAAAAATATAAATTGACTGGGTTAAAAAATTACCAAAGATCTCGCAGTACAAAATGAAGTAAGAGAAACAAAAATCAGCCCTTAACAAAAACTGTCAGACGTAATTTTTTTTATTTTATTCCACGAATAAAAATTATCTATAGTTCGAAAAATCAGCCCTAAGAATCATTAGCTTATTATAACCTAATTTTTATGAAGTCGATTAATAATAATAAATAAAAAGAATATTTTTCTAATTTTTTTTTGTAAAAATCTTTAAAAGATGTATTTTTAATAGTAACTAAGAATTAAATAAATAAACGAAATAAAAATGATGGCAAGAAGTATTCCTTATTTTTATCATGCCATAAAATCACAAGACAAACCCTCCTGTAATCCCCGGAGGTTTCGGCAAAAGTGTACCTGTACCAAAATGATAATTATTTTGATAAAAAAGCAATAATAATAATACTTACAGGTTTAATATCTCTGTGTAGGAAGCCTACGGAGTGAATAGAATCTATAGCTTTGAGTATTTGTAGCCCCAGTCTGTAACAAACAACATTTTCATGTAAAACATTGAAAATACAAAAAAAAAATCTAAAGCAGTGTTCATAATCTCAGATAATTACATTCCATCGCTAATTAATCAGTTATCTACTTTAGTAAAATGTATTTTAAGTTGATTTTCGAGTGACTATTTGTAACAAAAAGGTCCTAAAAAGTTTTTGGTTGCAATGGAATTTGAACTTTGTTAAGTATGACTGTCGGTTTGTTGTTCCATAACTTGAAAATTATCTCAAATTCCTGGCTCTAATATAGAGGTCTTATGTTAATGAATTATTTTCTGTAAGTAGGTTTGCACAAACATTTTTACAAGTCAATCATAGTTGTTTAAACTAGATGAGGTCGGCATTTCCTATCTGACTAGTCTGAGAAGAAAGGCCGAAACAAACTCAGAGGTCACAGTCTCTTTTAAAGTCCAGACATAATCTGTGTTTGTTAGTCCCTCCTTTGCTGCAACGGAGCCACGGATCGACGTGATTGTTTTGCTATAGACATCTAGAACGCGATCCTCTTTCCTCACCTAAGGGTAGTCGACAGGGAGAAGGCGCCTCTAGGCTGCGCTCGCCTCAGCTCGGCCAGGTTCCGACCCTGTAGCTGCATGACCACGTAGTTGAAGCGAGCGTTTCGGCCGCAGCCGATGAACCGGCACACGTGTTCTTTGCCTGGAATTTGCAGCAATTATATTTTAAATAAGGTACAAGATATATAATATAACATTAAAAACCTGCAAAAGAAAAACTGACGAAAAGTGACAAAATAGGGGAATTTCACTTTAAGTTTATTTTTCATACATCCATCTCTAACTTTAGGAAGTCAATTCTGAAATGAGGGTTGATATATTATTATCTTTCACAATATTTATATTTATTCGGATAATAGCATCTTTCACAAAATGTATCCACCTTTTCTTAGACCTATAGAGGTACGAGGAACAGGGTGTAATGTTCACTCATCCTCCATAGAAAAGGGAGGATTCTCCGAGCAGACGGATGTTGTCTGGTGAGCTACTGCCCGAAGATTGATGTCGGGACGTTGTATACATGCTAGTCGCGCGGTAAACTCTGCTTGCGCGATGCAGGATTTTTGTGACGTCAGTGTGGTGCGTAGTTCGTATGTGGCGATGTAGATGTCGCCACAGATCTGCCTCTTTCCTTTCACTACCTTTTGACATGAAAACGACGAAAATCGGTCACTCCGCAGCTTTCAAAGTTATAAGTTTAGGCAAAAATCATTTTAATAACATGATGTTCTTAAAAAAAAAAGCGTGTGCGATCGGGGGACCCCCGTCTGGGACGACGTGTCTTACGCGATACCCGCACGCAGACACACTCGTATACGATAAAAATCGACTGAGAGATAGAGAGGGGAAACTCGCATGTAGAGGACATATCGACGGAGAGAGAGAGAGGGAAAGTTCTTCCAGTTTCCTCACCTTGCAACTTCTTCAGCACCGCCACCTCCATCTTAAGGACCTGCTTCGGCTGCCGTGCGGACTCCACCTTCAGGGCCACCTGCTCCTGAGTCACCAGGTCTAATCCTTCGTAGATCTCGCCGAAGCCACCGCCGCCGATCTTCTTAACAACCTGAGGAGATGAGGGGGTGAAGATGAAGTTATTTATTTGCTTGAAAGGGATTTTAAGAAAGATGGCATCCTGGGAAGGACGAAGGCTACTTTTTGCCCCGGTAGCACGTTCTCGTGGGATAATTTTCGACATCCACGCGGGCGAAGTCGCGAGCGCTAGTACAATATATCCTTTTACCAGCCAACCCCAACCACGGTCCGACGACCTGGTGAAGGTCGCAAGCACCAGCTGTATTCGAGGAGGCATAGGACTGGTCGTTGTGGCGATACGTGCGGAGAGGCCTTATCCAGTAGTAGCCGTCTTTCAGTTGAATGGTCTTCCAGTTTTTGCAAGGTGACTCCATTCTTTATTTTTATTGCTGAGTGAGCCCGCTCTTGACCTCGATCACGCATGATGGAAAGCGATGGATGAGGTCTATGATGGAACGAGCGTGCCCAGAAGATGCCTAAGGCACTGGAACTTCCACGCGTTGACGAAACACAGTAGGCTGCTTGACGCCGGAATCCCTACTACTGGCGGTAGCCCTACCACCGCAAGGGAAGAATTGGCCAGTCAAATAAGGTGTTGTGTGTGACTGTCCAGGATGCGTTTGCGGGGATATCATGTCTGCAAAGAAGGCAGCTGAGCGGGAGAGAGAAGCCGCATCCTCTCTCCCCTCCCGCAGGAGACGCACCGCGCGCCCGAGAAGGGCGCAAAACGATCTGCGACCTCCATGAGAGGTGGCCTGCGGGCGGCGGACTAGGGGCGTCCGTCGTCCGACCAGACAGGCCCGAGTTGGCGTTGCAGTGTTCCACGCGCGCCACTCGAGAGTGGGTACGGCCATTATAGGAATGGGCGCACGGGGAGGTGGGACCCGCTGAGGAACAGCGGGTCGAGGCCTGTCGGGGGAGCGGTGAATGCTTATGCGAATCCCGCACCCCCGGCCATAGGTAGAGGTGGAACACCGCGGTGGTTTTAGCCGGTAAGAGTCCGGCATGCCCCTCTGTCCCCCCCACGACGGAGGAAGTCCATGAGGATTTCCACCGCGCAACAAAAAAAACGCCGAGCGCTCGGTTCAGTTGAGTAACTGGCGGAACCAAATGCGTTACACAAGGAAGCTTCTTCATGCATTCCAAAAATTTAAAATTTTGGTAGAGTCCCAGCTATGAAGAAACAGTTGCTTACCTTCCAGCGCTCCTTGACAACGTGGCCCGGCTGCAGCAGATCCTCGGACGCCATGGTGATGTGGTGAGCTCGGCGGGAGGTGTCACACCTCGACGCCTCGCGCGATTGACGGCCTCCGAAATTCGGTAAAGTTCGGGACCTGGAATGAGAAGCGAGGAGTCACATTTATTTATATATTACCCTCTTATGACTATCTTTACATAATATCTATGCCGGGACCAACGGCTTAACGTGCTTTCCGAAGCACGGAGGTGACTAGATAACTTACGGATGGTCGCCCATACACGAATCGACCGCGGCAAACGTAGCTTGACCTTCGACATACCCGTGCGGCTGTCTATAATATAGCCAAAAGCCCCCCATTACTGAGAGGAATTGAGCCTTAAAAATAAAACTACCAACTAAACAAAAATTACATCACACTAATATTATAAAGGCGAAAGTTTGTGTGTGTGGTTATATGTTTGTTAGTTCTTCACGCTCAAACGGCTGGACCAATTTTGACAAAATTTTGTATGGAGGTAGCTGACACCCTGGATTAACATATAGGCTACTTTTTATCCCGATATTCCCGCGGGATCGACATTTACGCGGATGAAACCGCGGGGCGCAGCTAGTATAATATACTTAATATTAGTATAGATGAACCCTAGTTCATTGCACTAACTCTGTAAGGCCAAGGCCGCAAGTTCAATCGTGTATACCAGTGGCGAAGGTACCATACAACTCGATTCCCGCCGGCTTCCCTTCGAAAATTCAGAACATAACCACTCTATAGTCAATTCATCATTGTAATTTTCTTTTGGTATTTTTTTTTTGCTCCGGCCTACCTCTGTCATAAGTTCACCCTTCGCCACTGGTGTATACCGTAATAAAAACCTAAACCTTTAGTACACGAACTGTTGTAAAGTTCAAACGGGTCTCATTTAACCTCTGACCTTAACTGCAGAGATCTCGATTAATATTATGACGAGCACTCTGCGCCTACGCAGACACGGGTGAATCTATCAATCTATACTAATATTATAAAGAGGTAAAATTTGTTTGTATGTTTGTATGTAGGGGGTAATCTCCGGAACTACCAGTCGGATTTCAAAAATTCTTTTTGCGTTTGATAGCCCAATTTTTGAGGAAGGCTATAGGCTATTTAACATCACGCTAGCACCCTTAGGAGCCGAGCAAAAAGAAAAAAAGTCAGAACGAAAGCGAAAACGAAGTAGTAGTGCGGTCAGGCGATGCGATGCGACGGGTGGGTTGGGGGAAACATAAATTTCACGCGGACGAAGTCGCGGGCTGAAGCTAGTGTTTTATATATAGTCTGTTCCAAAGGTATCCGAGGAACGTGTAAGCAAACCCTGTGCGGGTAAAAGTCTTAAGCAATCACTCACTAACTAAAGGGGATAAGTGATGGATGATTTTATTTCTGTAAGTAGCAGTGGCGAAGGGTGAATTTATGACAGAGGTAGACTGGAGCAAAAAAAAAATGCCAAAAGAAAATTTCAATGATGAATTGACTATAGAGGGGCTATGTTCTGAATTTTCGAAGGGAAGCCGGTGGGAATCGAGTTGTATGGTGCCTTCGCCACTGGTAAGTAGATTTGTACAAACACTTTTACACGTCAATCATATTTTTTTTTTAAGCTAGATGAGGTCGACGTTTCCTATCCGACTATTCCGGCCGAAACATACTCACAGTATTTTTTAAACTCCAGACACAATCTTGGTCAGATCATGTGAAGAACATGTAGATTGGTGTCTGAAATGGTCTTTTGAGGAAAGCACCACACAGATTGAGTGGACCTGTCCAGTCAGTGCACGCATTTGTCAGTAATCGAGCAGCTCAACTCAGAACTGAAGGAGCTCAATACTTAACACATTCTTCGGTATTCAGCAGGTTTGAACTCTATTCCTCATCACTTTTTCCAAAAATTAATTGTTTGAATGACATTACCAAATTGCAATGGAAAAATTATCGACGAAAATTGAGGTAAAGACCCCTCCGTGCCTCAGAAAACACGTTAAGCCTTTGGTCCCGGCTGTCATTCGTGGGTCTTTGACAGTCGTTACGGGTCGTCAGAAGCCCGAAAGCCTGATAAAATAGTCTTATCAAGTGGTTTCGTACTACCCAGTAACTGGGTTGTGGAGGTCAGATAAGCAGTCGCTCCATGTAAAACACAGGTACTCAACTGCATCCGGTTAGACTGGAAGCCGACCCCAACATAGTTGGGAAAAGGCTAGGTAGATGAAGATAATGAGGTAATTTACGTCTTTGACTACCCTCTCGGAATACATGCGTGGCCGTATGTTACAGTACGTAATATCATCACAATATTCGCCCACAAAGGTAAGCAGAGCCTTCACAACGCAATGTGCCACTTTCCAACACCTCGTCTCATTTATTCATGACAGCTTCTTTTCATAGGCGCCGTTTGTCGAATGTCAAAGAGAGACCTCGGGGCAAAACTCAGGGTTAGAGTGTTTAGAATGACCTAGGTCAATGTTAGGGTCATTTACAGAGCGATAAAATAGCCTATGGTTTGTTCCAAAAGTCATCATCTGCCTAGCCTTTTCCCAACTATGTTGGGGTCGGCTTCCAGACTAACCGGATGCAGCTGAATACGAGTATTTTACATGGAGCGACTGCCTATCTGACCTCCACAACCCAGTTACTGGGTAATACGATACCCCTTGGTAAGACTGGTTGACAGACTTTCAGGCTTCTGACTACCCGTAACGACTGTCAAAGATCCACGGAGAGGTCTTGGTATGTAAAAATGGTCACCCATCCAGGGACCAACCGCGGCAAACGTAGCTGAACCTGACTGAACTGTGCGACTGTCACTCCGTCTCCGTCTATTGGTGAAAACCGTATGTAAATCTGTTCAGTAGTTTATCGCGTTCAGACTTCAGACCTTTCAGACAGACGCGGCGGGGGGACGTTGTTTTATAATAATATGTAGTGTTCAACTCACCTCAATAAAGGGTTTGGTTGTATGCGCGGGGCTCTAGCCGCTTCATGCCGACGCTCTTCCCTCTGCAACAAAAAATAATATTTAATTAATTAAAAGCAAAGAATTGAAACGGGCTATGAAGCGCAGCATAATAATCAACAAAAAAAAAACAACCAACTTCAAAAAAAAAAACTACAAAGTGATAAATAACTTTAATTTCGGAAGTCGGTGTCGTTGGTTCCGCATTTTCGTTATTTGACACCGACTTCCGAAATTAAAGTTATTTACTTATCACTTTGTAGTTTTTTTTTTGAAGTCGGTTGTTTTTTTTGTAAAAAAGTTTTTATTTTTCACTTTTTAGTTGTACCTACTCCACACAAATTCAAATAACACTAGTGTATTGAAGAATTGAAGACACCAACTAGAAGAATCATCAAAATTTGCATAGAAATGCCGGAGATGCAGTACATTTATGCATATAACATCGTACATAAGAATAATTACATAATGTATTATATACTAAAACCATCTTGAAAGTATGTAGATCACATTAGTAAAAGAATTATCAAAATTGGTTTATTAGTTTTTGAGAAAATCGCGGACATACAAACATACATACGGGTCGAATACAGAACCTCCTTTTTTGAAGTCGGTTAATAAATAAAATTGAATTTTCTGTTTTTAATGTCAAAATACCAGTTTTCTACTAACTGCATAAGTATTATGAAAGTATTATTTATTAAAAAAAAACAATTTTGAATCTTTTTGTCTGTCTGTCCGTTTGTTCCGACTTCCGGCTAATCTCCGAAACCGATTTTGACAGGACTTTCACTGACAGATGATAGCTGATGTCAAATTGTCAACTGTGGCTTAGGCGATGTTACAAACACACAGAGCTACTTTCGCATTTATAAACTACCACCTATCATTTTTGTGGCGAGGTTTTTTGCAATGGACTGCAGTTTTACATGTTTTTTTTTTTAATATAATAAAGCGAAATTGCTCCAACTCCAACTAAATTAATCTTGTGTTTGTTAATTTTGTTTTTCTTGTGTTTACTTACATTTTTTTTTTTTGTATTTTACCTAGCCAACTTAACTATGTGTTTGTGTCACTTTTCAGTTTGTAATTTGCTCTGTACAACGTCTTGGGATTCAATTCTGTAATGTTGTACATGTAATCTAAATCCATACTAATATTATAAATTCGAAAGTATAGATAGTGCAATCCACGAAGACGCGCCCCACTCTTCTTCCTAATCTCTTACACTACAACTGTGCAACATTCCGCTAGGTTTTTTAGTTTTTTCGATACACACTAATTACTTATTACTTAGTGGGTAATTAGCGTGTATCGAAAAAACGAAACAATAGCGGAATTAACTGGCGATATTACGATTAGGAAAAAGAGTGGGGCGCGTCTTCGTGGATTGCACTATCTGTAACTCTGTCTGTCTGTTTGTATGTTACCTTTTCACGCCTAAACCGCTGAACAGATTTAAATGAAATTTGGTATAGAGATAGTTTGAGTCCCGGGAAAGGACATAGGATACTTTTTATCCCGATATTCCCACGGGATCGAGAGTTATGCGGGTGACACCGCGGGGCGCAGCTAGTAAATAAATACATAAAAGTAAAATTGCTCCAACTAAACTTACTGGAACAGTGACACATTGTATAATCTGCAACACAGCTTGCTCTAATGACTTCATAATTATCTCTATCAACACGACGACTATTATTACCAGTACAAAATTATTTTTAAACCTACGATCACAAAAACAATACCCATTTTCACTAACACTAGGACATACCTAAATCATCATTTGTTCTGCCTAGCCTTTTACCAATTGGGATAGCCCTCCAGTCTAACCAGATGCAGCTGAATACCAGTATTTTACCTGGAGCGACTGCTTATCTGACATTCACAACCCAGTTGCTGGGTCACACGATACCCCTTGGTAAGAATGGAGATACTTAATGATGTAGATAACTAAAAAAACCGGTCAAGTGCGAGTCGGACTCGCGCACCGAGGGCTCCGTACAAATTTGTAGGTCTGTAAATAGTTTTTTTTTTTTGTAACGTAACTTCACCGGTTTTCGGATTTTTCCTTTACTTGTGCTACATGACATTGCTTCTTGCCAAATTTCATGATTCTAGGTCAACGGGAAGAAGGTATCCCATAGGTTTTGATTTCGGAACATAAACGCCAGTGTCTTTTGATTGCGTCGACTTAGAACATTGATTTTTTTTCACTGCATCAAGGGATTCCAGCCCTGAGTATTTGATATTAATTTCAAATTGATAACTCCACGCGCTCCTGAGAAAAAGGGTCTTGACTGACAGACAGACAGACGGACAACGAAGTGATCTTATAAGGGTTCCGTTTTTCCTTTTGAGGTACGGAACCCTAAAAAATGCTAAAAAAAATGCGCGCTGTTGGATTTTCAACTTTCGGCGCTAAGCCGAGCGTTGAAAATCCAACGCTTTGTGTTGCCTAGTGTTAATATGAAAACGGGTATAAAACAACACTATATGCACAAACTTTGAAGACAAATGTTACATTCATACTATTTCCAATTTTTGTCACTACACATGTTCTTAAAAACCGTACCGTTCGCGTTACCACCGCAGTCGACACGTGTTACGTATCAGATAATTTGACGAATACTGAAAACATCCTTTTGACAGTTCCTTATTGGGAATGGAAATAAACATTGAATTACTATGTCTATCGCGTACTGTATATACGATTTATATGATCTGTGAGATATCGATCTACGATTGCGATTTTATGTTTTATGTCGGTCGGTGAATCATTGTGGTTGTGAAAATCTTGCAAACCGTTACATCTTAGGCAACCTTTTTAATTGATTGAACTTCCTGGTCCTCTTAACCTCATGTGACATCCACCAACCCGCACTGTGCTCGTGGTGGATTACGGCCCACCCCCTCTCACCGAGAGAAGCAGTGGGAACATTATAGGTTTCCTCACGATGTTTTCCTCCACCGTTTTGAAAGCAGCTGTGGTGATGTAATAATTTACACAAAGTAAAGCGCCTGTCTGGGTTGGAACCTACAACCTACAACTCGTAAGTCGCGGTCGTTTCCACTTGGCGACCAATGCTCTCATGGGTACTATTACTAAAATTCTGGAAGCGCTTGGTTACCTGTGGTTCATGTCGTCGCGCTCGCTGTGCGGGGGCAGCTGCAGCTGAGCCTGAGCCCTGCGACGCTGTGTCTGCTGACGATGTGGACGATTCTGTAACCGAAGCAAACAGTTGTTGAACATTTGGTGCACTTAGAATTACAATCCCAGCACGCGTAGCATGATAGACAGCGTGATAGTTTTCTTTAAAAATCTAGCTACAATCTGTAATTTTGTCTGTTCTTCTGTTGGTTTATGGAAGTTTCTTATCGTTGGTGAATCTACTGTCATACGTCATTTTGACAACTGCGAATGACAGATCAAAAGACAACAACCAATTGACATCACATCAAGAGATAGAGCGAAAAAGTGAGAGATTTGAATAAGATTGTAAGAGCCTGGAAGAGTGGAAGTACAAATTGATTTTCGAGTCAATTCATTACCCTTTACCCTTCATAGTTTTTATTGTATGAGAAATTATTTTATTTTATTTGAGAAACAAACAGATGCAATAACAAACATAAGTATAAAATTACCACACTTTTGCAGATGGGAGAAAGCTGCTGCCCATCCGCTTGACGTAGGTTAGGTACTCCAAACTACCAGTTCCGGATTAGACCATAAGCAAATTAAGCAATATATGCTTAGGACATCACGTCTCGGGAGGCACAATAATCAGCACCGAAAAAATATTGCTGTTTATCAGCAAGATATTTCAAGACCCGGAAGTCACTCTAGAGACGTGGGGTACTGGGTCCAATCTTTACAAATCGTTCGTTGATTATTTAGAAAAAATACGAGGCGACTAGTGGATAGCCACACAGGCGTGGATTGCTTAGGCCATCAAGTAGTCTTAATCCGGCACTGCAAACTAGCGCACTCTTTTAAACTTATCATAGTTAGTCCAAAGAGGAGTTCCTTGTTCTTTTCCAGTTTTGTGACAAAGTAGCAAGACCCTCGGCAGCGGTGCAGACAAAATTTAAAGAAAAAGACAAGAAAAAAAGACAGCGGCGCGGGTATGTTTACAGGAACCATCTCATACGATAATTCCCCTACCCAATCGCAGACGTCACCCAAAAAACTGCCAAAATCAAATGGGACTGGGCTGGAAATGTTTCCCGCATGTCGGATGCATTGCGGGCTAAGTGCACAAACACGCGAGCGACACGCGTCAACGGCAACGCAACTGCAGTGGTCGACGAATGTCAATGGCTGCCATCAACGCATGTCGACGACGCGCGATCTTCCCGCTTGCTTCGAGACCGGGTCTGCGTTGCCGCGCCGCCGCCGCCGCCGCCGCCGCCCCGCGCCCGCTGACTTCGTGTCCGTAGCCTTAGACCACGCCAGCATGGGTTCCTGGAAACGTCCAACAGCATCGCGGAAGTACCAGGTGCAGATGGCGGGACGAGCTGGACGCCTATATGAGGGAGTGGACCATATTGGCTCAGAATCGAATTGAGTGGAAAAAGGAAAAGGAGACTTTTCTCTTGCAGTGGAACAATACAGGCTGATTAAAATCTAATCCCAATAGAGACATAATTATGAAATTCACGGAATTTGGATGGTCCAAGGACCTCCTGAAAATTTCACATCGTTAAAACTGCACTCTTTTCAAAGGCTCTTGAAAACCGCGACTTTCGTGATTTTTATCGGAATTTAACACTTTTGGACCGATTTAATTATCATTATTTCGTAGATCATCAATTATGTTAATCACACTAAGATAATTAGCACAATTTACCTGATCTATTAGACTGGTGCGGCGCCTGCTGTTTGAAAGATGTGTCTCTCTCACACGTCGGCTCTTGTTCCCTGCAACAAAATGAAACGAACATTGAAAAATGTGGCCAAGTTCATGAGTTAATTATGATGATTCGTTTTTTAAGAATGAAAGAAAATATTTTTATACGATACAAACACACAAGATGAACATAAAGGTCTTTTAGTATAATTTCGGCATGTCCGATTGTCCGTCTGTCCGGATTCCACACAGTCATTACACATGGAGACTATTGGCACAATATCCATGAAAATTGGAAAGAAGGTGTTGATATTCTGTGCACCGTTAAACAACGGTGAATTGAAATAACGAAAAAATCATTAGGGGTGGCACTCCCCATACCATACAAGTAGCCGAGGGATGAAAAATTAAATTGGTCGTACGCCGTCATCCGACACGCACTTGACCTTGTCTGGTTTTATGTTTCATTAATATTTTTCTGGTCTGACGTGGCGAAAGTGTAGGTCTACTTAGAAAAAATTGAGGGAAGTCTTTGCCAAGCAGTGTCGAGTTCATTTGCTAAAACGAAATCCCGCAGTACCTACGGTCTACTTTTGAAGTGAAAACTTCTTTAGGCGCGTTAGGCATTTTTAGAGATGGGGACAAAACCATTGAATTCGCGCCACTGTTACCGTAACCGACACCGCTTCGGATGTGTTCAGCTGTCCTCGGGATGTACCCGGTTTTAATGTATATCCGATATTTCAGTGAGTGATGGCAAAGTATTCTGTTTATGTTTTGTTTTCACTTCTGTCGGCACTGCCGGAGTGTTTTTTTTAACCTCTTTTTGGACTTTTTTTTTTTGGGTGTTTTTGTACCTATGAATATTTAAACCATCACAGCTTACATCAGATTCGACAGAAGATTTATTGATTAGAGCCTTAGTAAACGGGCCTATATTTGCTTTCGTTATTAGAGAATAAGAAATGAGAACAGAAGAGAAAGTCTGAAAGTGGCACCGGTAACTGAAAAGTTGCGTGGAAGTCGGTTGTCATGGTGTGGGCATGTGATACAAAGGAATAAGGAAAATTTTGTAACGAAAGTTTTGAGTATCATTGTCGATGGCTATAAGAGTAGGGGGAGACCAAAGAAACGATGGATGGACTGTGTGAATGATGATATGGTTAGAAAGGGGGACTACCGAGATGACGACTGATAGAGAAGTGTGGAAGAAAAAAACGAGTGTGCTTATGACCACACGACTGAAGTGAAACTTCAGTATTGCATATTTGGCTATGAGAGGAAGAGAGAAAGAAAATGTGTGCGCGCACTGCTGTCTCTTGCTTATATCCCCCACTCAGCTCCCGTTCGCCTCGCCCGATCACACTTTTCGTAACGCTTACGTCACGCGTTCGCCAGCTTACTCCCCAAGTCAAGCGTGCGTAAAGAAGTTTCACTTCAAAAAGACATGCTGCTCCGACCACAAATAAACTGGAATAAGGGTAGGAGAATGACGATGATGAATTTCCAAGCCAAGTTTAAATTTGTCCTGTGTAAAGTTATGTAAAAAGGATCTGCCTGGTAGGTAAATATTGCAAGCTAAATGTCACCACAGATGCATAATGATGTATACTCTAGCGTTACGCTTGTCAGCTCCAAAAGGTCATGCAAAGGTGTGCCATAGACATTCTATCTAATGGATCTATGACAAAATTATGTTAGAGAACTATGGTCTGTTCCAAAAGTATCTTAAGAAAATATAAACATATGTATCAGAAAACGTTCCTGTGGGTGTGGGTGTCAATTCAAAATCAAAAATCATTTATTTATTCAAAATTACATAAGACAGTCCTCCAAAACGGCCGCCCTTCACCACTTCCTAGAGCTTTAGCTGGGAAGAAGTGGCGCAACAAACTCCCCAGCGGATAATTTACACAAATTCAATGCTTTGATTTGATTATTCGAATATTCAAATGTTACATCACTTTACAGATGTTTTGACAACTGACGCTAATTTTATAACCTTACGCTGTCCTCCCATACCTTCTGTAATTTAAAAACATTGTCAAAGCCAATTATTTTTAAAAGAGTAACCGTGGTGTTTCTTGCCGCCTTTTCTCCATAGGAAACGACCAATTGGAACCATGCACTTAGCTTCTGAAGTTTCATTAGTGCCCATGTAGGTTTATGTGAAATGAAATATTTTTATTTTGAACAGGTTTTGTTTACACTTTCATCACCTGCTTTACGAACGAACTATAGTTCTGGAATTTGATTACTGGATACTTGAGAGAAAATCGGGTGGCTTTCAAAGTTAAAATTACGAGTAGGTAATGTTTTCGTGGCTAAGTAATAACAGCCGCACGTGTCGATCGATCAGGTTAAGCGACGCTTGTCATTCTTGGATATTTGACAGTCGTTACGACCCCATCAGAAACCCGAAAGTCTGACAACCAGTCTTACCAAGGGATATCGTATCAGTAACTGGGTGTGGAGGTCAGATAGGCAGTCGCTCCATGTAAAATACAGGTATTCAGCTGCATCTGGTTAGACTGGCAGCCGACCCCAACATAGTTGAGCAAAGGCTAGGCATATTGCAGTAGGTAAAGTTTTGTCATGTAGCCTTTATAAAACCTTTATTAGAACTAGTCACGTGAAAAACATCAGCTGTTCAACCAGCTGTATCAAACAGCCTTGGATGTTTCTTTAGAACAGCTGTTTTTAGTTGCCATACAAAAAGTTATTGAAGTGAAAACCTCTTTAGGCGCACGTATCGCTCTTTCTGAACAATGAACGAAACTAAACTGTCACGCTCTTTCCACTCTCGATCTACTGCGATTGTGGGCCTATTCTTTAAGGAGTCCAGCTCTTCCCGCCATCTTTTTCTGGGCCTGATGAGCAGTCGTTTCCTGCCATTTGGGGTCCACTGCGCGGTGGCTTTTGCGTATTGCTGCTCCGACATGCGACAGATGTGGCCAGCCCGATTCCACTTTAGTCCAGCAGTTGTGCGGCCATCGTTTGCTATTTGTCTTTCGGAACGAAGTATAATTAATAAGTTTCAACAATAATTACCTTTCACGTCACTTCAATCCCAATATTGTATATAAAAAACCTTTTCACTCCTAAATTAAATTGAATATTAAATAAACCAACAAGAACTTCGCCGGTGCCCTACTACAGAGATAAAATTGTTCACAGCTAATGAACAAATAACTATCAATGAATCAATTATAGTCATTAATAAGTAATTATTTGGCCTCAATAGATACCACGGAAATAAGCTATAATGATTTGTTATTTATTGCTTTGTTTAATTGAATTCGATACCCAACTGGAGTGAACACTACGGGCCGGTACCTCTGAGGACTGAGTCCTAAGCATTGCGAACTTTCATCATCTGCCAAGCCTTTTCCCAACAAAGTTAAATGATTGATTTTCTGTAAGTAGGTTTGTACAAACACTTTTACACGTCAATCATATTTTTTTTGTAAGCTAGATGAGGTCGGCGTTTCCTATCTGACTATTCTGAGAAGAAAGGCTGAAACAAACTCAGGGGCCACAGTCTCTTTTAAAGTCCAGACCAAATCTTGATCAGATCATGTGAAGACCATGTAAATTGGGGACGGCTTCCTGTCTAACCGGATGCAGCTGACTACCAGTACTTTACAAGCAGCGTCTGCCTATCTGAAGTCCAGAGCACAGTTACTGGGTAACACGATACCCTTTGGTAAGACTTTCGGGCTTCATTATGGGTTGATTTTCTGGGGTAAGTAATAGATGATATAACAACAAAATCTCTAATATTAACAACATATAACAACGGAACCTATAATTTTATTTAATATAGCGATTAGTTAATATAATGAACGATTGATATAATTTTATAATAACTAATTTTTATAAGCATAACATACATTCAATATAAAATCGTTTGACATACCACTCAAAAGATATAAAACTTATTTAGACTAATATGATGAATTATTATTTATTTAATAAATATTTAAAAGTATTTTTTCTTTGTTTTATTCTTTGTAAGTTCTATCGTAGTTATAGGTAATAGTAACCTAAGTAGATATTAAACATAACTAGTAACTGATTACCACCTGCGCTAAGATAGGTCGACGGAGCCCCGCTTCGCGGGGCTCCTATTTCTGGGTGGTTTAAAAAAAAATAACCACGAAGGCTAAGGCGGGAGCTCCGCTCCGCTGCGCTCCCGCCTTAGCCTTCTAACCTAACCTATTAGAGTCGGGGTACCATAATGACGTTTTTTATATACTTATATTAAACGTTAGACCTAATGATTTTCGATTAAATAAATAATATACATATTAAACGTTAGACCAAATGATTTTCGATTACATAAACGTTATATCAAACAACGTTATACTACTTAAGTTTTAGAATAAATAAATGTTATATGTAAAGAAATTATATCTACAGTTGGTATATCTCACGTTGATTATATCTTATGAACGATAATAAAATGAAATTAGACCAAATGAGTTTATACGTTATGAGACGCACCCGATTTTCTGATATTTTTTTCTATTTCTTTACCTCTAAGTCCGAATGTGATATGTGGTTAGATATAAGAATAGAGGAAGACCAAAGAAACGATGGATGGACTGTGTGAAAGATGATATGGTTAGAAAGGGGGTGACTACCGAGATGACGACTGATAGAGAAGTATGAAAGAAGAAGACCACTAATAAATTGGAGGCAGAGAAAAGATGAACGGACTGTGTGAAAGACGCTATGACTAGAAAGAGGTGAATACTGTGATGATGGTTGATAGATGTGTATAGAAGAATACATACTGCGTGGACGCAAATAAATTGGGATAAGGGTAGGAAAACGATGATCAAGTAGTTACAGATTTGTACCTTGTACATAAGGACAAATTCAAATTGAATCTCAAAAAGAAAATCTCACCAAAAGAGAAACACAGGGCAATCTAGTGCACTTGGAAAGAAAACAATGCATTAATATACCAAGTGAACCCAAAAGTAGGTAATTAATGATACATAAACAGTTAATATCAGTTACCGAGTAAATTATATGTCACAGTTGATACAGATAACCCCATATTTGGTTGTTTATGTTATTATTTTGACATAGCAACATCTCCAAGACTTGATGTAAAGTCTCATCTTTTATCATCATCTGCCTAGCCTTTTGCCAATTATGTTAGGATCGGATTCCAGTCTAACAGTATGCAGCTAAGTATCAGCCAAAATCTCTACTCTTCATCGTCATCTCAGTGGCGTAACTATAGGGTGGCATTGGGGCAAAATGCCACGGGCCCCCAGCCAGAGGGGGCCCCCGGCCCGAGAGGGCCATTATGGTGCTGATATGAAAGAAAAAAAATATCATCACTGATTTTTGTCCAACCATATCGTGGGTACAGACGCCAGCACGTCAAGCTACCCGAAACTGTCAAATTTTCCCAATCAACCTTGAATCTTATGCTTTAGCGATAAAGTTGAAAATCCATTAAAGAACACAACAGACAGATTGTAGTAGCTTGATGCTTGATGTGCTGGCGTCTGTACAGTCAACAAAAGAGATTATGCAGGATCGTCGGATATAGTTGAAGTTTAGTAAGAAACCGATGGATGTTCTCGAATAAAATTTAATTTTATTAATAGAAAACAAACAGCTCATTTATCAAATTAAATTTCAGTCTGTCGACTGTTGTCACATCCATCGTTTTCTTACTAAACTTCAACTATATCCGACGATCCTGCATACTTATCTCTTTTGTTGACCGTGCATCAATACGCGCAGGATCTTCAACCATAAATGATAAATAAATGATCAATTATTTTATTTCTGTAAGTAGGCTTGTACAAACACTTTTACACGTCAATCATATTTTTTTTTAAGCTAGATGAGGTCGGCGTTTCCTATCTGACTACTCTGAGAAGAAAGGCCGAAACAAACTCAGAGGTCACAGTCTCTTTTAAAGTCCAGACAAAATCTTGGTCAGATCATGTGAAGACCATGTAGATTGGTGTCTGAAATGGACTTTTGAGGAAAGAACCACACAGATTGAGCGGACCTGTCCAGTCAGTGCACGCATTTGTCAAAAATCGTGCAGCTCAACTCAGAACTTGAGGAGCTCAACGATTTGACGAACAATACCAAAGAAAGGACATTTGGGTAGGCCGCGTAAATTACTCAAACTGCCAGATCATGATTAAAACTAACTAAGAAGGAAAACAGAAAAAGAAATGACCCACATAGTCCTCACATTCACAATAATTAAATAAAATAAAAATACTACATAGTGTATATATATCCTTTCTGTAACTCTCCTCTCAAAGAAGTACTCTCCAAAATTCGCAATCTCTCTGAAACAGTATTTTGTGCACTTTCTTTTAATAGCACATGTACCTAAAATTACTATGCATTAGGTACGCCCACATGCTCCACTAACGTGATAAACTAAAAATGCGAATGATATGCATGCACTTTAAATAAATAACATACATACATAATCGGCCTATAATGTTCCCACTGCTGGGACACAGGCCTCCTCTCTGTGAGAGGGAGTGGGCCGTAATCCACCACGCGGGCCCAATGCGGGTTGGTAGATGTCACATGTCTTAGAATTTTTGGTTCTAGGACATGCCGGTTTCCTCACGATGTTTTAAATAAATAACATACTGTTCTAAAAATATAGGCTGAAACTACAGACCGTCGTACTCCTTTTGCCTCGTTTACATTCATACACGCATCATGTATGAATAACCTATAACACTTTACCCCACCCGGAGATCGAATCCAGGAGCCCCGCGCAGCATTCGCGCTTCCGAATACGAGACCAACGAAACAGTTCTTAATATAAAGTCTATTAAAAAGTGTAAGAACAAAAAGTACTTACATCAAATGTCAGATATATTTCGTTCCAAAAGATGGTACCCGATAATCGTCTGACCTATATTCACGACGTTCTTAAATATACTGTTCAAAAATAAGTATTGCAGCTCTAGCGAAAAATCATAGTAAATCTAAATGGATGCAGGTGAATACCCAGTGTTTAACACGGAGAGACTGCTTATCTGACCTCCACAACCCTGTTACTGGTATCTCTTGGTAGATTGGTTGTCAGACTTTGGATCTTCTGATTAAAATCAAAGCATTTATTTCAACAAAACTAACTACCGGCCGGCACTTTTGAAGTGTTAAGGAGTCGGTCAGTTGAAAAGATGCAAGCTAATTGCCCATTCCAAAGCGTAGTAGGTTCCTATGTAGAAGAACGGGCAAGAAACTCCATGGATTTTAAATCAAAATAACAAAAACACTGCCTAATGCCATTCTATCCTAGAGACTAAAATTATAACGCCCCACCCGCACCCGCATGCGACTGAAATGACACCTGGAGGCCTACCACAAGCTCTTAACGCGATCCATTTTAGGGCCTAAACTGAACTGTTCTTCTAATTCGTACCATGACGTCAGTTTAACGATTCAGTTTAGGCCGTGCCATCTGCTGACAGCGATTGTCCCAAACTGAGTCACAAGTTTAGGTTCCATTCATACTTGTTTGGTACCATGACGTCCATAGAGCAGCTCAAGGGATGCAGTTTAGGAACCTAAACTGAAATGTCTTGTTTTTGAATCGTTTTTAATTAGATCATGGTAGGCCACCTGCACTCATGTCCTCCAAACTGGAACACACCACCGCTGCTTGGATTGAGAAATAGGTAGATGTATTGGTAGTCGTTCCCTGGCCGAGCTCCTGCACAAAGAGCTACTGGACAGTTCGTTGCGCCATTTCTTCTTCGCAGCTAAAGCACTAGGAATTTGTGAAGGGCGGGCGTTTTGGGGGACTGTCGTATAAATTGTGACGTTCAAAAGTACTGGTTCTCAAACCAATTTCAATAAATGGTTTTTGATTTTGACTCTACTTAGTATAAGAACTATTTTACTAAAATCTTTAGTAACTGTATTATTATCTTTCTTCAAATTGACAAGGGATTTGTACCACTTAATATTCCCCTTCCGATGTTAAATTTACATAGGAAGCACGATCTCGTGAATGAAACGCATCGATTATACAAATTGATGTAGCTTTGTGCCTACTTAAGTTCGAATTAAAACATGACTTTCTTCAAGCATAGCTATGAATGACATAGCAAGTTAAAAACTTGAAGTCAAATCGTTGAATTTAAATTGGATACTTAATGGTACCTTTGAAAAGACAAGAATAATTATAAAGATAGTGTTAATAAAATAATATACTCCAATCGTATTGGGACTTGTTCGAGCCAGTTGAAACACCACGAGGTCTGAGAGACCACTGAGTTTTTCAAGACACCGTCAAGTGGTTGGTCAATTCTTCAGGTGACCAGACGGCTGGTCTATTTTTAACCGACTTCAAAAAAGGAGGTTTTGTATTCGACCCGTATGTATGTATGTATGTATGTATGTTTGTTTGTCCGCGATTTTCTCAAAAACTAATGAACCGATTTTGATAATTATTTCACTAATGTGATCTACATACTTTCAGGAAGGTTTTAGTATATAATACATTATATAATTATTCTTATGTACGATGTTATATGCATAAATGTACTGCATCTCCGGCATTTCTATGCGAATTTTGATGATTCTTCTAGTCGGTGTCTTCAATTCCTCAATGCACTAGTGTTATTTGAGTTTGTGTGTGGTACAACTGAAAAGTGAAAAATAAAAACTTTTTTACAAAAAAAACAACCGACTTCAAAAAAACTACAAAGTGATAAATAACTTTAACTTCGGAAGTCGGTGTCAAAAAACAGAAAATGTGGAACCAACGACACCGACTTCCGAAATTAAAGTTATTTATCACTTTGTAGTTTTTTTGAAGTCGGTTGTTTTTTTTGTAAAAAAGTTTTTTTTGGTAAAAGAATCAGCATTGCCATACAACGTGGCAACGCTGCCTGTCTTTTGGGCACTTTTCCTATTGACTGCGAAGCGGACGAATTTTTTGATTCCGTATGATTATCTCCAGTCTTTTTTTCTTTACTTGTACACACGGCTACACATCAAGCTATACATTTCCAGTTTTCGCTGACCTCGCATTGTATAGGTTTTTCGTACAATCAGAAGTCAGCTTATACTGGTTATGTATAGCTTGATGTGTAGCCGTGTGTACATATTATTATTTATATTTTAAGACGGTTAGATTTTTGAATTATGTAAATAGTATCATGGAAATTGAAATGTAAAGATAGCGAACATAATTTCACATTGATTAAAGCAAGGGTGATGCCGAACGAAGTTTGCCGATGTTTAGTTGGTAATATAGCTTCGGTTCGGTTTTGTTGATAAACAAAAACTGCCCAAAAATGTGTGCAACACCCCAAAGCCGCTTTAAATCAAACAAAAAAAAAATCAAAATCGGTTCAGCCGTTTGGGAGCTACGATGGCACAGATAGACATACAGTTACACACGTCAAACTTATAACACCCCTGTTTTTGTCGGGGGTTAAAAGTTAAATATGGATGAGATTTAAAGTAAAGACCTAGCAACAAGAGAAAGCGAAAACCTAATTATAAAATATGGCCTATTAACAGACACACGAAAGATATTCATCTGACCTTTTAAAAGGCTGAGTCGGATTAGGACTTCAACTAACAAAGGCTGGTATGTTACTAAGCCAGTAGTGAACCAGGATTATCATATTTTAAGCTCCCTTTGCTATTTTTACTACCCCAACGGCAAAAATGACGAAGTTCCACACGAAATTTTCATCCCCAATTAAAACCCCTTTAGGGGATGAATTTTCAAAAATCCTTTATAAGTGTTGATGCTTCCAAACCCAGAGTTTTAGTGTTCGTCGTCTATCAGTGAAAGAAATAATGAATTTAAGATTTAGAAGAATGAACCTTGGTCTACCATGGAAGGAGCGTGACCAGAAGATGCCTGTTCACCTTACTTTGAACGTTGACGAGTTAGAGGTGGCAGTGAACACAGGCGCATAGGGCGTTACATACCAGTATATTACATGGAGCGACTGCCTATCTGGCCTCCAAAACCCATTTACTGGTTAACACGATACCCTTTGGTAAGACTGGTTGTCTGACTTTCGGTCTTCAGACTACCCGTAACGAATATCAAAGATCTACGAATGACAGCCGAGACCATGCAACGGCTTAAGATCTACGAATGAGCATCACCACTAAGAGGTTATATTTTAACGTAACAAAGCAGACACTTCCAACTATTCTAATAAATTACAAAAAAAAAAACAATCCAATTACACCAATCACTTTTCTATGCAGTAAAATAAAACACAAACGAATTTGGTAAAAACTTGGCGTGGGTAGTCAGAAACTCAGAACTATCGTGAAAAAATGCTGAAGGAAAATGTTTTCAGGTGTGTTGTCATATGTAGTAAAAGGTCATAGCTCCATACGTTACGTTGGCATAAATAAGATTTTATGAAGAGATCTCGTGTTTTCAAATAAGTAGTACCTTACAGGGTTATTGGAAAAACACCAACAACCTCTTAACAGGTCATTGTACTCATCATTATGAACAACTTTTACTATGGGACTAAACCTGAAATCGCGAAAAAAAAAATCAGCTGTTCATCATTTTGACGAGTTATATGAACATAATTATGTAGGGAACAGTTGATTTTTTTTTCGCGATTTCAGGTTTGGTCCCATAGTAAAAGTTGTTCATAATGATGAGTGTAATGACCTCTTAAGAAGCTGTTAAGGTTTTTCCAATAACCCTGTATTAAAAGATGGCGAAACGGAGAACTTGAATACAGTACAGACGCCAGCATGTCAAGCTAACCAAAAAAAATTCCCAATCAACTTTGAACCTTATGCTTCAGCAATAAAGTTGAAAATCTATTAAAGAAATTTGACAGATTATAGTAGCTTGATGTGCTGGCGTCTGTACCTATTGGTAAGGAAACCACAATGATAAGAACCAAATAATGCGAAGACATCTGACATCCACCAACCCGCACTTTGCACGCGTGGTGGATTACGGCCCGCTTCCTCTCACAGAGAGAAGGCACGAGTCACATTACACCCATATTTCGCGAGTTATTTATCCCATGTAATAAGAAGCGAGCCTATTCAGCCTATTATTGCCATAAGCCAGGCAGGTGATAGCGGAGCTGACTGTCTTGAGTGTGGCGTAAGTATCCGGAAGGTATTTAGAAAAAGCAGTACAAAATTATACAAAACAACACTTATTGAAGTTAAAACTTCTTTAGACGCGTTGGGCATTTTTTGAGATGGAAAAAAACTTTGGAACTCGCGCCACTGTTACCGTAACCGACACCGCTTCGGATGAGTTCGACTGTCCTCGGGATGTACTCGGTTTTAATGTATATCCGATATGTCAATGAGTCCTAGATGGCAAAGTGTCCTGTTTGTGTTTTGTTTTCACTTCTGTCGGCACTCCCGGAGTGCCACGTTTTTTCCCTGTAAACGTTCGCAGATGAATAATTAAGATCTGTTTCAGTGTCCAATTAGCTACTACTGACCAAAAAAACTTGAAAATGCAATACACAGTTTATAAAATTATCTGTGCCAAGTAGGTACTGCAAATTACTATCCTCAAAAAAGTTCAAACTACCTAAAAATTCTGCGAGAAACGAAAATTGACACCGAGAAAGAATACTTATCAAATAAAATAGGCTGAAATCGAGACTGGGCTAGAATTGCGAGGACGTCCTTGCGTCGGTCTAGGCCGGGACAAGGACAACCTAAGAGGCAGCATCCCACAGATCAATACAACTGAACGCGTTACAAAGTGCTAACAGCTGGTTGGCTTGAGGTTCTTTTTTGATGTATTCTTTTACATTATACACATAACCATTATTTGCAGCGAAATATCTATACTTAAAGTCTATGGTCAAACTTGTGTTTCAAATTAATATTATTTCAAGTTATACAAAATATCAACTTTATTTTAATGTTAATTAAGTTGATTTCAGAGCGACTAGTACTATTGAAAAAGTCATAAAAATGTTTGAAGTTGTAGCGTAAACTGAACTTTATGATGTAGGATTTACAGCTATTTTCCATAAACTCATATTTGTTTACATTTTTGGCAAATAAATCGCGAATGCAGATTAGATACTAATTTTATAAATATTTTATTATTTATTGCCCGTAACATCGCAGCGGGCCGGGCCCTATCAGAATACCAGCGCTGCGAATTTTTTTTTGTAAATGTCTAGAGGCATGAAATTTTGCAGATGAGTTCCCTATAAAACGAAGGTGAACATCAGAAAGGTTTTTGAAAATTCGTCCCCTGAAGGGGTTAAAATCAAAGTTTGTACGCAAGTTCGTATTTTTTTTCGATAGGACGCCGCCGCCGTCAGTCTCTTAGCTGCCACGGCTTATTTTAATTTCTAAATTGTTTTTATCTTTTTATTACGGACGCTTTTAACGTGCACGTCTTTCTACATCGTTCTCACATGTATAATTTTAACATGAATGATGTAACAACAATTTTATGATTTAAAAGAGTGTCCACGGAGTTTCTTGCCCGTTCTTCTCCATAGGTACCTACTACGCTTTGGAATGGGCAACTAGCTTCATCTTTCTAACTGACACCTTGATACTTAATTCAAAAGTGCCTGTAATTGTTTTTTAGTTTAAAAAATGCTTTGAGGTTGAGTTTGACCTGTCGCGGTCACATGTCGCATAGTGTGCGCCATGTCTACGTCTTGTTGCAACGACTAAAGGCAGGCACAAGACGTACAGTTTGCGCTGGTACTAAAGTTGTAACAATTTCCTGATAAATTAAAGAAAACAAACCTCCTTATCAGTGGCGAAGGGTGAATTTATGACAGAGGTAGGCCGGAAAAAAAAAACAAAAAATTTCAATGATGATTTGACTAATAGAGTGGTTATGTTCTGAATTTTCGAAGGGAAGCCGGTGGGAATCGAGTTGTATGGTACCTTCGCCACTGCTCCTTATTACTTAGTTTATCTGCATACCATTACTGGCTACCAAGAAAACCCATAAGTCACCTAATAAGAGATTCCTGAACCGTGGCAGTTATAGTCTAATGGTCTAATCTAGTTATCGTTATGGGCTAGTGTATGGGTAATGTCGTTAGGATGCCTGGCGGGAGGCTATTAATCATGGGCATATAATACCTTGGGGTTAATGCCTCTTCGGTATATATGGGGTAATTTAGACGGATGGAAATTTAGTCCGGGTGGCGATGTACTAGTAAAATCAAGGACATTTTTAGTTACCTTGACGGCATTAGATAAGGTCAGGGGTAATGCCTTTTTCTGTTTCTATAGAGCTAACAATCCATCTGCCTAGCCTTTTCCCAACTATGTTGGGGTCGGTCCAGTCTAACCAGATGCCGGCTGTATCCAGTTAGACTGGAAGCTTACCCCTAATACCAGTATTTTACATGCAGGGACTGCTGAAGGGCGGGCGTTTTGGGGGACTGTCTTTTGTAATTTTGACGTTCGAAAAGTGCTGATTCTCAGCCTAGTTTTGAATAAATGACTTTTAATTTTGATTTTTGATTTTGCCTATCAGACCGCCACGGGTATTAGGATACCACTTGTTAAGACTGGTTGTCAGACTTGTGGGTTTCTGACTACCCGTAACGACTGTCAAACATCTTCGAATGACAGCCGGTACCAACGGCTTAACGTGCTTTCCGAGGCACGAGTGGCCTCTTTCCACCCCTCTCTGTCCAGAGATGCCTAGGACCAATCTATATCAAAGGAGTCCAGGTCATCCCGCCATCTTCGTCTGGGCATGCCGCGATGTCATTTACCCACTGCGTCGTAAGTTTGGCCCATTGATCGTCTGACATGCGGCAAATGTATCCACACCAATTCCATTTAAGCGTGGCAGCTTTCAGAGTGATTTCAATTATTTTAGTGATGGAACGGATTGTTATATTTTTAACCCGATCCACAAGTTTACTACCCAAAATATTCCGTTCCGTAGCTCCTCCCTAGTAAACCTCGAGTCCACACCTCTAGCGAGACGTTGCTTGAAGTAGCTGCGCGGTGCGGGAGAGGAGGTAGTTGTCACAAGTTGACTCTCACTGAGCTCTCGCATCACGTCACCACACCCCTCCCGCACCGCGCTGCTACCTCAGGCAACGTCTCAGTCAAGCGGTCGGCCTATAGTAAAATTAACCTTACAAACTTTAAGAGGTGCTTTAGACCATCGAACTGAACAACTTTCACTATGGGACCAACTCTGAAATCACGAAAAAAAAATCTGCTGTTTCATACATTTTGGTCAAGTAGGTATTGAACTTTTGTATGAAACAGCTGTTTTTTTTTTTCGTGATTTCAGAGTTGATCCCATAGTGAAAGTTGTTCAGTTCGATGGTCAAAAGAAGGTTAATTTTTTAACACTTTGTATAGATTATGAAAGTATGGATTCTACCGAAGAAATCAACACCTCGTTTAATTCGCATCGACAATATTCGCGGTATATCTCGCCTCTAGTCTTGACAATGCGACAGGGACCAGATAAAATTCGCCGCACAGCCGCGTGGGAGTGACGTAGGAGGTATTTGATGTTGTACATGATGTAAAGGACACTTGAGTAGAACTAATTTAGTTTCGCTTTGGACTATTTTGTGACCTCTATTTATCATGCTTTTAATCCGAAATACGTTTAAGCGAAAGAGTCGCAAGAATCGTTCAAAGCTCTTTGGGAAAGTAAAACAAATAATGATAGATTTAAGATTATCTGTTTATGTCGAAAAGCAGTATGTTGACGAATGACCAGCACCCTAATTGCGTAACACATCCATCTCAATCTGAATCTAGCATAAGCATAATCAGCCTATAATGTTCCCACTGCTGGGACATAGGCCTCCTCTCGGTGAGAGGAAGTGGGCTGTAATCCACCACGTATGCCCAGTGCGGTTTGGTAGATGTCACATGTCTTCGAATTTATGGTCCTAGGACATGCCGGTTTATTTATTTAAACTTTTCGCACAAAAAAGGTACATAGGCGGACTTAATGCCTTAGGCATTCTCTACCAGTCAACCAAGGGTGGTGAAGAGATTAGATGGCAGGTGCTTTGGTTGAGAGGAACAAGGATAAAAAAAACTATTAAAACTAGGTACATAAATAGGTTAGGTTAGGTTAGGTACTATTTACTATCCTATTATCCTATTTACTTTCCTTCACCGTTTTGAGAGCAGTAGTCTGTAGCATCAATCTGAATCTATTTGAAGGATATTGCTAATCCTTTGCTTCATATATGTTCGAAAAATTAACGTTATCAACGCAATTAATGCTGTTGAACAGTCAAAATGAAAGCCATTGCTACTGATGGTTTGTTACGCAGTTACCCAGCTGGTTAGGACATAGGATACCTTTTTATCCCGGTAGTATGTTCCCGTGGGATAATAGACTTCGTACTCAAGTAGGTCGCAGCAGGGACAACCTCCACAAGTGGGGGTTCATGGAAGGCACTGACCTCCGCTGTGTATGTGGTGTCTCTCCACAGACAATGGCTCACCTCCCATCTTGCACCGCATGCCCTGTCACCTGCACACGTGAGGACCTAATGGCCGCGTCAGCGAACGCTATCCGCGTTGCTGAATTTTGGACCAAATAAAAAGAAGAAAAAAAAACTATATTTTTGCCATCGACACGCTAAGCAGAAGTGGGATAATTTCTGACCTGCACACGAGCAAAAACGAGTCTGTTGTAGGGATGAATCTAGCCCAGTTTATGACACTAGTTTCCTGACGCAGTACAAAAGATCGAATCAATAAACGATCAGCATTTTCGTATCTAGCAAAGTTTTTTATAGAAACATAGTATGGCCTTCCTAAAGAGTCAACGGCCAGAAAAAAGGTGCACAAAGTGTGTGTCAAATTGACAATGTATCTACGAAATCCGAGGTAAGACACTTTTGTCAGATTCAATGCCTTGATTCAACGCAGTGGCGAGACAGTGACAAGACAGAACCGGGACTGTTTAAAAAAAAACAATGGCTCTCCGGGAGTGCCGACAGAAGTGAAAACAAAACACAACAAACAGAATACTTTGCCATCACTCAGTGACATATCGGATATACATTAAAGCCTAACATGGCGTGGCCTTAGGCACTAGGCCGACGTGTACAGTACAGACGCCAGCACATCAAGCTACCCGAAACTGTCAAATTTGCCCAATCAACTTTGAACCTTATGTTTCAGCAATAAAGTTAGGTTTAAATCATTTATTCTCATAAAGACAAAAAAAAAAAAAAAAGTTAAAAAGTTAAAAATCTATTAAAGAAATTTGACAGATTTTAGTAGCTTGATGTGCTGCTGCTGACGTCTGTACTATACACGTCGGCCGAGTGCCTAAGGCCTACGCTTTCGGAGAACTATCATCTGCCTGCCTTTTGCCAACTATGTTGGGGCCAGCTTCCAGGCTAACTGGATACAGCTGCATACCAGAATTTTACATGAAGCGACTGCCTATCTGACTTCCACAACCCAGTTACTGGGTAATACAAATTCAAATTCAAAGCATTTATTTCAATTATAAACCATGTACAGGCACTTTTGAATTGTCAAAAATAAATAGTCGGTCAGTTAGTCAGAAAGTTGAAGCTAGTTACCAATTCCAAAACGTAGATCTCTATGGAGAAGAACGGGCAAGAAACTCCATGGACACTCTTTTAAATCAAGATATTACAAAATCCTGGGTACATAACTATTGCTGCTTCTATATGTGAGAACAATGTAAAAAAAAACACACACAAATGAAGAAACAATTCAAAATATAAGATTAAAAAAAAAACTTTTTTACAAAAAAAACAACCGACTTCAAAAAAAACTACAAAGTGATAAATAACTTTAATTTCGGAAGTCGGTGTCGTTGGTTCCGCATTTTCGTTTTTTGTTTGACACCGACTTCCGAAATTAAAGTTATTTATCACTTTGTAGTTTTTTTTGAAGTCGGTTGTTTTTTTTGTAAAAAAGTTTTTATTTTTCACTTTTTAGTTGTACCTACTCCACACAAATTCAAATAACACTAGTGCATTGAGGAATTGAAGACACCGACTAGAAGAATCATCAAAATTCGCATAGAAATGCCGGAGATGCAGTACATTTATGCATAACATAATATAACATCGTACATAAGAATAATTATATAATGTATTATATACTAAAACCTTTCTGAAAGTATGTAGATCACATTAGAGAAAGAATTATCAAAATCGGTTCATTAGTTTTTGAGAAAATCGCGGACAAACAAATATACATACATACATACATACATACGGGTCGAATACAGAACCTCCTTTTTTGAAGTCGGTTAATAAGCCTTGGCGGATAAGAGATGACCAGTCTCAACCGACGGCGCCCGTTCACGAACATGACGCGTGGATCAGCACCATCCAGCTCAACCACGTAAGGTAACATGATAGCCCTTAATAAGACTGCTTGTCAACACAGACTACCTACAGTATTGTCACTCCTTTCTCCCTTAATCCATCCAAAGAATAAAATAGGTGGCTCATTCAGATGCCAATGTATACGCTTTTACAATAAACTACCAAGCCAAGTTCAAGATCTAAGCCTTAATAAATTCAAGTCATTCATTAAACGTAAGTTGTGCCAGAAAGCCTTTTATACTGTTAAAGATTACATTGAGGACAAAAAAGCTTGGGATTGATCTGCTTCCAATTTTGTATTTTGAACATTTTTTTTTTTTTATATATCTACACATTGACATTAATGAATTTTATATAAACAATGACATTTGCTTACTTTGTACAGTATTATATTCTTTTAATTATTGTGAGTGTGAAGACAATGTGGGTCATTTTATTTTTTACTTATTTTTTTATTTTGATTATTTTCTTTGTTCTGTTTAGTTTTTGTCATGGTCTGGCAGTTTGAGTAATTTATGTGGCCTACCCAAATGTCCTTTCTTTGGTATTGTTCGTCGAATCGGTTTTAAGTTGAGCTGCACGAATTCTGACAAATGCGTGCACTGACTGGACAGGTCCACTCAATCTGTGTGGTTCTTTCTTCAAAAGACCATCTCGGACTTCGATCTACATGGTCTTCATATAACCTGACCAATATTATGTCTGGACTTTAAAAGAGACTGTGACCTCTGAGTTTGTTTCGGCCTTTCGTCTCAGAGTAATCAGATAGGAAACGCCGACCTCATCTAGTTTTTAAAATATGATTGACGTGTAAAAGTGTTTGTGCAAACCTACTTACAGAAATAAAATCATTTATCATTTATCATAAAGGATGTTTTTAAAAGCTGCTGTTGGTGTTAGCAATAAGACCGCCCATTGAGTCACCCTATATAAAATGTCTACGTTTATATTGTTTTTTATGGCGTACAATAATAAAGGCTATTCTATCTATCTTGTCAGACTTTCGACTTTACTTCTGAGGGCGTCTGATTACTCACCCTTAGCGACTGTGAATACAATCATGATTTTATGATCAGTTAAATGAAGATTCTATCAATGTTTCTACATATACCTGCGCCATTTTACCAGGAATTATAACTACCCTTTCAACGTTGTCAAGGTACAAAGGTCAGTCTGCCAAATATCACAATGGATTTGGAGGTTCGCTCGTAAAATCATAACAAGCAGAGGCCGCATCGATTCGCATTTAAAATGAAGCTAAATGTTGATAAGTTTTCGGTTGTGAAGAACATGAGAAAAGCAGGTCGCTTGCATATAGCTATATCTCTGGAACTAACAGTCGGATTTGAAAAAATATTTTTGCATTTGATAGCCCAATTCTTGAGGAAGGCTATAGGCTACTTACCATCACGATAGGACCCTTAGGAGCCGAGCAAAAACAAAACAAGACAGAAAAGCGTGCCTTCCGAGGCTCGGAGGGGTCTTGGTAAACGAAGATGGTCACCCATCCACGGATCAACCGCAGCTTAACCTGATCGATCGACCCGTGCGACTGCTATTACTTAGCCACAAGCCCCTCTAAGCTGACAGAAGTATAAAAGCTAATTAAAATAACTCCATTGCAAACAGAAATTAATTTGAAGGTCAGACTGCTTCAAGCTGCATAGAATGCCCTTGACATGCCAGCTATTAACTTAATTACTTATTTATGGAAAAAGTATGTGCAAATATTTGGCAAGAACCAAGTAATTTCTAGTACTTTTGATTTAGTTTCTATGTTAATCGTTTTGGCAACAATATTATACTTAATGTCGTTTATTAGGGGGGCTCATGGCTAAGTAATAACAGCCACTCGGGTCGATCTTCAAGGTTAAGTAACGTTTGCTGAGATCGGTCTGTGGATGGGTGACCGTACGTAACATAATACCTCGGCACCTCCAAAAGCACGTTATTAATCCGTTGGTTCGAGGCCTGTGTCCCAGCAGTGGGAACATTATAGGCTGATTATGCTTATGCTATTAACAAGACTAGTGTATGGGGATATGTTACAGTAGTCTCTTAGCTGTGAAAAACCTTGTCATTTTCCTTCTAAACCCTTTATAAAATCAGAATTCACAAGATCAAATCTTTCAAACATATAAATAAGTTTACCATGCTCATTGATCATGAACTGGAGTACCCCCATTGTGTTTGCACACACAAACATACATTTGTATGGCTATTGTGTATAGGAATAACAGACTATTATATGGGTTTTTATCAAAGAGGTTGGCTGAGTCATTTTCCAATTATAATTTTTAGTTTGTTCTTATTTTTCATACAAAATAATTCGACAAAGTCACAATTATTAATGTAAAACACCTTTATGTGAAATATGACAACGTCGCATTTTCTTAGCTTTAAATATGGTTTGAATGAAAATGAATTTATTATGAATTTATCAATGAAACTTAGATACATGTATGATATCTTCGAAACTACATATTTTTGGACCACATAATCTAGCACTTTTTGTATTATTTTTACTAATAGAATATAACCCTAGAGTTATGGGATATAAAAAAAAGTGTATTACTTTATCTGAATAGGATTACATAAAGCCTCATACCTGTATTTCCTGAACAATTCCTGGAGGCATTATTAATTTAGCATATCTAGTCTATAATTTTCCCACTGCTAGGACACAGACCTGTACGTAGATATAATCCACCACGCAGGCCCAGTGCGGGTTGGTAGATGTCGCACGTCTTCGAATTTTTGGTTCTAAGACATGTTGGTTACTTCACAATGTTTTCCTTCACCGTTTTGAGAGCAGTAGTGATGAAATTATTTATACAAAGTAACATGCCTCCCTAGCTGTCACCACATGACGCTGGCAGAATAGTCGACATCGGCTCAGTTGCCATTGAAGAAAAAAAAAAAAAAACATGCCTGCCTGAGTTCAAACCCACAACCTACAACTCGTAAGTCGGGGCTGTTACTCCTAGACCACCACTGCTCCAATTATGATATTGCTACTGTACAAATAATGGCTCATGTACCAGTAGAGCATACCTTTCAAAGAGATACAAAAGAACATCAGCATTGACCTTCTAAAAGGTTAAGTTTACACCAGAGTAAACAGAGTCTATTTATTTATAGATACTCATCCGTAAAGAAATTGATTCTGCTTACTCTACTGCAGAGCATAGCATAATCAGCCTATAATGTTCCCACTGCTGGGACACAGGCCTCATCTCTGTGAGAGGGAGTGGGCCACCACACGGGCATAGAGCGGGTTAGATGGGTCACTGGCTTGGTGTTATTAAATGTCATGGGCATCACATATTGGATCCCGGCTGCTATTTGATCTTTGACAGTTATTATGGGTCCTCAGAAGCCTGAAAGTCTGACTACCAAGGGATATCATTACCCAGTAACTGGATTGTGGTTTTTATAAACAAAGAAAGAAAAAGTAGGTATTTATTGCGACTCGTACAGGAAGATCACAAACTAAACTAAACACAGTAAATAAAATGAAAAACCAAATTATATAAAAAAAAAGTAACAAAAAGAAAAATTAAACAGAAAGTCCTATATATGAGGCCAAAAGGCTCCTATCTCAGCGTGATGCTACAACATTTAAAAAACAAATGTCACAGAGCAGGTATTCTGGAGTTCAGATAGGCAGTTGCTCCACATAAAATACTGGTATGCAGCTGCAAACATCATCAACATAGTTAGGAAAAGGCTAGACAGATGAGTTTAAATCAAGTAATATGGACCCTATTTTTTTTCTGTCATATTTTTAACAACAGTGTGATTATTATTCAGACTAACTTTAAAATATTGCAGTTGATTTGATAGGTCTCCCATCTAACCAGATATGGCTGAACTTCAGATTTTAACATGAAGAAAGTTCTACAACTCTTTGGCCATAATAAAGCAAACATTTTTGAAGCTAAGACTTTTCACCAAACTTTTCAGGGTCTGTAATTGCCTAGGTGTTGAATAAAAAAAACTAATGACTAATAAGGCTGCAGACATCTTGCTGCAGTAACCTTTTGACCTTAGGGTCTGCAAAGCAGAACATAATTTTAAACAAATTATAAACAAATCAGGTTTTTGTCTCTATAGAATCTTTTGACTAGGCTACTGTTTTTTGAACTAGGTACAAAAAGAGTTACAAAAACGGTTTAAACATTACTTCCTGCTTAAAGTAACAGATATAGGCTAAATCATTCTTATTTAATTTTAGATCGTTATTCGTAATCAACAAAACAATTTTTTGCATGCAGTCATTCGTTCAAGTTTGACATTTATTTATTTTCCGTTCCAATCAAACAGGACATGGCAAGTGGATTATACAGCCAATAAACTAATAATGGAATCTTATCGAGTACTTTATTGTTATTTCTAAAGGTTAAAGAGACACACCTGTAATATACGACACTCCTTCACCGCAAATTAATTAATTCGACGCCAAAACCATCTACAATTTATTACTTTTTGCACTCGCGACATTTTCCAATATTAAAAATATCACGCAACTTTCGCTCTTACGGGAGTATCGTCCGATTAGATGAACACTCATTATCGATTAAATACATCACTATTTAGGAAGAAAACTGTCGGAAAGTCTATCGCCGATGACGCGCAAACTCCCATAGAATACATTCGTAACGTGATTCATTTGAGTTTTACTTAGAAAACTGTGAAAGAATCCCGAAAAAAATAACTAAAATTAATAAGACATTACGCTAGAAAGGAACAGATATGGTTACCCGGCCGATTTAAATGGACTGCGACGAGATGCAGACGTCGCATTGTTACGTCACTCTCACACGCTGCCGGGTTATACACAAGTGAGACAGGGACAGGTCCCAGCAATCCCACCCACTTATAATCGATTTTTATTCAAGCAAGACATTTTTTTCTGAATTATTTACAAATATTTACAAATAAATCACATTACTATCTTTTAAAATGACCGCCTACGCACTCGTGAGCGTCGCAAAAAAACACAAATACTCACCGTGAAAATTTTCACGACTGGTCCCGTCTGACAAGGAACAAATTTAGATACGCTCGAAATTCACACAATAAACACTTTACTAGTGTAACGATACGTTAAATATAATTATTATAGTTTTGCGAAGGCGCGAGCGACGTCCTTCAGCGCTTTTCGCGACATATTTTTTATGTTTTCCAGTAATTTTTAACTGGGGACTAGCATCGATCGCGTAGCCATGACAGATACATTTTCAACTGAATGAAGTTGGCTGCGGTCTCTCAGCTGACGGACAAGTTTTTTTTTCTGGTTGACGCAGTGAAGTGAGCGGGTATCGCTGTAAGGAGGTTAGTGACCTATGCTGTGTAAAATTAGGGTTCCGCACGGTACCGCAATGTATGGTTTGCAGGTGACATTTGTGCGGAATTATGTAAGACTTTTTTGTATGTTTTACGTATAACGACGGTATATTTTAGTTAGTTTTATATTTTATTTGACCTATCGTTTATTAGATCAAACAGTAAGTAATGATTGTTTTTCAATAAATAATAGTTTTTTTATTTCCAAACTTTTCAGCCGTCTGTTTAGCACTTGGCTTTTTACACAAGGGTTGTAGGTTTGATTTTAGCTAGCAATAAAATGGAGAAAGATGGTTTTCACTTTTTTGACGGGTCGAACGATGTGTTAAGAGCGGTTTCTATGAGTTCTGGGTCATGGGTTAGATTCTCGTACCTACTATGTCTACGGAAGTCATGTTTCCGTAAGTAAGATTTTTTTTTTCTGTAAGAAAAGGGTCTGTGGCTAAATAATAACAGTCGCACAGGTCGATCGAACAGGTTAAGCTACGCTTGCCGCGGTTGGTCTGTGGACGGGTGACCATCTTTACATACTGAGACCCCTCCGTGCCTCGGAAAGCACGTTAAGCCGTTGGTCCTGGCTGTCATTCGTGGATCTTTGACAGTCGTTACGGGTAGTCAGAAGCCCGAAAGTCTGACAACCAGTCTTACCAAGGGGTATCGTATTACCCAGTAACTGGGTTGTGGAGGTCAGATAGGCAGTCGCTCCGTGTAAAATATTGGTATTCAGCTGCATCCGGTTAGACTGGAAGCCGACCTCAACATAGTTGGGAAAAGGCAGGCAGATGATGCAGAAAAGCGCTCACTAAACAGAGAAGGGGCACTTTTTGAGTTCTAAAGTAGCCTTATAGCTGCATTTGTTTAAGTACTAAAAATACGGCGGGGTAATCGTATAACACACTAACAGTAGCAATGGCTTTCATTTTGACAGTCCAACAACATTCATTGCGTTATTTAAGTTGTCCAGCAGACAAATTTTTCGAACATGTGAAGCAATGGATTAGCAATAGCTTTCAAAATGATTAACATTGTGATTGATAGTGTGTGTCACGCAATTAGGATGCCGTAAAGATTTGGCTTCCTATGAAAGCGGTGGACGGTCACATCGACTCTCCAAATACAGAGTTATTTGACAACATAATTTCAAAGACTGTTGAAAATTACAGATTTTTCATGACGATTGTTATAATAATGACGGAACCGTGTTTCTGTGACAGATAAACCTATTTTTCTTTCTTTTATTAACAGCTTTTCTAGAAAACCGCCGCTTTAGAGCCATAAAAAGAAAAAAAAAAGAAATTAAAGGAAAGTTAGACCATAGCTATTCACAAACATTCGATACCTACGCTCAGAGAGTACTTTTTGATAGACTGAAAGATATACTTCCGTGCCGGATCGAACGTCAATCAATGTTATCGAAGGAGTTCACTCGACTCTGTTCAGAAATCAGAAACCCGAAGATGTTGACAACGACAGCTTAAACCAAATAGACGACCGCTATTCTTCCGACAGCTATTTGCTGTCGGGGACTACGCAAATCAGAAGATGTGTCATTTCGATTCGGAATCCCAATAGTCGAAAAATGTGGGAAAAATCGTAGATAGGTAAAAAAATACCACAACACTTTATTCATAAGTCTAAAAAAAATCAAAGAGGTCTGCCCACCCTCTTAGCAAAATCCCTTACTTTCAATGTGCTTTCAAGCATTCAACCCTGATTGAACAAATCCTTTCATAGTTGACCAGTTACCTACTGCGCATGTCCAGGGACAGGGACTGATATAGGGAACTAGGAGATGCCTCGACCCAGTTTATCTGCAGACCCAATGGCCGTCTGAAATAGTTCTGTAGCCCTTTGGATACCCTTGACGATCAGCGGGGTAATTGCGTAGCACAATAACGGTAGGCTAGGCAATGGCATTCATTTTGACAGTTCAAGAACATTCATTGCGTTGTTTACGTTGTTGAGTAGACACATTTTTCGAACATATGAAGCAATGGATTCCTTCAAAATTTTTCAGATTGATAGTGTGTTACGCAATTAGGGTGCCTGACCCACTAACTGGGTTGTGGAGGTTAGTTAGGCAGTCACTCCATGTAAAATATTGCTATTCAGCTGCATCCGGTTAGACTGGAAGCCGAGCACAACATAGTTGGGAAAAGTCGAAGTACCTAAGGTCCGCCCGCGCCTTTGCCAAAGATGTAAACAACAATGGACGCTCGAAATTGAATAAAATCGATGTACAGAAGCCAGCACATCAACCTACTACAATCTGTCAGATTTCTGTAATAGATTTTCAACTTTATCGCTAAAGTATAAGGTTCAATGTTGATTGGGAAAATTTGACAGTTAGGTGTAGGTTGATGTGCTGGCGTCTGTACTTATATCGATTTTGAAGAACATTTATTCTTGTATATCGATTTTACTCAATTTTTGTTTATATCTTTGGCATATTTGGCTGACCTTACATACTCGAAGATGATGCGGTACCTAAAGGTAATCGCAATGGCTCATGGGCACGACCATACCTTCAGTCTAGTCGAGTGCTACATTTTCAAGACAGATGGCGCTAGTTATATCACTTTTTTTGATAGCTCTTTTTTATCCAGGTTTTATTGCACTACAAATTATTAACACGTTCAGCGCTAAACGAATTTATAACATCGTTCTATTGCTGTCAATTGTTTGACGAATATAGACAGAATGATATTTTAAATAAGTTACCTAGGTAATTTTAGAGCTAAACGCATTAGCGATCTATGGTGCAAGTGGGTGCAGAATAGTTCGTTATTTATTTCATAGGTTTATTTAATCCCATAATCGAACACTGAAAGGTACAAAACGGTACAAAACTGGAAGCAACTTCTAGGCAACTTCGGTTTGTTGTGAGATGGGGTTTCCCCTTTCACTGAGCATAGCTCTTCGTTTCGTTCAGAAATAGCGATTGTATAGTTATGGCAATCAAATCAAATCAAAATATATTATTTCACATAAACCTACATGAGCACTTATGAAACGTCAGAAGCTAGGTGCACGGTTCCAATTGGTAATTTCCTATGGAGAAGAGCCGACACGAAACTCCATTCTCTTTAAATTAATTCTATTACTCTTTTAAAAATAATTGACTTTTACTGATCGCTTATACAATAGCTATTTTATTTATTTAGGAACGCCCAGTTTTTTAATGCTGCAAGGATCTTTTCGCGCTCGAATGATGTACCTAGTTATGGAGGCGCTCTTGGTAGACATTTTTGTAAGTACAGACGCCAGCACATCAACCTACTACAATCTGTCAGATTTCTGTAATAGATTTTCAATTTTATCGCTAAAGCATAAGGTTCAATGTTAATTGGGAAAATTTGACAGTTAGGGGTAGGTTGATGTGCTGGCGTCTGTACATACCTAGTGAAATGTATTGAACAATATACAAGATGGCGGCATTACATATAGTTCCGATTTTGGCCATGCACCAAAAGATCCTTGTACAGCTATCGAATAAGATGCTTCTATTTTTAAACTAGTGAATCTTACCATGGTATTATCGAAGGAGCCCAGTCCAGTTGGACTCTCCTTGGAGCAACCAGCGACATCTTCTGTCCTTTTCTATCTGCCACACTCAATATCTCTCTGTCTCTAAAGCACAAACACTTATTTACTTTAATGTTTCTCTTCGAAATGCCATTTATTTTCGTTTATTTACATAATAATGTTTCTAAATATATGTAAATGCGAACGTTTCTATTAAAAAGTAGTTCTTTTGATTTTTTGGCGGGAATTAATAATATGCTTGGTCGATCTGTCATACCTGTAACAAAAAAAAAACAATAAATAAATGAAACAATAAGAAACATGATAAAAAAAAAAAACTTTGTGAGTAATAATAATCATCATCATTATCTTAATTTTTTTTTTCAAATCAAATTTATATATTTTTTTGGCATCTTATCATTAGGTAGGTACAGGCACTGAAATGCTCGTTTATTGGCATTGCCACAGAACAGATAAATTAACTGTTCTATAACAAAGATTATAATGCCAAAAGGACCTCAGCTGTGCATAATATCAGATGAGAACCTGTGATATTGATCACAGAGTACTTTTTGATAGACTGAAAATATTGATAGAGAAAGGTGTTGAGTAACTATCAACCACAATCTGAATAAAATTTGGAAGGATATTTGTTAATCCATTGCTTCGTATGTTCGAAAAATTTGTCTGGTCAACAACGTAAATAACGCAATGAATGTTGTTGAACTGTCAAAATGAAAACCATTGCTACAAGGTATTTTAAGTAATATCAATATAATTATATACTTAAATTGCAAGTAGGTAGGTATAGCATATTAAGTAACATTGACATTAACATAAAAATATAACACTTTCAAATAAACTTAAAATAAAAGAAGTAAGTATGACATATGAAAATAAACATAAAACCTACTGAAACATACTAAACAGTTTGAAAGCAGTAGGCACATTTCAAGTACCTACTTAAATACAAAAATCCGGGAATAAATCATTTATTTGGCTTAGGTACTCGTAATCGAAGTTCATAACATGTAGGCATGAGCTGTAAATATTATTAATTAGTCTAGTGGCTGTTGAAAAGCTAAATTATCTACATTTATGTCAATGTCATAGTATATTCTGCGGCGAAAATTGTACAAGCAATATTTTTAGTAAATAGGTTTTGGCCGATGTACCTATGTACTCAAAAATGCAAAAAAAAAAAAGTAAAACTTCTTAGGCGGCGCGGTTCGATAATTGGACGATAATATTGAGAGTGAAATTTCAAGGACGCGTCATGTTTATGCACATTTCGTTACATGAGAGAGAGGAAAGATATAACACTCTGTCTCACTCTAAATCTCTCTTATTCATTATTTTTTTAGAAGTTTTTTTCTACTGCCTCGTTGGTAGTAACTGGGTTGTGGAGGTCAGATAGGCAGTTGCTCCATGTAAAATACTGGTACTTATTCAGCTGCATCTGGTCAGACTGGAATCCGACCACAATGTAGTTGGGAAAAGGCTAGGCTAAGGTTGGGATGATGATGCCTCGTTGGCCAAGTGGTCGCTAAGGAGACTGCTAAACGTTGGGTCCTCAGTTCCGTTCCCAGTTCGGACGCTGTTTGAATATGTGCCCAGTTGATGGCTATATAGACCTTCCATTTTTCATGAAAGATGAAAAGACGTAAAGTGTTGTAGGTAGGTACTTAGAAGTTTAAACAATTGCCTAGCTCTTCGATTAACTGTAGCATAGCACCAACGACTTTATTTACACAAACCACATTTTTTATTTTATAGACATTCTTTTATGGATTAAAAACACAAACAGCAGTCAAACTCGTCAAGATATTTAGGACAATATAAATATTTGGGACGAGGTATTCTTGTTGCATTAGTTTCCAGCAGGTGACGCCTACGTGTAACGTAAATAGAATTTGACTACAATAAGATTCTGAATTCTGAACGCTGTTGTGTCAAAATTTTAAAATGGCGGTCTTAGTTAGTTAAAATTATTTTCGCGCGCTTTTCACGTTTCATGATAAGCAAAGGGTAAGGTTGGAATAAAATAATGCAAGAATTAAGTTTATTATGTTGCTATTAAAACATTCAACTAAACGAAAAACAATTATCTAGTAATTATTATAACTAAACGCCTGTCACTATTCACAACACAGCGTGAACAGTGTGATTGCAGTAACAAAATGCCAGGCGTTTTAACAAAAAAAAAAAACAAAAATAAATCTTTTGGCCGAGTTTAAAATGTGTCAGCTGATTCATTTTATTTTTTTCCGAGTAAGCTCATTTCTCAAAATAACTTTCGAGAAACTGAAAACTTTCATTTTCGTATGTTTTGTTTTTAGAAAGGACTTTGTTTGGATGCACTAATTAGGTACGTGTCTTGATTTTAACGATCTGAAGAAAGATTATTATCAGCTTATAATGTTCCCACTGATATTGTTGGCCCAAAGTCGTCATTACTTCCACGATGTCGTCAGTGGCAGCGCAGAGCTACTAACGCAACGGATAAAAAGCAGACACAGTTTCTTACAATCCAGGTAACCCTGCTGACGACCGTAGCAAACTGTAGAAGGATACTCTTCTCCACCCTACTTTCTATCTACCACAAAAAGAGCATCTTCCGCAGGGTGTAACCTTTCGTGGTCCACTTGGAAGTCTCTGAACCATCTCCGAACACAAGTGGGAAGATGTAACTCCAACCTGCATAGCTATTCACAGCCATCAAACAGTTGGAAGAATAGCGATCGTCTTTTTTATTTAAACTGACAAAAAATTCGGATGTTGGACTTGTGAACACAGCGTGTTGAGGACTCCTACAATAACATTGATTGACGTTCGTTACGGTACGGAAGCGTCATCGAGTTGTTGTGACGTAACTATGCTGGTGCTTAGGTACTATAATTATGTTTTTAGCTTTAATTATTGCAGTGTATGGTGCATATTTTACAGCTGGTCCGTAATTAGGAGGTATTGTATTACGCAATAAAAAAGGTTATATAAAGATATAAGCAGGAACCAGTATAGATAGGAATTTATCAACGAACATTGATGCTCAAAAGTTGCTTAACATGGTAATATTTAACATCACGTTATTAAAGGAAAAGTAAGAATTTTTATTTGCAATGCACTGTCATCATCTGCCTAACCAGCTCCCTAATTGCGTACCAGACTATCAATCGGAATCTGAATCATTTTGAAGCAAATTGCTAATCCATTGCTGCATAAGTTCGATAAATTCGTCTGCTCAACACGTAAATAACGCAATTAATGTTGTTGAACTGTCAATGTCAAATGAAACCGATTCCGATTGATAATATATGTTACGCAATTGCCCCGCAGTTTTCCCAAGTACTTATATTCAGGTAGGCTTCCAGTCTAACCGGATGCAGCTGTACCAGTATTTTACATGGAGCGACTGCCTATCTGACCTCCATAGTCCATACCCAAGTTAATGGTGCAACGGATATGGTGAAGTTACCCCTTGGTAAAACAGGACAGACTTTAGGCATAGTCTTTTACTATGCTATAGGGCTTCTAACTACCCGTAACGACTGCCAAAGATCAACGTGTGACTGATAGTCGGGACCAATAGCATAGTAAACCAACTTTAGCGAAACATACCTACTTATAAATATTTATTGGTAAATAAATTATTATTATTAAAATATTAGTAAGTATATTTCGTAACTTGGATTACAAAAAACTTTGACAAACACCTCCACAACAGAATACAACAGAGGCGTTACAACGATCATTAAGTATTCACAATAACACACAAATAACCGGAAGATGATCCAGCAAAAACGAGCCCAAGGTCGAAAATAATGTACCATATTGTCTTCAGTTAACACACAGTTAGCAACCGGAAAACTCGTCGAGCAAAAATGGCCAAAAAACACGTCATAATCATTGCTTTAATACACATCTGCAATGGAGCAGTAACTGATAACCTATTCCCACCAATAATACAAAGAGTGTCGAGTAATATAGTTGAAGGGATAACCAAATATCCTGTGTTGAGTTTGACAACACACGCGTATAGCAACGCGTTCGCAGCAGCAGTGAACGCAGTGACCTGGATACCTAATGGCGTTGCAAGGGCATTGGGACCAGTTGCACTTCCTAACTTCATCGGTGACAGAAATAATGGAGACAGAATCAACCAATTCGTAATCGATTTTAGTGAAGCAACTCAGAATGAAGACGCTAAGTTAGGAATAGCTGAATTAGTAAACAAATATGGATTTCCAGTTGAAGTACATGAAGTGGAAACTGAAGATGGATATGAGTTGACGTTGTTCAGGATTCCCGGGAAAGGGCAAGCTGTGTTCCTAATGCATGGACTGGTGGGCAGTGCTGATGACTTCGTAGTAGCAGGCAGAGAAAGTGCACTAGCTTATCTGCTAGCTGATGCAGGCTATGACGTCTGGATGGGCAATGCTCGCGGCAACAAGCATTCAAGAAAGCATATCATTTTGAAGCCCTCAGAAGCTGAGTTTTGGGACTTTTCTTGGCATGAAATTGGTGTCTACGATCTGCCAGCTATGATTGATTATGTACTGAATACAACGAATGAGAAATCTTTGAAATACATCGGACATTCACAGGGAACGACTTCGTTCTTCGTTATGGCTTCGGAAAGACCAGAATATAATGACAAGATAGCTCTTATGGTTGCATTGTCTCCAGTAGCTTTCATGTCAAACGTCAGATCACCAATAGTGCGTTTAATGTCACCTGGAACCTTCATTCTAGATGGGTTATCAAAGAGTTTAGGCCTATACGAGTTTCTCCCTGACAACAATTTGATAAGGACATTAAAACTCCTTATATGTGGTACCGGACCTATAGCGGAGATTCTGTGCAGCAACACGATATTTCTCATGTCTGGATACGACTTTCCTCAGCTAAATGTGACGAATCTGCCAGTGATTTTTGGACATACACCTTCAGGAGCTTCCACGAAACAGTTCGCGCACTTCGGCCAAGGGATATTGTCGAATGATTTTCGGAAATTTGACTACGGTGTTAAAGAAAATATGATTAGATATGGCGTTAAGGTCCCTCCGAGTTATGCTCTGGAGAATATTGTGGCGCCAGTGTCGATGTTTTGGAGTGAATCGGATTGGCTGGCTCATCCTATAGATGTGGCTAGATTATTTAATCAACTAAGTAATGTGGTAGGTTTTTATAAAGTTCCCTTTAAATATTTTAATCATGTGGACTTCTTTATGGCCAAAGATGTGAAGCCGTTAGTCTATGACAGGGTTCTTAAAGATTTGGATTCGTTTTAAATATGGGTTGTTGTGCGATAGTAAAGGTGTGTATTTATTTGTTCGTTATTAAAATATTGAGTTTTAATTTCATGTTAATTTTATTTAAGTTATAACGTGCTTTTCGAGGCTCGGAGGACCCCTTCTTGTTTAGTAAAGATGTCACCCATCCATGGACCAACGCGTGTGCAGCTGTTCAGCTGCATCCGGTTAGACTGGAGGCCGACCCCAACATAGTTGGGAAAAGGCTAGGCAGATGATCTGTTTAAAAAAGTCTTTGTTTCTCGAATTCAAAGTTGCTCACATACAATCACAATCCACAGGGTCAAATTAAATTAGTTAGCGAAACTCCGCGATGTGAGTGATGGGATATCTAAACGTGATACTTAAAACAAAAAAGAAATTTTGAGGATTTTTTGTGGGGTTACCGACCGCAATAGTCACTTGAAATATCAGCTTTTTATTGTGTAAACTTCACAGACGTGATGATTATCTCAACACGACAAAACTAATGAAAACAGATTTTGTCAACTCATACTTACTTCAAGTAACAAAATATCCAGCGGTCGTTGAACCCCAAAAAAAATCATATCTTTTTAGGGTTCCGTACACAAAGGGTAAAAACGGGTCCCTATTACTAAGACTCCACTGTCAGTCTGGCTGTCTGTCTGTCTGTCACCAGGCTGTATCTCATGAACCGTGATAGCTAGACAGTTGAAATTTTCACAGGTGATGTATTTCTGTGGCCGCTATAACAACAAATACTAAAAACAGAATAAAATAAATATTTAAGGGGGCTCCCATACAACAAACGTGATTGTTTTGCCGTTTTTTGCTCGATATTAATAACGGCAACAGGTAGAATAGATACTTTGTATATTCACTTTAAAAATAAATAATTAAATTAAAATAAATTAAGGGGAGCTCCCATACAACAACGCGATTTTTTTATATATGTGGTACGAAATCCTTCGTGTGCGAGTCCGACTCGCACTTGGCCGGTTTTTTGTTTTCATTTTGTCGTGTTTAGATATCGATACCCATCATGTCTGCGGAGTTTCGCTAGCTAATTCCATTTGATCCTGTATACCTATGCAGTTGACTGTCATTACTGAAAAAGCCTTCAATTAATTGATTTTTCTATCTCTACCAATAAGGTACCTATTAATAGTTCAATTGAAATACATATGAATACGTATTCGAGTCCAATTTTACATTACAAATAAAAAAAACCTACTGTTGTTGCAAAAAAACGTTTTTGTTTTTCAGTGACAGCACAAAAGAGACATATTCACGCCCGCGCGCCCTCAAAATGTAAACAACTATTTTTTTTCAACCTGCCTAAGTACTTTTTGTTTAAAAATACACACAGCAATTTATATCAAGAGCTAATGGTCTTTTAAGGATTAAATGTAGATTTATTACGAAAGATATTGATGGTGGCAATTCTTTTTTAGTTACAAATAATCGATTTCCACAAACCTATACTTATGACGAATACGCTTGAAAATACAGACGAATATTATGCCTGCAAATACACACCAACTATATCTATGCATAACTTGCAAAATGTGGTTATAGGTATCATCATAATAAGCTTATAATGTTCCTACTGCTGGGACACAGGCCTCCTCTTTGTGAGAGGGAGTGGGCCGCGTTATCCACCACACTGGCCCAGTGCAGGTTGGTGAATGTCACATGTCTTCGAATTTATTGGTTCAAGGACATTCCTGTTTCCTCACGATGTTTTCCCTCACCGTTTTGCGAGGAGTGGCGATGAAATTAAATACACAAAGTGCCTGCCTGGGTTCGAACTCAACGACCTACAAATTAAATCGGGGCTGATACCACTGCCACCACTGCTCTCAATCTGGCTATACTCAACTCCTATTACATGGGATTTAGACATAACTGGCGAAATGTGGAAAAAACCAAATCTTTATACACCTCTGCGTAACCGTTCTGAGAATGCAGGTGATTATCATTGACAGCGCAAATTAAAGACTGTAGGAAGACTGCCTCGAGGTTGCAAGCGCTAACATGAGGACCAGGAGGCCTTTTTTTTTTTTTTTTTTTGTTTCCGGGGTGGAAAATCCTCATGGATGTCCACCGCCCTGGGGCGGGCGGCGGGGTCTGTCAGACTCTTACTGACTAAAAACCACCCCGGTGTTCCGTCTCACACCTACGCCGGGGGTCGCGGGAACGTACGATCCTTCCGCAACCCCCGGCTGAGGACCAGGAGGCCTACCACAAGCTCTTAACGCGATCCATTTTAGGACCTAAACTGAACTGTTCTTCTAATTCGTACCATGACGTCAGCTTAACGATTCAGTTTAGGCCGTGCCATTCTGCTGACAGCGATTGTCCCAAACTGAGTCGCAAGTTTTGGTTTCATTCATACTTGTTTGGTACCATGACGTCCATAGAGCAGCTCAAGCGATGCAGTTTAGGAACCTAAACTGAAATTTCTTGTTTTTGAATCGTTTTTAATTAGGTCATGGTAGGCCACCTGGGTGCGATTCTCGAGGTCGGGCAAAATGTCATCGGGGTTTTCCATCAGGAATATGTTAGTAGCCTGGAGTCTGGAATTGTGCCCGGTTGGTGGCAACAGGCTAGCCCCTTTCTGGATTTATGATTTTATTCCTCTGCCTCTAATTTAGATATGTTATCTTCAAAGCAATGATAATAACTGTCAAAATGAAACGACAATAAAAGAAAACGAGAATAACCAACCAAAATTAAAAAACAAAGCGTTTTAGTCTCCTATTAGTAATTATTCTAGTCTCTAGAAGTAATATATACTTACACATAAATCGTTTTATTTTCGTTCAATAGTTCAATCCCTTCCTTTTCATCTCCCAAGAATTTGACAGAGAATCCAAGATGGCGGATTCGTAGATCAAATAAATTACGATTATTACATGAAAAACATGACAGATATACGTTTTCACAAACGGATTTGAATTTTTGTTATTTTGAATTTAAAACTCATACAAGTCGATGAACTTTGCCGAGGTTTGGGAAAGGCAAAATTAAAATAAAATGTGCGAGTCATTTTCAGGAAATGCCTTTTTTATTTCAGCTGAAAGTAATTTGCTACGAATTTAGTATCTTTACACGGTTTTTATTGAAGTATTTTTGGAAGGCAAAATGAGGAAATTTATACATGAGTTCTCTTTCAAAGACAATCACCCCCAGTCTCTTGTAGCTAAGTAATAATAGCTGCACGAGTTGATCGATCAGGTTAAGCTTCGCTTGTCGCGGTTGATCCGTGGATGGGTGACCATCTTCACATACCAAGAGCCCTCCATGCCTCGGAAAGCACGTTTTGCCGTTGGTCTCAGCTGTCTTTCGTGGATCTTTGACAGTCGTTACGGGTCGTCGACTGCAGCCCGCCCGAAAGTCTTACCAAGGGGTACCCGGGTACCGATAACTGGGTTGTGGAGGTCAGATAGGCAGTCGCTCCATGTAAAATACTGGTATTCAGCTGCGTCCGGTTAGACTGGAAGCCGACCCCAAAATAGTTGGGAAAAGGCTGGCAGATGATGAAGTGCCTTACCCCGATACTCATTTTCGAACTCGTTTCTAATTACTAGCTCTACTTATCCGCTTCTCGTTAATCACCAGCGCTGGCTATCAGTAACATTGTTATCATAACAGAAAGTGATAATAGACACACCAATGTCGTACAACATCGCCAAACGTCTCAAGAATGCAGCATACCATCCATCTCTCAACAGTTCATTTAATACAATGACCTGATTATGAACCAATTATAGCCGGCTCGTGGCTAAATAATAACAGCCGCACAGGTCAATCTTCAAGGTTAAGCAACGCTTGCCGAGGTCAGTCAGTGGATGGATAAATACTTATGGCTTTACATAATTATCATCATTAGAATTCGCAGTATAGCTCAAATGTTTCATGAAATAGTCATTCAATAGGGTAATATGAACTAAGAGAGTTGTATTGATGATTTTTATGATAATCCTAATCCTAACTTTATATCCTAATTAATATTATAAATGCGAAAGTAAGTTTGTTTGTTACCTTTTCACGCCTAAACCACTGAACCGATCATCCTGAAATTTTGCATATACGTTGTCAGGTGTACAGAAACGGACATAGGGTACCTTTCATCCCGAATAAAAGTGCTGTTCCCGAGGAAAACAATAATAACGTTATTATTAGATGGCGCCACGTGTCTATCGAACTGTCACATTATTTAATTTCGAGTATAAATGCAAAAGTAAGTTTGTTTGTTACGCTTTCACGCTAAAACGGCTGAACGGTTTTGGATGAAATTTGGCACATGGGTAGAACATGACCTGGAGAACGATATAGGCTACTTTTCATCTTGGATCGCAGACGAAGTCTCGGGCAACAGCTAGTAAAGTAGTAATTCTATAAATAAATATTTGATACGGCCGCGAATCATATTTCGATCAGCATACAACCTAACCCCTGCAAAAGAAGTAAGAAAGGTCCCGGCCATAGACTATACACTTATAAATCAATTTATCCCCCCCCCGGTCCCGGCTGTCATATGTAGGTCTTTGACAGTTGTAACGGGTAGTCTGACAACCAGTCTTACCAAGAGGTATCGTGTTTCCCAGTAACTGAGTTGTGGAGGTCCGATAAGCAGTAGCTCCATGTAAACTCCACTGTATCCGGTTCGACTGGAAGCCGACCCCAACATAGTTGGGAAAAGACTAGGCAGATTGATTTTGACCTGATTATGAACCAATAATAGCTGGCAACACTCGCTTGGCCTTGCCAGTGTAAAATATTAGCTTCTGATTTTCGTCTGTCGATGCTTGCTGTTATTTGCAGAGAAACAGATGGTGTTAGCGTAAACTTATCGTAAGATTTAACCTCTAAGTATTGTGCAGACGCCAGCACATCAACCTACCCGAAACTGTAAAATTTTCCCAATCAACTTTGAACCTTATGCTTTAGAGATAAAGTTGAAAATCTATTAAAGAAATTTGACAGAATGTAGTAGCTTGATGTGCTGGCGTCTGTACCTAATTTGTTCCGGTTTGGAGGTCAGTGGATTCGCGCAAATATTGTTATTTTGCCCTATTTTTCTTTTTATTTGAGTTGCCATCGGTTTCGCCAAAACAAAAGAACCCGTATCAAAATATCTCCCATTTTCAGAAGTTATTGTAATGATTTGGGTTATTTTTTAACCCTGATTATTTTTAATTTTATTCTGAGCATAAGTTTTCGATGTATTTGGACACCTGCATATTTGGAATATTGGATTTGTTTGTTTGACATATACCTATATCTCTCACTTGGAGAAACATCGACGTAAATGTATTTTTTCCCAAAAAATGAGTTATATATGCCAAAGCACTTAGAAAGCGTATTTACGTTAGGAAAGCACATGGACGTAAAAAAAAAGTACCAGTTACGTCGATGTTCCTCCAAATGAGCGATATATTAGCGGTATTGTACCTGGCATATGCTGAGCTGGACTCCCATTTGGTGCAACCATTGGGACACACACCGCCCAGTAGTGATCGACCGTTATAAATGTCATGCGAGGTGTCTATGGGTCAATTTATTTTTTTAATCTTTGTTTTTTTTTTTCTCTCACCTTTTTTTATGTTTTTTTTAATGCCTGTATTGTGTCTTTTGTTGCACTGAATAAACGGTTTATCTATCTATCTATATATTTAACGGAATTAACAAGAGCCTGGGATGGCTCATTATGGCAGAACTAAGTCCAATTGGATCTGCACTGCACCCTAATTGTGTAACACACTAAGTATCAGTCACAATCTGAATCATTTGGAAGGAAATTGCTACTCCATTGCTTCATCATCATCTGCCTAGCCTTTTCCCAACTATGTTGGGGTCGGCTTCCAGTCTAATCGGATGCAGCCGAGTACCAGTATTTTACATGGAGCGACTGCCTATCTGACCTCACAACCCAGTTATTGAGTAATACGATACGTACCCCTTGGTAAGACTGGTTGTCAGACTTTCGGGCTTCTGACTACCCGTAACGACTGTCAAAGATCCACGAATGACAAATAACGCAATGAATGTTATTGAACTGTCAAAAATAAAGCCATTGCTACTGTTAGTGTGTTACGCAATTACCCCGCAAACATTACACAATAGACAATGTTTATCTGAAAAGATCACGTTTTCAAAACAAGAGTCCATGATACCACGGGCATAGACAAAAATAAATTGTGCTATTTTGTAGCACATGAAATATAGATGGCGTTATATTCCTATACCTAGTGCATCTTTGTTACTAGCTCTTTCATAATGCTTTGCTTACGCAATTAGGTACCCCGCTGATATGGTCGTTACCACTGCTTGTGGACATCTGCCATTGCAGCACGTCCAGTAAACAAAAGAGACAAGTATGCAGGATCGTCGGATATAGTTGAAGTTTAGTAAGAAACCGATGGATGTTCTCCAAACAAATTTAATTTTATAAAAATAGGAAACAAACAGCTCATTTATCAAATTAAATTTCAGTCGACAACATTCATCGATTTCTTACTAAACTTCAATTATATCCGACGATCCTGCATACTTATCTCTTTTGATGACTGTCCACAGGCTTCGGTAACCACTTCACATCAAACTCAATTTTTATTATGTCACATCAGAGTTCTGAATTGTCGCGCTGGTCTCGTCTAGAAGGCGGTAGGTTCTAATAGAATTCATGGCGCCGAAAGTGCGTTGAGTGCAAAAGTTCTGTGGGGGACCGCTATTCAGAGTTTTGTTTCTATAACTTTAACTACCATTAGTGTCGTAGGTCGTAGTGTTTGTATGGAATATGTGGACAATGTTGTGTCTAGGATGATAATTGCCGACAAACATACGGTCTACAACTCAACATATTTCTGCATGCACTTTTTCTGCACATGAACCGTCTCCTTAACATTTGATGCACTGTTTTTCATTAGAATCAGAATGAAAAGTCATGAACTCATAATACACGTGCTGTTTTTACATGCCAAAAACATCACGTGCGTCATTTTAATTATAGTGACAAATCATTCTGTTATTCTAATAATGTTAATAAAAATTGTCTTTGAAATTTGTTTGAAGCATGTTTGAAGCACAAGGGACATAGACAATTATTGATGTTGTGATTAGGCTGTTTACAGAGTTGCCTTGGTCATAAAACATAAAGGGATTAGGAATGAATTTATGACAGATGATATTGCCAAAAGACTGCTTTGTTGGTCTAGCGGTTGCAAGCGTAATGATGAGAGTAGGTTTGTTCCCTGGGCCGATTCATTAGGAATTTCAAAGTGGCATTCCAAATCCTGGTTTTAAGAGTTGTAGCTCATGGATTCGAATCTAGACAGGCGCTTTACTTTGTGTACCTACCTAATTTATGTTATCACCACTGCTCCCAAAACAGTGAAGCAAAACATCGTAAGAAAACCAAAAATTCGATGACTGGTAACATCCACCAACCCGCACTGGGCCCGCGTGGTAGATTACACCCCACTCCCTCTCACTGAGAGGAGGCCTGTGTCCCAGCTGTGGGAACATTATAGGCTGACTATGCTTATGCTTTAGTAGGTGCCGATATGAGAGAAGCATACCTGCTGAAAGGCTCATGAAATTACGAAAACCTTTACCCCTCTTAGACGTCTTAAAATGACATCCATTTTACAACAGTTGGTACCTACCTACAGATTACCATTTTAGGGTAACTGGCGAAATGTGGGTATACCTATCTGTGGCGCCATCTACAACGCCACAGGCGAACTACGCGTCACACTGACGTCACGCAAAACTCCTGCATCGCGCAAGCAGTTTACCGCGCAACTAGCATATACATTATACAGGGTCCCATTAAAATAGATGGACAAATTTTAACACAGCGCTCAGTACGTCTAACCAAAAATATCCAAGCAAAAAAAAAACCCTTATTAAAGTGATTTTATTTTGACCTAAAATAATGAATTGCTGGCACATTAGTGTATTTTCGTTAGCTGATTATTTTTCTTGTAAGTATCTAATGCGTTTTTTTTTTATATATATTTTTTTACCATCGTCCTTATTTTGGTGGTCTGAATGATTTCTAAAAGTCTGTCCATCTATTTTAATGGGACCTTATATAAATCGTCCCGACATTAATCGTCGGGCGCACCAGACCCAACATCCGTCTGGTCGGAGGATCCTCCCTTTTCTATAGAGGATGAGAGAATTTTACACCATGTTTCTCATACCTCTACATATATACCTCTGCCTACACCTACGGGGAACATAAGCGTGATGTTTAGTTTTCATCACAACAAAGCAAAGCTCATAAAGACGTCACTCGGTAAGATGCCAACAATTTGGGACATAACATGACAGATACTAAGCTGTCCAGTGCAAAATATGACCAACTTTCTCCTTCACTGGGTAAATAGAAGTTCTTCCTGTTTGTAATGAAATTGTAATTTAAAATGTGAGGTGCAAAATAATGTAAGAAATGTCATCTTTTAATTATATTTACGTCTGCATACCTACATTAATTTATTTGTCGACGTAATTTAATGGAAACGAAAAAATCTGTCGTAAGTAGGTAGAGGATATAAGATATCGTAAGAAATTACAACTTTGAAAGCTTTAGGCATACATTTTTTTAGGCAGATTTAGGCACCAACACCTGATTTTTTAATTATTTGCTAAAATCCTGCACTTAACGTCATTCAAAGAGAAATGAAGTTACAAAACTTGTCAAAAAATATCGCCATTTTAAATAGCTGCATTCTTTCCCGCGCTATTTTCAATCTAACCAAACAAATATTATCTACTTAGCTGTTTCTCAACTATGTTGGGGTCGGCTATCAGTCTAACCGGCACCTGAATACCAGTATTTTACATGGAGCGACTGCATTTCCTTATTGAGTAATACGCATGTAACACGATACCCATTTGTAAGACCGGTTGTCAGACTTTCGGGCTTCTGACTACCCGTAACAAATGTCACAGATCTACGAATGAAGCCGGGCCCGGGACCAAAAGTTTAACGTACAGACGCCAGCACATCAACCTACTACAATCTGTCAGATTTCTGTAATAGATTTTCAACTTTATCGCTAAAGCATAAGGTTCAATGTTGATTGGGAAAATTTGACAGTTAGGTGTAGGTTGATGTGCTGGCGTCTGTACTTTCCGAGTCACAGAAGGGTCTCGATATGTAATGGCTGTTGACCCATCCGCGGCTAACAAAACAAGCGTCAAAATAGTTTTAAACATACCAAGCAACTGTTTGAAAGAAAAAAGAAATCAACTATTCAAATAATTTCACCTTTTCCCAATATATTCTCAGGACGTATTACATACCATAAACAACGGCTAGTAACAATCGCGTCCATCTTGGATTCGTTCCAAGCGCGTTCGTTTTATAAATTGCATGTCAAAACTTTAAGTATTTTGATAAGAGACTATTATATGAATTGATTGAGATAATTATTGTAGCAGCTGATATTTGATGTATTACTTCCTGGTTCTTGTTTTGGTAAGCAACTGGATTAATATTTTGGTTAATTCGAATTATGTCGGCACCATTTTGATTTAACTGAATATTCTGGAAAAGGTCTTACAAAGGGGTATCGTATTACCCAGTAATTGGGTTGTGGAGGTCAGATAGGCAGTCGCTACATGTAAAATACTGGAATTCAGCTACATCCGGTTAGACTGGAAGCCATCCCCAACATAGTTGGGAAAAAGCTAGGCAGATGATGATAATGATTCGAGGTCTGTTGATTAGGTACTTTTTGCTAGCATCTGTAATTCGATAGATGACGCTGTATCGACAGTGACCGGCAGTGACTGTGGACATCTCCAAATCGCCATAAGTATTAGCTGAAATGTCTCATGCATCTGCCTGTAATGACACTCGCTGCGAGTATGAGATCACAGCTATGCTGCTGGGCGGCAGAAATTAGCACTTCCCCAGACGAGCTCCCACATCATGAAGAGCTCCTAATTACTTAAGACTAAAATCATCATCTGCATCATCTGCCTGCCTTTTCCCAATTACGTTGGGGTCGGCTTCCAGTCTAACTGGATGCAGCTGAATACCAGTATTTTACATGGAACGACTGCCTATCTGACCTCCACAACCCAGTTATTGGGTAATACGATAAACCTTGGTAAGACTGGTTGTCAGACTTTTGGGCTTCTGACTGCCCGAAAATACTGTCAAAGAGCCATGACCAACGGCTTAACGTGCTTTCCGAGTCACCGTGGGTCTTGGTATGTAAAGATGGTCACCTATCCACGGACCAACCGCGGCAAGCGTAGCTTAACCTGATCGATCGAACCGTGCGGCTGTTATTTGTTTGCCACAAGCCCCTCTAACACTTGCCCTACTTAAGACTAAAATACAAAACAAAATATCTCTTGTTGTTTTCCCAAAACTAAGAAAAGCGTAAACAGCTACAGATACGTCATACATAAACATCGCTCTGCCTACCTTCATAATGACTTAGCGCGATATAAATAGTTTTATAATTAAACCACAGCGGAGCGGCGCAGATTTCAAAGAATTAGCAATAAATGTTCGATACACAGTGAAAACTGTTTAGATTTTCTTTGCAGCTGGATTTTTTTGTGAGTCATCGAGTGTTTTGGTTCCCACGGTGTAGCTTTTAAAATCCACTCACTCTGTGACCATGCTCATTAGAAGGGATTATTTTTAACAGAGGGATCTTTAGCCAAGAACTGCTTCAGTACACGGCTGGACTGAGTTAGGTTTTTTCTGCATATTGGACTCATTTTCCAATATTTTATGCAGACGTTAAGCGATTATTAATACTATTACTACTATTGGGATTATTATTGGTCCCTCGCCTGTTATCTCTCGGGTCGTGTCGGGTAGCGTGCCGAACTATCGGACTATGAGAGCGAGGGAAGAGAGAGTGCACCTGAGACTTATATCTCCCGCGCCAAAGGCTCCGTTGAGATTGGCCGCCTTGGCCGAAATATGGTCTGGACTTCTGGAGGACAATTATTAATACTTTCAAATTGCGTGTTCACGCATAGTACTTAGCAAACACATGTAATAGGATTTTTTCAGTTTTATATTCTCTTCTCCTTAGCTTCGTTCTTGACTTGTTGCTATCAATTGTGTCTAATCGCAGGTGTAGTCATAAGTCGCCTCATGATCTCTTTCCATCTGGTTCTGTTAGATGACAGTCTGGCGCATTGTTTATCAGGGCCTCCAACCGCAGATTTATATTAACGGTCCACCTATCTGTGACCTCCCGCGTGGCCTATTACTTTGGTCTACTTTTGCCTGCACCACTAGACTCTCTATGGAGGCATTGAATAGAAGTGGCCATAGAATACATCCCTGGCGGACACCTGCACTAGGATGGAATCTTTCAGCAATGTGGTCGTCTGTTCGTACTGGTACTGTTTCTCCTTTCTTGGAGTTCTTCAAGAAGATGCACTAGGTGTTTTAGTGGGCCCTTTTCCTATAGTGTACTTACACAAGGTTGGCTATTTACAGAGTAAAATGCTTTGAGAAAATTGATATTGAGAAAAATGCTTTTGAGGAGCAAAGTATCTGTTGGTCGGCTTGTTGAATTCTCATCCCTTTTCGATGATCTGACGAACAATGAGAATCTGTTTCCGTCTTTTATTATATTTTCATAATAATCTTATCGGTGCTGAAGATTAAATTATGAAAGTACTTAAGTACTGTGGCAATTGAAGTGTTCGAACTGAAAGATCGAAAATGCCATGCCACTGTCCATTCCAAGGTTGCCTGGAAGAGATCGCAGAAAGCGATAAGGCCGCCCATTGTATGTTTTATGTGAATAATCGTTTTTATTGTTATGTTTTTTCTGGTGTACAATAAAGTATTTACAGGGTTATTGGAAAAACACCAACAACCTCTTAAGAGGTCATTGTAGTCACCATTATGAACAACTTTTACTATATGACCAAACCTGGCATCGCGAAAAAAAAATCAGCTGTTCCCTAGATTTATGATCGAATATCTCGTCAAAATGTAGGGAACAGCTGATTTTTTTTTCGCGATTTCGGGATTGGTCTCATAGTAAAAGTTGTTCATAATGATGAGTACAATGACCTCTTATGAGGTTGTTGGTGTTTTTCCAATAACCCTGTATAAATAAATAAATGCCAATATGAATAATATGGATTTGCCAAATCATAACGAGTACCTAAACTAATCATCAATGATCGTTTCGCTATCTTTACTTTTGCTCTGCATTAGGAAAAATTTTGCATACACGGAAATTATAGCTGAATATAGAAATTTGTTCAGTTCTCCGTAGATTCGTTAGAAAAAGGCGTTTTTTGTACGATTTGCGTAGATATCAATCTACGCAAATCGTACAAAAAACGCCTTCTTGTGACTTGATATTTTTTAGCTGTACCTACTTATCTAACCTACCTACCTACCTAAGATGGAACAAAGATTTTCGCGATTTTCCATGCAAAACAGATTGTAAGATGACCTCATCGGATAATGCCTGAAGTTTATTTTAAAGCCGTTGCAATCGATGGATGAAGTCAAAATTGTTATGGTTTTCGTTTTGCTCCACATTTTAGCGAGATTCAATAATCAACAAATTTTGTTTTTGTTTTTGTACTGTGTTATGTAAGACAATATTTTGGCGAAGCAAAATTACAAAACGTTTGGAGGTATATTTGACAGAGTGAGAACATTGAGACAGATTACCGAGGCTAGTATGCTAATGTCCTTAAAAATACGGGAACTACCCCTCTGATCTGAAATTTTGCAGAAATCGTCGACTTGTGAAAAAATGTTACACTCTAATTTTCTTTTCTCCTAGAACAAAAAGTTCTAAGACTTTTGGAAACCTACCCGTACTGGGCCCGCGTGGTAGATTCCAGGCTATAGCCAACTCCTTCCCACAGAGGGCTGGCCTGTGTCCCAGCAGTGGGAACGTTATAGGCTATTTATGCTATTATATATTTTTAGACAGGTTTTGTTTCTGTTAAAAAAGTTTTATTTCTCATCTTGCTCTATCTGCATAATGCTCAAAATATTATAAATAATTTAATTTCGTGGCCAGAGGGCTGGCTCGTTCTTTGGCCAAAAAAGTAGTCTGCCAGAATTAGTACTGCAAGTCTTCTGGGCTCGTTTCTGGATGACAACGATGTGGCCGAGTACTTCGACGCCTAAGTGTCCTTTTTGTTTTTAAATTTCTAATAACCTAGTTTTAAACTTATGGGGATGACCTGCAAATAAATTGCAAAAATCGTAAGAAAATTTGAACTTGGTGATATACCTTGGCGCTTCCCCTTTATCAGTAGTACTTACCGCTATTTAAATTAATTTAAATAAATGTTTTCAGGGTTGTTGACCTAGATACACAATTATATCAAAGGAAAAGAAAACGTTGACATTTACAAGTCACATAAAATAAAATGAGGCTTATTATTTCTTTCTACCACTGCCAAATGTTCTATTGTATTAATGTAAAGAATAGTTTAAATGAACTTTTTACTGAGATGTTTATATTGTGTCGTGGCTTGTTGCTAAAGAGGGGCTCATGGCTAAATAATAACAGCCGCACAGGGCCCTAATTCTGACCACTTAACGATTCCTTACTTCGAAACCACATCAATTCCTTAGTTAATTACGACATATAAATGCTATTAACGTACTCTCTATGACACAATGGCGTGGTTTGAACTGTCAAAATACATGTTGTCCAAACGGTTGACATTTCGATTCCTTGCCGTAAACAAGACACGATTTATTCGTGGTTTGCACGTGGTAAGATTTCGCGGGGAATAATACAGAATTGGGGCCCTGGTCGATCTTAAAGGTTAAGCAACGCTTGCCGAGGTCAGTCCGTGGACCCCTCCATGCCTTGGAAAGCACGTTAAGCCGTTGATCCCGGCTGCCATTCATAAAACTTTGAAGGTCGCTACGGGTATCGCAAGAAGACCAAAAGTCTGACAACCAGTCTTACCAAGATCGTGTCGTGTGATCGTGTTAACCTGTAACTGGGTCGTGGAGATCAGATTGGCAGTTGTTCCATGTAAAATACTACAGCACGGAGGAGAAATAAATGCAAGAATAGTACACGCGGAACCAGTTGGCCGCTGAGGTGGGGACAGGGGTGAGGCGACGAATATAATGTACTCTGTGGACGGCTCGCAACGCACGTACTGAGTAATGCGCCCCTCCGTCCCACCGCTCACTGTATACCTAAGGCGCGGCCAACTAGTTCCCGCGGACTATAAGAGCAAACACCGTGACGAAACAACGCGACGGACGTGACGAGCAACAGCCAGAAACAAGTGACGTACGAATATGCGCGTGTCGCTTGGGCTAGACAGATGACTGCCAAATGTTAGAAGTCTATTGTATTAATATAAATAACAGTTTAAATGAATGATTTATTGCGAATTCTTTATTATGTCGTTCACTGAAACCAAAACATCTTGGTGGCATGATCGTTAAAATCTTTTAACAATTTGGTTAACCATTATTTCTCCTAGAATATGAGTATGAAGGAGAAGGTATGTGTGTCTCGTTATTATCAGCCATATTTTAACTATTGTGGGCATACTATGGGCAGTGTTGGTTATTGCGCAATAGAAAAACCTTTTGCAGTTCAAATCAAGTTAAATTAATCACACGCTAAGTACACGACACAACCAGATACGGAACGCGGACAGTTTTTCTGAGCACATGTTGTTCGTACGATGTCCAATGTCCAAGAGAGCTCCACATCGTTCTGTTCTGTCGTGCTATCGTCGACCCCCACGAACTCAGGCTAAACTCTGTCAAGCGCGGCCAGACGGCGCTGGCGTTCCGAATAGTCAAACGAAAGACCCGATGCGACAAGTACGTAACAATAAGTGGTACAGGTTGTCGGTAAGACAGTCGAGTCATTGGACTTTCCTGTATGTTTAATTGTGTATGTGTAAGAGTGTCCTTGGTGTTTCTTGCCCGTTCTTCTCCATAGAGGTCTACGTTTTGGAATGGGCAACTAGCTTCAACTTTCTGACTAATTGACCGACTATTTAATTTTGACAATTCAAAAGTGCCTTTACATGGTTTAATTGAAATAAATGCTTTGAGTTTGAGTTATCCACGTTTTCAGCCTAAAATAGCTGGACACCTAATGTTAAAAACCAAGTGGGCACTCGGACCCCATGGGCCCAGTGTTTCAACCCCAAAGGGCTCGAACATATAACTCCCAATAAGATTGGAATATTTTCGCTGTTTTAGGTTTTCCGCACCTGCAGTAGCCACCTGCACACCAAAGGCTTGCCTAACTTCCAGGGAATTATGGTCATTCCGTCTGGTCTCTTCCTATCGTCGTGTGCCAGGCCGCTATGTCCTAAAACAGCTGGCTCCCCGGTGGTAACAAGAGCACGACGGATGTTTAATGCTGGCGTGCCGTGGTATTCGGCCTGCGCTCTTACTGCAAGATAGGCCATGGTGTCTGAGGTATTCGACAGCTCATCGCACTGGCAGCGATGCGGAGTCCCTCAAGGAGCGCCCAGACGCAGACAAGTAGTATGTAACACCGCACTGGCCGCAATGTGGAGCTCAAGGAGCGCCCAGATGTAGTAGACAAGTAGTGAGTATGTAACTTCCATGTCGATTAGATTTAGAACGATTATATGTGGCAATACCAAGTGGTGACGGTTGAGAAGTGCTCAAGGAAGGTGCGATCTGGTAACCGATTCGTTCACTTGATTCTGGAGCGAGCTTTGGTTCGGACGAACTAGAGTAGCGGTGTCTAGCATAGCATAATCAGCCTATAAATTTCGTGCTGCTGGGACACAGGCCTCCTCTCTGTGAGAGGGAGTCGACCGTAATCTACCATGCGCGCCCAATGCGTGCTGGTAGATGTCACGTCTTCAAATTTTTTGTTCCAGGACATGCCGGTTTCCTCACGATGTTTTCCTTCACCGTTTTGAGACTGTGGTGATGAAAATTTTTAAATAAAGTAAATCGTCTGCCTAGGTTCGAACCTACGACCTTCAACTTATAGGTCGCTGCCGTTCTGAGTCTAGAATTCTAGGTAATTGTTATTGTAGATCGTTGAATTCTGCCGTCATAAGGAAAAAGGGCATAACTAACATTTTTTTCCGAAATTGTACAAATAATATTAGCAGATGGGCCTTTTTTTCTGATTCTGAATATGTATAGAACTAAATTTCGGAAAAAATGTTAGTTATGCCCTTTTTTCTTATGACGGCAGAATTGTAGGCAGTTGTAAAGAGTGTTTTATAACTATAATTTTCATAAACTAGTTGCAAAACTTTCTCCATTCAAAAAAATGTGAAATAAACGAGAGTCTGTTATACGTATTAAGATAACTGAAGATTGCTCCAAAAATACTTCGAGTTTGTTTCAATTCTCGTGCGCACCGTTTTGTTTGACGTTTTCCCGTGTTTGTGTTGCAATGTTATAAAATTATGCAATCATGGCTGGCTATAAGAATAACGGGATCGGGTTTCAGAATAGAACTTTACTTGGTCCTTCTTAAACATTGGCTTCTCTTCTTCTCTTCTATTTGCACGAACTATATGAGAACAGCAAGGTAATTGCGTAACAGACTATCAATCTCAATTTGAATCATTTTGAAGGATATTGCCAATCCATTGCTTCATATGTTCGAAAAATTTGTCTGCTCAACAACGTAAATAACGCAATGAATGTTGTTGAACTGTCAAAATGGAAGTCATTGCTACTGTTATTGTGTTACGGCTTACGTGGTTGATGAGACAGGGAACATTACATTACAGGGAGAATTAAAGCTTATTGTTGATTGCACTTTCCTCAAAAGTTACGTAACTAAAAACTTCACTATCGTCCGACAATAATATGCAACAGATACACGAGCCACCACTCCCGCTACTAAAAACATTTTAACATTAGTATTTGGAGAAATATTTACATCTTTCTAAGAAACTTGCGCATTCTATTATTATTTTTATGTTCCTACGGTAGGACACAGATTGTACGAATTTTTTTAACACACATAGTTTACATTTATAAATAATAAGTATGTACTTAAGCTGTCACGCTGTGCTGTGACCAAATAAACTTTTTTTTCTTTCTTTCTTTCTTTTTTTCCCTAAGCCAGCGGGCTAATTGCGTAACACACTATCAATCGGAATCTGAATCATTTTGAAGCAAATTGCTAATCCATTGCTTCGTAAGTTTGAAAAATGTGCCTGCTTAACACGTAAATAACGCAATGAATGTTGTTGAGCTGTCAAAATGAAATCAATTCCGATTGATAATGTGTTACGCAATTGCCTCGCTGAACTTAAATTTAGTTTAGTTTGTGAACAAGAGAATCGGCATTATTGTCATTTATCTAAACGCAATTTATTTAAGTTCTGAAATATAAGATAAAACACCAAGGTGTAGACAGCAGGAAACCAGACAAAAATAAAGCAATATAGAATTGTCACAGGAAAATGTTCATAAAAACAATATTATCATTATATTTATAAACGTTTTTACGGAGAAGCGAATAAATCAGGGAGACTAATACGTTACATATTCTAAGAGGTAGGGCTGGCAACACAGAGAAATGGGTTTGCTAAAACTACAACATAAGCAATTTGTGTACTATTTATTTTTTATTTTTTTACAGATTGGGTCTACATTTAACCTCTCGGTCTCATCCAATGGAAAGTGAAGAATGTGTCTTCGTTATGAAACCACTTTGACGGAGGAAGAAATAGGTACCTTTAATAATGCTGCAGTTTCTGTGGTCCCAAATAAGCCAAGAAACGAATTTAAATGCGATTAATTTCCAACGTCCTTTACCCTTCTTTCTGATTAATAACAGTGTGTTGTAAAAATGTTAATTTGAGACAAGGGTTTTTTTTAAATTACTTAGCTGCAAATCCGTGTGTGGAACCATGTGTGGACATGATAGGTAAGTATTTAATACTTTTCAACCCTTATTACAGAGGCTAAGAAATAACAGCCGCACGGTTAGATCGATCAGGTTAAGCTACGCTTGCCGCGGTTAGTGCGTGGATGGGTGACCATCTTTATATACCAAGACCCCTCCGTGCCTCGGAAAGCACGTTAAGTCGTTGGTCCCGGCTGTCATTCATGGATCTTTGACATCCAGTCTTACCAAGGGGTATCGTATTACCCAATAACTGGGTTGTGGAGGTCAGATAGGCAGTCGCTCCATGTAAAATACTGGTATTCAGCTGCATCCTGTTAGACTGGAAGCCGACCCCAACATAGAACTTGGGAAAAGGCTAGGCAGGTACAGAGTCTCATTCAAGCCAATCCCTTTTAGGTTAAAATAATTAATTGACAGACCTTGTAACTTTTAACAGCAGTTTTGTTAGCTCCATTTCATCCACCGTATCAGACAAGTTTGTGGCACTAAAATGCGATTTTAAATAACACTTTCTTCCTAAAGCAAAATCAGTCGGATAAACCACAGACAACCCTGAACTACAGACTATCATATGCGTAACTCAAACGTTTTTAACCTGACATTGACCTTCACGGACGCCATTTTAAATCGACCAAAATACGCGGGAAAAGTTTAATGTAATTGCGTAGCTCGGTACTCGGTTTTGAGGTTAGACTTTTAGATTTTTTAAAGTTTTTATTGGTTTTGGAAAGCTAATGCTTGGTGAATTAGCAATCTACATATTATACCCTATGTGCAAGTCACCACATATTAGTAGTCATATTATAATGAGATAAAATTTCTGTGTGTGTATGTAGGTGCTAATCTTTGAAACGACTGATCCGTTTCAGAAAATCCGTTCACTAATGGGAAGCTACATTATCCCTGATGGATATGTTTCCTCCACGCGGCTGAATTCGCGGGCAAATGCTAATTCAATTTAGAACGTTTCTAAAATCTTGAATAAGTACTTTTTGAATGACTGCAGCCCTCATTCACTCACTGTCTTCATATTGAAGGGGATTCATAATCCCAATGGATTCACGTGCCGAATTTTTCAAACATATGAAGCATTCTTCATATGTTTGAAAAATTCGTCTTCTCGACAGAGTTAATAACGCAAAGAGTTTTGTTGAACTGTCAAAACATTGCAATCGCGAATAAATTATTAGGTATCAACTGTCTATACCATAGAAATGTAAAATAATTATGGTCTATACAAAACTTCAGTACCTACTCGACCCAAATGTAGGTATGGGTGGGTTGATCCTTTTTCACGACTACCATGTTGGTCCCATGGAGAAAGATGTTTAGTTTGCTTGCCTGGTTTCATACATGTTGTATAGAAAAAAAAACAGCGGCACTCCGGGAGCGCCGACAAAAGTGAAAACAAAACACAAGTCACAAACAGAATACTTTGCCATCACGGCCATCACTCACTGACATATCGGATATACATACATTAAAACCGAGTACATCCCGAGGACAGCCGATCACATCCGAAGCGGTGTCGGTTACGGTAACAGTGACGCGAATTCAATGGTTTTTTCCCATCTCAAAAAATGCCCAACGCGCCTAAAGAAGTTTTCACTTCAAAAAAAGCTGACAAGAACGTAGAACTTGGGAAACGTCAAGAACGATATAGAACCTTCCCAAGTGGTTTATTGGCACTTCCACAATGACCTGTACCCTAATTGCGTAACATACTATCAATCGGAATCTGAATCATTTTGAAGCAAATTGCTAATCCATTGCTTCATTAGTTCGAAAAATGTGTCTGCTCAACACGTAAATAACGCAATGAATGTTGTTGAACTGTCAAAATGAAACCGATTCCAATTTTGATAATGTGTTACGCAATTGCCCCGCTGGGGGCTTGGCACAAACTTACCTACTTCTGTTAATTTGGTCGCGGCTAATCGCACTGTGACGTTAAATTTTGTTGAGCTTAGAATAAACGCGGAAACCAAAGGAATTTTAAATATTGTTTGTAGATCCGCTCCTGGATGTAGATGTAAGAATAAGGCAAAGTTACGACTGCACTCTGACAACTATTATTAAGGGGATTACAGGACATAAACGCAAAAAAAGTAAGTTTTAGAAGCAATCAAAGTATATGATCGACTAATCAGAAAAATATATGATATTCTTCAGGATACATGCTAGTTAGATAGTGTGTTGAAAATATAATACAAATAATTTGATACGATATAAAAGAATCATGAAGATATCTCTAAAAACTTTCTTTTTACAACAAAAACCATACTAATATACATACAATCATTCTGATTTTTTGTCAGACTATTCTACAAGCAACATACTAAAGCACTAGTGTTTTAATTTTTTGGTCCAAACAATAGATTTTTTATAAATAGATAATTGCTTCATATTTTGCAATACCAGCGTTGTGTCATCGCGCTTCTCTTTCTTTTCTATGCAGTCCGACAGTGACAGCGCTTTAGGTCATGTAGTCCCCTTAACTTTAAAATCAATCAATTATTTAATTTTTGTGTCAAAAGAAATGTTTTCAATAAGTCACGTTTTAGACTGCGTTTCAATATTGTCAATTTAAGTAAATGATTCATTTGTAGCTTGTTTTTAAATTACCTCTCTGAGAGTGAGTACGTAGTAGGTAATTACTAATTATACTTCACGTGCCTTTCAAACCAAAATAAATCTATCTTCTATACATATAATAAAATTGTAGAAAAGTGGTGTCTGTACAATGGAAATATATAAAAAAAAAGTAACAGGGGTTGTTATTATATCGATGCCGAACCCGAAAGTGTAATTAATTTTTTTTTCTGTTTGTCTGTTTGTCTGTGTGTTTGTGCACGCTAATATCAGAAACGGCTTATTCGATTTAGATGCGGTTTTCACTAATATATTGTAGTAAGCTTCACTTAACATTTAGTGTTTATTTAATGTCAATCGGTTCATAAATAAAAAAGTTATGTCAATTTAAAGAATCACGGCGAACATTTGTTAAGGTAATACAGAGAAACATTACTGTAAAGTAAATTTTTAGCTACCCAAACGACGGTATGTGTAATTTAAAATGTGCTGCCTGAAAAGTCACTATTCCACGCGGACGAAGTCGCGGGCACAGCTAGTCTATAGTATTTTGTATGAAGGGCGTAATCTTCGGAACTACTTATTCGATTTCGATTTTTTTTTTTTCACTAATAGGAAGCGACAGCTACATATTGCCGAGTGTCAGGCCATAGGACATCTGCCAACCCGCACTGGGCCCGCGTGGTGGATTACGGCCCACTCCCTCTCACTGAGAGGAGGCCTGTGTCCCAGCAGTGGGAACATTATAGGCTGATTATGTATGTATGTATGTTCACACACTGCTTTAAAACAAAGCGTCATCTATCCGAAATGGTTTGGCGCCAATTCACTTAAATCTAGGAAAAATAATGGAGGAAAAGTGACAGCTGATTTGTAGATGGATAAATTGGATATGCCAGAGTCGAAATGAAAAATGGACGGGGTAACGCAATAGCACTCTAAATGCGATGATATACTGGATCCGCAGAGCATGGTAGGCCTTGGGTGTAGCTGAACTACAGGCTCCACGAGTACAATGACCTGCTTTAGACAGCGTTATTTTGACCGCCGCTCATTAGACACCGGCCATACGTTGGCCAGTCCAGTCCCACTTCAGCTTAGCGGCTTTTTGAGTAACGTCACTAATCTGTGTTTTAGAGCGCAATGTGGTGTTGCGAATGTGGTCTGTCAATTTGACGCCCGTGGGCAAAACAAAAACAACAGACTAAGGATTTTTAACACAACAGTTTTAAAAATCCTTCCTTAAAAAATACAGCTGTTTCATAGAAAATTTCTTACAAACCCTCAGTGCGCGTGTCCGACTCGCCCTTTTTTTTGACCATATATTGACACTTTAGGCATTTGGCTCCTATTCCTAATAGTCGTTGAATTTTAAGTTTTTCAGCCAAATAGGCCACCAAATCAGAACAGATTTTCAGAAATGCCTAGACAATAATTGTCTTAACAAACAGGAAGTATCACTCTGATTCCCACGGCGCGGGCGCAATGAGTCTGTCAGTTTGTTGGCACACGACACTTTCGTAGTAGGTGTCCGGTCGAGACACGAGACAATATCTTAGGGGCATTGTAACGTTTACTCTTGCGTGGAAATCGAACTACGTATGTGTTTTAAAAGACTTTTCTATTCTCTTTTATAAAACGCACGCTGTGCAGCAAGCTTATAAGTTGGGGGATTACATCGCCAGCAAAGTTGGCTCAACGCTGGTTCTGCTCATCTGCTCCACAGGGGCGCTTGGACTAATTGATTAGCATTCGAAAATATTGTTGGAGCTGCTGAAGATTGAAAGAACTATATTTGCATTGTAGAAATTCAATCTCTTAGTATCTGTATAATTGCATAGCAAATGTGTGAACTATATATCCTATCTAATCCTAAGTACTATAATATTATAAAGGTGAAAGTTTTTGAGGATGGATGGATGTTTGTTACTCTTTCACGTAAAAACTACTGCACGGATTTGGATGAAATTTGGCACACAGATAGTTTATAACCAGGATTAACACATAGGATACATTTTTATCCCGTTATTCCCACGGGATCGAAACTTATGAGAGTGAAACCTAACATTTACTGGATACGTCTTTAATTCACTTGAATGTGCCCTGGCGGCTGAGAGTATGTCATGCTGACTCAAATGAGACTCCTGAGCTGAAGCATAAAGCTACGACTGGCAGCCAAATCATTTGTTAGTCCATACTTCATACGGCGCGTACTTATGTGTTCCACGCGCGCCTCAAAGAGATGTCAGCATAAGGGAAGGGGCCCGTTAGGGCCGAAGCCTGCCGGGGTAGCGGGATTGTCTGAAAGGGTTACCGCTGCCTCGGAACATAAAGGGCTAAGGAAGGAACACGGGTGGGTTTTAGTCAGTAAGAGTCTGACACTCCGTTCCGCTCCACCCAGAGCGGGAGGAGTCATTAGGTGATTTCCCATCCATAAAAAAAAGGCCATACTTCATGCGAAATTACTAGAAAAAAAGCTAAAAAAATATGCATAACACTGCAATAGACGCCGGCCGACCAGTTAAAAAAAGCGTAATTATGAAAGCGATAATACGTTTATTTTGAATCAAAGGAATATCGTCTGAACGTTGAATTGTGCCCGTGCCAACTCCAATGTTTGGATACTGGACTCTGGTTCAAAATAGATGCGAGTGTAGAATGTAACTAGAGTTGTGCACCTGTGTCGGGGGGATTGACTTGGATGCAGTTCATTCTGGGGCGGGACCTTGAGAGGATAATCACGTCCTGGTAGAAATAAATGTCGTCTTATCTTATAGCCCTACCAGAGTCATTTGCAAACTATGTAATGAGCTGAGAGCCTAGAAAAGTGGAAATCGGTTTCAAAGCGTTTCGTATAATTAGTTATAACATGATAGGCTCATTGACATAAGCTTTTTAGTAATAAGTTTCCGAAAAAATAATGATAAATGACAAATTATATTATTTCTGTTACTAGGTTTGTACAAACATGTTTACACGTTAATCGTATTTTAAAAACAAGATGAGGTCGGCGTTTCCTATCCGACTACTCTTAGAAGAAAGGCCGAAACTAACTCAAAGGTCACAGTCTCTTTTAAAGTCCAGACATAATCTTGGTCGGATTATGTAGATTGGTGTCTGAAATGGTCTTCTGAGGTAAGAATCACACAGTTGAGTGGACCTGTCCGATCAGTGCCCGTATTTGTCAGTAACCGCGTGCAGCTCAACCATAGACTTAGAGAATGGACTGTGCGTTCCTTATCCAGCTGTAAAGTAAAGACGGGTAGAAAAGAGAGAAAGCGAGCGTGCGGCCAGTAGTCGTCCTTTTCTAGGATTTTGGTTGGTCCACGTCACAGCCTTGCAGGAGCGGATGAATTGTATACTTCATGCAGACAGAGATAGGTACTGGCCGCACGATCGCTTTGTCTCTTTCTAGAGAGTGGTCAATTTCATACGGGTATTGCTCAGTCCATTCTCTAAGTCTATGAGGTCAACTCAGAACAGAGGACCTGGACTAGTGACAATCGCTTTCAAAGCTTTGGTATTTCTACAACTAGTTTGTGTCAGTTTATCTAGGCCCTCTGGAGCCTTGCTAGCAGCATTTGCAAAGCATATTATGATGTGCAGGTCAATGCGATTTTACAGTTGGTGCGATATGGCACAAAATTGCATGACACTTTGAGAGTAGTAGAGCTGTTAGATTAGTAAAGGAGCTCGTCCGGAGAAGAATTATCACCATATAGGTACCTATTTCTGCCATCAAGCAGTGTCGCTTAAAGTAGTGTCGTTAATAGTTATAGTTTAAAGTTAGGTACCTACACTATTTAGCAGATTTATTTATCTAAGGGTTGATTTTTCAATCGACAGATAATTTTTATTCGGAATAAAATTGACGTCTGACAGTTTTTGTAAGGAATAACTGTCAAACATTCAAAATTATTCCTCGGATTAAATTATCTGGCTTTGGAAAAATCAGCCCTAATCATTAAACTAGTAGGGACAAAATAAACCAAGGACTTAAAATCTAGTCCGTATCCCGCGATGGTTGACAAGCAAGAGTGGGGAACGCCACTTAATAAGGGTGCGTTCCTGACTAACTTATAAATACTTCAAGCGACGCCACGTATTCTAAAAGTGCATCCAAACAGAGCGAGGCATGCGCCGCAAAATTTTTTTTTATATGTACGGTTGCCTCAGGCGGAGGCATCTAATATATAAAAAAAAAGCACTAGCGGCGCATGCGTCGCTCTGTCTGTATGCACCTTAAGGTACGTTAACAAATGCACAATACGTGACGCCACAAGTGCAAGAATTCTTTTACAAAAAGCACTACTACTAGGACAGAATTACATTGTCAAACAGGAAAAAAACCGTCTTTATTTACCACCAAAAATACATACAACTTTCGGAAATATCTTCTCCACTAATCCCACGGTCTGTTTGGCAAAGTTTGTGTCCCATTAACGCTTGTTGCCCTCGATATCTTGCCAAACAATATACAGTCCTTTTTACGTCGATCGTCATTGCTTGACAACCGTTGACAAACTGATTGCATTGTTTTTATTGGGTTATTAACTTAGGTTGAATAATATGGGCGTTTGCGCAGCAATGGGACAATATAGGGTAATGGAAAAAAATAACTTAAATTTTACAGGTGTCCAAAATGTCATCATTCTCCTATTTATTTTTGGTAGGTGCAACATGTCTTTTTCTTCAATACTTCTCTATTAGTCGTTATCTCGGTAGTCAGGTGTCCAGACTAAAATAATTAAAGACTTTGCCATACTGTGGCGTGGAAACTAGTTCTTCTAACTGAACTGACAACTGTGCTGCTGGGGAGTTTATTGCACCGCTTCTTCCCAGCTAAAGCACTAGGAAGTTATGAAGGGCGGGCGTGCCGGGGGAATGCTGTGTATACTTAATTTTGACGTTTATTAAAGTGCTGATTCTCAGCCTAATTTGAATTTAAATGACTTTTGATTTTGAAGCCATGCCTCTTCTCATAAAGAGAAGGAAAGAGCTTTAATCACCATATACTCGTATGTTTACTTGCGTTACTGCGTGTTGGTAATTTCAGACGGTTATGTCCATGTTTTGTCACCAACTTTTTCTTTGCCCAATGCCTGTGGTGGACTTAGATTTTGAACCTGCATCTGAATCATATCGTGACACACAGTAACTGCGTCCGGTTAGACTGGAAGCCAACGTCTGCGTCAGGATGACTGGACCGAGATTTTGGAAGTTTTAGCAATACCAAGTTTTTGTACGTATTTGGTACCAGACATCAAATAATTGGTAGCTCGATAAAGAGGAAAAACTATTACGAGGAAAGTGGCCAACCATTCTCACTTCAGAATGGCTGAACCACGACGGTTTCAACTACCTCTCTTAGCCCACTCATACAGACGCAGACAAGCCAACTTCAACAAAGCTGCGAAAAGGCTAGGCCGATGACCGGAACTAACACGGATGACAACCAAGGCAGCCCACCACACCACACAACATTCTACCCGTCATCTTTTCTGGAAACAATGACACACGTATTTAAACAAAGCTTTTCTTTTGTTTGTCCTAGTTATAAAACGAGGTGCTTCCTAGCGCGGTCACCTGTAAGGTCATTGTCTTCTGACACAATAACCAAAATAAACTGTCTGGAATCATTTCAATGCGCGTGAGTGTGCGGTTTTCATATGAACCTGACTGCGACGGAGCCTTTTAAGTTTCATTACTGCATTGTTTTTCGGAGCAGTGGTTCCCCAGGACTATCGGTACGACCTACGAGTTGTCGAGGTCGTGAGTTCGAACCCAGCTTGGCAGTTAACTTTGTATATTTAATTTCTTCCCCGCTGCTCTCAAAACGGTGAGGGAAAATACCGTGAGGAAACCGGGATGTCCTAGAACCAAAAATTCGAAGACATGTGACATCTAAAAGCCCGCACTGAGCCTGCGTGGTGGATTCCAGCCCACTCCCTCTCACAGAGAGGAGGCCTGTGTCCCAGCAGTGGGAACATTATAGGCTGATTATGACTGCCTGCCTGACCTCCACGACCCAGTGTATCCGTAACCGAGTCTTAGTTATTCGAGGCAGTACTAACCTAGCCTCTCTATAAATATCTTGGCCTATATTCGTTAGTGCGATGACCTTTTAGTAATGATGGATCGTGGCAGCGCGTCAAATTATTTCTAGTATTAAACTATGAGTGATTATTGATTTAGGTAAGTATAAATAGATTTAGTAGCTATTAGGATTAAGGCACCCGTAGACAGAACCAAAGTCTATGAAAATCGGTTTCCTTTAGTTTTGTCGTGTTGAGTTATCAATACTCAGTTTACTCAATAAAAAGCAGATTTCACTACACTAACTGGACCCCACAAAATAAAAAGTCATATGCATTTCTTTTTGTTTTGTCGTGTATAGATAATATCACTACCTATCATTTCCGCGGAGTTTCGCTAGCTAATTTAATTTGACCCTGTATACAGGGTGTGTCGTAAATAGTGGTCCACCGTTAAGGATTCGATATACCAGATAATTTACTATTACATATTACAACTTTAACCATTTTTACCCAAGGGTTTTTTTTTGTTTTTTATTTACGAAATTTCAACCTTTTGTTACAAATTTGGTTGTAGTTTCAACAAAAACCATTATTTTTTCATTTTGATTTCTGTTGATTACTGTTGAATACTAGACCTACCTATCGTGTAAAATTATAGTTTTTTATGTAAATTTAGAGCTTTTGAAGAAAAGTTAGCTCTTCTCTATTTTAACCCTAATTTTTAGCATAATCATGCAAATTCAGAAGCGATTTTGTAAAAAAAAATGTACTACTAAAATGGTTATAATTATAATATGTAATATTATCTGGTATATCGAATCCTTAACGGTGGACCACTATTTACGACACACTCTGTATGTATGTTTTTGTATAATACTTACAAATAAAAATAATCCGGGGGGTCCGAGGGGTCCGTGGCTAAATAATAACAGCCGCACAGGTCGATCGATCAGGTTAAGCTACGCTTGCCGCGGTTGGTCTGTGGATGGGTGACCATCTTTACATACTGAGACCCCTCCGTGCCTCGGAAAGCACGTTAAGCTGTTGGTCCCGGCTGTCATTCGTGGATCTTTGACAGTCGTTACGGGTAGTCAGAAGCCCGAAAGTCTGACAACCAGTCTTACCAAGGGGTATCGTATTACCCAGTAACTGGGTTGTGGAGGTCAGATCGGCAGTCGCTCCATGTAAAATACTGGTATTCAGCTGCATCCGGTTAGACTGGAAGCCGACCCCAACATAGTTGGGAAAAGGCTAGGCAGATGATGATGATGACTTACAAATAAAAATAATCTATTCTTTTTTAAGTGTCAATAACGACTCCTAAATATAGCGTACACGACACTCACGCGCATGCCATGATGCCAGGTTGTCTTTCGACAACCAGTTGGTATGGCGCCTATGTTATTGTATTTATTTATAGTTTTGTTTGTAAGTCTATGTAACAACAATAATATTATTATATCACCTGTAATTACCCCGTTCGTGCCTCAAATAGCACAAAAAAAAGGTTTAAAGGTTGTCTTTAAAAGATCGCTCTTAGCGATAAGACCGCCCATTGTGTCACCCATTGTAAAGTTTCTGTAATTTATATGGTGTACATAATAAAGAGTATTCTATTCTATTAGATCCCGCACCCTTATCTGCATAACATCCAATCAATCTCAATCTGAATAATTTTGATGGATATTGCCATAGATCGATATCCGTGGATATTGCTAATCCATTGGCGATGTTCGAAAAAGTCTGCTCAACAACGTAAATAACGCAATGAATGTTGTTGAACTGTCAATTTGAAAGTAGATTTTCCCCTAGTCTTATATCCATCCACACCATCATCATTCTCCTGCCATCATCCCAATTTATTTCTGGTCGGCGCAACATGTATTTTTCTTCCATACTTCTCTATCAGTCGTCATCTCGGTAGTCACCCCCTTTCTAACCATATCATCATTCACACAGTCCATCCATCTTTTCTTTGGTCTTCCCCTATTCTTATAGCCATCGACATTTTTATCTTTAAAACGTTTCTCACAACATCTCCGTCATTCCTTCGTCACATGACGACAGTTGGACATAGCAACTAATTTATAAAGACAGCAAGTATTCAATTATGATATAATTAACGTTACACGAGCCACGACATAAATGCATAACGACACATCACTGACGTCAAATGAATAAAATCGCGCGGAATCGAGAATAAACTGCATATTTTGAAGCTGAAAATATTATGCAGTTTGCATTGATAGTTTGTGAAGTGCCAAAATACAGGCTGATCAATAGAAACATTTTTATCAGACGATGGATTATTACAGGGTTATTTTAAATTAGCTAGCTAAACTCCGCAGACGAAATCTAAATATGATGGAAGGAATATTAAAAATCTAATCAATTAGCACTTCCTTTATCCATAAATCAATCCACACAAGTATACAATCGAACGGACGTGGCGCGAGAGTGAAGATGTGATAAGCTGAGGCAAAACGGTTTGACCAATCACGAGCCAGATCACATCGATGCTTGCTGTTGACCGCGATGTAAAAATAAAATATTTGTTTTCACGTAGACATCGAGGTAAACCCCCAAGCAACCCGCGATGTATCGCAGTCAGGTATCTTTCGGCATGTGCGTGCTGCGTACGTGTCTATTAGCATGCATTTGTTTGACATGGAGCTTACATCGAGGCAGTGTGACATCGTGGCAGTGTGACATCGAGGCAGTGAGGCATCTTCGGTACGTAATTACCCTTACGGGAATTCTCTAAGTGCAGCAGTTACACTTTCGAAACTTATAAAAACTATCTACATAGCATGAAAATATCAAAACCCAAAGCAAAAAATGTTTACAGCTTATGTTGGCAAGCAATTTTATATTCACTTTAGTTTCCTGTATAATTTAGACTTTTACGAGTTATTCAAGATAAGACGCACCTGATGTTTTTAACCAGATGCCATGGTATTAAATGAATGCATCATCTGTTGTGGTTGGCGTCCAGTCTAACCAGATGCAGCTGAATACCAGTATTTTACATGGAGCGACTGCTTATCTGAATCCCACAACCCAGTTGACAACCAGTCAACAAAACAAAGAGTCAGTCAGTCAAAATCAAAATCAAAATATTTTTATTTCACATAAACCAACATGGGCACTTATGAAACGTCAGAAGCTAGGTGCACGGTTCCAATTGGTCGTTTCCTATGGAGAAGAACCGGCAAGAAACTCCATGGTTACTCTTTTAAAAAATAATTGGCTTTTACAATGTTTTCAAGTTACAGTAGGTATGGGAGGACAACGTAGGCCTGTCAACAAGTACCAGGTACTTGATACAGTAAGACTGGTTGTCACTTTCGGGCTTCTGACGACCCGTAACGACTTTCAATGATCTACAAATGACAGCCGGGACCAACGGCTTAACGAGCTTTCCGAGGTAAAGAGGGGTATTGGTATGTAGCTAGTCATAAATATAGCAAACATAATCAGCCTGTGTATTGACTATGTCAAACTTTTGGTCGGCTCGTGGCTAAGTTACAGCTACACGGGTCGATTCCGTCGGTTAACAAAGCCACGAGCCCCTCTAAGTGTAATAAAATACGACAATTACAGTTCTACAAGGTGTATCTAATTGAAAAACTGATAACCTCGTCTTTAGGAGGTTATTGTACTCATTATGAATAATTTTTACTGTGGAACAAAGCCTGAAATCGCGGAAAAAAATCAGTTGTTCCATACATTTTTTCGTGTTATGTGTGCAAATGTATGGAGCAGAAGATTTTTAAGTGAAACTTTTTAGGCGGCACGCGGGCCGTTCGATAAATTGTTTGTTTGTTTTTTTTTTTACGTCGTTCTCACATATAGAAGCATCAAGAATAATGTACCCAGGATTTTGTAATATCTTGATTTAAAAGAGTGTCCATGGAGTTTCTTGCTCGTTCTTCTCAGTTCAGTTCAGTTCAGTTCATTTATTAATAATTATTAAAATTACATGTCAATACACTTTAGTCATAGAATTTACAAAAATAGAGTGTGGACCATTTATCATACATTATAACACTAATTGAGAAAATATTACAATACCATATTATACTTTAATAGATTAATCATTCGTCGAACCAAAAAACAACAAGGAGACAAATATTTAAATCAATTATATAAACCATTCTTTTAGGTCTCCATAGAGATCTACGTTTTGGAATGGGCAACTAGCTTCAACTTTCTGACTAACTGACTGACTATTTAATTTTGACAATTCAAAAGTGCCTGTACATGGTTTAATTGAAACAATTGCTTTGATTTGAATTGGACGAGAATTGAATGTTTCAAGGACGCGTCATGTTGAGGCAAATTTCGTTAGATGAGAGAGAAGAAAGGTATTACTCGTTGACTGGTTCAACTGGATCGCGGGGGCTAGATAGGTAGTCGCTCCATGTAAAATACCAGTTGCATCCGGTTAGACTGGAATCTGACCCCAACATAGTTGGGAAAAGGCAGGCAGATGGTGATGAAGAGCTAAACAAAATTCCTGTCAGAACATGCCTAAAATAAACGATTTGTCTCCGACTTTGACCCTAAGCCTCCGCTGTCCGTCCGTCTGTCTGTCAGCGGACTGTATTTCATGAACCGCTATAGGTAGACAGTTGAAATTTTCACAGAGAGATTTTCTATTGCCGCTATAACAACAAATATAAAATTAAAAATTAAAGGGCCCTATATAAGAAACGTGTTTTGTTAGAATATTTAGCCTTCTTCTGCAAGTCCGAATCGCACTGAGCCGATATTTTATATTTTAGGATTTGGAGTAACGAGAACAGAAATGCATAATATTGCTCTAGAGAACATATCTACATAATACAAACTGCTATTTGCTCGAGATGTGCATTATAAACTTTAGTTTATATTTAGTTTTATGTTGCAGACACATGTGTGAGCGTGGGGTATTGTTTCCATTTAACTGAGACGAAATTATCTTCAGGAAAATAATAATCTTTTGTAATATACTAGAATATACCGTGAGAAATTATGCCACTGCAGGACAAAGCCCTCTTATCAAACAGAGAAGGCACGAGCATTGATCGCCAATCGTTCACTGACTGTTGACGATTTAAGACTTTGTGAATTTTGAGCTGATTGTCAGAAGATGGCTGGTAGCTGGTAGCAGTTGTATGAGAATAGCCGAATACCGAATAGCGTCCGATTGGAGAGGCCTTTGTCCAGCACCTTAATAATGTGACACACTTGCAAGTGTGTCTCACACACCTGTATGAATTTGAAGTATATTCCTAATCCATTGCTTCACATGTTCGAAAAATGTGTCTGCTCAACAACCTAAATAACGCATAGAATGTTGTGGAATCTAAAAATGAAAATGATTGACAGTTGTCAGGAGAGCGCGCCAACGACTGGACCACAGATTACATTTGTTTTTTTTTTTAAGATGGAGGCTTTCATCTTTATTCTTTATATAATGTGATTAGCGAGTTGTGCTATTTTGCACTCGTGCACTACTCGCGAATCATATCACAGTCGGAAATCATCAACTAAACTTACATTAGTTCCACTAACGGTCAAGGGATGGCGCTGACCTAAAACTGCAATATTCTACACCGCATTGTTAAAATTCTCTGACGAATATAGGCCTCGCCGATGAAAATTTAAAAACATTTCACGTTTCACAATACGGAACCCTCGGTGTCCGACTCACTCTTGATTTTTTATATAGTTTGTGCTCACGGTGGCTACGTTGATTGTGGCATCATTGGCATTATTTAGGTCATCCAAGGTGCAGGTGAACGGGCACTTAGGACACTCCAGCAAGTGGGGCATGGTCTGGTCAGAAGCATCGCACTCGCATTGGGCGTTGGGTGGGTCTGTAATCCCCCACTTCGACAAACTGTGTCTGCAGAGGCCTACTTGGGGGTTTTCTTTCAATTTGCTCATATTTGTCATGTATCAAACTCTGTGATATTATATGTTTGAGTAAAGGACTGCTAAAACTAAGGCGAAACCCGCGCAGGATGCGGGACGCGCGCAAATTATTGAACATTTCCATACAAGTTAGTTGAGACAATGATCGGCGCGAGCGAAATTCCTCCCACGCAGAATTCGCGTCAGTTTGACCAGAGCTTAAATATTTTCTAATACTACGTTCTGAAAACGTGCACAATTAATTAAATATTTAGTTGGCTGGAAGATTTAACACGTATTTGATATGATTAATTATTTTGTGTTTGATAAACAAATATCATCACAAGCCAACGACAGAGTACAAGCATCTATAATTCCTTGAATGCGATAGTAATTCTCTAGGACTGTCTGTTACTTTTTCTCGCTTTAGCTGGCCTGAACGTATTTCGATTACTTATATTAATTTGGCACACAGGTGAGGGACACAGGCTACTTTTATTCCAGTAGTTATTGCCGTAGTAGTTAGTGCTCACATTGTATAAGACGTTTACGATGAATCAGCCAAAGAAAATGAAATATAGGTGCTACCACCACCAAAAAAAAAAACTGCCAAGAATTGTTCCAATAACTCTCAAAATAATACAGATTTTATATTTATGAGAATATAAACATCAAAAAGTTATTATGAGGGCAGAAAAAAGTCGCTCAAAACGTTAGATATAATTAATTGAATAACGGCTGCTCATAGTTTTGGCAATAACACACGAGCACGCGACTGGAACAGATGCGTGGCGCTGATAGTACGCGGCAATGTTACATTTGTACTATCTTTGTACACAACATATACAGGTAAACCAAAAAAGGTTTGCGCTTCGGCAACATTCATGTTTTTGAATAAAGGCTCCCGCAGAGAGGCGCGACGCGAGAGTGCGGCGTGAGACCGCGGCGGGACTCTAGTAGAACAATTTCTATGAAAACTGTTCTTATGTGTTATGGAAATTGTTCTACCAGAATCGCGTCGCATCATCGCGTCGCGGCACGGAGAAAACCCCCCACAGAGGCAAAGCTTCCAAGTTTAAAGCACCAACTGAAGATTTGTATGGGATAGTTTTCAGTCCTATAGAGAAAGTTGGTCAGTTAAATGGTCTGTGCCACACCCTGAAATATGACCAAACCGTACTGATAATGTATACACAACCGGCAATGCTTCCAAATACAACAGCCAAAATACTCCAAAAGACAGTTCCGAAAAAGGAATCCAAAACAATAAAAAAGTAAATCAAAATCAAATCATGAACAATAAATCCCTGTCATATTTCGCTTCTGACAGCGCACAACAGCCCTATATAATTCACAAATAACATTCTTTAGCTAGCAGTGCCACGAAATAAATATAATACAGAACGTCGGCTCCATACATCAAGCGCATTCGCACTCACACATAGACACGCCTCACGTACAGTAAGTGCAAGTGCACTCTCGATATGCATTTGTTTGAGTGCCCCACACGTACGAGTCTGCGTGTGCGTGCGCCTGTATTTACCCGTTCTATGGAGCCGGTCTTCTATATCTACTAGGCTACTACATATATAGTATTTTCAAATCACGAAACAACCAAAATCAAAATATTTTATTTCACATTAACCTACATGGGCAAGTGCCCATGTAGGTTTATGTGAAATAAAATATTTTGATTTGACCGTGCACCTAGCTTCTGACGTTTCATAAATATGAAACGTCAGAAGCTAGGTGCACGGTTCCAATTGGTCGTTTCCTATGGAGAAGAACCGGCAAGAAACTCCATGGTTACTCTTTTGAAACATAATTGGATTTTACAATGTTTTCAAATTACAGTAGGTATGGGAGGACAGCGTAGGCCTGTCAACAAGTACCAGGTACTTGATAAAATAAAAAATGGTCTACAGATCTAAAGTCTACACGGCCTACAACGTTCTCATATTTACAAAATAAGAATCTATCAAAAGGATTATAAATAAAATATAAAAATCTACTACACGCACGCTTTACTAGTTGTAATCATGTGTACGAATATGTGCGTGAAGATTAACAGCGCCAGCACATAACACGCACACGCTCACACACACTTCCGACTTCGTCATTGTCTTGGACGATACCGATAGCTCATCCTGCAGTTACACACATCGTGTTTGTACACTTGGTAAACACTTAAAGTGCAAGTCACTTCGTTTGATACAAATACTGTACTAGCGAGTAAGTCAGTGACAACTAGGCCCGTGACAGCTCACCCCGAATAATTCCTCCACAACCCAAGGGGTACCTTGGTAAGACTTTCGGGCTTCCGACTACGTAACGACAGTCAAAGATCCACGAATGACAGCCGGGACCAACGACGGTTTAACGTGCTTTCCAAGGCACGTAGGGGTCTCGGTATGTAAAGATGGTCACCCATCCACAGACCAACCGCGGCAAGCGTAGCTTATCATTTAGCCACAATCAGCCCCGCTAATAATAAATAATATCCTCCCGACCGATTTCGGTCACGGTGGCAGTCTCAACGGAGATTAGCCAGGTACGCAGGAGATATTATAGTGCACAAGTGTGTGCGTAAACAAAGGTGCACTCTCTGTTCCTTTACTCTCATAGTCCGATGAGACGGAAATCCGACACGACCGGAGAGACATCAGGCGCAGAACCAACGGCTCTACGTGCTTTCCGAGGCTGTTACTTAGAAATCCCTAATGGAAAACCCAATAAGACTTTGCCGGACCTGGGAATCGAATCCAGGACCCCACGCTCAGCAGTCGCACGACCAACAGGGCTGTTGGTCTCGACCCCGCTAATATTTGTACTACAGCATGAGCATACAGTTCGTGCCAATATCTAAAGACGTTTGGGACTTTTGAGAGGCGCTTGCGACCCCTAGACCAACGGGGTGGTCTAGTGATCGCAAGAGCTACTGCTAAGCATGAAGTTCTAGGTTCGAGTCCTGGGTCAGGCAAAGTGTCACTGAGTTTTTCCAACAGGACTTTCTCAGTAGCAAAATTTTTGCCCGGTTGATGACAATAGGCTCGCCCCCTATTACATAGGAGTTAAAAATACAGGCTAAATGTGGATGTGCTTTTTGTACATCTCTGCCTATCCATTTCCTGATTACAGGGGTGATGTTATGCTATAAAAGGAAATAGTATTGTTACCGGGACCTTCCTAACTGGGCAGAAAAATACGGAAGAAAGATAAAACGTACCTAAATTCCTGTAGGAATTGTCCCTGTTTCTGCCTCGCACAAATCGCACAATGAAGATGTGTTGAATGATACTCGAGAGAAAAAAAACATGTGTTATTTGCCAAAAGTCATTTTACAAGCAAGTAAAAATAGCCCAACAAACTGGCTAAAGATTTTAAATTGTATAAACTTTTGATATTTTTGTGAAAGTAAGTGAGTTTCTGATAATTATTCAGATGCATTTTTCTTGTGAAAAAATTCGTCGCCGTAATTACTAATAGATAGATAGATAAACCATTTATTTGGCGCACATAAAAGACAGCACATCACACAAATGTACAACGTCAAAGTCAAAGTCTTTAAACAGCCTCCGGACCCAGGTTGGCCGAAGCAAGGAAAACCTGTTTAGGTGGAGATTTATAGACGACTCCACCACAGTATCTTTATACTGTGACTCCGCCTTGGAGTGTAAATGTGGTGCTGTTCCACAAACAATGGGACACTTAATATCGTCGTGCCCTGCGTGTCCTGTCAGCAGCACGTTACAGGAACTGATGGACGCTAGTGATGGCGCCAAACAAGTAGCCGAATTCTGGGCCGAGTACATTTAGACCACGGAGAGGGATCAAGCGCAGGACCAACGGAACAGCGTGCGTGCTTTTCGAGGCACGGGGGTATCGTATCACTCCGCCAACACGATCAACTTTATTCACTAGGACATACAATGTGTCAACATGTGCCGCTAGAGATGTTGGGCGATGTCGAGCGATGTCGGGCGATCGAAAACGATGTAACAACAAAATTAAAATGTTCTCAATCCTAATACACACTAATATTATAAAGACGAAAGTTTGTGAGTGTGTGCGTGTGTTTATATGTTTGTTACGTCTTCATGCTCAAACGGCTAGACCAATTTTGATAAAATTGTGCCGCTAGAGATGTTGGGCGATGTCGAGCGATGTCGGGCGATCGAAAACGATGTAAAAAATCGTGAGACAAGATGTCTGGCGACGTTCTTCGACATCGCCCAGCGTTGCCCGACGTTTCTAATTGTCGCCGGACATTTGTGTCCAAGTGAATGCAAGGTGACTCTAGCTAAACGACGTTATGCCGCATACAAATAACGCGAGGCATGCATCGATGAATGCTCTGCTACTTATGCATCAAGCTAGTACCTACAGACGCCAGCACATCAAGCTACCCGAAACTGTCAAATTTTCCCAATCAACTTTGGACCTTATCCTTTAGCGATAAAGTTGAAAATCTATTAAATAAATTTCACAGATGGTAAAGCTTGATGTGCTGGCGTCTGTACATACATATTGCAACAGGCGCGATATGACCAGCACCCTAATTGAATCACATACTAAAGTACTTTGAAGGAAATTGCTAATCCATTGCTTCAAATATTTGAAAAATTCTTCTGCTTATTAAAGTAAATAACGCAAAGAATGTTGTTGAACTGTCAAAATGAAAGCCATTGTCATTGTAATGCGTACGCAGTAACCTCGCTGATTTAGATATGAAGGTGAACAAAACAATAGGAGGACGTATGCAGGAATTGACATAGCTCACAGAATAAGGAGTTGTCAACATAGCTCACAGAATAAGCAAGCTGGAGTGACAATGGGCCGGCCATATTAGCCGTAGAACCGATGACCGTTGGGGTAGACGTGTTCTTGAGTGGAGACCGCGAATCGGTAAACGTAACGTGGGACGCCCTCAGACTAGGTGGAGCGACGATCTTCGCAGAATGGCTGGTAGCAGCTGGATGAGAGTTGCCGAAAATCGAGTTGAATGGCGTGCAATAGGAGACGCCTATGTCTAGCAGTGGACTGCTATAGGCTGATGATGATGATGATGATGCAGGAATCATAGCTGGCGACGTTTTGTAGTTTCTGCCAAGCCCCATGGGAGAGAGGCGTGAGTGTAATTGTGTACTATTTCAAATTCAGCTGAAACTCATGCATTCTAGTTTGAACATTGGCACCATTGGGAGTGAATGACGTGTTCCTAACACTAACACTGCAGGTTGATCACCCGGCCTCCTACAATTCCTATTTACTTTGGAATGATTCATAATATCCGCCCTATAATGTTTTAAGATTTTTTATAAATACCAGACGGTGAAAATATTTGTGATATTTTAGGCAAACTGTGACATGCCTACTGCCAGAGAGACGTCATTTAATAGTACGCAATCATTGACTTGCATAATAAGACAACAAAATTAAAATGTTCTCAATCCTAATACACACTAATATTATAAAGACGAAAGTTTGTGAGTGTGTGCGTGTGTTTATATGTTTGTTACGTCTTCATGCTCAAACGGCTAGACCAATTTTGATAAAATTTTGTATGGAGGTAGCCGACACCCTGGATTAACATATAGGCTACTTTTTATCTCGATATTCTCACGGGATCGACACTTATGCGGGTGAAACTGCGGGGCGCAGCTAGTAATATTATAATGGCGAAACGTAAGTGTGTTTGTTACCTTTTCACGCCTAAAAATAAAATAATTAATTTAAAAAATATCGCAGGTATGCTGGAAGAGATTTCTTATGAAATAAGCATCACCTTTGTACCTATTTTTAACCGACTTCAGAAAAGGAGGTTATGTATTCGACCCGTATGTATGTTTGTATGTATGTTTGTATATCCGCGATTCTCTCAAAAACTAATGAACCAATTTTGATAATTCTTTCACTAATGTGATCTACATACTTTCAGGAAGGTTTTAGTATATAATACATTTTGTAATTATTCTTATATACGATGTTACATGCATAAATTTATTGCATCTCCGGCATTTCTATGCGAATTTTGATGATTCTTCTAGTCGTTGTCTTCAATTCCTCAATGCACTAGTGTTATTTGAATTTGTGTGGAGTAGGTACAACTAAAAAGTGAAAAATAAAAACTAAACTTTTTTACAAAAAAAAACAACCGACTTCAAAAAAAAGTTTAGTTTTTTCTGTTCTGTTTTTTCTTGTCTGTTTATATATGTGTGTACATAAATGGTAAATAGTAAAATAATGTAATTTTTCCCTGTAGCCTCTACGGCCTACGAGATTACTACGACGCGCTACGAAGTGCTACGCCGAACCACAAAGCTATTATGCATCAAATAAGATATATTTTTCGTCACAAAGTAAATACTTTCGTAAGACTAAAGAAGAATTCTATTCCTCATAATATTATGATGTACAAACGAGCTAATTGTTAAATTAATTGAAAATATGTAAAAAATTAAAACATGCTTTTTGATAATGCATATTATTATGTGCATATTTGGCATTTTTATTAGAGCATATTCCAAGCACATTTTGCGTTTGTAAGTGCTTATTACGATGATACGATGGATTACAGTGCGGCCGACGAGAGATACGTTCTTGCAATGACACCGGTCAGTTTCATACAAACGAATGCGTGTTTTGCGAATTTGATCTTTATTAGGTACTAGAATTGTCACACTGACAGTTGTCACTGTAACGTAAAGTATTCTCTCGACGGCCCAGACGAGACGCCAGCACATCAAGCTACTACAATCTGTCAAATTTCTTTAATAGATTTTCAACTTAATCTCTAAAGCATAAGGTTCAAGTTGATTGGGAAAATTTGACAGTTTCGGGTAGCTTGATGTGCTGGCGTCTGTACCTAGATATAGTATATTAATCCGATGTCTATTGATGGATCCTCGTCATCGTCAATTCAGCTGAAAGACGTCCACTACTGGACATTAGCCTCCCCGAAACGTCGCCATATTGATGAATAATTATTTAAAAAAAATCTGGATTAAATAGTTTTCAACCAGATTTTTTTATTAGTATCTAACGATTTCTGATTAAGGATTTTAGGGTAGTCCTGTAGCTTTGTAAAACACTGACAAAAAAAACTGATTAGGTCGTCCTATAATTGGAAACCGCTTTGTAATAAGATGTTTAGTAGATAGATGGTTCTCAAAATAATCTTATTACCCTCGCTTGTTGTAAAAAAAATTAAAACTAAATATTCAAGCTCTCGTTAAAATCAGTAGGGTCGATTTCTGCACGTAACGCTTCGTATCGACGCTCAATACAAATGAACAATGTTAGGTAGTAATTATTGATCATATCATTGACGAAGCTATTTTCTAGAGATTCGTATTTAAAATAACAACTAACTAACCCAAAAATAGTAACCTGTTGTAACGACGTAACAGTGTTTACATTTAAAACCAAGCATAGCAACTCGTCCAGGAATGAACCTAACATCATCATAATAGTATATGTATAGTCAATGTTACGTGTCGGCGTCGAGGTAAATGTACACATTAAACAAATATACAGTCACAGAGCGAAAGGTGATTGAAGATTTTTCATAAAGAGTCTGGCATAGCTACAGTGTCCGCCATTTTGTTTTTTTTCGAAATGGCGGCCATGTATTATAAACCGCACAGCCTAAACCGCTGGTCCTAGAGACATGAAATTTGGAGGGTGTGTTCTTTGTAAAAAGTAGGTATTCACTAAGAAAGGATTTTTCGAAATTCCACACCTAAAAGGGAGAATGGGGGGAGGGTGTTTCACGCGTACAAAGTCGCGGCCAGAAGCTATCTGAGATAAATGGATAGCCGACATCAATGCAAACAGAAAACATACTAGGACCAAAGCCCGGAAAGCGTCACGTTACAAAGATATTAACGTTCAAAGTGGACAACGTGTCATCTGTATTTTTTTTAAATTGTGTACGTCTTTTTGCATATAGATGTTTGAGACTTTAAACATTCAGAGTGATCATTTTAAACATCGATTTATACAGGTTTCAGGCGCGGCCACCATTATAAAAAAACAAAATGGCGAGCAATAGGTTGGTATGCCACGGACCTTCAATTCAAAGCCCTTTTCAAACACATTCCTTCCCCACATAGCGGGCGCATGTCATCTTGTCGAACTGTCATTTTTTTTCAAGAGTGTCCGTGGAGTTTCATGCCCGTTCTTCTCCATAGGAATCTAAGTTTCAGCCCTCTTTCACTCACAATCTGTATCATTTTGAACGATAATGCAAATCTATTGCTTCTTAAGTTCGCAAAAATTGTCTCCTCAACAGCGTAAATAACGCAATGAATTTTGTTGAACTGTCAAAATCAAAGCCATTCCTACTGTATATATCAGATTAATAGTTACACACCGATTTCTCTCTTTCAGTCTTCAGTAATTTGACTTTCGAAAGAAGAAGACAAATCGTTGTGTAACTATACAGATGCTATACAACGTTTATTAGTAAGGGGGTTAGTGTGTTGAGATAACCCTGCTGATGCTAGGGATTGACAGTGATGATAATAATAAAGCACAGTCACTCCATCAAACTTCAAATACAGATGTACCTACTTAGGTATTATCTGAACTGCTACTCCTAAACTCCTAATAATATTAGAAACTATTTGAGAAATAACAATAAATCTCTAGGTAATAATTTATCAAGTCCTAACAACATTTATCTTAATCGTATATTGCTATTCACAATTACTGAAACTGCACTTTCAAGGCACACTCAACGCTCTGTAGATTTCAAACTCCAAGGGTATGCTAATAGTGGAGATTTTTATTTTATTTTTTATTGCTGAATGGGCCCGCTTTTGACCTCGATTACGCCTGATGTAAAGCGATGGATGAGGTCTATGATGGAACGAGCGTGCCCAGAAGATGCACTGAAACACAGCAGGCTGCTTGACGCCGGACTCTGGTGGGAGGGTGGTCGCAAACCAGGCGGGCGTTAGCCCTACCACCGCAAGGGAAGAATTGGCCAGACAAATGAGGTGTTGGGTGTGACTGTCCAGGATGCGCCGAGCGCTTGGTTCAGTTGAGTAACTGGCGGAACAAACTGCGCTACACGAGGAGGCTTCTTCATGCATCCCAAAAAGATTGTCAGATTGTTTCAACGGGGGCCTAAACCTTTCATAATCAAGCCCAGCCCATTATTGTCCCATTGCTGGGCAAATGCCTTTTCTCTTAAAGAGAAGACACAAGCATTGATCACCACGGTTGCTATTTCAAAGGTCCGTTCACAATTTTCCAAAGAGAACAAGAAAATCGAACTCTGATACTTTTAATCTATGCTTCTGATAGCCTACCCAGTCCTATCTATGTCTCTAAGAGTTTACTTAATTTAATCTTGTATAAGTACTATTAAATTGCGTCTAAAGCGTGTTTTTTGCATTAGGTACATGTTTACTAGCTCGTTACAAAAACCAGTAAGAAAATAACGAGTATTTACTTATATTAAAAAAGGCAGAACGTCTTAACCTTTTTAAAAACACGTAAAAAATCTTCGAATTAACGATTTAAACACATTACTTAGTACGTCATATTTTTTTTTCCGAAATAAAACTTGATCGGTTTAACAAAACACATTTTAAATGCTATGTTTTGTATGAAAACTGAAGTTTCCAATCTTAAAAACACGCATCATCTTTGCAGGTACAAAGTTTTCATGCCAAAAGTACTCAAAACATTACGACTGCATTACAGATGATAAATTTATGGTCCTGCATAAAGACAAAAGTGCCAAACTGCAACTTTTTGCTAGACTAAAATTACAGCTGATAATCGCCCTTTTTGTCGAAATTGCATTATTTAGTAGATATAGGTACAGGGTCTTGGTAAAATCAGCCCTTAGGCGTGAAAAGGTAACAAACAAACTTATTTTCGCATTTATAATATTAGTTAGGATTATCGTCTCCTCCTTGTATACCTACAGGTTATTAGGTTAAACGAGGGACATGCGTTATGGGAGTGTAGTTCTTATGAAAATTAACAAATTTTACTACGAGACCAACAAAAAAGATCAGCTGCTCCATATATTTATGTTCGATAAAAAACTATAACTAAATGAAATGTAGGGGACAGCTGATTTTTCACATTTCAAGTTAGTCCTATGGGAGTAACTTTTTCTATTGAAAAAGTTATCCATTTGTCACAAGAACAACACTTCATATAAAAAGTATGTTTCTCGATAACCTAACAGCCTGGTATATATTTGTAAAACCGTAAAAGTTTCAACGTTAGGGGGCGTGTCGAAGAGAACCGTGTGCAAGATATCAATTGTGACGCCTAAAGTTTTAGTATCTACACATTAACCTCTCTGCTCGACAAGATTTTGACAAGTGACACATCAGCTGACTCGACGGGATGTTGCGAATTACGTCATGATTTTCCGGAATTTACATCAACTTTCAGCATTCGAATTTATTAACAAAAATGTGTTACCGTGCTTATTTTGTACAATAACTTTGTGGCAAACATCTTTAACTATATGCTGAGGTCGGTCAAACCGCGTCATTCTACTGCGAAAGTTGTATAAAATAGATATTACTACACCTATACAAAAGGTAGGCACCTTAAAATCGCTGAAAATATGTACATAAACCACCTAATCTCTTGATGAAAATATGCAAAAGGGAAAAATAAAGATATTGTCATTCACTCTGCATTATTACTTTTACCATTTTTCATACATAAACTACAAAAAAAACATGATCAAATCTTGATAAAAATGATTAAAAATTGTGTTGCGACGTGACAGTTCTTAGTGCCGACCATCCATCCAATTTTCTTATTCCGATTCAAAAATGTCATAAAGCCTAATCGATAATCGGTATTAAAAAAAAATGTAGAAACTGAATAAAAACTCTTTGGTATATTTTTCATGAATTAATTATTTTTCTAAATATAATAAATAATTTCATTATATAAGTACATACACATACAGTGTGCATAAGGGTGTAACGTTTTATGGTTCCCTATGTCCGAATGAAACAACGGAACCCTTATAAGATCACTCGTGTGTTTGTCTGTAGGTCTGTCATGACCGATTTGTTTCGAATCTACTGAACCGATTAAGTTGAAATTTGGTAGGTAGGTGCACAAATAAATTTCTGTGACTCAAACACGGACGTGTGACATAAATAAGTAAATTTTGAATATGGGTTCACTTTTTGGGGTCACATAGAAAATTTTAAAAAGCTTTGCTTACTGTAGGTACTGTGTGATATATCAAATGAAAAGGCTTGTCGTGAGGGTCACAAATATATTTTCATAATAACTAAAAAAAAGTTAAGCAAATCTCTCAATATACTGCGTACATACCTACTTACATTTGGTCATAGGTAGTCAAAACATGTTCGGGATGTTATATTCAATTTAAAGTTGGTATTTTTTAAATGTTATGCTTAAAACAGTTCTTATAAAAATAAGATTTTTGGCATTTTCAATCTCGTATAGCAGCCAAGGGGTTAATTTCAGACTTTCGCTGTAATAGTAAGAAATGCTGAAGATGTTATTCCCCATAAGAAAACAGTACTTTTCTTTTCTGGCCGGCACTTTAATTTATGGGTACGTTATGAACTTATGAATGATGAGTTTATGAAATACAAACTTATTTTTGCAGTTGATCAAATTAATTATGTGCATTGTGCATGCGTAAATATTCAACCCAACTACGGAATCTTTCACTGTGCCGACTGTTCGTGGTCCGATATAAACATGGTCAGTTTTTTAAATTTCGTTGGAAGCTACCACAAAAAAAAACAATTAAGTACTTAATTACTCAAGTAAACTAATAGAAACAAAATCTACCAAGCTCATACAACTAACAAAACATATTGAAATGTAAAGTGATTGCGGAATACCCAATTTACACAATTAATAATCATCATTCCCAAACTTTTGCTAAGCCTACCTAAAAAAATGTATACTGGGCATTCTGTAGCAAACTATTAGAAAGTATCAAAAATAAATAATTGTACAATAAATAAAAATAATTTTAAGCGGCGAGCGCATTCCGAAGATAAATATTCAAATATAGAAACAATTCGGCGCGAAATTCAATAAATGACTATGGTCAAAGGTTCTCAGGTATTGACTCAGTTTCAATATACTTAATGTCAAAAAAATTATTAAAATTACATTAGAAAAGCATAAGTCATTATTATAAACAATGCTTATTGTATTTAATGCTTAAAATAATTTTATTTCAATTTCCGAGTATCGATTTCCGACATTCGACATATTAATTACCCGAGTCAATTGAAATTTAAAAAAAAAATCGTTTGGCATAATCGCTTTCGCACATCATTACGATAAAAAAAAACAATAATGGACGGCGATTTTGAACACAAATTGAGTAGTGGTAATGAATAATACGTGTTATTGGACCTGTGTTTCAATATTACGTTAAGATTTTGGCATTTTCGTGTCGTTCATAATATTTTCAATAATATTTGTCTCATTTTAAATCTTATCTACGTGTGTGTGTGTGAAATTTGTGAAAAGTAAAAATGTAAACACGCACGATTGGCGCGAAACTTCGGCATTAGATATCAAAAAACTTCATTACCACTACTTATTTAACTTGAACAATGGATGAATTCGTCAAATAATTAAATGATGTATTATTCACTGCCCCTGTGGTGGAGTTTGGATGTTCGAAATCCCCAAATTTTATGTTTTTTAGCCTCGACCGCCACTGTCAACAAAATGGCGATTATCACATTTACAGACTTGAATTTAATAAAGGTAAATTAATAAGCTTGCGCTCGAAATATGAAATATTTAATGGCGTTAACAGATGGATTTTTTATCCAATTTTCTTAATTAACGCACATTCGTACGATTTGATGGGTAGCATAATAAATATTTACATAATCAATGTAGGGTGTCGTATGTCGTAATTCTCGGGTCCGAAAGGGGTCATTACCGAGCCGGCGGAGGTTCATGTGTTCGGGTCCTTTCGGGGGCGCTACCGAACTATACGGTTAAACAAATCTATAGAAAGATAAATGTTTTCTAACCTACATACTAATAAACGTATTATATCAGATGGATAGTTATACACACCGATTTCTCTCTTTCAGTCGTCAGTAATTTGACTTTCGAAAGAAGAAGACAAAGCGTTGTGTAACTATACAGACGCTATACAACGTTTATTAGTAAGGGGGTAAATAAAAAAATAAGAGAGTTTTAAGAAAACTAGCTTCTGCCCACGACTTCGTCCGCGTGTTTTAACATAAAACATAATCCTATAGCGCTCGGCTATAGCGTAGATATTTATCGGCGAAAGAGTTTTTGAAATCGGATCAGTAGTTTCGAAGATAACCCCCTACATATAAACTAACAAAACCACATTATTATTAGTACTTATGGATAAACAAAAGTAACATTTAAGAAGTTAATTTTTTTTATAAATACGTAATAAAAAGTTTGTTGAAAGAAAAAACATCTATAGAAACAGCTGATAAAAAACGAAAACAGTTTAAAAAAAAAAAACATCCTTCAAAAAGTACAAACGAAAAAAGTATTTAACAAAAAAAAAGAAACTACTTACTTACCAATTCAAAATCATATTCCACTCACAAAAAAAAAACACTGAACTGAAAATAGAAACGGTATATTTTTAACTTGAAATATCACGAATTAGTGGCGAGAGTAATTATAGACCGGCCGCGACCGAACCGCGCTCCGGCTCAAATACATCTAAACCACACTCCCGACAAACTAAAGCGAATTGGGGAAATATAAAATTACTTCTGTAGTGATGGGGTTGCGAAATATCGATAGATCTATAGATAGATAGATAAACCGTTTATTCAGTGCAACAAAAGACACAATACAGGCATTAAAAAAACATCAAAAAAGGATAGAAAAAAAAAACAAAGATTAAAAAGATAAATTGACCCATAGACACCTCACATGACATTTATAACGGTCCATCACTTCAAATGGGAGTCCAGCTCAGCATTTATGCCAGGTAAAATACCTGACGCTGGTATTCTGCTGCATCCCGTTAGTGACACACGGATGTCGAGAAGACATCTAAGTTTCAACAAAATGAATAATCATCATCATCATCTGTATAGTCTTTTCCCAACTATATTGGAAGCTGCCAGTTTAAGCGGATGAAGCTGAATACGAATATTTTTATGTGCAGTGACTCCATAACCCAGATATTGAAAAATATTATCTTGTTATTGTTACACTGCAGGACAAGTGCCTCTTCTCATACAGAGAAGGAATGAGCATTGATCACTACGCTTGCTAGCATGCCGCATGCAATCGTCCATACGTATGGACAATTGCATGCGGCAAGCTAAGATTTACATTTTTTTAAAGTGAAAACTTCTTTAGGCGCATTGGGCATTTTTTGAGATGGGAAAAAACCATTTGAATTCGCGCCACTGTTACCGTAACGACACCGGTTTTAATGTATATTCGATATGTCAGTGAGTGATGGCAAAGTATTCTGTTTATGTTTTGTTTTCACTTCTGTCGGCACTCCCGGAGTGCCACTGTTTTTTTGTTTTCTAACTATCGACACAAAACGTATCGACTGGTCCCATCACTAAGCGCCTAGCACCTGGCATTGCCCGGCACGTTCCCAGAACCGATTGTTTATTTTAGAAACAGCATGTATATTTTGTTTTAGCAACAACATGTATACAGCTTTGTTTTCTACTCTCTTTTGTACGTTTTTAATTGTTTTTTTAATAAGTCATGGAACTGAATAACCTTTGTAACCAAAAACTCTATTTTCTGGGTTGTGGAGATCAATCAGAGGGTCATTGCTCCATGTAAGGGCGCGTCCATTAATTACACGAGGTGATTTTTGGACCCCCCCCCCCCCCCTTTTAGTGTGATATCGCGAGATTTAGCTCAACCCCTCCCCCTCTGCCTCTAATCTCACGTGAGCTTGTTCAAAATGCGTAATTTCAGTGTACCTACATACGTTAATCTATGCTTATTTGCGTTGAGTTAAAAAAAAAAAACAATTTGTGTACCTAATTATTTTTATTTGAGACTGGTTAAGACTAGTATTTAAGATAAGTAAGATCGTAGTCTAGAATCACAGTGAAAAAACAATGAGAACAACTGAAATTGGTAAAAGAATATTCATTATAATTCAGTCCACGGGGACTCGTGTGCGGTCTCAAGAGTGACTACTTACACCGTTTCTTGGGAAAAAAAAACGTGATACTTGCCAGGATCCCCCCCCCCCCCCCCTCTCGCGTAATTAATGGATGCCCCTAACAATTCAAAAGTTTTTAATAGGGCCTTCTGTCTACGGAGTCATTAAGCCCGGTTTCCACCGCGAGCGGAGCGGACCCATTAATGACTTCTTTTACTTCGCAAGAGAAAACTGCTTACATGTGTATCAACAAAGAGTCGAGCGGAAATGACTCGGCGGGCAAAAAGAGTAAAAATGAGCTCGCAGCGAGTCCAGAGAGAATCAGACGACTAAACTCTTTCTTGGTGGAAACGCAAACCTATTTCATGAAAACGAAGTCCGCTCCGCTTAGCCATTTCCGGCTCATTACTCTTTCGCGGTGGAAACCGGGCTTTATACTTGGTGTAGGCACACACCAAGTATAATGACGATTCGCGTCTGCTGGATAGGTACATAGGTATGAAGTGGGTATGTACAGTAAATAAAAGAGATAAGTATGCAGGATCGTCAGATATAGTTGAAGTTTAGTGAGAAACCGATGGATGTTGTAGACTAAAATTTAATTAGATAAATGAGCTGTTCGTTTTCTATTAATAAATTTAAATTTTATTCGAGAACATCCATCGGTTTCTTACTAAACTTCAACTATATCCGACGATCCTGCATACTTATGTCTTTTGTTGACTGTACATACGGAATATGAATGAAAGATGATATGTTTAATAAGTTGGTATAATGACCAAAGTTCGCACACGTATGTACGCAATATATAAAGTTTGAAGAACTGAAGGTGAAAAGACTACACGAGGAATAGATATATACTTAATTGTAATATATAAGCGATATAAATGAGTAAGGAAAAATATATTTTCATTGACATGAAAAACCTTATGACATTGACATTTACATACTGTGAAAGATTATAGGGCAAGAAAGGGGGTGACTACTGAGATTACGACTAATAGAGAAGTATGGAAGAAAAAGATATGTTGCGCCGACCACTAATAACTTGGGATCGGGCAGGAGAATGATGACGATCGTCATCATCTGCCTGCCTTTTCCCAACTATGTTGGGGTCGGCTTCCAGTCTAACCGGATGCAGCTTAATACCAGTGTTTTACATGAAGCGACTGCGTATCTGACCTCCACAACCCAATTACTGGGTAATACGATAACCCTTGGTACGAGTAAAGGTCATGGCACATTATACCGGCACCGCAACAGCACCGCTCCAAACCAGCAATTAACTTGTCATTCAATTTAGAGCATTAAATCGTGTGTAGTATAATATATTTCATAATGTCAATATGAAACAGCCAACGGCGGGCAGTCAGCGCGCTTGCCGCTACCACACAACTCGACTCGCAGCCCGCGTGCTGCAAGCGAGCGGACTTTGTGCGTACAGCGCGCCGACGGCATGCTTATTACGCGCCGACTCCGAGTCGGCAGCGAAACGTCATTGCGTCGTCGCACGTCGTGTTCAATCATAAATGCCATATAACAATATTGAGTTCGCGGTGACAGCAAGCTTGCACCTCGCGGCCACCGCGCGGACTGTGAGCTTACACGTCGCGGCCGGCGCGCGGACTGCGAGCTTGCACCTTGCGGACAACGCGTAGTTAGCGCGCTGGCAGCTAGCCGTAGTCTAAATTCGAGGCGACGCCGTGCTGCAGCTGCGCAGTTGCGGTGCCGGTATAATGTGCTATAACCTTAAGACTGGTTGTCAGACTTTCGGGATTTTTTCTGACGACCCGTAACTACTTCAGGTTTGGTCCCATAGTAAAAGTTGTTTGTCATCATGAGTACAATCATGTGTTTATGTATCGGTCACTAATTACCAGTCACCCTATATATAAGTTATACACTAGATTTATTTTATTTTAGGCATGGCTTAATATTTTCTTCATAATATTAATATGTAACTTTGAAATGATGTAACTTCTATGTAATTTATATGTGAACTTATGAATAAAAATTATTCTATTCTATACTTGGCCGTTGACCAAATCAGCAGTAATTTTTTTTTAATTATTAGTTTAGAAATTGTCATGTTTTTCGTTTGATCGCGAGTCATTCATATCGACACCCATCTCATCTGCGAAGTTTCGCCAGCTCATTTATTTTGACCCTGTGTAGGTTCAAATTTAGACTTAGGTGAAAACGATCATCCATCTTGCATGACAAACAGTTTCTCACAACAGGAAGTGCACCGGAAAGCGCTGAAATGAGACGTCAAGTGAGGTAACCTTCTCTAGAGTAGATAGGTACTATATTTTCGTTCACAGTTGATATATCCGTCTTCAACTTCCAATGATAAGGAAAATTGTAGAGGAAACTCGTGTTTATAATGAAACTAACGTTGTTTGCACTCACAGACATGTAAAAGGCACCTTTGAACGTCAACATTTACAAGAAAATACAATTGATTCAAGTTACTCCACACCGTTACAAACTCTTTAAAAATGTTTTGTATTATTTGTGTATTATTAGTACTTAAATAATATCTACATAACATAACGTAACGAAATCAGCCTATAATGTTCCCACTGCTGGGACACAGGCCTCCTCTCTGCGAGAGGGAGTGGGCCGTAATCCACCACGCGGGCCCAGTGCGGGTTGGTAGATGTCACATGTCTTCGAATTTTTGGTTAGTAATTTTTTTTTTTTTTTTTTTTTAATAATATCTATACAATACAAAAATTGGAAAAAGAAATTTTACACAATGCAGTGGAAGTAAGAAACTAATTAATAATTGTTGACGTCGTGGTGGGGCTTAATTAGCTAATAATCCATTAATTATTCCAGCACGCGGGCCCAGTGCGGGTTGGTGGATGTCACATGTCTTCGAGGTTTTCGTTCTAGGACATGCCGGTTTCCTCACGATGTTTTCCTTCACCGTTTTAAGAGCAGTGGTGATGAAATAATTTACACAATGTAAAGTGCACACTCCCTCTCGCAGAGAGGAGGCCTGTGTCCCAGCAGTAGGATCATTATTATAGGCCGATTATGCATGCATTGATTCGAACCCACGACAACTCGTAAGTCGCGACCATTACCACTGAGCCACCACAATGCTCTTAGAATGTTCTCGAGCTGCAAAATTTAAATGTCCTGATTGAAAGTCAATTGTCTCGACATCAGTATGTATTGATCAATAAATATTGATTGAATCAATCAAGAAGGCTAATGGACCGAAACTGAACATCTTTATTGATTGCTTGGGAGATAAATATGAGTTCAAAGGAACAGAGGAGGTTCCAAGGTCGTCAAATGAACCAAGAAATTATGCCTTGGAAATAATCTCTCGTAGAGGGGCTCGTGGCTAAATAAAAGCTGCACCCTAATTGCGTAACACACAATTACTCTCAATTTGAATAGTTTTGAAGCATATTGCTAATCCATTGCTCCTTATGTACGAAAAGTGTGTCTGCTCAGCAACATAAATAGCGCAATGAATTTTGACAGTTCAACAACATTCATTGCGTTATTTACGTTGTTGAGCAGACAATTTTTTCAAACATAATATATGTAGCAATGGATTAGCAATATCCTTCAAAATTATTCAGATTCAGATTGAAAGTGTTACTTACTCAATTGGGGTGCTGGCAGGCAAAAAAATTACCTAGTAATAAATGTATTAACATAGTCTTGAAAACAGCATTGTTTTCATTATAATAAAAACGTAACTTTTCATAAAATCCATTTTTTTTAAGTGAAAATAGGAAAAAACAATTGAATTCGTGCCACAGTTACCGTAACCGACACCGCTTCGGATGTGTTCGGCTGTCCTCGGGATGTACTCGGTTTTAATGTATATCCGATATGTCAGTGAGTGATGGCAAAGTATTCTGTTTGTGTTTTGTTTATAAGACTATTCAAAATAATTAGTTTTCACTTCTGTCGGCACTCCCGGAGTGCCATTGTTCTTTTTTTTGTTTAGGTCCCACTGCTGGGCAAATGTCTCCCTACTTTTCCGCCTCTATCTGGCCAAAGCTGCTATCATCGGTTATAAAAAAAAATCTGCTGTTTCATAGAAAAGTCAAAATGATTTTTTTAATTAGGTAATCGACGGATCAGTCAATGAATCAATTCTCTGAATTATGGGTTCACAACCGGTGGGGTGCTCCCCCTTGGGGCTTGGGGGATGTAGAGTGACCTATGGGGGGAGCGCGGCGGCTCCAAAAATAAATGAATAATTATATATATTTATTACATAGAAAGTGTCAGAATATATTATATAAAAAACAGCTGTTTAAAAATCAGATAATATTTTGATAATTCTCGCTACTGTATTTATATCACAAATAGATACCGAGAGGCATACGTCATTGGAAGCACGTTGTTACACTTGATTACTTGAGTAGGTGTGTGCGTGCGCATTGTTTGATACGGTACGGTAACGTGACGGCCGGATGAATTTGGGATACTAAGATACGTCACGTTACGGACTTATAGAGGTATGAGGAACAGGGTGTAATGTTCACTCATCTTCCATTGACAAGGGAGGATCCTCCGACCAGACGGGTGTTGTGTTTGGCGGGCAACTGCCCGATGATTTAAGTCGGGCTGTTGTATAATTATATGCTAGTTGCGCGGTAAACTCTGCTTGCGAGATGCAGAATTTGGTGCGACATCAGTATGATGCGTAGTTCGCATGTGGCGTTGTAGATACCGCTACAGACTTAGGCTCTTAGGTTGACTTGCGAGATGAAAAACACAAAAAAAAAACTGGGAACTTGCTAGTCCTGACAGGGTATTTGCGTTTTGTACATGTATTTTATTGAACGTAAATAATTCCCATTTTGAATTCCCATTTTTTTATGGACACTAATATAATAAATGTGCAGCTTTTTGTGAGGTTCATATAATTCCTATTTTAGTGTTCTAAAAATACTAAATAGCCAAGTAACTGCGACCAACTTGGAAGTAGCGCTCGCCAGCCGGCTGCTGCCGCGGCACCAACTCTCGGAGCGCGCGCGTGTTTGGTCACAGTTCTAACCATACCAAACCCATTTGGGCGGGGTGCCTTATCTTAATTATTGCGACCAACTTTGAGACAAGGTCAGAAAGCTAACAGAGGCTTATTAAAAAAAAAAACGAGTGTGCTTATGACCACACGACTGAAGTGAAAATTCTTAGATATACGGAACGTATTTGGCTATGAGAGGAAGAGAGAAAGAAAATGTGCGCGCGCACTGCTGTCTCTTGCTTATATCCCACTCAACTCCCGTTCGCCTCGCCCGATCACACTTTTCGTAACGCTTACGTCACGCGTTCGCCAGCTTACTCCCCAAGTCAAGCGTGCGTAAAGAAGTTTCACTTCAAAAAGCGTACATCTTTAGGAGGTCAGAGACTTTTAGAGGATCAATCAATATTTCCCTTATCGTTATTCGCGCATGTTCAAGTTGTTTTTCAGCCCTTATTGCTATAAGAGCCGGCTAACGGACACCGACTGGATAATTTGCTCACAACGCCATGACCTATTCTCGAAAGCATCCTCGTTTCTCTATTAATACCATTCAGTCAAAACCATCCTCGATTGAAATTACAAAAACAGCACAGGAATTTCGGTGATATAAGTCTTACCAAACAAACTTGTATGATTCGCGATATTTTTTTGTTATAATTTGCAATGATAAGTAAAGACAGATTATAAATAGATATCGGGTATTGCGTAGTACGTGATGGCATGGTGCGGGTGTCCATTGTTGTTACGATACGATATCTTGTTTGACGGATGCTGTTACGGACTGATGATCTATAAGGTCCCATTAAAATAGGTGGACAAACTTTTAGAAATTACTCAAACCAAAATAAGGACGATGGTAAAAAAAAATATAAGAAACATGCATTAAATACATACACAAAAAAAAATAAACAGCTAACGAAAATACACTAATGTGCCGGCAATTTATTATTATTTTATTTCAAAATAAAATCACTTTAATCAGTGTTTTTTTTTGCTTGGATATCTTTGGTTAGACGTACTGAGCGCTGTGTTAAAATTTGTCCATCTATTTTAATGGGACCCTGTATGCTCTATACATACATACAAAAAAAAAAATGTAAGTGTCGTTTCTAATGTCAAAATAACAGCTTCTTACTAAATGCAAGTATATTTCTTATAAAAAAAAACATTTGTCTGTCTGTTTGTTCCGGCTAATCTCTGAAATGGCTGCACCGATTATGATGGGAACATTGGGAACTAACTGGTAGATAGCTGATGTTATAAGAACCAAGGCTACTTTTATTTTAGAAGAATAATTAGGTTTCCACGCAAAAAATTAAAACACGAAATCCAATTTGTTTTCCGACAAGCACGTGTTAGAAAATGGGGTAGAATCTATTAATAATTAGTCTATACCCAAATATAAAGCTTTGAATATCAGAATGGTTACTAGTTATTTAATATGTGTAAAAGTAACTATGAATATGATATATGTAGGGAAAGGATTTTATTAAATAAAGCACAGAAAGACAAGCTAGACATTTCAATTTAGGCTTGTCAGTAATTAATCAGACAGCTAGTTGTCCGTTCCAAATCTATAGGTCATCATGGAGAAGAAGGACAACAAGAAACTCATGGAAACAGTATTAAAGTATTCTATCAACAAATTTCTTATATTGCCATAAAATATAATTATTTTTAAAACAATTGATTATAATAAATAAAAAATGAAGAATAAAAAATAAAAAAAATAATAAACAAATGAATAACAGCAACATAATAACAATAGCTACAAATATACCTAAGAGCCTTTATACACTTTAAAGCATTGGCAATATTATAACATATACAGAACACCATAGTTATCGTTATCAGCAATAATCAAGATAATAATATGAATTTACTTACATGACATCTGGTCGATCTATTCCACATAATAACGTCACTAGTAATAATCAACTGACTGTAGGCCGGAGCTCCGTTCTGGTCGGTGTCTCGAACAAGAATGACCCCCGCCACTCGGAGCTCCCCCTTTTATAGCCGTGAACAAACAACTTTGACGTTTCTATCTACCGTCATCCAAAATATTAACGACATAAAAGGTGGATATCCGTTTGGAATATTTTCTATGTTTTGCTACATTATTCCTTAATATTTAGGTTATGCAAAACATTACTATTTTATCAAGTCTTAACAGTAAAATGATAACAATAACAATACCTATAATTAGGATAATCTATTACACCTGAAGTCGCGAACGAAGTTGCGGGCACAGCTAGTCATTTAATATAACACGAGTAGAACAGAATATCCCTTTATTATGTACACCATGAGAATTACAAATGTACATACATGTAGAAAGTTTACATACGGTGACATATTGGTGCCGATTCCCTTGTTCACAAACTAAACTAAATATAAGTTCAGTGCATCTTTTTCTTTCATTAAGAAAAGGACAGAAGATAAATTTTAGTTCAGTCCTGTCAAAATAAAATGTACATCTGTAATTCTCATGGTGTAAAGGGTATTCTGTTCTACTGGTGTTATATTAAATAACTAGCTGTGCCCGCAACTTCGTTCGCGACTTCAGGTGTATGTAATAGATTATCCTAATTATAGGTAGGTATTGCTATTGTTATCATTTGACTGTTAAAACTTGATAAAATAGTAATGTTTTGCATAACCTAAAACATATCGCTAATACTAGACTAGTTAAAATATTAAGGAATAATGTAGCAAAACATAGAAAATATTCCAAACGGATATCCACATTTTATTTCGTTAATATTTTGGATGACGGTAGATAGAAACGTCAAAGTTGTTTGTTCACGGCTATAAAAGGGGGAGCTCCGAGTGGCGGGGATCATTCTTGTTCGAGACATCAACCAGAACGGAGCTCCGGCCTACAGTCAGTTGATTAGTACTAGTGACGTTATTATGTGGAATAGATCGAAGATCGACCAGATGTCATGTAAGTTAATTGATATTATCTTTTTTTTTTTTCATTAGATTGTTAAGTTTTATTTCCAATAACAATTATGCTCAAAAGTTATTTTAAAATATTTACACATTCAAATATTTAACATTTACAAACAAAGGGCATCAAAAAATTCGTCCGCATCGCTGTCAACAGGAAACGTGCCCAAAAGGCTGGCAGCATTGCCACGTTGTATATAAATAGGCCAGCCCTCTGGTCACGTGAAGAGTCGACCAACCGCTTGGCGATATCTCGAAATACTAAGTGGCCCTAGTGATAGTAATAATAGTAATCTTGATTATTTCTGATAATTAGTTTAGTTTGTGAACACCAAAATCGGCACCAATGGCGGTCTTATCGCTAAATCCATTGATACCATGCTTGAACGATCAATGCCCATGCCTATTCTGTATATGGAGGTTTTTGCCCTGCAGAGGGACAATAATAATAGGTTGGTATTATTGCACGACTCATAATACAAAGCATTAGAGAGTGCAGAGCGATAGCCGTTTTGCGTGGATGTGACGCATGTTTCCCTTGCCTTCTTTTTTTATTTTGTTTTTGTGTTCATGTTCATTGTTCGTATTTTCTTTCTTTCTTTACGATTGAAAACTTTTTTTCCTCCTTTCTTCAACTGTTTCTATTGTTATACTCCTGCTAGTACACAGAACCTACTTAATTTATTTATATACCTACTTGCCTTTGTATAGATAATTTAATGCAGTAGAAGCGAAAAAAACATCAAAATATTTTTTTTAAAAATCCCGTCAATCAAGTGTGAAACCTGAAAACATGCGAAAAAATCAATCTTTGGAGTAATTTTTTTTAATACTACGATTATTCTCACCCTTGGGAGAACTCTATTGAAAATGGCTCTTTTATTCAAAGTAGTTTTTTTAGACGATCCAATGAGCATTATGAGTAGAGCACTTTTGGATTTTCCAATTTTTTTTATTATTATACTGCAGTCATGTTTGGAGTATTCCATGTGTCACTAACGGGATGCAGCAGAATACCAGCGTCAGGTATTGTACCTAGCATAAGTATGCTGAGCTGGACTCCCATTTGGTGCAATCATGGGACACACACCGCCCAGTTTAGTGATCAACCGTTATAAATGTCATTTGGGGTGTCTATGGGTCAATTTATCTTTTTAATCTGTTTTTTTTTTCACCTTTTTGATGTTTTTTTTTTTTTAATGCCTGTATTGTCTTTTGTTGCACTGAATAAACGGTCTATCTATCTAAACTTGTGGACCGGGTTAAAAATACAACAATCCGTTCCATCACTAAAAAAACTGATGACACTCGGAACGTTGTTAATGCAATTATTGGACTGGACACATGTGTCGCATGTCAGACGATCAATGGGCCAAACTTACGACCCAGTGGGTAACAGACTTGTCAGTGGTACCGACCCGAAAACAACCTTATTGTGACGGGAATAGAGATCACTGTAATATTGACAGTGATGCAAAAGAGATAACATTACTGGGACAGGATTTGAGGACTGTAGGTAGTGGTAGAGGTCCTTGTGAAAGAGTGCCACATTTTGCTAATGGAGTTAAAAACGCAGAGCAGTGGTGGCCCAGTGGTAACGGCCCCGACTTACGAGTTGTAGGTCGTGGTTTCGATCCCAGACAGGCGCTTTACTTCGTGTATTTAATTTTGGCATCAACTAGCTGCGCCCCGCGGTCTCGCCCGCATAAGTGTCGATCCCGTGGGAATATCGGGATAAAAAGTATCTTATGTGTTAATCCTGGTTATAAACTATCTGTGTGACAAATTTCATCCAAATCCGTTCAGCCGTTTGTGCGTGAAGAAGTAACACACATACAAACACACTCGCAAACTTTCGCCTTTATAAGTGTGATGCTCTCAAAACGGTGAAGGAAAACATCGTGAGGAAATCGGCATGTCCTAGAACCAAAAATTCGAAGACGTGACATCTACCAATCCGAACTGGGCCCGGGTAGTGGATTATGGCCCACTCCCTCTCATAGAGATGAGGCCTGTGCCCCAGCAGGAGGAACAGTTTAGGCTAATTATGCTGTTATGCTACTTAAAAAAACAAACGAATGAAAAGCAACTAGGTACAGACGCCAGCACATCAACCTACACCTAACTGTCAAATTTTCCCAATCAACATTGAACCTTATACTTTAGCGATAAAGTTGAAAATCTATTACAGAAATCTGACAGATTGTAGTAGGTTGATGTGCTGGCGTCTGTACAATGTGACACCGACATTTTCACATTATAGTCACTTTTCAGTTTTATTTTAACACTAGCTTTTGCCCGCGGCTTCGGTCGCGTTAATTTAGAATTTGACAATCAATTCGGGTTGTAATAATTTTTAGTTAACCTTTGTTCCCCACTGCTGGGCGAAGGTATTCCCATACTTTTCCAATTTTCTTTGTTTTTTGTTTGACTATGATCCAAACCCCCATAAGTCATAAGTAATTTATTTCATAACAATATAGATACATTGTGTTGAAATTAAAAAAATAACGTATTACAATTGCAATTAAAATAAAATTCATTAAATACATTTCGAAAAGTCAAAAAACCAATAATAATTAAAAATTCAAGTACAATAAATTATAAATAATAAATGTCAAAGAAATAAAACAAACAATAAAATAATAAATTTAAAGCAAAAGCAATAAAATAAGTTACAATGTCATGTGTCGTCTAGGAATTCATTGATACTGTAGTAGCCTTTCCCCAACAAGTACTTAGCTCCTCAATTTGTTTTTAAATAAGTTGACACTGTGTATGGTCTTGAATTCTATAGGCAACTTGTTATATAGAACTACAGACTGATACCTCGGGCTATGTTTAACAACTTTTAATTTCGGTTGAATAGTATTGGGCAAATCTTTCCTACGTGTGCTAGCTCTAGTTTGTCTCTGCTCATCAGTATCAATTTTGTGCAAATTTTTAACTAAACCCTGTGTTGATGTATGTCAAATCAATTAACATAAATTATGAATCATCTGTTTTCAATGGAAACAAACACACACACACACACACACACACATACATCTCACCGATATATTTACATGAAAATTTACCTCCTAACATCTGCTATTGTTGTCATCCTTATCTCGGCACGATAAGGTTGGTTTTCAATTACTTCTGTGTATTTATACGTTGGTGATAGCAGCACTCTTGGATTTGACGTTTAAATTACAAACAGTCACGTGGGAAACTTGTTATAGTGAACACATTACTCGTTTGAATAATGTAAGTAAAATTTATAATAATACGCTAATATAATACGCAGGATTAGGATTGATAATACGAGGGTTTTTTTTTTAAATATAAAGTTATTTTTAACTTTATGTGTGGAGTTTATTTGTTATATTGAAACAGGCCGTTATTATTTATATATATTTTCTAAATGATACTTAAAAACACTGACTCATTTATTTATAATTATGTAGATCTTATAGTTTCTAACATTTGTGAGCCAAAGGGGTGAAAAAAAAATACCGCTCCACACAGAGCGGGAGGAGTCATTAGATAATTTCCCATCCAAAAAAAAAAGGGGGTGAAAATAAAAGTTAGAACTATTTATAAAAAATTAAAAACAGGACCTACCTACTCACTGCAATCGTACCAAAAAAAACTTTAAAATAAAGTGCTCCCCAAATTCATAACTTTGTTAACTACTTATCAATAAAAAAATACAGACGGGAATAAAAAAAAACAGCAACAAATTCAAACATTAACTTTATTTGACAACTAGGCACAGTCCGTTCACATTAGGTTCACACTTATTTTACCTTATTGTGACGAGAATAAAGATCACAATGATTTTGACAGACTTATCAGTGGCCCAACAGCAACCTTATTCGAATCACAATAAAGATTACTTTGATTTGTACAGTGATGCAAAGTCAGAGGTAAACCATGAAAGGACTGTAGGTACCATCGCGGCCACTGGCGGTGGACCACTTTTCAACCTTATTACCGAGGGCATAAGGGTGAAAAGTGGTCGACCGCCATTGTCAACGGCTGTACATTATATAGACGTTGTACATCATTATTGGAACGTTGTCAGTCATAAAATATACCTACCAACACCCTAACTGCATAACACACTATGAATCACAATCTGAATCATTTTGAAGGATATTGCTAATCAATTGCTTCACATGTTCAAAAAATTTTGTCACGCATAAACGCAATGAATGTTGTCGAACTGTCAAAATGAAAGCCATTGCTACTGTTAGTGTGTTTCGCAATTACTCCCGCTGGACCCACAGTCGCGCTTGCGCACACTAGACCAACGAGGTGGTCTAGTCGAGGCATTGATCTGTATTATACGACTTGTTTATTAGAGGTCAATGAGTCGAGGTCCTACTAGTTTTTTTTTTTTTTTTTTTTTACAGATGCCGTGGCAACGACCAGCTAGTGCGCCTATTGGGCAGGTGTGGAGCCGGTTCCAAGGACGAGAGAGAAATGGAAAGCCAGCACTGATGTAAGATCTCAAATATTTTAGACTAATGAACGGTTTCGGAATTTCAGAAAGTCAAGTTGAGAATTTGTCAAAATCTATTATAGCATTCCCGTTATATGACGAACTCATTGGACAAAATTACGTGCTTGCAGACTCAGTTGTTTAGGTTGAGCGTTGTCTATCAGTGTTACGTAAAGATTTTTAATAAAAACGTAGGTTTAAGGTCATACACACATATCATCTCGGAAAGGGATCGTCACCGTATCGCCTTTCGCCTCGCCGTCAAACAGGCGTCAACCTAACGTAAGCACGTAACCAACGCGGATCAGCAGCTCCGATACGTCGACACGGATACGGCTAGGCGACACCGCGCTCTTACGGCTCGCCGACCGCTGGTTGATGGTGCTGTAGGCAAGCCGCGGGAGGGATGTGAGGGGCAAGGGTGGACGAAGAGACGTAAGCTCGAGTACGGAGAGACGTAAGCGCGGGAACTGCAAGTTGACCACGCATCGCACCGCGGCTCGTGAGCTTGTCTCGAGGTGAGGCGATTACGTTGCGATTCCGATTAGTGTGCGTTGCATACAAAGAATACTGAATGGCTCGAGTTGATACGGTGACGATCCCTTTCCGAGTTGATATGTGTGCTATGACCTTTAATGGACCTTCGAAATAGAGAAGAAAGCATTTGAATAACAGTGTTGTTTTGTTTTTCAGGTACCAAATTAGAGACATGGATGAAAGCACAAGAAAAATATGCCTAGACATGATGGAGGTAACGTTTTTAAGAGACGAACCGCTTTGTGAAATTTTAGGTAAGCTTAAGTAAGGATTAAAGTTAATTAGGTCCATTGCCTTAGTCTAGAGGACCCGGCGTAGCATACGCGGGCCGAATATATCACAATAGGTGAGTCGCGCCGTGGCTTCGTTTTGGAAGTAGGGAGCGACCTGAAAATCTAACCTATCCGAGTCAGGATCCTCTAATTTTCTAGCTCGCTTCGCTCGGTCTTACGTTCTCATAGTTAAAAATCAGTAGAATCGCAACGAAAACTTAACGTACCCCGGTCCATAATGCTCCAATTTTCGAGTTTGCTCCGCTCGCTCTTCAATGAAACCTTAACGTAGACGAATCAGGCACAAGATTTGCTAATAATCTTCTTCTCCCATTCCAGGAATAACTGAAGACCCAGCATCCATAGCAACTATCAGATCGAATTGGGAAAAATGCGTTTCGATGAACACAAGTCTTGCCTGCTTCACCGAGGTGGACGGCCAGCCCAACGATCTGGTCGGGTTCAACATAGTCCTCGTCAAAAGCAAGGACGATGAGGAAGAGAATTTTGATAATGTGAGTGTAGAATTAGCACCCTCAGTTAGATCTGGATGCGGAAGCTTGCGGGAGTGATGATAACGTCACGCTGAAGTAGGTGCACGAAGGCTGCGCTGACGATCACGTCAAGGTCACCAGTATAGAGATATGAGGAACAGGGTGTAAAGTTCACTCATACTCTATAGAAAAGGGAGGATCCTCCGACCAGACGGGTGTTGTGTCTGGCGGGCAACTGCCCGATGATTCATGACGGGCCGTTGTATCTATGCTAGTTGCGCGTAAACTCTGCTTGCGAGATGCAGGATTTGCGTGACGTTAGTATGACGCGTTGTTCACATGTGGCGTTGTAGATACCGCTACATATGTAAGTACCAGCTTCCAAGTTTCTAACTTCAAAAATTCCGAAACTCCATTTAAACGTTCATCCCCTGGTAGATTACAGCCCAGCTCCTCTCGAAGAGAGCCTGTATCCCAGCAGTGGGAACATTATAGGCTGATTATTATGTTATGTATGTAAGTAAAGATAGATGTAGATACAGAAGTATGCATTTTCCATTCATGAGCCAAGCTGTTGTTGTCGTTATAATATTATCATTATTATCTAATCACACTTCGATTCCATTGAAGGTTCTGGGTCTGATTATAATTCAGTTATGAATGATATCAGTACTTAACTCTATCCAAAACAATAATCTTCTTATATAACACTAGCTGCGCCCCACGGTTTCACCCGCATAAGTTACGATCCCGTGGGAATATCGGGATAAAAACTTTCCTATGTTAACTTTCCCGGGACTCAAACTATGTTTGAGTCCCGGGAAAGGACATAGGATATATGAAAGGTATAGAAATAGTTCTATACCTTTCATATAAATTGGTTTAGTGATTTAGGCGTGAAAAGGTAACATACGGGTACGTATCAAAATCCCGAATTTTAAAAGACCGAATTTTAAAATACCGATGGACGAAATCCCGAAAATTGAAACGCCGAATGGTTGTTTGGTCGAAAGTTTAAAATCCCGAAAGTTCATTTGCCCGAAAGTTTAAAATCCCGAAGTTCAAAATCCCGAAATTGTCACCGTTTCCGAGAAAAACTATTTTTTGTAAACCTAACCTCAAAACACTTAAAAGTTGCCTAATTTTTTTTAAATAATTAACCTATTCTAACTAGTTCGGTTCCAGGCAGCCTACTAAAAATAATCTCATTTTTTCTATTAGCGCAAGTCGTTTCTGGCGCCCATACGAGATTTTGTGTAAAAGTAATTTTTTTCTATATAATCCTGTCGTTTCTGGCACTCGCCGGCCGCTGCCGCGGCACCGCTCGCTTCGCTCGCTCGGCTCGTGCGTAGGGGTCACAGTTTTAACCTAACCTAACCTAACAATTTTTAAAAAAATAATTAGCCTAATCTTTCGTCCATTCGGGATTTCGTCCTTTCGAGCATTTGAACATCGGTATTTTGTGTTTCGATATAACGACTATCGGCATTTAAAACTTTCGGTATTTTGAATTTCGGTGTTTTGGACGTCGGTATTTCAATCATAGGTATTATGAACTTTCGGGATTTTGATACGTACCCTAACATACAGACAGAAAGACAGAGTTATTTTCGAATTTATAATATTAAAGTATGGATGACAACACGTTTATATACCCTGAGGATGTAGACATAGGTATATAATACACCCAAAAAGACGGTAAGTAGTATGAGAGAGAGAGGTCTCTCATAAAATCAGCTATCTACTAGTGAAAGTCCCGTCAACATCCAGGTCCAGCCGTTTCGGAGATTAGCCGGACCAAACAGACAGACAGACCGACAGACAAGCAGTCAAATAATTTTAAAATTGTGAAGTATTTTCTTATAAGCACCGTATTCATATGCATTTAGTAAATTAAACGCGTCAGCCTTCAAAGCAAGAGTGAACAGTTGTTCTTTTTTGTGTTTGTGTTCTTTCTTTTGCGTCATATTTACCGCAAATACTTAAACGTATTTCCTTTCTTACTTCTTTTTTTTAATTTCTTTTCTCCATTCTCCTTCCAGGTGCAAGGAGAACCCTGGAAGAAACTCCTGCGTACCCTTATCACTGCTGAGGAGTTGGTAGATGTCTTCAAACACTACAACGTCGACCGATACATCACGTCCAGCGGACTGACAGTCTTGCCTGAATATAGAGGACAGAATATTGGAGCTAAGCTCTTTGAAGCTAGGTAATTTACTTCCTAGAGCATTGGTGGCTTACGTGTTGGTTGTAGGTCGCGAGTTCGAACCTAGGCAGGCACTTTACTTTGTGTATTTCATTGCATCACCACTGCTCTCAAAACAGAGAAGAAAAACATCGTGAGGAAACCGGCATGTCCTAGAACCAAAACTTCGAAGATATGTGAAATCTACCTACCCGCACTGGGCTTGCGTAGTGGATAGTGGCCTACTCCCTCTCTCAGAGAGGAGGCCTGTGTCCCAGCAGTGGGAATGTTAATAGGCTGATTATGCTTAATTTACTTACATACTTTTTAATTTAGCATCAAGACTGTATTCCTAAAGAAAAACATTTTTTTCCAGAAAACCGCTCGCCAAAGCCTTGGGTCTTGAAGCGTCAGCCACAGTCTTCACCGCAACAGCCTCCCAGGTCTTAGCGGCTAAGTGTGGCTATGAGGTGCTAGCTGAACTGGACTATGCAGATATGAAGAAGCAGGGAATCGACCTGAATGGCTGCCCCACACCGTCTGCTAAGCTAATGGGGATTAAGTTTAAATAGAGCTGGTTTTTTTGTATGTGGGTAGTTTTATTTATTTTTTTCAACATAAAAGGTACGCAACGCAGCCTTTCGCAGTCCACTGCTGGACATAGGCCTCTCCCAGGCTGCCTCACAACACCCTGTCCTCCGCCTTCTGCATCCAGTCTGTCCAAGCCACCTTCTTAAGCTCGTCGGTCCATTGTCGCTGGGGTCTCACACTAGGTTTGTATCGGCAAGCGCGTATCGATGCGGTCTCCACTCCAGGACGGGTCTGCTCCACCAGCCATCGGTCCTTCGACAAACATAGTAGGACTTAATGCCTTGGGCATTCTCTACCAGTCAACCTTGGGTGGTGGAGAGATAGCATAACCTCGTTTGGAACTGGTTATCTAGGACTATGTAAAGACTATAAGCCTTATTATGCCTGACCAATCTAAATATATAAAACTCAAAGGTGACTGACTGACATAGTGATCTATCAACGCACAGCCCAAACTACTGGAGGGATCGGGCTGAAATTTGGCATGCAGGTAGATGTTATGACGTAGGCATCCGCTAAGAAAGGATTTTGATAAATTCTACCCCCAAGGGGATAAAATAGGGGATGAAAGTTTGTATGAAATTTTGTCAATTTTAAACCGATCGGGCTGAGACTTTGCATGCATATAGCTACTATGACGTAGGCATCCCCTAAGAAAGGATTTGGATAAATTCTACCCCCAAGGGGATAAAATAGGGGATGAAAGTTTGTATGAAACTTTGTCAATTTTAAACCGATCGGGCTGAGACTTTGCATGCATATAGCTACTATGACGTAGGCATCCCCTAAGAAAGGATTTGGATAAATTCTACCCCCAAGGGGATAAAATAGGGGATGAAAGTTTGTATGAAACTTTGTCAATTTTAAACCGATCGGGCTGAGACTTTGCATGCATATAGCTACTATGACGTAGTCGTAGGCATCCCCTAAGAAAGGCTTTTGATAATTCTACCCCCAAGGGGATGAAAGTTTGTATAAATGTTCTTAGATTTTCGACTGATTGAACTGAAATTAAAGATTGGAGCTACTACGATGAAGACGTCCGCTTAAATAGGATTTTGATAAATTCAACCCCCATGGGTATAAAATAAGGGCTGATGGAGGATGTAAATGTATTAATTTGAACTATCAGTACCTAATGGAACGAATAAATTAAGAGTAAAGCCGCAAAAAATATACCTAATTAATAATAATACTTAACGCGAGCGAAGCCGCGGGCATAAGCTAGTGTTTTATATAAATTAGGTACACAGATAAAATAGCAAGGGGTGACTTGTACGAGTATAATCAATAATGGTCGGTAACAGACAGACAAACAAGAGTTACTTTCCAATTTATAATAATAGTACTAGCGACTCACCCTTGCTTCGCCCGGGTCAATCTAGTAATCTGAGGACATGTCAAAACATCGAAATTTCTGTGCTATATACAGGATGAAATTTTAATCACCGTTTTAATCGAAAACGGTGATTAAAATTTCAACCTGTATATCAAAGTTTAATTATTACGCATTATACACATAAACCATCCAGAATCAATTCATATCATGGGTTCCCAACGAGTGGGGCGTGCCCGCCTTGGGGGGTGTAGCGTGACTGATGGGGGGCGCGGTGTGTCCAAAAATAAATGAATATATTAAGTAGTATCCACAGCCTCCATAGTAGGAGCAGTGGTGGCTCAGTGGTGCCTTACTTAGGATGTGTAGGTCGTAGGTTCGAATCCAGACAGGCGCTTTACTTTGTGTAAATAATTTCATCACCACTGCTCTCAAAACGATGAAGGGAAATATCGTGATGTTCTACAACCAAAAAATCGAAGACACGTGACATCTACCAACCCGCACTGTGCCCGCGTGGTAGATTACGGCCCACTCCCTCTCACATTTTGATAATTTTCACTACTGATAAAATCAGTTGTCATGGTCATACGATAAATATAAATATTATATTTATATCACAAATAGATACCGCTACCCATACGTCATTGGAAGCACGTTACACTTGACTACTTGAGTAGGTGTGTGCGTGCGCATTGTTTGATACGGCACGGTAACGTGACGGACGGATGAATTTGTTACACATACGCCACATTATCGTACCGTACAAATTTTACCTCTGATTTCGCAGCACAGTGACCTTTATACTCGTTACTATAAAGTTGCTGTTTGGTTGCTGTCTCAGGTAAAATAACTGGTACAATTGGGTACTGGATAAATAGTAACAACCATCGTTGGTTCGATCTGAACAACGCCTGTGACGCTGCAATGGATGTGTCAACCTGCTGGGCCCAAACAATAGAGGGTGACAGGAACATCGACGACGCGAAACTGTAACCAATAATTCAGCACATGATTCTAGACCACAGATATAGATAGATATAGATAACGCAAGTATCACGATCTGGATGAAAACCAAGCGTGCCATTTTTTTGACTACCCACTATGACGTCACAAGCACTATTCAGTGATGGGAAAATCAAATCGATTTAAAGATCATCGCGTGCGGCACCGTCTCGCCCCATCCCCGGGGCCTAGCGCCAGCGCTTACGCTCACCCAGCCAGCAGTACTCAGGACTGACCGCGAAAGTGGCGGCTATGATTTTTGTACGTAAGCTGTTCACGCGAAGTAGTTGCTTTTGCGTTATCTAGGTGTATCTATATCTGTGGTACCGACCGTCTTTGAATCGATTTGATTTTCCCATCACTAAATAGTGCTTGACATCATAGTAGTAGGTAGTCAAAAAATGACACGGTTTGTTATCAAACACATCGTGATACTTGCGTTATCTAGGTCTATCTATATCTGTGGTTGGTACGACTGGATAATGCACACCACGACATGAGCTATTTTAGACAACTTCCTGATTACTCTCTAAATACCAATCCATCTGCAATTTGCCTGCCTTTTCCCAACTATGTTGGGGTCGGCTTCCCGTCTCGCTGGAAGCAGCTGAATACCAGTATTTTACATGGAGCGACCGCCTATCTGACCTCCACAACAAGTTTCTGGATAATACTTTTTGGGCTTTTGACTATACGTAACGACTGTCAATTATCTACGAATGACAGTCGAAGCAACGGCTTAACGTGCTTCGAGGCACGGAGGGGTTGATATGTAATGGATACTCTATAATTACCATATAGTCAAAACCATCTTTGATAGAAAGTAAAACAACACACACCCACACACAGTAACTTAAGGCAGTACCCCGACCAAATAACCTTGAGCATTCATTCCCTCCTTGCCGCACTCGTAGAACTCGCACAATTTTTGGAATTAATTTAATAAAAAAAGAATAGCGATCGTTTTAAATAAATTAAAACTTGGATTATATACATTTTTAACTTATCTATCCATTGGTGAAATCCTCAAATTAATAGAACGTCAACTTTAGCAAAATATGAATGCAATCAATAAATTTAGTCACTTTTTTAAAAGGAAATTTTAAATGTATTAGTAACATAAAAACAAATAATAACGTGCAATGTGATGATAGGATATCGAACATTAATAATGTGCTTTCAGATGTAGTTTATTTCTCATAATTATTGAGTTAATAGCCTCTGAATAACGAAGAAAAACGTGGTTTTGGTCGGGGTACCGCCTTAAGAGATAAGCCTTACCAAACAAACTTGTGTGATTCGCGATATTTTTTTACTATAATTTAAAATGATAAGTAAAGACATAGATTATAATTAATAGATATCGGTATTACGTTGTGATGACGTGTTATCATGGTGCGGGTGTCCACTGTCTTTACGACACGGTATCCTGTTTGACGGATGCTGATTGCTGGGGAGTTTCTTGCGCCACTTCTTCTCCCCAGCGAAAGTAATTGGAAATGGTGAAGGGCGGGCGTTTTGGAGGACTGTCTTTTGTTATTTTGACGTTCGAAAAGTGCTGATTCTCAGCCTAGTTTGAATAAATGACTTTTGTTTTTGATGAATATTTAAAGAGAGAAAACAAGAAAAAAAATGATCCAGGTGTGTGCTTGTGACTACACGATAGATGTCAAAGCTTACGACTGGCGCCGAGTACATGCGATTCAGCATCACCGACCGACTGGAACCACTATTAAAATAGCGTGGTAATAAACATTAATTACTACAAATATTGCTTCTTTCTTTCATTCTATGTGACAATTGGTGTACGCATCACTCCTTGGTTTCGTGACGAGAGACGTCAAGATCAGCCATCTTTGGACGGGAGTACTCCGACATTGGGGCGCTCATCGCACGTGCCGGTTGTCGGCGCACGACCTCCTCCTCCAGGATCTTGCCGCACTACTTGGCGAGAGACACTCAACTGACCCCATCTTAGATCCTACTCATCCACAGCCTGCAGGTCAGTGGATCCAGTAACGAAGTTGACCTAGTCAAGATTTTTGAAGTACTTAAAAACTTCTTTAGGCGAGTTGGGTATTTTTTGAGATGGACAAAAACCATTGAACTCGCGACACTGTTACCGTTACCGACACCTCTGTTTCAAGTGTTGGCCATTATAAAGACATCAACGCGTACATTTTCTTTGGGAAGAATGACCTTCATAATTTTTTATAAAATTACTATGCTTTTAAAAATACACACGTAATTGTTTAAATTTTCATTTCTGTCGGCACTGCCGGAGTGTTTTTAATAATGTGATGTATTTTATAGTAATCTCTAATTGATGTAAGTTACAACAGTTAGCCCCATGTAACTTCCCCGACCCGAGCATGGCGGTTCAATTTCGTTCACTGGAGGCCTACCACAAGCTCTTAACGCGATCCATTTTAGGACCTAAACTGAATTGTTCTTCTAATTCGTACCATGACGTCAGTTTAACGATTCAGTTTAGGCCGTGCCATTCTGCTGAAAGCGATTGTCCCAAACTGAGCCGCAAGTTTCGGTTTCATTCATACTTTTTTGGTACCATGACGTCCATAGAGCAGCTCAAGCGATGCAGTTTAGGAACCTACACTGAAATGTCTTGTTTTTGAATCGGTTTTAATTAGATCATGGTAGGCCACCTGTTCAGAACACACTATCAGTAGCAATGGCTTTCATTTTGACAGTTCAACAACATTCATTGCGTTACGTTGTTGAGCTGACAAATTCGAACATATAAAGAACTGGATTAGCCATATCCTTCAAAATCATTCAGATTGTGATTGAAAGTATGTTATACAATAAGGATTAGAATGAAAATTACTATCGTTGTCATCTTTATCTCGACACGATAAAGTTGTTTTTTGATTATTTCTGTGTATTTATACGTTGGTGATAGAACCACTCGCGGATTTGACGTCTAAAATTCAAAGTGACGTGGGAATTTTGTTTTTAATACAATACTCGTTTAATAATGTAAGTAAAATATAATATCGTATTATCAATCCTGCATAATAATACGCAGGACTAGGATTGATAATACGCGGGTTTTTTTTTGTAAAATATAGAGTTATTTTTAACTTTGTGTGTGGAGTTTATTTGTTTTATCGAAACAGGAAGTATTTTTTTTTATTTAAAAGGTCTATGATTATTTTGCATTTATAGATATTTCTAAATGATACTTAAAAAACACTAATTCATTTGTTTATAAACATTTATAATTTTTTATAACATTTGTGAGTTAAAGGGATGAAAATAATACGAGTAGTTAGAAATATATTTATAAAAAATAAAAAACAGTACTCACTGCAATCGTTCTTTTTAGTAAAATTAAAATACACTTTTAAATAAAGTGCTCCCCAAATTCATAAGTTTGATAAATAACTATCAATAAAAAAGAATACAGACGGGAGTAAAAATTAAATAAAAAGGAAATAGCAACAAAATAATTAGGTACACATTAACTTTATTTAACTAGATAACTTAACTAGATAGGTACAGACGCCAGCACGCTACTACAATCTGTCAAATGTATTTAATAGATTTTCAACTTTATCGCTAAAGCATAAGGTTCAAAGTTGATTGGGAAAATTTGACAGTTCCGGGTAGCTTGATGTGCTGGCGTCTGTACATTACATAAACGTTGCACATCATTATTAGAACGTTTTCTGTCATAAATATACCAGCACCCTAATTGCACTATCAATCACAATTTGAATAATTTTGAAGGATATTGCTAATCCATTGCTTCATATGTTCAAAAAATCTGTCTGCTCAACAACGTAAACAACGCAATGAATGTTGTTGAACTGTCAAAATGAAAGCCATTGCTACTGTTGGTGTGTTACGCAATTATTTTACTCCGCTGGACCCAAAATCGCGCTTGCGCATACTAGACCAACGAGGTAGTCTAGTCGATGACAGACTTCAGAATCTCTTCTTTTTTACAGATGCATTGGCAACGACCAGCTAGTGTGGCTATTGGGCAGGTGTGGAGCCGGTTCCAAGGACGAGAGAGAAACGGAAAGCCAGCACTGATGTAAGATCTCAAATATTTTAGACTAATGAACGGTTTCTGAATTGAGAAATTGAAGTTGAGAACTTGTCAAAGTCTATTATAGACCCTTGCAGCCTTCTTTGCAAAAATGTAAATAATAAAAAAAATTGCTGCAAGTTGAGACTTTTAAAGTCCACCTTAAAAGCAACCCTGTAGATGAGTTTGTCGAGTTCTCAACTACAAAATCTCAATTCGGAGACCGGGTGTTAGACTTAGGCTAAGCACGCACTTCGATGCGATTTTTTTTTTCGCATGTTTGCAATAAAATCACAAACGCAAATAATTTTTCCAGCGAATTGAAAAGCGATTTTACCGCAGTGCGCGGACTCTGGTATTGTACAAAGATTGGCGATTATTTATCGCAACTTTTAAAATTCTAGTGGGAACATTAGTTTTCCATCGAAAAAAATATGACGAATTTCCATACAAACATTTATCCTTTGGAAAGTCCTTACGTAGCGCTCGCCTTCGTGGTAAAGGTACTTTTGTGCAAAATTTGTCCCAGCAGTGGGAACATTATAGGCCAATTATGATGAATAAAAAAGTAGGTTTTGAATGTAGGGCTTTCGAATTAAAGAGAAAATCTTTGAAGAACGGTGTTCTTTTGTTTTTTCAGGTACCAAATTAGAGACATGGATGACAGCACAAGAAAAATATGCCTAGACATGATGGAGGAAACGTTTGTAAGGGACGAACCGCTTAATGAAGTTTTAGGTAAGTAAGAATTTAAGTTAATCTAGGTTCCATTAAGTACCTTATTGTGGAGGAATGTGTGGCGGGCTTTACATCGCCACATGTGAACGAGGCCCCACACTGTGACGTCACGCAAAATCCTGCATCGCGCAAGCAGAGTTTACCGCGCGACTAGCATATTATACAGTGTTAAAAAATTTACCTTACAAACTTTAAGAGGTGCTTTAGACCATCGAACTGAACAAGTTTCACTATGGGACCAACTCTGAAATCACGAAAAAAAAATCTGCTGTTTCATACAAAACTTCAATACCTACTTGACCAAAATGTATGAAACAGCTGATTTTTTTTTTCGTGACTGAAACGTGGTCGCTCACAATGGGCCTTATTAGAAGGCTAAAAGTTACCCAAAGGGCAATGGAGAGGGCTGCTATGCTTGGAGTTTCCCTGCGTGATCGAATCAGAAATGAGGAGATCCGCAGGAGGACCAAGGTAACTGACATAGCCCGAAGAACTGCCAAACTTAAGTGGCAGTGGGCAGGTGCTCGCAGAACGGATGGCCGATGGGGCCGAAAGGTTCTGGAGTGGCGACCGCGTACCGGAAGACGTAGCGTTGGAAGGCCTCCCACAAGGTGGACCGACGACCTTGTGAAGGCCACAGGAACCCGTTGGATGCGAAAAGCACAGAACCGGTCGAAGTGGAGGTGCTTGGGGGAGGCCTATGTCGAGCAGTGGACGTCTTTCGGCTGAAATGATGAACACACTTACAATGCTATTGTAATTCATTATGACAAATTCAACAATTAAATAGTCGTTGCGTTATTTACGTTGTCTAGCAGATAGCAGACGATTTTTTCAAACATATGAATCAATGGATAAGGAATTTCCTTTAAAATCCTTTAGATGATGATTGAAAATGCGTTACACCGGTGCAGAATGCTCCAATTTTCAAGCTCGCTCTGCTCGCTCTTCAATGAAAATTTGAGGTAGCCTAGTCTGGCTCATGATTTGGTAATAACCCGTCTTCTTCTCCCATTCCAGGTTTAACTAAAGACCCAGTATCCATAGCAACTATCCGATCGAACTGGGAAAAATACGTTTCGATGAACATAAGTCTTGTCTGCTTTACTGAGGTGGATGGGCAGCCCAAAGACCTGGTGGGGTTCAACGTAGTCTTCATCAAAAGCAAGGACGATGAGGAAGAGAGTATTGATAACGTGAGTGTAGAATACAACTACAGGGTCATATTAAATCAGCCAGCGAAACTTTACAGACGTGATGAGTTTCGATATCGTGTTTCGTGCGTTTCGTGCTGGATTGCCGTCCCATCGGACTATGACAGTGAGGGAAGAGAGAGTGCACCTGTGTCTACGCATACACTTGTGCACTATAATATCTCTCTCACCGAAGGCTAGTCTCCGATGAGATTGCCCAGTCATACGGTCTAGAGGACTATTATTATTATTTCTGTCAGTGAATTCAAGATTATTATTATTATTTAGTGGATGATTATAGCCCCTGGTTCGCCCGGTTGCAATCTACTGAAGTGACGTCATGTCAGTACTGTATTTAATACATAGACCATCCCGAATAAGTTATTTAAATGATGGCGTAAAAACTGTAGCGGTATCTACAACGCCACATGCGAACAACGCGTCATACTGATGTCACGCAAAATCCTGCATCTCGCAAGCAGAGTTTACCGCGCAACTAGCAGAGTTATAACGGCCCGATATGAATCATCGGGCAGTTGCCCGCCAGACACAACACCCGTCTGGTCAGAGGATCCTGCCTTTTGATGAGTGAACTTTACACCCTGTTCCTCATATCTCTATAAAACTAACCATTCACGCAGACAGACACGAAAAGCGAATTTGTTTTATAATGTTTATACAGATTATAAGCCCGTGGCTAAATAATAACAGCCGCACAGGTCGATCGAGCAGGTTAAGCTACGCTTCCCGCTGTTGGTCTGTCGATGGGTGACCATCTTTACATACCGAGACCCCTCCGTGACTCGGAAAGCACGTTAAGCCGTCAGTCCCGGCTCTCATTCGTGGACCTTTGAAAGTCGTTACGGGTAGTCAAATGCCTGAAAGTCTGACAACCAGTCTTACCAAGGGGTATCGTATTACCCAGTAACTGGGTTGTGGAGGTCAGATAGGCAGTCTCTCCATATAATATTCAGCCGCATCCGGTTAGACTGGAAGCCGACCCCAACATAGTTGGGAAAAGGCAGGCAGATGATGATGATACAGATTGTAGATAGATTAGGGCAGTGGTGGCCCAATGGTAATAGCTGCGACATATGAGTTGCAGGTCGAAGGTAACCAAAAAAAAAAAAAAGCAAAGCAGACACAGCAGCGGCGGCAGGTAAAGCAGACACTTTGTGTCGATTATTTCGTCACCACTGCTCTCAAAACGGGAAGGTAAACATCGTGAGGAAACCGGCATGTCCTAGAACCAAAAAATCGAAGACATGTGACATCTATCAACCCGCACTAGGCCCGCGTGGTAGATTATAGCCCTCTCCATCTCACAGAGAGGAGGCCTGTGTCCCAGCAGTGCGAAGTAATAGCGCGGGCAGGCGATGCGATGCGACGGGGTAAACTGAACTTTATTGTGTAGGAATTAAAGTTATTTTTTCTTTAACTCATATTTGTTTACATTTTTGGCAAACAAATCGCGAATACAGATATAGATACAGAAGTGTGAACGTGTCATTCTTCAAGCGAGGTATTGTTCTTATTTATTGTCAATATTATCTAATCACACTTCGATTCCGGGTGGGTCAGATTACAATCACGATATGATATCAGTATTTAAGTAACTTGTCACTATCCAAATCAATAATCTTCTTAAATAACATAACAACACGTTTATTGGCATAACCTCACTCGGAAAACGTAGAGATAACATCGCTTTAATCTTTCTGTTCAACATTCTTCACAGTAAAATAGACTGCCCCAGAATTTCCATGTACCCCATAAATATCCGCGCGTGGCGTCACCCTACCAAACTCTTACCTACGTCCGCCATTCCGCAGAACTGCTTCAGGGTCTAACTCTGCAGCCCCGAGACTTTGCAGATTTCTAAACAATTGTTATGAAGGGATCGATATTTGTTGCACTTCACTTCAAAAATTCAAGCGCCAAGTCCACCAAAATAGATCATAACGCACGATTTCCCCAACTATTCGTGTTAAAATTGTGTAAAAATTATGCGTCAATTCTGTAAAAAAAAAACCCGTGATAAACTGTTTACATACCTATAAAATACGGAACCCTCGGTGCGAGAGTTCGACTCGCACTTGACTGTTTTTTTTTAATGTTGTGTATCTTACGACTTCCACGCGAACGAAGTCGTAGGCAGAGCAGGTATCATCAGTAGATATGACGTACCTATTGGGTATATTTACAAGGTCGTTCGATGGGTAGATACTAGATAAGATTTTAAAGTACATTGGAGATAAATACAGGGTCAAATTAAATTAGTTAGCGAAACTACGCAGACGTGATGGGTATCGATATCTAAATTAAAAAAACCACAACAAAACAATAAATTTTAATAATAAAAGAATAAATTTTAATTACTTAGATTTTTTTTGTGGTATCATCGACCGCAGTTACTGTTATTGCAGACACTTCTTGAAATATCAGTTTTGAAAATCTGTTTTTTGTGTAAACTTCAGACATGATCGCTACATTCGCTATAGTCGCCGGCACGTAACTTGGCAAGGTTTTGGCGTATTGGGAGTAAGTTAGCGCATGTACACTTAGTGCAACAAGAAAATGGTCACTTTTATTGTTTGTCATTACACTATGGTTATTGCCATAGATAATTTTTAAATATGTCTGATTACAAGAAAGCTAAAGAAAGGAAAAACACATCTAACGACTCTTGCCAAGTTACGTGCCGGGGACTGTACCCAAACACGAGAATACTAGAAAGAGAACAGTTTTTCTCAACTCATAAGTACTTTAATTAGCTGTTTACCAGCGGTCGTCGACCCCCCAAAGAAAAACGTCAAATCTTTTTTATTTATCGTGTTAAGATTTCGATACCGATCACGCTGCAGCGTTTCGTTAGCTAATTCAATTTGAACCTGTATACAATTGTAATGCTATTCTACAAAATGGTTGATAAAATTCTGTCCGTGCACTTCTGCCCTATTTTCTGCCTATAATTTAAGCGTGATGCAAGGTCCGACCGCGGCAGATTTGCCAAAGATGTAAACAACAATGGCCGCTCGAAATTGAATAAAATCTATAAACAAGAGTATTTAGTAGACTACATACCTAAACGCAAAAAACGCAAGTTTTATAATGCCTAAAAGTATCTATTTATGATCGACAACAGTAAACAAAGTCAGAAAAAAAATTATATTCTTTAGGATATAGTAGGTAGATAGCGTGTTGAAAACATAATAAGTACAACTAATTTGATACGATAGAAAAAAAATCATGAAGATACCTCTAAAAACTTTTTTTTTACAATAAAAACCATACAATCATTCTGATTTTTTGTCAGATTATTCTACAAGCAACATACTAAAGCACTAGTGTTTTAATTTTTTAGTCCAAACAATAGATTTTTTGTAAATATACAATTGCTTCATATTTTGCAATAAATTACCAGCGTTGTGTCATCGCGCTTCTCTTTCTTTTCTACGCAGTCCGACAGTGACCGCGCTTTAGGTCATGTTAATTTCCTTTCTTTTCCTGTAGAAATATTGCACGCTTCCGATTTCGGTCAGACATGTTTTTTTTAATTCTTACTTTTCTTAATTTTCCTTCCAGGTGCAAGGAGAAGTATGGAAGAAAATCCTGAAAACGCTCATCACTGTTGACGAGATGGTAGACGTCTTCAAGCACTACAACGTCGACCGATACATCACGTCCAGCGGACTGACAGTCTTGCCTGAATATAGAGGACAGAATATTGGAGCTAAGTTCTTTGAAGCTAGGTAATTTACTTCCTAGAGCATCGGTAGCTTACGAGTTGTAGGTCGTGAGTTCGAATCCAGGCAGGCACTTTCTGTATTTCATTTCATCACCACTGTTCTGAAGGAAAACATCGTGAGGAAACTGGCATGTCCAAGAACCAAAACTTCGAAGACATGTGACATGTACCAACCCGCACTGGGTTTGCTTGGTGGATTATAGCCCACTCCCTCTCACAGAGAGGAGGCCTGTGTCCCAGCAGTGGGAACGTTAATAGGCTGATTATGCTTAATTTACTTACATACCTACTTCTTAATTATAGCATCAAGACTAACTATTCCTAAAGAAAAATAAATTATCAAAATCAAAAGTAATTTATTCAAATTAGGCTGAGAATCAGCAAAAGGCAAGCTAAGGCATTAGTAATAAGAATTATAATTTTATTTCAGACCATAAGTCCATAAACAACACACATTACAATTTTATACACAAAACATACATACGAGTACATACATGAAAACACATTAAGTCCACCATTGTACCTTTTTGTGCGAAAAGTTTAAATAAATAAATAAATCAGCACTTTTCCACAGATAATACAGTATGTTAACTAACAGAGGGCGTTCCCGTTAACCCGCAATAGTATAGCATCTATACATGCTAAAAAATATATTACCATTCGAAAATATTTTTTTTTTTTTTTTTTTATATTAAAATATTCACAAAAAATGTTAAATTGATACGTTATGTTCTATTTCACAACGAAGTCTGATACATCAACATTTTTTCCAGAGTACTGCTCGCCAAAGCCTTGGGTATTGAAGCGTCAGCCACGGTCTTCAGCGCAACAACCTCCCAGGTCTTAGCGGCTAAATGTGGCTACGAGGTCCTGGCTGAACTGAACTATGCAGATATGAAGAAGCAGGGAATCGACTTAACTGGCTGCTCCACGCCGTGTGCCAAACTAATGGGGATTAAGTATAAATAGAGCTGTTTTTTTGTATGTGGGTAGTTTTATTTTTTGGTGCCTTGCCTTTTCTCTTATGGTCTGAAATCGCAGTTGATTTTAATTCAGAATCATAGATAATTAGATATCATGTTTTGGAACCACAAACGCAATTTCATACATGAAAATCTCAAATTCCATTGCAAGCAACCTTTTCGCGACAAACGGTCACTCAAAAATGAACATAAACTTCATTACGATAAAGTTGATGTTTGAGTAAGTGGCAGTGACTGTAAATTATACACGGTCAAATTGAATTAGCTAGCGAAACTTCACGGGCGTGAAGTCTAATAAAAATAACGATAAAAACTAAAAAAAAGTTTGTCACAACTCATAATTTCAAGTACGTTGACTCCGTATCAGTTGTGATATTATGAGTTTAGAATATAATACAAATATATAATATATATATATTTAATACGTTTGTAGCGGTATCTACAACGCCACGTGCGAACAACGCGTCATACTGACGTCACGCAAATCCTGCATCTCGCAAGCGGAGTTTACCGCGCAACTAGCATAGATACAACGGCCCGACATGAGTCATTGGGCAGATGCCCGCCAGACACAACACCCGTCTGGTTGGAGGATCCTCCCTTTTCTATAGAGTATGAGTGAACTTTACACCCTGTTCCTCATACCTCTATACTTTTTTTTTAGAGTCCCATGTAAAAAGGAAGTGTGCTTTGCAAATTGCAATCAACCGGGTCCAAGTCCAGTCGCCAGGATGCTACTGAGAAACTTATACAAAAACTCACTTTCACTTTGTCAGATCCGGGAATCGAACCAAGGACCCCATACCCAGCAGTCGTTTGTGTCCACTAGACTGACGAGACAGAAATAAGAGTAAAAAAACACATTTCCATATGAATAATAATTTATTAATTAGTTGTCTTTTATACAAACGTTACAAAATAATATAAATGCTTTTATAATCACTGAATACTATGCACGACTTAGGGCTGATTTTTCATTCGACAGATAATTTTAATTCGTTGAATAAAATTGACATCTGTCAGTTTTGTATGGAAGAACTGTCAAAAATTCAAAATTATTCCTCGGATAAAATTATTTGACATTGGAAAAATCAGCCCTTATTACAATTTACTTATTATTTGTGTGTGGCTAAATTGGTAGACTATGTACAGACCCCAGCACATTAAGCTACCCGAAACTATTAAATTTTCCCAATCAACTTTGAACCTTAAGCTTTAGCGATAAAGTTGAAAATCTATTAAAGAAATTTGACAGATTGTAGTAACTTGATGTGCTGGCGTCTGTACCTAGGTGCTCATACACACGAGGGGCATGCGTTAACAGCAGAGCAATTGCAGCCGTCGAGAACGTGCCGCTCGTGTGTACTGTACCCAAATTCACGCTCGTGTGCACACTTATTATCAGAGTGTAAAAATATTAGCATTGTAGAAATGACACTTTATTCACTTATTAAATCTTTTCGAAAAATCGTATTCTTGATAAAAAAATAAAGCAAAATATGTTGGAACAAACCACTTTGTGCGCATTAAAAGTCTCCACAAGACAGGATACTCAAATTCGTAAGGCGATGTACTAATAGGAAGCAATAACGACACCATCGCAAGTTCGCGCGAATTTTGCTCGTACCCGTGATCAAACGGGTCCTAATGCATAACTGACAATGGTAGCGTATACGCGTTCTATTAGTACAGACGCCAGCCCATCAAACTACTCGAAACTGTCAAATTTTCACAATCAACTTTGAACCTTGTGCTTTAGCGATAAAGTTTTAAACACGCACACTATTGTTGACTGAAACCTTTTTTCTTATTTTTTTTATTCTGTATTTTGTGTTTCACGAACTGTGTCCAAATAAACTTTTTTTCTTTCTTTCTATTAAAGAAATTTGACAGTTTGTAGTAGCTTGATGTGCTGGCGTCTGTACAACGGCTTAAAGGATTAAGTAACTCACATAAAGGCGATATCAGATGGATAATTTCTTATGGATGGACTATCATATCATTCCAAAGAATGAAATAAAGAATCTTTGGGGCTTTGTTCACACACGTTTTTCTTGCTTTGAAAAGCTACGGTTTATTCGCCCAGTGTAGGCATGGTCGTCAGTGTTGTATGGATCACTATGGAAGCTTGTTGACGGACACGCTTTTTCTACGGCGCGGTTTATACGCCGTACCGTAAAGAAACCGTGCCGTGTACAAAAGGCCTTATAATTGGCATCTTTGCAACGCTCAATGATCGCTGGGGCGAAGTCTCCACACAACACAATGGGTGCCTGAAGACGGACGGTTCTGCAGAGGCCAGCCCTGGCCGGCTGGCTAGATTTATTTTCCAGTGCTCATACTCAGTCTGATGTCGCCTTATTCCGCGAACCAAAGCGATCGGTCGGGTGAATACGCGATGTCACTTATTTGTTCGGAAAATCGAAAGACGCCCTCTGTCGGCGCGACAACGCGTTCGTGTTCGCGGAACAAAATGATCGAGACGCGCGACGGTCGCGTGTTCTCGTGATGATCGCTTTAGTTAGGTCGCGCCTTACACTTACATAGTACTTCAATTTTCTAATGGTTGCTAAACTACGCTACAGTGTCGCCATCTACAGTTTTATTTATAACACACATCATAAACACTAATCTAAATAACTATTTATTTAAGAAAGCTTTGGTTTATTGTACGTTAAAAGTTACAATACATAGTGTTTTTTAATTAAAATAATTTATTTTATTTACGGAAGGCTTCCTAGATCTTCGACAGTCGTTACGTGTGTTCAGAAGCCCGAAAGTCTGACAACCAGTCTTACCGCGCGGTATCGCGTCACTAATTGTGTTGTGGCGGTCAGATAGGCATTCGCTCCATGTAACATATTGGTATTTTGGTCAACTGCATCCGGTTAGACTGGAACCTGACCATAACAAGGCTAGGCAGATGATGACTTCCGGAAGTCTTAATTTAAAAAAAAAAAATCAGACGGGTCAGAAATTATAGACAAGTATTGTGAGTAAGCAAATTCTACGTGGGTACAGACGCCAGCACATCAAGCTACTACAATCTGTCAAATTTCTTTAATAGATTTTCAACTTTATCGCTAAAGCATAAGGTTCAAAGTTGATTGGGAAAATTTGACAGTTTCGGGTAGCTTGATGTGCTGGCGTCTGTACTCTACAAAACTGCTGCGGGGTAATTGCGTGACACACCAACAGTAGCAATGGCTTTCGTTTTGACAGTTCAACAACATTCATTGCGTTATTTACGCTGTTGAGCACACAATTTTTTCGAACATATGAAGCGATGGATTAGCAATATCCTTCAAAATTATTCAGATTGTGATTGATAGTGTGTTACGCAATTAGGGTTCAAAATCATTTCATTTCAAGATTTAAAATAATGAAGTAATTAAAATATGAATTAAATTGACCAGTTAGGTATCTCCGCTACTTACTCTTCAAGTCGAAATCAGAGAAAAAATATAAGGACATAAAGAAAGAAGCCTTCCGCAAAAAAAAAGATATCCATATGAAAAATATTACAAAAAAATATTATTATGACATAAGCACACCCTGTGTAGTAATAATTAATTTATTATTATATGAAATTATATTATATTATGGCAAGATTATGTCTTGTCATGCTTTTAAATATAAGTTCTTAATGTATGTAATTATCATGTATTTTAGTATTAAAAGAGCCTCCACTATAATCAGCCTATAATGTTCCCACTGCTGGGCTGTACCTAATCGACCACGCGGGTCCAGTGCGGGTTGATAAATGTCACGTGTCTTTGAATTTTTGGTTCTAGGACATGTCGGTTTCCTCGCGATGTTTACCTTCACGAAAACAAAATCAGCTGTTCCCTACATTTATGTTCGTCTAACTCGTCAAAATGTAGGGAACAGCTGATTTTTTTTCGCGATTTCAGGTTTGGTCCCATAGTAAAAGTTGTTCATAATGATGAGTACAATGACCTCTTAAGAGGTTGTTGCTGTTTTTCCAATAACCCTGTATATGGAAAAGCATTTTTTTTTTAATAACCGACGTAAAATTTCAACGCATGGGACTGCAGAAAACACACACACACACACACATCACACTTACATCGGACGCTACACTTTTTTATTTGTTTTTATCTGATATAAAAATATCCTAACTAAGAAACCCATCTCAACTTTTCGTGACCTGAGAATCGAACCCAAGTCCTCAGCAGTAGCGCTTCCAACCACTATACTGACAAAACTAATCCATAATTAATATTAACATAACATTAACTAAATCGCCGTCAATCTCGTGACATTACTAAACAAAAATCAAATGTCTCTTATGTAATGTGTGTCTTTTAGTGTGTGCTAAAAAAATGCATTTTCTTTCTTTTTTTATTTTTTATTTTCAAAATCTCGTAAGTACTGAATACAGGCTGCGCATTAATGCCACCCTGAATAGTTCCTACCGATACCGGAGAAGACCAAGGGTATCGTGTTACCCAGTAACTGGGTTGTGGAGGTCAGATAGGCAGTCGCTTCATGTAAAATACTGGTATTCAGCTGCATCCGGTTACAATGGAAGCCGGTCTCAAATCGTAGGCTTTTAAAACCAAAAGTGTGATAAAAACATACATTAAAAATAGCTAATAACTTAAGGAATAAATTACAGATAAATTGGAATACATCTTGGAATAAATATAACGCTAACACACGTAAAAGAAAAATACATATTATTTTCACACAATGACGAAACTATCCATCATTTCGAACTCTATGGGATTACTATGAATCTACTGTCAATATACTGTGGCGTTACAATGGGAACAATTGTATTCTGTGGTGCTACCCATAACTATGTTTGGAATAATGCAAATTCTAATAATTGATTTGCAAATCTATGGGTAAAAACGCGTTTTACATTATTTTTTTCGTCAGCTAATTAATATTCTGACAGACATACACGACACTAACCAAAAGATTATGCATCTAAATACGTACACAAAACTACGTTTTTATACAAAATCCTTTATATCAAAATGCTACACTTATATTAAAGATAAGCAGAGAATAAAAATAATTTCACTAGGAAAAAAAATTCACTAGGAATTTTGGAAGTCAAAACAGACTATTTTGCCGTCCAAATATGGTATTTTTAACGTCAAAATAAGTCACGTTTGATGTTCAATAATCTATTATTGACGCCAAAATAGAATATAGATGGTTTTGATGACGTCAAAATAGCCAATTTACACGCAATGTACCTGGTTTTGACCCATATTATAACTCTAAAAGTTAATTTCGAGACTTCATTAGTTGGTTCATTTGTTAACCTTACTTACAAAAATCTTAAATGGCAATAAAAATACAGTTCTCTTGAAATAATAATCAAAAAATAATCCGAAATAAAACCGAGATTATTCAATAAAACTTAAAACAATTTCAAGATATTTTGGTCCATCCCTTTTATACTAAAAGCCTTTTCTATGAACGCTCGACGACATATCAAGCAATTAATTTCCAATACAGAAAAAATAATAGTGACACTCCGGGAGTGCCGACAGAAGTGAAAACTTGAAAAATTACGTTAGTATTTTTTGAATCGTCATATAAACAAAACACAAACAGAATACTTTGCCATCACTCACTGACATATCGGAAATACATTAAAACCGAGTACACCCCGAGGACAGCCGAACACATCCGAAGCGGTGTCGGTTACGGTAACAGTGGCGCGAATTCAATGGTATTTTTCCCATCTCAAAAAATGCCCAACGCGCCTAAAGTTTTCATTTCAATTATTGACCAGTGCACAAACTTTAAACATTAATTCAGCATAATATATGATTCTAGACCTCCCAGCGTAGAAATTTAGAAGTTGTTATTTAGTTTGGAAAACATCACACATAAACGTGAAGATAGCGGCAAACGATTGTTTCCGATTTCGGCCGCGCGCACTCTAACATGACATTAATTTGACAGGAGATTTACTGATCAGAGACTTCATCAGGCTTCCGCCAGGGTCGCGGGTTGTTCGAAAGAGATACCGTGGCCCCTGGCACAGGCAACTGAAGGAACACGGATGGGTTTTAGTCAGTAAGTCTGACACGCCCTCGGAGCTCCGCCCAGAGCGGGAAACGTTATTTGATAATTTCCCACCCAAATAAAAAAAAGGCTTCATCGGGCTTTTAGTAAAAGGGAGAAAGACTTATTATTTTACATTTCGAGTAATTTTCATTTTTCACACAATATTAATTCTATGTTGTCTTTTATAAATATTGCTCAAAAAGTTCTTACTCTCAAGCAAGTGTTACAATGGCAGTATTTTAACAATATTCATGGCATGTTTTATTACCTCCAGATAATTCACGATTAAATTATTTGTAGAATCCGACCGATTTTATTTTCCGGCCGAAAACGTACACTTTCGGCCTGCTTTGCATTTTCAGCCGAAAGCCATTTTCAAGGTTATTGTGATTTTAGTTGTAACTGTCGGTTGAACTTGTTCTGAATTATAAGTATATTGACTTGCTGGCACTTATATTTTTTCGGCACAGGACGAATAATATTTTTTTCGGCCGAAATCGAAAATTGCTGAAAACGGATATTTTGTCCGAAAATTGCCGAAAATTTCGGTCGGACTAATTTTATTATAGGTATGTAATTTCATTCAATTTAATTATTTGTCAAATAGTGCTTATATGGAGACTATAAAACAGGCCTCTAAATATAATTTTTCAAATATTTTCATACAAACTTTTCATAATTTTTTTTTTCTTTTTGGAAAGATTCGTGGAGGCAATTGAGTCAGTCTACTTCTTCAATTTCTCGTTCAGCCAATCACCTGTGAGTTCGTCTATTTCTCTTACTTCTAGTAAACGAGGGGCGCCGACGGTCGCTGCTAGTGCCCGTTGGGTGCCAGCGTACATGACCTGCAAATATATGGTTAAAGAAATTTATTTTCTCAATAAGAAATTACAAAGATTTCACTTATTTACTTGAGAACATTTTTAAAACTTATATAATACAAGTTGAATGGAGCGCAGCATGTTAGGTGTTAAGCGTACAGATTGAGTTAGAAACACCACGCTGCGCTCCATAACTCAAGTAGCGGATGTTGGAGAAAAAACAGTCAGGCTGAAGTGGGAATGGGCCGGACACGTCTCACGAATGCACCCGGAGAGATGGGCAAAGATCGTCACTCACTGGACGCCTGAGGCAGGACATCGCCGTCGAGGTAGACCAAGGCGAAGGTGGCGTGACGATCTAATATCATTCGCAGGGCCAACATGGCCAGAGATCGCACAAGACAGGGAGGTTTGGAAGAAAAAAGGGGAAGCCTTTGCCCAGCAGTGGGACACAAAATAGGTTAACAAAAAAAAATATATATATATATATATAATACTAGCTGCGCCCCGCGGTTTCACCTGCGTAAATGTCGATCCCGTGTGAATATCGTGATAAAAAGTATCCTATTATGTCCTTTCCCGGGACTCAAAACTATCTCTATACCAAATCTTATCTAAATCTGTTCAGCGGTTTAGGCGTGAAAAGGTAACATACAGACATACAGAGTAACTTTCGAATTTATAATAGAATATATTAGTATGGATTATATGAACTTTGACACAAACTAAGCAGCTATTGTTTTTCTTTACAACAAAATCATTTACGTTATAAGTTAATAAGATTTCACTTAGTAGGTACGCAAATAACATTAACGAATACAAAACTTAAAACTTTTCAATCCACAAACAACAAAGTTCTTAGCTTTACCTGTAACTCCATGTGCGCGTCTCGTGGAGTATAGAATATGAAGCACATAGGGAAGGAGACGCGCCCGTCGTCGTGGTCCAGTTTGTAACTGAAAATGTATAGTCAACATGTTACTTAACTCAAACACGGATCTTGATATTATATTTTTACCCCTAAAGTAAAAGTGCGCAGTGTTGCACACACCCTACCCTATTTCAAGCTAAACAAATATCAACTTTATTTCAATGATTATTAAGTTGATTTCAGAGTGACTAGCACTATTGAAAAAGTTATAAAAATACTTGAAGTTGTAGCGTAAACTGAACTTTATTGTGTAGGAATTAAAGTTATTTTTCCATTAATTCATATTTGTTTACATTTTTGGCAAATAAATCGCGAACGCAGATTACAAATGTTTTATTCCAATAACATCTTCTGTACACTCACCTATAAACAATAAACCGTGGCTGGTGTGACGGCAAGATATCCTGCAGTTCCTCTAGCTCCACATTCTCCAACTCCTCATCCACCTCCAGGGTCTGCTTCTCTCTGTTCACCTGGAAAGAAAACAGTAGGTTAATTAACTCAGGAAGTTGAGAAAAAGCGATGTTAGTTTTTTTTTTGGGTTCCATAACGAAACGGGACCCTATTGTTACGCTAACTATAAAGGGGTTTATTAATTTATAAACGATGATTAAAATTGAGTGACGTTTAAACGTCAAAAACGTTGGTATGCTCATTTTGACCGTTCCTACGAGAAAAAAAGGGCGCGCGGCGACGTTGCCAAATCGCTTGCGTACGCGCACGTATGCGCATCCCTTTCCTTAACGTTGCGAAATCGCTTGCGTACGCGCATGTATGTGCATCCCTTTCCTTAACGTTGCCAAATCGCTTGCGTATGCGCATGTATGCGCATCCCTTTCCTTAACGTTGCCAAATCGCTTGCGTACGCGCATGTATGTGCATCCCTTTCCTTAACCCTTGTGATGGAAATGAATGGCTTTGTAATTGTGTCTGTAATTACTGCATTCAACCGGTTAATGACATACTCTAAATTTACTTTATAACATGTTGAATTATATTTTAATTTGTCGCACCTACTTATTTATTTATTTAAACTTTTCGCACAAAAAGGTACATAGTTAGTACATATATATTTATATGTACTTATATCAAAACATAACTTTGGTCCACAGTTATAAGTATTACTCGTAGTACTAACATCTGTTATGATGTCATTTGCTAGCACAAAATTGTTGTATTTTTCATTTTTATTATGAATTTTTAAATTGAAATTTTTCATAGCTTAACACAACTTTACGCCCTTGGAAGCACTCAAGTCAAAAAAATTGTGACAATTTTCAGGTGATTAAAAAGAAACATTATGTCTAGTTCAACACGTTGCCAACTTGCTCCATGTTATAAACTCAGCAATGAATGGATTGCTTATCGGCCAAAATTGATACTTTAATTTTCTTATTAGATTTCATAATCCTGAAAAAAAAAATTGAACAATGATAATTCCTGTCTACTTGAAGAAGGCAATAACTTAATTTGCACTATCTAATACGATAACACACATGGATACATATGGAATACAATAAAGTATTGATTATTGATAATTATATGATTATTGTCAAGAAAGGAGACGTTCAATAAATGTATGGGGCTTGGTACTAAAATAATTGAAAATTTAAACAGTCTTCTGAGCTATATAGGCTGAAAGAGGGTAATTATTTTGATGTCTTTGGGCATTTAATTTTTTTTTACAGCCGCCCGTTTTTTTTTAAACAAGTGTTGAAAAATAAGATGCTTGCATCACTAACTACAAACATTGTATATATTTTAGGGTTGGCAGCCCTGTGGCAAATGACGTGACAATGTCAGTAGTGACTGCTGACTGACATTGTCATTGTCATTTCTCATTGTCAATTATCATAGAAATAAATGGTTTTGTACATACTTGTACTTCATAATTAAGTACATTAATACATTGGTCGACGTTTTTTTCTACATATGAAACCACTCCGACTCGCGGACTTTTACCAGAGGTTATGGTGTTGTTTTTATTTCAACGTCATACTGACATTTACATATTTGATCTTTTTTCGACACGTTTTGATATTGCATTGTAATGATAATCAATATTTTTTGTCTCAATTTCATGAAGCTGTAGCTAAAATTATAATAAAATCTCAAAGTATTTAATAGAAACGGAATCATTAGCCACATTTGAAATAATTATATTGCATAGAAATGAATAAATAAAGGCTATGTGCGTTTTGTTTGTACTGAAACATTTTTCACATTTTTACGAAAACAGGCGCCTGAAAAAATCATATTTAACTTTAATCGAGTAGCTTAATAAATAAGCTTTCTAATAAGGTACATCACATTAGCGTTTAAAAATATTCGGAATATTGTACCACTTTTGACCTCTCCTTTGATTTGGTATATGATAATTTATAATGAATGAGTAGCAGTTAACTCCTATTACAATTTGTTGCAAGTTTTGAATTTCATTGTGTATAATTATACAGGGTGGGCAAAAAGTCGTGGATCAAACGATACAGGGCGATAGTTGAGGATTTACAGTAAAAAAAAAATAAAAAAAAAATAAAAGTATCATCACTACAACAGTGCTTTTATGACAGTGGGTACCATGATTCATCAGTATTGGCACTTTTTTCAATATCTTTTAAGGCTCACGAAAAATTATTTGTAACTTTAGAACCTTACTGTAAACACTCAAATTGACTTTTAAGGAGATCAAGTTAGGGCTCTCGCACAAAAATATTTTTTACTACAAATAACCCCAAGTATCGCCCTGTTTCGTTTGATCCACAATTTTTTGCCCATCCTGTATAAGTTGGTCAAAAGCATGTGTGCGTGGTTGGATGTATGAATGTAAACAAATCAAAGGGGGATGTAAGGATCTTAGCAGGTGGCATTTTATAGTTTCTGCCTAACCGCGTGGGAATACGGAGGGTTTATGTAGGTACTAGCAGCGCCCCACAGTTTCACCCACATAAGTTTTCTGTGGGAATATTAGGATAACAATTATCCTATGTCCTTTCCCTGGACTCAAACTAGATTTATACCAAATTTCATCTAAACTGGTTCAGCGGTCAACAGACAGACTCACTTTTGCATTTATAATATTAAGTATGGATGTATGTACATTGGGCAAAATGTTCTGTGATTGATAATGTCCTATATTGCCAATTCACTATGAATCATTCGAACCAATAAAATAATAATCAAATCCTCCGGACGTACTTTAATATCATGAAAATGACGTAAGTACGGCAGGAGATACGCTTCAATGACTCAGACTCAATGAAGCTCATCTATTGAATATATTTATGAAAAATCCCATCAATACCCAGGTTATAGGAAGAAGAATAGATATATAAACTTTTTAGACAGTTAACACAGGAATAATTATAAAAGAAAATAGAGAAATGTACATCTAAAATACCTTTAATATAAGCGCAGAATTCGATGTGTGTTTCTGAAATCTGAACTTCTTTAACACTTCCTTCACGTCGTCTGTGATGTCGCAAACGTTCACGTTGTGTGCCGACATGTTTATTAATCAAGTTTTATTTAAAAATAAACAATAATAAATACAGGAAATCTTCCTTAGATTGTTTACGTCGACAATCTGACAAGTGACGTGACGTCAACGCCCTTGACAACGGTAGAGGTGGGAAGTGTTCTTGGATGATTAGTTAGTCGATCGATTTAGAATGTAATTTATTTTGTTTATTCTAAGTTTTAATATATACACAATATACAACACAACTAACTATTAACACTAGGTACTAAATGAAATGAATAACTAGAAAAATATATTATAAATCTGGTTTTAGTTGAAATGACTACTGACTACTGACTAATGACTATTCTCAGGGTGTGTTTGGTCTTTTAATTGTAATTTATTTACATATCTCGGGACTATGGGGTTCCGGTCCTTTTGAAGGCGTACGAGGGGCCAAAGCCAACTCGCAGAAGCCCCTTATGAAAATTTCATGAAATGCGGCATTGTAATTATTATTATCATATTGAATTAATGTACAAATATTTGCTATACTTAATTAAAATACAATAACTTTTTCTTCGAAGTAGCCTTTTACATTATAATAACACGTTCTAATTAGGAATGTGTAATTTCTTCTTAAATAGATGAGAAGAAATATAAAAAGAAATGACTTTGACTGACAATATTGAATGTTATCAAGTTACCTCGACGCAAAACGCTTAATAATTTTAAATTTTGATAATTTTTTATTTATCAAACTTTCGTAATCTAAAACTAGAACCACTCTACTAATTCGTTCAAAAACCTAAATCAGTATTTTTAGTACAGAATTCCTACCGACTTATAAATTAATTTTAAAACAAAAATTGGACTTCTATTAAGCAGCTTAACTCTTTCAAAACAACATGACTGTATTACATTTTACGTTACGTAATGATTTCGACAATATTCTAGATAATAAAGTGGTCGGAACGCAAACGTCAACATGACATATTGGAATGAAAAGTACATTTTCCCTGCTGTTCACATAAAAGGGTTTTTTTTTGTTTAAATTATCAACAAACTATAAAAAGTAGTTTTTATAAATTTTCAGTAAGATAACTTCTTCCGTTTAATGTTTTGTAAAAAAATGTCTTTAGTTCTGGTGTAAAAACGTGAATTACCGTGAGTTGTTCGTCCGTGATAAAAAGTAGTTTACAATTTAATCGGGTTTCTGCAATAGTGTATGTTTAGGCGGCCTAAATAAAGGTCAACAGCATTGTAGAGGAATCTGCGGTGCTTGTAAGTATTGTTAACCACTTGTATTTAGCGATAATTCTGTCATAAACAATCGCGCAAAGTAACACAACAATAATTTCTGTGAAGTCTGTGTCAAACATAACTTTCTCATTGTTTAGTTCAGTTTATTGAATTTTTTTAATGCAAACGTCAGTTTAGAATTAGATGATCTGTCGTTAGGTTTATCTGTAGATATTGTTCATGATTCCTAGAGATTACACAATTTTAAAGGATTAGCAGGTTTAAGATAAGAAATCAGAAATCATTGTCTTTATTTCCTTAGGCTGTCGTCTTTGTGCGACGTTAGTGACCTGAATATGTTAATGAGTGTCTATTGGACCTTGATTTATCAGTGGAACATTTAAATATTGATATTTTATTGTAAATATCTGTTGTGAATAGAAACAGTAAGTAGATGTCATTAATTTAAAATATTATTTGAACCAAAAATAAAATAATAAAGCAAGTCTTAATTAATACAAAGTAACAAATAATTATAACACATAATACTCTGTAAATCCCAAAGGGTTAGGCAAACGCGTACCCATAGTACATCCACATCTCGCCCATTATGTTTAACTCCCATGCGAGCGTATTGCTATCAACCGGGCACAAATCCAGAATAAAAACCTAATAACACTTTGCTCAATCTGGGAATCGAACCCTAGATCTTATGCTCAAGCTATCCTTATATAACTAATATAATAGATGTGAAAGAGACTTTGATAGTTTGTTACATGTTCACGCTACAACGAATTTTAATGGACGAAACTTTTTAATCAGCATTGTGTACATAATAAATATAATTAACTAGCTTCTTCCCGCGACTTCGTCTGCGTGAAATTTCAACCTCCCCATTCACCCCCTTAGGGTGTGAATTTTGAAAAATCCTTTCTTAGTGCACCCCTAGACCTCATAAGGAACCTACGTGCCAAATTTAGAATCTCTAGACCCAGCGGTTTGGGCTGTGCGTTGATATGTCAGTCAGTCAGTTCTCCTTTTATATATATAGATATTATTTTGAATATAAGGACTAATAGTCCTTATGTACTTTAGAATAACATTAAAAATAAACCATAGTCCTGCGGGGCAATTGCGTAACACATTATCAAACGGAATCGGTTTAATTTTGACAGTTCAACAACATTCGTTGCGTTATTTACGTGTTGAGCAGACAATTTTTTTGACATTTTTCAATATGAATTAATGTATGTCTCACACTAATACAGACGAAAGTTTGTGAGTGTGTTTGTATGTTTGTTACTCTTTCACGCAAAAACTGTTGAACGGATTTGGATGAAATCTGGCACACAGATAGTTTATAACCGGGATTAATTCCCACGAGATCGACACTTGTGCGGGTGAAAATTGCGGGGCGCTGCTATTAATTGTAATAATTCTGTGACATTTTAATTTGTAATTTTATTTTTAGATAGCTTCTTAATCATTTTTATAATTTTTGCGCGCCTGTTTCCAGGCAGAACGTACATAGCTCACTCCTATCTACTCCACCTATATTTTAATGTAACCTATGTTTGTTGCAAATAAATGATTTGATTGATTGATTGATAATGGCTGAACAGATTTAGATGAAATTTAGCACGTGGGTAGACTATGACCTGGGTTACGATAAAATATTTTTTTTACAGCGGTGGTACATTCCTGTGGGATAATTTACGAAGTCCATATGGGCGAAAGCTAGTAGGTTTTTTTTTTGTTGTTTTCTTCCCACTGCTGGGTAAAAGCCTCTCGACTCTCTTTATATCTCCCTCTGTCCAGAGCTGCCAAGTCTCTTTATACCTCCCTCTGTCCAGAGCTGCCAAGTCTCTCTATACCTCCCTCTGTCCAGAGCTGCCAAGTCTCTTTATACCTCCCTCTGTCCAGAGCTGCCAAGTCTCTTTATACCTCCCTCTGTCCAGAGCTGCCAAGTCTCTCTATACCTCCCTCTGTCCAGAGCTGCCAAGTCTCTTTATACCTCCCTCTGTCCAGAGCTGCCAAGTCTCTCTATACCTCCCTCTGTCCAGAGCTGCCAAGTCTCTTTATACCTCCCTCTGTCCAGAGCTGCCAAGTCTCTCTATACCTCCCTCTGTCCAGAGCTGCCAAGTCTCTTTATACCTCCCTCTGTCCAGAGCTGCCAAGTCTCTCTATACCTCCCTCGGTCCAGAGCTGCCAAGTCTCTTTATACCTCCCTCTGTCCAGAGCTGCCAAGGACTAATCTTTATCGAAGGAGTCCAGCTCATCGCGCCATCTCCATCTGGGCCTTTTATATATCTCAACTAGCTGAGCCCCGCGGTTTCACCCGCATAAGTGTCGATCCCGTGGGAATATCGGGATCAGAAGTAGCCTATGTTAATCCAGGATGTCAGCTGCCTCTATACAAAATTTTATTTGATTTCCGCCCCGTTGTTCTCGTGGTTGCACAGTGGAAACGTTATGGGCTGGTTATGATGCAAAACAATAAAATCTGTAAATTCTTTGTTTCAGATTTAACTAAACAATAATAATGGACTGGACATAAAGTGAAGTTTTGTAATATTTACACTGTAAGGAACAAATATCATCATGTCGGCCTCATGTAAGTCTTCCTATTTTACTAATTACTAATATTTTACAGTTCAGGCTGATAGAGGAACCTGAGTGAGGATATCCGAATCACTTTTGTCACGTCATATTATAAAAAATAAGCTAGGTAGAGTCGAGATGGATGGGTGACCATTTTTACATACCAAGACCCCTCCGTGCCTCGGAAAGCACGTTAAGCCGTTGGTCCCGGCTGTTATTTGTGGATCTTTGACAGTCGATTCGGGTAGTCAGAAGCCCGAAAGTCTGACAAACAGTCTTAACAAGGGACATCGTATTACCTAGTGACTGGGTTGTGGGGGTCAGATAGGCAGTCGCTCCATGTAAAATACTGGTATTCACTATTCAGCTGCATCCGGTTAGACTGGAAGCCGACCCCAACATAGTTGGGAAAAGGCAGGCAGATGATGAGATTGCGAGTAGATTTTGAACATTTTCAATTACGGGTATAGGCCTTCAGAGCTTAACCAAAGGTGCAGTAGTACGCAGTCTAGTAAATTAATCTATTCGCTTGTATATAACACAGTCTTGTTATTAAATACCAGTTGTTTACGTCGATAACGGTGCGTGCGAGACCTTCGATCGGCTGCGAGCGGATATTGTTAGTATGCAAATGTGTTTGAGTCATTTTAATTGTAATAACCTACTTCATCTCGATAGAGGGAGATGGAAGAACCATACCATATAAGTACCATATTAAACTCAACACAGTTAGTAGCTGATTATTTTATTTATTTATTCATTGAGTTCAGGCGGCGCAGGCCCATAGATAAATACCTTAACCTAAACATCGAATCGAATCAAATGATTTCGGGATCCGGGATTCGGACTAGGCATGTCCGTATTATTCTTTCGTAGGAAGAAGTTTAGGCATACAGGGTTATTGGAAAACCTTAACAAACTCTTAAGAGGTCATTGCACAAACCTGAAATCGCGAAAAAAAATCAGCTGTTCCCTACATTTATGTTCGTATAACTCGTCAAAATGTAGGGAACAGCTGATTTTTTTTCGCAATTTCAAGTTTGGTCCCATAGTAAAAGTTGTTTGTTATCATGAGTACAATCACGTGTTTAAGTATCGGTCACTAATTACCAGTCACCCTATATATGAAAGACATTTCTATGGTGACTGGTCTTATGTATAGTATAAAAAACAGATTTTATATTTTAAAAACGGTATTTTGTTGTTTGGTAGTGAAACTAATCAGTTATATAATTTAAAAATACGTGTGGCACTCGGGGATTGCCGCGGTAAAACTATTGCATAGCATACGTCTAGTCGCACGCACACAAACACCGTGCGGAAGTCTGCCGAACTGATACGACGTTAGACGATGCACGGCTTTCAACGCTGCACCGCTGTGCCGGTCGGAGTGGGGGGTGTTAGGTTTATTTTCGTTACGGAATTTCTTCATTCGGTCGCCGCGCTCAAAGCCCAAGATAAAAGCTATGCAATAGCTTAAAAACACTAGAAATAAAATGTCTCTATTTCCAATACCGGGATGGGATCCCGGTATTACTAATAAGGGTGGCAAAATCACTAATATTATAAAGGTTGTGAAAGATTGTGTGTGTGTGTGTGTGTGTTTATATGTTTGTTACTTCTTCACGCTCAAACGGCTGGACCAATTTTGATAAAATTTTGTATGGAGGTAGCTGACACCCTGGATTAACATATAGGCTACTTTTTATCCTGATGTTCCCACAGGATCGAGATTTATGCGTGTGAAACCGCTGGGCTTTTGGGCTGAGCTAGTTAATTAATAATTATGATTATTTTGTTACAGTTGAAACTACTGAAATGCTGGAGAAGAAGCCTTCGTAAGTACAAGATATCTAACTTTATAGTTTTTTTTTTAATTGAAATCTACAAATTCTGCTATCAACCTAAGGGATAATTTTTCAATCGACAGATAATTTTTATTCGTGGAATAAAATTGACGTCTGACAGTTTTTGTATGGAAGACCTGTCAAAAATTCAAAATTATTTCTCCGATAAAATTATCTGGCGTTGGAAAAAACCAAAATCGTCTTAGTACCTAATTTCATATCTGTTTAACGCGATTTTTTATTGTTCACACAAACAGCAGCTATATTTAACTGTTTTCAATATTGAGTTCTTCTTCTGGATAAGCTCGCTCCATCGTCGACTTTGTCTCTGTTACCTTTGACCTAGACTAGAGTCAAGAGCAAGTCCATTTAAAAAAAAACGTAGGTACAAAGTTATTGCACGGTTAAAACAAAAGTTTGTCGTGAACTATAAACCGCTTCCGACAACTTTTCAGTCACCGGTGCCACTTTCAAAAGGAGGAGGTTCTCATTTCGACTGAATGTTTTTTTTTTTGTATGTTTGTTACGCGATATCTTCGGCAATTATAAATCGATTTCAAAAATTCTTGTTTTAATGGATAGGGTATGCCTCAGGGGTGGTCCCATGTCCAATTGCAATTTTAAACTTTTTTTGAAGGCATGAATCTCGAAGTAATATAAACTGGAAGTTGTCTTATACAATATTAAGATTATAACTATGAAATTGTAATCTATTTACTTTAAAATTTAAAGTGAGCAACTTTACAAATAACATCATAGATTTGCCAGTTACAGGGTTTTGTTAATATATAGGGTGACTGGTAATTAGTGACCGATACTTAAACACGTGATTTTACTCATGATAACAAACAACTTTTACTATGACACCAAATCTGAAATCGCGAAAAAAAAAATCAGCTGTTCCCTACATTTATGTTCGTATAACTCGTCAAAATGTAGGGAACAGCTGATTTTTTTTCGCGATTTCAGATTTGGTTCCACTTAGTTTTTATACTCACAACTCTTACATACTGGGCCCTAATTAACTATGACAAATTAACGATTCCTTACTTTGAAACCACGTCAATTCCTTAGTTAATCACTACATCATCTGCTATTGACGTATTCTCTATGACACAATGGCGTGCTTTGAACTGTCAAAATACATGTTGTCCGTACGATTGACATTTCGATTCCTTGCCGGTAACAAAACTCGATATTGACGTGGTGTGCACGTGGTAAGATTTCGCGGGGAATAATACAGAATAGGGCCCCTTTTTTGGGTGGGAAATTATCAAATAAGTATCTCCTCCCGCTCTGGGCGGACCGGGAGGGCGTGCCAGACTTTTACTGACTAAAACCCACCCGTGTTCCTTCAGTTGCCTGTGTCAGGGGCCACGTATCACTTTCGAACAAACCGCGACCCCGGCAGGCATCGGCTCTAGCGGACCCCGTCAGTTAGTGATGACATCTCTCATCTCATCGAACACATCGCGCCGTCGACCCGGGCCTGGTCCTTACCGGACGGCGAGCTGCCCATTGCTCACCATCCGCAAGCCCGCGCCTACGGTGGCCGGGAATCGGCTGGCGATTCCTAGGGGCGTGAGGGCGCAAAGATTGCCTCTCCTTCACGTGCTCCGCCTCCTCCTTCGCGAGCATTACTGCTTCGCAGAAGGAGGAGACGGCTTCCCATGCACTCTCTGACCGTACCATGGCCTGGACTAGGCCCGGCCGTGAGAGATCGCCACCGCCGATCGCCAGAATTGGGGCTCTGATGTTACATTATTTAAAGTCTCATAAATACAAAGATTTATCATATGAAAATATTTCAGTCCCGATTTATTGCATTCCAATCGAACTGATATCTAAACGATACGATAGTCAATGGGCTGAAACTATCTCTTGGTAAGGTAGATAATACTAAGGCCGATTGTCTAGGCTTGCGTATCTACGGGCGCTTGGCAACTAATCACACTAATATTATAAAGGCGACGGCGAAGACGTCACAGTTCTACTCATCAATTTAGCAACGTTATAATAGGGATGACGACGGGGTAAAGTAAACGAAATTCTATTTAGTCCGTCAGTTAGATTATCAAAAAATAATGAACACATATTTTTTCTTGTGTCAATCAACCAAAAAATTACAAAGATAAAGCGTGTCAAAATTTGGGAGTGGGGGCTCGTGACGTCACGTGTAGGTAAAAATTGTACCAACACGTGACGTCATGCGACATTTCAAAGCAATATAAAATATCTGTGTAATGTTTTGATTATGTGAAAAAAGAAAAAATACGTGCCCAATACTTTATAATAATCTACCTGATAGACGAAGAAAAAAAGTTAGTCGTCATCCCTATTCGTTAATAACGTTGGTAAATTGAAGAGTACAGCTGTAACGTAGCATGACAACTGGATAAACGGGTATTACGTTTAGTCGGTTAACCACGTCACGTGGTTTTTTTGTTTACCTTTATTTTACTACCTAAACATATGGAGTATAGTGACCTTATTGGTGATGTTCTTCAGAAAGGTCAGGTACGGTGTGCTCGCAACCGGCGTGCATGTATGACCAGATGTATGAACGTAAACGAGGCAAAAGGAGTATGTTAGGATCCTGGAGCTGGGTACAAACAAAATAATAACATAATCACACCTAGGCCACCTATAAGAAACAGAGGAAAGTCTATATTCTGTGCCTAGAATAATTATAAAGTTTAGAAACTAATCGTAAGCGCGCTCGAAATTAAACGCCTGCTGCAATTATAATAGCAGAATGTTGTTGATACACAGCACTAAAACTTTGCTATAACAATAATGGTAGGCGTTTTTATTTTATTGTCAAATCAAATGTTATGAATATACAGTGCCAGTAGTTTAAAGACGATTAATATCGAAATCATCCTAATCCTTCTGCCTATACCAATGTATTAATAGTCGCGCAGCATGTCTTCTTCCATACGTCTAACCGGATGCAGCTGAATACCTACCAGTATTTTACATGGAGCAACTGCCTATCTGACCTCCACAACCCAGTTACTGGGTAACACGATGGGTACGTATCAAAATCCAGAATTTTAAAAGACCGAATTTTAAAATACCGATGGACGAAATCCCGAAAATTGAAACGCTTAATGGTTGTTTGGTCGAAAGTTTAAAATCCCGAAAGTTCATTTGCCCGAAAGTTTCAAATCCCAAAGTTTAAAATCCCGAAATTGTCACGTTAGAAACTATTTTTTGTAAACCTAACCTCAAAACACTTAAAAGTTGCCTAATTTTTTTTTAATAATTAATCTATTCTAACTAGTTCGGTTCCAGGTAGCCTACTAAAAATAATCTCTTTTTTTCTATTAGCGCAAGTCGTTTCTGGCGCCCATATTTTGTGTAAAAGTAATTTTTTTCTATATAATCCTGTCGTTTCTGGCACTCGCCGGCCGCTGCCGCGGTACCGCTCGCTTCGCTCGCTCGGCTCGTGCGTAGGGGTCACAGTTTTAACCTAACCTAACCTAACAATTAAAAAAAAATAATTAACCTAATCTTTGGTCCATTCGGGATTTCGTCCATTCGGGATTTCGTCCATTCGGGATTTCGTCCTTTCGAGCATTTGAACATCGGTATTTTGTGTTTCGATATAACGACTATCGGCATTTAAAACTTTCGGTATTTTGAATTTCGGTGTTTTGGACGTCGGTATTTCAATCATAGGTATTATGAACTTTCGGGATTTTGATACGTACCCAACACGATACCCCTTGGTAAAACTAGTTGTCCGAGTTTCAGGCTTCTGACTACCCGTAACGACTGTCAAAGAACTACGAATGACAGCCGGGACCAACAGCTTAACGTGCTTTCCGAAGTACGGAAGGGTTTCGATATGTAGGCAATGAATGGTCACCCATCCACAGTAGCATCAGTATAATCAGCCTATAATGTTCCCACACTTCCCACTGCTGCGACACAGGCCTCCTCTCCATGAGAGGGAGTGGGCCAAGTGTGGGTTGGCGGATGTCAGGTCTTCGAATTTTTGGTTCTAGGAATTGCCGGTTTCCTCACGATATTTTCCTGCAACGTTTAGAGCAGGGGTGATAAAATAATTTACACAAAGTAAAGTGTCCGCTTGGGATCGATCCCACGACCTTACAACTCGTAAGCCGCGGCCGTTACCACTGGGCCACCACTGATCTCAATCGGGCTGGATCCACAGTATTCACTCCAAATTACGAAGTGTCATAATATTCACTAATTAGGGCTTAGTAAAGTATTTCATTGATAATACGATTAAGTAAATGTGACCTTTGCTCTTTTACATTAAATTCATTTGTTTAAAAGATAAGGCGTCTAGTACAGACGCCAGCACATCAAGCTACCCGAAACTCTCAAATTTTCCCAATCAACCTCGAACCTTATGCTGTAGCGATAAAGTTTAAAACCTATTGAAGAAATTTGACAGATTGTAGTAGCTTGATGTGCTGGCGTCTGTACATAGTTCAAGTGTGTCAATTACGTTAAACTTCTAAGTTAACGTAAAAAAAAAGATTCGGTCGTTTATGCCGCAAAAAACGTATATTTCGATATTCTCAAGGGAATCAAAATGTATAGGGTACTTCCCGTTGACATAGAGTCATGAAATTTGCCAAGAAGCAATGTCATGTAGCACAAGTAAAGGACAAAAACCGAAATCCGTAAAATGTGTAGTTACATTAAAAAAAAATCCCGTGATAAACTATTTACATACCTACAAATTTTTAAGGAACCCTCTCGGTGCGCGAGTCCGACTCGCACTGGACCGGTTTTTTTTTTGTTTCTTTCGATTGCTCTGAATTTGAAAGAGCAGCTCTACGTATTTCTCTCTCGCAGAAGAGATGCTTCGAAAGGAGATTGGATTGGACCAACACCCGAATTGCGTAACACACTATCAATTTTATCAATCTCAATCTGAATAATTTTGAAGGATATTGCTATTCCATTGCTTTGCTTCATATGTTCGAAAAACGTGTCTGCTCAACAACGTAAATAACGCAGTGTATGTTGTTGAACTGTCAAAATGAAAGCCATTTGCTACTAGTTAGACTGGGAGCTGACCCCAACATATACAGGATGGTCAAAAAGACGTGGTTCAAACGAAATAGGGTGATAAAGGAAGTAATTTCCAACAATAAATCTTTCTACAGCATGGCCATAATTGAATTGCCCTAAAAGCTATGAATATTTTTTTTATACCGAGGTCTTTTACAATTCGACTAATTAAAAAAAATGTGATATAAAACAAACGGTGTTGTATTATTACTAGATAATGTATGAGCACTACAAAAGTTCTATTGCGGCTCTGGGTACCAAATATCAAGACCAATTAATTTTTTTCCAAAAAATTTGAAGCTATACCAAAAAAAAAATCTCATTTTAAAAGCGTTGGAAATGACCTCCTTTATCTTCCTATTTCGTTTGATCCACGACTTTTTGACCACCCTGTATAATTGAGAAAAGGCTATACAGATTGATGATTCCAGAGTGCCCGGTTGATGGCAATAGGCTCGCCCCCTATTACATGGGACTTAAACATAACTGTCGAAATGTGGGTGTAACCTACCCGAAACTGTCAGATTTCCCCATAAAATTTTGAACCTTGGCCTTCAGCAATAAAGTTGAAATTTTTTTAAAGAAATTTGACAGATTGTAGTAGGTTGATGTGCTGGCGTCTGTACATCTCTACCTACCACTTCTACACATTTAATATAGGTACTTGGTTTACTCACAAACCCGCTTACAAGAGTGCAGAATCTTTATCTTTGTCATTGAGCACTCGAGACAAACGGATAGACATGATTGTCTCATAATACGTTTGATTTTATACTCTCATTCAACGTGATAGAGTTGTTTTTAGATCAGCTGTCGGTTCAGACGTGATACTATGATCTAAGTAGCGTAATCTGTTTAGTGATGGGCTGATGTCGATAGGAGGTTGTCGATGTCTATCTGTTTAACTAAAGTGGTTTGAATAGAATAGGATTGTTTTGTTGGGTTTGCTAAATTACAACCTTTTAACTGACCAAAGGGATATGACAATCCCCATGTTTTGCAAATATTGATGATATTATTATAAGTCATGTTAATGAAAAAAACCAGCCAAGTGCGAGTCAGACTCGCACACGAAGGGTTCCGTACCACCGTACAATATTTAACACTACGTATATAAAAAAATCATGTTTGTTGTATGGGAGCCCCCCTTAAATATTTATTTTATTTTATTATTTATTATTAAAGTAAAAATACAACTGATCATTTTGTGAATATTTCAAGTGCCTACCTGTTGCCATTATTGATATCGAGCAAAAAAGGGCAAAAAAATCGCGTTTGTTGTACGGGAGCCCCCCTTAATTATTTATTTTATTTTGTTTTTAGTATTTGTTGTTATAGCAGCAACATAAATACATAATTTGTGAAAATTTCAACTGTCTAGCTATCGCGGTTCTTGAGATACAGCCTGATGACAGACAGACGGACGGACAGACAGCGAAGTCTTAGTAATAGGGTCCCGTTTTTACCCTTTGGGTACGGAACCCTAACAAACCCATAGAAAGAGTGAGATTGTCTAGTTCCCTTGCTTCGATAAAGAACCAAGATATCATTTATTCACATGTACATAGGTAGGTACCCAGGTAATACATGGATTAAGAAAAATACTAAGGTCATTAGCCCCATTGATATAAGTAAAACCGGTACGCATTGCCGTTTCAATAAATAAAATGCTACAAGTAATGTAAAAGTTTAAAGATTTCTCCTGCAAATGTACCGTTACCTACTTAATGTACAGTTAACAAAAGAGATAAGTATGCAGGATCGTCGGATATAATTGAAGATTAGTACGAAACCGATGGATGTTGTCGACTGAAATTTAATTTGATAAATGAGCTGTTTGTTTTCTATTAATAAAATTAAATTTTATTCGATAACATCCATCGGTTTTATTACTAAACTTCAACTATATCCGACGATCCTGCATACGTATCTCTTTTGTTGACGGTACATACTTTTACTTTAGACGTCGGTTGATTATGTTGATAAGAAACTGAACGTTTTTATGTTCAAAACGAATCGGATTGCATTGAATACTAATAATATCAGCCTTTAACTGTCCCTCTGCAGGACAAACCCCTCTTCTCATACAGAGAAGGATTGATTTGAGCAATAATTTCAGTACTTTTATTGTGAGTTCTCAACATGTTTTCCTTCACATTTTAACAAAAGGCTTGTTTTTCGTCGTAATCGCCATCATCATTCTGCAGAAAGACGTCCACTGCTGGACATAGGCGTCTCCCAATCATCGCCACAACGACTGGACCTTGAATTTTACCAGCACTCTAATTACATAACACACTATGCTTCTCAGTCTGAATCATTTCGAAGGATATTGCTAATCCATTGCCTCTTAAGTTTGAAAAAATTGTCTGCTCAACAACGTAAATAACGCAACGAATGTTATTGAACTGCCAAAATGAAAGCCATTGCTACTGATAGTGTGTTACGCAACTACCCGGCAGGTCATTAGTCTACCTTATTGGGGATCTATCCAGTCAATGGAGGTCGATTTTTGGCTTCCTGCAATAATATAGGAGTTTTGTGGTTTCACACAAAGCTGTAAACTAACCTTTCTCTTTGAAAATAAGGTCACTCATATTTACCGGTTTGTCTTTATCTCCAACCGGCTCACACGAGGTTTTCGTACCAAACGACCACGCGAAAATCCCTGTTCACAAATTCATTGCAAAAATATTATCGATAAATGATAATAGTCTGCCTTCTCCCACCACTAGAGCTCTTCCATTCAAGGTATCTCGTCGACTCTACGGCAGTGCTCGCGCGCGCCCGCGAACCACCAGTCGTTATGTACAGCGAAAGTTGCCGAACCCGCCCGAAGCGATTCGGAACACTTTCCAAATTCAAAATGCTCTGATTTAATTCGCTAATTCGGTAATTCCACCAGTTCTTTTGTTTTTTTATTTGTGAAAAGTTCGGTGTGTGCTGTGTTCTTTTTCGAATCGAATTTGAATTTAGTTTTTTGATCTTCAACTGTTTTTGTTGATAATTCAGAGGGGCAATTCTCGTAATTTTAAGAACGTTCACAGTCTGACCTCAGTCTCAATCTGTCAAAAATACCTGTAAAATCCCTAAATTTTTGACAAGTTTGTGACATTTTTTGTGGCTGAGATGAGATTGCGACTAGATTTTCAACGTTTTTAACTACGGGCATTGGCCTTCTGACCTGTGTTAAGTTGTTCTGCGTAACATTAGTACCGAGTTGAATTCTATGAAGTGGTTTTATAAGTTTTTAAGTAATCAAAAGTTTCTGCGTAACTGCACCTGGCTCTATTTTAGTGAAAGTTATTGTAAACGGCAGATTAGATGCGGTAACGGACGAAGTTACAACCCAACACAACGCTCTGGTTTCACTATACTTATTTATTTATTATGTGTTACAAATTGTGATTTACCGCGGAATTGGGTAAATAATAATGGTACATTATTCGCTTGTTGTGGTGATGATATTTATGTTTGTATTTAAATGCGGCGCGGCGTATAATTAGTCAATTCCCCAAGACCGAGTCCGACCAACCACCGAGTCGCGAGTCCGGTCGAGTCGGTTTTTTTTTTTCTTTGTTAAAAAGGGGAAGCCTTTGCCCAGCAGTGGGACACAAAACAGGATAACAAAAAAAAAATCGTGCAAGCTACATTACAATAATATTATGTTTTCTATAGGCAACTCGCACGAATTGGCACATTTTGAATTTTATGCAATAAAGTATAGAAAAAATACACTAGCACACGAGTTATCTGTGGTTAAACACCTATTAGAAAACGTGTAAGTATCTTAACTTCATTGCATGAAATGCAAAATGTACCAATTCGTGCGAGTTGCCAATACAAAAAAAAAAAATTAAAGTGTCGATTCGCCCGTTTCGGGCGTGTACCTAATTTCGTGAGAATCTACAAAATATGTGCCTTAAGTTCAATACGGTGAACGTGAATTTTGTTGTTCCATCCAATTCGCCAAAAAAAACCTTGTTCAAAGTCACTCATTGACGCATGACGAAAAAAACCCATAGGTAGGTACCTATTTTTTCCTCTAATCAGTGTTGCGGTTTGAAGGGCAGCATAATCAGCCTATAACATCCCCACGGTTTTCTATGCCACGGGCTGGGACCTGGGACACAGGCCTCCTCTCGGTGAGAGGGACACGCGGGCCCAGTGCGGGTCGGTAGATGTCACATGTCTTCGAATTTTTGGTTCTAGGACATGTCCTTTCCTATCCTAAGAGCACGTCTTCCCTACCATTGCCGCGCCCCCGGTCTACTCCTTGATGGACTATGTAGCACCATGAAACATGAGACTTCCGAGGCTAGTGCGAGTCTTGGGGTTCATTCGATTAATCGAGTCTGGTCAAACCACGCTGGGATCGGTGCATTATGAATTCATTCATTCATACATGTTTTTCTTTCACCATTTTGAGAGCAGTGGTGATGAAAAATTTACACAAATTAAAGCGCTTGTCTGGGTTCGAACCTACGTCCTACAACTCTTAAGTCGCAACCACTAGGCCACCACTGATCCCCACTGTCAAGTATGAGCCCAAATGGGTGAAATTACTCATCCAAATAAAGAATATCCGCTTTCAAGAATGTAATAAAAACTCTATTATTTATATCTTAGCGTTTTCTTAATTATACAGGCTGGCAGTACATCGACGCGCAAACTGTCCACCGCAAACCATGGATTCAGCACATGGTTCTGGACAACCGTAGAAAATTTTCTTCAATCAAAAATCAGCTGTTTCGTAGAAAAGTGCAATATTTACGCGGTCTAAATGTATGGACCGACGAAAAATTTCCACACAGGGGGTTTCAGAATCATGTACGGGAGATCGACGCGCAACCAGCGCGTCGATCTCCCTGCCACCCTGTATTCTCACTAGCTACTGCCTGCGACTTCGTCCGCGTAAAACGCTTGTTTTAACATAAAATATATAAGGTGCTATAAAAATATCTGCCACGGCTTTAATGGGAGACAGTATTTTGTATATAAATTACAGTAGTGAAGCTTTGAGTTTCTGAGTTTGAGTTCACAATATTCTTTTGTTTTTTTGTTAATTCTTTCTGTCTTGACACGTGCTCCTGATTCTATGAGCTAAGTGATACAATTGGATTCAATATGAGTAAGCTTGATTGTGTCTTTAAAAATTGAACTTGTATGCACGGCAATTGGTTCATCAATATTGTCCATTTCTATACCAACTATATTGATGTCAGGGTTCATCTTCCGTATCAACTCAAAGTGAGTAACTCGTCATCAGTACAGCTGTCCACTGCTGGACATAGGCTTCTCCTATTGCACGCCATTCAACTCGATTCTCGGCAACTCTCATCCAGCTGCTACCAGCTATCCTGCGAAGATCGTCGCTCCACCTAGCCTGAGGGTTTCCTACCTTACGTTTTCCTTTAAATACCAATATTTTAATGCACATCTGATGCAAATGTTACTACTGCTAACCAGTCTTTGCATAATATCCTTGAATTTAAATTGTATGAGTCAAGGATGTGAGTGATTACTTGCAAGCAGCGTCCACAATCTACAATGGAGCTACAAAACTCACAAATGAATCCAATATAGACTGATTCTTCGAGATATTTCTTAGCTTGTGTAATCTCGTACCATTCCACTGTCAATCTCAATCTGAATCATTTGAAGGATATTGCTAATCCATTGCTTCGTATGTTCGAAAAATGTGTCTGCTCAACAACGTAAATAACGCAATGAATGTTGTTGAACTGTCAAAATGAAAGCCTTTGCTGCTGATAGTGTATTACGCAGTTACCCCGCTGGGCTAACTGCTATCATTCGTAGATCTTTGACACTCGTTACGGGTAGTCAGAAGCTCAGAAGTCTGATAACCAGTCTTACCAAGGGGTATCGTGTTACCCAGTAACTGGGTTGTGGAGGTTAGATAGGTAGTGGAGTTTCTTCCATCTGCGGGATATCGGGCCGGACTTGTCGGACGCTCAGTTCGGTTTTCGGGCTGAGCGTTCCACGGTGGACGCGCTGGCCTGCCTTAAGGGTCAGGTGAAGGAGGCGATGGAAGCGGGGGACGGATTGTTGGCTGTGTCATTCGACATAGCCAATGCCTTCAACTCCGTTCCCCACTCCACCATCCTAGAGGCGCTACGATTTCACGGAGTGCCTCGATACATGCGCAGTCTGCTGGCCAGCTACCTGGAGGATCGGGCGATCCTCCTAGTAAATAGGACTGGCCAAGTCCGGCGGTACGCCGTCGAAGCCGGCGTTCCACAGGGGTCAGTCTTAGGACCTCTCCTCTGGAACATCGGCTATGATTGGCTCCTGCGGGGCACTCTCCTCCGAGGCACGAGTGTCGTGTGCTACGCGGATGACACTCTCCTCACCGCCCGAGGGGAGAATTTCAGGGAGGCGGCCAATTTGGCCTCGGCGGGCGGATCCTTGGTCGCGGGGAGGATCCGCCACCTAGGTTTGACGGTGGCGCTGCACAAAACCGAAGCCGTGTTCTTCTACGGACCTAGGCAGCGTCGCCCCCCACCTGACGCCCACATCTTCGTGGAGGGCGTCAGAATTGAGGTCAAGGCCCAGATGAAATACCTGGGCCTTGTAATTGACAGCAGGTGGCGCTTCGGTCCGCATTTTAGCGGGCTGTCGTCGCGCCTGCTGAAGACCGCGGGCGCGCTGTCGTGGCTGCTTCCCAACTTGGGGGGGCCCAGCGCACGATGCCGGCAACTTTACGCCGGCATCTTGAAGAGTATGGCTCTCTACGGAGCCCCTATCTGGGAGGACTCCCTCCAAAGGAGGGAGAACGCCGCTGCATTGCGGGCACCCCAAAGGGCCATAGCCCAGCGGGTGGCGCGGGCCTACCGTACGGTGGGCTTCGCGGCAGCATGTGCTCTGGCCGGCACCCCTCCTTGGGAACTCGAGGCGTGGGTGCTCGCCAGAGTATATGAATGGACGGCGGGGCGGAGGGAGAGAGGAGAACGCCCAACCCAGGAAGAGCGGGAGGCCGTCCGGCAGGAGGCGAGGGACGCCATCGTCGTCCATTGGACGGGGGACCTCGCCACCGCAGCCTTCGGCCGCCGAACCCTCGACGCGATTGGGCCAGTCCTGCGAGACTGGCTCGAGCGGTCGCATGGATTCCTCTCCTTCCGTCTGGTGCAGGTGCTGTCCGGACACGGTTGTTTCGGATCGTACCTGCACCGAATAGGACGGGAGGAGACGCCGTCGTGCCACGACTGTGGCGCGGCGGAGGACGCGGCGCAGCACACGCTCGAGGTGTGCCCGTCGTGGTCCGAGCCGCGCCGCAGTCTCATCGCGGTGATCGGACCGGACCTATCACTCCCCGGTTTGGTTAACGCCATGCTGAGGGATGAGAGGTCCTGGGCGGCAGTCGCCTCCTTCTGCGAACATGTCATGTCCCAGAAGGAGGCGGCGGAGCGTGCGCGGGAGGAAGATCCTCACGCGGCGCTGCTCCGAAGGCGGAGGAGGGGTCGAAGAAGACGTCAGTTTGACAGTCATCTCCGACTCCTCCCAGATGGAGGCCAGCAGGCAACGGGTGCGGGGGCACCCTTACCTGTATTGCACAGGCCTCCACCAGTGTCGGACGGGAATGGCCAGGTGTCCCCGGCCATTCCCGTAGCCCCCCAATATGGGGGGCATGCGGGGCCCGCCAGCTAGGCGGGCATGCGCCGGGAGGGTTGTGGAAGTAAAGGCTGAGCCGGTTTCCCATGGCCCTCCCATCACGGCGATGAAACAAAAAGAAAAAAAAAAAAGGTAGTGGAGTTTCTTGCCGGTTCTTCTCCATAGGAAACGACCAATTGGAACCGTGCACCGCGGTGCACCTAGCTTCAGACGTTTCATAAGTGCCCATGTCGGTTTATGTGATTTACTTTGCAGTCGCTCTATGTAAAATATGGTATTCAGCTGCATCCGGTTAGACTGGAAGTCGTCCCCAACAAAGTTGGGAAAAGGCTGTTTTATAAAAAACCTTTTTTTTTTTTTTTTTAAAACAACCGACTTCCAAAAAAAACACACTATAAAGTGAAAAATTACTTTAATTTCGCAAATTACATATATTCATGACGACGTTTTAATAACTTTTATTAGAACATCATTAATATTAACTAATTAGTGGAAAAAAATCGAATTATTGAAGCTAACTGAAACTTCCCAAGCAAAGTTACTAAAACCCCTGAGGCAAAACTTACCCATTAAAAAAAAAATGCAAATCCGTCTTTAAATGACGGGAGTTATGCCTGAACATACATAAAAACAAATATAAACATCCAAATTGAGAACCTCTCCCTTTTTTGAAATCTGTTAAAAAGAGGTTGAAAGAGTCATTGTTTACCAACATCGGCTTGTCCTGCATTAACTAATGCAAACATGACATAACGAACGCATTCGGAGTCCGGACATTATATATAACATAAGGAAAACCCCAGAAGATATTAATGTTAAATGTAATTAATGACGCAAAACCGGTTTTGTTACAAAAAAACCAAAGCTCGTCTGTTTAGGACAGCTCATCTCTCGTATACCTATGAATGAACGTATTACGGAAAACTTATGGGGTCCGTGGTTACAGTCGCACAGGTCGATCTGTCAAGTTAAGCTACGCTTACCAAGTATTACCCAGTAACTGGGTTGTGGAGGTCAGATAGGCAGTCGCTCCATGTAAAATACTGGTCTACTAGGCAGATGATGATGACCTGTCTGTGTCATCTCGTAGTCTTTATGTATAAGTACTCGAAAAGAGGCCTCTATCCTGACCTGGGACTTCTCATCATCATCATTTCAGTCGAAGTAGTGGTGGCCCAGTGGTAACGGCCCCGACTTACGAGTTGTAGGTCGTGGGTTCGAACCCAGGCAGGCGCTTTGTTTTGTGTAAATAATTTCATCGCCACTGCTCCCAAAACGGTGAAGCAAAACATCGTGAGGAAACCGGCATGTCCTAGAACCAAAAATTCGAAGACATGTGACATCTACCAACCCGCACTGGGCCCGCGTGGTGGATTTTGGCCCACTCCCTCTCACAGAGAGGAGGTTTGCAGCAGTGGGAACATTATAGGTTGATTATGCATTGCAGCCGAAAGACGTCTCTTGCTGGATATAGGCCTCCCCCAAGCATCGTCACTTCGACCGTCTGTGCTAGATGTGATCTAGCGGATTCCTTCGGTCTTCACAAGGTCTTCGGTCCACATTGCGGGAGGCCTTCTAACGCTACGTCTTCCTGTCCACTGTCGCCACTCCAGAACCTTTCGGCCTTATCGGCTATCTGTCACTGCCATGAAGTTCGCCAATTCTTCGGGCTATGTCGGTTACCTTGGTTCTCCTGCGGATCTCTTCATTTCTGATTCGACTACGTATAGGAAATCTTCAAGAATAGCCCTCTCCATCGCCCTTTGGCTGACATTCAGCCTTCTAATAAAGCCCATTGTGAGCGACCACGATTCAGTGCCATAGGTCATCACTGGCAACTTGCACAGGTCAAAGACTTTCGTCTTGAGACTGCGGTGTCTGAGACGAGTTGATATGACGTGGCTTTTGGGACATTTACTGACTGATTGATTCCTAAATAATTTTATACAATAACTTGATTATTCATAAGTTGTGTAACTGTGTAATCACTAATCATAAAAGCATAATTGGTCTTTTGTACGACGGGTGACTTCAATAGTTTTGAATTTCTCAGAAATGGATATATATAATGAAGCAATATAATCTTAATGATCCATTAAATATACTCAATTATTTATTGCATTCCATATGTATTACATAGATGAGATGGTATTATAAAGTAAAAGATCGATCGATATGGACCCTGTCGTGCACAGCAAAATTAGGAGAGAGGAAGAGGGCTAAGTAGCAAATCAATATTATTTTAAATTATTAGATGTGCTTAATTGGGTGTATATTTAAATTATAACTAGCTGTGCCCCGCGGTTTCACCCGCGGTAAAAGTATTATAGACCTTTATTATTAATTCCCTTTACAAATCTCCACCATGTTTTACACCCTTAAGGGATAATTTCGGGGATAAAAACTCTTCTATGTCCTTCCCCACAACTCAAACTATCTCATACCAAACATCTAAATCGGTTAATTTTCGTTTTAGCGGCAATAGATAAGTACTCACACATTCTGTGATAATTTCAACTGCCTACCTATTACGGTTCATGAGATACAACCCGCTGACAGACAGCAGAGGCATAGTAATCGGGTTCCGTTGGCACCCTTTGGGTACTTAACCCTAAATAACCAATAACACTTTTTGCCCGACCGGGGAATCGAACCCAGGCCCTCATGCGCAGCAGTAGTGCCTGCGACCACTAAACCGATGAGGCAGTCATTAAATTACCTTTGTAAATAGTTTCCAAGACTTTTATGTAATAATTTTACCAATTTTAATATGAATAAAACATTATTATTATTATATATTATATTATTATAAATAAATATAAACCGATTAATATAATTATTGTTATTCACGTTAGCCGGTGTATATTGCTCATTTCCCCTTTAAATAGGATCTGACACTAATGGAAAGTCCGTTAATAGATTTTACCAGCATATTGTGATGCAACCGAATGCATTTAATATTTATTTATTTATTTAATACTTTAAGCACATAAATGTTGATAATTATGATCTCTGTCACCTTTGACCTAGACTAGAGTCAAGAGCAAGTCCATTTTCAAATAAAAAAAAATGTACAGGGTCGGATTTAATGCCATAGGCATTTTCTATCAGTCAACCTTTGGGTGATGCAGAGACAGACAGTGGTAGGTGTAATCATGAACACTGAGGAATAAATATTTTAAAGATACGCATAAACTTATTAAAACTATGAATATAATATATACCTAATTACATATAAATATAAGCATAAATAAATATACATAAATACACGAATATACTGACACGACTGTAATATGACTGGCATATTCCTAGAAAAACGAGATTATACCACATAATCTCGTTTTCACAAATCGTAGGGACTGGCACTCGCAAAAGACAGAATTGTTTGGAAAAGGGAGAGGGAGGCCTTTGCCCTACAGTGGGACAATACAGACTAGTTAGATTACATTAGATTAGACTAAAAAGTCCAACACAGGGGTTCCATAACTGCGGACGGAGAGTAATGGGTAGCTCTCCGTCCGATCAGGACCAGGCCCGTGCCGGACGGCGCGTAGGTATGTGTTCCACGCGCGCCTCAAAGAGATGTCAGCATAAGGGAAGGGGCCCGCTAGGGCCGAAGCCTGCCGGGGTAGCGGGATCGTCTGAAAGGGTTACCGCTGCCCCGGAACATAAAGGGCTAAGGAAGGAACACGGGTGGGTTTTAGTCAGTAAGAGTCTGACACTCCCTTCCGCTCCACCCAGAGCGGGAGGAGTCATTAGATAATTTCCCATCCAAAAAAAAAAAAAGGGGTTCCATAACGCGATGTGGTTTTACACTGTGCGTAAAAGGTGCGCTTCCCTGGTGCGCAAGTTGTGGGGCGGCTCCAACAGTGTCTTAAACATGGTTGCGAGTCGCCTGGACTGTGTTTACGTGGGTCAATGTTGTGCCGTGTCTCATGGGGTGTCGCAATCGTGACCGGTCGTTATTTCTTGTATTGTTTTCCTTGTTTTTGTTTAGTGTCCGTGCTTACTAACATAGTCGTAAGTTTTACTAACAATCGTGTTGAGTCTTGGTTACTCTACATTTATCTAGTATAATATAAAAATCTCGTGTCACAGTGTTTGTTATCCAAGTTCTCCGGAACGGCTTAACCGATTTTTATGAAATTTTTGGTGTAAGTATATTATTTGGTAGGTCTGAGAATAGGTCGTAGGCTATATTTTTTTTGCAATACAACGTTTGCGGGGTCAGCTAGTATTATAATAATCATATACTGAATGCATGGTAACATGTTGTGCGCGTCGAGGTCCCTGCTACCTTGCACAGGTCTCTCGCGAAATTGGCTCTAACACCGCTTTTCCGCCTTTCTCATTTGATCTGCCCCATTTAAAAGAAAGAAAATACGTTTATTTGCGGTAAACATGATGCAATAAAGAACATATTACACCAAAAAAAAAATAAGAAAGGGTTGGAAAGTGGCGACGGCATTTCCCCGTCTTCCTCATCATTGTTAGCCTTGTTTCACCCACTCTATTGCGCCATGCTTCCCTGGTAGTCCATTTTCTTTTGGCTATCAATAGTTCATGAGGAGTCTACATTTCACTTTCTGAGGCTTAGTAAAACCTTTCTAAAATAGCAGCTTATCATAATCTGCCTAGTCTTTCCCCCAACTATGATGGGGTCGGCTTCCAGTCTAACGGAATGCAGCTTGATACAGCCCGATTTAAACTTTATGACGGCTCGGAACACTAGGCGAGTCGCTGCGCAGTAACAAATTCGCCTATCACCGGGGGTGAGGGGCGGGGTACTGCGCAGCGTGTAGCGCACTTCACAGCCGCCATAAAGTTTAAATCGGGCTGTACCCGTATTTTACAAGAAGCAACTGCCTGTGTGACCTCCACAACCCAGTTACTGCGCAGCAACACGTTACCTCTGTACAGACGCCAGCACATCAACCTACCCGAAACTGACAGATTTCCCCAATCAATTTTGAACCTTAGCCTTCAGCAATAAAGTTGAAAATTTATTAAAGAAATTTGACAGATTGTAGTAGGTTGATGTGCTGGCGTCTTTACCGCAAAATTATATGAAAAATATAAGACACAATATTATTCGAGGACAAAATCAATAATGAAAAACACCGAAAATTCCACCAGCTGTTTTAATATAGACTAATTAATATACATTTGTTCTTAAAGTAAATAGACAATTCCTTTGTCTTGCCAATGTACGGGCGACACGTCATGTGTTAATATAATTATGTTTATAATTCTAATTAAACAATTGTATTAACAACTAGCTTCTGCCCGCGACTTCGTTCGCGTGGACGTCGTAAGATACACAATATACTAAACAGCCACATTTTTATAAAACTCTCTCGGCCCACCGACCCACCGCATCGCATCGCATCGCCCGCCCGCGCTCATACTTCGTTTTCGCTTAGAGAAAACAAGAAAAATATTCTAAAATAATTCTGATTTTTTTTCTTTTTGCTCGGTTCCTTAGGGCCGTAGCGTGACGTTAAATAGCCTATAACCTTTCTGAAGAATTGTGTTATTAAGGGTAAAAATATTTTTTTAAATCCAACTGGTAGTTTCAGAGCTTACCGCGCGTTAAAACAACACAAAAACTCCGATTATTAGTACAGATGTAGATGATATTTTGTCACGTTTAAATTTAAATGAAAGGTATTCAAATAATTTTATTAACAAAGACTTTATATACGCCGCAACTAATATTGTTTACTTTTGTTTGAAAAATAATTTTATCGATATACATGAGGCAATGAAGAAATTCTGTATAGTCATTGTTTATTCAATGAAAAATTGGTCCTTCGAGCCGGATAAAAATATAAATACAGAGTTCACAATCTGTCCGATTTTATCACCCTTAAAATTTTCTGGACTGTCCCTGATTTGTCGGTCCTGGTGGTAGCCGAATTGATCGCAGTAACTAAGCCAGGGCACCCCGGGGCACCCCGACCAAATGGTTTAGGGCAGAACTGTGACCCAGGACTCGAACTGGCGACGACTAGTGTTCCACGCGCGCCTCTCTAAGACGTAACAGGGGGAGTTTAACACCTCACTCCCCCCTATGAGACGTGGCCCGCATGGCGCGGGCCGTCACCAGTCCGGGACAGCGGAAGTCGCATTCGCACCCGCAGCCCCCCACGCCGACGCCGGCGCCCCGGTGTACGAGGGAACACCGGGGTAGTTTTAGTCAGTAAAAGTCTGACAGACCCCTCTGCCCACCCCAGGGCGGAGGACATCCATGAGGATATCCACCAAGACAAAATAAAAATGTTTGAACTGTAACCAGCCACGCGCGAGCCGAGCGATGGTGATTCTTGTTTTCACTAATCAAGCTGGCCTATTTAAATCTACTGTTGGATATAAGCTTCTAATCTAAATTATTAGGACTCCTTATGAAATCAATCGGTAAATCATCAAAGGCCTTAAGTCTAGTAATTATACCAAGCTCTTATAAAAATTACGAAATGCACCCAAAATACAGACATAAAATTTACCAATATCCTCATCACAACAAATAAATTGAACGTAAACATTGATAAGCTTATCGAATAATGTTTGAACTAATTTTATCTCATAGATATCACAGCATATACCTCAAGACCAAAAACTCTTGAACCGTGGTAAAAAACCGAACTAAATAATTCTTAATGTACTTACTTTGACAGTCGTTACGGGTAGTCAGAAGCAAGAAATCCAGTTTGATCTTTTGGATAAGCAATACTCGCCGCGGTCAGTTCATGAATGGGTGACCATCCATTTCATTCGGAGACCGCTTCGTGTCTCGTTGGTCCCGGCTGTCATTCGTAGATCTTTGACAGTCGTTACTGGTAGTCAGAAGCCCGAAAGTCTGACAACCAGTCTTACCAATTACCCGGTAACTGGGTTGTGGAGGTCAGATAGGCTGTCGCTTCATGTAAAATACTGGTATTCAGCTGCATCTGGTTAGACTGGAAGCCGACAGGAACATAGTTGGGAAAAGGCTAGGCAGATGATGACTAACATTGATAGTGGCGATGACGTTAGCTCCTAGCGCCATCTTGAATTGTCAAGACATTTTGGTCCTCATGCACTCGAGTTATCTATAGATTAAATAATGAGTACTTACTTACTTTATTCAGGTAAATAGTGGGAGGACGTAAAATGTACTGGTGCTTTCTGTATTAGGTTAATAATATGATTGTTATTTTTAACCGACTTCAAAAAAAAAAAGGTTCTGTATTCGACCCGTAGGTATGTATGTATGTTTGTATGTCCGCGATTTTCTCAAAAACTAATGAACCAATTTTGATGTTTCTTTCATTAATTATTCTTATGAACGAAGTTATATGTATAAATGTACTGCATCTCCGGCATTACACATACACATACATAGCAAGTAGTGTTATTTGAATTTGTGTGGGGTAGGTACAACTAAAAACTTTTTTACAAAAAAAAAACAACCGACTTCCAAAAAAACACTACAATGTGAATAATAACTTAATTTCGGAAGTCTGTGTCAAAAAACGAAAATGCCGAACCAACGACACCGACTTCCGAAATTAAAGTTATTTTTCACATTGTAGTGTTTTGGACTGTAACTGGGTTGTAGAGGTCAGATAGGCAGTCGCTCCATGTAAAATACTAGTATTTAGCTGCATCCGGTTAGACTGGAAGCCGACCCCAATATAGTTGGGAGAAGGCAGGCAGATGTGTATCATAGAACATCACTTAAAATCTATTTAGTTGACATGCTATAAGAAAACAATATTTGTTTACTATTTGCGCTGCTAGCGCCTCTCGTGGCGAAGCATAGCACTACAGTCTTCCACAATAGATGAATAGTTTTGACTTTAATCAACCAAGAGAAACAAACTGAAAATAAAAATCACTACGCTGATTATCCATATTTATAAAATATCGGCCATTGTCTAGCTATTGTTTTTGAATTAGTCAAATAGTTGTTGAGAGAATTCTGGTTAATCATTGATTGCTCATGATATTCACCTCACAATCGACTCGTAATAGTTATTTATGCAACCGTTGTATAATAAGTGGTAGTAAAAGACGAATGTGGGTTTATCACACGATGCGAAGCCGAGTGTGATAATAGTATCACATGAGTGTTTTAAGACCTAATTGTGTGAGAAATCGCGCTACCATCAGTCATGACATATGCCCGCCGCGGGAGACGCTACGGGCGTCGGGAGCCGCGTGACGACTCCCGGGCTCCCGGCCACCGTAGGCGCGGGCTTGTGGACGGAGAGTAATGGGTAGCTCTCCGTCCGATCAGGACCAGGCCCGTGCCGGACGGCGCGTATGTGTTCCACGCGCGCCTCAAAGAGATGTCAGCATAAAGGCAGGGGCCCGCTAGGCCCGAAGCCTGCCGGGGTAGCGGGATCGTCCGAAAGGGTTACCGCTGCCCCGGAACATAAACTAAGGAAGGAACAAGGGTGGGTTTTAGTCAGTAAGAGTCTGACACTCCCTTCCGCTCCACCCAGAGCGGGAGGAGTCATTAGATGATTTCCCATCCAAAAAAAAAAAAAAAAGCATGACATATTCCCAACTGCCATGCTCTTTCAAGTCAACGTCCAGGTCCAGTTGAAAACCAGCGTCAGGCACTAGTTGTCTGGCATTTTTGCTGAACTGGGCCTTTTTAGCGCAGCCGTGAGGCACACTTTCCTGCTTATTTTTTTTACAACGGACTTTACACTTTTTATTTGACCTTTATTTTTTTTTTGTTTGTTTTTATCTGATGTACAGACGCCAGCACATCAACCTACACCTAACTGTCAAATTTTCCCAATCAACATTGAACCTTATGCTTTAGCGATAAAGTTGAAAATCTATTACAGAAATCTGACAGATTGTAGTAGGTTGATGTGCTGGCGTCTGTACAGAGGCCAGCACATCAAGCTACCCCAACCTGTCACATTTCTTTTATAGATTTTCAACTTTACTACAAAGGAATAAGGTTCATATTCAATTGGGAAAATTTTACAGATTGGGGTAGCTTGATGTGCTGGCCTCTGTACCTATGTATCTGGTGTATTGTGTGTCTTTTGGCCTGTGCTAAATAAATGTATTTCTTTCTTTCTTTCTTTCAACATCAAAATATCATAATAAACCGCTGGATTCAAGAAGCACGAAATTTTCCACAAGAGCTTCTTATACAGGGTCAATTTAAATTAGCTATCGAAACTCCTGGTGATGAAATAATTTGCACAAAGTAAAGCGCCTGTCTAGGTTCGAACCTACGACCTACAAGTCACCGCGTTGCCACAGGACCACAACTTCTCTGCACCAATCCTCCATTGGCACATAGAATAGAATACTCTTTATTATGTACACCATATAAATTACAGACATAAATATAGAAACTTTACAATGGGTGACACAATGGGCGGTCTTATCGCTAAAAGCGACACACACACACATATTCAATTCAATTCAATTCACATATTCAATTGTTTGTTTGGATTGCATAAACAATGCTGAGTTAGGATTTGAAAATAAGCCAAGGCATTCCCGTAAATAGACATCGCGAAATTATGTGTAGTCCAAGCCAGATGGCAGCCTGGTTCTGGCAAGGATCAGGAATAATATCAGCAGGCAGAAGATACAAAGGTTCAAGACCTGACTTGAACCCATGTGAACGAAGTTACTCTTAGACTGATTTGACTACGGTGAAAGAAAATATTTGAGATAAATTGAAAGTAGCTTCAGAGATAAATTCTATCCGAAGACATTTTCACTTTCAATCAATGATGAGTAGGTAATTCAGTTATCTGCCGGTCTAGAAAGAGTTCCCTGCACCATAATTGAGTAACATGCTTTAAATTACAATCCGAAGCATTTTGAAGGAAATTCGGCATTATATGTTTGAAAAAAAAGTACTTAATTTAAAAAAACTAAAAAACCCGATTGCAACCTTAAACTAAAACTAACTGAAAAGCTAAAAAACAAGCCCATTTTAAATGAAATAAAAGTTGGAAGCAGGCGGGACCCATTTGAGTTTGAAACTATAATAGGGTCCCGCCTGCTTCCAACTTTTATTTCATTTAAAATGGGCTTGTTTTTTAGCTTTTCAGTTAGTTTTAGTTTGAGGTTGCAGTCGAGTTTTTTTATTTTATTTCCAGCTTTTTAGTTTACAAATGTGAAAGATTTCGCAGACGATTTCGTTCTTGGTACGTGTTTTTTACGATTTGTCACTTAATTACTTTTAACCATATAAGTTTAACTATATAACCGTATAATATTTTTGTAATCACCTTTTTAAACCCTTTATTTCGATACCCCACTTGATAGGTTTTGAGAAAAAAAAATTTTTTGAAGACTTAATATGGCGCCAAAAATCGTCCATTTTATTTATTTTAAAATACCCAGTGTCACTCTCACAATTAAGACGAATCTAACGACACCTCTCAAGCTGAAATCGATCAAGCCGTTTAGGCTACAGAGCAAGCCAAAGAAATATACATACGTATACATATACATACACTCGAAAAACATAACCCTCCTTCTGGCGCAGTCGGGTAAAAATTTGTATGGATGTCGTTGGTTTGAGTAGGGGAAACAATGGCTTCCGAGATGACGACTAATAAATAGAAGAACAGGACATGTTGCGCCAACCAGTATTAAATTGAGATAAGGATAGGAAATTGAATGATATTTAAAAAAAACTTGTATGCCACAGGTTTCCTAAGCGTTGACCATGCGTTGACACATCAACTGGTCCTGCAATACTCTAAGTAAATTCTAATACGGTTTTTTCCTTCATATGACATTGATTCCATTTGCATTACATATTACAACATAGTCTCAACGAGTACAGCTTAAGGGCATTGTGCAATAATGATTCTGGCGCAGTAACTGCGGTATGTAAGTAGTTTACTAGCATACCGTGGTAGGACCTTGGCATAGTAGACAATGGTGGCCCAGTTATGAACTCATGACCATACGAAAAGACTGGCTAAGATTTATAAACAACTTTACTTTTATGGTTAATAACATCATATTACCTAAGTTCTGCGTTTCTAAATTTGCCAAAGATGTAAACCACAATCTTCATCATCATTTCAGCCGAAAGACGTCCACTGCTGGGCATAGGCCTCCCCCAAAAACAACAATGGCCGCTCGAAATTTAATAAAATCGATATACAAGAACATTTATTTTAAGTAATGTTTGTTTTCGTCTAAATCTCCGAGCTAACTAGACGAAAACAAACATTTGTATTTGATATGTATTTGATAAAAAAAGCTGTTATTTTGACATTATAAACAGACATTTTAATTTTATTTATTTGTGTAGATATATAAATGTTTAGATAACTCTAGCCAATCCTAGTAAAAGAGGAAATCCTTGACGTTGTCTTGTCTGCTTCTGTCCATGTGTTTTGTTCCTTATCTATTGTGAGGGGGCCCGTGGCTAAATAATAATAGCCGCACAGGTCGATCGATCAAGTTAAGCTCCGCTTGCCGTGGTTGGTCTGTAGATGGGTGACCATCTTTACATACCGAGACCCCTCGTATTATACAAATATTTAGATTAATATAATATGTCTGTCGAGGGGCTTGTGGCTAAATAATAACAGCCGCACGGATTGCCGATGCTTGTCCGTAGATTTGTGATCCAATCGGAAAGGACGTTAAGCCGTTGGTCCCGGCTATCATTCGTGGATCTTTGACAGTCGTTACGGGTAGTCAGGAACCCGAAAGTCTGACAACCAGTCTTACCAAGGTGTACCGTTATACCGTATTATCCAGTAACTGGGTTGTGGATGTCAGATAGGCAGTCGCTCAATGTAAAATACTGGTATTCAGCTGCATCCGGTTAGACTGGAAGCCGACCCCAACATAGTTGGGAAAAGGCTGGCAGATGATGCCGAATTATTGTTAGCCTGTTGTCCCATTGCAAGACAAAAGCCTATTTTTCTTCTTTCCACTCCTCCTGTCTTGAGTTACTGCGGTGCAATCTTGTTTTGTAGAACATGAAACGTTTATTTTCTCTTGACTGTACTTACCTGTCAAAAAGAGTAACCTGGCATAAAGTGGATAAGACAAAGTTTAAAACAGAAGAGGCAGGCTGCGTGTTTTCCGTCACGGAACTCTGATATCCTATCCTACTAATATGGATAGATGGATGGATGTTTGTTACTCTTTCACACAAAAAGTACTGAACGGATTTGGATGAAATTTGGCACACAGATAGTTTATAACCAGGATTAACACATAGGATACTTTTTGTCCCTATATTTTCACGGGATCGAAACTTATGCGGGTAAAACCGCAGGGCGCTGCTAGTGTCTATATAAAGCTACGTATATAACATATATACCATACATAATGTTCGCCGTAACGCTGTGCTAATATCCTACGAAAAACCTTGCTTTGCAGTGAAAGTTCGGCGTGTGGCAGAGATGGCAATATGTTAAAAAGAGACGGCAATATTTCTCAGAAGTTTGTTTTTTCTTGAAGTCGTTCTGTTATTGGTTTTAAGATAAGTAAAGTTAATAGATAGTGGTGTTATGGAGCTAGTTTTATTCCTTTATTATATGTTTTGGTCCTTGGGTCTGCAATAGCCTTAATGATTTGTGCTACTTACATCTTAAAAATCAAAATCAATACTTCTTATTAGACTGAGAATCAGCACTTTTCAAGACATTTCCAGAAAATGTCCGCCCCCCCTCACAACTTCCTAGTGCTTTAGCTGAAAAGAACAAGAGGCGCAGCAAATTCTTTAGCAACACAGCTGTTAAGTTAAAAGAACTTGATTCCCCATACTAATAGGTAGTTCTGTCTTAATAGTTAGTTGATGAATAGCATTAGACAAAGGCCTTTTATTATAAAGAGAATGAACAGAATTGATCATCATGCTTGCTCACGATTTCAGATCAATAGGTACAACGTGTTTTTTTTTATATCCCACTAGCTTCTTCCCGCGTCTTCGTCCGCGTGAAATTTCACCCCCCCCCCCCCCCATTCACCCCCTTAGGGGGTGAATTTTGAAAAATCCTTTCTTAGTGCACCCCTAGACCTCATAAGGAACGTACGTGCCAAATTTGGAATCTCTAGACCCAGCGGTTTGGGCTGTGCGTTGATATGTCAGTCAGTCAGTTCTCCTTTTATATATTATATAGATAACTCTAGGGTATCATTGTTCTCATCATTATGGACAACTTTTATTATGGGACCAAACCTGAAATCGCGAAAAAAAAATCAGCTGTTCCCTACATTATGTTCGCGTATAACACGTCAAAATGTAGGGAACAGCTGATTTTTCTTTCGCGATTTTAGTTTTAGTTCCATGGTAAATGTTGTTCATAATGATGAGAACAATGATCCCCTAGAGTTATGGGATATAAAAAAAAAATACGTATAATTCTAGGATAAGATTAATTTAGAGAAGAAAATTAAAATTCACGTCGCTTTTGATAATAGGTAAGCTATTATTTTTAACAGACTTTCCTCTTGAAAAAGTCGTTAACAAATAATAACAATCATTGGCTGGGTCAAGGGCTTGATTAAAAAAAAACAGTTTTTACTTCTGGACGCGGCACGCATAGTGAGGAGGTTCCTCTCTCTAGAGCCCTGACCACCGGCAGCTTGGACTCTGTTCCTGATGCCGATGGGCCACTATTTTTGAAGTGAAAACTTATTTAGGCGCGTTGGGCAAAAAACCATTGAACTCGCGACACTGTTACCGACACCGCGCTATATTCAAATGTATTCGGCTGTCCTCGGGCGGGATGTACTCGGTTTTAATGTACTTCTAATATGTCAGTGAGTGATGGCAAAGTATTCTGTTTGTGTTTTGTTTATATGACGATTAAAAAAATACACACGTAATTTTTAAAATTTTCTCTTCTGTCGGCACTTCCGGAGTGCCACTGTTTTTTTTTTCTAAATGTTTTTTGTAAAAAATATTTAAAAATGCAACCAATATAAATAAAATAGAAAAGATATAAATAAACGATAATAATAATAATTAACGATAACCCTAATTATCAAGACTTGCACGCGATTACTAACACGTGTGTGATGCGTACCTCGCTAACAGTAGCAATAGCTTTCATTTTGAGAGTTCAACAAAATTCATTACGTTATTTACGTTGTTGAGCAGACAAATGTTTCGAACTTATGAAGCAATGGATTAGCAATATCCTTCGGATTGGTATTGAAACTGTGTTACCCATTATGGGTGCAGAAGGCATTGTCATCCATCAACTGCCTAGCCTTATCCAACTACCTTGGAGTCGGCTTCCAGACTAACAGGATGCAGCTGAATACCATTAATATACATGGAGCGACTGTATATCTGTGCCGAATTGCCGTCCCATCGGACGTCAATCCGGCTGTCCGGCACGGCCGCGGCCGGAGAGAGATCAGGTGGCCTACCATGATTTAATTAAAAACGATTCAAAAAGAAGACATTTCAGTTTAGGTTCCTAAACTGCATCGCTTGAGCTGCTCTATGGACGTCATGGTACCAAACAAGTATGAATGAAACCAAAACTTGCGACTCAGTTTGGGACAATCGCTGTCAGCAGATGGCACGGCCTAAACTGAATCGTTAAACTGACGTCATGGTACGAATTAGAAGAACAGTTCAGTTTAGGTCCCAAAATGGATCGCGTTAAGAGCTTGTGGTAGGCCTCCAGGACCAACGGCTTGACGTGCTTTCCGCCCCGTTGGTCTCGTGGTCGCAAGCACGACTGCTGAGCGTGGGGACCTAGGTTCGATTCCCAGGTCGGACAAACTGTTATTGGGTTTTTCCATTAGGAGTTTTTTTAGTAACAGCCCGGAGTTTAGAAGTTGGCGGTGTGTTACCCCCGTGACTACCATAACCCAGGTACTGGGAAACATGATACCGCTTTGCAAGACTGGTCGTTGGCTGGACTGGTGTTTTACGCATCTAGCGTTAATTAAAACTCCTCGACCCTAATGTTATCAGCTTTTCAAGTACTTACTCATCAGTTTTAAGCACTTTCGTAGACATACGCAGTAATTCTAATTGCACCCGACACCTGGTTGGAGTGTCCAATTGTCGTTGCAAGTGGCGCCACTTTGACAGCTCATGTCATATTGGTGGTGTTGTTATTTATTTTATATAAGGGCTTTGGATTTAGTCTCTGTGGTTTAGTTGGTTTTGTATTTGTGCTTGAAAAACTGAAGAAATTGTTGTGATAATTCGTTCTGAAATGGGTAAATAATGAATTTTGGATTGTATTTTAAACGCACTTTACATTAATTAATTTTAACTCCCGAGGCCCGTGACTAAATTAATAATAACAGCTGCTTTCCGCGCTTACGCTTTCCGCGGTTGGTCTGTGGATGGGTGACCATCTTTACATACCGAGACCCCTCCGTGCCTCGGAAAGCACGTTAAGCCGTTGGTCCCGGCTGTCATTCGTGGATCTTTGACAGTCGTTACGGGTCGTCAGAAGCCCGAAAGTCTGACATCCAGTCTTACCAAGGGGTATCGTATTACCCAGTAACTGGGTTGTGGAGGTCCGATAGGCAGTCGCTCCATGTAAAATTGTTGAAAGTATGGACGCCTGCACTGATACTTGATGCAACCTGTCACGTAGCCGTGTTCTGTGTCAAGAGTTTAAATGGACTTTTTGCTTGTTCATCTGTCATCTCGTGTGCTAACATTATCCGGTATGTCTATAAAATAATCTTCCAAATAAATTCGTTATAATAGTTTAATTGCCCTTGTTTATATTTCTTCAGGTTATGGGCCGCCCCGTACCTGCCGTATAGTGTTATCTTTGCAATCTAAACAGTATTTTAAAAGTTTGTGAAAAACCGCATGCATAACCTCACTTTGTTACCGGCATGATTTTAGCTTATTTTAGATAAATACTGTTGGAAATATGGCGAACAGTTCATTGATATCAATTGAGAAACTCACTGGCAGAGATAATTGGGCAACTTGGAGTTTTGCAGTGAAAGCTTATTTACAACACGAAGATTTATATGACTGCATTTTAAAGGAACCCGTATCCACTGAACCCAACTCGATAAAGAAAGATATCAAAGCCAAATCGAAGTTAATATTATTAATTAACCCAATATTGTATGTACACATTCAAGAGGCAGATAATGCTAAACAGGTTTGGGAATGTTTAGCAAGGGCATTTGAAGATAGTGGACTATGTCGAAAAGTTGGACTATTGAAAGAACTAATAAACACTAGTTTGGATAACAGTTTATCAGTGGAAGATTATATAAACAAAATAATGTCCGCGGCACACAAATTAAGGAATATAAAATTCAATGTAGATGATGAATGGTTAGGTACTCTGATGCTGGCAGGCTTGCCTGATATGTACAAGCCAATGATTATGGGGTTGGAAAGTTCCGGTATGAAAATTAGTGCTGATTTAGTAAAGAATAAACTATTGCAAGAGGTTAAAACATCAGACACTACCGCACTTTATACAAACACAAAAATTCAACCCAAAAATGATCAGCAAAAACCTAAAAAAGGACCAAGATGTTTCCATTGTAATAAGTATGGACATCTCAGTAAAAAATGTTGGTTCAAGAAGAAAGATGCTAAAACTGATAATAAAACAGGATTTTTAGCAGCGTTTTCCGCATTCACAATGAATGACTCTGTGAACTGGTATGTTGACTCAGGCGCCTCCATGCATATGACCATGCACCGGGATTGGCTCTATGATGTCACGGCTCCACCTGTACAGAATATAAGAATTGCCGACAATAAGATATTGAAAGTTGAATGCTGTGGTAATGTATCTATAAAAGTGAATACAAATAACAGCACCGAGGCAATACAGGTGAGAAACGTTTTATACATTCCAGAATTAAAAACGAATTTGCTATCAGTAAGCAAGATAATAGCAAATAGATGCAAAATCCAGTTTAATGAAGTTGGTTGTCAAATTTACAATCAAAATAATAAGTTAGTTGCGAAAGCAAATCTCATTAATGATACATATCAATTAAAATCTTGTAAGAATGAAGAAATGCAAGCAATGACAGCAAATACTGATTATGATACTTACCTGTGGCACCAAAGGATGGGCCACTTAAATTTCACAGATATTAGTAAAATGCCTAAATGTACAGAGGGAGTAAAGTTGTCACCGGAAAAGGAAAACAGTATTTGTATAACTTGTCTTGAAGGCAAGCAGACCAGGCAACCATTTTCCAGCGAAGGCTCGCGTGCAACGGAGCTGCTAGGGCTCATTCACAGTGACGTATGTGGACCGATGAAACATGTTTCTATTGGAGGTGCCAGGTATTTTGTTACCTTTATTGACGATTATTCCCGTCGTGTACATGTATATTTTATTAAAAGTAAAGGCGAAGTTTTTGAAAAATTTGTGGAGTTTAAGAATAGAGTAGAAAATGAAACGAACAAAAAAATTAAAATTCTAAGAAGCGACAATGGTACCGAATACAAAAATAATAAGTTTGAAGCCTACCTTAAGAACTATGGAATATGGCACCAGACATCTAATCCTTACACTCCCGAGCAAAACGGTCTCAGCGAGAGAATGAATAGGACATTAACAGAGCGTGCTAAATGTATGATTTTTAATGCTGAATTGCAAGATGCATTCTGGGCTGAAGCAGTAGCCACAGCCGCTTATATTGTTAACCGCTCGCCAACTCGTGCTTTATCCGATGTGACCCCACATGAAGTATGGACTGGAGAGAAGCCTAATTTGAGTCATATGAGGATTTTTGGATGTCATGCGATGGTACATATCCCTAAAGAAAATAGGACAAAGCTTGAAGTAAAATCACGTAAGTTGATTTTTGTAGGGTACAGTGATTCTACTAAGGGCTATCGATTTATAGACCCTGAAAAAAAGAAAGGAATTATAAGTAGAGATGTTGTATTCTTAGAAGCTACTGTAAAGAGAAACAAAGTCGTTAACATGCAAGAAAAGGAAAAGGAAGAAAATAATAAAGAGAAGGAAATTTGTACTGAAAAAAAGGAGAATAAACTGGAGAACAATGATTTAATAAAAGAAAAGAAAACACTGGACTTACCTTTATTTGAAGATCACGAAGAATCTGGAAAAGAAAACATAGATGAAACACAACTTACCTCTCAAATTCTTGATGTTTCTTCTGATGACTCCGCTCTATTTGAAGATGTTCTTGATGAAACATACTTACCTGATGAAACAGTGGAATCTCTGCCGCAACATAACATGGGTCTGAGACCACTTCCGCATCGAATAGAAAGACATCAGAATAATGATACCACATCATTTATGTGTTTGAATGGTGAGTCAACTATGATTCTATTAAATAGTGATCCGCAGAACCTTGAAGAAGCTATCAACAGTGATAAGGCTGATGAATGGAAAAAAGCTATGAAGGAAGAATATCAGTCATTAATAAATAATAACACTTGGACACCAGTAAAGTTACCAGAAGGAAAAGTAGCGCTTCCTTGTAAATGGGTTTTTAAAACAAAAATAGACGAAAACGGGTCCATATCACGTTACAAAGCTAGACTTGTAATTAAAGGTTATAAACAAGTAAAGGGTATTGATTATCAAGAAAAATATGCTCCGGTAGTCCGGTATTGTTCAATAAGATACTTGATTGGCTTAGCTGCAAAATATGATCTCAAAATTCACCAAATGGATGCAGTTAGTGCTTTTTTGCAGGGAGATATTGATAAAGAAATTTATATGATTTCACCACCCGGCTATGAAGAACAAAATATAGCATGTCGATTGAACAAGTCTATATATGGCTTGAAACAAGCAAGCAGACAGTGGAATAAAAAATTAAATGCTGCATTGATAGAAATAGGGATGACTCGTTCCAAAGTAGATCCTTGTGTATACTATCGTATAATAAATGAAAAGGATATACTTTTCATTGCAGTATATGTTGATGATTTATTATACTTTTATAATAATGAAGAAAACATCCCAGATTATAAAAAGTAAGTTTAAAGAGAAATTCTTTATGAAGGATATGGGGACTGCAAAGCAATGTATTGGATTTAGAATTTCTCACAATACAACAGAGCATGAAATTTCCATAGATCAATCAATATATATTAAAAAGATACTTACCCGCTTTAAAATGCAAAACTGTAAGCCGGTATGGACACCTACTGATGCGAATGTAAAGTTTAAAAAGGCTGAAACTCAAAATGAAGTCTTAAAGGATGTACTATATCACGAAATAATTGGGTGTCTACTGTACTTATCTCAAGGAACCAGGCCTGATATAACCTACATAGTAAATTCCTTGAGCAGATTTAATAACCACCCAACTAGTGAACATTGGGCAGCTGTGAAACGCGTTTTGAGGTATCTGAAAGGTACAATTAATATGAAACTTACTTTCAAGAGAAATATTAATGAAAATATTTATGGCTATTGTGATGCAGACTGGGCAAATGATGTTGAAGACCGAAGGTCTTGCACAGGCTATATATTCTTATTCCAGGGAGCAGCCATAAGCTGGAATTCGAAAAAACAGCAAACGATCGCATTATCTAGCACAGAGGCTGAATATATGTCAATGGCTTCTGCAATACAAGAAGCACTTTATTTAAAACAGCTGGAAGAAGAATTCTGGCTCAAACTGAAAGATACGCCAATCACACTCTTTTGTGATAACCAAAGTGCAATTAGTCTTTCAGGTAACGCCATGTACCATCCACGCAGCAAACATATAGATGTTCGTTATCACTTTGTTCGAGAGAAGATTGCTGCTAATCAAGTTGATGTTCGATATCGATCAACTGCAGACATGGTCGCTGACGCATTAACGAAAGGGCTCCATCGTCCGAAGCATAAAGTTTTCACCACATCAATGGGTTTGACTTTAAAGCGTTTGCGTCCAGGAGAGGATGTTGAAAGTATGGACGCCTGCACTGATACTTGATGCAACCTGTCACGTAGCCGTGTTCTGTGTCAAGAGTTTAAATGGACTTTTTGCTTGTTCATCTGTCATCTCGTGTGCTAACATTATCCGGTATGTCTATAAAATAATCTTCCAAATAAATTCGTTATAATAGTTTAATTGCCCTTGTTTATATTTCTTCAAAAATACTCGTATTCAGCTGCATCCGGATAGACTGGAAGCCGACCCCATCATAGTTGGGAAAAGGCTAGGCAGATGATGATGACATTAATTAATTTTAACAATAAAGCTACGGGTTCCTACTATAAGTGCGCACAGCCCTACCCTATTTCAAGTTAAACAACATATAAACTTTATTTCAATGAAAATTAAGTTGATTTCAGTGAGTCACTATTGAAAAAATTATAAAAAGTTTGAAGCTGTAGCGTAAACTGAACTTTACTGTGTAGGAATTAAAGTTACTTTTCCGTTAATTCATATTTGTTTACATTTTTGGCAAATAAATCGCGAACGCAGATTATGTAGACGCCAGCACATCAAACTACTACAATCTGTCTTTAATAGATTTTCAACTTTATCGCTAAACCGTAAGGTACAAAGTTGACTGGAAAAAGTTGACAGTTTCGGGTAGCTTGATGTCTGAAACATTTTTTTTTATTTTATTAATTTTGTGTTTCACGAACTGTGTCCAAATAAACTTTTTTCTTTCTTTCTTTTCTTTCTGGCGTCTGTACTATAAAACATGCGCTATATGGTACTCGGCAATAGTGTAGTGTGCCAGTGATAGAATTTTCCAAATCGTATCAGTAGTTTCAAAGATTACCTCGCACATCCAAACACCATCATCATCATCACCACTGCTCCCAAAACGGTGAAGGAAAACATCGTGAGGAAACCGGCATGTCCCTGGCATGTCCAAAAATTTGAAGACATATTGTGACATCTACCACCCCGCACTGGGTCCGCATTCCCTCTGAAGGGAGGAGGCCTGTGTCCCAGCAGTTGGTAGTCAATTTGAGAAACGATCAATTTCCCGGACTGTACATAAGATTAAAACGTTGAAAGGTCTTTCGCCGTGTGCACACGGGACTCGAATTACGCGCAAGCGCAAGTGCAAAAAGTAAACACACGTATATTGATAAAAGACTTAGCTATTAATTATGATTGACTTCTTAACAGTCGATAGTCACGCGTTTGACCACTTTATCATCTGACGTAAAACTGGCTAATTAGACACAATTTTAATATAAAAAAAAATAATATGGACGATTTCATTTTGTTAATTTTCCGAATTAAAAACACAACACAAGTTCTAGTATTAAGTTAGTTAAATCGATGCGAGTTTTACCCGACTGTGCGACAGCAAAGACAGGTTTATATTTTTCACGCGTACCTATCTATGTATAATTGTTAAATATTTTTTTTTGAATTCACCAGACAAAAAAATATCGACTTTTTCTGTCAAACTTGACGTTCATAAAAGTTTCGAAAAAGGAACACAAACACAGCTGTTTATTTTCAGTGTTTTAAATAGTGACAGTGTAGTGTGAGTGAGACTGTGGTATCGTTTACGTGTTTAACAATAAGTGCGAAAGAGACGGCAAGATGCGTGGTATTAAGTACCAGCGGTTGGATGACCAGGAGATTGGGTAAGATTTTTTTTTTTTCAATAAAATTTTGTTCGTTTTGTAGGAAAGGGGTTTTAAGTTTTTTATATTATCTCAGCAATGGTGGACGATTACACAAGAACGGCAATCCAAATACAGAACGTTTTTTTGACACCTTAATGTCAAATACTGGTGAAAATTTCAAGATTTTCAAGATGGCCGTTTTAATGTTACGGGCACCGCTCTTCTAGAAAACTGTAGATATGCACCTGCAGACACGATTTACTTAGGTGTTTTAATACTGTGTTGTAGATAACTAATCTTGTTTTACGCTACGTTGCGAAGCATTATATTTATTTATCTGCTGTATCATAAACGCTATCGGTCACGAAAAGTCCCCCAACCCAGTTTATCTGTACTGTAGGACATATTTGTACAAATATTTAGATTAATAAAGTCCTCCAGACCGTATTTCGGCCACGGCGGCCAATCTCAACGGAGAATAGCCTTCGGCGCGGGAGATAATAGTGCACAAGTGTGGGCGCAGACACAGGTGCACTCCCTCTTCCTTCACTCTCATAGTCCGATGGGACGGCAATCCGACAACCGGAGAGACATCAGGCGCAGGACCAAATAAATGCGAAAGTGTGTCTGTCTGTTACCTCTTCACGCTTAAACCTTAAACCGCTGAACCGACTTAGATGAAATTTCGTATAGAGATAGAGTCCCAGGAAAGGACATGGCGCTGCTAGTATAATAATAATTTATGTCTGTCGAGAGGCTCGTGGTTAAATAATAACAGCCGCACGGGTCGAAGGAAGGTTAATAATAACAGCCGCACGGGTCGAAGGAAGGTTAATAATAACAGCCGCACGGGTCGAAGGAAGGTTAATAATAACAGCCGCACGGGTCGAAGGAAGGTTAATAATAACAGCCGCACGGGTCGAAGGAAGGTTAATAATAACAGCCGCACGGGTCGAAGGAAGGTTAATAATAACAGCCGCACGGGTCGAAGGAAGGTTAAGCTACACTTTCCGAAGCTGGTCCGTAGATGGGTGACCATTCATTCCCTGTGAACCTCCATGGCTCGGAAAGCACGTTAAGGGGGATCCGGTAGTTAGCCTGCAAAATACAAATTTTCCTACGTTTTTGCAATTTGCAGCTTCAGTTTTGTTCAGGTTGTATGTTGAACAAAATATGAAGCCTTTCCCAACTATATTGGGGTCGGCTTCCAGTCTAACAAGTTGCAACTGAATACCAATATTTTACATGGAGCGACTGCCTATCTGACCTCCACAACCCAGTTACTGGGTAACACGATACCCCTTGGTAAGACTGGTTGTCAGACTTGGGCTTCTTTACGACTGTCAAAAATCAAAAAATGACAGCCAGGAACAACGGCTTAACGTGCTTTCCAAGACATGGAGGGGTCTCGATATGTAATTACCCGTCACCTATCCATAAACCGACCGCGGCAAGCGTAGCTAAACTTCGATTGACCCGTACGGCTGTTATTATTCAGCCACGAGCCCCCTAAATAACCTATATAACTATCACAAAAATTCTTAGCCCCTCCGACCCAAATACCAACGGTACCACAAATAAAGACAAACATCTCAGAAATTCCCTTCAACTATTAAGGTCGACCTCCAACACGATGCGAGTGAACTTCACAATGAACCAGCATTTCTATTAAGAATTAATGAAAAATTCCTCACATTGCTTCGAGTAGGTGGTACATTCAAACAGACTCGAACTACGAAAACCGCCCTTCGGGCTACGAAATAAAGGTGCCGTCAATGGCCAACATCATCATCTGCCTAGCCTTTTCCCAACTAGTTGGGGTCGGCTTCCAGTCTAACCGGATGCAGCTGAATACCAGTATTTTACATGGAGCGACTGCCTATCTGACCTCCGTCAATGGCCAACAAGTGAACAATAATTTGATCACCAGATGTCGCCTGATTAAGCTGGGCTGACGTTATCCGTCAGTCATTATCATTATCAGTCTACAGCAGTCAACTGCTGGACATAGGCTTCTTCTATTGCACGCCATTCAGCTTGATTCTCGGCAACTCTCATCCAGCTACTACCAACCACCCAGCGAAGATCGTCGCTCCACCTAACCTGAGCGTCCTACCTTACGTTTGCCGATTCGCGGTCTCCAGTCAAGAACACGTCTACCCCAACGGTCATCGGTTCTACGGCTAATATGGCCGGCACATTGTCACTCTAGCTTGCTTATTCTGTGAGCTATCCGTCAGTATAGCATCACACTAATATTATAAAGGCGAAAGTTTGTGAGTGTGGTGTATGTGTATGTGTTTATATGTTTGTTACTTCTTCACGCTCAAACGGCTGGACGAATTTTGATAAAATTTTGTTTGGAGGTAGCTGACACCCTGGATTAAGATGTAGGCTACTTTTTATCCCGATATTTCCACGGGATCGACACTTATGCGGGTGAAACCGCGGGGCGCAGCTAGTATATAATAATAAATTATGCAATTTTGGTAGTAGTGTAACTCCCATTTCGCGCGGTTCCGTTCATTCTGTCATAGAGAATAAGACCCCAGAACTGTAGTGTCAATGTTTAGTATAACGGGTATATCTAACTACAGTCTACATAAAAGTGGCGCCGCCCTGGTGGCGAAAAAAAGCCTGGAACCATTGTTCTAATAGACACGCAGTTGACAGTACGCGTAGGCGGCGTGGGAGTGCTCCCCTCCCCTCCCACGCAGTGACGTCAAATCTACCCACGTTGTGCACTGTATTGATTTATTTGAGTTCAGAATTCAGCGACAGGCGGTCGTGTTTTGATTTTGTTGATTGATGTTCTGTATAATATTGCGCCTGTATTTCCTGAAGGGGTAGGCGGACTTGTATGTGGTTTATTATACAGATATCGTCAGTTATGTTAAATCGGCTGAACCGGCCACAAATTGTGTTGTCCAGTGAGTTTACACATAACATAATCAGCCTATAATGTTCCTACTGCTGGGACGCAGGCCTCCTCTCGGTGAGAGGGAGTGCGCCGTAATCCACCACGCGGGCCCAGTACGGGTTGGCATGTCTTCGAATTTTTGGTTCTAGGACATGCCGGTTTCCTCACGATGTTTTCCTTCACTGTCTTGAGAGCAGTGGTGATGAAATAATTTATACTTTGTAGTAAAGCGCTTGTCTGGGTTCGAGCCTACGACCTACAACTCGGTAAGTCGCGGCGGTTACCACTTGGCCACCACTGCTCTCAATGAGTTTATTTGACATCATCATCATCATCATCATCTCAGTCCGGAACCCCCCACTGCTGGGTACAGGCCCCCCTTTCTTCAGCTACACTTCCAGGTTCTGTGCGTCTCCCATCCAGGTGTTTCCCGCGACTTTGACGATATCGTCAACCCAGCGCGCTTTTGGACAGCTCTGATTTTTTGTCTGGTTTTTTTAGTGTCATCATCTGCCTAGCCTTTTCCCAACTATGTTGGGGTCGGCTGCCAGTCTAACCGGATGCAGCTGAATACCAGTATTTTACATGGTGCGACTGCCTATCTGACCTACACAACCCAGTTACTGGGTAATAGGACTTCTGACAACCCGTAACGACTGTCAAAGATTCACGAATGACAGTTGGGACCAATGGCTTAACGTGCTTTCCGAGGCACGGAGGGGTCTTGCTATGTAAAGATGGTCACCCATCCAACCGCGGCAAGCGTAGCTTAACCTGATCGATCGACCCGTGCGGCTGTTATTACTTATTATTTATCATTAATCATTACAGTGACTTCCTCACTAAGTTCTAAATTCAAACGCAGACACGTGGACACTTTCATCACTTCCCGCGTAAATATTCGCGCCAAAAACAAAGCCGCCATTGTTGTATCAACAAAGATTATGAAACGGTTTTATGGTTCCCGTAATTGCAGTGCAGTGTCGTTACTATTATTACGGTGATACGGTGTTTGTGAGTGATTGTCAATGAAAGTGACGTAAAAGTCAAGTCATTTATTTCAAGTAGGCCACTTTTGAATGTCAAAATCACATCACACTATTTACACTAATATTATAAAGGCGAAAGTCTTTGATTATATAATCAAGGCGAAAGTTTGTGAGCGTGTTTGTATGTTTGTTACTTCTTCACGCTAAAACTACTGCACGGATTTGTATGAAATTGGGTACACAGATAGTTTATAACCAGGATTAACACACAGGATACTTTTTATCCCAATATTCCCACGGGATCGAAACTTATGCGGGTGAAACCGCGGGGCACTGCTAGTGTACAATAAAATAGAATCGATTCTAGTCGCCTTTCCCAAAAGGTAGTTTCGTATGGAGAAGAATGGGCATGACCGCATGACATAGTTACTCTTTTGAAATGTTTTTCAATATAAAAAAAAAAGAAAAGAAATATGGTTTTATTTTGTGTATATTATAAGCATGTAAAAACGATGAACCTAGCTTAACCTGATCGATCGACTCGTACGGCTGTTATTACTTAGCCATAAGCCCCCTCAATGTTATGAGCCAATAACTAATATTATTGAGAACTGAAGTGAACATTAGCGTCATAAACTAATACGTTTACATGGTACTTGCAGGTCTGATATCTCTTTAACCCGGTATTTCACAGCCTTCTGCTCATAATGAAAATTGATGCTTATGATATAAACTCTCATTTGATGTATATGTGGTTTTTATTGGACATACCGGCCAAAACGCCCATCATTCTTTATAAAATGTACAGATAGAAGCTATACAGACTCTTGTCTCTGATTCACCGAATAATTACAACATAAAGTATTCGAATTCAGTTAGTCAAATTGCTGTAACAGTTCTTTTGCATTTATCCAAGTGTCAATAAAAACGTGTCAAGGTAAATACCTAGGTTTTTTTGTTATCAAAATAAAATACTTATCAATGTAGCGGTAACCTAGAATTTTGATCCCACCAATGATACTTGTGTAGAAAGGTAGTGTTGCATAGAGAAGTCTAGAATTGGAATATCGGTTAACTACACACATCAAAAGTGTCTAGGGATCAACATATATTTTTGCAATAACTTTTCTCCTGATTGATATTAATTAAAATTTTCTTTAAGGATTCATCAAATAAAGTGTTTTCGTTTGTCACAGTAACGATAAACCAAGTCACCTTTGCATTAATAAAGAAATTTGCCATTTTCCTAATAAAGGGATTTTTGACATTTGAACCACTAACACAAAAGTTCGAAAAAAAGACTGAAATAACAGTTTTCTTTAAAATTTTATTGGGTAACTTAAACAATTAATAATCCGTGTTTCTACCGCGAACACTAACAACACAAGAACATCGGTTTGGCATACTCAAAATGAGTTCATCCAAATCACGCTGTGGAATGGCAGCCCATGTTCGTTGCAACAACAAAAAAAGGTCTTCTTGCGACTGGATACCCTCCATATTCGGCAGAGCTCTTCTCTGTAGCATATCCCATGCATGCTCAATCGGGTTCAAGTCTGGCGACTGAGCAGGCCAGGGCAGGACATTGATGTTAGCTGCGGCGAGAGTCTGTCTTACAACTCTTGCGGTGTGCGGTCGTGCATTATCATGCATTAACTGAAATAAGGGACCGATTTGCACTTGTAGAGGAACGATGACGTCTGATACAATCGTCTCAGCATAAATTTGAGCGTTGAGGTTGCCTCTGATCCAAATCAACTCAGTTCTTCCGCCGATCCAAATACCCGCCCATACCATGATGGTTCCACCACTATAAGGATGGACTTCCTGGCAGGATTTTAATCGCTGTTGGCGTCCAGGGGTTCTCCAGTGTCGTATACGTCTTGTATCCGGTCTCATACCAAAACGAGACTCATCAGAAAAGCACACGAAACGCCATTGTTCTTCTGCCCAATTTCTGTGTTCAAGAGCCCATTGATATCGAATCCTACGATTGTGCATTGCTATAGGTGGTACCCGTAGCGGTCTTCGGGAATGAAGGTTCACTTCATGCAAGCGGTTTCTGACTGTTTGGTCGCTAATTAAGTTCCCTGAAGAGTGATGAAGCCTCACGGCTAACATCATGGCGGTTATTGTTGGAGCTCTTCGAGTTAAGATTTGAATGTATCGGTCTTGTCTCCGTGTGGTGCAGCGATACCGTCCTCCATGGCGCTCAGCCACGGTACCAGTGCTTCGGTAACGTGTCCAAAGTCGACTGATAACACTCTGACTTGTATTCAGAGCTAAAGCCACAGTACGTTGCCGGGAACCAGCTTCTATCATTCCCACGGCTCTGAGCATTTCTTCCCTGCTTAAATGTAGTCGCCGCTCCATAATAACGTTGGTTTTAATCAGTAGTAGGGAAACAGTAGCACTAATAATGTCTTCAATGCGTTGTATGTTTTTATAGGGAAAATATTGACAGCTGATTTTCATCTTTTACTCGAATTTGATTCACAGTTCCTGATTCAAATTATGAAATGCACCAAAAAGGATCCATATAAATTTATAAAATCATAAATTTATTACAAAGCCACATCTCAATCTCAAGAAATCCGCATAAAAATGCTTGATCCCTAGACACTTTTGATGTGTGTATATTGAGAGAGTTATAGTTTTTAATTTAGTTTTTTCACAGCTTCAAGGGACTGTAGACCTGAGTACATGGTTTTAATTTCAACTCGATACCTCCACGCGTTCCCGAGATAAAGGGTCTTGACAGACGGACGGACAACAAAGTGATCCTCTAAAGGTTCCGTTTTTTCCTTTTTAGTTACGGAACCCTAAAAATCGGTGGTTGCACTCTAAACCCCAAGCGTAAATTAGTGATTAATCACACTCACACCACACCACACTCCCTATTTCAATTTGCTACCACAACACCTCCAGACACTTTCGCGTTACCACTCATTGGTCAAAGCCACATGATTTTAACTTCAACTGCATGATTGCATGTTGACAGCAAAGTGAAAGGTGCTACGATTACCTCGCGATAACTTGTGACTACCTGTTCTTGTAATAACGTTGTGTCTTTAATATTTAGCTGTATACATAATCAGCCTATAATGTTCCCACTGCTGGGACACAAGCTTCCTCTCTGTGGAAGGTAATGAGCCGTACGCGGGCACAGTGCGGGTTGGTGGATGTCACATGTCTTCGAATTTTTTGGTTCTAGGACATGCCGGTTTCCTCACGATGTTTTCCTTCACTGTTTTTGAGAGCAGTGGTGATGAAATAAATTGCACAAAGTGCCATCTTGGGTTCGAACCCTCGACCTACAAGTCGGAGCCGTCTGGTTGTCTGACTTTCCGGCTTCTGACCATCCGTAACGACTGTCAAAGATCTGACAGCCAGCCGGGACCAACGGCGTACTTTCCGAAGCACGGAAGGGTCTCGATATGTAATGGATGGTCACCCATCCACGGACCGACCGCGACGAGCGACCAGTCTTACCAAGGGGTATCGTATTACCCAGTAACTGGTTTGTGGAGGTCAGATAGGCAGTCGCTCCATGTAAAATACTGGTATTCAGCTGCATCCGGTTAGACTGGAAGCCGACCCCAACATAGTTGGTAAAAGGCAGGCAGATGATGAGCCTGTACTGTCCCACTGCTGGGCAACGGCCTTCCCCATGTTCTTCCACATTTCCTTGTGCTGTGCCATCTCCGTCCAGTCGGTTAGGAACGAGTCTAAATCGTCACGCCAGCGTTTCTTAGGCCTGCCTCGGTGACGACGCCCGTCCTCAGGCACGCACTGTGTGACGACTTATAGGATATTTAATATTATTATAGCAATATTATTATTAGGTCTTCTTCAAGTTGGTATTTAAAACAATAGGTAAGCTAACCTAAACATATAACAATCTAATAATAATCTATTTAACACATAAAATAATAATATTTAGAATATAAATCAAACCAAAAAAAAACAAAACCTCTCAACCAAAGCACCTGCCACCTAATCTCTTCACCACCCTTGGCTGACTGGTAGAGAATGCCTAAGGCATTAAGTCCGCCTTTGTACAGACGCCAGCACATCAAGCTACTACAATCTGTCAAATTTATTTAATGGATTTTCAACTTTATCGCTAAAAGATAAGGTTCAAAGTTGATTGGGAAAATTTGACAGTTTCGGGTAGGTTGATGTGCTGGCGTCTGACTACAGACGCCAGCACATCAACCTACCCGAAACTGCGAAGCGCCTTGTGCGAAAAAAAAAAGGTACAGACTACTGTACCTTTTTTTTTCGCACAAGGCGCTGATCAATTTGACAGGACTAAACTAAAATTTATCTTCTGTCCTTTTCTTAATGAATTAGAAAGAAAAAGATGCACTGAACTTAAATTTAGTTTAGTTTGTGAACAACAGAATCGGTACCAATGTGTTATTTATTAAGGCCATCATCATTATTTATTTAAGTATTTACATAATATAAGCTATACAAATATAATATCTATGTATATCTAATACTAAAAATAACAAAATTAAATCCTAACTTAACTAAAACTATGCAGAAACTAAAATATAGCGTCGAAAAAATTTATCCGCATCGCTGTCGACTGGTAATGTTCCCAAGAGACTGGTTATTAAACATAACTGGAGAAATGTGAGTGTACTAAGGTGCTCATCATCATCATTTCAGTCGAAACATGTCCACTGCTGAACATAGGCCTCCCCCAAGCACCGCCCCTTTGACCGGTTCTGTTCTTCTCGCATCCAGCGGATTCCTGCGGCCTTCACCAGATCCCCTGTCGACCTTGAGGGATATATTTTTTTTTTGTTTTATTGTATTAATATTCGATACCCATCGAGGCTAGGCTGAATGGATTACCTTTCCTTTGCTATCTTAATATTTTATTAAAGCTAAGATTACATACTTAGCCTATAATGTTCCCACTGCTGGGACACAGGCCTCCTCTCTGTGAGAGGGGGTGGGCCCGGTGGGCCGTAATCTACCACGCGGGCCCAGTGCGGGTTGGTAGATGTCACATGTCATTTTTGGTTCTAGGACATGCCGGTTTCCTCGCGATGTTTTCAAGCTGAGATTATTTATAAATAATTAAGTTTGTTTTAATACAAATTAATTATTTACTAATAATTTTAGCTTTAATAAAATACCGGACACTGTCTGATTTGGCCGGATAAAGCCTGACTGTGTCCGGCTTTATCCGGATGTCTGGCAACCCTACCCGTGATCGTATAAATGGTTAGGACAGCCCTGCAATACAGTATAGACACGTCCATTTCTTAAATTCTCGTATATTTTTGAGAACTCTGAATTTATCATCACTACTCGTGTTTAAACCTTTGCTTGTATAGGTACATCTATTACACATGTTCAAATCATGCAGGTAACTTAGTTTTCATAGCACCATTGTGACGTTGCAAAAATTAAATATTGATCGCGTCTAGTAGCGACACCTGTTGTAATTAACGGTGGACTAACGCCATGGTTGTCAACGCTGCTCTACGTGACACAGATGGCGTTGGTGTCTTTTTGTTTAGTTAATTAATTGCAAGTTTATTGGATAACTAAATAATAAATAGACAAACTTACATAATTTACCACATTTTATTTAAAAAAACAATGTCTGATAAATTGAAGATACAAATCGATAAGAAATCTTATATTATGGTCTGTGAAAGATGATTCTAGAAACTGTCAGATTGGTTTAGAGGAAAAGGCGGGATACGGTGTCCGGTCTTTACGATCAAGGACACGAGCCTAAAGGCTGATTGAGAGGGACTTAATCCTAAGGGAATTGGGATGTGTCCAAATAACCCGATGGGGTTTTTATAAGTATGAGTCGTTGGAGGCAGAACCTTGTGAAACCATTTTCTCTGTCGTTGCTGGATAGCCTATAGCTTAGATCTTGCATGTGTGTTCTGACACGAGGACGTTGTTTCAGGTCTGGCTTTTATGCTAGCCTTCTAAGATTGGTGCTATGCGCGATTGATTTGATGCCTTGGTGTTGCGCCGTTGTGTGATGATTTGGAATTCATCATTGCGCAGGCGAATTTGAGGTTATCCCTTGCGGTGTGGTCCTCCGACGTTCAGGAAGGCTTTACCTAGCCGAATCTAAGTGACGAGGGAAGTTCGCCACTCCAGGTAACGAAAGCGTCACCATCTGTCCGTAGGCCGCGTTCGCGTGTGTTCACAGGTTTCTCCTGTGAACGACGCCAAGGACCTTGAAACCGTCAACTGTGGGAGTTAAACTGAAGGTTTTTTAGAGAGTTGTTATCTGTCTAACATTACAATTTAATCTATGAGAGAGTTAGGCCTTTTGTAGGAACTAGGTTGTTTTAAGACCAGTTGAACTCAAACTCAAACTCAAACTCAAAGCATTTATTTCAATTAAACCATTTACAGGCACTTTTGAATTGTCAAGAAGTCGGTCAGTCAAAAATAAAATGAAGCTAGTTGCCCATTCCAAAGCGTAGGTAGGTTGTTGTAAGGATATTGTGTCTCGGGTTTGCTTAGTATATTATTTATTTTCCCTATATGAGCATAGTCCAAAAAGGGCCAATACATGTTCGATTGAGCTAGTAGTTATTAATTCGATCACCTCACGGACTCGCTATAGCGACTCTGAGAAATTGCTATTTGTCTCATTGCTGGCGTTCACTGACACCACTAGGAACGGAGACTAGTTGTGTGGGTGTATGCCGTAGACTCTGGGAAGGGTACATTAATTTAGTGGCTTGCCACATGGTTTGTATGTGTTTGTGTACTTTAATTTTGTATAATTTCAATAAACTTTGTATTGTGTAAGAAGGTACTTGTTTAATTAATCCTTTCCTAGTAGGATATACCTTATAAATTTACTTTAGCACGGTGGTGAGTAGTATAGTTCAAATAGAAACCATCATCAGCTTGTTTCCAATTAATATCTGTAAACTAATCAAGGGCCGTGTTACACCATGCCCATTCATTTATTATTAAAACGGCCAGTGTTCCCACAATATTTAATTGTTAAATGAACAAACATATATCGTTTATAATACCTATCAATTGCAAACATTATTATATCTAAAATAAACTATGCATTATCCGATCTAAGGCACTTGGTGAATTTTAAAAACAATGGCTGCCATGTTTGTTTTATTTGGCGCGCTCGTACGCTATTGGTCGGTTGTCTTTCAAGTGCGGTCTGGTTTTTTTTTTTTCGAAAAGGATTTGTTGAGTTGGTTGAGTGAGTATAATGCCTTTTTTATTTATTTATTTTTGGGGATATTTTTGTAAAATACCTATTACTTTAATACCTTGGTGTAAATTAGCTGAAATAAATGAATTTCTTTATTTATTAATTTATTGAGAATATATGGACTGGCGATGGCGTCACAAATTCTCTTTTTTATTTTTTACTAGCTTTTTATTTTTTACTAGGACTTCGTTCCGCCTCAGATTTTTTTTATTTTTGTAATTTTTTCCCATGTTTTAATAATTATTCTGCTATTCGGGGCGAAGACAAACCCAACAAATAAAATATCATAAAAATTGGTCCAGCCGTTCGTTCTTGAGTTATAAATGGTGTAACTAACCCGACTTTGTTTTATATAATAAAGAAGATATAATTATATTTTATTTTTGTATTTACGGACTATATTACTACGCGCGGTGATAGGGAACGTCCTTTGTTTATAAGGTATTGAATTCATTTGTTTAACAAACTGTCATACAGGTTGAATTATCCGAGTATGAGTAAAAAAATACTATGGATTAAAAAATTATCCTGTATAATATTTAAATATTTTAAACGTTTCATTTTTTTAATAAATATTTAAAAAAATAGGACTGTGCCTTTTTCAATAAAGGAAAAAAAAAACAGTGGCACTGCGCGAGTGCCGACAGAAGTGAAAACAAAACACAAACAGAATACTTTGCAATCACTCACTGAAATATCGGATATACATTCAAACCGAGTAGTGGTGTCGGTTACGGTAACAGTGGCGCGAATTCAATGGTTTTTTTTTTCATCTCAAAAAATGCCCAACGCGCCTAAAGAAGTTTTCACTTCAAAAAAATACAGGCGAGCTTAGTATTTAATAAATAATAATAAGAATATCAGCCTATTTGTCCCACTGCTAGATAAAAAGGCTTCTTCCATGCTTCTTCTCATAAAGAGAAGGCACGAGCATTAATCACCGTGTTTGACTAGTTTTAATCAAATTAATGATCTTACAAAATAATTTCTTCGCAAAATGCGGGTTTTGTTAATGCGTTTTCAAAGTATGGCATCATGTCATTGTCAACTAATGTAATAGTGGTAATAAATAGGTATATAACCGTCATAGTGAAGGTTCAAGAATAATAAACTACTATAGTCCGGCGTTTCTAAATTTGTCAAAAATGTAAACAACAAGATTACGTCTGGACTTTAAAAGAGACTGTGACCTCTGAGTTTGTTTCAGCCTTTCTTCTCAGAGTAGTCATATAGGAAACGCAGACCTCATCTAGTTTAAAAAAATATGATTGACGTGTAAAAGTGGTTGTGTAAACCTACTTACAGAAATAAAATCATTTATCATTTAACAATGGCCGCTTGAAATTGAATAAAATCGATAAACAAGAACATTTATTTGTTTTCGTCTAGTTTTCGATCTTGATTTTATTCAATTTCGAGTGGCCATTGTTGTTTACATCTTTGGAAAATTTAGAATCGCCGGACCTTTTTTTTTTGGTTGGGAAATCATCTAATGACTCCTCCCGCTCTGGGTGGAGCGGAAGGGAGTGTCGGACTCTTGCTGACTAAAACCCACCCGTGTTCCTTCCTTAGCCCTTTATGTTCCGGGGCAGCGGTAACCCTTTCGGACGATCCCGTTACATACATGTTTATTCCAGATGTAGAGAAACAGAAACAAAGACTACGGTCTTCTTTAACAGTCGTTACGAGCAAGCAGAAGCCCGGCTGTCTGCTGGACAGTTTGTTGCGCCACTTCTTCTCCACAGCGAAAGCACTAGGAAGTGGTGAAGGGCGGCCGTTTTGGGGGACTGGACGTTCGAAAAGCGCTGATTTCAGCCTCATTTGAATAAATGGCTTTTGATTTTGAAAGTCTGACAACCAGTCTGACCAAAGATATTATGTTACCCAGTCACTAGGTTGTGGAGGTCAGATAGGCAGTTGCTCCATGTACATTACTGGTATTCAGCTGCATCCGGTTAGACTGGAAGCCGACCCAGACATAAAACATACAAACTCTTGACTGTCTCATTGGTCTAGTGGTCGCAAGCGCTACTACCAAGTATCGCAAAAAGCGGAAACAATTTATTTGAGACTAGGTTTTTTGCGCGACTGCGTGAAATTTCGGCAACCCCCCCCCCCCCCCCGGCCCAACGCGTCGCATCGCATCGCCCACCCGCGCTATTTCTTCGTTTTCGCTTAGCGTTCTTATTGACGTTATTTTTCATTTTGCTCGGCTCCTAAGTCTCCTAGCGTGACGTTAAATAGCTTATAGCCTTCGGCAAGAATTGGTCTATCAAATGCAAAAATAATTTTTCAAATCCGACAGGTAGTTCCAGAGATTAGCGCGTTCTAACAAACTCTTCAGCTTTATTATTAGTGGGTATCTACAAATTAACGGTAAAGGTATGAAACTAATTAATTGAGATAGTATGCAATAGTAACTTAATTCCAGTAAATATTCCATAACTACGTAGGTAATTCCAGTAAATATTCCAATTGAAATGTATCTCATCATGACTAATAAATAATGCCAAACACAAACTTGCTATACCAACTACAAAGTCACACGACACTACAAAGAATTGAACAGACATAAAGCGCTTTAGCGCTGCTAAAAACACGCGTTAACTATTGTAAACCCGTTTATTGCACGCAGCGCCGCGCTGTAAGCGCGTTGAAGTACAACACACAGTTTGCACTCCGCGCGCTTTAAACCGAACGCGCTCTTTCATTGTCTGTGCCATAATTCATAATATTCAAATTTTGAACGCAAATGAAGCGGGAAATGCTGTTTATAATGCGTTATTTTTTTTTTGTCTGTGATTGAGTTTTTTATGTTTTGGTGCGAAACGTTTGTGAACATAGTGATATTTATACGTACTGGTTGTGGTTAAGTTATCTTATCGACAATTCAATGACATGTTAATATTTCAACGTCTGTGTTACCTACTCGGTGATTCCCGCGGAATTTAATGTGTTCAATGTAATTTATGCGCATTTTTTTTTACTTGTGTCAAAAATTGTGCGAAAAAACGAGAGACCTTTTAAATATCTGTGTTTTGACAGCAAACTGATAAAAAATTATGTAAATAAGTGACAATAATATCGTTTAAGTTAATAATTTTTCTTTGTGTTAAAAACCTTTTTCAACAATGGATATGTATAAATTGGGCCATATGCGTCAAATTTCACGTATTATGCAGTAAGTACTTACAAAATTCACAAATAAATAATATTATCATAATGCTATGTTTATTTGAAGCAAACAAAGAAAAAATATATAAAAACAAACTTGGTTGATATTCTACTCAACGATGTTACTTACCAATATTTTGTAAAACAACTCTTGATTTAAAAGACTCCATTTGTCCATGGACAATTTTTTTTTTATTACCTTTTGAAGAACTGCTGCAGACGGCACCATTTCCTATGTCACTAAAAGTACCATTGCAGATGCCACTTTTTCTTGAATGAAACTTTTAAGTACCGCAAAATATGTACGCACGGCTACACATCAAGCATTACCAGTTTTAGCTGACCTCGCATTGTAATGTATAGATTTTTCGTACTATCACAAGTCAGCTTATATACCTATTACCTACTAGTTATGTATAGCTTGATGTGTAGCCGTTCGTAATTTTATTGGCTTACCTACGAAATAGTGACGACTGTCGAGGTACCTACATTAAAGAGTAATTCTAGTATTAGTGCCGTCTGCATCGGAACTTTTAGTGGTATCTACATAAAAGTGGCGAAGGTACCATACAACTCGATTCCCACCGGCTTCCCTTCGAAAATTCAGAACATAACCACTCTATAGTCAATTCATCATTGAAATTTTCATTTGGAATTTTTTTTTGCTCCGGTCTACCTCTGTCATAAATTCACCCTTCGCCACTGCGACATAATATTTACGACAACCGCGGTAGTTAGTGTCATCCACGTTACAGTGTCGTCCGCCATCTTAGTGACCGGTACTAATTAGTACCGTGTGACCGTGTGACATACTGACTAGTGTCATCGCGTAACCTTGCGGGAGACTCACAAATAACTCTTTGTATAGCTGCCAAATAACTCTTTGTCTATACATAGAGTTATTGGCTATCTGCGCCCCGCGGTTTCACCCGCGTAAATGTCAATCCCGTGGGAATATCGGGATAAAAAGTAGCCTATATGTTAATCCAGCGGACACGCTGGATTAACATATAAAAAAATTATGGAGGTAGCTAACAAGCTACCTCCATAATTTTTTTTATCACAATTGGTCCAGCCGTTTGAGCGTGAAGAAGTAACAAACATATAAACACACCCTCGCACAAACTTTCGCCTTTATAAAATTACTGTGATAGATTTTGACGACATAATAGTTGTAACGTGCATAATACTTGGTTTTTAAAATCTAGCAGAATGCATAACCTGACTGTAGGGAAAAACGTCATAAGCATAATTTTAAATTTAAATAAAACCACATCCTAATGGTATTAAGATAATGGTGCCGATTCTGTTGTTCACAAACTAAACTAAATTTAAGTTCAGTGCATCTTTTTCTTTCTATTTCATTAAGAAAAGGACAGAAGATACATTTTAGTTTAGTCCTGAAAAATTAATCAGTCCCTGACGTAAATTGACGTAACTTAGGCAACTTTTTAATCACGTCTAAACTTTTATGGAGTAAGTAGTGTCAGGCGCTGATTAATTTGACAAGACTAAACTAAAATTTATCTTCTGTCCTTTTCTTAATGAAATAGAAAGAAAAAGATGGACTGAACTTAAATTTAGTTTAGTAAGGGAATCGACGATACCAATATTTAGTCTTATTTAATCTACCTCCTAGGTCGAATGGTCGCAAGCGCTACTGCTGAGTATGAGGTCCTGGGTTTGATTCCCGGGTCGGGCAGTTTTATTGGGTTTTTCCATCAGGAATATATCAGTACCAGCCTGGAGTCTGGATTTGTGCCCGGTTGATGGCAATAGGCTCGCCCCCCTTGACATGGGACTTAGACGTTACTGGCGAAATGTACCATAGGTACAACTCTGCCTAACCTTTCGGGAATAAAAAGCGTGACTGATGTTATGTTATTTAATCGTACAATCTTTGTTGGTTAATGCCATTTACTTTTACTTCAGTAAACCTGTTTTGTCACTGTGACATTTTCGAAATAACGCACCGGTTTGTAAAAATATTGCCTTAAAATTATTAACAAACTCAAAACATTTTATTACATACTAGCTGCGCCCCGCGGTTTCACCCGCATAAGTTTCGATCCCGTGGGAATATCGGGATAAAAAGTATCCTATGTGTTAATCCACTATCTGTGTCTATCAATTTTTGACGTTCAAAAGTGCCTTTAGTGTGCCTAATTGAAATAAATGATTTGACTTTGACTCTGTGTGCCAAATTTCATCAAAATCCGTTCATTAGTTTTTGCGCGAAGAAATAACAAAAATAGAAGACACTCACAAACTTTCGCCTTTATAATATTAGTCTGATAAACCTACATGGGCACTTATGAAACGTCAGAAGGTAGGAGCATGGTTCCAACTAATTGATGGAGAAGAACGGAGTAGACACTCCACGGCGGCACGGACAATCTTTTAAATCAAAATAAATAAACACTAGAAACCACAACACTAACTCACACAAGACTTTCTGCATAATTTATAATACCAACCGGTGCAAGTATACAAACAGGTTGGTCTTGAAAACCAGGCTAGGAATGCTAGCGAAGTTGCAACTATTACAGTTAAGTCACAACGATATATTTATTTTAAGTACAGACGCCAGCACATCAAGCTACCCCAATCTGTCAAATTTTCCCAATCAACTTTGAACCTTATGCTTCAGCGATATAGTTGAAAATCTATTAAAGAAATTTGACAGATTGTAGTAACTTGATGTGCTGGCGTCTGTACAAGTCCTGTGCCTGATAGGTTTTCTCATCGACTCAAAATTTTATATTGTTCATTAGCTGTTATTTATGTCCTTAGCAGAGCCACAAAACAGAAACTGTATATTTTGGTAGAGTTCTCTATAATATATTCGAGATAAGGAGACCAGGAGACCCGTAGCACAGGTTTTACTTAGTATGGGCTTCTTTCGGCCATCTTCAAACTTTTATGAAATACTAGCAGCGCCCCGCGGTTTCACCCGCATAAGTGTCGATCCCGTCGGAATATCGGGATAAAAAGTAACCTATGTGTTAATCCTGGTTATAAACTATGTATGTGCCAAATTTCATCCAAATACGTTCAGCCGTTTGTGCGTGAAGAAGTAACAAACATACAAACACACGCACAAAATTTCGCCTTTATGATATTAGTGTGATAAACTGTGTACAGACGCCAGCACATCGAGCTACTACAATCTGTCAAATTTCTTTAATAGATTTTCAACTTTATCGCTAAAGCATAAGGCTCAAAGTTGATTGGGAAAATTTTACAGTTTCGGGTAGCTTGATGTGCTGGCGTCTGTACATATTTAACGTTGTTTGATTTCTTAGAAATGCTTATCAACGCTTCACAGTAGGTACCTATGGAGAAGAACCGGTGAGAAACTCCATGGACACTATTTTCAATCAAAATACCGCGTATTCTAAAGCGCAAGTATTCACTTTTGCAGTCTTGATTATGCTCCTCGATACAGAGTTCGAGTTGTTCAACCGATGACCGTGAAGGGCCATCGGTTGAACAACTTGAACTCCAAGGGTCATCGACCGGCCTTCTTATCATTCCTGAAACTAACACACTAACCTAATGTTTTTAATTTCGTTGTATCATAAATTGATTGCTTAGATTACAACATAATTATGTAAGGTCCGGCCGCGCTAAATTTGCCAAAGATGTAAACAACAATGGCCGCCTGAAATTTAATAAAATCGATAAATTTAATTAATAAATTAATTTAATTTAATTTTTTTCATTTAATTTAATTTGATTTTATTAAATTTAATTTAATTTGATTTTATTAAATTTAATTTAATTTGATTTTATTAAATTTAATTTAATTTGATTTTATTAAATTTAATAAAATCGATCAATTTAATTAATAAATTAATTAATTAATTTAATTTTTTATTTTTTATTTAATTTAATTTGATTTTATTAAATTTCTGGCGGCCATTGTTGTTTACATCTTTGGCACATTTAGCGCGGCCGGACCTTATGTTTTTTTTTATTATTAGAATAGAATACAAAACTTTTATTTCAGACAGGAGTCCATAGGGTTAGTAACAAATTAACAATTTATTGTGTGTGTCGTTACGAGTAGTCAGAAGCCCGAAAATCTGACAACCAGTCTTTCTTCTTTGTCGTTCCCTAAATGCTGAGGCTCGCAACCACATACGCGACGCGTCTCCAAGTTATGCGGTCTTCTGCAGTGTGAACCGCTCGGTAAATGCTGCCTTCAACAGCCTTCTTGATCGCGTCTGACCATCTTGCCGGTGTTCTACCTTGACTGCGTTTTCTTTCCTCCCGGCCTTCCATAAGCCTCTACAGAGTACAGACCATGCTTAGGTAGACGTATAATATGTCCGAAAAAGCTGAGCGCACGCTCGGTATATTGTAGATAGCCACTTGATGTTTAGTTCCTCCAGTATGAAGGAATCTAATCATTCTTTCTTAGGTATCATAGTTACCCAGTAATTGGTTTCTCTTATTTTTCGTGTCGATGGCACGGCAGTTTTTTAAATTTTATTGGTAAAAAACTTCGCCGCTTTCACGGCGTCGACGGTGGCAGCGCAGAGGTCACTTTGGCTGCATGTTTTTGTTGCTGAGACACAGAGGGCAGGATAGGAGATGGAGCATAGTTTGCGACACAGCTTCCACCCTGCTGCCGTTCCGTCGAGGTAGCCCCATTTTGCCAAGTTACAATTACATGTACCCACTTGGGTTCGGAGGTGGTTCTTACTGTGTTGTGGAGGTCAGATAGGCAGTAGCTCGATGTAAAATATCGGTATTCAGCTCCATTTGGTTAGACTGAACGCCGACCACAACATAGTTGAGAAAAAGCTGGTAGATAATTAGATTACATCATATGGTTGGGGGCTAATCTTATCGGATGTGTTTAGAAATTGATATCACTGATAAAGACTAAAGATTATTGTATTATCTTTATGTTGAATAAAACCTGTCAGAGGTCGTATCTCCAATGTGATGTGATGTGACGCTTGGTTTCCCCCAACTTGTTGTTCTTTTTTTTGTTTTTTTTTTTTAAGAGTCATGTTTGCCGCAAATAAACCAATGTAATTTTCTTTCTTTCTTTCAAACCTTGACAAGTGTGGTCTTGGAAGCAATATCGAACTCAAAAAAGAATACTGTTTTAGTAAATTGCACTTGGAGGATCATGCATGGAGGAGCAGTGGTGGCCCCCAGAAGGTTTCTTACTAAACTTCAACTATATCCGACGATCCTGCATACTCTCTTTTGTTGACTGTACAATCACAGAATGTCAGATAGGCGGTCGCTCCATGTAAGATACTGGTATTCAGCTGCCTCCGGTTAGACTGGAAGCCTCAGCATAGTTGGTAAAAGGCAGACATATGATGATGATGTCGATACACAGTCAAATAATGAAAAGATTAAGCAGATCTGTGAGGCGATTTGCATGGAGCATGGTGAAAATCCCCCATGAGAGGAAGTGGGCCGTAATCCACATCGCGGGCGCTGTGCGGGTTGGTGAATGTCACGTCACATCTTCGAAGTTTTGTTTCTAGCTAGGACGTGCAGGTTTCCTCACGATGTGTTGTCTTCACTTACGTTAATTAGTATGGAATAATACAGGGTGAAATTGAAAACATGCGACAAATCGAAATGGGAGATTGTACTCATCATTATGAACAACTTTTACTATGGGACCAAACCTGAAATCGCGAAAAAAAAATCAGCTGTTCCCTACATTTTGACGAGTTATGCGAACATTAATGTAGAGAACAGCTGATTTTTTTTCGCGATTTCAGGTTTATTTATCTATTCTATATTTCTAATTACAAATTGAAGTTTAAATTTTATCGAATAGTTATAAAATCACGTACTAGGTCCACAGAGCAGAGAACATAACGTCTTTACCCGACTGCCCCACAAAGAGGGAAATGTTTTTATTACAATCTTTATACATGGGAGATATTGAAGAAATCTGATTTCATAATATTATGGAATTGGAGCCGGCAGGATCTTAGTTTTTAAAACATTCGTTTTACTCTGAATGTCAAGTTCAAGTGCAGGTTTTTCTTTTACTGTAATAATATTATAGGTTCAACTTTAACGAACTTTATTGCAGTTTAAATAAACTATTATTGAATCCCATCCGCCTGTCCGTGTATTAATTACAAAACAAAGATTCTTTAGGTCAAGTTTAAAACTACAACCTTATCAAACAATCGATTTTAACAGGTATGTACTCGTATAATTAATAATATGTAGTTCGAGCTCTTTGTACAGGAACACATCAAAATCAAAATATTTTATTTCACATAAACCTACATGGGCACTTATGAAAAGTCAGAAGCTAAGGTTCGACCGCGGCAGATTTGCCAAAGATGTAAACAACAATGGCTGCTCGAAATTGAATAAAATCGATAAACAAGAGTATTTATTTTAAGTAATGTTTGTTTTCGTCTAAATCTCAGAGCTAACTAGACGAAAACAAACATTACTTACTTGTTGTCGTCTAGTTAGCTCGGAGATTTAGACGAAAACAAACATTACTTACTTGTTGTCGTCTAGTTAGCTCGGAGATTTAGACGAAAACTAATATGACTTAAAATAAAAACTTTTGTTTATCGATTTTATTCAATTTCGAGCGGCCATCGTTGTTTACATCTTTGGCAAATCTGCCGCGGTCGGACTTTAGGAGGTGTACGGTAACAATTGGTCGTTTCCTATGGAGAAGAACCGGCAAGAAACTCCACGGGTACTCTTTTAAAAATAATTGGCTTTTCCGATGTTTTCAAATTACAGTACTTATGGGAGGACAGTCCGAGAAAAGACTACCACCATACCTGTTTCTTCTTAGCTTATCGAGAGCAGCGATGGCCCAGTGGTATCTTGCCGTGATGCCGTCCTTACAAAAAGTGCAATAACTCGGATTTTGGGTTGAATTAAAAGTCAAAGCCCAAAATCAGCAAAATTTGCTAATAACAAATATGTATGTATGTAACTTTTTAAAGCCCAAAATCCGAGTTATTGCACTTTATCTGTATCGCCCGACTTAGGAGGGATGATTTCCACTAAACCGCTCGTATCGCATCGGATCGGAAAGGATACGAACGGATGCGGCGACAGCCGATCGCGTCCGCAAGGATTTCGACGCATACGATCGGCTCCGTACGTCGCTTGCGAGTTGCGATTGCGACCGTAGTTTCTGCGCCTAGTTAAATTGTCTCATTCCTACCGTGTGGAAGTTTTCTAATTTTTTAAAATGGTTGAAGTTGATGTAGTATTGTTGGCTATTGCATTAGAAAAAGAAGAAAATAATCATAAAACACAGAAGAGGAAAAGAAAAATTTAAACGACAGCCGACAGGATTCGATCGGATACGACGACATATTCTCTGTGATTTGAATACGTATGCATAATCACTTAATCAGCCTATAATGTTCCCACTGCTGGGACACAGGCCTCCTCTCTTCGAGAGAGAGAGTGGGCTGTAATCTTTCACGCAGGCCCAGTACGGGTTGGTAGATGTCATGTGTCTTCAAATTTTTGGTTCTATGGATTTGAATATACGGACCATTTAAGTTAGTCAATTTGCTTAACCATTAACTTCCCTAGCTGTACAGTGGAGTATCACCACAAGTGGATGTTATTTTACTGGGCCCTATTTCTCGAAACTATTAGTTTACTAGTATATTAGTTATTAGTTACTAGTGTAAAAATTACAAGTCCTAATATTTCCTGTTTCTCAAAAACAGGTACTGGACTAATAACTAATAGTGGCAGACTAATAAAAAATATTAGGCTGGCTTGGCTTCCCGCCATTTTTGGATTCGTTTGATTTTGTCGTTTGCACATTGGCGGTAAAAGCGAATTGTTTTATTTAAAGTAAATAATTTTATTAAATTCAATTTACCGTGGATCTAAAGCTAATGGATTTGAAAAGTGTATTAGAAGCAAGATACATTCTGTTTAGGGTTTCTCAAACATTATTATTGTATCTCCTTCACTGTCGGAAGCAACGATATAGATAGACCTATATAACGCAAGTATCGCGATCTGTATGAAAACCAAGCGTGCCATTTTTGACTACCTACTATGACGTATTTAGATGCGAAGACGCCGCCGCGTGCGGCACCCATCTCGCCCCACCCCCGGGACCTAGCGCCAGCGCTCATGCTCACCCAGCCAACAGTACTACAGGAGTTACAGGACTGAGCGCGAAAGTGGCGGCTTACGATTTTTGTACGCAAGCTGGGCACGCGAAGTAGTTGCTCTTGCGTTATCTAGGTGTATCTACAGGGTTATTGGAAAAACACCAACAACCTCTTAAGAGGTCATTGTACTTATCATAAGGAACAAGTTTTACTATGGCACCAAACCTGAAATCGCGATAAAAACATCTGCTGTTCCCTAGATTTTGACCAGTTATGCGAACATAAATGTCAGATTTGGTCCCATAGTAAAAGCTGTTCATAATGAAGTACAATGACCTCTTAAGAGGTTTTGGTGTTTTTCCAATAACCCTGTATATCTGTAGTCGGAAGTGTCCGAATATGACCACATTTTATAAAATTTGTTTCATTTTAAGACTAATAATTTTGGCTAATATTTTTTACAAGCCTTCTGAGACTAATAGCTTTACCAGTGTAATTTACAAGAGTATTTAATAACACATTATTTTATGAAACCAAATTGAATTTACTCTGGTAATTTTAGCCAATATTTATTAGTTGGCAACTAGTAACTAATAGTTTACTACCGTAGCTTCGAGAAACGCACACTAGTAAACTTGTAAAAAATATTCGTTCATGGACTAATATTATTAGTCTAATAAGTTTTGAGAAATAGGGCCCTGGTAAGACTAAAGGCGATCGACGCGATCGTAAAAATTACCTAGGCGTGAAATGACCAGAACTGATTACTTAATTTCATAGTTTTACCCTAACCGTGTGTAATCGGAAAATAGCCAATTAGTCTTAGCTCATTATTTAATAGTTTTGAAGATAAAGGAAGTACTTTATATAATATTTGTGCTAATTGTCTTAGACACAAAGACTAATATGTAGCTTCAAGATAAATATAACATCACGTGTATAAACTCAGGGGTAGACATAATAGAACCTCACCTGCTACGATCTTTACATACTCCTTTTACTTCGTCTATACAGTTACAGGGTCAAATGAAATTAGCAAGCGAAACTCTGCGACGTGAGAACTATCGATATCTAAATATGATAAAATAAAAATAAAAAACAGTGATGGATATTTTGGGGGTCAGCGACCGCTGCGCTGATAGTTTTGTTACTTGAAGAGATGAGAAAATCAGTATTCTTTTGTTTGTTGTAAGTTGTCTCTTCACCATTTTGGTGATGTAATAATTTACACAAAGTAAAGCGCTTGTCTAGGTTCGAACCTACCATTTACAACTCGTAAGTCGCGGCCTTTACCACTCGGCCACTACTGCTCTCAGGATTTGTGCCCGGTTGGTGACAATAGGCTCGCCTCCTATTACATTGGCGAAATACGAGTGTACTATAGGTAGACCTTTGCTGCCTAATCCTTCTGGGATACAGGCGTTATATCAAGTTACTATAGGCATAAATAATATTGTTAACTTTACATGGTAACGTATCAATATTGTTTATTGAAAATGCAGGTGTTTATTTGATTATTTTTGTATTGTTTTCTGTGAAAAAACATCGTTTTATTATTTATACAAAAAACTTGATAACAGAATGTCGTAGCATTTACAAAAGGTTGCATTTGCTAGCGTACATAATCAGTTCTTGCCTGTTCTTCTCCACAGGAACCTAATACGCTTTGAATTGGGCGACTAGCTTCATCTTTCTGACTGAACGACTCCTTTACAATTCAAAAGTGCCTGAAATGGTTTATTGAAATAAATGCTTAAAATTTAAGTTCATCGTTCAAATCTGCATAGTTATTTACAATCATTCGATTCCGTATCGAACATCAATCAATGTTATCGTAGGAGTCCTCTAAACGCTGTTCAAAAGTCCAAAACCCGAAAATTTTGTTAGTTTTAATCAAATAGACGACCGCTAGCTGCCTGTACTCTCATAATGGTTAAGCAGAGGTGTAACTAGTACCTACAGATGCCAGCACATCAAGCTACTACAATATGACAAATGTCTTTAATAGATTTTCAACATTATCGCTGAATTATAAGGTTCAAAGTTGATTGGGATTTGATAGTTTCGGATAGCTTGATGTGCTGGCGTCTGTATTATATTTACCCACATTTCGTCAATTATTTTTTTACCCCCAAAAACAAATCTTTAAGGCTATATTTTATATAAGCCTTAAAGATTATAGTTTACGTGGCTTTTGTCGCCATTAATTGCATTGTCGCGTCTTAGAATATATCTGACGTGGTTATTGATTATCTTAACGGTTTTCCTGTGCGGTTTTTTTTTGCGGCATACGTGTTCTATTTCTGTTGTGTTAGTCATTATTTTTTATCTAAATATCTTCAATGTTACCTCCTATTGTATGGGACTCGTCTTTACATATACCTAATGAATGTAGTAATGTACTTATATACAAAATATTGTAAACCAATTTTAAAAGAGTAACGGGGAGTTTCTTGCCCATTCTTCTCCATACGAAACGGAATTTTGGAATGGGCGACTAGAATCAATTCAATTTTTTTGTAAATTTTGACGTTCAAAAGTGCTTTTTATGTCCCTATTTCTAATAAATGATTCGTCTTTGGCGTAATGTTGGTGCACTAAAGGTAACCCCTCTGGCTGAGCCTTTGTGAATTACAGGCGTGAAGTTATGTGTTCTTCATCTTTTATGTTGCAACAATATTTTAATTATTTTCAATCTTTTGTACAGACGCCAGCACATCAAGCTACCCGAAACTGTCTTCCCAATCAACTTTGAACCTTATACTGTAGCGATAAAGTTGAAAATCTATTAAAGAAATTTGACAGATTGTAGTAGCTTGATGTGCTGGAGTCTGTACTATGGCATAAACTACTCCCAAATAGCTAGTGTATAGTGAATAGGTTATTTTGAAATAAGCAGCATCATTGATGACATAATATAACATAATCAGCCTATAATGTTGCTGGAAACAGGCCTCCTGTATTCGTGAAGGAGTGGACTGTGGTCTACAGGCACGGTGCGCGATGGCGGATGTGACGTGTCTTGTAATGTTTGGTTCTAGGACATGCCGGTTTCCTCATGAGGTTTTCTTTCACCGTTTTGAGAGCAGTGGTGATGAAATTAAATATACAAAGTAAAGTGCATGCCTGGTTCGAACTCACGACCTACAACTTGTAAGTCGGGGCCGGTACCGCTGGGCCACCACTGCTCTCTTTCGGTTCAGATGAGTTAGTGCCTAATCTGAAATAAAAAATATAAACAACTATGAGTTTATGGAAAAATAACTTTAAATCCTACACAATAAAGTTCAGTTTACGCTACAACTTCAAACATTTTTATAACTTTTTCCTAGTCACTCTAAAATCAACTTAATTACCATTAAAATACCTCTGTTTTCCCTACATTTTGACATGTTTTTGACATTTGTTTATCGTCGAGATGAGATTGCGACTAGATTTTGAACGTTTTTAATTACGAGAATTATGAATGGTCTTCTGCACCCTAATTGCGTAACACACTATCAATCGGAATCTGTATCATTTTGAAGCAAATTGCTAATCCATTGCTTCATAAGTTTGAAAAATTTGTCTGCTCAACACGTAAATAACGCAATGAATGTTGTTGAACTGTCAAAATGAAACCGATTCCGATTGATAATGTGTTACGCAATTGCCCTGCAGGTTGCGCGTCGATGTCCCTCCCACCTTGTATTGTATATTATTCATAAGCTTAAACAGTGTCTTCTTTACTAATCAAAACCCTTCTCTTGTCCACAGAGAGTCCAGTTCGGAACTGGTAGCAGTTCGGGTGTCTATCAATGGCATGACATGCCAGTCGTGTGTGCGCAGCATCGAGGGTTCAGTCAGGGAGCTGCCTGGCATTGAGTATGTTAAGGTAAGTTACAACTGGACTTCCATTTACTGTTACAACGAATGCAGCTGAGTTCTTCTTCTCCGTGTCGCTAGCACGACAGATCTTGTTGGCCCAAAACATTGCCACTTCCACGGCATCGTCGTTGCAGCGCAGAGGTCACTTTCGGCTAAAAAGTAGGCATGGCTTCTTGTAATCGACACCGTCTCTACCAGGAAACGGCCGTCGTCCGTTGCAAACTGTGGCAGGATCTCGTCCCCTTCCTACTTACTGTCTACTACCAAAGGAGCATCTCCCTGCAGGGTGTAACCTTTCGTGGTCCATTTGGAAGTCCCTGAACCATCTAAATACAAGCGGGAAGATGTAATTGCCACCTGGTAAAGTAGGGTTACCTTGACGAAACGACAGTAGGGTGTAGGTGTGGAGCTTTGTCGCAAACTGTGCTCCACCTCCTATCCTGCCTTTTGTGCCCCAAAACATGCAGCCAAATATGGTCTGTTCCAAAAGTCAATCAATCAATCAACTCAGCCTATCGCAGTCCACTGCTGGACATAGGCCTCTACCAGGCTGCGCCACAACACCCTGTCCTCCGCCTTCCGTATCCAGTCTGTCCCAGCCACCTTCTAAAGGTCATCGGTCCATCTAGCTGGGACGGGATCCACGGTATGCTTGCCGATACGCGGTCTCTGCTCCACCGGCCTTCGGTCCTTCGACAAACATGGCCAGCCTACTGCCACTTCAGTTTGTCTGCAAGCTATATGTCGGTAACTCCGGTTCTTTTCCGGATAATTTCATTCCTGATTTTATCCTTGATTGAGTAGCGAACATCCAAACATACAAACTTTCACATATTAGTAGGATAAATGCTTTATTGAGTTTGAGTTTGAACATGTAGTGAGCAACCGTGGTGATCAATTCATCTTCCTTCTCTGTATGGAAAGAGATCTTTATCCTGCATTAAGATTGTTAAAGGCTGATATAGGCCGACCCAGCAACAAAACTATTACACACTGCAACTATAACGTTACATTGTCAACTTTTATCGCTATCATTGTTATCAAGCGCACTCAATTTTATTAATCCACTGATATAAATTGTTTACTACGGTAATCTATATGTAATATCGTGAAAACTAGGTCTTGGAAAAAATGTTTTACTAATTGATAAAGTTTGATATCTTGGTCTACTTCTCTCGATCGCCACCATCTCAGAATAGCTCGTAGTAAAAAGAATTAAGGGGGAAGCCTTCACACAAGGCGTACCGCGAGGCCTGGTTCGAGGTGGCGCGGGAAGAGTTTCTGGAAGGATTGAGTAGGCCTTTGCCCAGCAGTGGGACAGTACAGGCTAACTAAAAAAAAAAGGAGGAAGCGCCAGGGTATCCCGCGAAATTCAAATTTTCTTACATTTTTTTGCAATTTGCAGTCAGTGTCAGGTTTTATGTTGATCAAAATATTATTCGCGACCGTAACAAGTATTTAGATAATTATAATCATTAGAATAAGTAAACGTGCTTTCCTATAGTCCGGCGTTTCTAAATTTGCCAAAGATGTAAACAACAATGGCCGCTCAAAATTGAATAAAATCGATATACAAGAACATTTACTTGTTTTCGTCAAGTTAGCTCGGAGATTCTAATAAATGTTCTTGTATATCGATTTCATTCAATTTCGAGCGGCCATTGTTGTTTACATCTTTGGCAAATTTAGAAATAGAGTAGAATATTTTTTATTCATAAGTTCACATATAAATTACATAGAAGTTACATCATTACAAAGTTACATATTAATGCCGCCGGACCTTAGGCACGGGGGGGTCTTGGATAGTCTTGATATGTAAAGATGGTCACCCAACCACGGACCAACCGCAGCAAGCGTAGTTTAACCTGATCTATAGACCGGATAATCGAAGGAATTATCAACTCTAATCATCATCCATCCATTGTGAGCAGTGGTGGCCCAGTGGTAACGGCCCTGTCTTACGAGTAGGTCGTGGTCGAACGCAAGCAGGCACTTTACTTTGTGTAAATTATTTCACCACCACTGCCCTCAAAACGGTGAAGGAAAACATCGTGAGGAAACCGGCATGTCCTAGAACGAAAAATTCAAAGACATGTGACATCTAGTCATCTACCAACCCGCACTGGGCCCGCGTGGTGGATTACAGCCGACTCCCTCTCGAAGAAAGGAGGCCTGTGTCCCAGCAGTGGGAACATTAAAAACTGATTATTGTAATCATCATCTGTTTAATTTTCCAGGTGGAACTATCAGAAAACGCAGGTTACTTCAGATATGAGCCGCGCACCATCACAGAGGACGCTATCCGGTCTCACATAGAAGACATGGGCTTCGAGGTGCCCAGTGACACCACGGAGCACGAAACTAGGTCAGTCTATTTGGTCTACTCGGTCTTCTGATAAAATACCAACATAAAAACGTGGTTAAATAAAATTATGTCTAGGTTTCGTAGATAGACGAACATTTAAGGTGTCGGTCTACTCATTTTGCTTGGTCTACTCGCAGTAGACCTCCATAAGAACAGTTCAGAAACACTGTATTAACAAGAATATATTCATATTATGATTAATGACACTATAAGTATAATAAATCATCAGAATATTTCTAACAGTAAGCGTTCTTCCATTACAGAAACCTACTACCCAAAGAAATCCCAACAGACACGTTAATAGACATGTCGTCTGGAACAAACGACGTGGACGAGCAGGAAGTGGTACTGTCAGTCATCGGCATGACCTGTCAGTCCTGTGTCAATACTATTGAAGGTACGCTCATATACCACCTTTTAGAAACCTATAACTCACAATTAATTGATTTTGATATTTTCGCGTTGTCGCAATCTAAATAAAAAAAAAATATAGTGTTTTTCTTCTAAATACCTAAGTATTCTTTTTTTTTTCCTCATATAACATGCGTTCGTTATCATACCCAGATGTCACGTCGTGGACAATATTGTAGGTTATATGTTTGTTCGACTGTAATATAACTAATTTTTGTAAATGTTGTAATGTATAACTGTTTTTGTCCCTAATTAATAAAATATAATAAAAAACACATGTACAGTTATACCAGAAAATGTATGCGGTTCGGTAAATTTCATGTTTCCCAATTCGTACGAACGTCGCTCCATAGAGTACCACGTAACCCCGTACAGAGGCAAAACTTCTAAGTTTTGTTTCGCCTCGCTTTGTAGTACTGCACCTGGCATTGCGCGTTTGTATGAAGCTTTTTCTCTGTTGGATTCAATCAATCAAAATCAATCAAAATCAAAATATTTTTATTTCACATAAACCAACATGGGCACTTATGAAACGTCAGAAGCTAGGTGCACGGTTCCAATTGGTCGTTTCCTATGGAGAAGAACCGGCAAGAAACTCCATGGTTACTCTTTTAAAAATAATTGGCTTTTACAATGTTTTCGAGTTACAGTAGGTATGGGAGGACAGCGTAGGCCTGTCAACAAGTACCAGGTACTTGATAAAAATAAAAAATGGTCTACAGATCTAGTCTACAAGGCTTACAAAGTCCTCACATTTACAAAATAAGGATGTATCAAAAGGATAAACAAAATATAAAAATCTACTAAAACCAAGAGATATGATTGCCATTTCAACTAAGAAAGAGGTGAAAAATTAAAATTGTCTGTATATAATGTCAAATAATAAAAAGATTATGTCATAGAAGTATGTACAAATAAAAAATAAACATCGTAATTTGAGAGCAGTTAATAGACATTTACGTAGAACTTATGCCGTCAAAGAGGTGCCAGGGAAGCCACATGTGCAGAAGGAATTATTGCCAAACTACCTTGTCTTCAACGTAGTCTTTAATCTTATAATATGCTTTTTTGATAAGGACTCGTTTGATGAGGGTTTTGAACTTTCCATCGCTAAGTTCTGTAACCGACTTTGGCAACTTGTTATAAAAACGGATGCTGTTTATAAGAAATGACTTGCTAGTTTTAGTTAGTCTAAATTTAGGTATCACAATTTCATTTTTACTGCGTGTATTTATATTATGGAAATCGCTTCTTTATCGATTAACTATACTGGTCGCTCCTCGTCATCTGTCATTCAAAACTTTTGGAAAGGTTTTTGGAAGTGCATAGAGTTTGACGGATGGAAGCCTTTGCCCAGGAGTGAGACAGAGCAGGCTAGAAAAAAAAAAAAAGATTTGATAGGGTTGGCAGATCATTTTTTTTTTTTTCAAAAAGTTATGGAGAATCTCCTATGACCGTTTTCCTGCAGCTTCCACAGATCAAGGCACCTACCCGTACCACCCCGCCTCGTCTCAAGACTCCATCCTGTATACCAACCTCGTTGTAACTTTTTTTCTTTTTGTATTTTCCTAAACTGACCACAAACAAACACTTAAGTATTCCTTTGTTCCATTCCAGGAGCCCTCCGCGAGATATCCGGCGTGAGCTCCGCCACGGTGTCGCTGGCGGAGCGCTCGGCGCGCGTGCGGCACGTGCGCGGCGCCACGTCGGCGCGGCAGCTGGCGGACACCGTGTACGGGCTCGGCTTCTCCGTCAGCGTGCCCGACCTGGAGGGGTACTCTGGTAAATATAGGAAACAATATTTTTTTAAATGGAAATAGCAATAAAAAAAAACAGTGGCACTCCGGGAGTGCCGACAGAAGTGAAAACTTCAACAATTACGTGTGTATTTTTTGAATCGTCATATAAACAAAACCCAAACAGAATACTTTGCCATCACTCACTGACATATCGGAAATACATTAAAACCGAGTACATCCGAATGTAGTGCGGTGTCGGTAACAGTGTCGCAAGTTCAATGTTTTTTCCCATCTCAAAAAATGCTCAAGTCGCCTAAAGAAGTTTTCACTTCAAAAAAGAAATTGGACATTACAAATATTACAATACATTATCTGGAGACCAGGCGTGACCCTGTTGTAATGGCCTGACATACGAGATGTAGTACACGGTGGAAGAAAACATCGTGAGGAAACCGGCATGTCCTAGAACCAAAAATTCGAAAACATGTGACATCTATCAACTCGCATTGGGTGTTGGATTACGGCCCACTCCCTCTCACCGAGAGGAGGCCTGTGTCCGAACAGTCGGAACAAAGTTTTCTTTATTTCTGTCAACCATCACTTTATCATTCACTCCCTTCTCCTTCAAATCAGTTCCCACAGAATCCTTCTTTTCTTTGGACTTCCTTTTAAAAAGATTTTAATAAGATTGTATAGTGTATGTTTCAGTTTAGTTTTTTTATAAGTATTTTACCATACTTTCTATTTAAGGTATGTAATATATATCGCATGCCGTTTGTGTTTGTTTAACTTTTTAATATTTTGTGGAAAATGTTGTTGGTTATACATTTATACTCCCATTTTAGTCTTAAGTTCTATACCTTAACATTATAATGTAACCGTTTATTTTCCCAAATAAAAATAAAATAAGATAACTGGCTTTAAATATTACTTTGGTTACAGAATCAACTCCACAAAGTAGAAGCGGGGAAGGTTCCGGGGACGGCATCAAACCACCTACTCCTGTGAAGAGTCGAACGCAGGCTAATGTAAGTATCTTTTAAGCTATTGCATAGCTTTTATCTTGGGCTTTGAGCGCGGCGACCGAATGAAGAAATTCCGTAACGAAAATAAACCTAACACCCCCCACTCCGACCGGCACAGCGGTGCAGCGTTGAAAGCCGTGCATCGTCTAACGTCGTATCAGTTCGGCAGACTTCGGCACGGTGTTTGTGTGCGTGCGACTAGACGTATGCTATGCAATAGCTTTACCGCGGCAGTCCCCGAGTGCCACACGTATTTTTTTATTTATCTCTCCATTTGACCATAAGATGCCTTCCGAATGACCACAGATTATGGTTTCTATTTAAACCAATTGTACATCATCTCCCTAGCCTTTTCCCAATTATGTTAGGTGGGTTTGTCGGCTTCCAGTCTAACCGGATGCAGCTGCATACCGGTATTTTACACGGATCGACTGTCTATCTGACATCCACAATCCAGTTACTGGGTAGTACGATACCCCTTGGTAAGACTGGTTGTCAGACTTTCGGGCTTCTGATGACCCGTAACGATCAAAGATCTACAAATAACTGCCGGGACCAACGGCTTAACGTGTTTTCCTAGGCACGGAGGGGTCTTGGTATGTGAAGATGGTTAAAACAACAAAAATCAAACGAAAACAAAATGCCAATTGCAGAGTGGAATAATAACTGCTTTTTCACTTTTCATGCTCTAAAAGTTCGTGTTTATGTTATGCGTAGGCGACATAAAGTCGCTTTTTATGTTCTAAATCTAGTGCATAAAGTAATTTTTTTTCTAAGACAAAGATAATCAGGCTCAACAGCCATACACGCACAATAAAACGTCGCAGATTGAAGTCGTTATTTTATTTCATTTGCTTTAATTTATATCACTTCCGTGTTTTCTATTGTTAATTTAATAAAACCAGATAAAATAGTTGTCATCTATTATTTAAAAACGCAACGAAACTTTTTTATGACTTGGCAGTATGAAGGAGGTTCCCAAGTCGAATGACACAATCATGTTGAAAATAAAAAAAAAATACTTAATAAGTTTTGTGGCGGGAATTAGCTATTCTCTTCGTCAATTTTGCAACATTTTTGAACAGTGAGATTACTGTTATATACTTTATGCCTGTTTCATTTTCTCGCAATCGAAGTGAAAAGCAGAGTGTATATATAGTGTGACTGGTAATTAGTGACCGATATCTAAACACGTGGTAGTATTCATGATAACAAACAACTTTTACTATGGAACCAAACCTGAAATCGCAAAAACATTTTGACGAGTTATACGAACATAAATGTAGGGAACAGCTGATCTTTTTTTTCGGGATTTCAGGTTTGGTCCCATAGTAAAAGTTGTTTGTTATCATGAGTACAATCACGTGTTTAGGTATCGGTCACTAATTACCAGTCACCCTATATAACTCGGGCATAAACGAGCCATTCTACCCCTCGACTTAAATATCCACGTCAAGGATATAAACGTCTCGGGGTAAAATGGCTTTTTTCATGCACTAGTTGTACAATCTACTATTGAATAAGAAAATGAAAAACAGAAAGAAAAATGTAAGCTATTTATGAATATGGGCAGGGCACCGTGGCGGGCGCCGCCGGCGAGCTGGCGCGCTGCACGCTGGAGGTGCGCGGCATGACGTGCGCCGCCTGCGTGGCCGCCATCGAGAAGCACTGCACCAAGCTATACGGTAACTTCTACGAATAACCCGCTAGCTTTGCCCGCGGCTTCGCTGCCGCTCGGAAAATCATCATCTGCCTGCCTTTTCCCAACTATGTTGGGGTCGGCTTCCAGTCTAACCGGATGCAGCTGAATGCCAGTATTTTACATGGAGCGACTGCCTATCTGACCTCCACAACCCAGTTACTGGGTAATACGATACCCCTTGGTAAGGCTGGTTGTCAAACTTTCGAGCTTCTGACTACCCATAACGACTATCAAAGACCCAAGAATAACAGCCGGGACCAATGACTTAACGTGCTTTCTGAGGCACGGAGGAGTCTAGGTATGTAAAGATGGTCACCCATTCACGGACCGACCGCGGCAAGCATAGCTTAACCTGATCGATCGACCTATAGCGGTATGAGAAACAGAGTGTAAATGTAAAGTTCACTCATACTCTATAGAAAAGGGAGGATCCTCCGACCAGACGGGTGTTATGTCTGGCGGGCAACTGCCCGATGACTCATGTCGAGCCGTTGTATCTATGCTAGTTGCGCGGTAAACTCTACTTGCGAGATGCAGGATTTCGTGACGTCAGTATGACGCGTTGTTCGCATGTGGCGTTGTAGATACCTGTTACCTGCTATTACTTAGCCACGAGCCCCTCCATATATATGCTGTTTAAATACATATAAAAAGAAACAGTTCTTAACAACTTTCCTATTTTGTTTTACAGGAGTCCAGTCAATACTCGTAGCCCTGTTAGCAGCCAAAGCCGAAGTCCGGTACGCGCCCAGCAAGATCTCAGCGGCCGACGTGGCCAACTGTATCACGGAATTAGGGTTCCCTTCGAGCGTGATCAGCGACTGTGATGGTAGCGGACAGAAGGACCTGCATGTGGCGGTAAGCATATTCAAAATCAAAATCAAAATATTTTATTTCACATAAACCAACATGGGCACTTATGAAACGTCAGAAGCTAGGTGCACGGTTCCAATTGGTCGTTTCCTATGGAGAAGAACCGGCAAGAAACTCCACAGTTACTCTTTTAAAAAAATAATTGGATTTTACAATGTTTTTAAGTTACAGTACGTATGGGAGGACAGCGTAGGCCTGTCAACAAGTACCAGATACTTGATAAAATACACAATAGTCTACATATCTAAAGTCTACAAGGCCTAAAAAGTCCTCACATTTACAAAATGAGAATCTATTAACAGGATAAATAAAATATAAAAATCTACTAAATATATTTTTAAACCAACCAAGAGCATCCATTATCTTCTACCGTCTTCTGGGCACACTCGTTCCATCATAGACCTCATCCAGGCGTGATCGAGGTCAAGAGCGGACCCATTCAGCATTAAAAAAAAGCGTGTGCAGTCTGGGGCCGAATATGATCGACTACAGTAAACAAAATCAGAAAAATATATGATATATCTTCAGGATATATGATAGGTAGATAGTGTGTTGAAAACATAATACAACTAATTTTATACGATAGACAAAAATCATAAAAATACCTCTAAAAACTTTCTTTTTACAATAAAAACCATACTAATATACATACAATCATTCTGATTTTTTGTCAGATTATTCTACAAGCAACATACTAAAGCACTAGTGTTTTAATTTTTTAGTCCAAACAATAGATTTTTTGTAAATAGATAATTGCTTCATATTTCGCAAAAGCGTTGTGTCATCGCGCTTCTCTTTCTTTTCTATGCAGTCCGACAGTGACCGCGCTTTAGGTCATGTAGTCGCCTTAATGATAATAATATTCTTCTGTTTCAGATAAAAGGCATGACGTGCGCGTCGTGCGTCAGTAAGATAGAGAAGAGTGTACTTAAACTGACGGGAGTCGTCTCCTGTACTGTCGCGTTGACTACTAGCAAGTGAGTATTATAACATACTAGCTGCGCCCCGCGGTTTAGGTTTAAAGAACTTTATTTCTCATAAGAACTACAGTTCGCTTGCAATGAGATACTTAAGTGATTATAACTATGTAGTACATTAGTTAGTTACCTCTAGGGTGTTGGATACATATTATTATGTATTATTAATCGACTTCCAAGGATGTTTGCATTCTAAGACACAGGTTTCACCCGCATACGTGTCGATCCCGTGCGAATATCCGGGATAAAAGTATCCTGTGTGTTAATCCTGGTTATAAACTATCTGTGTGCCTGTCATCCAAATCTGTTCAGCTGTTTGTGCGTGAAGAAGTAACTAACATACAAACACACTCGCAAACTTTCGCCTTTATAATATTAGTGTGATATAGTCTTATGGATCGTCAAGACTTCTCGTCGCCAAATCCGCAATGTTTAATGACTAAGGTCTTCAACCAGTGCGTCCTGCCCGTTATAACACACGGTGCCGAAACGTGCGCGAGCGCAGCCCGGCGCGTCGTGGTATGCGCGACAACCGAGAACAGCAGATTTTTTTTGTTGTAGTTTCCATACTGTATAAGCAAGTTCAATAAATATGTATGTCACGTGATTAACTTTGAACGTTAATATCTCTGAAATGTGACATTTTAAGGGGTTTGGTCTTATAATGTTTTCTGTTTGCATTGATGTCAGCTATCGATTTCCCCCCTTCTTACTCAATATTTCGCAGCAAAAAGTCTTTTCTATCCTCCGTCTCCCTCTAACTCACATTCACCTTTCAGTTTAGATCATTGATCGTATATATAGGTTCCATGCGAAGCTGCCATTTTGAAAAAAAAAAACAACAAAATGGCGAACTGGTAGGTATGCCGCGGTCCTTCAAAGCCCTTTCTCAGTTTCGTTTCAAAATGAATTTGAGAATAGTTTACTTTGATTTGACGCTTCTTAATAGTTGTGTTTTGTTCGCAGAGGCAAAATAAAATACAACGCCGAACAGATCGGTCCTAGAACTATTTGTGAAGCTATCAACAACCTCGGGTTCGAGTCCAGTGTGGTCACACCGCACAACAGAGGGACCACCAACTATTTAGAACACAAGTAAGTACATATTGTGTATATAATAATGCTGGCTTCACACGGCGTGAGATCACCAGTCGCGCCGCGCCGGCCGGTCTGTACGCATGCGCCGCCAGTGCTGCGCCCGCGCCGCGCCTGTAGCACCGAGCTGCCGCGCCAGTGCTGCGCCCGCGCCGCGCCTGTAGCACCGAGCTGCCGCGCCAGTGCTGCGCCCGCGCCGCGCCTGTAGCACCGAGCTGCCGCGCCAGTGCTGCGCCCGCGCCGCGCCTGTAGCACCGAGCTGCCGCGCCAGTGCTGCGCCCGCGCCGCGCCTGTAGCACCGAGCTGCCGCGCCAGTGCTGCGCCCGCGCCGCGCCTGTAGCACCGAGCTGCCGCGCCAGTGCTGCGCCCGCGCCGCGCCTGTAGCACCGAGCTGCCGCGCCAGTGCTGCGCCCGCGCCGCGCCTGTAGCACCGAGCTGCCGCGCCAGTGCTGCGCCCGCGCCGCGCCTGTAGCACCGAGCTGCCGCGCCAGTGCTGCGCCCGCGCCGCGCCTGTAGCACCGAGCTGCCGCGCCAGTGCTGCGCCCGCGCCGCGCCTGTAGCACCGAGCTGCCGCGCCAGTGCTGCGCCCGCGCCGCGCCTGTAGCACCGAGCTGCCGCGCCAGTGCTGCGCCCGCGCCGCGCCTGTAGCACCGAGCTGCCGCGCTAGCCCGCGTCGCGTCGCCTCGACCAGTCTGGCGCAACTCTCTAATAAAAAAAGAAACTGAAACGTGCACCAAACATAATGGCGGCTATCGCTGTCTCGCTTTAACATCTGCAGTCTGTGCATAGTCTGTGTCATTTTTGCTATGTTGGTATTCAGTTTTAGTGCAAGTTTCATACAAGTGCCGTTTTTCATATTTTTCTATGGGACTTCCGCCTCTTCTTACATATAATGAACATTACTTACTCTATGCCCTCGATCCATTACCTTCACTGGCGCATCGCGCGCCGTGAGAAACCATCTTGTAACTTACTTGGACGTAACATAGTTACTTAAAATAAAGCTCTAGCGGCAGGCAACACTGAGGTGAATCCCGCGCGGGACGCGGGACGTGACTACACGCGTCGGTTGTTCGAACTGAGTGACATTGTGTTAATCATTGTTTGTCCAGCCTGTTCCCAAGTATGTTTGGGTCGGCTTTCAAGTTAAGCGGATGCAACTGAATACCAGTATTTTACATGGAGCGACTGCCTATCTGACCTCCACAACCCAGTTACTGGGTAACATGATATTTATTTATTTGCTAAACACTTTATTGTACACCACATAGAACAAAAAAAAAACAGTGGCACTCCGGGAGTGCCGACAGAAGTGAAAACAAAACACAAACAGAATACTTTGCCATCACTCACTGACATATCGGATATACATTAAAACCAAATACATCCCGAGGACAGCCGAACACATTCGAAGCGGTGTCGGTTACGGTAACAGTGGCGCGAATTTAATGGTTTTTTCCATCTCAAAAAATGTCCAACGCGCCTAAAGAAGTTTTCACTTCAAAAATACCCCCTGGTAAGACTGGTTGTCAGACTTTTGGAGTTTTTATTACTCGTAATGACTGTTGGCTGAATCGGTAAACGTAAGGTGGGACGCCCTCATGCTAGGTGGAGCGACGATCTTCGCAGGATGGCTGGTAGCAGCTGGATGAGAGTTGCCGAGAATCGAGTTGAATGGCGTGCAATAGGAGAGGCCTATGTCCAGCAGTGGACTGCTATAGGCTGATGATGATGATGTAAGAATCACGAGGCAATGACGGGAGCCTCGGTATGAAATAAATGGTCACTCATCTACGGACCGACCTCGGCAAGTGTTGCTTAACCTTGAGCAGTCGACTTCACGTGGCTATTACATAGCCACGAGGCCCCACGATGTTTAACACCACTTTCAAGTGAACATTTTCTTGTCCACAGAGAAGAAATAAAAAAATGGCGGAACGCCTTCCTGATCTCCTTGATCTTCGGCGGCCCCTGCATGGTGGCCATGGCGTACTTCATGTCGGAGATGTCTCACGGCCACAGCGCGCGCGACATGTGCTGCGTGCTGCCCGGCCTCAGCCTCGACAACCTGCTCATGTTCGTGCTCTCCACGCCCGTGCAGGTCATTACCCTTCTTTTTTTTTGAGCGTGGGAAACCATCAAATAGAATAAAATTGAATATTTTTTTATTCATAAGTTCACATATAAATTACATAGAAGTTACATCATTACAAAGTTACATATTAATATTATGAAGCTATGCCTAAAATAAAATAAATCTAGTGTATAACTTATATATATTGGTTAAAGGCCTAATAGAATAGAATAGAATACTCTTTATTATGTACACCATATAAATTACAGACATAAATATAGAAATTTTACAATGGGTGACACAATGGGCGATCTTTTGGATGGATTAAAAAGAGGAAGGACAGACAAGTACTGTAGGTAGTCTGTGGTGTACCATTTACACAATACCATAAATACATACATAAAGTATATTATACTAATCTAAATAAATATATATATATATAATATAATAGTAAACATGAACAGGAGCAAAGAAAAATATAATGATGAAGTTTAAGGAGAGAGGAAGTCCTAATGAATACAATAGCGACCTGCCTGATGTAGGTTTATTCAAACCTGTGTTTCAGGCCATCACTTAAGGGGCTTACAGGACCTAAACACAAAAAACGCAAGTTTTATAAACAATAAAAGTATATGATCGACTACAGTAAAAAAACTCAAAAAAATATATGATATTCTTCAGGATAAATGCTAGGAAGATAGTGTGTTGAAAACATAATACAACTTATTTGGTACGATAGAAAAAAATCATGAAGATACCTCTAAAAACTTTTTTTTACAACAAAATTCATACTAATATACATACAATCATTATGATTTTTTGTCAGATTATTCTACAAGCAACATACTAAAACTATAGTGTTTTAGTTTTTTTGTCCAAACACTAGATTTTTCGTAAATCGATAATTGCTTCATATTTTGCAATAAATTACCAGCGTTGTGGCATCGCGCTTCTCTTTCTTTTCTATGCAGTCCGACAAAGACTGCGCTTTAGGTCATGTAGTCCTCTTAACAACGCTGAGTGCTTTAGTGGACTATTATGTTACTTTACATAGAGCTAGCATTGATACTTAATAATCATCTCTTTCAGTTATTTCCGTTAGGTTAGGTTAGGTTCGAATACCTATTTACAGAATAAATAATTTAATTTCATGTCATACAATTTTATTGCACGACTCATGATGCGAAGCATTAGCGAGTGCTTTATGAAATTATGATAGATTTTTTTTTTTGCCTCTTTTCTGTAACTGTTTCCATTGTTATACTCCTGGTAGGTACAGACGCCAGCACATCAACCTACACCTAACTGTCAAATTTTCCCAATCAACATTGAACCTTATGCTTATGCTCTTAAAGTTGAAAATCTATTACAGAAATCTGACAGATTGTAGTAGGTTGATGTGCTGGCGTCTGTACCTTGATCTAATTGAAAACGATTAAAAAAAAAAGACATTTCAATTTAGGTTCCTAAACTGCATCGCTTGAGCTGCTCTATGGACGTCATGGTACCAAACAAGTATGAATGAAACCAAAACTTGCGACTCAGTTTGGGACAATGGCTATGAGCAGATGGCACGGCCTAAACTGAATGGTTAAACTGACGTCATGACGTTAAAAGAACAGTTCAGCTTAGGTCCTAAAATGGATCGCGTTAAGAGCTTGTGGTAGGCCTCCAGCTAGTACACAGAACCTACTTAATTTATATACCATTCTATAGATAATTTAATGGAGATTAATTTTGTATTTTTCAAAAATTGATTTAATGCAGTAGAAACGAAAAAAAACATCAAAATATTTCTAAAAAAATTCCCATCAATCAAGTGTGACACCTAAAAACAGTGTAGCATGCGAAAAAATCAATTAATTGAGTCAATTTTTTTTAATAGATTCGTTTCACCCATAGGAGGAACCCTATTGAAAATGGCTCTCTTATTCAAAGTAGGTAGTTTATAATTAACTAGCTTCTGCCCGCGACTTCGTCCACGTGAAATTTCACCCTCCCCCCATTCACCCTCTTAGGGGTGGAATTACAAAAAACCCTTTCTTAGTGGATACCTTCTCTTCACAATGAACACACACTCCAAATTTCATGTCTCTAGGACCAACGGTTTAGGCTGTGCGTGGATATATCAATCAGTCAGGACTTTGAATTTGATATATAATTAATAAAAAACTAACTAATCTAATATTTATCGTTTTTATCAAATGAGCACTAGGAGTGGATTTTCCAAATAATTTATTGTAAATAAATGTAATGATTCTATTTCTTCCACAGTTCATCGGTGGCTGGCATTTCTACAAGCAAGCGTACAAGGCATTACGACACGGGACATCTAATATGGATGTTTTAATATCTATGACTACTACAATCAGGTAAGAAAATAGTAAACTGACGTCAAAATAGATTAGATTGAGAAACCTATGACAGTTCAACAACATTCATTGCGTTATTTACGTTGTTGAGCAGACAAATTTTCCGAACATATGAAGCAACTAGCTGCGCCCCGCGGTTTCACCCGCGTAAATGTCGATCCCGTGGGAATATCTGGATAAAAAGTAGCCTATATATTAATCCAGGCTGTCAGCTACCTCCATACAATATTTTATCAAAATTGGTCCAGCCGTTTGAGCGTGAAGAAGTAACAAACATATAAACACACACACACACAAACTTTCGCCTTTATAATATTAGTGTGATGCATTAGCAATATCATTCAAGATGATTCAGATTGAGGTTGATAGTGTATTACCCAATGATGGTGCAGGGTTCAGGTACCGGGAGAAACTCACCTCGAATTCTCAATCAATATTTAACTTTAAGATGTTTTTGTAGCGGTATCTACAACGCCACATGCGAACAACGCGTCATACTGACGTCACGCAAATCCTGCATCTCGCAAGCAGAGTTTACCGCGCAACTAGCATAGATACAACTGCCCGACATGAATCATCGGGCAGTTGCCCGCCAGACACAACACCCGTCTGGTCGGAGGATCCTCCCTTTTCTATAGAGTATGAGTGAACTTTACACCCTGTTCCTCATACCTCTATATTTTAAACAGTCTCTATGTTGGATTGGAGCTTAGACACTAGGAAGTGGTGAAGAGTCGTTTTGAGGCAGTCTTTTGAAATTAAGAAGTACTTATCCTTAGGCCCATTAGAAAGAGCAGTGGTGGCCGGGTTGTAGGTCGTGGGTTTGAACCCAGACAGGCACTTTACTTTGTGTAAATTATATCATCACGACTGCTCTCAAAACGGTGAAAGAAAAACGTCGTGAGGAAACCGGGATGTCCTAGAACCAAAAATTCTCAGACATGTGACATCTACCAACCCGCACTGTGGCCGCGTGGTGGAATACGGCTCCCTAACTCTCACAGGGAGGAGGCCTGTGTCCCAGCAGTGGGAACATTCTAGGCTGATTATGCTTATACCCAATTTCACTACAAATAACTAAATACACTAAGTGCTAACTTATTTAACATATAATTTTGTTTCTGTCTGTCGTTTGAAATTGACAGAGGCAGAATTGATGCAATTTTTTTTTGTGTTTAGCCTTTATTAAGCCCTGTATTTGTGGTAAACAAAAGTTGCACAACATTGTTTTAGCAACATTATTTTGTATTGATGGCAATGTCCCTATAGTCAAAGTGCGCGTTGCTGCACACCCCACCCTATTTCAAGACAAACAAATATCAACTTTATTTCAATGAAAATTAAGTTTATTTCAGAGTGACTATATAGCACTATTACAAAAATTATAAAAATGTTTGAAGTTGGAGCGTAAACTGAACTTTATTGTATAGGTATTAAAGTTATTTTTCCATTAATTCATAATATTTGTTTACATTTTTGGCAAATAAATCGCGTATGCACGGTAGCAACATTTCTTACAATTTCAGTGCAAAACATGTTTACGAAACTTGTTGCAAATTTTGTTTACCGCAGCTTGGCTTTAGTTATAACTACGATGCTGCGACTACAATAGACGTTATAACATAACCTAACCCCTTCTATTGCCAACAGTTACGCGTACTCCCTAGCTGTGGTGATAGCAGCGATGGCGATGCAGCAGGACACCAGCCCTGTTACATTCTTCGACACGCCGCCGATGTTGCTAGTGTTCGTGTCCCTAGGAAGATGGCTTGAACATATCGCTAAGGTAAGGATCAAGAATTAAAATATTTTTGAAGTGAAAACTTCTTTAGGCGCGTTGGGCATTTTTTGAGATGGGAAAAAACCATTGAACCGCGCTACATTCAGATGTGTTCGGCTGTCCTCGGGCTGTACTCGGTTTTAATGTATTTCCGATATGTCAGTGAGTGATGGCAAAGTATTCTGTTTGTGTTTTGTTTATATGACGATTAAAAAAATACACACGTAATTTGTTCAAGTTTTCACTTCTTTCGGCACTCCCGGAGTGCCACTTTTTTATTTCACACTAGTTACGCCCCGCGGTTTTACCCTCATAAGTTTCGATTCCGTGGAAATATCGAGATAAAAATATCCTATGACTTAATCCAGGTCTGGTCAGGTCTATCCATCATCATCTGCCTAGCCTTTTTCCAAGTATGTTGGGGTCGGCTTCCAGTGTCACCGGATGCAGCTGAATACCAATATTTTACATGGCGCGACTGCCTATCTGACCTCCACAACCCAGTTACTGGGTAATACGATACCCCTTGGGCAGGTCTACCCATGTGCCAAATTTCATCTTAATCCGTTCAGCCGTTTAGTAAGCCGTTAGTGTGAAAGCGTAACAAACAAACATTTTTTTTTATTTGTCATTATTGTCCCACTGCTGGGCAAGGCCTCCCTACTCTCTTTCCACTTCTGTCCAGAGCTGCCAAGGACCAATCTTTATCAAAGGAGTCCAGCTCATCCCGCCATCTCCGTATTATTAAAAATATTATTTTGTTTCTTTTAGGGCTGATTTTTCAATATACAGATAATTTTTATTCGTGGAATAAAATTGACGTCTGACAGTTTTTATAAGGAAGAACTGTCAAACATTCAAAACTATTCCTCCGATTAAATTATCTGGCGTTGGAAAAATCAGCGTCTTCTAACTGAAATTAAAACAAACTAACAAATTATCCATCTTCCTTTACAGGGCAAAACGTCAGAAGCTCTATCAAAACTGCTCTCCCTGAAACCTACAGAAGCAGTGCTAGTGACTTTGGACGACAACGGACATCCCATCAGCGAGAAGAGCATACCAGTGGACCTGGTGGAACGAGGAGATGTTCTGAAGGTATGTAAGATAACCCCTGCCTCCTCCAGCTTCTCGCCTGGCCTGTGTTCCATGAAGGGGGAGGCAGAATTTTTTTTTTTTTTTTTATTTGAAAGGATATACTTTCAGATTGATCCCATAGAAATTTCATCAAAATCGGTTTAATAGTTTGGTTTTTAAACCAATATCTTAAACAGCTAACCTTCTCACCAGGTAGTGCCTGGCGCCAAGGTCCCGGTGGACGGGAAGGTGATCTTCGGACAGAGTACGTGTGACGAGTCGCTCATCACCGGAGAATCTATGCCAGTGCCTAAGACTAAAGGTAAGTTTCGCTATTAGTGTCTTGTTTCAACTTGTTATATTGCATTAATTAATCTGCGTTTGCGATAAAGACTTTATGGAAAAATAACTTTAAGACCTACACAATAAAGTTCAATTTACTCTAAATCTTCAAACAATTTTATAACTTTTTCAATAGTGCTAATCACTCTGAAATCAACTTAATTACTACTAAAGTAAAGTTGATATTTGTTTAACTTGAAATAACGTCAATTGGAAACATACATTTTAATAGACCTTAGAAAGGTTGCCTACTTAAAAAAATATACAAACAGGGGCATGTTCATTTTTAAATTGGTTCCGCATAGATGGGGCTAAGTATTTGTAACATAACTACAGTTGCCAATAAGGTTCATTTCTGGAGAATGCTGAGAGTGACTAATCGTTTTGGTTACGTTCCGTTCAAGGACATGTCCTCTCAGGGACGAACTGGTACAAATTTGTACCGCTTGTAGTACACATGTGTACCAGGTCGTCGTAATGAAGTAAATAAAGAATCTACTCCCAATGTTAACGCGTATTTATACAGGGTTACTTGTAATTCGACGTATGAAGAAAATTTCATAGAATACATTACATTTAATAGATTATTATTTCTTACTAAGCTTTTACTACCAAAACCTAGACTTGTCACTGAAAGGAAAATGTCCAATAGAGAAAGAGACTAAAAGAAATAATCAGTAAATAAAAATGAAAAAACATTGATCTGAACTGCATTAAACAGTTCCATATGAGCCTAACGTTCAAAACAGTATATTTTACTGATCCGAAAACAGTTAAAGCTTGAGGCAAAATGTTGCCGTCATGACAGTAATCTTTAACGTTTTAAGTAGCTAAAAGGTCACAAGATTAACTGTTTTACTCGTTTGGTGATATCGTTCAAACCATTGAAAGGACATCATTCATTTTGGACCAAAAACTGAAAGTGCCGGCCAGGATAAAAATGTGTAATATTCGGATAGAACTCACAATTCCTATCATTTTTTACTACGACACCAAATCTGTGCGCCCTTTGGTTACGGTGTTAAACACTTTTAAAATACAATAAAAATGTTATTATGAAGTTGTTATTTTCATACATTTGATCATGTATATTTAATTATTCATACCGTGTATGTCCTTTTGATGTGCAATAAAATGAATTCTATTCTCTATTAAGAGAGTATTTTCATCATTGATACTCCACGCACCGCACAGGCACAGACAGAGCGTCACAATTCACAACAAGTCCAAACCTGTTTTAAGCAGGTACCTGGAAAATCACCGGTTTGTCCCTCCCCGCCGCCCGCAACTACTGTACCCCGCGTCACCCGTCTTTTGTTTTGTTCAGTTATCCATGCGACTCTTGTTACATCGGACGGCTAAATCGCGACTTGCACTCCTCAGTTAATATTGTTATTCTTGTTTGTTGTTATTTGTTTATAGTTATTTTTTGTTATTGTTATTGTTTTAACTGACGTTATGAGTGGACAATTGTGTATTTCGTGTCGTACGCCTGTCGGTAATCGTCGAAGTTATACTTGGACTTCCCGAGAATCACAGCATACGGATGTTGCACAGTTTGTTATTGAAGATCTATTAGTTCGACAGGTATGAATCATTATTATTTTATTTCATTTTATATACAGACCTTTACCTACCTAGAGTTTTATATGATTTTGACTAAGTCTTTATTTCATCATTTCCTTGTCTGTATACCAGTTTACCTGATGTCGGCGCAGTATGTTTTCTTTTTCCAAATAATTTGGTCACTTGCCATCAACTCATTCATTTTGACCATTTATTAGAATTATTTATTTCACACGTTTTTGTTTCTATATATAAGTACTCCTTTGTACTTAACTAATCATTGTATCACCTTGTATGTATATACCGTGAAATAGAACCCTTCTTGCTTAGGAAACAAAACGATTAGAATATCACGGCTCATGTATGTACATGTGCAACGAATAATACATGTTTCTTGTTTTACAGGAAGAACCTACAGAGGTTATTTGTCGACCCTGTTGGCAACGGGCTGAGCGTCGGTATCTCCGACACCAACGTGAAGTGGATCATGATGTTGCAGACGAAGAAGTCAACGCTGAACCTCATGCTTCAACAACCGTTTTACCCGGGTTCAGCCGTACCGGTAATTCGGCGAATACGTGTGTATTTCAACACTGTCAAAATGCAACGAGGCACAGAGTACCCGAAGATATCATACTACGAATGTTATGCCGCTACAGCCTATTTATAACCGAAAATAGCCGTGTATGCAGTGAACACCTTGAGCAAGCTGAATGGCATTTACTTGCTTTGCAAGACAATTTAATCGGAGGATTCAGTGCAACTCAAATTGTTTGTGCTCTAAGATTATTAATGAGCCATATCAGCACAGAAGTTTTAGATTTTGAACATTATGAACTAATAAATGATAAAGAATTTCATGACTGGACTGGCCTGACTATTGAACAGTTTACTGATTTATTAGCCAACACACCTAGCCTAAATCAAAGAAGAAACAAAAGAACTATTCTAGCAGCTTTGTTAGCAAAACTCCGAACTGGCGAATCAAATGCACGGCTAGCATCGATTTTTAAAACCAGCGAAGCCACTTACTCGCGAATCCTCCATACTGGCAGAGAAGCACTACTGCAGGACTTTGTTCCTATTCACTTAGGCTTTGACCATATGATCCGGGAAGATGTAGCACGGAGGAACCTTATGATTCCTGAAAGAATTTTTGGGAACCCGGAGAGTTCTACCGACGAAAGAAAAGCCATAACAATTGTCGATGGCACTTACATATATGTCGCGTCTTCGGATGGATTAGCGTCCACGTGTTCGCTGTTGGTGTCCGCCATATCGCATTTCTTATCAATCAGTGCGCACAACTGGCACAGGCGCTGTTTCCAGAGCAAGAACACTCTAATATCAAACGAACGCACTACTGACAGATACCACGTTGACACTGACAGCCCAACACTGACTAGTGTTGCCGCTCGAACAAATTAAATAACCATTAAAAAAGTCTTTATCTCTAACACGGCCATTCTGCAAGTCAACGCGCTCTCGCGTTGCTTCTCGAAATCCCGTATAGTCTAAACAGCACTATTGTAGGCAAAGTGTTTTTAAAAAATCTTTCAACCTTCTCATAAGCCAATATCATTCAAAAACAAAGCGTGAAAGCTTTCAGCATTTGTAAGAAGACAGCACTTTGATTAAACCGCAAAGCGTAAAAGCTTTCAGCATAAGTAAGAAGACTGTGTTTTAATTAAACCGCAAAGCGTAAAAGCTTTCAGCATTATTAAGAACACAGTACTTCGATTAAACCGCAAAGCGTAAAAGCTTTCAGCATTATTTTAAGAACACAGTACTTCGATTAAACCGCAAAGCGTAAAAGCTTTCAGCATTATTAAGAACACAGTACTTCGATTAAACCGCAAAGCGTAAAAGCTTTCAGCATTATTAGGAACACAGTACTTTGATTAAACCGCAAAGCGTAAAAGCTTTCAGCATTAGCAAGAACACAGTACATTGATTAAACCGCAAAGCGTAAAAGCTTTCAGCATTACACAGTACTTTTAAACCGCAAAGCGTAAAAGCTTTCAGCATTAACAAGAACACAGTACATTGATTAAACCGCAAAGCGTAAAAGCTTTCAGCATTACACAGTACTTTTAAACCGCAAAGCGTAAAAGCTTTCAGCATTACACAGTACTTTTAAACCGCAAAGCGTAAAAGCTTTCAGCATTAACAAGAACACAGTACATTGATTAAACCGCAAAGCGTAAAAGCTTTCAGCGTTACTAAGAACACAGTACTTTTAAACCGCAAAGCGTAAAAGCTTTCAGCATTAACAAGAACACAGTACATTGATTAAACCGCAAAGCGTAAAAGCTTTCAGCGTTACTAAGAACTCAGTACTTTTAAACCGCAAAGCGTAAAAGCTTTCAGCATTACTAAGAACACAGTACTTTTAAACCGCAAAGCGTAGGAGCTTTTAGCATTAGTCATGGGTCAATACATGATCCAGCTCAATGACTAAACTGCAAAGCGTTAAAGCTTTCAACAGTTCAACAGGACAAAGCGATGAAACTTTCAGTCCATCCCTCTGACAAAGCGCTTCTAGCGTATCAATAAAACATTTTATCACTCAGCAAGTTTATTGATCCAAGTTCATGATCAACAAAACAACAAACATAACAGTTCTTCATTTCAACAAAACTTAAATTTAAAATTCTGCGAACAATCTAGCAAATTTGCAACTCATTAATTCCTTAATAATTAACACGCCACCGTGCGGCGACAGCACCCAGCAATAATTTATTAAAATTAAATTAATCATCTTTGGATTCTACAGGATCAAGACATTCCGACAATTCTGGTAGGTTACTTGGATATTTACGTAATCGTTCATGACACACATATTGACCACGTCCCCCAGATAATGGCTCAACAACGTAACGTTTGTTTGGACAAACTTTCGTGATTTTTTGCAAGGACCACCAAGAACAAAAGGACGAATCGCGGCTTTATTAGCGTCATAGCGTATTTTATCTTTCATGGCTTGCTCGTCCATCCTAAACTTAGCCACTTGTCTCGTTTCTATCAAATCCTGTTCATTGTGAATATCAAGATCCATCGAGAGACAGTTTAACCTGGGTGGTTAGTTTTCATTTGTTGCAACCGAACAACAATTGAAACAGACTTTTGCCCGTACTTTTGGACACTGTGCGATTCAAAACGAGTTGGACTTCACCGGCCACTGTGAAACAATTAGTCAGTACGGATATTATCAGTCTGTTCTACCTGTCCGTTGGCACAGAAAATGTCACTGGCAATTTCATGAAATTGCCAGTGACATAACAAAACTTGGTAAAAGCGTCTATAATAAAGATCACATCATCATCTGCCCTGCCTTCCTCCAACCATGCCGGGGCCGGCCCCAGTCAAACCGGACGCAGCCGAACACCAGCGTTCCATACGGAGAGACCGCCCATCCGACCCCCACAACCCAGCCACTGGGCAACACGATACACCTTAATAACGATCACATATTCTTTGGAAACCTTTCCACCAGTCGGTTTGTCACTCGTATCGATGTAAATAGTGTGGAACGGGCTCTGCAATTTTGTCAACAGGATGTAAAGCCGATTGCCGATTGTTTTATCTTTCCTGTAGTAACAGTCGACCTAGAATAATACCGCTGGCAAAATAGTTGGGGTCTTAAGCATCTCCCTACCTAGGATTAGGTAGGTCATGCGGTAATAAATGTGAATCAACAATGACGAACGTCATAGTATGGAACCCGTCAAATTCAGTATAAGTGGTGATTTTCAGAAATCTTCTTCTTCTTAGCGCGTCAATAGCAATCCAAATGCACTCGGCCCAGAATTCGGCTACTTGTTTGGCGCCATCACCAGCGCCCATCAGCTCCTGCAACATGCAGCTGACAGGACACACAGGCCACATTATTAAGTGTCCCATTGTTTGTGAAACAGCACCACATTCACACTCCAAGGCGGAGTCGTCTATAAATCTCCATCTGAACAGGTTTTCCTTGCTTCGGCCAACCTGAGTCCGGAGTATGTTTAAAGATTTCCAGGTTACCCAAGGTAACTCATGCCCTAAAGCTCTTGTTGGTCTTGTTTTTGGCATGACGGGTCACCCTCCAGTTTCCAAGGTTTCGTTTTGTCTTTTTATTGGGTCCATCTCATCTTGCACATTCACTCACAAACGCATAAAACACTCACAACAGTAACATACTCGTATAACTATTGCATAACACTAACACATCACATTACATCATTTTGGCCATTTTGTAATTTCTTACATCATAATTTCTAGTGCGTGTTGGGTACACCTACGTCAAATTAAAAGGACGCCTCGAAATGCTGCCACCACACAAAGAGTAAAATGATTATTGAGGATGACAGTCTCATAGCATGCACTGCACCTGCGTCTGTTTTCTGTTTAGTATAATATTATCTTTAAGTACGCTACACCGGCCCAGTGTGTAACAATTGTGGGCTGCATCGGACGACGCCACCTCACCTCTTTATTCACCTCTTTATTAGTTGAAATGGCAGTCATCTCTTGGTTTTAGCAGATTTCCATATTTTGTTTATCCCTTCGATACATTCTTATTTTGTAAATGTGAGGACTTTGTAAGCCTCGTAGACTTTAGATCTGTAGACCATATTTTATTCCATCAAGTACCTGGTTTGGTTTGGTTTGGTTGACAGGTGTACGCCACACCTACTGTAACTTGAAAACATTGCAAAAGCCAATTATTTTTAAAAGAGTAACCATGGAGCCTCTTGCCGGCTCCTCTCCACAGGAAACCACCAATTGAAACCGTGCACCCAGCTTCCGACGCTTCATAAGTGCCCATGTTGGTTTATGTGAAAATAAAAATAAAATTATTTTGATTTGATTTGATTTGACGTCATCACGTCCGCGCCGGCCGTCGCTGAAAACCAGCGCCGGGGATCCGTCCCGCATAGGGTCGCAGCAGAATGCTGAGCGATAGCCGCTCCGCGTGGATGCGACGCATGTTTCTCTTACCTTCTTTTTTTTATTTTAGTTCTGTGTCATGCCAATTTTTGCGTCATGTTCACCGCAAACAAACGCATTTTCTTTCTTCTTTCTTTCTTTATGTCCAGGTGCCCGGTCTTCAGCGGGTGGAATGAACGGTTTGGGTAAGGAAGCACTGTCTCGCCACAGATTCAGTCTTTCTTGTGGTGGTTCGCCAGTGAGTGGGACGACACACTTTATAAAACTGTTTCAGAAATGAAAAGCATGGTACTAAGCCAATACCTGCGACGCGGGTAAACAAGATTAAATAAAATAAATAATCTTTCTTATCAGGTAAACAATCCACGATTTCCTTTTTAATTAGTGAGTACTCTGAACCACTGTCGATCAATGCTGGTAGACTATAGCCACCCAAACATATTTGAACCAAAGAATCATTACAGGATCAATAAATATTGACCGATTTTGTTACCGACTTAAGATCTTTAAAATACTTTAATTTGTCATCTCGTTGCTTCGTGAAACAAGTAGATTCGGAATACCTAGGTTTATGACAGTAAGAACATCGTATAGAAACAGTCTTATCATTGGGTTTATCAAGAGACACCCGAGGATGGGTGGTACCGTCACTTTTATTATTATTGCGTAACAGTGAGCAATGCCGTTTCAGATGACTATTTTATTACAGAAATGACAACGCCGATCTATAGATTTATCACTAACTTCAGGACGTTTAGGGGTAAGGCCGCCAAAATTGTCAATTGTTTTGTGTGACATTTTTGTCGCTTTTTTTTTGCAATATCTTATGGTAAAAATATCCAATAAATTGTGGAGAATATCTGAATTATATATATACCGACGAAAATTTAGATGATAGTACCCTGCTATAACAATAATATTGTAGCGAAAATCTTTAAACTGACTTGTTTTATCGATAGTTTAAAATAAAACAATGACTTTTGCTTTTGTGTTACGATTTATTTGTGTGACGAATTTTTAACCCAAAACTACTATTTAAAGACCCATAGTAGAAAACGCAGTTTTATTATGGCAACACTATCATCTACAAAATTAAAAAAAAAAAGACAGCCATATTGTTTCGTCAGCAAAGGAGCTTAAAGTGCGCCTCGATTCTTTGTTTGTGTGATAAAAAATATATTTAATGTGATTTCTGAGGTAAGAAACTGATATTTTAATGTTAAAGTATAATATTTGTTGGCGATGAGGCCCAAAGTATACTTAAGATCACCCGTTAGTGTCTAATTGTAATAAATAATCGAAATATAACCTAAAATTGTTGTAAAAATGTAGTTTTTGTGTTGCATTTGTGTTACGCCTGTGTTACATTTGTGTCACTTTTGTGTTATATTTGTGTTATTGTTACACAAAAGTATGTGTTACGTAACACAGCAGATCTATAAAGCCGCATGCATAACGGTATTTGGACTGATTTTTTAGAGTAACGTATCTGAGTGTGATTTTGTATGTATGATTTTTTATACTGTAAACCTGCTTGGTGCAAGTTAAGCTTACTTAACCTAATTTAGTACGTTTTACTTATTAATGTACTCAATCCAGCAGTAGTCCGGTAATTTTAGACATTTGAAATAAAAATTCCGACAGAGCCAAATTTTTGGAGTTTGGGTTCACCATCAGAAAGAAATATTTAAAAGTACCCGTCGATCCCATTAGTGCTTAAAAACTTATTCGGGGTCAAAGGTAAAAAAAAACTTATTTTTCGCGATTTTTGGCAACACGGTAAGTTTTATCAAAAAAATAGCTCAGATCAAAAAACAACAACAAAAATGCCCAAACACTTTTCTAAGAGTCACCGTTTTACTTATATTGATTCAAAATATTGAAAGAGGCCATCGTCATAGTATGCACGCGTTTTCACGCCAACTTTGAGGCAGTATACTAGTTGCAAGTTTTTAACGTACCGTACCTCAAAATTATAAAACGGAACCATATGAAAAAAAACCGGTCTCTTAGAAAAAAACATCGTTGGGACATTTTTGTAGATAATTATCTGATCTAAAATTTTTATCTGAGCTATTTTTTTGATAAAACTCACCGTTTTGTTGAAAATTACGAAAAACTCATTTTTTTTACCTTTGACTCTGAATAAGTTTTTTAGCACTAATGGGATCGATGGGCACTTTTAAATATTTATTTCTGATGGAGGACCCAAGCTCTCCACAAAAATTTGGCTCTCTCGGAATTTTTTTTATTTGATTTTTTTTTTTTTTTATTTGCTCAAAATAAAATCAGTTCCTTTCATACAAACAGTCAATACTTACTCAACGGAAATGTGTTATACCTGATTTTTTTTGGCGAGTGTCAAAGTTGGCTCTTTAGTAAAAGTTGTTCTTACCTATCAAGAACTAATTCAAAATCATTCTTTCAAGAACTCAGGATTATTTTTATTTTTTATTAACTCGTGATAGGTATATGAGTAGGTATGTGATTCTTGTTAAGTTTTATTGTATTTTTTTAAATGTATGTAAATTATTAAAGGTACACAAGTACATCGCTTAAATATCGTATTTCATTACTCCTATAGCACTGCATGTCCAATTTTGTTTTAAATCTTTTATTTGTTTAGGTTATATATTTAACCATTATGAAACCACCTTTACCCAAAAGATATGTTACTTTTGGGTTACATTTGTGTAACGGTAACACAAAATCTGTTGTGTTACTTTTGTGATATAATTGACAATTTTGGCGGCCTTACCCTTAGAACAACATGATTCATGTTCCCTCCGCGTCTTATCAAAATGTCGCTTAATGTTAGGGTACGTACTTAAATGTCTGTCAAGTGCCACAAAATGAATTGGTACCTGAATATCTGTGATATCGGAGATCACTACTTCGATTTTGTTGGACTCACCCCAACCAGTATCCAGTCGATCTATCAGCGCCAACTTGTTTGTAGAATACTCGATGTACGCTACGTACGTACGTTGTGCTATTGTACTCCACCATATCGCGAAACAGGTCGTAAAACCTCCTCGTTGCAACAAATTTCAACTTCCTCGATTCCACGGTGCTCGTAGAAGGTTTCCGGTTAGAGTTCTGGAAGCCAAAAAAAATATAACTATGGTTGTCTTGTTGTTGAAGAAAATATCACCCATGTTTCAGGTGTAGGCGCGCCAGGTACGTCGTCTCTTGATGTCGACGGCCCCGCCGCCACATTTTCTTGAGATTTATATTCCGCCCTAAAATATTCTAGATTTTAAGTGGCTGGCATCGCGGTAGACTCGTAGGGTGCTTTTAGAAGCGATCCCACCGCTGCTGTCGCGTCTTCGGATGGATTAGCGTCCACGTGTTCGCTGTTGGTGTCCGCCATATCGCATTTCTTATCAATCAGTGCGCACAACTGGCACAGGCGCTGTTTCCAGAGCAAGAACACTCTAATATCAAACGAACGCACTACTGACAGATACCACGTTGACACTGACAGCCCAACACTGACTAGTGTTGCCGCTCGAACAAATTAAATAACCATTAAAAAAGTCTTTATCTCTAACATATATATACAAAAGAGTTCAAACTACTTTTTTCAAAGGAAATCCTATAGCAGCCACAAGTTCAGAAACTTATTAAAGCCGTTTCTGTTTGTCTGTTGTGACGGGCACATCATAGAAGTTTCTGGTCCACACGCTGCTACTTCTTCAGATGCGCAAATAATGCTTGATATTGTACAAAGTGAAAATGATTATGGCGACGGATTATTTCAATGGTTTTACCGAAATGGGGACGTATTTATTTTGGACCGTGGCTTTAGAGATGCAATTTCCAGCCTTGAAGGATATGGATACACCGCTAAGATGCCCGAGACAAAGCTCCCTGGGGAAACGCAACTTACGACAGAACAAGCTAATAAGTCGCGACTTGTTACTATTTGCCGATGGGTCGTAGAAGTCGTAAATGGCCGATTTAAAAGAGATTTCCGGCTGCTGAGACACGTCAACATCAATATAACACTGCACAATATGATGGATTATTTTAGAATTGCTGCCGCATTAATAAATGCCTATCACATTTTGATAGTGGATAACGTTCACGCTACTGATATCCTTCAAATAATAGGTGAAAGAATAAACACGCCCAATACACTGGGAGATCTTGTGAATAGACACAATTTAAACCGAAGGCGAGCACAGTTCCAACCCATGGCTGCGGATATGACAGATTTCAATGATTTTCCAACATTGACAGAAGAAGATTTAATATTATTCAGCCTTGGTGTATATCAGCTCAAACAAGCAAAAAGTTATTACGGAGAGCACCTTCAATCCGACGGAGTTTTTATCATTGAGCTCGGTGGTGGGATTCCTCTGGAAATAGTCAGGGAACTTGAAGGGGAAGACTTGTGGATTATAAGAGGACGAATACAATCCCGCCACATCCAAGCCAAAAAATATCATGTGTACATTGCACTAGATCGGGCAGCAAATGGTCGTCGAGCATTAGCTCATTATTATTGTACATGCAATATCGGCAAGAGGACCATTGGATGCTGCTCACATACCATGACCATAGTCTGGTACATGGGTTATGCTAGACATGACCCATACCTCACCCCACCTGCAATAGGATTACATGATGTATATGTTAGATTAGGACAAATATAAATGAATTTATACAATTTAATGTTGTTTCATTTTGCTCTTTTTTACCTAAATGAAAGGTACTGAATCTAAATGAGGTGCTGTTGGTATTGTTGCTTGTTTTTTTTTTTCATATTTACTATATTTGACCAAATGTATTAAAATAACACACATCTTATAACATTTTATTTCACATTTTTTTTAAAAGCATGTAACAACATAACCATAGGGCGCACAGGTTTGGTGCCATAGTAAAAAATAATAGGAATTTGGTGATCTATCCGAATATTACGTTTTTTTTTTTCTGGCCGGCACTTTCAGATTTGGCCCAAAAATGTATGAAACGTGAATGATGTCCTTTACTTACATTATAGTAATGGTGGTTTTCCTTTGTTTTTTTTCAGTAAATATTATGTTCAACCATTAAAACTTACTGTTTTGTCTTTTACTGTTTTACAAACATTTCTTCTTACTGTATAAAGTAAATAAGTCTTAATTAAATCATAATGTGGTGTAGTAACAGTGTAGATCTCGCCTTATTATATCGATAGCCATTTGAAGGGAATGAGCGGTTTCCTTTGTTGGAAACTTCCACAAAATCCCTTTAAGACACATACGAGCGGAGTAAAACTAAGACTAAACATTTTTGACCCCAGATTCCGTAGTTATCGGTGGCAGTATAAACCAGCACGGAGCCCTAGTGGTATCAGCGACGCACACGGGAGAAGCGAGCACTTTAGCTCAGATAGTAAGATTGGTGGAAGACGCTCAAGCTAGCAAGGCGCCTGTGCAGCGACTGGCTGATACTATAGCTGGGTGAGTTACTATATACACACATATTCTGCACACAATAAGCGAGCTGAAGTGGCAATGGGCCGGCCATATTAGCTGTAGAACCGATGACCGCTGGGGTAGACGTGTTCTTGAGTGGAGACCGCGAATCGGTAAAAGTAATGGCGTGCAATAGGAGAGGCCTATGTCCAGCAGTGGACTGCTATAGGCTGATGATGATGACATATTCTGCGTTCGCGATTTATTTGCCAAAAATGTAAACAAATATGAGCTTATGGAAACATAACTTTTAATTCCTACACAATAAAGTTCAGTTTACGCTACAACTTCAAACATTTTTATAACTTTTTCTGACCCTCTCACAGAAAGGAGGCCTGTGTCCCAGCAGTGGGAACATTATACGCTGATTATGTTATGTTATGTATTAACACGAAGATTACCGAAGCGCAAACTTTGTCTGGTTTAACTGTGCTTACTTCATCTTCTGCCTGCCTCTTCCCAACTACGTTGGGGTCGGCTTCCAGTCTAACCGGATGCAGCTGAATACCAGTATTTTACATGGAGCGACTGCCTATCTGACCTCCACGACCCAGTTACTGGGTAACACGATACGCTTTGGTAAGTTTGGTTGTCAGACTTTCGGGCTTCTGAGATCCCGTAACAACTGTCACAGATCTACGAATGACACTATGTTGGTAGAAGGCAGGCACATGCATCATCATCATTTCAGCCGAAAGACGTCCACTGCTGGGCATAGGCCTCCCCCAAGCACCTCCACTTCGACCGGTTCTGTGCTTCTCGCATCCAACGAGTTCCTGCGGCCTTCACAAGGTCGTCGGTCCACCTTGTGGGAGGCACATTGATCTTCATTAAAATATCGATAAGCATCGCGTCTATGAAGTTTCCCCAGCTAATTTAATCTTGTATAAAAACAATAATGAAATCTAACCTCAAGCAATTTCGTCGTTGTTACAGCTATTTCGTGCCTCTAGTAGTGTTCCTGTCTGTGCTGACCCTCGTCTGCTGGATCATAAGCGGAGCCCTGAACATTGACAGGATCAAACTTATTACACCGGTAAGTAATTATTCCCTGCTAAGCAACGGCTGAGAGCAGTGGTGGCCCAGTGGTAACGGAAACGACTTACGAGTTGTAGGTCGTAGGTTCGAACCCAGACAGGCGCTTTACTTTATGCAAATCATTTCATCACCACTGCTCTCAAAACGGTGAAGGAAAACATCGTGAGGAAACCGGCATGTCCTAGAACCAAAAATTCGAACACATGTGACATCTACCAACTCGCACTGGGCCCGCGTGGTGGATCACGGCTCATTCCCTCTCACAGAGAGGAGTCCTGTGTCCCAGCAGTGGGAACGTTATAGGCTGATTATGAAGCAACGGTTTCCTAGAACAGCGTAGGCCGCTACATAGCGGTCGCAGTGACGGCTGATGAAAACGACGGTAGCGGGGTTTGACGTTACGGTGTCAAAAAACTCTCTTCGTTGGTGTGTTTCCCTAGAGAGCGCTACGTAACAACTTTCTCCGTGGGAGCAACCTCTTAAAACCTTCGACGTCATGTGTATATTTTTGTCATACAGTGTCTGGAACATTGTGTATCCAAAAGTGTACACATCTTTCTACTTAGTAATGCGCTGTGTATCCTTTAGGACCAACACTGACGCATTTTTTGAAGTGAAAACTTCTTTAGGCGCGTTGGGCATTTTTTAACCGACACCGCTTCGGATGTGTTCGGCTGTCCTCGAGATGTACTCGGTTTTAATGTTTATCCGATATGTCAGTGAGTGATGGCAAAGTATTCTGTTTGTGTTTTGTTTTCACTTCTGTCGGCACTCCCGGAGTGCCAACTGCCACTGTTTTTCTTTTTTGGGTATAAATGGTCTGGGAATCGGTACAAATAAACAAGTTAGTCAAAACTTGAAAGAACGGTCTCTTAGGGTCTGGCGCTGAGGGTGTTCATTTGGGTCGAATAGGTATTGAAGTTTTTTATGGGAGAGTTGATTATTTTTTCGATGATTGTGATGTTGGTCCCGCGGAGAAAGTTGTTCGGTTTGATGGTCTGTACCACACCTGTCTGATAGATACTTTAATTCTACTGCAAAACCGAAATTATAAAGTCCGTTAGATATCTTGAATTTTTAAAGATAGAGATATTCAGGAAGGGCAGTGACCTCTATCGCCACCTTATATTGCAGATGGTATTATCAAATCCATGTTAAAAAAACAGTGGCACTCCGGGAGTGCCGACAGAAGTGAAAACAAAACACAAACAGTACACTTTTGCCATCACTCACTGACATAATTATCAGGTATACATTAAAACCGAGTACATCCCGGCAAGCACAGCCGAACACATCCGAAGCGGTGTCGGTTACGGTAACAGTGGCGCGAATTCAATGGTTTTTTTCCGATCTCAAAAAATGCACAACGCGCCCAAAGAAGTTTTTACTCAAAAAGTCACCCTATGCAATTTTGCTTGCAGGAAATGTACCTGAACGCAGGCTACGCGGACTGGGAGCTGATCATCCAGACGGCCTTCCACTTCGCGCTGTCCGTGCTGGCCATCGCGTGCCCGTGCGCGCTGGGGCTGGCCACGCCCACCGCCGTCATGGTCGCCACCGGCGTCGGCGCCAAGATGGGGCTGCTCATCAAGGGAGCAGAGCCGCTGGAGAACGCGCACAAGGTATGTACACACTGCACACATCGCGTGCGCGTGCGCACTGGGGCTGGCCACAAGATGGGGCTGCTCATCAAGGGAGCAGAGCCGCTGGAGAACGCGCACAAGGTATGTACACACTGCACACATCGCGTGCGCGTGCGCACTGGGGCTGGCCACAAGATGGGGCTGCTCATCAAGGGAGCAGAGCCGCTGGAGAACGCGCACAAGGTATGTACACACTGCACACATCGCGTGCGCGTGCGCACTGGGGCTGGCCACAAGATGGGGCTGCTCATCAAGGGAGCAGAGCCGCTGGAGAACGCGCACAAGGTATGTACACACTGCACACATCGCGTGCGCGTGCGCACTGGGGCTGGCCACAAGATGGGGCTGCTCATCAAGGGAGCAGAGCCGCTGGAGAACGCGCACAAGGTATGTACACACTGCACACATCGCGTGCGCGTGCGCACTGGGGCTGGCCACAAGATGGGGCTGCTCATCAAGGGAGCAGAGCCGCTGGAGAACGCGCACAAGGTATGTACACACTGCACACATCGCGTGCGCGTGCGCACTGGGGCTGGCCACAAGATGGGGCTGCTCATCAAGGGAGCAGAGCCGCTGGAGAACGCGCACAAGGTATGTACACACTGCACACATCGCGTGCGCGTGCGCACTGGGGCTGGCCACAAGATGGGGCTGCTCATCAAGGGAGCAGAGCCGCTGGAGAACGCGCACAAGGTATGTACACACTGCACACATCGCGTGCGCGTGCGCACTGGGGCTGGCCACAAGATGGGGCTGCTCATCAAGGGAGCAGAGCCGCTGGAGAACGCGCACAAGGTATGTACACACTGCACACATCGCGTGCGCGTGCGCACTGGGGCTGGCCACAAGATGGGGCTGCTCATCAAGGGAGCAGAGCCGCTGGAGAACGCGCACAAGGTATGTACACACTGCACACATCGCGTGCGCGTGCGCACTGGGGCTGGCCACAAGATGGGGCTGCTCATCAAGGGAGCAGAGCCGCTGGAGAACGCGCACAAGGTATGTACACACTGCACACATCGCGTGCGCGTGCGCACTGGGGCTGGCCACAAGATGGGGCTGCTCATCAAGGGAGCAGAGCCGCTGGAGAACGCGCACAAGGTATGTACACACTGCACACATCGCGTGCGCGTGCGCACTGGGGCTGGCCACAAGATGGGGCTGCTCATCAAGGGAGCAGAGCCGCTGGAGAACGCGCACAAGGTATGTACACACTTCATACACATTGTGCAGACACTATAGACACTGCATAGAAAATTATACACTACATAGACACTATAGATAGATACCGCGGAGGCTATAGACACTGCATAGGTACTGTATACATTAAAGAGCCCTATGTTCAGCAGTGGACTGCTGTAGGCTGATAATGATGATGATGATTACAATATTTTCCCACGGCAATGATTGTTTTTACAGGATCATGTTGAGTACATAATCCTAATATGTCTACAATCAGCCAAAATGGCACTTATGGGCAAAAGTGTCTACTGCATGGCTCCAGTAATGTGTATGTAGCGGTATCTACAACGCCACATGCGAACAACGCGTCATACTGACGTCACGCAAATCCTGCATCTCGCAAGTAGAGTTTACCGCGCAACTAGCATAGATACGTCGTACGTAGATACGTCTCGACATGAATCATCGGGCAGTTGCCCGCCAGACACAACACCCGTCTGGTCGGAGGATCCTCCCTTTTCTATAGAGTATGAGTGTACTTTACACCCTGTTCCTCGTACCTCTATAGTTTAATAAAATACCGAAGAGTTGAAAATAGTCGCCGCTTTTTTATTTAAAAAAAGACTTCGAAGCTTTTTAGTGGTGAAGGATTATTATAATTTAAGTGAGTTCCTTAATGAAAAAGATTTTTTAAGTTAGTTTGTTTTTGTGTATCTTTTGCATGCCTACGTGGTAAAATATGGCTGATCTTGTAATAATGTTGTGAACCTTTATATACTCATATTTGCAAAATATAATTATCTTTAATTGAATGTTATCACCTTGTCCACAGGTCAAAACAGTGATCTTCGACAAGACCGGCACAATAACCCGTGGCAGCGCGACCGTGGCCAAGCTGTCCCTGCTGACGGGCTCGGCCAGCACGCTGGGCTCCGTGCTGGCGTGCTTGCTCACCGCTGAGCTCAACTCGGAGCATCCGGTGGCCTCAGGTGACCATCAAAATAATGCCTTTATTTTCCGAAGGAGGCTGAATGAACTGTATATTACATCTACATTTCGACGGTTAAATTTAATTCCTATGTTTTTGGGGGCGAGCTTGTTGCCATAGCCGGGCATGATTCTAGAATCCGGGTCGTCACTGAAAATTGTAGGAAATGTCCAATAACATTATGGCTGCTATAGGGACCAACCCTAGCAATCTAAACACGGAACTCAGTTTTTTTTTATTGTGTAACAATGTCATTTTTATTCAATTTAACAAAATAAATTTATTATTTCAAATATCTATGGACATGGAGCAAGATGTTTGAGGTTTAAAAAAGATGTATGTCACGTGATCAACTATGAACGTCAATATCTCTTAAACGTGACACTACGGGGTGAGGTCTTCTTATGTTTTTTGTTTGCATTGATGTCAGCTATCGATTTCTAAAGTTTCATGCGTGGCCGCCATTTTGAAAAAACTCAAAATGGCGGCCACGTAGGTGCTACGAACCTTCAAAGCCCTTTAACTATCGAGCTTCAAAAACACATTGCCACACAGCTATGAGTAACAGAGATGATGCTATTTGAATGCCTTCAATCAAACTTATAGTGTAACTCGCCCCACAGCCATAGTCCGCTGGTGCAGTGCGGCCCTGGGCGGCCACAGCGGCCTCACGTGCGTCAGCTTCGTGGCCGCGCCGGGCTGCGGCCTGCGCGCGCGCCTCAAGAGCATCGCCGAGCGCGAGCCCGTCAACCTGGTCAACTTTAACAACCAGGCGAGGTGAGACACACTACCTGAGCAAGTACGCACTCGGAGGTGGAACTGTGGGCACCAGCCCGTTATACAATACAAGGGAAACAACCGTCTAGTCAGTAAGTTGTCGATGCATGTTGCATATACATTTTAATTACACGCTGCATAGACACTTTAGACGCAACATAGACACTTTAGACGCCGGATAGACACTTGTGACGCAGCATAGACACTAGATGACGCAACATAGACACTTTAAACGCTGGATAGACACTTATGACGCAGAATAGACACTTTAGACGCAACATAGACACTTTAGGCGCTGGATAGACACTTATGACGCAGAATAGACACTTTAAGCGCTGGATAGTCGCTTATGGCGCAACATAAACACATTAGACGCTGGATAGACACTTATGACGCAGAATAGACACTTTAGACGCAACATAGACACTTTAGGCGCTGGATAGACACTTATGACGCAGAATAGACACTTTAAGCGCTGGATAGTCGCTTATGGCGCAACATAAACACATTAGACGCTGGATAGACACTTATGACGCAGAATAGACACTTTAGACGCAACATAGACACTTTAGGCGCTGGATAGACACTTATGACGCAGAATAGACACTTTAAGCGCTGGATAGTCGCTTATGGCGCAACATAAACACTTTAGACGCTGCATAGACACTGTTTAGACGCTGCATAAACACTGTGTGTGTGAAAACTGCGTGTACACTACGTAGTCACTGGGTGGCCACCGCGTAGTTTCTGAAAGCACACTGCATAGTCGCTAACGGCATTTGCTATACGTTTTGTTTGACACCTTCAGATTTAGTTCAAAAATGAATGGCGGCTGAATTTCTAACAACAATAATATAACCAGAATTTTACAATAAGTTGAAGTAAAAGAGTATCTATAGAGATCTACGTTTCGGAATGGGCAACTAGCTTCATCTTGCTAACTGGCCAATTCCTTGACAATTCAAAAGTGCCTGTAATTAGTTTAATCCATACTAATATTATAAATGCGAAAGTGTGTCTGTCTGTCTGTTCGTTACCTTTTCACGCTTAAGCCGCTGAATCGATTTAGATGAAATTTGGTATAGAGATAGTTTGAGTTCCGGGAAAGGACATAGGATAGTTTTTTTTATCCCGATGTTCCCTTGGGATCGACAGTTACGCGGGTGAAAGCGCGGGGTGCTGCTAGTATGAAATAAATGCTTTGACTTTGAACTTTTAGAATTACTTTGATGGATCACCTTTTAATAAAAATGATCGCGAAATGACTGTGCTATAATATACTGTGCTATAATATTTAGTAAATAAATGATGTTATGTTATATTGTGTGTTGCCAGATCAGGCAGTACGTTCTTGGTGGAAGGTGTGCCGGTGGAGGTGGTCCCGCCGGGCGCGCTGAGCTCTGCGCAGGCGGCGGCGCGCCTGCACTCACTCATACGCACAGACCAGCCCGCCGCCGGGGAGGTGCGTGCTATACCGCCCAATGCTTCATTTCGGCACGAGCGGTCAAACTTTAAAATACAGGGCATACTGTGAGATAGAGTGGGCTGTAATCCACGACACGGGCCCAGTGCGGGTTACAGTGGCGAAAGGTGAATTTATAACAGAGGTAGCCCGGAGCAAAAAAAAAACCCAAAAGAAAATTTCAATGATAAATTGACTTTAGAGTGGTTATGTTCTGATTTTTCGAAGGGAAGCCGGTGGGAATCGAGTTGTATGATACCTTCGCCACTGACGGGTTGGTAGATGTCACATGTCTTCTAATGTTTGGTTCTAGGACATGCCGGTTTCCTCACGATGTTTTCTTTCACCGTTTTGAGAGCAGTGGTGATGAAACATTTTACACAAAATAAAGCGCCTGTCTGAGTTCGAACCTACGACCTAAACTTGTTAGTCAAAACCGACGGCAATGGGCCACCACTGCTTCTCCTGTTTTAAATGAATTATTATGAAGTGTTTCTAAAAAGATTTATATTTTCCCACAGGACGTAGAACAAGTAGTCCTCATAGGAAATCGGGAGTGGATGACCAGAAATGGAGTCACAGTCCCCCGCAGAGTGCAGGAAGCCATGCAGCAGGATGAGGAGCTGGGCAGGACTGCTGTACTGGCCGCTATTAACGGTAAGCTGTTCATACTTATGAAGTCTTCATCTTTCTCATACCCTTACTTATTTGGAGTCGGCGCAACATTTCTTCTTCCATCCATACTAATATTATAAATGCGAAGTGTGTGTCTGTCTGTCTGTTACCTCTTCACGCTTAAACTTTAGTTGAAATGGCAATCATATCTCTTGGTTTTAGTAGATTTTTATATTTTGTTTATCCTTTTGATACATCCTTATTTTGTAAATGTGAGGACTTTGTAAGCCTTGTAGACTTTAGATCTGTAGACCATTTTTTATTTTATCAAGTACCTGGTACTTGTTGACAGGCCTACGTTGTCCTCCCATACCTACTGTAACTCGAAAACATTGTAAAAGCCAATTATTTTTAAAAGAGTAACTGTGGAGTTTCTTGCCGGTTCTTCTCCATAGGAAACGACCAATTGGAACCGTGCACCTAGCTTCTGACGTTTCATAAGTGCCCATGTTGGTTTATGTGAAATAAAAATATTTTGATTTGATTGATTTGATTTATGGGTACTACTTGAACTATTAAGTAAAACACTCGTTTTGGGAATGCCCTCAATTTATTGTCAAACCAATATATATACGAAATTCTTAAAAACTACTTACACCCTATTGGCTGATCAGCTGCCGTAGAAATGTGGTCAGCCAATCAGCGTTTAGCACGCTTAATAAAAACTAGTGGCGGTCAGCGAACCGCTTAGTAATTTGAATGGAGTCGGCGCGTGAGTATGTCCGATGGAGACGCGCCGGCGAGGAGCGCAGAATATATAAACGACCGCGGGGGCGAGCAGCATTCAGTGTCGGTCCGCGCGCCGCGCGGGTCAGTTGCTTATGCTCGATGTTTGTATGCCTGTCTCCCACAGTATCCCCCTTCAAGAAAACCGTACATGTTTTGTAGGCTTAACAGTCCTGCCGGAACGGGTAACGTATGGGTTTTCTTCCACCTCGTCTTCTGTGGCTGCTGGCAGTATGTAGGCAGGCTTCAGTCTATCTAATGATACCACTGATTCTCGGTTGGGCAGGCGTATCTTGAAGTACTTGTCATGTTTCTCAATAACTTCGTACGGGCCTTCGTACGGCGGCGTTAATGATTTTTTTGCACAATCTACACGTATAAATACATGTGTGCATGTCGACAGCTGCTTCGGTACAAAGGTCGTGCGTTGTTGACGAGCGGGTGCACGTGCGCAGGACTCATTAAGAGATGCCATTGATTCTGTTAGATGACGTAACAATAACGGGTCTTCATTATCTATATTCGCAGGTGCAAAAACATCTGCCGGTAATCTTAATGAGGTGCCATAAATCATTGTAGCGGGACTGTAGTTTGTCTCCTTATGAATGACCGTGCGTAATCCAAATAATACAGTCGTTAATTCTTGAACCCATTGTTGTTTATTCCCTCTTGCGGTCAATGCTGTCTTGAGGGTACGGTGAAATCTTTCTACGAGGCCGTTTGATTGCGGATGGTAGGCAGTAGTTCGGATTCTTGATACACCCAGTTTGTTCATTAGTTTTTGAAATAATGATGATTCGAACTGGCGTCCTTGGTCCGTAGAAATACGTAGTGGGCAACCGAAGCGAGTAATCCATGTATCGTATATGACTCGGGCAATGGTCTCCGCGGTTATGTCGCTGACTGGCACTGCCTCGGGCCATCTGGTGCATCGATCGACAATTGTGATCAAGTATCGGTGTCCTTCTGATGGAGTGAGTGGTCCAACAATGTCGACATGTATGTGTTCAAATCTTCTGGACTCGGGAAACTGTACCAATGGAGTCTTCGTATGTCGGTGAATTTTAACCCGTTGACACGTAATGCAGCACCGCGTCCATTCAGAAACGTCTCTGTTCATTGCTGGCCAGAAATACTTCTCGGTGATCATTTTTCTTGTCGTTCGGATACCGGGATGACTCATTTCGTGTAATGCTTTGAAGGCAGTCTCACGAAATGATTTAGGTAAATACGGACGTGGCGTTTTTGTTGTATTTTCGCAGTAGATTTGTTTCTTTATTCCAGGCAGTGATATCTTGACAAAGTGGAGATTTTGTTGCTTCAACAGGTCAGGTAAATCTTCGTCTCGTTTTTGCTCATCTGCCAGATTTTGGAAATCGATGACAGAAGGACAGTCAATGGCAGTTATGCGAGATAGTGCATCCGCAACAACGTTGTCCCTTCCGTGTACGTACTCAATCTTGCTGCAGAATTGACTTATAAAGTGGAGTTGCCTTTCCCGTTTTGGAGTGTCACTTGCGCTTGCTGATTTGGCCATGGCGAAGGTCAGGGGCTTGTGGTCCGTGTATACGACGACATCGTTTCCTTCAATCAATCTTCTAAAATGTTTGACAGCCATATAGACAGCTAATAACTCGCGATCATATACGCTGTATTTTGATTGGGTGTCACTGAGCTTCTTCGAGAAGAAAGATAGTGGTTTCCATATGTTGTTTATTTTCTGTTGCAAGACTGCTCCTACACTTAGGCTTGAGGCGTCTGTCATGATGCATAATGGGGCACCTTGAACAGGGTGTGTTAATTGTACAGCTTCCATTATGCTTTGACGGCAATTATTGAAAGCATCTTCTAATGTCTGGTTCCAGATGATAGGTGTTTTGTCGTTCTTCTTTTTATTATGAAGGAGCTTATTCAATTCCATTTGAGTCTCAGCTTGCTTAGGTAAACTATCGTGGTAAAAATTGACCATTCCAAGGAATCGTCGAAGATCTTGAACATTTTCTGGTTTCGGGTAGTTGGAGATTATTTGAATGCGCTCAGTAGTGGGCGTGATACCCTTTTCTGTAACTTCGTAGCCCAGGAAGTTTAGCTTCTTTTGACCAAATAGGCACTTTTCTAGGTTGATTCCGATTCCGTAGTTAGACAAACGTTTCAAAACAAGTCGCAAATGCTTTTCATGCTCGTCAGGAGTTTTAGAGTAGACAAGTACGTCATCAATAAAGCAGTAGCAGCAGTAATCCAGGTTTCTCAAGACTTCATGCATAAATCGTTGAAATGTCTGTGGTGCGTTACGCAAACCAAATGGCATACAACGAAACTCAAAAAGACCGAAAGGTGTCGTTATTGCCGTCTTTTCTACGTCGTTTTCAGCAATTGGAATCCAAAAAAATGCTTTCTTCAGGTCTATCTTCGAGTATATCTTCATGCCATCTAATTGGTAGGTGAAGTCTTGAAGCCTTGGTATTGGGTAGCGGTCTGGAAGCGTTACTGAATTCAGGCGACGATAATCACCACATATGCGAAGGCTTCCATCTTTTTTTGTTACAATATGCATCGGGCTGGCCCACGGACTTTTAGATGGTTGACATATGCCCATTGACATCATCGTTTGAAACTCGGCTTTGGCTGCGTTGTATTTAATCGGCGGCAGTGGACGGGGTCTTGCGAAGAGTGGGGGGCCGGTAGTCTCAATATAGTGCTTTACATTATGCTTGATTTCTTTCGTAGGTGTCATAGGTTTTAAGACTTCAGTGAATTCTTGTAGAAGTGCATGATAGCGGTGTCCTGGTTCGACTACATACAGCGTAGTATCTTGTGTAGTATTTATCGTCATCGTGTTAACTGAAAGCTCGGTCAGACTGTCTACAAGTTTTTTGCTGTGTAGGTCCACAAGAAGTCGGTGGTGCTTAAGGAAGTCGGCACCAAGAATTGACGTCTTCACGTCCGCCATTATGAATGTCCACTTGAAGTTGCGTCGCAGTCCTAGATTTATTTGCAAAGTTTTTTCCCCATATGTCTTAATCGGTGTATTGTTTGCGGCGAATAATTTGAAAGGCGTTTCTATCGGTGTTCGCTTAGTTTTTACGGCTAGCACCGATAAGTCTGCACCAGTGTCGACTAGAAATCGTTCTCTTGAATTTAGATCAGTTATACATAGGCGGTTATTTATTTTTGCTACACCGACGCCCGCCACAGCCGATGTGGTCTTCAGTTTTCCGACGGCTTCCTGGAGCATGGTGGTTCACACTTCTTAGCTCTGTCTCCGAATCGGTGATGATAATAACACTCCCAGTCTGGATCTCCTGGTCTCTTTCCTGACCTTGTTCTTGACCGGGACCGTGATCTTGAGCGGAAATTGCTGCGGCGAAATGGACGACGATGACTCACGTTCTCCTTCCTCAGTGCGGCAATTTCAAGGGTCAGCTTCTCCAGTTGTTTTGTCAGTACTTGAAACTGCAGATCTGGACTAGTGCTAGTGCTGGTGCTGGTGCTTGGAGCCGGTGTAGTTGGGCTAACCTCCGCGATAGTATGTTCTGTATGCTCCATCATCTTATCCGCCATCATCGCTTGAGTATCGAGTGGAGATTCCGTGTTAACGGATAATACGGCACGGACTTGGGAAGGTAAGTGACCCATCCATAAAATTTTGAGCGCGTTATCGGGTACATTTTCTCCAGCCAGCTCTCGCATCACCCTCAGGAGTTGTGTTGGCTTCTGGTCTCCTAATTCTAGTCCGCTCAAGAGCTTCTGGAATTGACGGGACTCGGACTCTTCGTACACCGACAGCAAACGATTCTTCAGAGCGTTGTATCTTCCCGACTCAGGTGGTTTACAGATGATATCACTTATTTGTTCGATGTCTTTCCTCTCCAGAACTGCAATGACCAAGTTGTATTTTTGTTCATCGCCTGTCTTGTATGGTGATATCACGGCTTCAAATTGAGCAAACCACAGCCTTGGTTGTGCTCGCCAGAATTGTGGGATCTTCGCTTGTAGTGCAATAGCAGAGACTTCCTTTTCGCACTTATCTGATACGGCGTCGTCAAAAAGTTCCATGACTAATTACGTATCAGGACAAACACAGATTAAATCACGTCGGGGTCACCAGATATGGGTACTACTTGAACTATTAAGTAAAACACTCGTTTTGGGAATGCCCTCAATTTATTGTCAAACCAATATATATACGAAATTCTTAAAAACTACTTACACCCTATTGGCTGATCAGCTGCCGTAGAAATGTGGTCAGCCAATCAGCGTTTAGCACGCTTAATAAAAACTAGTGGCGGTCAGCGAACCGCTTAGTAATTTGAATGGAGTCGGCGCGTGAGTATGTCCGATGGAGACGCGCCGGCGAGGAGCGCAGAATATATAAACGACCGCGGGGGCGAGCAGCATTCAGTGTCGGTCCGCGCGCCGCGCGGGTCAGTTGCTTATGCTCGATGTTTGTATGCCTGTCTCCCACAGATTTAAACCGCTGAACAGATTTAGATGAAATTTGGTATAGAGATACTTTGAGTCCCGGGAAAGAACATAGGATCGTTTTTATCCCGATATTCCCACGGGTTCGAGACTTATGCGGGTGAAACCGTGGGGTGCTGCTAGTATTTCTATAAGGTGTTAAAAATTAAGCCGACAAACTTTAAGAGTCGCTTTAGACCATCGACCTGAACAACTTTCACTGGACCGTTCTGTGGAGCACCTTCTATTCTAAGAGGTCCCCCGACTGCCATATGAATTTATCTGCTTTAGTCTCGTTATATAAATTCTTTAAGTCGGGGGTTTTTAAATAATTTTATCCTTTTCCAATTACATTTAACCGTGTCGTGGGGTTTTCTAAATGTTTAATTTTGCTTTTTTTACACGTCTTATTTTTACCCACAGACCAACTAGTCTGCACAATAGGAGTTGCAGATGAAGTAAAACCGGAGGCTCACTTAGCAGTGTACTGCTTGAAGAAGATGGGCTTGCAAGTGTGTCTTCTAACTGGAGATAATAGGAAGACTGCTGTGGCCATAGCGAGACAAGTAAGTAATGTCACATAGGCGGATCAAACTCAAACTCAAAGCATTTATTTCAATTAAACCATTTACAGGCACTTTTAAATTGTCAAGAAGTTGGTCAGTAAAAAAAAAAAATTAAGCTAGTTTCCCATTCCAAAGCGTAGGTAGGTCTCACAACATAGGTGGAACTCACAGTACAACGGTTCCCGCGCATTTAGGTAGATAAGATAGATAGATAAACAATTTCTTTAGTGCAAGCAAAATTGCCAGTGATGGATGACATATGGCACTGAAACGTGCTCGCTCACAATGGACCTTTTCCTTCATTATTGGTGGTCTTAATTTTAAACAATAACGGTACGTAATTTTAATTTGAATTAAAATTGGCCATTAGTTGGAGTAGGCAGAGGTGAATACAGTTAAACCAAAACAGGTATGCGCTTCGATAATCTTCGTGTTTGTTTACGAATTAGCACGAATGTCGCGCCACAGAGCAACCCCCAGACAGGGGCAGAGCTTTTGAGTTTTGATGTTCGTCATTCTTGCTGATGGGAAATCTCATCAGATACACGGCTAGTAAAAGATAATTTATATTTTTTTCTTTTTCAGGTCGGCATCAACAAAGTATACGCTGAAGTCCTCCCCTCCCACAAGGTAGCAAAGATCCAGAAGTTACAAGAAGAAGGGCAGAAGGTGGCCATGGTAGGCGACGGTGTGAACGACTCGCCGGCGCTGGCGCAGGCCGACGTGGGCATCGCCATCGCCTCCGGGACCGACGTGGCCGTGGAGGCCGCGGACCTGGTGCTCATGCGGGTACGTAGTAGTAGAGTGAACCACTCGCTGCGCACGCGCAGGCTACGTGGGCATCGCCATCGCCTCCGGGACCGACGTGGCCGTGGAGGCCGCGGACCTGGTGCTCATGCGGGTACGTAGTAGTAGAGTGAACCACTCGCTGCGCACGCGCAGGCTACGTGGGCATCGCCATCGCCTCCGGGACCGACGTGGCCGTGGAGGCCGCGGACCTGGTGCTCATGCGGGTACGTAGTAGTAGAGTGAACCACTCGCTGCGCACGCGCAGGCTACGTGGGCATCGCCATCGCCTCCGGGACCGACGTGGCCGTGGAGGCCGCGGACCTGGTGCTCATGCGGGTACGTAGTAGTAGAGTGAACCACTCGCTGCGCACGCGCAGGCTACGTGGGCATCGCCATCGCCTCCGGGACCGACGTGGCCGTGGAGGCCGCGGACCTGGTGCTCATGCGGGTACGTAGTAGTAGAGTGAACCACTCGCTGCGCACGCGCAGGCTACGTGGGCATCGCCATCGCCTCCGGGACCGACGTGGCCGGGGAGGCCGCGGACCTGGTGCTCATGCGGGTACGTAGTAGTAGAGTGAACCACTCGCTGCGCACGCGCAGGCTACGTGGGCATCGCCATCGCCTCCGGGACCGACGTGGCCGTGGAGGCCGCGGACCTGGTGCTCATGCGGGTACGTAGTAGTAGAGTGAACCACTCGCTGCGCACGCGCAGGCTACGTGGGCATCGCCATCGCCTGCTAACGTGCTTTCCACGGAAGGGTCTCGGTATAAAATCGATAGTCGCCCATCTACGGACTGACCGCGGCTAGCATAGCCTTAACCTTGATCAATAGACCTGTGTGTGACCTGGCCACGACCCCATCCTAACATATGTTTCTCTGTCACAGAATGATCTCCTAGACGTAGTAGCCTGCTTGGAGCTCTCCCGCACCACAGTACGACGTGTGCGCCTCAACTTTCTGTTCGCTAGCGTGTACAACTTGCTGGGCATACCGCTAGCGAGCGGGGCCTTCGCTATGTTTGGACTACAGCTACAAGTAAGAATAAAACACACCCACATAGCAACATACACATCAACAAGACTTAAACTGTAACAACACATTTACTGAGGATGATATTCTCATAGCATGTATATCTATTTCCTTCTTTTATATTCCTGTTTAGTATATTCTATCACATTTAGATTCAATTATATTATTATTTTTCTTTGTGTACGCTGCACCAGTACAGCGTCCTAATAATTGTGTGCTGCACCGGACGACGTCATTACGTCAGCGCCGGCTGTCGCTGAAAACCAGCGCTGAGGCTGTCTTGCATAGGGTCGCAGCATAATGCTCTGCCGTTATGCGTGGATTTGACGCATGTTTCCCCCAACCCTTTCTTATTTTTTTTTTTTGTTTTTATGTTCTTTATTGCGTCATGTTTAACGCAAATAAACGTATTTTCTTTATTTCTTTCTTACATCACACCCACCCCTAAAATCACTCGCACACACAATGTTTGATTCGGTTAACGTCAGTAGTCGGTAAGGCGTACCGCTAGCGAGGAGGTCCTTCGCTATGTTTGGACTACAGGTACAGGTGATCTCATAACAAAACATTATATTTCTGATAGGACAAACAAACGACACATAACCACCATGACAGACCACAATACACAATTTTAACAGACTTACAAACACAAATCGCAGTGTGACGGACCGTTTTTTTATTTTGGGGGGAAGCCTTCAAAAGGCATTCGACCTCCGCGGAGGTCGAAGCATGCTTTTTGGCCACGCCCACTAGTGAGTTCGAGCTCGCGACTAGTTCAACCTAGGGTCTAAACAGACGGACTGCATTTCAGCTGCAACATCGCAGTTTAGATGCAGTTCACTTATACTGCTTCGAAACCTAGTTATGTCAACTGGATCCAAACTGCGATGTTGCAGCTGGCATGCAGTTCGTCTGTTTAGACCATTAAGTCTCAAAAACGCTCGGTATTTGGAGAGTCATTATTGTATCACCGTTTACCGCTTGCTTAGGAAACCAACGCTTTCCATGCACACACATTACTCCTCATTTTACCCTCTTAGTACAGACGCTAGCACATCAAGCTACTACAATCTGTCAATAGATTTTCTACTTTATCACTAAAGCATAAGGTTCAAAGTTGATTGGAAAAATTTTACAGTTCCGGATAGCTTGATGTGCTGGCGGCTGTACATCCACATTTCGCCCGCCACGTTATAAGTTCCACGTAATAAGGATGAGATGCAATAATAATATTAAACTGTTGTATGTTTGTCACTCAGCCATGGATGGCGTCGGCAGCGATGGCGATGAGTTCAGTGTCAGTCGTGTGCTCCAGTTTATTGCTCAAAACGTACGTATTTATTTGAATATCACTAATTATCTTACCTGTATGTTAATTACATAAGTAATGGCTGATTTTTCAATCGACAGATAATTTGTATTCGTGGAATAAAATCACTGACAGATTTTGTACAGAACAGTCAAAAATTCAAAATTATTCCTCGAATAAAATTATCTGGCGTTGGAAAAATCAACTCTTAACTAAAATTATTATTCTACATCGTTCTCACAATATATATGTAGTTTCAACATGAATGATAAAACCAATATTTGGATTTAAAAGAGTGTCGATGAAGTTTCTTGCCCGTTCTTCTCCATAGGAACCTACCACGCTCTGGATTGGGCAAATAGCTTCATTTTTCTGACTGGCCGAACCCTTGACCGTTCAAAAGTGCCTCTAATTGGCCGACCTGGGAATCGAATCCGGCGGGGCAATTGCGTAATACATTATCACGTTCTAAGAGAGTGTATAGAAATACGTGGCACGATGATAATATCGCAGCGATTCTCTCGCTCGTGGAGACGCCCCCTTAGAGTTAGTTTTTCTTTTATATTTTCTCAACAAAAAATAATTTCTTGTTTTACAGTTTCAAAAAACCAACACTTGAAAAACTCCGCACAGCCGAATATCTTCAATCTATTCACCTAGAGGAGCTGGACTCAGTCTCAGTTCACCGCGGTCTCGACGAAAGAATAGACCCCAGTGAACGAGGGGCGTCACCTTTAGCCAAGTTAGTATAAATATAAATACTCATTATAGCACTGTGTTCGCGTGACTTAAGTGCGGTTTTAGGTCACACGAGCTATAAAATAGTTTATCTACACCCATGATATAAATCCTCTATAAAAGTTTCTGAAACAGTTAGCTCATTGCCAACATTAAAACAACCAGTGTCATAGTAACCATAATATCATCCAAACGAGTGTTATAATGTTGTACTAAATTTCATTATGCAACTCGTTTTCAAAAAAAGAACATTGTCATGCACGCGCGTTTCACTACCACAGCGCCGTAATTAAAAAAAAAGAACTTATAGGTTATTCGAATTCACGTCGTATCCCGCCGGCCGCCATATTTGTTTGATATTAGTATTGCAAAAAACTGTTTCAGAACCTTTTATACAGGATTCATATCATGGGTGTAGATAAAGTCTTGTATGCAACTGTACATAATTAGGTATTAAAACACTCATGTGATACTATTATCCCACATTCGTGTTTTAATATCCCTTATTATACAACAGTTGCATAAATATAATGATTACGATACGTGTATGTACGTGTATACTCCATTAATGCACGACGTGCAATAATGGACTACTTAAGTCACACGTATCGTAACGTACAGACGCCAGCACATCAAGCTACCCGAAAATGTCAAATTTTCCCAATCAACTTTGAACCTTATGCTTTAGCGATAAAGTTCAAAATCTATTAAATAAATTTGACAGATTGTAGTAGCTTGATGTACTGGCGTCTGTACAATATTTTTTCCCAGGCAGAAACTACAGAACGCTACGATCTACAATCGATATATTTCAACGGTTTTATACATTTTGATAATGCTTTACATTTAAATACATATGCGGGAAAGAGCACAATATGCGCTATCCCGCTCTAACATTCTTAACATAGGTAGCAATGGATTTTTAACCTTACCATGCACTCGTAAGGCACCTGTCCTACCACCAGCGAGGAAGCGACAAGCTATCTACTATTTTCTCGCTCGAAAAACGTACAAAAGATGGCAGGTCCCATGTCAGTAAAAGAGATAGAGAATAGTTGATCGCCGACTGGTCACAAGCCGGCGAGGATTCTGCCAAACAAACAACTCGTTTTTAGTTACTAGCTTCACTCGCTTGTCGCTAATCGCCGGCGGTCGGACAGGTGCTATACAGGGTCAATCTAAATTAGCTAGCTAGCGAAACTCCGTGTTTACTTAAAATATCAGTTTAAAAAAAAACAATATTTTTTTGTGTTATCTTCACAAAAAAAAAACTATAAAACGCATTATCTCAACTCGTACTTCAAGTAAATACACTAAAAGCGGCCAACGACCGCAGAATAAAAATCATCGAATTATTTTTATTTTTTGTTTAATCTTGTTTAGAAATCGATACCTATCCATCACGTCTGCGGAGTTTCGCTAGCTAATTTTATTTGACCCTGTATAGCCGGTCAATATTAGAAGTGTAGTTTAGTACTTATCAAGCAATTTTATACCAAATGTGGTGCAGCTGTTAACCCTTGACCTACCTTACACATCGGACTCTCTGTTAATGATGGTATAATTAACGGGCAAAATTAAGGGGACTACATGACCTAAAGCGCGGTCACTGTCGGACTGCATTGAAAAGAAAGAGAAGCGCGATGACACAACACTGCAAATTTATTGTAAAACATGAAGCAATTATCTATTTACATAAAATCTATTGATACTCGTAAGACTAAGAAATTAAAACACTATTACGTTAATTTGTTGCTTGTAGAATAATCTGACAAAAAATCAGATTGATTGCATGTTTATTAGTATGGTTTTAAATATATAAAAGGAACTTTTAGAGGTAGTTTTGTGATTTTGCTCTACCGTATCAAATTTATTGTATCATGTTTTCAACACACTATCTAACTAGCATATATCCTGAAGAATATCATATATTTTTCTGATTTTATTTACTCTATACTTTTAGGCATTATAAAACTTGCGCTTAGGTCCTGTAGTTCCCTTAATTTTACGGCAATACTTAATTAAATGAAACGATGCATTTCATCAAAATTTTGTTTCCATGACTGTCATTACTGAGAACTAGATAAATTGTAAGTAATTTAAATGGACAGCGAGTATCTTAGTTGTACAATACAACACGTTATTTGGCAAGGGTTTGGCGTAGGGACAGAAAGTTTGCGCTTTTTACATATTAACGAAGGTCTATCAAGCGGCCATCTCATTTATTTCATCATCATCATCATCATCATTTCAGCAGAACTACGTCCACTGCTGGACATAGGGCTCCCCCAAGCACCTCCACTTCGACCGGTTCTGTGCTTCTCGCATCCAACGAGTTCCTGCGGCCTTCACAAGGTCGTCGGTCCACCTTGTGGGAGGTCTTCCAACGCTACCTCTTCCGGTACGCGGTCGCCACTCCAGAACCTTTCGGCCTCATCGGCCATCTGTTGTTGTTCTGCGAGCAATGTGCCCTGCCCACTGCCACTTAAGTTAGGCAATTCTTCGGGCTATGTCGATTACCTTGGTTCTCCTGCGGATCTCTTCATTTCTTATTCGATCACGCAGAAAAACTCCAAGCATAGCCCTCTCCGTTGCCCTTTGGGTGACTTTCAGCCTCCTCTCTTTCAGGTCCTTTTGACAAACAGCGGCAGGCACTAGTTGTTTGGCATTTTTTCTGAACTGCGCCTTTTTAGCGCAGCCGTGAGGCACACTTTCCTGTAAATTTCTTACATCGGACTATAGAAATTTTATTTGAATTTTATTTGTTTTTATTTGATGTATCTGATGTATTGTCTCTTTTAATCTGTGCTAAATAAATGTATATTCTTTTCTTTAATTAATGTCCCACTGCTGGGCAAAGCATCCCTACTCTCTTTTCACCGCTCTCTGTCCAGATCTGCCAAGGACCACTCTTTATTAAAGGAATCCAGTTCATCCCGCCATCTCCGTCTGGGCCTTCCGCGATGTCGTTTATCACTAAGCGGGACCCACTGGGTCGTAAGTTGCCCATTGATCGTCTGACATGCGGCAGACATGTCCAGCCCAATTCCATTTAAGCGTGGCAGCTTTCCAAATGACATCAGTTATTTTAGTGATGGAACGGATTTTGTATTAGTGCTACAAAAGAAAACAGTGGCATTCCGGGAGTGCCGACAGAAGTGAAAACAAAACAAACAGAATACTTTGGCATCACTCACTGACATATCGGATATACATTAAAACCGAGTACATCGATTTGGATATATTTGCGCTTACACACTTTAAGTTCAAAAAGATGGCTATTGAATCCTTAAAATTAAAATAGCTATCTTAAACCTAATAGTTCAGAAATATGAACGAGAACTTCTTACTCTTCTCTAAAATCAGTGCACGCATTATACTGTGTGTCTTTAAACTATTATTTCGCGGACATTGGTGTGGGTTACACGTTTACATAGTTTTTAACTTATTTTATCACACTAAAATTGTAATGTGTAACTGTTTTATGTCCCAATAAAGTAAAATAAAATAAAATAAAATAAAAATCCCGAGCACAGCCGAACACATCCGAAGCGGTGTCGGTTACGGTAACAGTGGCGCGAATTCAATGGTTTTTCCCATCTCAAAAAATGCCCAACGCGTCTAAAGAAGTTTTCACTTAAAAATATACACATTTTTGCTTGTCATTAATCGTAAGGTTATATTCATAATTTATTTTTAAACATGTCTGTTTAGAAGGCAGTTAAAGAAAGGACTCTTGCCAAGTTACATGCGCTGTACACTTTTGACGCTTAGCGACGCCAACATAATCCTTGCTTTCAATAACCAATGTGTAAAAGTAATGTAATTAAGTAATTTGTCAAGAATGCACTCTCTCGTCGTCCGCACTGTAGAATTAACTAAACTAAACTAAAGAATAATAGGAAAACAATTCTGCTTTCATTTTATTTATATTTTTACCTTTTTCTAGCTTGGCGTAAAAGTTCTTCATAGATTTACTAACTTAATTTAAATCTATATTTCTGACAGTAGCGGTCATGAAACGAAAGAGCGAGACAGGAGACTCCCTGCTCTACTCGCACGTTTAATGACCGCGACTGTCACGATTCTTGGCGTTTAGTTTACCTAGTCTTAAGCTCTTTTCATCGAAACTTTAATACAGAATCTTAGATAATTATCAAGTTTTAGGACAACAAACTCAATGTCATACGTGACAAAGTTCAAATTCGATTTTATAAAATCTGCTATCTCTTTTTTTATCACAGCAAAAACCGCGACTCTTGGAAATCCGCTCTATTGAAAGTTGAAGTATAAAGTATGTAGTTTCTTATAGATGTGGTGGTTCGTGTGTGTTCGTGTCTGTGTGTGTTTTTGTGTCCGTTTTAGGTCTTATATTCATTGGAGTACAAAGTCCCGCAACATGTAACTTGTATTGCAACTTGCAACTGCTTTTTTGTCCCTAACGAATAAAATAAAATTGTTGCGGGCAACATACAGGGCGTAAAATTACCCATTAAATAACCGTTAACTACGCATTCTGTACATCAAACTAAGTAACATTTCACAAAAATAATTGCTGGGAAACGACTTTTATTTTTGATGTGAGCTGTTTGCCGTAGTGCGCAATGTAACTCACGCAAAACATTGTGCTTATGGATGCATGCAACAGTACAGGGGTCGTGGGGGTATTAAAAAGTTATATAACATAAAAAAAACTTGTTTTCGTAAAAAAACATCAAAAGAATGTTGGAATTTTGACCTTCAAAATCTCCGTAACCAGAAGGTTCCCAAGTACCTATGGTTGCGCGGCATGATGCGGGACACAGGGCAATGTTGCAGCGTCATGTTGGTGGACAGTTTATTCCCTAGTGTATTAGCGACTTTAGTGTTCATGATAAACATTTGATTATGCAGGCAAATGTTCCTCAATTTTCCAATGAAAACACGACTCTTAAATAATATAATAGTCAATCTGAGTTTCGTGTTCAATTGTGGTTACAGTAAAGATCAGATGTGGGGTGTGTTTTAAGAAGTTCGATTAATAGTCTTTATAGCACTATGTGACCTAAACCTGCACTTAAGTCAAGTACTGTTAACTAGTACATTTTTACACAGAAAAGCGTGACCTTAGTGCGGGTTTAGGTCACACGAGCTATAAAATAGTATACGATACGTGTGACTTAATTAACCTATTATTGCACTGCGTGAAATTACACGCCGTGCAATAATAGAGCACTTAAGTCACACGTATCGTAATGCAAAGCGTTAAAGAGTGCTTTATGATCGAAAACTTTTCCCTCCTTTCTGCAACTGTTTCTATTGTTATACTCCTGCTAATACACAGAACCTACTTAATTTATATGCCATTGTGTGGATAATTTAATGGAGATTGATTCTGTACTTTTCAAAAATTTATGCGATGCAGTAGAAACGAAAAAACATCAAAATATTTCTAAAAATTTCCCCTTCAATCATAAAATATGTGAAACCTGAAAATATTGTAGCTTGCGAAAAAATTGAGTAATTTTATTTTAATACATTCGTTTCACTCATAGGAGGAGCCCTATTGAAAATGGCTCTTTTATTCAAAGTAGTTTAATTCTAATTAATAAAAAACTTTTTAATATAATGTCTATATGTATGGTCTTTTATGATCAAATGATCATCAGTTGTCATGAGTCGTGCACTTTTGGATTTTCCTTTTTTTTTTTTCTTCTGGCATATAAAATTGTAGGTACGAGGAAATATGCATGCAAGTGTTAATCATTTTGACATATCGTATATGTAGGTTTTAAAAATTTATGTGACATCGTGAGTACATAAATCGTTGTGTAACTAATGGTTTAATTTTGGAATGTATGTCTTTTTATCAATTCTGTTTGTTATCTGCGTAGCTATTCATAACCGTCCGACAGGCTATCGTATCGAAAATTACTCATTTTGATAACCTGATTTGCCTTGCCAGCAGCGAACAGCTGTCGGAAAGATAGCGGTCGTCTATTTAATTTAAACTGGCAAAATTTTCGGGTTTTGGACTTGTGAACAGCGTGTTGTCCTATGATAACATTGATTGATGTTCGATACGGTACGAAAGCGTATCGAGTCGTTGTGAATAGCTATGCCTGTCCGATTTTTTTTCTGGTTTTTGGTGGTATCTGTTGATTCATTTGTGTCTAATTTTGAAAAAAAAAAATGGGTTTGTGCCATGCGTGTAATTGTGTTTGTCTTTTTCCATTTAATTCTTTAACATATTTTTTTATTATTCATTCTCAATTCCCTTACTTTTTCAGTCTGTTTCTCTTTGTTCCTAATCAGACACGGTAAAAGTAATCATTCCACTTAAAAAGTATCATAGTTACAAGATTTCAAATACAATACCTATTTAGAGTAGGCATTTCAAATACAATACCTATTTAGAGTAGGCATTTCAAATACAATACCTATTTAGAGTAGGCATTTGATTCAAGGTTTTCAATTTGTTATCAGGTAGGTACACACATTTAGTAACTTCAGTCTTCAAGCAAGAAATCTATGCCGAAAATGCTCTTAGAAAACAATCCCAGATTTCCAGCACGACCTGTATAGAAATGGGTTTTGCAGATTAGACAAAAGAAATCTGTCATGTTATCTATTGTATCTGTCATTTTGTCTATTCTTCCATCGACAAAATCCGTTACTATGGTGGCCATGCTAAACGTGCAGAAACGCCAACTACCCCACTTAAAATAACATCAAATATAAAACCCAATTTCTCCCCCTCAGACTCTTCCATCGCAGCAAACCAGCAGAAGGCTGCCTCCTCCAAGAAGAAGATGACTTAATGACAGTCTCCTTCATCCCGAAAAGACGTCAGGAGCCCAGCATCAACGGATGATGTCACCCCGACGCTGGGCAAACGTCCTGCGGATAAACTGGGTACGTGTAGTTGAGCGATAGATGGCGCTAGTTTAAAAAACTGTAAGAAGATTTTGTTGTAGACATTAAAACTAAAATCCGACGTTTATAGTTATTTTACCTCTAACAGCAGCGAATGGCAACCTTATAGCAACGAAAATAAAGGTCATTGTGATTTTGACAGACTAGGCAATGGCAGCAACCCAATAGCAACCTTATTGCAACCAAAATAAAGATAATTTTGATTTTGAAAGTGATGCAATAGTATAATAACTGAACGAACTGTAGAGTGCTACTTGTTTCTTATTTATATTATCTCCAGTTTAATTAATATTAACTTTATGCTAGTGTAAAATAAGTTGATTTCAGAATAACTAGTACCATCGAGAAACTGTTAAAATATTTGAAGTTGTAACGCAAACTGAACTATATTTTTGTGAATGAAAATTGTTTTTCCAAAATCACATATTTGTTTACATTTTTGGAAAGTAAATGGCGAACGCAGTTTATGTGGGGCTTTATTTCCGACTGTTATTTTATTCCTTTACAATTTTGTGAAAGTAAAGGGCTTTGAAAGTTCTTGGCATACCTACTGCCGCGGCATATTGATCTTGTTTTTCAAAATGGCGGCCACGCGTGATACCTATATAAATCGATAGCTGACATCAATGCAAACAGAAAACATAAGAAGACCAAACCCCGTAGTGTCACGTTTCAGAGATATTAACGTTCAAAGTTGATCACGTGACATACATCTTTTTTCAGCTTGCGTACAGACGCCAGCACATCAAGCTACTACAATCTGTCAAATTTCTTTAATGGATTTTCAACTTTATCGCTGAAGCATAAGGTTCAAAGTTGATTGGGGAAATTTGACAGTTTCGGGTAGCTTGGTGTGCTGGCGTCTGTACATCTTGATGCTTGACATAATCACTCTGAATGTATAAAACAAAATAAAATGACGTGACAGTAGGAATTGGCAGTTCCATTTATAAAAATCTGCAATCCCCTTTCCGAGTCCCAATGCGGGAAAAAATCCTCTTCTTACACAGAGAAGGAACGAGCGTTAACGCTTTCACTATTAATCAAATTAATTTTCTTAATTACAAATAAACTGACAAGAAACAAAAATGGTTAATAGCGCCATCTATTGACGAGAAAACATAATGGACAGAATGTCCCTGTATAAGTATTGAATGGATAAATTCCCAAATGGATTTTACGTCCGATGGACAAAGTGCAGTGTTACAGTGAAACTAAGAATAAAGACTGATGTGTATGTGTAAATAGTAAGAGTGTTAGGCGAAGTTGGGAATTGGAGGTTTTGTGAAATGACTAGATTTTTTTTGATACTGCGTATGTATTTTGGCTAGATTTATTAAATATTTGCTTTGTTTGTTTATCATTTATTTCGTATGGTTTTTGTACGTAGAATGATGTCGTTTAAGTACAATTTATTGTGCGCTAGAGTAAGACCCCACATACCTGTTTCTAAAATATATCTTCTTTAAATCTTAGCCCAGGTTTTCACGGGCGATGTTTTAAAGCGACGATTTTTATAGCGCACTAGATCTTTTAACTCTAGTGGGGTGAGCAATGAGAATCGCAAAAAAAAACACAGTCGGATTTTTAACTCTCGTCGTTAAGCAGTGGGTTGAAAATCCAGTACGTGAAAAAAGTCGCCCGTGCGAACCTTGGTTAATTGTGAGTCTTCCGGAACGTCTTCGCAAAAATATCTAGACTTCACAAAATCCCTTATTTCCGAGCTTCGTTACTACCTAGCCTTTAAAAGCTAACACGGCTTTTAGATAACAAAATGTATCGCATTGTATTTTAAATTAATTATAAACTCGTACAAAATGTATGCGTAATCTTCCAATGTTTATCTAATACATACGCTATAGGGAGCTATTTTATATTATTCTTGTAAAAAAACACTCTCAGTACAATAAAGCTTCGGCATAACCTGCGCGACCAAAGGGACTGCAAAGTGGGAACATCAGTCGCGCAGTGGACGCTGCTCATCGTCATCTATGGCGGCTTGCACACCGAGCAGTGGTGACCCGCTTTGTAGGCGCTTTACTTTGTGTAAATAATTTCATCACCACGGCTCTCAAAACGGTGAAGGAAAATATCGTGAGGAAACCGGTATGTCTTAGAACAAAATTTGAAAACGTGTGACATCTACCAACCCGCATTGGGCCCGCGTGGTTGATTACGGCCCACTCCCTCTCAAAAAGAGAGGAGGCCTGTGTCCTAGCAGTGGGAACATTATAGGCTGTCTTTGCCTTGCACACCCACGCGACCCATAGGTGTTCACGTTTAGTTTCCCATTGTTGACGCTCCTGTTTCGGGTCCCGCGAACTTGACGCGCAGGTTTGACCGAAGCTTTAACATGCTATTTCGAAAATCATAAAAGAATCTTGCGATAATTCTCTTTTCCTGTGAAAAAAAATGCTTTAAAAGCTGTAAAATGTTTGAAAATTTGCCAGTTATTGTAAATTCACCCAGTTTTAATTAGAACGCCAGATAGTCAATTGGCAATTTTAAAGAATAAAAGTATGTATGGACAAAATATCCCAGTGGATATTTATAACTGTGCAGATGTGATGGGTATGGATACATAAACACGATAAAATAAAAATAAATTATGATTTTTATTGCTTTTTTTTCTATTTTACTTGTTTAAATTTTAACCATCACTTCTGCGGAGTTTTGCTAGCTAACTTAATTTGACCCTATATATATATTTGCTACGCAAGCTGTTTGGTTTTAAAGCCAAAAACTTTGTACTTCCTTTTTTCAAACTGTTTTATAATAATTATGTTGTAATGTTATTCCATTTTTATATAAATCATTAGTTACCATTTTGTACAAAAAACATGCTTTTTACTATATTTTAATAATGTATAATATTTTGTTAAGAAAAATCTTTTTTAGCTCATCTACCTTTATTTTAACTTAATATTTACAAAAAATCAATTAAATATTGTACACTATTAAAATATAATAAAACTAGAAGAAAATACAATTTCAAAATGTACCTATATCAATTTCGGATCAGCTCTTCTCGAATTGTAAGCTGACAAACAGACTAATAAATAAATGGAATGATCTCGAGATTTAGACGAAAACTAACATTACTTAAAATAAATACTATTGTTTATCAATTTTATTCAATTTCGAGCGGCCATTGTTGTTTACATCTTTGGCAAATCTGCCGCGGTCGGACTTTAACTATGTTGGGGTCGGCTTCCAGTCTAACTGGATGCAGCTGCAATACCAGTAGTTTATAAACAAGTAGCCGAGTCTATTTAGATTGCTATCGACACGCTAAGAAGAAGTAGTTTACATGGCGCGACTGGCTATCGCCACAACCCACATATCTCAGTGTCAAAATTAGAGCGAAATACTTGTAATGTATACCTATGCCAAGAGCAGTGGTGGCCCAGTGGTAATGGCTCCGACTTACGAGCTAAATATAGGGCGTCGGTTCGAACCCAGTCAGTTACTTTGTGTAATTTATTTCATCACCACCGCTCTCTAAACGGTGAAGGAAAACATCGTGAGGAAACTGGCATGTCCTAGAACCAAAAATTCGAAGACGTGTGACATCTACCAACCCGCACTGGGCCCGCGTGGTGGATTACGGTCCACTCCCTCTCAAAGAGAGGAGGCCTGTGTCCCAGCAGTGGGAACATTATAGAATGATTATGTTTTATGTATTCCTTCTGAAACAATGAAAATAATTTGTTTAAAAATGTAAATAAATAACAATCTTTGATAATATTCCATTTATTTATTACTCCTCAAAACAAAAGCCGAGAACTTATATATTTTATAATTTAGTATTATTTTGGTATTTTTTTATTAACATTGTCATTGACACTAGAAAAACCTAGGTTACTTAAAAAAACTTCCGATTACCAGTGTTGACGATAAACCAATAAAAAATCGCCATAATACTAATATTTTCATTCGAACGATACCTATTTAAATGTACGTGTGACGCACCCTCGACATAGCCTCGCTACCAGCTCGGTGACTGACTAATATTTTTACCACGACTTTAACTGTTCTCATATAATTCGTGCTGATACAAGATAAGAATAACTGTTCATTCTATATTGAACTTTATTTCAAAACGTTAAAAGTTGAAATTCATATAGTGCCAGTGACTTTGTTAATAAGTATGCTGTTAAAAGTGACATTATATTTTCTATAATAAAAGTAAATAATATACATTGTATTTAATTCCGTTTTAAAAATATTCTACCTATTTCTCCTACCAAGCATTGCAGTGTTCCTGTCTGGGGGGTATGTGTACCGGACGCCGGTGTAATATTGAGACATATCATTTTGCCATAAGCAAAGCAAATAGCGTTGGAAGGGCTCCCATAAGGCGGACCGATGACCTTGTGAAGGCCGCAGGAATTTGCTGGATGCGGGAAGCACAGTACCGTTCGAAGTGGCGGTAAGAGGAGGTCTATTTCCAGCATTGGACGTCTTTCGGCTGAAATGATAATGATGATGATGAGACATTTCCAGAGCAGTTGTGGCCAAGTGGTAACGGCCCCGACTTAAGTCTCGTAGGTCGTGCGTTCGAACCCAGGTAGACCTCCCCCAAATCTTTCCAGGAAATCTTTTCCCGCGCCATCTCGAACCAGTCTTCGCTGTACGCTTCCAGGTCATCTCGCCATCTCTTTCTGGGTTGACATCGGCGGTGCCGTCTATCTTCAGGCACCCATTGCGTGGAGACTGGTGCCCTGCAGACATCGTGCATGCGGCTGATGTGACCCGCCCAATCCCACTTGACCCTGGCAGATTTCTTCCCTACATCCAGTATGCCCGTTTTGGAATGCAGCGTGGTGTTCCGAATTCTGGCATATTACTTTGTGTAATTTATTATCATCACCACTGCTCTCAAAACGGTGGAGGACATCGTTAGGAAACCGGCATGTCCTAGAACCAAAAATTCGAAGACATGTGACATCCCAAACCCGCACTGTGATCGCGTGGTAGATTATGGCGCACTCGCATCTCACAAAGAGGAGGTCTGTCTCCCAGCAGTAGGAACGTTATGGCTGATTATGAGACATTTCACTTCTCTGTGACCACTTGTCAAATTTGGGGCGCCTTTTCCTTTGTCACATCATCATCTGCCTGCCTTTTCCCGACTATGCTGGGGACGGCTTCCAGTTTAAGCGAATGCAGCTGAATACCAGTATTTTACATGGAGCGACTTCTTCATTTCTTTTGCATAAAATCTGTATTAATTTCTGCCCGGTTGATGAATAAAATCATGTACTTTATCCATGGTAGCAGGTTACTCGACAGGGACATCGCCTGTCATCTGTATACCTTCGGGAGACATAGGCGTGATGTTTTATATAACGGAATTAAGTACAGAAGTATATGGGAATTTAAGGTATTTTTGCGTTTATACATAGTTAATACATTTATACATTATTATACGCTTTTGTTTATACACTTATCATTTTAATCGTGTATTGTATTTATACAGTTTTAATATTGTACCTAGTTTTTAATATGAATATATTTTTGTAACAAAATAAAAAGATATAGTTTTTATGCCTATGTTTTATTGTGTTCATATTGATCATTAATATGAGGAATGAGGAAAATGTCGTGAGGAAAGTTTTGTGTATAAATGTCGATGGCTATAAGTGTAGGGGAAGACCAAAGAAACGATGGATGGACTGTGTGAATGATGATATGGTTAGAAAGGGGGTGACTACCGAGATGACGACTAATAGAGAAGTATGGAAGAAAGAGACATCTTGCGCCGAATTCTAATAAATTGGGATGAGGACAGGAGAATGATGATTGATAATTAAAATGGACAGAAAGGACGAAAGTCACTTTGTCCATTATGTACCAAATGGACAAAGTGACTTTCGAGCGACAAGATCGGAAGTAAACACTCTACTGTTCAAGAATTTGCCACAAAGAAGTAATAATCAGCAACTTCGTCCGCGTGAAATTGTTCCCCCGACCCATCGCATCGGATCACCTGCCCGCGCTATTACTAAGTTTTCGCTTAGCGTTCTTTCTGACCTTTTTTATTTTTACTCGGCTCCGAAGAGTCGTAGCGTAATATTATAGGCTTCCTCAAGAATTGGGCTATCGAATGCAAAACTATTTTTTCCAATCCGACTGGTAGTTCCAAGAGATTAACGCGTTCATATTCATATAAACAAACTCATCAGCGTGAAACTTTGGATAGTAAGATGTCATGTGTAATATCTAGTTTTAATTCCGTGTAATAAAAACCCAGGCTTGGATGCTGGAAGCAATCTCACCTTCCCGCGCTCATGCATATGCTGATGCAAGAAAGGTAATCATGCATATGCAAACATGCTGGTAAATGAGGATAGCATGCCACGCAACCGAACCTATACTCGACACAACCAGCATGTTTGCATATGCATGAGCACCTTTCTTGCATCAGCATATGCATGAGCGTGGGAAGGTGAGATTGCTTCCAGCATCCAAGCCTGGGTTTTTATTACACGGAATTAAAAACTAGATATTACACATAACATCTTAATGTCATGGATTTCCGTAAAGTAACGCCTGATTCCATAATATATTTTGGATAGTGTTATCATCACTGTAAAAGTTTACTATTGTTGTCATACTTTAGTTGACTCGACTGCTCCGTTGGTCTCGCGGTCGCAAGCGCGACTGCTAGGGATCCAGGTTTCGATTTCCGGGTCAGCCAAAGATTTATTGGGCTTTTCCATTAGGGATTTCTTAGTTACAGCCCGGAGTTTGGAAGTTGGCGGTGGCACATAAAATCCTAATAATTTTTTTATTTATTTATTAAAAATTTCGTAAATAACACCTTAACAGCTATAACTCCAATGCATATAATAGGTATAATGTTTGGTCTTTAAAAGAGACCTCTGAGTTTGTTTTGGCATTTCTTCTCAGGAATCAGTCAACTAGGAAGGCCGTTTGAAATAATGACGTGTAAAATTGTCTTAAAAGACCTATTCATTTCATTTTTATTGTTCCAATTTTATTTAATTTCTTTGCGTCATGTTTACCGCCCAAAACGTATTTTCTTTCTTTCTCAAATAAAGGAAGTTATTGCTTAACTCAAGGTCAACTTCAGCCCAACCAGAAACGGAAAACAATCTTCAAACATCAACTGTAAGACTCCTGAATCTCCTCAATAATTCTTCGATTAACAGTTTGAAACTTTTGTCCGAAAGAATTCACGTCTTGATCAGTTTCTCTCGACAGTATACCAAGGAGCTGCACAAATTGTACTAAACTCAATGCATATTTGTTAGGATTAACCCTTTTGTAAGAGATTTCAAAAAACATACTTGTAATAGATTTTTCGTCAATAATTTCGCATTCTTTAAACCATTTTTCCACGACTTCGTATTTTGCTCCTTCACCTGTCTTACTTGCTCCGTATAACGTCATGTAAATCTCTTCTAAATCCATGGTTGGTTAATAATAATCTTCTAGGTAAATAAAAATTAAATGCTGTTCGTTGGTAAGCGCACTGGAGCACGGCGGGACCGATTTAGCAATTTTTTGGTTTAAAATGTCCGTAATAGTCCGAATTTTATATTTATGGAAAGAAAATTTTTAAAAGTTGCCCGGAAAACGTTCTTTTTATATGGGATTTTTGTTGTGAACTCAAGACTATAATAACTCACGATTCAAGGACAGGACATCTTCTGTTAGCTAGTTATTATATATTTTTCATGGTTGTATGATTAATAAAAGATTTAATTGGAAATTAAAATAAAGAGTTATGTCTAAGACATGTTTGATGTTTGTTAAGTAAGAATCTAGGGGGCAATGCTTTTTAGTGCGTGATAAAAGTGTTTTTTTTTTTAGTTTTTTTGAAACTACATAAGTAGTATTATTTTTTTTAACTTTTGCGTCTAGTATATTCTTCATTAAGTAAATAAGTATAAAGTCAACGAAGTTATGACGATTAGGAGCTACTAGTAAACTCGAGTCCCTAAAGAGTTCCACTATCCTCCTTCTGGCTCCATCATCAGACCCTCGACACCAAGTGCAATATCGTCGTTGTCAAACCAAAATCTGCTATGTGCCGTTTTTTGAGATTTCAAGATTTTGACCACAGCTTATAGGTCACTGCCTTATTTCTCATATAAAAGAACTGTGTGCTTATGACTTTTTGCACATAGCAGGTTTTGGTTTGACAACGACGATAAGTTGGACTCATCAACTCGACAAAACGAATCATATGCGCCCAAACTCGAGGGGTTTACTGGTAGCCCCTTAGAGTTCCACTATCTACCTCCTGGCTCCATCATCAGATCAACTCCAAGATACCAAATTATAGTTTTGTGTTCCTAAGTGTACCTATACAGGGTGTCCCTGGAAGTATGGATCAAATCGAACAGGGGCGTGGTCAAGGTCATTTTCAAACTTTTTAGCCCTGAGAATGTCGGTAAATTTTTTTACGGTTCAAAAGTTATGACCAATTTTTTTTTGCAATCACTTCGCATAGTGTTCAAAGGAAAAAATCATTAAAAAAAAACTATCAGGTGTACTAAACAAATTAAATTGATAGCCCTGATAGCTTTTTTTCATGATTTTTTCCTTTGAGCACTATGCAGTGATTGAAAAAAAAAAAAATTGGTCATAACTTTTGAACCGTAAAACAATTCACCGCCTTTCTTCAGGGTTAAAAAGTTTGGAAATGACCTTGCCCACGCCCCTATTCGATTTGATCCATACTTCCAGGGACACCCTGTATTTCGGCATCGTATATTTAGTGTGAAGTATGGAGAGTATTATTTTAGTATCTATTATTTTAAAACAATGCGGGAATGCTGTGCACCAAATGGGACATTGTAATTATTGTACAGACGGAGCACGTTACATCAAGCTACCCGAAACTGTCAAATTTTCCCAATCAACTTTGAACCTTATGCTTTAGCAATAAAGTTGAAAATCTATTATAGAAAGACATATTGTAGTAGCTTGATGTGCTGGCTTCTGTACTCTGTGCGCTGCAATACCACAGAGTACTTTTTGATAGACTGAAATTCAATACGCTACTATTATAGATTGCCTCCAATCTTTTGGCGCCTAAATGACATTGACAGGGGGCGCTGTTGGTAAACATTTGCAAATGGTCACAGAAATTGTATGGACAAAACAAGATGGCGACGTCAGTTCCGATTTTGCCCACGCGTCAAAAGAACCTATCTAACTTTCTTCAAATATAATATCTATGTATATCTAATACTAAAAATTACAAAATTAAATCCTAACTTAACTAAAACTATACAGAAACTAAAATATAGCGTCGAAAAATTCATCCGCATCGCTGTCGACTGGTAATGTTCCCAAGAGACTGGCGGCATTGCCACGTTGTATGGCAATGCTTAGCCTTTGGCCAAGGTAAAAGCCAGCCCTTGGGTCGCGGGAAGTGTCAACCAGCCGTTTTGAAATTTCTTTAAAAAGACCATGAGCACTCGGACCCCACGGCCCGAGGGTTTCAACCCCAAACGGCTCGAAAATATAATTTCCGATAAGGTTATTATATTTTCGCCGCTTGAGGTTTTCAGCAGCCGCAGCAGCAGCGCCAGCACAGCATGCCGAGCCAGGAAGATGGGATGGCGCAAGAGTATCGACACACGTTGCGTCCCACACTAAAGGCCTACCCACCTTCCATGGAAATAAAGACATGCCGTCCGGTCTCTTGCCATCGTCTTGTATAGCTTTTAATTGATTAAATGAAATATATATTCATTACTTTCTTCTGTTAAAAACTGTATTTTAGACCAAAGAGCAATGACATAATTCAAAAAGTATTCTGTGGACATAATTATGACATTTGTTGTTTATTACACAGATTTATTATTGTACGTGTTTCACAGAGTACTTTTTGATAAACTACGTGTTTTCTGCATGGTTTTTTGAGCAAATCCCTAAAAAAACATTTTTTTTTTATATAAATAAACACAAAAATCTAAAAAAATGGCGAACATGGATGATGTATTCAGAGATCTTGAAAAGGCTGGGAAGACGGACGTCGAGAATTTGATACAATGGATGAAAGCTTGTAAATATAACAACATTTATATACTTGGTCCTACTAGGTAGATAACTGCTCCGTGTTTCGTGGCAAGCGCGGCTACTGTGCGTGTGGTCCTGGGTTCAATTCTCAGCTTAGCTATTCACAACCATCCGACAGGCTATCAATGACACATTTCGATAAACTGATTTGCCTTGCCCCCAACAGCAAGCAGCGGAAGGATAGCGGTCGTCTACTGACAAAAATGTTGGGTTTTGGACTTGTGAACAGCGTTTTGCTACGATAACATTGATTGATGTTCGATACGGTACGGAAGCGTATCGAGTTTTTGTGAATAGGTAAGTAGCTATGCTGGTCGCGCAGTGTTATTGAATTTCTTAGTAACAGCCCGGAGTTTGGAAGTTCGCGGTGAGATAACCCCGTGCCTCGGAAAGCATGTTAAGTCGTTGGTCCTGTGCCTGATCTTTCTCCGGTCGTGTCGGATTGCCATCCGATGGGACGGCAATCCGACTATGAGACTTCGAGATAATAATCATGCATGAGGGAAGAGAGGGTGCAACTGTGTCTCCCGTGTCGATCGCTTGTACGCATGGTCGATATTCGGTCTGGTATTATTTATTTTTACTAGGTAGTTACAGTGGAGAAGTGGTGGCCCAGTGGTAACGGCCCCGACTTACGAGTTGTAGGTCATGGGTTCGAACCCTGACAGGTGCTTTACATCACCACTGCTCTCAAACCGGTGAAAGAAAACATCGTGAGGAAACCGGCATGTCCTAGAATCAAAACTTCGAAGACATGTGACATCTAGCAACCCGCACTGGGCCCGCGTGGTGGATTACATCCCACTCCTTCTCACAGAGAGGAGGGCTGTGTCCCAGCAGTGGGAACATTATAGGCTGATTATGAGGTAGATATAGTTACCGTACCTGTCGTTATGGGAAGCCCGAAAACAAATATTCTGACAAACAGTCTTATCAGTGGATATCGTGTTACCCAGTAACTGGGTTGTGAAGGTCAGATAGGCATGTTACTCCATGTAAAATACTGGAATACTGTTGCATCCTGTTAGACTGGAAGCCGACCATAACATAGTTGTGAAAAAGCTGGCAGATGATAAGTTACTTCGTTATAACTATATATACCTAACTAGCTGACCCGTGCCCACTTCGTTGGGCGGTAAACATTTTAACTTGTGATGAAATTATGAGTGTGGTTCGGTCCTGCGATGTTCTCGCGCTTTGGCTAGCGAGCCTCTGCGAGCGCTCAGCGCTAGACTCCCTATCCCTTGTTGCAGAGACATGCTGCCTTATCACTGAGACGCTGCGCAAGTTCAGCGCTAGATTCCCGAGCACGGGCCTGCGATGTTCTCACAGTTTGGCTAGCGAGCCGCTGCGAGCGCTCAGCGCTAGACTCCGTATCCCTTGTTGCAGTGACATAGGTACTGCCTTAAATAACTGAGACGCTGCGCACGTTCAGCGCTAGATTCCCGAGCACGGGCCTGCGATGTTCTCACAGTTTGCCTAGCGAGCCGCTGCGAGTGCTCAGCGCTAGACTCCCTATCCCTTGTTGCAGAGACATGCTGCCTTAAATCACTGAGACGTATATTAATTTTAAAGAGTGTCCATGGGGTTTCTTACCCGTTCTTTAGTCATAGGTACCTACTACGCTTTGGAATGGACAACTAGCTTCATCTTCCTGACTGACCGATCCCTTGACGATTAAAAAATTAAATATAGATAAAATACGAGCATACTTATGTACAATAAATAATATACAATATTATTTTATAGTACCTACCTGTAGCGGTATCTACAACGCCACATGCGAACAACGCGTCTTACAGACGTCACGCAAAATCCTGCATCTCGCAAGAAGAGTTTACCGCGCAACTAGCATAGCAACGGCCCGACATGAATCATCACGCAGTTGCCCGCCAGACACGACATCCATCTGGTCGGAGGATCTTAATTTTTCTATGGAGGATGAGTGAACTTTACGCCCTGTTCCTCATACCTCCATATACCTATAGACATTAAATTAAACCTGACTTGGTTTCTGTGAAAATCAGCGCTATGCTGTGTGGAAGCCTTCCTGTCAGTCACGATGTGCAGCTGCCGACTATTTCAGATCAGTGCTCATGATTATAGTCCTATTTCGATTTTTTTAAATTTTTTCTTAAGAGGGCGCCGACCATACGCCGACCGCACAGTGCCGTCCTCATAGTTTTTTTGGTTATTTCTTTTATCTTGGAATGAAAATGCAGAAAATAAGCACGTGTGTTTTGTGCTCCATAAGATTATACGTTAATATTATTACAAACGGTAGTTTTACATTGTTTAGTTTTATCATAATCACTATAAAACGGATATAAAAGTGGCCACTACTATCCGTTTTAGTGATCATCACATCAGCACATCACTATCAGCACGAAATCGATACGACATCCGTTTTTTTGCTGAACTGCCAGTTTGTGCGTATCTATGGAACTAAGGTAACGATTGAGTACCTAACTGTGGTTTCTGTAGTATTACTAGTTTAAAAAAAAAAAGTTGTTAGTTCATCTTCTAATCATAACTTTCAAAGTCTTGACTGACTGCAATGATAAATATCAACGCACAACCTAAACCGCTGCTCCTAGAGACATGAAACTCGGAGGGTGTGTTGTTTGTGAAGAGTAGGTATCCACTAAGAAAAGGTTTTTCGAAATTCGACGCCTAATAGGTATGATGAATGGGGATTGGGGGAGGGTGAAATATCACGCGGACGAAGTCGCGGGCTAGTTCATAAATAAACTAAAACAATGTCTGTGATCTAAATGCTATCATTAATATCAATGAATATCTAAATGTTTTATAAAATAATTACTTATACAGCATGTATCAGAAAGGTGTGCTCATATTTATTAAGAATGTGGTACAGAGTACCTGTACATACCATCAAACTGAACAACTTTCGCCATGGTTTTCATTTATTTGCGAGTATCAAATGTCGCATAAATGGCTTTTTTTATTGCGTTGACTTAGAAGCAGCTTGATATTTTACAGCTGCAAGGGTCCATAGACCTACGCATTTCAATATTAATTTCAACATTAATACCTCCACGCGTTCTTGTGAAAAATTGTCTTGCTTGACAGACATACGAGTCATTATATAAGGGTTCCGTCTTTTCAATCGGACGCACAGAACCGTAAAAATGGTTTTAATAGACACTGATTTCCATCACGACTGAAAAGGTTTACCGATTTGGGCACTTAAGGTTCATAGGGAGATGCGATAAGATATCCCGCAAAATTAAAATTTTCGTGGATTCGAACCCAAGCAGGCGCGTTACTTCGTGTAAATAATTTCATCACCACTGCTCTCAAGACGGTGAAGAAAAATATCGTGAGGAAACGAGGGAAGGTGTTCGAGGACCAAAAATTCGAAGACATGTGACATCTACCATCCATAAGATCAAGAATCATAATTATTTAGATCAACATACAACCTGACACTGAACTGCAAATTCCAAAAGTGTTTGGCCAGAATGGGGCGCGGGCGCGAGTCCGGGAACGCGCGCGGGCTGCCTGTCCGCACTGGAGCGCGGCTAAGTTCTACGTGTTCTCGTGTCCAGTATTTTGTCAAAATATAATATGGATGAAGAAGACCTATTTTTACTAGAAAAAAGCTCGAACTAGTTAGAGAACCCTGGTCACCGCGCGGGCCGCCCGCGCGCGCGCCGCGCACACAACTGCGGTCACTTGTGCCCACTATGGACATTCAAAGGAAGTTCATTGTGTTCGCCGCGCCGCGCACGCCCTGCGCCCGCGCTGCCAGAAATTTTAATTGTGCGGGGTACCTTATTGCATCCACAATGAGCATTCATATTTCATCTCTTCAACCAACCTTTCCAGCTAAACTTATCGAAACTGCAAAGGATGAGAAGGTTCGCACGCTCTTTAAAGAAGCCGCCGACCAAAAGCGTGTTGAGCTGGCCGAGTTCAAAGAAATCGTCGCAAAATTAGCTCAAGAACAAGCTAAAACTATGGAACAGCTATCGAAGCAACTAGTTGCTCAGGCACCAAAGTTTATAGATGCAGCCATTATAGGCCTCCAGGCTTTTAAAGAGGCTTTGAAGAAGTAATTGATTGTAATTTTTTTTTATTAAATTCTTTGTTGAACTGAATCTTTGTTTTACTTACACACACTCTCGATAGCCTATTTCATTGGTCTAAGGACGCAAGCGCGACTTTTGTTAAGCACTGGGTAGGGCCAAACACATTTACACGATACGACGTCGCTTCGGGGCGCGTTGCGACGGCGTGTCGCGATGCGATGTCGTGTCGTGTCGTGAAAATCTTCGACGTGCATCGTTAAAATTATTTACGACATAGCGTCGCATCGAGGCACGTTGCGACGTCGTGTCACGACGTTTTCAATACGATGTCGACGCTCTTCCAGTAGGGATATTAATTGATTTACATCAATGTTGTGCGTCATCTTTGACAATTGAACATCAAATGCTGCACCGGCGCAGGATTGCAATGTCAGTATACACTACATGAGGACGATATGAAACCGTGTCGTGAATTTTACAATACGCGTTGTAGATTTCCACGACACGACATCGCATCGTGACGACGTCGCATCGTGCCACGATTTGACGTCGTATAGTGTGTATGTGCTTTGGCCACGTATCCATGTAACCCAGTCCGGGGGCAAGTCAAATCAGGTACACAGTACACTAATAGCATATTATTATACTAAATCAGGTAATCAAACATGGAAATAGCTACACTGGTGAAGGCCGCAGAATGTCCTGGGTGTGAGAAGCGCAAGACTAGTTGTTGCGATTACTGCCATCATTTGAAGGGGAATTGTGTACCTTGGGTTTTTGTAATGAAGTTCTTTAACGCGGTTTTCGGTAGTGTTTATTGAAATCGTGACGTTAGGAAAAGTGTCATGCCCCCTCCATGCAACATACTCTCTCTATCTCTTTCTATTCGACTGTGTGTGTGCGTGCGAGTATCGCGTAAGGAACTTTATTCCCGACGGCGTCCCTCACACTTTTTTTAATTTATAGCATCATTGCCTAGCCTTTTCCCCCAGGTATGTTGAGGTTGGTTTCCGGTTTAACCGGATGCAGCTGAATACCATTATTTTCGGGTTTTTCCCAGTGGTCAGATTGACGGCCAGACTAGTCTTTCCAACGGGATTTTTTTTTCCCGTTGGTCAGATTTATTTGACAGCTGGGAAAACAACAGAAAAATGTAGCCACTTCCTCTCTACCTCCACAACCCAGCTCTTAGTTTTCAAATATCAATGGCTGTAAACATTAATATTTCACCCCTTCAATCAACCTTTCCAGCTAAGCTCCTCGAAAGTCAAGACGATGAGAAGATTCGCAAGCTATTCAAACAAGCTGGCGACCAACAGCGTGTCGAACTTGCTGAGTTTCAAAAAATCGTCGCCAAATTAGCTGAAGAACAGTCGAGAACTGTCGACCAGCTTTCGAAGCAACTAGCGGCTGAGGGGCCGAAGGTTATCGATGCAGCCATAAAAGGGCTCCACGCTTTTAAAGACGCTTTGAAGGCTGGGAAATTCTAGCTTTTGAATTAAATTCTTTGTTGAACTAAAGCTGTGTTTTGTCAATTTTGATCTTAGTGTGCGTACACACGCTTCAACGGCAGAAGCAACTGCAGCTGTGGACACCCGTCGACCACCGCCGTCGACGCGTCGGCGACAATGTGTCGCTCTTGTATTTAAGGTGAATGCGCAGTGGTAGCCCGCGAAATTCAATTTTTCTTACGTTTTTTGCAATTTTCAGGTCAGTGTCAGATTTTATTTTGATCAAAATTTGATTCGCGACTATAACAGGTACGTATTTATAGAATTATAATCATTAGACTCATTAATACATCTTTCTAAGTTAGATTTTTGTACCATAACAACAAATATCTTATGGAAAAGTGCTTAATGGTACAAATCTAACTTAAAAAGATGTATTAATGAGTCTAATTATGATAATTCTATAAATACGTACCTGTTATAGTCGCGAATCAAATTTTGATCAAGATACAACCTCACACTGACATGCAAATTGCAAAAAACATAAGAAAATTTGAATTTCACGGGCTACCACTGCGCATTTATACACGAGCGGCATGTTCTCGACGCCCGACGCCGACGCGTGTACTGCTGCCGCCGACACGAGTTGTTGGCACCCGTAGGCACTCGTCGATGACTGCAGTTGCCTCTGCCTTTGACGCGTGTCGCTCGTGTGTATGAGCACTGACATTTGTGTACACTGTCTTCTCTGTCTTGACTGCCCGTTGGTTGGTCACATAGGGTTCGATTGAGTTTTTCCATTTCCGGAAACTCATGTCCGAGCATCCACCCCAAGCTTATAATTTCCGTTTATCCAACTAGGCCTAGGGTGGATTCTTGGACATACCTACGTTTCCGCGTATCCATCTTAGGGTGGATAAACGGAATAACTCCACAGAGCAGAGAGATGGAAGACTCCATACAAACCACGCGTGGCAACGTCACCGTCTGATAAAAGCTGACGGTCCGTGACAGCTTCATTATATCATTTCATCCGAAAGATGTCCCCTGCTGGACATAGGCCTATCAAGTACCGGTTCTGTGCTTCTCGCATCCAACAGATTCCTGCGGCCTTCCACCTTCTAGGAGGCTTTCCAACGCTACGTCTTCCGGTACGCGGTCACCACTCCAGAACCTTTTAGCCTCATCGGCCATCTGTTCTGCGAGTAATGTGCTCTGCCCACTGCCACTTAAGTTTGGCAATTTCTCGGGCTTTGTCGGTTACCTTGGTTCTCCTCCATCGCATCGTTGCGATGTCGTGCCGTGTGTATATTTTTTGGCCCTTTATGGCTCTTACACATAAACACGATACATAGCGTCGTGTCGTTAAGGTAAACACCACCGCGACGTCGATCATAACGTGTTTATAGCCCCTAGAACTCCATTCTCGGCAACTCTCATCCAGTTGCTACCAGACATCCTGCGAAAATCGTCGCTCCACCTAACCTAAAGGAGTCCTACCTTACGTTTGCCGATCCGCGGTTACCTGCTTACTGAAGATATTTCAGCCTTGTTTGGAATTTGATTAGAATACTTGAGTATTCTAATCAAATTCAAATCTTGAGATTTGCTGGGAGGCGGGGGTGGACTGATCCTGCCGCGCCAACTTATTCTGCCATTGCTTGCGGCTGCTACAGCAACGTCGCAAGCAAAATAATAAAAGAAAATATAAATTATTCCAGAAATACTTTATTGAAGAAAAACGATTATTTATTATTTTTTCGGATTCATTTCTTTCACAACACTAGTCAAGGTAGTAGTGGCGCCATCTACAGCGTCTCGCAGCAATTGGGGAGCAGCTTCAGCCAGCATTTTTGCTAACCCCTCGAAATCCGTTTGACCTTCATCAGCTATTTTGTTCATGACTGCTTTAAACTCTTCTATTTCCACTTTGTTTTGATTAGTGACCTCGTTAAAAAATGTGCGTATTTTCTCTTCCTGTTCCTTTGTTTGGCCTTGGACTGCATACAAAGATAATCATCATCAGCATTAGGTTTGTTAACCATTTTCTATTTTGTTAAGTACAGTCAGTTATAGCAATTAGCTGACCCACCTTTGCATAAATGGTTGAGATTTTTTAGAATACGAATCGATAGAATTTTATAATTATTCTTTTATATTTTATTTATTTGAGCAAAGTAAATAAAACAATGCTTACGCAAGTTTTTGTAGTGTAATTTTTTCACTTTAATGCATCCGAACGTTATATATTTCTTGTTATGTTGCCACTGCTGTTTTCATCTATCCATCTTCTTCCCTCCTATTACGCCCCCATGCGATAGAAAGAGAAAGGAGTACTGCCGCCGGCGCCCAATAAGGAGCGCTTTCGTGGTGATATTGGCAACACTGCGCCATACTGAAATAAGACTTCTACGCGAATCGTCACTCGCAAAATACCGCACGCTCCGCGCCGCACCGCTCGCTATACCGCGCCGCGCCGCTTACCGCTTAAAAATACTCCAATCCGCAAGAAAAATAACCAGTGAGTGTCGGCCAACACAAAGTGACAGTGAATAAGTACCGTCGTCCCAGGCGATTATCCAGAACTCCCAAGTAAGTCCTTGTTCCCCTATTTAAAAACAGCGTGCCGGTAACCTCACATCCAACACAACGCTTTTATGGTCCTTCGAAAGCCGCTACCTATACCAACTTACACCAATATAAAAGAATTATAAAATTCTATCGATTCGTAGGTATTCTAAAATATCACGACAATTTCAGCAAAGGTGGGTAGCTAATTGCTAATATTGCTTTTTATCTATGTTGACTCCTCTAGGAGTGTCCGTGGAGTGTCTTGGTCTTGCCTGTTCTTCTCCATAGGAACCTACTACGCTTTGGAATGGGCAACTAGCTTCATTTGGCCTCTGAACCCTTGACAATTCAAAAGTGCCTGTAATTGGTTTATTTGAAATTAAATGCTTTGGGTTTGAGTTATAGTCAGGATCCATATTTAAAAGTAGGTACAGGCGCCAGCACATCAAGCTACCCGAAACTGTCAAATTTTCCCAGTAAACGTTGAACTTTAGCGACAAAGTTGAAAATCTATTAAAGAAAATTGACAGATTGTAGTAGCTTAATGTGCTGGCTGTACGTACAAAATGTTAGGAAAGCGCCAGAGTATCCTCGACATTCGATTTTTCTTATGATTTGCAGGTTGTATGTTGATTATTTGTTTACAGAATCATACCCATTAAATACATCAAAACAACTCATTTTTATCGAGCGTGGTACATCACTATCAGCACAAAATCGATACGACATCCGTGTTTTGCTGCAAACACTACCAGCTGTGCGACACTAGCGCTCCGTGCGTATTGCGTATATTATATGAAACTAAGGCAACGATTTAATACAATCCGTTCACAGCTGGTATTTTACCTCAGCAGCAACCTTATTATGACGAGAATAAAGATCACTATAATTTTGACAGACTTGTCAGTGGTAGCAACCCAACAGCGACCATATAGGAATGAGAATAAAGATCACTGTGATTTGAACAGTGAAGCTGCTGTCAGCTGTCGTTATCTGTAGAATAACTAGTCTATAGTTGTCTATGGGCTACAGCAGTTACGTAATATTAACATTTACAATCTTCTCAATCTTGTCGTCTCATCATCTGCCAGCCTTTTCCCAAGTATGTTGGGGTCGGCTTCCAGTCTAACCGGATACTGCTGAATACCAGTATTTTATATGGAGCAACTGCCTATGTGACCTCCACAACCCAGTTACTGGATAATACGATACCCCTGACTTGATGGTTGTCAGAATTTTTGGGCTTCTGACGACCCGTAACGACAGTCAAAGATCCACGAATGACAGCCGGGACCAACGGCTTATCGTGCTTTCCGAGGCACGGAGGGGTCTTGGTATGTAAAGAATTAAAGATCTCAACCGCGCCAAGCGTAGCTTAACCAGATCGATCGACTCGTGCGGCTGTTATGACTTAGCAACAAACCCCTCGCTACTCTCATTTACAATTTTGTCGTCTATTATCATTAATGTTATGTGCTTGTATAGTATTTTTATCTTACAAAGCGACGCGCGTTTTACTTGTGGTTAAAGTAAAGTAAAGTCTTCCAGACAGAATTTCGGCCATGGCGACTAATCACAGCGGAGACCAGCCTTCGGCGCGGAAGATATTATACTGCAGGCGTGTGCGCAGACAGGTGCACTCTCTCTTCCCTCACTCTCATAGTCCGATGGGACGGCAATCCGACAAGACCGGAGGGCGACCGCCCCCAGGAGTTTGGAAATTGGCGGTGAGATACCCGTGCCTCAGGAGAGCACGTTAATCCGTTGGTCCTGCTTGTAGTTACCTAAGTGTATTGTACACGCTGCCTGTGAATGTGTGTGTAAGCACAGGAGCACTCTGTACCGTCAGAGACAATGGCGAAGTCGGAAGCGTGTGTGTGTGTGTGTGTGTATTATGTCAACACGCACACATTCACAGAGTGTTTGTACACATGGTCTCCGAGGCACGGAGGTATCGCAACGCCAACTTCCAAACTCCGAACTATTACTAAGAAATCGTTGGTCCTTCGCCTGTACACTTGATAAACACAAGTAGGTAAAGCGCACGTCGGTCGCATCGCGAGAAAAAAATACTGTATCAAAGTGCGTACCTATTCACTCAGCGACGCTCGCTTGGCGGGTAGAACACTCGCTGAGAGACACACGCTTGATACATAAGCATACCAGTTAGTAATCGCTCATCAGCGTCGCTCATCACTCGCTGCTCGTTGCTCGCCAAGTCGTTTTTTAGTTGCTAGCTCTACTCGCTTCTCGCTAACCGCACCGTCGATGCCGAAGCAACTAGCTATAGACCATTTCCTTGCTCAAAAAACTTACAATACAGAGAGTTCTTATCAAAAGTGTGAACAGTCAGCAATCGACTTCTTTTTTTTGTTAGCCTGTATTGTGCCTCACTGCTCACTGGGCAAAGGCCTCCCATTTATCCAACCAAACCTCCCTGTTTTGAGGGATCTCTGGCCATGTTGGCCCTGCAAACGTTACCATATCGTCACGCCACCTTCGCCTTGGTCTACCTCGACGGCGATGTCCTGCCTCAGGTGTCCAGTGAGTGACGATCTTTGCCCATCACTCCGGGTGCATTCGCGCGACGTGTCCGGCCCACTCCCACTTCAGCCTGGCTGTTATTAGCGATCAACTATATCATTATATTATTATGTTCCTCTTTTACTGACACGAAACCACTATCTACGTACGTTTTTTTTTGTCAATAGCTGGCTAGTCGCTTCCCCAGTGGCTGTTGGAACAGGTGCCCAAGGCCAAAGCCCGAGCTCTCTTCACTCCTTCTTGTATTCTACGTTCTTCTAGCTTCTCGTAACATCATCATTTTTAACTGAGTCGATATTGGTTGGTACAGGACCGCAATCTTTACGACAGTCACACTTCCTCCTCTTCTTTTCCATCTTGATATTACTTAATTATGTAGCTAACCACTAAAAAAACAATAAAATATTACTTTAATTTGACGTGACAAATATCGTTGACATCTGATAAATCAGCATCAGACATAATAAAATGTACTCTGTGGCATCAGCACTGACACTTGTACAAAATACTTCACATTTACGCGGGTCGAAACGTAATGACCGTTGTTCACCCGCCACGAGTGCGCTCGCGCCGCGCCTTTGAAGTACAGACTTCGAGCGGATCGGACGAGCTTGCACGCGCTAGCCCGCGTCGCCTCAAGCCATTACCTTCACACGGCGCGTGGGCACTAGCTGGCGTGGCGTGATATCGCGCGCCGTGAGAAGCCAGCTTTAGAGGTCAGTGGGGATCAACCATACATTCCGTAGTAGCAAATACTAATTAGAACATATTTTAATGTTAATAAAAAAGTAAAGATCAGAGTCTCACCTCTTTACATGGATGACCTAAAACTCTTTGCCCCCCAACTGATGGAGCTACTGAAAGTAACTGAAACTTTCAGTAGCGCCTTCAGGATGGGATTTGGTGTGGACAAGTGTAAAGCGGCAAGCAGATTTTACCGCGCAACTAGCTTATATACAACGTCCCGACATCAATCGTATGGCAGTTGCCCACCAGACACAACACCTGTCTGTTCGGAGGATCCTCCCTTTTAGCTATGGAGGTTGACTGAACTTTACACCCTGTTCCTCATGCCTCTATAAAAGATAAAAATAAAGATTTATGTTTCTGCGCGCCTGCGGGACTTTTTTCGTGTGACGGACTCTACATACGCGCCTTTTTACTTCAAATCCATGGTATCATAGATATTCTAACTTTTATAATCTTACTCACAGAGTACTTTTTGATAGTCTCTCAAAACCATGGCCCCATAGATGTAACAACAATTTCGACATTGGAGAATGCTAGCCAAAACATTGTCATTTAGTTTTTTGTTTCAAATGTTTTTCGGGTAAAAAACAAGAAGACAAGGGCAATAAATAGCAGAAAATCATGGAAGCCATTTTCGCCAGTCTGCAGAAAGGCGGTCAGAATAACGTGGACGGGTTAGTGAAATGGTTGATGAGCTGTGAGTACCCCTTTATTTACTCTTTATAAACAAAGATTCGGCAGCAGTTGTGGCCCAGTGGAAACGACAGGGACTTTGAAGCCCGTCACAGACGTAGTTATAATATAATATTTTAATTTGCTGTGCTATAATACAAAGTGTAAAAAGACCCATCACATAGCCGTCAACTACGCATCCTGTACATCAAACTAAGTTTGTGCAAAAATAATTGCTGGGAAACGACTTTCATTTTTGGTGTGAAAAATCGCTGTTTACGGTAGTGCGCAACGTAAAGCCGAGTACTCAGCGAGCCGGAACTGTAACCGTTGCATGTACTGTCACCAACAAAATAGTGTATACGTGGTTCACAAACCTGTTGTGAGCAGTACACGAGCGGCTCACAGCGAGCCGACGATTACAAGGTACTCATTCTGTAACCGTAACGTTGCACGTAACCGTGCGTTACTGTTACCAAAAACATAGTATGTACAGACGCCAGCACATCAACCTACTACAATCTGTCAAATTTCTTTAATAAATTTTCAACTTTATTGCTGAAGGCTAAGGTTCAAAATTGATTGGGGAAATCTGACAGTTTCGGTTAGGACAGTAGTTTAGGTTGATGTGCTGGCGTCCGTACGTGGTTCGCGAGCCCAACGAGCGCTACACGAGCGACTCCCAGCGAGCCGACGATTGTCGGTTTTTGCCGCGAATCAAAGGGCGTTCGCAGTGTGCTCAGTTTCAAATCAGCGTAAATAATAGTCTTCCAAAGATAATTTTGTTTCAATTTATTACTCTAATACTCCTACTATATCCAACTAAGAAAACAATTTTTTAAATAAATTCAAAGTTTTCATTAGGAACAATGTTTTTGTTGTAAACTTATACATATTATCCTGAATTTCATTTAAATATCATATCATCCTCTAATAATATTATCCTCTTTTATAAAATCAATTTAACTTTGATTGATTTCGAACTGAATGCTACTTGAATGAATCGATTATTTTGTGACATCACTATTTAAATTTCGTTAAAAAGTGGTAACACATAAGTTTTAATTTTACTGCAGCTAAATAAAAGTCCGACTATAGATAGATAGATGGCTCTGTGTTAAATACGCATACGGCGTATTAAATTCACACTTTCCCTCTCTCTCCCTGTCTCTTTCTATTATATATGAGTGTGTGTTCGTGCGAGTGTCGCATGAAGAATTCGAAGGGGATTCCCCCCACCGCACGCGTTTTTGAAGGTCAAGTTTTCAACTTTTATTTACTTTTTTTGGCTCCATTGTATTATCAACCGCTGATTGCTGATCGGTGATTTGGAGCTTAGATATATTTTTTTACGTGTAGATCTCTTCTTGTGGAATGTTTCGTAAACGCATAATTTTCGAGAAAAATAAAACCTAAACGTTCAATAATTTACAACTTAATTACTTACGTAATAAGATTGACATTTTGCTACAGGTAATGTACAGACGCCAGCACATCAACCTACTACAATCTGTCAGATTTCTGTAATAGATTTTCAACTTTATCGCTAAAGCATAAGGTTCAATGTTGATTGTGAAAATTTGACAGTTAGGGGTAGGTTGATGTGCTGGCGTCTGTACGAATTTCACGTGTTTCGTTTTAAGAAAAAGTGACAGCCGATTTTAATGGCTTTTAGTATGTATAAATATTGTACTTTTTAACTATAATTTATTTTAAAATAGCTGTTACTGCAATCAACTCAAATATGAAGCAAATAATATAATTAATGCGATAAAAATTTTAAAAGTTTTATTTGTGCTTTTAAAAAATCGTGTGTAAGCAACGTAATTTCTGGCGTCTGATGTAAGTGATGTTCAACAGTTTATGTATTTTTTTGTTTTTTTTTTATGTTTACCAACACTATACTCCACACCAACGTACAGACGCCAGCACATCAACCTACCCCAAACTGTCAAATTTTCCCAATCAATCTTGAACCTTATGCTTTAGCAATAAAGTTGAAAATCCATTAAAGAAATCTGACAGATTGTAGTAGGTTGATGTGCTGGCGTCTGTACCTACTACACAAAAACACATCATTCAGGAAGATTTTTTTATCACCATCCACATTTTTACAGCGTGTTCTACCCATGAATATGAACAACTTTCACTATGGGACCAACTCTGAAATCACGAAAAAAGTCAGCTGCTTAATACAAAAGTTCAATACCTACCTGACCAAAATGTAAACTGTCAAAAATTCAAAATTATTCTTTCGATAAAATTATCTGGGGTTGGAAAAATGAGCCTTTAGTCAAAAAAATGATATTATTACAAGAGCTTAGGTTGTAAGAGCGAGCTAAGAGAGAGCTCGGGACTATAGGCATCTGTCCCACCCCCGACGATTAACGAGAAGCGAGTACCAAGAGCTTCGAAGGGCAGTGGTGGCCCTGTGGTAACTGACCCAAGTAGGCACTTCACTTTATGTAAATTCGTTCATCATCACTGCTCTCAAAACGGTAAAGGAAAACATCGTGAGGAAACCGGCATGTCCTAAAACCAAAAATTCGAAGACATGTGACATTCACCAACCCGCACTGTGCCCATGTGGTGGATTACGGCCCACTCCCTCTCTCAGAGAGGAGTCCCAGCAGTGGGAACATTATGATGATGATAAGTAGAGCTAGCAACTAAAAACGAGTTAACAAGCAACTAGCAGCGAGTACGCGACGAAGACTAGCAATAACTCGCTGGTATGCGTGTAAGTACTAAGTGTGAGTCTCTCAGCGAGTGTTCTGCCAAGCGAACGTCGCTGGGCGAGTACTCTCTCTTTGATAGCTCTTGTCGTTGCAAAAAACGGATACTAGCCAGCGGTGTATACAGTCAGGGATCCAGTCAATTAAGAAGTTGTGTAGTGCGGGAGCTGGGACCTAAGCGATTCCTTCATAAACTTGTTCAGGGTACTTAGGAAGTGAACATACTAAAACTCGGACGTGTAGGAGGTGAGCTGGAGTGGACGGGGGACACAAAGTTCTCACTTTTGGAGATTTGTCGCATTATATCTCAAAAACGGTGCGCCGTCGTAGGGAAAAATAGTAAAAAAAAACAGAAAGCTCATAAAATTTTCTTAAATTTTTATTCTATACACTTTTTCCGAATTACCAACCGTCTTCGAGCTACATGCTCCGAAAAAGTGAAAACAAAAGTTATTCACCTCATAGACGTCAGGACTTTTAGTATGTTCTCTCACCCTGAACAAGTTTCTGAAGGAATCGCTGAGGTCCCTGCTGACGTACTTTACACTCCTTTTGGGCCATTCGTTGTCTGAGCTATAAGTAATATGTATCTCATTTTGCTTACACGACCTACAATCTTTTGTACGTTTCTTGAACGAGAAAATCGTTGATAGCAAGTCGCGTCATCGTCGGCAGTAGGACAGCTGCCTTAGATAGAGAGATAGAAGTCTCTTTATTTTTTTAAATAGGGGTATTGTCGTGTTACTGGGTTGTGGAGGACAGATACGCAGTGGCTCCATGTATAAAAAATACTGGTATTCATCTGCTTCTGGTTAAACTATAGCGGCATTTACACCGCCACATGTCAACTAAGCATCATTCTGACGTCTCGCAAAATCCTGCATCGCGCAAGCAGAGTTTACCGCGCAACTAGCATATATACAACGTCCCGACTTCATTCGTCGGCACCCGTCTGGTCTGAGGAGGTCTTTTCTATGGAGGATGAGTGAACTTTACACCCTGTTCCTCATACCTCTAAACTGGTGAACCGAACATGAACGTCAGCGCAGCCTTCGTGCACCTAAAGCTGACTTCATAAAAGTTGTAAAAAGGCTAGGCAGATGATGATTATTAACTTTTGTTACAGCAAATATGATACCAAAGGATCAAGAACAACATATCCGCGACCTTTTCGGCAATGTCACTGACCTACTCAACGTAAAATTAGACGAGTTTAAAGCAGTTTTAAATAATGTACTTAGCTGGAGAACTTAAAACGGATATCGTAGTTTTCACAAGCAACCTGACTGAAAATTGTACCCAATTTTTTAAAGATGCTATCGGTGGTGCCATTACTATGCACGTTGAACCTGAACAGCCTGCGCACGTTGAACATGAACACTCTGATCATTCTCATCACTCTGAACATTCTGAACATCACTCTGATTAATGAATGAATTCGTTTGTGCATGAAATGCTAAAATGTTAACCTTTTTTTGTTATTTTTTTTTTGTTTTCCAGTTATTTAATTCAGTCCTGTAACTAGGGCGGTGCTAGCGGTGCGCAGGCACAGGGCGCAGACTCTGGAGGTGCGCAGAAATGAACAGACCAGGAACAAGTCTTTTGGTCATACATAATAGTTATAGTAGCATAGTAGATTGTTTTTTTTATATTCTTTTAATTATGAATTTGAGTAGTCATCAAAGATAAAAAAATAGGTAGGTACTTTCGTTTTTTAGTGTTGCGAGTTTAAAAAATATTTTATAAATATTCATTTTCGCGTAAACAACAACTGTTGTCTAGAGGTATCTGGTTGCGGAGGTCGCAGATAGGCAGTCGCTTCTTGTAAAAAAATATTCCTACTGCACGCGTAGCATGACCACCATAGAAACGGGTTTTGTCGACGGAAGAATAGACAAAATGACAGATTGTCTATTGTTGATTGTCTATTCTATCTGTCACTTTGTCTAGACTAACTGTATTTTTTTCTATTCTTCCGTCGACAAAACCTTTCCCTATGCGTCATGCTATGCGTGCTGGTATTTATCTGTTTCCTGTAAGACTGGAAGCGGACCCTGACGTGTTGGGAAAATACAGATAATGATAATTTACTTTTGTTCCAGCAAATATAATACCAGGGTCAGTAAAGGAACAGGAACCTAAAATTCGCAGCTATTTTAATGATGTCGTTGATAGAAACCAAGTTACCATAGACGAGTTTAAAGGAGTGATGAACAAAGTAGCTGATGAATTTAAAACGAATTTCGATAGCATAACAAAAAAGCTGGCTGATAATGGTCCCAAGTTGCTGCGAGACGCTGTAGGTGGCGCCACTAGTGCCTTCACTAGTGTTATGAAAGATCTTACTCCGAAAAAATAACAAATACCCCTCTTCAATAAAATATTTTTGGAATTATTTGAGTTTCTCTTTAATTCTTATTTAAGCGTCTCCTTGGTCTAGTGCACAGAACAGTTACTTTTATCTGTTCTGTGGTCTAGTGGTCGCAAGGGCTAGGTACTGACGAATGAGTAGTCCTGGGGTGGTATTGGGTTGTCCATTAAGAATTTCTTAGTAACAGTCCGGGGTTTGGAAGTTGGCGGTGTGATATCTAGAAGCATCGTGTTACCCAATACAACGGGTTTCTAGAAGAGCGATGGCCTAGTGACGGCTGCCGGCTGTCATGAACAGTGGCAAAGATTTAAATCGTGAGATTCGCCCTACCACGTCATGACAGTCGCGTTTCTGTTTCGTTTTGACACCTCTGACACACACTGACGCAGTGACTTGACTTGATTGTCATGGAAACGCTATTTAAGGTGAATGCGCAGTGGTAGCCCGCGAAATTAAATTTTTCTTACGTTTTTTGCAATTATTTTCAGGTCAGTGTTAGGTTTTATTTTGATCAAAATTTGATTCGCGACTATAACAGGTACGTATCTACAGAATTATATTCATTAGAATCATTAATATCTACATGTTTCTAAGTTAGATTTTGTACCATAACAACAAAACTCTTATGGAAAAGTGCTTATTGGTACAAATCTAACTTAGAAAGATGTATTAATGATTATAATTCTATAAATACGTAGGTACCTGTTATAGTCGAGAATTAAATTTTGATCAAGATACAACCTGACAATGACCTGCAAATTGCAAAAAAACGTAAGAAAATTTGAATTTCGCGGTCTTCATTTGCTACTTCCGGTTAGATTGGAAACCGACCCCGACATATTGGGAAAAGGCAGGCAGATGATTATTATGTGGCTTTTGTAGAGAACATGATAAGCCGTTGGTCCTGCGCCTGAGCTCTGTCCAGTCGTGGCGAATTACATGCCGTCCGATCGGACTATGAGAGTGAGGGAACAGAGAGTGCACCTTTGTCTACGGTCTACGCACACACACCTGCTCTATATTATCTCCCGCGGCGAAGGCTAGTCTCTGTTGAGATTAGCCGCTATGGTCGAAATACGCTCTGGAAGACTGTTTTTTTTTTTTTGTTACAGCGTTGGGAGACCAATCGAAAGGACAGGAGGAGAAAATTCGCGGCCTGTTTAACGCTGTCGCTAACCAAAACAACTTAACTCTAGACGAGTTTAAAGGAGTCGTAACTAACGTCGCTCAGACATTTAACACGGATTCCGATGGGTTGATGAAACAGTTGGGTGAAGTTGGGCCCCAATTGATGCTAGATGCTGCTGCAAGCACAGCAACTGACGCCGTCAAAAATCTCGTACCGAAGTTTTAGCAAATAATCATTTTAAGGCAAATAAATATTTCTGGAATCATTGTTTCGTTTTTTTTTTAGGTAAGGCTCGTGTCTAAACAGAAAATGTGTGCGGTCGTGGGACAGCCGTCAGGAACGAAGTTCCTTACGAGATACCTGCCTACGCGCACGTATGTACACACATTCACTCACATAATTATAGTGTGACCTGGTGATGTAGTGGCCGCATGATTGTATTCATCATTTATTTATTTTAGGATCTCCAACAAAAGATTTACACTAAACATTATATTATAGTTAATTGACGACAAAGTATTTGGTAGGTGTACTCTTTCAATTACAGGAGACCACAGCATGCACAATAAAATTGACAACTAAGCTAACAAAATATCTAATACATAATATATCATAACAAACAACTTTCCCAAAGAAACTATAGTAAAAGCTGCACACCCCCACCCTATTTCAAGTTAAACAAATATCAACTTTATTTCAATGGGAATTAAGCAGATTTCAGAGTGACTAGCACTATTGTAAAAGTTATAAAAATGTTTGAAGTTGTAGCGTAAACTGAACTTTATTGTGTAGGAATTAAAGTTATTTTTCCATTAATTTATATGTCTATTTTTTTTTATTAACTAAGCGCATCACAATGACCTGACCAATGCCTGAAAGTCTGACAACCAATCTTACCAAGGGGTATCGTGCTAGATCACGTACGTATGGACGTAGAAATATCGCGACGGGATTTTATTAGATTTTCAACCCTCGGCATTGAGCCGAGCGTTCCCTAAGGAATAGGCAGGTGGCCTATTCTTTAGGGAACTACAAGCTCGATGTTGGGTTATTCCGCTTTTCCACCCCAAGGTATATATGCGGAACCGCATGACCGAGAATCCAACCTAGGCCTTGTTGGATGAACGGAATTTATAGGCTTTTTTTTTTGGATGGGAAATCATCTAATGACTCCTCCCGCTCTGGGTGGAGCGGAAGGGAGTGTCAGACTCTTACTGACTAAAACCCACCCGTGTTCATTCCTTAGCCCTTTATGTTCCGGGGCAGCGGTAACCCTTTCTGACGATCCCGCTACCCCGGCAGGCTTCGGCCCTGGCGGGCCCCTTCCTTTATGCTGACATCTCTTTGAGGCGCGCGTGGAACACATACGCGCCGTCCGGCACGGGCCTGGTCCTGATCGGGCAGAGAGCTTAGGATGGATTCTCGGACGTGCGTTTCCGCGTATCTAACTTAGGGTGGATTTTTTGAGATGGATAAACAGAATAACGGGTGATGGTATGTTATCATGTATCAAATAAAAATCACTTTTTAAAATTTTCATAATCATTATATTTACATCCTTGACTAGAAGTACAGCTAATATACAAACACAAATAATAATTATTAACTATTTATTTAATAACAATTGGTTTAATAATACTGATTATTTAACATTATTTTCGGCTACACACATCTACAAAAACCTACCATAAAATTCGGTTAACCATAAGGTGAGTATAGACTATAGAGTATTTACTTGTATCAGCACCCTGATTGCGTAATACACTCAATCTCAATCTGAATCATTTTGAAGGATATTGCTAATCCATTACTCCATGTGTTCGAAAAATGTGTCTGCTCAACAACGTAAATAACGCAATGAATGTTGTTGAACTGTCAAAATGAAACCCATTGCTACTGATAGTGTGTTACGCAATTTTAAATTTTATCGCCGTTTTTAAATTTTATCGAACAGCACTTCGAATACGACACTCGATGTTTTGTTACAACCTGATTTTAAAAACCAACGAGCGAATTTTGTAACATTTATCGAGCAAAGGCACGAGCGGTTCCTGTAGGTCCAACATTTCAACAATTAACGCAAAGAAGAAATAAATGTTACAGGGATATGCTCACTCGCCGTGAGCATTACGTCGAACGTAGCGTCGAGCATTCGCAGAAACGTTACATTACATGGAAATGCTTTTGGAAACTGAGCTTTTGTCTGTAGTCTAGCATTCGTAAGAACGTTACATTACATGGAAATGCTCGAGAAAATGCTCTAGTTTATACTCACCTATAGGTTTCCTAAGCGATGAACGGTCACACAATAACGGCTGTCCAAATACAGCACGCGTAGCATGACCGCCGTATAGAAACGGGTTTTGTCGACGGAAGAATAGACAAAATGACAGATTGTAGAAATATTTGAACGCATTCTACGCGTCTAAGCATGGCAATGTGTCATTTTGTCTATTCTTCCGTCGACAAAACGTCGTCATGCTACGCGTGCACAGCGTTTTTTGACGCTTTGATGTTAAATACTGGGAAAAATTACATACAGGCTGACAGAGACATGGACATGCAAACGGTAAGCATGAATTCAGTACATGATTCTAGACCCCGTAGCGTAGAAATTTTTCGTCGGTTATATAGAAACAACAGATGTTAGATAAAAAAGTGGAAGTCATTTTTAACAGACTTCAAAAAGTAGATTCTCAATATTCGACTGTATTTTTTTAATAATCGAGGAATAATTTCAACGCAGGGCTGTTCAGAATCATGTAGGTACTGAATCCTTGGTAACAGGTTGTCCCTGCCACCTTGTATTTTTCTGACGGCCGTTATAATAAATCACCGCCACCGTTGTTCTAAGCCGTAGCGTTATTTATCGAACGGTTCAAAATAACAAAAAAAATGGTTTTAAGATGTATGTAACCGTATTTATCAACATTTAGTTCCATGATACAACACTTAAAATTCTGCTTATTACCAATACGAAATAATAGTAGCGTGAAGAAATCTAAAACGCAGTGAGCAAGCGTGATGATCAATGCTCGTTCTTTCTCTTTATAAGAAGAGTCGTTTACTCTGCAGTGGGACAGTTAGGTCAAATTGTCTGCCGATGTATTCTGTTTAAATCTCACCGTGAAAACTTAGTTGAAGTGAGCTTATAGGGATATGAGGAACGGGGTGTAAAGTTCACTCAACCTCCATAGAAAAGGGAGAATCTTCCGACCAGGCGGATGTCGTGTCTGGTGGGCTACTGCCCGACGATTGATGTCGGGACGTTGTATACATTATATTTTATGTTAGTCGCGCGGTAAACGGATTTTTCGTGACGTCAGTATGATGTGTAGTTCGCATGTGGCGGTGTAGATGGCGCTACAAGCTATCAAAAATGCCAATCCATCCCAAGCAGCAGGTGGAATGATAGCTCACTTTAAGCTCACTTCACCTACCGTACTGTTTACTTCACCTACTGTGTGATTGACGAGACACCTTGACACCTGTCGGTTTCATACAAACGAATACGTGTTTTGCGAATTTGATCTTTATCAGCATTCTCTTGACGGCCGGACTGTATCTTCTTTATTCATAAACTTGCTTAAAGTAGTGATTAATGACTGTTTAACCAAACGTCACTTAACTTTAATCATCGTTTATAATAATCCCCAGACTCCCTTACTAATAAACGTTGTATAGCGTCTGTATAGTTACACAACGCTTTGTCTTCTTCATTCGAAAATCAAATTACTGACGACGGAAAGAGAGAAATCGGTGTGTAACTATTTCATCTGATATAATACGTTTATTAGTAAGGTAAGTGTTCACGGTCTGATTTTTACAAAATAGCCCGGTAGGTCCAATTTCTTATGTCAAATGATGCCTAAAAATCACAAAGGAAGCAGAATTCCAAGTGTATCACCATGGTTTAAGTAAATTGACTAAAAATATATAAAATTAACTAACTTATAGGAACATAAGTGCAAATGTTATAGTAGGTACTAACAATTATTATAAAACGATACTTCCTGATGACATAATTATTGCTTAAAGAATGAACGACAATACGGATCCCATGTTACGTTCTTACGTTGACCCCAAAAAAAAATCATCATCCTCTCCATCAAATCTTTTTTTTTTAATTTTTCATGTTTAGATATTGATACCCAACACGTCTGCGGAGTTTCGCTAAAACTACTATTCCTAGAAGAGCATTTCCGTCATATTTATAACGGACTTCAGGGAAATGTAATTTTCACCAGTTAGCATGACCACCATAAAAACGGGTTTTGTCGACGGAAGAATAGACAAAATGACGGATAGAATAGACAAAATGACTGATAGAACAGACAAAATGACAGATAGTATAAGAAAAAATGATAGGTTTCTTTGGAAATATGTCTACAATCTGTCATTTTGTCTATTCTTTCGTCGACAAAGCCAAGCCACGCGGGTGTCAAAAATTGCTCCGTATTTGGCATTGCTAATTTTCGACAGTGTGTTACGCAATTACCCCTCACAACGAATTTTAATGGCTAAAACTACGTCACGCGACAGGACACAACACAGTATATGTAAATCCGGCTTTACAAACCCAAATTTTGTTGCGCAATTTTTTCCCAAAAGAATTTTTTGTATTTTGAAATACAACCTTGTGATCATTGCCAAATCGTTTTAAAAATCAGATGACAACTTGAATGTTGCAAGACTTCAAAACATGTTTTCGCAAACTGTTAAAGAATTTAAGATGTTAATCCACAGTGTGTCAAGGTCGTCTTACCAAGAGGTATCGTCGAGGGTCTCGTGGCTAAATAATAACAGCCACACAGGTCGTTCGAAGGTTAAGCTTCACTTGCCGAGGTCAGTTCATGGATGCGTGACCATCCATTACATGACATATCGAGACCCCTCCGTGATTCAAAAAGCACGTTAAGCCGTTGGTCCCGGCTGTCATTCTTAGATCTTTGACAGTCGTTACGGGTAGTCAGAAGCCAGAAAGTCTGACAACCAGCCTTTCTAAAAGGCTATCGTGTTATCGTGCAACTGGGTTATGGAGGTCAGATAGACAGTTACTCCATGTAATATACTGGTATTCAGCTGCATCCCGTTAGACTGGAAGCCGACCCCGACATGGTTGGGAAAAAGCAGGCAGATGATGATGATTCGTAGAGCCAATTCTTCTCCTGTATCAGCACGAAGTATATGAGAACAGCTCAAGTCAGCGAGGTGGTAGCGAGGCTGACTGACCAGGGTGCGTAATCTGCCTATAACGTTCCCATTGCTGGGACACAGGCCTCCTCTCTGTGAGAGGGAGTGGGCCGTAATCCACCACGCGGGAACTGTGCGGGTTGGCGGATGTCACACGTCACATGTGATTTTTGAAGTAAAAACGTCTTTAGGCGCGTTGGGCATTTTTTGTGTTTTTGAGATGGGAAGAAACCGGATATCTATGGAAGAAACCATTGAATTCGCGCCACTGTTACCGTAACGACACCGCTTCGGAAGTGTTCGGCTGTCCTCGGGATGTACTCGGTTTTAATGTATATCCGATATGTCAATGAGCGACGGCAAAGTAGGTATTCTGTTTGTGTTTTGTTTTCACTTCTGTCGGCACTCCCGGAGTGCCGCTGTTTTTTTTTGGTTCTACTAGGATGTTTTTTTTTTCACGATGTTTTCCTTCACCGTTTTGAGAGCAGTGGTGATGAAATTATTTACAAAAAGTAAAGCGCCTCTCTGGATTCAACTATGACCGTAAGTCGCGGCCGTCACCACTGGGGTACCACTGCTCTGATGGGTGCCCCGCATACATATAAGTATCACTCGTAGAAGTTATTTTAATGCACTAATTAGCATTTCTATTATCATAATGAGCCTCTAAAGGTTTTAATTAGGTCTTGAAGTCAGTGTAAAGATATTTTTTCAATTAATTCCTGTAGTGCTAAGGCTTTTGCTAATCTTCTCCTGAAGTCCTGTAACAATTGAAAATGTTATGTTAGATTTATTTAACTTTTGCTAGATTTTGTGGATGATGATGTTATTGGGTAGACATGTAAATCATCTCGACTATATTACCAGAAACGGAATAGGTAGAAGTGTTTGTGTGTGTGTGTGTGTTTGTGGTAGTAGGACACACACTTTTCGCCAATATATTAGGGGCCCGTGGCTAAATAATAACAGCCGCACAGGTAGATCGATCAGGTTAAGCTGCGCTTGCCGCGGTTGGTCTGTGGATGGGTGACCATCTTTACATATCGAGACCCCTCCGTGCCTCGGAAAGCACGTTAAGCAGTTGGTCCCGGCTGGCATTCGTGGATCTTTGACAGTCGTTACGGGTAGTCAGAAGCCAGAAACTCTGACAACCAGTCTTACCAAGGGGTATCGTATTACCCAGTAACTGGGTTGTGGAGGTCTGATAGGCAGTCGCTCCATGTAACACACTGGTATTCAGCATCCGGTTAGACTGGAAGCCGACCCCAACACAGTTGGGAAAAGGCAGGCAGATGATGGTGATGATTAGTGTAAGTCCCATGTTGGAAAAAGGGGACCAGGAGATGTCTAATTTCGCAGGCTACCTTAGCACATTCCCCTTAATTTGTCTGTAGCAACCCGGAGTCTATTATGTGCTCGATTTATTGCAATTTCTATAATACTTAAGCCTATTAATTCTCGCTCCCTAATACAGGAGACTTATTACAAAACTGGCAAAATGTGTTGTGAACCCACCTCTGCCAACCTCTTTCACGAGGTAAATATAAAAAAGTGGTACCGACCTGATGTAAAGCATGCCCACTATGAGGCACTCTGGAGGCGAACATGTCTTTGGACATGAGACACAGCGCCTTCCCGTTCATAGGGAACCGTTCCGGTAGACCACCTCGTCGAGCCACCCAGGTGCCCACCTCCGCGCGACCCCAGGATCGAGGGTCTGTGGAAAGAAAGAGAATGAATTGGTTAGAATCACGTTAATAAATATTATAATGAAGAACTGAACTGAATGTGGATGGCTATAAGAGTAGGGGAAGACCAAAGAAACGATGGATGGACTGTGTGAATGATGATATGGTTAGAAAGGGGGTGACTACCGAGATGACGACTGATAGAGAAGTATGGAAGAAAAAGACATGTTGCGCCGACTCCAAATAAATTAGGATAAGAACAGGATGATGATGAAGTATGGAGTAAGGTCGAAAATACTTACCAAGAGGCAGGTCATCTTCTTGCAGCACCCTGAGGTCTAGGGCATCCCATTTGGCGTGAGGGGGAGGAACTCTGTCGCAACGAGCTTGAGTAGGCATTGTTGAAGTTGAAGATCTGGAAATAATAGAAAAAGTTGCTTTAGTCCAAATTCTACAGACATCTTCTACACGAATAATAAAGCTGAAGAGTTTGTTTGTTCGAATGCGCTAATCTCTGAAACTACCAGTCAGATTTGAAAAAAAAAATGCATTTGATAGCCTAATTCTTGAGGAAGGTTATAGGCTATACTCGTACATATAACATTACGGGTCCTTGGAGCCGAGCAAAAACAAAAAAAGAACGCTGAGCGAAAGCGAAATAAAAGCGCGGGCGAGCGATGTGACGCGACGGGGTGGGACGAGGGTCCAAGAAATTTCACGCGGACGAAGTCGGGGGCAGAAGCTAGTTTTTGAAGTGAAAACTCCTTTAGCGGCGTTGTACACTTTTTTTTGTAATGGGTAAAAAATGTTAAACTCGCGTCAGGACACGTGACCCATCGAAAATTCGTAAGAAGGATGGAGAGTAGACAGCCGGCGCGGCGTAGGAGAATCCCCCTCTCTTTCTACGGCGCGGCGAAAATGTATAACCGACACCGCTTCGGATGTGTTCGGCTGTCCTCGAGATGTACTCGATTTTAATGTATAACCGATATTATACATGTCAGTGAATGATGGCAAAGTATTCTGTTTGTGTTTTGTTTTCACTACTGTCGGCACTCCCGGAGTGCCACTGTGTTTTTTTTTTATAAACATCAAGTCTGCATTCCCCGAAGAAGGCTTTCGGCAGAGTTGTATATGCATCAAAAAGGTGTGGTCATATGTACTACTACAGGCCATCAAACTGGACAACTTTCTCCATGGGACCGAAATCGTAATCGCGAAAAATTAATCAGCAGTCCCATACAAACGAGAAAGTATTGAAGATTTGTATGGGACGGTTGATAATTTTTTCGCGATTACGATGTTAGTCCCGTGAAGAACCCAGACTAATACATTTTGCCAATTATGTTTAAGTCCCACGTAGCAGGCGAGCTTGCCATCAACCGGACACGAATCCAGAATCCGGGCTGCTACTGAGAAATTCGCAAAGGAATTTTGTCCGAATCTCCGAATCCAGGATCGAACCCAGGACCGCATGCTCAGCAGTATCAATTCCGATTACTAGACCAACGAGGCAGTCAGTCCATGATTAATTATATAAACGGTCACCCATCCAACATTTAACCGCAACAACCGCAGCTTAACTCACAAATCACAATCGATCCATCCGTTCTTTTATTTATTTAATTCGTAACGTTACAATAACCCGCATCCTTCTAATTATATACCTAACACACAAAAATGTCGCCATTACTACTATTAGCGTTCGCCACATCCGTTTCCGGTAGCAAAATACCCGCCATATCCGCCATCTTGAATGGGTTTTGTTATATTCAGCCTATTGTGGAGTATTTCCCGATTTTTGTCCTATATCCGCCTGGGATCGGCTATTATTTGGTGATTTTGACCAATTGTGTGTTTAAATATATAATTTTAGTTGTTGAACACAATTTCGATCGCTTTTTTCGAACCCCTGCCCCCTAATTGCATAACACACTATCCATCAGAATCTGAATCATTTCAAAAGATATTGCTAATCCATCACACTAATATTATAAAGGCGAAAGTTTGTGAGTTCGTGTGTGTATGTGTTTATATGTTTGTTACTTCTTCACGCTCAAACGGCTGAACGGATTTGGATGAAATTTCGCACACATATAGTTTATAAACAGGATTAACACATATGATACTTTTTATCCCAACATTCCCACGGGATCGACGGATCGACACTATCCGTCTGAATTTAGAATATTCCCAATTCGGAGTGAAGTCGGATCTTTAATTCGGATTCGGATCGGATGTACCTAGTGCAGAACCGCTCTAACTGTGCACCGCGGTTTCACCCGCATAAGTTTCCATCCCGTGGGTGTAGTAACGGAACGTATCGTAATATCGGGATAAAAAGTATCCTATCATGGTCTAATACCCATTGTGCCAAAATGCATTCAGCCGTTTTAGCGTGAAAGCGTTAAAAACAAACAACAATATAAAAAAAAAAAAATCTTTTTAAATATTAGTTTAGATTAAAGTAATTATTTTCCAACAGAAAGAACAATTCACGTTAACATCTATAATAACAAACTCATCTCATCACTCACCAAACTAACACCAAATAAATAACAAATAAAAACATCCAAATCGGTCCATCAGTTGCGGAGATAACAACACCCAAACAATTACATAATTGGTGCCCCATTTAATAAAATAAAGGGCCTATTCAAAACGAGGATGCAACAAGGCAGACAAACGTAATATCTTTGCCAACGGATAATAATAAAAAACCGACAATGCGTTCCTTTTTTGAAACGGGCGGAAGTGTCGATTTCGATTATGGCGCGTCCGTCCGTTTGGCGGGAAGACGGTGGCGCGCGCGCTTCCGCTCAATACGTCGTCTTTTTTATGAAAAACGCATTTATTTATTAAACCCTTAATTATTTTATTTATTATTTGACAGATGTTTAGTCTCGCTGTGGGCCGTTAGTTGATATTTTTTATTGATTTGGAAACAAGCTGTGGTAGCACCGCCGCCCTTGTTTTGTTTTTGTTTTCTGGGATAAATTGTTTGGAAAATTAGCCATAAAAACGTTGTAAACAGAGTAAATTATGCATTTATTAGAATTTCTATAGATTTGGCAGATGTTTTAAATCCCACCTATAAATGAATAACTACACTAACAAGATTAATAGATAGATTGATGATCGCAGTATGTTCTATCAAGGCGTCATCAGATATTCACGGGTACAAACTTAGGGCTACCAATAAAACCTGAACGCGATCAGCAGAGCAGCAGTCAGTGTCAATATTCAACACCAAATAATGACACTGACAGCTCTTGAACGTGGTATAAAGGTGGTTCCTTTTTATATTTTTTCATTGTCTTCATGATTTTGTTAGATTTAATGTTATTTTATATTGTTTGTATTTTTTTTGCGTGTCCGTTAAATGTCTAAAAGACACCTCGCAGTGAGCAAGGGTGGTGATCAAGGCTAGTTATGTACTTCTTTTTATGAGAAGAGGTTTTTCCCCAGCTGAAATTTGTAAATATTTGACAGTCGTTACGGGTAGTCAAAATCCCGAAAGTCTGACAAGGAGGCTTACTAAGAGCTATCCTGTTACCCAGTAACTGGATTGTGGACATCACATAGGCAGTCGTTACATGTAAAATACTGCAGCATACTAAGTATTCAGCTGCATCCGGTTAGAAGGTGACCCCAACATTGTTGGGAAAAGGCTCGGCAGATAATGAACACGGGAAATACTCCTTATATATCATTCATTAGAAATGACGTTAAAATGAGTCATTGTAAAACACTGTAATGACTAACCAATGTTGTGATTACGTATTAGTAATTGCTATTGTTTGATTAAAAACAATCTCGTTACGAGTATGTTTTGTTTCTGGTTCAAATAATAGAGGCTGGTCGTCATCAGCGTGTTTGGGTGGTTAGTCAAGACGAAGAGACAAACGGCCGTCGGCCAATAATGTTCCCACTGCTGGGACACAGGCCTCTTCTCTTCGATGGTAGTGGGCTGTAATCTACCACGCGGGCCCAGTGCGGGTTGATAGAGGTCACAAGTCTCCGAATTTTTGGTTCTAGGACATGCCGGTTTCCTCACAATGTTTTCCTTCGCCGTTTTGAGAGCAGTGTGGTGATGAAATTATTTACACAAAGTATGAATCCACGTCCTACAACTCTTAAATCGGGGTCGTTACCCCTGGGCAATGACTATCTCTTTGCCCCTGGGGCACCACTGCTCTGTCTGTGGCTCTGCTTGCAGTGTGGTACTTAATAATACCAGCCTATTATTGTCCCACTGCTGGGCAAAAGCCTCTTCTCATGCAGAGAAGGCATTAGCATTGATCACGACGCTTACTCAAGACGGGTAGGCAATTTCAGACTTATATTAACTGTATATCCAGGTTTCCTCACGATGTTTTACTTCACCGGTATCAATCATGTCTAGGATAAACTCCGAAACAAACTTATGAAAGCCATTTTCAGCAGTTTTGTAGCTGATTGGAGCGACTGCCTATCTGACCTCCATAACCCAGTTACTGGGTAATAGGAAACCCCTTGGTAAAACTGGTTCTCAGACTTTCGGGCTTCTGACGACCCGTAACGACTGTCAAAGATCCACGAATGACAGCCGAAACCAACGGCTTAATGTGCTTTCTGAGGCACGGAGGGGTCTTGGTATGTGAAGATGGTCACCCATCCACGGATCAACCGCGGCAAGCGTACCTTAACGTGATCGATGGACCCGTGCGGCTGTTTTTACTTAGCCACGGCCCCTCTCACTGTGCTCACCTTATAACCGGTAAGCACAAATAAACATAATATTTAATTTTTACCCTGAATATGTTGACAGAAGACGGAGTAGTACAGACGCCAGCACATCAACCTACTACAATCTGTCAGATTTCTGTAATAGATTTTCAACTTTAGCGCTAAAGCATAAGGTTCAATGTTGATTGGGAAAATTTGACAGTTAGGTGTAGGTTGATGTGCTGGCGTCTGTACATTCACTTTTCGCCACTTAAGTACGTCAGCGCAATCCGCGAACGCCATCTATACAACCTACCTACACGACAACACAACATCCTTAGTATCGGAAGCCAGGTATCAGCATCAGCTGCTCCGTCACCTGTCAGTGAGATCGAGTTACTGTACACACGACACATAGCTCGCACGTGGTATAAATATAAACGGTAAGATGTTTAATTTTATGTGTTGTACGGTTTAACTTCCGGGTTTTAGGAGAATTTGGCTTGGAAAAATATGGTTGACGTAAGAAATTAGACTATAATCGGGTTTTTTTTTTCTATTTCAATGTCCACTTTTGGACGAAAAACAATGTCGGACCCCTAACGGGTAAAAAAATCCTACTCTTAGGCACGAGGCAGATCGGCGATCTAAAAAAATTATGATTGTTTGATTGATTGTTTCTTCTTATTATTTTAGTAATATAAAGATAAGAGACACATTCAATAATTTATTAACAGATGAATTTTATGTTTCAAAAAATGGCGGATGACATCTCATCCGCCACAAACAATCCCTTCTCGGATTAAAACATCTACAGGAAACATAGGTACCTTCCCATCCGTTACGCCACGCTGCTGTTTATAAAACAGAACTATCATTATTCTACTTTCTAATCTGCAATCTTACCAAAATGGCTGCAATTTCGTGTAATTACCCCATCCATTGTTGCGACGTCTTCCCGCTATTATTTCGCTTTCCCGCGCTTTCCGACTTCCTGTGTGAATATGTGTCAAAAACAATGGCGGGAATTGTTTTTTTTTTTCGTGAATAATGAGGCAAAGGTATAAATGTGTGTGGCTGTGTATTTGTTTTTTCTTCTTGTTAGTCGTGGGACACAGTCATGTTTCCATGGAATTAGTAAGTACGACAAGTTTATAATTTTTACGGTTTTATTGTCACATTCAAAAAGAGACTAGTCAAAACAGTAAACTGCCTCTTTTGACTTCAAAATTAGGCGGGAAAACTCGAATAAAACCGTGAACATAATAAGAATGGGAAGTATAACGAACATTATGCATTAAATCGTAAGTTTTATGAGGGAAATGAGTAATTAAACCATAATAATAGTTTGTACTTGCCCACAAGTGAACACGGATGGCGAATGGCGTGAGCAAGAATGTGTTACGTGATAGTGCATTGTGCGAAAAGCGTGAACGCGTTCAAATAAGAAAGTTGGAATGGAAATGTCTTTTTATTGTGTAATTTTGGGTCGGTGTAGGTTCCTTGGTTATGGCGGGAAATAGACCAGCGGTACGTCCCTCCCATACTAAACTAGGTCGTAAGACTCAATATAATATTCTAGAAAAGCAGCAAGTTACCTACGTAAGTATATCATTTACATGGAAAACCTCGAAAAAAACTGCATGTTAATAATTATTCCATTCTTTTGTCTATTATATTGCACGAAAGCCGAACCTAGACATTTTTATTTAACAGCTAAGTATGATGTAATTTGGGGAGATACCTAATCATAGAAAAGTTTTCCAAGACCGTCGTTTTAACAACAAATACTCTTTAATAAAATTAAAATTATAAATTAATGGTTCGTTAGTCTAGTGGTCGCAAGACTGCTGAGGCAACGTGTTATCGAGATTAGCAGCATCCCCGTGCTTGGATATGTACCCAGTTGAAGGCAATAGGCTCGCCCCCTATACTGGCGAAACGTTGGTGTCGCTACTAGTCCTTCATGGATCATAGGCGTATTATGTTTAATGAAGCATAGGTGTCTGCCAACCCACGAAAAAATCATGTTTTTCTGTGTCTGCAATAATCACTTTGCGACACGACACAGCTCCTGAGAAACATTTCTGCAACACTTTTCGAGGCTGAATACTTAAGAAATAATTAAATTAAAATTGCGATTCTTCTTAGGAAACTTATTTGCAAAGAATTGACTGGCATAGATAGGTGCGCACGGGAGATTTTTCTTCGCGCATTCTATTTTCAACGCTCCGCTTACCGCCTAGAGTTGAAAATCCAGCAGTATTATCTTGACTCGTTGGGATGCGCTCCGTTGGATTCTCAATGCTCGGTTCAGTGCCGAAAGTTGAAAATACACTGCGTGTTAAAAAAATATTGACAAAAAAATCGCCAGTACGAAACTGAGCTTATTGCCTGGCATAGATTCTGAATTGTTCAACTGACATTGACAAATCTTTGCAGATTTTTATTGCGGTATCGAATTTAGCTAAATGTTATGCTCTGAATACCTTTTGTAAGATTTTTATTTGATTGGAAATGTAGTGACGAAAGTATATTTTTTTAATATAGAATACGTAGTTTTTTTTTAATTATTCTAGTAGGTACTCTACTTTATTTACTTAATTAACATTGACATTGCGAAATAATTTTGTGAAGTTCGGTTTTTTTTATGGTTTTTTTTTTCTTTTTTGTTATTTAAGTAGTCTTATTTTAATTACAATTAAGTATGTAATGTATCAGTTTGACTTTATATTTTATTGCGGATAATATCATTAATTAAAATATAAAAACGTAAGTATGCAAAATAAGCGTTTGGAAACTGGACTTGCGGACACGGCCAATAAAAAATACAAATACATAAAAAACTGTGGTTTTATACAATTAATTTGAGTAGGTACAGACGCCAGCACATCAACCTACTACAATCTGTCAGATTTCTGTAATAGATTTTCAACTTTATCGCTAAAGCATAAGGTTCAATGTTGATTGGGAAAATATGACAGTTAGGTGTAGGTTGATGTGCTGGCGTCTGTACAACAAAAGTAAACATTCTAAAATGAGTAATTCATTTACTGAATCCACTTTCTCTATTTTCCAAAGATATAATGGTATTTTTAACACATTGTTTTGTTAAAAACTTGTTAAAAACGGTCATTAATTTAATGTAATAAGGTGAATGCGCAGTTGTAGCCCGCGAAATTCAACTTTTCTTACGTTTTTAGCAATTTCCAGGTCAATGTCAGGTTGTACCTTGATCAAAATATGATTCGCGACTATAACCGGTACGTATTTACATAATTATAATCATTAGAATCATTAATACATCTTTCTAAGTTAGATTTCTACCATAAGAACAAATCTAGTATGGAAAAGTGATTGTTGTAGAAATCTAACTTAAAAAGATATATTAATGATTCTAATGACTATAATTCTGCAAATATATATCTATTATAGTCGCGAATCATATTTTGATCAAGATACAACCTGACACTGACCTGCAACTTACAAAAAAACGTAAGAAAAATTGAATTTCGCGATCTACAACTGCGCATTCACCTTAAATAAATAATTGAATATCAACCAACTTACCACAGACGCGTTAATAGAATAGCGGAAGCAATCCTTTTGTCACAGAAAATTGTTTTAATCACAATATCACCACTATCAATACAGTTTGACACTTATATTCCAACACAATGTCGTCAATAAAATATCGTAAATGTTTACGGTTTTTGTCTACAGACACCACTACTCGCGACCAGCGTCGAACGTTGAATGATGTTCGGGCGTTCGTTCCTCAACCTTTGAATGAATGCAGATGTCTGACGCAAACATTAGACCATAGACGGTCTTTCGTTCTATTACATTCAGACGATTGTAAACTCTAGTGGATGCAAATAAGGTTAGATTTTAATTGAAAAGGTTGTGCATTTATGACGTCATTAATTCTCAGTGATATTTGCAAGCATGCGCCACTGCGGCTGGATACAAAACTCTTTCTCGCTCTCACATACTTTTACAGATATTAGCGTGAAAGAGATACATGGTTTTGCTTTTAAAAATCGATAATGAATTTCTCGCATCCTGCCTGTCAGCATGTGCCTCTGAAACTAATCGTTTCCGCATAATTGACGTATTTGAAAACAGCTTAACTCCATACCAAATCGAACCGAAACTACTCTCTATTATTTTACAGTAAGGTTGATATTGGCATGTAGATATTTAGCAAAATACATTTAAAATTATTAAGTTAACATAATTAGGGACGCGCGTTTCCGACGCGGACGCTATTTTCGGTTTCCCGCGCAAATATGTTTCGTCGAACACCGGATGGCGGCCGCAATTTAGAACGACCTTTTTTCATGATACTTTATGCTAATTATGTCATCTTTTTTTCATAGAGCCTTCATTAGAGATGATTATACAGTTGGCCAGATGGTTTTTTTCGAAGAGTGAGGCTGTGTGATGATTTTACAGTTGTAAAACTAATATTATAAGTTTGTATGTAGGGGGTAATCTCCAGAACTACCAGTCGGATTTGAAAATATATTTTTGTATCCGACAGCTCAATTCTTGAGGAAGACTATAGGCTATAACATCACACTAGGGCCCTAAGGAGCCGAGCAAAAGGAACAAAAGAAACGCTAAGCCAAAACGAAGTAGGTAGGTACTAGCTCGGGCAGGCGATGCGATGTGACGGAGTGGATCGGAGAACGACAAATTTCACGCAGACGAAGTTGCGAGCCTATACCTACACAGTAAAGATTTTAACTGTTCTGTGAATACCTACGTTAGGTTCAGGATTGACTAGTAGATCAAAATAATAAAAACAATACAGGTACAAGACAAGACATACCTACCTAAAAACTGTCAATAACGATGAGTTTTGAGTCCCACTGAGAAAAAGAACCTCCTTTTTCTCGAAATAAGGCCCTAATGTAGATTCAGTCCAGGTTGGAGGACTTCACATGTCTTAAAATTTTTAGTTACGTGCCGGGTTTCTCAAGATGTTTTCCTTCACAATTCTATAATATACTTGTTAAACCTCGAGCGTAGGCAAGCTCGTGTCGCTCCTAAATATGTCGCCACAACACCTGTCTTTTAATTGAAAATATGCACACCTTGTGATACCCACACACGCTCAGGCACACCTTAGCCAAGCGATCGAGTTACAAACACAAGATGTTTTAGACAACAGCACTTACGAGTACTATGAACTTTTGCATGAAAAGTAATGTTACGGTAAATTGAAAGCGAAACACCAATCAAGAAATCTCTAGTTAGGTTTTTAATATTTATCAACAAGTCTACGCCTCTACGGTAAGGTTTTGAGTTAGGAGTACGGTTAAGGCTAAGTTTCATAACAACAACTCACACTTAAAGCGTTTATTTCAAATAAACCATCTACAGGCACTTTTGAACTGTCAATGGGTCAGTCAGTCAGAAAGATGAAGCTAGTTGCCCATTCTAAAATGTAAATCTCTATGGAACTGAAGAACTGGCTACAAACTCCATGGACAACCTTTTAAATCAAAATATGGTTACAAAATATTGGTTACATTATGCATGTGAGAACGATGCACAGCAGCAGCTAAGAGATGCCCAGGAACAACATGACATCACGATCACACCTGTATATCCCGCAGGATTAAGTAGAGGTATACCTTGCCATCAACCGGGCACAAATTCTAAGTCCGTGCTACTTCAGAGAAATTCCTGAGAAAAAACCCAATAACACTGCCCGACACTGGCATCGAACCGCCCCCCCCCCCCCCGCATGCTCATGCGTAGCAATCAAAGCAGGGAAAACGGGTAATATTGTCTAGGTTTAGGAAGGGTTTTCAAGGGACCATTAGTATATTTTTTTTCTATAAAAAGTACAGTCTGTGTTTGTGTGATTGTGGTCAGTGGCAAGCCGTGGAGGCAACAATACGACAATCACCAAAATAACAAAAGTATTTTTTTTTTCAAACTAAATAGTAGTGAAGTGATTGGCCGACTATGAGTTTTATCGTGGTTTTGTCGATCTTTGACTAGCTTTATTAACTAAACTATTGGATATACATATTATATTTAGTTGAATTTTCGTATGCAGACTGGGAACGTCATTAGATATACGCAGTTTAATTTATTCTGGTATTGTGGTCTCCACCTCGTATAGTATTAAAGGCTTACCTCTAACCAATATCTCATCTGATGGCAACCGACTTTGTGTTTGGTTGCAGATCGGTTGCCTATTCACTCGATATTTGAAGACTATATACATTGTCATTAGGAAACACAGGCTGTACTTTTTATATCATCATTATTCTCCTGCCTTATCCGTCTTTTCTTTGGTCTTCCCCTACTCTTATAGCCATCGACATTCATACTCAAAACTTTCCTCACAACATTTTCCTTATTCCTCCGTATCACATGCCCATACCATGACAACTGATTTCCACACAACTTTTCAGTTACCGGTGCCACTTTCAGACTTCCTCTTAGATACTCATCTCTTATCCTATCCATCACACTATCTTAGCATTCTCATCTCAGCTGCATGCAATACCGTAATCCTTATATACAAAAAAAATATATTTGGATTAGTAGTAGTCCGTAGTAGTCCGATTACAGCAATGACCAATTTTGAAGACCGGCCATACTCATAATCAGCCTATAATGTTCCCACTGCTGGGACACAGGCCTCTTCTCTGTGAGAGGGAGTGGGCCGTAATCCACCATGCACGCGGGCCCAGTGTGGGTTGATGTCACTCGTCTTTGAATTTTTGGTTCTAGGACATGCCGGTTTCCTCACGATGTTTTCCTTCACCGTTTTGAGAGCAGTGGTGATGAAATAATTTACACAAAGAAAACGCCTGTTTGGGTTCGAGCCTACGACCTACAACTCGTAAGTCGCGGCCACGGAGTATAGAGGCCGATACCATTGGGCCACCGTCCACTACTCTCAAGAACACCGGAACTCAGCTAAACGGAAAAAATACAGAAGAACTCAATTTGTCACACAACATATTTCTCAAAAGTATCTAAGTAAATAAAAATAATTTAAACAAAAACAAGGAAGGAAGACCTCATCCCTCAGGAAGCTATAAAAAGTCCTTTTATAATAACGTTTATTATATAACAAAAGTCTTAACAAATATGGCCCAGCATTGTTTACAGTGGACATCCGTCTCTCAAACGGTTTCCGGACAGACAGACAGAGTACAGACGATCTTATAATAAAATGGTTTAACTTGTATAATGGCAGCGGCGTCCGTTCGTCTGTTAAAGATGCTTTTAAAATTTTTTTGGATTTTTTTTTTGTGTGGACGAGTTTTTACGGTTTTTATTTGAGTTTAAATGTCGTTTTATTGTTTTGGAATTAGAAAGGTGTTTCATGGATTATGCAGGATGTTTTATGCTTTTGTGTTTCCTCAATTCCTCAGAAGGTATTACAAACGGCCCGGTAGACTATCAGTTCTCAACAAAAAAAAACAAAACCAGGCATTCGTTACTGACATGTTACTGACCACCCTCTTTGTTGTCTACAAGTAGGTATACAGTCTCCAAATTGGTAAAATATGTCTTCGTTCACTTAGGACAGCTGCACCTTAACTACGTAGGTAACTCACTATCAATCTAAATCTGAATAATTTTGAAGGATATTACTAATCGATTGCTTCGTATGTTCGAAAACGTTGTCTGCTCAACAACGTAAATAAAGCAATGAATGTTGTTGAACTGTCAAAATTAAAGCCATTTCTACTGTTAGTGTGCTAGGCAATTACCCCGTTGGTTCTGAATTGATTAAAAGACATATAGGTACTTAATTAATTCAAAACCAGCTGGCCCAAAAGACAATACTTATCCAAAAGAGAACATCTAAAACTGTGACTGTGTGTGTGCGTGTATCTATATAATCTATATAATATCGTCTATATAATATCTTCTATATAATACTTAAGGTATTTAAAGCCAAAGATGTAAACAACAATGGCCGCTCGAAATTGAATAAAATCGATATACAAGAACATTTATTAGCAACGTTTGTTTTCGTCAAAATCTCCGAGCTAATTAGACGGAAACAAACATTACAATAAATGTTCAAAATCAAAATATTTTATTTCACATAAAGATACATGGGCACTTATGAAACGTCAGAAGCTAGGTGCACGATTCCAATTGGTCGTTTCCTATGGAGAAGAGCCGGCAAGAAACTCCACGGTTACTCTTTTAAAAAATAATTGGCTTTTACAATGTTTTCAAATTACAGTAGGTATGGGAGGACAGCGTAGGCCTGTCAACAAGTACCAGGTACTTGATAAAATAAAAAATAGTTTACAAGAGTACAAGGCCTAAAGGCCAAGGTTCTTGTATATCGATACATTTGACGTCATGGTGTCACCATCCCAGTTTTCACAACTACATAATATGTATTTAGCGGTTAACTTTAACGTAACGGTGCTCAATACTAGAATTTCAACCACTCGACAGTCAGAGTCGTTTCTCACGACTTCAAGAAAAACAAGGATGCTACAAAAAAAAATAACTTCACCTACGTGACTATTTTATTAAAATACATAAAAGTTACCTTAATTACCACTAAGAATTAAAATTCTACCGTCCCTTGTTATTAAGAAAACGTGATCTCAAACAAATCAACTGAAAACAAACCTGTCAATTCATCTTGTAATACAGGATGTGGGCTTTAACTCGCCAACTGTTGAATACAGCACATGATTCTAGACTGATTCAAGAGAGAAAAAAAAAAACAGATATTTCATACAAAAATGGGATACCTACACGGTCATAATGTATAGAACAGCAATTTTTTTTTAACTGACGAATCATTTCAACTATTGTGGGTCTAGGAGGAGTGGTGACCCAGTCAGCGGTCACGTCCGTGATTTACAAGAGGTCGTAGGTTCAAAACTTCAAACCCAGAAAGGCGCTTTACTTAGTGTAAATTATTTCATCACCATTGCTCTCAAGACAGCAAAGGAAACCATCGTGAGGAAAGAACTCGGCTAGAACTAGGAAATGTCCTAGAACCAAAATTTCGATGACATAAATGACATCTACCAACCCGCACAGTGCGCACGTGGTGGATTACGGCTCACTCCCACTCAGTGATAAGGTCGCCGTTCCAGTGGGAACATTATGGGCTGATTATGTAGTTTAGATTCATGTACTCACAGACTAAGTAATACTCATCTACTAAAGTCATAGTAAATTGGTAAAATTTTGCCAAAGAGAATAATTTGCGCACCGATATCCCTTACACCCTGTATTTGAACGCAGCCCTAAATAAACACAAAATTTAAAAAAAATACGTGACATAACAATAGCTACTACGACTACCTTATTTTTACTATAATATTTGACAATATAACACGGCCATTGTCCGGCCGGACGTCCGGACAGGATGTCGTCCACAAACAACTTTACCGGTTTTTTTTCTCGATATAATTCGGTTTTCGGACCTCACGTGTGAGTGAATGATTTGTAGTCTGTGGCTTCAGGCAGTTTGGAAGATTTTGAATAAAGTTATTTTTATTTTGTGATGGCTTGTTCCGGTGTTGGGGTAGGTAGAGGACTAAGTGGTTTGTTTGTTTGGTCACGTAACGAAGTCACATTGCTAGACCATTTTTTTAAGCACGCTAATAGTGTATTCTGTTGTGGCTATGGTTGAGCTGTGGTTTTCTGACACCATCATCATGGGGTAATGTAAACTTGGGTGCCATCATCAACAGCACTCTAATTGCGTAACACACTATTGATCAATCACAATCTGAATGATTTTTTAGGATATTGCTAATCCATTGTTTCCTATGTTCGAAAAATTTGTCTGCTCAACAACGAACGCAATGAATGTTGTTGAACTGTCAAAATGAAAGCCATTGCTGCAGTTGCAGCTGTAGTTTTCTGATAGCATCATCATAGTGCCAGGGGTAATTTAAACTTAGTAGATGCCTAAATCATCATTAACAGTTCGGTATTGTTTTAAGCAATGGGCTGCAAATACCTAGGTACAAGCTTTGAGTAGGTACAGACGCCAGCACATCAAGCTACTATAATCTATCAACTTTCTTTAATAGACTTTCAACTTGATTGCTAATGCATAAGGTTCAAAGTTGATTGGGAATATTTTACAGTTTCGGGTAGCTTGATGTGCTGGCGTCTGTACATAACCCAATTATTTCAAGATCATACGTTCATTTTGTTACGAGTTCGTGAAATACGATTTACAAAGCTTAGGTACTTACAGTGCGGCCGTCGAGAGGATGCGTTCTTAACACCTGTCAATTTCATACTCATACAAACTAATACGTGTTTTGCGAATTAATTGATCTTTATTAGCAACTACAATTTGTCAAGGACGCTTTCTCTCACGACCGGACTGTAGACGTATTAATAAAATGGTAAATGTACGCGGCAAATGCATCCTTAATTAGGTATTGAAGTCAGGTAATAAACCAGGTAGGCCAGTATCAGCTCTAAATGGACCAGCCGACTAAAATATAAGTAGAAAACTGCTACTTCCCGTTGCGACTACCTACTCTGCATCTAACAAGCGTTAACATACACGAGTTGACCGTAAAAACACTTCCAGTTTCGAAAAAAAAGGCATAATAACCATCATCATTGCCGACACACGTTCAATAAAAAAAAAAGAAGAATGTCATAACGGAAACGGCGGGAAAGTATAGAATGACAGATGAAAAAATCTTTTATTGTCGCGACAATAAGCCCTAAATAGGATCTTATTTTCGTCACAAATCTTGCGTAAAGCCGGATTTAGGGACGACAGCTTATTTTCGGAGTTATAAATGAGAAATTGCACGCATCCGTTGAGGTTGGCTGTCAAAGTTTGACAGGTTGTCGGTCGTGCAAAAAATGTGGGTGTCGTCAACATTTTATATCAGTACATTATTTATAGATTAGTAGGTTTAAAACAGAGTAGCATATTCTGCGTATTAAATGACGTTAAAGAATGGGTTATATCATCATACTCACCGTCACCATTATAATATAACTTCCCGGTCCCCGGATTAGGATCTCCCAAATCATTAATTAATTGGAAAGGCGTTTGTTGTTGAAGGGCGGGCGTTTTGGGGGACTATATCTTATTTAATTTTGAAAAGTGCTGATTATCAGCCTAAGAATATGACTTTTGATTTTGATATAATTCACTAAAATTGTCCGATCGAGATTTTAAGCTATTGCATAGCTTTTATCTTGGGCTTTGAGCGCGGCGACCGAATGAAGAAATTCCGTAACGAAAATAAACCTAAGCATCGTCTAACGTCGTATCAGTTCGGCAGACTTCGGCACGGTGTTTGTGTGCGTTGCTATGCAATAGCTTTACCGCGGCAGTCCCCGAGTGCCACACGTATTTTTTTTTTGATACTAGCGAAGCAGACAATTTGAAGGAGTTGCCTCTGCAAGTTTTATGGCCTTTTCCTACACTCACAGCACAGCCCAGGTGGGCGGAAGAGGTGCCCTATTCTTTATCAAGATCATGATATTGCGTCTTCCTGCAATAACGTCTATGAAAGAAATCAGTAATGCATCAAAGGATGTTCCCTATTACAACCAAAGCACATGCATAATACATCTCGGCATTATAAAAATAATAGCTATATCAACAAAAGGTTACACACCCCTGAACATCCTCTTTTTTTCGACGCAAGAGCCACAGGCGTGTGGCGTGCAGCCTACACGTGGCGGCCATTTAAATAAAACAACCTTTTTTATCTGTGCATTTCGAATCTTCCGTCTCCTTATGCATTTTACGTCTTAACGCTTTCAAAATAAAGTCTTTTCGATTCAATCTTTGGTTTTATACTAATGATATGTTTTGTAACGATGCTAGCTATAGATTAAGTTAAAGATTTATGTAGTTCAAAATTATTTGTTATTTCCTGCCTGTCGTTTTGTCAAATAGTTACATGAAGACTTATTCCAGTATACCAGTCTTACCAAGGGGTATCGTGTTACCTAGTTACTGGGTTGTGAAGGTCAGATAGGCAGTCATAATCAGCCTATAATGTACCTACCCATTGCTGGGACACAGGCCTCCTCTCTTCGAGAGGGAGTGGGCCACGTAATCCACCACGCGGGCCCAATGCGGGTTGGTAGATGTCATATACTTACAGTCTTCGAATTTATGTTTCTAGGACATGCGGACATGAAATATTTACACAAAGTAAAGCGCTTGAACTTAAACCCACGTCCTACGACTACCACTGCTCACACGCGTTACCACTCGGTCACCACTGCTTCCACCTACCTCAAACCATCGAAAATAAAAATAACCCACCTTCTTTCCAATCCTCATCTCGCTAGGAAGTCGCTCCATGGAACATACTGGGTACTCAGCTGCATCCGGTTAGACTGAAGAAGCCACAGAACAGATAAAAGTAACTGTTCTGTGGGAGAAGCCGACCCCGACATAGTTGGAAACAGGCTAGACAGATGATGATGTGCTCGCAGTCTGGATTTGCGCTAGATCAATGTCAACAGGCTCGCTGAAATGGCGCAATGCAAGGCTGTTTTTAACCTACCCTGGGCACTGGGATAGAGAATCTAGGATGCAAGAGCAAGCGAAGTGAGCTTGAAATTTTGAAGCGAAAACTTCTTTAGGCGCGTTGGGCATTTTTTCAGATGGGAAAAAACTATTGAACTCGCGCCACTGTTACCGTAATCGACACCGCTTCGGGTGTGTTCGGCTGTCCTCGGGATGTACTCGGTTTCAATGTATATCCGATATGTCAGTGAGTGATTGCAAAGTATTCTGTTTGTGTTTTGTTTTCACTTCTGACGGCTCTCCCGGAGTGCCATTGTTTTTTTAGCACCCTGTCTCTGATACTCACTATTATAGCTACGATGCTGGCAGGAACTAGGAGGCCCCATGAATCGCGGGGCCCTGGGCAATTGCCCTGAGTAGCCAATGGCATTGGACAAGACATTGAAAAATAACGTTTTAAACCTACCTACTACCCTCTCGGATATGATGTAATACGATGTCATTTTATTGGTTATTTCCTGCTTTTCGTATTGTCAAAATAATGCGTTATTTCCGCTTTTTTATTTGATTGAAATCTTAAGACGGAAAGCCTTTTCCTGTCGTTGCATTAGAATCTACTCGATAAGTAGTAAGGAAGTGATAAGGTTTATGTGTTTTGTTATCATATTACATCAAGCTATTATTTTTTATTGGAAGGAACTTGGATTATTGCGTGTCCTGGTTGTTCTGATCATTATCGGTTTGGGTTCCTTTCTGTAAATTAGATACATAGTGACCTGTATGCTTAGACACTTGCGTGCAAAAAGTCGACCCACCCCATGCTCTTCGATTTGAAACAATATAATTCAACGAGTTTTACTAACAATAACCTAATATATTGTATATCAAAACCTTCCTGAAAGCATGTAGATTACGTTAGTGAAATAGTTATCAAAACTGATTAAATCGTTTTTGAGAAAATCGCGAACTTACAAATAGGGGTTGAATTCAATAAAGAACCTCCTTTTTTTTAAGTCCGTTAAAAAATCAGGGGGCCTACCATGATCTAATTAAAAACGATTCAAAAACAAGACATTTCAGTTTAGGTTCCTAAACTGCATCGCTTGAGCTGCTCTATGGACGTCATGGTACCAAACAAGTATGAATGAAACCAAAACTTGCGACTCAGTTTGGGACAATCGCTGTCAGCAGATGGCACGGCCTAAACTGAATCGTTAAACTGACGTCATGGTACGAATTAGAAGAACAGTTCAGTTTAGGTCCTAAAATGGATCGCGTTAAGAGCTTGTGGTAGGCCTCCAGGTCCATGTCATACACGCACGACGGTTGCGAGTACTACGCACCTGACCTTTCTCAAGAACATCACCAATAAGGTCACTGTATGTCCTTCCAGGGCGTCCCTCCCGATGTTTCCCCTCACATCTGCCTTGTAAATACCTTTCGTTAGTCTCCTTTCATTTCATTCCTCATCTCATCATGACTAAACCATTCAAGCATACTCTGAACCGGAGTTTGTCTATTCGATAGTAGGTACTATTGATTCGATATCTTGTTTCTAAACATCCACGAATACTTAGGACATAGTGACGCACTCCTGTTTAAAAATCAGTGCCAAAAAAGCATATCCTACGTACCAACGTGCAGTGCCAATGTCAGAACGTTTTTCGGCAACTCGACACCGGAAATGACGACACAGCACCACTTTCTTCATCCCACATACGGAAATGGGGCAAACACGATATAATGGGATATCCTTTTTATTGTTCAGAGGAACCGGAAGTGCACGGCGGCAACCGTCAGAGGATATTATACCATGTTTTGCATACACTTCCCGTCAATTGAGCGACTGTTAATTTACTTATTGTTTAATTTTTCTGTTATTATGATCTTGAGATGGACAGGAATTTTAAATATGTTGGAATGCGATTTTGTTAACAGAGTATGCATTTTATGTCCAAGTAGATCCAGTTCTTTTAACTGAACAGACAGCTGTGCTGCTGGACTGTTGGTTGCGCCACTTCTTCTTCCCAGCGCCAGCACTAGGAAGTGGTGAAGGGCGGGCGTTCCGGGGGACTGTCTTATATCATTTTGACGTTCAAAAAGTGCTGATTTTCTGCCTAGTTTGAATAAATCATAGATTTAATATACAGTGTGTAAAAAGACACATCACAATGATAGCCGTCAACTACGTATTCTGTACATCAAACTAAGTAACATTGCACAAAAATAATTGCTGGGAAACGACTTATTTTTGGTGTGAAAATTTGCTGTTTGCAGTAATGCGCAATTTAACACACGCAAAACATTATGCTTATGCAACGGTACAGCCAGAGCTACCCCAATCTGTCAAATTTCTTTGATAGATTTTCAACTTTACTGCAAAGGAATTCAATTGGCAAAATTTGACAGATTGGGTTGGTCCAATACAAAAAAAAAACAGTGGCACTCCGAGAGTGCCGACAGAAGTGAAAACAAAGAATACTTTGCCATCACTCACTGACATATCGGATATACATTAAAAAAGAGTACATCCCGAAGACAGCCGTACACATCCGAAGCGGCGTCGTTACGGTAACAGTGGCGCGAATTCAATGGCTTTTTTCCCATCTCAAAAAATGCCCAACGCGCCTAAAGAAGTTTTCACTTCAAAAATACAACTACAGGGAGTACATGTGACACTCGGCTTCGTTAAGTGTCTTTTTACATCCGTTATAGGTACCTACCTACTATAAATGCCTTGATTTTGATGTAGATAGGCCGATTGTAATAGCAGCGACTTTTGAGTTGTAGATCGTGGGCTCGAACTTAGGTAGACAGACACTTTTGCAATTTATGTCGTTACCAATCGTCGTATGTCTAGAATCAAAAATTCTAAGACCAACTACCAACCCGCACTGGGCCCGCGTCGCAAGGTGAATAACCTACTCCCTCTCACCGAGAGGAGGCCTGTGTCCCAGCAGTGGGGACATTATAGACGGATTATTATGCTAAGACCGGCTGGTCGGGCAGTGCTTTTCACTTAGAATTACTTACTGCCGATGCCCATCATGGATTTGTGCCCAAACTCAAACTTAGAGCATTTATTTCAATTAAACCATTTACAGGCAATTTTGAATAGTCAAATAGTCGGTCAGTTAGCAAGTTGAAGTTAGTTGCCCATTCCAAAACGTAGATCTCTATGGAGAAGAACGGGTACGAAACTCCATGGACAGGACACTCTTTTAAATCAAGATATTAAAAAATCCCGGCTACATTATTCTTGTTGCTTCTAGATAATTATGTGAGTACAATGTAAAAAAATCAAATGAAGAAACAATTCAAAATATAAGATTAAAAATATAAACATCGAAATAAGAGAACCTCCTTTTTTTTTAAGTCGGTTAAAAATAAGCCCTGGCAGAGATGACCAGTCTCAACCAACGGCGCCCGTTCACGAACATGACGCGTGGATCAACACCATCCAGCTCAATCATTTTGTAGGGAACCGAATGATCCAACACACGCGCCACCATCAGAGTGACATTTATGTCCGGTATATGGCAATAGGCTCGCCCTCCATTATATGGGACTTAAACATAACTGGTCAAATATGAGTGTATGTAGCGATATCTACAACGCCACACGCGAACAAACGCGTCATACTGACGTCACGCAAAATCCTGCATCTCGCAAGCAGAGTTTACCGCGCAATTACCATATATTCAACGGCCCGTCAACCTCTTTTACTGTTCTGTGGGGTAGTTGCCCGCCAAACAACACCCGTCTGGTCGGAGGAACCTCCCTTTTCTATAGAGTATGAGTGAACTTTACACCCTGTTCCTCATACCTATATATGTACTTTACACCTCTACCTTACCCTTTGGGGTATACAGGCGTGAAGTTACGTAGAAATAAAACCATCACAAAAACATTATGGAATCGGAATTTATTAAAGTAATATTTACAGTTTGATTTTCAACTTACATATCTAGTTTTTATTACTTATGGCAATATGACACTTATAGCTAATAAATATTAGGTCTATAATCGTATGGTAGATGATTTTAAAAGTTGGAAATTACAGACTGGGCCAGTAAGGTCCATTGTGTACTGCAGGGATGTTCACAAAATGGGTCATATTGGCCTATGAACATAACTTTGACATTTATTATTCTACCTACCCCATTTTGTCGCGAAAAAAATCTAATATTTTTCATCAAAATGCCTTCTTTCTTATAAAATTCATCTCTCATTCGATTGAATAGAAAATCCATTGATTTTTTAAAACATATCTGACATTTGTAATATGCAAACTTTTTTCGAAAGTAGTTTTTTTTTTTGCAAAATTCCTCTTCGGAAAATCTATTTGTAGGCCATTTACAAATATGTCTTCCTAACCTGCGACCCGTAGCGCAACAGCCAATCTCTCAACCACTGCGTCATCGGGTAAAAGTTTTCATACAACAAAAAACACATTTTCAATTATATTTAAACTTACGACTATATACTATTTACAGACTTATGTTTAGAAAAAATTGTTGCGTTGGATTGCAAAATGTATAACCTCGATGTTTTTTTCTATACATACAAAAAGTAGGCTAAAATCGTCTCCTATAGATAGCGCCATCCACGAAGACGCGCCCCACTCTTCTTCCTAATCGCTTACAGTACAAGTGTGCAACATTCCGCTAGTGTTTTAGTTTCGTCGATACACAGTAATTACTTATTAGTGGGTAATTAGTGTGTATCAAAAAACTAAAACACTAACGATTAGTAAGAAGAGTGGGGCGTGTCTTCGTGGATGGCACTATCAATATTTAGCCTTTTCCTAAGTATGTTGTCGTCAGCTTCCAGTCTAACCGGATACAGCAACTTTTTTTTATGGAAAAAATAAGCTACTTCATAAGGCATTATAATTGTGCATGTTTTTTTTTTGTAATTTAATCTGAGGCAATTCCCGTATGTTTAAGAAAAATCTCAATCTGTCAAAAATACCTCCAATTTTCATAAATTTTTGACACGTTTTTGACATTGATTCTCTGAGATGAGATTGCGACTAGATTTTGAACGTTTTTAATTACGAGAATTGACCTTCTAATTTACTGATGATACTTATATAACAGTTTTTTTTTTCTTTTTCAACCAACGCAACAATCATATTACTTTCTCAAAGTGGAATTTTTAATTCTAGGAGAAAAAGGAGTTTTTTTTTATAATTATATAATTAATTATATGGAATAATAAATAAATTTTACGTAATATACAAATATGTGCAAAATTTCTCGTTTTTGGATATAATACGGATGTATTTAAAATTAATTATCGATTTATTTATGTAAGTATACAGATTGTATTTGACAGTCGTTAAAAAAACCGTAATTTTCCGAAAAAAAAAAACGCAACTAATTTTAAATAAACCGTAACCTATTCTAGTATGTACATTATTTATTATGCGTAATTCCGGTGTTCATGATAATCTTTCATCATCAATTTCTATAAATGCCATAACTTTGTATCTTGCGTACAACTGAATAATCACCGGTTTTTAAAAGCTAGTTTTAAATATATTGTGTTAACAGGTAATTTGACACCCGACTCACTGAACAGGCTTTTAAAAACCAGGTGTTAGACATTTGTTCAATTTCATCATTTAAAATATCATTCTAAAATAGATGCTTTCAAGAATTTTTTGGTGCACTGTCAGTTTTGACATATATTTGACATTTCAGTGGCACTCAATATGGCGCCAATTTTTTACAAAAGAATGACACTTCGGTAATATTGAAATTGGCGCCATTTTTGACATTAGAATGTCCGCCATGACAGTTTATCGAATGAATGACCCTAAAATGTTGCTGTAAGTTTTATTAGGTAAGAAAAAGATTAGACGGAATGTAATATCCCAGGAAATAGGAAGAATTATTATTTAAATATCCAATAAGTTTTTGGGACAGTCAGCGAATTGATTTGGGAAAATGTATTTTCCTGCTATCACTTTTTCGTAGGATAGGAATTTTAAAATTGAGTCTGTGCATTTTTACATAAGATAATTTACCGTAAGATATCTGCAGATACCTGAAGGTCAAATTCCCGTAATTAAAAACGTTCAAAATCTAGTCACAATCTCATCTCAGCGACAATCAATGTCAAAAACTTGTCAAAAATGTAGGGAAGTTAGAGGCATTTTTGACACATTCAGACTGAGATCAGACTGTGAACGTTCCTAAAATTACGAGAATTGCCCCTCTGTTATTAAGGGGGATGCGCTTAGGCAGCCCGCTAAATTAAAATTTTCTTAAGTTTTTTCCAATTTTCAGGTCAGTGTCAGGTTGCATGTTGATCTAAATATGATTCACGGCCGTAAAAAATATTTATTTATAGAATTATAATCATACAAATCATCAATACATCTTTCTAAGTTCATATTACCCTATTGAATGGTTATTTCATGAAACCATGACGTTCGAGGCCAATTCTAACTCAAGGAGTTTTATTGCTGATTCTAGTGATTACAATTCTGTAAAGAGATATTTTTTACGGTCACGAATCATATTTAGATCAACATACAACATGATACTGACTTGAAAATTCCAAAAAACGTAATTAAATTTGAATTTCGCGGGCTTCCCTGACGCTTTCACCTTAAGGTCAAATGTAGAAATACGTACAGACGCTACCACATCAAGCTACCCGAAAAAAAATCCCAATCAACTTTGAATCTTGTACTTTAGCGATAAAGTTGAAAATTTATTAAAGAAATTTGACAGATAGTAGTCGCTTGATGTGCTGGCGTCTGTACTTTTATAATAATTTTTGTTGCTTTTTGGTTTTTGCCTATTCCATAATACGCATAGATTAAGATATTTATAAAACACGCAGTTCCTCGCTAACTGTACTCAAATTGTTTCATAACTAATATTGCACAAGTATCACTTAGTTTATCGCTTTGCTTCGCTCGTATCGAAGACCATCGAATATTTTCCGGAATTTATTAATTTAAAAATCCTTGGGCGAGCGAAGCATATATTTTCCACATTTGGTTCACTAAATCTCCGACATTCTTATATGCTTTTACATCAGAAATTTACACTTCAGGAATGGAAAGGCAAACATTAAATGCATTAAAAAAACGGTAAAATCCCGTTACAAAAAAAAGAACAATGAATTTGACAGCTGCTGTCAAAATTGTACTTTCAAAACGTCACATTGACAGGTCAGAAAAGTCTAAAACGTCATTTTTGACAGTCGAGAAATGTATCTTTTTTGTAGTCGTTATACCGGAAGGTTTTTAAACAGTCAAATTATAGTTAAACAGTCAAACTGGTAATCAATTGCTCGCATAGCTTCCCATACTCCCTTTGGTCGCCGGATATTCTCCGCATCTTCAAACCCTTCTTCTCCATAGCCTTATTTTCACACAACACTAACTCTATCTGAATCCCTCCCGAATATTCTAAGTTCAAGTAACCTGTCAAAGTGCCATCGCCATCTTTTTGGTCAGTTTCCACGAATATACTCTGTGGTGGCACCCTCGTATTGATCGCTTCCTTTAACAACTCGACGATTCGTTGCGAATCTAGCTTCGAACACACTGTTGATAACGTCACTTCATAGTATTCCTGTACGCAGGATACTTTTTGAGGACTTAAAAGTATAGGAATTTTCTGACTCTCCTCCGGCCTACATATTTCAGTTAGTCTTAAATCCATTGTGGACCTTTGTAGTTTCTCTATTTCCTCGGTAGGTGGCGTACCTTCCTCGTCACACTTCTCCAGACATAGTCTGCTGTTGTCTCTGGACATGTACACATCTTCGTAATACTCTTTGACTTCACCTAGAGTGCCTTGTCCGGAGAAAGATGATCTTGGAGTTTCTCCTTTTTCTGAAAAGCTACCTCTTCCGAAGTCGCTTTTTTCAGAGAACGAGGACCGTCCGAAGTCTCCCCTTTCAGAGAAACTACCTCTATCAGAAAAAGAGAAAGATTCTCTGTGCTCAGAAAAACTGCCTCGGTTCTCGCTAAAACCCGAACTTATAGAGACTATGTTGGAGTACATAGATTGTACGTTTTGCTCGCAATTCGGGGAGACATTAGCCGAATCATTGCTTAAGGAATCGTCGCTAAAACCGAGCGATTTATCGCTCCCTCGTCTAGGATACTTGATCTCCTCACTTAGAAACTTCGCCGTTTCGTCGACACTTTCCTTCGGTGATTGCATTTCGGAGTCTTTATCCAAAATGATTTCTTCTTTCGGTTCAGGTGGATCCGTTTCTTGACTAACTTTTCGTCCGATACCTTTGGTAATTGAAGGCCTGTCATCCAAGTCTGACGGTTCAGATATCACGAATTGAGGTAGGGAATATTTCGTGTTTTCTAAACTATCCATACTGTCCTCGGAGGACGACGCTACGAGGGTGATTTCTGAGCCTAAACAGTCTGTTAGACTTATCTGAGGGTGTGTTGGCGCAAATGAAGGTATAAACCTCATGTTTTCTTGAAATATCCTATCCAAGTGTGTCCCGTTCCCAATTTCTTCCTGTATCATATCTAATGGGGACCCAGGATTTGATATAGGAGAGTTATTTAACGACCTATGTGTGACCATGTGTATTTGCGAGTGAACTAAGGGATGTAGCTGTGCGTACTGTCCTGTGTCCATATCGACATTACTCCGGAGGTCTAGAGGTGTGGCAGATGCTTGGGGGGTACCTCTAGTTATCGATCCTGTGTGTAGATAACTTAGACCTTCAGTTATTTGGTGTAGAGGTGACCCTGGACTCGCTGGTGATGTATGACCGGAGAGAAGAGCGAAATTGTTGTAAGAATGGATTGATTTGATAATTTCTTGGGAGATATTGACGTGTGGAGAGTATAAGGCGTGGAGGTTGATTCCGATTTTGAGCGCTATGTCCTGTGGAATAGAGAAGTTTGGAGTTATTTGTGTTATGGAGACTTACTTCTCGGGCATAGAGTTTAGTTTTCATTGTAAGTCAATGCACACTTGGGAGCAAAGAGTCCAAGTCGGTTGTAAAATGGCGCAAGAACTGTTGTTAACTATAAAAACTTTACAGACGTAATTGGTATCGGCAACAAAACTGATTTAACAAAAAGTATGAACTTTTAATTTTACGACCTCATATCGCGATTAAATGTAAAAATGTTATTAATCGTAGGTGCCCATCATATTATCCGTGAAATTCCACAATTACTGTGAAGTTTCTCCAAATTACTTTGAAGTTTCCCCCAATAATTTTAAATGGCACTGTATTTATTTCGTACATAACTGTAGTACTAACGTGACGGGGCTAGTGACAATATTTCTTACGGCGAGTAGGACTATACTATAATAGGGCCAATCAAATTAAGTAACTGACAAAACTTCACAAATATGGATTCGTATCAAGTGTGTGAAGTTTTGCTAGTTAATTTAATTTGACCCTCTATTATGATGAAATGTTTTTATGTGTATTGTTTACCTGAGTGAGTACTAAGGTAGTGTGCAGTTCTAGTGCTGCCGGGTCTGTGATGATGTTCCTGACAGCCAGCAGCACCGCGCGCGCCGCCTCCGCCGACACCGTGTTGAGGTCCAGCGGCGCCGCGCCGTGCTGGTGGATGGGCGAGCCTGCGGGGACGGTGGTTAATCTAATTAGGTAAGGTACCAGTGGCGAAGGTACCATACAACTCGATTCCCTCCGGCTTCCCTTCGAAAATTCAGAACATAACCACTCTATAGTAAATTCATAATTGAACTCTTCTTTTGGCATTTTTTTTTGCTCCGGCCTACCTCTGTCATAAATTCACCCTTCGCCACTAGTAGTAGTAGTAGTCAAAAAAAGAGATAAGTATGCAGGATCGTCGGATATAGTTGAAGTTTAGTAAGAAACCGATGGATGTTCTCGAATAAAATTTGATTTTATTAATAGAAAACAAACAGCTCATTTATCAAATTAAATTTCAGTCGACAACATCCATCGATTTCTTACTAAACTTCAACTATATCCGACGATCCTGCATAATAATCTCTTTTGTTGACTGTACATAACCGATATATCGGTTTTGACGATAAAAACACTTATTATCGTCAAAATTGTTTTTGTTAGCATAGCATAATCAGCCTTTAATCAAAGTTCCCTCTGCTGGGACACAGGCCTCCTCTCTGTGAGAGGGAGTAGGCCGTAATCCACCAAGCGGGCCCAGTGCGAGTTGGCAGATGTCACATGTCTTCGAATTTTTGGTTCTAGGACATGCCGGTTTCCTCACGATGTTTTCGTGCACCGTTTCGAGAGCAGTGGTGATGAAATGATTTACACAAAGTAAAGCGTCTGTCTGGGTTCGAACCCACGACCTACGACTTGTAAGTCGGGGGAAATTACAATTGACCTTGCCATAAGGCAAGGTCAATTGTAATTTCCCCCTTAATAAAACTTAAATCTTTACTCTGATAACTGATAACAGTTATCAGAGTAAAGATTTAAGTTTTTTCTTTTTACTTTTCTTTACGTTATATATTTCAAACGCTTACCAGGCATTGAAGTCCCAGGCGTGTGCAACCTGACATCAGCATGCGGGGGCGAAGCTCCCGGGCCTCCACTACGACGCTCCAGGCCGCGCTGTGAATAATAACATTAATAACATATAAATGAAGTACAAAGACGATAGAGTATATAATCCGCTGTAAAGGTTTGTGCAATTATAAATATTTTCGTGAACGGTTTTTTTTAGAGATGATGTTGGTGTTCTCCGCTACGTTTAACGTCGACCGGCGACATTAAAATATTTAAATATCAACCCAATGATGTGAGATTTACCGACAGCAGCATTTTAATAGCCTGTGGGTAGTTGCGTAAATTGCGTTTTTTACGTTGTAGAGCAGACAAATTATTCTTAGTAATAGATTAGCATCTGCCTAGCCTTTTCCCTAGTTTATACCTGTGCTGCTAGGGAGTTTTTTGCGCAACTTTTTCCCAGCGAAAGCACTAGGAAGTGGTGAACGGCGGGCTTTTTGAGGGACTGTATTATGTAATTTTGACGTTCGAAAAGTTCTGACTCTCAGCCTAATTTGAATAAATGACTTGATTTTGACCTAATGTTGTTACACCTTCACATCATCATCTGCCTGCCTTTTCCCAACTATGTTGGAGTCAGCTTCCAGTCCAATCGGATGCAGCTGAATACTAGTATTTTACATGGAGCGACTGCCTATCTGACTTCTACAACCCAGTTACTGGGTAATATGATACACATTGGTAAGCCAAGTAACATGTAGGTTTGGTAATTTGCATTGTAGGTATTTACAATAAGATGGGAGACTTAGCATAAAGAAAAACCCCCTTACTAATAAACGCATTATATCAGATGAATAGTTATACAACAATTTCTCTCTTTCAGTCGTCAGTAATTTGACTTTCGAAAGAAGAAGACAAAGCGTTGTGTAACTATACAGACGCTATACAACATTTATTAGTAAGGGAGTAAGTGAACAACCAGTGGCGTGCATTGGTTTTCAGAATAGGTAGGCACTAGGCCGGGTCTAGTCTAGGCAAACGCGGTTACTAATCAGAAAAAAGAAGTGAGGTCAAAAGTGTGGTTATTTGAGTAGGCATGCCTACTTAACGGTGATAAATTGCGAAGGTCGAACGTCATGGTATTACGCGTGAGACGTACGTATTTTTAATTTGGTCGTATTAACTTGAACGAGTAAAGACCAATGACAATTTGCGAATAGTACGGAAGCCGAGTAGGCCGTCCGGCGACTGCCTACTGCCGCGCCCGCGTGTGTTTGTATGAAGATCTTGTTTTTTTGTTAGGTATGATAATTTAGTGAGTTTCTTAATTATGGGGCACACATACTAAAATGTAATTGACAGGCTTATGTTGATATATCGAGGTAGGCACTGCTTATATGCCTATATGCAATGCACGCCACTGTGACTAACTCACCTGTAGTTGCTGATACTCCAGCCTGGCGGACGCTATGTCATGTGCGACTCTTGGAGGCGAACATTCAGCGCGACGCACCGGGGAGTAGCGCTCGGCGTGCTCGCGGGCTGAAAGTGAAGCTCTAATTGTAGTGATGATACAGAAAGTAGTGTTGTCAGATGAAAAAAAAAAAAAAAAATTAGTAAAGCTATGATTGCAGGGCCAACATAGCCAGAGATCGCACAAAATAGAGAGGTTTGGAAGGAAGGTCTTTGCCCAGTAGTGGGACAATTTTGGCAAAAAAAAAAAAAGCCAAGGACAACAATATTTAAGAATTTCAAAATTCCTTTTCTATTTAACGTTCTATTGCCATTGTGAGATATTAAACGTACCTACAGTATCTGCCTAGACAAATGGTCATGATGAGTTTTGTGAAATAAAAAAGTAATTTAAGAGGACTACATGACCTAACGCGCGGTCACTGTCGGACTGCATAGCAAAGAAAGAGAAAAGCGATGACACAACGCTGGTAATTTATTGCAAAATATGAAGCAATTATTATTTACAAAAAACTATTGTTTGGACTAAAAATTAAAACACTAGTGCTTTAGTATGTTACTTGTAGGTATTAGTATGGTTTTTATTGTGAAAAGAAAGTTTTTAGAGGTATCTTCATGATTTATTTCTATCATAATCAAATTATATTTGTATTATGTTTTCAACACACTAACTAGCATATATCCTGAATTCCTGAAGAATATCATGTACTTTCCTGATTTTGTTTACTGTAGTCGATCATATACCTTTAGGCAATATAAAACTTGTGTTTTTTGCGTTTAGGTCCTGTATTCCCCTTAAAAGTGTTTGCATATTTTGGCTTGAGACTACTTTCCAAACTCTATTATTTTTTCTGTGTTTCAGCCCAGGTTGGCACGGGCGTGTTTTTAGCGCATTGGATTTTCAACGTACTTCTTAGCACCGAGAGTTGAAAATCCAGTAGCGTGTTTTTTTGATGCACTCTGTTGAATTCTCAATGCTCTGGTCAACACCGACAGTTGAAAATCGAGTGCAGGATTAAATCCCGCCGCGATATTTTTACGTCCGTTGCGAACGTGGGCTAAAGGTATCATCAATCGTCCTGTTTGTTCTCAATAACGTTCATTTCGGCTTTAAACTGCTGTGGTGGCGATACAAAGGCCATTTCACAATTCATTTTTCTCATTACAAATTCATGTCCAATTTGGGAGTCGAACCCAGGACGTTAAAGTTAGCAGCAGCATTGACTGGCTAGTATAAAACAATGAGATGCTTAGTTATTTATCTTCAAATGAAACAATTCACTATTAAATAATTCAATCTTCAAAAATCAATATTAAAAAAAAAAAAAAAACTCAAGTTAGTGTAAAAGAAACACAAAGACTACAAACATACAACAGTGCACACACAACTACATAAAACACACACACACATACAACAAAATAATATTCGCATGCAAAAAACTGTAAACACACTACAACAACAAAAAAATAGAAAATTTACCTTCGTTGATATTGTACTGAAAATAATGAATTTAGTTTAAATGTTTAAAAAACCCTTCACAATGTGAATTTATTAATGTATGGAAAGATTAATGATAATATTATTTTTTTTCTATTCATAACATCACGCCTGTATTCATCGAAGGGTGGGCAGTGGTGTACCTATAGTACAGTCAACAAAAGAGAGATAAGTATGCGGGATCGTCGGATATACTGGGTGGGCAAAAAATCGTGGATCAAACGAAACAGGGCGATAGTTGAGGTTATTTGTAGTAAAAAATATGTTTGTGCGAGAGCCCTAACTTGATCTCCTTAAAAGTTATGACAATTTGAGTGTTTACAGTAAGGTTCTAAAGATAGAAATAATTTTTTTTCGAAACTGCGGGATTCACGTTTCAAACACGTCGGTCAAACCGTAAATTATACAGGGATATTGACGCGCAAACTGTACTTAACCATTAATTCAGTATTTGATATGAATTTCAACTTGATAACGCGTTCGTGAGCAAAAGGGTCTTGACAGACGGACAACGAAGTGCTCTTTTAAGGGTTCCGTTTTTCCTTTTGAGGTACGGAACCGTAAAAATCGCGTACAAACTGTGTATGTATGTATGTATACAGTTTTTTGGCACGCGAGTGTTTGCTATTACTACACTTTTACAGTCCTGCCGTCGAACGAACGCGTTCCTGACTCTACTATAGTCCGCGCGGAACTAGTTGGCCGCGCCTTAGGTATGTGAGCGGTGGGACGGGGGGGCGGGGGCGCAATACTCAGTACGAGCGTTGCGAACCGCCGCCTCACCCCTGTCCCCACCTAAGCGGCCAACTAGTTCCGCGCGGACTATAATATTAATAAATAGAGGTTATTTTTGTTATCGAATTTGAAAAATTATTGTTGCGTTTAACAGCACAATTCTTGAGAAAGGCTACAGGCTATTTATCGGCTTCCAGTCTAACCGGATGCAGCTGAATACCAGTATTTTACATGGAGCGACTGTCTATCTGACCTCCACAATCCAGATACTGGGTAACACGATATCTCTAGGTAATACTGTCAGATTTTCGGGCTTCTGACTACCCGCAACAACAGTCAAAGATCCACTAATGACAGCACCAACGGCTTAACGTACTTTCCGAGGCACGGAAGGGTCTCGGTATGTAAAGATGGTCACCCATCCAAAGACCAACCGTGGCAAGCGTAGCTTAATCTGACCGATCGACCTGTGCGGCTGTTATTGTTTAGCCAAGTTTAATAAAAATCAAATTCGCAAAACACATAATCGTTTGTATGAAACTGAGGGGTGCCAAGAACGCATTCCCTCGACGGCAGATTGTAGTAAAATCTATATAAATAAAACAAAGTCGGGTTAGTTACACCACTCAAGAACGGCTGGACCGAGTTTCATGATCTTTGATTTGATTGATTTATCTCCGCCCCGAATAGCAGAATAACTATTAAAACATGGAAAAAATTCACGCGGACGTTTGAGAAAATTCTTGAGCGTTCGTGTCATTTCGCTACTCGAATGGTGACTCGCTAAGCTTTAGGCGCTCACCAAGCCACCCCTCAGTGCGTACGTAGCCTAATACCTTATTAAAAACTACCCGTCACCTGTAAAAAAAGTACAAAAAAAAAAACAATTACCCATTTCCTGCACAGTAGCTAACATTTGTAACTTAACCCGCTGAGGTCCGGAGTACTTTCTCTGCTTGTTATTATACTGATTAGGGTTGTAATTACCGGTAGCAACCGGTAAAGGCGTTCCCGCAGTTATAGAACCGGTTTGTATAGCAACGCCGGTTATACCTCCCTGGGTATTTTGAAATTGGTTCATTTGTGGCCCCTGGTTCACAGGTGTACCGGTTGAAATTGACCCTTGATACTGTTGGTTCATTTGTGGACCCTGGTTCATTGATGTACCGGTTGAAATTGACCCCTGATACGGTGGGTTCATTTGTGGACCCTGGTTCATATGTGTACCAGTTGAAATTGACCCCGGATTCGGTTGTGAAAAAGGGGCGTTTCCAGTAATTGGGCTTACAGTAGGGTTCGGGAATGAAGATTGATTCATTAACGACCCTTGGTTCGGTGGGGGTGTTTGGTAGGCTTGGTTCAGGGGGGTGATACTAATTGGGGGTTGGTTTAATGGGGTGGTACCCATAGGCGTGTTTTGGTATGAATTTAAAGATTCCTGGTTAGTGAAAAACCCTTGTCCCTGAATAGGGGTACCTTCAGTAATTGACCCCTTTTTAATAGGGGGTGCAATAAAGGAATCTGAAGTGAAATTGCTTTGGTATATTGGTGTGCTCTCAAAAGTCTGATTAATTGCAGGATTTGAGAAAGATCCGGTCATAGGACCTTGATTTGGTAGATTTTGGAATGATCCTTGATTCATAGGAGGATTTTGGAATGATCCCTGATTTGTAGGAGGATTTTGGAATGATCCCTGATTTATAGGAGGATTTTGGAATGATCCCTGATTCATAGGAGGATTTTGGAATGATCCCTGATTTATAGGAGGATTTTGGAATGATCCCTGATTCATAGGAGGATTTTGAAATGGGGTCGTAATAGGGGTGCCATCAGTAATAGATCCTTTTTTAATAGGGGTACTTGAAAATGGAGTTTGATTCATAGGAGCGTTTTGATATGGAACCTGATTCGTTTGGGTTTGGAACGGATTCTGATTAATAGGTGTACCATCAGTAATTGAACCTTTTTTGATTGGGGTGCTTGAAAAGGAGGACTCGTACTGATCCATAGTTTGATATGAACCCTGATTCATTTGTGTACTTTGGAATGGATACTGATTAATAGGTGTACCATCAGTAATTGAGCCTTTTTTGATGGGTGTGCCTGAAAACGATGAGTCGTACTGATCCATAGTCTGATAAGAACTCTGATTCATAGAAGAACCACCAGATATTGATCCTTGGGATATAGGGGCATTTTGGTAACCTCCCTGGTTCATAGGTGTACCACTTGTAATTGAACCGAAAGTATTCACACTCTGAGCATTATATGGACCACTAGAGGTGCTTCCAAATGTATTATTGGTACCAAAAGTAAAAGTCTTCGTTGTATCATAACTAGGTGTACCAGAAATTATCGATCCTTGATTTAGAGCTGCACCACAAGTTATCGACCCCACATTTTGTACCACACTACCATGACTTGGAGAAAATTGTCCCATAGTTGGGGTAAATGGGGACACAGCTTGGCTTATAGGTGTTCCAGACATTATAGAGCCTTTGGTCCCCATAATACTGCCTTGGGGTATTGTCTGAAGGGATGGTTTCATTGATTTCTGGTTGGCTGTGTTTTGGGAGTAATTAGGGGTGCCTGCAGTAATTGAACCCTGAGTTGGGGATTGGGGGACAGGATTTGGGGGACCAGTGGGAGTTGGGGGACTTTGGTATCCACTTTGATATTGCATTGAAGGCGGTAAATAATTCCTCTTCATTCTTGCTTCAACCTCCATTACTAATTCTGGGCTAATTACTAAAAAATAATAATAAAAAGAAAAAAAAATAAAGTAAAAAAAAAAAATGACAAAATATAATCTAAAAAAAAAATAGCAAAAAATAGATGCAATTTACTAAAGCCATGCTTACATTAAATAATCGGTTCAAACTTTCAATAAAGAAAATATAGGAATGTTGAGATGTTTTCAGAATCATTAAAAACTCAAGTCTTTTGGCGAATAACTTACACCTTAGAGGTATATCGTAGAATACTTTTTAATTTTGAATAACTCTATCAGCTAACCACTTGCAGCAACAATTAACAATATTCTATTTTAAAATTATTTTAAAAGACATTTTAAAAATTAAAAAAAAACATCAACGTTCCATGAAGCAATCATCATACAACATTTAATTACAACAACATTATCATTGCATATACAGAACGGTCGCGAGTTTATTAATATCCTAAAGAAAAATGCGTTGTGAAAAAAAAAATATTACCTCGATTTGAAACTTTATATTACAGCAGAAATATAATTTCGTTAAATAATGGGCCTGGTGAACCTTTACAAACATGATGAGTATCGACATTTAATCTATACATACATACAAATAATTAAATTAAAGTGTATGTTTGTATGTAAGAAACTTGTATAAGGTGTTTCAAAATTAACCCAACAAACTAGACCATCGAACTGAACAACTTTCACTATGGGAACAACTCTGAAATCACGAAAAAAAATCTGCTGTTTAATACAAAAGTTCAATACCTACTTGAGCAAAATGTATGAAACAGCAGATTTTTTTTTCGTAATTTCAGAGTTGGTCCCATAGTGAAAGTTCGATGGTCTAAAGCACCTCTTAAAGTTTGTTGGGTTAATTTTGAAACACCTTATATAACAAAAAAACAATTTTAACATTTTTTGTCTTTCTGTCTGTTTGTCCCGGCTAATCTCTGAAACGGTTGGACCGATTTTGACGGGACGTTCACTGGCAGAGCTGATGTTATAAGGAGTTTTAGGCTACTTTTATTTTAGAAAAAGAACTAGGGTTCCGCGCAAAAAAGTAAAACCCATGAAATCCAATTTGTTTTCCGACATGCACTCCAATAGTCGCGGGCACAGCTAGGAAAAGTTTGTTAAAATTGTGAGTTAACTGAATTTCTTTTCCTGTTTCATTTTTATTCGATACTATGACGTCTGTGAAGTCTGACCAATTAATTATAAAAAAGCCCTGTATTTAAAAAATAATATAACTAACGATTATTACGACCACTATTATTTTTATACCTATAGAATACTAACAAACTCGAGATCATCCTTTACTGACATTTCATTACATAGCATAGTATATGTATATTATGTGACATCACTTACCAGGTGGTCGCTCCGTGACGGTCAATAAACCGGTTCTTCTGACGCGTATGCTGGTTGTTGATGAGGGGGATGCGCTTTGCTGTAGGGAAAGAATTTGATGGTTAAGATAGTTGAATTTGAAAGATTATCATCATTCCAAACAAACGTAGCGTGTGCTTTGGCTTAAGACATATTCACGTCTCTATCTTGCACTTTTAGTTTGACAGTTGTGTGACATTGGCAGATATAATGCTTAGCCAAGAAAGTGTATATAATGTTCCCACTGCTAGCACTCTGACCTTCCGTGAGAGGCAGTGTGTTGTGCTGCACCACGCGGGCACACTGCGGGGTGGTAGATGTCACATGTCTGACAATTGTCGTTTCTAGGACATGCCGGTTTCCTCACGATGTTTTCCTTCACCATTATGAGAGCAGTGGTGATTAAATAATTTACACAAAGTAAAGCGCCTGTAAACCGGTCGAAGTGGAGGTGCTTGGGGGAGGCCTATGTCCAGCAGTGGACGTCTTTCGGCTGAAATGATGATGATGATGAAAGCGCCTGTCAGGATTCGAACCCAATACCTACGCCTCGATCACAATAATCATATAGAGGTATGAGGAACAGGGTGTTAAGTTCACTCATACTCTATAGAAAAGGGAGGATCCTCTGACTAGACACTACATTCATGTTGGGCATCTATGCTAGTTGCGCGGTAAACTCTGCTTGCGAGATGCAGGATTTTGCGTGACGTCATGATGACGCGTTGTTCGCATGTGGCGCTGTAGATACCGCTACAATCATAAGGTTAAATCGCACATGGGTTCACATAAAAGAGCTAAATGCATATTATATGAAAAGTGTGAGTTGCCCAAGTGCTGTCCGCATTTTATTATGGATACACCTCTATTATGGTTTATCACACCCTGAGCCCGAAGATAGGCTAAACTGTACAGTATGGCTTTAAATTCTGTTTCGTAGTCTGTAATGTTTTTATGTCAGTTTCGTTCGTTTCAAGTTAGTTGGTAACAGTCCGACATAATTCTCCGATTTCCAAGAACTGTGTATTGTTAACTGTATATTGATTTGTCTTTTTTTTTTACAAATTTCCATCTCAAGCAAAGACGGAGATAAACATTTTATCTAATAAAATAAAAACGTCCAGTTTCCAGAACGAAAATTATCAACGCCTCAAAATGAAACACAAATCAAATGATGCAATTGGCTGTTGGTAATACAGTCAACCAATCAGAACAGGTTACGCGCGTAATAGATTATCCTAATTATAGGTATTGTTATCATTTTACTGTTAAAACTTGATAAATAAGTAATGTTTTACATAACCTAAACATTAAGGAATAATGTAGCAAAACAGAAAATATTCGTATGTCGTTGATATTTTGGATGACGGTAGATAGAAACGTCAAAGTTGTTCTGTTCACGACTATAAAAGGAAGAGCTCCCAGTGGTGGGGATCATTCTTGTTCAAAACATCGACCAGAACGGAGCTCCGGCCAACAGTCAGTTGATTAGTAGTAGTGACGTTATTATGTGGAATAGATCGACCAGATGTCATGTAAGTTAATTGATATTATTATCTTGATTATTACCGATAACTATGGTTTCTGTAAATGTAATAATATGACCAATAATGCCAATGTTTTAAAGTGTATAATGGAATATGCCTAGCTATTGTTATTATGTTGCTATTAATCTGAGTTCTCTTGGACCATTGTCCAAGAGGTGTAATTAATTGTTTTTAAAATAATGATAATTTCTGGCAATATAAGAAATAAGAAGTTTGTTGATATAATACTTTAATACTGTTTCCATGGAGTTTCTTGTCCTTCTCCATGATGACCTAGATTTGGAACAGACAACTAGTTTTCTGATTAATTACTGACAAGCCTAAATTGAAATAAATGTCTAGGTTGTCTTTCTGTGCTATATTTCATAAAAATCCTTTCCCTACATACCAAATTCATAGTTACTTTTACACATATTAAATAACTAGTAACCATTCTGATATTCAAAGCTTTATATTTGGGTAATATATGTATACATATATGTTGATTTTCGTTCCAGAATTCCGGCGTTGAGGACACTCAACGATGACAATCGACAACTCACCATAGAGCCAGTGCTCGATGTGACGACGTTTGCGGCATCTTCCGGTGTCGCCATTGTATGTCGTTTACTACTGCCGCGGTTCATCATGTACCTAAAGACAATTTAGGTAGAAGTTCATGTTATTTAGACAAATTAATGTACAGCAAAGTATTATCATTATCTGCCTAGCCTTTTAGCCAACCAGTCTTACCAAGGGTTATCGTATTACCAAGTAACTGGGTTGTGCATTTCAGATACCTATCTGACCTCCACAACCCAGCCGTCGACTACCTAGTCGCTCCATGTAAAATACTGGTATTCAGCTGCATCCGGTTAGACTGGAAGCCGACCCCAACATAGTTGAGAAAAGGTTAGGCAGATGATGATCTATCTAGCATTTTCCCAACTCAATGAAAATGTTGGGGTCGTTATCCAGTCTGAATGGTGTCAGTAAATATAGATCTTACTGAGCGTACATTCGGACACATCGTTTTGTCCTATGACATTATAACTGAAATGATTAATTATGTAATAATTAACACTACAATTCAGTTTTGCAGTTAATTAGCAATGTAGTAGAGGGGCTGACTGCACGCATATATTTATGTATAGCCTCAGGAAGGCTATTTTAATGCACACACTCTAAGAACATTAATAAAAAAATCGCATTTTTTATTTCATTAATAATTCATTTATTTTTTATTAGGTTTTCTTAACAGCTGACAAGTATTGAAATTTTTTACTCGAGTTTGTTTCTTGACAATATCAATAAATCAAAGGAACTTCGCACATCATTATTCTAAAAATAAAATACAACAATGATTGAGTTTAAACTTCTTAGCGTATCGATGGCAAAAAGTTTAAATATTTTGGGCCCAACATTCATCTGCAACTACAAGTATCTCACCTGCATAAATTAGTGTTATAAGCGGAGTCGGTGTTCTGTTCCTCAGACTGTTCTGCTTCCTCTGCGCGCGCGGGAGTGCCGCTGTCTGATACCTGTGGGGTGAAGATTGAACATTGCCATTAAAATAATAGTAATTTGTAAATTAAGTTACGATATTGGTAAGTTTCACAATGGTAACTAGAGCTTTACCTATATAGTTATCTATAATTATGCGATACTCACATGGTGCGCAGGCGCAGAGTGGCAGCAGGCGCGCTCGCGGCCGCGCGGCACGTGCGCGCCGCCGTCTGACGCGCGTCTCCCGAACGTAGACGCTGAGGGAAAACATTTCGTCAGTAAAAATCAATTTGCAAGGTTAAGCAGCGCTTACCAAGGTCAGTCTTTGGATGGGTGACCATTATGATTTATCTTGAATAGCTCATGGTAAGTGTCGCCACCAGGTTAAGCAGTGCTTGCCGAGGGCAGTTCTTAGATGTGTGTTTTTTTTTGTAATTTTTCTTTCTTTGTACTTATTAGGGTTCCGTACCAGAATGGTAAAAAGGATCTCTTATGGTGCGACTCAGTCTGTCTGTCTGTCCGTCTGTCACAGCTGGATATCTCAAGAAGAACCACTAATGCTATCAACTTGAAATTTGGAATAGCTTTAGATGACGTTTGCCCAACTATTTTGCAAATAAGTAAGAAATAAATATATATATATATACAGGCTGAATTTTTCAAGTTGGCGAGGATGGCCAAATACGAAACTATGAGGAATAGCGAAAAGTACTCAAAGGAGTCCCGGGCTCGATTTTGATGAAAACTGAAACCGCATCATTGGATTTTTGAAAAATCAATACTTGTAGCCAGGAATCGAACCTATTGATTTTGAAAAAAAAACACACACACACACTGTATTATTACATCATTCAATAGTGTCGCTTATAAGGATCAAATTCTGAGAATTAATGACATACGGCAAACTAAGGCCTCATTTACGGAGACGCGGGGCGTCTCGCGTCGCGTCGGACGTTTTTTCTGTTTACGGTGGGGCGGCGCGTGAAGCGGCACGCATCATCGCACGCGTAAACACAAACTTATAGCAATACACGACCATGTTCATAGAGAAGCGAGACGGGAAGCGTGGCGGTGCCCGCGGCGAATCCTCTAGCGTGTAGCGGAGCACGCGGCGGGCATCGCGGCGGCGCACGCTCGCCTCGATCAAATCGACTAGTTTTATGTTGGCGAGAGATGGGAGCGCACGTGTCGCAACTTGCAGCATGAATGACGAAAAATTGGAACTAGTTATTTCTAAATAAGACTGACAGAAGATTCCGCCTCGGACATAGCTTCATCGAGAATTGCCGCTGCGTGCGCCGCCGCGATAAACGCCGCGTTGGACGCGTCGGTGCCATCCGCGGGCTCGGCCGCAAAAAACGCCCTAGTTCAAACAAACGCGTCTAAAATCGCTTCTCCGTAAACGCACTCATACAACGCCATATATTTGAATTCAGTGCGGGCCGCGCCGCTCAACGCAACACGCGACGCCCCGCGTCTCCGTAAATGAGGCCTTAAGGAAAATGTTGAATTTTAATAAACTGCTTCTTATTTTAAAGTATTCATACCTTCATTACCTGTACCTTGTTCGAAATGATGCTCAATATTTTTATTAACACACCCGCAGCGCAGTCACCTTCACAACATTATGTTCTAAATTCAAATTGTTATTACGATCTTTGGAAAATATTCTAATGGAATCAATAATATTGTAATGCTGAATGCAGTACAATCCTTGAAACGTCGAATCCAGCTATGTATTGAAAACAATGGTCATAATTTTGAACAATTAATCAGTTAAGGTTTAATAGATATATAACATAAGAAAAATAAAAAAGTATTGTGTTAAAAATGAGGTCTTTTCTTTAGTTTGTCGTATGTCATTACTTCCCAGAATTCGATCCATATTAGCGACACTATTAAATGATGTAATAATACATGTGTGTGTTATTTTTTAAATATCAACAGGTTCGATTCCTGGCTAGATATATTGATTTTCCAAAAATCCAATGATGCAGTTTTAGTTTTCAACAAAATCGAGCCCGGGACTCCTTTGAGTACTTTTCGCTATTCCTCATAGTTTCGGATCTGGCCTTCCACGCTCACTTGAAAAATGTATTTATTTATTTTATTTATGTACACAGTACACACAGTAATTCATAACGTATTTTTTTTTTGCAACAGGGCTGAAAGGGGGTCTGAAAAATTCGAAGTAGGGCTACTAGGGCATGTGGGGTATCATATGAAAAGAGCGCAATTTGCACGTTCTCATTTTTTTTTTCTTTTTTTTAGGCCGCATGGTTTTCAACTTTTCATGAAAAATTAAAAAAAAAAATACCATTGCCCCCTTATCTCTGAAGATTGCATAGAGAAAAATCTGAAATTATTCTATGTGATAGAAGTTTATGTAAAGATTACAGGAAAAATAAAACGATGTCTCTAAATAGCACACTTTTTCAGAAATCATCAACAAAAGTTACATTAGTTCCACTATCGGTCAAGAGATGGCGCTGACCTAAAACTGCAATATTCTACACCGCAGCGTTAAAATTCTCTGACGAATATTGGCCTCGCCGATGAAAATTTAAAAACATATTATGATGGTACGGAAGCCTCGGTGCGCGAGTCCAACTCGCTCTTGAACGGTTTTATTTTTTTATTAAGTATTATTTTATGTACCCTGTGTCTGCATAGCGTGCGGCGGCTTCAGCAGGTGTTGGTCCTTGACGCTGAAGTACCGCGGCGGCTGGTGCTGCACGGCCGGGAGCTTCGCGGCCAGGTTCGTGTTGGGGAGCATTGACACGTTGGGGGTGGCTTGTTGCTGGGGACGACAAACAATAATATATAAATAACTATAATTATTGTGAAATAGTTAAGTTCGAGGAAAGTCAAAATAAAGGAGGAAGGAAAAATAACTGACTGATATCTTTTGATTGTCATTTTCTAGATCTAGAGATTTTAATATTCTAAGATTTTGATATTCGAAGATTTTGATATGCTACGATTTTGATGTTCTAAGATTTTGATATTCTATGATTTTGTCATTACACAATGTCAAAAATAGTCAAAATGTTCAGAAGATTTTGTCATCATCGAATCAGGTAGGTACTGAATCCATGACAGGTTGCGCGTCGACCTCACTGCCACCCTGTATTCTGACTCTGTTATTTTAAGAGTGAGATGTTGGCTGTTTATTTACGTTCTAATAATTGGCTTAACTTTATTGGACTCTACTACAAAAAAGTGAGTCGAGTTGAGATGCTGACATTCTGCGGTTTCAACTTCCTAAAAGTTGGACATTCTGTAAGAATAATGACATCTACTGATTTTGACACTCTTAAGGTCATAGCACACTTAAACGACTCTGCTCCAACACCGCTCCCACCCAACACCGCCCTAAACTAAGACGACTGCTCGCACTCCACGCGGCGACAGCTAGCAGGCACCCAGCAGTCCACGCGGCGACAGCTAGCAGACGGCCAGCTGTCCACCCGCCGACCGCTCTCGCTTTACGCGATAGACACAGTTCGCGATCGGTTTCCATTAAAGCAACTCATATTTTTTACTATGTCCCAATTCACAACGCGCGAACTAGCAATTATTGCTATTGCACTTGAGGATGAAGGGAGAAGCGCAAGAAATAACAGACGAAGATTTTGGGTGCATAAAATGCTGAAAGCAAGACATGGCGCGGCGACTGCTAGCAGGGAGCGCGCGGACACCGCGCCGAGCGCTCGCCCACAGCGCGCGGCCAGCGAGGCGGCAACTACCGAGCAGTCTGACGGCGGTAAGCGAGCTGACAGCGAGCTGTCTGCTAATTTATGATGCCAATGCAAAATAGATCTAAAGAGCACCATTTAAAGCCCATATTTGAATTATATTCTTTTTGCCGGGTGGGAGCAGAGTCGTGTAAGTGGGCTATGACCTTTATCTCTCTTAACTTTGATTGTTTATCTAAAACACAGTCGTGAAAGCGACACGAAGATGAAGACGAAGACACTCCGATTTTGACATTCCAAAGCTCAAACTTTTCGCTACAATAACATCCTCTAAGCTTGAAAATCTGCGATTATTACACTTTGCGATATAACACAAGAGTGTAAATATCACGAGATATCGGTGAATATTTGCCATTCAGTGATTCTACTTACGTTAAAGTGCGCGGACACATAGAGCGGTGAAGGTCGTAGATCAGCGGACGCGGCGCCACACACTCCCAGCTCACCGCCCTGCAATAAGTAATATCGTATATTTACTGGCTCTATCAACAGCTCTATGCAGCTGTAAGTTTCATACAAACCTTATCTTCATTGAAATAAGGTTCATATTCCTGTGAAACGCTTCTAGAATAGGAAATCTGCTCAGCTAAGAGTGTGGTTCATAGATGCACTTTGACGTTACTATGTAAGTAACGTAACATTGAACCTTATTACAATTAAAACAAGGTTCATATTCATAGGAACCTTATTGTTTTTTATTCCCATAATCTTGCCAGGACCCTTTATCAGCAAAACTTCACAAACGTCGGTCACGTCTATCAAGTTTCGCTAGCTAATTTAATTTGACCCTGTATACTCCCGGAGGCTCTCCTTCATTAACTGCGTATCCCTAGTCTCCAGGATTCGCTATCAGCAAAACTTCACAGACGTCGGTCGCGTCTGTCAAGTTTCGCTAGCTAAGCTATATAATTTGAACTTAGACTCCTAAAAGCCCTCCATCATTACCTGCGTATGCCCAGTCTCCAGGATTCGCTATCAGCAAAACTTCACAAACGTCGGTCGCGTCTGTGAAGTTTAGCTAGCTAATTTATTTTAACCCTGTAACTCCTGGAAGCTCTCCATCATTAGCTGCGCATGCCTACATTTATTTTTTTGTCATTAGATATCGATACCGTCTGTAAATTATTGCTAGCTAACCCTGTAGACTCCTGGAACCTGTCGAACATTACCTGCGTATGCCTACAGTCTCCCGGCCCGACGGTGTGTCTCCTGGTGGCGTGTGTCTCCGGCGAGCTGGTCAACACTGGCTGAGAAGGTGGTTCCTCGATCACTGGTGTTACTGTGGAGCCGAACTGGAAGGGAGAAATTGAGTTTTCTCAAACATGCTTGGTTTGAGCATTATTATGACAACCTTCTTCGAGATAGATCGAAATTGCTGTACTGGCCAAATACATGAATGAAAATCGATCTGTCGCGTCGTGGTGCTAAACCACGACAAATAAATACAAATAAATTACATAGTAAACTAATATCTGTCGTGTAATTTAAAAATGGAACGATCTTTTACTCCGAAACATGGCAACCAAGGAGGGAACTTATCAAAGGTTTTATTTAAATTTCGAACTGGCTTGCAAATAGAAAGCTGTTTATTGAAAAAAAAAAAGAAATTCAACACTTTAACGCGGGAAAAATTAACGTTGTTCATTTTTCGTGATTGATTTTGAAAAGTAACTATATTTAATTTCCGCGCATTATTTGATAAAAGTACTATACAAGCCTTGGCCACCTATTTGTCGTTTTTAGATGTAGAAAGGTCATGCCAGTGAATTTTAAAGTTAGTTTCGTGCAGAATAAAGAGCTTTAACGTTGAGCTGGTTTTCTTGTCCCAATCCGTTCCGATTACCTACACTCACAACTGACAAAAAAGAAAAATTCTTTCTTGAATAATGTTAGACGATTGTTAAAGTTCAAATTAATCAAAGCATGCTGGTTTGGGGCTGTTCATTTATTACGTAAGAAAAAGTAAGACTTGAATGAAACCCCCCCCTGGCATCTTACGCAAGATTAGTATCTGGGCATTTTCACTTTTAAGTGTACCCTAAAAAAATAAAAGTGACTGAAAATAAATGGACATTGTAGTGAAAATAGTGGTCAGTTTTGTGACGTGTATTTTCAGCCAAATGTGTTTTAAACCTGTGTTATTGGAGTTTAAATTGTGCAAATTTAATTTTTGTGACAAGAGAAACTATACACTATTTTTGCACCAACACTTTTAAATGTATTCGTAGTACTATTTTAGTAATTTTGGCAAATTCAATGTTGGTAAGGGGAGGGACATGCCAGAAACAGTTACTCTGAATATTTAAAATACTCATAAATTAATAGTTCAAACGTATTTTACCAGGATTGCAGATGGATTCGTCAATTGAATATATATTTTACCGTTTTATTCCAAAAATTAGACAATATGTCCACTATTTATCTTGCTATACAATTTTGAATAAGTGGGACATCCTCAAAATGGCGGGTACACTTAAAAGTGAAAATGCTCATCTAGCAAAATTGCAAAGAAAAAGTAGCAAATGATCTTTACGTAAGAATAATCTAGACAGCTCCCACCCTTATGTAAGAAAAAAATAAGACATCTTTGGACCCCCTCCCCCCTTTTTTTTTTTTTGGATGGGAAATCATCTAATGACTCCTCCCGCTCTGGGTGGAGCGGAAGGGAGTGTCAGACTCTTACTGACTAAAACCCACCCGTGTTTCTTCATTAGCCCTTTATGTTCCGGGGCAGCGGTAACCCTTTCGGACGATCCCGCTACCCCGGCAGGCTTCGGCCCTGGCGGGCCCCTTCCTTTATGCTGACATCTCTTTGAGGCGCGCGTGGAACACATACGCGCCGTCCGGCACGGGCCTGGTCCTGATCGGACGGAGAGCTACCCCCCCCCTCCCCCTCGAACCATCTTACGTAATAAATTAACAGCCCCTTTGTGGCTAAAAATGCTATTGCCAGTGATTATTTTTCGAACAAATAGTTTTCGCGAGTGTTGTCTCAGAAGCTTCTTCGCTTGGCTAACATAACCTAGAATAGTGATAGTATCTTGGCCTATTTTACCTTCTCCAAGTTTTCAGGCTGGTCAGTCAGGTAGTCTACTGGTTCACACGGAACCGTGACGAGGCAGTCTTGTGCAGTGGACTCTTCAGCGTCCATTTGTTCTTCTTCTACGTTCTAGAGAGAAATTTAAGTTTAGTTGCGAGGAATATATGATATTTGGTATGGGTAAGTACTTTCTTATTGATTAAATAAATAAGTGTCCGTTTCAAAGGCGTGGCCATGACAATTAACAAAAAAACATGCCAAGATTTTGTAAAAATTTGTAGAAGTTGAGTCCCAAAACCAGAAATTTGTGAAAGCCATGGTTAAAAAGTTATAAGGGTTTGAACGTGGCCGCGCCATTGAAACGCGGCGAACCGCGCGGCCACGGAGATCTTTAAAACTAAGCGTTGCAGAGACCTGTAATTTAGGTAAATAACAGATTGAATTTGTAGAAAATTTTTAGATAAAGGTCGGTCTGATTGACGTAAAAATGGTTTACCTCTAAGGGCGAGATTTACAAACCACAGTTACAGTTTACTTTGCTTTGCATGCGTTTCATTCCTAAATATGAACCTTATATTAATGTTCATATTCGTATAGGTGAATGTAAACAAGCATTTTAAATGAATATAAACTTTAATTTCATACTAATAATGTTCTTATTCGTGTGAGGGGCTAACTACTTAGCAAAGTCAAGCCAAAGCGCCGTCTGTGAATCTCGCCCAAAGAGGAAAGAAGTGTTATTTTGATGTTTGTAAATTTTTGATCGAAGTCGAACTTAAATTTTAAAATAAATGTTTTTAAAAGTTCTTACCTTACAGCTAGTGAGATCCAGAGGTTGGCCAGTCGTTGAGTCTAATGAATCTGAAATAATAATATTTAACATAAATTGTTGGAACATACAGTCTTTCCTTTTACAGAATCATTTGATTAGAAAGGGTATTGAAGATTTTTATATGGAGGCTGAGGCTGGCATACCGATTACGCGGTTGTCGCACCATTTTGATTTTTATTTCAAAAACAGGTACGTATTTACAGAATTAGAATAATTAATACATCTTTCTAAGTTAGATTTGTACCATAACAACGAATCTCTTATGGAAAAGTGCTTAATGGTACAAATCTAACTTAGAAAGGTGTATTAATGATTCTAATGATTATAATTCTATAAATACGTACCTGTTATAGTCGCGAATCAAATTTTGATCAAGATACAACCTGACACTGACCTGCAAATTGCAAAAAACGTAATAAAATTTGAATTTCGCGGTCTACCACTGCGCATTCACCTTAATTGATGATCATACCTCTATGCTGCAGGCTATTTCTAGCGCTCGTTCGTTGTTGTAACTTGTCCATTAATAAGTGATAGATGGCAGATATGTGGTCGAAACGGTCTTCTTGGATTGCCTGCGGAATAATATTCGTTTTTAGACATTTTATGTAACAAGATAATTCTTTTTCTTTTTTGCAGTGAAAACTTCTTTAGGCGCATTAGGCATTTTTTGAGATGGGAAATACCATTGAACTCGCGACACTGTTACCGTTACCGTAACCGACACCAAATAAATATTTCGAAAAATTTCCAGACGATTCAAAAAATACACACGTAATTGTTCAAGTTTTCACTTCTGTCGGCACTCCCGGAGTGCCACTGTTTTTTTTTTGTGTTTGTGTTCTTTCACTACGTCATTTTTACAGCAAGAAAAAGTATATTCTTTCTTTCTAATTAAGTATGAGAAAGTCGTGAGGGTGAAGGAATCAGGGGTCTATTTAATAAAACCGACAGGCGACCATCGCACAATTTTAAAAGTTGTTTTTAACCGACTTCAAAAAAAGGAGGAGGTTCTAAATTCGGTTGAATAATTATATAATATTTTTTTTTTTGTGGTTTTAATGCTTTATTAAACAGCACTTGTCGTGAAAATGTGTAAATTTTGTAATTTTTGGACAAACATGTCGTATTTTTTGCTATACAGCGTGGAGTTCTATGAAACTATTTTAAAATACTATTTTATAGGCTTATTTTTTGTTAACCTATATTGTCTCACTGCTGGGCAAACGTCTCCCCCATGTTTTCCACTTTTCTTTTCTTTTAAAGGCTTATTAAGGCCTTCAAAATAGTTTTCGTGGTGCAGAACTCCAAATTTTTTATAATTTCGTGCGTTATTAAATACAATAATAATAATTCATTTATTTCTTAGTATATGGTGCAAACAAGATCTTAATATTAAAAACGTTTCACATACACTACAGTTGCCCGTGTAGAAATATTAAAAAATATATTTAAGATAGGATTTTTTATACAATGCCAAGATCCGCACAATTTTAATTAATATATTATATTATATATGAATGGAATGTCACAATTATCACACAATGTCAAATACTAAAAAACTAAAAAAAAATAATACCTGCTCGATGTGTTGGTGCGTGAGGCCGGGCAGCGTCAGCATGTGCGCGCGCACCGTGTCGCGCTGCGCCGCGTCCGCGCGCGCCGCACCGTTCACGTGGCATGCGCACGCGCCGCCACACGCGTCTGCACGGGAATGTACGTCACATTAGCTGGATAACCAATTTTTAGGCTCGTGGCTAAGTAACTTTAGGAAGCTCGTGGCTAGTTACGTTAAAGGGGCTAATGGCTAAGTAACTTTAGAAGACTCGCAGCTAAACATCTTCTGAAGGGTTCGTGGCTGAGCATCTTCTGAAGGGATCGTGGCTAAGTATCTGCTGAGAGGTTAGGAAGTAACTATTGTATAATATATGACTCACCATAATGTCCTGGCCCCGGGCCGGGCTGGTGCGCGGCGAGCCACCTGTGTCTGACCACACTGCGGAGCGAGAGCCTCTTCTCTGGCTCCACGACCAGCATGTGACGGATTAGGTGCTCGCAGTCTGTGGGAGAGAGAGAAAATCAAGTCATTTATTCAAATTAGACTGAAAATCAGCACTTTTCGAACGTCAAAATTACAGACAGTCTCCCGGCACGCCCGCCCTTCACCACTTCCTAGTGCTTTAGCTGGGAAGAAGTGGCGCAAGACAATTAGAAAGAGAAGACGATGTTGCTGAGAAATCTAAAGTTGAAACTGAGGAAGATTTTAAATTCTCACCTTGCGACATAAAGTAGGGTATCCTAAACTTTCCGCTCAGCACAACGCTTCTTAGCTCCTGTAATGTGCTGCCGTCGAATGGCAGGGCTCCACACACCAGCACGTATAGGACTACGCCGAGTGACTGTGGAATGAAAAGGCGAAATTAGTTGAAAATTATTATAATTTCAGAAATTTTCCGGATGAACTTCAAAGTATATTAAAAAATAATGTCCTCCAGATCTGGAAGCGTCACGCTATTTTGAACTCTATTTTCTTTTTGATTTAGCTTTTTAAATTTTACAATTAAAAATTGCTCGAGTACCTTTTACGGCACAGATGTTTCAAGAAATCTAGCATTTGGGCATTGAAACAACTCACCCAAATATCGGCTTTAGGTCCGTCGTACTGTCTCCCTTCGAAGAGCTCGGGGGCCGCATATGGGGGGCTGCCACACCACGTGGCAAGGGGGGATCCTGCTGTGTACTCGTTGCTGAAGCCAAAATCTGCCAGCTGTGGAGAAAGAAGGAAAGAAAAACGTATAACTAAAGAACAAAAACAATATTTGCCACAGAAACACTGCATATTCACAGATAACTTAATCACCGTTCACGATTTATTTGCCAAACATGTAAACAAATATGAGTATTTGGAAAAATAACTTTAATGCCCACAAAATAAAGTTTAACATCAAAAAAAAAAAAAACGCAAAACTACAACTTCAAACATTTTTATAACTTTTTAAATAGCTAGTCAGTCTGAAATGAATTTAATTACTACGAAATAAAGTTGATATTTGTTTAACTTGAAATAACATCAATTGGAAACATTAATTTGTATAGAACTTACTACTATGCCTAATTAAGTAGGCAGCTGACACTACATGCTGCAATGGTAGGTCAGGGTTTCGCAAATTAGGCTCGACTTTGCTAAATGTTTAATCCCCGGACTGTGCAGTGTTATCGTGTTTAGTTGTCAGTAGCAACCCAGAAATTGGATTTATGCCCAGTTTATGACAAAAGGCTCCCTTTGTACGCGTATATATTTCTCGAAGAGTTAGCCAGAGGTAGGGTTGCCATCCATCCGAATTTTTCCAGACATGTCCGGACTTTGTTCGGCCCTTTAATTTGTCCGGATTTTTTGGCTTAGATGGAATAAAACGAGTAATAAAACTTACTTATATAAGTAATACCAATTTTTTAATATGAATTTATTAACTTCTCATTCATCTAAAAACAAAATATAATTATACTTCTTTATCAATCAACTTAACGAGATCAAACAATAAATCTTGTACACACGGCTACACATCAAGCTATATATTTCCAGTTTTAGGTAACCTCGCATTGTATAGGTTTTTCATACAATCAATTTGAATTCAGCTTATACTGGTTATGTATAGCTTGATGTGTAGCCGTGTGTACTTATTGCAACTAGTTCTAACATAAAATATTTTCTTCAAAATAAAAAATAGTTTTACGTAAAATACTCAAACTTAACGCTAGTTTCTGGAATAGATATTAATTTTCACAGCACTTTTTTTATCTCCGCACCCCACAACCTCCCTCCCCTCGCGAGCGTCTGCTACCATGTCTACCATACCACTGTAACTAAGTCGGTAATGTTTGGATTTTGTGGCTAAAATGTCCAGACTTTTATTGAAATTTCAGGCTTTTTGTCAGGAGTTTTCAAATTGCTAAATGGTAACCCTAGCCAGAGGTATGCAGTACACATCGCCACTTAAGCTATTAATCCCATCACCGAGCCCTTTGGCATTACCCCCGCCTTCATTCCAACTCCAGACTATGACATTCCTAACAGGAAAACCCAATGACACTTTACCCAACTTGGAGAACCTAGAGCAGTGGTAGCCCAGTGGTAATGGACTTACGAGTTGTAGGTTGTAGGTTCGAACCCAGACAGGCGCTTTACTTTGTGTAAATAATTTCATCACCAATGCTTTCAAAACGGTGAAGGATAACATCGTGAGGAAACCGGCATGTCCTAGAACCAAAAAAAAAATCAAAGACATGTGACATTTATCAACCCGCACCGGGCCCGCGTGGTAGATTACAGCTCACTCCTTCTCGAAGAAAGGACGCCTGTGTCCCAGCAGTGGGAACATTATAGGCTGATTATGTATGCGACCTGGGAATCGAACCCAGGATCGACCTGAAGATCAGCAGTCGTGCTAGCGACCACTAGACCAACGAAGCGGTCACTAAATATTGTTAAAAGAATATCAATTACGATGCAAGATCTAAAACACATTCTTTGCGAAGCGGTCACTAAATATTGTTAAAAGAATATCAATTACGATGCAAGATCTAAAACACATTCTTTGTAAAAAAAACAATGTTTCATATTGGCTAGACTATATTCCAGGGTTTTCTTTCATATCTAAAGCGTTAAGGAAAGTCCAAGTGAGAGTTTTGCAAGAGAAGTCTATTAAAAAACCATTATAATTTTTTATGAGATTCATTCAGAATCTATAAGGCGTGAAAAGAATATTTTTTAGGTGGCAACGTTGCTAAATTGTTGGTTAGGGACTGTTAATTTATTACGTAAGACGATTTGAGGGGGGAGGGGTACAACAAGTCTTACTTTTCCATACGTGGGGGTGGGAGGGGTCTCGATTGTTCTTACGTAAGATCACAAAAGTAAGCAAAAATTATAAGTTCTTAATTTGTTTGCTACTTTTTCTTTGCAATTTTGGTAGAACACAGATCTTACGTCAGATTGAAAGGGCCGGAGGGGGTTTATCCAAGTGTTATTTTTTCTTACGTAGGGGAAGGGGGTCAGAAACTGTTCAAAATTGTCTTAATGAACAGCCCCCTTATTGATGTGATATAGTTATTCTCTTGGCAGTTTAATATCTGCACCTTTGGTGTCGTGGTCGCCAGCACAACTGCTGGGCGTGGCCCGTGGGTAGTATCCATTTCAGCGAAAGACACTTCGCGAATCCACTTGAGATTTCACACGAGATTTCTTCATAACATCACGCCTGTATCCATTCAAAGGGTTGAGTAGAAGTGTAACTACACCCACAACTCGCCAGTAATTTTTTATCTTATTATTTACTAGCAGCGCCCCGCGGTTTCACCCGCATAAGTGTCGATCTCGTGGGTCCTTTCCCGGGACTCAAACTATCTCTATGCCAAATTTCATCTACTTAAATCGGTTCAGCGGTTTAAGCGTGAAGAGGTAACGGACAGACAGACAGACACACTTTCGCGTTTATAATATTAGTATGGATTTCTTTTATTTATTTTCGACATGGGTGTAATTTCCATGGTTTACGAGGTCGCTGATAACAAAATTGGGCTCAAAATGAAAACCCAAGATGGTGTTTGCAAAAAAACATAAAATTTTTTATCATGGGTATCGTTTTCATGGCTTTCGATTGTGCTAAAGCCGATGGTGAGGTCAAAATGAAAATCCAAGATAGCGGCTGCGAAACTTTTCGAACTTCCTCTCCCGGCGTTCCCACTCACATCTGCATACTAAACACAATGGGTAGCACTGACCTTAATATTCATATTCTTATCCAGCAGCAAGTTCTCTGCCTTGAGGTCCCTGTGCACAACCCCGTTTGCGTGGCAGTAGCCCACTGCGGCCACCATTTGAGCGAACGCGCGCGCCGCTTCGGGCTCCGTCATGCGGCCTCGGGATACTAGGTGGTCTGAGGATTAAGAACACTTGGTTAAATTTAGGTGAAAAGAACAGGGACCCCAGCTACAATAATCATTTGTAGGGCAGGTCAGGGTTAAAATGTTTTGTTGCACTGCGCATGACACCTCCTTTTCTTCCTTCTTCTTCTTTTTCCGGACAGCCGTAATGTTATTTATTTTATTCATGATGCCGGAAGGTCGGCGCCTGCGACCCCTTACTTGTCACAGGAATGCCACAGACACACAAGAGTGCCTCTGAGACTCAAGGCATAGACAAGTAATGAGGTTACGTCTGGCGCGGATTAAAAATTTATATTTTATCGTATTTGCTAATATTTTACATATTTATTACACCTATTTTATAATTTATTTATTTCGGTAAAACTGCCCGTGACATCACAGCGGGCCCTATCAGAATACCAGCGCTGTGACATTTATTTTTTAAATGTTGCAACATCATGCTGAGATAGGAGCCTTTTGGCCTCGTATAGGACTTTTTATTTTATTTTTCTTTTTATTACTTTGTTTTATATAACTTGGATTTTTTATTTATATTTTTACTGTGTTTAGTTTAGTTTGTGATCATCCTATACGAGTCGCAATAAATACTTTTTCTTTCTTTCTTTCTAGCAGAAGCAAACTCAGAGGTCATGGTCTCTATTTAAGTCCAGACATTAAGGTAGAATTTTATGCGAATCTAACAACTTAGGTCAATTTATGGTCTTCAGAAGGCCTGGTCATTTATTTAACTTTTGTTAAAGATGACACAAAAAGGACAGGAGGCCTACCACAAGCTCTTAATGCGATCCATTTTAGGACCTACACTGAACTGTTCTTCTAATTCGTACATGACGTCAGTTTAACGATTCAGTTTAGGCCGTGCCATCTGCTGACAGCGATTGTCCCAAACTGAGTCGCAAGTTTTGGTTTCATTCATACTTGTTTGGTACCATAACGTCCATAGAGCAGCTCAAGCGATGCAGTTTAGGAACCTAAACTGAAATGTCTGGTTTTTGAATCGTTTTTAATTAGATCATGGTAGGCCACCTGTTATTAAAATATGACTTACCGAAAATTTCTCCGTTCGGAGCATATTCTGTTACTAAGTATATTGTGTGGGTGCTTTCCATAACCTGAAACATATAAATAATATGATTAATTTCATAAACCATCACATTCAGGAAAAGGAAATATCGTAAGAAAAGTTTTAAGTCACCATCTGCCTAGCCTTTCCCCAACTATGTTGAGGTCGGCTTCCAGTCTAACCGGATGCAGTTGAACCCCACAAATAATACTGTAACGTTACTGGGTAATACGATAGCCTGCGGTAAGATTGGTTGTCAGACTTTCGCGGTTCTGACTACCCGTGACGACTGTCAAAGATCTACGAACGACAGCCATGACCAACGGCTTAACGTGCGGAGGAACGGAAGCTGACATTAAAAGGACAATATCCTGCCTCGTTGGTCCAACGGTCGCAAGCGGTACTGCAAAGAATGAGGTCTTGGGTTCGATTCCTAGGTCGGGCAATGTCTTATTGGGTTTTTCTATTAGCAATTTCTCAGTAGCAGCCCGGAGTCTGGATTCGTGTCCGGTTGATGACAATAGGCTCGCCCCCTATTACATGGGACTTAAACATAACTGGCAAAATGTGGATGTACTATAGCTACACCTCTGCCTAACCCTTCGGGAAAAACGGGTTTGATGTTGTGTCATGTGTAGTCTTACTTACCTGATATAATCGCACTATATGTGGGTGTCTTAATTTCTTCATAATAGCTATCTCTCTGAATGTTTTCTTTAAATTATCTTCATCTAATCTTGATTTGTCTATAATTTTTATTGCTACCTGCAACACACATAAAAAAAAACACTTTTAAATCAAAAGTTTATGTAGAGAACCATCCACGAACCCGCACTGGGCACGCGTGGTGGATTACGTACAGCCCATCACTCCATCTCACAGAGAGGAGGCCTGTGTTCCAGCAGTGGGAACATTATAGGTTGATTTTGCTAGATACAGTACCCGGTCGTAAATATAACACATCGAGTTTCAGAATAGATTTATTAGAAGGCTAGTAGTCACCCAAAGGGCAACAGAGAGGGCTATGCTTGGAATTTCCCTGCATGATCAAATCAGAAATGAAGAGATCCGCAGGAGAACCAAGGTAACCGATATAGCCCGAAGAATTGCCAAACTTAAGTGGCAGTGGGTAGGGCACATTGCTCGCAGAACAGATGCCCGATGGGGCCGAAAGGTTTTGGAGTGGCGACCGCGTACCAGAAGACGTAGCGTTGGAAGGCCTCCCAAAGGTGGACCTTGTGAAGGCCGCAGGAGTCCGCTGGATGCGAGAAGCACGGAACCGGTCGAAGTGGCGATGCTTGGGGGAGGTCTATCTCTAGTAGAGGACGTTTTTTCGGCTGAAAGGATGATGATGATAATTATTCAACTTGACTTTTTGTATGTACGTGTTTCTGTGACAAAGAAACCTATTTTATTTCTATCTCTTTCTAAAACTCGATTGTGTCATTTATCACCCGGTTATTGTAGATAGCTGATGATCCTTGATGATTGATCCATACTACAAGATGTAATGGACTTCCAAAAGTAGTTTTGTCAACGGTAAAAGTCCGTCCTTTCAAATCTGCATACTAATTGCATAACACACTATTACTCTCAATTTGAACCATTTTGAAGCATATTTCTAATCCATTGCTCCATATGTTCGAAAAATGTGTCTGCTTAACAACGCAAATAACGCAATGAATATTGTTGAACTGTCAAAATGAAACCCATTGCTACTGCATCGTGTGTTGACGTTACCCTGCTGCACAAAATACAGAGGTGTTTTGTGCCTGCTGGTATACACGACATTATCAACTAAAATTGGTGGTGCGATCTCAGTCTGTGGTATAGTTTTATTTAAAGACAAAAAAAATGTGGTTTTAAACCCGTTTAAATGGAAGAAGGATGAAGCGTTGAGGGTGTAACCTTTAATTTATTTATTTATTTAATTAAAACGGTTTAAAACCAATTACGGTAATTAAATACAAAAAGACACACAAAAGAAACATAAAAGATTAAATATAAAATCATCAAGTAAGAAAAAATAAAGTTAACAAAAAAGTTAACAACACTCTTTCATACATCTCTCTCACAGTACTTCTGACATGCCGACAAAATCTTCGTCCACTAATGCTTCATCTGCCTAGTGTTTTCCCAACTGTATTGGGGTCGGCTGGATGCAGCTGAATAACAGTATTCTACATGGAGCGACTGCTTATCTGACCTCCACAACCAAATTACTTGGTAACTCGATACCCATTGGTAAGACTGGTTGTCAGAGTTTCGGCCTTCTGCCTAACCGTAACGACTGTCAAAGCTCAACGAATGACAGCCGGGACAAAAGGTCTCGAAATGTAATGGATGGTCACCCATCCACGGACCAGCCTCGGCAAGCGTAGCTTAACCTATGATCAAGTCGTGCGGCTGTTATTATTTAGCCATGAGCCCCTCAATCTAAACTAATAAGTAGTATAAAGAGAAAAAAAAAATTTTTTTGTATGTTATGATTGTAACGCTTTCCCGCTAAAACGGCTGAACGGATTTGGATGAAATTTGGCACATGGGTAGACCATGACCTGGAGAAAGACATTACCAGTCGTAAATTTCTTATCACTTTTTTTTTTGTAACGTAACTAGGTACCTATGTTAACGGGAAGTACCTACCTTATAGGTTTTGATTCCCTTGTGAGTCTCAAAATATGGAGCATACCTAAACGGAACATAAACGCCCGTATCTTTTGATTGCGTTGACTTATGAGTTTGATTTTTTCACTGCTTCAAGGGAATATTCATTTCACGGACGGACACCGAAGTGACCTTATAAGGGTTCCGTTTTTCCTTTTGAGGTACGGAACCCTAAAAAGGAGCAGAAGGGGCCTTTGCCCTACAGCAGAATAAACACAATACAACATGCGATCCCACTACGCCTTTATTTGTGATAACAAGTCACTGATAACAAAATCGGATACAAAATAATCTTCAAGATAACAATTACATAACGTTAAACGTGACAATTTAGTACAAGTTTGTAGCAAAAAAAGACGTGTGGACTTGTGGAGGTCGGGGAACCCCCGGCAGGAACGAAGTTCAAAATGAAAATCCAAGATGGCGACTGCGAAACAAAATTTCGCAAAATTTTAGCAATTGCCATCTTCAATGTTCATTTTGACCTCACGCTTAGCTTCAGCACCCTCGAAAACCAAGAAAACTCCCTCTCACTCTCTTTCTATGGAGGAGGAGGGGCAGGGCGCATAACAAGAGGAGCCCGCGGCTAAATAATAACAGCCGCATAGTTCGATCGAGCAGGTTAAGCTACGCTTACCGCGGTAGGTCTGTGGATGGGTGACCATCTTTACATACCGAGACTCCTCCGTGCCTCGGAAAGCACGTTAAGCCGTTGGTCCCGGCTGGCATTCGTGGATCTTTGACAGTCGTTACGGGTCGTCAGAAGCCCGAAAGTCTATAACATAGTAACTGGGTTATGGAGGTCAGATAGGCAGTCGCTCCATGTAAAATACTGGTTTTCAGCTGCATCCAGTTAGACTAGAAGCCGACCCTAACGTAGTTGGGAAAGAAAAGGCTAGGCAGATGATGTTTAGCTTCAGCACCCTCGAAAACCATGAAAACTATCTCTCCTCTCACTCTTTCTATTATATATAATAAAAAGTTGAATGGAGGGAGCATAACGCTTTTTCGTGACATGAAGATGTCTACCAGTTTACTCCCACCGTAAGCTCCGTAAAAGAACTTCGTTCCAAAAAGTCTGCCTTTACAGCAGCTTATGGTGGCCCAGTGGTAACGACAGTGACTTACGTGTCGTAGGTTGTGGGTTCCAAACTGTGTTTGAACCCATCTAGGCACTTTACTTTGTGAAAGAAGCGATGGATAAACATCAATGGAACCTCTAATACCACGTTCGCAGACGTAAAAATATCGCGGCGAGATTTAATTGCACACTGGATTTTCAACTATCGATGTTGAGCAGAGCGCTGAAAATCCAGTGCGCGAAAAAATCGGAATCGGTTTCATTTTGACAGTTCAACAACATTCATTGCGTTATTTACGTGTTGAGCAGACAAGTTTTTCAAACTTATGAAGCAATGGATTAGCAATTTGCTTCAAAATGATTCTGAATCCGATTGATAGTCTGTTACGCAATTAGGGTGCTGGACTAACTTCTAGATTAACTTTTACTTAACGGAGCTGTTTCGTAAAACCACTAGCGGTTATGTAAAACAGCGGATTCTACAGTCCATCTGCGACACATCCATACTTAATAATTATTATAAATTCGAAAGTAACTCTGTCTGTCTCTCTGTATGTTACCTTTTCACGCCTAAACCGCTGAACCGATTTAGATGAAATTTGGTATAGAGATAGCTCGAGTCCCGGGAAAGGACATAGGATACTTTTTATCCCGATATTCCCTCGGAATCCAGACTTATGCGGGTGAAACCGCGGGGCGCAGCTAGTAATACATACGTTGCTAATACTCTACCTACATAGTAGTATATTTACTAAAGATTTTCAGTACCGAACGCAGCCTTGACCTCGTCTGACAGGTCGGGAGGTCGTGTCGCGACTTGTTGTATAATATTAAAATAATATTATCGACACACGTGTCGAGAGATGAAGAGATAAGGATTCATAGAGATTGTCAACTTTGTAGGAATTTGTTGTGGCGTTGCTCGGAAAGTATTAGAACGACCTCCAATTCAATTTTGAAAATAGTAACGTAATGTTACGTCGTTACGTCTGTGTTCGACGACAGGGTAGGCCAGGAATGAACCTATAGTACACCCACATTTCGCCAGTTATGTTTAGGTCCCATGTAATAGGAGGCAAGCCTATTGCTATCAACCGGGCACTAATCCAGACTCCGGACTGTCACTGGGAAATGTCAGATGGAAAACCCAATAAAAAAGAAATAACAAAAATAATAACGTCTGTAATTCTGTATTCCCCAATGGGATAGGCAGAAATCTCCACATTTAGCATTTAGTTATGTTTAAGTGTAACAGGGGCGCAAAAATAATATTTCAATTCCGACTGGCAGTTCCACAGATTAGCGCGCTCATACAAACAAACTCGTCAGCTTTATTATTAGTATAGTAAAGATTAGAGTCAGCTTCCAGTCTAACTGAATACCAGTATCTTACATGGAGCGACTGCCTATCTAATTTAAGTGGCAGTGGGCAGGGCACATTGTTCGCAGATGGCCGATGGGGCCGAAAGGTTCTGGAGTGGCGACCGCGTACCGGAAGACGTAGCGTTGGAAGGCCTCCCACAAGGTGGACCGATGACCTTGTGAAGGCCGCAGGAAACCGCTGGATGCGGGAAGCACAGAACCGGTCGAAGTGGAGGTGCTTGGGGGAGGCCTATGTACAGCAGTGGACGTCTTTTGGCTGAAATGATGATGACTGCCTATCTGACGTCCTCATCCAATTGTTATAAGTTAGCATAAGCATAATCAGCGTATAATTTTCCCATTGCTGGGACACAGGCCACCTCTCTGTAACAGGGAGTGGGCTGTAATCCACCACGCGGGCCCAGTGCGGGTTAGTAGATCACGTCTTCGAATTTTTGGTTCTAGGACATGCCGGTTTCATCACGCAGAAGCTCTTTCCCAAAGAGCTCAACCACATAATCAGCCTATAACGTCCCCACTGCTGGGACACAGGCCTCCTCTCTCTGAGAGGGAGCGGGTCGTAATCCACCACGCGGGCATAGTGCGGGGTGGTGGATATCACACGTCTTCACAAAGTATTCCTCTACAGCAGTCTAAGCAGAAGAATAAACGTGTTGCTAGGCAGTTTGTTGCACTATTTTCCTCATAAAAAGAAGCATGAAGTTTTTAGGGTCCCGAGTTGGGTTAGGGGGCAACTCGTCCCACATCAAAACTCGGACCAAGCTTTTGCGTTGCGAATAGTTGCGATAACTTTGACAAGTTAAACTTTTACACAAAAAGAACCCCTAAAAATGTAACTTTCAGCTACGTTCATTTAACTTTTTTCCTTATTTTTTAAACTTAAGTATTTTCCTTGTTACCATCATCACTAGCAGAGCAGCTCAGTGGTAACCCTGTGGCAACGGTCGCGACTTACGAGTTGTAGGTCATAGGTTCTAACAACTTCTTTTAACCCAGACAGGCGCTTTACTTTGTGTAAATTATATTTTTTAATTGAAATGGACTTGCTCTTGACTCTAGTCTAGGTCAAAGGTGACAGAGACAAAGTCGACGATGGAGCGAGCTTATCCAGAAGAAGCCTGTTATTTCATCACCACTGCTCTCAAAACTTCATGTGACATTCACCAACCCATATTGAGCCCGCGTGGTGGTTTACGGCCAACTCCTTCTTACAAAGAGGAGGTCTGCGTCTCAGCAGTGGAAACTTTATGGGCTGATTATGCTAGGAAACTAAACCCAGCTTTTCAAGAACAATCACAAATATGATAGGTACCTTTTGAAAATCGCGTGTAGGTATAGTTGGCTGTAACCTTAGCACGTACGGAGACCTTGAATCTCAAGGATGTTGCTTTGAACCTTTTGCGAAGGCAGTAGCCCAGGGTCTGGTCGCATGTCCGCTTTTGTTTGATAGAGATATAGAATGACAAGGACTGGGAAAAACTGATCAAAAGAAAAAAGAACTTACGGCATCGCAACAATGAAATAAAAATGAATAACGTGCAAAGAGTATGCGAATTGAAGGAAAGAGAGAGAGCACTATGTCACAACATGACAGCCGGGACCAATGGCTTAACGTGCTATCCCAGAAATGGAGGATATAATGCATGGTCACCCATCCACGGACCGACCTCGGCAAGGAAGATCGGCGCGTGGAGCTGTTATCGTTTAGCCACGAACCGCTCATGAGCGGCGCAGACGCCAGTTTTCAAATTATGAATTATTTTATGTCGTTATATTTTTTATGATTTCTTGCCGCAATTGATCCGTAGATGGGTGACCATCTTCACATACCAAGACCCCTCCGTGCCTCGGAAAGCACGTAAAGCCGTTGGTCCCAGCTGTCATTCGTGGATCTTTGACAGTCGTTACGGGTCGTCAGAAGCCCGAAAGTCTGAAAACCAGTCTTACCAAGGGGTATCGCATTACCCAGTAACTGGGTTGTGGAATCAGATAGGCAGTCGCTCCATGTAAAATACTGGTATTCAGCTGCATCCGGTTAGACTGGAAGCTGACACCAACATGGTTGTGAAAAAGCAGACAGATGATGAGATATTTTTTATGATTTCATTACACGGGTAGGTCTACCCCTGAGTTAAATAAATGTCGCCATTGTAGCGGTACGTTGCATAAGCTAACATACGCGGCGTAAGTGGCTCCGACTTACGAGTTCTAAGTCGTTGCAGACAGGCGCTTTACTTTGTGTAAATTATTTCATTACCACTTCTCTCAAAACGGTGAAGGAAAACATCGTAAGAAACCGGCATGTCCTAGGACCAGAAATTCAAAGACATTTGACATCTATGTACCAAATCGCACTGGGCCCGCGTGGTGGATTACGGCCCTCTCCCGTCCAGACATGTGAACGGGAGTGGGCCGTAATCCCTCCTCAGTCTTCAGGGCCTCTGACTGTCCGTAACAACTGTCGAACATCTACAAATAACAGCCGGGGCCAACGGCATCTTCTTCTTCATATTGTGCCGATGGCAATCTAAATGGACTCTGCCCACAATTCGGCTACGTGTTTGACGCCATCACTAGCGTCCATCAATTCCTGTAATGTGCAGCTGACAGGAAACGCAGGAGATGATATTAAGTGTTGTAGTTCCACAAACGATGGGATCGTTTATGGAACAGCATCACATATACACTCCAAGGCGGTGTCATCTATGAATCTCCGCCTGAACAGATTTTCCTTGCTTCGGCCAACCTGGACCCGGAGTCTGTTTAAAGACTTAAGCATAGTGGCCGTAGTTACTTGCACAGACAAGCCCTTTCACTCTAAGCATCATGGAAATTCACAACACGAGAAATTAAAAAGTGAAGTCAACGACTCTCCTTGCTTCAACCTTGGAAGCACAAAAACCTCTGAGGTCGCAGTTTTTATAAGACTGGCGTAGACCGTTCACTATAGAGGGACAGACTAGTCGCCAACTAATTGGGAAAGCCGATTATCCAGCCATATTTGCGTAAAATGTCTTGTTCTCCTGATCCACCCCGCATCGCCTGTCCGCGCTCTTCGCTTTTACTTAGCTTTTTTTCAGACTTTTATTTTATTTTTGCTCGGCTCCCAAATGGTCCTATAGTAATAGCCTTCTTCGAGAAATGGGCTATCAAAAGCAATTTAACGATTTTTTTTAAATCCGATTATTGGTTCCAGAGATTAGCGCGTTCAAACTCTTCAGCTTTATTATTAATATAGACTAGCTGGTTGCTGCCCGCGAGTTCGTGCGCGTTTTTTTTTTCTAAAATGAAAGTAGCCTAAGTTACTCCTTATTACCTCAGCTATCTGCCAGTGAAAGTCCCGTCAAAATCGGTCCAGCCGTTTCAGAGATTAGCCGGAACAAACAGACAGACAGACAAAAATCAAAAAAAAAAATGTTATTTTGGTTTTATATGTACCGTGAATACATTCCTATGCATTTAGTAAAAAGCGGTTATTTTAATATTACAAACAGACACTCAAAATTAAATCGTCGGCTCCTGGAGTGACCCCGGAGGCTGGATTTGCGCCCGTTTGATGGCAATGGCAATAGGCTCGCCCCCTATTACATAGGGCTTAAACATAACTCGCGTAATGTGGGCACACCTCTGCCTTACCCTTTGAGGAATAATACAGAAGTGATGTTATGTTATTCAGCTCTTTACTTTATGATATCTCTATGCTTAAAAACGGGTGATTGAAATGAAATCGTAACCTTCATTGTTTAACATTTTTATTTTGTAATAATAATCTAGAAATAGGAACACTGCCTGTGGCAGTCAATACTGTATAACATCATACATAATCAGCCTATAATGTTCCCACTGCTGGGACACAGGCCTCCTCTCTATGAGAGGGAGTGGGCCGTAATCCACCATGCGGGCCCAGTGCGGGTTGGTAGATGTCACATGTCTTCGAATTTTTGGTTCTAGGACAACCGATTTCCACAAAACTTTCAGTCTTCACTACCACTTTCAGACTTCCTCTTATATACTAATTTCTTATTCTATGTACCTATATTTATTTTAGTAATAGTCATTTATTTCCAAAACTTCAGTACACGTTATAACAGTGAGATCTCGACCCCTGAACCAGGACATTCTTTATGACAGGGATCGACGTTTTGAAAACGACCGTTTCGGTTTTGAACCGAACTTGATCTCCACCGAAAACAATGATTAGCTTGGCCGATTAGTCGGTCTTTTTGCATTTTGTAACCAACTAGTCGGCCAGTCGGCTTGTCGGCCAATGTCATAGTCGACCCAACACTAGTTCCCATAAACGTGATTGTATAATGTATACAATTTGTAAGGTAAACAATTCCATGATTATGTAACATAACAATCTAACCGTCATGTAACTTGGAACTTTTATGAAGTAACTCTTTTTGTTACAAGTTTTATGCAGGGTGAGGTAAGGGCTTCCTTTAATATTTCATAAATCCAGTGTTATTGTTTGGTAACCGAGCAGGGGCAGTGGTAACGACCTCGACTTACCAGTTGTAGGTTGTGGGTTCAAACCCAGACAGACGCTTTACTTTGTGTAAACAATTTCATCACCACATTGCTCTCAAAACGGTGAAGGAAAACATCGCGAGGAAACCGGCATGTCCTAGAACCAAAAATTTAAAGTGTCATCCACCAACCCGCGCTGGGTCCGCGTGGTAGATTACAGCCCACTCAAAGAGAGGAGACCGCCCCGTCGCAGCAGTGGGAACATTATAGGCTGATTATGAACCAAGTGCTTTCCGAGGCTCGGAGGGATGATATGATCACACATACACGAAACGACCATGGCAAGCGAAGGTCGACGTGTGCGGCTGTTATCATTTAGCCCCGAGCACCTCATGGCCTGTAGTTACAACGGCACTCATCATATCAGCCTATAATGTTCCCACTGCTGGGACACAGGCCTCCTCTCTGTGACAGGGGCCATAATCCACCACGCGGGTCCAGTGCGGGTTGGTCGATGTCAAATGCTTTCGAAATTGGTTCCAGGACATGCCGGTTTCCTCACGATGTTTTCCTTCACCGTTTCGAGAGCAGTGGTGATGAAAATAAATACAAAAAGTAAAGTACCTGCCTGGGTTCGAACTCACGACTTACAAGTCATTAGTCGGGACTGATACCACTGCGCCACACTGCCCTAAAGGAAACCATTTAACTGTTTAGCGAAACTTTTCCGTACAGGTTGGCAGTAACTACAGCCAGATTGACCCACTTAGGGGTTGTTCATTTATTAAGTAAGACAATTTTGTAGTGAAAACTTCTTTAGGCGCGTTGGGAATTTTTTGAGATGGGAAAAAACCATTGAACTCGCGACACTGTTACCGACACCGCGCTACATTCGGATGTGTTCGGCTGTCCTCGGGATGTACTCGGTTTTAATGTATTTCCGATATGACAGTGAGTGATGGCAAAGTATTTTGTTTGTGTTTTGTTTATATTTAAAAAAATACACACGTAATTGTTTAACTTTTCACTTCTGTCGGCACTCCCGGAGTGCCATTTTTTTTAACACCCCTCCCCCATACTTACATAAGAAAAAATTCGACTTGGATGACCCACTCCCCCTTCCAATCTTACATAAGATTAGTATCTACTAAAATTGAAAAATAAAAGTACCAAAAAAGAAAAACGGTGACAGGGACATCGACCCGCAAACTATAACCAACTTTTGTAAAGTCTATTCAAACATATTATTTCAAGTTAAACAAATAATAACTTTATTATTTCAGAGTGACTAGCACTATTGAAAAAGTTATAAAAATGCTTGAAGTTGTAGCGAAAACTAAACTTTATAGGATTTAAATGAAAGTTATTTTTCCATAAACTCATATTTGTTTACAGTTTTGGGAAATAATCGCGAATGTATATTAGGAAACAGCAGATTTTTATTTTTTGATAACGCGAAAAAAAATCAGCTGTTCCCTACATTTTGACGAGTTATACGAACATAAATGTAGGGAACAGCAGATTTTTTTTTCGCGATTTCAGGTTTGGTACCATAGTAAAAATTGTTCATAATGATGAGTACAATGACCTCTTTAGAGGTTGTTGGTGTTTTTCCAATAACCCTGTATAAAGCAATGGATTACTTAGCAATATCCTTTTTTTTTCTTTTTTTTTTTTGGATGGGAAATCATCTAATGACTCCTCCCGCTCTGGGTGGAGCGGAAGGAAGTGTCAGACTCTTACTGACTAAAACCCACCCGTGTTCCTTCCTTAGCCCTTTATGTTCCGGGGCAGCGGTAACCCTTTCGGACGATCCCGCTACCCCGGCAGGATTAGCAATATCCTTCAAAATGATTCAGATTGAGGTTGATAGTGTGTTACGCAACCAGGGTGCTGGTCGAATCGAAGTGGAGTGGCTTGGAGGAGGCCTTTGTCCAGTAGAGGACATCGATAGGCTGAATCGGCTGAGTTGAGTTACAGATATTCGTGACAAATTAATTACTCAAGACAGTCTACCTCACACATGCATCAAACCTGTCACCTCATTATAATCAAAACAAATACTGTCTACAGAAGTGAATGCCAATCATAATTATGACTTCCTAACCATTTTGAAAATCAATATTTTCCTATCGATTTGAATAGGAGGCCAACGGAAATATATTTTCGCCTTCAATCAATCGATTATTTAATATTGTTTTTAAGATTATTGCTTTATGGAAACGCTTGGTAATGCCATCAAAATAACTTTTTGGGGAATCATTTTGGAGATGATTGGAAGTATTAATATTAGTAAAGTATATGGCAAATAATTTAATTTAATGTCCTGTGTCCTGTAACGTTAATTACTTTTATACCTAGTGTTGTATAAAATCAATTATTTTCTAACTGAACAGACAGCTGTGCTGCTGGGGAGTTTGTTCCGCCATTTCTTCTTCCCAGCGACAGCACTAGGAAGTGGCGAAGGGCGGGCGTTTTGGGGGACTGTCTTATGTAATTTTGACGTTCGAAAAGTGCTGATTCTCAGCCTAGTTTGAATAAATGACTTTTGATTTTTAAAATTTTTCTTTTGGTAGAGGAAGTTCGTGCGGAACAGTTTTTGAGTTAGCTTCAATCATAATTCTCCTGCTCATATCCCAATTTATTACTGGTCGACGCAACATGTCTTTTTCTTCCATACTTCTCTATTAGTCGTCATCTCGGTAGTCACCCCCTTTCTAACCATATCATCATTCACACAGTCCATCCATCGTTTCTTTGGTCTTCCCCTACTCTTATAGCCATCGACATTCATCACTCACTCAAAATTTAACTCACGACATTTTTGAGTTAACTTAAAAATATTATGTATTTAATGTTCCCGTCACTGTTATTTACATAGCAAGTACCTAGTAGTATTATACGAATTTTGTTTTCTTTTTTCATTTACTATTACTTAAATATTTCATTTTATTCTATTCAAGAAACTTACAACTAATATAAACAGTGTTCTTAAACAATATTCAATTGAAGGCCATTTAAAAGTTTCCACTGATAAACACTAAAAACAAAAAAAAAAAACAACAAAAAAAGGTCGGTACAAAATCTAACATAAATTAGGAAATAAATAGTACACGATCGACTAATCCATACTAATATTATAAATGTGAAAGTGTGTGTCTGTCTGTCTGTCTGTCACCTCTTCACGCTTAGACCGCTGCTAAACCGATTTAGATGAGAGATAGTTTGAGTCCCGGGAAAGGACATAGGACAGTTTTTATCCCGAAATTCCCACGCGATCGACACTTATGCGGGTGGAACCGCGGGGCGCTTCTAGTATTATAAATGCGAAAGTGTGTCTGTCTGTCTGTTACCTCTTCACTGCTGGACTGATTTAGATGAAATTTGGTACAGAGATAGTTTGAGTCCCGGGAAAGGACATAGGATATTTTTTATTCCGATATTCCCACGGGAAACTTATGCGGGTGAAACCGCGAGGCGCTGCTAGTACAAACTAAAAATCATTTAGACGCAAACAATAACTTCTCCGTAAAGAAGCTTTTCAGCCGAGAAACACTGGTATTTAAAATATCCAAATAGACAGTTTATTAAAAGTTCTGCGCGCACGCATTATTATAGGTCCATATCCTTTCTAGCCATTATCCATGCATATCATCTTTCAAACCATCCATCCATCTTTTCTTTAAGTTTTTTATTTAGAATTAAAATAATAATAATTATGTAAGTAAAATGAATACCTAATTAATTAACAAAAATAACAAAATTGTATATATACTCGTATAGTGTGACTGGTAATTAGTGACCGATACCTAAACACGTGATTGTACTCATGATAACAAACAACTTTTACTATTGGGACCAAACCTGAAATCGCGAAAAAAAATCAGCTGTTCCCTACATTTATGTTCGTATAACTCGTCAAAATGTAGGGAACAGCTGATTTTTTTTCGCGATTTCAGGTTTGGTCCCATAGTGAAAGTTGTTTGTTATCATGAGTACAATCACGTGTTTAAGTATCGTCACTAATTACTCACCCTATATTATATCCAAAACCATTTACAAACTAAAATATAACGTCAAAAATTCATCCGCATCGCTGTCGACTGGTAATGTGCCCAAGAGACTGGCAGCATTACCACGTTGTATGGCAATGCTTAGCCTCTGGCCAAGGTTAAAGCCAGCCCTTGGGTCACGGGAAGTGTCAACCAGCCATCTTTTCTTTAGTCAATCTCTCTTCGCCATCATTCAATGCAGTTTGCACCCAAACTTCTACTAGAACCCTATCCTTACCTATTGTAACATCACGCCATGTTTCATAGAAGAGTTGGGCAGAGGTATATATATATATCTATTAGAGTTGCCGCGAATACTCGCTATTATTCGGTATTCGGCATTACTCGTCATTTTTTTTATATTCGTCGAATACCGAATAATGGCTAGTATTATTCGGCATTCGGCGAATAGTCGTCGAAAATAAACTTTTAACGAACAAAAGAACTAATGAGTTAAAAATAATCATTTTTTTAATTATTTTCCTTAATAAAACAATACACAATATCTATTATTATCTGTAATATGTGCCTGTGCCTATCATATTCATGAAATTAAATTAGTAATAATTGATTGAGCGGGAAATCCCCTACAATAATAATCGCTGGGTTATACAAAACGGGGTATTCCCCGTAAACTAAAGAGAAAGACTTGTACAAGAAAAGGGTTGCCAGCATTTAAAAATGGAAAATTAAATTTACTACATATATGTAGGTATGTATAACATGAAACAGATTTCTTTAACTTTGTTGTTTTCTTTTCTCACAACCTTAGAAGAAATTAGAAATATTTTTAATGTGTTTAATGTTTTTTTTTATGTCGAATAGTAATGTCGAGTTATTCGACTATTCGCCAAAGTGAATGGCGATTAATCGGTATTCGACTATTCGCTATAAACACTATTCGCGGCAACTCTAATATCTATAGTACATCCACATTTCGCCAGTTATGTTGAAGTGAAAACTTCTTTACGCGCGTTGGGCATTTTTTTGAGATGGGAAAAAACCATTGAATTCGCGCCGCTGTTACCGTAACCGAAACCGCTTCGGGTGTGTTCGGCTGTCCTCGGGATGTACTCGCGATTTTAATGTATTTCCGATATAATATATATGTCAGTGAGTGATGGCAAAGTATTCTGTTTGTGTTTTTTTTTATGACGATTCAAAAAATACACACGTAATTGTTCAAGTTTTCACTTCGGTCGGCACTCCTGGAGAGCCATTGTTTTTTTTTTAAGTCCCATGTAATAGGGGGCGAGCGTTTTGCCATCATCCGAGCACAAATCCAGACTCCAGAATGAGAAATTTCAGATAGAACACTTTACCCAACCTGGGAATTGATCCCAAGACCTTAGCAGCTTAACTGGCTTAGCAGTAGCGCTTGCGACCAGTAGGCAAACGAAGCAGTTACCGATTATGTCATCGCCAATTTAGACTCAGGCTAGATACGACAGTTAAACACCTAGGATTTCCTGTTTGACTTTCCTGGATGAATCCAGACCGAACTGAAACGTGTAACGAGCTATCATTATTTATGCCTATCTGTGTGCAAGTGTATCATAATCAGCCTATAATGTTCACACTGCTGGGACACAGGCAACGACCATACAGTATGGTCGTTGGACACAGGCCTCCTCTCGATGAGAGGGAGTGGGCCGTAATCCAGCACGCGGGCCCAGTGCGGGTTAGTGGATGTCACATGTCTTCGAAGAATTTTTGGTTCTAGGACATGCCGGTTTCCTCACGATGTTTTCCGTCATCGTTTTGAGAGCAGTGGTGATGAAATAATTTACACAAAATAAAGCGCCTGTCTGGGTTCGAACCTACGACCTACAACTCGCAAGTCGTGTCCGTTACCACTGGGCCACCACTGCTCTCTGCTGTGCAAGTATATATGCATACGATTATTTGTATGAAGGACCATCTTATCCCTGCAATTACGTCCGCGTAAAATTCCTTGTTCCCCCGACCCACCACATCGCATCGCATCGCCCGTCCGTGCTATCACTTCGTTTTCGCTTAGTTCTTTTTGCGCGGCTCCCAAGAGTCATAGCGTGATGTTACATAGCCTATTAGGCTTCCTACCAAATGTAAAAATAAATTTTCAAATCCGACAGGTAGTTCCGGAGATTACATCCTACATATAAACTTACAAACTTTTACGTCTTTATAATATTAGTATAGTAACAGTAGGTTAGCAACTAGTCTTCATTTCGTCATCTGCCTAGCCTGTTCCATCCAACCATGTTGGCAACTATGTTGGCGTCGGCCTCCAGATGCAGCTGAATACCAGTATTTTACATGGCGCGACTGCCTATCTGACCTTCACAACCCAGTTACTGGGTAATACGATACCCCTTGGCAAGACTGGTTGTCAGACTTTCGGGCTTCTGATGACCCGTAACGACTGTCATAGATCTACGAATGACAGCCGGGACCAACGGCTTAACCTGCTTTCCGAGGCACGGAGGGGTCTTGGTATGTAAAGATGGTCACCCATCTACGGGCCAGACGCGGCAAGCGAATCGTGCGACTGATATTACTTAGCCACAAGCCCTCACAATAAAATCTAGTATCATACATCATTATTATCAAAATCAAGAAAGTGACTGATTGATAGTTTCGGGTAATATTGCACCTGTTGTGTGGTGTATTTGGCACACATGTCCTTAGTTTGTTTTGTAGATCGTGAGAACTTTTTGACAAGCAACATTTGTTTATGCATGAAATAGGAATTTAAGGGAATGGGGCTTGTGGCTAAGTAATAACAGCCGCACAGGTCGATCGGTCAGGTTAAGCTACGCTTACCGCGGTTGGTCTGTAGATGGATGACCATCTTTACATACCGAGACTCCTCTTTGCCTCAGAAAGCACGTTAAGCCGCAGGTTCCGGCTGTCATTCGTGGATCTTTGACAGTCATTACGCTTACGGGTCGTCAGTACCATGAGTCTGAAAACTGATATTGATTCAATATCAATTTTAATGTACTAATCAGTATGACACATGTCATTTATATTGAGTTTGTTTTTATATCTCCTTTCATTTAATGGAAGATCAAGATGGCTGCGCCAGCTTGACTCCTACCAAATGTTGGCCAGAACTAGCAAACAACACAAGTGTTTGGAAAAGGGAGAAAGACCTCTCGCCTTTGTCCTGCAGTGAGACAATACAGGCTAGTTAGATAGATTTTATTATACTCGTAGTTAGCGCCACGAAAGATGAGACTTGACCCCGGCTCCTGCGCTCTTTCTGCCGCCCCTATGACGTCCGGTCTGTCCCGCGCTCAGACCTCAATCCTCATACCGCTAAAAAGACCTAGAATCGTGTACTGCGCAAGTCAAACGAAGTGGTGTGTCAAGTCTCATCTTTCGTGGCACGTCTTGTAAAGAAAGAAAGAAAGCCATCTAGCCATCGATCTGTCCTGGGACATTCAGCAATAGGTAGATGATGGTTACTGATCTTGGAATTCATGCAGCCACTGCCCCACCTGATGGGTATTACATCTCATTGGTGCTGGTTGTATTTAGTCAGTCTTGGGGTGCCCTTCTTTTCAGTCTTGTGAAGGTAACTAGGTTTGACATGAGTTGCATTGTCAGTTAATCTGGTGGAGTATGTGGATGATATCTGCTGAGTTTTCCCTATTAACTCTATCCCTAAGAGAACCAACTGACCGTTGACATCCTCAGTTCCTTTTTATTAAGATACTAGCTGCGCCCCGCGGTTTCACCCGCGTAAATGTCGATCCCGTGAGAATATCAGGATAAAAAGTATCCTATGTGTTATTCTGATGTACAAGCTATATTTACTGTAAAGTTTCATCAAAATCCGTTCATTAGTTTTTGCGTGAAAGAGTAACAAACATCCTCACAAACTTTCGCATTTATAATATTAAGTAGGATTAGTAGGAAGTACTATGTGTGTGACCCAATAGACATTGTCCTGACTGTTGCACGCATACCGTCTGTTGGAACAGGTCAACTCAAAGCTGCAATGGCGCTTTCTTCAAAAGGCCCAGACATGTCCCTTCATTGTTAGACTCACTTAATCCAAATAATATAATGTTTGGACTTTCAAAGAGACCATGACCTCTGAATTTGTTTTGGCATGTCTTCTCAGGGATCGGTCAACTAGGAAATATTGTTTTTAACAGTGACTTAAAACATGTGCAGTCAACAAAAGATACAAGTATGCAGGATTGTTGGATATAGTTGAAGTTTAGTAAGAAACCGATGGATGTTCTCTACTGAAATTTAATTTGATAAATGAGCTGTTTGTTTTCTATAATTAATAAAATTAAATTTTATTTGAGAACATCCATCGGTTTCTTACTAAACTTCAACTATATCCGACATTCCTGCATACTTATCTCTTTTGTTGACTGTACTTACAGAAATAAAGATTTCATTTCATTTCCTGTCCACATTTTTGAGTCTTGGGTTCATACAAAAATCCCACTGACAAAAGAACATTCAGTATAATATCCTGAATTTCGCCAATTTTCCAGGAAATGTTTCCAATTTTTCTTTCCATAAAAACTTAATTGGTACTATTAAACAAAAAATAGCCAAATTGGTCTAGCCATTTGCAATTGATGTGCTTACCAACAAACAGCATTTCATTTTTATTTAATAGAAGATAGATCTTATAGACCTTTGTACTCAAATTATAATTATGTCATATCTCTATGTATTTTACTGTTTGTACATAAATAATAAAATAAATAAATAGATACAGGAGAAAAAATTGATATAAAGATCTGGAGGGGCTTGTGGCTAAGTAATAACAGCCGCACCGTGACCATCTTCACATACCAAGACCCCTCCGTACCTCGTAAAGCATGTTAAGCAATAGCTTAACGTCATAGCTCTTTGACGGTCATTATGGGTTGTCAGTAGCCCGAAAGTTTGCCAACCAGTCTTACCAAAGGGGTATTGTATTACCCAGTAACTGGGTTGTAGAGGTCTTATAGGCAGTTGCTCCATGTAAAATACTGGTATTAAGCTGCTTCCGGTTAGACTGGAAGCCGACTCCAACATAGTGGGGTTAAGGCAGGCAGATGATGATAGATACAAAAAATTGATACATCCTTGAGATTCAAGTTCTGTGTTGACAAAGAAGATTCTAATAAGAAAACAATTTAAACTTATTTGACTAATTTCCATTTGTTATGTAATAATAACAACATCATAAAAGGTTTTAATAGGCTTGTGTATTTGATTGTTCATCTGATAAGATCATTCTCAGAAACTGCTCCACAGATTTTGATATCTGCCAATTTATAAAGAATATATACATTTTGGTTCCTATAACATTTTGCCTGTCTATCAGTCTATAGATTATCTAAAGAATATTTTGTGTTTTGTTTATGATAAAGTTAACAAATATGTTATCTACGGCTTTGTTCTTCCAAAATCGATTTTGATACAAAAGTTTTTGAAATGTAATCGTACGCAAGAATTGTCTTGCTTCGTGTCTCGTTCATAGTACGCATTTGAACGAAATAGTAGCAGTAACGAGACACTACATAATTGATCAAAGTGACCATTGAATGAAGACATCAATTGGTCATAATTGACGCAGAAAACAATGAAAAAGGTCGCTGAAAAAGAAATCACCCATTCGCGCCATTTTGTGCATGATAGACGAATTAACCGCAAACATAAATGCAAAAAAGTTAGAACAAGGCAAAGGTAGAAAAACACAAACTCTGCATTCGAACTTTTTCCACAAAATTTTCTAAAGTATAAGCCGACTGATTGGAAAAGTGTCCTCTATGTTAGCCGGTTTATAGTCAACAATGTACAATCAAACTGGTTTGTTTAATGTTATTTTTTTTAACAAACACGTTCTCGCCCCTCGTACATCAGCTAGTTGTAGATTAAAACGGGTTATATTGTAATGTTTGGCAAACCTGACCGCTGCCGACGGAAGGCTTCGGACGAATGGAAAAAAACCACTTAACACAACACGAGAATAGCTCACTACACTGCTGAGATCGCACTGACACCTCCAAATACACTTTATAAACAAGTAATACAGGAATGGAACACTAAAACCACAGTGATACGCGACATTACGACAAAAGGGTACGCACCTTACTCTTAGTTATAATGTGTGTAGCGAGTTTTACAACAGCGAAATTTCCCGTGCCAATCGTTTTCTCCAGCTCGTAATTGCCGACACACACGAGCTGGTCTATTGGGAAATGTTTGCTTTTGTGCATTGGCTTCATATTGCTGGCCATTTCGAAAGAAACTTGAAATAATTCGCTCAACCTCACATTACCCACCGAGCGAAATTCGTCTACTGGCGCTAGTTCGCGCCGACTGCCGCAATGGCGCCACTGTCACTCACGTCATTCGCTTTGGGATGTTCATGTGCGCCCCTGGATGTTTCATTAACAAACACTATAATTTATATTAAATTCACATTTAGACGCACAACCCAGCACGAAATCATGATGATTTTAATTCGCGATCATCACGATCTTACTACGAACGTCAAACAGGTGTTGACAGACGCTCTTATCAGTGTTTCTCTTATCAATACGTAGGGATTCAATTGAACAACACAGGCTCATGAAAATAAGAACTCGATTCACAACCTTTACGTGATTCACGCCGTCTCTGTCTATCTGATTCATGTGTCTAACGTTCGAGTGAGATAGATAGAGTGATCACCGTCAGGCGGGAGACCTAGTGACGTCATTGGGCTCGGATGACGTCACACGCGGCAATTTCAAACTAGGAGACGGTGTGGGGTGTACCGTGTAGTGTACGTCAGTACAAAATATAGATTTTTCTTATCGCTAAGTGCAACTTTTATTAAAAAAGATAATTTGACATCATTAAGCCTTAAAAAAATGTCTTTTCATTATAACTATTTACCGTTACCCAGAATTATGAATTATGAATGTTCATTCAACTGAGTCTGTATTACGATTGAACATTGATTTATACTCTCCACGAGACAGACTTTTACTTCTCGAACTGAATCCAATTAATGGCATAACGTTTTTTGTATTAGAAATCTGTAGAAAACTTGTGTTTTTGCTTCCTAGAACGCTTTTTAAATTTCAAGGTCTTGCCTTATCGACGTTATGTGTTGCGTAGTAGATAAATTATGATCTATGATATTATCATATTATGTATTCGGGAAGAGATAGTGGGTTTCTATAATATAGGCGCCATTCATTCATTGATGATTATGCACTTCATTGTGAATCTGTATTGATTATACATTCGTTGAGAACTGCGCCACCTATTGAGACAGTGTTTGTAACTGTTGCTCAATGTAGTGTTATGTCTTGTTACTAGATGGCGCTGACTGTAATTTAGATTTGTTTCAATGTATTTCTTACCGCTCAACTGTACTCGACTCTAAAAATGTATGTAGAAGTTTACATGGAAGACCAAGCGAAATTATCATGGTTGGAGAAGACTATTTCTTGTCACTAAATTAAAATACGTAAGCGTTCCGCGGTAATCTGTGCATTGTGGCGAGAAAGTGGAGAGTGGCATAATGCGGCAATTTTTTTGACGTTCACAAAATTGATTTTCATGAAGTTTTCTAAAGTGAGGATTGTGTGGTGAACCGTGAAGGACACGTTTAATTCGGTGTTTCTTCTCAGAGCAGTCAGACAGGAAACACCGACGTCATCGTCATCCCTTTAGGGTATACTTAGGTATATGATGGAACACGCCTGATAGAAAGCGATGGATGAGTCCATCGCTTTCTTTCAGGCGTGATCGAGGTCAAGAGCAGACCCACTCAGCAATAAAATAAAAAAGCCTCTATTTTCCTGTGCCAGCATTATCCAGGTTTTGCTACTTACCATTAGGTTATTATAAAAAATTAAAAGCAACAATATTAGAATTAGTTTTTATTGTTATTGTAAATAAAAGGTATTGGGGGGAAGATTTGATGAATACATTCCGTTGCTTGCACTGTCTACTGCGCCCTCTGTGGAAACTGGTGCCTGAAACAAAAAACGTACACATTATATTTTATTGAAAATGCGTTTATCAGAATTCAATAAAGGTGGCTCAATGATTAGAAACATTATAATGTAAATATTACTTTGAAGTAACCAGGTTTCATGTTGGAACTTACTTATATTGTAACAACTAAATGTACACATGAATGCAATAAAGAATTTGAATTTGTTTTAACCTTTTCACCGCCAAGCACTTCTATAGAAGTTCGGGATTTTCGTGCCACCAGCGCCACAACTTCTATAGAAGTTGTTCATTTTAACTATCTTATTAAAATAAATTTACTGTGATTAAAAGCTTTGTTTCATTTTATTATTTGGACCGAGTTGTGCCAAAATGTTCCACCCTACAATGAATACATTTTGAGTTATTTCAGTTTAAACATTCAGACGAAGTTTTTCCATTTAAACATTTCGTTTTTGTTACATATGAAGGTTTCAATATTTGGAATATTTAATATGGTTTCTAATAGTATGTTTTACAATATACAACTGCTGCTACTTTTTAAGATATTGAGAGAAATATCGTCTGGATCATTTCAGCAAAAAATAAATTTGTATGACACTGTGTCTAAATTAATTTTGCAATAATGATCCAAATCACTTTTATAATCAGTTTAATATCTACGGAAGTTTTTCATATAAAGAGTGACTAGGTATGAATAATAAAACTCGATTTTTTTTTATTGAGGTAGGTACATAATAATATATTCGTGGAGAAAAAAAAACCAAAACGAAACGTTAACTGTCTTACTTAACAGAACTAATCCTCTTCAATGTCAAAATCAAGGGTCCCAAATCCGTCAACATCATCAGTTACCTTTTTGTTCCCTTTTAAATTTTTGTAGAAATTTTTACAGTCATCTGGGATTAAATGCATCATAGACTTGATGTCATCCAGCTTTGCCTGGTAGTGGTCTGTGGATGGGTGACCATCTTTACATACTGAGACCCCTCCGTGCCTCGGAAAGCACGTTAAGCCGTTGGTCCCGGCTGTCATTCGTGGATCTTTGACAGTCGTTACGGGTAGTCAGAAGCCCGAAAATCTGACAACCAGTCTTAAAAAAGGGGTATCGTATTACCCAGTAACTGGGTTGTGGAGGTCAGATAGGCAGTCGCTCCATGTAAAATACTGGTATTCAGCTGCATCCGGTTAGACTGGAAGCCAACCCCAACATAGTTGGGAAAAGGCTAGGCAGATGATGATGATGATTTATTTTGGCATCGGCTCTTCTAAACTTGTTTACTATTATTTTACGTAATCATATTATTGTGTATTTCGTACTTATGTACCAAGCTACGTCAAAAGTGACGTGACGGCATTAAACATCAACATTTTTAATGTAAACAGTGCCTATTCAAGAGACGAAACGTGAAAACGAACGAAACGCGAGAACGGGAAAACGTTGGTTGGTAGCCCGCGAAATTCAATTTTTCTTACGTTTTTTGCGATTTTCAGGTCAGTGTCAGGTTGTATCTTGATCAAAATATGATTCGCGACTATAACAGGTACGTATTTACAGAATTATAATCATTAATACATCTTTCTAACTTATATTTGTTCCATAAGAACAAATCTCGGAAAAGTGCTTATGCAACAAATCTAACTTAATAATAGTGTCGAAATAAAATCTTGTCGTATTACAGTTTGTCGAAATTCAGTTGGTAAGTCATATTAATGATCCTAATGACTATAATTCTGTAAATACATATTATCTATTATAGTCGCGAATCATATTATTTTGATAAAGATACAACCTGACACTGATCTGCAAATTGGAAAACACATAAGAACATTTTAATTTCGCGGTCTACCACTGCGCATTCACCTTAGCTCGAGCGCGTTTTTCCCGCGGTGTTTTTTTTAGCGTAATGTATTTTAGACGCACTGCTTATCGCCGAGAGTTGAAAATCCAGTGCGCCAAAAAATCGCCCATCCACGAACCGACCGCAGCAAACTAGCCTAGAAACCTAAACCTAGCCTGAAACACAGGTTCTACCTTTCGCTGGTATAATTTAGCACAAACGTTTCAAGTAGCGTGGACCGCAATTAATTTCAATTTCTAATTTGCAACAATGATTCAAGCCATTTGGAACAAAATGTTTCTGGTAAATTAATAAAAAACAGTTTTGTATTAATTTACCAGAAACATTTTGTTCCAAATGACATGAATCATTTCGGCAATTTATTTTCCTAAAGTCCCATAGATGTGGAGTGGTATACTTTCAGTATATCTTTTCCTAGGGAGCAGATAATAAAATGAGTCTTTGCCACATGAAAATAAGGCTCATTTTAGATTGGTTAGTATAGATAACTCAAATTCGATAAATATGTGGGTTGGAACATTTTGGCACAACTCGGTCCATTTCATTCCGCACTGTCTACTACCCTGTTTTTTATTTTTCTACACAAAATAAGCCCTAGTTTGTCCTAAAATCGGCAAAAACAGAAAATCCGAATTTTGTTACTTTCCTCAGAACGCCAATCACTTCATATCAAGTTGGCCAGTGATGTGCCGTGAAAGGTTGATTTCACCATTGAAATATTTATAAATACAGAAAGTTACGAATATCGAAAATAATTTGAGGTCAATAAAATATGAACTTAGTTATCTACTTCATTACAAAGGATAGTAGATGAATTTCGACCTTCAGGTAGATGCCGATACGTAATTATAAAGTTGTTACCAATTCTTGTCGATAGTTATTTTCCCATCTCTACAAAACAATTGGTCGTCTATGCCCCTGTGCGCCACCGAGTGCCACGAACTACTATAGAAGTTGGTCAGTGACGTCATAGGCGTGCGGCTGTCAAGGTCACTTTGGCATAGTGCAGCACAAAATCGGATTCGCGCGCACGCATCTTTCTTTCTTTCACTTGATAACAAATAGAAAAATGAGTGAAGAACTTGATTCGGACGAACTTCTTAAAATTTTGCAAGGTGTGGAATCGGACTCGGAGTATTTTGTGGAGAACATTGAACCAGAAGATAATTCTGAGGTATGTCTAACTGGATGATAATAATAATGTTTATTCATCAAAGAGTAGGAATTCAATAAGTATGTAAAATGTTCGGTGAGCCCAGTATCTCCAGATGCACTGTAATTACAGTAGATTTAGGTACTGTTTTTGTACTCCATACACTAATTATTATGGTAAATACAATACAAGAGTTAAGAAAAGAACAGAAACAACACTTAAAAAACAATGCTTTGATAAGTACACGGCTTCAAGCGTGATAGATTTTAAATATATAGTTACTTTCCATTTCAAAAAACAATTAAAAATTCTGCCAGTTAGATACCTACGGTAAAAAACGTTAACTGAAGTTATTAAAAAAACACAGGAATAAACAAAAATAGAAGAAAGAAAGACCATAGACCCCATCCCTGATCCGAATCGAATTCAACGTGCCCTCAGTGCCAATAACTTGATATGAAGTTAAAGAATGAGATCATGAAACAAATAGAGATGTACCCCATTCCTTATAGTTCTAATTGAGTTATGTATTAGTTTCTTTGATACTCATAATTTATACTGTTTTTTCTTATTAAGGATACTGTGAAACAAAACAAATCTGGAAATATTTAATCAGTTTTTATTTATATTCGTAAAATCAACTTTAAATCTTAACTTTACGCGTACAAATCTTATTCATCGATATGACGATATCCCCATCACTACTGTTTACTATATATTTAGTTATACATTTATAGCTTGGCGCTCGGCGAGGCATTGCGTTTTGTGTACGTTGGCGGCGAAAAGGTTAAAATGTAATACATTAAACTATATAATTATGGGTACCTAAACGTATCCAAAGCACATAGAATAAGTACTGATAGGATCTTACTCGCCACTGGCGCCATCTGGTGAGCACAAAAACAATAGCCCCCATTAAACACGCTACGCACGGTACTAGCTTCTGCCCGCGACTGCGCCCGCGTGATATTTCTATTTTTACCACGACACATGACATGACACGTTGGTGACAGAATTTTGGGAATCGGATCAATAGTTCTGAAGATTACCACTTACATAGAAACCCACAAAGGATGACGGGCAGAATGTATGTAATCTGGTACCCGCTCCAATAGAAACATGTTATACATCATTGAAAAGGTATTTTTGTGTAGAATAATGTAAACTTGAGCGCTTGTCTCAAATATTAGTATTTAAGGAGTTAGAGCAATTTTTGTGTCATGCGTTTTTGCTTTAACATGCGGGTGTGAGTAGTCACTAAGAATAAAAATACACGTTTATTTTTTTAAATCAGGCACGTATGACAAAAACGCATGACTCAAAAGTCATTTTACGCTCAAGTTAGTTATTTATTTGAGTAAAAAATACAAGTATAAATCAAAAACAACTTTATTTTTTATAGTTTTACAATTATAGACTGTTTTCGTTGTCTACAATGACATCATTGAGAAATGCTGCTGGAGCAAGGAACCCTTCGCGTCTGGCATATCCTAAGTACCATATAATAGAAATAATATGCGCGCATGTGCCCATTGTACGTCGCCCAGTTAAGCATGTGAAATAATAATGTAATATATTGTTGTTTTGACCTAGGTTACATTTTATCATAATATAACAATAATACGTCCTAGAACGTACATGACGCGACTGTATTCGTCCGCGTAATAGCCAGACGGCATCATTTATACCATAGTCTGATAAGTCATCAAGGTTATGTTGTTGATATATTTCTATTAGATAGAGTCCATTTGTTAAATGTTCGTTGCAATAAGAACGGGCGAGTTTCAATTGATAACTACCCAACGAAAGTAAAATAACTTCCTCTTCAGTTAATTCTGGGAAGTTTTGAATATCATTAGCTTCTATTCTTTCAAAGTTAGCTCTACGCGCATTCAATCGTTTTCTTTCGACATAATTATATAAAATATTTGGTGCATCTATTTTAGTCTCGATTATGTTGAGAAAGGATTCTACATGTATGTTGTCGGTAATAGGAATATGAAAATGATTTAACATAGCTGCAGCAATTCTAAAGTCAACAAACATGTTTGGAAGCGTTTTATTAAAGTATTTTTGTCTTAAAAGTTTGAAATCGCGCTTAAAGCGCCCGTTAACCACCTCAACAACCCATCTGCAAATCGTAACTGAGCGCGACTCGTTTGCTTGCTCAGTGGTTAACTGTGTCTCGTTTCTATTTTTTGTTGGTGGCATGTGGGGTTCATAGTCATTGGCTTCAATGTCACCTACGCTGTCCCTAAAACCCCTGTCCAAAATAAATACGTCTTCCGGATGTAACAAAATATGTATGGGATTCTCCCCATCATTCATTACATTAGACATAATATTCGCGTCCGTTTTTGTTGCAGCATATGGGCCAAGTACTTCTACAATGTATCCATCTGAACATACGATTAAAAAAGGTTTAAGTAAGTTTTGGAAGTTATGTAAACTGTAAGATTGTCTTTGAAATAAAAAATTCGAACTTTTATTAATGTTACGCGCCACAATTAATGACTGACATTAGCTACCACTAGCGCCATCTAGTATCGAGTAGCAGAACTAGTAGGTCAAGATGCTTCCAGAAACTTCGATACTAGAACATTCTAGAACTATCGACATCGGGTCAGTCGGGACCGGTATGTACTCGAACATTCTAGATGTTTCTACAGTAGAAGGTTCTGGAACTATCTGAGGCCCTATATAAGGCCGGTATGGGCCGCGACCGAGTCAGTATTGGTTCTGCGATACAAGCGATAACATTCGAAGCGATCTTCAAGTGCGACTTAAGAGTGATCAGTAGTGCGATTGTGTTTTATAATTAGTGTGTTTGTGTTTTATTGGTGTTATTTAATTAAAGTGTTTATTTTTGGTTATTAAATCGGCAGTTTTTATTGTCGCGAACCCCAAGCTCGTAACATTAATATAAACATAAGTTCCATCAAATATTAAAATGACCTTATCGTTATTCTCATTACCGAACAAAGCTTTTGGAATTGAAAGATTCCTCTCTAATATATTATTTCTAGTTATGTGGTCAAAACCTAGGTGTCTTGGAACATATTCGAGACTAAGGCATTCTCGAATTATTTTCAAAATTCGCTCTAACTGTCTGCGGGACATATTAAATAATGTGGATAACCTGTTATTTGAATCCCCTGTTCTTAATTTTGTCAAATAGATACCTAGCGCATTTCTGGGTTCCTTGCATCTCACACTAAGAGAAGGTGTTTCGTCTAGTATAGCGTCAAACTGGTCTGGTTTCCGCCCTGTCCAAAAGTGCATCTCCTCTTCAGATAAGGCACCTCTTACATTGAAATCTAACTTTATTCCATTTTGTACAGCTGTTCGCAACATATCACATATGTCAGTAAATTGCTGCGCATTAAAACTGTGAGAGACATTGCACAATTGAAGCAAATCATCCCAAGCATTGCCCTGAAGGTGTTCTGCACAGACTCGAGCACTATCAGGAATGTATAACGAATACGCACAAAAAATATATGTCTTGATAGATGCTGGTATTCGGCATCGGGTTGCATGAACACAGTTGTTGAAGATACAATGTCTTGGTGTATTTGGTGCTCGCATATAACCTGGGACCTGAATCTCCCCATCATTTGGTCTTCTTTCGGGTGCAGCAGGTCTTCTTAAATCGTTTTCGATTCTCTGCCAAAAACGGTGACACATACGCTGCGTATTGTTAAATGCCACCTGAAACCAACATGTAATAATATTAATTAGTTTTATATATACTTATAGGTCTGGGAAGTGATTCCACTATTTGGTCATTACGTTTACAATGTTCATTCATTAATTGTAGCCACCTACATAAAGGCGTAAGCTTATTAAATAATATCAATATTAAGTGCCTACATATATATGCAAATGCATTAGTTATCTAATAAAATATACAAATACGCGCAAAGACTACGCCAGCTCCTAGCGCTAGAGGGATAGATAATTATATTCCGTGTGTACAAATCATGTCGGTCCTTAGATGCTTCTATACGAATGGCTTTGATAGAAAGAGATGGGAAAGCAACAGTAAAATAGTTTTAATGTTGAAGTTGGATGGTAAGAGGAAAAGTATAACAGACCTAAAAAGTGTTTAACAATAAAAAACATTTCTTAGAAATGCAGTTTATTGAGAGCTTTTATGGGCCTTACAACAAAATATCTTTCCAGGTATCTGTTGTAAATACCACTCCTATTGTTACCGCCTAATGACCGCCTCAAGTAAAATTCTGCCATTTCATTTGAAATGAACTATCCGCCGTATGTTTAATATTAATAAGTGAGAATGATTTAACTATTTATCATTGATTAATGGTACCCATTCATAATCTAATAAAACGTGCACATTAACATGATAGCTGGTTAAAAGGTTCATTTCATTGACACCGACTAATATGAATGCAAAGAACTCTATATTAAGACATAATGTATTAAACAAAAGTAAGAAATACAACTTTTACATACCTCTAAAACAGCATTTTCTTGAATATAAGCGGCTAACTCAGGACGCAAGCTAGGTAAGTCGTCACGTAAAATATGTTCCTGATATCTTTCATGATATAAACCTCGCCGACACATCACACAATTGTGATTTCCTTCCATTTTGGTAGAAAATCAAGTCCATAAAACAAGCCGAAGTCAACGATTTTAGCGGGTAACGGAGTCCAAAAGAAAAGCACGGGTCAATATGAAAGATAAAATAAAATAGTAGAAAGTAGCGTAACGTAGTCTCACGAACGGAACGAACGAGCGACTGACTGACTGATAGATGGAGATGTATCAGCCGATCACGCGCACTGCACCCCCCACTCCGCTCCCGATATATTATTATCCCGTGGTGCCTCCTAGGTTGGTTGGTATCAGTAAATCAAGTTTTCAGTTGTATCGCTTAAGTTTTTAATATGATACTTATATTGTTATGTTGAACAAATGAAACATATTCATATATCAATATCTCTGAAGATACTAACATTCAGGTTTCGTCGCCATACATTTTTTTTCTCCTATAGGTTAGACCAATTCAATAATACAATAATTATTTTTATTGGACCGGGTACCAAAATGTCTCATCATCCTTTTACCTCTTTATAATATTAAGTTTAGTTATAGCGTAGTGCTCAAAATAACTATTAGGTTCAGGTATTTTCAGTTTTTGGAAACAGTTAACTAGGAATAGAACTAGATTTTTGCAAAAACTCCTTGATTGGTATTGATAGTTATGCTAGTAAGAATCAAATTATTATTGTACATGGTGGATTACCATGTGCAAATCGCGGTGACTTTATATTTAGATGTGCGGAGTTCAGTTCAGCGTTCAGTCGCTGTATCGAACTACGGGAAGCGCCTAAGGACGAATTTCTCCCGCGACCAGCACATCTGAACCGCGTTCAAGAGCTGTCAAGTGTCATTATTCCACAACAACGATGACACAGACAGCTGTGCTGCTGGACAGTGTGTTGCGCCACTTCTTCTCCCCAGGGAAAACACTAGAAGTGGTGAAGAGCGGGTTGTGCTCGGGGACTGTCTTATGTAATTTTCAAGTTCAAAAATTGTTGATTCTCTGCCTTATTTGAATATAAAACGATATTGGATTTTGAATGTTTTTAAATACAGGAATAGGTTTTGTTGTAAGACCTATCTTCTTCCATACTTTTCTATCAGTCGTCAATTCAGTAGTCACCATTTTCCAGCCATGTAATCTTCCACACAGTCCATCCATCGTTTCTTTGGTCTTCTCCTACTCATAGCCATCCACATTCATACTAACAAACTTTCATCACGTCGGCTTATTGTCCATCTAAAAATAGTTAGTAGTGTTACAATATGTTACCATCATCTAACCCTAAGCTGTCAGCAGATCAGGCGCCGCATTAGCCAGCAGGTCAGCTGCGCCTGCGACGGCGCCGCACCACGCGTCCAGCCGCGCGGCCAGCGCCGCCGCGCCGCCGCGCGGGAGCGCGCGCGGCCGCACCCAGCCGATGTGTGCCGTGCTGTTCACCTGGGAAGGAAGTAAAACACTGATTAGTACAATATTTTTCAAACGTACCATCATTGTTTTAATTTGTCGTTTACATCTAAAACAAGTTGTACAGACGAATTGTATATAAACTTGTCAAAAATGTGAACAAAATAGTTAGTAATATACATGTTTTATTATACAACATAATTGTAGTGTTTTATAAAGACTTGTCAAAAACAAGTATCACAAGTTGAAGTTATACAGTAATTCGACGTACTCCTACATATAGAATTCGTCGAATTACAGTTCATAAGTATAAGCGCCGAAAATGGGGTGCACTTGCAACCCCTGACTTTAAAATATAGGAAATTGAGATAGACTTAAATTTCTACAAATAGTTTTACCTGATCAATGTGTCCCCTGATGAGTTTCTCGGCTAGTGCCTTCATAACTAGTAATTCCACCTCATCTATGGGCACTCTCGCTTCACGAGCTATTTCAGCAAAGGTCAGCTTGCGTTGGGCTGAGGTACGGTTGAAGGCCATCTGAAAAGAACAAGTTGAGTTTAAAATAAAGATGCTTTGATAATATTAAGTTTTTTTTTTACACTATTCGGGCGAATGGAGCTTTAGAAAGAGACTGCCACAAAGGTGTGAGTGACAGAGACGACGAGAGACAAATACGAACGTTTTCTAAAGTTCGTTGTCACTGCACGGTATTGCAGTATGTTTGAAAGTTATATATAAGTTCAAAAGGAGCCATCTTGGAAAAGCCAAGGATATGTATTTTTGGCTATCAAGAGACCCTGGCAAAATTATTTACATTTCTTTTTAATACAAATACCATTACATTAAAAAAATTTCCTACCTCCTACTTAATAACCCTACTAATAATATAAATGCGAAAGTTTGTGAGGATGGATGTTTGTTACTCTTTCACGCAAAAACTACTGAACGGATGTTGATAAAACTTTACCGTAATCTAACTTATACATCAGAATAACACATAGAATACTCTTAATCCCAGTAGTACATTCCCGTGGGACCGAGCTCCACGCGGGCGAAGCCGCTATCAAAAGCTATATAAAGCTTTTCGTGTCTGTCTGTGTGACTGCTTAGTACTTCTAAACTATACAATGGATGTTGATGTGGTTTTCAACATCATTTAGATAAATTCCGGAAGGTGTTTCATACATTAATATTTAGTATCAGAGAAGTTTCGATGTTTTAGCCTGTCGCCACATCAGTAAATCGCACTCGTGAGAAGTTCGTTCGTTAGTATTCTTATAACAGCCGCCATCTTGTATTTTCATTTTGACCTCACTATCGGCTTCAGCACCCTCAAAAACCACGAAAATGACATCCATGAAGAAAAATTCACAAAGTTACGACCCAGTGGGTCCCGCTTAATGGCAAACGATATCGCGGCAGGCCCAGACGGAGATGGCGGGATGAGCTGGACTTCTTTAATAAAGGTTGGTCCTTGGCAGCTCTGGACAGAGAGAGGTGGAAAGAGTGCCACTGCACTGCACTGCACTGAGTGGGACATTAACGACTAATAAAAAAAAAAAATCTCCGTTAAAGAACTTCGTTCCAATAATACTTCTAAACTATTTGATGTGGTTTTCACTATCACTTGGAGATTTTCAAGAGAATATTAGGTACTATAATATTTCAAGATAGGTCCTTACCTCCATGAGACACAGTATAGCAATCTTCTGCCGCAGCTGCCTATCAGTCCGCTGTAGATCGGGGTGGTGCGCAGAGGCCTTCACCTTCTCGAACAGCGCGACATCTCCTGAGGCGACTGCTCGCACCAGCTCGCACGCCCACGCGTCTGGGGTGCCGTGCAGGGATTCTAGGATTGGGTGTGCTAGCTGGAACAGAGAAATTGGTGGTAAAAATGGTTATCATCATTCGTCCAGACTCTCCTAAGTTATGGAGTCAGGCGTTACTTCATGACACTAAATAGTTATAAAGCAAATAAAAAAATAAACTTGAATTATATTAATCACATCTTCTGCATGTGTATATTTTTGCGGTCAAAAGGGCCTTGCTGCAAGCCTGGATTTAGTTTTTGCAGAATTAAAACTCTTAAATATTTTTGCGTAACATTTTTTTTCTAACTTTGTTGTGGTCGGCTTCCAGTCTAATCAGATGCAGGTATTTTACATGGAGCGACTGCCTATCTAACCTCAACAACCCAGTTACTGGGTAACACGATACTCCCCCTGATCCCTACCCTTGGTCTGTTGGTCAGACTGGTTGTCAGACTTTCGGGCTTCTGACGACCTGTAACAACTGTCAATGATCCACAAATGACAGCTGAGACCAACAGCTTAACGTGCTTTCAGAGGCACGGAGGGGTCTAAAGATTCACGAAAAAAAAAATTAAAAGATAATTCATTTTCTGACATGTTGTATGGAACGTTCTTTTTTATATCTGAGGCGGTACGAGGTCGGCCGGGTCAGCTAGTTGTCTATAAAAATAAAGTTTAGCTCACCAACTCTCCCAGGTCGTACACGTTAGGCGCTATGACGGCTGCGAGCGCGAGGCGCAGCGCGGTGGCGCGTCGCTCGGCCGGCTCCAGCTCGGCGCCGCCGCCCGCGCAGCCCACGTAGCGCAGCGCCGCGCGGTAGTAGCGGGACATGGGGCCGCGGACTCTGCGGGGCAAGCGGGATTATTTAGAATTTTAGTTTGCGTTCTATAAATCAAAGGAACAAAAATTACGGTTGATTTACATGAAACAATTTAATTGGCTGTTGAAAACAATGACATTACAGCAACTAAACAGCATTTAGTTGGTGTTGTTGAATGTTGCTTCCAAAATTGCGTTAAAATTTATTGAACAACTAAATTGCTTTGTGTAAATGAGCAACTGTTTTAGTATATTGCAGGGGCGAAGGCACCATACAACTCGATTCCCACCGGCTTCCCTTCGAAAATTCAGAACATAACCACTCTATAGTCAATTCATCATTGAAATTTTCTTTTGGCTTTTTTTCTTTGCTCCGGCCTACCTCTGCCATAAATTCACCCTTCGCCACTGGTATATTGGTTATGTAAGGATGTGATCACAATAGCATTGTAATTTTAAACCAGGAATAGACTAACTGCTTGAGTTTTGAACAACATTCTGTAATACATAATAATTTTTCTTTAATATCTATTACATACATTTATTATCATAGCTTTAGCCTATTTTCAGCAAACCTCACCTGTAATACTCAGAAGCCAGTTTGTAAAACCTGCCGTGTACAGGGGTAACACCGTCTGCGTCTTCCAGAGTGCCCTCCAGCTGTTCAATGATCTTCTCCGTGGAGTCGAGGTCGTTTAGCTGTTCTAGGTAGATCTGGCCTTGCAGGACCTGGAAGATTAGGAGTTTTCTACAGTTAAGGAGCAATTCATTGAAAACTGACAAGAGAAAAAGTCAGTTTTGGAACTTGGTTATTTTTTTTTGTAAACAAAGTTTTTAGTTTTCACTTTTTAGCTGTACCTACCCCTACACAAATTTATTTAACACTACTTCCTATATAAATATCAGTAATAGGAAGATATTAAAACATCAACAATATAAACCAAGTGGAAAAAATCGTATTATTGAAGCTAACTCAAAACCTACCACCCTATCCATCAAAAAAATAATTTTCCAAATCCATCTTTATATGAGGGAGTTATGCCGGAAATTACATAAAAAAAAACAAATACAGACCCTCCTTCTTTTTTGAAATTGGTTAAAAAAAACATGAAACCACTCAAAAACCATTTACAACTCTAATTTCAACTCTATTAGTGGTTGGTTTTAATAGGTACCTATTTCAGTTTTTCTGCTGAATCGTTTTTGATTGAAGAAATGAAACACAGTTGTGCAATTATTTTTTTGAATGGCATCCTGCTGTTCTACCTCGGAGGTTGACATCTGCTTAACCGGACGTGCCTGTGGTCGCCTCAATAAATTAAGGTCTCCAGTCAGGGCTTGAAAAAACTTAAGCTAAGCGACTAAACACTAAAGGCAACCCCTGTGGGTTCAGACCTCTGAGAGGGCAGCAAGGGATAGGCTAGATCGGAATTATTTAATGACGACTTCAAAGCTACAGGCTCAAAGGCGTGGCTCGAGCAGGGTCAGGGTTGACCTGGAATGGGGCGTCGCAGTGCGCCTTGGCGGCGAGGCCGGATGGACAGCAGTCGCTGCAGTTGTCTGATGTTAATTTATAGCTTGCACTTCTCACCTTACAAAGAGCGAGAGCCTCATCGTTAGCCTTGACTTTGACCTCGATCTTCTCCAGGAATGTGACAGCATCCTTTTTGTTGGTGTACTGCTTTACCACATGCGCGATTATCTCCACCAGGGACAGGGGGTTTATTCTGAAAATAATGATACAGGAGTTAGAAATGTGTATAGTTCGTGCAATCCACGAAGACGCGCCCCACTCTTTATCCTAATCGTAATATCGCCAGTTTTAATTCCGCTATTGTTTTGTTTTTTCGATACACGCTAATTACCCACTAATTAATAAGTAATTAGTGTGTATCGAAAAAACTAAAACACTAGCGGAATGTTGCACACTTGTAGTGTAAGAGATTAGGAAAAAGAGTGGGGCGCGTCTTCGTGGATTGCACGAACTATAGAAGAACATGTTTTATAGTCATCATCTGCCTAGCCTTTTCCCAACTATGTTGGGGTCGGCTTCCAGTCTAACCGGATGCAGCTGAATACCAGTATTTTACACGGAGCGACTGCCTATCGGACCTCCACAACCCAGTTGCTGGGTAATACGATACCCCTTGGTAAGACTGGTTGTCAGACTTTTGGGCTTCTGACGACCCGTAACGACTGTCAAAGATCCACAAATGACAGCCGGGACCAACGGCTTAACGTGCTTTCCGAGGCACGAACAACAACAACATGAAAAGAACATGTTTTATAGTAGCGTGTAAAAATGATCAGTTTATGTCTCCAAAGGACAAAGATTTTATTTTTATGATCAACACGCTAAGATGTTGGGGATGAGGCAATATTGTTTTTTAAAACATTTCCTATGCAGAAATAACACTACTTTTTTATGGTTTTATTTGGAACAAGCTTATGTGGTAGAGGTAAGGTTGTTATAAAACAATACTTGATAATGTTGATACTGCTTTCATACATACGTCTTTGTGTACATACTTGTTCTCAAAAAAGCTAAGGAAGTTGGAGTAGAGGGTGATGAGGTGGTCTCCCTCCTGCATGGAGGGCTTCTCCACCAGCTCCTGGATCTGAAGCGTCAGCTGGTGCCATAGTCTGGAAAAAGCGAGTAAATAAACATTACCACATTGAATGAAGGTGAATCACTAACCTAATAAAATATCTTAATATTATAAGTGTTAATGTAGTTTAGATTAGTGCAATTTATAAAAATAATCTGCACCAATATTATAAAGAGAAAAGATTATATTGTTATGCTTTCACACTAAAACGGCTGAACCGATTTGGATGAAATTTGCCACATGGGTAGAGCATAACCTGGAGAAGGACATGGCTAATTTTCATCCTGGATTGCAGACAAAGTCACAGGCAACATGTAGTGGTATATAATGACACAACAATAAATTGTTCATACAAAATAAATATGAATTGTGAAAACTTTTGAGTGTTTACATACAAACGGTTTTCAGTAGGCGATTGCTTGACGTGTTAATATCAATTTCTGCAGTCAAGAATATTATTTAGGTTTATACAATAGTTTGATTGCAAATTTACAGGTAACTGCCATTTTGTTTCTAGGTGATGAGACACAATGATCTTGCAAGATACAAATGGATCAGAGGATTATTGTGAGCGGAAAATAATTATATTGTGGCCTATGAGGTATTGCGGTACCATCTTGTGCAACTAGAATAGACCACAGAGGTTAGGTCTGAGGGCCATCTTAGAATGGTCTGTCCAACTCTGTTAGTTACAATAAAGAGCACCCTGCTTTTTTTAAAGTTTAGTAAATATACAAACTTTTTGAGGAACAAAAGACCTTGCTGTGTTTTCTTTTGTTTTGGTCATAATAGACACAAATGTTGATGTAGGTATAGGTAATGGAATGAATCCTATTGGTGCTCCTTGGGGCAGTAGACGACAATCGACAATTTATTTGTAAATATAGGCAAGGAAGGTGGCAGCTGTTGAAAATGCAGCGTATTATTTATCAATTACGTGAAATAGAACGTAGTAGATTACTAATTAGCTGAGTTTACTACAGGATATCGGGGAGAAGCAGGACACAAAGAGAGAAACAATGCCAGTTGCCGCGTTTCTCGTCAGAAATCTTTTAATTTGGTTGTGGGGACGAATAATTTGTTTGAAAACAAGGACTGAATGCTCTTGAGGTGGTTGAAAGGAAGCAAAGAGGTAGAATTAACTGAATTTATAACAAAACACATTGTTTTCGAGAAAGAAGGGCCAATGACACGGTGACTTTACAAGTTTGATATTACACGAAATATATAAGTAAGAAGCCACAATACTCACTTTTTGTTGTACAGCTCCTCTAATTTAAGCCATTCTGCAGACAATTCTGGCTGAGTTGTCTGTTTATTAGCAATAAAATCGTTTACTTCAACGTTGTAGAACTTTACGCCTGTCGCCATCTTTCAGATTTACTTGTAATGATATGAAGTTGGTTGCGAGTTGCGAACTTGTCGTAAGTTTTTCGAGAGTTAAGCACATATATTCGTATTCAGCCTAACTGAAGTGAGCTGCATGTGGTGCCATCTAGTAGCGAGTAGCCGTAACTTTGTTTCGCTTTCCGATAATAGGTAGCGTACTCTCATGAAAATTTTGAATACTAAAATCTAGTCTAAAGAAGAGCGATGGACTGGATACCTGAACCTGTATTTTACACACTGATTTTGTGACCTAACAAGTTTCTAATGCCTGCAGCTATTGTAAAAAGAAGAAACTCGCACTTGAAACTCTCTCGCCTAATATAAAATCGTGATTTATTGAAGATTACTTAATTTCATTGATTTATTTAATACCTAATGACAAAATTATGCCTAGAGCGTCATTCTAGTTCAGTTTTATTGAATGATTTATAAATCTTAGAACATAAATCGTAGATTAATAGTTGAAAAAAAACACAATTTCTAGTCATCAGAGGTACTTAGTATTTTCCTAACTTTTTGTGGTCGGCTTTCTGTTTGGATTAAATCCAGGCTCAAATTCAGTATTTTACCTGAAGCGATTGTCATTAATTTGTATTCTACAAGGGAATTGGGCTATATCTGTCTGGTTTACAGCCCTTTTTGTGGTATTGACGGTATTGTACCTACCTATCCATTCTCATTGTGTGATTCGTATACCTATTACACAAAATTAGATAGGTAGGTATACTTACAAATTTTTATACATGTAAAAACCCAATTTCAGTAGGTATAGGTACCTATTGCATTTAATAAATGTTCAGTTGTCTCTGGTTAGTCTAAATGTCGACTCGTAGTATGATACTAGTGAAAGAAGAAAAAGAGTACCTACATAACCGTGGAGTTTCTTGCCGGCTCTTCTCCATAGGCTAGCTTCTGACGTTTCATATGTGCCCATGAAGGTTTAATGTGAAATAAAATATTTGAATTTGTATTACCTATTAGGATGATGCAGAAAATAGATCACTGTAGGTAATAAATCGTTGCCTACGGAGTTTATTAACAACTATTGCGACAGTGGAGCCACATCACAAACGATGTCCCACCTCTTGTCATGCTCTCTGTGCATAACACCTGCACTATAGAAGACCTTTGTGAGGACAATCTTAATGCTGTCGACGTGACCGAATTCTGATCGATGCTTATTTACCTAAAATATGGACATCAATACGACGACCAAGAAGAAGAACTATTGATCAAAAACCTAGTTGTTTTATTAATTAGGTGTCTTATGTGAAATGAAATTGTTTATTCTATACCTATATAGGATATCGGAATCACTTTTACACGTCTTATTATAATAAAAAATAATGCTATGTAGATGAGGTCGGCGTTTCCTATCTGACTACTCTGAGAAGAAAGACCGAAAGAAAGTCAGAGGTAGGTACCTGAGACATCCACTAACTACTTAGATTAAGAAACTTTATGCTTGTGCGTTATATTATATCTATTACTTTACCATGTCATCTAGTCCAATAATAGTGGAACAATAAATCTTTATTATTATTTATAATCTTAGTCAGATCATGTGAAGACCATGTAGATTGATGTCTGGAAGTATGACTTCTTTCTTCTCTGTTATTTTTAAACAAAATCCGCAGCATCTTCATTGAAATAAGAGGGTTTTTTTAACACTAAAAAGTAAAGTCAAATGGTAATACAAGACCAAAATAAACGCTTTAGGTATGTAGGGTAACTAATCAAGTACCTACCTAGTAATATCTTGAATTCATTCGTAAAAAATGTCGGAAAAAATAGTAATTAGAACCAAATAATTTGTGGCTTCTAACTGGTGACCTCACCCTATTAGCCATTTTAGAAAACAATGAACGAAAGAATACATAATGTCTTTTTGATCACCAATAAACTATTAAAATTTATATTTATTTTAATAGGTACCTACATATTTATAAAAAAAATGATTTATATCTATGTAAGACCGTATGTGCACATTTTTGAACATAACTCAAATACTACTGGACCGATTTTGGAAAAAATTACATTGTTTTATAGCCTAATAAAGTAGTAAAACATTGTTCTAACATAATTATTCCATACCGTCTAAAACAGCTGGGATATAAAAACTATAGACATGCCAAAATAATGGGCTCAAAATATCGTCAGTCATAAAATAATTAATTCTAAATATTAAAACTATTAATATTTTTATAATACAAAATATCATAACATATTTTACTTAATATTAAATTATTTGAAACCATTTATTTCGAAATATAGCTGTTTTTATTGCGAAATTAATTTCTCATAATTCTTTGAATATTTTTAAATATAAATGTTATAGGACTACCAGTCTAAAAATTACAACTTTTGTTTAAAATTTTATTTGAAAGTCGTAAACATTTTAAAAGAGTAACGGTGGAGTTTCTTGCCCATTCTTCTCCATACGAAACTACTTTTAGGAAGGGGCGACTAGAATCAATTCTATTTTAAAACCGACTTCAAAAAAGGAGGAGGTTATCAATTCATCGCGTATTATTTTTTTATGTATGTTTGTAATTTTTTACGTTCAAAAGTGCCTTTTTTGTGCCTATCCATTCTAATTTATAAATGCGAAAGTGTGTCTGTCTGTCTGTTACCTCACCACGCTTAATTTTTTTTCAAATGAAGATTCAAATGAAATTTGGTATAGAGATGGTTTGAGTCCCGGGAAAGGACATAGGATTCTTTTCATCCTGATATTCCCACGGGATCGAGACTTATGCGGGTGGAACCGCGGGGCGCAGCTAGTTAGGTATATGGCTACCGTAACTACTCCGCTTTGTATATAGGACGTCCTCCATGTCCTGTCCACTCATACAGGCTGTGTCTGTGACAGTCTGTTTTAAAAGCTTGATGTACAGTCAACAAAAGAGTAAAGTATGCAGGATCGTCGGATATAGTTGAAGTTTAGTAAGAAACCGATGGATGTTGTCGACTGAAATTTAATTTGATAAAAGAGCTGTAAATTTTATTCGAGAACATACATCGGTTTCTTACTAAACTTCAACTATATATCTAACGATCCTCCATACTTAACTCTTTTGTTGACTGTACCTATCATTAATTGCCCGGGTTAATGTTAATCAATGTCAAGTTAGGTTTTTTTTTATATTATTTACTATAATTTATTTTTATTTAAATAGTGAGTTACATACAGTCTGTTACAATAAAAATATAATAATTTAACAATTTAGGGAGAAATCATAAGGAGAGTTGCCTACCAACAGAATTGAATCTGGCGTCCAAGCTAGGATACATTTTTTTATATACTTATAATTAGGTTTATTTTTATTTTTGACTGTGTTTAGTTTAGTTTGTGATCTTCCTGTACGAGTCGCAATAAATACTTTTTCTTTCATTCTTTCAATGTTATTCTATACTTAAAACCTGATGTTGCCCTTTTAGAGCAGTGGTGGTCAAGTCACAAGTGGTAACAGTCACGACTTATGAGTTATAGCTCGGTAGGTCCGAACCCAGGCAAGCGCTTTACTTTGTGTAAATTATTTCATCACCACTGCTCTCAAAACGGTGAAGGAAAACATCGTGAGGAAACCGGCATGTCCTAAAACCAAAAATTCGAAGACATGTGACATCTACCAACCCGCACTGGGCCCCCGTGGTGGATTACAGCAGCCCACTCCCTGTCACCGAGAGGAGGCCTGTGGCCTGGGAACATTATAGGCTGATTATAGGTCGCCAACGCTTTCAACACCTTGCCCTGGAGTACCATCCGAGAGGCACTCCGGTACCACGGGGTGCCGCGCTACCTCCAACGCATTGTCGGGGCCTATTTGTCGGAAAGATTGGTGGTGTACCCGGGTCGAGAAGGATGGGGTCGGCGAGAGACGTCGTGCGGCGTTCCGCAGGGTTCGGTGTTGGGGCCGCTCCTGTGGAACGTAGGGTACGACTGGGCTCTGCGCGGTACGCTTCTCCACGGCGTCGGCGTCATATGTTACGCCGACGATACGCTAGTTACAGCGCGTGGGAAGTCGTACCGGCAGGCGGCCATACGCGCGACTGCTGGTGTCGCGCACGTCGTGGGTAGGATCCGGCGGCTGGGCTTAGAGGTGGCATTGCACAAGTCCGAGGCCTTGTGTTTTCATGGGCCGAGGATGAAGCCGCCTCCGGGGTCCAGCATCATAGTAGGAGGAGTCTCCATCGCTGTCGAGTCGACGATGAAGTACCTTGGACTCGTCCTCGACAGTCGGTGGAGCTTCGGGCCGCACTTTACACGGCTCGCCCCCCGGTTGTTGGGCGCCGCTTCTGCGCTCTCGCGCTTGCTGCCCAACCTGGGGGGGCCCAGCTCCTCCTGCCGGAGGCTCTACATGGGGGTCGTACGGTCGATGGCGCTATACGCCGTGCCAGTATGGGCGGACGCCCTGACGGCCCGCAACGTCGCCGCGCTGCGAAGGCCGCAGCGCGCGATGGCCGTCAGGATCATAAGGGGATACCGTACGATCTCCTTTGAGGCAGCGAGCCTCCTAGCCGGATCCCCGCCCTGGGACCTAGACGCAAAGCTCCTCGCGTCGCTCTATTGGTGGCGCGCGGAGGCGGTCGAGCGGGGCGAGCGCCTGGTGCCTCGACAGGTTGAGGCACGCAGGGCAGAGCTCCGCCAGGTCTTAGTGGCGGAGTGGCAGACGCGCTTAGCGCAACCCACGGCGGGGCACGCCGCTGTAGCGGCGGTAAGGCCAGTTCTGGAGGAGTGGCTCAATAGGAGCCACGGCGCCCTCGGCTTCCGGCTGACGCAGGTGCTTACCGGACACGGGTGTTTCGGGAAGTACCTGTGTCGCATAGGCCGGGAGCCGACGTCCCAGTGCCACCATTGTGGTGATTGCCGCGTCGATACGGCGCTGCATACATTGGCGGAGTGCCCAGCTTGGGCCGAGCAGCGCCGTGACTTGGTCGCGGCCGTAGGTGCTGCGGGAAATCTCTCGCTTCCGGCTGTTGTGTCTACCATGGTCGGGAGCGAGTCAGGGTGGAGTGCCGTCGCCACCTTTTGCGAGGCCGTGATGCTCGCAAAGGAGGCGGCGGAAAGGGAGAGAGAGGCTGCCTCCTCTCTCCCCTCCCGCAGCAGACGCACTGGGCGTCGTAGGGTGGCTGACTTCCGGCCACCGTAGGGCGCGGCCTGCGGACGGCAGACTCGGGGCGTCTTGTCGTCCGACCAGCAGCAGGCCTAGAGGCGGCGGCGTCGTGTTCCGCGCGCGCCTCATAGTGGAGGAGTCCTGCGGCCGGGGTGACGGCCGCAGTGGGTGACGGGGCCCGCCTGACCATCTGGCGGGCCAATACCCGTCGGGGGGTAGTGACGAATGCTTCGGCGATACCCGCCCTCCGACACATGGGTACATGAGGAACACGGGTTGGTTTTTAGTCAGTACGAGTCTGACAGTCCCCTTCGCCCTTCCCCGAGGGCGGAGGGACTCCATGAGGATTTTCCAACCCGATACCAAAAAAAAAAAAAAAAAAAAAAAAACAAAAAAAAAAAAAAAAAAAAGGCTGATTATAGGTAATACGGGCTGGTGTCCACAACTCCACGTCAATGCGCGTATTTTGCGTACTAGGCTGATTATATATGTTTGTATGTTGCCCTTAATTTATGTGTAATGCAATCTATCAAAGATTTATCAGAGTTCTTAGGCAATATTTCCTACTCTATTTCTTCTTTTTATTTCTTAGTTATTTTTCCATGTGGATGGCTGTAAGAGCAGGGGAAGGATGGATGGACTGTGTGAAAGATGATATGGTCCGAAAGGGGGTGACTACCGAGATGACGACTGATAGAGGAAGAGGACATGCTGCGCCGAAAACGAATAAATTGGTAAAAGTATTTTTCAAGCTCAACGACAGATAGCATCTTGATACGGCCACCTTTTACCGCTTCCTTATGTTGGGATAGTTCAGAAAAAATGGGGTTCTGGACTAACAGGCATCACATCTAGTGGTACGTGGTTACTGGTCCTTATGGTCTTCTGCAATATCAGAGAAACTGGAATACAGTGACGCTGCCTGGCTGCAGGAATAAGGAAGGGACTCGTGGCTAAATTATATCAGCCTCAGACCCCTGCGGCTGATATAGGTTAAGCTACGTTCGTGGATGGGTGACCATCCATCACCTATCGAAACCCCTCAGTGTCTCAGAAACCACGTTAAGCCGTTGCTCCTGGCTGTTGTTCGTAGATCTTTAACAATCGTTACGGCTCAGAAGCACAAAAGTCTGACAACCATTCTTACGAAGCGGTATCGAGTTAAACGGTAACTAGGTTGTGAAGGTCAGACAGACAGTTGCTCCATGTAAAATATTCAGCAGCTACATATAAGGTCCCATTAAAATAGATGGACAAACTTTTAGAAATCATTCAGGCCACCAAAATAAGGACGATGGTAAAAAAAAAAAGAAAAGAAAAACGCATTACATACTTACAAGAAAAATAATCAGCTAATGAAAATACACTAATGTGGCCGGCAATTTATTATTTTAGGTCAAAACAAAATCACTTTAATCAGTTTTTTTTTTTGCATGGATATCTTAGGTTAGACGTACTGAGCGCTGTGTTAAAATTTGTCCATCTATTTTAATGGGACCCTGTATATTTAGCAGTTGTAGAGTATTCAGTTGCATCCGGTTAAACTTGAAGCCGACTTTAACATAGATGAGGAAAGTATCCTCCACAGGTTTCCATAGAATACTCTACTCGTTAAACTCGTTCATATCATTATGGCTTTCCACAATCTTTACCAGTTCGTATGTTCATAGATTTTTTATTGAACTCGCTGTCCCAAGATAGGTACTTGGGATCGGCGATAAATTGTTTTCTCTCTCTTTCTCCCTTCTCAGCCGTCACGTTATCATTCACTGCCTCTTCAATCCATCTTTTTCTTGGTCTCCTTCTCCATCCATCTATGTTTTATATTCATCATTCTTTTAGTCAAATGCTTCTTATCCCTGTTCATTACATGCCCATTCCGGGATATCATTCCCTTTCATCATTCTCGTCACTCCACCATCCATCTCTGCATTTTGATCTCCGCTACCATGAAATCTTTAATCTCTCTTGGTGCACCCAAATGCGCATGCATAGGTGTGGAGCATCCTGTATAGTCAGCCCCACTACCTACCGACGCTTACTGGAAAATCCGTCCATCACGACATGAGAGATCAAAATTTGGAGACAGGAAGATGCTGATCCTCTTGATCAGCATCTTACTGCCTGCGAATTTATCCCATATTTTAACAACACCACACTTGTTTAAATAGTGGTAAACCTCGTTGTAAAAGGGGGCCCGTGGCTAAGTAATAACAGCCGCACGGGTCTATCGATCAGGTTAAGCTACGCTTGCCGCGGTTGGTCTGTGATCATTACATATCAAGACCCCTCCGTGCCTCGGGTAGCACGCTAAGCTGTTGGTCCCGGCTGTCATCCGTGGATCTTTGACAGTCGTTACGGATGGTCAGAAGCCCGAAAATCTGACAACCAGTCTTACCAAGGGGTATCGTATTATCCAGTAACTGGGTTGTGGAGGTCAAATAGGCAGTCACTCCATGTAAAATACTGGTATTCAGCTGCATCCGATCAGACTGGAAGGCGAACCCAACATAGTTGGGAAAAGGCAGGGGGATGATGTCCTCTTTGTAAAAGAGTTAATCCAAGAAAGTAGGCCCTACCACCATACCTATGTCTACCTCCAAGCAGCGTTGCCATGTTCCAGTTTGTCTCTAGGAGGACAGAACAGTTGGCAGTGACTATGCTCCTTCTATCCTGCCCCCTGTGTTCTAAAACTTGCAGTCAAGGTGACCTCTGCGCTGCCACCGACGATGTCATGGAAGTGGCGAAGTTTTGGGTGAACAAGGTCTGAGAAAAACCGTGCTATCGGATGGGCTACCCGCTTGTTTTCCATCCTATTCGTCATCGTCATCATCACCTTAAATTCCTGCCCTAGTTCCATGTTACTTGTGGTCGGCGCAACACGTTTCCTTCTTCCATTCTCCCCTGTCAACCGTCACGCTATCATTCACTCCCTTCTTTTTCATATCATTCCTCACAATGGTCACAGGAGTCGCCATCATGTTCCTCTCCTTGTCTGATGTTACTTGGGGTTGGTGCAACACGTGTTCTTCTTCCATTATCTCTCCATCCGTCACGCTATCATTTAGTTCCTTCTCATTCGTATCATTCCTTACACAATTCATCCATCTTTTATGCATGGATGGCAAAGAGTCTAGTCGCCTATTTTTTGCCAAAACCACTTTTATATTTAAGTCTTTTAACATCCATAAAATTACTATCCTAGACTCTTTAATCTTAATTTCTAGATTGTTACAGAAATAGCAACACATAAGTTAAATACCAATCTATTGATCAACAGACAGACTTGCTGTATAGTCACAGTATTTCGTCATGCCTTTTATGGTTGAAATTTATAGAAAAATATAGATAGGACACTCTACCTATTTTTAAAAACGGAACACATGATTTTGTAAATGAAAATACGGGTTTTAAAATTATATTTTTAAAAAAGGTAATTTAAAATAAAATTTCAAAAAAATAATATAGATTTTATTTAAAACTTTTTTAAAAGTTAATTTTATGGTAAAGTTGTTTTATAAAGGTAGGTAGTTAGCTGTGATATGTATACCTACGGATGTTGATGCCTCTTTTAGGCGTAACTCGTAGCTAGCAACGTGGTACAAGGTTACCGTACGTTGGCGCGTCGGCCCGCCATTTCTGCCAAGCAAGCCGCGCGCGCGCCACATCCCGCCACCGATAACCACAAGCTCCCGTAACCCCATCCCTAAACAACCCTTAACAACCACCCACAAACCGACCAACCTCCCCAAAAAATATCACAACTTTTAAAAAAATATTTAAAAAAATAGCCCTTCATTCGAACCCAAACCCTTTGAAATTTTAAATTCAAAATAAAGCGTGTGTTCTAAAGTTATTTTTCTTGTAAATTCGCTGGTTCGCCTCGAGATTACGGCCACGTGTTTGAGTCAGTCTTATACAAGTTTCTGATACACGGTTTGACTTTTCGGTCCCTTATCTAGGTAGTGATCCTTATTTATCGCATGTTTTATTATCATTCGAGTGTTAAAAGTGTTTTGGTTATAGGTGGCAGGGCGCGCGTGTGCCGGCTCGGTTGCCTGTAGGCCTAAATTTGCGGCTAGCGCGGCGATCCGCGAAAATTTTGCACAAATAGCTAAGGTTTGATCCCAATAAGATTCTTATAGGCCTATTTGGAAAATTGTCGTTTTGTGCTCCAAATTCATTACAGTTTATGATTAAAAGACATTTTTGATGAATTTTGAAGTGTTTATATGTTTTTTTTACGATTATGTGAAGTGACTGTGTGCGCACGCGCGGAGGCGTGATTTCAAGTTTATGTGACTCTTTAAAATGGATTTTTCTTCATGATTCCAGTTGAAAATGTGAGTATTAGTGTTATTTTACCTTTATTGACATTTATTGATGATGAAACAATATAAATTAAAGGGATTTTTGACCAATACCCTGCGAAGAATGGGTCTGGCGCGCGAACTCGCGAAAAAGTTGTTAAGACTGCGAAAAACCATCACATATCGCTACAAATGGTTTAATATAAGTTAATATGTGTATATTCTACCTGTATTATAAAGAATTGATTTATTTCGTTATTGTTTTGAGGGAGAAAATTTACCTCAAAGTTCGCGTGCCTATCAAAGTCACTTCCGCGCGGAATTCCATTGTTTTAAGGCTTATAACCGCTTAGTAAGTCCTTAATCTCCTTAGAATGAGAATAAATTATAAATAAAAATAATTAATTTCACATATAATATACTAATATTCAGAGGTATATCAATTTAGTGTATTAAAATAGACAAATCAAAGAGAAATCTTGATTTGTACAGTTTCTCGACTCTGCCGTAGTCTTTTAGATATAAAACAAACAAAAGGTATTGTTAAACATACAAGAAATACAATAAAAATGAAGTCCTTGACAAACCCTTTATTATTTTGTAGAAAAATACGTTTAAATAATTGTCTAGGCTTTTTAATGAAGCTTTAAAGCATTGCCAAGTAAATTCGGCAACAAATTTAGACTATTACAACTTTTAAAAACCATAAACAACTACTTATAAAGAATACAAGCGTAATTTTTAATTTTCAAAATTTTAAATCTTTGGTCGTATTTAAAATAACAGTTTTTCTTTTAAATTATTTTTAAAACCCCATAAATGCTATAAGAATGGGTTTCATAACAGATGTTGAAGAAGTTTTTAAATTTCTCCTTATAGGCCTAAAGTTTTAAACCATATTTTGAACATTTATAAGCATATAGGGTTTAAATTTTAAAAAAATCTTATAAATACGTATTTAAATATCACTTACATTTAGTTATAAACATAGCATATAGGTTTACAAATTAAAATATATGATATCTCATCCCATTTCTGGCCCCACACCGGAACCGGGCTATTTAGGAGGGTTAATTTTGAAATACGCCTTTAAAACCGTCGTTTGATGCACATTGTGTTGTTAATATTTGCCAAAATTGCATTATGAGTCAAAAAGCCCAATTTGTGGTTAAGACCTACTTAGTATTTTCTATCTAAAGAGTTTCTATGACGAAAATGGGAATAATTGAGACCAAGCAGGTTGAATAAATCCAAGTTTACTACTGTCAAAATAGTCCCCATAAATTGGGACTTTAAAAAAATATTAAAAAAATACTTTAGCAACTGGTACCTATCGTGTTCCAGTAACTGGGTTGTGGAGTTCAGATAGGCAGTTGATCCATGTGAAATACTGGTATACAGCTGCATCCTGTTAGATTGGAAGCCGACCACAGTATAGTTTGGAAAAGGCAGGCAGATGATGAATATATGTCAACCAGTAGAGATGCTTTAATTGAAGTCTGGCATACCATGGAGAGTCAGCCCTGCGACCACCTCCCTGACTGGCTAATATTGTTACCACGACATGAGCTGTACTATGATACCAGTCTGTTACTGTCCCACTGCTGGGTAAAAGCCTCTTCTCATACAAAGAAGGCACGAGCATTAATCACCACACTTGCTCAAGACGAGTTAACGATTACATACATATATTAACTTTTAACTCCAGGTTTCTTCACGATGTTTTCCTTCACCAATATCAGTTGTGTCCAAGATATACTTAGAAAGTAGATATGAATTGAAAAATTCACATTGGTAGGTACTTTCCCGGATTTGAACCCACAAAGAGCTATTCTAGTTTTTGCCTAAACTAGAGGAGAACAAAAATGGTTCTTAGGTAGGCATTTGGTATCTTGCTCTGCCGGTCTATCCTATTAAATTTCACAGTGAAAACTTAGGTGAAGTGAGCTGTCATTGCACGTGTTGCTAGGGATTGACGCGTGACAGCTCGCTTCACCTAAAATTTCACGATGAGATTTTTACAGGCCATTGGTTCGCAATTTGCAAGTGTAATAATGGTTGGAAGGTCTCAATAATAAAATGAGTGTTTCTTCAATTCTTACTAACTGTTGCCGGCCACTTCGTCTGCAGTCCAGAATGAAAAGCAGCCTATGTCCTTCTCAAGGTCCTAGGCTACCTACTTGTAAAATTTCATAGCAATCGGTTCAGTGTTTAGGCGGGAATAGGTATTTAATTGACAGATAGAGTTAAATGTTTATTTTTTAATATAGTAGAGTTGGAGCTCTTTCTGAAGGAGCTTGTCTATGAAAGCAAAATTAGTTATTACGAATATTACTCGAAGCAATAATGAAGATTCTAGTTAATATTTATTGCTTATTGATTCAAATAAAACAATTACCGTATTCATTGTGCTAAATACCTAATTAGGAAAAGTCTACGATTACCTTTTTTAATTGGACTAATAATAAGGTGACATGTCTGGTAAATCTACTCTTATATAATAGGTAATTTATAACAAAGACATATAACAACTTTGTTGCTATGGCAACCCACGATATTTCTAGCCTTTCATTTGAATTTACCTATCAATGACCAAATCCCATTTTAGCAATGTAATAATAATATGTGTCTTTGACTTGCCAAGTCCATAGGTAGATACCAATTGATTTCGTAAAAATATACCTATTTTGCATGACCTTTAGAAATAGGTAAAATATTATTATAGTAAGTACAAAGAAATAAATATTTGATAATCACAAAAATATTAATAAACTATTTAGGGCCGATTTTTCGATTTCGATTGTAAATAAAAATGGCGGTTTGAAACATCAAGGGACTGTAACGATTTTATTAAAATTATACTAAGTATTTATTTATTTAAAAAATCAGAATTACCAGTAGGCGTGGTGGGGTGAATTTTAAATAAAAAAAGAAATAATAAAAATATATTCTGTAACCATAAAGTGGTTAGAGGTATAAATTGGTTTACCTTGGAAAGTAGTTAGTTTAAAAACCGGTCACGTCTTTTGTAAAAGTTAAAACAGTGTCTGTGGTGTTCACTATAATCTCATATTAGGGGCTTAGGGTTTAGAAATAAAACCACCGAATTATCAGTAAGTACACAACAACTCTCAGAGAACATCCAGTCGCCGCGCGGGCTAAAGCATGACAGCTCGCCTGTGTTGCCAGAGAGTTGAGTGCTACATTTATTAGTACATCACAGTGTCAATACAGGAATTTCTCTTGTTGAATATAAAATGGACTAATATAAGCAAATTAAATCTTTTAAGACACTTTTACACGTATATCTTTTGGTCAAGATTTTATAAAACTAGATGGCGCCGGCTTTTCCTAGGTGACTGATCCCTGAGAAGAAATGTTAAAACAAACTCAGAGATCGTGTTCTGTTTTAAAGTCCTAACATTATACCTAATATAAGGATTTTTGAGGCTAGACTAAACACATTGACACTGAGATGTCTACGATAAACTTCATATTTAAAGTTAGGTTATATGAACCTACCTACCACTTAACAACAACTGAAAATATCCTTAAAATTGAGAAACAAAATAAAGCAACGAAAAACAAAAACAAAAAAAATGTACGCTTGTAGATGCAAATAAGTGCTAGACTGTCGTGTTAGACTAGAATCTAGAATTTTGGGGTTATAAATAGCACGTGCTCGATCTTGACTAGATTCTAGGCGCTACTTGTAGGTAAACGAAATGTTGTATTTAAAAAGAACGAGAATCAAAATGAGGTTGTAATAAATACCTACATACTTAAAAAAAAAATAGGTGTCCATAGAGTTTAATGCGTACCTACCTATTCTTCTCCATAGGAATTTGATCTATGTTACGAAAGAAAAAAAAGTGCCTAATAGTTATAAAAGTTTACATGAAAATAAATTTATTAAGAATTTGTGAAGTATATTCCTACAAGTTGTATCTAATTGGAATAACTGAAAAGCTGAAAATTGTTTCTTTAGATTCATAGTAGACTAGTTGCGCCCCGCGGTTTCACCCGCATAAGTGTCGATCCCGTGGGAATATCGGGATAAAAACTATCGTATGTCCTTTCCCGGGACTCAAACTATATCTATACCAAATTTCATCTAAATCGGTTCAGTGGTTTAGACGTGAAAAGGTAACACACAGACGGACGGGCAGACAGACAGAGTTACTTTCAAATTTATAATATTAAGTATAGTATGGATACGTAGAATCGAATACATACAATAGTTTTTAATATAAGTAGGTTATTTTCTTACCAAATCATATTTTTCATAGAATAAGCCATTATCTATTTGAACAATTAATAGGACACCAAAAAACAGGTGTAGAAAATAAAATATAGGTAAGCTACTGGCCATATCAATTAATTACAATACAAATTAGTTGCGGTTTCCGAGGTTTTGAATTATTTTACTATTAAAAACAATTTACTCATGGAGTTTCTTGACCAATCTTTTCATACGAAACTACTTTTTGGAAGGGGCGAATAGAATCAATTAAATTTTCTTGTAAATTTTGTTGTCCAAAAGTGCCTTTTATGTGCCTGTTTAAAATAATTGATTTGACTTTGACTTCATCGAATAGCTAAGTATTTTCCAAACCTAGTAGGTAATACATATAAGTACAGTGCCCTTCAAAAGTTAGTTGACATTTTTCCACTACAGCTATGAAGCGACATTATAATTTAAAAAAAAAACCGGTAATCCTATGGGAATATCTTATTATTTATTTATTTAATACTTTAAACACACATATGCACAGAGACGGACTTAATGCTATAGGCATTTTCTACCAGTCAACCTTTGGGTGATGCAGAGACAAACAGTGGTAGGTGCAATCATGAACATTCAGGAATAAATATAAGTATACCTAATATATTATTTAAATTATGTTTTTTGAATGACAGATTATTGAATTTAGTTAATAAAAACGTTATAAAAAACACAACAAAAACATTTGAAACTAGAATTTTGAATCATAATGTCGCATCATAGCTGAAATGGAAACGATTCATTCCGCACCCTAATTGCGTAACACACTATCGATCGGAATATCATTTTGAAGCAAATTGCTAATCCATTGCTTCATAAGTTCGAAAAATTTGTCTGCTCAACACGCAAATGACGCAATGAATGTTGTTGAACTGTCAAAATGAAACCGATTCGGATTGATAATGTGTTACGCAATTGCCCCGCAGGTCTGATCCCCTGAACCCCCCCTCCCCCTCCACCGCCTCCCCCTCTGGATCCCTTACTAGTTCTTCTTCTGTTTTAATCTCTGTCTTATCCATTTTATGTCAACTAACTTTTGGAGGACACTGTAGGTAAGCCCCGAAACAATCTAAATACAAAAAAAAAAATAACACGCCATTGTAAAAATCAACAAAAGACTAACTTTGGAATGCAATTTCATTGACATTGAAACAATAATTGTTACAACAGGCCCTGTCTGTATTGTTTTGATACAAACGGCATTTGATCCGCAATAGGCTATAAAGTGTGTGATATCCTACACTTGGTCAATTACATCTTACAAATTATCAATGCTATAATTACGATACGATTCTTTTGTCATAGGATTCCTTATGTCATTCTTACAAACTGATATAGAAAGAAAGAAAAATTGTTTATTCTGCACAAACAAAACGCACATAACAAATAAAATAATATAAATAAAAAAAGACATAAAATATACACATACAACGTAGTCAAAAGCCTCGTACTCATGCTTAAAAATGTCAGGGTACAGAGGCCAGCACATCAAGCTATCCCAATCTGTCAAATTTTCCCAATTGAATATGAACCTTATTCCTTTGAAGTAAAGTTGAAAATCTATCAAAGAAATTTGACAGATTGGGGTAGCTTGATGCGCTGGCCTTTGTACAAAGTTTTGAAGTTGTTATTCGTTGTCAATTAAAAAGAAAAAGTATTACGTGGCACAGGCACAGGAAGATAAATAAAATGAATTGAAATTGTTTAATCTATACAGAGTGGTCTAAAAGAAGTGGATCAAACGAAATAGGGAGCTATTTCGTTTGATCTACGACTTTTTGACAACACTATAATTATAGGATATCGAAATTAAACGTCATATAAAAAAATAAGCTACAGTGAGTCGACATTTTCCATCTGACCACCCCTGAGAAAAAATGGCGAAACGCCCCTAAGAAAAATGGCTAAAACAATTCCCCCCGGTTACAAAGTCTCTTTTAAAGTCCAGACATAATAATAAATAGAATAAGATAATTGTAGAAAAGTAAAAACAACACAATATAGAAAAAAAAGTCTTGTACAAGGCCAAAAAAATTACATGGTCCCATTAAAATAGATGGACAAATTTTAACACAGCGCTCAGTACGTCTAACCAAACATATTCAAGCAAAAAAAAAAACACTGATTAAAGTGATTTTATTTTGATCTAAAATAATAAATTGCCGGCACAGTAGTGTATTTTCGTTAGCTGATTATTTATTTGTAAGTATCTAATGCGTTTTTCTTATAAGTACATATATTTTTTTACCATCGTCCTTATTTTGGTGGTCTGAATGATTTCAAAAAGTTTGTCCATCTATTTTAATGGGACCTTATATAATATAGTAAAGAAACATAGTACTTGTTCACGACACGGGACGACATCATCATCATCTGGCTGCCTTTTCCCAAGTAAGTTGGGGTTGGTTTCCAGTCTTCACAGATGCAGCTGAATACAAGTATTGTACAGACGCCAGCACATCAACCTACTACAATCTGTCAGATTTCTGTAATAGATTTTCAACTTTATCGCTAAAGCATAAGGTTCAATGTTGATTGTGAAAATTTGACAGTTAGGGGTAGGTTGATGTGCTGGCGTCTGTACATGACATGAAGCTATCTATCTGACCTCTACGACCCTGTTACTGGGTAGGTAACACGATACCACGCGGTAAGAATGGGGGAGCAAAAAATCTGAAACGAATTTGGTCGAACTAAAATTTTAAGTCAAGTGTAAGTCACCTTGGGTGATGATTAGACAAGCAGTCATTTTATAAATCATAGCACATACTATGGGGACTTAATAGCAAAAAAGATAATTCCAAGAAATTATACAGATAGAGAAAAATTAACTGAAGTAAAAAAAAAAAAACCGGTCAAGTGCGAGTCGGACTCGCGCACCGAGGGTTCCGTACAAATTTGTAGGTATGTACCTGTGACCTTGCATCTTGCCAAATTTCATGATTGTAGGTCAACGGGAAGTACCCTATAGGTTTTGATTTTTCAAAATATGCTGCATAAACTGAACATAAACGCCCGTATCTTTTGATTGCGTTGACTTAGAAGTTTGATTTTATCACTGCTTCAAGAGATTGCAGCCTTGAGTATTTGATATAAATTTCAACTTGATGACTCCACGTGTTCCTGAGGAAAAGGGTCTTGACAGACGGACAAACAGATGGATAACGAAGTGATCTTATAAGGGTTCCGTTTTTCCTTTTGACGGAACCCTAAAAATGGATTTAAAAACATATAGCTCCTATATGTAGGTACTATAAATGATTGCTGAACAAACACGACTAAGGTATTACGGAGAGCAATTAAAAAAAGGCTAATTTAAAATAATCTTAATCTTTTTTTTAATAACTCTAATGAGTTTATGTTGGCACCAACTCAAATGTATAAAATGTTTGTGTACTACTGAATAAATAAATAAATAAATAAATAAATAAATTACAGACCACTGTAAATGGCCCTCCCTGAATAAAATGCATAAATAAAGTAATTTGCAACCCACACATTTTTTCCAAAACTATATCTATTTATTAGAAAGAATCTCGTAGAGCCTGTTAAAACAATATCCTTGCTACCCAGTAGCACAAGCATAATCAGCCTATAATGTTCCCACTGCTGGGACACAGGCTTCCTGTCTGTGCCATAATCAGCCTATAATGTTCCCACTGCTGGGACACAGGCTTCCTGTCTGTGCCATAATCAGCCTATAATGTTCCCACTGCTGGGACACAGGCTTCCTGTCTGTGCCATAATCCATCACGCAGGCCCAGTGCAGGTTGCTAGATGTCGTGTCTTCGAATTTTTGGTTCTAGGACATGCCGGTTTCTTCACGATGTTTTCCCGCACCCAGTAGGGACGGGCTTATGAAGGGAACAATAAAAACAAATGCATAGGTTTTTTGAAAGTTTCTTTTTTATGCACGTGTTTTTTTGAGTTTGAGAACGATTAATTGTTTGCATGTGTACTTAATAGGTAATTATGTAAATATGATGACGTATCCTAAGATTTAGACTAACGGTAAATACATAATATACCTACTATCTGCAGTATAGGTATAGACTATAATAGTTCTGTCTCTTTCACTCTGAAACCAATTTATTTTCCCTTTTTTGCAAAAACGGTTTCTGTCTCTTTCACCCTGGAACAATTATTCGTTTTTGAATTAAAAACAAAATTTTAATTTATTTCAGACAAATTTTTTTTTGTCCAACATTGTTAGTTACGAAGGTCTTAAAACTATATTAGTCAATACTAAAATCAAATCAAATCATCACACTAATATTATAAAGACGAAAGTTTGTGTGTGTGTGTGTTTATATGTTTGTTACTTCTTCACGCTCAAACGGCTGGACCAATTTTGATAAAATTTTGTATGGAAGTAGCTGACACCCTGGATTAACATATAGGCTACTTTTTATCCCGATATTCCCACGGGATCGAAGCTTAGGCGGGTGAAAGCGCGGCGTGCAGCTAGTCATTTATAAAGTTCAAATAAAAAAATCATAAAATCACTCTGAATGTCAAAAAATCATAATGTCATCTCGTCACATGATGCTGGATGAATCTCCCCAGCACTGCAGACTCTGGCCTCTCAGAGCATCCTATTTTGAAAGAAGAAAAAGAGTACTGAACAGAATTGGCTGTTAGCGGCTTCATGATGTTACAGTTGACTGAAGAAATCACTCAACAAATAGTTTGTCACATAGTTATTCTAATTAGTTGTCGGTATACAAGCCAAAGGAAACAAGAAAAGAAGAAATGAAAATCACAGTTTTCAACTATTCACATCTATGCATTCTATTCTATATTCTATTCTATCACGGATATCTATGTATTCTATACATACAAATAAATAAAATTGGAGTGTCTGTAATATTAAAATAACCGCTTTTTACTAAATGCATATGGATGTATATACACGATACATAATATCAAAATAACATATTTTACTATTTTTGTCTGTCTGTCTGTTTGTTCCGGCTAATCTCTGAAACGGCTAGACCGATTTTGACGGGACTTTCACTGGCAGATAGCTGATGTAATAAGGAGTAACTTAGGCTACTTTTATTTTAGAAAAATAATTAAGGTTCCGCGCAAAAAAATTAAAATGTTTTCCGTCATGCACGCGAACGAAGTCGCGGGCACAGCTAGTTCCATTGTAAAAGTAGAAAAGTATTCTTAGATAAAGAAAGGTTAATTAGGGTAAAGCTTTTTTTTATTATAAGGATATTGTTTTTGTACAGACGCTAGCACATCAAGCTAAACAATCTGTCAAATTTATTTAATAGATTTTCAACTTTATCGCTTAAACATAAGGTTCAAAGTTTTTTTTTTTTTTTTCCCTTTTTTTTTATACACTTGTATATAATATATATATTTTAGATTGTAAAATACTTCCTATAGATCATTATATTAGGTTCAAAGTTGATTGGGAAAATTTGACAGTTTCGGGTAGCTTGATGTGCTGGCGTCTGTACGTGGATAATTAAATAAAACAAATATTTTAGCTAAAACCTCAAGGGAGCAATTATTCAACTCTTCACGTGACCAGAGGGCTGGCCTATTTTTTGGAAAAAGAATCTTCATTGCCATACAACGTGGCCAAGCCATATTAGGGAGTGGGCACTGGGCCGTAATCCACAATGCGGGTTGATAGATATTTTTTTTTTTTTTAATTATTTAATGATATTGTAATACAGAGGTGTTTCTTAATTTTAAGCTCGCCAAAGATGTCACAATATGTCTTCGAATTTTTGATTCTAAGACATTGTCCGAAAGGGTTACCGCTGCCCCGGAACATAAAGGGCTAAGGAAGGAACACGGGTGGGTTTTAGTCAGTAAGAGTCTGACACTGCCTTCCGCTCCACCCAGAGCGGGAGGAGTCATTAGATGATTTCCCATCCATAAATATTCCAATATCTTTGGTGCCATATTCTGCAATAATCCTACACCAACCGGGGGTTGTTCTTGGGTGCACTTGCATAGTGCGTACTTACAGAGATAATCGTTTGATGGTGCCTCATTTCATTGAAAGCGTCTAACCGTCCTGTGCGCGTTAGTTTTGGCCCCTCGTACGCCTTCCAAAAGTCCGGGACCCTCGAGATACATATTATGTCAAAGAAAATTTCTTTAATTCCAGTTGTATTTATTATTCTATAATGTTCTTATTTTATCCTATATCTACTTAATGGCACGTGCCGTTTTAGGCACAGAAATATGTGAATAAAATTATACTAATTAGCCATATAATATTTGATTAGCTAATTATCATAAATGCCTCACTCTCATAGTCGTTGGAAGCTGGCCGGTTATTTTTGTTTCTGGTTTAAGAAGTAAATATTTTTACTTCTTAAACCATAGAACCATAGATTAAGTTTTGCCGCCCTTTTCAAAGCAATTTCTACGTTTTTTTTTTAAATTTGTTAATTACAATAATTATTTTGGTTGCCATTCTTGTTAAAATACGGTTTATTTCAATTTTTTTAATTTAAAGTGGTTTTTTCTGCATCGGTTTTATTCTGCAGCAGTCCACTACTGGAGATAGGTCCTAATTACCATGACACGGATTTCGATCTTCACTTACAACTAAATCATCATCATCTGCCTGCCTTTTCCCAACTAGGTTGGGGTCGGCCTCCAGTCTAATCGGATGCAGCTGAATACCAGTATTTTACATGGAGCGACTGCCTATCTGATCTCCACAACCCAGTTTCTGGGTAATACGATACCCCTTGGTAAGACTGGTTGTCAGACTTTCGAGATCCTGACGACCCGTAACGACTGACACGGAGGGGTCTTGATACGTAAAGACGGTCACCCATCCACAGCCCAACCGCGGCAAGCGCAGCTTAACCTGATCGATCGACCTATGCGGCTGTTATTATTTAGCCACGGCCCCCTCAATAGGCTGATTAAGTAGGTATTTGCTTATTATTAAGGTGATGGGCTAACTGTCTAGGTTTCAGACGCTCGCGAAGGCTATTCTAATGACACCTTCTACTAACAGTTCAGTCCGTTGAACCTGCCTATGACGTCATCATGACGTCACCAAATCGTAGATATTTTTTCTCTTAACACTAACATCCGTATGTTTTTTTAGATCAATTTAAATAGTGTCTATCGTAATCTGTATTCACGCTTATTTTTAGGGGTCCGTAGGTACTCAAAAGGTACCTACCTAAAAGGATTTCATAGTTATTTCATATCTGACGGTAGCAACCCAATAGTAACCTAATTGAAACGGTAGTAAAGATCACAGTGATTTTGACAGTGTTGAAAAATCATTGGTAAAATAACTGTGAAACTGGACTGTACTGGCGTGGTTTAAAACGATTTAAAAAAAAACAACCGAATTGAGAACCTCCTCCGTTTTTTTTAAAATTGGTTAAAAATGTACCTTGCTTTACTTTAAAACTTAAAATGTACGTGTCTGTCAGTCATAAGAGTCTGCCTCATGTAACAATAAAAGAGCAAGACTAAAAGAGAGAGCATAGCTTTATAATCAGGCTATAATGTTCCCACTGCTGGGACACAGGCCTCCTCTCTGTGAGAGGGACTGGGCCGTAATCCACCACGCGACAACGTGCGGGTTGGTAGATGTCACATGTCTTCAAATTTTTTTGGTTCTAGGACATGCCGGTTTCCTCACGATGTTTTCCTTCACCGTTTTTGAGAGCAGTGATAATGAAATAAATTACACAAATGAAATTGTTGTAGCAACAATGTTGTCAAGTAAAAATTATATTCTACGTACGGAACCAAAATATATTTTCTATGATTTATACTTGGCCGATTTTTGGTAGTTTCACCTTTGACCGTTCATTGTAACGATCATTAGGAGGCCCGTGTCTGAAATTAAGATAAATAGGGTATGACACATTATCTAGTAATAATACAATAATATATATATATATATATATATATATATATTTTAAAATTAATCTAATTGTAAAAGAACTCGGTGTACTTAGGGTGACTGGTAATTAGTGACCGATACTTAAACACGTGATTGTACTCATGATAACAAACAACTTTTACTATGAGACCAAACCTGAAATAGTGAAAAAAAAATCAGCTGTTCCCTACATTTATGTTCGTATAACGAGTCCGCGTATCACTGGTCAGTTTCCCTCATTCGTCAGTTTATTTAATTCGCCAGTTTCGTTGATTAGTCAGTTTCGTCAAAATGTAGGGAACAGCTGATTTTTTTTTCCCGATTTCAGGTTTGGTCCCATAGTAAAAGTTGTTTGTTATCATGACTACTAATTACCAGTCACCCTATATATACAAAAATATTCATAGCTTTTAGGGCAATTGTTAGAAATGACCTCCATTATCTCCCTATTTCATTTGATCCACGACTTTTTGACCTCTCTGTATTTTACACCCACATTTCGCCAGCTATGTTGAAATCTCCAAACGGCTGGTTGACACTTCCCGTGACCCAAGGGCTGGGTTTTACCTTGGCCAGAGGCTAAGCATTGCCACACAACGTGGTAATGCCGCCAGTCTCTTGGGTACATTACCAGTCGATAGCGATGAGGAGGAATTTTTCGACCCCATCTTTTATTTATAGTTTAGAGGGGCCCGTGGCTAAATAATAACAGCCGCACAGGTCGATCGATCTGGTTAAGCTACCCTTGCCGCGGTTGGTCTGTGGATTGGTGACCATCTTTACATACCGAGACCTCTCCGTGCATCGGAAAGCACGTTAAGCCGTTGGTCCCGGCTGTCAAATAACGTGGACCTTTGACAGTCGTTACGGGTAGTCAGAAGCCCGAAAGTCTGACAACCAGTCTTACCAAGGGGTACCGTATTACCTAGTAACTGGGTTGTGGAGGTCAGATAGGCAGTCGCTCCATATAAAATACTGGTATTCAGCTGCATCCGGTTAGACTGGAAGCCGACCCCAACATGTTGGGAAAAGGCAGGCAGATGATAAATTTCTCAGTGGCAGCCCGGAGTCTGGATTTGTTCCCGGTTGATGGCAATGGGCTCGCCCTCTATTACATGGGGCTTAAACATAACTAGCGAAATGTGAGTGTACTATAGGCACACCTCTGCTAACCCCTCGGAGAATACAGGCGTTATGTTAAGTCAAATATCTAATAGTTAAATAGAAATAAATTATAATTCACCCTTCAATAATCTAGTTTCTAATAGGACAAGTCATATAATTTTCCCCAAAATATAGGGTCTTAAGACATTCCCTATTTACTCTACCCTACGATCATCAGTCTATTAAAAAATAGACAAATAGAAATAGATGTTGATAGGCCAACCCTAATTTATACCACTAAATAATATTCAAATTAGAAAAAAGTTCACATACTCTTCATTTAAATTCACCCCAACTTACATTTAAATGTAAATCTTACCTGTTTGCCTGTACAAGTTTTATTTAAAGTATGGGAGTGACCTTGGAGATGTATAAGGTCAAGTTTTAGCCCTTTTGACAAGGATTAGGGTGGTCTAAGGTCATCAAGGTTAGATTGCCACTTTCTTAAAAAGGGTTAGATAAAATGAAGATAATAAATATTCATTTATTATAATGGTTATTAATACGAACTCTTTTTGCACGATGACTTCGCAGTTTTCATTTTCGTTTTTAATGGATACAAATCAGAATATTTTAGATTAGTACGTGGTCGTATCCTGAGAATTCTCATCTAGAATATTATTTATAGTAATTTGGTTATTGTGCCAAAAGAATAAGCAGGTGAGTTCTTGCTGCTGAAGTCTGACTGTGGTCACTTTGCCTGTCACGCGTTATAATTATTGTGATTATTTTTAGTTTTTTATGCTTGGACAAACTTCTTATGTGCCTTATTCTGATAAGTGCTACAGTGAACTATTACATAGTCAGCCTAGAATGTTCCCACTGCTGGTACACAAGCCTCTTCTCTGTGGGAGGGATGGGCTAATAATCTACCACGCGGATCCAGTGCGTGTTGGTAGATGTCACATGTCTTCGAATTTTTGGTTCTAGGACATGCCGGTTTCTTCAGGATGTTTTCCTTTTTTTAATGGATTAGCAATATCCTTCAAAATGAATCAATATCTTTCAGATTGTGATAATTGAAAGTATTACGCAATTAGGGTGAGGGAAGCCGTGGAACAATTTGGCTAGTTACACGTAGAAATAAATATGCTAACATATTCGAGCAGCTATACCTAAATAATATTAAGTATGACACTTTACATTCAAATGTAAATAAAAAAGGGTGAATTTAAATGAATCTCGTGTGAACTAATTTTGTTTTTATTTGACCAATGGGTTTGGTCTATTTCTGTTTTAATTATTAGATAAGTCATAGATTGTAATAGATAGGGGAATAGACACAGGGTATGTGCAGTAACCCCCCACAGATAGTTAATTACATAATATATGTAATTTCATCATCTGCCTGCCTTTTCCTAACTATGTTGGGTTGGGGTCGGCTTCCTGTATAACCGGATTTAGCTGAGTACCAGTATTTTACATGGAGCGACTGCCTATCTGACCTCCACAACCCAGTTACTGGGTAGTACGAAACCCCTTGGTAAGACTGGTTGTCAGACTTTCGGGCTTTTGACGATCCGTAACGACTGTCAAAGATCCACGAATGACAGCCGGAACCAACCGCTTAACGTGCTTTCCGAGGCACGGAGGGGTCTTGGTATGTAAAGATGGTCAATTGGTCACCCATCCACGGACCAACCGCGGCAAGCGTAGCTTAACCTGATCGATCGAGCCGTGCGGCTGTTATTACTTAGCCACAAGCCCCTCTTACAATTATATATGTAATCTATACATATACCTACAATTTTCGTGTCTGTGTTTCGGCCTTGTTCGACCAAACTATATGCAATGGATTTGTTTTCACGAATAAACTTGAAAAGAAAAGCTTATGACTAACATAGAAGAGATGGCGATTTGAACTGGACGTGTACCGCGAGGGCTGGTTCGAGGTGGCGCGGGAAAAGAGTTCCTAGAAGGATTTGGGGGAGGCCTTTGCTCAGCAGTGGGACAGTACCTAAAGGGCTAACAAAAAAAAACTGACATTAGGGCAGCTTGTGGTAGCTCAGTGGTAACGTCCCCGTCTTACGTGTCGTAGGTCCAGGGTTCGAACCCAGGCAGGCACTTTACTTTGCGGGCATTTAATTACCACTGCTCTCAAAACCGTGAAGGAAACCGGCATGTCCTAGAACCAAAAATTAGAAGACATGTGACAGCTACCAACCCGCACTGGGCCCGCGTGCTGGATTGCAGCCCACTCCCTCTCACAGAGGGGAGGCCTGACTCCTGAACACCAGAAGAGGATGATTATGAAATCCAAAAAAGACTGACCACCTGTCTCTCCTAATAGTTCAAGGTCTTACCAACCAGACAGGTCACTGGACCTAAGTCCAGACATGTTTCAACATGTTCTCTACAACAATATCGTGTTATAAACCTGCCCAGACGATGTGGCACCTTGTTATATGGCTAGGCATAGTCACAACTCACAGCTCACAAGTTCACAATTAAGTGCGTGGGTAGACGGGTCGTTTGTGTCTGACAAATTAGTGTTACAGACGAGAATGTTGCGCTGTTTTGAGAGAATTGTTTTAATTCTGAATGTGTTTTTGGATAGTTGTTAGAGTTTGAGGTTTTAGGGAAATTGCTTTTGTCGTTTAAAAAAAAAAGAAGTAGAAATGTGAGTTTGGAATGTCATAGGATCATACCCAATACTCAATTCTTTATTGCATTCCATATGTATTACATAGATGGTGTTATAAAGTAAAAGATCAATATGGACCCTGTCGTGCACAGCAAAATTAGGAGAGAGGAAGAGGGCTAAGTAGCAAATCAATATTATTTTAAATTATTAGATGTGCTTAATTGGGTGTATAATTCATCATCATCATCAGCTTACAGCAGTCCACTGCTGGACATAGGCCTTTCCTATTTCACGACATTTAGCTCGATTCTCGGCAACTCTCATCCAGCTGCTAGCAGCCACTTTGCGAAGATCGTCGCTACACCTAGCCTGGTGGTGTCCTACCTTACGCTTGCCGACTCGCAGTCTCCACTCAAGACAGCAACGCAACTACCCCCGCAGCTGAACTGCTAGTAGGTATTCGTTTCCTGAGTGTCAGTATCTGAGTCAATTTAAAATATTTGTCAAAAGAGTACCAGAGATGGTCAGAGAAAAATCTAATTATCTCTGCAGTGTCAATTTACTTTATTAGTTTTCTGTCAGCCAACACTTTTTTTTGTCAGTCATACTGTCAGTAAATGACCGTGGAAATAGGCACTAACATTTTAAAATTCAACGCTGAAATGAGGCTGTCGACTATTTTAAATAAACATATAATTTAAAATTTAGGTTTTAGTTTTGTGTACGAATTCAGAATATTTCAAAGGTTTATTTAGTTAGCATAATCAGCGTGTTCTTACTGCTGGGACATAGGCCTCTTCTCAGTGAGAGGGAGCGAGCTGTAAACTGTAATCCACCACGCGGGCACAGTGCGGATTGGCAGATGTCACATTTCTTCGAATTTTTGGTTCTAGGACATGCCGGTTTCTTCACGATGTTTTCCTTCACCGTTTTAGAGGGGCCCGTAGCTAAATAATAACAGCCGCACAGGTCGATCGATCATTTTAAGCTACGCTTGCCGCGGTTGGTCTGTGGATAGGTGACCATCTTTACATACCAAGACCCCTCCGTGCCTCGGAAAGCACGTAAAGCACGTGCTTTTTGTGTGCGTGCGGGACCAACGGGTGCCGGCTGTCATTCGTGGATCTTTGAAAGTCGTTACGGATTGTCAGAAGCCCGAAAATCGGACAATCAGTCTTACCAAGGAGTTTTGCATTACCAAGTAACTGGGTTGTGGAGGTCAGATAGGCAGTCGCTTCATGTAAAATACTGGTATTCAGCTGCATCCGGTTAGACTGGTAGCCGATCGCAACATAGTTGGGAAAAGCGAGCAGATGATGATGAGAAAATTGGCAGCGGAGCTGACTGTCCAGTGTCCAGGGTGGCAACAGAAGTCAAGACCTTTAGTTACATAATAATAGGTACATAGGAAACGGACTAATTAACCTGATCGATCAACACGTGCGGCTGTTGTTACTTAGCCACAAGCCCCTCCGTAGTGAAGGTTGTTGAAATGTCAAAATGCTTTCATTTTGACAGTTCAACAACCTTCACTATAAATGGCTTTCCATTGCTACGGATAGTGTAACAATTACCCCGCTTTAAAGTTCATGCCGATACGAGAAAAAGATGAACCCGTAAACTAAAAGCTTTTGTGACCAGTCTTTCTATCTATCTCTCCTATATTAAAAGCGTGAAGCTCCCGGTAGGAGGGTGACGCAATAACCACGCCCTTCCTGACGTCAACCGATTGAATAATAACAACCAAAATTTTGTAACCATGTCTGTGTCGCAGTTCGGAGTGAGTTTCGACTTTTTGGTAAATGTCTAGGTCGAGTAATTTTTGACGGTATGTGTAGTTGGTACACTAGGTACCGATATTGCATTAGTTAATTGGGAACCCTTTATGTATTAGAAAACACACAATTGTCTTACAATTGACAGTTGACAGTGGCAACTAAATAAACAGTAAATCTTTCACTCACCTGACTTTCCTAGCTTTGCGACATGATATAGTGTTGAATGTCGATACGTTAACAGTATTCTTAGACAACACTTCAATCAACACACGCCAGGAAAAGAGACCTCAATCTAAAGTACAGTCACGAGCACTAATATGTCAACACTTGGCAACTTCCAATTGCGATTTTTTCGTGAAATAACGAATGCAACGTTGAAATACGACACTTTATATAAACCTATGGGTTCGAAAATACTATGTTCATAATAACATAAAATTTCATTCAAAAATAAAGGAGAAAATCGCCTTTGAATAAAGCCAAGTGTATACATACTTATGCTTGTGACTGCACGAGGGACGTTTATTGGCAGTGATCTATGAATTCTAAGCAAATTTTAATGTTTGTGTTTTTGCATGTTTGCATTTTAAGAAAGTACAGACGCCAGCACATCAAGCTACCCCAATCTGTCAAATTTTCCCAATCAACTTTGAACCTTATGCTTCAGCGATAAAATTGAAAATCTATTAAGGAAATTTGACAGATTGTAGTAACTTGATGTGCTGGCGTCTGTACGCACGCCAACACATTAAGATACATAACCAGAGGGCTGATTGCGTAACCCATTTACGATTCATGTACGATTGGCTTTCATTTTGACAATTCAACAACATTCACTGCGTTATTTACGTTGTTGAGCAGATCAATTTTTCGAACATATGAAGCAATGTATTAGCAATTTGCTTCAAAATGATTCAGGTTGTAATTGATAGCGTGTTACGCAATTAGAGTGCAGTATAAGCTGACTTCTGATTATACGGACGCCCGCACATCAACCTACTACAATCTGTCAAATTTCTGTAATAGATTTTCAACTTTATCGCTACAGGATAAGGTTCAAGGTTGATTGGGAAAATTTGACAGTTTCGGGTAGCTTGATGTGCTGGCGTCTGTACGAAAACCTATACAGTATACAATGCGAGGTCAGCTAAAACTGGAAATGTATAGCTTGATGTGCAGCACACTGTGCAGCCGTGTCTACATTCAGTTCTAAGTTGTTAAAAAGTAGAATTATATGTTTTGTTGTGCTTAGAGATAAAATAATGATAGTCGTAGATTTTAATCAACTGCAAAACGGCTTCTCGCAGTTCAACCTATGTCGTCTGCTTAACCGGACTAGCTTATGGATGCCTCAATAAATTAAGGCCTCCAGAAAGGGCTTAAAAAACTTAAAAAAAAACTAAGCAACTACACGCCGAGGGCACCCCTGTGGGGTACGGACCTCGGCTTAGAGTGTCGAGGGCAGCAAGGGACAAGCTGGATCGGAATTATACTACATTCCCTACCAAAACCTAGTAACTTCACCAAACGCCAAAAATCCCCCTTCCAACACAACATAAGACCATGTGTACACTGAGCAAACAATAAGGCCAGGCGCACACTGCCAGACTGGTTTTTGTCGCAGACGTAAAAAAAATCGTCTACGAACGATAATGTGTGCGCGCCATTATTATTACTACGAGTTACGAGGAGACTAGTGCGCATGTGTCGCGTATTATTAACGTCCTGAGGATGACTGCGAGTGAGGGAGCGAGTTTTTTTTTAATTTGTTGGGATGGTTGTGAATGATTTTTGGGGCTTGTGGCTTAGTAATAACAGCCGTACGGGTCGATCGATCAGGTAAGCTTGCCGCGGTTGGTCCGTGGATGGGTGACCATCTTTACATACCAAGACCACTCTGTGCCTCGGAAAGCACGTTAAGCCATTGGTCCCGGCTGTCATTTGAGGATCTTTGACAGTCGTTACGGATGGTCAGAAGCCAGAGAGTCGGATAACCAGTCTTATACCAAGGGGTTTCGTATTAGGTATTAACCCAGTAACTGGATTGTGGAGGTCTAGGCAGTCGCTCCATGTAAAATACTGGTGTCCAGCTGCATCTGGTTAGACTGGAAGCCGACCACAACATAGTTAGGAAAAGGCAAGACAGATGATGTGAAAGTGTGTTTTTTTTTAAATAATTTTCATAAATAAATGTAGGTAGGCAATTATCATTTATGCTCATGGATATTTTAAGTCTCGCCATGTCCTTGAACCACAAAATTCGAAGACATGTGACATCTACCAACCCGCACTGGGCCCGCGTGGTGGATTACAGCCCACTCCCTCTCACAGAGAGGAGGCCTGTGTCCTAACAGTGGGAACATTATAGGCTGATTATGTAAATGTAATTTATAATTTATGCACATGCATACATATTTTGAGTCCACCTCATAGATATCTGTTTTTTTACATTTCTATGGTCCACCTTGTACTCAGTTGATGAGGTAGTGGGTATACAAATATACAAATAAAAGACTTAAGGGGCTTACAGGACCTAAACGCAAAAAACGCAAGTTTTAGAAACAATAAAAGTAATGATGGACTACAGTAAACAAAATCAGAAAAATATATTATATTTTTCAGGATATAGGTACGCTAGTTAGATAGTGTGTTGAAAACATAATACAACTAATTTGATACGATATAAAAAAATCATGAAATACCTCTAAAAACTTTCTTTTTACAATAAAAACCATACTAATATACATACAATCATTATGATTTTTTGTCAGATTATTCTACAAGCAACATACTACAGTCCGTCAAATCTAAGAAGTACCGTTTGACGTTTCATATTTTTCAATCAGTTTCGATAACCTTTTTCATAAAACCATGAATTTAGAAAGATTTCATTATTGTATCTAAAAATGTACAATTCTTAATATCTAAATGTAATTGAAAACTTTCAAACAAAGCAAAATAACACATATTTACACCTGTCAAATGGTACTTCTTAGATTTGACGGACTGTAAAGCACTAGTGTTTTAATTTTTTAGTCCAAACAATAGATTTTTTGTAAATAGATAATTGCTTCATATTTTGCAATAAATTACCAGCGTTGTGGCATCGCGCTTCTCTTTCTTTTCTATGCAGTCCGTCAAAGACCGCCCTTTAGGTCATGTAGTCGCCGTCATGGCGAAGTGTGGTGATACTATCTATAGGTACATCGGTGCCTAACCCTTCGGGGTTTATAGCCGTGATATTATGTAAATAAATGACTTTGGAACCCCGCCACAAGCTACCAACACAATCTACATTTAATTCCTTTTTACGACCATCAATTTGGCACTTTACTTCGTTTACAAACACAGCATAAAGAAAAAAAAAACGACTTCAAAAAGAAAATTGTATCGGAAGTGTGCCAGAAAAAAAAAATCATAGGCTTCTGGAACTGTTTTATTTATTTATACTTTATTATAGCATGTTAGACTTGCAGCTAAAAAAACAGTGACACTCCGGGAGTGCCGACAGAAGTGAAAACTTGAACAATTACGTGTGTATTTTTTTAATCGTCATAAAAACAAAACACAAACAATTACTTTGCCATCACTCACTGACATAAATCGGAAATACATTAAAACCGAGTACATCCCGAAGACATCCGAAGCGGTGTCGGTTACGGTAACAGTGGCGCGAATTCAATGGTTTTTTCCCATCTCAAAAAATGCCCAACGCGCCTAAAGAAGTTTTCACTTCAAGAAACAACAAAAAAGGAAACAATCGTCGACAGAAAGCTATTTACAAGTCTTCACGTTTTAAACTTATTCTTTTTGAAGTCCTGAAAATGCAAATCCCACTGCAGGGAAAGTCTTCTTCTCATACAGAGAAGGCACGAGCATTGACCACTATGCTTGCTCAAGACGGGTAATATATTTAACTATAAGTTCTTTCTTCATGATGTTTTTCTTCACTGATGTCAGAGAAGTCCAAGCAAACATTATATCCACAAATAAATAAATAAATAAGTCAAGTCAAGGCTACAAGAATAAAAAGAAAATCTTATAATACCAATTAAAAAAAAACACGTCCAACACAACCTCTTCCTTCAAAGTCGGTTAAAAATATAGTTCATGTATAGAATCCCAAGGGATTCTATATTTAACTTAATTGTTATCTGTGCATCTTTCTTGAAAGATGCACAGATAACATAAACATAACTTAAACATTTGTTTAAACAAGTAAATAAAACAATCTTCCACGATTGGTTGAACAATCCTTTAACCAGTTTTTACTATCCTAGAAATAGTTCCAAGTAGTGAGGGGCCCTACTAGAAAAAAAAGGGTCAGCCAATCAGAGAACGGTATTTTTTTGGGCATATTTATTCTATATCTTATCTATTTCTACGTGGTTATGGGTTTCTGGGTCTATGTAAGAATGTTTGGGGAATATTTATTGGAGGTTGATAGAATTTTGTAAGCGTGTTTGTTTGTGAGTTGTGCCTGTCAAAAACACGAAACTAGCGTGTCAGTTTTCATGAATATCTAAATTATATTATTTTAATAAAGACACACCATGTGCCCTGTGGGTTGTCCATCGATAAAAATAACAAGATTCCATACAAACTTTCAACCCTAATTTCACCCCTTTAGGCGATGAATTTTCAAAAAAAAATCCTTAGTAAAAGTCCTTACTTTCGTAAGGAGCTCTTGCACAAAATATCATGCTTCTCGGCCCAGCGGTTTAGTCTGTGCGTTGTCTGTCAGTGAATTTAAGAATCAAAATATATTTTCATGAACTACAAAATGTGTCACTCAGTACTTACTTACGGCTGACACTCAGGGTCAACACTCTTACATATAAAATTATGTAAATACATTTACATCTCGAAATAAAATCTTAATGTTATATCCTTAGCAGATTCACCACACATTCATATTGTAAGAGCAAGGCAAACCTGAAAAATTTCTTCACTTGTGTACATAGTACGATTAAGTATTCTGTGCTTGTGTGGTGGCGGTGGTTTTCCTTCAATTGCAAAAGACTCTCACAATCTTAAAAACAAAAAAATATATTTACCTAGGTATGTTTTACATTGGCATCCATTATTAATATAACACCTCTTCATCATCTGCCTGCCTTTTCCAACTATGTTGGGGTCGGTAATATTACGCCTATAAACGCTGAGGGGTAGGCACCGATGTATCTATAGATAGTATTACCACATTGCATCATTATTAAGTCTTTTATTTGTATACTCACTACCTCATCAACTGAGTACACGGTGGACTCAAAATATGCATGTCCATAAATTATAAATTACATTTACATAATCAGCCTATAATGTTCCCACTGCTGGGACACAGTCCTCCTCTCTGTGAGAGGGAGTGGGCTGTAATCTACCACGCGGGCCCAGTGCCGGTTGGTAGATGTCACATGTCTTCGAATTGTTGGTTCTAGGACAATCATGCCGAGACTTATAATATGCATGAGCATAAATGATAATTACATTTATTTCTGTAAATTGGTAAAAAAAAAACACTTTCACATCATCTGTCTTGCCTTTTCCCAACTATGTTGTGGTCGGCTTCCAGTCTAACTGTATGCAACTGGACACCAGTATTTTACATGGAGCGACTGCCTAGACCTCCACTACCCAGTTTACTTTAGGGTGATGGGCAGAGGTGGAAAGAGACTAGTCAGGTTTTTTCCCACGCATTGGGAAATAAAGGCTAGTAGTTAAAAAAAAAAACCAAAAAAAATCAGTATCATAAAGATGCGCCCACACTCCGCAACTCACGCGCAACACATCGCGACACGTGCCTCTACTGCCTGCCTTTACACGTGCCGCGGCCTATTTCGGGCACGTTCAGCCTCATTTCTATTTAGAGGCGTAATAACTAACTGAAACAGGCCACTATTAGCATGTCAAAGTATGTGTTATCAACACTGATAAGAGCTTATCATTGGGGGCGCCGGATCGTCTAACGTTAGTTTGGGCTGTTGCGGCTGCTGTTGAAAAGAGGGTAGACAGAGAAATGTATTTTTTGTTGTTGTTATAGAATGTTGTTTTTGGTAAATATTATTTTTTAAACATTCTGTATAGATGTCCGAATAAAAAAAAAAAATGATAAGTTTAGAATCAGCACATAGAAGCTAGCTGCGAGTAAATACTACACACCTGACCTTTCTCAAGAACATCCCCAATAAGGTCACTATTTTACATCGAGCGAATGCCTAACTGACCTCCACAACCCAGTTACTGGGTAATTAGATACCCGTTGGTAAGACTGGTTGTCAGACTTTCGGGCTACTAACAACCCGTAACGGCTGTCAAAAATCCACGAATGACAGCCGGGAACAACGGCTTAACGTGCTTTCCGAGGCACGGAGGGGTCTTGGTATGTGAAGATGCTCACCCATCCACGGACCAATCGCGGCAAGCGTAGCTTAACCTGATCGATCGTCTCGTGCGGCTGTTATTACTTAGCCACTAGCTCCTCCAATAAGGTCACGTGTGTCATAATAAAATCAATTTACCTGATATTTTAAAATAGAAATAGAGGCAAAGTGAGGTTACTAACCTAGGTTAGATTAAAATCATTATCTATGCTGTTAATCTAACATACTTAGCTTGAAGATACGAATCTGCACCAAAAAGTCGATAATGTATGACCAAAACATCTTGAGCTGTCAAGGTGGCACTGCTTGTCTAAAGAACTGTCAAAATTCAGTACATTTTGAGCAATTACAATTACATTTTGACAATTACCGTTAAGGGGTATCGTGTTACCCAGTAACTGTGACGTGGAGGTCAGATAGGCAGTCGCTCCATGTTTAAAGTACTGGTGTTCAGCTTCACTCGGTTGGACTGGAAGCTGGCCCCAACATAGTTGGGAAAAGACAGGCAGATTGATTGAGTTCCAAAAATTTCCGCGTGTCAGTTTAGGATGGTGACTATGAATGTTATCGAGTGATCGTTTGTTGTTATCATTTGCATATTAAAGATAAGTTTTAGTGTTGCGGTACTGTGCTAAATATTAGTTATTTTAAATAGTTTGTCGATTTTCACAAAGATTTCATAGATTCTTCAGAAAAATACTAAATAGCTATGTAACTGTGACCAACTTGGATGTAGCGTGGTTGGTCACAGACCTAATTACATAGTGTAAAACAAAGTCGCCGATATGTATGTACACGCATAACATCCGAATAACTGCACCAAATTGGATAATTCTTATTTTGTTGTGTTCGGTATTGCCAGGACAAGGTTTGTCTGAAAGAAAATTCCGGAAATTCGAAAAAAAAATTGCAGCCGTGAGAAGCTGGGGCGGGCCGCTAGTTTTTTAATAAAAGCATGCAGCATCGATGCCCAATAGTAGATTTTTATACAAGGGGCTAAAATGACCCATTAAACGAGGTAGTTTTACTCCCGAGCTTTAACGAGGGAGTAAATAGATACCGAGTTATAATGTGTTTTAGCGCCATGACTCTACTTTTCACTACGATTGCGAGAAAATAAAATAATCCAATACAATATTAAATAGATTATTTGAATGAATGAATGAATTGCACCGATCCCAGCATGGTTAAACCAGACTCGATTAATCGAATGAGCCCCAAGTTTCGCACTAGCTCCTGTAGCCTCATGTTCATGGTGCTACAGCTACCATTGCATATCAAGGAATAGACCGGGGGGCGCGGTAATGGTAGGGTAGACGTGCCCGAAGGATAGGTAAGGATTTAAGAGCCTACCGGATATGCATCCTAGAGCAAGCATTGGACTAGTGGAGAGATGGGTAATTATATCTATGGATGGGCATCTTTTAGTGACCTTGCCGCCAGGTTGGTTAAGGTCGAGCTTCATTGTTGAGCTTTTGGCGGGGTTCTAGTGCTTTCTCGGTTCTCTTGTATGTCGTCGCTCTGCTGTGTTGTGTTAGATGTTTCTGTTTTCAATGTCATCGTCGGAAGTTTCGTGTTAAAAATTAAATGTACAATTTGTACAATTCTGGATATTTAACGAGATGATTTTTCCTGGCAACTTAATTGCAGTCCTGTGTGAAGATGAATGTTGAGTTGTCTGAGGGTTAACGTGGGAGATAGACGTAGTTCCAGCACCCTAATTGCGTAACACACTATCAATCGGAATCTGAATCATTTTGAAGCAATTTGCTAATCCATTGCTTCATAAGTTTGAAAAATTCGTCTACTCAACACGTAAATAACGCAATGAATGTTGTTGAACTGTCAAAATGAAACCGATTCCGATGTGTTACGCAATTGCCCCGCAGGTTTGAGGGTCCCTCGTTCGAATGTTCTGAATAGAGAATCAGCTGAGTTGACTCATCCCTTGATGTCGATGGTCGTCAAAGTATTCTGTTTGTGTTTTGTTTATATGACGATTCAAAAAATACACACGTAATTGTTCAAGTTTTCACTTCTGTCGGCACTCCCGGAGTGTCACTTTTTTCCTTCATTTGTTTTTATTTTATACTACTTATTCAACAACGTAAAAGCGCAATGAACATGGCTGAACGGTCAAAATGAAAGGCATTGCGATCAATTGTCACTTTATGTGTGTTACGCAAGCACCCACCAGTTCTCGTCTTTCGATAGCAAGTATCGTACAGGTTATTTACATGGTTCAGACTCCGTGTGTAAGGCACCTGTCCCACAGACGGCGTTTTTCTTTTAATTTTATTTTTTTACTAACTTTTGATCGCTACCGCCCTTCGCCACTTCCTAGTGCTTTCGCTGGGAATAAGAAATGGCGGAACAAACTCCCCAGCAACACAGCTGTCTGTTCAGCTAGAAAATAATTGATTTTATACAACACTAGGTATGAAAAGTAATTAAAATTACAGGACACAGGACATTAAAATAAACGTTACAGGACACAGGACATTAAAGTAAAATATATGTATCTCTTTTATTAACACGGGACTTGCCATCTTTTGTACCTACAAACGGTGTGGATAGGGAGGCATGGGTGAATCGGGACGATACATAACGTTGAAATAATACCTATATTTTGTTGCCAACAAGAGCACCTAATCGTTTTATAATACTGTAAACACATTAGTCTTTTATGGCAACACACCATACTATTTCAATGTTAAAATCCCTTATAAAGTTTCATCCCGATTCACCCTGGCATCCTTATTCAGCCCTTTTGACGGTATGTTTCATGAGCGACAAAATCGTTGATAGCTTGTCGGTTCCTCGTCAGCAGTGGGACATGGGCCTTCATTCATGGAATGGTACCTCATACAGGGAAACTGATGTTATTGACAAACATGGCGTGATCACACTGAACAATTTAATGATTAAGCTAACTGAATAATTATCTAAACATGTGTAGTTTTAATTAACATTAATAGATTTTAAACAAGCCAACTATAGATTTAATTGGCCTCTTCGCTAAATAATAACAGCCGCACGGGTCGATTGAGGTTAAGCTATGCTTGCCGAGGCCGGTCCGTGGATGGGTGACCATTCATTACATATCGAGACCCCTCCGTGCCTCTTGGTCCCGGCTGTCATTTGTAGATCTTTGACAGTCGTTACGGGTAGTCAGAAGCCCGAAAGCCTAGCAACCAGTGTTACTAAGAGGCAACGTGTTACCCAGTAACTGGGTATTGTTAGACTGGTAGCCGACCGCAACATAGTTGGGAAAAGCCAGGCAGATGATGATAAAATTAAATTAAATTATTTATTCCGTAAATAGGATATTAGAACTTTAGTAAATAGGATATTAGAACACTTTTACACGTCATATTATAAAAATAAATAAGCTAGATGAGGTCGGCGTTTCCTATCTGACTACTCTGAGAAGAAAGGCCGAAACAAACTCAGAGGTCACAGTCTCTTTTAAAGTCCAGACATAATCTTGGTCAGATCATGTGAAGACCATGTAGATTGCTGTCTGAAATGGTCTTTTGAGGAAAGTACCACACTGATTTGAGTGGACCTGTCCAGTCAATGCAAGCATTTGTCAGTAATCGTGCAGCTCAATTCGGAACTTGAGAGGCTCAACGACTCAACGAGCAATACCAAAGAAAGGACATTTGGTTAGGCTGCATAAAATACTCAAACTGCTAGACTTACATTAAAAATAAAAGAGCAGCGGCAGAGTGTTGGAGCGGTATCTACAACGTCACATGCGAACAACGCGTCATACTGACGTCACACAAAATCCTGCATCTCGCAAGCAGAGTTTACCGCGCAATTACCATATACATATACAACGGCCCTACATGAATTATTGGGCAGTAGCCCACCAGACACCACACCCGTCAGGTCGGAGGATCCTCCCTTTTCTATAGAGTATGAGTGAGCTTCATACCTACATCTATAGAAGAAAAAAACTGATCATGAGCTGTTCTCATAAATAGTTTGCGCCGATAAGAGAGAAGTGATGTGCCGCAGTCATTTGGTTAGTCGAGTCTCCTTTCAATCGATTTAATCGATTCCTTCATCGATCATATCGTTACCTCACTTTCTTTTCATATCTAGTGACGAAAAATGGGTCTTGAATCTTTCTTATCGGACAAAGGAAAACATTTGAAACAAAAAGAGACGCGTTGACTTTTTCAAAATATTGTATTTTTGTGTAGTTGTGGCCAGTTTTATTTCTTCAGTAGTCCATGTAAAGTACTGGTATTCGTCTGTGTTCCCTTCCTCTTAAAACCCGTCAGCCTTTAAAGCAAGTGTGAACAGGCAACTTCTGGGCACTTCTCCATCGTAGAACTCATCCATCGCTTTCCACCAGACGAGATCAAGGTCAAGAGGAGGCCCATTTGGCAATAAAAAAAACGTACTGCATCCGGTCTGACCACAACATAGCTGGGAAAAGGCTAGGCTGATGAAGACCTATTACGTGTTGGCTAGACTAGTTGTAGACTGGCTATGCCTGTAGAAGGACCAATGATCGGAGCAGAAGAGTCTTTGGGAAGCGCAGCGTGGGACACCCCCAACTAGGTGGACTGACGACCTTCACCTGACTGGCTGGGACAGCCTGGATGTGGAAGATTGTGAACCGGGTGTAGTGGCGTAACTTGGGAGAAATCTATGTGCAGCAGTGGATGAGTTGGAATCTGCTTAATAGAACCTTTTTGGAATGTAATGTGATATCGGTGTGTGTGTGTGTGTGTGGATTTGTGTCATCAAAAGTCTTTCTAAAATACTGAATTTTCATTACGACTACAATGAAAAGGTTTGTGGTTACCTCTATTGTGTGTTAGGGTCTAAACAGACGGACTGCATGCCAGCTGCAACATCGCAGTTGACATAACTAGGTTTCGAAGCAGTATAAGTCAACTGCATCCAAACTGCGATGTTGCAGCTGAAATGCAGTCCGTCTGTTTAGACCCTTACTTGGTGTTCCATCATTTAGATTTGCTAAGACCATCATTTTTATCAACTAATACTGACACATTGGTGTGCAATGTTCTTCCATAATTATGATAGCTCATGCCGACATGAAAGTAGTATTATATTAAACTCACACGTCTCGACTACCTCGTTGACCTAGGGGTTGCAAGCGTATGGGGTCCTGGGTTAGATGTCCAGGGTCAGGCAAGTCTTATTGGGTTCTTTGTATTTTCTCAACTGCAGCCCAGAGTCTGGTTTTGTACCTGGTTGGTGGCAATAGGGTCACCCCCTATAACTAAGGGACTAGTATCTCTGCTTGTCTCTTTGGAAACTGTTGGCGTAAAGCTAAATTATAACGATTGGCACTCTAATCTCGACCTTTCTATTATCGGTTATCTGCAAGGACAGACAAAAGTAAATATAATATACGTATCGAATACAATATCTATTTGACTCAAGGACAATTGACCGATAAAGTTAGACCAGGTGGTCGACGTACTTGGACAATAGAAGACAATACAATACCCTGTTTAACCGCGAAAGGAAAGGCAGAGGCACAAAGTGACTTTTATCTTTTAAGACGTTTTTTAACTCAAAATACAAACCATTTATTTCAATTAAACATTTACAGGCACTTTTGAATTGTCAAAGAGTCGTTCAGTTAGTCAGAAAATTGAAGCTAGTTGCCCATTTCAAAACGTAGATCTCTATGGAGAACAACGGGCAAGACTCCAAGACACTCTTTTAAATCAAGTTTACACAATCCTGGGTACATTATTCTTGTTGCTTCCTTGCCTTTCTAGCCTAGCCTTTCTCCAACTATGTTGGGGTCGACTTGCAGTCTAACATGATGCAGCTGAATATCAGTGCTTTACATGTTGCGATTGCCTATCTGACTTCCACAACCCAGTACTGGGTAACACGATACCCCTCTCTTTGGTAAAAGTGGTGTTTGAGTATTCAGCTTTTGGAAATGTGTCGAAAACAAAATCAAAAGTCATTTATTCAAACTAGGCTGAGAATCAGCCCTTTTCGAGCGTCAAAATGACATAAGACAGTCTCCCGGCACGCCCGCCCTTCACCACTTCCTAGTGCTGTCGCTGGGAAGAAGTGGCGCAACAAACTGTCCAGCAGCACAGCTGTCTGTTCAGTTAAAAGAACTTGATTGTATACAATGGTAAGTAATTAACATTACGAAACACAAAACAATAAATTAAAATATTTGCCATAATTATGTCAGCTAGCACACGCCAATGTAACAAAAGTCCTCCCCACCGAATATGGTCCATGGCGACCACTCAGCGGAGACTAGTCATCGGCGCGGGAGATACCTATTATGAGTCTTTGGTCAACTGGACCCACTCACTCACTCACTAAATCAAATTTTGAATAGTTCGACTGGACCCACTGCCATCATTAGTACAGTCAAGGAGTAAAGCCGAATCTTTTATTTATATTTCTATGACTTGCACAAGTGTGTGCATGTAGAAACAGCTGAACTCCCTCTTCCCTCTCTCCCATAGACCCCCTCGCTCCGACGGCCCCGTTGGTCTCGTGGTCGAAAGCGCGACTGCTAAGCGTGGGGTCCTGGGTTCGATTCCAGGGTCGGGCAAAGTGGTATTAGGTTTTTCCATGGGTAATTTCTTAGTAACAGCCCGGTGTTTAAAAGTCGGCGGTGTGATACCTCCGTGTCTCGAAAAGGACGTTAAGCCGTTGGTCCTGCGCCTGATCTCTCTACGGTCGTGTCGGGTTGCCGTCTCATACAATATACCAACCTTAACACCTTAGAAAAAAGTAGCCTGATCTATTCTTAGTGAACCATACTGATACAATAATTATAATTTACCGACTTCAAAAAAAAGGAGGTTATCAATTCGACACGTCTCTCTAAACGTAATATTATTGGAAGTGCAATATATTCACATATGACAATCTATTAGGGCTTCCAAACAAATATAGTACAAAATTTTATAGATGTCGATGACGACTTCAAAAAGAAATTAACTCAAAATTATGAAATAACTTTAATTTCGGAAGTCGGTGGCGAAAACCTAAAACTAAAATACAGATCCCAAGACGCGGACTTTCGAAATTAAAGTTACTTATTTCATCATTTTGAGATAATTTCCTTTTGAAGTCGATTTAATTTTTGTACTTTAAAAATAAATCTCAGTGTTGACATCCTCAAATATTTGGCAGGAGTTCAAGAATTTGTATTGGTATGTTACTTCGTTTTATTAGTGTTGTCAGATACTATATTCAAGAGGGTTTTATGGATAAATAACTAAATATCGAACTCTCGATCACATATAGCTTCAAGGAGTAAACAGATATATACACCCATATTTCGCCATATTATATGTCTAAGTCCCATGTTATAGGGGGCGTATCTATTGCCATTGCTGAGGCACAAATCCTGGCTGTCAAAATCCAAAACCACTTTGCCCAACCTCAGGATCGAACCCGGGACTCCAAGTTACAGTCTCGCTTGCGACAACTAGACCAACGCGGCAGTCTCATCAATTAGACCATAGCGGTAAAAGTCCAAAAGTTCAGAAGCAGACTGGCGAGCGAAATGACGGGGATCCCCATCCCCATATTCCCCCAACCGTTAAACTTACTCCTAACTTACTACAGGCATATTTAGCTTAGTAGATGTTGTAAGGACATACATATTTATAAAGCCACCCATCCAAAAGTTGACCTTGGCAACTGAAGCTTAACCTCAACGAATCTAAAAATTCTGTCAAAAATAATACAGGGATAGCCATTAGCTGTCTGTATAAATACCTTTCCTAATACCAGCCTGTGTTTAAAAGTAATATAGACAACCCAATCACCCATCCAAAAGTTGACCTCGACAAGCGCAGCTTAACGTCACTCCAAAACTTTATCAAAAAGTAATATAGATTTATAGCTTATATACCCGTCTGCCGAACAAAGGCTTTCCCTAATACCAGCATTGCTCCAAAATCCGTCACTCAAAATTAAATAGCATAATTCTACCTCAATTCAGTATGAAATATTAACTAAGTCAGAACTCAACTCAATTTGATGTAGATATACATCACTAGCTTCAGCTTTGCCCGCGTGAAATTTCTTGTTCCCCGACCAACCGCGTCGCATCGCATCGCCCGCCCGCGCTGTCACTTCGTTCAGCGTTCTTTCTGACTTTTTGCCCTTTTGCTCGGCTCCTATAGGTCGTAGAGTGATGTTAAATAGCCTATAGCCTTCCTCAAGAATTAGGCTATCAAATGCAAAAAGAATTTTTCAAATCCGACCGGTAGTTTCAAAGATTATAGCGTTCACACAAACAAACTCTTCAGCTTTATTATATCAGTGTATATATTCTATGTATATGGTTTAATCGAACTGCTCTAGGGCTGTGTTTCACCCCCGTTTCACCCCGCAACACCCCATTCCACCCCCTTTCACCCTCTTGCTGTATTTCTGGTTCTACTGATGCCCAAATTCCCAAGGCAACTCTCTCTTGTGGGAGGGGGATGGAGGTATGGGTTTTGGTGGGTGTAAAAGAGAAGGGTATAGTCTGCAGTCGTATGCGCGGCGGGTTGAGGTGTGGTTGCAGTGTTGGCGTGGAATATTGAAGCCGTACTTTGATATAGTATTGATTACTTTACTGCGTATGGTTTTTGGAATAATGTACCCAGGATTTTGTAATATCTTGATTTAAAAGGGTGTCCTTGGAGTTTTTTGCCTGTTCTACTCCATAGAGAAGTTGAAGCTAGTTGCCCATTCCGTTTTGGAATGGGCAACTAGCTTCAACTTTCTGACTAACTATAACTAACCGACTCTTTGACAATTCCAAAGTGCCTGTAAATGGTTTCATTAAAATAAATGCTTTGAGTTTGAGTTTGTAGGGACACTCTTCTTACTAAACTACTATTTCCGGCTAGCTTTTACCTTGGCCAGAGATATTTCCATACAACGTGGCATTGCTGCCAGTCTTTTGAGTACATTACAACAATGCAGCAGAATTTTTCGATGCCATAGGTATAGTTTGGCGTGAGGTTTACATTTTATTAATTCTATTTTTTTTATGTGTACGTATAGTTAGTACATTAAATAAACAATTAAATTCATTATTATCAAAAAATGTATCTACTGAAAAGGAATTTAGTTTTCCATCGGAAACCCTGACTAGTTTTTAGAAAAGCCTTGATTAGCTTTGTGACCTATTTATTTATTTACCCACTTATGTAGGTAGACGAATATAAACAGTCAAGAAGAAAGGATTAGAAAAATTCGTACAATGGTGAAGCTTATTTCAAAAGAAATCTCTTCCAGCATACCTGCGATATGATAGTAGATGAGATGTAGACAACGTGTATAAGTCGGTATATCAAGCTTATTTTTATGTAAAAGTGTTTATAATAAACATTTTCTTTTTTGCAGGTTTGGATTAACGCAGCAAGGATGCACGCGGTTCCATCATTCAATTAAACGTAAGTGCAGTTTAAGTTTAAGGTGTCGAGGCAGATATATAAGGTGCTATAAAAATATCTGCCACGGCTTCAATGGGAGACAGTATTTTGTGTATAGATTACAGTAGTGAAAAAATTTTGTATCCCGGAATAGTTATATTAATTTGAGAAAATAAAGTAATTAAATAAACTTTTATTCTATTCTGCATAACGTGGTTCACAAACTACGCGCCATGTGTCGCTTCGTCACATTTTGCGAAATGTAAATGACGGTGCGGCAGCGGCAACAGCTAATTACTGTGGGACGGTTTCATGCAACTAAATCAATTTAAATTTATGCGCACATTTTTTTGTATGAAAAAATGTATGACATAGGATCAATAATGTATCTTTACTATTGTAATCTATATAGAGAATACTGTCTCCCATTGAAGCCGTGGCAGACATTTTTAGAGCACCTTATATACGTTTTTACAAAAATACTTTACAATACCTTCCCGAACAAAACGTGTGCGAATGCAGATTTTTTTGTACTGAGTGAATAGATTTCGTAGGCGTTGTTTTATACGTACAAAACATGCTTTGAACATTGATAAAAAAAATAATGGGATAACTATTAGTTAGTTTTAAGAGATTATGAAAATAAATTTTCTTCTGAATCTTTAGAATAACTAATGGGATAATTAGTAAAATAATGTTAAAGACAATTCCTTTGATTTAATTTTTCCTGGCACTAATCTACAAAGCTCTTTTATACAGAGAAAAAACATTTTTATGTTCTCACACTATCTGCTTTGAGCCTCCGCCTTCCAAACATAAGTCAAATCCGTCTTATCTGGCCAGAATCTGTACCGGTACCTGCTACGGCCGGAAATATTATTATTTGGCCCATCGTCCACGACACTGCTCAAGCGTAACGTTACAAACTCAATCACTAATGAGTAGCCAGAATGTGACAGCTCTAGTGATTCAATGTTGGCCGTCATTACGCGACTTCATCATTCTCCTGCCCTGGCCTTATACCTATTTATTTCTGGTCGGCGCAACATGTCTTTTTCTTCCATACTTCTCTATTAGTCGTCATCTCGGTAGTCACCCCCTTTCTAACCATATCATCATTCACACAGTCCATCCATCGTTTCTTTGGTCTTCCCCTACTCTTATAGTCAGACAAAATCATACTCATTCACGACGCAACTTACTATCACGCTATTAAATTACCTAGTTTGTGATTGATTGCGTTTTTTGGTACAGACGCCAGCCAGCACATCAAGCTACTACAATCTGTCAAATTTCTTTAATAGATTTACAACTTTATCGCTAAAGCATAAGGTTCATAGTTGATTGGGAAATTTTGACAGTTTCGGGTAGCTTGATGTGCTGGCGTCTGTACTTTTCTTTAGAATCATGGACGACGGGTCTTTTTTTTTGTATTGGAAATCATCTAATGACTCCTCCCGCTCTGGGTGGAGCGGAAGGCAGTGTCAAACTCTTACTGACTAATACCCACCCGTGTTCCTTCCTTAGCCCTTTATGTTCCGGGGCAGCGGTGACCCTTTCGGACGATCCTGCTACCCGGACGACGTGTCTTAGAAGCAAATCGTTGAAACCAAACAGTCGCTTGATGTATGTGCACAGCCTGACCGACTGCATTCGATTTGTTCAGATTGATCTCTACAACAGACAGCAGTGGTGACCCAGAGGTATCAGGACTAGGTCGTAAGTTCAAACCCAGGCAGGCACTTTACTTTTTGTATTTCATTTCAACACCACTGCTCTCAAAACAGTGTCACCACACAGAAACCGGAATGTCCTAGAACTAAAAAGACATGTGACATCTACCAACCTGCACTGGGCCCGCGTGGTAAATTAAAGCCCACTGTCTCTCACAGAGAGGAGGCCTGCGTCCCAGCAGTCGGAATATTATGATCTCTCCAAGTATGGTACCCTTTACTTCCCCGCTGTCACCGCGGCCTCGCCCGCCGGGCCGGGCCGCGCTCACGGCGGGGTCAACGTCCCGGCGGCCACTTCCGTGACCTAACACACCTACCTCTATATTATGTATATCTACCTGTTTCGCAGATAGCGGCGTATTGAGCTGTGATCTCGGGAACTAATTGTTGCTGTTCAATCAATCTGCCTAGCCTATTCCCAACCATGCTGGGGTCGGCTTCCTGTCTAACCGGATGCAGCCTAATTGCGTATCACACTATCAGAATCATTTTGAAGTATATTGCTAATCCATTGCTTCATATGTTCGAATAATTTGTCTGTTCAACAATGTAAATAACGCAATGAATATTGTTGAACTGTCAACATGAATATACTAGTGTATGCAGTATTTTAGATATACAGGCAGTCGCTCCATGTAAAATACTGGTATTCAGCTTCATCCGGTTAGACTGGAAGCCGATATTAACATAGTTGGGAAAAGTCATGCAGGTGATGACTTAACAAAATCTTATCGTCCGGGGAATAACCGCTAAACATATGTTTGCTTATCTGGCTTTGTGCTGGTTGATAAGATTTGGCGTTATTATAGTCACAAGCATGAGACATATCAGATTTGTCTCTGGGATGGCAACGCATGCGATGCCTCTGGTATTTCAGATGTCTTTAAGCGACGAAGGAGGATGAGGTATTTAATAGACTCATCCATATTTTACCAGTTATTTTTAACCCCCATGTTGAGCATGTGTTACGGAGGCATGAAGAAAATGTCATGAGGAAAGTTTTGACTATGAATATCGATGGCTATAAGAGTAGGGGAAGACCAAAGAAACGATGGATGGACTGTGTGAATGATGATATGGTTAGAAAGGGGGTGACTACCGAGATGACGACTGATAGAGAAGTATGAAAGAAAAAGACATGTTGCGCCGACCAGAAATAAATTGGGATAAGGTCAGGTCAATGATGATGATGTTTCACTCCCATGTATCGGAAGTGAGACTATTGCTTGTAACCCAGACTCTAGACTGCCACCGAGATATTTCTTAATAGCTCAAACTGTCACTAATGAGACACAATTACTTTTTTCTATTGTTACCGATCTTCAAGAGATTTCGCAACAGTTGAGCGGTTATTCAGTTTGCGTTTTATTATCTTTTATTTTATTAATTTTAATAAAAGTTACATGTAATCTATTTGATAATGCAGTAGCATTATGTAGAAGATGGCTCTTTACAAATTTCCACTTAACGAAGCATACGTAAAATATACTTAAACATTTAAAAAAATATATATCACCAATCCTCGTTATAATATGTCAAGAGAGCATACAGTAACGTCTTTTTGTTTGCTAACAACAAACTGAAATCACCAACTGTACATATTATATAAATATTATAGTGAACTAGCTGCGCCCCGCGGTTTCACCCACATAAGTTTGGATCCCGTGGGAATATCGGGATAAAAACTATCCAATGTCCTTCATGATGCAATCTATCTCTGTCAAATTTTATCCAAATCCGTTCAGTGGTTTAGGTGTGAAAAGGTAACATACAGACAGACAGAATTAATTTCGAATTTATAATATTAGTATGGATAAATAATATTATCAATCAATGCTGTGCTTTATCAATTATCAGATCCTAAGAAAGTGCTAAGAAATTGTGTAACCCCCTTACTAATAAACGTTGTATAGCCTCTGTATAGTTACACAACGCTTTGTCTTCTTCTTTCGAAAGTCAAATTACTGACGACTGAAACAGAGAAATCGGTGTGTAAACTGTGTAATAATACGTTCGTAGTAGATAAGAGGCTAAAAGTGCAAATTGACACTAATATCTATCTCGTAAAATATTAAGTTACAGTTAAATTGCTAATTAGTCTAGATTGTAATTAATTACTAAGAACTTTATTTCTTATTAACACAGAAATAACAACGCTGTCTACCTCTTCGAGGATACAAGCGTGAATGTAATATTTCAGTAGAAAACAAAACAGTTAGTAACAGCTAACTATGAATCTGTACATCGATACTGACGTTCTGATTGATAATGGGAATCCAGATATTGATAACAATAATCTGATAAGGGGAGCTAAGTAGCTTGGTTGGTGATGCAATATTTGCATCAATCATTTAGTAGCTTTAATATGATATGTCAGTTCTTATAGTCAAAGCATAAAACGCACTTTAGATATTTTCATGATTTAACAATCATGAGAATATCTACTTAGTAGTAGTTTTGTACTATTAAAAGATGTGCGTTTTGTTTTCTTTTCATAACTAACTTTTTAATAACCAACGACATACGTACCTAATGACTTTTATATTGGAGGAACACTAACTCCCAAGTCACAGTTATAAACTTAGTTGGGGAGCCGGGGGACCTGTTTGAGATACTACGTCTGTTTATTGTAAATGTAATGTCTGTAACTATGTTGTCACTTGCTTAAAATAAATAAATAATTATTTGTTTTATTCGTAGATAAACGAATGCCTTAAATAAAACACACATTTGGATTTTCAACTTTCGGGGCCCCAACTAGCACAAACTGTTGGTTAAGAGCTTTGGAGCTAATCCGATTATTACCAAAGGCGCCAAGCTCAAGCGCCAGAGCGTGCACTGCAGACCTTATGCAGCCGCTTTGGAGCCAAAGGGGCACAACTTTTTGCAATCTATAGTTCCATTAGAACTTCATAATAGTGGCATAAAAGCGCTACAGGAACTGCAACTAATAATTAACACCACACTAAAGCTCTTGTGGTGCTTATTGAATGAATGACAGGTTTAACTGAACGAATAGGATCACTGATCATTCACCTTGTCTCTCATTTATTAAATACATCTGTTGTTCCTGAGTCAGACATTACTGAATACAAATAAATAATAAGTGAAGTGAAAGTAAGTGTTTTTGAGCTATATTTTGTATTATATGCAAGTGGCTACAAACGCAGATCAGTTTATCGTGCATATAATTGATATTATTGGAGTATTTTTAACGCGCCTCAATAATTACCTCAGAATATTGTAAAATATGTAAAATATTATTATATAAATATTATTATATCACATTTTTACACGATATTGAAATTACATACTTGACTACATTTGTATTTAGTAAGTTGCTGGTTCTATATTTAGTTATATTTTACTACAAATTACGATAAAAACCTATAAATTTCTCAAGTAATGATAAATAATTGTCTTGTAAACATGTCGTCTATGAGAAGCAGCTTTAACTTGCAACTTCAACCTTAATACTTCCTCTCTGAGCGTCAAAGCGCTAAGTTTCACTCTTCTGAAGGTCCAAGTAATACCTGTACCACTAATGCAGTTCAAGTCTTTACAATCACTTTTATTTCGTACTTACTGCAGATATCGAACCACACTAATGGTTATTTGTTTAGAGATCCGTAGAAGTCGATGAAAACCCTAAAATACGATGATCATTTGTAGCTGCTTCTATATTTTTCGCTCTTTCAATTGTTTAACATTTACTATGTCTTACCATATTTTCAGAATGCCTTTCAAAATAATTCAAACTTATAATGAACAACAAAATAAACAAGAACTTTGCATCTGTCCATCTAAGTGGGAAAAACATGGAGTGTTACACTGGCCGAGCAAGAAATTTTTAAAAATTATGTAAAATAGAAGATTCGACTCCACAACCAAACTGGACTAAAATACACGAAATTGCTGACAAGCAGTTGACAGAAATGTTAGATTGTTCGACAACAGAACAAGAAGCCACAGAACTTTTACCAGCGCTCTCGCCACACCTTAGCGGACCAACCAACCAACTTGAAAATTTTAACATTATACTATATATTATATTATAGAATCGGCATCTCAATGACACTGATTTTTTCCTATTTCGTATGTTAATGCCATCGTGAAGCATACTGCCCATTTCTTCAATAAAAACTTTTAAAAATTCATGCAAAAAGAAACAATAAATTACGCAAAGAAGGTTATTTTACTTTATTTTTATAATATGCCACACCAAGCTATAACTTACTTTTCCTCTGTAACTGGTCCGTTATCAGTAATTGAGAAAACAAAATCTACGGGACCCTCACTTGTGTTTGTTGAATAGCAAATAAAATAGCAGAATGTATTCAAATGAGTAGGCAATGTCCATTACTCTCCTGCTTCTATTGTGAAGCCTTAATGTCGCTATTAGTAAAACAGTCGATCAAATTCCTACTTAAGTCTGCGCAAAAGTACAAATCACTTCTGCAATGAAACTTTCAGTGGCAGAACAGTGATAAATATATCTTTTATACAGTTCCGTTAAAAAGTCTGCAATTTAAGTCTTTATGCAGTTCTGAAGCGTACAGCAGCGGCAATAGAAGCTTTTTAGCAGCTTTAAGCTTTAACATACATGTTTTAACTCTCTTTTAAAGCTATAGACGGCAAATAGGTTGTAAAATGAACTCTTATAAAACCTAGAGTGGCATTTGGTTCAATTTCTGCTACCCCTAGTGATATTTACAGCTATGAGCAGTTACGGAAGCAATAGTAGAACTTAAAACCACTTTCTGAACCCCTAAAGCGCTACTGTATAGCTAAAAGTTGCAAAATAGGCTGCTATTTCCACTAGTGTGCTAGTTGGGGCTCCACCGCGTGTTGAAAATGTTACAGTAAGTTACTTAAGATCCAATTCCAATCAGAGTAGATTATTTGTGATTTTTTTACTTTCTTGGTCTAAAACTAAAGCTAAGTTATCAATTATTGCATTTTGAATTTTTCAGTAGCATACGGTTGTCTGAATTATCAAGGGGTATCGTATTACCCAGTAACTGGGTTGTGGAGGTCAGATAGGCGGTCGCTCCATGTAAAATACTGGTATTCAGCTGCATCCGGTTAGACTAGAAGCCGACCCTAACATAGTTGGGAAAAGGCTAGGCAGATGATGATAATGATACGGTTGTCTGAATTAGTTCCCGGGTAATGGCGTTAGGCCTGCCTCTTATAATATTTGTCTTCTACCTAACTGATGGAATATTGATATGTAATACTCTGCCTACCCGTTTTGGAAATACAGGCGTGATCTTTATGTTTTTAACAAAAATATTGTATTGTATTTAAAATTATTATAAACTTTTGTAATTGGTAGCTTTTGCCCGTGGCTGGAAAACCGTAGGATGAAAATAATCCCACAGAAACGTACTACCGGGATAAAAAGTATCCTATGTGTTAATCCAGGTTATAAACTATCTGTGTACCAAATTTCATACAAATCCGTTCAGCCGTTTTTACGTGATTGAGTAACAAACATGCAAACTCTCACATTTATATTAAAAGTAGGATATTTAGTTAATATGGTAGCTGAAGATATTCAAGTAACAACAAAACATACTCTTTAATACACCACGAGAATCAACCTCCAAGGCCAACCACCCATTCTTCAAAACGCTTAAAATTATCATAAATCTTCAAATAACTTATCTATTCACAACACCTTTTAAAAACATAACTCCAACCCTAAATATAACATATTTTATAATTCAATTGCAAGATCTTAAACTCGTAAGTCGGTCATACATCGTGCGACCCCCAGTCGCAATCAAGGACGCTCACAATGGGCCCAGGATCGAGCCCTGTGGAACACGCACAAAAAGGTACAGCAAAAATCAACTTGCTTGCCTCTTATCAATTATTTTTCAACCAGTTTAAGATTCAGTAAGTAAAATGTTTATCTTACAAGCCAATTCCAACCTTACAGCTTACAAATATAAGGTGGGATCTCGATGTGAACAGTATCAAAGGCTTGAGTAAAGTTGAAAATGGTGCGTTGTAAAAATTGCTGTTGCTATGTCGATACGTACTTAAGATTTACTTGCGTATGTCTTGTGCTGTCTTTAATTGGTGTTATCTTCTCGCTATTTATGATTTGGGATAAGCTGAAATGTGTGTTCTTTTGATGTTTTGCAGCTACTGGAGAAAGAGATTGCGCTTGTGGTTTTTAAATTCAAATTCATTTATTTGCATAATACAGGTTATTGCATGTTTAAACAATATTTTTTATTAATAACACAGGTTTATGGGATGTTACAAAAAGTAGTAGTAGTGGTGTTGCTGGACTGCTGGTGGTGTGGACACACACACACACTAAATGTTGACACTTGAAAAAATTGTACTTCTGGATATTATTTCACATTTGCTACGATCTTGTTCATTGGCTTATTGTGATGACCCACACACACAGCATGTGCTAAGCCGTTGCTACCGGCTGTTATTCGTATATCTTTGACAGTCGCCACTGGTAGTCAGAAACCCAAAAGTCTGACAACCACTCTTACCAAGGGCATCGTGTTACCCAGTAACTGGGTTGAAGAGGGCAGATAGACAGTCGCTCCATGTAAATTACTGGTATTCAGGTGCATCTGATTGGACTGGGAGCCGATATCAACATAGTTAGGAGAAGGCTAGGAAAATGATGATGAAGCAAAATGAAAAATATTAGAGTTGGTTAACACTTCCGAAGCTACTCTATTTAACGATTATTCGCGCATACGCACATTCCTATCTGTGTAGTTTCTCAAACAATAGCTTTAATTGATTTGGCATCACGCCAGGATTCTCCGAATGTAGGCAGAGAGAGCACTGCTTCTTTTGTATTAGAGTTTGAATGAATGTTCTGTTGATCGCGTAGGAAAACTCCAAGCATAGCCCTCTCCATTACCCTTTTGGGTGATTTTGAGGTGGCTCTGGAGTAGCGACCGCGTAACGGAAGACATAGCGTTGGAAGACCTCCCACAAGATGGACCGATGACCTTCTGAAGGCTGCAGGAATCCGCTGGAAGCACAGAACCGGTCGAAATGGCGGTGCTTGGGGGAGGCCTATGTCCAGCAGTGGACGTCTCTCGGCTGAATGAAGAGTTCTGTTGACCAGTAAATTATTTTCATCACCACTGCTCTCAAAACGGTGAAGAAAAACATCGTGAAGAAACCGACATGGCCTAGAACCAAAATTCGAAGACATGTGACATCTACCAACCCGCACTGTGCCCGCGTGGTGGATTACGGCCCACTCCCTCTCACAGAGAGGAGGCCTGTGTCCCAGCAGAACATTATAGGCTGGTTATACAGGGTGTGTCGTAAATAGTGGTCCACTGTTAAGGATTCGATATACCAGATAATTTACTATAACATATTATAATTTTAACCATTTTAGTAGGACCTTTTTTTTTACGAAATCGCTCCTGAATTTGCATGATTATGCAAAAAATTAGGGTTAAAATAGAGAAGAGCTAACTTTTTCTTCAAAAGCTTTAAATTTACATAAAAAACTTATAATTTTACACGATATCTCTAGTATTCAACAGTAATTAACAGAAATCAAAATGAAGAAATAATGGTTTTTGTTGAAACTACAACCAAATTTGTAACAAAAGGTTGAAATTTCGTAAATAAAAAACAAAAAAAAATATATTTTCGGAACCCTTGGGTAAAACTGGTTAAAATTGTAATATGTAATAGTAAATTATCTGGTATATCGAATCCTTAACGGTGGACCACTATTTACGACACACCCTGTATCATCATTCATCATTCTCCTGCCCTTATCCCAATTTATTTGTGGTCGGCGCAACATATCTTTTTCTTCCATACTTCTCTATTAGACGTCATCTCGGTAGTCACCCCCTTTCTAATCATATCATCATTCACACATTCCATCCATCGTTTTTTTGGTCTTCCCCTACCCTTATAGCCATCGACATTCATACTCAAAACTCTCCTCACGACATTTTCCTCATTCCTCCGCATCACATGCCCATACCATGACAACCGATTTCCACACAACTTTTCCGTTACCGGCGCCACTTTCAAACTTCCTCTTATGTACTCATTTCTTATTCTATCCATTCGTGTAACACCACACATCCCTCTTAGCATCCTCATCTCTGCTGCATGCAGTTGTATGATTATGTAAGTTTTCTTAAAAACAGTTATGCTGAAAAGCAACGATCCCTTAATTTAAATTAAAACAACAAAGCTTACATTAAATTACAGACAGAAATATTAAATTAACAAGTTCGTAAAATTACGCTTGCCGCGATTGGTCCGTGGATGGGTGACCATAAACATACCGAGACCCCTCCGTGCTTCGGAAAACACGTTAAGCCGTTGGTCCCGGCTGTCATTCGTAGATCTTTGACAGTCGTTACGGGTCGTCAGAAGCCCGAAAGTCTGACAACCAGCCTTACCTAGGGGTATCGTATTACCCAGTAACTAGGTTATGGGGGTCAGATAGGCAGTCGCTCCATGTAAAATACTGGTATTCAGCTGCATCCGGTTAGACTGGAAGCCGACCCCAACATAGTTGGGAAAAGGCAGGCAGATGAGGACTATTAATTAACACAATAACAAACTATGACAAATGCGTGCACTGACTGGCCAGGTCCACTCAGTCTGTGTGGTTCTGTCCTTAAAAGACGATTTCAGAGACCAATCTACGAGTACCTGATCAAGATTTTGTCTGGACTTTAAAAGAGACTGTGACCTCTAAGTTTGTTTCGGCCTTTCTTCTCAGAGTAATCAGATAGGAAACGCCACCTCATCTAATTAAAAAAAAAATATATTGATGTGTAAAAGTGTTTGTACAAACTTACTTACTTAATAAATCATTTATCAAAAAACTATCCATAATGTAAACGACTGGTACCTTAAACTGTCACAATAACATACAAACATATCTATAGATAAGTTATAGTAGGAATAGCCACCCGGCTATTCAATGCCCGGTGGGGTGGCTTGGTTTATTCTTAGATAGATCAATAAAGTCTTTCGTCTGGGTTTAGTCAGAACTATGTTTATTGATAGATGCCATAGAGCAGGGATGGGCAACCTTTTGAAAGTTGCGGGCCAAACCATAGATCATTATAATAAATAATAAAAAGTTTCATTGCCATATATTATAAAATGTGTTTCGTTTTAATTTGAAGCCCTGACTCCTGAGCTAGGTGGTACCTGTGTTACAGGAGTCACACCCGTTCACCCGTCTCGTTCGTCGTTCGTCGTTCGTTCGTCTTCACCCGTTTTTGGAACATTGAAAATGTATGCTGTAACATTAAAATAACGTAAAATTAAGGGAATTCAGTGCATGCATGCTCTTGAGTGGTTTGCAATTTGCTGTGTTTTTTGTGAGTTATGTGTGCATGCGTGTGTGTGAGAGATTGCGCTTGGTCAGTGCATATACATGCGTCATGTTCGTGAACGGGCGCCGTCAGTGGGGACTGGTCATCTCTTTGCTGCCATGGCTTATTTTAATTTAATTTAATATTTGAATTGCTTTTTTTTGTCGACTTATCATTATGGACGCTTTTAACGTTCTGCATCGTTCTCACATACATAATTTTTAACATGAATGATGTAATCAAGACTTTGTAAACATAATTATCATTTTGATTTAAAAGAGTGTCCATGGAGTTTCTTGCCCGTTCTTCTCCATAGGTACCTACGCTTTGGAATGGGCAACTAGCTTCATTTTACTGACTGACCGACCCCTTGACAATTCAAAAGTGCCTGTAATTGGTTTAATTGAAATAAATGCTTTGAGTTTGAGTTTTTTTTGAGTTCAGGCTTGGTGACTGGACTTTGGTTATCACGATTATTGAACTTGATGTTAGTTTTCTGTCTGTGGGTAACCCAGTGTTTAAAGCCAGTTTCACACTAATGAAGTTATGAGCCTTAGGTACTTACATAAGAGGTAGATAATTGACGTGCGAGTTGTGTTATAATTGTGACTTATAAGGTATATAACACTTTGTTATTCATTACTTGCAGACACCGCAAACTTATATGAAAACGGTGCGCAAAACAAGCAGTGCACAACATGAAAGTATTAGTTTTGTAGCGGTATGTTTGATTCTAGTCTTTTTCTTTTTGTTGGCGTAAATTGAGAATCGGGCTGCATCCGGCCCGCGGGTCAGGCGTTGTCCATATATGGCATACTTAGAGCATGATGACCCGAACTAAGAATGAATGACAACACGATTTGACAGCTGTCCCTACTCCCGAAATGAATGAATCCCTCCGAAAAATTTAATTTGACACCCAGGTGCCTTTGGAACAGACAATACTTCCCTGAACGCGCTCCTTTAGGTCTAATACTACAAACAGGTGGCCTACCATGATCTAATTAAAAACAATTCAAAAACAAGACATTTCAGTTTAGGTTCCTAAACTGCATCGCTTGAGCTGCTCTATGGACGTTATGGTACCAAACAAGTATGAATGAAACCAAAACTTGCGACTCAGTTTGGGACAATCGCTGTCAGCAGAATGGCACGGCCTAAACTGAATCGTTAAACTGACGTCATGGTACAAATTAGAAGAACAGTTCAGTTTAGGTCCTAAAATGGATCGCGTTAAGAGCTTGTGGTAGGCCTCCAGACACATTTTTGACGTTCAAAAGTGCCTTTAGTGTGCCTAATTGAAATAAATGATTTGACTTTGACTTTTTCATAAAATATTTACCAACAACCATCGGTAACTAATAAATACTTACAACTCGTATGTGATACGGGGGGTTATCATAATCAGCCTATAACGTTCTCACTGCTGGGACACAGGCCTCCTCTCTGTGACGGAGAGTGGGCCGTAATCCACCACGAGGGACCAGTGCGGGTTAGTAGAAGTCACATTGTCTTAATTTCTTTGTTTCAAAGACATGCCGGTTTCCTCACGATGTTTTCCTTCACCGTTTTGAGAGCAGTGATGATGAAATAAATGAAACAAAGTAACTCTTAACTACTACGAGGACAGACAAACAAAGACAATAATAATTTTCATAAAATATTTAACCAACAACCATAGGTAACTTATAAAATACGATTTGTTTATGATACGGGGGAGTATACAAGCGACTAATAGGTAAGTTGAAATTGACGTAAACGTATAGTTCGATCGATTCTAGTAATTGCATGTGAGGGCTGCAGACTAGCATGTATATTTTATTAGTTTGAAGACAGAGTAAAGGAGGAACAATGTTCTTCATCAACTTGGAACGTTAGTTGCTTGATATCTCCTTAATCCTATGCATAACATAATCAGACTATAATGTTCCCACTGCTGGGACACAGGCCTCCTCTCTTAGATGAAATGGGCTCCTTACTCCTAGATGGACGGACGACCTAAAGAAAGTGGCTGGGACAGACTGGATGCGGAAGGCGGAGGGCAGGATGTTGTGGCGCAGCCTGGGAGAGGCCTATGTCCAGCAGTGGACTGCGATAGACTGAGTTGATTTCATTGATGTTGTTATATATATATAGTCACCATTTTGTATTATGTTTACTCTAGGTACATTTAATATAGCTCAGAATTTCATTCGATACTTAATCAGAAACGAGCTCTCAAAATAAAATGAATATACATGTTTTGACACGTGACTTTACTTACATTTATAAGAAAGTATTTATTTATATACAGGGTGTCCCGTAATTAATGGATAACATCTTAAGGGGTCAATGTACTTATCATTATTAACAACTTTTACTACGGGACAAAACATGAAATCGCAAAAAAAAGTGACACTCCGGGAGTGCCGACAGAAGTGAAAACTTGAACAATTACCTACGTGTGTATTTTTGAAATCGTCATATAAACAAAACACTAACAAAATACTTTGTCATCACTCACTGACATATCGGAAATACATTAAAACCCATGGTATAATAATATACTTCGCCTGGTATTCTCTTCCCGTGACAGCTGGGTCACGTGATTGGCCTAAGAATACGTCATCAGTTGCGATGCGGTTCTCAAACTTTTTTAGTGGGGAAAAAGATAAAAATAATACAATGGGTACTCAATTTTTATCATTTTTAATAAATCGACATATTTGATACTTTTTGTACTTTTTTACTTTGCTTCTTTTTTATTTGATTGCATATTATGGTTTTATTTAATTCCCTTACTCGTAGATAGGTCCTCGTTCTAACTAAAACGAGTACTACTTCATAATGAATTTGAGGATACAAGTCCTTTGTGGTATCATGAACAATTCGAGTCAAATTTGTGAAAATGAATTTTTCATCGTGCAACGATTCACCGTGTTATTTATTAAATTCTCTTTCCATTATATCGGCAACCCTGATCAATTCTTTGCAAGGGTAAATTAGATTTCCCCTCGACACAAAAAAAATCCAATCACAGGCTACGCTACCTCCTGGATCAATCTTTCGTGTCTTGTCTCCAAGATATGGATATTTTCGTAAAAACCTGAAAGCAACATAACCGCTTATATATTTTAGACCTTGATCTCTGATTTCTTCAGCAGCTATTTGCGTTTCGATATTGTCAAGTAATAGGTTTTCTTCATTAGTCGGAATATATGAACTAAGATCGTGATTAAAGTCTACAGCATCTTCGCTCACTTCGTCGATATCTAGCATTTCTATATCTTTTAGTATGGAACAATTAACCATTTTTTTTTCTTGTGTATCTTTCAAAGTTTACACGCTTTTTCTTTTCACAGTAACCAATGTTTGGGAACCACAGTATTTTGCTCACCGAGCGAAACAACGCTATAGGTTTAAGCGACACGACGATAGCAATGAAATGGCGAGCTGTCAGTATGACACTTGTCAATTCGATGTGTGGCCACTGTGTGTGATTGAATTACCCGAGCAAAATGCATTTTTTAACTTAACAAAGCAATTATGAATTAATAATTCAATATTTTAATTAATTTAAAACTAAATAGATGAATCACTCGAGTTGCTAAATAGTTAGACTAGTTAGTAATTTATTTTATTTTTATTAACTAAATGAGAAAGTCCCTAAATTTACTGAAAAGGACAATCAATGGCAACACTTATCGTGACGTAGTCTTAGGCCATCGTGGGAAGAGAATACCAGGCGAAGTATATTATTATACCATGTTAAAACCGAGTACATCCCGAGGACAGCTGCACACATCCGAAGCTGTGTCGGTTACGGTAACAGTGGCGCGAATTCAATGGCTTTTCCCATCTCAAAAAATGCCCAACGCGCCTAAAGAAGTTTTCATTTAAAAAATCAGCTGTTCCCTACATTTATGTTCGCATAACTCGTCAAAATGTAGGAAACAGCTAATTCTTTTTTCGCGATTTCAGGTTTGGTCCCATAGCAAAGGTTCCTTATGTGCAGCTATTGAAACGTCATGGCGTACTGGATTTGGGATCTAGGCGGCTGTTACTCGATGTCATGACACTGCAAGGCTTATGCAGTAACAAATTTGATTGTATTGACCTAACAAACAAATTGTGTTACAAGGTACCCAGAAGTGTTATTCGACGGGGGGTGCGCGTCCCTCAACTATTCCATACAGACATATGCAGGACTAACGCTGGGGAACGTGCGCCTCTTCGTCGCCTTGTCGATTCTTACAACACGCATTTTGTTGAACTGGATATATTTTGTCTATCTAAGCAATCATTTAAGAAAATGGCTCTGGATACTTTGTTTAGCGAGTATTTTAAGTTAAATTAAGCTAAGCTAGTAACGCAGCAGTATTATTATTAATATTTATGATTCTACATAATTATTATTATTGTGGCAGCGACTATTGTTTTATATTTCTTTTTATGTATTTTTATGTCTTTAGCACTTCTAACCTTTAGTTAAAATGTGGACAATGGTGTGGGTTACGTGCTTGTTAAATTTTAGTTTAAGTATTTTTCTGTAATTTGTGGTATATAACTGTTTTTTGTCCCTAAATAAATAAATAGTAATAGTTGTTCATAATGATAAGTACAATGACCCCTTAAGAAGTTACCCATTAATTACGGGACATCCTGTATACTTTATTGTACAGACGCCAGCACATCAAGCTACCCGAAACTGTCAAATTTTCAAAATCAACTTTGAACCTTATGCATTAGCGATAAAGTTGAAAATCTATTAAAGAAATTTGACAGATTGTAGTAGCTTGATGTGCTGGCGTCTGTACACCACAAAAGCACATAACATAAAAAATACATCAAACGCCACAAGAATTACCTACATACGTAAATAAATTATCTAATAAATTAAACTACAACAGTTCATGAGGTTATCTGTGACAGATAAGCATACAATTAAGAGTAACATTGCGCTATTGTGACTAATGTACCGACTAGACATTTTATATATGACATCACGCCTCCATACTGCCCGGAGGGTTAGGCAGAGAGGTATTGACTGCAAATTTAAATACCTTGCGAAATGTTTGTGAGTGTGTGTGACTTCATCTCCTATTTAACTGCTTCAGGGGGTGAATTTGGTGTGATGGACAGACCGACGACCTTGTGAAGGCCGCAGTTACTCGTTGGATGCGAGAAGCACAAAACCGGTCGAAGTGGTGCTTGGGGGAGGCCTATGTCCAGCAGTGGACGTCTTTCGGCTTAAATGATGATGAGGGGGTGAATTTACAAAAATCCTTCTTTAGAAACTCACTTTCGTTATACCGGGTGTAAATAGACACTTAACGAAAAAGGGAGTCACGTATACTCCCCGTCGTGGTGATCATTTTTTTGTACTGGACCATACCTGGGAACCTACTGGTTACGGAAATATTGAAGGTCAGTTCCAACTTTTAATGACGTTTTTTTTTTGCAAAAAAATGATTGACTAGTTATACGAAAAAAACATTTTGACGAGTTATACAAACATAAATGTAGGGAACAGCTGATTTTTTTTTCGCGATTTCAGGTTTGTCCCATAGTAAAAGTTGTTTTTTTATCATGAGTACAATCACGTGTTTAGGTATCGGTCACTAATTACCAGTCACCCTATATATACTATATATCAACGTACAGCCCAAACCGCTGGTCCTAGAGACATTAAACTCCATTTATGATTATGAGTGATTCGTCAACTCGTCCTACATGCCTACGGCCCATTTGGGACGACTTGACGAAAATCAAAATAAATTTCGTCAAGTCGTCCCAAATGGGCCGTAGGCATTTGGGACGAGTTGACGAATCACTCACATTTATTCCTCAATTTTCATGATTGCACTACCACTGTTTATCTCTGTATAACCCAAAGGTTGACTGGTAGAAAATGCTTATGGTATTAAGTCCGCCTCTGTACATTTTTATGAGCTTAAAGTATAAAATAAATAAATAAAAATAATAAAAACGACAGACAATCATTTTTATTCTATATAGGTACTTAAAACAATCTTCCCGGGAGTCCAAGTAACATTTGTCAACACATCTATATACTACCGTCCATTATAAACAGACCCTTAACTTCCATAATAAATACACCAACTTAGAGGCCAACTCATGTTAGACCAACCAACATCCCAGGATTTAACGTCCATTTTAAGACGAGCTCCCGGTATCGTAAGTTGAAATATATCTGGGAGCTCAAAGTATGATGGTTGGTCATTGCTTATATAAAACCAGTATTTCTGCCGGCTATGGGCTAGGTCATGGCACAACATTCAATTTAATAACGTTGAGTTAGCTCGAACCCTATTATGTGGGACTAAATATAAGTCAGTGGTGGCCCAGTGGTAGCGGTCGCTACTTCCAAGTTGTAGGTCGTAGGTTTGAACCCAGACAGGCGCTGTACTTTCTGTAACTTATTACATCACCACTGCTCTCAAAACGGTGAAGGAAAACATCATGAGAAACCGGCATGTCCTAGAAGTAACATTTCGAAGACATGTGACATTTACAAATACCAACCCGCACTGGGCCCGCGTGGTGGATTACAGCCCACTTCCTCTCACAGGGCAGACGCCTGTGTCCCAGCAGTGGGAACATTATAGGCTGTTAAGCGTGCTCCATTGTCCACTGCATCATCTCTTACCATCAGGTGAGACAGTGGTCAACAACGAGCCTAACAAAAATAAAAAAGAAAACAGTGGCACTCCGGGAGTGCCAACAGAAGTGAAAACAAAACACAAACAGAATACTTTGCCATCACTCACTGACATATCGGATATACTTAGGTACAGTGGGTTATATGTGTTAGCTGACCCACCTAAAAGTTAGACGAATTTGAACCTTCTGCAATTAGCAGTACCTAGATAAATGTGTTATTCGATTTCGAGCTTCACGAACTATATAGAACGACTTGTTCAAGGTAGGTAAATATTATAGAATACAGTTATGCCAATTTGATCTTTAACACGTAACCTTAGGGTAGGTAAGCTTTTGAATACTGTTTTGTCACATGATGGAGTTGTTAATTTCAACGATACTTGTTAAGTCGATTTGGTCTAGTGGTTGCAACAGTGAACCTATAGCAACATGGTTGCGAGTTCAAAACAAACTTTCCACTTCTTGTAGCTTTATGTTTACAATATTCAATTATGTTTTTTGAATCCAAAACATTATTTATATTAAATTAAAATAGTTAATTTAAATGAGCTATTTAAAAACAAATACCTAACATGAGAAATAAAAAACAATAATGATTATGATAACGATTTTATTCAAAATAAATACAAAATAATCACTTACAAAATTAATTACTTGTTTTAAATATAAGGTATTCTATGATAAGCTTGAATTTTTGTTTCTTCGTTTCAACAATGTCTATAAAATACCCATTTTTATTTTTAAGTAGGTAAGTAATCAGTTACATGTAGTGAATCAACATGTTATATGTTTAGAAATATATATAGGTATTTCTATTTTATAACAATAACATCACCACATTAACTATCATACTTACCTACTTCTAAACTATAAGTGAAAATATTTTTTTAGAAAATAGTAATTACTAAAATATAAGTGAAAAAATAGCACTAAATACTTTGATGTTTTACCTACTTTATAATTTTTTTCTACTTAAGTATTTTTAGTTTTAAATATGGTTATGATCGTAAAAAGGACCTGCTTATTCATTGTATGAAACACTTCCATAGAAATTATGATGACAACAGTTTATTTAACACACACACTGACACGTAAGTAAGTATTGTTGACTGCGGGCGGTGGTGATATCATAATAGCGAAATGGAGCACCATGTCTTTCCACAATTTGTTGCAAGCGGCTTCGCATGCCGCACACCATGTTCCAGCAAGCATCACTTACTCTTCATGAGAACGTTGAAATCACAAGTTGCGCCAAATTCTCCTGACTTCTGATGAATCCCAATTTAAAATCATTTGACCCCACAAGTTTTCTATTGGGTTTACGTTTTAACCACAATCTGACTGTATTTCTGTGAAACAAAGAAATGAAACAGGTGTCACTATACGTTATAAAAAATATGTTTGCTTACGTCACGGCATAAGGAATAGTTAGGTATAAAAACAAAGTATAAAATTAGAAAAATACACTTACTGCTATAATATTATGTCTTCTAGCAATCTTTCTGATGCCAACATTCTCCTCGTGCAAATAGATTATTTTGTATTTTAAATAATCACTCAATTGAGACATGATAATAAAACTATAAAAAATAAATTAAAAACTTGGAAAAAGACGTTGTTTTCACAATTTAGTAAGGCAAGGTAAAACATATTCACGCGTAGTCACTGCAATTGTGCGTAGACTGGCTTTTAGCTTTATTATTGTGACGGTTCATTTTTATTTTCCTACCCGTATTTTTAGTAACATTTGAATACTAGTTTTATAATGAATACGCATATTTGTCTTTCAACTACCCACTTATTACAAGTTAGGCGAAAATATTACCGAGTAGCACTAGTCTGATAAAGTCATACAAATGAAATAACTCTTAATGTTACAGGCAGAGGGTTCAAATTCCTTCGTTTATAGGGTGGGTCAGATAACTCATATAACCCACTGTACATTAAAACCGAGTACATCCCGAGAACAGCCGAACACATCCGAAACGGTGTCGATTACGGTAACAGTGGCGCGAATTCAATTGTTTTCCCCATCTCAAAAATTGCCCAACGCGCCTAAAGAAGTTTTCACTTCAAAAATATGTATATCCTTTGCTGCACAAGAGTTATCACCATCTCTCCGCCCTTGTCCTATGTACCAGCGCTAGGCTCTATCTCGCATAGGGTCGTAGCATTATGCTGAGCCATGGCCATTTTGCGTGGATGGGACGCATATTTTCCCCCAACTTGTTCTTTTTTTAAGTTTTATCTCTGCGTCATGTTTACCGCGAATTGTCATGTCAATGTCATTTAGGGTCGGCGCAGCACCTTTTCTTCTTCCATTCTTCCTTGTCAACTGTCACGCTGTCATGTACTCCCTTCTCTTTCATATTATAGAGGTATGAGGAAGAGGGTGTCGTTTCTGGTGGGCTACTGCCCGACGATTGATGTCGGGACGTAGTAAATAAGCTGGTTGCGCGGTAAACTCTGCTTGCGCGATGCAGGATTTTGCGTGACGTCAGTGTGATGCGTAGTTCGAATGTGGCGATGTAGATGCCGCCACAATATCATTCCTCAAACTGGACACAGGAGTAATTTTTATAATCACCGTTCTTGGCAGATGGATTGTAAGCAGACAGGAGGATGCTGTTGCCTTTCCTCTTCACGTACTTCTTTGTGTCGCTGGCACGACTGTATGTCAGATCTTGTTCGCCCAAAAGTTTGCTGCTTCCACAGCGTCGTCGCGAAGTGGGACGAGTTGACCCCTAACGAAATTAGAAAGGTGTAACTGGTCCCTGGTCCCAGTTTTGAAGTGGTCGAGTTGCCCCCTAACCCGGCAGCGCAGAGGTCACTTTGGCTGCATGTTTTGGGACACAGAGGGCAGGGTAGGAGGTGGAGTATGCTCCACTTCCTATGGTAACTATGGTTTTCGACATAGCTCCACATCCACCCCTATTGCTGTTTCGATAAACGCAGGCCGAGTATCCCCGATGTTACGCGATGATTTCCGAAGAGCTTTTTGTGAAGGAGCTTGCCCGGGGAAGCTTTACCATAATATATTTTTATAGCCAAATATTGCTCTATACTGTTTTGTAAACTTATGGGTGTTGCAAAGTGACACTACCAGCAATAACGACGAAAGAAAAGTCAAAAATGTTATATAATTCATAATTTGATATGTTATAGGTTAGCACGATCGTGTTTCCATGGAAAATAGCCAATTTTCTTTCTATATTTTTCTGTATTTTAGTATATCAACGAACATTATCATTTTTACGTCATCTATCTGCTATCGTCAGAAATCAAACTTGTAACACTTGTATACAACATTATAGATCGCAGTAAAGCCACAGAGTATAATTTTCAGTACGACAACCATGACCTACGTATCCATACTGAGTTGTCTAGGCTGTGGCGTCTCGCACACATTCATAATTCGAACTGCGAACTATTGAACGGATCATAACTATGTATTTGACATTTTTAGTTTTGTATTTATTTTTGTATTGTTTAATATTTTTTAACGACTGATTTTTGTTGAGGGGTAAGCAGAGTTCGAGATTAGGTAGTGGGTTTTCTAGTTAAGTAACGTGTGGACAGCTTTTATGAAAAAAAAAAACCCGTTGTCAAATTGTTACCCATAAAAGCTAGGTTATATTTTATTAAAGTTTTTTTTTTTCATAAAATCATCATTCTCGTTTTTAAAAATAATTGAAAACTTTGCACTTAACCTACAAGCATTAAAGTTAACCCTAACAACTAAGCTTAATTTGCTTTTTATTGCGTTGGTTTCACGTCAGTAGCAGAACTTTTGGTGACCAAACTAACAAACTGACATGTATACCTGTAATTAAAAAATGGTGTACAAAATATAAAAAGTATTCTATTCTTGCCAGCGTTAGTTGCTGTGCATTGGTTCCCTCTGAGTAACCTTTTGACCTTCAGTGCTCAGTCAAGGGCAAAAAATGCGGACACTTAGGGAAATTCAACCACAATATGAACATTTTTGAGAACATCTGTCACCCAAGCTTAGTCATTACGGCACTATTTTTCCTTTTCGTCTATAATAGAAGAAGTCGATTGATGCTTAATCAGAAGTATGCTTTTCCAAACATAAATGGACATAACATCACGCATGTTTCCCCCGAAAGGTTAGTCAGAGGTGTACTCACATTAACACGCCTACATTTCGACAGTTATGTCTAAGTCCCATGTAATAGGAAGCGAGCCTAGTGTTCTACTGGACATAAATATCCAGACTACGGGCCTCTACTGAGAAATTCCTGATAGAAAAGCTCTATAACACTTTGTGCAACCTAGACTCGATTGCTTAGGCAGGGCAAAGTGGATTATTGTGTTTTACCCAGAACCTCATGCTTGACAGTAAGGCTTGCGACCTCTAGATCAGCGAGGCAGAGTATACATTGGCATAATAGTGAGGCAAATGTCTTGGGCAAAGTTTTGAGTATGAATGTGGATGGCTATAAGTGTAGGGGAAGACCAAAGAAACGATGGATGGACTGTGTGAATGATGATATGGTTAGAAAGGGGGTGACTACCGAGATGACGACTGATAGAGAAGTATGGAAGAAAAAGATATGTTGCGCAGACCACAAATAAATTGGGATATAGGCAGGAGCCCATAAGACGACCCACTGACCGAATGATGAATAGTAAAGTCAATGAAATCGATTTGTCATTGGAATTAATGTAATATTTTTCCTCATTTGTTTTCAGTCAGTTACAGGTAAGCTGTAATTACATTTTATGGAAATTCCTATTTTCTATTACTCAGTACCTAAACATTGAATGGTGGAAATTCCCGTAAACACTACATACATGTTTTACATAATATTGTTATGGAAAACTTCACATTGTGGTTAGTTTAGGTAAGTTAGTCTTTGTATGATTTCTAGGTAGGTATGTTCTAATATTTTTAACACAGGAAAAAAAAATTACCAGTGCGCAAACTGTACCAATTCTGACCGCGTATTTTTTTTTTATAACTAACGGAAAATTTCTTCGCTAGAATCATATGCTGAATTCATGCGTTTTTGCGCACTGGTTACAATTTTTCCTGTAGATAATATGTATTTTTATTTAACAATTTAATTCAAAAGAGTGTCCCTGGAGTTTCTTGCCCGTTCGTCCCCATAGGAACCTACCACGCTTCAGAATGGGCAACTAGCTGTTTATATCTCTACTCTAAATTCTATTACCAGAATAGACTCACCTTAACATACACCAGCTGTATAAATGCTACATATAAATGGCTGCACCCCAAAATGTATGACCAAACGGAAGACCTTTTGCACATATAGACACATATAGGCACATATAGATATTATCTGACAAACAAAAACAACGTGCGCGCCTTTGCACCACATACACCCCACACATAACACACACACTCACACCCTAAAAGCACCTAAACCTCTTGTCATTAAACCGTTTTTCTACAACATAATAATTTTAGTTAGCTTTTTAATTTTTTTTATATACACTACTCAGTCAGGTTCTTAATTGTATTTTTTTTCTATTGTTTACTTTTTTCGAATTAATTACTTCACTTACATAATTTAAAATGTTTGCCTTACTTGGGAAAAGACAGACTGGACCCCACGACACAGGGAATTCTAGTATAGGGTCCAGGGGATTTGTAAAAATCTAGCACCTAAGGCTCCTTTTAATCTGCTACTGGTTTTTATTTTTTTTTAATTGTACCTACCGTGTTTTTTTTTCTGAACAGCGGGCTAATTGCGTAACACATTATCAATCGGAAACGGTTTCATTTTTCAACAACATTCATTGCGTTATTTACGTGTTGAGCAGACACATTTTTCGAACGTAATGGATTAGCAATTTGCTTCAAAATGATTCAGATTCCGATTGATAGTGTGTTACGCAATTAGGGTGCTGAATAAAGTTTTTTTTTTTTTACATTTCTGACTAAACGACTCATTGACAATTCAATAGTGCCTGTAAATGAATTTATTTAAATAAATGCTTAGGTTTAAGTTTGAGTCTAGGCAAGCTTGCTTCGTTGTTAAAACGCATTACTGAGATTTGGTAAAACTCAACACTATCATTTCATTATACAAATAAATAAAACAAAGGGCAATTGCGTAACACACTAACAGTAGCAATGGCTTTCAACTTGACAGTTCAACAACATTTATTGCGTTATTTACGTTGTCGAGCGGATTTTTTTTTTCGAAAATATGAAGCAATGGATTAGCAATATCCTTCAAAACTATTCAGATTCTGACTGACAGGGTGCTGCGCAATTAATGGCTTTTATCCTCGTCGTTATCTAGGTGGATATCTGGCTTTGGCTAAGCATGGATCTTTATGCCACTTTTATATAGCACTAATCGAGATTTTTTACTCATTATGATGTCTTACTCATACATACAAAGTCTCTTGTAAGAAAAGTAATAACTATTACAAAGTTGTCATTCTTGTAGTTCCAAAGTTCGATTTCTACTTCATTTTCCTCGAGGTTTTCAACAAAAGATTTACATTTTATTCATTCATAAACTTTGTAAGTAATTTAAGAGACTTTCGAGAAAGCCTGACACTTATAAGACCTTACATATTTAATCAGAGTTGGTTAAGTTTCATATAATTTGTCTTAAAGTTTCGCATCATTTATTTATCGAAGTTTTTTGTGTGTCATAGCTTTGACCTTTTTAGTTTTCTTATCATTGATCAGAGTTACTCGAATTCTGAGATCATCTCAATAGTTAGCTATTAAGATTTTAATACAATCCTGTGAGACTAACCAATAGGATCTCTTTTGCACCTTTTGAGTACGGAACCCTAAGTAGTAGTAAATCTCTTTTATTAAAAGCCTTGTCCTTTCCAGCAAGTATTTTTTCATGTCTATCTTTGCCAATACATACACAAACATGAACTCACGCCTTTTTTTCATGGGTGTAAGCAGAAACTACAGAATGTCACCTGCTACGATAATACGATTCTTACATATTCGTTTTGCTTCGCTTACGTTCATACATTTGGTCATACACGCACGCTGGTTGCTATAATATGGTGTTAAAGTTGTCTACGGTAACCACTTCTCTTCAGATTAACCACAGTCTTGGTTCAAATGGCTTCAAGAGTAGGGGAAGACCAAATAAACGATGGATGGACTGTGTGAATGATGATATGGTTAGAAAGTTGGTGACTACCGAGATGACGACTAATAGAGAAGTATGGAAGAAAAAGACATGTTGCGTCGACCTCAAATAAATTGCTATGTAGGACAGGAGAACGTTGATGAAAATAATATGTTGACATGACACAACAACCTAATGTTTGGCAGACATTGTTACTAATCCTAATAAAACCACAGACTTCATTGTAAGCTTATGAGTGCCGTCCATTCACGGTTATAGATGACACATTAAAGTAATGCCATTGCGAATAGTACGATTGTATTGTTTATGTTTCAGTAGTTTAGTCTGTGAGACTGTGTCTCTTGGAAACGATATATAGTGGTTACTTATAGCTATCTTAATGTAAACGAAATAACTTTGATTTCGGAAGTCGGTGTCGTTGGTTACGCATTTTCGTTTTTTAACACCGACTTCTTAAATTAAAGTTATTTATCACTTTGCAGTTTTTTTTTGAAGACAGTTGTTTTTTTTTTGTAAAAAAGTTTTTGTTTTTCACTTTTTAGTTGTACCTGAGTAGGTACAACTAAAAAGTGAAAAATAAAAACATTCTTCAATGCACTAGTGTTATTTGAATTTGTGTGGAGTCACACAAATTCAAATAACACTAGTGCATTGAAGAATTGAAGACACCGACTAGAAGAATCATCAAAATTCGCATAGAAATGCCGGAGATGCAGTACATTTATGCATATAACATCGTACATAAGAATAGTTACATAATGTATTATATACTAAAACCTTCCTGAAAGTATGTAGATCACATTAGTGAAAAAATTGTCAAAATTGGTTCATTAGTTTTTGAGAAAATCGCGGCCATGCAAACATACATACATGCATACATACACACGGGTCGAATACAGAACCTCCTTTTTTGAAGTCGGTTAACCAAAAGAGTATGTAAGGATCGTAGCAGGTGACGTTCTGTAGTTTCTGCCTACCCTCATGAGGAGAATGTATGAGTTTATGTATGTACTAGCTTCGGCCTGCAAATTGAAATTTCTTGCTCCCCCGACCTACCCCGTCACATCGCATCGCCTGTGCGCGCTTTTTACTTTGTTTTCTCTTATCTCTTAGCGTTCTTTTCGACTCTCTTTCTTGTTGTTCGGCTCCTATCATGATGTTAAATATTCTATATATCAAAACCAAAATATTTTATTTCACATAAACCAACATGGGCACTTATAAAACGTCAGAAGCTAGGTGCACGGTTCCAGTTGGTCGTTTCCTATTGAGAAGAACCGGCAAGAAACTCCACGGTTACTCTTTTAAAAATAATTGGCTTTTACAATGTTTTCAAATTACAGTAGGTTTAAAAAATAATACAAAGTGAATTTTTCAAATCCGACAGGTAGTTTCAGAGATTAGCGAGTTCAAACAAACAAACTCTTCAGCTTTATTATTATTATAGATACTCGTAGAGATATAGGTTTGACAACATATTAAACTGATTTTGATTGGATTGATTACCAATCAAATTATGAGAAACAGTCCCTGGTATTTTGGCAAAATCAAATCAAACTATTTTAATATCTTTAACTTTGTTACCTGCCAACATCTAGTCGCTCCTTGTAAAATACTGGTATGCAACTGTATCCGGTTAGACTGGAAGCCGAGCCCAACTTAGTTGGGAAAAGGCAGGCTATGATCATGACTTTGGTTGGTGTGCAGAGAAAATATTTTTGTCCCACTTTTCACCAGTTATGTCGCAAGTCTCAGGTATACGAGGTCAGCTTTAAACCGATCGCAAATTAATACTCATTTGAAAATTTCCAGATGCGAAGCCCCAATGACACTTTGTCCGACCCGGGGGTCGATTAAGACAATTTAAGAAAATATCAATAAGTAAATGAACTCACCAACACCTCAGGAGGGAGGTGCATAGTGAGAAGGTCCCTCTCACCTTGGCAGCTTGGACGTTATTACCAAAGCTGGTGGGCTACTCATAATTACCTTCATAGCCTTTTCCCAACTAAGTTGGGGTCGGCATCCAGTCTACCCAGATGCAGCTGAATACCAGTATGTTACATGGAGCGACTGCCTATCTGACCTCCACAACCTAAATACTAGGTAACACGATATCCCTTGGTATGATAGGTTGTCAGACTTTCGGGCCTCTGACAACCCGACTACTGTCAAAGATCCACGAATGACAGCCGAGACCTCTTTCTTAACGTGCTTTCCAGTGTGTTAATATTTTAAATGTATTTTCATTTTTGTACCAAAATGTATTGAATGATTATTTACAAATGAATGAACGAGTGAATGATATTATTCTTTTCATTAATTATTGTAACATGTCTAACTGTCTGGAGAGTTACAGTAAGTGAGCAATTAACAGTAGTCTGTAATACGTCTATATATAGAAACTAGTGTGTTTTCCTGGAACGATACGGTTCCTCGTCACCAGCTGACGTAATCTGTGACACAGGCTAATCAATTTGTGTAACACATAATTATTATTAGTAGTTGTTATACTGGTGTTTTGAGTGGGGTTCGGCAGTATAGTGTCCTCTTGGCTACTAAATCATTGAGATCACCAATTCTGTGATGATTATCGGTCATTGGAAGGCATAATAATATTCCGTTGCTTATGCGTGCGTGGGGGCTTGTAGCTAAGTTATAACAGCTGCACGGTTCGATCGATCAGGTTAAGCTACGCTTGCCGCGGTTGGTCCGTGGATGGGTGACCATCTTTACGTACCAAGATGTTTTCCAACGTGCTTTCCGAGGCACGGAGGGGTGCCTCGGAAAGCACGTTAAGCCGTTGGTCCCGGCTGTCATTCGTAGATCTTTGACAGTCGTTACAGGTCGTCAGAAGCCCGAAAGTCTGACAGCCAGTCTTACCAAGGGGTTTCGTATTACCCAGTTACTGGATTGTGGAGGTCAGATAGGCAGTCGCTCTATGTAAAATACTGATATTCAGCTGCCGGTTAGACTGGAGGCCGACCGCAAAGTAGTTGGGAAAAGGCTAGGCAGATTATGATACGTACTCTTCGCCCGAAGGAAGTTCTTTTTAAAGGCCTCTATGTAGCTAAATGCTTAAGTAATCGTTTTGCAATGCTTTGGATGTTTAGAAAAAAATATGCATAATTTTTGTTTTATTAAGATTATTCACTACATTTGGACTTCTCTTAACCCTGGGTCCTGGGCTGGGTGCTGTGGTTTGTTACAAACATCCTAGTATTCTGGTGGTATTTGGCCGTTATTAAGGCAAGAAATATTTTCTTATTATAAAGTACGTAGTCAGTAACGTTTTTTTACATTAACGAAAAGTTTTTGACAGGATGAGTCCTGCAATGTGAAATTCTAATCGAAGTTTTTAATTTAAACATTAGTTGTGCCCTCACTTTGAAACAGACTGTCTAACTAAATGCAATATATCAGAGATATTGCCCGGAATCTCAGGACTTTAATTTACACAAAAGCAATAACGGTAGGTATTACAAGTATTTATTTAAAGTTTAGAACTTTTCCACCCAAAAAACATATAAAACTAAATCTTTAATCAAACACAAGCCTCAAACCCTGCTGTCCCTTTAAAACAGTAAAGTCGTGATCATAAAAAAGTCGTTCAGTAATTTCTTACTGTTGCTATGGTAAATGCAAGTTGCAGTGTTCTGGCTTTCACGAGTGCACAGACGCGGGCACTCGCGGGGACGCTTCGTTTGTGTGGGAGCTACTGCGTCTGTGTGAGTACGCCCTGCCAATGCAGGCCCTCAGTACATCCCAATGCACCGAAGTGCAACGTCGTGTCGCATCGAAAAACCTTTAAAATCTAATTTTTTACACAAAATAACACTTTTAGTGGCTTTCAAAGCATAATTCCAGCATTTTATTATGTTTTTTTAAAGGATTTCAGTTTTTTTTTTCGTAATGTCTTTGTTCGCCGGCCATGTTGGATTCGCGGAGGTGAGTAGCTTTCTATTCTATATATGAAATTTCTTTTTTTTTTTTTCAAGTTGATTTTCGTAATGAAACCTTCATGTTTGGTTATTGATCTTTTTGCGTGATTCGGACTTTTGGGTATTTTTTTGGTGTTGCAACACAAATGAGTTTTTTTTTAAAGAGAATGTGTTCTTTCTTTGTGTTGTATGGTTAGAAAAGTGATATATATTTTTATGTAAAACCCTCGTGACGTAATTGAAATTGCGATCGATAAAGTTGACAGATGCGCAGAAGGCCGACACCAAACTTCCTTGTCTTCAACTATCTTGTATAAAAAAATACTAAAAATATTTGATATTTTGTGGAATATTAGTTTAAAATTGATGAAAAATCTTAATTTAAGCGGGAATCTTTATTAATACGTATTGCGTCACAGTCTTGGTCGGTAGGTAGCCATTTTGGAAATGGGCGTCCCCACCCCTTTGCTTCGATCGTATAACAAAGACGCCCACAGAATTCGCTCGGATTTCAGTAATTTTAACAAAATTACTTGAAATTTTCTAACATTTTAATATTCTCTCTTTCATTTGGAGCAAGGAGGGGCTTGAATTTCAAATCATTCGGATATGAGTTTCTTAGAATAATCAGTTAGTCAAAATAATTGAAGAAAATACTAAGTACTCTTTAATTTCTCAGTAGCAGCCCGGATTGTGCCCGGCTAATGGCAATAGGCTCGCCCCCTATTGCATGGGACTTAAACATAACTGGCGTAATGTGTGTGTACCACAAGTACAACTCTGCCTGACCCTTCGGGGATTAGAGGCGTAATGTTATGTTATGTAATACATATACAGTTATACTTAGCCTTTCCTAGAATCAATTACTAAAGATTTCCATCGGATCTCACCGTCATACCTATATTATCTAAACTTCCTATCCTACTAGGTATAGGTAATATTATAAACGCGAAAGTTTGTGAGGATGGATGGATGTTTGTTACTCTTTCACGAAAAACTACTGAACAGATTTGGATGAAACTTTACAGTAATATAACATATACATCCGATTAACACATAGGATACTTTATATCCCAATATTCTCACGGGATCGACACATGCGGGTGAAACCGCGGGGCACTGCTAGTAATATTATAAACGCGAAAGTTTCTGAGGATGGATGGATGTTTGTTACCCTTTCACGCAAAAACTAATGATCTAGTTTCGATGAAATTTGGCACACAGATAGTTTATCACCAGGATTAACACAGGATACTCCTTTTTATCCCGATATTCCCACGGGATTGAAACTTATGCGGGTGAAACCGCGGGTCGCTGCTAGTATAATATTATAAAGAGAAAATATTCGATTTTTTGTATGCTTGTTTGTCACGCTTTCACGCTAAAACGGCTGAACAGATTTTTATAAAATTTGGCAAATGGGTAGACCGTGACCTGGATATTCCCTCGGGATACAGACTAGATGATACAAATAAATTGTCAATTTCTTTTAGACTATATAACGAGGCAGGAGGCAGTTCCTTTTATACTTCTGTAAATAATCTTGAAAGATATAGGTAATAATAACATCATCTATCAGAATCTAGTTATAATTTATTATCTATACTAATATTATTATAGAGGTTCGTATGTAGGTGGAAATCTTCGGAACTACTGATACGATTCAGAAAATTATTTCAATAATGGGAAGCTACAGTATTGCCGAGCGAGTGTCATTAGGATATGTTTTATGGTATACGAGTAGTTTGTCTACCACGCGGTTGAAATCTTTTGATTTGATTCTTGATTAAATACGTTCAAAATCTGTCGTTTCGCCACAGTTTGTCGTTATCTTATCTCAACGAAAATCTATGGCAAAAACTTGAAAAAATGTAGAGAAATTAAAGATATTTTTTGACAAATTGAGACCGAGATAAGAATGTGGGGATTTGCCTATCAGATTGTTTTTGATTTCAAATTCAAATTATAGTTTTTTTTTCATATAAACCTACATGGGCTCTTATGAAACGTCAGAAGCTAGGTGCGCGGTTCCAATTGGTCGTTTCCTATGGATAAGAGCCGGCAAGAAACTCCACGGTTACTCTTTTAAAAATAATCTACTCTCTATAAACAAGTAAGTAAGTAACGCGTAGTTTGAAAACGGATCGTTTTTCAACCAACTATTTCATGCCTTATAGCTTTTTAAAAAGGTAACTTAAAGAATATGAAATTTCAGTTCATCATCAGCCTATAACATCAGTACACTGCTGGACATACGCCTCTCCTATTGCACGTCATTCAGCTCGATTCTCAGCAACTCTCATCCAGCTGCTACCAGCCATCCTGCGAAGATCGTCGCTCCACCTAGCCTGAGGGTTTCCTACCTTACGTTTGCCGATTCGCGGTCTCCACTAGAACACGTCTACCCCGGTCATCGGTTCTAAAGTTCAGTCGCTCCATGTAAAATGCTGATATTCAGCTGCATCCGGCTAGACTGAAAGCCGGCCCAACCATAGCTGGGAAAAGGCACGCAGATGATGAAGACCTATGAAAGATTTTAAGGCGAAAATAAAATTTCGAAGCACGCGAGTTGACGAATAAGTCGAAACAAGCGTTGATATTGTAGATTTTGATGCAGATGACATGAGGTTGATGTAGAATCAATCTATAACGACTGTTTTTTATAAGAACGAATCATAAGTCATTGTCTAGATGCCTGGAGTGAATTCTCCGTAAATAATAACCCGCACTGGGCCCACGTGGTAGAATATGGCCCACTCCCTTTCACCGAAACTGTGCCTCAGCAATGGGCACATTATAGACTGATTATGCTGTTATGCTAATATTATGATACGAGTAGATCGCCGATGTCACCCAAAAAGCAGCCAAGCTTTGAGGAATAATTTAGTTGCGCTTAAAAATAGTTGCGCTTTGAGGATAATATAATATAGCCCAAGCATTTAACGGAAGACAAAAGACTGGAAGCCGACCCCAACAAAGTTGGGAAAAGGCAGGCAGATGATGATGATGAATATGGATTTGTCGTTTGACACTAGAGATGATAAACTAAGGGATTGTGCTTTGAAGGCGAAAGAGAGCCAGTCTCACCCCCTATTACATAGGACTTAAAATTAACTAGCATAGTTTTAAGGGATCTTATAGAGGCTGGAAGGGACATCGAAGCGCAACTTGTTATCATGGATTCAGTACCTATATGATTCTGAACCCCTCTGCGTTAGATTCTAGAGCATATATGGGCAACGCCCGGCCCGATCCGGCTTTTGATCCGGCCCGCGAAATATTTTCAAATCGCGTGTTAAAAAAGGATATTAGGATATTCTCAATTCACGCCAATAAGAAAGGAAGACTAGCATTCTGCCAGGGAGATTCAAACCTAACGCGAAATAACTAATACTTTCATCGTAGATGTTGTCCACTGCTTGTTTTGCGCACCTTTTTCATATAAGGTTGCGGTGTCTACAAGCAATGTATAATAGCACACTCACTCACTGTTTGTCTCTACATCACCCAAAGGTTGACTGGTAGAAAATGCTTATGGCATTAAGTCCGCTTCTGTACATTTTTGTTTTTGAAGTATTAAATAAATAAATAAAATGTTGTAAGTCACAATTTTATCGCAATATACTCGTCTCTTATCTACCTCTCGTACCTATGGCCCGTGACTTCATTAGTGATCATTAGTGGTTTGGCCCGCAACTTTCCAAAGGTTGCCCATCCCTGTTCTAAAGGATCTAGAATTTTGTAATGAATTCATGTTTACAGCATGTTGCAGTTCGCGCGTCGATGTCCCTGGCAGGGTGCCAGGGACATCGTATGACATGAGTCCTGAACAAAACTGGCGAAATATGCCTGAACTATATACCTGTGCCAACCCTTTTGGGGAATACAGGCGTAATTATACGTTATTAATCCATTATCGGGTCACTGAACCTTTGTCACCGTTTCTTGGCAGCTGAAGCTGTCGACAGAATACCATCAACGTATTGATTAGAGGTGCTAAAACTGAGGAATTTCAAGTATTGATCACTGTTGCCAAAAATACTGAATATATGTACTTACCTAAATGAATTGGAGTAAATTAGTCAAATTTGTCGTCCATCTAGTGGTTGCATGCGCTACTGCTGACCATGTTGAGGTACTGGGCTCGATGCCCTGCATGTCTGATTGTGTCTAAAATAATAATAAATCAGCCTATAAAGTTCCCACTGCTGGGACACAGGCCTCCTCTCAGTGAGAGGGAGTGGGCCGTAATCCACCACGCGGGCCCATTTCTGGTTGGTAGATGTCACATGTCGACGAATTTTTTATTTCTAGGAGATGCCGGTTTCCTCATGATTTGTTTTCCTTCACCGTTTTGAGAGCCAATGGTGACGAAATAACTTACACAAAGTAAAGCGTCTGTCTGGGTTCGAACCTACGGCCTACAACTCGTAAGTCGCGGCCGTTACCATTTGGCCACCACTCCTCTCAACCTAATTACTAGACACGATACCCCTTGGTAAGACTGGTTATCAGACTTTTGGGCTTCTGGCGACCCGTAACGACTGTCAAAGATCCACGAATGACAGCCGGGACCAACGGCTTAACGTGCTTTCCGAGGCACGGAGGGGTCTCGAGATGTGCCTTAATGCTTGTATGCAAACAAAATCGCGTGCAAAAGAAAAGTCCCAATCCAATACGCTTTTATTATTATGGGCAACAAACTCTTAGCACAAAGCCCTCTGGCCAGTTGGCGTGCTATCAAGCAGTCAATAACGAAGCTAAAAATACAATAACTGATTACAGTATCGCGGCCGTTGAACCGTTGTCTGTCAATGATTGCATGATCTTCGTACCGAGACGAGAGAGTGCAATTCTCCTCTCTCGAGAGAGAGCTTATCATCATCTGCTTAGTCTTCTCCCAACTATGTTGTGGTCGGCTCCCAGTCTAACTGGATGCAGCTGAATATCATTAGAATAGAATAGAATAGAATACTCTTTATTATGTACACCATATAAATTACAGACATCATCATCATCATTATTTTACATGGAGCGACTGCCTATATTATATGCTCTACATAACCCAGTTTCTGGATAACTGTAAACGATTTCATACATATTCTGCATTCGCGATTTCTTTGCCAAAAATTTAAACAAATATGAGTATGGAAAAATTACTTTAAATCCTACACAATAAAGTTCAATTTACGCTACAACTTCAAACATTTTTATAACTTTTTTAATAGTGTTAGTCACTCTGAAATCAACTTAATCACCATTAAAATAAAGTTGATATTTGTTTAACTTGAAATAATATTCATTTGAAACATAACTTTGAATAGACTTTACATAGATACTTAAACTTACACCGTCTTCCGATAGGGGTAGGCAGAACTACAGAACGTCACCTGCTACGATCCTTACATACTCCTTTTGGCTTAAATAAATTAATTTTGCATATAAACCGCTTCTTTATCTTCCTGCCCTCATCTCAATTTATTTCTGCCATGGTCGGCGCAACATGTCTCCTTCTCCCATACTTCTCTATTACTCTTCATCTCGGTAGTCACGTCACCCCCTTTCTAACCATATATCATCATTCACTCAAACTGTATGGTTCTTTCCTCAAAAGACCATCTCAGACATCGATCTACATGGTCTTCATATATCCTGACCAAGATTATGTCTGGACTTTAAAAGAGACTGTGACCTCTTAGTTTGTTTCAGCCTTTCTTCTCAGAGTATTCAGATAGGAAGCGCCGACCTCATCTAGTTTTAAAAATATGATTGACGTGTAAAAGTGTTTGTGCAAACCTACTTACAGAAATAAAATCATTTATCACACAGTCCATCCATCGTTTCTCTGATTTTCCTCTACTCTCATAGTTCGGTAGGTCGTATCTATTATAGCCACCGAGCAGTGGTAGCCCAGTGGAAACATCCGCGCCTTAGGATGTAGTATCTAGGTAGGTCGTAGGTTCGAACCCAGATTATTTCATCACCACTGCTCTTTGAACGGTAAGGAAAACATCGTGAGGAAACCGGCATGTCCTAGAACCAAAAATTCGAAGATATGTGACGTCTACCAACCCGCACTGGGCCCGCGTGGTAGATTACAGCCCACTCCCTGTCAGAAAGGAAGCCTGTGTCCCGGCTGTAACCATCATAGGAACATTATAGGCTGATTATGACATGGGGCGCGCCCTGGTCAGTTATAGCCTCGCTACCACCTCGTTGACTGACTAATATTATTACCACGACACGAGCTGTTCTCAATACTTCGTGCTGATACAAGAGAAAAAGATTTTTACTTAAAGTATATTGAAAGAAAAAACTCCATAACAAAAGTGGCACTCCGGGAGTGCCGACAGAAGTGAAAACTTGAACAATTACGTGTGTATTTTTTGAATCGTCATATAAACAAAACACAAACAGAATACTTTGCCATCACTCACTGACATATCGGAAATACATTAAAACCGAGTATATCCCGAGGACAGCCGAACACATCCGAAGCGGTGTCGGTAACGGTAACAGTGGCGCGAATTCAATCTATGGTTTTTTCCCATCTCAAAAAATGCCCAACGCGCTTAAAGAAGTTTTCACTTCAAAAATGTGTTACCCAGTAACTGGGTTGTGGAGGTCAGGTAGACCGTCAATCTATGTAAAATAATGGTATTCAGCTGCATCTGGTTACACGTCAAGCCGACCCCAACATAGTTGGGAAAAGGCAGGCAGCATTAACATCACGCATGTAATTTCCCGACGTGTTAGGCAGAGGTGTAAGTACAATACACCCATATTTCGCCAGTTATGTTTAAGTCCCATGTAATAGGGGGCGAGCCTATTGTCATCAACCGGACACGAATCCAGACTCCGGGCTGTTTCTGAGAAATTCTTCGACACAAATGAAACAAATATCCCAGCCTCTACCTAAAAAAAAAAACTAAAATATATAGTTCAAAAATATCCCTACTCTACCGGCTCTATGATAGAGCACATCACCATAGGTCAGGTCTGGGATAGAGTCGCTCTGATTGGTCGAGCTCTACATAGACGTAGAACATGTGGTCGTAGGCCAATGGCGGGAGGGGCCCTTTTTTACCTGAGTTTTTATTGAGTTCGGGAACTCTTGGTGTAGACATGTTTTTGTTTTTTTTTTTATGGGACACCAACATAAAATAGTTTTAGTTTCGTTTCGTTCAAACAAGAATTTGTTAGTAAGAAAATAAAAATAAATTGGAAATCTTCGTAAGATATTCCGACTATTTTTATTATTATTTTTTGTTAGGAATACATCATTTATGTCTTAAGATTTTTTTTTTGCTCAATTTGGGTAGGTAAGTATGTAATTTTTTTTTTTTATATTTCGCAACCTGGTAACACTGATGAGAATAAAAAGAAGAGTTATTTCCTCCAAAGTTTAAAATACAATTCGATTGAAGAAAAAAAATTGCTTGCATCATTGTTCATTGCATCAAAAACTTGCATCCTCAAAAATAAATCTGATTGACCACAAAAATCGCATATCTAACCCTTATTGATGCCTAGCTCACTAAACTGCATGACCTATAAAAACATTACACATGGTTGTCTTTAAATGATCGCTGTTTGTGTCACCCTTTGTAATATTTCTATATTTATCTATTTATGTCTGTAATATTTATCATCATCATCATCTGCCTAGCCTTTTCCCAACTATGTTAGGGTCGGCTTCCAGTCTAACCGCATGCAGCTGAATACCAGTGTTTTACATGGAGCGACTGTCTATCTGACCTCCACAACCCAGTTACTGGGTAATACTTACGACGTAATCCCTTGGTAAGACTGGTTGTCAGACTTTCGGGCTTCTGACGACCCGTAACGACTGTCAAAGATCCACGACTGACAGCCGGGACCAACCGCTTAACGTGCTTTCCGAGGCACGGAGGGACCCCTTGGTATGTACCTAACGATGGTCGATCGAACCGTGCGGCTGTTATTAGGTACTTAGCCACGAGCCCCTCTGCTCCCAAGCATCTGTAATATTTATGGTAATAAAGAGCATTCTGTTCTACAAACCAATGTCTTGAAATAGTCCAACAAAGTATAAAGAAGCGACCCATGTCGCCCCACTTCCTCAAAAAGCTACATTTACAATATAAAACAAAACTAAGTGATCTATCCAATGGCCCTTTGCTCCTCGGCAGTTGAGAGTCATCGTCATTCAGACTCGGCAGCCAATCAGGGAACGCATAGATTCGGGTCTATCACGGAGCGGACATATGCAGAAGGACCACTCCGAAAATTTACAAAATACAGAGGTTAGCTTTGAAAAATGTTACATGCTAAATTGACGTTTTTAATCTATAATTTGGCAATACGAATCAGTTTTTGTCTTTATTTGCATTGATTAGACAAAGAAAAAGATGTCAATATAGGTTACAATGTTTATACCTACTGTAGACACTGCAGTGGTCATTAAATAAAACAATATTGAAATAAATTAAATATGTAGGGTATGTTTCTGCAATAAACCTAAGGGCAAAATCCAAATCCGATTTTTGAGACGGCGAGCAAAATGGTCAAAGGATTCATGAGTTCTCTAAGAAGTATAAATGTATACCTAGGTATAGGTAGTACCTACAAGAGTCACTGGAATTAAACTCAAGTATTTTGAAAACTTTCCTTGCTTTTAAATCAAAAATATAAAAGTTATGACTATAAATGTTCATAAGTTTCAATCAGCATTTGCTTTAAAGAATAGAAGAAGAAAAAAAATCGCGACTGGCACAGAGAAAATGTTCGCGAAAATGTGTTGTTTTGTTATGTTCTAAGATATAATACTACTACATATAAAAAAAAACAAACACATTTTAATCAGAAAAACAAAATATAATATTCAAACCTTTTCAATATCTGACAAATTATTTATTTATAAAACGTGTCTTCCTTATCGCATCTCACTAGGCGTGACACTTCTGTATTAACATTACTCGTGGTTCTATGATGCAGCCGATGCGTCGAAGGGATGGACCAATGGCAGGGCCGGACGCCCTAGCCGTACTATTGTTGTTTTTGGCCCTTTGAGGTTCGATACTGGCGGGCAAGCGGACATTTAATTTTTTTTTGTTTTTTTCGTCTGTTATTTTTTTAAGTACTTTATTAGTTAATTTAAATTGTTTTGTATAATGAAACGTAAAATACAAAAATTCTACTAATATTATAAATGTGAAAGTTTGTATGTTTGGGTGTCAAAAACGGCTAAACGGATTTGGATGAAACTTGGCACACAGATAGTTTATAACCCGGACTAACTTTTTATCCCGGTAGTACGTTCCCGTGGGATTATTTTCGACCTCCACGCGGGTAACGAAACAAATGAAAAATAATAGGTAGGTATGTACCAAAAAAACAAAATAACTAAGTAGGTAATTATAATGTTATTGCCGCATTTGAATGAATGGAAGTAATGATCAATTAATTGCCCTTATCTTTATTCGTTAATATTTAATGGAGGAAGGAAAAGTTGTTTAAACCATTTGGGCGCTATTAAAATAAGTCGCAGGTCATTTAATGGAACTATTATTTTGTTTGCATATAATCGCGACACACGTTTTCATGCAATACCTACTTCATTATGCATTATTCCACAATTTTTGTAATTGCACCTGTTTTTACCTCTCACCCAAAGGTTGACTAGTAAATAGCATTAATTAAGTCCACCTCTGTACATTTGTGTGCTTAAAGTCTTAATAAATTAATTAAAAATAAACTAGGATCCATTAAAAAAACCCCTATTTAATTGTATACGAAAAATAAACTTTTCTCTATTAAAACCCCTACTTAAGTAGGTAGGTACTTGCGTAAATTAGTAAAAAAATAAATGTATGAAATCCAAGATGGCGCGTGTAACCACACCCAGTTACAAAACGCATTGCCTTGAGTCTGATGCAACTGTTTTAATGTTCATACGAGCTTTTATATTACCCTCACAGTTTTCCCTATGGGATAGACAGCGTTGTTCTTTGTTAGACATTGATCGCTAATATTCCCTTAGGGATAAGCACAGTTACTGGCCATTGGCTGGCAGCTGCTATGGAATGTAATTTTTTTTGTCAGATATTTGGATCTTCTTGGATCGTTATAAGTCAGCTCCACCACCGCCTCACAGTTGCAAATATTTTTACCTCGGCATTGAAATACCTATAGTTTGTGCTTCTTTTTCTTAGAGTGTAGATGCCAATCTATTTAGAGTCAACTCAGATTTGGCTACGAGCTTGGTACCACTCATAATTCACTGCGACATTCTTTGCGTCCAAGAGACCCATCGAGATGAAACCCAAAGCCGGCCAAACATCCCTGGACTTACGTTTATCGATGAGATCTGTCACCAAAAGCACGGTAACGTAGTGTTTGCTGATCCCGGCGTAAGCATCTATTCACCAAGTGCTCAATCGAAAATGGCATAAGTAAGTAGTTTGCCGAAGAGTGCAATATAAATGTGTTGGCAGTTCCATAGAGGGATATTTTATTCCGCTCTAATAGAAATAAGTACTTGAATAGATATTTTGACTTACTGGTTTCATTAACAGACTGAAAAGGTTTCATGAATCCCGAACTCATAGCATAATCAGTACAATGAGTATGTATACAGTCATATTGACTATCTATCAAAATACTGGTATTCAGCTGCATCAAGGTTAGACTGGAAGCCGACCCCAAAATAGTTGGGAAAAGGCTAGGCAGATGATGATGATGTTGATGATTGACTATCTATCAACAATTTTATATTTTATCGTAACTTAGTTTAGCTTTAGAGCGTTGTCACTGTTACACCTGCTTGGGCGACAGTCTCTTTCTAAAACTCGATGTGTCATATTAATTAACGCCCGAGCAAAATCAGAATCAAAAGTCATTTATTCAAACTAGGCTTAAAATCAGCTTTTTGAATGTCTAAATCAAAATTACATACCTAAGACAGTCCCCCGGCACGCCCGTCCTTCACCACTTCCTAGTGCTTTAGCTGGGAAGGAGTGCCGCAACAAACTCCCCAGTAGACAAAGCAAATGAATAAGATGAGCAAATAAATAAATGCAACAAATGCCGCCTAAGCTCCTCACAGTGCAATCTCAGAAGCCGTTAGCAACCAGTAGGCCAATGAGGCGTCAAGATGTCGCGGCCGCGCCCAGTTACAAAACGAATCGCCTTGAGTTTAAAACTGATGCAATTTTATGTCCCACTGCTGTTCCTAAGAGCTTTTTTAATTTTGTAATGAATAATAAATGTTACCAAGTGTGGGGAACATAGCGACTGACTGTGGGGGAAATGGAAAAATGGAAATGCCTAAACTGAATCGTTAAACTGACGTCATGGTACGAATTAGAAGAACAGTTTAGGTCCTAAAATGGATCGAGGCGAAAGGAGTATGTAAGGATCGCAGCAGGTGGCGTGCTATAGTTTCTGCCTACCCCCATGGGAAGACGGCGTTAGGTTATGTCTGTAAGGAGCTAATTAATGTTTATTCAGTAAGTAATGGTAAGTGACCTTAGTCATGACTTTCTAGAAATGATAAGGGGCTTGTAAAATACCGAGAAAGTCAATGAGTAGACTGTTGTGCTTACTGTTGAAGGAGTCCTTCTCTACTAGCTAAACAATTATTTGGCAATATCAATAATCTGTACGTAGTGTGTATTAATTTATGAAATTAAGTAAAATAATTGCTAAAGAAAAAGAAAAACATCGTAAGGAAACTAAACTAGCAACCTAATTGCTAACAGACTATCAATCACAATTTGAATCATTTTGAAGGATATTGCTAATCCATTGCTTCGTTCTAAAAATGTGTCTGCTCATCAACGTAAATAACGCAATGAATGTTGTTGAACTGTCAAATGTAAACCTAATCCTAGTGTTAGTGTGTTACGCGATTACCCTGCTGGACTTGTAGTTAATATAAATCTGAAACCGCCAATTCGTCTTGAGCAAGCGTGGTGATCAATGCTCGTGCCTTCTCTGTATGAAAAGAGGCTTTTGCCCAGCAGTGGGACAATAATAGGCAGGTATTATAATTGCAATGGTAATGCAAGAACGTGATAATGGATAGGTAGACTAATCAAAATCAAAAGTTATTTATTCAAATTATGCTGAGAATCAACACTTTTCGAACGTCAAAATTACATAAGACAGAAACTTCAATGAAATGATACGATTCGAAAAGAAGAATTTGCTGATGTAATAGTAGCACTATTACTGTTTTCTTTGGCCTCTATAAGACATTAGCCATTCGATACTGCCAACATGTCTGTTTTGGGAATGTAGAGACTCATCCATTATTCTGCATTTTTCTGTTGGCAACCCAGTAATAAAATATGGAAGTAAACTGAAATATCCAACATAGGTTTCAGTCTGTTGAAAGCTACTTATAGTACTCTATGGTGTGTTAAAAAAACAATCGAATGGACTCCATTGAATGTCCCAGCATTTCATTAAATTAATAAGATACCTAGAGTATGATTCTACAACATTGTAACCTGAGACAGTGTCAAGTTCATCATTCAACGCTATATTGGGTAAAGCCTATAAACGTCTACTGCTGGAAATAGGCCTTTCCCAACTTTCACTGAAACCAACTTGACAAAACACACTGAAATAAAAGACACTTTTTTTCATCAGAAAAGTCTACGAGTAACACCAGTTTTTTTCACCTAATATTTCACAACAGCACGTATGTAAATTGATAAATCATATAGTAAGCGTTGCAAGGTCATAATTTCCGAAACTAAGCTAGGTATGTCTCGGCGCGCGCGCACAAGGCCGTGTGACGTAGCCAACATGGCCGCCGCATCGACGAGTAACGTCGAGTTCGTTCATCCGCACGCACACAAACGCGCTTTATTACTCACTACTTCACGGGGACATTTTATTTCGCTGGGGATCGGCAGAGGAGTTCATTTGTTTGAAGAGTTTAATTTTATTGGTGTGGGTTGATTATTTATGATCATCACTGGCTATCAACTGTATTTACTTTAGAGAGATCTCGCTGAGAATGTTTGTCCAACGAAAATTTCGCTCATATCGATACCATACAGTATTATTTTCTTACCCAGTAACTGGGTTATAGAGGCCAGATAGGCAGTCGCTCCATGTAAAATACTGGTATTCAGCTGCATCCAGTTTAACTGGAAGCCGACCCCCAACATAATTGGGAAAAGGCTGTGCAGATAATAATGATGACGACAGTATCATTTACTTCTAGAATTGGCCCAGAATTTTCAAATTTATAATGCTGTAAAATGGCCAAAAACCTTACAGTTTCTCTTTATTATAGACAAACATAGAGAGAACCTTCAATTATCAAACCAACGATAGAAATGTAGGTACCTAATGAGACGCACATTTATTATATCTTATGCTCTTATCATTCCACGCAACTTTACAAAGAAAGGGTCACTGTTTACTAGCAGATAGGAAGCTACACAATCTACTACGGCGATATTATTATAGACATCTTCACGCCTTGTTATATCTTCCTTATAGTCAGGCAGAAATTATGAAACACTAGGTTATGTCTGCAGTTTTACTAATTTCCTAGAGAAACTCCTTCATGTATTCAGATAAAAAGTACTCTATGTTATATTCTAGGATGTAGGCTATCTCTGTACCTAATTTCATTCAAATCCGTTCAGCCGTTTCTACGATTGAGTATCAAACATTTAAACATTTATGTATTGTCATCAATTTATTCCACTGTTGGACTTTGACCTCCCTTACTCACTGAGCTGAATTCTGGGCCACTCTGCTCCTTTTATGACCTTGTGAAGATGTTTCACTACCTAGCCTGAAGAGTCTGTCCCACTGCAGGAGATAGGCCTCTTCTAGTCTTCTCATACAGGGAAGGAACGAGAATTGATCACCACTTTAGCTCACTGTGTGTTGGTGATTCCAGACTTGACATCAGTGGAGTAGTTGCATAACACACTAACAGTCAATGTTTTTCATTTTGACAGTTCAACAACATCCATTGCGTTATTTACGTTGTAGAGCAGCCAAATTTTACGATCATTTATGAAGGAATGGATTAGCAATATCCTTCAAAATCAGATTGTGATTGATCGTATGTTACGCAGTTAGGGTGCTGGTTTCTTCTCGATGATTTCCCTCACCATAGGACACATTGGTAGTTTGCCAAAATGATATTAAAGTAAAAAGAATGATCCATCAAGGAAAACGACCCCAGAGAATATCATTTAATTTCATGACCAACTCAACCGACACTAAAAGTATAGAAGAAACAGCACTTACCTACCTACATTACGAAATTCCCTACATCATCAAAACATCAAAGCTACGCATTCCTCAACTATCGTGTTACAACACAGTATTCCTAACGTAAGTATATTTTGTTTGCTTATGTGAACAAGTCTCAGGAACTGCTGATCCGATTTGACGGAACCTTGACATTGGCGTAATGGATGTTTTTGTAAAGATAAGACTTCTTTAAATAGTTGTTAATTATTATAAGACATAGTGTCCTACACTGATTATGATCTGTCATACTGTATCAATAATATATGTAGGTACTACCAGTCCATTACTGTCCCACTGCAAGACAAAGGCCTCTTCTCATACAGAGAAGGCACAAGCATTGCTCACCACGCTTGCTCAAGACGGGTTGGTGATTTCAAACTTATATTAGGTGACTACTAGCTTATGCCCGCGACTTCGTCCGCGTGAAATTCATCGCATCACATCGCCTGCCCGCGCTATTACCACATACTATTACTTCGTTTTCTTTTTTTTCTTTCTGCTCGGTTCCTAAGAGTCCTAGTGTGATGTTAAATAGCCTATAGCCGTCTGGGCTATCGAATTCATAAAGATTTTTTCAAACCCGACTAGTACTTACCTAGTTTCGGAGATTAGAGCGTTAAATCAAACGAACTCTTCAGCTTTATAAATTATTAGTATAGATAAGTCCAGGAGGCCTACCACAAGCTCTTAACGCGATCCATTTTAGGACCTAAACTGAACTGTTCTTCTAATTCGTACCATGACGTCAGTTTAACGATTCAGTTTAGGCCGTGCCATCTGCTGACAGCGATTGTCCCAAACTGAGTCGCAAGTTTTGGTTTCATTCATACTTGTTTAGCACCATGACGTCCATAGAGCAGCTCAAGCGATGCAGTTTAGGAACCTAAACTGAAATGTCTTGTTTTTGAATCATTTTTAATTAGATCATGGTAGGCTACCAGGTTTCCTCACGATTTTTGCCTTCACCAATGTCAGTAAGGTCCAATATGAACTCGGGTATCCTGCAACCTTTGTTTCGTTCCTTTTTTACAGCAAACAAGAAATAGTAAAGGCTCTCGCAGTTCTTAGGACCCTAATAATACAAGTACTTAGTTTCCACGCCATATTAGAATAAAGTTCCTCATCCTACACATGAATTGAGAAAGTTGGTACGTTTCAGGATTTGAACTCACAACCTTGTGCATGAGATGCGAGGGCTCAATTACTAGGTCTCACGACATTATCATTTTTTTTTAATTTTATTACATAAGTACCTAGTTGTTAATTATTATAAGACAAAGCATCCTACACTGATTATTATGTGTCATAGCCATAGCTGGAAATATTATTATTTCTGGGTAGTTACATTAGGCCGCAAGTTAGAGGCAACACATTGACCTTGATCTGGCCTCCCGACGTACGGAGTTTCAACAGAATAAGATGCCAGCTTATACTGGTTTCGTTACCAGTGACGTAAGTACGGCCTACCGTAACTTTAAATTATTCGCTCATAATGCAGTCTTTGTGGTGATAATTCGGTGAGGCCTATCTCCAGCAGTGGATGTCGTTAGGCAGATAGAGATAATAAAATAATTAAATAATAAGTTTACAAAAAGTGTACATATGTTTCAGTAGTAGGTACTTATGTATATATTAATCTACGCGATTATAATAATCTGGATATAAACTATGGTATGACAAAATTAAATATGAGATTACAGTCAAAAATAGAACTCTGAAGGTAATGTAGTGCGTTACCTAATCTAAGTTTATTTAAACCTGTGTTTCAGGCCAGATGATGACGATTGACGATCCATCTTGAATCACAGGACATAGGTATTTCCATGTAGGTCTCAAAACGGTGAAGGAAAACATCGCGAGGAAACCGGCGTCCTAGAACCAATAAATTCGAAGACATGGGACATCTACCAACCTGTACTGGGCTCGCGTGGTGCATTGCGGCCCGCTCTCTCTCTCACAAAGAGTGGATGCCTGTGTCCCAGCCGTGGGAATATCACAGGCAAAAAAACAGCCTATGATATCCCCGCTGCTGGGACATAGGCCTCCTCTCTTCGTGAAAAGCTCTCATTTTTTTTATGGACCTTTAGCTATTATCGTCCGCTTTATAGCTTCCATTCTAATTGTTACCTAACATGTTTTCTTAAATCAATGCTAAAGTAAATACAATTTTTTGCAAAAGTCTACAGGACGCCATTTTTTTGTACATTTAAATAAATAAAAATAAAGAATGCGTACGGTACAAATACGAACAGATAGGCTATTCTCTCTGTCGAATTTACATACAGATACAAAGTAAAGTCAAAAAGACGAAAACAAAAATACAAAAACACAAAAATGTCCGATTCGCTCCCGTGCATCATAGATCAGGGCGTGCATGGCCTATACTGAGGGGATACGGAAGGGATCTTCCGTCTCGTTCTAGCTAATAACTCCGTCCTATTCTCACCTAGCCTTACATTTTTGACTCTTGCCCGTTTTTATCCGATATAGGGAGGGGTCGGATTTTTTTCGTCGTCTCCTTTCATAGGGGTACGTTTTTTCCGAATCGTAATTTACCACGGGGTGCGTTTTCGATATTTTTTACGGTTTTTTTCTGTCTGAGACGAGTGTGTGGAGGTCATTTTTTTTTTGTTTTTTTTTTTTCGTTTTTTTTTTGTGATTGGGTCTGTGTTTGGTACCTACATGGGTTCGTTTGTATATTTGATTAAAAATGTGGAAGGGCTTCTGTGGAACGATGACCGTTATGTTCGATTATCGGTTGGTTTGAGAGAAAAGACGACCATCAATTTGAGGTCATTACTTATTTGATTTGTTCTGATCTGATGATCTTTTTCATGTCTTTCTTGATCATCATTTGCCTGCCTTTTCCTAACTAAGTATGTTGGGGTCGGCTTCCTGTCTAACTGGATGCACATGGAGCGACTGCCTATCTGACCTCCACAACTCAGTTACTAGGTAATACGATATCCCTTTGTAAAACTGGTTGTCAGACTTTCGGGGCTTCTGACGACCCGTAACGACTGTCAAAGATTCACAAATGACAGCCGGGACCAACGGCTTAACGTGCTTTCCGAGGCACGGAGGGGTCTTGGTATGTAAAGGTGGTCACCCATCCACAGACCAACCGCGGCAAGCGTAGCTTAACCTGATTGATCGACCTGTGCGGCTGTTATTATTTAGCCACGGGCCCCTCTTGTCAAATCTCATACCTACTCTAAATCGAACTACAGTCTAGTACAACGAGATGATTGTTGCGATTTTAAAATTGATCATTTTTTTGTTTTGATTTTATGCTGATTAGGTATTATTATTACAGAAGAGAGACTTTCATTTCGCACTGTTATTTTTTCTTAATATAAAAATATTAAATATTACTTCAATTGGACAGTTTGAGAGTGACAATGTTTTAACAGAAAATCAATTACTTATAATTTTTTTGTTTTATTTACAGATTACAACGAAAATTATGCTGGATGTTCAAGTAAGTTTACATTTTATTTAAAAAAATCTTTGATTACTGCAGTGAGGGTTCTCTAACGAATTTCGTCAAGTTTAACTTTTGTTTACTTATTCTATTTTTAAAATTTCTTAATTAAATAAGTATTTGTAATCATTTTAATTAAAATTATATACTTACACAACTTAAACAGAGAAAGGTCGAAGTCTCTTTTAAAGTTCAGACATAATCTTGGTCAGATCATGTGAAGACCATGTAGATTAGTGTTTGAAATGGCCATTTGAGGAAAGAATCACACAGGTGAATCAGTCTAGTCAGTGCACGCATTTGTCAGTAATCATGTAGCTCAACTCAGAACTTAAGGAGCTCAACGGAGGGTGAGGTAGGGTTAAATTGACAATATTATCATAACATTATAAGACCTTGGGATCCGGTTATGGTCAAGGGCCTGGGATAAGAGAACCGGTCTTATAAGATAACCCTTTTAAGTGTTTACAACTTTTGAGGTACTGATTTGATTAGCAAATATATATTTTATGAGGATTTTTTTTTAATGATAAATAAAGTTTTTTTTTGTCATAATCATGACTAAGTAGATTTAAAAAAATACATCGTCCTTAATTTGTAATACATCTATGTTTTTAGTATACTCGTAAATAATTAATATACCTAGGTATGTTTTGTGTTAGTAAATTATATACAATATTTTTTTAATATATCTACTATTTAATCATTTAAATTCCACTGTGATTTTGGTATTTGCGAAAACACTGAATCGATTTTCATAAAGTTTGGTATAAAGATTGGATGAACCCTGAGAACGGATAAACTCATTCTTATTTATAAAAAAAATAAGTTTAAAAACTAAAACCCGACTACTGAATGCTATATGTTAGTAGGTACAGTGGCATGCGACCACGGGAAGGTACTTTCTTGTTTCATCCTTTTCAGTAGTCGGGTTTTAGTTCTTAAACTTATTTTTTATTATTATTTTGGGGATTATTTCAGTAATATTTATATTTTTTAAATGTGCTAATTAAGTCCTTTCATTTGATACCACACACGGAATGCTAAAAAAATGTTATTTTTTACTCATGACTATGTCCGCTAGGGGGCCCCATGTTCAATTTAATGTGACGTCACATAGCCTATAACCAGCGGACGATCAAACGCTTCCAACGATACCTCATTTGACTAATTATGACAAGCAGTTTAGAAATTATGAGGGAACAGATGAACATACAGACATACATACTTACATACAGGTCAAAATCATAACCCTCCTTTTAGCTTCATCGTAGTCGGGTAAAAAAACAACTCCCAAAGTGTTCTAAAATGAGAGTGTTGAATTTTTTATAGGAAACTAACTATTCCTCGTGACTTCACCCGCGTGGTGGTTGGAAATGTAGATACTACTGGGATAAAAAGTATCCTATGTCCTAATCCAGGTCATGGTCTACCCGTGTGCCAATTTTCTTTGAAATCCGTTCAGCCGTGAAAAGGTAACAAACAAACAGATAGACAAAGTTACTTTCGCATTTATAATTTTAGTTTGGGTTCAGAAAACTACACGGACAAAGTCGCAATCAAAGCACTAGTCTACCATGATTCAATCATACAGCAATTTTTCTTAGTATACATAAGATAAGATTAAAATATGTCTGTACACACGGACATAACAAGTGCCTACATAGTCTGCATGTATGTATGTATGTTCAGGCTACCATCGAAAACTAAAAAAATCAATCTGCCTAGCCTTTTACGTTGGGGTTGGGTTCCAGTCTAACCGGATGCAGCTGAATACCAGTATTTTACATGGAGCCACTGCCTATCTGACCTCCACAACCCAGTTACTGGGTAACACGATACCCCTTGGTAAGACTACCATCGGAAACTACGGAGTTGATTTTGTTACAGTTTCTCCCATAAATTATTGTACTTCATGGAAGATTTTGGTCAATCAGTAGATTGTCTCGTTGGTCTAGTGGTCGCAAGGGCTACTGCTGCATGAGGCCCTGGCTTCGATCCTCAGGCTGGGCCAAGTGTTATTGGGGTTTTCCATCAGGATTTTCTCAATAGCATCCCGGAGTCTGAATTTCTGCTAGGTTGATGGCAATAGGCTCGCCCCCTATTACATGGGACTTAAACATAACTGGCGAAATGTGGGTGTACTACAGGTACCCCTCTGCCTAAGTCTTAGAGGTAAAAAGCGAGATGTTATGTTGTGTGTTATGTGATAGTCAGCAGTCTCATTACTAGGCTTTCATTTAGTCAAGTCCTCTTTTCATACAAAGAAGGAATCAGCATTGATAATCATTATTACTCATTGCGTGTTGACGATTCAGTCCAAAAGCCTAAATTGAACACACTCCAAATGACAACTGCTTTCATATTATTGGCAAGTCAACAGTATCCATTGCGCTTTTTGTTTCCAAACCCCTGCTTACTGTAACCTACACAACGTAATGGATGTAGTTCAACTGTCAAAATCGAAATATTCATCAAATCAAACCAATTTTTTTTTTTCACGTAAATCTACATGGGTACTTTTATGAAACGTCAGAATTTAGTTGCACGGTTCTAATTGGCGGTTTCCTATGGAGAAGAGCCGGCAAGAAGCTCCACGGTAAATGATGTTTTCTTTCATAGTAATTCAGTATGATTTAAGATTTACTTAGTGCTTGCTTGATTATGTCTAAATTCTAAGTATTCTGGTGGTTCAGAATCAGGTTTGTGAACCTTCCGGCCATCACGGCATCTCGTGACTTGAACAGTTTAGCACCAAGCGGAGTGTGAAGGTCATGTTTTTTGCTCGACTCTTCCTGGCATTTCTTTCTTTTCAAGGTTATTTTTTCTGAAGGATATTTATGAGAGATGCGTTATACCTACTTAATATCCTTCATCTGTGAAGAGGGAGCAGTAGTGGTCCAGTGGCATCGACCCTGACTTACGAGTTGTAAGTCGTGGGTTCGAACCCTGACAGGTACTTGGCATAAATTATTTCATCACCACTGCTCTCAAAAACGGAGAAGGAAAACATCGTGAGGAAACCGGCATCACTTACCGTCTACCGTCCTAGAACCAAAAAATTCGAAGACTTGTGACCTCCGCCAACCCGCACTGGGTCTGCATGGCGGATTATGGCCTATTACTGCCTCACACAGAGAGGAGGTGGCCAGTGTCCCAGAAATGGGAAATTTATAGGATGATTATGCAATTATGCATGGATAAAGGTACTAAATTGTACCCTAAACAGTCACCAAGAAAAGGAAATATTGGATCTTAAATTCATACACTAATGACAACGTACAGCCTAAACCGCTGGGTCTAGAAGCAAGTGAGCGCTGAGGAAGGATTTTTGAAAACTCTTTGAAAAATACTTTGGGATTTGAAAATTAAAGTTAAATAGGGGATGAAAGTATGTATGGAAGTTCGTAATTTTTGTCGATAGATTGTTTATAATATAGGTATGTCATTTAGTCATCATCTGCCTGCCTTTTCCCAACTATGTTGGGGTCGGCTTCCAGTCTAACCGGATGCAGCTGAATACCAGTATTTTACATGAAGCGACTGCCTATCTGACCTCCACAACTCAGTTACTGGGTAATAGGATAGGTACCCCTTGGTAAGACTGTATATCATTTAGTAGGTATGAATATGAATTTTAAGAATTCTCCGTGACAACTTATATGACGTTGTTTAGCATTATGAGATGAAAAACTATTTTGTCAATTTTGACCAATTTTTTTTTAATGTCACATTAAATAAAATATTTATGACTTCATAGTTCCCCTTTTCCCCATTTCACCTATTACATTTTGCTTTTGTAATGATTATTTTTTTTCATTTCTGTCGGCAAGTGTTTTAGGTATTAGCTAAGTACTATTAGTTATTCTGTGGTATTAGTAACTAGTAAGGGATATTCTGTAAATAGGATATCGGAATCACTTTTACAGGTCATAATACAAAATAAAATAAGCCAGATGGAGTCAACATTTCCAATTTGAAAAGAAATGAACCCCTGAGAAGTAATGGCGAAACAAATTCAGAGGTCACAGAGGTCAAAGTCTCTTTTAAAGTCCAGAGTTCCAGACATAATCTTGTCAGATCAGTAGTGTATTTAAAAATATACTTTATTGGTACTGATTTCAGATAGTCAAACATTTTCAGAAAAAAAGGTTTAAATAGTAGGTAGGTGCCTACAAATATAATGACAGGTTTATTTGTTATAATTACTTTACTACTTGTAAGGACATTTTTTCTAGGTAATCATTATTTTTGTTCGTGTTAGTACCTACATGTCGTAATGTATGTCATGTACCAGAAATAGATAGCATGTCTTGTTTTTTTTTCTCTAATAAATATCTACTTACTTAGTAATTATTATTATTCATTAATTTAAATTTTATTGATTTAATACGCAGTAATATAATAATACACTTTAGGCAATGTTCTCATTAGGCACTGTTTTTAATATTTTAGAAAGTAAGTAGGTATGTAAAAAGTAAAGCTAGGTCCCTAAATAAAAAAAATGTGAAAACTTTTTTAAATCATATAAATTCTAATAATATTAGATATAATTATAAAACCCTGTTCCCGATACCGGTGGGCTACTATTTTTTATATTTTTAAATGTTTTTATATTCTTTAATATCATAATATTAAAAAATATAATTTATATGTGTAATAATATTGTTTTTAGTTAGTAGGTAGGTATCTATTATATTATAGGTATTATTATGAAAATGCACTCTTAATTCTGAATTAAATTGTAAAACATTTATAGTTACCTATGACGACCCTTTTAATAAAAAACAATGTGTTTAAAGTATATGTTGTAAAGATAAATAAAAGTTGTAGGTCACCTATTCATTTTCTTTATGTGGGTAATTATTTATTACACCAAACGTTAGCTAACCAGTAAAAAAATAAAGAAATTTGTGTTTTAGGTAGTAGCAATTTTTTTTTACAAATAACCAGAAAAAAAACTAGTTTGTATAGTCTGTATTATAGAATAAAATTATTAGGTGACCTCATTTAAAATATAGGATTACGTATAAATCAAAGGGCTCACAAAAATGCAATACCTATTTGAAACAAAAAAATGTTTTAATAAATAAGTTTGGCAAAATGTATTTTTTCTATATTTTATTTAAAATTCAAATTCTTTATTGCATTAATGTGTACATTTAGTTGTTAAAATATGTATAAGTAAGTTCCAACATGAAACCCGGTTAGGGCACGGCAACATAATAATAATAATTTTAACATAATAATAATAAGAGTATTATGTGTGCGTTCTTTGTTTTTTATGGCTATGAATTACATGATTAAAATATTTTCCTAAATACCTACCTATAACACCCTACATGCCTAAGTATAGGTACCTACAGGTAGATATAGTAGGTAAACTTTGCCTTACCATATTTAATAATTAGGAAAATTGTTTATTTTTATAGCCATTTTTTTTAATTTGTGTTTTATCACAAAAATATTTAATAAAATAAATATAAAGTTATAGACGCTAAGATAGGACACAGGTAGATGTTTTTCAGAATGATCGTAAATACATTAAAAATTGAAAAATAAAATAATTAGCTTTAACCCGTGAATTTAATTAAACAAAGAATAATATAAAAAATAATAAAATGTAGAAAAATAATTATTTTCTATTTTATAGAATAGGAAATAATTACCTAGTGAATGAGTTTTGATTCTTTTCGTAAAGTTAATTGTGGCAAAAATATTAATATTTTTGAAAATCCAATATATTGTTGCTATTAAAAAGTACTTGAAGAATTCAAATATATATATATTTTCACTATTTATCGAGATTTAATTAATAAATTAAAGACATGTTTTTCAGAGAATTTACGATACGGAAACTTTAGTGTTCTATCAAATAAAAAATTAATTAAAAATAAAATAAAAAATCATTCAAATATTATTGTTCATGTTCCTATTAGTCTAAAATGAAACATTTTTTTTTTTTAATTTTTTGTAAAATGACTCCAAAAAATAGCTTTGAAATGGATCACGGCAACAATGCCACGCCGTCTGGCCAGTAAATGTGAAATAAAAATACATTTACTACAGGTAACAAAAAAAGTTTAAATATTTGACCTTATTCCAGACTCGTGGAGTGCATGCTGAGATCAATTTCGCGAAAACTACAAACAATTCTAAGAAAAATATCCATTCTAAAAATAGAACGGCCAGACCCGTTGCCTCTTTACGAACTTCAGAGACAAAAAAAAAGAAAAAATCAAAAAAGAACGCTCCCCAAACAGATGGCCCGTTCTTCCTGAATCCAAAACTATATAATTTTCATCGAAAATCAAATTAAAACAGCGGAAAAAAGCGGTCGATTTAAAAAAAGTCTGAGGTCGCAAGCGCGGGCGCCGGACCGTTATGCGCTTGAGACGTAGCTCCTAAAAATATAGCGCTGTCTCGCTCGCTCGCGCCCGCCTACCTCAGTCGCCCATCGAAAGGCGAGTTTATACCGCGGCCGTGAATTTTGATAGTCTGTCTGGCTTTTTTTGTAAAGGAAGTTTTTCTTTCCTGGGGAAGTCGTGGTAATTGCAGTCTGGTGAAAGGTATCGTAATTAGTTGACTATGTTAAGATTAGATGTTCATTCAATGGACTGAATGGCAGGAATGTAGGAAGCTGTTTTTCATGTAATTTTATTAATTAGACGTGGAATTTTTGTGGTAAAATTAAACATAGTTTACGTTTTGTTTAATCATTCTTAAGGTAATATGCAAATAAGTACGGTCTGTTGTGTTATTAATATAGTCACTAATTATTCTGTCACGATAATTTATTACACGACAACAATAATAATGGAAAATAAAATGAATTTTATGTTAATGGGTTATAAAATGAATGCTTTAACATAATGGAATGAGTTGCGACCTTATTGTAAACGGATCAATAACTTCAGTTAAAAATATATATCTGGGTCTGACTGTTGGTGTATTGATATTTATGTTATTAAACGCACCTTTGAATCGATACAGGAGAAATTCTCAGTGTAGGGCAAAGATGTAAAAAAAAAATTATGTCTGGGTTGAGTGACAAGTATTAATTTTTTTATAATATAAATTGTTGAGGACACGTTTAATATAAAAGAGAAAAAAACTTAAAACATATATTAAATACATGAATCTTGTTCAAACATAATATTTTACATTCTTTTTTTCTTCACATCAATTTTTTTCTACACTATGTCAAAATGTACCTACAGTAAAAACTAAAACAATATGAAGACTTATAACTTAAAGATAAAACATAATTATGAATAATTGCATCAAAATAGGCTAGTTAGAAAGTAACTGGGTTCTACTTGGAATGATGGAACCCACTGTGAAAGACACAGACAAAAAATGACAAACAGACACACATACTAACAAACAAGATGAGATTATAATGCTGAAGTCATTCGGCTTTAGAAAGTCTATATAAGTATGACTATCTCAACACCTACGATCAAACTGTATTTAGCAAAACCTTCTTTAAAAAAAACAAACATTTTATGTATCAGTAGGTACTTGCCATGTATAATAAAATGTGTAACTTACACATATTATACATTTATTGCAATTTCGAGTTTAACTTCGCAAACATATTACTATTACAAAAAATTACATGAATTTGTCACACAACACATGAATGGCGTTGGAAATATGATATTTTTGGTTATTATAACCATAAAATACTGTCGTAAAATTGTTATGGCAAGTTTAATAGTCAGTAATTTTGTTTGTAACTGTATTCTGCACACTTGAATTACTGCGGAAGGCTTCTTTATATTTTATTATTTTATTAAATTGTCTGCAAAGTGTACAAAGCGAGGATGAGAGGCGACAAATGTCATAATTTTGATACTTAAGACTACACGCTTTCTTCTACTATCGTAAAGAAATAAACTGTATAAGAATAGCGCATGGCAAGAATACTGGCCAGTCAGCAAAGTGACCGCTGCTCTTAAAACAGTGAAGTAACCTTTACCAGTGGGCCACCACTGCTCTCCCAGGCACACGCTTTACTTTGTGTAAATAATTCATCACCACTGCTCTCAAAAACGGTGAAGGAAAACATCATGAGGAAACCGGCATGTCTAAGGAACAAAAATTCTAAGATGTGTGACATCTACCAACCCGCACTGGGGCCGCGTGGTGGGCTACAACCCACTCCCTCTCACAGAAAGGAAGCCTGTGTCCCAGCGGTGGGAACATTATACGCTGATCATACTTATGCAGCAAAATAAAATGGCTGGCCTTCCATGGTTTATCAGATGTATTACCACTCGTAGAGACCATTTTAATACGGTTTCGAAGGTTAGCTATTAGCGCAATATACAGAGCCCAAAGTCTGGTTGACTGTTAGAAGCTTGTAGACTAGAGTGTATACACGTGCAAGAAATTGCCTCGCAGTCTTTTTAAGCACTTTTCTAAATGGCAGCGATGTGGAAGAAGGAATTTAAGACCCAAAACCCGCTTTTTGGTATCGCTAGACATCTAGTTATCCCCCATCAATACTAAGATGATGACTAATAGAATTAATGGTAGAAGTAGACAAACAAATTGTTGACAAAGGCAGAGGATTAGTGATGAGGAGCCCCTTTTTATATTCCCTTTATATTTTACACAAATTATAAAGCTCTGTTACTTAAAACGCCCTTCATTCCCAAAGGCAGACTCGTTACCAAGCAACAACAGACTTGCCCTTGAAAAACTCGTCAAGGCCCACCACATATTATGCAGTAGACCTATTTTTAATTATACCCAGTCCTGTTGAAGGTACGAAATATTTTTACACTTGAAGTACTTGCAACCTTGACCATATACTGTAACCAGTTTCCGACGGGGTGAGCAGAATACCAACGTTTAATTCTGTTCGGTACGTTTCGGCGCGCGTGGAATGTAGTGGAGTATCGCATGAAATTAGATTGCTGTTTTACTAGTTTAGTCGTGAGGTTTTTGTCTTTTTTTTTTTTTGCTGGGTAGGTTTTATTAGTTTTTTGGGACAGTATTTTTTTGGTCTTGTGTAACTTTTTTCTTATTTTCATGTAGAAAAGTTTAATAAAAATATAAGATACCCGAGTTCTATCTAGACTCGATCACTCGACTGAAGATTGTGGAGGTCAGAGAGGCAGTCGCTCCATGTAAAATTCTGGTTTTCAGCTGCATCTGGTTAGACTGGAAGCCGACCCTAACATATTTGAAAAAGAGGCTAAGCAAATGGTGACGAACCTAACTGAAATGAGCATAAATGTAAGATGGTAAAATGACAAATAAATTAAAGTTCTTCGAAAAGTTCATTGTCTTGCTGACATAACGCAAAGACTGGAGGATAATACTAGAATGCGGCAGTTTTAACTATATTATATTTAACACACTAGCGTCAAACATACAAGGAAAACCACTAAAAGTCCGCAAACGTATCTGAAAATTATTCTCAAACACACTACTGCAATATGCACTTTAACAACATGCATTTAAAGTAAAAATTCACTTGCATGCGCAAGAGCATCGCGAATGCTATTTCCAGCACCGTCGGTCGAGATTGTTGCCATGGCAACGTTTAATTTATGAATGAAATTATGACTGCGGGCCGCAGCGAGTGTATTCTGTACTAACACGAAATATTTATAGCGTCGCTCTTCTCTAGTGAGGACAATATGGCTTATTGTTCTATCTTTTGTACCGTCAACTGCACATCACTGCTTACACTTACACTACTAAAATCGCCCTTATTGCTACGGCACAAAGGCGCTGTCAGTGTCAAACTGTTATTACTGAGGCGTGGTTGATTGTATGTCAGTTTGTGCATCAGTGAGTAAGTAAAACTGAATGTCTTCCAGACTATGAGACATATGTAATGAACCTTTAGTAATTACTTCAAAAGATAAAGAGAGAAAAGAAATATGACTTACGGCTGAATGATAAACACAAATTTAAAGTCATCGTTGATTCTCATGCTGTCCCTGTCATTTTGAGGTGTTTTGTAGAGACAGATATACTTTTAAGAATGACGAATGTTAGTTACTATTTCACTAAAATGAGGATTAGTTTTAGAAATGTGAGACGTTCGGTGAGCTATGTTCTTATACAAAAGTAAATTAACACAAGACAAAAGGATCGTTTTAACTAAGTTGGTATCTACATACTCCTACTAATTAAAACTAGAGAATGGATGCTTTGTCCATCGCAATGGACAGAATATATTTGCCCTATCTATGTCCAGCACTGAAAGTCATGGCTGAAATTTTTTTAATCATGTTTCCCAGCAAAAGGATAATTTTACTGTCATCCTAACTTTCTATAGAAAACATTATACCATCCTCATGACAGCCGAAAGACATAATCAGCTGGATACAAAAAAAAAACGATCAATCTGCCTAGCCTATTCCCAAATATGTTGGACTCGGCTTCGATTTTCATCAGATGCAGCTGAATACCAGTATTTTACATAAAGCAACTACCTTTCTCACCTCCACAACCCAGTTACTGGGTAATACGATACCCCTTGGTAAGGCTTCTGACTACCCGCAACTACTGTCAAAAATCGACGAATGGCAGCCGGGACCAACGGCTTAACGTGCTGTCCGAAGCACGGAGGGGTCGCGATATGTCACGGATGGTCACCCATCCACGAAGCGACCGCGGCAAGCGTAGCTTAACCTTCGATCGACCCATGCGGTTATTATTATTTAGCCACGAGCACCACCTGGATGCTTATTAATGTAAAAACCCCCATTACAGGACCAAGTCTGCCGTAAAACGCAGTACTAACCCATTTTACCCACACACCTTATTAAAACGCTTACAATACATATTCTTCAGAAACTAACAGGAAAAAAAACGCAAAGTACTTGATACTTGCATCCCGACAGCATAAAAACGTTGCACGGATAATCAGTGAAGTTTTTACACTACATTCTTTCTTGTCTAGTCTCTTAATTGACTGATTTAAGAGCTATTTATAACCATCTATAAATAGACAGCGCTGTTGCCAAGCGGTGTATCGTTAGGCTCGATCCTGACTTGCGATTATACGACTTTTATGTGCGACATGTCGTCGTTACAATAAATAATGTGTTAAATGTTTGCTGTGTATGGAGGTTCTTGTAATGTTTTGAGGTTAAATTAATGTTTTATGTATTTTTAAGTATGTCGTTAAAATTTATTTTGGAATTTTTAATTAAGGTTAATTTATGAAACAATGAAAGTTATTGTTACAAATTATTGTATTTATTAAGCAAGACTGAATATTACTGTTGCATTTTTAATTACGTTATTAAAATGAATTAAGTGATTGTTCCAATGTTATTGAAATATAATTATTACTAAAAACGTGTTCTGGGCAGAAAAATAACGAAACAAAAGCATTTTACTAAAATTTAAACAGACACAAATAGAAAATTGTTCATCCGCCTGGCACTTAAAACTATTAAATAACTCGTTTTCTTTAATAAAACTCAATAAACGTTGCATGATTACGAGCGAATGATAAATTAGACCCAATTTAAAGCTCCCAACCCAATAAACCGTTCGAAATTAAATATTAATCGTCATCGCGATTAGTCGAGCGTGTATAGCCGGCCTAACGACATAATGCGGTATTGTTTAATTCATAAGACATTAATTATAATTCCTTTGCTTTAGTGAAAGTCGATTTTTTTATTAATTAACTTACATGGTAATTACATCGGGTTATTAAGTTTTTTATTAATCATGATCAGGTTAAAGTTACTAAGTAACTGTGTAGCCAAAATTTCATTGAAGGCTTGGTTAGTAAAACTAATTAAAATACATTGCGTTTTGCTAATTAAGCAGCGCATATTTAACACTTGCAGTCTTCAATGTATGTCTAAAATTAACATACTAATGAGTTGCAATCATTTAAACTGAGAATCTTTAATGCATTAACGATGTGTCAGCTAGAAATAGAATCATCAAACGTCAAATTTCAGCCATTTTCTTCCACATAAAAACGTCATAGGAACTCTAAAACGCCCGTAGAAATTAAATACGCACACATCATATAAAAAAATGCACGGGAAAGATTAAACCTACAAACGAATTTTCAAAAAACGAAAACTTAAAAATAAAAGTACCAAGACTCCGACGGTGCGCTATATCGATCGAAATACAAGTTCCGAACAAAAAGTGGACCGGGATCGCCCGTCTCGCTCGCACACCCGCGCCGCCACCGCGAGCGAGGGAGACGTAGACATCATTGCGCGCGCCCACGTTTCAGTAGGACGGTACATTGAACTCTATTTGAAGTGCGAACAAGAGAGATATGTGCGTCTCTTTCTAACGATACGACATAGCGCTAGCATTCGGATTTTGAAACATACCCTATTCATCTACGGTCGGGGTACGAAAATTCCATTCTATATTTCGTTTCGGCATTCTGAATTCGAATTTCTTTTCTGTAATTTCGGGTTTGTAGAGAGTTTTCGTCATGTTTTTGGCGAGTGGAAGTGTTTTAGGCCTAAATTTGTGTTGCTAGGAACGAATCGAGAATGGTTTGGTGTGAAAAATCTTGTGTTAAATTCGGTGAAAATCGTATTGTGATTTAAAGTGGTTTTTTGAAGAACGTGCTTCGAATTTCACGGTTAACTTTTTTTGAAAGGATTTGTTAACTGAAGTTGCAGTCCTACCGCTGACATTGAGGAAAACTCCGTGATAGGTATGTAACCTAGAACTTTAATGTTTCACCCCTTATGCTCAAGGGGTTGATTAGGGACCTAGGGGTGAAAAAATTATTGCAATCATATTTTTGTACCACGTGCATCGAGTAGCATTATGCAAAAAAAAAATTAAGAACATAGAAACTTTAGGGTTTTATTACAACCCTAAATTACTGGATCACATCCCCAATTTTTATACGAAATTCATCGCTATGCAGTCCAGTGCTGAAATTAGGACTTTCCTCCCAAAAAAATATTCCTAATTCCGGGTTAAGACCGGTTCCATTCAATCATTACGGATTTGGATACTTCGGTATCCGATAGGGTATATTTGTGCACTAATGTCCACTGCTGGGCAAAAGCAGATATAACTCAGAAACGGAAATAAAATGCAATCCCTCCCTTTAGCTATCAAAGTGCATTGGCGGCTGACTTATATCTACCAAAATCATCAACTGCTTGCCTTTCCCCAACTATGACGTGGTCAACTTCCAGTCTAACCGGATGAATATGAATACCAGGACTTTACATGGAGCGACTGTCTATCTGACCTCCAGTTTTTCCGACTTTTGTGTCTCAGACTACCCTTAACAACGGCTTTACTTACCTTCCGAGATATTAAAAGGTCTCATTAGAATTAGTGTGGTAACCCATCCACTTACTGACCGCGACTTAAACAGCTTAACCTTGAAAATTGGTCCTTTCAGACGTTTGGTTTTACCTACCAGCCACTGCATTTCATAGCTTCTTATTACGATATAAGAATCGGGAATGAATTCTCCTTCAATACCAGTTTTGATCCCCCAAACAAATTCTCTAATTCATTATTTTCCCAAATTCCTAAAAAAATCGACCTAATTTTTTTTATATTATAAAATCATTTTTCTTATCTCAGATCCAAAAAAAGACAACAAAATGAAAAAAGAAAATGGGTGTAATTTTTCCCTTAACGATAGGGGCAAGTAATATTGTCAAAAATGAATAAAGGGTAGAAGCTACCCCTCTGGCTACCCTCTGCGAAAATTATATTATAGTGTCCATGTGAAGTTGGGTAGGTGATTTTACCGCTACAATCCATTATTCATGCCTTCAGGATGATAAAGTCACTGAAAAATTCCCTATCATAAATAAAAATTACATTGTTACCAAGTCAGGTTTGGAACAGTGAAGGAAAACATCGTGAGGAAACCGGCATGTCCTAGAACCAAAAATTCGAAGACATGTGACATCTACCAACCCGCACTGGGCCCGCGTGGTGGATACGGCCCATTCCCTCTCGAAGAGAGGAGGCCTGTGTCCCAGCAGTGGGAACATTATAGGCTGATTATGCTAATATAATCGAATCTATTTCCATCCAATAACTAGGCTATCACTGAACAGAGAGTTTTTTTCCTGTTACAAAAATGACGTCATAGTTAGCCCATTGTGTAAAATCAAACTAGCAAAAGGTCTAGCCTTAGACGACCAGTAGAAGCCAGACATAACACCCACTCAATTATCGAAATAATATCATTACATTAATATTAACTAATTCAGTTAATCCCACTCCATCCATCCGTAAACTGACACCTTACATACTCCTTTTGTTTCGTTAATGTTCATCAGTGTCCTAATAATTGTTTGCTGCACCGGACGAACGTCATAAGTCAGCGCCGGCTGTCGCTGAAAACCAGCGCTGGGGCTCTGTCTTGCATAGGGTCGCAGAATAATGCTGAGCGATAGCCGTTTTGCCTGGATGTGACACGTTTCCCCCAAACTTTTTTTTATTTTTGGTTCCTTCTTGCGTCATGTTTACCGCAAATTAACGTATTTTCTTTCTTTCTTCATACATCTGGTCATAGACGCTGGTTGCGAATACTACGCACCTGACCTTTCTGAAGAATATCACAAATAAGTTCACTCTATGTCCTCCTGGGGCGTGCCCTCCCGGTCTCCACTCACGTCTACCTTGTCCTACTCTCCTTACAAAATCCCTTCATCATCATCACCACCCACAGTCAGACTACACCCATTGCTGAGCACAGGCGTCTCTGTCCATGTGCCACTCCCACGCTCCTGTACCAGCCTCATCCAGGTTCTATCCTCGATGGTAACAAAGTCGTCAAAAACCCTTAGTGTGCCTTTATTAAAGAAAGAACGACCTTTCCCTAAAATAGGACCACTATTGAGGAATGATTTTGTCCTTAAGCTCAAGCCCTTCGTACAAGTTTACTTCCCTTAAGCCCAAATATGTCAATCCACAATGATTCCTCAAGGACCTGGCTTAACATCTTCTAACTAGCATTCATGACACATGGCCTAGGTATTAATTGAATGATTTAAGACCATTTTGATACTCCAAACCACAATTTAATTAAATGTTTGCACAAATTTGAAAGAACATGAGCAGGGCCATCCCTCGATAAATAAATACATCTCATCACTGTCCACTGCTTGATAAAGACATCGACCAAATAAATGGCACAGGTAAAACTCTTTTAGTTCTTCGTTGTTCTAGTGGTCGCAAGCACTACTGCTGAGCATGAGGTGCTGCACACCTCTGCCGAACCCATCAGGGATTACAGGCGTGATGTTATGAAAAAAAAAACAAAAATACCATCTTTAGAAAGAAAAACAAGTAAGAGTGACGTAAAGGGGAAGAAATTAATGCCCTACTGGCTGTTAATATATCCAAACGAACCCAGAAAATAAAATTCACAGCCAGAATATCTAAGATTCTAAAGAGAGAGAATCTTAAGAAGCGTCTGACGTGTAAATATAACCTAACCTAGGCGAACACGTGGTCACGAGTTAAATCTAGATATGCAATGAAAGTGTTACGTAGGACCTAGTGTTGATTCAATCACTTATATAACCATAAAATCTTCATTCATTCGGATCCAAGGACACACATAAACCCACACCACCTTCCCATGGGGTATGCAGAAACTATAGAACGCCACCTGCTACGATCCTTACATACTCCTTTCGCCTCGTTTACGTTCATACATCTGGTCATACACGCCGGTTGCGAGTACTACGCACCTGGCCTTTCTGAAGAACATCACCAATAAGGTCACTATATGTCCTCCTCGGGTGTCCCCTCCCGGCGTGTCCACATCTGCCTTTTGTAAGTCACCTAGCTTTCATTCATCCTCTCAACATGACTAAACCATCTAAGCATACTCTTTTCAATTTTTGTTACTACATCTAGGACCATTTTCACTAAAATAGTAGGTATAAAGTGCATATACACTTATTTTACAAGGTCTAGGTATTAATCTATAACATTGCATTACGTAATAGCTCATTCAATATGACTGAGCAAACTAGCATTATTTCCTAAGAAAAGATAATTTAGTTTCAGGACCATTTTCGTCACAGTTAACCGTAAAGGGCATGGTCCTAAGGGCAACAAGCCCTAAAAAATTTGTCCTCACTAACCTTAGGGCTGTTGAGGCCCTATAACAACCCCATAACGGTCAAATATACATCTTTGTTAGTTATTAGTAAGTCTTGACACACATTACCCTCTCATACCTATTAACACTGTTATTTGAAAACATTGTAAAAGCCATTTTTAAACAAAAACGTAGAGTTACTTGCCGGCTCTTCTCCATAGGAAACGACCAATTGGAACCGTGCACCTAGCTTCTGATGTTTCATAAGTGCCCATGTAGGTTTATGTGAAATGAAATATTTTTAATTTGATTAATTCACAACCAATTTTGCCTGAGTATTTACTAAGTGTAGGTATATAAAACTGCTTCATCATTACGTAACACTGTTTTATAACAAGGCCTTGCTATGAACAGAATAAGAAAGTTGTAGGTATTGAAGGACCATTAAGGTCTTAAGCGATAGCCCTAATTTGGTCTTAAGGGCTAAAGAGCCCTTCATAACCCTTCGTCTGAGACCTTTGACAGTTGATTTTGTAACTATACAAATTACTTTTTATAACTCATAATGTAGGAATTATTTAAAGAAATGATGCATTATCAGCCTATTATATTCCCACTGCTGGGACACAGGTCTCCTCTCTTCGAGAGGGAGTGGTTTGTAATTCACCACGCGGGCCCGGTGCGGGTTGGCAAATGTCACATGTCTTCGAATTTTAGGTTCTGGGACATCTGGGTTTACTCACGATGTTTTCCTTCACTGTTTTGAGTCTTTAACTACTTAATTTTTCCTGAGTATTTACAAAGCGTAAGCCTATAAAACTGTTCATCATTACGTAAAACTGTTTTAATACAAAGCCTTACTAAAGCATATCTAAGAACAGAACAAGAAAATTGTATTCAAGGAGCAGTTTGGTCTTTAGAGATAGTTCTTAATGTGGCCTTAAGGGCTAAAGAGCCCTCCACGACTTTACCCTTTGAGCGTATTTGGCAGCTTCCTCTGAGCTCTTTAAAAGTCTTGACTGGCTCTAGACAGCTATCCCTAAAGGGAATGGTTCTTAGGGAAACAAGCCCCAAGGAAACTGATCCTTACTTACCTTAGTAAAAACCTTATGCAGGCCAAATATCTTTGTCAGTAATTACTAACTTACAACCAACTAACTCATTACCAGCTAGACTAATTCACAACTAATTTTGCCTGAGTATGTACAAAGTGTAGGTATATTAAACTGCTTCATCATTATGTAAGATTGCTGTCCCGGCCACCGTAGGCGCGGGCCTGCGGACGGAGAGTAATGGGTAGCTCACCGTCCGATCAGGACCAGGCCCGTGCCGGACGGCGCGTCTGTGTTCCACGCGCGCCTCAAAGAGATGTCAGCGCCAGGGAAGGGGCCCGATAGGGCCGAAGCCAGCCGGGTCAGCGGGGCTGCCCGAAAGGGTTACCGCTGCCCGGAACATAAAGGGCTAATGAAGGAACACGGGTGGGTTTTAGTCAGTAAGAGTCTGACACTCCCTTCCGCTCCACCCAGAGCGAGAGAAGTCATATGATGATTTCCCACACTAAAAAAAAAAAACAGGACTTTTAAAATAAGGCCTAGTATTGCTAAGAACAGAATAAGAAAATTGTAAGTACTAAAGGACCAGTTTGGTCTTTAGAGATAGTCCTAAGGTGGCCTTAAGGGCCAAAGAGCCCTGCGACCTCCTGAGCGAATTTTGGCAACTTCCTTCGAGAGACTTCTCAGAGCCCTTAGACTTGCTCTATATTTAGACTTAGATTTAAAAAAGTGTAAGAATTATTTAAAGTGATAATGATTTAAAATAAAATCTCGTCGTGTTTGTTATAAAAGATTATTTCTTTCTAATGAATACATTGTGTATTCAAGGTGTATACATAATTGTATAGGTCATGAAGCATTTCGAAACATATGTATAAACAATACGGACCTGCTCTCAGCATCATTTCAAAGCAGAAGAAAATTTTATATAAAGCCATTTTAGTCTTTCGGTATTCTAGAGAAGGACCACTACAAAAGAAATGGTCCTCTTTAGAGCTTGTATAGACAACGTCTTGATTAATACATTGTACCATAGAATAGAATACTCTTTATTATGTACACCATATAAATTACAGACATAAATATAGAAACTTTACAATGGGTGACATATGTATAAGTAACGCAATAGTTATAGCTCGGCCACCTTTGAATAACATTATTCTAAAGCTAGAGAAAATATTACTTAAGGACCAAGGTACTTAAGTGGTAAGCGGGAGGGTCGTCCGTGATATTAAAATTTTCTTACGTTTTTTTTTGTAATTTGCAGACCAATGCTCTAATTTCACATAACCCTATTGATTGATATTTCAGGAAATAGTAATTTAATCTATATATAAAATTCAAAGTCCTGACTGACTGACTGATATATCAACGCACAGCCTAAACCGCTGGCGCTGGTGCTAGAGACAATTGCGAAGCGAAGAATTAAGACAATTTGTTTGCGCGAAACCCTAATTATTTTTCTCAAATAAAAGAAGCTTCAGTTACTCCTTATAACATCAGCAAAAAGTACTCATTTTTTTTTTTTTTTTTTGTTAGCCTATAGTGTCCCACTGCTGTCACACACTCATACGAAAACAAAAAGACTATTTACTGGTATTGTTTTTCAATCCCATTTAATTGGGCGCTTGCTATAACATTCGGGCACAAATCTTGACCCAGGCTATACTGAGAAATCCCTAAGCCATTGCTGGAACCTGGAAGTAGAAGCATTTCAACTCAACTGACTGCATAATCAGCCTATAATGTTCCCACTGTTGGGACACAGGCCTCCTCTAGGTGAGAGCGAGTGAGGGGAGTGCGGGTTGGTAGACGTCACATGTCTTCGAGCTCAAATGACTGCTAAAATTATTTACTGTACCTATCCTGACCTAACTATACCAAACCTAACAAAATATAACATAAATATTTTTACGTCATAATCATAATAACAGTAATGAGCAATTATTCTCTTAAATTAGGTACATTTTTGTCCCAAAGCTATACTTCCCACAAAACTACCAACTAATCAACTCTTTTTAAACTGGTCCCAGACAAAATTAACACCTAGATAGGTATTTCAAACTTGCTAACTACTGTCAAATTGTGTGTGTCAACATGATTCCGTACTACGTCCAATTTCAACTTTCTAAGTCAAAGAGGTTCTAACAAAAACGGTGGTTCATTTTTTTGGTTCTTCCCGGGGAGTATTCTAGTCCTTTTTGGGGGGACTATACTCTATAAGCCCTAAAACAGCTAGTGGGGACCACAGTCAAAATAATAAGCATAAGCGGAATCAACCATAACGTTCCCACTGCTGTGACACAGGCCTCCGCACTTTGAGAGGGAATGGGCCGTAATCCATCACGCGGTCCAAAATAAATTAAGCAAAGTAAAACGGCTGCCTGGGTTAGAACCCACGACCTACAACTCGTAAGTCAGGGCTGTTACCTCACCACCACTGCACCATTGCATTAAAATAATTAGAACTATTTAAAATTCAAATAATTAATGGACAGCTTCAAGTTCCTTCAAGAAGGGTCGGCAACGCACCTGTGGTACAGTCAACAGCAAAAGTAGATGATGAAATTTTGGAGTCAAAACTGATCACGAATATATGGCAGCTGTACTAGTAGTAAATGTTTGGTATAATTTACAATCACATACTTTTGAATCACTTCGACGCCACACAGTTCTGACGCGAACTCCGTTCATTAGTATTGAATTTCTGATTTTCATCATCTACTTTTACTGTTGACTGTACCTCTGATATTGTAGATGTCCACTGACCATCGGGGGCAGGTCAGATTGTTTGCCACCTAACGGCATAAAAAAGCGTCAAATTTCAACTTTCTACGTCAAATGGCTTCTAAGTAAAAAGCAGGTTACCTTTCGTGTTCATTTAGGGGGAGTATTTTGATCCTTTTTGAGAATAGTCCTTATTCTCTAAAAGCCCTAAAAGGGCCAGCGTCTAAAGGCTGCACCACAATTAAAATTACACAATTAAATAAATATATATTTTTTGTTGTATGTATGTATATATGTATTTATTCTTATAAGTATCTTTTATAAATATTTTCAAATTTTTTTTCACTGTTATTGCACCTGCTGTTAGTTGTCTCTGCATCACCCTGAGGTAGACTGGTAGAAGATGCCCAAGGCATTAAGTCCGCCTTTGTACAGTTTTTACTTGTGCATAAAGTTTTAATAAATAAATAAATAAAACACAGGGTGTTTTTAAAAGGGGTTATAACTTGACTAAATAACCTGATTTAATTTTATACCTAGTAAATAGTGTTTATAGTACCTATTGCATAAAAATTTAATAGCCCCTGGATGCCTGAGCAATTTATTATCTTGAAATATTTCTCTGTTTATTAATACCTACCTACATATTTTCCTTGATAAAACTAGTGCTAGAAAAAGCAAACATCGCCAGTTGGTACATCTTCCCAGTCCAGGCCCAACAGTGGACATCTAACCCATCCATGATGAGTGGGCATCATCCATATTCAAATGAATACGAAAATGTTGTTGTGTGTATTTTTACAAGTCAATTCACAGCTAACGCAAGCTGGATAAAATATAGTAGCTATACATATAGAATATATCCTGGACTAAAGAATAGGGTAATTTTCACATAATACTACAGACAGGTTTCATCTCCAAAAACCAAATAAAAAATAATTATTTAACACCACACGAACATACTCGCTAGGAAACGCCAAATAAGTCTTCAATACTTCACTACTACTAACGCCATCTCTTAACAGAACATGGCAAACTTTATACAGTTATATGCTTTGATAAATAATGTAGGCACATTAGAATTCATTGAATGTTTTATTACTAATATGGTTAAAAAGAGTGACTACCTCGTTGATCTAGTCGCAAGCGCGAGTGCTGGGCATGAGGTCCTGGGATACTTCTCCAGGTAGGTAAAATTGGTACTTACTATTAGGAATTTCTCAGCCTCAGCCTGGAGTCTGGATTAGTGCCCGGTTGATGGCAATAGACTCGCCCCCTGTTACATGGGACTTGAAACATAACTGGCGATGTGTAGGTGGACTATACATCCCGTCCAGGGAATAGAGACAAAATCATGTAAAATTCATGTAATTACATAACGCTTCGTAATCTTTGTACATTTTGTTATCACAATGACGGAACACCATGACCTACGTAACACGCATACATACACATTCTACATACAGTCATATTTTCCATACAAATCAATTGTCGGAAGTGGACTTCAATGATAAATCTTGTTGCTATGTTGAGTTTGTGGGTTCTACGGGGACCAACCCGCACTGGGCCTGCAATATACTTAGTGTAAATTATTTCATCACCACTGCTCTCAAAACGGTGAAGGAAAAAATCGTGAGGACACCGGCATGTCCTAGAACCAAAAATTCGAAGTCAAGTGACATCTACCTAGCCGCACTGGGCCCGCGTGGTGGTTTACGGCCCACTCCCTCTCGCAGAAAGGAGGCGTGTCCCAGCAGTGGGAACATTACTATTCTATGATAGTATAAAAAAATGGCCATAGTCAACCTGAATGGTCCCTGCTATGCAATGACTTAATTAATGACTTTTGAACTTTTTCAGTCCAGGGCTAATGTGGACCATTGTTGGGCTAGTCCATCTTGTGCTTATGATTTTATATAGTAAATTCTTTTATTTTTTCATTTCATCCCTCTATGTAGGTACATCAAGCTACTACAATCTATCAAATTTCTGTAATAGATTTTCAACTTTATTACTAAAGTATAAGGTTTAAAGTTGATTGAGAAAATTTGACCGTTTCAGGTAGCTTGATGTGCTGGCGTCTGTACCTGCTCTGCCACAGTTCCTAACTGTCGCGTCGTGATCGCTTTTTAGGCTCAAATCATCATCTGCCTAGCCTTGTCCCAGCTGTTGGGATCGGCTTTCAGTCTAACCAGATGCAGCTGAATACCAGTATTTTTAATGGAGCGACTGTCTATCTGACCTCCACACCCAGTTACATGACATGTAACATAATGTAATCAGCCTATAATGTTCCCACTGCTGGGACACAGGCCTCCTCTCAGTGAGAGGGAGTGGGCCGTAATCCACCACGCGGGTCCAGTGCGGGTTGGTAGATGTCACATGTCTTCGAATTTTTTTTTGTTTCATGACATGTGTCACATAAAATTAAAAAGAAATTATTATTTTATTTTAATTCGAAGATTTTATAAATAAGTGCAATTTTTTCCTTTTCATGGCCACTATGAACTCTGCCGTACCTCGTAACTGTCGCGCCGTGATGGCTGGTCTCCGGCCTGTATCTGCAGATCTAGTTTGAGTCTGACTGGTGTCATTGCCTTTCGAACTGTCTGTTTGTTCCCATTGTTGCGTACGTCACGGCAAATCGACGACATTTTGACGGATGCGTTTGGTCTACGTATTTTTTTTGGGTTTTAGTTAGAATTATGTATGTATGATGATTAATTTGATTTGGGTATGTTTTTTATTTTCTAAGTTTATTTTATTATATTTTTTTCAAAAAATTATAATTATTTTGTAAAGTTTAAAATAAAATAAAGTTTTAAAGTTTAACCAAATTTATTCTATATCTGAGCTGTTGCTGTTATTATAATGGTGCTGATAATCATAATTTATTATGCTTCATGTCATCTAAGGAATTACTTCTTTGAACTGGTTTTTTTTTTAAGGAAAACCTAGAATTTAAAAAGATATTTCGTTAAAATAAGTATCTCAACTAACGACTCGACACTATGATGAATTCTCAGCCTGCAAATTACAAATGTGTCAATTTATCCGAATTTCTTCATAGGGAATGCAAAACCAAAGAAAATAATTAAAAAAGCGTCTGAAAAAAACGGATTTACAAATCAATCGGTTAAAACCCATTTCTATAAAAATGCATTTATTTTCTAGAGCTAAGTGTGACAACGCCATTTAATTGAAATAAATGCTTTGAGTTTGAGAGTTTGAGTAATCTTTTCAATGGGAAAAGATACTATGTAGTGAGGAAGTAGTTAATAGTAGTTAAATTTTGGAGAACACATCTCAACGCAACGCAAAAAAAATCACTAGCCTGCAAAAATAAAATAAAAAGTGGCACTCCGGGATTACCGACAGAAGTGAAAACTTGAACGATTACGTGCGTATTTTTTGAATCGTCATAAAAACAAAACACAAACAGAATACTTTGCCATCACTCACTGACATATCGGAAATACATTAAAACCGAGTACATCCCGAGGACAGCCGAACACATCCGAAGCAGTGTCGGTTACGGTAACAGTGGCACGAATTCAATGGTTTTTTCCCATCTCAAAAAATGTCCAACGCGCCTAAAGAAGTTTTCACTTCAAAAACTGCAAATAATATTTTTGAAAAAATTAAATGGCAATTGTAGCCTAGGTGCTCCATTTCTAGACTAGGCAGCTAAAACATTAGGGAGAAGGTCAGACGTTCTTAGGGCTTGTCTTAATTGTCTTGTAATGTTACTTTCGACGTTCAAAAATAACATATTATTAGCAGATTATTATTGTATTATATACTCGTAGATAAGTGTCAATTGATACAAAGGTTGCTTTTAAAATATCGCATTTATTGATACGACCGCCCATTGTGGTACCCTATATAGTGGTGGTGGTGTAATAAAAAATATCACACAAATATTATAAAGGCGAAAGTGTTGTGTGTGTGTGTGTGTTTGTTTATATGTTTGTTACTTCTTCACGCTCAAACGGCTGGAGCAATTTTGATAAAATTTTGTATGGAGGTAGCTGACACCCTGGGTTAACATATAGGCTATGTTTTATCCTGATATTCCCACGGGATCGACATTTACGCGGGTGAAACCGCGGGGCTCAGCTAGTTCTATTATATTTTATACTTAATTTGAATATTTTATTTTTTTATATTAATGACGGACGTACAAAATTCTCGCGTAACAACGCACACGCACCTCACTCACACAGCAACACCGCACAGCTCGCGTATCTCGGTAGCCGTCCGACCGGATCATTCGCTCGTTATGTGGCTCTGAATCACAGGGGTTACACCGGCGAAAGGTCAGGCGCGAGCGCACACTCCTACGGTGTTCTGTGAGACTATTTAATTGAACCTCGAAAACCTTTTTGATCTTCTAATGATGATCGCCTTTTTTTATTGAATAATCTTCTTTTAACTTTCTAGTTTTTTTTTTTAAACTTTATATACCGTTAAATGATTTTATTTCTTGTAAGTATATCTGTACAATACTTTGACGTTCGGCCTCGGTTTTTAGGTCGACGTTTCCTATCTGACTACTCTGAGAAAAAAGGCCGAAACAAACTCAAGAGGTCACAGTCTCTTTTAAAATCCAGATCATGTGAAGACCATGTAGGTAGATTGGTGTCTGAAATGGTATTTTGAGGAGAGAACCAAAGAGATTGAGTGCACGCATTTGTCAGTAATCATGCAGCTCAAATCAGATCAGGAGCTCATCGTTCAAGTTTGTCACAGCAGCTAAGCAAGGACACCCCGACCGAAAAATAAAATATTTTTTCCAAAAAAAAAAACAACCGACTTAAAAAAAAACACTACAAAGTGATAAAACACTTTAATTTCGGAAGTCGGTGTCAAAAAACCAAAAATGCGGAACAAACGACACCGACTTCCGAAATTAAAGTTTTTTATCACTTTGTAGTGTTTTTTTAAGACTTTTTTTTTTTGTAAAAATGTTTTTTTACAAATATCTAGGATGAAAGGAAGCCTATGTCCTTCTTCAGGTCCCAGGCTACCATAACGATCGGTTCAATGGCTTTTTTTTTTTTTTTTTGGATGGGAAATCATCTAATGACTCCTCTCGCTCTGGGTGGAGCGGAAGGGAGTGTCAGACTCTTACTGACTAAAACCCACCCGTGTTCCTTCCTTAGCCCTTTATGTTCCGGGGCAGCGGTAACCCTTTGGGACGATCCCGCTACCCCGGCAGGCTTCGGCCCTCGCGGGCCCCTTCCTTTATGCTGACATCTCTTTGAGGCGCGCGTGGAACACATACGCGCCGTCCGGCACGGGCCTGGTCCTAATCGGACGGAGAGCTACCCATTACTCTCCGTCCGCACCGGTTCAATGACTTAGGCGGAAAAAACGGTACCTAATGTACAGATTTTACAGATTTATTCCGGTCTGATCCACTGAACCCCCCTCCACCCCCTCCCCCCTCCTCGATCCCCTGATAGTTCGTCTTCTGTTTTAAACTGTGTCTTATCCACAAGACAGAGTTACTTTTGCATTTATAATATTAGTATGGATATGGAAGTCCATACTTCCAAAATCCTTCCATAAAATCCACCAAGAAGTCCATATTCCAACGATCAAATCGATCCCTTTTTTGTACATCCAAATATTCAACCAACTCGTAGAGACAATTTCCATGCCCACCTTATCAACTGACCCATGACTTAAGGAACCCTAATTCCATACACATAAGCGTACTGCCCCCCTCCCCCGTGCCCCCCACCGCGTCACAGCATCCGCTTTGATCGTACGATACAGACCAGATCTGTTAGTCAGTCACTACCTCTAGAAACACGATGTGTGTACGTCTACATGAGTCCAATTCAAAATTCTAAACATTTTATTTGACACTAACTATTGCTCGCGACTTCGTCTGCGATCCAGGATGAAAGTACCTCCTTATCAGGTCATAGTCTGCCAAATTTCATCCAAATCTGCTCAGCCGTTTTTGTGTGATTAAGTTACAAACTTCCAAACATAAAAACATTCACATTTATATATTACTAGCTGTTGCCCCCGACATCGTCCGCGATCCAGGATGAAAAGTAGCCTATGTCGTAACTCAGGTCATGGCCTTTCTGTGTTCCAAATTTTATCCAAATCTGTTCAGCCGTTTTTGCGTGATTACACAAACAAACTTTCACATTTATAATTTTATTTACTAGCATTTGCCCGCGTATTTTGATGACATGATGCTCATAATATGATACTGAGCATGAGGTCCTGGGTTCAATTACCAGGTCGACAAAGTGATATTGGGGTTTTCAATTTGCAATTTCTCTTAGCAGCCCAGAGTCTGGTTTTGTGCCCGGGTGATGGCAATAGGCTCGCCCACTATTACATGGGACGTAAATATAACTGGCGAAATATTGGTGTACTATAAGTACTCCTCTGCCCGACCCTTTGGAAAATACAGGCGTGGTGTTGTTACATTATAAGATGCTTGCCTATCTGCTGGCTTCTCCAGTAGACGACTTTGAACTCAACTGTATAGCATAATCAGCCTATAATGTTCCCACTGCTGGGAGACAAGCCTCCTTTCTGTGAGATCCCAGTGCCATAATCCACCACGCGGGCCCAGTGCGGGTTGGTACATATCACATATTTTCGAATTTTTGGTTCTAGGACATGCCGGTTTCCTCACGATGTTTTCATTCACCGTTTTGAGAACAGTGGTGATGAAATAATTTACACAAAGTAAAGCGCCTGTCTGGGTTCGAACCCGCGACCTACAACTCGTAAGTCGCGGCTGTTACCACTGGGTCATCACTGTTCCTCTGAATGACAATGATTATAACTAAAATAAAGATATAGTATATGTCGTTCTAAAATTCAACCCCCAAGCGAGTCTTACAAGGGGTTGAAATCGCGAAAAACAGTTAATAATATGAAATAGTAGAATTTTATAATGTCAATCTCTTCTATAACATGATTGGACGTTGCTGTAGGGATAAACCCTGGATGCTTTTAATACGGTTCACCCCTCGGCAACAAGGGGTGAAATACAACCCGACGCGTTATGAGTGTCAAAAATCGTTTTGTAACAATATTATTTTGGAACGAAGTTCTTTAGGAGGAGTCAACTGGTAGAAATCGTCACGTAACAAAAAAGCGTTACGCTCCCTCCATGCGACTTTCTCTCTCTCTCTCTCTATATATTATACAGGGTGGGCAAAAAATCGTGGATCAAACGAAACAGGGCGATAGTTGGAGTTATTTGCAGTAAAAAATATCTTAGTGGCAGAGCCCTAACTTGATCTCCTTAAAAGTTATGACAATTTGAGTGTTTACAGTAAGGTTCTAAAGTTACAAAATTTTTCGTGAGACTTAAAAGATATTGAAAAAAGTGCCAATAGGTACTGATAAATCATGATACCCACTGTCATAAAAGCACTGTTGTAGTGATGATACTATTATTTTTTACTGAAAGTAACCCGAAATATCACCCTGTTTCGTTTGATCCACGATTATTTGCCCACCCTGTATGTACGAAGTCTATTTACGTACAGAAGCCAGCACATCAAGCTACCCCAATCTGTCAAATTTTCCCAATTGAATATGAACCTTATTCCTTTGTAGTTAAGTTGAAAATCTATCAAAGAAATTTGACAGATTGGGGTAGCTTGATGTGCTGGCGTCTACGTATCGTGTAAGAAACTTCGTTCCTGTCGGTCCCACGTACAAGGCTTCTTGTATTGCTGAACGGGCCTGCTCTTGACCTCGATCACGCCTGATGGAAAGCGATGGATGAGGTCTATGATGGAGCGAGCGTGCCCAGAAGATGGCTGTTCACTCTTGCTTTGAAGGCAGACGGATTAAATGTGGAAGAGAACACAGACACTGACAACATTTATTTCAATTAAACTGTAGCGGTATCTACAACGCCACATGCGAATAACGCGTCATAGTGACGTCATGCAAAAATTCTGCATCTCGCAAGTAGAGTTTACCGCGCAACTAGCATAAGATACAACGGCCCGACATGAATCATCGGGCAGACACGACACCTGTCTGGTCGGAGGATCCTCCCTTTTCTATGGAGGATGAGTGAACTTTACACCGTGTTCCTTATACCTCTATAAAACCATTTACAGGCACTTTCGAATTGTCAAGTCCCTGTAAATGTTTTAATTTAAATACACCTCTGCTTAGCCTGTCGAGAAACAGTCGTGATTTTTAATACGCGTAATTTAAAACGCGTTGATGTCTTTCGTTCTAGGCTTTTAAATATCTTAAAGAAGGCTTTACGTGACCTCAAATTATGACTCGCAAACTTACTGCTTAAGTTTTTTTTTTTGGGTCTTAGCATTATGCTGAGCGATGGCCCAATTGCGTGGATATGACGCACGGCATGTTTTCTCCCAAATTGTTATTTTGTTTTTTTTTTTTGGTGATTTTTGATGATATTTTCTTTCTTTTCTTTCAGATAAAAGTTGTGTTTTTTTTTGTATTCCTAATATTTTAAAGCTCTCATAATAATAATTGTCCTAGTACTGGGTAAAAGCCTCTTCTCATACACACAAAAAATATTACACATACATGAACATCTATGAGTATTAAACAGGGACGCACATTACGATGAAGGAAAACATCGTGAGGAAACCGGCATGTCCTAGAACCAAAAATTCGAAGACATGTGACATCTACCAACCCGCGCGTAGATTACGGCCTTATCCCTCTCACACAGGCCGCCGTCCTAGCAGTGGGAACGATATAGAATTCTTCAGCTGGCAGCAAAAATTGATACGATGGTTGTAACTAACTTCTACAAACAAACACTTTTACAAGGAAACCCTCACAATACTTTCAGTCTTAAATTCATTAATATTGGTAGTGTGCTTACAAAAGAATATTTAAAGTGAAAACTTCTTTAGGCACGTTGGGCATTTTTTGAGATGGGAAAAAAACCATTGAACTCGCGACACTGTTACCGACACCGCGCTACATTCGGATGTGTTCGGCTGTCCTCGGGGTGTACTCCGTTTTAATGTATTTCCGATAGGTCAGTGAGAGTGATGGCAAATTATTCTGTTTGTGTTTTGTTTATATGACGATTCAAAAAATACACACGTGATTGTTCAAGTTTTCACTTCTGTCGGCACTCCCGGAGTGCCACTGTTTTTTTTTTTTTCGTTCATTCTGAGGGCCTATTTCACTATGTCAGAACATCTATTTATTTGTTTGTTTTACTTTAACATAACGCGGACAAATGCCAATTACATTAGTTAAAGACATGAGCACACTATACGACACTCATACGCTCATCTCATAATACTCCAAACATGCTGACAAAAATATGCTGTATCTACCATCTAAACTCAAAAATAGGACAGAATTTCTACGAAACTATCTACCAGATAACTTAACAGTAACTTATTCAGAGAAAATCAAACAGGCTAAAGCGTACACATCAAAATACCCAAAAATACTTCTCATTTCAAATTGATGCAAAGCAGTATAAAAATAAGTACTTATAAAAAATAAACCCCTATGTAACACAAAGGGGTTGAAAGCATACGAGTACTACCCTCGATCACTTTCTTTTTTCTGATAATAATGAGTTGGGGTGAAAGTACGGGTGTGTTCCCATTGGCCCACACGCCCTATTGTAAGGGGTGGGTCAAAAAAACCAAATAAAGTAGCCAATAGTGTACAAAATTGATGTATTGATTTTTTATGGGGTTCTTGGATGTATTCATGGTTTTATAGGGTGTTGATATTAAGTTGAATAAAGGTCTGCGTGGTCTTGAAGATCTTTCTACAGTTTGAAACTATTGCAACTTGTAGAAATTGAAAACTAGACAAAAAAAGATTCTTAAAAACTCAAAGCATTTATTTCAGAACAATCAAACCAATTACAGGAAGTTTTGAATTGTCAAGGAGTCGGTCAGTTAGCAAGATGAAGCTGGTTGCCCATTCCGAAGCGTTCAAAATCTAGTCTAAATCTCATCTCGGCGACAATCAATTTCAAAAACTTGTCAAAAATACGTCTAATTTTATTTACTGTAGGTAAATTAGAGGTATTTTTACCCGGCTACGGCGAAGAAAAAATGAGGGTTATGATTTTGACCGGTATGTATATATATGTTCATTTGTTCCCTCATAACTTCAAAAGTACTTATAAAAATTTGACAAATGTGGTATCGTTAGAAGCTTCTTGACCGTCCGCTGGTTATAGGCTATATGACGTCACACTAAATTCAATATGGCGCCCTCTAGAGGACATAAAGTAATGAATGGGATGCATGAAGAAGCCTCCTCGTGTAGCGCAGTTTGTTCCGGCAGTTACTCAACTGAACCGAGCGCTCGGTGCATCCTGCTCAGTCACCCTCAACACCTTATTTGACTGGCCAATTCTTCCCTTGCGGTGGTAGGACTAACGCCCGCTTGGTTTGCGACCACCCTCCCACCGGAGTCCGGTGTCAAGCATATTTGGATTTCATGGGTTTTAATTTTTTTGCGCGGAACCCTAATTATTTTTCACAAATAAAATCCTAAGTTAGGCCTTATAATATCAGCTATCTGTCACTGACATTTTCATCAAAATCGGTCCAGTCGTTTCGGAGATTAGCCGGAACAAACAGACTATTTTTTTTTTGTTATGACTTTCCTAGGTAGGTACCTTAAATTTTATATGTATAGATAGATGTCTTTGATATATCTAAATGTAGTAATTCCTTTTGTAATACATATTTTGTATAGAGAAATACGCATGACACACCAAGCCTTAATATGCCAGTATAATCTGACCTGCTATTGCAAGGCAAGTCTATACAATGCGAGGTCAAGTTATACTGGCAAATTATAGCTTGATGCCGATGCCGTGCAGTGGTCGTCTAGTGGTAACAGCCCCGTCTTACGAGTTCTAGATCGTGGGTTCGAACCCAGGCCGGCGTTTTACTATGTGTAATTTTAATTTATTTCATCACCACTGCTCTTAAAACGGTGAAGGAAAACATCGTGAGGAAACCGGTATGTCTTAGAACCAAAAAATCGAAGTCGTGACGTCCACCAACCCGCACTGGGCCCGCGTGGTGGGCTACCCGCTCCCTCTCACGGAGAGGAGGCCTGTGTCCCAGCAGTGGGATCATTACACTGATTATGCTTATGCTACATGGGACTTAAGAAATTTCAGAAGCTGGTATACGGTTCCAAGTGGTCGCTTGCTATGGAGAAGAGCCGGCAAGAAACTCCACGGTTACTCTTTTAAAAATAAATTGGTTTTTACAATGTTTTAAAATGACAGTAGAGGACACGTAATAAATCCTGTCAACAAGTACCAGCACCCTGGTTGCGTAGCACACTATCAATCTCGATCTGAATCATTTTGAAGGATATTGTTAATACATTGCTTCACAGGTACGAAAAATGTGTCCGCTCAACAATGTACATGACGCAATGAATGTCATTGACCTGTCAAAATGAAAGCCATTGCTACTGATAGTGTGATAGACAATTACCCCGCAGGTAAAGGCTATCTTTATATTAAAGCTAGTAACTGTCCCACTGCTGGGCAAATGCCTTTTCTCAAACAAAGGTAGAACGAGTGTGAACGGATATCTGCAAAAGAACACTGCCTCCTTTTCCCAGTAGCCCCAAGCACGATTGCTAAACGTGGGTTCTGAGTTCGAGTTCAGGATTGTGCAATACTGTTACTGTTAGCCTGCATCATCCCACTACTGGGCAACGGCCTCTCCTAATGACTTCCAGCTCTTTCGATCCAGGGCTAAAGTCGACCAGGTCGTTTGTTTTCTCCAGTTCGCCCCGCCATCTTCTACGGGGTCTGCTGCGACGCTTCTAGCTGTGTCAGGCTTCCACATAGTGGTTATTTTGGCCCACAGCTCATTGGGCTTACGGTAGACGTGGACAACCCAGTCCCACAGCTACAGCAGTCCAGTAGCTTCCGGAGTCAGGATTTGTGTCTGCCTGCAACAGACACGTACCCTAATCAGTATTTTATACAGGGACCCTTTTTCAAGTTTTATTTTGTTTCTTTAGCTTGATTTTGATAGTAAAAAGTATATACCAGGATGTACTTTCCAAAAGCTATGATAAGAATCAGCTGATCGATCAAGTATTCCTTCACTCCACACCACAGCCAATTCAAACTTTATTTCTCTAATGATAAAGTCTAGAATCCTCTACAAAAAGCTGACAGTTAATGTTTTAAAAAAATCCTAAAATCTTACTTCATTGCAAAAACGACGAACGGTCATTGAACTGTCTGTGTTTGTGTGTCTCCACAGAAGTTTTAGACACACTGATTTGTGTGTGTGTGTGTGCCGCCTTTGAGCTTCGTTTTTGTGTGTGTGCAAGAGCATTGATTGTCTGTGTGCGTGCCAGACTTGTAGAGACAGATATTTGGCTGTGTGTGAGTGCAACTCCTACGCCTTATGTTTGTGTGAGTGAGGCAGACGTGTAGGTACAGGGTTGGTTTTGTGTGTTTGTGCAGACTGGGGTTATATAGGATGTTGTTTTTTTTGAGAATTGATTTTTTTAAACGTTTGATCTTAGCGTCAATTGAAGTTGAAGATTTATTATTTATTTATTTATCACATAACATGTGGACATTTATTTAGTATGGAGTACCTATGTAGAGTATTTTGTATGTAATGAATACGTGATTCTTCAATACGATTCTCATTTGAATTCCTATAAGATTTATAATCGTTTGTGATCATGTAAATCAGAGCTTTTCATTTTACCACTAAGACTCAAAAAAAATATTGTTTAAAATGGGCCAATGTCAATATTGATAACCTTTTATATATTGGGTTAAATATTGTATATATTATACACATTTACTAAAACATTATATTTATATGCTTTATAATTATAATTCTTATTAATTATTATCATAGGTTTTGCACTGTTTTCTGAATAAAATTAATATAAACTACCTATCTCAATTCTACCTTTCATTTTCACTTCTCATCTAATTAAAATAAATAATTGTATAATAACCAATACAAGACATTATACCTAACCACAAAAATAGTAATGCATTGTTTACAGTTATAGATATTAATATAATTATGTAGTATGAGTGCATTTATCGCATTGGGATTATCCTGTAACGGTTAAAAGTAAAATAAATCAATAAAATAAAATGATGATCCATCAAAATCCTACTAATATTATAAACGCGAAAGTTTGTGAGGATGGATGGATGTTTGTTACTCTTTCACGCAAAAACTACTGAACGGATTTTGATGAAACTTTACAGTAATATAGCTTTTACGTGAAAATAATACATAGGATACTTTAATCCCGATATTCCCACGGGTTCGACACTTATGCGGGTGAAACCACGCGGCGCTGCTAGTAATAAAATACACCCACAAAACATGATAGTTTAAACATTAACTACAAACCGTACTTCTACAGACACACACTGTAACTCAAAAATTGTTCCATGTGGAAATCTAATCCCTGACAGCAAGTACCACCCCCCCCACACAAGGATTTGCCATACCGATGCCGCCATATTTTGATGAAAACTCATAAGCACGTGTTTCTGTAAAAAAAAAACAATATCTCTTTCTTTTGTTCCATAATCAGCCTATAAGGTTCTTACTGCTGGGACACAGGCTTCCTCTCGGTGAGAGGGAATGGGGCGTAATCCACCACGCGGGCTCAGTGCGGGTTGAAAAATGTCACATATCTTTGAATTTTTGGTTCTAGGACATGCCGGTTTCCTCACAATGTTTTCCTTCACCGTTTTGAGAGCAGTGGCGATGAAAGCAGTGGCCGTTACCACTGGGCCACGTCCACTGCTCTCATCTTTTGCTTATTATTGAGTAAATCATGACGTGTAAGCTTCCTTGAAGCTTCTTAGTGGAGAGTCTATAAAAACAGAAACAACAAGAACACCTTGACACAATTTCCTTATTTGACAAACTTATGATCTCTGATTTATGGGTAGCAACATAAACAAAGTTTCAAATCAAAGTTGAAGCTTCATTGCAAAAAAGAACAGCCTGTATACAACACCGAGACACGACGCATATGTGTGCGCATGTGACTCCGTGTCCGCACACGTAGGTCTGTGTCCGTGTGCGTCACTTTTCAGGATACAGGATCGGGCGAGTTTTGATTTTTGTTTAGTAATGTCACGAGATTGACGGCGATTTAGTTAATGTTATGTTAATATTAATTATGGATTAGTTTTGTCAGTATAGTGGTTGGAAGCGCTACTGCTGAGGACTTGGGTTCGATTCTCAGGTCACGAAAAGTTGAGATGGGTTTTTTCGTTAGGATATTTTTAATAATAGTCCAATGTTTGGGCTTGTAAGAGCAGTGATGGCCCAGTGGTAACGGAGCCGACTTACGAGTTGTAGGTCGTCGGTTCGAACCACAGCCTTATTGGATTTTTTTAGTTTATATGTCCTTTTAATAGATTGTCCGTCTAACTTTAGACCTAGCTTAAACCTTCGAGTCAGTTACTGTATTTTGAACTTTATTCCGACAAAAGTAAAGTTAAATTGACAACTTATGCCCGTTTTCACCATCGTTCTTTAAATTTAGGGAGACCTTAAGAAATTTTAAGTGTTAGTTTCGTTTTCACCATCACCTAAGGGACACTTATGGTCCTAAAACATATGGGTAAGGGGCTGATTTCAGGAGTCTCTTATGTTAAGAGACTCTTAGTTAAGGAGTGTTTGAGGGAACGATGGTGAAAACGGGCATTAGACTCTGGTTTGGCGTCAGTTTTTGTTATAAGAACTTTAACTTTGTCGAATTTGTTTAAATGGCTCGATTTTTTAAACCTGAGTATAAAGATAAACCTTGTTTTGTAATAAGGCCGAGTAAGTTTTTCTTTTTTTTAAATAGGTAGAACGAAAAAAACTGATTCAATTGATGAAGACCTATGGGTTTCTTATTTGATTTCCAAAAGTTTTGGTGTCTAGTAACAAAAAAAAACGTTATCTTACAGAGCTTCTTGGAAAAAGCAATCAAAAATCTAAAACCAATTAATTGAACTTCAAATTGACCTTAACTTTATCGGTAAGTAATAAACACCAACAGACTAACGACCGACATTGTCTGGCGCGCGAGAGGTCGCGGGTTCACATCCTAGACAGTGAACTTTTATGTTAAAACCATGGGGTTATATTTCTAAAACTTATCATCTCCCTAGCCATTCCAAACTATGTTGTGGTTAAAGTCAAAGCATATATTTCAAATAGACATAAAAGGCACTTTTGAACGTCAAAAATTACAATAAAATAGAATTGATTCTGGTCGCCCATTCCAAAAGGTAGTTTTCGTATATATTACTTACTCTTTTCGGTCGGCTTCCAGTCTAACCGAATGCAGCTGAATACCTGTATATAACCTAGTTTCTAAGTAAAACGATACTCCTTGGTAAGACTGGTTGTCAGACTCTCAGGCTTCTTGTTATTACTACAACTGTTGCGAGAAATGCAGAATAGTATAGTCAAGGAGTTTATGAGCCGAATTGAAGTAAGTATAGCAATAACTGTCTGGAGTCTGTATTTGTGCCCGTTTGATGGCACTAGTCTCATCTATTGCATGGGACTTAGACATAGCTGGCGAAATGTTGGTGCACTACATACACTGCCTACCCCCCCGGGCATACAGACGTGATCTTATATAGAAAAAGTTAATAATCTAGTAAGATTTGTCGCACCCTGTATCTCAAATATAGGTTAGTTGAAATACATCACTGACCTACCTCAATCCGTTACAGTGTGCGTGAGGTACCTGTGTATGTAAGGTCTAATGTATAGGTTGTAGTGTTACGTTTTTAAGGTAGGTAGGGTTTTAGGTAATTCTGTAATTTTGGTGATTTGCCTAGGAGTAAGGTAGATGTCGGGGGTTCGATTTCTGGGTCGGGTAAAAAATATTATCCACTATTAAAACAGCAAACTATAGGTAGGTATCTGTTGTACGATGAACTTGCTAACACTACCTGCAGTTATGCACACAAGAGCGCGTGTCTATACACATCACAACTACATTACAACTATTGCACTATTGCTCACCTGCCTTCGTGCGATGGAACAACTGTCTTTTATAGTGATTGGTCAGGTTCGAGTCCAAGGTCGCGTAAAAATGAATCTCACTTTTCAAAACAAGTTTTTTTTTTTTACTAAAGTGTATTTATTTTTTTGTTACAGGTACAATGCAAAATGGGATCCCCTGGACAAAATATGGACCGTATCTTGTCATTAGCTTTTACTGAAATCAAGAAGAAGCAACTTTAAAAGGTCAGTGTGTATGTGTGGAATCTATTACTTCACTATTAAAAAACATGTGGTTCAATAAGGCTCTTTGTTCACGTTTTTCTTTTATTGAAAAGCTACGGCACGGTCGTCAGTGTTGTGTGGATCACTATGGAAGCTTGTTGATGGTAGAACTAGTGGGAAAAAAAATTCCCATTAGTTCTACCGTAGAACTGTTCAGTAGAACTAGTGGGAACAAACGACCTTTTTGTACCCGACTACGGCGAAGCAAAAAGGAGGGTTATGATTTTGACCGGTATGTATGTATGTATGTTTGTATGATCATCTGTTCCCTCATAACTTCAAAACTTCTTGTCATAATTGGATAAATGAGGTATCTTTGGAAGCGTCTTGATCGTCCGCTGGTTAAAGGCGTCACAATAAATTAAATATGGCGCCCTCCAGCAGGCATAAAGTCACGATCTAAAAAAAAAATTTTTTAGTCATGCCGTGTTGGGTATCAAAAGAAAGGGTTTAATTAGCCCATTTCAAAAATATAAATATTACTGAAATAAACCCCAAAATATTGCAATAAAAAAAAAGTTTAAAAATTAAACCCGACTACTGAAAAGGATGAAACAAGAAAGTACCTTTCCGTGGTCACATGGTACAGTCGCTAGCACATCAAGCTACCCGAAACTGTCAAATTTTCCCAATCAACTTTGAACCTTATGCTTTAGCGATAAAGTTGAAAATCTATTAAAGAAATTTGACAGATTGTAGTAGCTTGATGTGCTGGCGTCTGTACCACAGCTTATAATATGTTAATACCACGGACCACGGGAAGGTACTTTCTTGTTTCATCCTTTTCAGTAGTCGGGTTTTAGTTATTAAACTTATTTTTTCTGCGGCGCGGTTTATACACCGTATCGTAAAGACTCCAGTGGTGTGTGTCCAGTTGTCCACCACGCGGGCCCAGTGCGGGTTGGGGATTTCACATGTCTTCTAATATTTGGTTCTAGGACATGCCGGTTTCCTCAAGATATTTTCCTTCACCGTTTTGAGAGCAGTGATGATGAAAGAAATTACACGACATAAAGCGCCTGCCTGGGTTCAAACCTACGACCTACGCTACGACTTACAATTCACAAGTCGCAGCCGTTACCACTAGGCCACCACTGCTATCATCATCTAGTTTTCTGAACTATATTGTGGTTGGCTTCCAGTCTAACCTGATGCAGACTGGTGGTCAGACTTTCGGACTTCCGACTACACGTAACGACTGTTAAAAATCTATGAATGTCAGCCATGACTTTCCGAGGCTCGGAGGGGTCTCGTTACAAAATGGTCACCCATCCACGGACTTACCTCGGCAAGCGAAGTGTAACATTGATCCATCGATCCTTCTGACTGTAACTTAGCCACGAGCCCCTCCTTTTCACCACACGTTATTGAAAAGCTTACCTTTTACTAATGAATTGTTTTCAAATACACAATTTTATCATCAATATGCATCAGACATTCTAAGAAGCCCTTAGCGATGTAAACATGCGGGGTAGACAGAGAACTAAGCTGCCAACGTCTAGACAGCGGGGGCGTTCACCTCCGCGAGACGAAACCCTTGATAACACAGAGCGGGTGGGCAGAGCAGGTCGATCACTTTATTAATTTTATATCGCGAGCTTTTCTAAAAGACGAAACGCTACTTAGTGGCGTACTCAGATACATTAATTCACTTTAATGGATTGATACAGAGTGAAATTAAATTAGCTAGCGAGACTTCGCAGACGATTTTGACTTTGAACAAAAAAAAAATGCGCGTGCGGCATCGTACACATAACTTCCGCCCGCGACTTCCCCCGCGTGGTGTGAAAAGTAGCCTAGGTATGTCGTTCCCCAGGGTCCTATTTAATCCTCATCGGTACCAAATTTCATCAAAATCGATGCAGCCGTTTCGGAGATTATTCGGATCATGTAGAAAGACAAAAAAGTTTTTTTTTGTTGTTATAAGTACCTACCGTGTATACTTTCATATGCATTTAGTTAAAAGCTGTTATTTTGACATTACATACAGACACTGTATGTATTATTTATTTATATAAGTCTGTAATCCCTGAAGAGGCAGGCAGAGTTGTATACTACTATATGTACAAACCAAAGATATTATCGGTTTGTCGTCGCATGGACAAACCAACAAGCACACTTTCATATAATATATAATGTTTACTAAGATGTATTCTAATCAGAATCCCTTCAAGTATGGGACGTTATTTTGACATTAGAACGTTAGAGGAGTCACCTTATCCGCCGGGCATGGGATGAGAAGGACACAAAGTTGTGTCTGCGCTAAAAATAGGCATTATTGATAAGGAGTCAAAATAGACGTTATCGCTTGAGGAAAATGATTGGCTGAGGTAAACTGTGTTGCCAGGTGGGAAAATCTACCCGGTTTATAGGGAACTAGCTGTTGCCCGCGACTTCGTCTGCGATCCAGGAGAAAAAGTAACCTATGTCCTTTTCCAGGTCATGGTCTATCCATGTGCCAAATTTCATCCAAATCCGTTCAGCCATTTTAGTGTGAAAGCGTAACAAACAAACAAACTCATTTATAATATTAGTTTCGTGGGTTTTTTTGGTATTGTGAACTAGCAGGCGGGTAATGGTCAGTGGTTGTCGTCGCCTGTGGACATCTACAATACCAGAGGCATCGCTAGTGCGCTACCATGATTAGGATCAAATGTTTCCAGTACCTACCTCTAATGTAATAAAAATTACACCGGCATCCGTACCCTTCAAACACAGAAATGCTTGGCAGTAGGTAAGAATAGAAAAAAAATCCAGAAAAAAACGAAGTTAGCTGCAAAAGAAAATTAGATTCAGATGGTTCGAGTTTCTTATTCTTTTGATAGACTCTTTTATAAAATTGACCTGCGGGGTAATTACCTAACGGACTATCAGTAGCAATGGGTTTCATTTTGACACTTCAACAATGCTCATTGCGTTTTTACGTTGTTGAGCAGACACATTTTTCGTACTTATGAAGCAATGGATTAGCAATATATTTCACAATGATACGCAATTAGGGTGCTGTATTTATTTTAAGCGCAGTTTTTGAAGCACAGTTTAGTAATTTTATTTTCCATCAAGCAGTGTGCCCGATGAGATGATTTCTGTGTGAATGATGACATGGTTAGAAAGGGGGTGACTAGCGAGATGACGACTAATAGAGAAGTATGGAAGAAAAAGACATGTTGCGTGGACCACTAATAAATTGGGATAATAGGTACACCTTCAGGGCGTTATAAAACAAATCCTTCCTTAATGCTTACCTTTGTAACAAAAGGAACTCTTGGGCAACATTTAATTCTTCTAGACCAAGCGCTTTAGGCTAAGTATGCGTGGTCTGTATTCCAGCGAATTTAAGATTTTTTTAAAGTAGAAGATTCCTATTTCTTATTGGAAACATTTAAAATTTCGTTGAGTTTTGAGATCCCTATAACTTAGGTGTGTAACAATAAAAAAAATGTATAGCATAAAACAAAACCCACGCTTTTCGAACACAGATCCATCTAGGTTTTATTAAAGGGCGATAAGGGCAGAATCATTAGTACGACTAGCAACACCGTCCCGAGCAGGCTGTCTACTGCTAGCTGCCTTTGCCTCACGTTAGTACCTCTCCAACTGTCATGGGGGATGCGCGCTCTGTGTACGAATTTTCGCGCGAAAATTGTAGTCTGTGGTTGTTTCGTAATTCTTTTTCGTGTTTCGAGTTTTTGAAGTTAACTTTGGTGTTGTGTTGTTTGGTGGAATTAGTAAATGTTAGTGTTTTTTTGTGGACAGGGGATTAGAATAAGGTAGGTTTTTTAATAGGGAATATTGTTTAGCAATAATTTCTTGAGTGACATTACGAAGTGGCCAAATGTGGGTATATTGTGTTTAATACTTGTTCCCATTCTGCGAATACTATGCGTGATATTATTTTTAAGAGACCGTTAAAGATTATGAAATAAAAAGTACCTTATCATTAAAATATTTATTTTAATTGATAATTGAAGGTAAAAAATAAGATAACTGGAACAATATAGAGGAGACCTTTGCCCAGCAGTGCGACAAATAATACAAGTAAAAAAAAATAATAATATGACAATTATTAGTCTAACGAATTTGAATTCTTCAGAGGGTTCAAAAGAAACGATGGATGGATAGTATGAAAGATGATAATTATGGCTAGAAAGGGGGTGACGTGACCACTGAGATGACGGCTAACAAAGAAGAAGATATGTTGCGCCGACCACTTATAAATTGGGATAAGAAAATGAGAATTATGATGATCTAGACCATAATTTTGGATGAAATAAAAAAGAGGATATTTTTGATCACTTAAACATATAGTATAATTTACCTAATATAATGTGAGTGCATCCAAGGGATTAAATGCGAAAGTGTGTTCATTGGTTTATCCTACACAGCTTTAGAGATTTTTTGCATAGAGATAGTGTATGGGCCAGAGAGTGACATAGACATTTATCACGAAAAACTAACTGGTCCTGTGGAGTGGGATAGACAATGCAAGCCGTCTATCTTTTGTATATATAAATAAAAATGAAATGCTGTTCGTTGATACGCGCATCACTTGTAAACGGCTGGACCGATTTGGCTATTTTGTCCATTGCTTGATGTTAGGGCCAGGGACCAAGACAACACACATTAGTTAACATTAACAAATGACAATTTGAGATTGACAATAACAATACAAATCAATCAATCCGTGAAGCGCCCGCGATGCCAAAACAACGTGATAACAAAAACAAAATAGCAATTGCAGAATGGAAAAAGATTTCCAAATAACCTTTTTCAAATTCGGAATTAACTGATACGTCCTTTTTTGTATGAATTATTATCAATATTTTATCAGGACAACGTCTCTCTCTCGACAGTCGTCAGCTAGTATTTAATATTAATAAAAAGAGGTCAAATTCGTGAATTTGTATGTAGGTGGTAATCTTCAGAACTCCTGATCCGATTTCGATTTTTTTTTCACTAATGTGAAGCATCAGTATTACAGAGTGTCATAGGATATATTTTATATTAAAACAAGAAATTTCCACGCGCATGAAGTCGTGGACAGAAGCTAGAAAAGAAGTAATCCTACTAATAAGTATTCCAAACGCGAAAGTGAGGATGGATGGATGGACGTTTGTTACTCTTTCACGCAAAAACTACTGAACGGATTTAGATGAAATCTGGCAGACATCTACTTTATAACCAAGATTAATACATAAAATACTTTTTATTCTGATATTCCTACGGAATCGAAACTTATGCGGGTGAAACCGCGTGGCGCTGCTAGTATAAGAATAAGTGTGTCTACTAGGGACTGTCAAATTTTGTTGCAAGTTTGCTACCACGCCGCCATTTTTACGACGTACAAAACAAACTGAAGAGCAAGGTTGAAAATATTGTGGTAGGTCATGTCATAGGTCATTGAACGTTCATATACTAAGGTCAGGCAGGAGTATACTGTGGAACTGTTCCATGATTTTTCGCAAACTTTTCACTGTCTAGTTTAGTGGTCGCAAGCGCTACTGCTGAGGTCTTGGGTTCAATTCCCAGGTCAGGCAAAGTGTTATTGGGTTTTTTTGAAGTGAAAACTTCTTTATTCGCGTTGGACATTTTTTGAGATGGGAAAAAACCATTGAATTCGCGCCACTGTTACCGTAACCGACACCTCTGTGTATAAGTATAATATGTACATATATTGTGTATGTACGTACATAGATACACATGCATGTTGGCTTTTTTTGCGATGGGAAAAAACCATAGAACTCGCGACACTGTTACCGTAACCGTAACAGACACCAAATAAATATATCGAAATATTTCCTAACGATTCAAAAAATACACACGTAACTGTTCAAGTTTTCACTTCTGTCGGCACTCCCGGAGTGTTTTTTTTTAAACAGGAATTTCTCAGTAGCAGCCCGGAGTCTGGACTTGTGCCGGTTGATGGCAATAGACTCGCCCTCTATTACATGGGGCTTAAACATAACGGCGAAATGTGGGTATAACTATAGGGACACCTGCCTGATTCTTCAGGAGTTACTGGAACTGGATTACTAAAATATTACTGGGTTTTTCTCTTAGGAATTTCCCATTGGCGGCTTGAAGTCAGGATTCGCCAGTTGATAGCAAAAGGCACCCCTTTTATTCGGAGTATTTTGTAAACCCAGCTAGGCCCTTCAATTTTCTGAATTTATTTCGTCACCAAAACGGTGAAGGGTAACTTTGTGCAGAAACTATCAAGTCCTAGAACTAGTAATTCGAAGACATGCGACATCCATCTCAGAGAGGAGGCCCGATTCCCAGCAATGGTAACATTACAGGCTGATCATGTAAACATTTATTTAAACTAAGAGAAAATATTCGATTTTTTGTATGTTTGTTTGGGACACTTTCACGTTAAAATGGCTGAACGGATTGGGATGAAACTTGGCACATGGGTAGACCATGACCTAGATTAGACATAGGATACTTTTTATCCCAACATTCTTACGGGATCGAGACTTATGCGGATGAAACCGTGGGGCGCAGCTAGTTTCAAATAAACCATTTACAGGCACTTTTGAAGTGTCAAGGGGTCGGTCAGTCAGAAAGATGGAGCTAGTTGCTCATTCCAAACATAGTAGGTATCCTATGGAGAAGAACAGGCAAGAAACTCCAATAAAGTCCACGCTTGTGACTCTCTAACGTGATTTCGTCACGATGTTTTCCTTCGCTACAAGTCAGTGTTGCCATACGTTAAATTCCTAGTAAGCATTGTAAACAATACTTCAACCTCGCATAGCAACAAGTACCTCACACACATCCATATGACATGTATTGTATGTATACAGTTGTCTCGTCACAGTCGACTGGCTCAGAATCGGTCAGACGTGCTGACGCGGCCATGTGACCCGTGACATGTCCTTGAGACATCACTGGTTGGGTCAGCAGAATTCTATGTTTTTCATAAACTACTTACAATGTTGTTTTTTCCATGTAATTTGTCAGAGAATAAGGAATTTGATGGTGAGTGGTGACAAAGAATTTTAAATACACGTGTTTGATGGCCCAATTTTAGAAGTAGTCTAGAAAACAGAATTGTGATTTCAAGAGTTAAGCGTATACAATGATATATCAACACGCCAACATTCCTTGGAGAGGTACATTCATAATCAGCCTGAATGTAACTGCTGGGACTCAGGCCTCCTCTCGGTGAGAGGGATTGGGATATAATCTACCACGCGGCCTCAGTGCGAGTTGATAGATGTCATATATGTCTTCGATTTTTTGGTCCTAGGAGTAGGACATGCCGGTTTCCTCACGATGTTTTTCTTCATCGTTTTGAGAGCAGTGGTGATGACCATTATTTACATAAAGTAAAGCGACCTACGACTCGTAAGTCGCGGCAGTTCCACTGGGCCACCACAAGCAATGTTTGTGTCGGTGTGCAGGCACATGAGAGATTTCAGCTTTGTCTCTGGGATGCCAACGCATCTGCAATGCCACTAGAATTGCAGATGTCCATAAACAAAGGTCACCTAACATCTGAAGGCCAATTCTTGTAATTAAAAACGTTCAAAATCTAGTCGCAATCTCATCTCGGCGACAATCATTGTCAAAAATGTAGGGAAACTAGAGGTATTTTTGACAGATAAGATCAGACTGTGAACATTCTTAAAATCACGAGAATTGCCCCTCAGATGGGTCGTCGGCAAACATAAAAAATGCCGCTAGGTTTTGAACCTACAACCTGATGCGTTGTTAAAACCAGCCGCCTCAACAAACGTGGACAAACTGCCAATGAATGGAAAATAAAATAATATTAATTATTTATCAGTCTTTGTGTGTCCGTTTTGGTGTTATTAATTAGTATGCTAGACGAGTGTGTGCACTGATTAAAATCTTACACGAGGTAGGGTCCAGACTGGCGGACGATTTTTAGTCGAGAAATGTAAAAACATACCTGAGGTGCTAGACAAGTGACAATTGCGTAATACACTAGTCACCTTTTCTAGTCATTAAAATCATAGAACAGTTATATTGTTAATTAGCTTCTGCCCGTGACATCGTCGGCGTGAAACCGCGTTTTGGGATGCATGAAGAAGCCTCCTCGTGTAGCGCAGGTTGTTCCGCCAGTTACTCAACTGAACCGAGCGCTCGGTGCATCCTGGACAGTCACACCTTGACTGGCCAATTCTTCCCTTACGGTGGTAGGGCTAACGCCCGCCTGGTTTGCGACCACCCTCCCACCGGAGTCCGGCGTCAAGCAGTCTGCTGTGTTTCGTCGATGCGTTAGAGTTCCAGTGCCTTAGTCATCTTCTGGGCTCGCTCGTTCCATCATAGACCTCATCCATCGTTTTCCATCAGGCGTGATTGAGGTCGAGAGCGAGCCCATCAGCTATAAAAAAAAAACTTGTTCCCCCGACCAACCCCATCGTATCGCTTCGCATCGTCTGCCCCGCTATTACTCCGTTTTCTCGGCTTCTAAGTAGGATCCTAGCGTGATGTTAAATAGCCTATAGCGTTTCTCAAGAATTAGGCTATCAAATACAAAAATAACTTTTCAACTCGGATCAGTAGATTCAGAGATTAGCATGTTCAAACAAACAAACTCTTCAGCTTTATTATTAGTATAGATATAGATATTCGTACTTCATCATCTGCCTGCCTTTTCCCAACTATGTTGGAGTCAGCTTCCAATCTAACCGGGTGCAGCTTAATTCCAGAATTTTACATGGAGCGACTGCCTATCTGACCTCCACAACCCAGTTACTGGGTAATACGATACCCCTTGGTAAGACTGGTGGCGGTAGTGGTGGACTTATAGATAGCAGCGCCCCGCGGTTTCACCCGCATAAGTTTCGATCCCGTGGGAATATCAGGATAAAAACTATCCTATGTCCTTTCCCGGGACTCAAACTATATCTATACCAAATTTCATCTAAATCGGTTCAGTGGTTTAGGCGTAAAAACGTAACATACAGACAGACAGACACACTTTCGCATTTATAATATTATAGTAGGTATGGATTATAAAAACATCCTACCAACCTGAACTGTGCCCGCGTGGTGGATTAAAACGCAGTCTTACAGATAGGGCCGCCGCCGCCGTCCCAGCAGTGTGGGAGCCGAACATTATGCTTTGGTTATACTATTAAAAAATACAAAGTATTTAATAGTATCCCTCCATAACTACGATACGTGATACATAACAAAGAAATATGACGTATGTATGTATGTACGTGACAACCTCGCGAACGACGGACACATTGATAAAAAGTTAATAGCTACTTATTATATTTATGTGCAGTTATATTGTATTGTTGATTTATATATTTATGTATAACTTACATAAATGTATACATAATATAAAGCCTATTTACCATGAGATTGGGTAGAAAATAGAACGGCATTTGCTACGTTTCTGACATATTAATTTTGAGTCTGTAATAGAGGGGCCCGGGGCTAAATAAAAACAGCCGCACAGGTCGATCATCCGATCGATCAGATTAAGCTACGCTTGCCGCGGTTGGTGTGTGGATGGGTGACCATCTTTACATACCGAGACCCGTGGCCCAGTGGTAATGGCCGCGACTTACGAGTTGTAGGTCGTAGATTCAAACCCTGACAGGCGATTTACTTTGTAAAAATTATTTCATCACCACTGCTCTCAAAACCGTGAAGGGAAACATCGTGAGAAAACCGACATGTCCTAGAACTAAAAATTCGAAGACATGTGACATCTACCAAACCGCACTGAGTCCGCGTGGTGGATTACGGCCCACTCCCTCTCACAGAGAGGAGGCCTGTGTCCCAGCAATGGGAACATTATAGGCTGATTATAATTGTAAAGGCTCAAACAGAAAACAAAAATGGTTAAATATAGTAGGTACTCGTATCATTTTAATTCAAGTTAGTTTTTTTTTTTTTAATTAATAATTGTTTTCCCTTTTCAATAATAACCCTAAAAAAGTAGCCAAACTTTAAAAAAAAACGAATAATACCGGCAACCGAAACACAATAATAAAATGTGCATTTTTAACAAAAAAAAAAAAACTACTCGATTACTTATTATTAGCCACCCTTTTTTTGGAAGTCGGTTTTTTTTTGTAGTAAAAAAACTTTTTTATTTTTCAATTCGTTTATATACTTGCTATGAAAACAGGAGCGGCAGAAAGTTTCATAACATCATCAAGATACACAAAGTGGAATGAAATACGTATATTATTGGATAACCAGAATAAACATCCTATAATGTTCCCACTGCTGGGACTGTGGCCTCCTCTCTTTGAGAGGGAGTGGGCTATAATCCACCACGCGGGCCCAGTGCTAATTGGTAGATGTCACATGTCTTCGAATTTTTTGGTTCGAGGATCATAGCCATATTCTTATTATTAGTATTGAAGCTAACTCAAAAGCCACCAAAGCGAAATTTAAAAAAATATATATGAGTGTGAGCTTCCTCTACCAAATGAAAATAGAATCAGGTAATACGGACCAGTTATCACGGAGACATCGATGACCATACATAAGAGGAAGTCTAAACCTGGCACCGGTAGCTGAAAAGTTGTGTGGAAATCGGTTGTCATGGTGTGGGGATGTGATGCGGAGGAATGAGGAAAATGTCGTGAGGAGAGTTTTGAGTATAAATGTCGATGGCTATAAGAGTAGGGGAAGACCAAAGAAACGATGGATGGACTGTGTGAATGATGATTTATGGTTAGAAAGGGGGTGACTACCGAGATGACGACTAATAGAGAAATATGGAAGAAAGAGACATGTTGCGCCGACCAGAAATAAATTGGGATAAGAGCAGGATAATTCTGACATAAAAAAACATGCAGACGAACACAGAACCTCCTCCTTTTTTGAAGTCGGTTAAAAAGTAGTAAAAACTTTAATAAAGCTAACCGACAACCGTAACTAACTAGTTAAAAAGTGCATTTTTTACAAAAAAAAACGTTTGCTATTACTTATTATTAGCCATGAGCCACCCTTTCTGCTAACCCCAATACAGACGGGAACAATTGATACATTATATTTGACAATAGTTGTGCAAAATCAATAAAATCAATACGCGGAGCGTGACGGGTTGAAATGCACCCCTGTTTTGGGGGTCCGTAAGTGTATTGCAAGAACCTTTATCGAAATTGGCGATTTCGTTTATAATTATAAACTTTACAAAGTATTTATTACTGCTGAGCATGAGGTGCTGGGTTTGACTCCCGGGTCGGGCAAAGTGTCATTGGGTCCATCTGAAATTTCTCAGTATTAGCTTGGAGTCTGGTTTTTTGCCCAGTTGATGGCAACAGGCCGCCCCCTATTACATGGGACCCATAACTGGCGAAAGTACTAAGGTGCCTGCACCTCTGTATAACCCTTCAGGAAACAGGCGTGATATTATATGTCAAACTAATCTGAATATAACAACTTTCACTATGGGACCAAATCTGAAGTCACGAAAAAAAAGTCAGCCTTTTCACAAGTAGGTATTGAACTTTTGTATTAAACAGCTGGTTTTTTTTCGTGATTTCAGAGTTGGTCCCATAGTAAAAGTTGTTCATAATGATGAGTATAATGACCTCTTAAGAGGTTGTTGGTGTTTTTCCAATACCCCTGTATTATTGTTGGGGCTAAATACTTCAATATTCCATATCATTCAAAAAAACATACTTAACTAGGTATACGAAGTTCACCTTAGGCAAGTTGTTGCTAAGCATTAATTCAAAACCTAAGCTCAAAATATTTTACAAAGAAATCAGGATTTTTGTTTGTAAACAGCGTCTCGACCCATCCAAAACATGACCTTGACAAGGTGGCCTTAACCTCGTCGAGACAACCCTTTCATGCCTGTCTATTGCACTTATATTTCTATACACGCTTTCTCACCTAGAAAGGAAATAATGAGTTACCACAATTAAAATTGTAACATCAATCTGTCTAGCCAATACTAGCATTTTTGCATGAAGCGAGTGCCTGTCTGACCTCCACAACCCAGCTACTGGGTAACACGATACCCCTTGGTAAGACTGGTTGTCAAACTTGGGCTTCTGACTACCCGTAACGAAGGTCAAAGATCAACGAATGGCTGCCGGGACCAACGGATTCACGTGCTTTCCGAAGCATGGAGGTGCCTCGATATGTAATGGATGGTCACCCATCCACGTACTGACCGCAACAAACGTCGCAACCTTCGATCGACCCGTGTGGCTATTATTATTTAGCTACGAGCCCCTCTAAATTATAATAAAATTAAAATTGCAACATACGGAACCATTTTTGTTAAAAATGATTTTAAAAAACTGCATTTCAGTAACACAATACCTTACATTTTTATAATCCGCGTAAAAAATAATTAGGTTCGCGCGCATTGACAGTTTTTTTTTATAAATTTACGCCACCGGCAAAGGAATCAGCTGCTCAGCCAGCATGGAAGACTCACAAAAGAGGTTTTTTAAACTTTTTTTTAAAACGCTAAAGGGATGCGGCACAATGATGGCGGTTTTTTTGCGTTCCTTTTTTGAAACGGCTAAAAGTTGCGAACGTTGGTTTAGTGTGGATATCATTTTACTTTGTTGTTGTTTTTTTTTAATGGAGTTATGTGTGTTAATGGGTCATTGTTATAGGTCGTAGTTACGGCCAAATTCTCAATATTAATTAGTTATTGTTAGGTCTCATACTTTCACTGTAAAGTGTTCTCAGAGAACATAAATAAACTCACGCCTTCTTTCGATGGCGGGGTAGGCAGAAACTGTGGAACTCCACCTGCTACGATCCTTACTGTACTCCTCCTCTCCAACCTGCCAGAGAATTCTGGGGATAATATCCTATAAAGCATTTATACTTAAAACATTCAATTTATAGTCCTTATAAGATAGGATAAAACAAGAGTACAAGACTGGATTTCCCGAAAATCCAAGGGATGAAAAGGGAAGAAAATAATATAACGGAGGAAGTAAAAATCATTACAAATTTAAATTAATTGAAAAAAAAAAACAAAAGGCAGCCCGCCTTTCGCCACTTTCTAGTATTGCAGCTGGGAAGAAGTGGCGCAACAAAATACCCAGCAACACTTGTTTGACTGTTTAGTTTAAAAATTTTTGGAAATAACCGTTCAGCAAATGAGACATTATCACCACTTTCATCATCATCCTTTCCCAACTATGTCAGCGTCTGCTTTCCAGTCTAACCAGATGCAGCTGAATACCAGTTTTTACATGGAGGATGGAGCGACTGCCTATCTAACCTCCACAAAAAAAACTACTTCAGCCTACCGAAAATTTCAGCTTATTGGTAGGTAGTTTATCACCCTTACAATCATTTTCACTTGACAAACGCATCCATACTAATCCACACGTTTTGCAAAAAAAATAAAAAAAAAACTTAACCCCCTCTTAACAAAGGGTAGTGACAATTATAAGCGTATGCCGCGCCATCTGTTGGTGAACTTATGTGTTGTGTTCGGCTATCATCGGGCAACATCGGGGATATCCGGACCGAGTATCTTCATACAATGAGTAAAATGTCGTGAAGAAAGTTTTGAGGTTGCTACGTTCAACTTGCGAGCTCCTACGGACCATAGGAGCCTGGTACTTTTGTAATCGAAGGTGGATTTATGGAGGATTTTTAGGGGTTAATTGGAATGGTTAATTTTCATTTTTTGTTAGATAATTTGGGTCTAGCAAGAAATAATAGTAGATTGTTTGCCAAGGGAGCAAACAACTATTTTGAAGGCGAGTGTGTTTCAAAGTACGTCACTCGGTTGCTCCCGAGGTGGACACTCTACTTTTTATCACCCTCTATGAAAAAATAAGTGCATCATAATTTTTTTTTTTTGGCTCGCGCGCTTTTTACTTTATCATACAGCTCACTCTTGTTCATACAATGTTCGTGATTGATCTCTTTGGTGATTGAAACTTTTACTAACAATATCGACATTCCAAATTCAATTCACTTTTACTCCCTAGGGGTTAAAGAGCTATTTTAGTCCCTGCTTAAGAAGAATACACTAGCTCTTTTTGAATAGATGTTATAAAAAAATAGTTATGGGTGCAAAAGTATTTAATCATCATCTGTCTGTCTTTTCCCAACTATGTGGGGCCGGCTTTCAGTCTAACTGGATGCAGCTGAGTATCAGTATTTTGCATGGAGCGACTGCCTATCTGACCTCCACAGCTCAGTTACTTGGTAATACAAAACCCCTTGGTTTAAGACTGGTTGTCAGACTTCCGAACTTCTGACGACCCGTAACGACGACTGTGAAAAATTCACGAATGACAGCCGAGATCAACAGCTTAACGTGCCTTCCGAGGTACGGAGGAGTCTTGGTATGTAAAGATGGCCACCCATCCACGGTCGCGCTGCGCGTGCCGGTGCGGCAGTTATTACTTAGCCACAAGCCCCTCTCAAAAGTATTTAAGTCGTGAGGAAAGTTTTATGTATGAATGTGGATGGCTATAAGAGTAGGGGAAGACCAAAGAAACGGTGGATGGACTGTGTGAATGATGATATGGTTAGAAAGGGGGTGACTACCGAGATGACGACTAATAGAGAAGTGTGGAAGAAAAAGACATGCTGTGCCGACCACGATAAGGGAAGGAGAATGATTATATTGTTTTTGGAAACAAGCATATTTAAAAAAAATCATCTTTGTCTCACGCCGTCTCTGTCACTCATACCTGTATCTCTTTCTAACGCTCGATGTGACTTACTAACAACTAATACAGGTTTTAGTTGAGGACAAGCTTAAAATTAAGCTCAAAAATGCTTTTTGTTAAGTTCGTAGCATCTTCGTAGCAAAATTGCTACGCAGCGTAGTAAATTATCTACGAGATTTTTGTGCAATGTTTTTGCTATCAAAATGGCAGTTTTTTTTCGCTGTTTCTAAAGCTCAATGCTACTGAACACCTGAACAAAAATTGCGTTACACACTAACAGTAGCAATGGCTTTCATTTTGACAGTTCAACAACATTCATTGCGTTATTTACCTACGTTGTCGATCAGAAATATTTCGAACATATGAAGCAATGGATTAACAATATCCTTCAAAATGATTCAGATTGTGACTGAAATACAGGGTTAGGACATAAGATACTTTTCATTCCCAGTAATACGTTCCTGTAGGATAATTTCTGATCTCCTCGAACAAAACCATAAATTAATTTAAAAAAAAAAACGCACTTCGGAATTTTTCGGCTACCCTTCGTGCTTTATCTAAGATAACAAAGTTCAAGGCTTTGGCTAGCGAGGGCACTGACCCCGTCACCCAGACTGCAGGCAGACTGATTTTTTGCCTGGACTGAAGAAACCGGTTTTGGATACCTGGCCTTCAAGTTAGGAAGACGTGTTGCTAGGCAGATATCTACCTATACTGTGCGAGTTTGTATGTAGGGGGTTATCTGCGGAACTACTGATCAGATTCTGTAAATTCTTTCATTTATGGAAAGCTACAGTATTGCAGAGTGACATTAAACATGTTTAATGTTAAAACAAGAAATTTTGTAGACGAAGGCGCGGGTAGAAGCTAGTTAGTGGCTATAGGGAGTTTATTGCGCTAAATATAACTTCTTCCTCTTTTAAACAGTATAAAATTTAAAAAAAAAAACGTAATGAGTTGCGTTTTAACCCTATGGTCTCCTGTCTGAAATTAAAAGGTTTCTATTCTATTTGACCCGACTACGCGACACCAAGGTTTTGTTCCCGTGGGAATATCGGGATAAAAGTATCCTATGTGTTAATCCTGGTTATAAACTATCTGTGTGCCAAATTTTATCCAAATCCGTTCAGTCGTTTTGTGCGTGAAGAAGTAACAAACACACTCAAACTTTCGCCTTTATAATATTAGTGTTCTCTCCCCGGTCGTGTTGGATTGCCGTCGCATCGGACTAACAGAGTAAAGGAACAGAGAGTGCACCTGTGTCTGCGAACACACTTATAAAAAAAAAATTGTTTATTTGATAACCTTAAACGTACAACAAATTTGAGATTGGAGCCTCCTTTTAAGCAAAAGATTATTAGGAGACTCCGCTCCGACTTATGCACTATAATATCTCCTGTGTATTTGACTGATCTCCATTGAGATTGGCCACCGTGCCCGAATCTGTCGGGAGGCTATTACTATTATTGACTAGTATTCTCAGTTGCTGCAGCTGAGCTTGAGGTCCTGTTTTCGATTACCAGATGGGGCAAAGTGTGATTGAGTTGTACTATGAAGTGCAAAACCCATCATGATTCCAGTGTGAAAGAGAGATGGAGTTATGCAGGATGCATAGCACTGTCCCTTTTCCTCAATGGAATCATCATAGCTTTAGCACTTTGTAGGACGGCCTCAGGAATTTCTCAGTAACAGTCCGGAGTCATTTGTGCCCGGTTGATGGTTATAGGCTCGACCCCTATTAACACACTAACTTAAACATAATCTGCAATACTGTGGGTGTACCCGGTGTACTATAGGCACACCTCTGCAGGCGTAAAGTTATGTCATGTATTACAAAAAAAGTCCTGAAATTCAGCCTGTCTAAAAACATTAAACAAAATAATTTTTGTCTACGTTTGTGCCTGTTTGTTGGTGACATTAGACACGTCCCCTATTACTACATAACTGGAGAAATATAGCTGTACTTCTGAATACCCCTTCGAAGATAACAGGCGTTATGTTATGTTATAATTTAAACTGCAACTGATACCACTGCACTATGTACACAACGAGTACTATTCCTTATCACTGACAGCGTCAGTGGTCGATTCTTTGACGAGTTATCAGCTACCCGTCCACCAATAGACGGCAGGTCTATTATCTATGTTTAAATAGTAAATAGTTGACTGATAACCAATCTATTACAGTGCAGTAACTTATTTACATAACTATACATCGAACGGTTAAAATTTTAACCGTGGCGGGATAGGTCACTTTTAAAATATTGCCCGTTTTGTACCTCAAACTTAAAACTCGAAGCATGTATTCCAATTAAACCATTTACAGGCACTTTTGAACGGACAAAGAGTCGGTCAGTTGGTCAGAAAGTTGAAGCTAGTTGCCCATTCCAAAACGTAGATCTCTATGGAGAAGAACGGGCAAGAAACTCCATGGACAATCTTTTAAAACAAGATATTACAGACAAACACACTCGGTCTAGCCGATTCGGAGATTAGCCGAAACAAACAGACAGACAGACTTTTAAAAATGTTTCGTTTTATAAGTACCCTATATACTTTCGCATTTAGTAAAAATCTGTTACAAACTATGCTATGCCATACTATACTATTTTGCTAGATTCTCACATTTCGGACTAGTATAATAAATCCGCCAACATTTGAGCACAATTCGCGGTATCAACATATTTTCGTAAGAAATAATAATAGTTATTATAATAGTAGCCATATCTGTCGCGTCTACTTCATTTCCGGTTATTTCGGCGTATTATTATTATGTCTACATCGCTATTAATAATATGTCTGTATTTGTTATTACGAGGAAGTTTGGGATTGTGGCTGCATGACTCACTGTGTCAATGATGTCAAAATATGTTCAAATTAAATCAAAGTATTTATTTGCCAGTTTATTTGACGACGTCGTCCGCGTGTTTCTCGTTCCCCTGACCCACCCCGTCACGTCGCATCGTCTGCCCGCGCTATTACTTTGTTTTTATTAGCGTTCTTTCTGACTGTTTGCTCGGCTCCTAAGGGTCCTAGCGTGATGTTAAACATACTGTAGCCTTCTTCAAGAATTAGGCTGTCAAATGCAAAAAGAATTTTTCAAATCCAACTGGCAGTTCCGGAGATTAGCACGTTCAAACAAACTCAACTCTTCAGTTTTATTATTAGTTTAGATTGATTATAGTCCAACCTTTCTCAAATCAATCTCCCTAGAAGTGGATAAGACAAAGTTTAAAACAGCAGACGAACTAGCAGGGGATCGTGGAGGGAGGGTGGAGGGGATCAGACCGGAATAAATCTTCCCAACTATGTTGTGGATGCAGCTGAATACCAGTACCTATTGAACATGGAGCAACTGCCTACCTGACCTCCACAGCCCAGTTACTGGATAACACGATACCCCTTGGTAAAATTAGTTGTCAGACTTTTTTGGGCCTCTGACTACCCGTAACGACTGTCAAAGATCAACGAATGGCAGCCGGGACCAACGGTTTAACGTGCTTTCCGAGGCACGGACGGGTCTCGATATGTAGGTAATGGATGGTCACCCATCCACGAACCGACCGAGGCAAGCTCGACCGACCCGTGAGCCTGTTGTCCTTTAGCCCCGAGTCCTACGGTACAAACTTTGTATAGTAGTTTACAAAGTTAGATTTTCTGTAGTTAATTTTTCTGACGTTCAGCCTAATTTGAATAAATTACTTTTAATTTTGATTTGATTACTGTACTAACTTTTTTTTGTTTTTTCTCTTTTCAGGATTTTTGAAGACTGGACAAGAGACCGGAATAAATCGGCAGAAGCCATTGGGACTGAAAACAGATGATATCATGGCAACATCATGAAGAATTTGGACATCAAAAAACTTTACATATTCTAGGTAAATATTTCAATAAGTTTTTTTTTTCCTTCCAATAATGTATAATAAGGATACATTTCTGGATATTTTAATTATTAAGTTTTTTTTATAATGACAGCTCTGAATATCATATTTTATTTAATACTAGCTGCGTCCCGTGGTTTCACCCGCATAAGTCTCGATTCCGTGGGAATATCGGGATAAAAACGTCCTATGTCCTAATCTAATCCGGGTCATGGCGTACCCATGTGCCAAATTTCATCCAAATCTGTTCAGCCGTTTTGGCGTGAACGCATTACAAACAAACATACTTACTAAAAATCATCCTGGCCTCGCCTTCTTCCATACTTCTCTATTAGTCGTCATCTCGGTAGTCACCCCCTTTCTAACCATATCATCATTCACACAGTCCATCCATCGTTTCTTTGGTCTCCCCCTCCTCTTATAGCAATTCACATTCATACTCAAAACTTTTCTTTCGACCTTAATAAATATTATGATATTTTAATTATTTCTAAGTATCACCCATAATTAATTGAAATGTCTTACTACCTTCCTCTAAATTATCTAAAACAAGTAATTAACCCCAAAAACTCATCCATAAAATCCACCTCCAATTACAAAAGTACCAGGCTCCCATAGCCGGCAGGAGCTGGCAAGTTGAACGTAGCAACCAGGCGAGTCGATGAGGCTATGTCTAGACGACCCGCGCGCCCGCTACCTCCACCCCCCGCTGTCTAGACACTTGCTAGACACCCCCCTCCCCCGCACACACACCCATACTTACACCTGGCGATTATTTTGGGCATAATAATACTCGAGCACAAAATCTGTGTTTGGGTTAACGAATACTGTTTTGAAAACATCTTCAAAAGAATGGCAAATAAAACAGTTCTCTGAATGAATGATACTGAAGTGGGTCTCAAAAGAACTAGACAAGAAACAATGGAATTCGTTAAGTTTCAAAAAGTAATTTCGTAATATGTTTTTATTCGATTTATTCTTCGTTCGTCCCTCATTTTAAGATAAATGTGTAAGCTAACAGACTTCAAAAAATAATATGTACATGTACATAAAACAAAACAATGGTAAAGAATCATAGGGCATCAAAAAATTCGTCCGCATCGCTGTCAGCGGAAAACCTGCCCAAAAGTCTGGCAGCATTGTCACGTTGTATGGCGATGCTGATTCTTTGGCCAACAAATAGGCCAGCGTCTTGTCACGTAAAGAGTCGACCAACCGCTTGGCGATGTCTCGAAAAACTAACTGGGCATCCGTTTGGGGTTGAAACTTGAAACACTAGGACCATGGGGGCATGGTCCTAGTGTTTTAACCCCAAACGGACCAAACATATAACTCCCAATAAAATATTACATTAAACCATTACTATCGCAAATTCGCAAGTCTAAAACAGCTCGACGATATTTTTCGCGGACCGTAAAAAAAACTCGTAAACGTCACTACATCTAGAATTACCGTAAGTAAGTAATTTAGCACAGTAACCACAGCTTTTAAAATTAAATTATCGAAAAGATTGAAAATGGCATCCCCTACGCACAACAGGTGGCAACTGTGGCAAGGGCTTCCTTACGCCAATTTTTTTATAAAAAGTATAAAAAACAACATGCGGCCAAGTGCGAGTTGGAGTCGCTCACGGAGGGTTCCGTACCATTGTATAATAATAATTAACAATACATCACATCACCTTAATATGCCTTGCCTTTTCCCAACTACGTAACTACGTTGGCGTCAGCTTCCAGTCTAATCGGATGCAGCTGAATACTAGTATTTTACATGGAGCGACTGCCTATCTGACCTCCACAACCCAGTTACTGGGTAATGCGATATTTACCAATACATTTTTTTTTTTAATTTAGTAAAAAAACACGTTTTTGTATATTTCTCCTTTGATTTTTAACTTAATTTTATTTTTATTATTTATTGTTACAACGGCCATAGTAGATTTCTTTACACACTAAAAAAATCAAGTGTTTTTCCTATTACGGTTTAAAAGATACAGCCCTGTAAAAGACTGACGGACAGCGGAGCCTTAGCAATAGGATCCCGTTGGCACCTTTTGGGTACGGAACCCTAAAAACCGTTCGAACCGTGAGAAAACAAGACAGATGTTCGCACCGCGCAAAATGAAAAAAGCAAAAAACCGGCGACTTTTTTCGGTAAAAATCATAAAAATGTTTTATAATTTTTTTGTAAGATTAGTTCCGTTTTATTTGGTGAGGGATATGATTGAAGAATTAACGGTAAATGTAGGAAGCTTGTGTTTTGAATTCGGAACTGGGTTTTTTTTCTTTTCTTAGATTGCCATTGTTGATTAGAATAGTAATGTTAGTTTTCATCTAAATCTCCGAGCTACCTAGACGAAAACATACATTACTTAAAATAAAAACTCTTGTTTATGGATTTTATTCAATTTCGAGCGGCCGTTGTTGTTTATATCTTTGGCAAATCTGCCGCGGTCGGACCTTAGGTTAATTTTGTTGACGAATCTTCTTTTTAGGTACTTTAATTTTTTATAAAACGCCAATGCTGTTATAATACGGCCATCGTGAATGCGTTCTTGACACCTGCCAGTTTCATACAAACGAATACGTGTTTTGCGAATTTGATCTTTATCAACTACTAGAATTGTCGTACTGACAGGTGTGAGGGACGCATTCTCTTGACGGCCGGACTGTACTTAGCCTAACACTAACATTTCTTTACTAAGCTTCCCATATAATCAAATGTTTACCTGGGTATAACTCTCTGGCAATGTTTAGTACGCGTTGGTATCTAGCACACGGCTACCACGATCACCACTGCTCTCAAAACGGTGAAGGAAAACATCGTGAGGAAACCGGCATGTCCTAGAACCAAAAATTCGAAGACATGTGACCCGCGATGTAGATTACAGTCCACTCCCTCTCGAAGAAAGGAGGCCTGTGTCCCAGCAGTGCGAACATTATAGGCTGATTATGAGTATCTAGCTGAGTGGTCCAAATTATAATTTGTATCGTTATCACTACCGGATATGAAACATCAAGTTAATCAGTTTGACATTAACAATAAAGTGTATTGTTTTACTGGAACGATAATTTTGACAAATTAACATTGTACAGAAGTTCGTGGCTGATATTACTATGTGTAGTTTACTTTTTTTATATAATAATCGTTAATCTAGTTGTTGCCAAGTATGGCGTCCTGGGTTCAATACCCAAGTTGGCCAAAGTGTTATTGAAAGAAAAAGAAGAAAGTGGTAAACATGACGCAGGAATGAACACAAATACCTACAAGAAAATTACTATTTGGGGGAAAGTATGCGTCACATCCACGCGAAACGGACATCGCTCAGTATAATGCTAAGACACTATGCGAGACAAAGCCCCAGCGTTGGTTTTCAGCGAGAGCAGGTGTGTAGGTTTTATGCTATAGGAATTTCTCCTGGATACAAATCCAGGAAAAAATCCTATAGGAATTTCCTTTGTAACAGTGAGGCTACCTTATTGCCATCAATCGGGCACAAAGCGGGACTCCGAATACAGAACATAGTCGCAATGATTTTTATTATTATTTACTTAATTGAAATTAATGCAAGTTTTGATTATGACTGTGAATGGCAACAAGAATTGGGGAAGACCAAAGAAACGATGGATGGATAGTGTAAAAGATGATATGGTTAGAAAGGGGTGACATAGAAATGTATTTGTTATATGTATCGACGATACGACGATAGTCACCCCCATCGTCATCGTCATAGATAGGTATCAATCGTCATCTACCGAGATGATGAAGGATCTCTAGGTAGAGATGTATGGAAGAAGAGCTGCATGATGGTGATTATATTTGAAAATTAATGTGGTGTCCTTATAATTTCCAGGTCCTGCTGTGATGGGAGCCTGCTTACCTGACTGGATGAGACACGCTGAAGGCCTTGTCTGATGATGAGGACAGAAGCAGAAGCCAGCAGACGGATTGAGAGAGTCTCTGCCCCGCTGGTTTAGCGGTCGCTAGTGCGACTACTGAGCGTGAGATCATGAGTTTGATTCCCAAGTCAAGCTAAATATTATTGAGTTTTTTCTTCAGGAAGTTCTCGTAGCAGCCCGGAGTCTGGATTTTTGTTCGGTTAGTGGTAATAGGCTCGCCCCCTGTAATATGGAACTATTAACATAACACCTCGCTTGTATTCTCCGATGGGATAGGCAGTGGTGTATGGTCCTCCCATGTCGCCAGTTATGTTTAAGTCCCATGTAACAGGGGGGCGAGCATATTGCCATCAGCTGGGTACAGCTCCAGACTCGGAGGCTCTACTCAGAATAGGTTAACCAACTCATAACAAAACGTATTAAGTATGTTATGTTAGTATGAGAGTATGTTGTAGACGAAAGAGTGTCTAAAAAGAAATGAAAAGGGTTTTTTAAGTTAAAAAACCATTTATGCGCGCTTACAATGTACCTAATTAGCAAATAATTAGAAAAAAATTAACTTTGATGGTCGTGAATGTGGATGGCTATTAGAAAGAAAGACCGAGGAAACGATGGATGGGCTGTGTGAATGATGATATGGTTAGAAAGGGGGTGACTACCGAGATGACGACTGATAGAGAAGTGTGGGAGAAGAAGACATGTTGAGTCGACCAGTAATAAATTTAATTCAAAGGGCAAGATGGTGATAATTCTAATATTTTAAGCTTCATGGTATTGGACAAACGACGATTTTGTTATCTATAGTCTAGTCTAGTCGCGGTCTGAAAAGGTTCAGCACATTTAGCTTTTACTTGCAATATGAATGACAATGACAGGTCGAAAAGGTGACAAAATATGCCCGATACGTGTGAAAGGATCGTTCATATTTAAGGTCATAGCACACATATCAACTCGGAAAGGGATCGTCACCGTATCAAATCGAGCCATTCGGTATTCTTTTTATGAAACTCCCAACTGCAACATGCATACTAATCGGAATCGTAACGTAATCGCCTCGCCGCGCCGCGAGGCAAGCTCATGAACCGCGGCGATACGGTTACTATCCCTTTCCGAGTTGATATGTGTGCTATGACCTTGAAACCTTTTCGTTCTGCGACTGAGACGTTACTAAGAAATTAAGAAAAAAAGTCTTGATCATTTTATCCTGATTTTTTTATCCTGCGGGGCAATTGCGTAACACATTATCAATCGGAATCGGTTTCATTTTGACAGTTCAACAACATTCATTGCGTTATATACGTGTTGAGCAGACAAATTTTTCGAACTTATGAAGCAATGGATTAGCAATTTGCTTCAAAATGATTCAGATTCCGATTGATAGTCATCATCTGCCTAGCCTTTTCCCAACTATGTTGGGGTCGGCTTCCAGTCTAACCGGATGCAGCTGAATACCAGTATTTTACATGGAGTGACTGCCTATCTGATTGATAGTGTGTTACGCAATTAGGGTGCTGGGTTTGATTACCAGTAAAACAAAGTGTTGTTGGGTTTTCTATTAATGATTTGTATGCAGTAATGACGTCGCCCTCTATTACATGTCACTTTATGTTATTTTTGTAATCAATTTAGATCAATATTGAACAGATAAGTTCTCAATCTTACACTATTTTTTCCTTGAATTTTTACTTTACTTTTCCTCTAGCACAGATCTTTTTACTGTTTTTGTACAGTTTGTTTTTTGTTTTTTTTTTCATTTGTTATCTTTACTTTAATAGCACACATTATAATTTTGAAAAATAACAATACAGATTATTTTTAAATATGTATTTTTCTTGAATTTTCACTGTTACTCATTTTTGTTATAGGTACGTATGCAATGAAAGTATAGTTTGCCTCAAGATTAAGTTTTATCAAAGAAAGCATACGTTACGAAGCACAACTTACAAGCATTCGTGATATCCATAGGAATTCTATCATAGACTACCAAAATAATATATATTTTTTTAAATAATATTAGAAAAAGTTAGTACCTACTTAAAGTCGTAATGTGTGCTAAAACTATTATTATTTTATTTCTTATGTATTTTTAGCAATGGCCCCCTCAACTGGAACCCGTAGATCCGAACTTGTGCGTTTAACCGTAGGGGAGACGCAACTGCGCGACTTTTCAGTCGCACGCAGACCAGACTATTGTCGTATTGGGCGACTTTTTGTCGTATCACAAACCTCAACAGCTCAACGGATGACATTTTATTTTGTAACCGTTGCACTTTTGACGTTCATCCACTCCTATCACTAGCATATGGAGGTGTCATAAGGAATACAAGTAATATACAACAAATATTGCTAGTATCACGCCTGCATTTCCAAAAGGGGTAAGACAGAGATGTTCCTCCGGGGAATACAGATGTGATCTTATGTGGTGGTGTGTGTGTATTGCTAGTTTTCTAAGTATAAATCTGTTTTTGCGACTAAATAGTCGTGTGTTCTGTCGTGCGGTCGTTGAGTCGTGAGTGTGTGCGTCCCCCACACAAGTTTGGTGATACGCGGGCGCAGTTTTGGCGGGAATTCGTCGCTCTTCGCCGTTTTGTTTTTCTTCTATAATTTTTTTTTTCTTTACTTTTTGTTTACTGTGTAGTTTTTTGTGATCAAAATAAGAAAAAAGGCATTGATTTTGAGATTACTAAATTGTTTTGTGAGCACATTCTTTGTATACAAATATTATCAGCGGCTTGAAATTATTGTTTTAACATAAAATATACCTAATGTCATATGACACTGCAATACTGTAGCTTCTCATTGGTGAATTTTCTGAATCGGATCACTAGTTTCGAAGATTACCCCCTACAGATAGCGCCATCCACGAAGACGCGCCCCACTCTTCTTCCTAATCGCTTACAGTACAAGTGTGCAATATTCCGCTAGTGTTTTAGTTTTGGAGATACACAGTAATTACTTATTAGTGGGTAATTAGTGTGTATCAAAAAACTAAAACATGCGGAATTATCTAGCGATAACCACTAGCGATTAGTAGGAAGAGTGGGGCGCGTCTTCGTGGACTGCACTATCTGACCTACATACAAACTCACAAATTTTACCTCTTTCTGATATTAGTATAGAAGACGGGTCTGAATTTATTTTGACATACAAATTGTCACAATTTGCAAACAGACATTTTTATTCTTATTTTGATCACATAGAAGGGATGCGTTGTACTGAGTACCGGACGTTAATAAGACACATGAATACACTTTAGAAAGAGACTGGTATGAGTGAAAGAGACGACGTTCTTCTAAGCCGTTCTTTTTCTGAAACTTAATGTGTCATAGACTATAACGGCTGCGTTCTTTCAATTTCTTTTTGACATTTTATTTGATCACAGTAAGTGATTACTCATCTCTTGTAGTGTCTGTTGTAGTTCACCTAAATTAGTTTTCTTTAGTTGAACCCTTGATTTTTGTTTATTGTATTTAATAGCAAAGTTATTTTTAAGGCTGTACGGTGTGCTATGTTCTGCTAGATGGGAAACTTAATAGTTAGATTACGACGTGTCTCTGTCTAATCTACGAAAAAAACGCCAAAATATATATACCTAGTGCATATTTTGGCGTATTTTCACACATTTTGAAACGGAGCCAAATTCCCGGAATTTGACTCCGTTTACCGCCGCGCCCCGTCGCGTGTCGTGTTGTAGGTAGTGTGTTCCACCTTAGGTCCAAATATTAAAAAAAATTGTACAACATATTGATGAACGCATTTTATAATATGTTTAAGATTGTCTGAAGGAGTATTTTTGTTTCTTTACATTTCTATTTAAGTATGCTAGTACTTAATATCTACTATACTCGACAGTTTCGATTCCAAACTGTGTATGAATGAAAACGGTTTCTTTCTAACTACCGCGTTTTCTTATAAAACATGTTTTAGCATGTTTAAAAAATTCGACATTTCGATTTATTTCGCAACATAATTATGTGTGCCTATTCTTATAAAATTACAATATTTGTTAGTGATATTTACAAGATGGATACGACAATAAATGAAAACGCTGGCAATACTAAGGCATGGGAGTACATATTTTGAAACGATGAAATAAATCCTAACACGGATAGTTATTTTTCAAATAAACTAAATAGTAGTGATGGGCCGACTATGAGGTTTGTCAATCTTTGACTAGCTATGTATAGTGACTAAACTATTAGATATATTTCATTGAATTTTTGTATGCAGACTGGGAACGTCATTAGATAAAAGTAGTTTAATTTATTATCGTGTTTGTAGTCTCCATCTTGTATTTCACAATTATGGTCTCTTGTAAATTAATGAGCTACACCCATTTAATATTTCAATCTTATATTTATATAAAACACAAACAGACACATAGCGTTCATTTTATTGATACTTGAATTATATTTCCGTTATCTAATTTCTATAAATTAAATAAAGACACCTAAGTACTTGAATATAATGTCATCATAATCTTTTGTACAGTCGCAGAATGAAAAGGTTATGCAGCTTTACGTCAATTTTAACTTGCACCGTAAGTACATAGACATATACTTATTATCGTGTTACCCAGTAACTGGGTTGTGGAGGTCAGATAGGCAGTCGCTCCATGTAAAATACTGGTAGTCAGCTGCATCCGGTTAGACTTGAAGCCGACCTCAATATAGTTGGGAGAAGGCTAGGTAGATTGATTTTTGTGCCTAGGCTTTATTTCATGTTCGACTTCATACTGCCTACTAATAATGAATTAGAGTTTGAAAACGTAATTGAATGGTCGCTATGAAAAGAAATGTACCTATTTAAAATTGGTCTTGATCTGATCATAGTATAATACTCTTTCACTAAAGCTCTGTAGCATTTCTAACTGAACAGACAGCTGTGCTGCTGGACTGTTTGTTGCGCCACTTCTTCCCAGCGACAGCACTAGGAAGTGGTGAAGGGCGGGCGTGCCGGGGGACTGTCTTATGTCATTTTGACGTTCGAAAAGTGCTGATTCTCAGCCTAGTTTGAATAAATGACCTTTGATTTGATTTAATAAAAAAATTCCTAAGCCTTTCATGCCGCGACTGTACACTTTCACTCTAGCTACCTACACAAGTTGCAGAGAAGAAGAAGACTAAGAAGAGAAGAGACCATAACGCCGTAGATTGGGTGAGGTAGTAGGTTGTATAGTACTGCATTACAACACTTGGGAGAGACTGTACGGCCTACTAACTTTCCTGGTTTACGGAACAAACAACATTGAACATTCTGGAAATCAGAAGACGATGACCTGAGAAGAATATGGAGGAATAATTTTTAGGTTATGTTTTTTGTGAAACTGTTTTTTGTACTGTATGTTTTATATCATATAAGTAGTGATATAGTGTATGTTGTTTGTATATCTATATTCTATACTTATAATATTCATAATATAAGCTTACATTTAAAATAAAAATATAGTAGGTACCTACATGTATATGAAAAAATAAGCAAAATAATCATAGGGCATCAAAAAATTCGTCCGCATCGCTATCAACAGGAACAGTGCCCAAAAAGCTGGCAGCATTGCCACGTTGTATGGCGATGCTCAGTCTTTGGGCAAGAAATAGGCCAGCCCTCTGGTCACGTAAAGAGTCGACTAACCGCTTGGCGATATGTCGGAAAACCAAGTGGGCACTCGGACCCCATGGCCCTAGTGTTTAAACCCCAAACGGCTCGAACATAATTATTTTAACTCCCAATCAGGTTGGAATATTTTCGCCGTTTTAGGTTTTCTGCAACTGCAGTAGCCGCCCCAGCATAGCCCACCGTGCTAGGAAGATGGGATGGTTCAAGGGTGTCGACACATGTTGCATCCCACACCAAAGGTCTGCCTAACTTTAAGGGCATTATGGTCATTCCGTCTGGTCTCTTCCCATCGTCGCGTGCCAGACCGTTGGGTTCTAAACCAAGAGCGTACACTTTTAAATTCGCTTTTCGTGTCTGTTTATGTGACCGCTCAGGTCTTCTAAACTACACAATAGATTTTAATGCAGTTTCCACCATCATTTATTTGTCTATATAAAAAGTTTTATTGACAAAAGAAAATTTTATGACAGAATGTACCTATCTTTTTTTATGGGGTTATCCTTATTGATATCCTCCGTCTGGGAAGAACAGGAGGGTTATGTCGGACTCCTACCGACTAAAACCACACTGTTCCTTCTAGTATCATGAGTCGGGGCCCCGGGAGATACTTGTACATTCGCCGCACCCTCTACTGGTATCAGCCCGCCATGCCTGGTGGACCCCCTAGTGACCCTCCCAAGAGCCCCTTCTTATGGTGGCCGGAGATCGTTAAGCATCCTTTGACGCCCGGCTGCTCTTCTGGTGCGGGTGGAATGAGAGGTATGCTCTCTCTCCCTCTCTGCCGCCTCCTTTGCATGCATCACATCCTCACAAAAATAGGCCACAGCATCCCACGCGTTTTCGCTTCCGACCAAAATTTACATAAACGCAATTCAAATGTCTTGGTTTGACCCCAAATCAAGCAGCGCTTGTATCTTCGGGGTCGGAGTGCGAATGAGAGCAGAAAGAAATTATGTCGGCGTTCAAGGCTAGTTTAGAAAACTGTGTTTATATTGCCTACATTGTCATAATAATATCTTTTACTCATAGATCACGATCCAACACATATGATTGTGTAATAACCCCATTATTTTCCTGGTTTGCGGATTTAACAACATTGAACATCCTCGAATTACTTATCGGCAGAAGACGAAAATGGAGAAATATTTTCTAGGTTATGTTTTTTTTTTGTGAGTTTGAACTTTTTGTCCTGTGTATTTCACGTCGTATGGTGTATCTAAGTATATATTATTATGACAATGATTATTAGAAGCCTGTGATGTCCCACTGCAGAGCAAAGGCCTCCCTACTCTCTTTCCACTTCTCTCTGTTCAAAGCTGCTACGGACCAGTTCTTGTTGAAGGAGTCCAGCTCATCCTGCCATCCCCCTCTGGGCCTACCGCGATGTCGCTTGCCATTAAGAGGGACCCATTGGGTCGTTTGGCCCATTGGTCGTCTGACATGCGGCAGATGTGCCCAGCCTAGTTTCATTTTAGCGTGGCCATGAAGTATACCTACCTACCTATTCAAAAATATATCACATATTTTATTTAGAGCTTAGGTTCTAGCCGGATAATGTATTCCCGCATAGCGTCATTGGATCAAATCGAATAGAATAGAATTATTTGCATTAAAACATGGATAATGGTCTTTTGGTCTGGGTTCCTAGGAAAGCGGTTCCGTCATACATACATATACTTATTATAACGGTTAATGTCATGACAATCTGTCATTTTCACTAGTAGGTACCTATTTGACAAAACACGCTCTGTATTTGACAGCCGGTATTGTGTGACCGTTCACAGCTTTCTTACCGCCCGGCCACGATTTTTGGCTTAGCGGCAAGCGGCGCGGTTTCTTTTGTCTAGCGTTGAGGCTGCGAGCGGTGCGTCGTAGCATGTCTTCATACATTTTCGTATATTTGTTTTTACTGCTCGCCGCCTCGCGCTAATAAGCTGCCTCTGATAGCGGCGAGGCCGTGGCCAGGCTGTTGAAAACCCAAGCTTAACAATCCCTGCGAGATAATTGTGTAACGCACAAACAGTAGCAATGGTTTTCATTTTGACAGTTCAACAACATCCACTGCGTTATTTACGTTTTTGAGCAGACCATTTTTTTAACATATGAAGCAATGGATTAGCAATGTCCTTCAAAATTATTCAGATTGTGATTGATAGTGTGTTACGCAATTAGTGTGCTGTCCAAAATTAAGTTAATGTTTATATCTTTTGGTAACTTTTATATAAAGTGGTTAATACTGACGCCAATAATCGTTTGTCATTAAAATTTCTGCAAAACAAATTAAACAAATAAATTATTATATTCGTACAGTATTTCCTAGTTTTATTTAATTACCTATACCTCCCTCAGGGCAACTCTTGTAATTTTAAGAACGTCCTCAGTCTCAATCTGTCAAAAATACCTCTAACTTCCCTACATTTTTGACAAGTTTTTGACATTGATTGTCGCTGAGATGAGATTGCGACTAGATTTTAAACGTTTTAATTACGTGGATTGGCTTTCTGATTTCAAATTTAAATGCTCAATATTTCTCACCTACACTACCTACCTAGCTCATATCGTGGTGAAAATGTTGGCATTGACCGTACCACAGAATACAGGGTCAAATTAAATTAGCTAGCAAAACTCCACAGACGTGATGACGATCGATATCTAAACGTAATAAAAACAAACAAAAACGATTTTCTGAACTCGTACTTGAAGTAAATACAACACCTCGGCTGCCCCACATCAAACATTTACACACAAAAACAAATTATTTTAAAAACTGAAATTTTAAATAACTAAGCTACGCTCGTTGACCCCAAAAAGTTACTTGTATCTACCTATAAGTTTAGAAAATAGTTTTTGTTTTATTTATCTGACTATTCTGAGAAGAAACTTTTAGAAATTCCTCACGTCGGTCACATCAAAATCAAGTCATTTACGAGTACCTATTCAAATTAGGCTGAGAATCAGCACTTCTATGTTATTGGTTTGGTTTCCGCACTTAGTCCTTCAAATGGACCATTGTGCGTGATCAGCACTTTTTGAACGTCAAAATGACAAGACGGTCCCCCGGGGCACGCCAGCCCTCGATATAATGATTAGCTCAACAACTTAAATTATCGCAATGAATGTTGTACAAGTACAACTGTCAAAATGAAAGCCATTGCTACTGATAGTGTGTTACACAATTACCACGCAGATTAGTGTCTGAGATGGTCTTGTGAGGAAAGAACCACACAGATTTGATTGGGCCTGTCTATCCAGTCAGTACACGCATTTGGCCCCCCCGGCCCTTGCTCGATGAAGTGCCAGCCCGCGCCGCAACTGAGCCTGTAGATTTAAATTCCCGACCGTGACCTCTGAGTTTGTTTCGGCGTTTCTTCTCAGAGTAGTCAGATAGGAAACGCCGGCCTCATCAAGCTTAAATAATAAGAACCTGATCCAGCCTGTCCCATCTTGCTGCCCTCCCCCAGCGACGCTCTAAGCCGAGGTTGGTACCCCACAGGGGGTGCCCTTAGCGTGTAGTCGCTTAGTATATTAGATATTTGCCCCTGGCTGGAGGCTTTGAGTTTACTTAAGGCAACTACAGGATAGTCCGGTTAAGTAGTCACGACCTCTCAAGGTCAACTACGAGATACCATATAGGAAAAAAAAAACACGCATTTGTCACTAATCTATGAACTACATTTTCAAACATCCCGGGGTTTGTAAACACAACCACATTACAGGAAAAAATACCGGTGTGAGAAAAATAGGTAACTATTATACCTAAATACTTTGACCTAAATTAAATGAAATAAACAAAGGGGAACCGAAGCGTTGTCCCATCGGTTCTCCTGAACTTGTTGTAGGGGTAAGAAGACTAAAGGCAACACTTATCATCATATAGGTATGTCTCCTTAACTTATGTACTAAGGTGAGGTCGGCTTCCAGTCAAGCCTGATACAGCTGAATACCAGAATGTTACCTACATACTTATAGAGATTGCCTATCTGATCTCCACAACCCAGTAACTGGGTAATACGAATACGATGACTGGTTGTCAGACTCGGGATTCTGACTACTCGTAACGACTGTCAAAGATCCACAAATTACATCCGGGACCAACGGCATAATGTGCTTACCGAGGCACGGAGGGGTCTCGGTATGTAAAGATGGTTACCCATCTACAGACCAACATCGACCTGTAGGGTTGCTATAACTTGTTATTATTAGGTAAGCCACGCTGCTCAGTAGTATTAGGTACCTACCTACCCATGGCATGTGCAGGATCTGTTTAGTACACAGCTACAACTCCTCCTAAACTTCTAACACAACATGATTCCTACTCACCTATTGATTAGAACAGTCGCATGATTGTGATAGGAACTATCAAACACTTCAGTATTATAAAATAAACGTGTAGCGACATCTTGTATCGAATGTAGTTACTAATAGAACTAGCGTCATCTAGTGATGAGTAGCTGAATCGCTAGGAGTAAGAACGTCAAATGATTAAATAAACGAATTTTATTAATTGTAGATATTTAACTTGGAATAGATGTGTAATTAAACAAGTATTAATTTATTATAAAACATTACATCTAAGTAATTTATAAACAATAGATAAAAATATTCACAGAAAACAATCAGCTGGTGTTGAGTCACGAATAAAAAAGTAAAACAAAAATTTTCATTTTCGTAATGGCAGCACTGAAATTCACCATCACAGGTTTATAATCCTTGAAGTAAATCTAAAGTATGCTTTATTGCATTGTGGAAAGGATTAGAATTGCACGAAAAATAAAGTTAGTAAGACATTTTATCGTTTGTGTAGGAAGTGGCATAAAAATAGGATTGCCAACAATCTGAGTGACGTCAGGCCATTGGAGTCATGGAGCCTTCTAAAATTACATAGGAGCACAAGAAAATATATTTTTCCGACGTATACGCTCCATTTTAATACAATTAAATATACAAAAGTGTCGATAAAAGTGTACGACGCGAGTGTTAAATGAAATAATTGTTGTAAACACGACATTCGAAGTTTTAACCGTGTGATTCTGTTACCAAGTTACCGGAGATTTTTTTTTCATATTTTGTGAGTATCTAATGTATTTTCCACACGAAAACTGGTTATTAAAGATCGATATTTACGTTATGCCGTATGAAACACGTGATATAACGTGGATAAACGGATTAAATTTGTGTTTATAAGATCTTAGGCTGTGTCATGCTATGTCGCTAAATATAACACTGGAGAGTATTTTTGGAATTATATTTGGCGATTTTGCGAGTGCGAGGCGGTGAAGACGTGTGAAAGTTGTAATTACGCTTCAAAAATGCTATAGAACGTGTGGCCTTGACGTAATATCAATTTAATATCTGGTATCAGGTTACGCATTTTTTAACGGTAAGCTATCGTGTTATTCAGCCTAAAACTGTTTGGTTTTGTTATGTGGACTCCTTTGTGCGCGGAATGTCCGTGAAGGTTTTAATTGGATCAATTCTTAGTGCATGACCTTGGTTAATAGAATACGCATCGCGGTAACTGTGTTTTACTTGCGACGAACACGGTAGTATTTTTTTTACGAATGAGAGTTACCAGGTGCGAAATTTTCGGTCTCCTAGTAAGGAAATTGTTGGATTGTTGGAAATCTAAGAAAAAGTCTGTTTGTAAAAAATTGGCATTAATACTATTGACTTTGTACTTTCACTTTTATGAAACCATGCTTGCAAAAACTAGTACAAGAATTTCGTAATATTTTTATTAAAACTTTTTCTGCTTTCCTAACAATATCGCAAAACGAATCACTATAAATCCTCAAAAAAAAAACACCTACATTTTAACAACTTACCCAAAAAAAGGGTAAAATAGATCTGGCAACATTCCCCAATGTTATTGTAAGTACATCTGCATGTTACCAAGAATCCAGTGTTTGTTAAACATTCTTTTGTATTGACAATAAAGCTCATTTTCTAGGTCATTTGAGATTAACAAAAGGATTGTATAAACATTACCAACATAGATATCTAATAATCACACAATATGTTGATGGCAAAAGTTGACATAGTAGGTACAGATGGCTACACATCAAGCTATACATAACCAGTATAAGCTGACTTTGAGTCAATTGTATGAAAAACATATACAATGCGAGGTCACCTAAAACTGGAAATGTATAGCTTGATGTGTTGTGTGCATATGTAGTTGGTTAGTAGCTGGCTTGTACCACCTGGGTGGCACCAGGGTAGCCTGCAAAATTCAAATTTTCTTACGTGTCGCAATTTGCAGGTCAGTTTTAGGTTGTATGTTGAACAAAATATGATTTGCGACCATAACAAGTATGTACAGAATTATAATCATTCAAATCATCAATACAATCCTCTAAGTTCAAATCACCCTACTGATTGATATTTCATGAAATAGTCATTCAATAGGGTTATATCATTTGAATTCTGGCTACCCTGGCGCTTGCCCCTTAAACCATTTACGGGCACTTTTGAATAGTCAAGGAGTCAGTCAGTCAGAAATATGAAGCAAGCTGTCCATTCCAAAGTGTAGTAGGTTCTTATGAAGAAGAATGGGCCAGAAACTCCACGGACACTCTTTTAAATAGCCCTTCAGTGAAATATAGGCCATATGTTGATGGCACTAGGCTTGCCGCCTATTACCTGTTAACCTACATGAGACTTACACATAACTGGCACCACCATCACACCTTCCACTACAACCTACAGTCTGATTCAAACTGTATGGTGGCTTGAAACATGTGGCAAGCTGTATCACTGTTTGTCTCTGCATCATCCAGAGGTCGACTGGTAGAAAATACCTCCACCTCAGTACATTTGTGTACTGAAAGTATTAAATAAATAAATTGACAAAATGGTGTACAATAAACTTCTGTCTAACCCCTCAGGTAGTATAGGCATGATCTATACTAATATTATAAAGAGGTATAATTTTTTGTTTGTATGTAGGGGGTAATCTCAGGAACTACCAGTTGGATTTGAAAAAAATCTTTTTGCATTTGATAGTCCAATTTTTGAGAAAGGTTATAGGCTATTTAACGTTACGTTATGATCCTTAGGAACTGAGTAAAGGAATAAAAGTCAGAATGAATACCTACTAAGCGAAAACAAAGTTGTAGCACAGGCGAGCGATGCGATGCGACGCGATGGTTCGGGGGCGGAAATTTTACGCGGACGAAGTCGCGGGCAGAAGCTAGTGTTATACAAAACCATAGTGAAAAGTGTGAGATAAAACAAAAGCATATGTTAAGTACTAAAAAATAATGTGTTGAATTGTGTATTGTTATCAGAAATACTATGAAACAGCTGATTCAATACTATTATTGGTTTGTCATTGTGAGCCATTCACCTACCCATTAATTTTATTGTTTACAGATTACTTGAATGTAAACTAAATTACCTAGAGTGCTGTCAAAAATCTATACCAAATATTGTAAAGAGGTCAAATTTGTGAGTTTGTATTTGTATGTAACTCCCTCTCCTTGAGAGGAGGCCTGTGTCCCAGCAGTGGGAACGTTATAGGCTGATTATGTGTAATCTTGGGAACGACGATGATCGACGATGACGAAAAATTATTTCACTAACGGGAAGCTACAGTATTGCCGAGTGTCATCCTAACTAATATTATAAATGCGAAAGTGAGTTTGTTTGTTACGCTTTCTCGCTAAAACGGCTGAACGAATTTGGATGAAATTTGGCACACTGAGACAGCCACTTCTAAACACTTTTGCTATGCCATACTTTACCTAAAGGTAGGCCATGATCTAGAGAATGCTTCTTTTCTTCCTGGATCGCAGACGAATTCGCAGGAATAGCTAGTAATATACATATTTTATGTTAAAACAAGGAACTTCACATGGATGAAGGTTGGGCAGAAGCTAGATTTATATTTTATTTTACTTTTATTTTCTAACAAAATACAGCTTTCTGTTAGGCCAGTGTTTATGTGATTGTGATTACATCCTTAATACAGACTTACTTATTCTGAAATGTCTGTCTGTTGTTGTAGTCTAGTCTAAATGAGATTGATTTATTAGTTTCTCCACAGTGAACATGCATTAGGTTATTTAAATTAATCGTGTCATTTTCAGATATAAATTCAACATTAACAATTTTACTAATATTTTGTAACAATTTTATTCATAAGATTGTCCATGGAGTTTCTTGACTGTTCTTCATAGATACCATATAGGTACTACACTGGAATAGGCAACTAGCTTCATATTTCTGACTGACTCTTTGACGAATCAAAAGTGCCTGTAAATTGTAAGAAATGCTGTGAGCTTTAGTTTTGAGGGCAACCAATCTCTAATAATATATTTTCAGCATTATCAGCTTAAAAAAATGTTCTTATTAAGAGAAGGAATAAGCATTGGGAAAGTTTTAATTTATTTTAAATGACCAAATCTTTATTTCTTAAATGAACCTAATGTTGTGTAAGTAAGTTTACTTACTTACTCATAAAAAATCATAATTTATTTTACAAATCATTGTGTAATTTTAGACTTATTTATTAAAAACCCACAACAGTTATTCCACAATATTACCATAGGCTATCTAATTTCTGGCCTTATTTATCAAGCCGTTTTGAAAAGCCATATTATGTCAGTCAGTCAGAACGGTGGAGAGTGGGACCAGTGACAGTCATTCAAGGAATATTAAAAAAAATCCCAAATACGGTTTTGTTATTCGGTACTTATATTAATTACCCGGTAATAAGGAAAACGTATCAATACTTGTATAATACGTATTCATACTGCGTCCTAATGTATATCAAATGGGTACTTATTTAAATAACGTCATATTTACACAAATTTAAAAGATCATCATCATCTGCCTGCCTTTTCCCAACTATGTTGGAGTCGGCTTCCAGTCTAACCGGATGCAGCTGAATATCAGTATTTTACATGGAGCGACTGCCTATCTGACCTCCATATTTAAAAGATATTAGAATTTTAAATAATACAAACCTACCGCGCCCCCCTACCTTTTTTTTACCTATTCTTTGATTGACTTATCAATTTGTGTGACGAACTAGGAAATAACCTACCTATCATAAATTGATAAAACATGTCCCTACCTACTATCTTTTGTTTTAACAAAGAACTGATAAAAAGAACCTACCTGGTTGCTATGGATACCAATGTAAACAATATTAAATAACTAAAGTGCTGTGATTGTGATCATTAGTGATTCTTGGTGAATTTGGATCCATACCCAGAGGGTGAAAATCAGAGCCTATTACCTACCTAATAAGCCTATGCTGTCTGTCTGTATGTCGCAGTTCTGTATCACCTAAATAGCTATACATATACAGGAAAAACTATTATTAGCCATACAATTCTGTAATACGCGTATTCTCTAACATATTTTAGTATGTATCGCGGTTAGTCACCTAAATAAAGAAATATTTTCGAGTTGATGACAAATATAAAAGTATTTTATTATATTACTAGCTTCTGCCCGCGACTTCGTCCGCGTGAAAGTTCTTGTTCCCCCGACCCACCCCGTCGCATCGCAACAAACTAATTTTATTACTTAGCTTTATTATTATTACTATAGATATGAATTGGGCCCTGTAGGTAGCCACGCGAATCGTGGCGTTTTTTAGGCCCTCAGAAGTGCAGGTGTTCAAAAGATTTATTGTATTTTGAACTTTATCCCAGTTGAGGTAACATTCTTAATACAAAACTGCCATCTTAGACCTAGTTCTAAAGGCAGTTTTGATATTGAAAACTTTACGTAGGTCGGAATAAAGTTCAAAATAGAATAACTGGCTCGAAGGTTTGGACTGTAAGAACAGTTGGAACTCGTTTTGTAATAAGAAGGTAATAGTTTAGATGGTATGGAACCTCCTAAGGGTTCCGTACCACTATAAATCCATTCATAAATTATATGTTTGTATGTCACACGAATTTCACCCCCCTCCCTTGGTGGGATGTCACATATTATGCAATTTGCAATTTTATTATGCAATTTAAAATTAACCATAATTATAATATTATCGATAGAGTTGGTAATATATTAAAGTCTTTAGTTAGAGTTTTAATACTTTCTGTTTATTATACATGTGACGTCACGAAACTTTTGCCCCCCTTTATCACACTTTTCAAACTAAAACTTAAAGCATTTATTTTAATTAAACTAATTACAGGCAATTTTGAATTGTCAAGGGCTCGGTCAGTCAGAAAAATGAAATGGACCTATGGAGAAGAAAGGGCAAGAAACTCCACGGACACTGTTGACCCCTCCCTCCCCTTTGACATGTGACGTAATTTATAGATGGCGTATGCGCGAGTCCGACTCGCACTTTGCCAGTTTTTCTCAGCCACACAATGCATATAAAATGTGCCCTAAATGCGCGTTTCTGTATATTAATATGAACTACAATTCTTCAAGGCAATAGTTAATGACTATTTCTTGGCAAACCTACTCTATTGTGCTTCGAAGCTTTGCATACCGTTCAACTATGGATAATGACCTGATTTTGTAGGAATATTTACTAAAACTAGTTTAAAAATGAGAGCAGTGGTGGCCCAGCGGTAACGACCGCGACTTTCGAGTTGTTGGTCGTAGGTTCGAACCCAGACAAGTGCTTTACTCTGTGTACATTATTTTATACCATTGCTCTCAAAACGGTGAAGGATGACATCGTGAGGAAACTGGCATGTCCTAGAACCAAAAATTCGAAGACATGTGACATCCATCTACCAACCCGCACTGCGCCTGCGTGGTCCTCTGCCCACTCCCTCTCACAGAGAGGTCTGTGTCCCAGCAGTGGGAACGTTATCTCTCTCGATATCGGCAACTCTCATCCAGCTGCATCTGTCATCTAACCAAATGTCTCTCTTGTTACAGAAAACAAACCAAACAATTCTGCAGAAAAGTAAATAAAGCAAAACAATGCTAAGAAAACGACCGCCGTCCAGAATTAAAATTAACTTAGAGTAGGATAGCATAAGCCAAGACTATATTAAGGATATGTGTCAAACACACTAGGGAAAAAAACGAAAGAACTCTGCCACAATGCCTGTCGTATCACCCTCTCGGTACAACACTACCTCCTCAAGCCTCTCAGGGTCTTACAGATCGACCCTGACATCATCAACCGTCGAAAAACCATACTACAGATCCACAAGCGGCAACTATGATACATTACGCAGCTATGAACGGTCTGAGTTCCGCTCTAGATTCTCTGATATCGATGGAAATAGAGAACGGAAGACCCTGGTTGAGAGACAGAGGAGCTCTCGAGCTCCGAGCATCGCTGACTCAGACAGCGGTGTCTCCAGCAGCAGGTATCGGTCTGACAGAAGTGAGTCCAGGTCTAGAGATATTTCGACAACTCGCAGTGAGAGCAGCAAGACCTCAACTGACCCCTTACCGAGGAATCGGAGGCCTGTGCTAACTTCGGCTGATTTGGCTATGTCACATGCCGAGTGGTACAACAAATACTCTCCAGCAAATTATATACCGTTGACGCAGAGGATTCAGCAGCAGCAGCAGAATCAGAATTATGGGGAGATTTCAAGGTCAAAGTCTATATCAAATGATATTGGAAGACCACCAGCAGCGGATCCGTCAAGACTTGCTAGAAAAGCAAGGAATTCTGCAGCAACAATTTCAGAGGTAATTTTTTGTTTCTTTTTCTTTACCTCTATCAATGTATTATATTTCTTTTTTTATTTATAAGTACTTTTATTTTGAGTGTCTGCGAAATTTTATAATTTTTGGTAGCTATTTGGTTTTTCGTATTATTTTTTGTGGACATACTCTGATGATTTTTAAATGTTAGTGGCGATAGTTTTGAAAACGGACTCGGATATTATCATTGTGATCTGGTTTAATATTAACAAACAATTCTTATTGTTTGCGCAGTTTATACACAAAATAAAACTTACATATCATTAACAACAAAAAAAAAAATCTACAGTACTTACATCAAATACATGTTGAAGAACGGAAATAGTTATCTTAGGATTAAAGAAAACCTTTTAAAAACAAATGATGAAACATAGTTTAAAATATTGTCTGGGAATCCGAAAAATCTGATTTAGACAGGCGAATTCGCTTCATAAATGATTAATAAAAATAAGCCTGTAAAATTTTCTAACACTTAACTAATATTATCGGCCTTGGCCTAAAAAGTGTTTAAGAACGAGTCACGAATTCTTTAATACAAATCATTGTAAATTCATCAAGATGAGAAGACATATTAGGTAATTGATGATACAAGAAAAAAAAATTACATCATAGCTAAAATAAAAACTAGTAAGTAGATTTTTTTTAAACACTTTTGTACTTACCTAAGTATATATTGAAAAGTTGAACTAAAACAAAATACAAAACGATAGTACCTAAATACATAAAAAATCCGGAAAAAAAAACGAAGTAAATAATAATTCTGCTCAGAAAAATAGAAAAAATCTTTCAGGCTGCCTAAATTGGCACACACTTAATTGAAAAAGGTAAATAAACGAAACAAAAAGAGTTTGAATTAAAAAACACTATACACTACATAGAAAGACTACAACTACACTACACAAAACACATTTAATTGAAAGAATCTGTAGCGTGGGGGAGTGACAACTTTACCAGCATTATCAGCCTATAATGTTCCCACTGCTGGGACACAGGCCTCTCTATAAGACGGACTGGGCCGTAATCAACCACACAGAGGCTTCATTTTCCATAACTTTGTCAAATTATTTGTCTAATAAGCCAAATAGCCAGGCGGGTCACGTCAGCCGCATGCACGATGACCGCTGGGCAAGTCTCCACATAATAGGTGCCTGAAGATACACGGGCTGGAATGGCTGGTTCGAGGTGGCGCGGGAAAAGAGGTCTTGGGGGAGGCCTAAACATAAAAAAAGCCTAATAGATTTTGCTACCGTCCAGATGTTAAAAAAAATATATGCATAATTGCATAAGTACATTGATATTGGCTGGTATTATTTATACAAAAGCTTACCACCACAAAGTTACCCAGCAACTGGGTTGTGGAGGTCAGATAGGCAGTCGCTTCATTTAAAATACTGGTATTCAGATGCATCCGGTTAGACTCGAAGCTGACCTCAACATAGTTGGGAAAAGGCTAGGCTGATGATGCCATAATACAAATGCTAGGTAATTTTCCATCTAGGTATTTATCCTTGCAAAGTGCTAACTATTTAAAATAACAGTTCAAACGAATGTCTCATCATGAATATTTTTGGGATTAAGTATTTGTTTCTTTTAAATGTGATGGTCAGATGTTATTGATAGGAGTGTCCAAAAGGAATTCTCATTTTTTGGGTGTCCCAATATAAGGGAATTCTCATTTTTGGGTGTCCCAATATAAGGGAATTCTAATTTTTTGGGTGTCCCAATATCATGGAATTCTTTTTTTTTGGGTGTCCCAATATAAGGGAATTCTCTTTTTTTGGGGTGATCCTATGTCCAGTATTGGTAAGCCTAATATAAATTAAATTTCATTATTTCTCCTTACATTTCCTTCGTTTAATTTATTACATGGGACTTGAACATAACTGCATGACGGGTTCGATTCCCGGGTCGGGGAAAGTGTTATTTTTCCATCTGGAATTTCTTAGTAGCATCCCGAAGTGTTTGTTGGTCCCTATTACATGGGACTTAAACATAATTGGCGAAATTTGACTGAGTACTGGTGTAGTATACACCTCTGCGTACCCCTTCAGGGATTACAGGCGTTATATTTTGTGTTACTTTTCCTAACTGAATTTTTTACTCAATATTTTCAACATCATTAGTACTCTTCCCTCTCATTGCGTATTCCTAAGTGTAAAAGAGATAAATATAATGTTGTCACGCTCTCACTCTACAGATTATTTATGATTGTGTCACTGTCAGTGTCACAATGACAGCATGCAAAAAGTTTTTTTTTTATCATTTAGCCTTCTAGTAACATGATTGGCTGTTTTTTTTTCTTGGGTTTTGAAATTCTATCTAGGTAAGGTAGGTAAAAACATAATAAACGAAATTAATTTAAATTAATAGTTTCCTACGTAACGTAAATCATTGTTTATTTGTGTCTAAATTATTTCTTGTTTTCAAATTCATTCGTCAAAACCTAAAACTACTTCGCGACTGATATTTTTTTCTACTACATACAAATCATTATTCATATTCATCATCACATAAGCTTCGGCAAAGTTCATTTCAAAGAACTACCCCGAAGACCATCTCAACATCATCGTCATCAGCTATGTTCTGTTTCAAAATTACCAAAACCACAAACAACTGGTTCTTTTTTTCAAAAATTTCGCAGGCACACAAACATAATGTGTGCGCGTGTGAGTGTGTGTGTACGTTCCTTAACATCGCACTTAATAAAGAGCCAAACATTAAATTGACAGCTTCCAAAACAGTAGTACTTGCACCGATTGAAAGGCCCTAACTGCCAGAAAACGTTATACAATAATAACCTTTCAAAACGTGTCACCGTAGTAACATAGATGCGATATTTGCTTGTAATACCATTCACGTGTAACATTGATGCTACATCCTGCTACTTTATAACATCCTAGTACTCACGATAGATCAGTAAGCCGGTCAGTACCATGAATGATACACCAGGTATTACAACAAAGCATGAAATAAATGTTGGACTAACACACACTGTTCACATGTCGCATTCTTACGTCACAAGAACCAAAAATAAGCATAATATTTGAAAAACCAGAGACCGGAACGAAGATCGTATAAGGAAACCTCGCCGGGATACAAGAGGGGGATGCTTAACGGTGTCAAAGATACGAACGGGAACGAAGTACCCTCGGTGTCCGAGATAAGAAAGAGATTCGACCAGAAAATGACGGTAACGAAACTACCAGCGAACGACTCGCGGTACACCGAACAGTATCTCAACCAGCTAAAGGACTGCGAAAATGGTACAGTAGGGTATACGAAAATCGTCCCTAAGGACGAGAAACCAGTACCAGTTCATCTACCGTACGAAAAAAATGGTTTGCGATGGGAGATTGGGTCGTCTAGCTCCCGATCGAACTCCAACTCAGATTTATCACTAAGTAAGACTATATCCGAGCCAGTGTGTCTAGCAAAACCAATACATGATAGAAATAGTTCCATGTCCACTTCTCTTACTTCAAAACTGCCTTCCGACCGTTTAGCCAGCATTAAAAGCCAGCTAGACCCAAATAATCCTATAGGAAAGATTCTAGAAAAATCCACTGTCATCCATGTAGAAAATGGCGATTTAGATTACAAGAAACATAATTCTGAAGGACCTAAAATCAAAGATATAAAAAGTGATATAGAAAAGCAAACGAAAGCGCCAAAACACACATCTAACTTCGCTTCCTACATACAGATTTCCCAGCCTGTCTCCTCAGGGACGACGCCGAAAAAACAAATAGAATTAAATCATACAATTAACGAAGAAGCTCCTAAGAATGATATTAAAAGTGAACCTAGAAAAGCAAGAGCTAACTTGAAGTATATAGACTCGGAAGATGAAAGAATACTGCTCGATAATGATATAGAATCTCCGAGTGGTACCGGTTTCGAGAACAAAACATTTGAACATGAAAATTATTTGAAAAAGAGGACGGAGAAGAGCGAGGATGGCACGAATCATTTGGAAGATGTTAAGTCTATGGAGACGAGTACTGAAAGCACGATCAGTGAGCCGACTGATGACCTAAGTCCGGAGACTCCTTCTGCGAGACGAAGAATGTTGGATTCGAAGGATTTAGAAGATATTAAAGGGGTAAGTACTCATTTTCTTTTGTAATATTTCGTGGTTGCTTCGATTGCGTTAGTGATGAAATTCTCGTTAAAAGAGTGTTAGATTGTATTCATCTTCGATTTCTTAGGACGCTGTTTGCAATGGATTGTCCTTGAAGAAAGATAAGATTATATAAAATCAGGCTTTGATATTTGCTGTTCATGTTTTGATATATATATTGTCCTCCTTATCGATTTCGGTAACGGCGACACTTTGAAATTAATACCTTGCGTGTCACCTTAAGATGGCTTGGTAGATCGAATGTAGTTTTGAACACCCGGTCACAACTAGAACAATAAAGAGCTCTTTGCGTATTTGGCGCTTTTAAATAGTAACTCCGTGTCACTTTTCTTCGAATGTTTTGATATACATACTTTCAATCGACCTCAAATCTATCGAAAATGTATAGTAAATTCAAAAGTACCCTCATTTCAACTGGCTTTTGAGAAAAGACTACCTTCTTGGTTGTTCACATATTACTTACTAGTTTTTCCCGCGGCTTTGGCCGCGTGGAGGTCGGATATTATCCCACGGGAACGTACTGCCGGGATAAGAAGTATCCTATGTTCTCAGATCATAGTCTATCCGCGTGCCAATTTCATCCAAATACGTTCAGCCTTTGAGGTGTGAAAAGGCAACAGAGTTATTTTCGCATTTATAATGTTAATATGGATTTTTCTTTTATCAAGACTCCAATCCATTGCTGGGCATAGGTCTTTCCTATAGTCCCTCCTATTTTTAATATTTTGCCGCCGAAATCGAAGCAGCTATGAAACTCAGCACCTCATTTATATTGGCTCTTTTATATGCACGTTTTTAGTTTTTGTTTTCGTCAAATATTTTTTAAATAGTGTGTGTTAGTTTTAGAGTTTTATGACCTTTTCAGCTGCCATAGACGATGATGTTTGGTTTTTTGTGTACTAGGTTTTTCGTCTTCAATTTTGGTGTCGAATTTTTTAGGTTGACTTTTATTTAAATTAGCAGATTCTCTTCCTTTTACTCCTACATCTGAAATAACTAAGAAGATGTGTCACTGGAACATATGAAATTCTTTGATAGTTATTATATTACTTTTTTCATCGATGTGTCTTACAGTGGGTCTCTTCATCCCATCTCATCTATCTTCTATATCTCTTTATACATTATAATACAGTTGTTGAAATCATTGCAACTCGACGACGTTTTCGACAACTTTTGTATGCTCCTGTAGTGAAAACATTATAGGCTATATTATCCCTACAGCTGTGACTCTGGCCTCCACTCTGTCGGCCGTAATCCACCACGCGGGCCCAGTGGGGGTTGGTGGATGTCACATGTCTTCGAAGTTTAGACAAACATTTTTTCCAGTAAACTACGTATATTACGAGCCTTAAAGTTGTTATTTTCAACCTTCAACCAATTTACGTAAATACTAACAAGTAATTACATCTTCACTGATGTCAGGGACAATCCAACTAAATATTTGACGGTTGCGTGTGTTGAATAATACAAAACGGTTGAATGACGCAGCCTGTCCAAGGTTGGTGGGTTTACTCCTGCGTTTGAACGAATGTTGGATCTACGGACAGATTGTTCAGGGATATTAGTGTTGTGTAAAAGTACTCACGAAACTGTTTATTATGACGTGGAGGCGTCAGGGTACCCGAAAATTCAAATTTTCTTACATTTGTTCTAATTTGCAGGTCAGTTTCAGGTTGTGTGTTGAACAAAATATGATTCGCGACCGTAACAAGTAGGTGTGTATGAATTACAGAATTATAATCATTAAAATCATCAATACAACCCTCTAAGTCGATATAACTCTATTGAATGACTATCATGGAATATCAATCAAGAACATTTGAGTTTCGCGGGTTATCCTGACGCTTCCTCCTCGGGGCTTCTGTAACGTTTATAAAAACAACTACTTCTTTAATGAAAAGTATGCTAATAAGGAGTATGATTTTTTTGTGTGTATTAAAGTACTTACAATACCGTCAAGGACGGTCCTTAAGAACGAATACGTTAAGCACGAATGATCGTCGCGTAACAAATGCTTGCACAACGAATGTTTGCAAAACAAATTCGCAAAGCGAATGCTCGCGATAATTACCGTTCATTAGAAAATAGTGTACAGACGCCAGCACATCAACCTACTACAATCTGTCAGATTTCTGTAATAGATTTTCAACTTTATCGCTAAAGTATAAGGTTCAATGTTGATTGGGAAAATTTGACAGTTAGGTGTAGGTTGATGTGCTGGCGTCTGTACACAATATTTTGCAAATATCGTCGATTTCAATTTCATTAATAAAGAAATTAATGAAATAAGACCCTGAAATGTAACATTTCAGTTGTGTTTTATATCTGGAATTGTTTTGTCTTACCAGATATTTTTATCTGTGCAGACTAAAACTGCCTAAAATCTTCATAGATTTTCTTGAAATATTTATTGAAAAAAGAGAATATTTTTTATACATTGCACATTCAACAATTTTGACATATTTTTTAATGACTTACAACAAATAATTAACTACTTAACCATCTAAACCAAATAAAACCCATATTTCCACCATCTCTGCTCACCTCCCTTAACGCTACCAGGAAGTCATGAACACAAGCAGATAGAGTCCATTTAAAAACGCACACATACGCACGCCGCGGCAAGTAGGCGTCACGCACACAAATACATGACCTCAATACAAATGCCAATGAACTGCTGACAGTATTGCACACCTGTAGGGATTTGAACTTTTCTAGTAGCGTCCAGAGGCTGAAAATCAGGAGTTTTTAACTTTCAGAATGTACACTCAACAAAAGAGAATAAGTATGCAGGATCGTCGGATATCGTTGAAGTTTAGTAAGAAACCGATGGATGTTCTCGAATAAAATTTATTTATATTAATAGAAAACAAACAGCTCGTTTACCAAATAAAATTTCAGTCGACAACATGCATCGGTTTCTTACTAAACTTCAACTATGTATATCCGATGATCCTGCATACTTATCTCTTTTGGTGACTATACATTACAGGTACTGTACTGTCAGGATCGCCAGCTTCCTCCTTTCGAACCCAATAACCTATTGACAGATCGCTACTGATATAGATTATTGGGACGTTAAAACCAGAGATAGATAGGTTTTTCTACCTCCAGTATGCCAAAACTGGTGATAGATAGGTAATTGGGTTCGGCCGTAAGTCCATCAACAAAGATACAGGCCTGTCTGAAAGTAATTCGAAACTTCAGAGTGAACCCTACACACGATTAATGAACTTTTTCGGACGGGCAAACACACATCGGGACTTGGGACACGGACAACGTGTCAAATCGTGGTGTCATGGTGGGGCTCCATACGGAATAGGAATCGCCCGTAACTTCGGCCGATATTACGGAAATCGTGCTGAGGGAGTAGACCTCCTGTATTCACCTAATGCTGAGCGTAGGTCTCTTCCATTTCATGCCGTTTTTTCCTGGTCTTCGGCGTGACTTGTTCAAATTTTTTTGAGACCTGCTTCTATGTAATGTGAATACAGTGATGTGCATATTATACCGTTCCACATCATTCTTAACTATTAAATGCTCTCAAAAAACAGCTGAGCTCAGTGTCACATTCTAATTTTATGGAGCAGCATTTCTTTCCTGCCTTCCAGTCAAGTCACACCCATTATCACAAGAGAAATTCAACTATTCAATTTCAATTTAATATCAAAGTAGCCCATGTAATATGCTCAATGGGTGAGACCTCTCCTAGTCCTGGGTAGTGTAATCCTCAACCCAGAGCTAAAGAAGCTCGTGCATAACCATTTATAGGGAGTTTGTGGTTTAATGAGGGGCTTTGCTTTAACCCAAAAATCTTTTATAAAAAATATTAAGTAATGAAATTCTTTATTCTGTATCGGAATCACTTTTACACATCATATTACAAAAAAAAAAGCTAGGTATATGAAGTCTACATTTCCTATCTGCCTACCCCTTAGAAGAAATGGCGAAACAAACTCAAGGGTTCAGTCAGACATAATCTTTTACATAAAGCTTTTGCAAATAGTAGAATCATAAATTATGCACTCTTTCCTGATCCCCACTTATTTAGTCTCCCAAGATACACACACCTATCCAGATTTAAGAGTCGTTGGCTAATACAATAATCGTGTTCGTAAATCGTACATTCCTTGAGCCAAATCATTGAACTTCGATATACTAAAAATATCGAGTGGCTGAGATGTTTAGAATGCCATCTCAGTCTGGCAGCGCGAACTGTCACTCGTATGGACAGATTTTGTATGAGTTTTGAAGAAAACTGTGACACATAGCTTGCTGCACCTCTGGTGAAACCTTCCCCTCTTTTTGGTCTTTGCTGCAATTGGGCAAAAAGAGTGTTAATTCTAAAACTCTCCAGCAAGAGTATATAAATATTCGCTCTTTCCATCAAATTCACAATCAAAATATGTATTTTATTTCACATAAACCTACATGGGCACTTATGAAACGTCAGAAGCTAGGTGCACGGTTTCAATTAGTCGTTTCCTATGGAAACGAGCCGGCAAGAAACTCAAAAAAACCCGGTTACTCTTTTAAAAATAGTTGGCTTATACAATGTTTTTAAATTATAGTCTATGGGGTATGGGAGGACAGTCGTGCACTCAGTCGACATCATAGACTTCATCTATGGCTTTCCATCAGGCGGGATCGTGTTCAAGAGCAGGTCTATCCCAACTAGCCATGAAATTTCTTATGGGCAGTATTGGGACTCTAATCGGTAACTAGAGCCTGTCAATTGAGCTGAGAAAAAGTAAAAACCTCGATGAAGCCTCGAGTACATAGCATAATCAGCCTATAACGTTCCAATTGCTGGGACACATGGGACACAGGCCTCCTCTCTGTGAGAGGGGAGTGTATTTCGAGCGCAGGCTTACCATATCACAAGTATGATGTCTACCGAGCAATTTGCTCATCGACTCATCGCTGAAGTATCTACTAACACTACATACTTATTGCTTGCTGCCAGAAAACATTTCGCATCAATATATCCAAGCGACAATATCTAGTGAACGACCCGACGTCCCCTTTCCGATAGAAATTCGTGGCTAAAAATAAACAGCGCGAAATGTAACGTCTAGAAATAAAATAACGCGGGAAATCTCTACAGACGACTGCTTCCACGCTTTTTAAAACGCCACGTGTCACGGCGCCATCTTGAGAAAAAGCGCGCTAAAATTTTGACGTTTGCTAACCTAACCTCTTTTGTGTTGAAACTTTTTTCGCGTCTATGGTCCGACAACTGGCCGTTTGTATTTTCTGACGGAACGTTCCAAAAGCCAAAAATCTGTCAACTTTAGCATTTATGACATTTGAGCTTTTCGATACAACATTTTTTGCAATCTATTTTTTCTTTGTAATTGTGATATTTTTTAAATGTTAAATGTGATTTCTTCGTTTTATCCGGTAAGAGGAGTTGGTTGTTTATTTTAATTATGTTTTGCACGCGGAATTGCACGGAAAAATGGCGATTTTGTAGTCTTATCGTAGTTTTAAGAATAGATTTGTTTAAAAGTGTTACGGCTAGGATCTTCGCTTCACATTCATTCACACGATGCCCATGTACACAATGGTGAATGCTGGCTCGGCGACATAGCTGGGGGTGGTGAATATGGCATTGTGCCCAAGATCGTTATTCCTTACGGTGTTCGATAAAACCGACGTTTACAGTGCAAATCCACTGAGATTTGTTTTTAACTTTTCAGTATTTTTTTAAACTTAGGTTTTTACCGCAGTCGGGTTTATTTGGTTTTTTTAATATTTTTTATTTTTTCTCTACTGATTTTACATATTTTTTTGATCACGCTTTCATACAGCGTTTTTTTTATGTCCCATAACTCTAGGGGGACCAAACCTGAAATCGCGAAAAAAAATCAGCTGTTCGCTACATTTATGTTCGTATAATAACTCGTCAAAATGTAGGGAACACCAGATTTTTTTTCGCGATTTCGGGTTTGGTCCCATAGTAAAAGTTTTTCATAATAATGATAAGTACAATGAACCCCTAGAGTTATGGGATATAAAAAAAACACGTTGTATACTACTAGCTTCTGCCCGCGCCTTCGTCCGCGTGAAATTTCGGCCACCGACCCATCGCGTCGCATCCCATCGCTCGCTCGTGCTACTCGTGCTTTCTGACGTTTTTTTTTTCTTTTGCCTGGCTCCTAAGGGTCGCAGCGTGATGTTCAATAGCCTATAACCTTCCTCAAGAATTGGACTATCAAATGCAAAAATAATTGTTCAAATCCAACTGGTAGTTCCGGAGATTACCCCCTACATACAAACAAACAAATTTTACCTCTTTATAATATTAGTATAAACTAGCTTCTGTCTGTGGCTTCGCACCGGCTACCGGGACAAAAGTAGCCTATGTCTTTCCGCTGGATGCTATCGGTCACCTTGCCAATTTTATCGAAATCCGCGGGGTAATTGCGTAACACACTCAGTAGCAATGTTGACAGTTCAACAACATTCATTGCGTTATTAACGTTGTTGAGCAGATACATTTTCCGAATATCTAAAGCAATGGATTACCAATATGCTTCAAAATGATTCAGATTGAAGTTGATAGGTACGCAGTTAGGGTGCCGTTCAGTGGTTTAGGCGTGAAAAGATAACATACACAGACATTAGTTTCGAATTTATATTACATACTAATATTATAAATGCGAAAGTGTGTCTGTCTGTTACCTCTTCACGCTTAAACCGCTGAACCGATGGTATGGAGATAGTTGTGGGGAAGGATATAGAATAGCTTTTATCCCCGAAATTATAAAAAAAAAAGCAAATTGGATAAAAAATAAGCTACCCAAATTACTAATTCCATGCGGACGAAGTCTTGGGCAAAAGCTAGTTTATTATATAATATTATTTTGCTGGAATGCCGATAAACTCATTTTTCTTTCTTTCTTTATTAGTATGGATTCAGATCCTTGTTTCCAATAGATGTTATTTCCACTTTAACAGATATCCGGTGAGTTTTTTGGGGATTGTCTTATGTCATTTTGAAACACAAAAAGTGTAGATTCTCACCCTAATTTGAATCAAACAGAACCCTTTTTTTTGTTTTTATCAACCTGTATTATCTCACAGCTGGGCACACGTCTCCTCCATATCTTTCCATAGCTATTCCTCGTGTGTTGCCTCCTGCAGCCAATCTCCCCGTATACGCATCTAAGTCATCCAACACGCCAGCGTCTCCTTGGCCTCCCTCGACGACGCCAGTCTTTTGGCACCCACTGCGGGACGACTGTGGTCCATCTGTTCCCGAGAATTTTCAAATAGAACTGACTCTATCTTCTCCTAAGCGTGTCGATGGCAATCTTTATATAGTCAGCCCAGAATTTGGCTACAAGCTTGGCACCTTTAGTAGCGTCCATTTGTTCTTGTAGCGTGCAGGCAACATGACACGCTGGACACGATATTAAGTGCCCTATTGTTTGTGGGACAGCACCACATTTACACTCTGTGAATCTCCACCTGAGCAGGTTTTCTTTGCTTCGGCATACCTGGGTCCGAAGTCTATTTCAAGACGTCCAGGTAAGCCAAGGCAACTAATGTCCAGGTGCGAGATTTGCAGCAGATGGAAGGAATAGGTTTGGTATGGAAGCACAATCCCAAACGCCAAAACGTTAATCAAATATTAAAAAAAAACAGTATCTCTAAGCAGTCTTAGCGAAACTCCAGGTGATATCCATTGATGTGTGCAATGTGACGTCAAACGCGGTTAGCTGACCTTGGTGGCCTGACGACTGACGTGCAGTGACGTCATCGAACCGGTCATGGAGAACGCAACAACACGCACGAACGTGTTAGCTACTAACAGTCCGCAATTTAGCTTCCTAACATGTAAACAAATGTTTGTTTTTGGAAAAAGAACTTTTAACTACTACAAATAAGGTCAAATTTACGCTTTAGCTTCAAAATTTTTAATGACTTTTCAATTGTACAAGTCATTCTGAATTTAACTTAATCTGTACTGGGATAAAGTTGATATTTGTTCAAGTGGAAGAAACATCAATTGGAAATAAGGATTTGTATGTTATGTGGTAGGTTAGCGTTTGTGTATTTTATGTTGTATCTGCGATCTGTTAATTTGGTTGGCAGTGTATTTGAATTGGAAATTGTATTGCCTGGGAAATATGCCGTGTGGGGATTTCCCATCGTCAAAAATTACGAAATTCCATAAAAATTTTCCTCCCCCAGTTTAACCCCAGTAATATTTATATTTTTTTAATGTGCTAATTAAGCCCTTTCATTTGATACCCCATACGGCATGATTAAAAATATTTTTCCAGCGGACGATCAAGGCGCTTCCAACGATACCTCATTTGTCTAATTATGACAAGTAGTTTAGAAGTTATTATGAGGGAACAGATGAACATACATACCGGTCAAAATCATAACCCTCCTTTTTGCTTCGCCGTAGTCGGGTAAAAATACAGTCCGCTCATTTATCGCTCCTCGCGCTAACATGCGTTGTCTGTCAGAGAATTTAAGAATTTGATTAAGTAGATTCTCATTTACTTCTATTCTTCTTTCCTTCTTGAATGTTTTATTAGTCCAGTGTACTGCTGAGCGTGAGCGTGAACATAACTAGCGAAATATTGCTACCCCTTATGGTGATGTCATGTTAATGTATTCACACTAGATTCAATTTGAAAAAAAACTTGACCTAGACATTCGAGTTTGCTTTTTTTGTCCAGATGCAAATGCAGAAGCAAATCTGCATTGCTTTTTCCTTAAAATCCCATTCCAACATAACTTCACGACCTGTTTTCCTGAAGGGTTGGGCATATGTGTGTACTTAATAGAACACCTGGGTCTATATTTCGCCAATTATGTTTGAGTCCCATGTAATAGGGGGCGAGCCTCTTGCCATCATCCGGGCACAAATCCAGACTCCGGGCTGTTTCTGAGAAATTCCAATAGAAAACACTTTGCCCAACCTGGGAATCGAACCCAAGCACCTCATGCTACCACACCACTAGAACAATGAGGCAAATTCAAATCACTTGTATTTTGTATTTGCTTTTTTTTTTCTTCCCGTTGACATTACATTGACATGACATTCAAACTTATTCGGTCGAATGCTAGTCATAATGGTAAAGGTGGAAGATGATTTAAGGAATTCCTGAGTTATTCATGCTCCCGAAATGGGGCCGCATCATAGGTAACGACCCAACAAACACCCACGCTCTGCAGCATCGTAAACTTTACAAGTAAATAATTTGTTACAACTATTGTGGTTATCCGTAAAAGTCTTAACTTTTCACTGCCCCCTTGGTTTCGTGCTGAGCGTGGTCCTGTATTCGATTCCGGGACGGGGAAAGTGTTATTGGGTTTTTTTCATTAGGGATTTCTTAGTAACAGCCCGGAGTTTGGATGTTGGCGGTGTGATACCCCCGTGCCTCGGAAAGCTCGTTAAGCCGTTGGTCCTGCGCCTGATCTCTCTCCGGCTGTGTCGGATTGCCGTCCCATCGGGCTATAAGAGTGAGGGAAGAGACCAGTGCACCTGTGTCTGTGCACTATAATACGAGTATCTCCCGCGCTAACGGCTAGTCTTCGTTGAGATTGGCCGCCATGGCTGAAATACGGTCTAACAGACTGTTATTATTATTACTTTTGACCAAGAATTAAGAACGAGTTTGAATCGGAATTCAACAACAGATTTTTTAAAAGCAGTTCTACTTGCAATATTAGTTTTTGTAGGTCGAATATTGCAAGGTGCATTAGAATCACTTTTCTTTTCTGTAATGACCTCGACCTCGCTGGTAGAAAGTGATGGATAAGGTCTACGATGTAACGAGCGTGTCCAGAAGATTCCTGTTCACTTTTACTTTGAAGGTTGTTAAAGAGAAATTTGGAGAAATTAAAACTCTTTCAGAATCATTATCTATCTAGCCTTTTCACAACTTTGTCGGGATCCGCTTTCAGTTTTATTATATTGTATAGAGTCAAGTATTTTCTAACTGAACAGCTAGCTGTGCTGCTGGGGAGTTTGTTGCGCCACTTCATTCCAGCGAAAGCACTAGGAAGTGGTGAAGGGCGGCCGTTTTGGGGGACTGTCTTAAGTCATTTTGACGTTCGAAAAGTGCTGATTCTTAGCCTAATTTGAATAAATGACTTTTGACTTTGATTGATTCGAACCAGATGCAGCTGAATACCAGCATTTTACGTGGAGTGACTGTCTATCTGACCTCCACAACCCACTTACTGCGTCACTCTCCTTTCTGAATGTCTGATGAAGATCAAGGTAACTCCAAAACCGACCTTGCTGAACAACGAGATAATTGCGTAACACACTATCAGTAGCAATGGGTTTCATTTTGACAATTCAACAAAATTCATTGCGTTGTTTACGTTGTTGAGTCAGATTCTTTTTTTTGTCGAATATATCAAGCAATAGATTAGCAATACCCTTCAAAATTATTCAAGAGTTTTCAACCAAACAAAGGTTCCTTTAATTTTCGTCTTTCTGGCAAAAATCTTAGCATTTTTCTTCACGATTACATTCAGACAGTCTGTGAAAAATAATGCTAACTAAATTACATAACATCGTGACGCGGATAACAAAGATGTAAGATAAATATTGATATGACATCACGATAACTACATTGTATTTTTAGTATAACACCTTTTGCGGAAATAAGCAGACGTTTCCGCGCAATAAATTACTGTTATTATTTCGCGTTTGTGAGAGGAAATTTTGGTTGAGAATTACGGGACTTCATTGGTGATATTTTGGATTTTTTTGACTCTATACAGAACTATCTGAGGACGACAGGGCACTTATTCTGTACCACTATTTGACTACATACAACCAATCTCACCAAGAGGCATAGTGTGTTATCCAGTAACAGGGTTGTGAAGGTCAGATAGGCAGTCGCTCCATGTAAAATACTGGTATTCAGCTGCGTCCGTCCGGTTACAATTGAAGCCGACCCCAACACAGTTGGGAAAAGGCTATGCATATATGTATTCTTTTGTTTGAAAGTTAAGGGGACTTCCTTGGTGATATTTTGGACATTTATGAATCTAATTGCTGCACTATTAGATAGAGACAAAAAAACTGCCACTGATTGCTTTGCCAAATTATACTTACGGGAAAATAACGCTAAGCTGAACCAAAGTCCAATGCCGAAATGAGAATTTGGTGTAAAAACACCAGTCATGTTTGGAAGTGTTCAACTTTTTGTTGACGCTCAAGCGACGACGAAGGTCGTGAAATTTAGACATCTCTTTAAAGATTCTCTGGCTAGTGTTTATGTAAGACTTGGTCTCGAATCGTGTTTAGTCCTATAGTGTTGCCAGATAAAGTGTTACTAGACGGAATAATGAAACTAGATTACCTGTGTGTGTAATGTGTATTATTCAAGTAAAATAGATACAGGAAAAGTGCTATAACTTTTGAATGCATCTAGCCCTGTGATCGAAAAATGGACCTTTAAAATTTCGTTGATATCTCACCGGGACCTGTAATAAGGTACTGAAATAACGGACCTATAAAATTCCTTAAACATTTTGAAAATCATATTAATTCATATTTATTTACTTTCTCATACAACTTAAACTCCGTAATGTGATAGTGAGTACGTAATACATAATTAGGTCTGATATTTATATTTTGAACCAACAAGCAAGACTGAATAAGATTTAAGACATCGACCATTAAAAAAATAAAAGTGACAAGTGTCAAAAAAAGTAGCAACTCCCGCCAAAAAATGCCAATTCGAAAGCGCTAATGAAACTAGAGCAATTGTCGGTCTTCCCAGATATAATTGGAAGGTCAGTGGACTTTGATGACGTCAGAGAGACGCGCGTGACGTAATAAGTGACAATGAGTGCTGTGTTAGTGGTACTAAGGAATGTGGCGATGAAGTGGGACTTCATGCCGCTTATCTGGGTGCAAATTGTGTTGGTATGTTATAAAATTGCTTTATAAAAAAATATTTTACTAGCTTCTGCCCGCGACATGCCGTCGTTTAGCATTCTTTATGACTTTTTCCTATTTGCTCGGCTTCTAAGGGTTCTAGCGTGATGTTAAATAGCCTATAGCCTTACTCAAGAATTGGGCTATCAAACGCAAAATAATTTTTCAAATCCGACTGGTGGATAAGGGCAGGATAATGATGAGCTGATTTTGGTGCATATGGTGTCCCCTGATAATTGATATTGATGAATTCATGAACTCAAATCAGGAAATCCGTCACAAGCTACAAAACTTTCCAACAAAATCAATAGTCAGTCATTCAAATTAGGCTGTGAGAATCAGGACTTTTTTAACGTCAATATTACATAAGACAGTCCCCCAAAACGGCTCCTCTTCACCAATTCCTAGTGATTTAGCTGAGAAAAAGACAAACTCCCCAGCAGCACAGCACAGCACCCTAATTGCGTAACAGACTATCAATCACAATCTGTAACATTTTGAAGGGTATTGCGAATCCATTCCTGCATATGGTCGAAAAATTTGTCTGCTCAACAACGTCAATAACGCAATGAATGTTGTTGAACTGTCAAATGAAAGCTACTCCTACTGCTAGTGGGTTACGCAATTTCGTCGCAGCTGTCTGTTAAGTTAGAAGAACTTGATCCTATACAATAGTATCCAAAGTAATAACATTACTTACAAATCATGGAATACTAACCTAGTGACCTTGACTTGATATTATCCTTGACACAGTTGACTCATCCATAATATGATATTACGTAATGATTGAAATGGGTTAGCTCTGTAATTGATATGATACATTCGAAATTGCAATGAATTTTGTTTGGTCATGCATTGATCTAGTTGACGAGACGACGAATTACCTGCACATAATACAAAGTGTTAAAAAATTAACCAGACAAACTTGAAGAGGTGCTTTAGACCATCGAACTGAACAACTTTCACTATGGGAATGGGACTAACTGAAATTACGAAATGAAATCAGCTGTTTCATACATTTTGGTCAAGTAGGTATTGAACTTTTGTATTAAACAGCTGATTTTTTTTTTGTGATTTCAGAGTTGGTCCCATAGTAAAAGTTGTTCAGTTCGATGATCTAAAGCATCTCTAAGTTTGTCAGGTTAATAACACCTTATATAAATAATGTCTAATAACGCTGAATGTATAACGCTAAGTGCTGAATAATCTACGAAAAATTTCAGCGCGGGGGGTTCGGAATAATATACTGAATCCATGATAACAGGTTGTGCATGGATGCCACCCTTTATACAACATCCCGACATGAACCGTGGGGCAGTAGACCACCAGATACAACACCCGTCTGGTCGGAACTTCTTCCCTTTTCTATAGAGGACGAGGAACTTGACACCCTGTTCCTTATACCTCTAAAGATTAATGCCATTTGCACGTCATAAAACGACAAGGTCTATTTGTCTGTGTGACAGTTAGATAGTTTCAATCTTATTGAAGTTTCAATATACTGGGAATTGTTCTCAAAAAACATTATTTCATGGAGAATAACTAATCGGCGCAATGTATCTTGCCTGTCGGTCTTCTACAGACTGTATTTCGAAGTGTGCGCAGGAGAGCCACGACCTGATCCCACTATCGCTCTTTTACTACCGGACTACCAGACGTTCTGCAGCGTACTATCCACACTTGGTTGATATCCCGACCAGTCGTACTCAGCGCTTGTTTTCCACATTTATTATGCGCACAGCCAAAGTGTAGATCTCTATGCCAGCGTCAGTGTTCCCTTCCACATTTAACCCGTCAGCCTTCAAAGCAAGAGTGAACAGGCATCTTCTAGGCACGCTCGTTCCATCATAAGACCTCATCCATTGCTTTCCATCAGGCGTGAGCAGGCCCATTCAGCAATAAAAAAAATTACTTACTACTACTCGAAAGTTGGAAACATAATTATAATCAGGCTTATTTAAAATCTCAATACTTTATCGATTACTCATTATCGTTATAGCGAAGCGATGTAGCTTGAAAGAAGTTCAAGGACTTATTGCTATTTTTATGTAATTGATTCTATTGATTACAATTACTATATACCCCCCGCCAATAGTGGCTTACTAGTGGATTATTTACAATGAGGCTGGGACATCGACGCGCATGAATTCAACACATGATTCTATTCCTCCTAGTCTCTAGAGCGTAGAAATTTTAGGTTGGTTATCAAAAAATAAATCTGCTGTTTCATAGACAAATGCAATACTTACGCGGTCATAATGTATGGGACTGCAATTTTTTTTTTTTTAATAACCGACGAATATTTGAATGGTGGTTCGGTATCATATACTGAATCTATGGTAACACGTTGCTCGACGATGTCCCTGCTGATTAATGTGATGAAGGTTTAATTTAAGCCAACTCATCGACTCCATAATTGTATAATTCCTTCTTAAAAAATTAAGAATAAGAGAGATTTGTGCGAGAAACAGAGAGCGTTATCTTTTTTCTCTCTCATGTAACGAAATGTGCCTAAACGTGGCGCGTCCTTGAAATGTAAGACTCAATTCTCGTCCAATTATCGAATCGCCGCCTAAGAACGCTGAAGTATTTGCACGAAGGCTGCGCTGACGTTCATGTTCGGGGTCACCAGTATAGAGGTTTGAGGAACAGGGTGTAAAGTTCACTCATACTCTATAGAAAAGGGAGGATCCTCCGACCAGACGGGTGCTGTGTCTGGCGGGCAACTGCCCGATGATTCATGTCGGGCCGTTGTTGTATTATATATTATACTAGTTGCGCGGTAAACTCTGCTTGCGAGATGCAGGACTTTGTGTGACGTCATCGTCAGTAAGATGCGTAGTTTGCATGTGGCGTTTATAGTTACCACTACAAGTTTCAAAGAACAAAAAGTAAAAATTGCCATGTCATCATCCCCTGTATTACTTGAGACTAACTGACATATAACTGGCGAAATATGACTGTACTAAACACCTCTGTCTACCTTTGGGGAATACAGTCGCAATGTTATTGGCATGTCAAACTTCTTATCAAAAGAATTTCCCAGACCACTGCAGTTAAAGGTCCTTTCACGATAGCTTTTACATGTCTCGGTCCTGACCCAGAACTGGCCTTAACAACTCCACCCCATAAACTTCCCGCCCGTTTGTCTGTGGGTACAGTACACCCTCCCATGCCTCAACCTAGCCACGTGAGCCAAACAACATATATTTATTATCACCAATCGTTACGTAGCTGCTGCCGATTGTGAAATTTGGCATCGGTTTTTGGCTTACATCCTCCTTACGGCGCCTGAGCAGTCACCGTCGCGCCATCATAACGAAAGTCACACGAAGTAACGGGTGATCAAACGTAAATAAATTGTTAAAATGCAATTTCCCGCCGGTATAACCTAACGCCATTTTTCCCGCGCATTCCGCTGTCAAATCTGACAGCGACCAACTCCTCGCCGAGCAAAGACAATTAAGTGTTGATTGTTTTATATGTGACCTCTTTTAGGGCTTTGCCCTTTGAAAAATTACGAAGTTTTACGATGCGTGTTTAAAAGACGGTTTTTTACAGTGTGTGAGAACTCTTTGTAAGATCGAAGGCCGCCGTTTGAGATGTAAACTGTTTGTGCATAGACAATTATTGTGCCGTCCAAAGTTTGTGGTCAACAGATAAGTAAACTGAACTTTTGAAACAACAAACTCAGCAACTGGACTGATAATCTTAAAGTAATATAAACTGGACATTTTTTAGTTGTTAAAAACTTTTATTTAAACTACAAGTGGTGTTTTAGCGAAGTTTCCATCTTTAAAATTTTTAGTATTGACAAGGACACCCCACTTTTGGATCCTTTGCATCTCTGCCTTCCATTTCCCAATATATCTTGATCTATTCTAAGAAATTCAAATTTGGAAACTGCTCCCTCCTAACAACCACACTCCACGACATCTACATTCAAACTGCTAATTTACCCTACCTATACACAAAACCACTATAAAAAAAAAAAAAAACTTGGAAAAAGAATTTAAATCCGACGAAGGAGTTTGTGATCTTGCCGTCAGTTACTCTATGCTAACGTACTACGAGGCCCTGGTGATACTAGCATGCTTGACAACAGGCCTGATCGCTCTAGGACATGAGGTAAGCCATAAATACTTTTTGGATATTTGGACTTGATATTCGTTGACACACGCATAGATACGCAACGCTCTTGACTTCCGTGTCCTCTGATTTTGTCGCGTAACAACTGATTTTCTGAGGTATAAACAATATTGAGATGACCGGTAGCTTGAGAAAGAGCACTCAAATCAGCGAAAATAGCACATTATGTAGACAGTCATAAACGACAAATGTCTCTGGACATTCTTTAAGCACTATTGGCAAGAGGCCTTTGTAATACGATTCCTTTCATCTTTCTTTTTCTAAACATGGCAATAACAATTCTGTCACTGTTAGCCTGCATCATCCCACTGATGGACAAAGGCCTCTCCCAATGATTTCCAGCTGGTCGTTGTGTTGTCCAGCTCGTCCCCCATTTTCTACGGGGTCTGCCGCGACGCCTTCTAGCTGTGTCAAGGTTACATTTATTTTGGCCCACAGCTCATTGGGCATACGGCAGACGTGGCCAGCCCAGTCCCACTTCAGCTTAGCGGCATTTTGAACAACGTCAGTAATCAGTGTTTTGAAGCGCAATGTGGTGTGGCGAATATGGTCTGTCAATTTGACGCCCAGAATACTGCGCTCTACTTGTACTGCACGTTGGCAAACCTTGAGTTTGAACTTGAATGTTTGTCATTGAATTCTAGCAGGCATAATCACCCGAACGCCATTTTGATTTTTTCTGCAAGCTGCAAAATATATGGGTAGCGGAAAATTTAAGAATCAAAAAATGTTCCGGGATATTTTGGCATTGGCCAAATATTTGGACGGCAAGATATTATCATTGAGCGATCTTTATCTCTGAACATGTCTCCAAGTATCATTTTCGGGCACCGTATCCTTTTTGTCATCATACAAGTTTTGTTTGTGCAAGTTTCCTACATACATTAACTCACGCCTTCCGATGGGGGTAGGCAGAAACTACAGAACGCCAGCTGCTACGATCCAATAATCCATAATCAGCCTATAACGTTCCCACAGCTGAGACGCAGGCCTCGTCTCTGTGTGCGGGAGTGGACCGTGATCCACCACGCGGGCCCAGTGCGGGTTGGTGGATGTCACATGTCTTCAAATTTTGGGTTCACTATATTTTGAGAGCAATGGTGATAAAATAATTTACACAAAGTAAAGCGCCTGCTAGGATCAAACCCGTAACCCATATGTTGCAGCCGTTTCCACTGCGCTACCACTGCCCACGATAAAACTGGCTTTCATGGGTACAGGACCTCTTTAATATAAACTTGCCTCAAGCGATACCGAGCCAGTATTTTCAAACAAACCCGAGCGTTCCGTATTTATCATTGTGACAAAGACTGTCATCATCCAAGTATCTCAACCCTGCTACCACCCAAGGTGTGGATGTCGACGGTGCTTCGAGCCGCGGCCACGCAGCGTCGCGCCGCAGCCGAGCCGCCCGCACCCGCGCCCCTCGCAGCCTCGTCTGCCCCTTGTCGGGGGTCGGACCTATGGGGTCAATACATACCAGGTGGCTACTTATGCTTATAGTACAAATAGAGTAGATTTGAAGAAAGTACTTTACGCATTGTCCTTTTATACACGCCCATGCAACAAGAAAGAAATGTTTCATTCCTCGAAATACCACTCCAGATATTGCCTTAGATACACACAACATTGTACTACGACGTCTGGACTTTAAAAGAGGTCTTGAGCTCTGAATTGGTTTCGGCTACAGGGCACGGATGCTACAAAATCATTGTCATGTACTTACTTACATAAGTATCATTACATTTCATCATATTCTCATACTGAACAGCAAACTATTTTGCATTTGCAAATCGCGAACGAGTGCACTATGATATGGTGATGGCATGGAAGATTCACGATAGTGCGTAGAAGGCTTATTCTGCGTAGTTCTTATATCAAATGTGGTTTGTAGTAAACGTATTTTAAGTTGAATTATTTGTTAGCGTTACAAACACACTTCTATTTCGCGATAGACATAACATAACCACACAATAACGTATCTCTATCAAATAGATATAACATAACTTCAACACCTCTATCTCCGATGATTTTGTTCCTAAGAGCGGCCTCAGACGCGTCCCCTCGGTAACGGTCGCATGTCGCGGCGGGTGGTGTTCAGCGGTCGCGAGCACAGCCGCTACGCGGTGCGGTTCGCGGCGGTGACCTTCGCGCGGATGGTACGCCCCTGCGACGGTACACGAGGGTCAACGCAGCGTAATTTGAGTTGATCATCATCATCAGCCTATAGCAGTCTACTGCTGGACATGGCCTCTCAAATTTCACAACATTTAATTAGATTCTCGGCAACTCTTCCAAACTCTTCCAGTCGGCACCCTGCGAAGATCGCGTGCGTTACTCATTCTAAAGTATTCCTGGTATCCCATAAGACTGGTCAGATTTTGTTGACTTTGTGCTTAAAGGTAAGCCCTCGTGTCTCGTACCTACGGGCGATTTTTTTTATTTTCAACCCACTGTTTAGCGCCAAGAGTTGAAAATCCAGCTATGTATTTTTTGACGCGCTGAGATAAACTATTGGATTCTCAATGCTTGGATCAACACAGAGTTGAAAATCCAGTACGCCATGAAAAATCGCCCGTGCGGCCAGGGCTCATCATTTAGAAATCGTCTAAAACTAAAATTGCTCCGATGTCAACCCATTTGTGGGTATGCATAGGGTGGCAGAGTTCATCGTCGCGCAAACTGTAACGCAGGAAGGTTCAGAATCATTTGCTGAAGCTATGTTAAATATCAGATTGCGCGTCGAGGTCTCTCCCGCCTCGTATTGCGGCTATAATATATAATATAATTTACATATTGTGTCCACACGCAATGGTCGGAAGCGGTTTTTTTTTTTTCAAACGAACTCACTCCGAATTGGTTATGACGGTATGAAACCAATTGCAACGTACTTTCGTTATCATTATCACACATTGAAAAACGCAGATTACGCTGCGTTTCACCCTCGTCGGACCTTACCTTGTCGTAGCGATTTTCAGTCCTGTTTGTGGAAGGAATTTACAAAGATTTTGGTGAATGAATAAAATTGCGATGTTTTGCGTGCATTTTACTAACATTAAACATACTATACTATGGGATGGCAAACATTTACCCCCTTACTAATAAACGCTGTATAGTTACACAACGCTTTGTCTTCCTCTTTCGAAAGTCAAATTACCTACTGACGACTGAAAGAGAGAAGTCAGTGTGTAACTATTCATCTGATATAATACGTTTATTAGTGGTATTAGTATAAACTGCAATCCTGTGTACGCTGTATTATGTGTCCGTTTTGCGAGTACTTTTACATACACACAAAAATCCAGTTCATCAATAGTTCTAGCGTTATTGTATTTTCATATCTATGGAGTTAAGTACTTACAATTTTTTTTCCGGCATTTTCTGCCTTCGAAGTCGTTTCATTGTTCTTTTCTGCATCAGTAGGAAGATTTTCTAGTCTTTCTCCTAGGAAACAGGCGTTTTGAAGAATTTTGTCTGGAGAAAGATAAGTTTTCGACTTTCATAGTCAAATTGGTCTAAAATGTTGTCGTTTCATCTTTTTTATGGACACAACTGATAACATCATTTGGTAAGTACTCCAAGAATGTTGGGTGAAATACCTACTTTGCAATCAAAATAAGACTAGAACAACCTTGACTCGTACGAACTTCACATCGATGTCAGCGCATTCATGCAACTGACGTAACTTTGACAGTTTAAACGTCACAACTGTCAAAAATTACAGTTCTGATTTTATTCTTATTTCGAATGCTTAAACCATAGATTGCACTGTTTTTGTGTTTTTCCTTTTTATTTTTTGTTCAGCATGAAGTTTAATCACTGACCCCTTTGTGCTTTTCAATGCCCTTCGTTCCACTCCCCGGTTTTTTTAAATTTTCCGTTGCCTTTTATTGTTAACTTGCGTTTGTTTTTCGTGTATTTAGTGGAACGCATGCGCATAGTGTGTTTGTGAAAGTCGTACGGTTTTTTGTCGTTCATTTTTTTGTAAATTTTTTTTTATCTGTTTAGTCCAGACAGAGCAGCAGAATGCTGAAGGAGTTTTTAATTGATCGAGGATTTTTGCTTCTCATTCTGCAATGAACCTTAAGTATGTTACTGATGTAATGTCTATATTACTAAATAGTTTGACGATGCGACAAAAAATCTTAACGACTGGAAGAGTTTGACAAAAAATATTGTCTAACACTTATCTGATTGGCAGGAGTTGGCCGGTGGAAAGAGTGGGCCTAGCGGGCTTCGGCGGAGCAGCGAGCGATCCGAGACGGCCACGGATGGCCGGACTGAGAAGCAATCAAGTCATACAAGTGGTGAGTAGTAATCAGTTCATCATCATCTGCCTGCCTATTTACAACTATGCTGGGGTCAGCTTCTAGTCTAGCCGGATGCAGCTGAACACCAGTGTGTTACATGTAGCGACTGCCTATCTGACCTCCAAAACCCAGTTACTAGGAAGCCGTATGCCCCTTGGTAAGACTGGTTGTCAGCCTTTCGGGCTTCTGCCTCCCTGTAACGATTTACAAATCTACAAATGACAACCGAGATCAATGGCTTTAAAATTGGCGTCGTGGCAGGTTTTATACGAAAAACTGACAAAACTTCAAAATTATTTTCTTATGTTGGTAAAATCAGCCCTATGAATATTATACCCTCTCTTGGAGTACAATAACTCTCTGAAAGTATTACTCTACTTGTCAACACAATGATTAACGCCTACCCATCATTTTCCAGGCCTCAATGGACTCCGCAACATCGGGAATACGTGCTTCATGAACAGCGTCCTACAGTGTTTGTCGAACACGAAGCCGCTGCTCGAGTACTTGACTGACGACAAATATACTGATGATATCAATACCACGCTGTCGTGTATGAAGGGGGCGCTTATGAAAGGTAACAACTTTTTTTTTTGTTTGTAAAATGGGTTTGGTAATTTGGGGTAAAATAGGGTTGGTAATTTGGGGTAAAATAGGGTTGAAAATTTGGTCAAAATAGGGTTCATAATTTGAGGTGAAATATGGTTGGCATTTGGGGTAAAAATAGGGGTAGCATTTAAGATCTAAAATGGGACTGCTGATTTATGTTAAAATGGGTCAGGGAGGCGTTGGGATTTAATTTGATCCTGCTTAGAGTCTATTGGGGTGCTACTTGCGACCCCAAGTGGGGACGGGGAGTGCTGTTTGCGCTCAAATAGGGTTGCAATTTGAACTTGATTAAGTCAATGATTTTAGATTCAATAGCATTGGGATTTGATGAAAATAATATCATCCCATTTTCGTCAAATCGTTTATTTATTAAACACATAAAGAAAACCTTCCTTGCCAATCACTATAAAACAATAACCTACACAAGTTTATTCTATTCTACAACTTGATGATTTGGGGCAAAATGCACTTGGAACTCGAGTAAACAGGGTTGGAATTTGGGAGTGAATCGATAAAAGTGACGTGAAATTCGACATCAATCCGTCATTTTCAACAAAAATGTCATAGATTTTAATAAAACCAACTTGTTGTTCCAGCCTTCGGCATAGTAATAAAAGAGCTGTGGCTGCGCGGCGAGAAGGACGCGGTAGTCAACACGACGGCTCTCAAGTCGCAGGTGCAGAGGTTCGCGCCCCGGTTCATGGGCTACAGCCAGCAGGACGCGCAGGTAATTTACCCTAAGGTGATAGGGTAATAATCACCCTCTCAAGACAGCATAATGTAAGCAGGGGTAATTAACCAATTCCCGCGCCCGCGAATTCGTCTGCGGGAAATTTCTTGTTCCCCCGACACACACCGTCGCATCGCATCGCATCGCCCGCCCGCGCTATTACTTCGTTTTCGCTTAGCGTTCTTCCTGACTCTTTTTCTTTATACTTGACTCCTAAGGGTTCTAGCGTGCTGTTAAATAGACTATAACCTTCCTCAAGAATTGGACTATCAAATGCAGAATTTTTCATATCCGACTGGTAGTGTCAGAGATTAGCGCATCCAAACGAAACAATCTCGTCAGCTTTATTATTAACTAGCTGCGCCCCGCGGTTTCACCCGCGTAAATCTCGATCCCGTGGGAATATCGGGGTAAAAAGTAGCCTATATGTTAATCCAGGGTGTCGGCTACCTCCATACAAAATTTTATCAAAATTGGTTCAGCCGTTTGAGCGTTAAGAAGTAACAATCATATAAACACACACACAAACTTTCGCCTTTATTATATTAGTGTGATTATTAATTATTAATATAGATGGCTCTGTTCTGAATTCCCATTTTTCTAATATATTGGTGACATAACATGTTCTTTGTTTCAGGAGTTCCTCCGCTACCTGCTGGAAGGTCTGCACGAGGACGTGAACCGCGTCACCACCAAACCCAAGCCCATACTCACCGAGATCGACGACAATCTGAGGTAACTACGTATACGTCAATTGGGAAAATTAAAAAAAATGTTTATCTTTAGTTTTTAAAGAAATGTTTGGTTTTTAATAAAAATGAAATGAATTTTTGAAATAAATGATAAATGATTTATTTTTTGAAGATATAATTTTCTAATTTACCTTTGATTAAATTCCAGCGATTCAGCAAAAGCCTCTGAAGCGTGGAACCGCTACCTGCGCATGGAGGACAGCCGAGTGGGCGACATCTTCGTAGGACAACTCAAGTCCACGCTGCGCTGCACGCACTGCAACCACGACAGCGTCACCTTCGACCCCTTCTGGGACCTCAGGTAACACGACATACTGCATTTTTATAGGAAAAAACTAACCATTCAAAATAGTAGATTGTTTGCCGAGGGAGCAAACAACTATTTTGAAGGCGAAAGTGTTTCTTTGAATCCAGAGCGGAACGAAGGATTCTAGAGTAGAATCCCGAGCGCAGCGACGGGTTCATAGTACGTCACTCGAGCTTAAAATAGTATTGCTCTCGAGGTAGACACTACTTTTTATCACCCTCTATGAAAAAATAAGTAAGTACAACTTATGAATAAGAATAGTACTTACGTTTATTTATTTACTTACAATGACTTGAGGAAGACATACTCATTTTTTAGAAAACTATGTAAAATCCTAATTTGAGTAAACAATTACGAACGAAGTCAATTCAAAGCGTATAGCAATTTTTTTTAATCTATTCTTTAAACTTGAATAGAAATACTGTCGATGTTGCCAGCTTCCAACTTCTTTTTATTTATACAAAGTAGTACTATTAATAATAATATGTATATTTTTGTCCAACAGTTTGTCGATCCCGTCGCGCACGGGTAACATGAAGCTACAACAGTGTCTGTCGCACTTCACGCGCGAGGAGGAGATGGACGGCGACGAGAAACCGGTCAGTATTGTACAACACACCTCCCTCCTCCCTCGCGCCTCCCACCTCACTAGCGCGTTGCTTCTCACTTGCACCTCCCTCCTCACTAGGTCCTCCCTCTTACCTCGCGCCTCTATCCTCATTAGCACCTCCCTCATCACTAGCATCTCCCTCCTCATTAGCACCTCCCTCCTCACTAGTACCTCCCTCCTCCCTCGCGCCTCCCTCCTCACTAGCACCTCTCTCCTCACTAGCACCTCCCTCCTCACTAGCACCTCCCTCCTCAATAGCAACTCTCTTCTCTCTAGCACCTCTCTCCGCACTAGCAACTCTCCTCTAGCACTTCTCTCCTCACTAGCACCTCTCTCCTCACTAGCACCTCCCTCCTCTCTAGCACCTCTCTCCTCACTAGCACCTCCTCACTAGCACCTCTCTCCTCACTAGCACCTCCCTCTCCTCTCCAGCACCTCTCTCCTCACTAGCACCTCCCTCCTCACTAGCACCTCTCTCCTCACTAGCACCTCCCTCCTCAATAGCAACTCTCTCCTCACTAGCACTTCTCTCCTCACTAGCACCTCCCTCCTCAATAGCAACCCTCTCCTCTCTAGCACCTCTCTCCTCACTAGCACCTCCCTCCTCAATAGCAACCCTCTCCTCTCTAGCACCTCTCTCCTCACTAGCACCTCCCTCCTCAATAGCAACCCTCTCCTCTCTAGCACCTCTCTCCTCACTAGCACCTCCCTCCTCAATAGCAACCCTCTCCTCTCTAGCACCTCTCTCCTCACTAGCACCTCCCTCCTCAATAGCAACCCTCTCCTCTCTAGCACCTCTCTCCTCACTAGCACCTCCCTCCTCAATAGCAACCCTCTCCTCTCTAGCACCTCTCTCCTCTCTAGCACCTCTCTCCTCACTAGCACCTCCCTCCTCACTAGCACCTCTCTCCTCACTAGCACCTCCCTCCTCACTAGCACCTCTCCTCACTAGCACCTCCCTCCTCACTAGCACCTCTCTCCTCACTAGCACCTCCCTCCTCACTAGCACCTCTCTCCTCACTAGCACCTCCCTCCTCACTAGCACCTCTCTCCTCACTAGCACCTCCCTCCTCACTAGCACCTCTCTCCTCACTAGCACCTCTCTCCTCACTAGCACCTCCCTCCTCACTAGCACCTCTCTCCTCACTAGCACCTCCCTCCTCACTAGCACCTCTCTCCTCACTAGCACCTCTCTCCTCACTAGCACCTCTCCTCACTAGCACCTCTCCTCACTAGCACCTCCTCCTACGGGCTTCCCTCTTCACTATCACGGCGGATTGCAAACCTCGAATGGCGAAAATATTCGAATCTTATTGGGAGTTATATGTTCGAGCCGTTTGTGGTTCAAACTCCAGGGTCATGGGCTCCAGTGGCGAAGGTACCATACAACTCAATTCCCACCGGCTTCCCTTCGAAAATTCAGAACATAACCACTCTATAGAAAACTCTTTTTTGAATCCCGCACATTTGCTAATGCAAATGGTTACAAGTTCTGTTGGACGGCCAATGGTAAAGTCCTACTGCGCAAAGAAGAGGGCCAGAAATCCATCACCATACAATCCAAGCACTGCTTAGAAAAACTTAGTGTTCAAAAGTGACTATTCAATAGAAACGATTATTTAGTCATAAGTAAGCATTCACTTTCGTATTCCTTTAATCAGTATTTTATCGTTATAATTACTTTTCCTTTAAATAAGTTAGCTGTTATTATTACTCCAGTACTTAAAATTTACACACACTCCCATACACTCTTTACCCTCATAAACATCCCCTATACAAATTACACTGCAACAATAAATACACTTCACATTTACATAATCACACGAGTTCCCTTTCAATATACAGTTTTTGCAATAACAGGCAAAAACCTTCCTGGTTCTTTGGACTCCAGTTGCATACTCATTCCAATACTAAGCAATCAGATCATGTTTTTGGATCTTATGTTGTTTTCAAATGGCTTTAATAAATAATATAAACTCAGAACTAGACTCAATAGACGTGGGCACTTCACTGACTTGTAACCCGGAAGACTGTCTTAGGTTTGTTAAGAATTCCGATAACACTACGAAAATCTTACACTTAAATATACGAAGTATTAACAAAAACTTTGAACAATTACGGGTACTATTGCACCAAACAAGTATTAGCTTCGATATCATTGTTTTGACCGAATGCTGGCTAAGCAAGGCCATTAATTTACCTATATTAAAGGGATTCCAATCATATCGTACAGACATAAACTCGAACCAGAACGATGGAATTGTTATATACGCGAAACTGAGTCTGCAAGTCTCAGTGTGGGAGCCTACGTTTACGGGTGGAAACTGCCTTGTTTGCCAACGGGATGACAATAAAATTGCTGTTGTGGCAGTCTATCGTTCACCATCGTTCAGTTCTAGGGAAAGTTTTGATATGTTTCTAGATAGTTTAAATAATATTTACACGAAACTTTCTACATGGCAGAACATTGCTCTTATTGGTGACTTGAATATTGATATTAGCATGAGCAGTAGAAATGATCGAAGTCTAGATTACCTCATACTTAATTCATCGCATGGCCTGCTACCATCCCACCTTCTACCTACTAGGCTTGAAAATTGTCTTGACCATGCGTTCATAAAATCTAGCTTGCCTACCACCACACTAATTCTTGAATCACACATCACAGACCATAAACCTCTTGTCCTTACCATCTCCAGCACAAGTCCCACTCGTAAAACTTGTCAATATTCTACTTCCATAAATTATGAGTCAATTAAGCTAGACCTAGAAAACCTCGATTTTGCGGCAATTTATAAATTGGACGACCCTAACACAATGATGGATACTTTTATAACTATGTTAACACCGGTCATTGCTAAACACACCAAGTATGTCAAGATTCCAAGGAAAAAAAGGACCATCAAACCCTGGATAACCCCAGGCCTATTGAGGTGTATCCGAAATCGAGACGAAATGCATATTCGATCAAGTACAGAACCAGATAATTTGATTCTTAAAAAGACTTATACACGCTACCGCAACTTTTGCAATGACCTGCTTCGAAAACTAAAAATTGCCCACGAAAGGAGTGAATTTGAGAAAACAAAAAATAACCCCAAAGCCCTTTGGAACACTATTAAAACTGTTACAAATACAGCTAAAATAAAAACCAGCCCTGTGGAACTACTGAAAATTTGTGACAGTCCTAAAGCATCCATAAATGAAGTTGGTAAATTCTTCAGTAACGTAGGGAAAACCTTAGCGGATAAAATTCAATCACAGAGCCAGTGCCCCGCTGATATGAGCAGTCACGTTCGTAGTAACGATGAAAACAACCCACTATCTCTCGCTAACTCCCTCGTGTTGCTTGATACAGACGAATCTGAGGTGGAGTCTCTTGTTTCGCAGCTACGTAATGACTGTGCACTGGGTTGGGATGGTATTTCACCCTTAGTGCTAAAAATGGGCCGTCAGACACTAATAAAACCATTGACGTACATCTTTAATAGCTGTCTCCGCGAAGGTGTTTTTCCGGACGCACTTAAAAAAGCAATTGTGCACCCAATCCATAAGGGTGGGAGCAGAAGCTGTGTCAACAACTATAGACCCATTTCGGTTCTGACTGCTCTTTCCAAGGTTTTGGAAAGGATTCTTAGTAACCGGCTTAAGAACTTCTTGGAAAGATACAAGATCATAGCAGATAATCAGTATGGTTTCCGTTCTGGTGTCTCGACTGAAGATGCAGTACTTAAATTGACGCAGTTGGTTGCTGGGAATCTCGACAGGAAAACCAAATGTCTAGGAATATTCCTAGATCTTTCGAAGGCATTCGACACAGTTTCTGTTCCCATACTTATTGCCAAATTGGAGCGACTCGGTGTTAGAGGTATAGCACTGCAAATATTCAAAGATTACCTGAACAACCGCACTCAAAGAACCAAAATTGATAATCACTTCAGTGATGATGATACCTTATCCTACGGAGTGCCCCAAGGTAGCATTTTAGGACCCATTTTATTTCAAATATATGTAAATGACTTATGCAGAATGTCCCTCCCCAACTCGACGATCTTTGTATATGCCGATGATACCGTGGTTGTAGTTGACGGGTCAACTTGGGATTGTGTTAAAAGTAACGCGGAATTGGCACTACGTGAAATAATAAACTGGCTCAACCTAAACCTGCTTACTCTAAACTGCAGCAAGACTTCATATATTCCTTTCACCATCCGTCAGAACACTGCACCGGACCACACCCTTTCAATAATAGCGCACACTTGCTTAGAACAGTCAACTTCATGCCAATGTCCAACACTCACGCGTACCGATCACGTCAAATACCTGGGTGTTCAAATTGATGCCGGGTTACGCTGGAATAAACACATTGATGCCCTAACCTCGAGAACGCTGAGACTGATACACATCTTTAAGTCACTGAGAGCTTCCGCAAATCCTGATACTCTGAAAATGGTGTTCTATGCTCTGTGTCAGTCAGTTCTTGGGTATTGCATCAGTGTATGGGGTGGTGCGGCTAAAACTACTCTTCTTAGAGCGGAGAGAGCTCAGAGAGCAATATTGAAAGTGATGCTGCGAAAACCTTATCGTTATCCAACAACTCAACTCTACTCAGATTGTAAGGTACTAACAGTACGACAGCTCTTCGTGTTGCAATCCACTCTTAGAAGACACTCCAGTGTCCCACCGTCTGATCCCACCAAACGAACCAACATTCCCCCAGTTACACGACACAAAACTGCTTTTGCCAAAAACCAATACTTCACCTTAAGTTCACTGATCTACAAGAAAATTCATAAAGAATTAAATATACTGGATTGCAATAAGTTTGAATTGAAAGCTAAGCTGATGGAATGGCTACTTCAACAGGACTATACACAAACTGAATCTCTGCTAAAATGTTTTGCCTAATATTGCCTTATTTTTGCTTTTACTCCCTCACACATAACACCTCACACTCACTACCTACTCCCATACAAAAACTCACCACACATAGATACATAAATCATACAGACATACACACATTCACCCACTCACATACATAAGTTATAAATTGTTATTACATTATTTCTCCTTAAATATAATATGTTTCTGTTAAAAGTAATAAGATTGTTAAGTTGTTAAAGTTGTTAACACGTACCTACTATAAGTTGGCACAGTCCGCAGTTGTTTGATCAATATTTTTAAGTAACCTCACAGCTGAACACTGTCTCTTGAGATACAGGTTATCCTAGTTTGAGAGGCAGGGCTCACAATATCTGTATACAAACTACTGCAGCGTTAATTAGCTTCATGATAAACAGTGTATACTAATGTATATTTCTTGTGGCAATAAACTATTATTATTATTATTATTATTTCCTTTATTTCATTATTTACATATAAATTATATTTTTAAATATTAGAATATAAAAAATAATATATAAAAACATTTAAAAATATAAAAAATAGTAGCCCACCGGTATCGGGAACAGGGTCCAAGCTACCGGCGGTCAGGGCTCCAGAGAGAGGAACCTCCGGACAATGCGGGCCGTGTCCAGAAGTACCGCTTTCTGAATCAAGCCCTTGATCCAGCTGGCCAACGAGAGCCTCCTTAGGTGTTGGTCGAGACTCTTGGCTATTAACCCATTGGCAGTCACGACTATAGGCACAATGATCGCTGAGTCCACATCCCACATGTCGACAACCTCGCGAGCCAAGTCAAGATACTTGATTTGTTTATCTTTTTCGGCTTTCACGAGGTTCTCGTCATGTGGGACGGTTATGTCAACAATCATTGCACGCCGCTCTGATCGATCCACCACCACTATATCAGGCTTATTGGCAACAATAGTCCTGTCAGTGATGATGGATCGATCCCAGTACAACGTGATATTACCATTTTCGAGAACTGGGTCGGGCACATACCTGTAGTACGGCACCTCCGATTCCACAAGGCTGTATTTCAAAGCAAGTTGCTGATGAATTATCCTGGCTACAAGGTTGTGTCTATGCAAGTACTCTCCATTAGCTAGACGGGAACACCCGGAGATGATATGTCTGATTGATTCCCCCGGCCGGTGGCATGCCCGACAGATGTCAACCGTGCCGTCTTTCACAATAAATCTCCGGTAATTGTTCGTCATCATAACTTCGTCCATAATTGCACAAACAAAACCTTCGGTTTCTCCAAAGAGGTCACCGAAACGCAGCCAGGCTACGGACGCTAGTAAATCTACATCGGGTCCATGAAGGGCCCGGAAAAAGCGTCCGTGAAGCTCCTTACTCTGCCATACCTCCATGCGATCATTAGTGTCAAGCACTACTGGTTTGCGCCAGTTCTCTTTAGCCAAGGAGAGCGGGGTGAGGCCCTTGTCCACCATGACTACATCTCGATGCATCCCCACGTCGGTTTCTAGGAAATATTCCCTAAGACTGCATATCTCGCGATTGTGGAGGGTCTTAGAGTTTAAAAACCCTCGACCTCCACACTTTCGCGGGATATACAGCCTCATTACCGATGACCGTGGGTGATGCATTCGATTTGCAGTCAGTAGTGTACGAACCCTCCTATCTAGGGCGTCGAGTTCGGTCTGAGTCCATTTGAGTATGCCAAAAGAGTACATCAAAACCGGCATGACCCAACCGTTGAAGGCGCGCACCTTGTTTCCGCCTGATAGAAGACTATTAAGTACTTTTTTCAGGCGGCCAAAGAAGCGTTCCTTCAACGATTGCTTCATGTCAGTAACATTGATCCCTAACGCTTCCGACATACCCAAATACTTATAGGTTTCGGATGCGGAGAGGGCTCTAAGGTTTGTGGAATCCGAGAGTTGATATTATTATTATTATTATAGTCAATTCATCATTGAAATTTTCTTATGGTATTTTTTTTTTTGCTCCGGCCTACCTCTGTCATAAATTCACCCTTCGCCACTGATGGGCTCTGAGTGCCTACTTGGTATTTCAAGACATCGCTAAGCGGTTGGTCGACTCTTCACGTTTCCAGTGGGCTGGGCAAATTTTGGCCAAATAATTAAACAATCTATTCATCTTTTCTTTGGCCTTCCTATTCTCCATTCATCAATATTTACATTCATCACATTCTCAAATGATACAAGATTCATTATTTTTTATTTTATTTTTTTGGTTTTAATTGGGGAGCAAGGGTTTGGAATCTCAAAATCAAAATATTTTATTTCACATAAACCTACGGGCCCATTTATGAAATGTCAGAAGTTAGGTGTTACCATAGATTCAGTAAGTACATGATTCTGAAGCCCCCTGCATTGAAATTTTTCGTCGGTTATTAAAACCCAAAAGTCTAGAATCATGTGCTGAATTTATTTTCTTACATGTTTTCTTTTTTATTATTTCAATATGTCCACAATAATATTGATTGTGTGTTCCAGACATGTTCGAAGTGCGGCGTCCGCAGAAAGTGCCTCAAATGGCTCACCGTCCAGAAGTTCCCGCAAGTGCTCGTCATACATCTCAAGAGGTAACACATACACGACACATCTGTGCGACACTACAGCGGCGGAATTGCGTAACGCACTATCAGTAGCAATGGCTTTCATTTTGACACTTCTACAGCATTCATTGCGTTATTTACGTTGTTTAACAAACAATTTTTTCGAACATATGAAGCAATGGAAATAGCAATATCTTTCAAAAATTATTCAGATTGAACTGGATTAATTAACATACCTCCAGGGGCCTGACCGTAGCCGTGACTATGTGTAGTATTTTTACGTCACGAAGCGACGTGCGCTGTACTTGTTGTAACCAAGTATACAAACACGCTGTGACAGTGTGCGTGAACAAGAGTCTGTAGCTTCAGCATATACAGACACACACACACACACACACACACCCGACTTCGCCATTGTCTCCGAGGGTACCGAGAGCTCCTGCGCTTACACACACAGCGTGTTTGTACACTTTGTTACCACAAGTAAGTCGCTTCGGAAGATAAATCTGTCAAATTTCTTTAATAGATTTTCAACTTTATTACTAAAGCATAAGGTTCAAAGTTGATTGGGAAAATTTGATAGTTTCGGTTAACTTGAATTGCTGGCGTCTGTACCTGGCGCGTACCACAAGTCTCAAATTTGTACGTAACTTAAAGTTGCTTTTCGTGTCTGTCTGTGTGACCGCGTCATTCTTAAACTACTCAATATATTTTAATGCCGCTTATACCGTCCTTTAGAGAATTTACTCTAGAAGGTTTATATGAATAATACCTATGAAATTTCTATGTTTAGTCAAGCCGTAAAAACCGTGCGAAGCAGGGAGGGGTCACTAGTCTATAATAAACGGTGTCTGCTTCCTTCTAGGTTCTCCCCAACGGAGCGCTTCCGTGGCAAGTTGAACGTGTTGGTCGAGTTCCCTCTGAACAACCTGGACATGTCGCCCTTCGCGGCCACCAGGGGCAACCCGGCCATCTACAACCTGTACGCCGTCAGCAACCACTCAGGTACAACCACGCGGACACAAGGGACGTACAGCTTCGTCTCTCGGATGGCAACGTATCTGCGATGCCTCTGGTATTGCAGATGTCCATAGGAAGTGGTGACTGCTTACCATCAGGTGGACCATCGCCATCGCCTTGTTTGCCATCCGTATTGAACTTACATAGAAATAACGGACGGATAATAAATAGTGTCTGGATGTGTACCTGATTATTAGTTACTGAGAAATTCGGAAAAAAAACACCATTCGGTATTCTAGATTTTTTTTATTTTTGTGTGCACATTTTAGTTTTTAGACCCATTTGCTTGTAGATAATTTTGATATGGATCGTTTTGAATATTTTATTTGCTTTTACAACCTTATGAAGTACTGAAGATTACCCAATCTGGGTATCGAACTCAGAACTTCACGCTTGCCACCACTAGGAACACCAACTATATATTTACAATACATTTTACAGCTCATTTTATATAAGATCTTCAATCTTTATAAATATTTTAAATAGATTAGGAAATACATGGATTACTTAGTTAACATTTGAAATTAAAATTAATGAATAATTTTAAAAGGACAATATTAATAGTTGTGTGTTCTGCAGGGACGACGTACTCGGGCCACTACACCGCGTACTGCAAGCACCCCTACACGGGCGACTGGCACGAGTACAACGACTCCAGGTAACGTAGCAAACGTGCATTCGCGATTTACTTGCCAAAAAAGTAAACAAATAGAGTTTATGGAAAAATAACTTAAAATCCTACACAATAAAGTTCAGTTTACGCTACAACTTCGAACATTTTTAAAACATTTTCAATAGTACTAGTCACTCTGAAATCAACTTAATTGTCATTGAAATAAAGTTGATCAATAGCTGGATCCACACCAGACGATCCAGTGCGCTCCGATCGCGAGCGGCACCTCTACATCGACCGCGCATTGTTCTTGCCGCGCCCGATCGAAGCGCACTGGATCGTCCGGTGTGGATCCAGCTAATCAATAGTTTTTATTTGTAAACAGGTTCCAAGAGTGTGCAAGATGTTACAATTGTTTCTGTGTTTTGTCATTCGGCGTACAAATATACATTTTGTTTTTATATTTGTTTAATTTGAAATTGGGTAGGGGTGTGCAGCTCTGCGCACTTTTACTTTACATATAACAAACTCACGACTCCTTCATGGGAGGCAGAAACTACAGAACGCCACCTGCTTCCTCCTCCTCCTCATATATCCTTACAATATATACATAATTATCTACATTTTATTATAATACTAGCTGACCCGTCAGACATTGTCCTGTGATCCTGTCCAATACAAAAATCCCATAGAAAAAAAGACATCCAGTTTTTACGAATTTGAAAATTTTCCAGTACTCTTTCAAAGTTTTCTGTCTGTTAAAACTTAATTCGGACTATTACGAACATTTTTATTGGTTACAGTTTGCGCGTTGATGTCTCTGCCAACCTGTATAGTATTCTTTTTTATTTATTTATCAGCTTATGTACAGACGCCAGCATATCAAGCTACTAAAATCTGTCAAATTTATTTAATAGATTTTCAACTATATCGCTAAAGCATAAGGTTCAAAGTTGATTGGGAAAATATGATAGTTTCGGGTAGCTTGATGTGCTGGCGTCTGTACACACAAACAGACAAGAAGAAAGGTACAGAAAAATACGTACAATTGTGATGCTTTTTTCTGCAGAAATCTATTCCAGCGTACCTGCGAGGAAACTAGATAAAAAAGATGTAATAGGCTGGTTATGTATGTAATAACTAAAATTCTTAATCTCTCTCCTTCCAGAGTAACCCCAATCAACAGTCGTAACGTGGTCTCGTCGGAAGCCTACGTGTTGTTCTACGAGCTCCAACGACATACGTAGCACCTCCCGCGGTCGCGCTCGCTGTGACGTCACGCCGTGCGGGTATTTGTATAGAGACGTGGCTCGTGTCGTGGACAGGCCGGTATGGCCACTTTCGAACGTCGAAATTACATATGACAGCCCTCAACTTTTTCTTCTCACAAAATAAATCTGGCTTAATTCTTAAATGCCACTAATTTTTGAAGTGAAAACTTATTTGAGCGCACTTCTGAACAGTGAACGAAACTGAACCGTCACCCGGTTGTTGATGCTGAATCGGGTATACTCTGCTCCAGTCGTAACTTATCATAATTGCATAGACACCTTTTTTTTATTAAACACTTTAAGGTGTGCACTAACAACAGAACTTTAAGGACGTATTACAAAGTGGCGTTTGAGAATTCGGCGGTTTTTCAGAACATTTAAATAAATCAGTTTCTTAATTATGTTCTAATGCTTTATTTTCCTAAAAAAGCGGTGAACGATCACACTATATCGGATGTTCAAATACAGAGCGTTTTTTGACACCTTCATGTCAAATACTGATGAAAATGACAGATTTTCAAGATGGCCGTTATTATATGAAGGCTACCGCTCTTCTAAGGAACCGTAGCTAATCGGTTGAATGCCGTCATTACAGAAACAATTAAACAGTCATTGTGCCTTGCGTGGATCCACGTTCGAAGGGTGAAGGAGAAGTATTAAAACTTTTGAAGTATTTGTTCTACCATACCGGCCATTTTTTATGACGTCACAAGCCACGACAAGACTGCAAATACTAAAATTGTACAAGTAAATGAGAAGTAAGAAGATTAAGCAAAATTTGTACAAGTTAGCAATATTAAAATATAATAGAGAAATTTATTACAAGAGTAAGTCGGTTTCTTGTTTGCAGTGATACAAATTTTTGATGTGGCAATACAGAATACAGGTAAATTGTTGGTCCTTTAGAAAACCTATTGTTATCGTCATGAAAAGCGATATATCATATAGTTTATTTTTCATTCAAAGTAAGGGTCAAAGATTGCTAGTGCCACCTATTTGGCATCAACTATAATTGAGGTGTAAAATGTTCTGTTTGGAAAAATTTGGCTCTCGTCAATAAATCAATAGACAATAGTTTTTTTTTTCTTTCAACGACATTTTTATATTTGTATCACTACAAGTTCTAAGCCCGTAGCAACAGTACTTACATAAAAAGTATTTATTTTTACACAAAACAAATTGCCGTAAATAACAAAATTGTAGCCTTTATACATGTTAAATACTGTCTTCTTACTTCCGTTAGTATTGTGGCGTTATCTAGTGGACATAAGATGAACTAGATTAGTATTAACATGAACAATCTTCAAACTTCATATGGTGTAAGTTTCGGGAGCGTCCGATTGATTTCGGCCACAACCATGATCATCAATACATGATCACTGGGTTAAATTGATGGATTATTGAACTCCAACGATTTCTATATTTCGAGTTTTCCCGATTAATTTCGGACTCGACCAGAAACCAAATTAACAAGATGATTGCAAAAAATACAAGTTGAATTTATTACCCCACTGCAGAGAAGGATTATATTTGTTTTTTTGATATTTTTGTACCACACGCAGTATTCTTTTGGCTACTAGATGACGCTATAATAAATTGTAATGATGAATCAGGTCGCTAGATGGCGTTGTTATAAAATCTGTTGTTTTATAAACTTGGTCAATGCAATAAAATTGGTTGTTAGTATATCTTGACAATAGTATAATTATGTTAAAAAGAGATGCATAGATACGAAAACAATTTCAGATAGAAAAGGACATACTATAATTATATTATTTGTCCTTAATCTTGGACAAAACCTGTCTTTCATACATTTTAGGTTACGAATGCAAGGAATATCTCTGTCCTAGTGCAGGGCAAAAGTTTCTTCTCATACAGAGAAGAAACGAGCACAGAAATTGTTTGGTAAAGTTGCCCTGTCACATGGGACTTAAACATAACTGGCGAAATGTGGGTTATGGGGTTAGACAGAGGTGTATAGCCTTCAGGGAATACAGTGATCTTTGTCAAGATATACTAAGCAATCAAAATAAGTTATGGAGCAGATTTGATTAGATAGCTAAAGATATGTTTAATTAATTATTTAAATATTAATAATCGTATTAATTTATTATTTTTTACAGTGATGTGTCGTGGTTTTGTCTGAAAACTCCCTTTTCTTGGTAATGTGCAGTCAACCGCACATGAGTGGTGACAATTTGACACTGACAGCCTTAATGTCGTAGCAGTAAGGGTGATTTTTGTTAGTGCAAGTGATACTACAGAGAGTGATTGACTGTACTTACTAAGTTTTTTTTTATATGTTTTTGAAGCAGGAGACTTATATTTAGATAAATATAATACATATTTTAGTAGCAATACCGAAATTTTTAGTTTTTAATTATCAGCACTGGCAACTGGTATGTTTCGTAGTTATTTTGAATAAAGGGTGAATTAGGCAAAACACGACACCACTTACATCGTTGCCATTTTTCACAGCCCTCCCCTCATAATTTATTTACTAAAAAAATACTTATAATTATTGTTACTATAATTGTTTTTTTTCTATTTTTTATAGATAGCGCTTTTTCGAAAGTAATTGTGTGGTTGTAAGATAGATATTATTATGCATTTTTATTATTGAGTTATTTTACGGTTACTGCTTGGTTGCCTGTTACTGGTTTTCGTAAAAAATCGGTTATAAATTAACCCGTAGCTGCATTTTTATTGAAAATGTAAAATTAGTAAAATATTGTGTTCAGGCTTGCCCTGAACTTAGTCAATTATATTGGCTTTTTTATTCAATAATATATTCATTTAATTATTATTAATATGAAAAAAAAACTGTTACACAGGCAGCTAAGCAACACACAAGTTCCTCAAACATTAAAAAAAAAATCATGTTACATGTCGAACGTATGGCATTTTGTTTCTATTTATAAATACGTGCGTCTTGTTCGACGGCTCAGCGGCGACTGACCGGTCCGTCGCGGATGATCCGCGTCCGCGTGTCACTCCGTCGTCAGTGTATGGTATTTACGTTACTAAGTGCTTTAGTAATAACATATTACCATTTGAATGATAATTATGGTACAAAAATAATGTAAAATCAAGTTATTAAGGTCGATATTTGAATGCGATGGGGCGTGAGTTTTGACTGTTATGTTATTTTTAATGTTTTGTGATACAATATTAATAAAAAGGTTTCGTCAATTTGCTCATTCAGTAGTTAAGCTCTTTCGAGAAGGAGCTCGTCTAGGGATGTGCTACCATCATACATATTTCTGCTTTGCTGTGTTCCGGCACATATACATGTGCCGGTGTAGTTACAGGCACTTGAGACTAACTTTGTCACAGAATTTTTTCAAAGTAATTGTGTGTAGGAGGCGGGATCCACTTTCCATCACGTCCAACACGTGGTCTGTCAACCTATTGTATACATTACTAGCTTTCGCCCGCGTGGTATGTCCTTCCCCAGGGATCAAAGTATTCCCATACCGAATTTCATCAAAATCGGTCCACCCGTTTCAGAGATTAGCCGATCAAACAGGAAGACAGACAGACAAATTTTAAAAATCGTTTTTTTTTTTTTTGTTATAAGTACCGTATATATATACTTTCTTATACATTTAGTAAAAAGCTGTTATTTTGACATTACATACAGACACTTCAAAATATTTATTTGTATAGATTGTTTTCCAATTAATTGTTATCATCACAACTTTTATTTATTTATTTAAATGTATGATAGAATTACTCCGTTATTAATAAATATTGTAACATAATTTTTTTTTAAATAAAATAAATAATATGACAGTTAAAACTCCTAAACGACGGGTTAGAATAGTGTGTTCAAAATATAAAAATAAATATATATTATATGAATTGTTAATGCTTGTCTCGATATACGGAACCGCTGACAACTTAGCTTAAAAATAAATAAACGTATTTTGTAATTTGATAGAGATCCCTAAAAATTAGTCGTACATACGTATTCATAGATTTTAAGGCAATAAGCTCGCCCCCTATTACATGGGACTTAAAACATAACTGACAAAATGTGGGTGTTCCACACACCTCTGCCAAACCCTTCGGGAAATACAAGCTTAATGTTATGTAATTTTTCTCTACAGAGAAAATTAAAATTCTTATTTTTAATTAAAATTATTATTTTTATACAAAAATAAAAATAATATTTTTCACCCGTCCATAATAAGGTTAGTGCAGGAAATAATGAAACAAACTCAATCTCTAAATAAACATAAGTTATTATAGAACATTCGATTGTTCATATTTTTAATTTACATTAATATTTCTAGTCAATCATTACTGTGTATAGTTCTCTCGCCATACTTTTTTTCTGTAAAAAGCAGTTTTTTTTTTTTTAGTAAAATTGTTGAAATTATATAGTATTAATAAAATTAGATTCTATAAAGCAAATTCGCCTGGATTTTTGTACTTTTATGAATATTTATTATGTAATTGCAGTACAAGGTTCTAATACGTCACATCAAGTTATAAAAAAGAAGTTCGTCTTTGTAGAGCGTTGTCTCTGACACTCGTACCAGTGTGACAGTCTCTAAAAACTCTATGGGACAGTTATTTTAACGGAAATTAGCACGCGTATTCTACTGCGATTGGCTGTTGGTAAACCATTCAACAAATCGCAGCAAATTACGCGCACTTGATAATTTTTCGCCTACATTTTGCGATAACTTTCGTTGGAGTAACTGGCCCGATGTGTCGTCTTATTGAGGCGCTCCCTCACCCGGAGCATTCGCCTGTAATGTAACAGTTCAGATTCGAGCATTACATCAGTGAGGAGGGCCGAGGTAATTTTACTTTATTGTTATTGTGATTGTAAGCCACCCAGGCTTACCACTAACAATACAGAAGTAATACAGAGGTAATTCACGACAAGCAAATAAAAAATACTCAAAATTTAATCTTGGATTTTTACATTACAGGTGCCGTACTATGGCGGTTTAATGCCATTATGACTCCAGTGTAAGAGAGAGACAGAGCTATACATGACCAAGAGCATCATCCCTTTCTCGCACTGGAATCATAGTGGCATTTAATACTTTATAATACTGTACCTTACTTCCTAGCCCGTCCTTTCTAAGGTAGGTCTCGAAAATCTTTGGATACGTATGTAACACACAAGGGAAGTGTCGTTTATCTATTTTTACAAAAGTTTCTAACCTAGATATAATGCCGATAGTTAAGAATGCTTTGACGTCGCGCTTACATCCGCCTTAGTCAATGGTTAGTGTAAAAATATAGCTAAATATAGCCCTGTGTCGGCATTCGGCCTTAGAAAGCCGAATTCGGAAACTGTTTTAGCCGAATTCGGCTTCGGCTTCCGAAACTCGATGTAAACGCGACTTTCGGCGTGGTTGTTTTCTTTTTCTATAATTTTATCATTGTTATATTGTTTTTAACTTGAGAAGTTCGCGGGAATCTTAATTTTAACCAAAGAATTGCTAAATCGTAGTGTTTCTGTATTAATGATAAATAAAAATAATTTATTGTAATAATTATTATTTATAAATTGTAAAATCGTCGGCGCTCGTCGGCTATTTATGTAAAATACGTAACAGATTACTATTATATAAATATATATTTAAATGAGTAAATTATTATGAAAGATGTTTTATTTTTAGCTATATTGTGTCCCTATGTAAAATACTGGTATTCGGCCGCATCCGGTTAGACTGGAAGCCGACCTAAACATAGTTGGGGGGGGGAAAAGCAGGCAGATGATGATTACTGCGATTATTAGATACAATGAAAATTTAAAGTGATGCTTGTGATTGGAAAGTTGTGTGGAAATCACATGGACTTGGAAATCAGAGGGACAATTCTGGTAATTTTAAGAACGTTCACAGTCTGGTCTCTGTCTCAATCTGTGAAAAATACCTCCACTCCCCAGTTTTTTGACAAGTTTTTGACATTGTCGCTGGGATGAGATTGCGACGTTTTTCATTACGAGAATGGGCCTTTAGTTGCCGTGGTATGGATGATTGAGGAGCATGTCGTGTGTCGTGAAAAGTATGAATGTAAATGGCTACAAGAGTAGGGGGAAGACTGATGTTATGGTGGCTAGAAGCTGTGTTGACGAGACTGGAGAGCTATCCATTAGATAGATTCAAGGTTCAACAGAAAATTTATCAACCAGAGCTGGTGAAGCCATGAATAGGTATGTTGTAAGTATGAATTTATAAATTGGGGGTATGGGTAGCTTAACCGGTACATCCCCACTTTACCGTATAACTATTAGGAGAGAAAATATAAAATAAATAAAATAATTTTGTTTTTAACACCGGAATGCTCTTGCCTTCCCTTAAATGAGAGGCCAGTGGCCTGGTGCCTCATTATCAGCCTATAACATTCTCAATACTGAGACACAGCCCTCTCGGTGAGAGGCAGTGGGCCGTACCTAATCCACGCGGGTTGGCAATGTCATCGAATTTTTGGTTCTAGGACATGCCGGTTTCCTCACAATGTTTTCCTTCACCGTTTTGAGAGTAGTGGTGATGAAACCAATTACGACTACGACTCGTAAATCGCGGTCGTTTCCACTGCGTCACCTACTGCCGAGGGAAGGTACATAATAGGCTGAGATTATTAGCAGTCTAGTATACTTGCCGGGCATACCTACAGGCAGGAGTGCAGGTCGTCTTCCAAAATATACCGGACACATACAGCCGGAACATTAGATTACATGGCAGAGAACAAAATATAACAATATCCTGATTTATAAAAAAAGAAAGCTATTATAATTCACTGGCAGAATCACAGAACACTATTACTCCTAGGGCAGAATATTACAAAACTTTTTGCAGAATTAACGGAAATCCGGTCACGTAAACTACACACATCAACACGGTCTAGGGATATTTTTAAAAAAGCGAATTACTATCAATGTGTTAATTATTTATATGACATGTATATATTTAAAAGATACGTTATTTAATATTCTACCATTTTTTAATAATGGTTAAGGTAGGTACTTAGATTAAAATTTCAGGATTTTATGGAAAAAAAATGAAGCATAGACGGAAATCGTATATGAATGAACTTTTAATTTGTGAGTAAAAACTGAAAAAAATAGAAAAATCATTTAATTTGTGTTTATAAACTTGAAGTTAGTAGTCTGAGAAAGCGCCCATGATGTTCATAACACATCGGCAACGATTCGGCATGCTCAGAACAAGGTTGTCAATGTCTTGCTGCGGAATATTGTCCCATGTCCTTCTGAGGTGCGCAAAAAGTTGATCTTCTGTAGCCAGATTTTCAGGAACTTCCTTCAGAGCTCTTCTTTGCAGCATATCCCACGCATGCTCAATGGGATTTAGATCTGGCGATTGAGCAGGCCAGTCTAAGGCCCTAACATTATGTGTATGTAACCAAGCTGCTACCGTTCTCGCCGTGTGTGCCCGGGCATTGTCGTGCATGAGCAGGAAATCTTGCCCCATTTGTGTTCTGTGGGGCAAGATTACGGGCCCCAGCACCTGTTGGACGTATCGTTCTGCCGTCATATTGCCCCGCACCCAAACGAGATCCGTCCGTCCTCCAAGACGAATTCCTGCCCAAACCATAATTGTTCCTCCTTGGTATGGGTGAACTTCCTGAGGGTTCTGGAGTCGGCTCCATCGTCCAGGAACTCGCCAAACACGCGTCCTTCGTGAATCTGGATGGAAGCCGAACCTGGATTCATCCGTGAACAGCACATTGGACCATTGCTCACGGCCCCAGTCCACGTGGTTCCGAACCCATTCTAATCGTCGTCCACGATTGCCTCTCCGTAAAGGTGGGACCCGGAGTGGTCTACGAGAGCGTAGATTTTGCTTTCATGCAGTCGCCTTCTTACAGTTTGGTCACTCACAAGCACTTGGTGTTCCACTCGCAGCCTTTGGACCAATTGAGTCGTCGTTGCATTTGGTTGTGCTCGCGCAGTAATTTGCAAAAATCGGTCTTGTCTGGGGGTAGTGATGCGACTTGGCTCCCGGTGCCTCTCCGCTACTTCACCTGTGGCACGATAGCGTGTCCACAATCTTGAAATTACATTTTGATGGGTCCCTATGGCCTCAGCAACATTACGCTGAACAGATCCAGCTTCCAGCATTCCCACAGCTCGTAACATCTCCGCCCTCGTCAATATGTCGGCGTTGCATGGCTACAATACCTCAATTTTAACTTTATCTTTCGTTTAAAAATGAAAAAAAACTGTAACTAAACGTAATTCGTATTGTTTTCTAAATTTCGCACAAATGAAAATTCCCTCTCCTATACATCAAGACATTTTTTGCCACCAAAACAAAAGAATTTTCAAAAATTTAAATTTGGAATTAGTCTGAGATAAATTACAAACAAATCGGTGTATAAAAGATTCCAATGCGGCCAGTAATTTTGGAGTTATTTAATTGAGTATGAAATATCCCTAGACCGTGTTGATGTGTGTATATTATTATTATAATTTTTGTAAGAAAGAGCAAGTAGGAGCAAAATTTTACCGTTAGGAAAATAGTAGATACGAAATATTTTAAATTAATAATTTACTTACTTACCTGATAATTTCATATTCACACATTGGGATCGATTTTCAGTATATTATAGTGTAGGTACTCTGTGGGATCGATCCAAGAAGAATCTAAAAAATTTAACTTGACAGAGTCCACCTTCACATACATACAAGTCAAGTTAAATAAAAGCTTTTAAAAAATAAGACGTCATAATGAGAAGCATCATAAATGTTTAAAAAAAATAAATTATCGCCCTTGCTCCACCCCCAATTGTCATTTCCCTTTCAAAAAAATATTAGTCATTTAATTGATTGAATTGAAAATCTCAACCACCATTGGTTAGTTATGAAAAAGTTTAACATGGCTGACAACTACAAGGTGAAGGTCTAACTAAACTAGAAATGTCAATCTGTGAACCAAAAGTGAATTAAAAAATTCGTGATGAAAGATTCTGGTGTTATTTTGGTGAAAATGTAATCGGGAAATCATGTTAGGCAAGTTCTAAGTACTTATTACCTATTAATTTTGTGAAATGAAAAGTTCTGTTGTTTACGTAAAAGTTGTGTTCAAACATCAATCCGTTATTATCGTGTTGTTATTGTGAAAAAATTTCAAATTATAAACATAAATTGGCTTGTAGTATGCTTTACTTGCTACCTAGTTTTAATGTATTATGAACGGCTTGCGTTGCCTATGCCTAGTCGCGTCAGTTTTTGATAAGTAGGTACCTCTGCTTAGTTTTTTGCAAAATTTCATTTTGCATACAGCTTTTCTTCTTCTATAAAAGGACTAATTGTAAACAGCATCAATGGTAAACAGAGGCGAGGATTCCCTTTTAGTACTTAGGTAAGTTATGGGTAAGCTTTGTATACATCAAAAACCGCAAAATACCTACTGTGAAAAGGCAACTTACAAAAGTTAAAAATACCAAGCAACGAAACTTGGGTACGAACACATTCTTGCACAATTTCTTGACATCTGTCTTCCTTCTATTTAATTTGATTTCTTTCTTTTTTTTTGTAGCTATCGAAGTAACAAAGCAATAAAAAGTAAACAAAAATCATCAAAAATGTTTGTGTGACATTTGTTAAAAAAAAAATTTAATCGCCCAATGGGCAGGCTATAGTCTTTCGACCATACCGCCTCATCTTCCGTGTAGACATTTGTTCAAACTTCCCGCCCGCTTCCGCTTCTCTTGTGACAGTACAAAATGTTGCCATGCTACAAAACTCATCACTCCAGCTGATCATACGTTTTTGTGAATGAAGCAAATAAATTCATAGTATTTCAGATATGAAATAATAACCACAAAATACGCTAACAATAGTGATAAATACATTTTGATTTTTAATAAACTCGCAATGGCAAACAAAAAGGTAACAACAACCTAACAAAAATAAGAGCCGAGTCAGATGCACACAAATTGCAAATGGCGCCCGTCTGACGGATGATTGCTCGCGTCAAAATGCATTCGCGATGTTACAAAAACGTGTAAAAAGCTATAATTTATCGTTAAAACATCTACAATTAACCTAACAAACGGTGAGTATTGAAATAAATCAATGTTATTGTGGTTACGTAACGCATTTTGTTATTGTTAAACGCTTCATAGTCCATCGACTGTCTCTTTCGTTTGTTATGATTCGTTCCTCATCATTATTTACAATCGCCGACGTATATGCATCTCTTTCGGTACCACAGTTTTCTTGCAATGGGTTTTTCATTTTTAAGTGTCGGAGCGAGACCACGCAAGAGAGCGGGGGCCCGACGGAAAAATATGAACAAAATTTTGTGCTCTTAAAAATTATTGATTTTCCATCGTTAAAAAATAAGGAGACTGAGTCGCTAATTGCATACGTGATGTGAACGACGGTCGGGCTCACAAATGTGAGTATTATGTCTATTTTCGTAGTTTTCCCTTATACGAAGGTTGTGAAAAGTCACATTTTTTCAGTAAAATGATCATCGACCATATTGTCGTGTGTTGTACTTGTATTGCGCTCCGTGCGTCGCGTTCAGCGAGATTGTTTAAATATTGATTTTTTTTTATTTGCATGTGTGCGTTGAGAATGTTTATAACTTTAGTTGGGGCCTGCTACATGGTACTATTTTGGGAACGACCAAATGTTGGCTTTGTACTGTCGAACACCATTGTAGCTCTCGCTTTAAGGCCGTACGGAAACTGTGTGTAATTTGTGTAAAATTCCCTATAGTCGGTAAGTGATTTGAAAAAGAACCTTCTGATTATTTGCGCTTAGTTTTTTATCGGTCATAACTCTAGCTAATGTTTGCCGCACAGTTTAACGTAAAATGCCGATAAGATATTAATTGAGGCCTATTTTTCAATAAAAGAGTACAGGAAAATGTTTTAGATAAGAACTTTGAATATTTGCTCAGTGACAGTGTTGAAAAACGTGAATCATGTAAAACTAGTGTTATTTTTATGAGTGTTTCGGACCCAAATAACATATCAAAAAAGTATATGATTGTGCATTTTTCGGCCAAGGCAAGTGTGTACCTGTACTACATCCTATATCTAAACATAGATAAGTCAAGAAATTGATAATTTCCGTTTTATATCGTTATCAATTTTCGGTGTAAATAAATACGTGCGTATTTTTGATCTGTGCGTGTGAAAACGAGGATAAATAATTTGATAACAGTACGTTGCTGGGAAAATCGTGGTTTTATGTTGTACTTTACAGGTTGTATCTACGTGAATTGTGTTTAGACTACCATTTACTTAAAATTTTCAGAATATTTAAAATTCCTGGCATAGATTATTATCTAACAAGCATTATTTTTTTAATATTTAAATAATGCTCTTGACTTCGATCTCGCCTGATTGAAAGCGATGGATGAGGTCTCTAAGAGCGTGCCCAGAAGATGCCTGTTCACTCTTGTTTTGAAGATTGAATGGATATCAGAAGTAGGCAACACAGGCAAGACTAGATGCTAGCCTGTATTTTGTTACTGGACTTCTGCGTTTGTTTCGCCATTTCTTCTTAGAAATAGTAAATAGGAAATGTCGACTTTATCTAGCCTATTTTTTTTAAACTTGTGTAAAAGTGATTCCGATATCCTATTTTACGAAATAATAATTCCATGTCATTTCACGATGGCAGGAAATTTCCCACTTTGCGGACATTGTTAAAATATGTACTTAATTTACAATTTATGCCAAAAATAAGATCAATAATTTTCCTAGTTTTGTTTGAAATAGTTAGAATCTAATAAGAAAAGAATTTGGGTTAAAGTAACATTGTTTAAGTAATTTCTCTCAGGTGTACGTGTAAACCTCTCCCATTCGCGATTAATTTGAAGCCGTAAGTTAACTACTTTTCAGATCATTGATCCCTTCTCTTTAGGTGATCCTCGTGTTTCCTAGAGACTTAACACTTGATAAACTTCCTCTGCTGATACCCATAGATCGATATCTTCTTAGCGTGTCTATGGCCATCTAATTGAGTTAGCCCAGGGGATCTACATCTACTTCCTAGTCACGAAATCCGTAGTTTTTGCCGAAATTTGTGTGTTTGTGGGTGTTTCCTTTTCCATAATTTTTACCATCTATGGACACCACAGACATAGATCTACATAGATAACGCAATTATTACGATTTGTAATGAAACCAAGCGTGCCGACTTTTTTATACCTACTGTGACGTCACAGCTGCAATTTAGTGATGGGACATCCAAACCGATTCAAAGCCATCGATGCCGCCGATGCCCCTTCGCCCCGCTACGATTCAACTGAAGCTGCCACCGTGATCGTCTCGCTCATACTCATATATTTTATATCTGTTGTCCCGCTCGCTCTCACAGCAATCGTCAGTACGCCGAGTTGTTTAAAAGTGAGCAGTCGCGTCGCGCTTTAGAGCAATTTCATTCTACATTTTAGCATTAGTGCATGCAACATGCATGATTAAGATAAGAAACAGTAGTTTAGATAACCTAAAAATTACAAATCGATTAATATGAATGACATCGATTTTCAGACAGACGAATGATATAGACAGACGAATGATACATAGACAGACGAATGATATATTTGAATGGGAGAGTTTCGAGGAATTACCAGTCCACATCCTACATGGCGTTTCATCTTTGAGGTAGCCAACTTTTTTCACATATTGAGGCAAAGGATCCTATGAATAAAGCAAATTGGTCAAGCTGGATGTTTGTTGCACAGATATAGTTTGTTGTATAAGCGTGAGTAGATGAGTACAAATAATAGTACTGTGTTTAGTCGGGAACCAGTCTTTCCGTCCCGTGGCCGCAATCCATTTTTCTTTTATGATTGGATCATGTGGGAAACTAAAAAAAAATATTTTTAAATGCAATAGAAAATAAACACATTAAATATATAAAAATAGTCGTATAATGTTGAAAGGATAGACAAAAACACATTAAATACATCAACCCTAAAAAAAATATCCTCCTTTTTATAGCAGTCCTGTAAAATTAGGTCATGCATATGAGCTTGTTATATCTACTAAATTGGCTTTCTTTATATCATTCGTCAGTCCGATATCGATTAAAATCGATTATTGATATATGTTGTAGAACGAACAGCACTAGTTGCTACAATTGACAGACGAATGACAAATTGCCTGTATCACGAAGTCGAAGTGATGCGCGACAGTATCGCTTGTGCGATATTCATCGTCTCCTAACACACAACGTCAGATCAAACGTCCAAAGCAAACGCGGCAATGTAATGTGAATAAAGTTTACTTAACGGTAATTTATAGTTAGGAATATTCTGGAACGACACGCAGCTTGGAATACTTAAAAATAGTTTTAATATGAATTTACGCATAATATAATTTTAAAATAACTTACCTGTGATAGGAAATATGTTCCTGCCTTTGGGTGTTCGAAATTTTTGGGCTATTGCAGTTAATTATCACGCAACGAGGCATTTGTTTAGTTTTTTGCGGACGTTCGGCTGCAACAACGGACGCGCGGGACTGAAGTTAGCGGCGACCAACCTCGACGCTTGGCCGGGGTTCAGACACGCGAAGTGCATGCATTTGCGTTATCTATGTAGATCTATGTCTGTGATGGACACCGTCAGAGCCGCTGGCACAATCTGTTTTCGCACCTGGCAGCCAAAAATGTAGCCAGAGCCGAATCCTCAGTCTATCGTACTCTAAAGGTGCTGAATGCTCTTTTGGCTGCCAACCCTGAATGTGATGTGTTTGCGTATGAATGGATTAAAATTATGCGTATTATTAAATTATTATATGTCTGGTGTTCTGTGAGAGAAAATATGCAAGGGAGTCCACTGTTCCATGTTAGTTTTAAATTATATTATACTCACATCAAAAAAGTTTAAGCAACATGTATGGTTTTGAACTTTTGAACGGTTTTTACTATTGTAATGTATTTATATTTCTTTTATAAATAATAACTAAGTCCTTCATTTATTTGATAATTTAATCACAATAATTATCAATATGTCTACCGTAACATATGTAGTATAAAATAAAGTTAAAACGAAATTAAACTTACATGTTTTACAAAATTAAATAACGACATTTTTTAAATTATACTCGTATGTTAATTCAATACAAAGTGTGACCGCCTCTGTTGTTTAAACCTTGTCGGCAACGATTTTTCATTGAATTTACGAGTATAAGATTGTTTATCTGATCCTGCGGCAATCGCTCCTAATAGAATTTAAACAAGTTTTCAGTTGTTGGGTTGTCGACACTCCGTCCAGGTTCTCTAGAACACGTCTCTGGAGCATGTCCCATGCGTGCTCGATGGGATTGAGGTCTGGCGATTGTGCAGGCCACGGCAATACCCTGATGTTTTCCATTGCCAAGTACTCTTTGGTTCTCCGAGCTGTGTGCGAACTGCATTGTCATGCATCAGCATGAAATCTGAGCCAAGACTTGTGCAAATGGGTGAACATAAGGCCTGAGGACATCTTCAACGTAACTTTTAGCGTTCATATTGTCATCTACAAAAACGAGCTCAGTTCGTATGTACTTTATAATACCCGCCCATACCATCACTGTGGAGCCCCTGTAAGGGTGCACTTCCTGGACGCACCTCAGCCGTTCAGCATTTTTGAGACGATAATACACTTTTACCCTTCTCTTATCAGGCCTAAATCCAAACCGGGACTCGCCGCAAAATAAAATTTTATCCCATTGCTCCTGGGTCCATGTCAAGTGTTCCCTACACCATTCGTTTCGACGGGCGCGGCTCCCATGGCGTATAGGTGGGCACTTAACTGGGCGTCGTGCTCGTAGGCCGTATTCATGCAGCCTATTTCTCACGTTTGGTGGCTAACAACAACACCGCTTGAGAATTGTAGCTTTAAACCCATGTCCCGAGCGGTTAACACTGGCTGATGTCTTTCAGTCAGTTGTATGTATCGGTCCTGTCGAGTAGTTGTACACCTTCCCCGTCCTGGGTGCTGCTCAGCAGGATCCCCTGTATTAACGAAACGCTGCCAAAGACGACAAATCACGCTCCTATTGATACCAAAATGCTGAGATACCTGGGACTGATTTCTTCCCGCTTGTAGCATTCCTACAGCTCTCTACATTTCATCAGCAGTCAAACGGCGTCGCTCCATAACATAAAAAATTATTCGCCACTCAATTTTTTTTAAAACTGTAGGTATATCTCAAAATTATAAAAGTGAGATAAATACCAAAATCAAGCAACGAAAACACATGAAATCGGGAAAAAATAATTAGCTATTATTTTAATGAAAACAAAACACAATCGAAAAGTTTATATTTTTTAAATCAGCCAGTATATGTTTCCGAGAACAAAAATATTGTATATCAATCTAGTTATGAAACAAATAAAGTATCAATTAATAAAACATGCATTTTCTGTAAATGATTCGTGTTGTTTAGACTTTTTTGACGTGTGTACATAATTGTAAATTGTCCCTATGTTAATTAATGTAATTGGTGTTGTACCGTTTTAATTAACTATAAATAAATAAATGAACATAAGATTATGTTGGGGCACAATTAGTTGGGCCCCAACATTTCTTATTCTTAGGAATGCCACGATTTGACAGTTGGTCCCTACTCCCGATGTGTTTTTACCCGTACGAAAAAGTTAATTAAGTGTAGGGTTCGGACTGGCCTATATCTTCGTTGACGGACTAAGGTAGTAGACTACCAGAATTCGGCTATGAGTTTGGCGCCATCAGTAGCGTCCATTAGCTCCTTTGACATGCTGACTACAGGATACCTTGAATATAATATTAAGTGCCCCACTGTTTGTTGAACAGCACCACATTTACACTCCAAGGCGGAGTCATCTATGAATATTATTTTATAACAGTTTTCTTTGCTTCGACCAACCTGGGTTCAGAGTCTGTCTAAAGTCTTCCAAGACAGCTCGTCTCCATAGATCGATATAATGAACGGTGATTGATGCCAGCAGAAAAGTTGAAACGAAATCGTTTGGCTTGGTATGGGCATGTGGTGAGGGAGGAAACGCATGTAACTCATAAGTATTGATGGATGGAGAGGGAGAAGAAGGCGAATGTAAGGATTGTGTGACGAATGTTATGATAGAGAAGGGAGTGAATGTGATAACTTGACGGTTGACAGACGAGAATGGAAGAAGGAAACGTGTTGCGCCGATCCCAAGTCATGGGACAAGGGTAGGAAGATTTACGATGATGACGATTGATGCCAGAATCTCCACGCTTGGCAAACGCATTGGTGATTGCTTTCGGTGTTAGTAGATAAGAGGTTGTTGTTGTGTATTCCCATGAAACGATCCCTTTCTCACGTTTCACGAGACTAATTTAGGAGCTCATTGTTTCTTCAAACCACGTGATGCTAATTATATGGGAGAGTCTAGTTAGGTTCTTATTGAAAAAAAGTCTCAAGTCCAAATGGATAGTTAGAAGAATTTTTATGTAATATACCTATTATTATTCATTCGTTACACTAGCTAGCTAGTAAGTTTTAGAACTTGAATCCTACCGGAAGGACTGGCCTGCAATGGCAGTAGACAGTAGTGTGTGGAAAGTGGAGAGGGAGGCCTTTGCCTAGCAGTTCTTGCCGGCTCTTCGCCCCAAGGAACGGCCAATTAGAACCGTGCACCTAGAACCTGCTTCTGACGTTTCATCAAGTGTCCATGTTGGTGTACGTGAAATAAACAATTTTGATTTTGAAGGAGTATTCCACCCAGAAAGCTGTAAAAATTACACATCGAGTTTTAAATATAAAAAGGTTCAGCTCTCTCACGTCGTCTCTGTCACTCAAACCTGGTCTGTGTGACAGAGTCTCTTTCTAAAACTCGATGTGTCATAATTAAAGACCTAGGTGCTGTCATGTTCAGAAATGCGTAAGCCCAAGTACGGTACCCACGGGCAATTTTTTTTATCGCACACTGGATTTCCAACGCACTGCATAGCGCTTAGAGTTGAAAATCCAACAGAGTGTTTCTTTTGACGCGCTGGGAAGCACTCTGTTGGATTCTCAATGCTGGGCTCAACACCGAGAGTTGAAAATCCAATGCGCGATCAAAAATTATTGCGTGAAAAAATCTCACGTGGGTACGACGCGTTAGGTTAGGTCAATTTGAGAACACAGGAAATGTGTCATATAAAAATACCTACCCTACTAAAACTGATTAAAGAATTAAATGAGAATCCTAATGAGCGCAAGAATGGTCTTTAAAAGTATGTGGTCATTGGCAATAGGCCAGAACAATACTCGGAAAATATACATTATAATGGTACATATTGTACCTATTGTATCAACTAGGCAACTCTAGTAAGGTCTGAAGAGTATACTCGCTCCTGGCTAAATGCCGCACGGGTTGTTCGATCGGTTCGTGGATGGGTGACCGTCCGTTACATATCGAGACCCCTCCGTAAGCCGTTGGTTTCGGCTTCATTCATAGATCTTTGACAGTCGTTACGGGTAGTCAGTAGCTGACAACCAGTCTTACGAAAGGATATCAGGTTAGCCAGTTACTGGGTTGTGGAGGTCAGATAGGCAGTCGCGCCATGTAAAATACTGGTATTCAGCTGCATAATAATAATAATTGTTTATTTATCTAAAGTAATACATCACAGATTCAACACAGTGGTAGACATACAATAAACATGAATAGCTGTTTATACCTACATAAGTGTAAGGTTACTAAAGTCTTAAATGTATAGACAAAAAATGAAACCAAAGTATTAAGTCAGTAAGTCATGGTGGCTAAGAACAAAATACACTTTAACTAAAAATAAACAGTTTACAATAGTTTAAACAATTAAAAAAATCCTTAACAATGGTAACTCAGAAGGGTTAAATCCCCGCGACGCACAATCTGCCGGGTTATCAGGAGATGATACGTGTGACCATTGGTTCCTGTCTAATATATTTAAAATCCCCGACACTCGATTGGCTATAAAAGTTTTATTATTCAAACGTTCTTTTAATTCGACTTTGTAATCCATGTATAACTCTTCCGCCTGGCTATAAATATCCCCTAAATTGTACTCTGACTTTTCATATTCTTCCCTTTTTACCGTATATTATTTAACCATGAGTCTCTTCAAACTTCGTAATGAATCCATTTTTATAAAATCTTTGTATTCCAGAACTAATTTAAATTACAATTCCCAAATTCTGCAGACTTGTTAATGTTTCTTAATGATAAGTTCAAAATGCATCCGGCTAGACTGGAAGCCGACCCCAAATTGGGAAGAGTATACTCAAAGGTACGTGAGGCGCAGTGGTAGCCAAGTGATAATGGCCGCGACTTACGAGTTGTAGGTCGTAGGTTCGAACCCAGACAGGCGCTTTACTTTGTGTAAATTATTTCATCACTACTGCTCTCAAAATGGTGAAGGAAAACATCGTGAGGAAACCAGCATGTCCTAGAACCAAAAATTCGAAGACGTGACATCCGCCAACCCGCACTGGGCCCGCGTAGTGGATTACGACCCACTACCTCTGACCGAGAGAAGGCCTGTGTCCCAGCAGTGGGAACATTATGGGCTGATTAAGATGACGTGAGGCGCACCCTGGACAGTCAGCCTCGCTACCACTTTGCTGACTCGCTAATATTGTTACCTCGACTTGAGCAATCCATACTTCCATCTACCTTAAAAAAATCTTAAATTCATTCATTCACTGGCAGACAACGCATAGCGTAAACCTCTGGGTCTAGAAACATGAAATTTTGCACAAAAGTTCCTTATGTAACGAAAATGAGCACTAAGGACATATTTTTGAAAATTCACTACTTAAGGGGGAAGTGCCAGGGCATCCCGCGAAATTCAAATTTTCTTACGTTTTTCGCAATTTTGAGATCAGTGTCAGGTTGTATTTTGATCAAAATTTGATTCGCGACAATAACAGGTACGTATTTACAGAATTATAATCATTAGAATCATTAATACATCTTTCTAAGTTAGATTTGTACCACGACAACAAATCTCTTATGGAAAACTGCTTAGTGGTACAAATCTAACTTAGAAAGATGTATTAATGATTCTAATGATTATAATTCTATAAATACGTACCTGTTATTGTCGCGAATCAAATTTTGATCAAGATACAACCTGACACTGGCCTGCAAATTGCAAAAAACGTAAGAAAATTTGAATTTCGCGGTCTACCACTGCGCATTCACCTTAAAGGAGTTAAGGGGATATAAGTTTGTATGGCAGTTTGTCAGTTTTGCCGGTGGGAAATCCCATCTGGCTTGTAATATTATAAATGCGAAAATAAATGCCTAAACCGATTCTTATGAAATTTGACAAATAGGTAGCCGGAGACCGGAAGAAGGACACAGGCTACTTTTTTGTATTAGTTACAGAATACACGTAGTCACATAGTCGTTGGCAACAGCTGCTTCTTATACATATACAAGGTAGACAAGATAATACGACAGTAAATTTAGACTTCATATACGTCTAATGACGTTCCCAGTCTGCATAAAAAAATCAACAAAATTTATGCAATAGTTTAGTCACTATAGCCCACAGACTATATTCTCTATGCTATAACCAGTAAAAATTGGCAAAATCCACAGTCGGCCCATCACTACTATTTAGTTTGCTTGTAAAATCACTTTTTTTTTTCATTTAAACGTTAGTATTTATTTGATAGTTACAAAATACTCCTATGCATTAGTATTGCCAGTGTTTGTATTTATTGTCGTCTAGGCATTGTTTAGTTCTTGCCGGTAAAAGAGAAGAAAGAAATTATTGACTAAGGACCCTCTGAGCAAAATACGGTCTCATTTATTACTGATACCACAATATGTTTATCTCTCCATCGTTCTGTCTCTCTCCCTCTACGTTCCGTGTACTCGTTAGTCTGGGGTCCCGTCCCGAAGCTATTTCGGCTCATACTCTTCCGGCTCGCTACAGCCACAATCCGCCTACACCCATTTGATTTGGCCGCTGTCTTAACTGCTTTGGCTATTTGCGTTTTGTAAAATAAACATTAACTTTACGAACTCTCAATTTGTAGTTCAAACAAATTAGACTTTGAGTCTTGATTCATTTAGCCGGTCTGTAAAAATCTCACGTTGAAAATTTAGGTGTAGTGTGCTGTCATTTTACGGTTCCACCTGATGCTAGGGATTGGCATTATTGACAGCTCACTTCACCTAAGTTTTTACGATGAGATTTTTACAGAATAGAACAACAGGTCTTCCGACGTTTTGGCTAAAATTCTGGAGTATTATCGAAAACCTTACCCTGTTGCGTTATGTAAGTGTTACTATAGCGGTAATAGCTGTGCCTCAACATTGTCAAAGGTAGTCCGTCCATGCAGAAGTAACGACGATTAGAATTTAGTGAAGGGCGGGCGTTTTGGGGACTGTCTTATGTAATTTTGACTTTCAAAAACTGCTGATTGTCAGCGTAATTTGAATAAATGACTTTTGTTTTTGATTTTTGACATTCATGGCCCACATTTTAATGTCAATCGATAACCTATGCTTAAAACTTTTCGTAGATCACAACGGTTTTGGAAATGCCCTGCGTATTTGGCAAGGTGCCTGTCAACCAGATTATTCTCCTAATGATTCAAACCGGAACACATCAATACGGCTTTACTGCGGAAATAGACGGTAATTCCCTAGATAATCATCATCATCATCTGCCTGCCTTTTCCCAACTATATTGGGGTCGGCTTCCAGAAGCTTTTGAGTATGAATTTCGATGGCTATAAGAGTAGGGGAAGACCAAAAAACCAATGGATGGACTGTGTGAATGATGATATGGTTATTAAGGGGGACACTACCGAGATGACGACTAATAGAGAAGCAAAAGACATGTTGCGCCGACCTCAAATTAATTGGGATAAGGGCAGGAGAATGATGATGATTGGGGCCGGCTTCCAGTCTAACCGGATACTGAATACCAGTATTTTACATGAAGCGATTCTCTAGATAATCATTTCCTGTATATTTCATACGCTTAAAATTATCGGTTTTATCTCAAAAACTCATCTAAATCCATAATCTTACCGAAACTGTTTTCCTAAATTCTCAAGATTCGATATGTCTTGTTCCACAATCTTGTAAATGACGTTGTTCTGACGTCAGACACTTAGAAAGATGTACTGTCTGATGTATTTTAGTATTTACTGAATTCAATTAGCAATAATGATGTACTAGGTTTTTCTGTGACTTGATACCTCTCAATTAGTGTAGGTAAACATATTTTGTTGCTATTCAAGAATTCATTGTTTTTTTGTACGCCAATAGTCATAATTTTTTAACCGACTTCAAAAAAGGAGGAGGTTATCAATTCGACTGTTTTTTTTGTATGGTTGTTACGCGATAACTCCGGCAATCGATTTCAAAAACTATTTTCTTAATGTATAGGGTATATGCCTCAGGGGTGGTCCCACATACATTTTATTAACTTTTCTTGAGTAGTTTTTATACGAGTTTGTGTGGGGATAAGTACAACTTACACGTGAATAATAAAAACTTTTACAAAAAAAAAAACCGACTTCCTAATAAGACACTATAAAGTGAAAAATAACTTTAATTTCGGAAGTCGGTGGCAAACAACGAAAATGCAAACCCAGCGATACCGACTTCCAAAATTCGTTATTTTTCATTTTGTAGTGTCTTATTTATTTATTTATTTTATTATTTATGTACACACAGTAAAATACATAAAGATATAACATAATTAAGATTTGAGTACAAAGGTACTGCTTATTTCTTAAGATTTTTTTTTTATTTCTAAATCGGTTTCTTTTTTTGTAAAAAATTCCTAATGGAAAAACCTAATAACACTGCCCGACCTGGGAATCAAATCCAGGACCCCACGCTCAGCAGTCGCGCTTGCGACCTCGGACTGCTCCGTTGGTCTCGTGACCAACGGAGCAGTCCACAACTAAATTACTGAGGCATTAAAAAGAATATTGTCTCTTAACGATTACCTAAGCTGTTGTCCGGTTAAAAAACAGTCATGGTTAAAGATTGACCAGCAAGGTATTAAACTCGTAAGTGTTAATAATAAACTCAAAGCATTTATCTCAATTAAACTATTTACAGGCACTTTTGAATTGTCAAAGAGTAGGTCAGTCAGAAAGTTGAAGATCGGGCGTGAAACTCCAAGGACACTCTTTTAAATCAAGATATTACAAAATCCTGGGTCCATTTTTCTTGTTGCTTCTATTCTATAGGAGAGAACAATGTACAAAAATACAATGAAGAAACAATTCAAAATATAATTATATAAATAATTAAAATTAAAATTGAGCCCTGGCAGTTAAGAGATGACCAGTCTCAACCGACGGCGCCCGTTCACGAACATGACGCTATATGTAACGCCATGATAATAATAGGTGAAGGGGGTAGTTTATTGGACCCTGGCGAGCTGCAGCCTCGAGTATAGCAGACCTCGACAGAACCGCAGGAGATGCGACGATCATGTGTCGTGCATGGTATCAAGGTCCTTACGAGGAATCCATTAAAATTAAAAAAAAAAACTGAAGATTGATGAAAATCGACTGGTCTTGATTTCTATTTTTCCGCAACAATTTTTTTTCTATATCATTGAAATGTTTTGCTTGTCAAGTCAACGTCAAAATTTGAAAAATTCTGATAAGTATAAAGATTTATAACGGGTGTAAAAAGACACATATCGCCGAAACCGAGAGTTACTTGTAAATGTAATCCTCCCCGTTATTGTAATATTTTTATTTTACTGGACTATACCTGGGAATCTTCGTTACGGAGATATTGAAGGCCAAAATGGGCTCTCATTCTATTGAAACTCCGTGCTTACGCTAGGCCAGCTCAAATTCAAAGTTGTACCACAGACGTGCTCTCGACTGTACCTACTCTTATGGTAAACATACCTATATAATAAAGATCTCAAAATGAGAGAAATACGTACTATTTGCTCCTTATCTCTGCGCAAGAATTAACTCGAGTAAGGAAAATGAATCATACTGCACGATCGCGTAGTTACTATCAACGGCAATATGTTTCTCTATCGTATCAAGACGCCAACCGTTACCGACCTTGTGGTCTGGCTTTTATGACGGAACTAGCTTCTACCCGTGACTTTGTCTGCGAGAAATTTCTTGCTCCTCTGACCCACTCTGTCGCATCGCATCGCCTGCCCGCGTTATTAGTTCGTTTTAGATTAGCGTTTTTTTTTTTGACTTTTTGTTTTTGCTCGGCTCCTAAGTGTAAAAATTGGGCTATCAAATGCGAAAAGATTTTTTGAAATCCGACGGGTAATTCCAGAGATTTGCGAGTTCTAACAAACAAACTCTTCAGCTTTATTATTAGTATTTCCTAACTAATATTATAAATGCGAAAGTAAGTTTGTTTGTTTGTTTTTTACCTTTTCACGCCTAAACGACTGAACCGATCATCCTGAAATTGTGCATATAATATATGTTGTCAGGTGTAAAGAAACGGACATAGGGTACCTTTCATCCTGAAAAAAAGCGCTGTTTCCGAGGAAAACAACAATAACGTTATTATGATAATATAATAGATGGCGCCACGTGTCTATTGAACTTTGTCACATTATTTAATTCTGAGGCGGTACGAAGTTCGCCGGGTCAGCTAGTATTTATATAGATTTGTGGCTCTATTGCAGTCCCATAATTTAAATAAGCATCAGTAAAGATACTTTTACGAGGGCTCGTCTAGGTAACACAGTGATGTGTGTATTTCGGTTTTAAATACGGTCGTTTTTCTCAAAGACATTAAACGCGTCGGCAAACCAATTGGTGTTGTAGGTGTCTATATAACGTTTTAACGAACTTTTTTTGTTTATTTTGAACTTACGTATAATAAAGATATCTTAATGTTTTGTGGAGTTGTAAAAAGCTTGCGAAGCAGGGGCCGCTCGCTGGTATTATATTCCTTCCTAATATTATAATTTTCATTCAGACCAAAGGGTTATGTTACGTTTTTATTCTGTGGTTATGTACTGTTAAGTTCTTCCCCAGCACCCTAATTGGGGGGGACTATTTTTCACAATCTGAATCATTTTGAAGGATATTGCTAAACCATTGCTTCATATGTTCGAAAAATTAATCTGCTCAACAACGTAAAATAACGCAATGAATGTTGTTGAACTGTCACAATTAAAGCCATTGCTACTGTTAGTGTGTTACGCAATTATTCCGCTGGTCGGACTAGAATCCGATCCTAACCTAGTTAAGAAAATGGCTACCCTTAACGATGCTGTTTCTCGCTTCCAAGATATACACTCAACATAATATTTTCCCACAAAACTTGACATCTTCGTCTTAGAGTTCTCTTGGCTAGCTGCCAAAGATTCGTTTAACTTACAGAAACTGGTCATAGGTTCATTAGTAATACTACAAAATTGGACCTTAGTAATATTCTGGCAAATACATACATTCTACCATTCCTGATATTGAAGTCACTCAATTCCTCAGTAGGAGCCCAGAGTCTAGATTGTGTCCTGTTGATGGCACCTATTCCATGAGACCTACACATAACTGATGAAATGTGGGTACACATCTGCCTAACCCTTCGGAGAATGCTGGCGTGATGTTGTGTTTTGTGTCAAATCCTGGATTATGATAGAAGTTTAGAAAACGAGATATCCAACTAAATATATTAAGCGCTTCTCCTCCACATCTATTAAGTATATGCATATCATAAGAATGGATCTCTGCCAGCGTCTGTGTTCCCTTCCACATTTAACCCGTCTGCCTTCAAAACAAGAGTGAACAGCCATCTTCTGGGCACGCTCGTTCCCTCATAGACCTTATCCATCGCCTTCCATCACGCGTGATCGAGGTCAAGAGTAGGCCCATTCAGTAAAAAAAAGGAGGATTCTCTACTAGCTTTTGCCCGCGGCAATAATTTAATATTATAGTATGGATTCGATTCTTACGTACTTACCTGCTTCCTTAGGTGCCACCCATTGTATGTTTCCCTCTTCCACTCCACTATTTTACTTCCACTTCATATTTCATCCAAGTTTTTGATTTACTTATTCGTTCCTTCCTTAACAAATGGCATTCAGACATATTTCTGTAAATCGGAAGCTGATTCAATAACACCAACAAACGTAGGCCTGTTACTCATCTACTAAATATGATTCCGTAGTAACTAAAGGCGCTCTATATCTATTTATTCTACACACGGACCGAAGGTCAGAAATTGCTCAGCTGTTCTCTATAAGACAGTTTACGTAATACTCTGTGGTTTACTATATTTTTGGCTCAACAATGACGAAGTGTGACGTTTTTGTGGTTTTTAAATGACGTGCTTATTGTTTAGGTCTCAAGATACAAGTTGCGCAGTTTAGTCCAGGTAGAGCTAGTTAGTCTGTTACTGTTATTTGAGCTCCCAATCAGGGGCTCGTGGCTAAATGATAACAGCCGCACGGGTTCGAATGAAGGTTAAGCTACGCTTGCCGCGGTCGGTTCTTGGATGGGTAACAGAACATATCGAGACCCCTCCGTGCCTCGAAAAGGTCCCGGCTGTCATTCGTAGATCTTTGGCAGTCGTTACGGGTAGTCAGAAGCCTAAAAGTCTGACAGCCAGTCTTACCAAAGGGTATCGTGTTACCCAGTAACTGGCTTGTGGAGGTCAGATAGGTAGTCGCTCCATATAAAACACTGAAAGACAGAGCCGACCCCAACGTAGTTGGGAAGCTACGCAGATATTGTCTGGTAGTCACACGTGAGTCGTGAAAGTATTTAAATGAAGAATAGAATAGAATGCATTTATTTGTCTCGTATTAGTGTATTAGTTGAGGCTGGTAGAAAGTAAGAATTTCAAGATGCTCTGCCCGATTTAAGAATTAGGTAAACTTAAACCTCTTAATCCGCAGCAACGCGTCAATTTATAAGATTGTGTATTTATTCACTCTCATAAATTAATTGCTTTACACAGATCCCATATTTTTAGCCCTCAACTAGTCGCTCCAACAGGAATCTAGTTCAGTCGACTATCTTTGCATGGGTCTACCAAGCGAGCGCACACTTGGCACTTGTTGGACCCACACTGTGGTTATTTTAGACCATAGCTCGTTTACATGTGGTAGTCCTTTTGGGCTCAAACTGACCTGGCCACTAACGTAATTAGTAGCAGTATTAATTACCAGTGTTTTTACTATCTCATTATCTATACTAATATTATAAAGAGGTAAAGTTTGTGAGGTTGTAGGTTGTAGGGGGTAATCTGCGGAACTACTGATCCGATTCCGAAAACTCCTTCACTAATCGGAAGCATCTGTATTGCCGAGTGTCAAAGGATATATTTCATAATAAATCAAGACATTTCACGCGGATGAAGTCGCTGGCAGAAGCTAGTTGTTAATAGCGTGGAAGGCTCATTCATGATTCGACATCGATTTTTACCACATAACTGGACCACTTCGTCTCCTTACCATTAGCGTACGCACAACTTAATCAAGCTAACTGTGATTATATTGCCTGCCGGGCTCTATACTTCCTTCTATATTAGAATTTTCTGTAGCTGGAAGATTTTGCAGAGTTTACATAACTTGAAACAAAATAGTAATACGTAATAAAAAGCTATACTCGGCATATCAGACGCCCCGAAGCTGTAAAGTTCAAGCGAGCGCAATCATAATGATCACATTTGAAACAGGAGTTTCGCTTCCTGACGAAAAAACTTTTGTTTTTCTATACTTTCAGTATTAGGAAAACTAACAACAGTTTGTATTATTATTTTTATATCAACAAGACATAACAGTTTACAATCAAACAACATGATATGATATCACTCGTAGTAAGGATATAGTAAACTAATTAATAGCATTTTCACGTTTACAAACTGTTGTCAATTGGAAAAACAATAACAGTTGCATCATTACTATAATTTGGACAATTGGAAACTGTAAATAAAAAATTAGTGCCGTATGCTACAAAGGAAACATGAACATGTACGGTATAGTGTTTTGAGTTATCAAAGTCAAGTCATTTATTAAATATAGGCTGAGAATCAGCACTTTTTAAACGTCAAAATTACACAAGACAGTCGCCTAAAGCGCCCGTCCTTCACAACTTCCTAGTTGGCTTCTTAGCTGGGAAGAAGTGGCGCAGCAAACTCCCCAGCAGCACAGCTGTATGTTCAGTTAGATGAACTTGATTCGATATGGGAGGCCTTTGACTTGCAGTAGGACAATACAGGCTAGTTAAGTTAGGTTTGATTAGACCTCTGGATGATGGGCACAATGCAAAGTACGTATACGTGCCCATCATCGCCCATCAAACGCACTCCGAAAAACGGTATGATTTAAGATAAGGCAGATGTTACTGATTAACATTAGAAGGTGGCTCATATAATCAGCATATATTGTACCCACTGCTGGGACACAGGCCTCCTCACAGTGAGTGGTAGTGGGCCGTAATCCACCATGCAGGCCCAGTGCGGGTTGACGACTATGGGTTTTGCCAATCTTTCACTAGCTATAGTGACAAAACTATTGGATATATTTACCTTCTATATGCATGTTAGTCAAAGGCCTTTTAAAATTTGGCAAAGGATTAACAGGCAATAAAAACAAAACGAAATGATTTTATAAAACATAATTTATTAACTAAAACGCGCGTCAAAAGAGCGTTGACCTCGTGATCAGCTGCTTACCTAAATTACGATTCATGAAATCGTCGTTTTTTTTTTTGTTGTACTATAGCTATTGGCAAACTCAAAGCATTTATTTCAAATAAACCAATTACTGGCACTTTTGAATTGTCAAGGGATCGGTCAGTCGGAAAGATGCAGCTAGTTGCCCATTCCAAAGCGTCGGTAGTTACCTATGGAGAAGAACGGGCAAGATACTCCACGGACACTTTTAAATTGTATTTTTTTTTTTACAAAATATTGGTTACATCATTCATGTTGAAATTATGAATATGAGAACGATGCAGACCGTGAAAAGCGTCCGTAATGAAAAGATAATAAAAAAACTATAAAAAAAAACGAAAAAAAAAATAGATAAAGCGTGAAGATTCCCCAATTTGCTAATAAAAATTTTCTTAAATATAATAATATTAATCCCATCTTATACCTAAAGGTCAAATCCGAACCCAAATAAATCATTCCTCATAATAATTCCCCGACTCATAAAGAATGACGCTACACTACCAAGAAACCGTCTGGCCTCAAAAGTCGCTCCAAATTTAACCGCGCCTGATGTGGACCCCCGCAATGTCTATTTTCGGGCGCCCCTAGGGTCGACGCCCGGACCCGTTGCAAGATAACTAACACTCCCTCCCTGCTTTTTAGAGCCCTCATACATATTCCAGCCAGCATTTTTTGACAGACGGCGGAATACGGAACTAAGTTCCAATTTCAAGTAATTTTGACGTTTTTCTTGACGAGCAGCGCCACCCCTGATTGTCAAGTTATAGTGGTCATGATAATGAAGGGCGGTTTTTTTTTCGAATCTTTCTTTAAATTTAGAAGTGTTTTGAGGGTGGCGCGAATCTTTTGTGCTAAAATCAATGGAGAGATTTTTAAAGATTCCCATGCATTACATTTATGAGTTTATTGTCTGTGGTTTTAAAAATCTCGTTTGATCGTGAAATGAAATGATATTAATTTCTATAAATAGTTTAAAAAAATCCCTAAAGTCTGACAACCAGTCTTACCAAGGGGTATCGAATTGCCCAATAACTGCATTGTGGAGGTCAGATAGGCAGTCGCTTCATGTAAAATAATGGTATTCAGCTGCATCTGTGTAGACTGGAAGCCGATCCCAACATACTTAGTTGGGAAAAGGCAGACAGATTGATTGGTCTTTATTTAGTCGAATACACCATTGACGATTTTTTGATCGACGACCAAATTCCTATGAAATTATTCCTTTATTCTTTTCAAGACCATTACATTACCGTAAGGTGGTTTCCTTGACCACAAGCAGCGTTACTGTGTTGCGGTTTGAAGAGTATATGTATGGGTGCCGCACCCTAATTGCGTAACACACTATCAAACTCAATCTGAATCATTTTGAACGATATTGCTAATCCATTGCTTCATATGTTCAAAAAATATGTCTCTCAACAACGTAAATAACGCAATGAATGTTGTTGAACTGTCAAAGTGAAACCCATTGCTACTGATAGTGTGATATGTAATTACCCCGCCGGTGTAGATACAGGCACATGAGACATTTCAGGTTCGTCTCTAGGATGGCAACACATCTGCGATGCTCTGATGTTGCAGGTATCCGTTATAGACTGCGGTGATCACTTACCCTTAACTACTATCGTATGCATAGATGGTCACCCATCCACGGACCGACCGTGGCAAACGTAGCTTAACGGGTCGATCGCCGTGCGGCTGTTATTAATCGACTGTTCAAGAACGTAAATAACGTAATGATCGTTGGTGTGCTGTGAAAATGAAAGGCATTGCCAATGTAAGTGTGTTACGCTATGACCTCGAAGGTTCTAGGTCTAGAACCGAACAGAAGGCTCCTAAAACCTGCCTGAGTTAAACCCTGTAATTCGGATACTCGCACAATTTTTCGTGCGTCATGGCAATTTTTCGTTTTCATAATCTACGTCAAAACACTACCGTTCTTTGTAAACAAAGGTAGGTCCGTCGTTCTCTTTACTATTTGGTGAATAAGTATTATAACTGTTTGGCCTGGAATCCGAGGAAAAAGGCTGGAATTTAGCGTATTTGAATTCACGGATTGGGGTCAAAATGTATAAGGGTCATTTACGACATTGAAATTCAAACGAGATTTAGACCATTTAAGTACGATAATGTCATAAAAATCCTATTCTTATGAAAGGTGAGGTGCGTAGTACTCGCAACCGACGCGCGGCGTGCGTGTATGACTAGCTAGATGTATGAACGTAAACGAGGCAAAAGGAGTATATAAAGATCGTAGCAGGTCGCGTTCTGTAGTTTCTGCCTACCCCCACGAAGAGACTGTGTGAGTTTGTGTACATGTATGTAATTTCATAAAAGGCCCTTTGATGAAATCTAATTGAAAATGCGCGAAGTGTGTCATCCAGATAAATAATTACTATTTTAGCCAGACATGAGTCATTGCTATATTTTTGCTTTTTATACCAGTTACGAAGTCTGTGTACTATTAATATGCCTAATAATGACATACAAGGTGGAGACAACAATACGACTAGGTATAAATTAAACTGCACCCTAATTGCGTAACACACTATCAATCGGAATCTGAATCATTTTGAAGCAAATTGCTGATCCATTGCTTCATAAGTTCGAAAAATTTGTCTGATCAACACATAAATAACGCAATGAATGTTTTTGAACTGTCAAAATGAAACCGATTCCGATTGATAATGTGTTACGCAATTGCCCCGCTGCTTATATCTAATGACGTTCCCAGTATGCATACGAATATTCAGTCAAATATATCCAACAGTTTATTCACTATAGCTAGTCAAAGATTGGCAAAACTCATAGTCGTCCCACCCATCATTACTATTTAGTTTATTACCTAAAATCACTTTTTTATTTCGATTTTAGGATTTATTTGATAGTTTATTTGGTAGTTCCTTATTACTCCTAGTATTCATCCACAGACAATGGCACACCTCCCATCTTGAACCGCATGCCCTGTTACCTGCACACGTGAGGACCTAACGGCTGCGTCAGCGAATGCTGTCCGCATTGCTGAATTTAGGCCCAACAAATTAAGAAAAAAAAAAACCATACTTTTGCCATCGACACGCTAAGAAGAAGAAGTGTTTTCAAAAAAGGAAGAGGTTCTCAATTCGGTTGAATATTTTTTTTTCGTCGTATCGTCATCTTTATATATCGTCATCTTTACGTTGTATATCTATAGTCTTCAAACTGAACGTTAATTCTTGTAATCAAAAACGTTCAAAATCTAGTCGCAATCTCATCTCGGTAACAATCAATGCCAAAAATGTAGGGAAATTAGAGGTATTCTTGACAGATTGAGACTGAGATCAGACTGTGAACGTTCTTAAAATTACGAGAATTACCCCGCAGTTACGTAATTACCTACTGTGTACTATTAATTTGTCTAATAATGATATATATATTTCTTTCAAACCGATCTTATTTCAAATAGCCAGGCCAATGACACCCACGTTAAAACAACATAATTTAAGGTGCAGATCGTAGCCATAGGGTCACAGTCGACGGCCCCTATCGATTTTTATGTACCCACATTTTGTTTCAAACTAAAGTCTAGAGGAGAGCGGCGAAACGTATAGCTGTCTCACTCGCACTTGGTGTGAAACTTCGGCAATTATACGAGGGAAGTTTTGCGCTGCATTCGCGTTTGTTTGCTTTTTTCGGGGGTTGTTAAGGGTCAGTTGTATGGTGTGCGTTAAGGGTATGTTTCAGCGCTTTTTGTTTTTTGTACAGTTTGAAAAATATTTTGGTTTTGTTCTTCTCTTGGGTCGTGTCGATAAAGATAATTTATTTGTAATGACATGAGAATTGGGATTTGTAAAAGAGTGTCGTGACGTAGATTGATTATGGTTATGCTTATAAAGTAAAAAGTAGCATTGTTAACAAAAAATTGTGTCTTCAAAAAAATTTACGAACATGAAAGCACCTAACTTCAAATGAATGTTTTAATAGCTCTGTATGTGACTTCGTTTTAAACCCAAGGACCAATAAGAACTATAGGACCAATACTTCGTTATTGTATTCGTGTTATCACTACTTCAGCCTTATTATGGATATTAACACAATCTTCATAAGTTCATACGTACTTGTGACTTATCTACATGGGCCCCAATAAATGACGAATATGTTGTTGAGTGTTTTTCACTGATTTGACTGATTTGTATGGCTTCCAATCCCGTAGCTATTTTCAGTATCGGTATTTGCAGGACAGATAATTTTCAATCCTGCGGGATCCCGCGGCGTTTGCAGGATCCGCATACGGAAATTAATGTTTTTAAGTACATATAAGATGAATAGAACAATGAAATAATAACTTTGTTTATATTTAAGTTGTACTATTAGCAAGATATCAATCAAGTTGCACTATTAATTTAAAGAGACTATACGGGGTAGGCGCTACATTATTGTTTCTGTTTGACTTAAAAAAAACTTTGACTTTGACTTTTTTTTTCGAAAAAAAAGTCAAAATACTTTAATTTTGTGAAACCAATGTCAAAAAACAAAAATGCGGAACCAACGACACCGACTTCCGAAATTAAAGTAATTTTTCACTTTGTAGTGTTTTTTTGGAAGTCGGTTGTTTTTTGGTAAATCCGTCTGGTAAATAATGATAAAGTTATGCTCGCACATACCTACATAAAAATATATATAAACATTTAAATTGAGAACCTCTTTGTTTGAATTCGGTTAAAAAAGAAGCAATATCCGCTCACTTTTATGCGTCTATCACTTTTTATTTTGTTTAGCCCCACTGCTGGGCAAAGGCCTCCCCTAAGTCCTTCCAGGAACTCCTTTCCCGCGCCACCTTGAACCAGCCCTCGCGGGACGCGCCCAGGTCTTCATCTATCACTTAACTGTTTTTTTTTTAAAACATCCAATTTTGAAAACTAAAGGTCGATTCAGATACAAGTGATATCGCTGTCGCGCTCGGTATTACCTACTGGTCCACTAACTAGAAGGCGGACCAGTATCGCTGCCGAGCGCGACGAACCAATATAGCTTATATTTGAATAGGCCTTAATTCTACATTCGCTTGAGTGGTCGAACGCAACCAGTCATTTATCTACCACCCTGCATGATGTAAGGTTCCCTTTTACTGACAACCCGACTTTCGTTCTTCTGTCTCTCCCGTATTGAGCCCGACCAATGTATTTACTAATCATTATTTTTGTCTCTTTCCAGGTATATAAATACAGTTCCAGTATTCAAACCTTAAAAATATACAGTCTAGTCTAAAAAGTTTCTACTTAAAATAAAAAAAAAACGAAAGTATTCGTCGTACTTAATAAATTAGCAAAAAATAAAGAAAAAATATTTTTTACTTCTTAGAATTAGAATTTATACACTGTGATAACGATTTTGGTGGGAAATTTTTTGAACTGTGCAATTTTTAAATAAGGAATAGTAACGGTTTTGTGCAATTTTTTGAAAAAGGAAAGTGAAGTGATTGGCCAAAGATATGTTAAGATAGTTGTGTAATAGTTCGCCTTCTGAACGAAAGATGGCGTTGCCCCCGCAGCAGTTTTGTGTGCGGTGGAACTCTTATCACACCAATTTACAGGTATGTTCTTGTTTTGTATTTTTGTTAGTTAAATTACACTATTTTCTTCCAACCATCTATTATTTTCCGTGTGCTGTGACTTTTGTGTCTTCCGTTAACCGAACTTGATACAATACTCAGCCGTAAATATGTAGCTAGTATTTTTAGGACTATCACACTGTTATGAGTGATAGAGACGACGCTATAAAAAGGTAAACTTTTTCACAAACTCGAGCCTCATTGGCGGCCGGGACTATAGCTGCATGAGAGTGGGGAGAATAGGGATCAGTGGCGTGCAGTTGGAGAGACCTGCGGGCTGCTACAAGCTGATGATGACGTGATAAATACCTATCAGCATACAATGTCCTACTTATCCAGTACTGGTTGGTGGATGTCACATGTCATTAAATTTTTGAGGGTTTCCTCGCTGTGTAGTGTGTATTCCTTGAGTGAGACGCATATTCATGTAATCTAATCTAACTAGCCTGTATTGTCCCACTGCAGGGCAAAGGCCTCCTTCTCCCTTTGCCTCACAACCACTGATACTATAAGGTACTAACGATAGCGATAAGTAATTTATTTTTATTCTAATACCTGCTCTTTCTCCATTCCAGTCGGTGTTTCCCCGCCTGCTCCTCACAGAGCAGTTCGCTGACGTGACGCTCGCGTGCGAGTCGCGACAGCTGCGATGTCACAAACTGGTGCTGTCAGCATGCTCGGCGTACCTCGAGCGGCTGCTGCTGCAGAATCCCTGCGACCATCCCATAGTGCTGATGAGGGATATGCGGTTAGTCATCATCTGCCTAGCCTTAGGTCCTAGGTCTTCTTCCAGTAACTAGGTTGTGGAGTTTAGACACACCCGTCCACAACCGTTACTGACAATACAACAGCTTCTAGTCTACCCGGATGCAGCTAAATACCAGTATTTTGCTTGGAGCAACTGCCAACCCACCACGACTCAGTTGCTGGGTAACACGATACAACGCGGTAAGACTGGTTGACAGACTTTCGGCCTTCTGACTGTCAAACATTTACGAACGACAGCCAGGGACCACCGGCTTAACGTATTTTCCGAGGCATAGAAGGGTCTTGGTATAAAATGCATTACCTATTCAAAAACTGACCCTGATTAGAGTAGCTGTATCTTGATCGATCGACCCATGCAGCAGCTACTTAGCCCCGAGCTCCTCTAATTGCACAGTAATATGTTTATTATTTTTAAATACCAGCCTTGTGCCTGATGGGATTTCTCATCGGGAAAAATAACGAATTCCATACAAACTGGCATCCTCTACTTGACTCCTGTTGGGGATGAATTTGCAAACACCATTCCTTAGTGCTCACCTTTGTTATAAGGAACTCTTCTTGTTCTTAGTGTCGATAGCTATCTAAATGAACTCGGTCCATAATTCGGCTACTTGTTTGGCGCCATCAGCAGCGTCCATCAGTTCCTGTAACGGCATCTGACAGGACATGATATTAAGTGTCCCATCGTTTGTGGAACAGCACAACACCACGCACCGCAGCACTCCAAGGCGGAGTAGTCTATGAATCTCCACCTGGACAGGTTTACCTTGCTTAGGCCAACCTGGGTCCGGAGTCTGTTTAAAGACTTCCAAGTTACCCAAGGTAACTCATGTCCTCTTGTGATAAATTTCATGCTTCTATACCCAGCGGCTTAGGTTGTGCGTTGTCTGCCAGGAAATGAATGAATTTAAGATTTTTATTAAATTTTGACCTCTCTCTTACAGGTTCAGCGAGATGCAAGCGCTGGTAGACTTCATGTACAAAGGCGAGGTCAACGTGACGCAGGAAGAGCTGCCCAGTCTACTCAAGTCAGCTGAGGCGCTGCAGATCAGAGGTAGGTTTTCATCATCCTCCCGCCTATACATAATCAGCAACACCTTTTCACTTTTGATATACCAGTGAAAAAGTGTGATTTGCGCCTGAATATTGTACTAGACTAACAAACCGCCTTGTCCTGAGTCAGGGTGCTAATAGTTTATTACGATCTCTTTCTAAACCACTGTTAATTAATTCTGGCCTGACTCTATTTAGATTGCCATCGGCGCGCTAAGAAGAAGAAGACTTAATTTTAGACATTTTACATGTTTGCTTTGTTCTTCCCCAGGTCTATGTTCAAGCGACACCTCGAACTTAACATCGGAGCTCGGCAAGCCTGACAGCAAAGACTTCACGGTCGCCAGCGAAGCGCTCGTCGCGAATGCACAGCGAGAGAACGCTGTAAACGGTGAGTATTTTAATATTTCTTGCTATAGGCTGAGAATTTGCCCTTTTTAACGTCACAAGTTACAAAACACAGCCCCCAAAATGCTCGCCAATCATCACTTCCTAGTGTTTGAGCTGAGAAGAACTAATGACGCAACAAACTCCCTAGTGGTATAATTATAGATCACAAATACACACCATAAAGAAGAAAAAAATTACATTTTTAAAATATCGTGGACGCTATCCATCTAGATTTGCAGTTCCCTTTATGTCGCTCAGAAACATTCTTCACGAAGAGTTTCACTCCTGTGGTCTATCCTATAGGAGCCGTGCATTTATCCGGGGTAAGAAGTTGCCTTTATCACTCTCCAGACCATAAACTATATGTAATAAATCACGTCGATCAGAAGGCCAATTCTCGTAATTTAAAACATTCAAAATCTAGTCGCAGTCTCATCTCAGCGACAAACAAATGCCAAAAACTTGTCAAAATGTAGGGAAATTAAGAGGTATTTTTCACAGATTGAGACTGAGATCAGACTGTGAACCTTCTTAAAATTACTAAAATTGCCCCTCTGTTGCTCCGTTGTAACGTGAAAGAAGAACAAACTACAAACACACTGTCTCAATTATAATATTACTAGAATACGTTCTCAATGTCTTCTCCTCAATTCCAGGCCCAACAACACAGTCAAAGCCAACAACCAACAACAATAACGCAACAACAACCAACGGTACTAAAAAAAGGAAGTCTGAGGAGAGAGCGGACATCAAGGAGGAGACTGTGGAAGAGGACGGACTTTACTATGGAGAGCTGGAAAACGATAATATGGAGTATAATGAGGTGAGGACATTACACAATAGGGGTTTTAGGGAATAGGAGAACTTGTAGAAAATAAGGGCATTAGAGGGAATAAGGGTGTGTTGAGGAATAGCGGTGTTTATGGTAGAAATAAAGGTACTTAGGAAAAATTTAAGGATTATGTTAGATAGCGGTTAATAATTCGAAAACTTGAGAGTAGTTTTTAGAAGTGTGTAGAAACGTGAATATTGTTAGAGATAGAACGGTCATTAAAGAGGAGACTGTTGAAGAGGATGGACTTTACTATGGAGAGCTGGACAACGTTAATATGGAGTTTAACGAGGTAAGGCAACCTTATGTTCTAGGAATGGAGGGAGTTTGTGGGGAAATATTGGAAGCTTCTAGGAAATGAGAGGAAAAGTAGGGGATTGAGTGGAATACGATAGGACGATATAGAAACGTAAATGATGTTTGAGAGAACCGATATTAAAGAGGAGAATGTGGAAGAGGAGGGACTAAACTATGGATAACTGGACAACAATAATATGAAGTTGAATGAGGTGAGGAAATAGGGTTACTTAGAGGAAATTGAGTTTTTGTGAGAAATACGTTTGGTTGGATGCCTTGAAGAATATGGGCAGTATGAGGAAATTAGTATAAATTATTGTTCGTGGTAGAAATAGGGTACTTGTCTCTGCGGTAAACACCATTTTGTATGTGTTGTGCAGAGGATTTTTATTCTTTAGTAAAGAAAAGAGCTTGCAGTAATGCTGGAGAATTTATTTAGCGTATTTAGGGAAAATCGCGCAGCAATGTGTATTTTTTAATTCGCCATTTCGAAATTACACTGCGATTTGCCGTGAAATTCAAGCAAAGAAAGGGAAAAATATAAGTTATTGTATAATATTTTCAGGACGATGAACCAGGGAAGGCGGGCAGTAGTCTAGGACAACCATCCGGTAAGTAAAAAAATAACAAAAAAAAAACATTTTAATATTTTATTTTGTTAATTTTTATTATTTAATTAATTAAATAAATCAATGTTTGTTTGCAATGTGACTTCTCTCTCGTCACTTGCTAATTTTATTTTTTATAATTTTTATTATTTTTTACTGAATATTTTCAATTTTTTTTTAACAAAAAATAAATAAATAAAATTGGATTTCTAACGCGGTCAAAAACGTCCATAGACAAACGTGTGTGTAGAGCGAAGATCATATTGTGAATGGACATTGTCGAAAGAAAGAAAGAAACCCAAAGAATTAAAAAAAAATGTCTGTAAGGTAGGCCAGTTTTTTTTACTATAAAATTCGGTAGTTTTATTTTTACATTTAGCAAAAATAAATTGAACCATGAATGTTGTCTTTTAGGGTTCCGTAGCCAGGTGGCAAATGCCAGTGGTGGGGCTTGTGACTAAATAAAAACAGCCGCACGAGTCGATCGAAGGTTAAGCTACGCTTGCCGAGGTCGGTCCGTGGATGGGTGACCATGCATCCATTACATATCGCGACCCTTCCGTGCATCGGAAAGCACGTTACGGCTGTCATTTGAAGACCTTTGATTACCAAGGGGTATCGTGTTACCCAGTAACTGGGTTGTGGAGGTCAGATAGGCAGTCGCTCCATGTAAAATACTGGTATTCAGCTGCATCCGGTTAGACCGGAAGCCGACCCCAACATAGGTGGGAAAAGGCAGCCAAATGGCTAAAACGGAACCCTTAATTTTTTTTTTTCATATTGGAATTGGTCTTTTTGACTATCTTACAGACATTTCAGTCAAGTTTTTTTAAACGTTTTTCCTCCCATTCATGGTTCAATACTTATATTTCCATGATTTCATTTTATTTCAACTGTCTCGATGGGCCAGTGGTCGCAAGCGCTACTGCTGAGCGTGAAGTCCTGAGTTCGATTCCCAGGTCGGGCAGTGTTATTGGGTTTTTCCATCTGGAATTTCTCAGTAGCAGTCCGTAGTCTGGATTTGTGCCCGGTTGATGGCAATATGCTCGCCCCCTATTACATGGGGCTTAAACATAACTGGCGAAATGTGGGTGTGCTATAGGGACACCTCTGCCTAACCCAGGCAAAAAAATGCGGGATTATATGTTAATTTTTTTTTAGGCCGTCGCCCATACCTACGTGTGAAGCCAGAAAGCGAGTTATTCTTCCAAACCAAACTCCAAAATCTCGCAAAAGTCAACTCCGAATACATTAACAGACTCTCAAAAATGTCAACCAGTGAAATTAGGAATGAATTTTCCAAGTACGGTTTTAATACAAATCCTACTGACGAAGCTTTCATACAGAAGACCAACGAAAAATCTGAAAATGATTACTACAAGTCTTGGCTCGAGCAAAATGGAGAATTAGAAGTGTCCTTACTAAAAGCTAGCCAAGTGAAAAAAACTAAACCCGATACCAAAAACCAGAAATCCGAAGTAGAGTTGATACCAAAGAGCAAAGACGGTGTTGCCACTAAAGAAGTTTTCCCTAAATTGGGGGAGAAATCTCAGATGAGAAGGCGGGGCAGACCGCCCATATTTAAAGATAGGAATGTAGATATCGGGGAGACTGTGCTGAAGTCTGATTTGGACCAATTTTTGGAAGGGAAAGAGGTTAGTTCCTCAGGGTTGTCGCGTAAGGATTTGGAGAGGGTGATGATGGGGAAGTTCAACCCTAATAGAAGGTACTCGAATGAAGCGATGTGGGCAGCCCTCATGGATGTTAAGAAAGGAGGGAGCATATACAGGTGAGCTCTTTTAAACTTTTCTTCGTAGCACTCTTGTCAGAGCGGTTGTGCTCCTCGTGTAGTTTCTTGTCTAGGGGCTGATGTGATTCGCCTCACGATGTCTCGCCACTTACTCCGATATTTGGTATCCTTGCTGCACTCATACAAGAGGTCGCCCACTGCGGATTGAACATGGTCAGTCCACCTCATGGGTGAGCGTCCTCGTGGCCAGTCTCCTCTGCACGCACGACGAGGCGCTCTATAGCGTTACGCCTCGAGACATGTCCGAGTATTTGAGGATGCGTTTAGACCAGAACAGATATACTTATTTATTACTATTCAGTCCCGCTTTCAAGTAGTGGTCGTTGTGGCGATGCATCGGGGAGACCTATGTCCAGAGTGGATTTTGTATGATAGTAAAAGTCTCCCCAATCAAATCCAAACGCCTAATTTAAAAAATAAAATACAATGTTTTGCTAATAAATATTTGTTCTTTCAAATACCTATATTTCTTATATTATTTCAGAGCGGCACAAACCCACAAAGTCCCGCGGAAATCCCTCCGCAACTGGATGAAGCGATGCCACATAAAGTCCTCCTTCCCAATGCCACAGCAACTCAAACAGTTCGTCGAGAACAGCAAAAAACAAAAAGAATACAAAAATTTCGACTTCAACGTACCCGAAACACAGAATTATGAGAAAAGTGGCACCGAGACGGAGGCTTACGAGGCCGACATCGATTTCGGAAAACATTTTCTTACTTTTACTAACTCTACCGTTTCGAGCGAAGATGAAGGGGGAGCGAAAAATGAGGAAAAAGATGTGGAAACGAAAATTGAGGATGGCAACTCTGCGTTGAATATGTCATTGCATGAATAGGTTTGCTAGTTATGTGGCAACATCGAGTTTTGGTTAGCGTCGTCTCTGTCACTCATACTGGTGTGGCAGTCTCTTTCTAAAGCTCGATGTGACATTTATTAACGCCCGGTTTGTGTTTATGTTGGTGGGGATAAAGAAAGATAAATAATTGGCGATTGTGAGTGTACTGTACACCTCTCGACGACTCCTTCGCTTCACAGGCGGGATGTTATGATATTAAGATATTATAATATGCATATTTTTCTTTTAAATCAAATGTAAATAAAGTACATGGGAAAAATATGAGAATAATAATTATGATGACGTTTTTGATAAAAATATGGGTTTTTATCCGTGATCTGAAGGCCAATTTCCCTAATTAAAAACATTCAAAATCTAATCGCGCATTTCAGCGACAATCAAGGTCAAAAATTTGTTAAAAATGTAGGCGAATTAGAAGTATTGTTGACAGATTGAGTTGAGACGGAAATTATAGTCCATTCACAATTTGATTTGATCTTTGATTTTGCATCACTGAATCTACACAGTGATCTATATCCTCCTTGTAATAAGGTTGCTGCCACTGACAAGTCTGTCAAAATCACAATGATCTTTATTCTCATTAATATAAGGTTGCTGTTGTAAAAAAACTGAAAAGACTGTAAAGTGCGAATGTTTTTGAAATACGGGAATTGTCCCTCAGGTCACCAATTTTTATAGCAAAACGTCTATAGAGGTAGAATTCCTAGTCCCACCAACATGAGTCACTACGCCAGCCAGTAGCGTCAATTTTGACAGTCCATTTTGACATTGACAGCTGTCAAAGGTGCTTTGCAATTTTTCTGTTATAATTATGCAATTCAAAGTTCTAGCAAATAAGGTTTAAATCATGTTTTTTTTCTCTGTTAAATAAACGACTTCTTGTTATAATTAGGAATGAATGTACTTTAAAAAATTATGGCTATTTTTAAGAGCAACTACTTAAAATTGTCGAGCAGTTTTTGAGATTGGGGCTGCAAGACTTTTATTATAAAAGATAGGCCCAAAACGGCCAGTATACGAAAGATAAAAGAAACTGCCAAAGAAAAGCAAAGATAAACGAAAAAATCTAATTTATGAAATTTTCTGAAAATTATTATTTAAATTAAGACCTACTATTTTATTTATTTTGTCCAAAGATATGAATTTTTTCTTATTATTTAGTATAATTGTACTTATGTGTGTGTGTGAATATTTGAGTAAAATACAAAAAGTGTTTTTAATAATATATTTAGATGTTCCGAATCTATAATAGGTCTCCATAAAGCGTCCGCAGTTTACCGGCGAATGACGTCACGCAAACGTTATTTATGAAAGTAAGTTGGTGCGGTTTCCTAGAGAGCGTTTATTGACTCCGTGAAGTCAAACCCCGCGCCGTCATTAGTACGTAACAGTCGTGACTGCGGCCGTCGTGGGCTCGTGGGGCGGCCACAGGGCTTCTAATCTGCGTTCGCGATTAATTTGCCAAAAATGTAAACAAATATTAATCAATGGAAAAATAAATTTAATTCCTAAACTATAAAGTTCAGTTTACGCTACAACTTCAAACATTTTTATAACTTTTCAATAGTGCTAGTCACTCTGAAATCAACTTAATTGTCATTGAAAGAAAGTTGATATTTGTTTAAAACTTGAAATAGTGAGGGGACGTGCAGCACTGCGCACTTGTACTATAGGAGCGCGTAGCTTTATTGTTAATTCGGTGAACTCCAAAACACTTCAGATTTGTCCTAAATATTCACACACAAACATAAAAACATTGACGTTATAATGCAAGCCTTCTGACGGCTCCATACAAAATGTCACACAGTAGGTACTCGTACATATATGACCCATCGAGTTTTACATCAAAAAGATCATCTCTATACTGTTTCAAATTAAATTAAGTAGCGAAACTCTGGAGACGGGATTAGTATCGATATCGAATCATTATAACCAAAAAAAAATTGATGATTTATTTTTTGAGGTCAACGACCGCTGATCGTGTAATTACCTCTGTCACTCACACCTGTCTGACATTCTCTTTCTAAAGCTCGATGTGTCATATTAACGCCCGGGTACTGTGCAAAGTATTCCTAATATTATTTTGTCCCGCAATATTGTACCCAAAGATAGATCGTTTCTTAGATAATTAGGAGAATTTCTCAAATGTATTGTTTTGTACTTCTTCTCTTGAATTGTCACGAACTATCTCGTCGTCGTCATCAAAATCAAAAAATCATCATGAAAGATTTTTTTCAAATTCGTCTTCTAAATGGGTTAAATCGGGTATGAAAGTTTATTTTCGCCGACAGGCACACAGCTTGTATGAGAATGGTTCACCATCATCTGCCTGCCATTTCCCAACTATGTTGTGATCGGCTTCCAGTCTAACAGGCTGCACCTGAATACTATTATTTTACAAGGTGCGACTGCCTCTCTGACCTCCACAACCCAATTGAAGAGAAAACGATTCCGACCGGACCGAGCCTGTCCCTTGCGGCCTTCCCCCAGCGACGCCCTCGGCGGTTACTCGCTTAGTTTTTAAGTTGTTTAAGCCCTGGCTGGAGACCTTACTTTATTGAGGCGCTCACAGACAAGACGTTCAAAAAAAATTGATGAGTACAGCTCATGTCATGGTAACAATTATATTAGTCAGTCAGCGAGGTGGCAGCGGGGTTGACTGTCCAGTAATGTCCAGGGTGGGTCGAATATTACATTTTGTTATAGCCATTCGTGGAGGCTATTAAAATACAGTATTTATTTTTTAATTAGGACTTTATAAGTAGTACAGACGCCAGCACATCAACCTACCCCAAACTGTCAAATTTTCCCAATCAATCTTGAACCTTATGCTTTAGCAATAAAGTTGAAAATCCATTAAAGAAATCTGACAGATTGTAGTAGGTTGATGTGCTGGCGTCTGTACAATTCATTTAAAAAATTACATAAAAGACACACACAACACACACAAGATTACATATAAGTAACCAAAAATTTTAAGGGTTTAATCCAAATATGAACCTTGGTATAAATTATTGTTTTTGTTACAGTATTTGATTGATGTACTTAATCTATATTATTTAGAAATCAAATTGAAATCGCATAAAAATATTGATAGTAAAAATAACAAAATTATTTAATTCATATTATTTGTTAAACCAAAAATGGTTATAATGTTGCCACCTTATTGGGGTAGTGTTGCAAGTATACAAAACATTTGAGACATTCTCCCATTATAATTATTTATTAGTAAGTTTGTCGTTATATGCTTGTGTAATAAATTAATTAGTTATATAAATTAAAATAATTATTACATTTACTTATAAAAATGAAATGATTGGCCTTTTTCAAAAACTGAGTGCTTGATGGGACTTCGTCCAAATATATATAAAGAAAAGACTTAAAATGAAATTTTAGTGTTTAATATTAAAATTATATTAAGCTTTTTAATGTTGGAGTGGTTATTTTTAGAAAATACTTTAAATGTATCATAAATTCGACAAAAAAGGATGTGTTTTGAGATTTACATTAAAGTTTTGTTAGTGACCTTATTTCTTCATTTCATTGTTATAATATAAAGCCAGTGTTCTTCTAAACTACACAACGGCTGTCGATGCGGTTTTCAACATAATTTAGAGATTTTTTTTCCAGAAGGTTTATGTGTAAAGCCCACTAATATTAAAATTATATCTCGATGGTTCGTCAAGTTGTAATAACCGAGTGAAGCAGGGGCTGGTCGCTAGTAAACACTATTTGATACATTTCTATTCGGGTGATATAGTTTCTGCCTTAAATTAATTGATACAAATTTCTAAAATAACCACTGCACAGTAACTATTAAAAACGGCTTAAAATATATTATATTTGTATTAAGTTATTTATATTATACGATATAATTATACATAATTATTATATATTATAGTATTTTATAATTATTATTGTACTTAATTAGAATAAATTATGTTTGGGCATCGATTTATATTGAGATTTTTAACTTTTAAAAACTTTACTTGGTGAGTATTTAAAGAAAATTGTTAATCATTAAAATATATCAAAGTCATCATCTGCCTAGCCTTCTCCCAAGTATGTTCGGGTCGGATATGGAGCGCCTGCCTTCCACACCCCAGTTACGTACTCCTTGCTCTGGTTGACAGGCTCTCGGGCTTCTGACTACCCGTAACGACTGTCAAACATCTACGAATGACTACAGTGTTGTATTTTAATGATCAAATTTGTTTTTCCTTCACTAAGTGTTTGTTATAGGCCTTAATACTTATACGAAAAAGAGTTAAATCAATAATAATTTGCTTTGTTAAAATTCCGTCATATTATTTTGATAGACAATTTAACTATCTTGACGGTTAACTATCGTGTTAGTCAAAATGATATTCTCTGGCAAATAGTTGTCTAATATTGTAATGGTTAACTTTTCGTAAAGGGATAGTTATTTAATCTTGTAATTGACTACAATAATTAACTATTGTAAATGTTTGCTAGTTAGAATTAATTGTTCTATAGAGATAGTTCAATATTTAAGTAGTTAATTACCGGGATAGTCGAATATCACACCGATTAACTATGCTGGAATATAATCCTACGTATTTTCAAAAATTTTCATTTAAAATCAATTTCATAGCTTAACCGATAGTCGACTATCAAAACGGTTGATTAACTATCCCTACGATTAACTATCGATAGTATCTTTCTCTATCTATATATCTCAGCTGATCTGATAGTTGATTATCAAAACGATTAATTAACTATCCTTAAGGTTAACTATCCGAATAGCCACAGTGAGTGGCCTAGATATTACCTACGTTCCTATCAAATAATACTGTTCTAATGGTTTTAGTTATAATTCTCTTGTAACACCGTGTTTTGTATATTTTTATGGTCTGATAAAAAAATCCTAAAAAAATAAATAATTTTAGACCAGCTTTTCATCAAACGACCAGTGGTTCACTTTAGCCCTGGATCGAAAGAGCTGGAAGTCATGGGGAGAGGCCTTTGCCCAGCAGTGGGATGATGCAGGCTCACAGTAACAGCTTTTCATCCATAAAATATTATTTCTAGGTTTCTGAAAGCCCAAGTATTTCAACTTACTTGATTGGTTGTTTTTTCTGTTAACCACTCGCAACATTTCCATGAGATTTGACAGCAAAATTGATCCATGATTGGATTAGACTGTTTGTTATCTGTTACAGTATTTTTATCTCACGAGGCGACGCGTGCTTTACTTGTGGTTACCAAGTGTACAAACACACTGGCAATGTGTGTGTAAGCGCAGTGTTCTCGGTACCGTCCGAGACAATACCGAAGTCGGAAGTGTGTGTGTGTGTGTGTTCGTTACGTGCTGACGCTACTCGAATTCACGCACCCATTCACAGCGTGTTTGTACACTTGGTGATCACAAGTAAAACGCGCTTCGCGTCGTGAGATAGAATACTATAACCGTTTTAATAAAGTAGCAATAACCAATCACAAAAGTTAACATAAATAGCCGAGCCTTAAATCTAAAACTACCCACATAAATATACAAAACGCGTTATAACCCATGAAGTGCCTACTAGTATATAAATATATACATAATAATATAGGTATAAGTGTCTACTGTAGATGTATACATTGTATTAAAATGCTAAGCCTTGTACAAGTTTTATTGTGAACTGGTTTTTATACGCGCACAGTCGGGTAAATTCTAAAATATTAAGAGGTTTCGGTTCTGTCTCTAAAATCTTTCCATCATCAGCCTATAGCACATAATCCTAATAAGCCTTAATGTTCCCACTGCTGGGACTGTGGCCGTCTCCCTTTGAGAGCGAGTGGGCTATAATCCACCACGCGGGCCCAGTGCGGGTTGATGTATGTTACATGTCTTCGAATTTTTAGTTCTAGGACATGCCGGTTTCCTCACGATGTTTTCCGTCACCGATTTTGTGAGCAGTGGTGTTGAAATTATTTACACAATGTAAAGCGCCTGCCTGGGTTCGAACCCGAGACTCGTAAGTCGGGACCGTTACTACTGCTCTCCCGGGCCACCACTGCACTGGCTTTGCACAGAAAAATTAAATGACAGTAATCAATCTTATTGCCTTCCCCCAAATATGATGTGTCGGCTTACAGAGTAAGTGTATGCAGCTGAATGCCACTGTTTTACGTGGAGCGACTGCCTATCTGACCTCCACAACCCAGTTACTGGGTAACACGATACCTCTTGGTAAACCTGGTTGTCAGACGTTTGAGCTTCTGACTACCCGTAACGACTGTCAAAAGATCTACGAATGACAGCCGGGACCAACGGCTTAATGTGCTTTCGGAGGCACGGAGGGGACGAGGAGTCTCTATATGTAATGGATGGTCACCCATCCACGAACCGACTTCAGCAAACGTAGTTTAATCTTCGACCGGCCCGTGCGGCGGTTATCATTTAGCCGCGAGCTCCTTGCTCCCGAGCAGTGGGCATTAAGTACAGAACGTCACCTGCTACGATTCTTAAAAACTCCATTTGCCCATTAACGTTCACGACGGTTGCTAGTACTACGCACCTGACCTTTCTGAAGAACATCACCAATAAGGTCACTATATGTCCTCCTCGGGCGTCCCTTCTCTCACAGTGGGAACATTATAGGCTGAAGATGCTGAAGACCAGTTCACAATAAAAACTATAAATTCAGCTTCATTGTATGTTTTTAAACAGTATTATGTTGGTCATTGCGTTCTCGTATCATAATTATTTACCGGTTGTACTTAATGTATTTCATACCAATTGTAATTATTTATGTTTCAATTAAATTGAGGTTTACCGTATGCATTGATCGTTTTATTCAATTGTTTTGAGATTTTTGGGATAATTTGTAAATGATTGACAATAATTTTGTCACTGATTTTCGTTTCCAAATGTTTAGAAAATTTTATTTTGTTTATTTTTTAAACTTAAATTAGAAAGTGCGGCCATCTTAATTTTTACAATTTCACATTGTTTATGAAATTAATTTATTACAAAATAATAATACTTTAATTTTATAGTCCGTAAAGAAACCTACACACTTGCTCGATTTCGTTGATCGATAAACTTTTACAATCTGATTTTATTAGTCGATCAACAAAATTGAATGTCTGTAAGCATCTTACAATGCCTGTTGAATTTATTTGAATATATTATTTTAATTATAAGAATAATTACTATTAGCCCACAAAAATCTAAAAATATTTTGTTTTTCGAACCCAAAATTTATTTGATACTAAACCACGCTTGAATATTTAATTCCCTAAAAAAACCCAGAAGAGCGGCTTTTCCTCGCTTTTTACAAAACGCATGCTTTTCCCCGTATTTTAATGAAGATAGTTCACTCTAAGTTAATTGCTAAGCACCCAATTTTTCATTGTTTTTCAAATTCTATAGAGATCATTTTAACAGAGTCAAGTAGTTCCCCAAAAAATAAATATTTTGTAGAAGTAGTACTACTGGTTAACTAATGTGGTTATACCACAAATAAACCTTTTCAATGATGTATTTTAAAGTGAATGCTCACATTTTTTTTTCTTTATTGTCATTATATTGGCCAATGAATCTGGCAAATAAGATTATTTCCCTCCAAAAGGATCCATCGGTCCATCTTAGTTCTTAAAGTAGCATAATTATATATTTCATAAGTCTTAGATTAATTATTAGCAAACTAGAGTGAACTATCTTTCAGCTGTACGTCATAAATACTTTGGATTTGTACGACTACCCTCGTTCTATGAGACAGAAATTTTCGAACCTTCTCATCTACGGAAAACATTCGAAAGTGTTGAATTCCGAAAGAAAACAATTGAATATATCAGTATAGTTCTGTCATTTCACGAGCGCACGTAAAACAGTTGATCCTTATGACAGTGTGCATAAAATACACGTCAAATGTGCTCGTGTTTTCAAGAACTATAGGTACCAAAAAGTCTCATAGAACAAGAGTAGCCCTACAATTCCCCGTGAAGACACACAGCTGCCTGTAAGAAGCCAGGAAAAGAAACGCCCATGTTTCTTCACCCCCTCTTATCTATGTTTTTAATTGTAATTCTAAAGGGCGGTTTCTTGACCTTGCTTGTTTCAGGAGTTCGAACTTCAACGGAAATAGTGACGCGCCATTTTATCGATATGGACCACGGGATTCCTTTAAACATCCATGCAAGGCCACGACTAGTTGGAAGACGACCGAACGAGATCGTCAACATAGAAACTGATGTTTTTCAAGAGAAATCTTATAAGCAATATTCGTCGCAACATCTTAGAGACGCCCTAATCGCAGTCAAAAAAGGTTACAGTGTATACGCCGCCTCAAATAAGTACGGAGTGCCAAGGAAAACTTTACGGAATTGGATGGAAAAGTATGATATTAAGAGTCAGTTTTCCAAAGGTAGGCGCGGGGCCAGGACGCAGATTCTGGACCCGTTAGATCTCATGGTTGAGTCGAGGGCCGAGAAATATGATGATACGTTGTAAGTCTTTTTGTAATCTTGCCAAATGTAATGTTTAAGTTTTTTGGTAGCTCAGTTGATAGGTACACTCGTTAAAATAGTAGCCTAACAGTAAATATGATACGTCTGATTTTTTAAAAAGTTTGCCTGTCTCTCACGTCGTCGCTGTCACTCATACCTGTGTGACCTTTCCAAAGCTCCATGTGACATATTTAACGTCAGGTTACTGTACTTTGGTTTTAAAATGAATGACTGAATGAAACAACCTTTTTTAATGATATAACATTTTGCTCATTTCCTAAGTATTTATATTTTTGTTAAAGTTATCTGCAACTTAACAGTTTCTTAAGGAACCTACAGACTTGATCGATTTTGTCGATCGAAAATTTTTTTGATCGATACCAAGTCAGCATAAAGAGATGTTTTACTCGACTGCACCAGAAGGAAATCAATGTTTTAATCTGAATTATTGGACGATTATTGATCGACAGAATTACAAAAGTCTGTAGCCACTTCACCGAATTATCCAGCCCGAAAATGTTCGTAAAACGAGAGTACCTCTATTCCTATCCGACTGTATTTAGTCTTACTACTACTAACCTCTGTCATTACGTAGTCTGTAACCATGAAGTATTTATGGCCGTATTCTCAAACGCCACTCCATTTTAAGTCACTCTTCTGTCTCTTTCTATCACTGTCACTTTGACAGAAGAAACTCTTGCCCACATTCGCACGGACGTAAAAATATCGCGGCGGGATTTTATCGTGCACTGGATTCTGAACTCTCGGTGTTGAACCGAGCATTTATAATCGCATCACAGCGCATCAAAACAATACACTGTCGGATTTTTAACTCTCGACGCTAATCAGTGCGTCGAAAATCCAGTGCGCAATAATATAGTCCCAGTGGGTATGAACTTACGCTGTCTTTGTCACTTTGACAGAAAGACTTTTAAGACCGTCTTAAAGTTAAATTCATCATCATCTGTCTGGCTTTTCCCATGATTGGCATCGACTTCCAGTCTAACCGGATGAAGCTGAATACCAGTATGTTACATGGAGCGACTGCCGATCTGACCTCCACAACACAGTTACTGGGTAACATGATACTCTTTGGTGAGAACAAGACCGGTTGTCAGGCTTAAAGTTTAGTGTCGTTTGAGAAAACGGGGATTAGCGTTGTAAGTAAAATAATCTAGATTTTTCTATTGATATACTTAAAACTGCTATAAAGTTTAGATAAATGGAGTTTGTGTCTACAGGGAGATAGCATTAAGAACCAAAGATTGTAAAATGTAGTCAAGGTAACGTTAATGTAGGGAATTATTATGGGCATATCTTTACTAGTAATATTTTGAGTAGACGTCCCGCGGGGTATTTACGTAACACGCATGAAATGGCAATTGATCGCAATGCCTTTAATTATCACAGTTCAGCCATGTTCCTTAAGTTATTAACGTTGTTGAGCAGACTAATTGTTCAAACCTATGAAGCAATAGATAAAGAATTTCCTTCAAAACCCTCTGATTGTGATTGTAAGTACCTATGTTACGCAATTTGGGTGCTGGTCATCATCATCTACCTGCCTTTTCTCAGCTATGTTGGGGTCGGCTCCTAGTCTAACCGGATGCAGCTGAATACCAGTAAATTACATGGAGCGACTGGATCTGTGGATTCAGACTCATCACTATATTATACCTATTTCTGCCGCGAAGCGGCGTTGCTCCATGTGTTCCGGTTCGATGCGTGCTGGTGTAATTACAGGCACACGAGACGTTTCAACTTTGTCTCTAGGATGGCAAGACATCTGCGATGCCTCTGGTATTGCAGCTGTCCACAGACGGCGGTGACCACTTACCATCAGATGGGTCAACTGCTGAATTGCCACTCAGTGCCAACAAAAACGCTAATATATTTCTGCTTTACCACAGTTCAGAACACTGCGATCCTCACACGATTGGTATTCAGAATTCCTTAGTATAAAGGAGCATACAGATTTGCATAATTTCTTCAATCGTAAATTTCATTTACAAATCGATTCGTCAAAACCACAATTTTTTACTCGATTTAATTATATCGCAAAAATCAAGTAATTTTCGCCTTTGGGAAGCAATAACAAATATTCTTAAAAGTAGGTATGTGCGTGTTTCTCAATAAAATGTAAAGATATGTCCTCCTAAGATATATACATTGTGTCTAGTCTAATTTATACCTAATTATAAAAAAAAAAAATTATTTACTTCGTCCAAAGTTAAAATGTAACTAGACTGCAGCGGTTTGTCGTCTATCTGTCAAAAACAATCGATCGATGAACTGTCGGTAGTTAAAGATTTTGATTTACGTAGATTGTATCATGGATCGACCACAAACTAGTTGCATTTGTGCACTCGGGAAAATGAATTGTTTATCACATTGACATTGCGTCAATTTGTCATGTAATAATCATTTCAACCAACTGTCAAAGAATGACAGTTGTGATTTGAATATACGAAGAATTTAAGCTGGTAGTCAATTCCGTATACAATTATTTTTTTGCTTCTTTGACTTGACTTATATTTTCGTTCAGCATGGGCGCATTACTTCCATGTAGTATCATGGGATCCAAAGAGAAAACTAGACTACGACTGAATTAAAAAAAAAACCAAACTTCTCCAAACCGATTTAGCAAAATATTTTTGTCTATTTTCCCTACTAGGGAGAATCATCCAATAAAGAAAAATAAAAATACCTTTAATATTTTCAGTTAAGTGGGTAGATAAAATCATAAATAATTTACGATTTTATTTTATAATAAATTCACACAAGTTGATTAAATGTTACTAAGTGCCAATAGTTTATTACTTGACCAAAAACTATAGACTTATTACGATTACTCGAATAGTCAGATAAATCGACACCTATTGTGACAGTTTTAGTCGACAAAAAAGATTTCGATGAATTGAAAACCTCTTAATATTTTGAAGTCAGTTAAAAAGTATATTATTAATACCAAAAACAGTATTTTACTTGAACTTGATGCGTATTATTTTTAAAGCTGAATAAAATGGTCTAAACGAGCAAAAAAAATAGTATTTTTCTGACTATTTCGACTTATCTGACTGCATTAATGACTGTCTGTATACAATGACTAATATACATAAAACATTACCCAATAGTTAACTATAAGTCAAATAATTATATTTTTAGTTCCTAATTCGCCAAAGTAGTGTTAATCCAACCCAAATATTTAGTAAATTATTGTTTTTTTTTATTTGTTAATTATTTATAATTATTGTTGATTATGTTTTTCACTGGCAACGACTAATAGTAAGTAAATTAATTATAAGAAAATAATGATCGTACTTAAATAATTATTGTACTTAATTTTTTAATGTGTGAATAATTGTAATATTTTTGTAATTTAATTAAGTTGTAGAATTATTTAGGGCACGTAGTTATTTCCTTTCCTCGCGAGGTGGTCGGCTTGAGTAGATTAATTACTTGGCTTATAATTTAAATAATTAGGATGCTGTATTTTTCCTAATTATAGAGTTATCCCGCCCTATTGGCAGGTTTCGCTTTCGCAAAGAAGTTAGCAATAACACGACTTCAGATTAGACCAGTTATTATTTAGGCAAACGAGTTATTTTGTTTGCGCTAAGTCTTTATTAAAGTAGAAAAAAAATTTGCGCAGTATCTATTGAATTACCGCAGTAACTTTGATTTTTACCCAAAACAAATATTTGCATTGCAGATGTATGTAATATGTTTCGAGTTCACGTTAGAACAAGAAAATTAGAGAAACCCGTTGTTGTTAATGCCTGCTCTTGACCTCGATCTTGCCTGGTGGAAAGCAATAGATGAGGTATACAATGAAATGAGCGTACCTAGAAACTGTTTGCTCTGAAATTCACTCTTGTTCTGAATGCGGACGGGTTATAGGTAGTAGGAAACACAGACGTTAGCAGGGAGTTCCATACTTTAAATGTGCGCATGATTAATTTGTAAAATCATAATTTTGAGTTCGTAACTGATCTTGTATGGTAGACTTGACGCCCTACAGAAAGGTGCCGGATGGCATATCAGTAGCCGGGACCACGCGGCAATATTTTATACTTAATGGTAAAATAATTTATAATTTATTTACACTTTTTTTTATCAAGTTTAGCAAAATTTTAGTGTTTACTTATTTTACAATAAGCCAAAATAATTATTCATCTAAAATATATAATTTATGTACTTAACTAAATTGTAAGTAAAATAATTATAATAAGTGAATTCATTATGTAACGTAATTATAATTACTGTGCGATTTTGTCGTGAATTTAATACCCATTGAGTAAGATTGAATTTCCTATTTGTATCACAAGTTTTGGATATTTTATTTTCGCGTACTTTTTCATAAGTGAAATATATTCCTGCTGTTTTCTTACAAAGTAATACACTTTTTATTTTATTTGCGCAATGTGTTAATTTATTTTCTTTTTTAATGGCAGATTGTGTTATTTTTTTTATTAATACATTAAATTAATCCCAGTGATGATGGGATAATCGAGGTATATAAAAATTCCACGCACGATCAGTAGTTACCTACAAAAGTATTATGATTTTATGAGGTAGATAGGTAACTGTTCAGAAAAAATAAATAATTAATTAAATGAACCTACCCATTTTAAGATTATTTAATGGGTAGGTTCATTTAATTAATTGAAAAAATAAGAAAATAAATTAACACATTGCGCAAATAAAAAAAAAGTAAGAAATCAGCAGGAATATATTATGCCTCACGTTTACTTGAAATAGCCCAGCACAGCAAAAATGCCAAACAACTAGTGCCTGACGCTCGTTTTCAACTGCTACAAAGGGATTCCTATCTATGGAAATATTGTCGTATTGAATGGGAATATTTATAATCGTGGAGTAACAAGCCAGTATCTAGAAGCTATGTGTTACGGGTGATTGTATGTACGGATAATAATTATTAACAATAATGATTTTTGTCGTGTATTTCATGTTTTATTATTTTAAATCTTCTATACTTACATACAATTTTCCCTTACTTACTCACTCCTTACTTTTTTTTAACTGCCTCGTTGGTCTCATGGTCGCAAGCGCGACTGCTGAGCGTGGGCTCCTGGTTTCGATTCCCAGGTCGGGCAGTGTTATTGGATTTTCCATTAGCAATTTCTTAGTAACAGTTCGGTGTTTGGAAGTTGGTGGTTTCATACATCCGTGTCTCGGAAAGCACGTAAAGCCATTGGTCCTGCACCTGATCTCTCCCCGGACATGTCGGATTGCCGTCCCATCGGTCTAAGAGAGTAAAGGAACAGAGAGTGCACCTGTGCTTACGCACACCCTTGTGCACTATAATATTATCTCCTGCGTACCTGGCTAATTTAATTAATAAAATTGAGATTGGCCAGCGTGACCGAAAACGGTTGTGTGGCTATTTTTGACGTGATAACGTCTTATAAATCGATGAACGCCAGCTGCACGCACGAAAAAGCATGACTCATTGTCACGTTCCGCCTGAGCCAAGCGTGCAAGCAAGAGCGCGGAGCAAGCGATAGAAAGGCACGATCGGCCTAAGTGTTCGGCTTGTGACGCATCTATCTGATGGTTCCTTATGACGTTATCACGTAAAATTATCGTCCGTAAACCGACTTTCAGACAACCAATTTTTTTTAATAATTTGCCCCTCATCGGTAAAGTGGCGGTGCGGCGGCGGCGCCCCGGCGTTAAATAAATCTTCGAAAGAAATTTCTTTCGACGTTTATCATTTTTACCGAATTCAAAATAGGTGGAGGTTTATTTCATTTCTTTCATCACCGTGATTCTAATCAGTATTTTTCAAATGTTAAATGATAGTTTCTAAGACGTTCTTTAAAAAAAATAATGATTTCTGAGAATCTTATATCCTTAAAAACAAAGCCCCACTGCAGGACAAAGACCTCTTCTCATACAGAGAAGGAACGAGCATTGATCACCACTTGACTCTTTTCTGTATAAGATAAGACACCTTTTGCCCTGCTGTGGTCTTCTGAAAGAGCATGAGGTATTTTTCTGCAAGCTCAAACAATTTAAAGGTAAAAGTATGAATATTTTAATTTCTACATAACTATTTCACTAATCAACAAAACCTCACGAAAAATGCCTTCCAACAGATTTCCCGATAGCAAACGTGCAGTGTCAGTACGACAGTCCATCGGACACGGAACCGGACCGGCACGGAGCCATCGCACGGCCACCGGACGACCACACGTACGACACGCGCGACGAGCCGCCCGCGTTCATAATAAGACATGTTAATAATGTAAGTCAAATCGTGAGCCTCGTAATGCTGGGAGACAAATGTTCCGCAACATCTGTCGCTAGAGATGTTGGGCGAAGTCGAGCGACGTCGCACGCTCGGGTCATTTGTCTTCTAGTCAATACGAGGATTTATCTTGTACGAAATGTGACAAAATGACTGCCTCGGTGGTCTAGTGGTCGTCTTCGTAAGTGCGACTGCTGAGCATTGGATCCTGAGTTCGATCCCCAGGTCGGGCAAAGAGTCATAAGGTTTTGCAATACGAATTTCTCAGTAGCAGTCCGGAATCTATATGGTTCCCGGTTGATGTCAATAGGCTCGCTCCTGCATTTGGGACTTACACATAACTGGCAAAATGTGGATGTGCTGTATACACTTCTGTCTATACGTTCTAGGAATATAGGCGTTATGTTTTGGTGTATCAAACCATTAACCGTTTATTAAAATTAGACTACGAAAAGAGCGTTGAGTGCTTAGCTAAAGGCAAACAGTACCTACTCACAAGAGATTGCGTATGCGCGTACGGTCGGCCGCTCGGTCAGCGTCGCACTAAATACCGACATAGCGCGTCAGTCAACCGACGTACGCCCGACTGACGAGCTCGACCAACGGTCCTCGTCAGCGCGACGTAGCTGTACGCGCATAGCGATTCATCTGCACCAGTTTTCATTGCTACGATTGATCGAGTTACGTTTGACCGATGTCAGCGCTGACCGTCCCTCGAGCAGTAAGTCCAGTCTTATGTCATAGCTGTATGTTATATCCAACTCAAACATACATGCCAAAAAAGGGCATGCAGCTATAAACCTAAATATTCTATCTTTACAGGCCCTACACCTCCAAAGCTCCCCACACTTCCGCGAGATCAGGCCTAAGATCATGACGATAGGGCCGGGCTCGTCGGCGTCGGTTAACGTCATACATGTGGGGGACCAGGCGCAGCCTCCCAGCATGGTGAGTAGCGACATCTGTTGTTGAGTAGATGGACTAATTAGATTGGTTATAGCGCCATCTAGTGTCGAGTAGAAGAATTAACTACGTGCCATCTCAGTGCAGTATACGTAATCATTGAAAATTACGCTAGATATTTAGAATTAAAATAATTACTGTTTCTTACATTTTTGTATGGAACTTCTTTATGTTTTAATATTCCATAGAATTTGAATATTCTAGAGTTGGTCCCATTGTAATTTTTTTTTCTATTCTGAAATAATAATAATATTATAAAGAGAAGTTTTTTTTTGTTTTTTTTTTTTTTGTTTCACGCTAAAACGGCCAACGGATTTAGGACTAACAATATCTGCTGTAATTACTTGAAATTACGATTCACCTAATTCTTTTTTTTTTTGTATCGCTTTTACTTCTATTAGTTACTATCTATCAAATACTGACTGCCTGCTCGCAAGCGCTACTACTGAACATGAGGTCCTGGGTTCGATTCCCGAGTCGGGCAAAGTGTTATCGGGTTTTTCCATCAAAAATTTCTCAGTAGCAGCCCGGAGTCCGGATTTGTGCTCGGTTGATGACAATAGGCTCGCCCTCTATTACATGAGACTTAAAAATAACTGGCGAAATATGCGTGTACTATAGGGACACTTCTGCCTACCCGTTATGTTATCAAATCTGTAAATTTCCACCAACAAACAAAAAAAGTTCCTCTTAACGCAGACCATTAGGACCTTCCCTTACAGCTGCTCCCGTCCCAGCCGTCAGAGTTCAACATCAACAAGCGAATCCGACGCAGTGAGGTTGTGTTACGTCAGGCTGCAGACTGCGTCAGTCGCGGGCTGACGTTCCAGACTGTCTCCGAGCAGTTTAATATACCTATATCTACTATACGGTAAGTCATCATCTGTCTAGCCTTCGCCCAACTATGTTAGGGTTGGCTTCCAGTCTAACCGGATGCACCTGAATACCAGTATTTTACATGAAGCGACAGCTTATCTGACCTCTACAACCCAGTAACTGGATAACACGATACTTAAGTAAGACTGGTTGTAAGACTTTCTAGCTTCTGACACCCTACTCCGTGCCTCAATAGAAATCCCAATTTATTTGGGGTGGGCGCAACATATCTTCTTCATCCATATTTCTCTAGGGACCTCGGCATGTAATGATTGGTCAGTCATCCATGTAACGACCTCGGTAAGCATTGTTTCACCATGATCGAAGGGGCTCGTGGCTTTTATTTAGCCACGAGCCCCTCTACTCTACTTACCGTATAGTAAGTTATTGTTGATAGCAACATTTGCGTTCATAAAACTCTTCTGTATCATTGTTAACCGTCTTATGTCGCTAACTGTAACCTACTCTAAACAGTTGTTGACCAAATGTTTCAGATTCTTCATGGCGCGTAAAGGTATTCTGCCACGACGCAGACGAGGCCGCAGCACTCAGGTAACTACTCAACTATACTGCAACTTTTCTGCATAACACACATACAGGGATGCTCAAGATACTCTAAGACAGCCCGCAAAGTCCAAATTTTCTTACGATGGAACAAATTTAGATTTCTTGAAACCATGAGCCCATCTCAGACTAGCTTACAGAGCTGTCTTGATGATATTTATGAGTATTAAGAGAAAGTTTATTATATTGACGAAAAGATCTCTTTTGTATTCATGCTGAAATTCAAGACATTGTTTTTTTTTCAATATTAAAGATTTTCTTAACATCACATGACATTTTGGACATGATTCCATTACTGCAGAAATTGGGGATTTCTAATGTTAGAGTAAAGGCATTTTTTTAACTAGAAGTTGTATTATAAAGTATGTACTCATACACCCTCTTTCTTTATTTCTCTCAGCCAACCCGACCCTGCAGTAGTCCGGAGCCTCCCTTCCACATGCAACACTTCAAACTGCCCGACATGGTCGCGTTGAGAGCCGACGATGAAGACCAGCCACCTCAGTAAGACTACCTTCGTTATAACACGAAAAAGGTCTTTTATCTTTGTCTCACGTCGTCTCTGTCACTCATACCTGTGCGTAACAGTCTCTTTCTAAAGATCGATGTGTATTAACGATAGCGATGAAGTGTCAGTCTTCTTTAAACAACTTGATAAGAATTTTGTATGGAACCCGCGGGGTAATTGCGTAACACATTTACATTAGCGATCGCTTTCAGTTCAACAACATTCATTGCGTTATTTACGTTGTTGAGCAGACCATTTTTGGGAACATATGAAGCAATGGATTAGCTTAGGAGTATATAATTATAGATAACTGCGTAACACTATCAATCACAATCTGAATCATTTTGAAGGATATTGCTAATGTTTACTTATTATTACACTACTGTCCCTAAATAAATAAAATGTTCGAAAAATTTGCCTGCTCAGCAACGTCAATAACGCAATGAATGTTGGTGAACTGCCAAAATGAAAGCCATTCCTACTGTTATGCAATTACCCCGTTGCATATAACAAGTATTATATCTACAACAATAATGCCTTTGGATGATATTGAATGACAAACAAACGGACAGCCTACCTGATGGTATGTGGACATCTGAAATACCAGAGGCATCGCAGATGCGTTCCCATCCTAGAGACAAGCTGAAATGTCTCATGTGCCTGTAGATAATGCACGAAATATTTAACTGAAAATGTAACTTTGTGAATATTAGTATTTAGAATCTCAGTAACTTAAAAACTGTATAAATATGATAACATGTATGTAGCTGTAGACTTAGCAATATAACGCACTTTGAGAGGAATAAAGTCGTATGCGTACATGAGACCTTACTGAACATAGGGTTCTAGACTCGATTCCCAGGTCGTGCAAAGTGTTATTGGGTTTTGCCATCTAGAATTTCTCGGTAGCAGCCTGGAGTCTTGTTTTGTGCCCGGTTGATGGCAATAGACTCGCTCCCTGTTACATGGGACTTAAACATAACTAGCGACATGTGGGTGTACACCTGTGCCTATACTGGGTCAAATTAAATTAGCTAGCGAAACTTCACAGTCACGTTATGTGTATCGATATCTAAAAATGTTTTAATGATTTTTTGGGGGTAAACGACCGCAGTTACTGTAGGTATGTACTTGAAGAATGACTTAAACATAACTGGCTAAATTCAATCTGCCTCGCCTTTTCCTAAATATGTTGTGATTGGCTCCCAGTCTGACCAGATGCAGCTGAATACCAGTATTTTACATGAACTGGCCATGTGGGCGTAATATACATCTCTGCTAATACTTACGACTTTATAATTCTCTTGGTGTAATATTTATACAAACTATATATTTTATGTATACCTGTGAATCTAATAGGAAGGTCGATCTCTTATAAATATTATTTTCAATGTACGCCTATAATATGTTATAAAAGACATGAAGAAATATTTATTAAAAACATCACAATAATGTTACTAGAATTCTCAGTAAATGATATAAAATATGTATACCGATACTCAGAACAATATTTTTAGGACTTGCAATTTTTAAACTCATTCAAGCTGTTAAAAAACGAGTTCAAAGCCAAAAAAAAAAGTTCAAAACTTCGAGCCAGTTATTGTATTTTGAACTTTATTCAAACTATTGTAAAGTTCTTAATACAAAATTGTCAACATAGACTCGGCTCTAAAGTTAATTTTTGCATTAAGATATTTATAACAGGCGAAATAAAGTTCAAAATACAAAAACTGTATCGAAGGTTGGGTTTGAACTAAAGTTAGAACTAATTTTGTAATGATACGGAATAAAACTTAATAAAGTTTTATTTAACTTGCTGACGATAGTAACACGTCGGACACATGTCGCAGATGGATTGTAGAGTCCGCTGTTTTACAAAACAGCTCCGTTATGTAAAACAACTGAACAACGTTCAGCGGTTTTCCTGACTGAACTTGAACTCGCAAAATTGCATAAACGTTTTGCATTGATCAATTAGCGGTTTTGTAAAACAGCGTAAAATGAAACGACGCGAGCGACAAAATTTAGAACTAAAATCTACAATCTGATAGATTTTAGTTCTAAATTTTGTCGCTCGTGGCTCTGTGTGTCGTAACAACAATAATGGCGTCCGAAACAGAAATAAATAAAACGTGTAAAAAATACCTTAACTCAAGTGAAAACTGATTTTAAGGACATTATTAATTAAAAGTTATCAGAGTTTTATGAAAGACGCTCATTGTGACTGCAAATAAGCCATTTTGCATTACATCTAAACGTCGCGCGTCGGTAGCAGTTTTGTAAAACGTAGCGCAATCCAGCTGAACGTTGTTCAGTTGTTTTACATAACGGAGCTGTTTTGTAAAACAGCGGACTCTACAATCCATCTGTGACATATATATGTATAGACACCAGCACATCAAGCTACTACTATCTGTCAAATTTGTGTAATAGATTTTTAACTTTATCGCTAAAGGTTCAAAGTTGATTGGGAAAATTTTACAGTTTCGGGTAGCTTGATGTGCTGGCGTCTGTACAAGATGCATAATAATTGACCTCTCAGACGGACATTTTATCCAATAATTTTGTACCTAAAAACAGGCCTAACCGTTTTTATTAATGAATATTATGGATTCTATAATAATTTTACACACACAAATTGTATTCTGCAGACTTAGAAGTGTCTGAACAAAAGTATTGTTGCATAATATCTCTCTAAACAATATTACAGTACCCATCCGTAAAATTAACACGTGTTTCAGAAAAAGTTCGTCTGTCACTCATACCGTTGTGGCAGTCTCTTTCTAAAGCTCGATGTGTCAAGTGGAATGTGGTAAGGTAGCCCACGAAATTGGAAGTTTTTTTTTTCAATTTTCAGGTCAGTATCAGTAGGCCAATTCCCATAATTAAAAACCTTCAAAATCTAGTCGCAATCTCATCTCAGCGACGTGTTTTTGACAGATTGAGACAGATCAGACTGTGAACGTTCTTAAAATGACGAGCATTGCCCCTCAGGTTGTATGTTGATCTAATATGATTCGCGGGAGCTACCCTGATGCTTTCGCTTAACCTGGGTACTGTATTGTGTTTAACAATGATTGTGAATATATAATGATAGTAAAATAATAGCGGTGGCCTTGTTGTATGGACAATTGTCACTAGACTTACTTAATATTAAAGTAGTAGGAGTCTGCATTACTGCCTTGTGATGTTTAGTATGTTTTCTTTAGCAAGAAGTTATGTTAAACATTTTTGGAACGAAGTTCCTTATCGCACTCGGCCGCACTCCTTCATACTTGGCGAATGAGAGATACACAGCAAACAGTGTAATATTTTGACCTTACACTAATTGATGTTGTGGAGCAGTGGTGGCCCAGTGGTAATGGCCGTGACTTACGAGTTGTAGGTCGTAGTTTTGAACCCAGAGGTGCTTTACTTTGTATTATTTCATCACCACTGCTCTCAAAACGGTGAAGGAAAACATTGTGAGGCAACCGGCATAACCTTGAACAAAAATTCGAAGTCGAGTGACATCTACCAACCTGTACTGGGCCCGCGTGGTAGATTATAGCTCATTCTCTCTCGAAGAGAAGAGGCCTGTGTCCCAGCATTGGGAAAATTATAGGCTGATTATGCAGAATAATAATCCAAAAATTATTCCATAGTGGTGCAAGCAACCGCACGTCCATCAGAATACAACTTTGACAGCGCCTTTATTTCGTAGTAGTAAGGTCGCTTTAAATAGTTCAATTGTTTCTACGGACGTGTGTTGTGACGTGGACCTTGCCTACAAATTTTCGTCTTTTTTTGTCAGTATTAATAAGGCCGTTGTCCCGCAGTAGACTGCGTTGATTGAAAACGTACTAAATATCAGAAGGCGACCTGTATCTAAAAGCGTCTAGGCTTTACGTAGCTATTGTGAAAATGTAGCTGGCACTAAATAGTGCTAAAATAACACTAAACACAGTGTAGCATAGTAGACTAAAAGTACCATTTGAAATTATAAACAGTGTATTCCGAATTATGTCACAAATATGGTGTATAATTTTTAAGTGCCACACTAGCGCCATCTCTTATCGAGTAGCTGAACTAACTGTTTTATTTTTATAATAATAGATGGCGTTGTACGCTAAGAAAATATTTTTACACGTGTTAATTTTCGGCAGCTATTTTTGCAATCAAAAGTATTTTTTATTGTTAAGATCAGTATTATATTGAACAAATTTGTTTTTTTTTACTAAGTTATTATTAATTAAATCTGCAATGTCCGTTGTTGGTCAGTGTTCGGATTGACCGGGTTAATAACATTACACTTGTTTACTAATTCAACCGGTTAATCTGGATACTGGTTTTAGTTATGGTTTTTGTTTGTTACGTCATCTGTCTTTATATTTTAGGAAAAGAGTTTTATGGTAGAAATTCTGACAATCATAGTATAAAATGGGTACTGACAATATTTGTTACAGCTTCGTTTGCATAAAATAATCCTTCAGCATCCGTACACTTTAGTATACTTAGTGTAAACAGGTTTTTATCGCCCTTTACTTTTGCAGCGGGAACTACTAGGGTTTTTAGGGAGGATGCCCACGAGCAACTTAGTTATCCAGCAACTATTTTGCCACTGTCGCTGTCTCCTCGTCTAGATTTGGACGATGCGCACACGGGAGCGATAGCAACGCTACTTTTTTGTAAAATTTTAGGTTGAGCGGCAACTGGCTAGCCGGCACCTTTTTTGTCGCCGTGCCCGCACTTGCATTGCAACCAATGCGACAATTGCGTCCAAACCCGCGAACAAAAATGTCTCCCAGCTGTCGCATCGCTACATTCGCGCACTTTCATACAAACCCGTAGACTCGATGTGAGAGACAAATTAGTTGCGGAGACAAAAAGTTGCTCTTCCCTTTGAGTTAGCGCAGACAGCACAAAAATGCTTGAGCAATTTCATTGATTAAATAATTGATAATGAACCAATCACACCCAATATATGGTTGAAAATAGCACGCTCAAACATACACCCTCAGGGAAATATCAAATAAAATATACTTACAAGTTATTTTCAACTCTGTTGTAAATTAGTTCAAAATTAATTCTTGCTTATAATATAAAGACAGATGATAACTAAGACGTTGTAGCTCAGTGCCATGAAAGTAAAGCGTCTGCATTGTACACGTAGCGTGTGTAGCTAAATATACAATGTCTAATAAAATCGTATTTTGTGTACAAAAAGCATTTTTATTTGAATAAACCGAAATATACTACCGTTTCTTTTTTCTTGTGCTGAATGGGATTAAATATATCTAAATGTTTATATTACTAAAAAGCGTGGATGTAGGCTAAAAACTAAAAGCTCGTCATAGGTGGCAGCACCGGTCACCGTCTACAAGCCGCCATTGTTTTTGATACAGGTATGACTTCGACATGCTCTGACGTGCCGATCAATTTTTAAGCCGAGAATCCGCATTCGCTGGAAACCACAGGCATTTTCTACGAGAAAGCCGACGAGGTGGTCAAAGCACGACGTGACGTGCCCGCACACTTTTCCTGCCGCAGTAAAAAAGTAAGGTATCCAAACTTTCCTCGGAGACTCGGACTTATGAACACGGTGCGAAGGCGTAAGACAAGTGTATCTACCCTAAGTACCAAACCAACACCCACATTTTGCCAGTTATCTACAAGTTGTGCAAGTTCCATGTAATTATATAGAAGGCAAGCTGAATCCAGGCCTCCTGTTCTGCAGCCAAGCGTGGAGGGTACGCTGCAGTACGTCTGGTAGTCCGGTAATGAAATAAAAGGCGAGTAATAATGTAAACATAATAGTTTTATTAGCTTACGTTAGGGTAAGGCATCGAAGGTAGGACGCGACAATTTGTACTGACAGTACCACTGTTGCTCAAAATATTACGGAATACAGGAATAAGAAAGATATCACAATAATAAAGCAAGGGGTAACGTGCGTGTTACCCAGTAACTGGGTTGTGGAGGTCAGATAGGCAGTTGCTCCATGTAAAATACTGGTATTCAGCTGCATCCGGTTAGACTGGAAGCCGACCCCGACATAGTTGGAAAAAGGCAGGTTAATTAGACTTTGACACTATAGGGTTCTTTCTAACTCACAGGATGTTTGTTGAGAAAGAAAGTGACATCCATATCGCTTTGAATATGTTAGTTATTATTCTGCGGCTCAGGGCGAAGCAGTTGACATTCAATTATAAACCCTATTTACAATGTCAAATGCAAATGAAATCCTTTAGAGCACTGTGACCTAAACCAGCACTTAAGTGCGTGTGACAAGAGCGAGTTTAGGTCACACGAGCTATGAAATAGTATACGATACGTGTGACTTAAGTAATCTATTAATTTCACGCCGTGCAATAATGGCCTACTTAAGTCACACGAATCGCAATGTACTTTTTCATATTTGTGTCGGAGATTTAATTATTTTGCACTTTATGGCACTGAGTAGTGTATTATTCAATGCCATTACAAAATATACTGCTGTACGCTCTTAAATTTAATCATATTAATAATATCTCTCTTATTCCTAATATCCGAGATAGTTATACTAATTCTATGTGCTGTTAACACAACTTATATTGTCTTTAATATAACACAAAAGCTATTTTTTATTAAACATTTTGCTAGCGGGAGTAACAATTTTTTTATTATGTATCATTAAGTTTTAGACAAAATATATTCTTTTTCTTTCTATTTATAAATCCAAAAAGCCTTAGGTTTAAAGATTACGTTACTTTTTATTATTTTTTCGTATTAACAGCACAAGGAAAGAGACATTTTCTTAAAGAATCGTAATAAAATAGTTATTGATATGTAATTTAATTATTGTTTTCGTGTACATCAACTATTACTAAAGTGTGGCGATTGCAAAAATACAAGATTACACCAAATATTGACGAATTTAAATTATATTTCTATTTTCAATTAGCTTTTGCTTCACTCGCAAGGAGGTCGGATATATCCAACGGTAACGTACTAGCGGGACTAAAAGTACCCTATGTCAAGGCCCAGATGGAGATGGCGGGATGAGCTGAATTCCTTCAACAAGAACTGGTCCTTAGCGGCTTTAAACAGACAAGTGGAAAGAGAGTGGGGAGGCTTTTGCCCTGCAGCGGGATATCACAGGCTTTTAATAATAATAATATGTGTTAATCCAGGTTATAAACTATCTGTGTACCAAATTTCATCCAAATCCGTTCAGCCGTTTTTGCGTGATGACAAACACCCAAACATACAAACTTTCACATTCATAATATTATTAGGATACCTAATTACCTATGCATAGAACAAGACATTTCCTGCAGACCAAGTCGCGGGCAGCAGCTAGTAATATTATAAAGACGTAACATTTGTGAGTTAGTATGTAGGGGGGTAATCTTCGGAACTACTGATGCGATTCCACAAAATTCTTTCACTAATGGGAAGCTACAGTATTGCAGTGTCATAGGATGTTCTTCCTTAATATTCATAAATGTTGCTTAAAGTCAAGTAGTGTTTATCTACACATTTTTGACGTTTAAACGTCACGTATCTTTAATCATCGTTTATAAATAAACCTCCCCATGTTAAAACAAGAAATTTCACGAGGACAAAGTCGCGGGCAGAAGCTAGTCTTCTTACAATTTAAATTCGTCAATACTCTACAGTGATTGAATGTAAAAATAGTTGCAGATCTAGATCACTAACATTAACTATAAGAATAACATTTATATTTTGATTATCATGAAGTTATACTTTCATAGAAAATGTAATCTATGCTACTAGCAAAATAAATTATAAGGATAATTTATGGTCCAGAGACATTACTGAAACGTGGCTGTACAGTCAGGGGAATAATTGTTAAGGGAGAAGCGGTGGGGAGAAGTGGTGGGGTAGCTCGCAAGTGTTCTTACGTTTTTTGCAATTAGCAAGTCAGTGTCATGTTGAATGTTTATTACAATATGATTCGCTAGCGTAACAAATAGGGTTTTACAGAATTATAACCATTAAAGTCATCAAAACAACCCTTTAAATAATAATCGTATTGAATGATTATTTCATGAAATATTAATCGAAAATAATTAAGGTCGGTCGGTCGGTTTTGCTACGATATTTTGCGTGCGTGATGTTGTTTGTTTTCTATAAAAATATAACTTTACACAACCGCATACTAACATACATGTTTATTTACAAATTCACTAAATTGTTATAACTTTTATTTCATTTTAAGATTTAAGCCGATAATTCCAATATTTTTGTTGTTTACATTTATTTATTTTTTCTTAAACTTACATACATTTTGCATTTTATTTTATTTATAAGATAATATTATCATTTTTCGTGAGTATATACTAGATAAATGAAAATATAGTTTATAGCACTGTGTGACCTAATCCCGCACTTAAGTCACGCCTATCTGCGACTTGACTTGTCCATTTTTACACAGAAAAGCGTGACATAACTGCGGGTTTAGGTCACACGCGCTATAAAATAGTATACGATACGTGTGACTTAAGTGGTGTATGAATGCACGGCGTTTCGCACGTGGACTACTTAAGTCACACGTATCTTAATGTACTACTCTGAACTCTCGCTTACCTATTATATTGTCGCTTGTCTAAAATATATGTAAGTTTAAACTATATTGATTACGTATTTCATTATAACTGGAGAAATAACCGTTCATATATCTTACAATATCAGCTATTAACCTTATACTATTGCCATCTCTCTCTCGCACATACAGTACAAGAAAGAGACGGCAACTAAATGACAGCTGCCAAATTAAAAGCTCATGGCATGGTAGAAAGAGTTTACCCAAGTTAAGTACACTAACGTTTTATACGAAAACGAACCTTGTTCCTATGAAGTTACTGTGCATATTCCATAAGCGACTGCGAGTAAGCGTTTCATACGCGAGCATTAACGTTATACAGATAAGGTTTATTTTCGTATAAACAGCTACTTTACTTAGAACTCAGCTTGAGCATCGCCAATTGTGGAGACTATATTTGATATTGAATATGATCATTAACTATAAACACATAAGGTTAATTTTCGTATGAAACGTTGTGCAAGCTATTTAATATTGTATGATACACAAACGTGACAAATATTTATGAGTATATTGTATCGTAAAGCATTATTTGGTCGGACTGTAGTATTTACTAATACTAGGGAGGTAGAACATACATTTTCCATACATTTCGAGTTGGTTCAGTATCGTCTTCGGATAACTTCGTGTATTTTCGGTAAAAAAAACAGATATGACGAGTTTTGGAAAAGGCCTATGTCCAGAATAAGATCGCAATAAGTTTGTGCGTATATCAAAGTGCGCGTTTGTTTGTGTGTGCGTGTGTTGTTTACCGCGTTGTTCTTCTAAGCAACGCAATGGTTTTGATGCAGTTACCACTATCATTTAGATAATTTATACCGCAAGATTAATGTGTATAATACATTCATATTAAACTATGATATAGCACAAAAATCTCGATGTTTTGACGCGGCGGACGCTCGCTAATGACGAAATATTTTTCGTGAACATTTTCAAAACCGAATATTATAAGTGATTAACCGAAAAACGATACTAAACTAACTCATATACATAACATTTACACTTAGTAATACTTAAGTACTAAAATTTGAAACTATAATACACAGATATAGGCAAGCTTGGTGACTATGCTGTTTAAGTTGCCAATATACTGAGTTGTAGGCCGAATAGTATGCTACGCAGGCCGGATACTCCAACTGTTTGTGTCGAATTATTCGGTAATTTTGCCGTTGGTGCCGGCTGTCATTCGTAGATGTTTGACAGTCGGTACAGGTAGTCACCAAGGGGCATACACCATAGTGTTACCTAGTAACTGTTTTATGGAGGTCAGATAGGTAGTCGCTCCATGTAAAATACTGGTATTCAGCGCATCTGGTAAGACTAAGCCGACCGCAACATAGACGGCTGGCAGATTACCGAAATATTCGGCCTACAAACTATTCGGCTTTCGTCAACTACTCAAAGCCAAATACAGAATGTGTTAGCAACTTCAACATTAATCAGTTTCCATACAAATATAACATTGAAAGGCGTTTTTCACTAAAACAACAATTTTGTGCTAAATAACAAGATATGTGATACATAAGCGATTTGTCGCACTCACTGTGAAAGCGTGTCGCATTGTCGATTAAAAGTCGTGAATGCATCCCTCCTAGACATTGACCATTTTGTCTAAAAAGCAAAAGCCTTTCTTATTAAGTTTTGTAAAGGGACGCGCTTACGACACAATTCTGCGACAAAAACCACGTAACAGTGAAGATAAAGATATAATAACTAGCCAACAATAACAGAATAATGAAATGCCCTCTGAAATACGACCTACACTATAAGGCAGATAATTTGTAAGTTTAGTCGCGAGTGCGATTATTTTGTCGCACAACAGTTTTTTTAAAATAAGATAATTCGATTTGTTAAGTATGCCGTAGACCTTGAAATTGTTTACCACCTTAAGGTTCCATATCGCTTGCACGCTATAAAATGAAAAGGTATATTTGTCTAAGTGACAGCTAGATAGTTTCAACCTTATTGAAGTTTCAATTGACTGCTCGCGTAGCATGACCAATTCTATCTTTATTCTACCAACAATAGACAAAGTTCTTTCTATCCAACTCGTCATTTCTTCTGCCCGAGCACGGGGCGACACGCGTTTTTATGAAGACAAAGACATATTTATTCTTTCCGTAGCAACGTGGAGCAAATTTTAAAATCAATATAGATTCATGTCTAGTTCCAATGTGGTTGTAGACTATTTGACACTTGTTGAGACGAAATGTGTCAGAAGTAAAGAAAAATTGGTCGTCATCCTTGACATTGTAGACTTTTTTCAATAGAAATATTTCTTCTCTTCATGGCCTTGTTTAAGACGGTAGAAATCTTTCTACAATCTGTCATTTTGTCTATTCTTCCGTCGACAACACCCGTTTCTATTATGGTGGGCATGCTACGCGTGCGGTATTGTTGGAAAAAGTGTTAAAGAAATTACGAGGTTGACTATGCAAAAAGATAACGGCATTCTGTATTTAAAAACCATGGATAATAAATTTGTCACATCAAAAAACAAGGACGGCAAAAACGCACGATCGTGTCGCACGACATAAAAAACGCAACGACTATAGACCGAAAACGCAACTAAAATTAATTTTATTTACAATTACAAATGAGTATCACTAATGTTGCTATACAATAAAAATATTATTATATTATAATTATGGCAACATAAAAGCTTACACTAAATTGTTCATTATTTATAAAACAGTAGATTTCACAAGTTGTGTCATTATTTGAAAGAATTATAATAAAAACATTGATTTTATCATTGTATAAATATAAATCCATGATTTAATTAAAAAAAAATAAAGTAATACCAAAAAACGGTACTTAATTTACCGTTATTAACGGTTACCGGTACCGTTAATATCGAATAACGCTGACGTCAACGTTGCTGTCAATAGCTAAACTTTAAATAAATATTCAGACGTATGTCCTAGAACCTAAAATTATAAGACATGTGAAATCTACCAACCCGCACTGTGCCCGCGTGGTGGATCACGGCCCACTCCCTCTCACAGAGAGGAGGCCTGTGTCTCAACTGCGGGAACAATAAAGGCTGATTATGTAATGGCGTTTTTTCTATTTCAAGTGTTACCTCCTCACGTACAGTGGTCCACACAAGTAAATCACAGCTGTTCTATAATTCTTAACGTCTTGATGTCACAACTTGCGCGCTGTACTGTAGATATCGTGTTACGTTTATATTTAACTACGTGAATCGTATGTTAGTGCAAGATGGCGGGATGAGACGGCAGCAGGAAGTTATTGAGTAAACGATAATTTGAAGATAATCTAGAATAAATTAGGTACATTTTATTTGTGTGATGTTGAACGTGGGATACAGGGTTCAATTCTTAGGTTGGTAAAAATGGTTCTTTTTATTAGAAATTTTGCCGTTGCAGTATTTGTGCCCGGTAAATGGCAATAGGCTCGCTTGGCTAAATTTACGATACAAATTACACGGGACTTTTTAACTTTATGGCAAAACTAAAAAGTCCCGTGTGATCAATCGTATATGTCAAGATTCTCAGTATGGTTCATTGAAATTATTTCGTTTCACGTATTCGTTGATACTTAATACAAGAATAAACAATGTGTTCCTTCACACCATCTCTCTGTCACCTCATTCCGCCATTACAAGACAATCTAAGGCACTCCTAACTATATTTACGGTGGTAATGTTAAAACTATACACTTTCAAACTGGTGCACACCCATCCACTTCGCGACCTCATCTATAGCTGCTTAACGTAATAAGTATAACTGGTTACAATGATGGCAAGATTAGGTGACCCATCTTTTTGGTTTTACATGACCTGATTTTATACCTGCTTAACTTAATTTTAAAGCTGTATAAACGAATGTTGGCTTGAAATGGTTTAAAAAAATATAGTAAAAAAGCGTAATTTTCGTTTAACTGGCATATGTTTAAACTGTTATAGTAAAAAATAATCATTGTTATTTACAAAGGCAAGATATAGAAATAAATGCTTCTTTTGTCAATTTTATAGTGAGCATAAACATATAGGTATTTTAATATTTAGCTGCCAAAAATAAATATTCAAGTCAATTTAGTACAGTCACACATCAGGTAATAATTTGACAATGAAAGCGCCTTTACATAGCAGCAGTAAGGACAGTTTTCGTAGTACTCGTGTGCGTGTGACTGTACCTATATTTTTGTTTAATTTTAATAATCCTCGCGCCTGCGCGTGGCCAATATATTTTACAATATAGGTTTTTGTTGTTAGCTGCCTAAAGTGTATAAGTTTTAACAAAAAAATCGTGCATTTTACAAATAACGGTTATTAAAGCGTTGGGTTCCTAAGAAAGAGGTGAACTGTCACACAATAACGGCTGTCTAAATACATAGCGTTGTTTCACACCTTAATGTCAAATAGGGGACCGTGGTTAAATAATAACAGCCGCACAGGTCGCGGTTGGGCTGTGGATGGGTGACCATCTCCACATACCGAGACCCCTCGGTGCCTCGGAAAGCACGTTAAGCCGTTGGTCCCGGCTATCATTCATGGATCTTTGACAGTCACTGCTAGTGAACCCAGTTACTGGGTAATACGATACCCCTTGGTAAGCCAAGGGGTATCGTATTACCCAGTAACTGGGTTGTGGAGGTCAGATAGGCAGTCTCTCCATGTAAAATACTGATACTGGTACCTATTCAGCTGCATCCGGTTAGACTGGAAGCCGACCGCAACATAGTTGGAAATAGGCTATGCAGATGATGTAATGTCAAATACTGTCGAAAATCACAGATTTTCAGGTCGGCCGTTATCATATGACGGCCGCCGCTTTTCTAGGAAACCGTAGCTTAACAGTTAATAGCGGTATCATTAGCATTAACATCGCTATCAATAGCGGGCAAGTTGTTTATAATGGAGCTTATACTGTGAACGTTATTCATATTCGAATCGTTATTAACGTTAACCATTTCGTTATCAGTAACCGCTACTGCGTTATTTTGTAACGCATTATTATTGTTATTCGTTACCGAAGCGTTATGAATACCGATATTAGCCGTAGCATTATTTCTGGTGTTACCGTTATTTTCAGAACCGCTATTTAAAATAGCAGCTATTGATCTATCTCGAACGCTGCCGTTATTTTCAACGTTATTAGAACCAGCTACATTATTACCGGAAGTGCCGGCATTTGAGCTTGAAGCCGCACCGGTACGAACCGTCTGCGTACCGGTATTATTGCTACCGGTTCCCGAAGCCAACTCGTCATAACAAGGCGGCATTTCAACGTTATTCCTTGCTTCTTCATCAACCCTCGCGTTTAGGCCTTCGCGACTCAAATACTCCGGCGGAGGTCCAAAGAACTTACACCTCATAGCCTCATTATAGGGCGGAGGCCGAGTACCGTCCGGCAAAACGGGATAATTTTCAAAATTCGCCCCTAAGAGGCGTATCGTACGCCCGTTCAACGTGTACGTGTCATGTGAGGTCATGCGAACAAAATCTAAGTCATCTATATTAATTTCTGCAACGTTCGGAGTGTCTGGCCGTCTGTCTGTTTCAGCTCGCCGACCGAATCTAGGTATTGTCAACTGAAACCTACCCAGTTGTAAGGTAAGTCTTTGTCTGTCAAGTTGATCTATTACCCTCTCCAAAGTGTTGCTAGAGTTCCTCCTCATATATTCGACCGGTGTTGCCATGTAATTTAAGTCCCTAGCGATGTCTCCTGTTTCGGGGTTGGTGAAGTAGAACTCTGAAGCGTTCAGGTCGCAGTAGGTCGGACTGCGGTAGTTGTCTAGGGTTCGGTTCCGTGTCGGTGAATTGTTGAGGGATGTTGAGCGCACGTTTGTTAGTTCCACGTCGCTTTGGGTTGGTACCTGTGGGAGAAATGTTTTTGTGTTATTAAATATAATATTATTGTTGTATTAAGCAGATTTCGAGATTTAGCCATTTATGTTTAAGTCCCATGTAATTAGGGGCGAGCCCGTTGTCATCAACTAGGGATAAGTCCAAATTCCGGGCTACTACTGAGAAATTCTAGGTGGAAAAATCTGATATTACATTATACATTTTCCCGACCCGAGAAACGAATTCAGAACCTCATGCTCAGTAGTACAGTTTGCGACCAATAGACCAAGGAGACAGTAACTTATGTAAGTTCTATTTTGAAAAGGATAACATAAGTTGTTATTGAATACCAGTTGGATCTTAACAACCCAGTTACTGGATGACATGATACCTCTTGGCAAGACTGGTGGTCAGACTTTCGGGCTTCTGACTACTCGTAACGACTGTCAAAGATCTACGGTGTTTTTCGAGGTACGGAGATGTTATGGACGGTCATCAATCCACGAACCGATCTCGGCAAACGTTGTTAACTCTGGAGATCGACCCGTGTGGCTACAGGCGTCAATTTTATACCTCGGTTAAATGATATTTGAGGTAGGAACATGAGCCTTAGTGTATAGTGACACCCACCTGTCGGTACCGCGAGGAGAAGATAGCGGACAGTCTCGCGAGCCCGAACCCGGCGCGCTAACATAGACCCTACAGTATAGTGACACCCACCTGTCGGTACCGCGAGGAGAAGATAGCGGACAGTCTCGCGAGCCCGAACCCGGCGCGCTAACATAGACCCTACAGTATAGTGACACCCACCTGTCGGTACCGCGAGGAGAAGATAGCGGACAGTCTCGCGAGCCCGAACCCGGCGCGCTAACATAGACCCTACAGTATAGTGACACCCACCTGTCGGTACCGCGAGGAGAAGATAGCGGACAGTCTCGCGAGCCCGAACCCGGCGCGCTAACATAGACCCTACAGTATAGTGACACCCACCTGTCGGTACCGCGAGGAGAAGATAGCGGACAGTCTCGCGAGCCCGAACCCGGCGCGCTAACATAGACCCTACAGTATAGTGACACCCACCTGTCGGTACCGCGAGGAGAAGATAGCGGACAGTCTCGCGAGCCCGAACCCGGCGCGCTAACATAGACCCTACAGTATAGTGACACCCACCTGTCGGTACCGCGAGGAGAAGATAGCGGACAGTCTCGCGAGCCCGAACCCGGCGCGCTAACATAGACCCTACAGTATAGTGACACCCACCTGTCGGTACCGCGAGGAGAAGATAGCGGACAGTCTCGCGAGCCCGAACCCGGCGCGCTAACATAGACCCTACAGTATAGTGACACCCACCTGTCGGTACCGCGAGGAGAAGATAGCGGACAGTCTCGCGAGCCCGAACCCGGCGCGCTAACATAGACCCTACAGTATAGTGACACCCACCTGTCGGTACCGCGAGGAGAAGATAGCGGACAGTCTCGCGAGCCCGAACCCGGCGCGCTAACATAGACCCTACAGTATAGTGACACCCACCTGTCGGTACCGCGAGGAGAAGATAGCGGACAGTCTCGCGAGCCCGAACCCGGCGCGCTAACATAGACCCTACAGTATAGTGACACCCACCTGTCGGTACCGCGAGGAGAAGATAGCGGACAGCCTCGCGAGCCCGAACCCGGCGCGCTAACATAGACCCTACAGTATAGTGACACCCACCTGTCGGTACCGCGAGGAGAAGATAGCGGACAGTCTCGCGAGCCCGAACCCGGCGCGCTAACATAGACCCTACAGTATAGTGACACCCACCTGTCGGTACCGCGAGGAGAAGATAGCGGACAGTCTCGCGAGCCCGAACCCGGCGCGCTAACATAGACCCTACAGTATAGTGACACCCACCTGTCGGTACCGCGAGGAGAAGATAGCGGACAGTCTCGCGAGCCCGAACCCGGCGCGCTAACATAGACCCTACAGTATAGTGACACCCACCTGTCGGTACCGCGAGGAGAAGATAGCGGACAGTCTCGCGAGCCCGAACCCGGCGCGCTAACATAGACCCTACAGTATAGTGACACCCACCTGTCGGTACCGCGAGGAGAAGATAGCGGACAGTCTCGCGAGCCCGAACCCGGCGCGCTAACATAGACCCTACAGTATAGTGACACCCACCTGTCGGTACCGCGAGGAGAAGATAGCGGACAGTCTCGCGAGCCCGAACCCGGCGCGCTAACATAGACCCTACAGTATAGTGACACCCACCTGTCGGTACCGCGAGGAGAAGATAGCGGACAGTCTCGCGAGCCCGAACCCGGCGCGCTAACATAGACCCTACAGTATAGTGACACCCACCTGTCGGTACCGCGAGGAGAAGATAGCGGACAGTCTCGCGAGCCCGAACCCGGCGCGCTAACATAGACCCTACAGTATAGTGACACCCACCTGTCGGTACCGCGAGGAGAAGATAGCGGACAGTCTCGCGAGCCCGAACCCGGCGCGCTAACATAGACCCTACAGTATAGTGACACCCACCTGTCGGTACCGCGAGGAGAAGATAGCGGACAGTCTCGCGAGCCCGAACCCGGCGCGCTAACATAGACCCTACAGTATAGTGACACCCACCTGTCGGTACCGCGAGGAGAAGATAGCGGACAGTCTCGCGAGCCCGAACCCGGCGCGCTAACATAGACCCTACAGTATAGTGACACCCACCTGTCGGTACCGCGAGGAGAAGATAGCGGACAGTCTCGCGAGCCCGAACCCGGCGCGCTAACATAGACCCTACAGTATAGTGACACCCACCTGTCGGTACCGCGAGGAGAAGATAGCGGACAGTCTCGCGAGCCCGAACCCGGCGCGCTAACATAGACCCTACAGTATAGTGACACCCACCTGTCGGTACCGCGAGGAGAAGATAGCGGACAGTCTCGCGAGCCCGAACCCGGCGCGCTAACATAGACCCTACAGTATAGTGACACCCACCTGTCGGTACCGCGAGGAGAAGATAGCGGACAGTCTCGCGAGCCCGAACCCGGCGCGCTAACATAGACCCTACAGTATAGTGACACCCACCTGTCGGTACCGCGAGGAGAAGATAGCGGACAGTCTCGCGAGCCCGAACCCGGCGCGCTAACATAGACCCTACAGTATAGTGACACCCACCTGTCGGTACCGCGAGGAGAAGATAGCGGACAGTCTCGCGAGCCCGAACCCGGCGCGCTAACATAGACCCTACAGTATAGTGACACCCACCTGTCGGTACCGCGAGGAGAAGATAGCGGACAGTCTCGCGAGCCCGAACCCGGCGCGCTAACATAGACCCTACAGTATAGTGACACCCACCTGTCGGTACCGCGAGGAGAAGATAGCGGACAGTCTCGCGAGCCCGAACCCGGCGCGCTAACATAGACCCTACAGTATAGTGACACCCACCTGTCGGTACCGCGAGGAGAAGATAGCGGACAGTCTCGCGAGCCCGAACCCGGCGCGCTAACATAGACCCTACAGTATAGTGACACCCACCTGTCGGTACCGCGAGGAGAAGATAGCGGACAGTCTCGCGAGCCCGAACCCGGCGCGCTAACATAGACCCTACAGTATAGTGACACCCACCTGTCGGTACCGCGAGGAGAAGATAGCGGACAGTCTCGCGAGCCCGAACCCGGCGCGCTAACATAGACCCTACAGTATAGTGACACCCACCTGTCGGTACCGCGAGGAGAAGATAGCGGACAGTCTCGCGAGCCCGAACCCGGCGCGCTAACATAGACCCTACAGTATAGTGACACCCACCTGTCGGTACCGCGAGGAGAAGATAGCGGACAGTCTCGCGAGCCCGAACCCGGCGCGCTAACATAGACCCTACAGTATAGTGACACCCACCTGTCGGTACCGCGAGGAGAAGATAGCGGACAGTCTCGCGAGCCCGAACCCGGCGCGCTAACATAGACCCTACAGTATAGTGACACCCACCTGTCGGTACCGCGAGGAGAAGATAGCGGACAGTCTCGCGAGCCCGAACCCGGCGCGCTAACATAGACCCTACAGTATAGTGACACCCACCTGTCGGTACCGCGAGGAGAAGATAGCGGACAGTCTCGCGAGCCCGAACCCGGCGCGCTAACATAGACCCTACAGTATAGTGACACCCACCTGTCGGTACCGCGAGGAGAAGATAGCGGACAGTCTCGCGAGCCCGAACCCGGCGCGCTAACATAGACCCTACAGTATAGTGACACCCACCTGTCGGTACCGCGAGGAGAAGATAGCGGACAGTCTCGCGAGCCCGAACCCGGCGCGCTAACATAGACCCTACAGTATAGTGACACCCACCTGTCGGTACCGCGAGGAGAAGATAGCGGACAGTCTCGCGAGCCCGAACCCGGCGCGCTAACATAGACCCTACAGTATAGTGACACCCACCTGTCGGTACCGCGAGGAGAAGATAGCGGACAGTCTCGCGAGCCCGAACCCGGCGCGCTAACATAGACCCTACAGTATAGTGACACCCACCTGTCGGTACCGCGAGGAGAAGATAGCGGACAGTCTCGCGAGCCCGAACCCGGCGCGCTAACATAGACCCTACAGTATAGTGACACCCACCTGTCGGTACCGCGAGGAGAAGATAGCGGACAGTCTCGCGAGCCCGAACCCGGCGCGCTAACATAGACCCTACAGTATAGTGACACCCACCTGTCGGTACCGCGAGGAGAAGATAGCGGACAGTCTCGCGAGCCCGAACCCGGCGCGCTAACATAGACCCTACAGTATAGTGACACCCACCTGTCGGTACCGCGAGGAGAAGATAGCGGACAGTCTCGCGAGCCCGAACCCGGCGCGCTAACATAGACCCTACAGTATAGTGACACCCACCTGTCGGTACCGCGAGGAGAAGATAGCGGACAGTCTCGCGAGCCCGAACCCGGCGCGCTAACATAGACCCTACAGTATAGTGACACCCACCTGTCGGTACCGCGAGGAGAAGATAGCGGACAGTCTCGCGAGCCCGAACCCGGCGCGCTAACATAGACCCTACAGTATAGTGACACCCACCTGTCGGTACCGCGAGGAGAAGATAGCGGACAGTCTCGCGAGCCCGAACCCGGCGCGCTAACATAGACCCTACAGTATAGTGACACCCACCTGTCGGTACCGCGAGGAGAAGATAGCGGACAGTCTCGCGAGCCCGAACCCGGCGCGCTAACATAGACCCTACAGTATAGTGACACCCACCTGTCGGTACCGCGAGGAGAAGATAGCGGACAGTCTCGCGAGCCCGAACCCGGCGCGCTAACATAGACCCTACAGTATAGTGACACCCACCTGTCGGTACCGCGAGGAGAAGATAGCGGACAGTCTCGCGAGCCCGAACCCGGCGCGCTAACATAGACCCTACAGTATAGTGACACCCACCTGTCGGTACCGCGAGGAGAAGATAGCGGACAGTCTCGCGAGCCCGAACCCGGCGCGCTAACATAGACCCTACAGTATAGTGACACCCACCTGTCGGTACCGCGAGGAGAAGATAGCGGACAGTCTCGCGAGCCCGAACCCGGCGCGCTAACATAGACCCTACAGTATAGTGACACCCACCTGTCGGTACCGCGAGGAGAAGATAGCGGACAGTCTCGCGAGCCCGAACCCGGCGCGCTAACATAGACCCTACAGTATAGTGACACCCACCTGTCGGTACCGCGAGGAGAAGATAGCGGACAGTCTCGCGAGCCCGAACCCGGCGCGCTAACATAGACCCTACAGTATAGTGACACCCACCTGTCGGTACCGCGAGGAGAAGATAGCGGACAGTCTCGCGAGCCCGAACCCGGCGCGCTAACATAGACCCTACAGTATAGTGACACCCACCTGTCGGTACCGCGAGGAGAAGATAGCGGACAGTCTCGCGAGCCCGAACCCGGCGCGCTAACATAGACCCTACAGTATAGTGACACCCACCTGTCGGTACCGCGAGGAGAAGATAGCGGACAGTCTCGCGAGCCCGAACCCGGCGCGCTAACATAGACCCTACAGTATAGTGACACCCACCTGTCGGTACCGCGAGGAGAAGATAGCGGACAGTCTCGCGAGCCCGAACCCGGCGCGCTAACATAGACCCTACAGTATAGTGACACCCACCTGTCGGTACCGCGAGGAGAAGATAGCGGACAGTCTCGCGAGCCCGAACCCGGCGCGCTAACATAGACCCTACAGTATAGTGACACCCACCTGTCGGTACCGCGAGGAGAAGATAGCGGACAGTCTCGCGAGCCCGAACCCGGCGCGCTAACATAGACCCTACAGTATAGTGACACCCACCTGTCGGTACCGCGAGGAGAAGATAGCGGACAGTCTCGCGAGCCCGAACCCGGCGCGCTAACATAGACCCTACAGTATAGTGACACCCACCTGTCGGTACCGCGAGGAGAAGATAGCGGACAGTCTCGCGAGCCCGAACCCGGCGCGCTCGGGCGGCGCCTCCCCGTCGGCCGCGCTCGCCGGCGCCGGCGCGGGACACTCCGTGCTGCACTGTGAGGGGAGCAATCCAATTATATTCTATTCTAAAATGTGTGAACGTAAACGAGGCGAAAGGAGTATGTAAGGATCGTAGCAGGTGACGTACTGTATTTTCTGCATACCCCTATGAGGAGAAGACGTGGGTTTATGTATGTAAATTAGTAGTCAAGAACATAACGTTGTTCCGGTTTCTGTAACTAGGCGACTACAGGTTGTTAGCTGCATCATCACGTCACACTGTCGCCTGTCGGGAGTTCAGTGAACTACAGACTAACACGTGCTGTGCAGTGATTGGTTTATTTAATTCGCAATGTTTTTTAATATGCCCGCAGTTGAGTTTTGTTATTATAAGAATTTGTATGTTTTTTCGAAATAAAACTACTAGTATCGTTTAGTGTCTCAAACTGGTTGTTTCTCTTCATAACCTAACCTAGACCTAACAGGTTTTTTAGCAGACGTTCTTTGAAAAGATTTTTTCATTTCTCATACTCGGAAAGTAGTGTTTGTTTGATTGTTTGATCTGAATAGCAGGTGGAAGACGCTGCTTCCCTCTCTAGGGCGGGAATGAGTTTTAAAAATAGAACTACGAAATTTTTTAAATAATTAAGAAAAATGTTGCGGTGTTGTGAGTGTATAAACAGCCAGTGAGAATAAAATAAAAAATATCTATTAAGCGGGACGGCCCGCGGCGGTGACGCGGTATGTTCCATATTTAAAATAGTACACAAATTGTTCTAACATCTCAATTAATTTTAAATAGGTACCTACTATTCATGTTATTATTATCAATAAATATTTTAGAAAAACCACTAAGGGTTTTTTACTTTCCTTATATTCGAAATGAAAAGTAGAGTGTTTAACACGGGTGAAAGTCATCAATTCCTTTCGACCCTCGTATAACAATGTACTATTTTTGTATTGTTTTTATATAGCCTATCCTGTCCCTCTGCTGGGCAAAATCCTTCCAGAAACTCTTTTCCCGCGCCACTTCGAAACGACCTCGCGGCACGCGTTCATTGAGTTTATTTAAATCAATTTTTTTTCTCAATTATTTTGAAGTTCCATATTTGCACTCTACTACCCTGCTATATAAAAGTTTTAGTCATAGTACCTTTATTTTTGAAGAAGAAGAAACGAAATAAAATGTTCCTCCGGTGAAAAGAGAAGATCCTCTAGCCACACTAATATTGTATGACGAAACATTATCCGACGATTTTCGTCGGTTTTTTTTTTTATATTTGAAATGGACTTGCTCTTGACTCTAGTCTAGGTCAAAGGTGACAGAGACAAAGATAATTTATATAATACCAAATAATTTACGTATTTGGTAGAAATGTGTGCCATGAGGTCATAGCAACATTGAAGAATATCAATTCTCATTCAAATTCAAGTTTGTATTTAAAAAAAACGCCATACTGTCCTACTATACAGGCTGACAGACGAACTGTAAACATACATTCAGCACATGATTCTACATGCTAGCATATACATTTTTTATCGATAAGAATCAAATAAAAATCTGCTGTTTCAATAGAAAAGTGTGGTCAAAATGGAACAATCTCATCGCAGGGTCCTGAATCATGTACAGTCACCAAAAGAGATAAGTAACCAGGGTCGTCGGATAAAGTTGAAGTTTACTAAGAAACCGATGGATATTTTCGAATGAAATTTAATTTGCTAAATGAACTATTTGTTTTCTATTAATTAAATTAAATTTTATTCGAAAACAACCACCGGTTTATTACTAAACTTCAACTGTACCGACGACCCTGGTTACTTATCTCCTTTGGTGACGTAACTACTAAATCCATGGTTGCGCGTCGATGTCCCTGCCAGCCTGTATATACTAGCCTCCTATTACATGGGACATTGTGGATGTACCATACACATCTGCCTAACCCTTCTGGGAATACAGGCGTGATACAATCATACATAAACTCAAAACTCACGACTTCTTCCCCATGAGGGTAGGCAGAAACTACAGATTGTCACCTGCTACGATCCTTACATACTCCTTTTGCTCCGTTTACGTTCATACATCTACACTCTAATTGTGTAACACACTATCAATCACAATCTGAATTATTTTGAACGATATTGCTATTTGCTAATCCATTGCTTCATATGTTTGAAAAATTCGTCTGCTCAACATCGTAAATATCGCATGGAATGTTGTTGAACTGTCAAAATGAAAGCCATTGCTGCTGATAGTGTGTTAGACAATTACCACGCTGGTCACAAAGACGTGATGTTATGACTTACCTGTAGCGCGTGTCTATCAGGTACATGTGTGGGTGACTGTGTGGGCGAGGGGAGGCGGCCCTCTTGTTCTAGCAGACGAGACGCTTCGTAGCACGGCGGGAAGCGGTGCGTCTGGAATAGAAGGTCACTTGATTAGTTTTCTAGAACGAAGTTCTTTAACGCGACCTGCGGTAGGAGTTAACTGGTAGAAATCGACACGTAATCAATCGTGAGAGATAGTTTTCGAAGGTGCTGAAGCTAATAGCGAGACCTAAATGAAAATCCAAGATGGCGCCAACTTTATGATAGCTTCTTATACTAGATGGCTCTGTATTAAAACTCGTATTCACACTTTATCTAACTCAGTCTCTTTCTATTATATACGAGTGTATTAGATTATCCTAACTTTAGGTATTGTTATCGTTTTACTGTTAAAACTTGATAAAATAGTAATGTTTTGCATAACTAAAACATGTCTCTAAAAGTAGACTAGTTAAAATATTAAGGAATAATTTAGCAAAACATAGAAAATATAACAAACGGATATCCACCTTTTATGTCGTTGATATTTTGGATGACGGTAGGTAGTAGGACCATTGTCCAATAGATATAATTAAGTCTCCGTGGAGTTTCTTGTCCTTCTTCTCCATGATGACCTAGATTTGGAACGGACAACTAGCTTTCTGGTTAATTTCTGACAAGCCTAAATTGAAGTAAATGTCTAGCTTGATCCTTTCCCTATATACCATATTCATAGTTACATTAAATAACTAGTAACCATTCTGATATTCAAAGCTTTATATTTGAGTTATATAAATATAGACTTATAAATAGTTTCTACCATATTTTCTGACAAGTGCGTGCGAGTTTCGCGTAAGAACGAGTTTCTGACGGCGGTTCAGTTAGTTGGAGAACAACATTATTAGATGGTTAAAATTCGATTTCCTAAGCCTATTTTAACTATTAAGGGGAAAGAGCCAGGGCCAGCTCGCTAAATTAAAATTTTCTTACGTTGTTTGCAATTTTACAGGTCAGTTTCATGTTTAATGTTGATTTAAATATGATTCACGAGCGTAACAAGTAAGACTACAGAATTATAATCATGACTGTTCCATGAAACATCAGTCAATAAGATTATAATATGAACTTAAGAGAGCGTACTGCACGGAGTAGTGTACCTGTGCGTACTGCACGGAGTAGTGTACCTGTGCGTACTGCACGGAGTAGTGTACCTGTGCGTACTGCATGGAGTAGTGTACCTGTGCGTACTGCACGGAGTAGTGTACCTGTGCGTACTGCACGGAGTAGTGTACCTGTGCGTACTGCACGGAGTAGTGTACCTGTGCGTACAGCACGGAGTAGTGTACCTGTGCGTACTGCACGGAGTAGTGTACCTGTGCGTACTGCACGGAGTAGTGTACCTGTGCGTACTGCACGGAGTAGTGTACCTGTGCGTACTGCACGGAGTAGTGTACCTGTGCGTACAGCACGGAGTAGTGTACCTGTGCGTACTGCACGGAGTAGTGTACATGTGCGTACTCCATGCAGTAGTGTACCTGTGCGTACTGCACAGGAGTAGTGTACCTGTGCGTACTGCATGGAGTAGTGTACCTGTGCGTACTGCACAGGAGTAGTGTACCTGTGCGTACTGCACAGGAGTAGTGTACCTGTGCGTACTGCACAGGAGTAGTGTACCTGTGCGTACTGCACAGGAGTAGTGTACCTGTGCGTACAGCACGGAGTAGTGTACCTGTGCGTACAGCACGGAGTAGTGTACCTGTGCGTACAGCACGGAGTAGTGTACCTGTGCGTACTGCACGGAGTAGTGTACCTGTGCGTACTGCACGGAGTAGTGTACCTGTGCGTACTGCACGGAGTAGTGTACCTGTGCGTACAGCACGGAGTAGTGTACCTGTGCGTACTGCACGGAGTAGTGTACCTGTGCGTACTGCACGGAGTAGTGTACCTGTGCGTACTGCACGGAGTAGTGTACCTGTGCGTACTGCACGGAGTAGTGTACCTGTGCGTACAGCACGGAGTAGTGTACCTGTGCGTACTGCACGGAGTAGTGTACATGTGCGTACTCCATGCAGTAGTGTACCTGTGCGTACTGCACAGGAGTAGTGTACCTGTGCGTACTGCACAGGAGTAGTGTACCTGTGCGTACTGCACAGGAGTAGTGTACCTGTGCGTACTGCACAGGAGTAGTGTACCTGTGCGTACTGCACAGGAGTAGTGTACCTGTGCGTACTGCATGGAGTAGTGTACCTGTGCGTACTGCACAGGAGTAGTGTACCTGTGCGTACTGCACAGGAGTAGTGTACCTGTGCGTATTGCACAGGAGTAGTGTACCTGTGCGTACTGCACAGGAGTAGTGTACCTGTGCGTACTGCATGGAGTAGTGTACCTGTGCGTACTGCATGGCGTAGTGTACCTGTGCGTATTGCATGGAGTAGTGCTGGCGGGTGGCTCGCTCGGCGTGCGCGTAGCTACGCAGCGCGGCTCGCTTCATGTGCATCTTGCAGATCGCCGACACCAGCAGCACGACTGCTATCATGAAGATCAGTGCGCAGGCTGGGGAGGAAACAACAACTATAATAACAATATAAAAGTGTTTAATTCCCACCACAAGGCAAAAAGTACAATAGTAGAATGTTTGCCAAGGGAGCAAACAACTATTTTGAAGGCGAGAGTTTTTTTTTAATCCAGAGCGGAGCGAACGAGTCTGGAGTAGAATCCCGAGCGCAGCGAGGGGTTCAAAGTACGTCACTCGAGCTTAAAATAGTGTTGCTCCCGTGGACACTCTACTTTTTATCACCCTCTATCAAAAAATAAGAAACCTACGTTTATTTATTTACATACAATTTTGAGTAAACAATTACGAAGGCAGAATGCTTTTCGCGCGTTTATTTTTTATTTTTGCACAAACTTTTTTTTTAATTTGGCTCGGGCGCATTTTACTTTATCATACAGCCTGTTACTTATTCATACAATGTTCGTGATTAATCTTTTTGTAATTGGAACAATATCCACATTACGAATTCAAATCACTTTTATCCCCTAGGGATTAAAGAGCTATTTTATTCCCTGTTTACGAAGAATACACTAGCTCTTTTTGAATAGATGTGATGAAAAACAATATTTTACACACAAGACACATTTGTATTTCGAATCGAAAAATTTATTATTTTCGTTTTCGATATATTCAGGGTAAGCAAGTTGTTCTTAAGCCATTCACTGACTGTATCAAAACCCTTCTGAGCAAGGCGGTATGCCTCTTCCCAGTTGTCCGACGCAAATACAAGTGCCGTATCGTCCGCGTAGGAAAATATTGTACCGCTTTCTAGGCTGAGGCTACACAGGTCATTCTTGTAAATTAAAAATAAACTAGAACCAAGGATACTGCCCTGTGGCACACCAAAAGCTACATTTAAATCGGAGCTAGAGTAGGTTCCAATTTTGGCACTCTGTGATCTATTTGTAAAATAGCTCTGAAACAGAAATAGCTGGGTACCTCTTGTAGCCTGGCATTCGAGCTTAGATATTAAGATGTGAATCGAGACCGTGTCGAAAGCCTTCGCGAGATACAGGAACAATGCAACACATTTCTCACCGTTGTCAAGTTTCTGAGCTATGTAAATAACCGGTTTGTGAACAGCATCAGCAGTAGATAGATTTTTTCGAAAGCCAAATTGGTTAATCGATAAAAGAAAACAATATACATATTTATTTAATAGTCAATGTCTAATTCTATGATCTTTAAACATATTTTTATAGGCATTTTTTGTATGCCGAATTCGAATAGAGTTTGATTTTAACTTAATTGCTGTAGAATAAAGTAATGCATAGTTGATACATTTGAGCATGGCAATAGCGGTCAATGGGGTACATACATTTATTGACAGATTCTAGGATTCTTCATTTCAAAAAACCAAAAAGGCGCGCAACCAGTTACCTATGGATCATGTTATACATGATTCTGAACCCACTGCGTTGAAACTTTCGTATGTTATTTATAAAAAAATCTGCTGTTCCATACATTTTGACCGAGTAGGTATTGCAGTTTTCTATGAAACAACAGATTTTTTTTTATAACTGACAATCATCATTTTTGAACTTCGTTGTCAAAGAATGAAATGAGGTTTTCTTCTTGGAGTTTACTTGCAAGAGGTGTTGTCATGTAGTTTATTTATATAAAAAGAATAAATAAAGTGATTCTCACCGGTAACCGTGTATATGGTGGACTGTATGAAACCGTAATCATCGCCCGCGTGCCGGTCTTCAAACAGCGGAGGGTACTCCACGTCCACGTAGCCTGCGAACAAAGGGTATGCTCAGCGTCGGTGTCTAAACACCACAACTTGTGACCCCAAGGCGTTAGGCAGAGGTGTACCTATAGTACTCCCACATTTTTAACCAGATCTGTTAATTCCACGTCGCTTCGTGTGATAAAAATACTGTACACACGGCTACACATCAAGCTATACATAACCAATATAAGCTGACTTCGGATTCTACGAAAAACCTATACAATGCGAGGTCAACTCAAACTGGAAATGTATAGCTTGATGTGTAGCCGTGTGTACAACAAACATTTTTAGACTCAATAAAAATATTCTTAAGCCTTGTACGGACTAAGCGTTCCAATATACGCGTAGTCGGCTACGCGACTAAAACGAGAACGATAGTCCGTACCTGCAGGTACAAGGCTTTATGTCTAGATTTGAGGTTCGTAGGCGATTTGTCGAACTTACTAGTTGTTGCGCGTGGCTACGTCTGCGTATATTTTGTATTTCATCATTTTTCAATACAGCAATAAATTATATAATTCTCTCTGGCATTCTCTGTCTCTGTCTCTCAAACTAAATCTTCTTTATTTTTTTAAGAAGTCACGTGTACAGAACGTCACGCGCCATTTTTTTAACTTTTTTACTTCTTACCTTCTAATCTTGAGTACCTCGGGTGCTCGTCGCAGCACGACGGTTGCTGACACAGCGCGCTGCTGGTGCGACAACATGCCGACTCTGATATACAGCGGCCTGTTGAGCAGTTGAGCTTGTCGCTACCTGGGATTAATGAAGAGAAATTGTTAAAAAATAGCCATTACACAAGCATAATCAGCCTATAATGTTCCCATTGCTGGGACACAGGTCTCCTTTATTCGAGAGGAAGCGGACTGTGATCCACCACCCGGGCGCAGTGCGGGTTGGTGAATGTCACATGTCTTTGATTTTTTGGTTCTAAAACATGCCGGTTTGCTCACGATGCTTGTCTTCACCGTTCTGAGAGCAGTGCTGACGAAATAATTTATACAAAGTAAAGCGCGCTTGCCTGGGTTCGAACCTGCGACCTACAACATGACACAAACGATTAGGTATTGTTAAAAATAAATTATTTATGTTGCCTTTTGCTTCTTAGATTTAAATCTTATCGGCTACACTAGGGGTAGTTTTTGGGGCTCCAGTACTGGTAATCATGTGTGTCGGGTTGTTGAGCTACCTAAGATAGGGAGCCGCTGAGATCAAAGGCAGGAAGTTTGAATCTGTATGTTGATACTATCTTTGCTAAAAAGCCAGTATTGTCCTGCATAATTAGAATACTTACTAACCGCCATAAAACAGGATGTGGCGTAAAGTGGTCCAACGTTAAAGGGTCGAAACGTCGAATGTTCAGCTATCACATACCACAGTTTGAACCATTTCAAACCAATTTTGTTTACCAGATTTTTTTTATTTACAACTTCCACAAATTTGTATTTTATATATTGTTTATATCTGCTTAATAGATGTGGTATCACACACAAATAATCTTGTTAATGTATTTTAAAAGTATTGAAGTTTTGTATGGGGCAGTTGATAATATTTTCGCGATTACTACCTTCCATGGAGAAAATTGTTGTTTGATGGTCTGTACCACACCCTTAAATATGACCACACCTTTCTGATACATGCTGCAGAGACAAGATAGAAAATGATATTAATGATACTTACGTGCACAAACACTGAGCGGACACATGTGCGGCGCCTCGTCCTCGCCGAGCTCGCAGTCGCGCCGCCCGTCGCACACGTACTGCGGCGCCATGCAGCGCTGGCCGCACCAGAAGGCGCCGCGCCCGCAGTACTTAGGACCTGGAGAGGGAATTATAGGGTTTACAATATCCCGACATCTTATCATGTCCGACCCGTACGTAGTACACTTAAAAATTCTTAAAAACCGACTAAAATGCAAATCGGACTTGCGCACTAAGAATATCGTACCACAAAAACTGTTATATTAATAACTAGCTGTGCCCGCGGCTTCATTCGCGTGGATGTCCTTATGAAAGTTGCCGAGGACCGAGTTAAAAAGCATACGATTGGATAGCCAGCAGTGAACTGCTGTAGCATAATGTTGTACTGACCTCTAGTCTGCACCAGTATATACTTGGTGACGCTGAACGGCGGCGCGGAGCACATGTACTGCCCACTGTCTGCCGCTTGTAAGTCCTGCTTCGAGAGCGAACTGCTGGATGTAGGGCCTTTAGGCTCGCCTTTGAGGATACTGTAGAACAAGAAATAAATCACTGAAGAGCGTAGCTCACCTAAAAGTGGTAGTGGACCAATAACTATAAGGTTGAGACATCCGTGTACATCATCTTTACGTTTGTGCAAAATGGCATCAAAATCTGACCCGGCAAATTAGGACGGCTAACGATGACTGATGCATACAAGCCGTATGTCGGGAAAGCTCAACTGAAACGTAGCGGACAGCAGTAAGTAATGGCTTGTTCATTAGATTGCCATATTTTAACATCAATTTTAAAACCACTGACACGAACAATATTTAATTCCGAAGCTAGTAACCAGCACCCTAATTGCGTAATACACTATCAATATTAATCAATTTGTAGGATATTGCTAATCCATTGCTTCATATGTTCGAAAAATTTGTCTGCACGTCAACTTAAATAACGCAATGAATGTTGTTGAACTTTCAAAATGAAAGCCATTGCTGCTGTTAGTGTGTTAGGGAGGGCTTCCACAAGCAACTATTGTCTTCGCAACTAATTTGTCTCTCACATCAAGTCTACGGGTTTGTATGAAAGTAGGCGCGTATAGCGACGCGACAGATGGGAGACATTTTCATCCGCGGGTTTGTACGCAACTGTTGCCCGTCTATTGGTTGCAATGAAAGTGCGCGCACGACGACAAAAAGGTTCCGGCTAGCCAGTTGCCGTTCAACCGAAAATTTGAACAAAAAAGTAGCGTTGCTGTCGCTCCCGTGTGCGCATCGTCCAAATCTCCTCGACGAGACAACGACTGAGACAAAAAAGTTGCTGGGCAAGTAAGTTGCTCGTGGGCACCCTTCCCTTACAGAATTACCCCACAGGACCTACGTGACACCAGAGTACGCACTGGTGTCATGTAAGACATGGTACTAACTGAGAGGTCAGATCATTATCCGATTATGTTTAATAGGTTGAAGGATACTGAGCGAGACACAATAGTTTTATGTTTTATTGTTATTACGTCTGGCGGCGTTTAGTGTCGCGCTAAGTGTTAATAGTAACATAAAACACGTACATAACATCACGCCAGTAATCCTCGAAGGGTTAGGCAGAGGTGTACCTATAGTACACCCACATTTCGCCAGTTATGTTTAAGTCCCATGTAAGAGGGAGCGAGCTAAGTTTACGCGACTTAATAGTTAAAGGCCGTAGGTTCGAACCCAAGCAGGCGCTAGTTTTCATAAATTATTTCATCAGCACTGCTCTCAAAACGGTGAAGGAAAACACCGTGAGGAAACCTCATGTCCTAGAACCAAAAATTCAAAGTCATGTGAAATCCGTCAACCCGCATTGGACCCGCGTGGTGGATTATGCCCACACCCTCTCATAGAGAGGAGGCCTGTGTCCCAGCAGTGACTATAGTCTGATTATGCTTAAGCTAAGTTTACCCTTAGTAACTTAAATTATCATAGCATAATAAAACAAACCACTTACACATCAGCATTACTCCCGTTATCATTCATATAGTTCCAGACGTAGATCCTGGGCGTCACGTCCCCCCTCAGCTCGCACACCAGCGTCAGATTGTCATGCACTCGCCGCACGAGCACGTCTGTGTACTCCGGCTCGCCAGGCATGTACAGCACGAGGGAGGGGGACGGCATGTCGCCGCAGCCTGAAATGGGAGACAACTTTAGCAAAAGTTGAGTTGTAGAGCTTTGTGAAGGAGCTCGTGCAGAAAAGTCATCACAATCAAATAAAAAATCATTGATTCAAATTATGCTGAGAATCAGCACTTTTACAACATCAGATATTACATAAGACAGACCCACAAAGCGCCCGTTAAAGTCGGCTTCCTACAAATGCTATGTCATGGATGTGCAAGCACATTTCATATGTGAATTGATAATGAGTTGAATTGCTAACATCATTAATATTGAAACAGTAGGATGTGGGTGTTAAGTGTTGCTAAATTGATGCCATAGCAACACACAAACACACATACTTATATACAAACTTTTTTTGATTCTGAAGCATTACTTAATCATAAGAAAAAGGGCTGTTCAAAAATTTTTAAAAGTCCTGGCAAAGCCGGACATTTGTAAAAAACGTCTAGACATTTTAGTTTTAAATCTTTCTTTTTTCAGTATTAATTTTACTTTTTAACCATTAAGTCGAAAAGTCATGCAGGCACAGTCCAGAGGGGGCCTAGCTGCATGTGACTTTTAGGTAAAACAGATTCATTTACTGAAACAATGTTTCACGAGGAGGTGACATTTTGTCAAGTATTCATTGCTGTCCAGTATTTCATCCTTTTCATACATTTTCTATCTTGAAAAGGTTCAAAATCAAAAGTCATTTATTCAAATTAGGCTAAGAATCGGCACTTTTCGAATGTCAACATTACATAAGACAATCCTCGAAAAACGCCCGCCCTTCATCACTTCCTAGTGCTTTCGCTAGGAAGAAGAATTTCATTATTTAAACTTTCAGTCAGCCCCATCATTTTCAGCGCTCAAAACTAAAATATTCAAGTAATTAATTACCATGGGACTGTACACAACTGTGCATTCTATTATTAATGACTAAGCTCTCTAATTAACAATCTATTCCTCTCAAACAGCAAACATAAGAGTACTTAGCTAATTAGTCATGCATACTGCTTATCATAACAAAGTAATTACAATACACCTGGCCTGTACTAATTATTATCTTCCTGTGATTCATAGTCAAACTCAAACTCAAAGCATTTATTTTAATTAAACCATTTGCAGGCACTTTTGCATTGTCAAAGAGTCGGTCAGTTTATCAGAAAGTTGAAGCCATATAATAATATATTTATAGGGTTTTGTTTCTGCACTTTTTCCTTCAAGTGGACCATTGTGCATGGCGGTCTCCACTTGCCCATTCCAAAACATTTATGAAGCAACGGGCAAGAAACACACACACACACACAGTGACAGTCTCCTAAGACCGTTTTTCTGTAACTACAACAATTAAGGTACCTACCCTAACAGCCCCATCTCAAAAATCCATCCTGTATGTCAGATATATATCATGTATAAAAAAAGATGCGATTTTCATTCTGTAAGTGGTTTATACCTATTATGTGTTTTAGTTGCAAAATATAAGTTTGTGTTAGATTATTAGACATTTTTATTATAAAAGTAACAAAAAATAATGAGTATTTAATAAATAATAATCGTGATTAGTAAACTTACTAAACAACACATAACAAAATTAAAATTATAACATTATTTAAAAAGCATTTGAACGGTATGCATCAGTGGATTCCCATAAAATTGAAATTGATTAACTATAGAGGAATATTAACGTAATCTTCAATAAACCCTATGATATGGATGTAAGGTTTGAATTTCAATAAAAAGCTATAGTATATAGCTAAAGTACTTGTACATTATTTTTTTAGTCCTCAAAACTTAAGATTAGATTACCACTTTGGGAAAGTGAAGTGAGTGAGTGTTAGGGTAAACTTTAAATCTGCTTAAATTCTAGTTTTGACAATAAATATCAAATGATTTATATACACATATAAATATTTATTGATATATATCAGTGAACCCTGTTCAATTGTCATTTTCATAGTTGTAACACTAAAACTATTTATTCTTCATCAAATATTTGACCAAACCAGTTTTGCTCATAATATCTCTAAGATTAGTAAAATATGTGAACAAAACAAAAAGGATAGTGGAGCAAAAGAGAAAGGATCTAATATCGTTTTATAATTCCCGTTAGATACCTCACAAAAAATTTTGACGTCTATAATAAGTTTCCAAAATGAAAATATTTTTCCTGCTGCTTTCTGAGATACACTTAATGCGATTAACCACGAACCTTGTCCTTAATTGATAAGCTATACTAACAACCACGGTCAAAACAAATTTCAAGGCTAAAAAACCTGTATTGAACCAAAAAAATAATTTGGAGGATGCCAAATTTTTCCAAAAAAAAGGTTCATCGTTTTTGAAGGAATAGCGGTTTTCTAAACAATACTTACATGTTTTTGAACTATACAGGAGTAGGATTACACATGATAACAAACAATTAGGCAACGAAAACATTTTTATTTACTTTTTACACATTTTCAGCTATTGACATTCAACAAATTACGCCATTTTTGTTTCGTTAGGTATTTACGTTCCGATTGACATACGCAGACATAATTTAATAACATGAACAACGCTTCATTGTTTCTGAGAAGTATTTTTAGTCCGTAATTAGACAACTAATGTAAAATTAAAAGCAAAATATAAAGTTAAATTTCTATAGCAAAATATTTAAGAGGTAAACAGTGTTTAAACTTTTTCCTCAAAAGTAAATTTCGTATTTCTTTACTGCGTCTACCGCAACGTTGGATAAAAGTGAAACCAATTTACGCGTTGTTCGTGGATTTGTAGAGATCAACATTTTGACCCAATCACCAATGGTTGCAAAAGTGGCATTTCCCCGCTCCACGCAAAATATAACAACTTGGATTTAAAACTTTGGACCTTTCATTATTACCTAATAAAAGACAAACAGGGTTCTACAAAAATTAAAATTCACTGATATTAAATTAGGCAGAATGGAACGTAGGAGTAAAACTATATAAGACATTGACATTTGATTCTTGCATTCCATATTATTGCTTTTGAATCTTTAGTATTCTTTAGCATTTTGTGCAAGTTTGAATGAGACAGCTTGATACATTCGTAGTAAGTCAAACCGAGACAGGCTGCATGTTATGCTTAGCTAGCATTTAATGAATTTGCAAGTGACTCAACTAAGAACTAAGAAAATCTTTGTGCTCCAAAGCGAAAAAAAGTGTTTTCAATTATATTTTTACTTTAAAATGGACCTAACACGGCTTCCTAATGACAAGAAGTTGGAACTTTGCAAGTGGTATTTCAAAGGTATCGTATCAATTCAAATTCTTGGCAGATTTACTAAAAACACGACATGCAAGTTAGTCGCCTTTCCTTTTAAAAATACATGCCATTAAGCTGTTTATTTCATCCAGTCAGTTACCCTCCAAAATACCGTAACTATTAGTGGCCAAAAGGATAGATTGGTCAAAATCTCTTGTGTTTGGTGGACATACTGGTAAACCTAATTTCCTGTTATAATCATTTCGATTACTCTGCGTATTCTTTAGCCATAAATGCCATAATCAGTGATTCTCTATTCGGTCAGTGGGTCGTCTTAGGGGCGGATTCATTATAGCATTATTCAAATTGTGGCCCTTCAAGGCACTTTTATGAACTATTTCTTCTAGTAACATTTCAGCTTATCTTGTGGTCACTGACAGGGCCCAACTAATCTAAAAAGTATCATATCGAAGAGAAAAATACGTAGCCTATATTGTATGTCTTGACCATTGGCATTATGTTGTGTTGAATTCCTGCTGGAGTCAAATTCATTATTTACTTCATAGATATTCTCCCTAAAAAGGGTCATAGTTATCTGCTGATATATTAAACAGATCTTTTAAACAACATTTACTTTATTAGGGGTCAATGCAACACTCTTTTTCTTCCATACTTCTCTATCAGTTGCCATCTCAGTAGACCCTTGTCATCTTTCACACAGTCCATCCATAGTTTCTTTGGCTTTTCCATACTTTTATGACCGTCCACATCCACTCAAAACTTTCGTATTTTTTCTCTTTCTTCCTTTTTTCTATAGCAATTTTTTTTTCGACCTGTACTGTCTCACTACTGGGCAAAGGTCTCCCCAACAGCTTTCCACTATTCCCTGTGTCAGCCTGTGTGTTGCCTTCTCCAACAAATCTCCCACAAACCCTCATAGTCCTCACACCAGTGTTTCCTCGCTTGCTAACAATTGTTATTTTTTATAATTTCCAGTGGGATGCCTCCTCCTGCCCTTTGTGTGGGGAGTGAACGCCATCTGGTTCTTTAAAGAGGCATTCATGAAGCCTCCTTATGAGGAGCAGAAGCAGATTAAGAAATGTAAGTAGCTTTCTATACCTGCTCCCTAATAATGTAGCTCACTTTGACTCACAATCTGAATCATTTAGAAAGATATCACTAATCCATAGCTTCATATGTTTGAACCATTAATGTCTGCTCAACAATGTAAATAATGCAATGAATGTTGTTGAACTGTCAAAATGAAAGCCATTGCTATTGATAGTGTGTTACACAATTACCCCGCTGATAGGTCCTAACTGCATACAGTAAGGTATGTACATATGTGCTGCATTCGGTTTGACACGGTGCAGCTATTCAGCATGAGGTTTAGGTGCACCAGTGTGTTTTGGCTTAGCCTGAGGAATTAAAATTTTCTTACATTTTATGTCAAAATCAATTTTGAGTATTACGGTGTGCTATGTCATCCTGTTAATCCTACATTCACCTTCCATTTCCAGATGTACTAATGTCAGCAGTGGGAGCAATAGCATGGATGGCCGTCTTCGCAGTCTGGATCACGATATTCCAACTACAAAGGGTTTCCTGGGGGTCCACGGGTGATGCATTGTCTTTCATCGTGCCGCTGGGACGAGCTTAGAAGTTGAGGCTATATGAAGATGGTGTTATGGAATGAGAAGGACTTTAATAGGAGCAAGCCTGAGAGCATCAATCTTTTTAGCAATCACGCAAAAAGACCCAGTTATGTCAAGATTAACCAAGCCAGTAGCCAAAGTATTTCAGATTTTGGATAGTTAATGTTGACTAATTTTTAATCTTTTGTATGTATAAATTCCTCTTCCTGCTATTTGCTAAGGACTAGCTATTCAGAACCATTCGACGGGCTGCCGTGTCGAACATGACACATTTTCGGATACTTGAAGGTCAATTCTCGTACGCAATCTCATCTCAGCGTCAATTAATGTAAAAAATGTATGTAAATTTTTGACAGATTGACACTGAGATTAGAATGCGAATGTTCTTAAAAATATTGGAATTGCCCCTCTGATTTGCTAAGCCCCCGACAAAAGTTGTCGAAAGAATAGCGGTCGGTTTGACGACATTAAAGCTACGGATTCCTACGATAGCGGTGGCCGCCATATAACGGCCGCAGTGACGGCTGTTATGACAATGATGGCGCCGGGGTTTGACTTTACGATGTCAAAAAACTTTCTCAGGAAACACTAACTTATTTTCATAATAACGTTTCAGCGACGTCATTGGCCGGTAAATTGCGGACGCTTTGTTGCGGCCCCCGCAGTCTTAAAAAACCCTATTATAGTTGAACTCAATTATTGTGAGATTGTGGGTTAGTTCATTTTGGTATAACTGGGACCAGTTATTCTTTTGGCAGAGCCAATAAGGAGTCAATTAGGGCTGTCTTAAAGCAATAATCAAGCTAGCATAATTATGTTCTATTACTTCTATTATTTAAACAAGACACTAAAATTGCACTATGCACGACTTGGGAATCAAACCTGGGATCTCATACCGTACTACACGGGACTTGACGTAACTGGCAAAGGTAACATAAGATTTGACAGCTGATTAACTAATCAGGGACTTTGATTAGGATCTCACAAATGTAACGTAGAAATATCGCGGCGGGATTTATTCGTACACTGGATTTTAATCTCTCGGTGTTGAGCCGCGCATTGAGAATCAAACGGAGCGCATCCCAGCGCTGTGTTGCAGTGTTGAATTTTCAACTCTCGGCGCTAAGCAGAGCGTTGAAAACACAGTGCGCGAAAAAAAAAATCCGCGGGTAAAGTGTGCCCGTGCGAACGGGCGTACCATAAACCGTTAGATTTGCCGTCACGATCTAACGGTTTAAATCTTTGATTTTAATAACACCTAGATAATATAAGGCCTTGGTATCCTTAGAAAGCGGTGAACGGGCACACAATAACGGCTGTCCAAATAAAGAGCGTTTTTAACACACTTTTACTATCTTCACTTGTAACAAACAATGTAATGAAATCTTAGAAGTTGATTTTAACCTACTTCTTATTGTCGTATCGAAATGAAAGTTTGTATGTATATGTAGTTCGGATGACAAAACTATAATCTGGTATCTTGGAGCTGATCTGATGATGGAGCCAGGAGGTGGATAGTGGAACTCTTCAGTGGCTACTAGTAAACCCCTCGAGTTTAGGCTCATACGATTTGTTTTGACGAGTCTAATAGATAAGCGTGGTATTTAGATTTTTTTTTTAACCTTTTAAGCGCTTGGCCATTGCCGTGCCCCTAGCGCCCGGCTACAAATCGATAAAATAATACCTACAATAAATAAGGAGGAGAAATCGTTGTATTGATTAAAAAATAGTCATAAAGTTTTTTTCTCTATTTAATAATGGTTTTAGTTGTACCACGCAGTTAATAGGACAAAAATAAAACGAAAAAATCATGCATCTCTGTCGCATAAATACGACACGAGCGGTAGGGGCACGGAAATATGTGTCGCATAAATGCGACACAAGCGGTTAAAAGGTTAAACTACATATTACATTTTTTGACACCTTATTGTCAAAAAATACTGGTGAAAATGACAGATTTTCGTGATGGCCGTTATATCAAGACGGCCACCGCGTTCCTAGAAAACCATAGCTTTACAGACACTTTGTAGTTTTAATTAGCCTGCTTTTGTACTATAAGATTAATTACTAAGCTAAATTAATTAAATAATTTGTTAATTATGAAATAAAAATGAATTTAAATTTGAAAATTGTATATTTATTTATATAAGACACATTTGTACAATATATACAATACTATGTTGATAATAAATGCTAAACAAACAAAAAGCGACCTCTGCGCTGCCACCGTCAACGCCGTGGCAGTGTTTTGGGAAAACAAGATTTAAAATAGAGTGATCGTGCCCGCGACACGAACAAGAATAAATGCTAATTACTATTTTAAATTAAAATCATCACATCACACGGATATCGAGGGATATGCCTTGGGGGCGTGGCACGTGGCGCCTCGATATTATAAAATTTGGTATATGTTCGAGCGGCGGCTGTACGCTTCGTTCATTCGCTATGAAACTGCGTACAGTGTAGTATTGATGCGTAAAAACCCAAAATGCCGAGTTGTGCAGTAAGAATATGTAAAAATAGTTCAAATACCATCAACCTGAAGACAAATGGCGTGTCCTACCACCGGTAACTAAACAATTAAGTCACTGTTTTATATTTTAAATCAATTTTTAAATGTTTTAATAACTTACGTCCGGAGCGACACGAACTAGCCCGAACTAGCCCGAATCTTCCCGAACGCAACGAGCGTTTTGAATTTAGAGAGGTGCAAACGAGTGCGTGCAGCTGATTTTATCGATATGCGTATTATTGCAGTTGAATATTTTTTTACAAAACTCAATGGATATTCTCGTATTACGTGTATAGTAAAAGAGTTAAATTAGTTAAATTTAATGTTGTTTGAACCAAATTAAGACTGTTATTTCAATACAGTTACATGTGAAGTGTAAAAACTTAAATTAATATTATGCCTAAAGATTTTGACAAATGAACAGTTTTTAATTTATAGTACAATATGATAAGTAATATGACAAATACATATTATATTTCATCCAATTATTTATTTTTGGTCAAAAAATTACCATAATTTTTGTTCGATATGCAAAAATATTCAATTATTATTTTAAAAAATCTGGCTATTTGGCGATTTCGTAAGGTGGGCCCTAGACGATTAATAATATTGCGCAATATTATTGTATTGATCACTAAATCGCAAGCCCACCTTAGTCAATCATAAGGCCGAGTAGCCGTCAAGGTTCAAAGTTTGAATTAGAAAATTCGCGGCCCGTTGCTATTTTGTCAAATCTTTGTCTATAATACTGAGTGTTTCACATTTTATTTTATTTCTATACAAATGTGTTAAAAATGTCATATAACTCGCGTGAACATTGTATTATTACGCTCTCGGCTCCAATCCGGCCTCAGACGTAGTAACTTAGCTCACATATAACATAACGTATTATTTGTGAGCCGTAATGATCCACGCGGAGACAGTTAGGGTTGGTGGACGTCTTCGAATTTTTGGTTCTCGGATTGTTACTGCGGCGCATCGCAGGGGAGTCGTCGTCAAAGCAAGGCAAGCTAGTAGGGAGTTGTGTCTTCTGAGGCCTTACAACGAACGCGCGACGAAAGCGTAACCATAGACTATACACTTATGAACTGAATAAGGCAGAGCACACTGAGCACATGCTGTAACGCGCCACGCGACGGGGCGCGGGAAACGGAGCCGAATTCTCCTCGCGGAAGTGCGTTTTTACTGAATTTGACGCTCACTGGGAGCGTCACCGTGTACCATTAGAAACTAACGGACCGTGACAATTCTGACAATGTGGCAGCAGTCATGAATATGATGGCAGCAGGAATTTACGGTGTCAAAAACGCCCTCTAGGAAAAAAACACCAACTTAATATCATAAGTAACGTGTCAGTGACGTCATTTGCCGCCACCGTCCTTCTAGGAAATCATAGCGTAAGAGACGGTACCTTCATCCTTTGGGCCGCCAGAGCTTCACCTTATTAATAAAACTATTTTAAAGTAGATACAATACACACACAATAAAATACAACTCTATAAATGCAGAACAAGAAAAGGAACGCACCCAAAACCCAACTTGACATAACCTAAAAGTCTGTCAGAATCGTAGAAGACAGACTAGATTCATAAAAATTATGTTCAAATTCTCAAATTCCAACCGCAAAAATTTTCCTAAAATAAAAAAATGGACAGGAACACAAAAATTTTTATTGGTTTGATAGCATTAGTCTTCGTTTTGATCATTATGATGGGTGTGCAACTGAATTCGGCGTAACGTAAAATTTCAAAGCGTCAAGTGCTATCCAAATATTTACATTTTACTGGACAATAAATAATTCTAATTTTATTTGATTTTTATTTTCTATTTCCTTATTTTTTTTAAGACTACGTTATATATTATATAAATATACAACATGATATTTAACTGAGGGCGTTCCCTTTAACCGGTAATACAATATTTAAAAAATATTCCCATTTTATTTCTCATCATCATTTAATATAAATATATTTAAAGAAAATTAAACAAAGTTATTATAATACAAGAATGTGCTAAAATTAAATATCGATAAAAATTATCGACCATCGCTTTCGACTCCCTAATTGCATGCGTGTGCATTGAATGCTCGCAAATAGCAAATGTTTACAAGTGAATGGCCCGCCCATTCTATGTATGTGTGCTATTAGAAATTGATTTAGTGTAGCTGCTTTCTTCTTAGTGTGCGTGTTCAAATTTTAAGTGTGTGTCGTAAGTATACTGTTTGTTAATGTTGTAATTATTTGGGTGGGAGATAAGCGGTGGCACTAGGACTCCTTACTATTTCGCAATGAAGGCATATCTCCGGATATCTATGTCACATCAAGTTTCAAAATAAGTCCGTCTCTAACTCTCATACCTGTGAGTCTCTTTCTAAAGCTCGATGCATCATATTAATGCCGGGTAGGTATTGTATACCATGTTTAACGTGTCGGTTTCAACCATTAGGCGGATGTGACATCTCCGCCGCGAAACCATAGCAACGAAACTTCAGTAGTTTCGCCATGACTTGTCCGTTGTACGACAAGCGAAACAGCCTGTTCTAACGCACAGATTTGATTATAAGTCTATCTTCTTTGATGAATGTTGACTCGACCATGAGTACCATGACCGTTGTTTCAACATTTTGATAATTATTCAATGACAGACTTCAGACGAAAGCGTCATGGTATCCCGCGAAATTCAAATTTTCTTATTATTTTTTTTGCAATTTGCAGGTCAGTATAAGCTTGTATGGCGATCTAATTGTGATTCGCAGCCGTAACTAATGTTTATTTATAGAATTTCAATCATAAAAATCATCAAATTAAATTAATTAATGATTTTTCATTGATGATTTTTTTGTCATATATGACCCTATTGAGTGAGTATTTCAAGACACCATGGCATTTGAGGCAAATTCTAACTCAAGGAGTTGTATTGCTGATTCATCATTATAATTCTGTAAAGCCATATTTGTTACGGTCGCGAATCATATTTTTATATGCCAACCAGCGGGGCAATTGCGTATAACATTATCAATCGGAATCGGTTTCATTTTGACAGTTCAACAACATTCATTGCGTTATTTACGTGTTGAGCAGACAAATTTTTGGAACTTATGAAGCAATGGATTAGCAATTTGCTTCATAATTATTCAAATTCCGATTGATAGTGTGTTACGCAATTAGGATGCAGTCTTACCAAGGGGTATCGTATTATACAGTAATGGGATGTGGAGGTCAGACAGACAGTCGCTCCATGCAAAATACTGGTATTCAACTGCATCCGGTTAGACTGGAAGCCGACCCTAACATAGTTGGGAAAGGGCTAGACAGATGATGATGATACAACAGATCTGAAACTGACCTGCAAATTGCAAAAAAAAAACGTAAGTAAATTTGAATTTCGCGGGCTCCCTTACCGCGTCCCGTAAGGTCACTCTCAAAGATGAGAACGAAATTCACCCGCTTGATGTCATGACATTAGTGGCTAATCAGGAAATTCGCCATTAAATAGAAACAGTTTAGGTCAAGAATCAAGATAGAATACTACAATATTCTGGATATGTCAATATTAAAATATATTAATTTATTTTACTACATACGCGACGTACATTTGGCTTCAATTCAAATTAATCACATTAATTATTATTGTAGATTTGTGCAGTTACGTGTGTGAACGCCCGATTAGTATTACCGCGTGGTATTGTATTTCACAGTAACTGTGTTTTGGAGTCAGATAGGCAGTTGCTCCATGTAAAATACTGGTATTCAACTGCATCCGGTTAGACAGGAAGCCGACCCCAACATACTTGGAAAAAGGTTAAATACTAAGCATGCACAAAAAAAATTTGTTACCCAAGAAAAAAGGAGGAATTGATAAACTAAATAATACACATAATTGCACAAACCTACAGAAAAAATAATAAAAATAGTCAAAATATGTTACAATTTACACAAAATACTATCTATTCTCACATCACACTTTTGTGCCAACGGCAACGTAGCAATACGTACCGCGGAAGATTCGAACCAATATTGGAGCCAACATAATGGAATCGGCATATTATAGAAATGTATGACCAACATTTGGTTTAAGCTTGGCAAGGTAAGTAAGAATAAGAGCAGTTCATTGAATCAAAATACAAAGATTTATTTATTGACAGCGATACTTCGGAAAAAAATTAGCATTAACAACCTTTCGATTCGCTTCCGTGCCGAATCGAACATCGCTCAATGTTATCAAATCAAAAGAGTTCTCTTACAGCTGTTCACAAACCTGAAACTCGAAAATGATGTCAGATTAAATCAAATGGACCACCGCTATTCTTCCGACAGCTATTTGTTGTCGGGGACAAGGCAAATAGTATTTAAAAATAGGTCAGTTTCGATACGAGAACCTGTCGAATGGTTGTGAATAGCTATGCAGTAAAGAAAAATTTAAAAAATATTGAATGTCAGAGAGATTTTTCATTAAAACATGCCATTGCTAATTGTTGGATCCAACATTGGTGCCAAAAATAATCCATAATTTGCTATAATAATGTAGTAAGTATATAAAAAAACGTCATAATTAAAGAAATACATAGATTTCACTAAAAGCTAAAGTACCTCTACATCGACCAGTGAGCCCCCGTGCCCGTTCCCACGGGAGTAAAACTATCGCGCACTGGATTATCAACTCTCTGCTTTGAGAATCCAACAGAGTGCGTCCCAGCGCGTCAAAAAAACACTGTTGGATTTTGAACTCTTGACGCTAAGCGGTGCGTTGAAAATCCAGTGCGCGGGAATAAATCGCCCAGCTTAAAATGGACTATGGAAGTTAGCGCATGTCCAGTCAATGCAGAGGTTATGAGGAATGACTAATACTAGAGGTTTCATACACAATTCTCTATGAAAATCTGAAAAAAGGCTTGCAATAGACACCAGGAAAGCTCATTTTAAAAACTCACATTGCTGTGAGGTGCACTACCTGCAGACTCGGACCAACGTTCCTGTGTACGCGTACATTGGAACGCTTAGTCCGTACAAGGTTTTTTTACTTCTGGAATTTAAAAAACCATAGACTATTGTGTAGAAACCTAACTAAAACATTTGAATGGCAGTATCTCTGGTCATTCTCTATTGTTGGACTCCTATATAGGAAACGACCAATGGCTCACAAAATATAATAATTCGGTAAAATATAGGAATCCAACAACAGGATGATAAATAGATGAGTACCATAGGTACGAAACATGTTCATTTTGAACATCAGTTAAGCTATGGTTTCTAGAAAAGCGGCTACCGACTAGAACGGCCGTAGTGACGGATGTCATGAACATGATGACAGCGGCAAAGATTTAAATCGTTAGATACACCCTGACGTGTTAAAACATAGTCGCGTTTTTGTTTCATTTTAAAACATATGACACACAATGACGCAGTGACTTGACTTGATTGTCATGGAAACGCTATTTAATAATGTGTGAGCTCAGTATGGACACTTTTTCACGTGACTAAGTACGGTGAGAGCAAATCGAGCGATTTAAATCTTTGGGCAGCGAGATTTGATTTAAAGTTTCATGATGGCCGCTATAATATGACGGAACTGCTTTTCTAGGACACCAAAGCTTTACAGAAAAATAATTCGATCTTCATCTTTGCTTTCATTAGTTTATAAATTCGGGTTTTATTTATGTAATTGAACTAATAAATTTGTTGAAAACGAATTGTTTATTCAATGCTTAACCCAATCTACACCAAGGCTATCAAAATAACTTGATGACTCACACATTGCGTGTTTGTCTATAGTCAAACATCACGCTATCGTTATAAAGGCAGTAAGGAGCGAATAAACTTTACTAAAAAATAAAAGCATTTGATAAATATTTTTCTAATTAATACTTTTAAGTAGAATGATTAAGGTTTAACTAAATTGCGTTCGATCGACGAAATCGACCATTCAGATTGATCTAGTGTGGTGTATGGCAGCTGGATTACTATCTTCATCAATCGATCATCGATTATACTTTGAAGCGATCAATATCATCGGCATCATCTGCCTGCCTTTTCCAAACTATGTTGGCTTATAGACTCTAACTGGATACAGCTGCTAGTAGCGTGGTAAACTCTGCTTGCGAGATGCAGGATTTTTCGTGACGTCAGTTTGAGGCGTACTTCGCATGTGCCACATCTTCAGAGAATCTTTTTTTTTTTCATGTCAATCGTCTGTGAAGTTTTGCCAGCTAATTTAATTTGACCTTGTAGATTAGTTGACGTCGTTCGACCACAATCTAGTCACATCTTTAATTTTTAAATAAATGTCACACTATTCAATAAACATCTATGCCCGACTATAAAAAGCACCGTTCTTCAAAGTATAACGAAAAGGATTGTAACTGCGTTCAATCTATAGTAAAAGTGCGCAGTGCTGCACACCCTATTTCAAGTTAAACAAATATCAACTTTCTTTTAATGGTAATTAAGTTCATTTCAGAGTGACTCGCACTATTGAAAAAGTTATAAAAATGTTTGAAGCTGTAGCGTAAACTGAACTTTATTGTGTAGGAATTAAAGTTATTTTTCCATTCATTCACATTTACAGAACGCAGTATACTACGTACTTTCTTCTTAGCGTATCGATGACAAAAAGTTCAAACATCTTTGGCCCAAAATTTAACCGTGCGAACTCCGCTCACCGACACAGTCATAAGATCATCGCATGCGGCGCGGGGAGGCAGGCGGGACCTTGTCTGTGGGAAGGTGTTCCATGCGCACAAAACATCTGAGCCGTCCTTGAAACTTAAATACCTACACAAAGTTTAGTTTCGGCTGCAACTTTATATTTTTTGACATTTTCATTAGTCATTCTAAAATCAACTTTATTTACACTTGCTAAAGTCGATATTAGTTTATACCCTTTTCGTTACACATTGTTATTACATATTACTTTTAAAAAAAAACAAAAAAAAAATAAAAAAAAACTACTTAAATTGTACGTACTACTGAATAGAATATTTTACAACATTGAATTAGGAATTACAACAATACAGTGATTAGAATCGAGGACCCCCTTATTTTAATGTCGTTTAAAAAAAGTCGAGAGATGTCGTGGGACACCCGGTTGGAACGAAGCTTCTTTCGATGTATATAATGTATTAAATAACAAGCACTAATAAATAAATTAAACAGCGTTTGAGAGTAACTAAACGAAAAACTTTTTAACGAAGTTTAAATAGTGATGTGACAAAAGAATATTCATTCAATTAACATTCAGTTGAAAATAGATCCATGTTAAGTTGATTTTATAAAAGAGCATAATAGTATTAGAGGAGGATATTTATAGCGAAACTAGCGGCCCGCCCAGCTTCGCACCGGTGCAATTATTTTATTCGAATTTCCGATATTTTCTTTCACACAAACCTTGTCCTGGCAATACCGAACACAACAAAAAAAAGAATTATCTAATTTGGCGCAGTCATTCGGAAGTTATGCGTGTACAGATATTTTGGCGACTTTGTTTTATTAAGCGATTAAGTTTACAATTATTGTTTTGTCCTCACGTCATCAGTGATTGGATTAAAAAATGAAACAGCGTTATTTGGGAGTAAAAGTTTGATAAATTTATAGTAGCTATGACTAGAAAAACGATCAAAGTCGACCTGTGTTCGTAATTTTTATATATCATGTTTTAAACCATAAATAATCAAGACCGAATGAAACTACAACAAATATTTTTATCCGATTAATACAAAGAAAAAGAATATTTGATTATTTACAGTTAAATCAAAATTGTAAATTTTGAATATAGTGTCGTTAAAACGCTGTTTCATTGCGTTTTAATGACATCATTAGTAGGGATAGTGTGGCAACATTTTTTAACGAAATGACAACAAGCAGTGTTATTTTACTGCAGCTAATTAAAATTCCGACACGTGCAGAGTATAACGTGCGAAAAAGAACTTCGTTCCAATTTTCTTAATTTTAAAAATTAAGAAGCTGTCATAATATTCTACAGAAATTCACTCGTACATCGCTTGTACATCGCTTGATATAGTAAAATTTTCAGATAATTTTTATTTCCAACATCTATTCAGTACTTACATAATTACAAAATTCATTTGATATAATATTATTATAATATGAGATATTAAGTTTTACGTCACATAGTCGGGTTGATATAGGTACGTGAACCACAGCCTAATAGACAGTTAACTTTTGACTAATGGTAATAGGGCGTAGCCTGGTCTCTGCTGCATAATTATTTATTTATTTAGTTCTAACAAAAGACACAAATATTGGGCAACAATAGTTTAACAATATATCATGTTCCAAGTTCTATTCGACTTCTAGTCTTAATTTTTATGGCAAATATTGGCCAAACTTGTGTAAATATTGGGTAAACATTGGCCATAACTTTGGCAAATGTTGGCTGCAATATTGGGCATATCTTGACTACAACATTCGACAATGCTGGCCAAATATTACCCATTACCTTTGACATATTCTCTATCTGTAATTTTTTTTCTCCAAAATATCATGAATTTTGGATTGGCACAAGTTGCATTTCTCATTTATAAAAATAAACCAACACAGAGACCAGACTACAGTATCCGTTCATAAATATGTCACACTTGCGATTCAGCGTCACCGACCGACTGGAGCCGAGTATACCCGATTCAGTGTCACCGAGCCGAGCGAGTCACTTCAAAGAGTTGGGCTTCGTAGAGCGTCGACCCTTCACTATGTCTTTCTAAAACTCGATGTGACATATTTACGCCCGGATACTGCCCATACCTTGTTACATACGAATGGTCATATGCGAAAGTAACCGGATCGACCAATTTTCAACCTTATTTTCCTTGGTAATAAAGTTGAAAATTGGCCGACCGCTTTTCGCTCTTATCCCTGATATTAGAGAGAAAAGTGGTCGACCGGGAACGTTCGCAGTTGGTCATATTGACCATATACTTAAGTTACTCAATACGCACGCGCGGCGGGGAAGCCATCCGTCGTTCTTGTCTTAGTTTCAAGAATTCAGATCGAGCTATCCTGTTGACAAGAATTTAAAGTGTTAGCAATAGTTAGCATACAGTCATATTTTTTCTATAAGTATTCCAAGAATAAAAAAGTTAGAAAAAAAAACGGAAATAAAAATATTGGGGCGAACAGATAGTTCAAAATGAGCTATACAATTAATACAAAATTAAAATGTATTTCAATTAGATAAAATTCTTGACAGTTGTCATGTCTCGTGATTTGTCAGTAGCAGGCAATAGGCTCGCCCACAGTGTTGGTATACAGGGTACCTACCTACCCCTTGGGAAATATGGGCGTCATACATAGCGTTATGTTATGTTCACTAACCTTAGCAACAGGAAGAGTGCCATGAAGTTGCACGCGATGAGCATGTAGAACACGTGCGTCCACGAGTGACTCGACACCACGCCGGCGAGCATGGGACCTATGGCTGCTCCTGTAGACAAAATCATTGTACAAATAACTTACACTTAAACCAAAAAAGTTATACGCTTCGGTAATTTTCGTGTTTCCGAATTAGTACGAACGTAACGCCACAGAGTGACGCCACACAGAGGCAAACCTGAAGCAGCATCTACACCGCCACATGCGAACTACGCATGACACTGACGTCACGCAAAATCTTGCATCGCGCAAGCAGAGTTTACCGCGCAACTAGCATATTATATACGTCTCGACATCAATCGTCGGACAGTTGCCCTCCAGACACGACATTCGTTTGCTCGGAGGATCCTCCCTTTTCTATGGAGGATGAGTGACCTTTACACCCCGTTCCTCATACCTGTATAAAGTGTTTCAGTTCTGTACTGCCGTGCTTTGTATTAGTGCACCTATCGTTACGCTATTGTGTGAAGCTTTCTCTCTGTTCAGTTAACTACTCCGGTGGCCGATCGTGATTATGTTACTCCAAAGATTTGAATTTTTTTTTGGAATTTCACAGAGTTGCTAAACTATTCTATGTTACGTCCATGGTTGTAACAGCTCTATATTAGATCTTATCATCGCGCGTTCGTATTTCGGAAGATAGACGATGATTCCCGAAGTGCGTATGCTGAGCGTTGTCTGTCAATGAATAAATGAATTAAAGTTGATTATTACGTAGATTGACTTACCAACACTCCCGGTGCCATCAATGATAGCAGTAACAGTAGCCAGCGCCTTGCTGTTGCCGGCGAGACTGCTGTGCGTGCCGAGCTCGGCGCTGACGGCCGTGGTGATGAGCGCGTAGGGGCCGTTCACCATCATGCCCGTCAAGATCAGCAGCACCACGTTCAGCAGGTACGAGGTCGCGCCCCAGTATTGGTAGATGAACAGCTGCACATTAGGAAAAAATATGGTTGAAACTGGTGGCTAAACCATCATAAGAGGTGTTAAAATCAAACATCCTACATAAGGAGTTGTTGCACGCGGTGTAGAAGGCGACGCACACGAGCGCGGGGCAGGCGCGTGGTATACTCGCGGTACTAACTCACCATGGGCGCGCACGCGGTGTAGAAGGCGACGCACACGAGCGCGGGGCAGGCGCGTGGTATACTCGCGGTACTAACTCACCATGGGCGCGCACGCGGTGTAGAAGGCGACGTACACGAGCGCGGGGCAGGCGCGTGGTATACTCGCGGTACTAACTCACCATGGGCGCGCACGCGGTGTAGAAGGCGACGCACACGAGCGCGGGGCAGGCGCGTGGTATACTCGCGGTACTAACTCACCATGGGCGCGCACGCGGTGTAGAAGGCGACGCACACGAGCGCGGGGCAGGCGCGTGGTATACTCGCGGTACTAACTCACCATGGGCGCGCACGCGGTGTAGAAGGCGACGCACACGAGCGCGGGGCAGGCGCGTGGTATACTCGCGGTACTAACTCACCATGGGCGCGCACGCGGTGTAGAAGGCGACGCACACGAGCGCGGGGCAGGCGCGTGGTATACTCGCGGTACTAACTCACCATGGGCGCGCACGCGGTGTAGAAGGCGACGCACACGAGCGCGGGGCAGGCGCGTGGTATACTCGCGGTACTAACTCACCATGGGCGCGCACGCGGTGTAGAAGGCGACGCACACGAGCGCGGGGCAGGCGCGTGGTATACTCGCAGTACTAACTCACCATGGGCGCGCACGCGGTGTAGAAGGCGACGCACACGAGCGCGGGGCAGGCGCGTGGTATACTCGCGGTACTAACTCACCATGGGCGCGCACGCGGTGTAGAAGGCGACGCACACGAGCGCGGGGCAGGCGCGTGGTATACTCGCGGTACTAACTCACCATGGGCGCGCACGCGGTGTAGAAGGCGACGCACACGAGCGCGGGGCAGGCGCGTGGTATACTCGCGGTACTAACTCACCATGGGCGGGCACGCGGTGTAGAAGGCGACGCACACGAGCGCGGGGCAGGCGCGTGGTATACTCGCGGTACTAACTCACCATGGGCGCGCACGCGGTGTAGAAGGCGACGCACACGAGCGCGGGGCAGGCGCGTGGTATACTCGCGGTACTAACTCACCATGGGCGCGCACGCGGTGTAGAAGGCGACGTACACGAGCGCGGGGCAGGCGCGTGGTATACTCGCGGTACTAACTCACCATGGGCGCGCACGCGGTGTAGAAGGCGACGCACACGAGCGCGGGGCAGGCGCGTGGTATACTCGCGGTACTAACTCACCATGGGCGCGCACGCGGTGTAGAAGGCGACGCACACGAGCGCGGGGCAGGCGCGTGGTATACTCGCGGTACTAACTCACCATGGGCGCGCACGCGGTGTAGAAGGCGACGCACACGAGCGCGGGGCAGGCGCGTGGTATACTCGCGGTACTAACTCACCATGGGCGCGCACGCGGTGTAGAAGGCGACGCACACGAGCGCGGGGCAGGCGCGTGGTATACTCGCGGTACTAACTCACCATGGGCGCGCACGCGGTGTAGAAGGCGACGCACACGAGCGCGGGGCAGGAGCGAGCGTGGTATACTCGCGGTACTAACTCACCATGGGCGCGCACGCGGTGTAGAAGGCGACGCACACGAGCGCGGGGCAGGCGCGTGGTATACTCGCGGTACTAACTCACCATGGGCGCGCACGCGGTGTAGAAGGCGACGCACACGAGCGCGGGGCAGGAGCGTGGTATACTCGCGGTACTAACTCACCATGGGCGCGCACGCGGTGTAGAAGGCGACGCACACGAGCGCGGGGCAGGCGCGTGGTATACTCGCGGTACTAACTCACCATGGGCGCGCACGCGGTGTAGAAGGCGACGCACACGAGCGCGGGGCAGGCGCGTGGTATACTCGCGGTACTAACTCACCATGGGCGCGCACGCGGTGTAGAAGGCGACGCACACGAGCGCGGGGCAGGCGGTACAGTCGGCGACGAGTCCCGCCAGGATGGCGCCTGTGACGCCGCCCACGTCGAACACTGTGCTCAGCTCGCCTGACTGTCGGGCGGAGAGGTCCGCTAGATATAACAAACATTATTACTAGCATGCGGATTCGAGGCCATGAGTTCCCAACCACAGAGGGGCGCGACGACTCCAAAAATAAGCGGTATATTAAATTCTATGTTCTTGATATTAGAAAAGGTTAAGAATATAATAGAATTCCCTTTATTATGGCTCTTATTGAAGGCTCGATTCCAATGTGTCCAATCCCAAACCGTTTGATAATATTAAGGTGCTTAAAATGAACACAGTACAGGACAATAATATTGATAGAATTTAAAATGTTGAAGTTTTAACTGTGCTAACAACTACATTCAAAATAACCACTACGTGGAGCCCTGGCACAGACTGAAGGCGTCGCGGCAGACCTTGTAGAAGATGGCGAGACCAGCTGGAGAAAACAGACGACCAGTGGTCGACTTTAGCCCTGGATAGAAAGAGCTGGAAGTCATGGGGAGAGGCCTTTGCCCAGCAGTGGGATGCTGCAGGCTCACAGTCACATTCATATAAAAATATGTAAAATTGAGAACGCTACGAATAATATTTTGAACACTACTTTTTGAACAAAACCGCTTACTTTTCCACTTACCCATCGTAAACCTGATATAAGACGGCAGCCAATACAGGAACGTGTAGCTGACGAGCTTCGCGAAGAAGAGGGAGAGGGAGAACTCGACCACGCCCGGGATAGAGAGAGCGCGCGATAGTGAGACCGCGCTCTCGGGAGACGCGCGGAGCAGCGAGGTGCGCTCCGTCGCATCTTCTTGCTGAGAGAGAGATGACATGATTAGTGTGAGTAGAGCGAGAGAGAGTGAACTCGTCCAGGCCCGGGATAGAGAGAGCGCCCGATAATGAGTTAGTTTTTAGTGTAATTATAATGTTGTATGTATTTATAGTATTTTTAAGTTATATTAATATTGTATTGTATGTGTTTTATATGGGCCTTGATGCCTGAAATAAATGGATACATTAAATTAATTAATTTATTAAATTAATGTCTCTGTCGCCTATTCTTGCTGAGAGAGAGATGACATAATTAGTGTGTGTAGAGTGAAAGAGAAATCTCAAGAAGCATGCCCCTTAGTACGGGATAGAGAGAGAGATAAAGAAATAAGAAGAAATGATAAAAATATTTTTTTTAAATGCGACACCGATAGAGAAAAATAATAAAGTTTGAAGTCAAGTGAGAATTTCCCAAGAAATATTAAAAACAGTCTAGCTCCTAAACTATAAATAATCGTTGAACATACATGAGGGTTTTTCGGGAAGCCCTTGGAGAGAAACTTTTGATTTTTTTCTTTGGACGTCGTTTTACGGTTCACAGGCCACCTTGTATATTATTATTCTCTATAGTAAATACGAAAAGAAAAAGTTCGTCCTTGTCTCACGTCGTCTCTGTCACTCATACCTGTGAGTCTCTTTCTAAAGCTCCATGTGTCTTTAACGGGTATTGTAAATATTATTAATTCTGTGGTAATACTTACTTGTGCTGCATTAGACGAGTGCCTGTTAGGTCGCAAACTTGCCGACTAAAATAAAAACAAAATATTATTTATACTCGTATATCACTTTTAAAATCGTACGGCCGACCGAGGACTCCTTCTGTTTTTCCGAACAAAAAAAAATTATCCAATCTGTTGGACTCGTCAAAACAAATTATATGAGCCCAAACTCGAGGGATTTACTAGTAGCACTGAAGGATTCCACTATCCACCTCCTGGCTCCATCATCAGATCAGCTCCAAAATACCAGATTATAGTTTTGTCATCCGAACTACTTAAAAATACAAAGTTTCATTTAGATACGATAGTTAGAACTAGTTTAAAATTGACTTCTAAGATTTTATTAAATTGTTAGTTAGCGTGTTAAAAAGTGATATATGAATGCGACGATCATTTTGGTTAGGACGCAGGTTAAGACCCATGCATTTCCCATCTATTGTATTTTTAGCGTTTCTTGTTTTTGATTATATTAACCAAATAAAGTGATGATTGCTTACCTGATCTCCCACGATGACGGAAGAAGCGTCGTCGTCATCCGCCTCCTCCTCTTCGTCTGACCGCGTTGATTGGCGCGACGGCTGTGAGAATGATTGATTCATATGTCCATGTAATGTCAATTTTTTTAAGAGTATCAACTCAGCCTATCGCAGTCCACTGCTGGACATAGGCCTCTCCCAGACTGCGCCGCAGCACCCTGTCCTCCGCCTTCCACATCCAGCCTACCCCAGCCACCTTCTTTAGGTCGTCTGTCCATCTAGCTGAGGGGCATCCCACACTACGAAGAACTAACTAGAAGAAGAAAGTCTAGAAGTGTATACCGGGTGTAAAAAGACACGAGAGTCACGTGCACTCCCCGTCATTGTGATCATTTTTTACTGAACGCATCATCTTGAATTATAATTTATGTTCATCATACTTTGAATGACACCTATTGTGTTCTACTTACAGTACTTACCGAGTGCCTACTATTAGTGACGGCGGCCCCCAGCCCCACGAGGCGCGGCTCGGGCGCCAGGAGCAGCCACACCACCGCCCCCACGGCCCCCATCACCAGCCCGGGGTAGATGAACGACAGCGACCAGTCCGAGTCCACGTACTCCGCCGCCATTATCGTACCTACAACAACCATCAATGTTTTGCAGAATATAGGTTTTGTTTATTCCGGTTTAGAGTATTATTTTTTTGTTTCTTAAAGGTGAGTATCCACTAGAGAATTTTCTCGAGCATTTCCATGTAATGTAACGTTTCTGCGAATGCTCACGATGAGTAAGCATATACCTGTAACATTTCTTTCTTCTTTGCGTTCATTGTTCAAATGTCGGACCTAGAGGCACGGCTCGTGCCTTTGCTCGATAAAATGTTACACCAATATTATGGTCGTTGGTTTTTTAAATCAGGTTGTAACAAAACATCGAGCGTGCTGTTCGAAGTTTGAAGTATGGTTCGATAAATCTCTATACTCACCTTAATATGTACGAGCGACCTCGCGAGTTGATTGCTTTACTTACCGCTCTAAGGCCGAGATTTTATAAACGTTACTTAGCTCTTACTTTGACTTAGACATGGGTCCCGTCTCTATCTTTCCAATTCCAATTTTATAGTAATGGCTCCATCGTTTTATCGATGATTCTGCCAATGTCAGTCTCTATGTTGCACTTGGCGTTTGACAGGAATAACGCTGACCCAAAGTACGTGCTAAGTACCTAACGTTTATAGATATTGGCCTAAGGTATTACTTATGTGACAGTTAGATAGCTTGAAGTTTCAATTTAAGGCTCACGTAGATTTGAGTGCCATATTTTATTTAACTTTGTAATTCAACGTGTAACATCAATGAATTCTATTCTAATTAAAAACTGTAATAAATACTTACTCAAAACCAAATCGTTCAAAAGCAGTAAAAAGTTTTATGTAAAACATGGCCTTCTAACTGAAATATCTCTTATCTATGTTTATAAAACAATTCAAATACGCGAGTAAATGTCGGTTCTATAACAAGTCTGCTATTTGAGTTTTCTTAAAATAACTTATCTTGATCATCGCCCGATCGTTTCTTCGAAGATAGACGATAATTCCCGAGGGCCATTTTTTGGGATATCTGCAAATGTTTCATGCGGGAACCGTACTAGCAGACATCGGCAAAGGCAACAATTCTGTCAGCCCTAATTAAAAATAGCCCACAACTGGGCAACTTACCCAATATATTTCCCAGCGACGTGTGCGAGTTCCATATTCCAAAGATGAGACCCTTCTTGCTATTACCGAACCATTTGCCCACTATAGCGACCGTGCCCGGCCAGCCAGTCGTCTGGGCAATGCCTGCCCCAGCCTGGAAAGTGGGCAAAACTATGTTGAAATAATTACCTTATTTGTTAACGCAATTATCTGGCGAATCTTCACAGACGTGAAACATCACGTCTGTGAAGATTCTACTATTATTCATATTCATGATTTTACTATTAAAAACTTGAAAATAAAAAAACCGGCCAAGTGCGTGTCGACCACGCACATTGAAGGGTTTCGTAGTTGGGATGAGTATTTGCGCATGCACATTATTCATTTTATCGACTATAAAAATAAGTTTGTATTTCATAGTGTTTCTCGAAAAAAGTATGAAAAAAAAATTATTTCTGCATGTTTTTCATCATCATTCATCACGTCTGTAAAGTTTCGCCAAGTAATTTAATTTTACCTTCTATAAATAAATATAATTGCACGAACCTGCACTAATAAATAGTATGATATGTTATGTATATTGTACGTTCGTCCGATGCCGAAGAGATAACAAAAGATGGCCGACGTCAACATGCCGAATGACAAGAAGTATCGTAGATCGACCCTCTCTGCTACCATACCTGTGACATAAACATAACATCACGCTTGTTCTACAAAGGGATAGGCAGGAGTGTAGTTTTGTCGGTTGGTGCCTCCTCATCATTTAAAATCATCAAAGGGATCTCTGCGAGTTTGCTTCGGCCCCTCGTATGCCTTCCGAAGGTCCGGGACCCGAGAGTCCCGAGATAAGTCGAAGACATTTTTAAAATAATAAAATAACTCCTTACGTTATTTGAAAATAAATGTTTTATTATCCCTTCTTCAAGAATGCTTGAACAGGCAACATAATTACGATATCAATATTAATTTAATTAAAGAATATTAACGTACATTACTAAAACAGCTACAGACCATTCAAATATTTGTGTGACGCAGCTATCGAACCCACGACCTTGAATGCCGAGAGCGTGCGATGCATCCACACAGATGGCCTTTCATTCCATTTATAAGTAAATATTTCTAATTATGTATAATTACCTACTACTTAATTAGTAATTACGCCATTGCAAAGAATGTATGAATGAATGCTTGATCAAGTGTCCAGCCGCCTTAGAGCGGGTTGTTTCACGACCACTTCACGCGGCGTATACGTCAAACCAAAAAAATCGCTGTTTCAAATTGCAGTACAAAGTTACGTCAAATAATAACGATTACGTGCTCCTTATTAATTAACGTACGTATGTTACGTTAACCAACCGTTTGGAAAAACCGGCCCATAGTGCATGGTATGGATCATAGGTAGGTAGTAGTATAGAGTCAATATAGTAGACAAGTACAGAATCAAGTTCTTTAACTTTGCAGCTGCTGTTGCTGGGTCACTAAAAGACTTCCATTTTTAAAAGGGGATTGAAGAGTTTTATATGGATCCTGGTAGTGCCGCGCCACTTTGTTTTTTTTTTTCAAAATGGCGGCCAAGCTCACAGAACAGATAACTTTTAACTGTTCTGTGGCCACGCTTGATACCTATAAGTAATTAAATCGATAGCTGACATCAATACAAACGGAAAATATTATGGAACCAAACCATGTACCTAAAGCGTCACTTTTCAACGTTGATCACGTGACATACATGTTTTTTTTTAACTTTCGTACTTACAAGTTACATCTTGTTGCTTACATGTTTAAAATTAATCATTCTGAATGTTTAAAGTAATCAAACATCTATGCAACAAGATGTAAGCAAGTTAAAAGGCTGATTTTTACTCAATAAAAAAAATCAAATAAATAGAAGAAAATATAAATAGAAGTCTAATCATCATCTTCCTGCCCTCGCTCCATGTTACTTGTGGTCGGCGCAACACGTTTTCTTCTTCCATTCTCCCCTGTCAACCGTCACGCTAATAAATAGAAGTCTAATACATGATAGATAGTAGTCTAATATAGTGGTCTTACCTGAGACGAACATGGCGCCCGCGTATGAGAACAGGAAGGCGGAGTCCAGCGCGCCCAACAACGTGTTGGCGTCGGTCGTATCTGCAAACACATGGGTGCATTATAATTATTACAGGAGGAGGGTTCGCGAGTTACGACACGCTATAAGAGAATATATAAAAGACGGAGATGTAAAGCAAACCAGTTACGTTTAAGTGCCATCAATAGAGCACAAATCCGAACTCCAGGCTGCTGCGAATAACTTTGCCTGATCTAGGGATCGAACCCAGGACGCCGATCAGCACTTCAGAAAAGTTCTGGAGTGGCGACTGCGTACAGGAAAGAATACCGTGTGTCGGGTGTCGGTGTTCCACAAGGTGGACCGACGATCACCAGGTCGTGTCGCGGGAATCGGCTAGATACGGAAGACATAGAACTAGTCGTTGTGGCGAAGTAAGTTTGAAGGAGGCCATTATCCAGCAGTAAACGTTTTTCGACTGAATGACATTCTTCTAAAATTAACAAAATGACTGTCTCTCTAGGTGTAGGTACCACGCCTGTATTCCACGAAGAGTTAGAAGGCGAGAAGGGAGTTGTTGGGGAACGTCGTTGTTACTCAGCTATACAGTATACTCACTAAAAGGAGCCCAGTTACACCACTGGTCGTCATTGGGGTCGGTCCCGGGCGGCGGCACCAGCGCCGAGCAGTTCTGATGCAGCACAGACTTCACCACGGAGATCGGCTTCCTCGTCAGGTGGTACGTCATGTACGTGAAGAATGTCAGCATGAGCACTGAGGCTTGGTACCTGCGGATGAGGAGAAGAGACAAGCTAAACGAGAGAATTTATATACAGGGTGGCAGGGACATCGACGCATAGCCTGTTACCAAGGATTCAGTACAGACATGATTCTGAAACCCACTGCGTTGAAATTTTTCAAAAGTTAAGAAAAAAAAATTGTTGTTCCATACATTTTGACCGTTGATCGTAGTTCACCGTAGTATTGCACTTCCCTATGAAACAGCAGATTTTTTTTTTATATCCGACGATAAATTGCTGGCTGTATCGACAAAAATTTCATCCCCGATTCAGGTTTTAGGGGTGAATTTTCAAAAACCTTCCCTTAGCGCTCACTTTCGTTACATAAGGAACTCCTGTGCTAAAGGTTTACTTCTAGACCACGATTTTGTCTGTGCGTTGTCTGTCAGTGAATTTAAGATTATTATCAAGTCATCGTCTGCCCGCCTTTTCGCAACTATGTTGTGGTCGGCTTCCAGTCCAACCGGATGCCGGAGCCGGGATGCAGCTGAATACCAGTATTTTGTCGTGAAGCGACTGCCTATCTGACTTCCACAACCCAGTTACTGGGTAATACGATAGCCCTTGGTAAGACTTGTTAGTCAAGACTTTTGGGCTTCTGGGTAGTCAGAACGACGAACATTATTAACAAGATAGAATTTTCCCGTGATAAACTATTTACATACCCACGGAACGGTACAGTACCTATAGTATACTTATATCCCCACACTAATAAACGTATTATATCAGATGAATGGTTACACACCGATTTCTCTCTTTCAGCCGTCAATAATTTGACTTTCGAAATTTCAAATTTCAAATTCAAATTTCAAATTTCAAATTCAAATTCATTTATTTGTTTGTCACAGGTGGAAAGTTATTATCATAATTATATAAAGATCGCTGTAACATACCCATAGGGCGTACAATATTTAACAATTATTTAACTATTTAACATTAATATTATTCATGTCAAAATATACCTATTACACAGAAAATCTTCGTATTCTACCACATAGGCATCCAAATGTGAATTGGGTTGATACATTTTAATAATAATAATAGGTCAAAATAGAGATGTCAGACAGATAAATTAATATATAAATAACAATTGAATTAAATTACGATGTCAAAGTGTCATTTAGGTAGTCATTTAAATTATAGTAGCATTTATTACATAAAAAATCTTTAAATTGCTTCTTAAAACCAGCCAAATCTAAATCTCTAATTGACTTCTTAATTTTATTATAAATTTGCGGGGCTCTGCAGAATATGCTTTTCCGCATGAGAGCTGTCTTTGCTCTGCGTCCGCGTAGCATGTCATTTCGCCTGTTACGTTGTACAGTATCAGATAGGTATGGAAACAAGTTTGGGTTTAATCTTACAAATAAGGCTGTTTCATATATATACAAGGCTGGTAGCGTCAGAATTTTATGCTTTCTGAAATATGGTACACAACTGTCAGTTATCTGAAGTCCAAACATAGATCTTATGCAGCGCTTTTGCGCTTTAAACGCGGCTTCTCGATTAGTAGAGTTACCCCAAAATATGATGCCGTATCTTAACACAGATGCAACAAGACCATGATAGGCTGTGAGTGTAGTGCATCCGTGTTAACGGTTGGGGCAAGTTTATATAAGGCATAGGATGAACAACTTATTTTCTTACATAATGTTTCTATATGATTCTTCCAGTTAAGCTGGCTATCTATTATAAGACCCAGGAACTTTGCACTGTCCACGTCATTAATTTCATTATGTTGGAATTTTACGTCCATTTTTGTACTAGGTTTTTTGTGTCCAAAGTGCATAATCTGAGTTTTACCTAAATTAATTTTTAGGTTGTTGTCGTTAAGCCAAGAGATTATTGTGATTAACGCGTTATTTACATCAGCTTCATATAGGCCAGGTTTATTACCAGCTACTGTTACCGTGCTATCATCAGCAAATAGGGTTATGGGGTAATGTATGGCTTTGGGTAGGTCATTAATATAAATTAAAAATAGCAAAGGACCCAGAACACTGCCCTGTGGTACGCCAAAGTATACAGTACGTTCTTTAGATAGGTAAGTAATTTTTTCTTTCGTCTTTAAATTTAAGCCTGTTATAGCAGTTTTTTGTTTTCTATTAGAGAGATAAGTCATTAATAAATCCAGAATATTACCTCTTATACCATAGGAGTCAAGTTTGTTTCTTAGTATGTTATGGTCAACATAGTCAAAAGCTTGTGTCATGTCACAGTACATAGCACAAACAGGTATCTTATTATCAATATTAGTCAGAATTATATTCAAGAAGTCATAAATTGCCATATTTATTGTCTTATTTTTCCGGAAACCTTTTTGCTCATTGCAGAGAATCTTTTGTTTTTCTAAATATGCATATAGTTCATTATAGATATACTTTTCATAAATTTTTGAGAAAATTGGCAAAAGGGCAATAGGTCTGTAGTTTTCCATTTGCTGTTTATCCCCCTTTTTGTAAACTGGTTTTACAATGGCGACCTTAAGACGGTCAGGAAAAACACCGTGACTGATACATAAATTAAGAATATGGCTCAGATGGATGGAGATTAAATCGGCAACATATTTTACGATCTTTGTTGAAATTTCGTCATACCCAACGCTGTTAGTGTTTTTTAAACTTTTTATAATATTAAATATTTGCATTGGTTGACATGGTGCCATGAACATGGATTTTTGCTTGCTTAAAATGTGAGTAGTTGATTTATTACGTGCCCCTGTTATTGGTACAATTTTTTCGATGAAATAGTCGTTAAACTTGTCAGCAATTAGTTGAGGATTGTTAATTATTCTATTGTCAGTTTCAATTGTATTTATTAAGTCATTAGGTAAATTAAATTTTGGGGTCTTTATTATTTTCCATGTCATTTTACTTATATTGTCTGAGTTTTTAATACTATAGTCATTTTGAGATCGCTTAGTCAGTTTAATAATTTTTTTAAATAATTTAGTGAATTTAGAATATTTTGTTTTATTTATTTGTGACGGTTGGAGTCTAGACGTCCATAATAATTGCCTTTTCTTCAAGCTGCATAATTTGAGTCCACGCGATATCCATTTTGGCCTTTTACTTGTTTGTATTTTAAAGAGCCTACGGGGGAAGCATAAGTCGTAAAATAATCCAAATTGTTCAATAAACGAGTTAAAAGAATCATTTGGATCATCACTGTCATAGATTTCAGAGAACGTCAGTTTCTCAAGACAGGTTCTAAATTTAAGCATATTCTCCGGGCTAAAGTCCCGTTGTGATTTGTACCAATATTTCAAAACACAGTCCACTCTTACGGGACACTTCAGCAATTGCGCAGTGTGATCCGATAGGGCAAATTCCATCACTTCCGCCTTGCATTTTTTCACGAAATTGTGGGCAAAGTTGTCAATACATGTTTGACTCTTCATTCTAGTGGGCTGAAAAATAGACAATCTCAAATTGTAATTTAATAATAGACATTCAAAATCTAAAGTTTGATAAGTTCTTTTCAAAATATCTACATTGAAATCACCCGCAATTACAATATTGTTATTTAGAAAGGGCTTATTGGACAGAACTCGTAAAATCATATGTAATTTTTCGATGCAAGTATTGAAATTACTACTATTTGGGACTCTATAAATGCAAACAATAACAATCTTGTAGTCAATCAGTTCGATGGCGCAACATTCAAAAACCCCGGGTACTGAAAAACCAGAAATCTGTTTTAATTCCTTGTAGTGTAGTCCGTTTCTAGTAAGAATGCATGCTCCACCTCTTTTACTTTTTTTCCTTGCGTAGCAGGCTGCAAGCTGATAATTAGGAATATCTAGATATTTTTCATCGCCTTCCATAATAAAATGTTCCGTGATGCATAATACCTCCACACAAGATTTTGAGGCTGCTAGTTCTTCTAGGCATATTGTTAGAATTTCAGATTTTGCCAACAGTCCAGCAATATTTTGATGCAACACGTGCAGATGTTTAGTCACGAAAAAAGTTTGAAGGTTGACTGTTACAAGAAGTATTTTCATTATCGTCATCAGAGGCTCCGTCATAAATCGCACAATTGTTGTCATCAGATTCGCTGAGATAGGTAGTATTAGAGCATTCAATGTCATTCATTAGAGTCTTAAGATCTTCAAGAATTGTCCGCATTGCTATATTGTTTATAAATCCGGACTTTTTTCCAAACGAACGAAAATCACACTTAAGGTGCTGGTTTGAATCAAGGTAGTAGGCATATTCATGGGACACTATATCATGGTAAAGTAAATTGTTAAATGTCTCAATCCTCCAGTTGTAGATGTCATTATTTCTAATATAGGTATATGTCGGGAGGCATATAATAATATTTGTGTGTTTTATTTTACTCAGGACATCTCGAATGTGAATTATGATCTTGCTGTAGTCATGTGTTGATTTAAAGTCTTCTGGTCCAATCAATATTATACAATAGTCTTGTATGGTAAAGTCTGAAAGTTTTGTCTCAATTCCAGTAAGAAGTTGTTGAATTCCTACATTCGGTGTTATGTAATGGCAGATATCGTCACGTTCCTTTAATAATACTTGTTGTGCAATGTTTAGGACCTTATGTTTATTATCCGTGCTAAGAACACATACTCTTTTTTTCCTACATGTCTGTTGAGTAGTTTTGTCGTTTATTGACGAACTTGGTTTTTTCGTTTGTTGGACTGTATCATTGTCATGTATTTGGCTAACTAAGGTATCAGTTTGTGTCTGCTTTGACTTACTGTTTGAAAGAGGCTTTTTCTTGGGTGTGTTTCTGTTTGACTGAATAGGACTATTAGTAGTTACTTTTTTGAATATCAGGTTCTTTTTGGTCAAGTTCTCATTTAAATGTTTGAGTTTACCATTTTCTAGGTTTAATAATTCTATCTCTTTGTGAGCACTATTTAATTGCGATTCAAGTTTTTGGATTACTTCTTTTAATGTTTTTACGTAGTCTTCGTCTTCTGATATGTCCGGTAAACTGTTAGTAGTGCACTCTAGTGTCTGTGATGTCAAATCTTCGTCATTGTCATCTGGTATTGGGTCCGAATTGGTTCGGACGCGCTTACCACGGAATGTTATATTCCCAAGATAATTGTTCATATTTTATGAAAGAAACAATTTATTATTCTCAAAAAGAAACATCCAGTGCGCATAGAGGTTTGATCTTGCAACCTCGTCACTGGCAATCACAAGTATTCACCACTAGGTCAAGAGAACATTAGTAAAAATCGTAGAATCGATGACCATTATCGTCGGCAAACGGTGTGGTAATTTATCATGCGCGGAATAGATGGCTCTGTTCTCAAGATGTATTACCATATATTTATTTTGTTTGGGTAACATTGGTTGACAGGTGTTAACACTGTAATAGTTTGTTTGTTTTTTTCCCGTTAGATGGTGCAGTTTTAAACATTTAGTTGACCAATCATTATTATTATGGTCACACTGGTTGAAATATTGTCTATTACAGGTGTCAAAATTTAAAAATGTAAACAAACAACGGCCCTTCCTTATACAGAATATAAGAAAAACACCATAATTATGTTCAAACGTTGATGGTACCTCGTTGAATCCAGTCACAGTCTTATTTAAATTAATTTTGTTTTAGTGTTATGAAGTGTAAGTATCAGTATTGTCACTTTTTTTCACTTTTCAAAAGTTCACGAGTGTCATAGTCATTATTCACTTAGCTCAGTAGTGTCTAGTATTTAGTGCACGCAAACGTTAGTCACTGAACTTCACTTATTTGTCTTTATGTTAGAGTTATTTAGGCACTGATTCTAACTTCTTTATAATTAAAAACAGTTTTTTTTTTTTTTTTTTTTTTTTATATAGAGCAAGTTGTTGACGTTTCCGTTCCGTTCCGTTTTTCCGAAAGAAGAAGACACAGCGTTTTGTAACTATACAAACGCTATACAACGTTTATTAATAAGGTACCTATACATATGTATATAGTACGGAACCCTCGGTGCGTGAGTCCAACTCGCACTTGACGGGTTTTTATTTTTTATCTTTATTGCTCAGAATATTTTTATAAGATTACCTACATCAGTTAGCGCTCATATTATTATGAGTGTGGAAACTAAGGGAGGCCTCTTAGGCACTCCCGGAAACTTTGAAACTAGTGAAATGGACACGGACAGTGCAATTGTGAACAATAAAAAGAACAGTGACTATAAATTAACTAGTGTAAGTGAACTTTCCCCGGACAATGAAGGACAATATGCAGTTGTTTGTTGGTACTGCGCAAAAGTTAACGTAATTAAAAAATTCCATGAGTGGCAGGGACTCCAAACTAAGATTAAACAATTAACTTGTAGATTGTGTAACAAGAGAAGTGTCGTGAAATGTTTTATAAAAACTTCTGCAAATATTTCAAACGGACACCTAGTGAACAGTGTAAACGAAATCAATATATATTCGTGTAATATAAATTTCTGCAAAATAAATAAAATAGACTGCCGCAAGTGCAATGGCCAGTTAAATGTTAAGTACATGCCAATTATAGGACTTGAAAGTGAAGAAAACGTGACCTGTGAATGTGGCACAGTGAACAAAATAGTATCGAAATATAGAGAGATACCCAGGACCCAAAGTACAAGGGCTGAGCCATCGCTATGTGGGTCGGGTCGCCCCACTCGCCGGACACCGCGTCACGCCTGTGGTGGCGCAATTGCTGCGACGGCGGCGCCCGGCAGCGTGACCGCTGGCGCCGCGCGAACGAAACCAACCGAAGCCACCGCTGTCGCGCGAGCTCCCAACGTTGCACCCGCCGCGCGCGCGCGCGAAGACTTGACCATCTCGACGCTTCTGCGCGCCGACTCCGAGGCCCCGTTGGTTCACGCGACGGCGCAAGCGCGCGCCACCATTCCTACCGTGGCCTCGCAGCGAGTGCAGCGACAACCCGGCATAACAACGAGCAACCGTTTCTCCTTGCTCTCCACCGAAGAGGAGCATAAAAACGAATTGGAAAGGGAAAAAGACTACGCCCACGCGACTTTTACCTCACCCAAACCCAAGAAGAGAAAGAGAGGTGCCGTCACTCCTAACTCGACAGTGACCAATGGACAAACAAGAGTGATCACATCATCCACTCACATTCCCGACATAATCATAACAGACGTCAAGAAAATCAATGATCCGGAATATCTTAACAAAATTAGAAAAATAACCACTGACCATGGAGCAAGACACGCCATGGCAAGGAACAAAAGAACCATCACGATCCGCGTATACACCGCGGACACGAGGAAAATAATTATAGAAGAGTTGAGGAAACTTGACGACGGGCTCCGCTTCGTGGCACGCGTCCCTAAAGCCCAGCAGATCCATCAGACGAAGGTGGTGCTCATCACAAACATCTACGATGAGACGAATGAGGCATGCCTTGAGGAAATGGAGAGGTGCATCGGTGTGAAACCAATCAAAATGAGAACAATTAAAGGTGACCTACAATTATTTATCTTTGATGGTGCCCACTCATACGATGAAATCGCCACGCTCATGAAGACAACAAAGCATGCGTACTTCGGGGCCTTCAGCATGAAGCCTCAGGAATACAAAGATGACCCCAGGAGAGTAGTACAGTGTAAGAAATGTTTCCTCTTCACGCATGCGACATCGGCGTGTCACGGTGAGAAGAAACAACCCACCTTCACAATTCAAAACGAAGAAGGCATAGATATCGAAATATGCACAGCATGTAAAAAACCGGGCCATGGGGCTAACCAAGCCAAATGCGAGAAGTTCCAGAAGGCAGTGGACCGTCAATTGGCACAACACGAAGAAAAAGAAAGAAAAAAAAGAGAAGCAGCTGAACGCAAACACGCAGCACTAAGACACCGGCGGGAAAACGTCTCGTACGTGAACATAACCTCCACTTCACAATTTCCACCGTTGCCCAAACAGGCGCGCCAATCACAACCACAACCACAGCACCAACCACCGATGCAACTAAATGAACACACAACAAACGAAGAAAACAGCATGGAGCCCCTAGGGCAAGAGCTACAAACAACAATGAAACAAATATTACACCAACTACAGCTACAACACGAAATCCTCGTAAAAATTCTCAACAAATAATCTGAGAAATCAACATCATAAGCTGCGCATACTGCACCTCAATGCGCAAGGACTAAAAGGTAAATTTCTCGAACTAAAATCCTTAGCCGACCGTTTTAAACCACATGTAATCATAGTTAACGAGTGCCGGGTGGACTTCTCCAAAATCCGCATGAATCTCTTGAACTACGACAAGATCACGCATTCGATCGCGTCGCATCTAACTACAGTCATGTACGTGATGCGTGGAATACGCTGGAGTCAGACCGACGTAACCCCAGGAACCGAAGAAAGAGATCGCCTCATCGAAGGCGTCGCTATCAACCTCACTTATGATCATCTGACCGGAGATTCCCTAAAAATTAAGGGGATATATATACCGCACAGATCAGAGCACTTTGACGCCGTAGCGCTTAATGATGAGCTAGAAGACATCATAACCGAAGCTCCAAACATCACCATCGGGGACCTCAACCTTAAAATGACCGCACTCAACCAGACAAGAGACGAAGGGGCAGGAATACTCGTCCGCGATCTCTGTAACTCCGACGTCTGCACCATACACCACACAGGCCTACCGTCGCGACCTAACAGTCTGGGCTATGGCATCCTCGATGCAGCCATCTTCTCACACGATGCGCAAGCTTTCGACACCATAACATGCCGACAAATAACATCGGTTGGCTCCGATCATATGCCCTGGCTACTGGAACTAAGCATAGTGGTGGACAGAGAGAAAACACTGGTAAGAAATACCCGCGCTATTGCAAACAACGAAGAAACCAGACAACAATTCCAACAAACCCTATCGGACAAAACCACGCCCCTACCAAAGGAAATCACAACCGACGCAGAATGCGAAGAATATATACTACAACTAGAAAAAGCCATCACAGAAACCTTGGATGAATATGCGCCACTACATGAAAACAACAGAAGAGATCAACTTCCAGAAGAGATTAATGAACTGATCGACAAAAGAAACCAAGCAAAAAGTAAAGCGTGGCGGCTGCGCCTCAACCAGGATAGAATAACGGAACAAAGAAGAATCTACAATCGTCTGAAACGCCAGGTTCAACAATCACTCGTGGAATATAGCAGCACAAAATGGACCCGGATAATAAACAATCCACAGAACAACAGAGCTCACATGTGGCGAATCCAACGCAACCTGAAGGCTCCAATACAGAGGCTCCCCCACATTGAGGGTTGCAACAGTGAAAAAGAAACCATCGACACCCTGGTCGACACAGCAATCGTCACAGAAGCCGAGATAAACAACGATGATAAGAGCACAGAAAAGACCACACCGTTCCAGCCTCTCGACCCCACATCCATAGAGGAAATCAGATTTGCGCTGAGATGCTTTAAAAATAAGAAGGCGCCTGGCCCGGACAAAATCAAAGCAGATGCCCTTAAACTCGGAGGCAACCCCTTTCTCACCAGGTACAAAGTGATAGCTGATTACCTGTTACTGACAGGTTATTATCCCAACAGATGGAAAATCGGGGAGTGCATCTTCCTACATAAAGCGGGTAAGAATCACCGGGACGCCAAATCGTACCGACCCATCACTCTCCTAAACATCATGGGTAAACTACACGAACGCCTGCTCCTGTCGCGCCTGCGACAGACGGCCGACAGACTTCAACCGCCGTTCCAACACGGGTTTACCAAGAATAGAGGAACAGGAACACAGATCCTTCGCACCGGCAGGTTCATCACGGATGCGCTGGAAGCGAGGGAAAGTGTGGCCATGGTCCTGACGGATCTTTCGAAGGCCTTCGACTCAATAAACCATGAAGGTCTGACGAAGAAGCTTCAAACAGCTGACGTCCCGAACAACATCATCAAACTAATAGAGAATTACCTTAGCGGTCGCAAAACCTACGGACGCTTCAGAACCACCAGCGGCGACGAAAAACCGGTGCCACACGGGGTCCCCCAGGGCTCTATCTTGGGTCCGGTCATTTTCAATCTATACGTACACGACGTTTGGGACCAACGGGACCGTATCCGCGGGCTCAGGCTCTCCCAATACGCCGATGACCTGTGCATCCTTAACAGGTCTCCCGACCCGAACTGCGCGACACACCGCGCGGGCTGGGCCGCAGATGTAGTCATCGACTACTACCGTCGCTGGGGGCTAAAATGCAACGTGGACAAAACGGAGTGTGCTATGTTCACCCACAAGAGAAATTACCGCAGAACCATTCGCATCAAAGACGAGGTAACCGAATATAAAAAAAGCATAAAATATCTAGGCGTACACTTAGACAAGACCATGACCATGGGCAAACAGACGGATTACGTCGTGCAGAAGGCGCGACAAGCACGTGGCACACTAGCCCCTATCATAGGCTGGCACGCCAAGACGGATATGACTGTGAAACTTGCTGTCATTCAGGCCTGCCTACTTCCTATATTGGATTATGGCGTGGTACAACTACTCTCACGTTACAGTAAGAGCAACTTGTTAAAAATTGAACGCCAATACCGAATGGCTCTCAAGACCAGCGGACAATTTCCAAGACGCCTAGAAACCTCACTACTCTGGGATATGCTCGATTGGGATCCATGGCACCTCCGTGCACAGGATTTAAACGAGGACATGCTGCGCCGACTCCGCGAAATGCACATCGAGGATCTAGAGACCCCTGGTGACGCCTACCTCGGATACGGACAGCATAACCCCCTCCTAACTAATACTAGACTAGGTGAAATCGACTATGTACCAAGAAAAGACAGGAGTCGGCTGCTCAGCAAGCGAACGACCGCTCCACGTCCCCATAAACTGTAATTAACTGTAAATAGGATAGGGCAATATAGAACAACATTATACATTTATATAAATTTATTCTGTACATACTAACAAGCTCACAGCACACACTACACGACACTTATATAGATCTAATTCAGACAAACATAGGTGACTGTAAGTAGCTGACACACCCACAGGCCGAATACACCACCGACTTGTGGACATATTATGTAACATATGAACTAGGGAAATAAACATCTTCTATTCTATTCTATTCTATTTGACGGGTTTTTATTTTTTATCTTTATTGCTCAATGATACACTAAAGACGGATGTTTATAAAAACAAAATATCTAGCATTGTATTTTATTAAATAAAGATACTGCTGATATTATTTGTACAAAGAAAAGTGTTCCAGATGCGGCAGACACTTGTAACTATGTATTTGATTTGCTTATGGAACTTTATAATATGGCGATAAAGGCTAAGTCCACGTTTGTAACGTAGATGCATGCGAGTTTACATAAAAGGTACTGTGACAGTTAATCTGATGCCTCGTTTAGGGGCTCGTGGCTAAATAGTAACAGCCACACGGGTCGATCTTCAAGGTTAAGCAACGCTTGCCGAGGTCGGTCGGTGGGTGACCGTACATTACATACTGAGCCCCTCCATGCCTTAGAAAGCACGGTCCCGGCTGTCATTAGTAGATCTTCGACATTCGTTATGGGTTGTCAGAAGCCCGAAAGCATCGTGTAAGCCAGTAACTGGATTGTGGAGGTCGGATAGACAGTCGCTCCATGTAAAATACTGGTATTCAGCTGCATCAGGTTAGACTGGTAGCCGACCCCAACAAGGCTCGGAAGATTGATTTTGCGTCGTTTAGAACGGATGACTAGAATATATTCGTAAATACAATTGATACAATTCTTAAATTAACTGACACCCTAAACCGCTGAGTGAAACATGAAATGCACAGAGTTCCTTGAATAACGAAGGTAACACTTAGGAAAGATTTTTGGAATCCGATAGAAAAAATCGACGCTAGCCGCTAGGGGTGCAAGAATCATGTGCTGCATTCATCGTTTCAGTTTGCGCGTCGGTGTCCATATAAGAAAGTAAATAAGTCACAATAGGTCAAGCAATTACCGAAAGGTGATAGCGTATATTGTTTAATATTAAATTAATTAATTAATTAACTATAGCCATTAATTACGAGATATCATGACACAGTTTTAAAATGCAATAACAGATAACGGTAGTAAGTACATGTAATATTATATAAAGTTACAAACGATGACAAAATTATACATTTCCAGTATAAGCTGACCTGTCACCTGAAAGAAAAGCCTACACAATGCGAGGTCAGGTTAAACTGGAGCTGTATAGCTTGATACTATGTCACCATGTGGACGTACAAAGATAGTAACACGTGGATAATGAAATATCATGACTGCTAAGCGTGTGGTCCCGCTTTGGTTCGATCTCTATCTGCCTGCCTTTCCCAAATGTTGTGATCGGCTTCCAGTCAAACCGAATGCAGCTGAATACCAGTTTTTTACATGGAGCGATTGCCTATCTGATCCCCATAACATATCTCCATAACACTGGGTAACACGATACCCCTTGGCAAGACTGGTTGAGTCTTTTTCGGGCTTCTGACTACCCGTAACAACTGTCAAAGATCTACGAATGACAGCCGGGACCAACGGATTAACGTGCTCTCCTAGGCAGGGAAGGGTTTCGATATGTAATGGACCATCCACGAACCGACCAAGGTAAGCGCAGCTTAGCCTTCCATCGACCCGTGCGGCTGTTATTATTTAGCCACGAGCCCCTTCGATCTCTGAGTAATTGTACAAAGTAGATAGGTACAAAAAGCCGGCTTCAAACAACGATCGGCTCCATACAGCGAGACTCGCGACTAGCATTTGTTTGAGATCGCCACGTTCCTAACAGTCTATGAGTGCGTGCTTTTATTTGGCTCTTTGTATGGAGCCGGTCTCCAGCAGTATATACTGCTGGAGACCGGCTAAACAGTTTGTTGCGCCGCTTCTTCTCAGCTAACTAAAGCACTAGGAAAGGAAGTGGTGAAGGGCGAGCGTGCAGGGGGACTGTCTCATGTACCAAATTTCAGACGGTTCAGGGACTTCCAAGTGGACCACGAAAGGTTACACTCTGCAGGGAGATGTTGCACTTAGCATAAAGTTGATATTCGTTTAAGTGGAAAATAAAAATCATTTTGTTTAAGTTTGAATGCACTGTCTCTATTTAGGTTTATGAAATGATGACTGTGACTCTTGTAATAATAATTACGTTATCATCTGTTGTTTGAATGATTCATGAAAACAATGCTTTCAAAATATTTAGGCCACATCCAAAAGTAATAAATTATGTTTACAATGTCATATTACATGGTCGAACAAAACATAACATGCTGCCTTACATGATCGAACATAAGGTAGGTATGACCACGCCTGAATTCCTCGATGGGGTACGCAGATGTGTAAGCATAGCCTAATCAGCCTATAATGTTCCCACTGCTGGAATGGAACACAGGCCTCCTCTCTGTGAGACGGTAATACACCACGCGGCAGAGTGCGGGTTGGTAGATGTCACATGTCTTCGAATTTTTGGGTCTCGGACATGCCGGTTTCCTCACGATGTTTTCCTTCACCGTTTTGAGAGCAGTGGTGAAGAAATAATTTACACAAAGTAAAGTGCCTGCTTGGGTTCGAACTGCCTTATAACTCGTAAGTCGTGGTCCCACCACTGCTGTACAGTGTACACCCATTTTAAGTCCCATGATATAGAGGAGAGCCTATTAGATAATAGTTACCTATCTTTTAATGCTTTATTCATGTACAAATTCGAATTACTTGATAATATTGTCGTGTTTCTCATTTTAATTATCTTTTAGCCAGTGTTTTGTAATTATGTTTTAAGGAAATAGGTATTATTTAGTAACATGCGTACTTTTTAGTATATTCTTCTTTTTATAACGAGATTAGAATAAGTTGACCATCATCTGCCTGCCTTTTCCCAACTATGCTGGGGTCGGTTTCCAATCTAACCGGATGCTGTTACCAGAATACCAGAATTTTACATGGAGCGACTGCCTATCTGACCTCCACAACCTCATAAGACTGGTTGTCAGACTTTCAGGCTCCTGTCGACCCGTAACGACTGTCAAAGATCCACGATTGACAGCCGGGACCAACGGCTTATCATGCTTTCCGAGACACGGAGAGGACGTTATTACTTAGCTGATTGAACCCCTGATAACGCTGTGGATACATAACGCCACGCCACGCGCCACATTGTGGATACATAACGCCACGCCACGCGCCACATTGTGGATACATAACGCCACGCCACGCGCCACATTGTGGATACATAACGCCACGCCACGCGCCACATTGTGGATACATAACGCCACGCCACGCGCCACATTGTGGATACATAACGCCACGCCACGCGCCACATTGTGGATACATAACGCCACGCCACGCGCCACATTGTGGATACATAACGCCACGCCACGCGCCACATTCAGCCTCAGAGCGAAACAAACATAGTAGATACAAGGCTAGCTGATAATAATTAACAAACTGGTTACACTGAGCAATTACCATCATTAGATTGTAAAAAACCGGCCAAGTGCGAGTCAGACTCGCACACGAAGGGTTACCAATACTATTCACGGCAAGATGTGGCTGTTATTTTAGTATATTGTGTATCTTCCGACTTTCACGAACATGAAGTCGCGGGCAGAAGCTAGTATAATGGTAATTGAAGCTGGTAGTCAATTTGATAAACAATAAATTTCCCGGACTGTACTACGAGCAGTTGACGTGACCGTGACCTGTAGTAACGCATCAGTAACAGCGAACCTTGGATTGTTTCAACTGTTAGATAATATTCTTGATAAGTCAAATGGTTGAATCATTTAGTTGAGGGCAAAAACTTAATAAATTCAACAACCATTTTGTATTAAAGGTTTGAATAAAATTATAAGATTTTTGCCTATAGCTTATTCATTTTGTGATTTGTATATTATTTCATTAATTGAAGAATAATTGAAGAGAGAGCATTCTAATCACAGAACAGATATTATCTGTTCTGTGATTCTAACAGAAACTGTTGAAAAATGTTTTTGCTTTTGAGTGTACACACGGCTACACATCAAGCTATACATATAAGTCAGTATAAGCTGACTTCTGATTGTACGAAAAACCTATACAGTACGAGATCAGCTCAAATTGGAAATGTATAGCTTGATGTGTCGCCGTGTGTATGTACGTACATTGTATAATATATTTATTTACTAGCTTCTTCCCGCAGCTTCGCCCGCGTGGATGTCGGAAATTATCAGGTTTAACTTTTTTGCGGGAACCTAATTCTTTTCTAATAATCTAATTCGGGAAAGCTTTAAAGTGCATATTTGCTTTGGGAATTTTGAATGGATTATTGAAATTTGGACAGAGCAATGTCTGTCAGGTCAGCTAAATAATAATTATATAGTTTACACAATGTCATATGAAATTTTATATCAATTCAACTCAATTTTTATTGCATCCATAATGTACACATACAGGTGGTAAGTATAAAATCAATAGAATCAATGATGGACCCTGTCGGGCACAGCAACATTATAAATAAGTAGGAGAGGAAGAGCACTTTTATAGATTTCCTTATTATTAAATTATATTTATTACAATAATATGCACTTTCTATCTGTTTTAACAGAAGTATTTGTTTTTATATAATATTTTTACTCATTATCATTTTTGAATAAAAAATGACGAAGAATAATACATAAGAGTTTGATTTGAGATACCGATCACTAGTATTGTCCATGTTGAATGTTATAGACTTTGTTACAAGACAGACCACATAGTATGTAATATTAACGCGTCAATTATAAACGTATATCAGAGGACAATGACCACCTACTGTGAGTCAGTCATTGTTGGTGGTGCCATGTGTGGCAGTAGGTGATTATATTATTTTATAATCACCTAGGTACTGCCACATTGATATTATTTGTTTTTGTTGTGCTCAAACATAGTTTACATTCTATTTATTGGTACATTGGCGTGGCTAGCCGACACATGGCAAATAGTTTAATGTAATGTTCTGTCTCTCGTAATATTAACTACTTTGCATTTCTAGTATTGTATAGAAGCAAGTTTTTTTTTTAATGAACAGACAGCTGTGCTGCTGGGGAGTTTGTTGCGCCACTTCTTCTTCCCAGCGAAAGCACTAGGAAGTGGTGAAGGGCGATTATTCACGATGTCCACTACTTGTTTGGCCACCATTGGGGGACAAATTATTGTAACCTAATCTGCATTCGCGATTTATTTGCCAAAAATGTAGACAAATATGAGTTTATGCAAAAATAACTTTAATTCCTACACAATAAAGTTCAGTTTACGCTACAACTTCAAACATTTTTATAACTTTTTCAATAGTGCTAGTCACTCTTGTGAATGAACCCCAGGACCACATGCTCAGCAGTAGCACTTGCTTTCTATGAACTCAGAGCAAGGTGATTTGTCAGTTTACTAGGTATTAGTTTATTCTGTTTGCAGTATTAACTTCAGGATTATCATACATTTTTCAAGATTTATAAAGATTTTTAAAAAAGAAAAGATAAGTCATCTAGTTTCTAGCTGCAGTGGCACATCCGCACATCACACTAACCAGGACCGCTGCCGAGTGCATTACCTAGCTAAGGCTTATGAAAACCGAAGAATTTAAAAAAATATTTGCAGCCAGATAAACAAACAAAAGGCGAATTTGAGCTTATTTTGACGGTATATATTTTTCTGAAAACTTAGAACAGCACCATGCTATTACTTATACAGCGTAAGTGACTCACCATCGTAATCGGTTGATCTGCAGTCGTGGGCAGCAATAATTGCTCAGCTTCTGAATAAACTGCACCCCAAGAGGAGCGTCTCTGCTGACGCCGCTCATTCTCCAGTATTTTCTTCTGAATGTCCTCGAGATTTCGTCGCGCACGAGCTTCATTCACGCCCCCTTACCACACGCATTGTTTTAAAAACATCCCTTTTGTTTACATCGACAAAAAAGAAACGTAAACTTTGACCACGATTTTCAGGCTTATTTACGTAATTATTATGTACGTTACGAGTCAAATCTTTCGATAGATTTATTATATTTTAAGTACTTTTTGCTATAATTCTGTATTATCGCAGTTAGATCAGGGAGTTCCGTGATAAAAATAATATTTATAACCGTATGTGCACGACACGTCCACTATGACTGCGCTCCGTTACTAAGCGCATCTTCCATTTTTGGCCTTGACATTTCTGTCTCATTCAAATGTGTGTGAAAAGACAAGGGCAGACGATAGAGAATGCTAAAAACTTTTTTTTCGCAACACAATCATCCTTGACATTCATTATGTCAGCAGGCTGACGTTGTCATTTTGACGTTACGTTTTGTTGTTGCACTGAGAGAACAGTCGACATCGACTTGGTTGCAAAAAGGTTTTTTTTTTGTTTTTCTGATAACTTTTAACATGATAGACTGGATCCTGCACCTTCAGTCTCTCACAAAACTGTAATATACAAAAAATTTTGAGTGTTGAGCCCAGAACCTCCAGCTCTGTTGCGCTTTCGACCACTCGACGACTAGAACAACGAAGCAAGCAGTTTAGCATTTATTATTTATAATGATTTATGATTTATCTTCTTTATCACTTGCTTGCAAATCAAACCTCTTTGCCATCCTCATGATCGCGTCATCCATTCACGACATAAAACATCAACTATGATGTTTATTTACTTTAGTTAGCAGAGGATTCCTTAATTATTTAGATATATTTTTCATTTTGATCCGTTTTGTTTAGTTATTTAGAAAGTTAGTCAAATAATCTATACAATGGGGATTGTACACGCAAAGGTAAATTATTTACGCAGTAGGCAGAGATGTCTTAAAACACCATAGGACCACACTTTACCAGTTATTTCCTTATTTTTTATGTACATTGCCATATACCAGGCACAAGTCGAGACTCTGGGCAGTTACAGAGAATTTTCTGGTCGATAAATACAATAACACTATGCCGGAACTGGAAATCAGACCCAGGACCCCATGCTGAGCGCTCAGTAGTCAATCAAATCAAATCAAGTCGCGCATAAGACCACTGGACCGGATCAGCCAATATTTAGCCAACATTTTTTCATCGTTGTGTCGATGATTCAAAAATTTAAGTTAGGTTGATCTAAAGAGTGTCCATGGCGTTTCTTGCCCGTTCTTCTTTATGGGAACCTACTACGCTTTAGAGTGGGCAACTAGCTTCATCTTTGAGTGACCGACACCTTGACAACTCAAATGTGCCTATAAATGGTTTAATTGAAATAAATGCTTTGAGTTTGAGTTAGATGAGCCAACATAGATGTCGTCAGTGACAGCTAGATGTGTTATGTGTGTGCGTTTCAGGTGGAACCCCATTTTCCGGTGGATGACCTAGACGAACAGGGAGTGGTGGTGGACGAGGAGGTTGTGCGCAAGGCAGGCCACGCGCTCAACAGGGTCAAGGTAGGTACTTACGGACTATATACTACATATTCTGAGGGGCTCGTGGCGAAATAACAGCCGCATTGGTCGATCTTCAAGGTTAAGCATCGCTTGCCGAGGTCGGTCAGTGGATGGGTCACCTATTATATATCGAGACCCCTTCGTGCCGTCGTTCGATTTTTTCTTACAAGAATAATGCTCCAGGCTCGCGTGGACCGTGTAAACATTGACGGACTCAAGCGCACGAAAGACGACGTGGTGAAGGGCACCGTCGACGATCTGTTCAAAGCGAAGAACTTCGAGGATGTCATCGTTCGTGCTCAAAAGGTACTCATACATAATACACATACCATTACTTGCTCAAGTTAAAAAAAGTTATAAAGTACACCTGAACACCCCTACACAACCCACACGCACACAAGCCCCCACACACCGCATCCTCACCCCAGATACCCCACACTCACAACCCTATTACCCTACACTACCCCACACTCACACGCACACACCCTTACTTATAGTGAACCAGCAATAGCTATTCACAGCCATTCGACAGACTATCGTATTGAAAATGACGCATTTCGATAACCTTATTTGCCTCGCCCCCGACAGCAAACAGCTGCCGGAAGAATAGCGGTCGTCTATTGATTTAAATTGACAAGATTTTTCGGGTTTTTGGACTTGTGAACAGCGTTTAGAAGACTATGAACTACGGTACCATTGATTGATGTTCGATACGGTACGGAAGCGCATCGACTGGTTGTGAATATGTGAACCAAACCTAACCCCGCGGCCCCGGGGTAAAAGTGTATAGTCTATGCCTCAGGGTGCCCCAAGAAGCTTATAGATAAAAGTGGAGGCAACACTCTGAATACTTATCTGAAGACGACTGTGGTCGGACACTCTCTTTCTAAATACACACATAAGAACGAGACAGTGATATGTGCTTTCTTTGTCATATGTACACACATCAAAAGTGTCTAGGGATCAACATATATTTTTGCAATAACTTTTCTCCTGATTGATATTAATTAAAATTTTCTTTAAGGATTCATCAAATAAAGTGTTTTCGTTTGTCACAGTAACGATAAACCAAGTCACCTTTGCATTAATAAAGAAATTTGCCATTTTCCTAATAAAGGGATTTTTGACATTTGAACCACTAACACAAAAGTTCGAAAAAAAGACTGAAATAACAGTTTTCTTTAAAATTTTATTGGGTAACTTAAACAATTAATAATCCGTGTTTCTACCGCGAACACTAACAACACAAGAACATCGGTTTGGCATACTCAAAATGAGTTCATCCAAATCACGCTGTGGAATGGCAGCCCATGTTCGTTGCAACAACAAAAAAAGGTCTTCTTGCGACTGGATACCCTCCATATTCGGCAGAGCTCTTCTCTGTAGCATATCCCATGCATGCTCAATCGGGTTCAAGTCTGGCGACTGAGCAGGCCAGGGCAGGACATTGATGTTAGCTGCGGCGAGAGTCTGTCTTACAACTCTTGCGGTGTGCGGTCGTGCATTATCATGCATTAACTGAAATAAGGGACCGATTTGCACTTGTAGCGGAACGATGACGTCTGATACAATCGTCTCAGCATAAATTTGAGCGTTGAGGTTGCATCTGATCCAAATCAACTCAGTTCTTCCGCCGATCCAAATACCCGCCCATACCATGATGGTTCCACCACTATAAGGATGGACTTCCTGGCAGGATTTTAATCGCTGTTGGCGTCCAGGGGTTCTCCAGTGTCGTATACGTCTTGTATCCGGTCTCATACCAAAACGAGACTCATCAGAAAAGCACACGAAACGCCATTGTTCTTCTGCCCAATTTCTGTGTTCAAGAGCCCATTGATATCGAATCCTACGATTGTGCATTGCTATAGGTGGTACCCGTAGCGGTCTTCGGGAATGAAGGTTCACTTCATGCAAGCGGTTTCTGACTGTTTGGTCGCTAATTAAGTTCCCTGAAGAGTGATGAAGCCTCACGGCTAACATCATGGCGGTTATTGTTGGAGCTCTTCGAGTTAAGATTTGAATGTATCGGTCTTGTCTCCGTGTGGTGCAGCGATACCGTCCTCCATGGCGCTCAGCCACGGTACCAGTGCTTCGGTAACGTGTCCAAAGTCGACTGATAACACTCTGACTTGTATTCAGAGCTAAAGCCACAGTACGTTGCCGGGAACCAGCTTCTATCATTCCCACGGCTCTGAGCATTTCTTCCCTGCTTAAATGACGTCGCCGCTCCATAATAACGTTGGTTTTAATCAGTAGTAGGGAAACAGTAGCACTAATAATGTCTTCAATGCGTTGTATGTTTTTATAGGGAAAATATTGACAGCTGATTTTCATCTTTTACTCGAATTTGATTCACAGTTCCTGATTCAAATTATGAAATGCACCAAAAAGGATCCATATAAATTTATAAAATCATAAATTTATTACAAAGCCACATCTCAATCTCAAGAAATCCGCATAAAAATGCTTGATCCCTAGACACTTTTGATGTGTGTATGTATTTAGAAAGAGAGCGTCAGCCCACAGTCGGTTTCACTTAGGTATTAAGAGTGTTGTCTCCATTTTGACCTATAAGCTTCTTGGGGTGCCCTTCGCTCGCTCTTGCATCCTACATCGACGGATCCCCGCTTCCGCGGAGCTCCTATTTATGTGTAAGGGGTTTATTAAAGTAACCTAACCAAACCTAACCTCGGGTGCCCTTCGCTCGCTCTTGCATTCTACGTCGCCTCCCGAAGTACACGTGAACCATGTGGCCGGCTGCACCTAGTTGTACCCGGCTAAAACTAGGTGTAGCCGCACTTCGGCTATTAGCCGTGAGTTGACAAATACAAACCCAGTTAGGAACTGAAAAAACTGCTGGGCTGCTTATGTGCTTTAAAATAGCGTCCAATGGGGCGATAATTATAGTGTGAGTAGTCAGCCCCATTACCACCTTGCTGCCTGTCTAATAGATCGTGCACATAAGAGACTTCAGCTTTGTTTGCACATTCATCTTGATGTGCCATAATTATCGCCCGAGTACTGTACAGTCAAGGAATAAATATGCTTAACAGCTTAAGATCAATTTTGACTTGCACTTTATTATTTTTCCGTCTACATCATTGCCAACATGGCCACGGAAGCTGTTGGTGTACCATTTTGAATGAAAATGGTAGTCCGAAAAGGTGCCATGCGCCCGCTGTGTTGCGGGATAGTAATTTATTTTTCCCTTAACCGACCAGCAAGAATGTAACTATTTTGTAGACATATCAGTTTGTGCGAAGGTACGACAGGCGCTCGACAACCTCGGTTGTTTCCGTAACGTGTGTGTCTATATCGACGTGTCCTCCGGGCCGGATGCCACGCCTGATGGACTCGAGGTACTTACAAAAACCTGCTAAAAGCTGCATACAGTAGTCTTACCAAGGGGCATCGCTAGGGCTGACGCCCTCGTTTTAACGTGACGATTTTTTATCGCACTCTGGATTTTCAACGTCCGAGAGATGAAATTCCAACAGTGTGTTTTTTTGACGCGCTGGGATGCAGTCTGGTGGAGTCTCTTTTCTCCATACTCGGCCCAACACTGAGAGTTGGAAATCCAATGCGCGATAAAAAAAAGTCGTCATGTTAAAACATCGCCCGTGTGGACCTGGACTACTGCATGTAGTTTTAAGTAGCATCTGCTGTCATGTAGGCAGTTCATTGCAGTTTTATCGTGTGTCCAGGTGACGTTTCAAGTCCGCGAGATGTCGCGGATGGTCGGCGGACTGAACACGTCGGTCGGAGAGGACGAGGGCAACATGGTGATCGGTACTCGTAACATACAATATGCCCTGTAATACAGAAACCGGCCGTAAAGATGACACATCGAGCTTTAGAAGGAGACTGTCACACAGGCTCACAGAACCTGATGGCCGCAAGGAAGAACAACTCCTGGTGAAAGCCGTAGGAAGCCCCGGCATGAGGGAGACACAGGACCCGTCTTTGTGGCTTACAAAGGCTTCAAGTTGCGACTTGCGGGCGCGGTCCAACTCTCGTACATAAAATCTAACAAGAGTCATGATGCTCCATTTTCCGAGCTCGCTTCTCTCGCTCTTGCATTCTATAAATAAAATGAACGATTAACCTGAGTAGCTCTTAAAACCTATTCGAGACAGAATTTAAATCCTATTGACTAGCTCGCTATTGAATTTCCTTAGTAAGTTCACAATGACAAGTTAACCTATCGACTCGGGATATTATTTTGAAAAAAATACAACCTTTTTCTGAATTTCGCCGCAGTTTGAACTTCGGCCAGTAAAAGGGGTCCCAAGACTTTTGATACAGGGGGGTTTAGGACTACTTAGGCTACGGCTTATAGCCCACCTAAATCTAACTCCCAGCATTCCGTAGGATTGAAGCTGCCAAACATATGGGGTCGCGGCGAGCGCGCGCAGGCGGCCTACAGTCTCGGCTACCGGAACACTTGCAGCTTCAACATCACGATTACTAAGCCACTGCCGCTCAAGCCTTTAGAACCCGTGTGAGTACTTTCTACTAAAACAAACATCATTATCATGTCGCAAACTATGCTCCACCTCCTATCAGGATAGCTGCATGTTTTAGGACACAGAGGGCCTGCCCTCTGTGTCCTAAAACGTGCAGCCAAAGTGACCTCTGCGCTGCCACCGACAACGCCGTGGAAGAGCCGAAGTTTTGGACCAACAAGATCTGACACACACAGTCGTGCTAGCGACACGAAGAAGAAGAAACATCAGTAAATAGTAATCAGATGTTCGTGTCGGCACATTCGATTTATCAGTATTCGTTGAACAATAAAGCCGACCCGAATTAATTACTACACGCATTCGGCTTTCATTCGGCTCGTGCTGATCGACAAACCTCATTCGGCATCTACGTTCGGCTCAGGACAATTCGAGTTAAGCCAAGCGGGTTTTTCCCGAACATTATTTAAGAACATTATGTTTATTCAATGTGCGAACATAATTAAAAGATGACATTGCTTCCAGCTTATCGTTCTGTCCACCTAGCTATGCTGTAGTGACGTTCACTATCGATAACAAATTACGCTGTGTGGTGCTAACTTTGTCCCGATTTATTTTTCAACAAACAACTTTTAACTGCACAAGCTTTGCAGGTTATTAATACTTGTGTACTTCATGCTCGCCTGACGTGGGCGTGTACAGTGCTTTATAAAGCGTAGCTACACATTACGCAGCGCAGCACAACTTGTTTCCTCATATGATAACGAATTTACTAAGCATAGCGCAGCGCAGCATAACTTAATGTAAAATCACTGTTTGTGCAGATTATCGGCGTCCCTTTATCAGCAAAATCAGGAGTACCCGTGGTCAGGATACTGCCTGCTCGACCGAGGAATACAATTCAACTTAGGCTTCAAAATTTCGCCAACGGTGAGACTTCATAATCATATCACCCTTACTGCTACGACATTATAAAGGCGCTGTCAGTTTTACGACTAATGATGTGGTACGGTCATGTACACTGTTGATATACCTTGCAGATAAAACACAATCTGCAGTGGGAGGGACTGCTGCGAGACATGTCGGTCATCAACAAGACTACCTTCCCGGTCAGAGAGAGCAGCGGTGAGTGACATGACGACAGAACATTACAAATCATCATCTTCCTAGCCGTCTCCCATACCGTCGTTCCCCCTATTTTGGGGTCGGCTTCCAGTCTAACATTAGAGCTAATATGATAGCTCACAGGTTTGCGCGCTGTTCCAAGTCAGTAAACACTTTTCAGAGCTTATTGTATGTACCTACCTTATTGTACACGGGCAGCCTGTGGGTGAATCATACCCAAAAAGCATACGAAGCCCTCCGCGTCCAATATAACAACGCCTTCAGAGCGCTGATAGAGCGGCATGTCTGCCGAAGCTAGCGTACTTATAAGGAATAACTCAGGCAACTTTTATTTTAGAAAAAAAAAATAGGGTTCCTCGCAAAAAAAAAATAAGGCAAGAAATCCACATCCACGCGGCCGAAGCTAGTTACCTAAATATAGCACAGCACAGCATAGCGCAGCATCACTACCATAATCATGATTATTCTAACCTAAACTTTACGCTTCTGATGTTTAAGGTCCATATCTGAAATCGACCCTCCGGCACATAATCAACGTGGACCACAGAGACGAGGAGGTGTTCCCGACACACGGCATGTGGATGCAGATTAGCAACGAGGTCGCCGGCATCGGCGGCAATGTTGCCAACTTGAAGTCTCAGATGCATCTGCAGGCTAACCATACGTTGTCTCAAGATTTTGGCGTAGTGAGTACTCGTACTCAATCATTTATATTACATTCCACAATATGTAGGTGCCTTCCTACTAGGTGTTCATTATCCCTGTCGAAGTGTCGAGCACGGCAAAGTGGCAAGTAGGAGAGGAAGCTGGGATTATACTGATGTAGGATGACCTGGACGTGAGTCTCACAGGTCAGGGAAGAAAGGCACAAAAGGGAGGAGGGCTTTTTTTTTGGATAGTTAATCATCTAATGACTCCTCCCGCTCTGGGTGGAGCGGAAGGGAGTGTCAGACTGACTAAAACCCACCCGTGTTCCTTCCTTAGCGCTTTATGTTCCGGAGCAGCGGTAACCCTTTCGGACGATCCCGCTACCCCGGCAAGCTTCGGCCCTAGCGGGCCCCTTCCTTTATGCTGACATCTCTTTGAGGCGCGCGTGGAACACGTACGCGCCGTCCGGCACGGGCCTGGTCCTGATCGGACGGTGAGCTACGTACGCATTACTCTCCGTCCGCAGGCCCGCGCCTACGGTGGCCGGGAGTCGTCACGCGGCTCCCGACGCCCGGAGCGTCTCTCGCGGCGGCTAGGACGTGAGGTCTTCTCCCTCAGCCATCCCGACACCTCCTTCGCTAGCATGACTGCTTCGCAGAACGAGGTGACTGCCTCCCAGGGGAGGAGCCCTTTACTCATCAGTGAGTGGAACAAGGCTGCCGGGAGAGAATTTGAGGTCCGGACGGAGTCCAACACCAATCATTTGGGCAGGCTTTCCACCAGTGCTCTCAGGGCTGAGCAAGAAAGCATAGCGGTGAGAAAATTAAGCAGTTCACCAATAGAACTACTTTTTTATGGTTTTAGGTCCTTCAATGGTCATTACTAAACTGGATTGTGCTGTACAGGTGTTGCAAGCTACGGGTGCTCTAGGCATACTGCACGATCTGCACGGCTCGATGATACCCGACCACTTCTTCCTCGGCGGTCCTACCACGCTACGAGGTTTCCAACAGCGAGGCGTCGGGCCACACACGGATGGACAAGCTATTGGTGGGCGGGTGAGTACCATAGATAGCCATCATCTTGAATGATGGCGGATACTGTTGAAAATGGAAACAATACTCCTAATTTCTCCTAAATACAGATTACTTTATGATCTACCTAGGAGAGCAGTCATGATTCACCCAACAATTCGTTGTACGCTCGTTGGCATATCAAACTATATTTTTCCAGTAAGTATAAAGCTGACCTTTCATTGTAAAAGCCAATACTATGTGAGATATATCAGCTAAAATTGGAAATGTATACTTGTATAGCTTGATATGTCGTCGTATGAATATCTGTTACGGCTGCCCGCCTGGCGGGGCTCCTATTTCTGTGTAAAGGTTTTAAAGTAACCTAACCATTTTTTTTAGCGTGGAGAAATGCTCATGCATTCTGCACTACCACGGGGAGATAATGCAGTTATGTGGGACTCTAACCCACTAAAACTCCACGGTGTCCTCCTCTGCCGCTTACAGCGGGAACACGGGCACGCGTTAGCACTCATCCGTAAGGAGAGCGGCGCACCGCAATACCGGCACTCCTCTCCCGCCACGGCCTCCAACCCTCAGCCGCGATGCCTCCCATACGACATCGCGGACCGCTTCAGTTGCGAAATCTCCCAAGCGGCACTGCAACCTACTTGTTGGTCGCTACGTCGTCGGCTTACTAGCAAAAGCCCTGACGAGCTGCCCTTCCTCGGGTTCCTCTTCGCTTCACCGTGGGTGACCAAGCCACAGCTACTGAGCCCCCCCGCCTCGACAATGCGGGAACCCACCGGGGGGGAGGGGGGGGGGGGGAAATAACCTAACCAAACCTAACCTCTAAGTGCCCTTCGCTCGCTCTTGCATCCTACTATCGACCGACGGCAACCATGCAACCGATGTCACTCGAAGTAGGCAGCCGGCCACATGCGGGTCGTGTGTATGTACAGACGCCAGCACATCAAGCTACTCCAATCTGTCAAATTTCTTTAATAGATCTTCAACTTTATCGCTAACGTATAAGGTTCAAAGTTGATTGGGAAAGTTTGACAGTTTCGGGTAGCTTGATGTGCTGGCGTCTGTACATACACACGAACCGGCTGCACCTAGTTGTACCCGGCTAAAACTAGGTGTAGCCGCACTCCGGCTATTAGCGGTGACATATATACTTATACCATGTAGTAATTAATAAAATGCATACTTTGTAAGTCCCACATGTACTTCAAAACCTCTATGATGTACCTACTGTACCTAAATAAATTATATATTTTATTATATTATTATAGCAGCCCGGAGTCTGGATTAGTGCCCGGTTGATGGAAATAAGCTAGACTGGAAGCCGACCCCAACATAGTTGGGAAAAGGCTAGGCAGATGATGATGATGATGGAAATAAGCTCGGCCCGTCTTCATGGGACTCAAACATAACTGGCGACTTGTGGGTGTACCTACTGTATTGTACAATGTACACCTCTGCTTAATCCTTCGGGAAATAGTGCGTGATGTTATGTTGTTATTTTTAACCAACATCAAAAAAAGATGAGGTTCTCAATTTGGATATTTATATAATTAGGTATTTTTTTATTTACCTTATCATCAGATACTTTCGAAACGGACCATACGTACCGTAGTCCTGTGTGTGATACGGTACAGTCTTACCAAGGGGTATCGTGTTACCCAGTAACTAGGTTGTGAGGGTAAGATAGGCAACTACCTATCTTACCCCCACAACCTAGTTACTGGGTAAAATACTGGTATTCAGATGCATCCGGTTAGTGCTCTGCTCATACAAACGAGCTCCACGCGTCAACGGCAGATGCAACTGCAGCCGTCGACAACGTGTCACTCGTGTATTTAAGTACGGTACTCAAATACACGAGCGGCATGTTGTCGTGGACGGGTGTCGACCTCTGCCGTCGACGCGTGCCGGTCGTGTGTATGCACACGACTGGAAGCCGACCACAACATAATTGGCAATAATACTCAGATGATGAATCTTGTGTGTACTGTTACTGTGTGCAGGCATACTGGGCCAGCGGCCTGCACCTGTACGCGCCGCTGCCGCTGCCGGGCGCACAGCAGGGCGTGTTCAAGCTGGTGAAGACGCACCTGTTCCTCAACGCCGGCTGCCTCGCCTTCCCAGGTCAGAACCTCACGTTAGCACTAGGTACTACCCTCTTTATCTCTCATGCCCCTCTTCACACCTACACCAACACCCAAACGCAGGGGCTCCGTCCGCACTGCGCCCGCGTGGTGGATTACGACCCACTTCCTCTCGCAGAGAGAAGGCCTATGTCCCAGCAGTAGGAACATTTTAGGCTGATTATGCTATGCTGGTTCTGGAGTGGCGACCGCGTAGCCGAACACTTAGCGTTGGAAGGCCTCCCACATGGTGGACCGATGACCTGGTGAAAGCAGCAGGAATCCGCTGGATGCGAGAAGCACAGAACCAGTCGAAATGGCGGTGCTTGGGGGAGGCCTATGTCCAGAAGCAAGTAGATGTCTAGGCTAAAATATGATGATGATGCAATGTAAAAAAAATTGAACTTGATTTCTTTCCAACAAAATAGGCTATAAAAAGACCCATGAGGGTCTGTCTGAGCACTCACGAGGTTTTCTAAAAGTCGGCGTCTCTACCTAAATGTATTCCTTAAAAAAGTGAATTGTTGAATTTTTAACGGGCATGACCTACGTTTAGGCGTCGCGTAGTGTTACCGAAAACAGGCATCACTCTTAAATGATCTCTTTGCTATCAGGCCTGCTGTGGTTTGCCATCCTGCAAGCCAATCAGAACTTTGTTATCGGTCTAAGTCATCGACCGTGCAAGCTACATTTTGGAATGACCCTTCAGGTTTCGCGTAAATGTTAGTCCGGTAGCACATGATATAGAACAATGAATTGAAAAAAAGGAGGTCATTGACCTGCAATGGGACAACTCAAGCTAAAATATATTGTTTACTTTGTTAGCCTATATTGTATACCTCCCTGCCTTGTGCGATCTCTGGCGATGGTGGCCCTGCAAACGTTGCCAGATCGTCACACCACCTTCGACGCGGTCTACCTCGATAGCGATGTCCTCCCTCAGGCGTCCAGTGAGTGACGATCTTTGCCCATCTCTCCGGGTCCATTCGTGAGACGTGTCCGGCCCACTCCCACTTTTTCCTGGCTGTTTTTTCTCCAACATCTGCTACTTGAGTTATGGAGCACAGCGTGGTGCTTCTAACTCGATCTGTATGCTGAACACCTATTATGCTGCGCTACATTGCCCGCTGGCAAATCTTGAGTTCGGACTTCTGTAGTTCAGAAGTAATCAACTTTGTGCACAGTAGGTTAGGACGGGCAGGATGCACATGTCGATTAGTTTTCTTTTTAACCGACTTCAAAAAGGAGGAGGTGGATGTTTATTAGTGATACAGGGAGGCTATCTTTCATGTGTTCTTTAAGGGCCCAGTAGGTCTTCCAAGCATTTTGGAGTCTTTCGACTTCCTTGTCTTGTCTGTTCCTTACGTTTCGTGCTGTTGGTCATGACCTGTGTCTTGGATCTGTTCATTGAAAGTCCAACCTCAAGACTTGCCGTGCTTAGATATTGGAGCATTTCTTCAAGTTCTGAAGGTGATGTGGAGAATAACACTATATCATCTGCAAAGCGGATGTTTGTGAGCTGGTGGCCGCTAACATTTATGCCTCGTGACTGCCGCGAATCAGGCAACTTGCTAAGAAAATAATTTTATACTTACGTTTTGCTGAAATTTTGACTATCACGTAGCGGTTATTCCGTTTATCCACACTAAGGTGGATACGCAGAAACGTATTTCCGAGAATCCACCCTAAGCCTTTAAATTCCGTTTATCCAACTAGGCCTAGGGTGGACTCTCGGACATGCGTCTCCGCGTATCTAGGGTGGATAAAGAAAGAAAAGAAAGAAAAAGTATTTATTGCGACTCGTATAGGATGATCACAAACTAAACTAAACACAGAACAACGGAATAACCCCCACGTAGGACGACTTAAATATCAGCTTCCTTAATTACGAATTTCAAAGAAGTAAAACAACAAGAATCAATGTGATTTTGACAGTGTTGCAAAATCACTGGGGTTATTGTTTACCTATCACACAAAATGAAAATTGATCACACTGGGTTTCATTTTGATAGTTCACCCTCGTTCGATTCCGCAACCGTTTTCAAACCTATGAAACAATGGATTAGGAATATCCTTCAAAACTGTTGGATTGTGGTTTTGAAAGTGTGTTACGCAATTAGGATGCAGAGGCAAATAATTGTACAAGGACTGTTATAGATTTTTTCGCTATAGTTGTACAAGATCGATGGTGCGCGGCCAAAATCGGAACTATTGCCGCCATCTTATTTTTTTTTATACAATTTCTGTGACAATTTCATAACTGTTTACCAACAACGCCCCCCTGTCAATGTCATTCAAGCCCCAAAAGATCCTTGCAACACTGTAGTCGCCCTTTCACAGAACGATCGGACTTCACTCTGTCGTCCCTGTCATCCCTGATCGAAGCGCGCGTGGCGTACGGCGTGGGCGTGTGCGTGCGCATCGGGCGCTCGGCACGGTTGGAGATCAACTATGTCGTGCCGTTGAAGACGCAGTCACGAGATATTCATGTCAACGGCCTGCAGTTTGGTGTTGGAGCTGACTTCTTATAGGTATGTTACACGAGAACAGTATCTCGCTTCTGCCCGCGACTTCGTCTGCGTCATCATCTGCTCGCGATATTACTTCATTATCGCTTAGCATTTTTACTGACTTTTTTCTTTTTGCTCGGCTCCTAAGGGTCATAGCGTGATGTTAACCTATAACCTTCCTCAAGAATTGGGCTATCATATGCAAAAATATTTAAAAAAATCAGACTTGCAGTTCCAGAGATTAGCGCGTTCAAACAAACAAAAAAAAAACAACTCTTCAGCTTTCTTTTAATAAATAGATTGTAGTGTAGTGCGACATGGATAATAATGAACATGGTGAAATAGAGATCTAACATGAAATGTACTGTACACTGCAGCCACAGGGTATAAGGGACACCGACACGCCAACTGTAACCATACATTCAGAAGGTACTTGATTCTAGATCTTGGATAGATCTAGAATCAAGTGTCTAGCGTGTTTTCATCGGTTATAAAAAAATCTACTGTGTTGCTGTTGTGTCTGTGTGCATCTTGACCTATTGCACTTTTGTATGAAAGAGCTGTTTTTTTTTTATAACCGATCATAAAGGGCTTTGAAGGTCGTGGCTTACCTACCAGTCCGGCATTTTTTTTTCAAAATGGCTGCCACGCATTATACCTATGTAAATCGATAGCTGACATCAATGCAAACAGAAAACCTAAAAAGACCAAACTACGTACTTAAAGCGTCACGTTTCCATCAACTTCGAACGTTAAAATCTCTGAAACGTGACGTTATACGAGGTTTGGTCCTAGTATATTTTCCGTTTGCATTGATGTCGGCTATCGATTTATATAGGTATGATGCGTGGGCCAACATTTTGAAAAAAAAACAAAATGGTGGACAGGTAGGTACGCCTCAGGCCATCAAAACTCTTTAACGTATTTTTTTATACCTATTTCAGTTGCATTTTCGTGCATCAGTGAGCAAATGCAAGTTAGTCGAAGAATCGAGTCGTCCAATGTGTGTACCTGCACTAACCGCTCCCCAGCTGTCGTCAGATGGCGCCCAATGCTCGGCGCTGATTGGCTGACAATGACACAAGTGACAGCTGCCACAGATAATGTCTTAATTTTTTCAGACATGTCAGTTTTATTAGCGTGTATATTTTTGTTAATTTATTTATTTTAAAATCAGTATTAATTAAAATAGTGTATTTTTACTTTTTGTTACATTCGCCGATTTTAAAAGATAAAAATAAAAGATGTCCATATTTACTACACAGTTAATTAATATAATACTATTCTAATATTTACAAAATTGTCTAACTTATATTAAAGGTATTTGCGATAGTCAGTGTAGGGAAAAGTCAGCAGACTAACTCCTAGTTTGTAAATTATATAACAATATAACACTTCGTGCTTTCATAAGAGTCTGTCACACAGGTGACACAAGTATGAGTGAAAGAGAGGACGTGCGTGAGACAAAGACGAACTTTTTCTATACTCGATGTGACGTATTAACAGCCGCGTATACTGTTGTGGGTAGTTGTAGAGGTCCGTGTTATTCAGAATCTTAGATAATTTACATTCATTGTCACTAACTCAACTATCTACTTTAGCGTTATGTAGTCGAGCAGTATCCTAATTGCGTAACACACTATCAGTCTGAATCTGAAACATTTTGAAAGATATTGCTAATCCATTGCTTCATATGTTCGAAAAAATGTGTCTGCTCAACAACGTAAATAACGCAATGAATATTGTTGAACTGTCAAAATGAAACCTATTGCTACTGATAGTGTGTTACGTACTTAACCCGCTGTTTTGAATAGTGCTACAACAAGGATCCCTTGGCGCCTGAATGACATTAACGTTTTTGGTAAACAATTTTCACAGAAATTGTATTGAATAAATAAGATGGCGAAGTTAGTTTGATTTTAGCCACGCGCCAAAAGATTCTTGCAGCGTTGTAATGAAATTTGAAATTTGTCTTGTATGATATTGAATGTAAAGTTGCAAAACATGATAATGATCTAAGAGTCTGGACTGCAGCTGAGGTGTTTACTTCAGTGGCTTGTTGAATACGTCATGGTAATGCATCTTTGTGTGCAGCATGTCATCTTCGTTGATGTTCGGGATGAAGGTCGGCGGGATCAACGCGCCTGCCACCGACCTGCGGGAAAAAACGCAAATTAGCTTTACTCGGTTCCGTTGGCAACTTTTGGGTACGGAGTCTTTTTTGGACAACAATATCTGGTGGAAAAAAGCAAAAAAGACTCTTAAGTGGGTCTAGACTTTAAACGAAACAAAGACAAACCCCAAAAATGGTCTCGACCAGTCTCGACGAGTGGCTAATATTAGGAGGTACAAAAAGGATCGATACTTCTATACATACATCTTTATCTCATACATTCATATTATATCTGCCTGCCTTTTCCCAAATATATGGGGGTCGGCTTACAGTCTAACTGGATGCCGCTAGTAGCAATATTTTACATGGAGCGTCTACCTATCTGACCTCCACAACCCAGTTACTGGGTAATACGAAACCCCTTGATAAGACTGTTTGTCAGACTGGGCTTCTGACGACCCGTAACGACTGTCGAAGATCCACAAATGGCAGCCGGGACTACAGTGCTTTCCGTTCCGAGGCACGGAGGGTCTTGGTAAAGATCGGACCAGGATTGGACGAGTGGGGATAAAAATGCGCATTCACTCGTTTTGTCTTGCAGCGCCATCTACATCACCACATGCGAACTACGCACCACACTGACGTTTTTACATTTCTATGTGCAAAGTCCTGCATCATCCAAGCAGAGTTTACCGCGTGACTAGATTATGTACAACGCCCCGACATCAGTCGTCGGGCAGTAGCCCACCAGTCACCAGACACAACACCCGTGTGCTCGGAGGATCCTACCTGCACTATGGAGGATGAGTAACCTTTACACCCTATTCCTCATACCTCTATATTCTTAACCGACCTTTATGTTCCTACACGAGAGAATGGAAAACATGTTTTGTTGTGCATATCTCTTGTTGGAGGTTCTCAATCCATATAAATGTGAAAATAACTCTGTCTGTTACCTTTTCACGCCTGAACGGGTGAACAGATTTCCATGAAATTTGGTACACAGATTCCAGTAGTATGTTCCCATGGGGTCTTCTTAGCGTGTCGATAGAAATCTAAATGGATTGGGCTCAGAATTTGGCTAGGTGTTTGGCGCCATCACTAGCGTCCATCAGTTCCTGTATCGTGCAGCTGACAGGACATGCAGGACAAAATATTATATGTCCCATCGTTTGTAAAACAGCACCACATTTACACTCCATGGCGGATTCGTCTATGAATCTCCACCTGAACAGGTTTTCCTTGCTTCGGCCAACCTGGGTCCGGAGCCTGTTTAAAGACTTCTAGGTTACCCAAGGCAACTCATGTCCAGGTGGGAGATCTTCAGCGGGAGGAAGAATTGGTTTGGGTAAGGAAGTCCGTGGGATGATTTCCAACCTTTACGCGGGCGAAGACGTGCAAGAGCGACTAAAGAAATAAATACTGACCTGGCCTCAGAGTTGAGGAAGTTGAAGGTGGAGCAGGCGTGCTCAGTGGGCAGCACCTCCACGGTGAGGCCGCACGCGTGCGCCGCCCGGAACACGCGCTCCCAGTCGCTGCGCTCGCGGGAGTCCAGACCTATCACCTACACACGGGATATACAATAAAAAAAAACTGCCTGCCTGTTTCCAACTATGTTGGGGTTGGCTTCCAGTCTAAGCGTATGTAGCTGAATTCTATTATTTTACATAGAGCGACTGTCTATCTGACCTCCACAACCCAGTTACTGGGTAATACGATACCCCTTGGTAAGACTGGTTGTCAGACTTTCGGGCTTCTGACGACCCGTAACGACTGTCAAAGATCTACGAATGACAGCCGAGACCAACGGCTTAACGTGCTTTCCGAGTCACGGAGGGGTCTCGATATGTAATGGATGGTTACCTATTCACGAACAGACCGCGGCAAGCGTAGAATATTATTACACCCGAAGGTTGACTGGCAGAGAATGCCTGGTGGCATAAAGTCAGCTTGTTTAATTGTACAACCTTAAATAAATATTAACGATGAAACGGATAGTTGTTCGGTCAGATATTGAATATCCGGATATTCGCAGAATATTCAGTTTGTGCCCAAACTACTGTGGCCGCAACGGCGACTGCTGAGCGTGGGGTCCTGGGTTCGACTCCCAGATCAGGCAGTGTTATTGGGTTTTTCCATTAGGAATTTTTCAGTAGCAGTCCGGAGTTTGGAAGTTAATGGTGTGATACCCCCGTGCCTCGGTGCACACACACGTTAAGCCGTTGGGTCTGCGCCTGGGCTCTCTCCAGCCGTGTCGGATTGCGTGTCCTCCCATCGGACTATACGAGTGAAGGAAGAGAGTGCACCTGTGTCTGCGTACACTTGTGCACTATAAAATCTCCCGCGTCGATGGTTAGTCTCAGCTGAGAATGGCTGCTATGGCTGAAAATCGGTCTGGAGTTCTATACGTATATTGCCATGTGTAGAAATGTGCGAAACTCGGAAAATAAAGCGGATTCAACCATTGTCATTTATGAGGAAGAGTGCAAATAGAAACTGCGAGCCTTTAAGGATATTGCTGAAAAAGTGTATACAAAATACGTTTATTTAGCACAGACTAAAAGACGCACAATACACCAGATACATAAATCAGATAAAAATAAAGATCAAATAAAAAGTGTAAAGTCCGATGTAAGAAATTAACAGGAAAGTGTGCCTCACGGCTGCGCCAAAAAGACCCAGTCCAGCAAAAATGCCAGACAACACTAGTTGTCTGGCATTTTTGCTGTATTTGGAGTTACATTGTCTTCAAATCAACATGAAATATTCTTAATTTTATTTATTGTGCATGTGGTGGTCTCCTATAGGAGAAGCAGTATACCTACTTAATACCTGATGTTGACCTTTATTTATATGTTATGTTTATATATATTTTGTTGGAAATCCTAAATAAATAAATTTATTGAATATTCTATCATCCGCCGGATATTGCTCTGGCTGGATACTAAACACTAAAAATACACCGGATAGTTGCCAGATATCCGTTTCATCTCAACTAACAACAACTCACCAGCAGATCAATCTTAGGCTCCAGCAGTTTGAAGAATCGCAGTGACTGCTTCGTGATCTCTGCCGTAGTGGTCACCTGCCAGGACATCACCGTCCTACCAACAACAACAGCATATTCATATTCATATCTTTATTTGCATTCCATAATGTTAATAATACAGATCTTAAAATAATAATGCTTATAGCTAGGTACAATTATGGACCCTGTGGGGCACAGCAAAAATGAAAACTTATAAATTAAACATACAAACACAATTCTAATAAAAAAATATATAAAAACAAAAAAAAAAAATGTCAACATTGCTTTGAATTGATAAACTTTAAATTAAACATGTCAATTATCTTAAAATCATAATAAACTTAAAATACCTATTAACATAATATATATTACTAGGTGTGGGTGATGTCAGTCTGAGTTAAATATTTTTTTATCATCCATGTATTCATTTATGGTGTAGTAGTATGCTTTTTTAATTAGTATTTCCTTAAGTTTATTTGTAAATTTCGTGTTGCAAGTTTCACCCTTTAATGCGTCTGGTAGTTTATTAAATATTTTTATAGACATTACATAGGGACTATTTGAGTGCAATTTCATGCGCGATGACGGTAACATTATCATATTTTTAAATCTAATAGATCGGTCGCTATGTTTTTCACCGCGGGTAATAAAGAAGTTTTTATATTTTCTAACAAATTTACATATTTCGAGTATATATATAGATGGTAAGGTGAGTATTTTGTGCTTTATAAAAAAGGGTTTACAACTATCTGTTTGGTCAATGTTAACGATGATGCGGATTAGTTTCTTTTGCAAAATGAGAAGCGCTTGTGAGTCTGTGCTATTTCCCCACATTATTATACCATAGCTGAGCCATGAATGAGCGTAGGCGTAGTAGGTGGTTAGAGCAGTTTGTAAATCGGTAGTTTTTTTGACTTCTCGTAGTGCGTAAGTAAATTTAGAAAGCTTTGCTCGTATTCTTTCTAAATGAGGTTTCCATGAAATGTGTGAGTCTATTGTAAGTCCTAGCAATGTAAATTCGTTAACTACTTCTAATTTTATGCCGTTCGTTGTGAAGTTGATTGGTAAAGGGGATTTTTGGCGGGGGTAGAAAGTCATTAGTTTGGTTTTTTTATAATTAATCTCAAGATTGTGATCATCCAACCATTTTTTAGTTTTATTTAATATAGAGTTTAGTTGATCGTTAATTTGACTATTTGCTTGACATGTGGTAAGCAGGGATATATCATCTGCAAATAGCACACAAGGTTCATCCATAATTTTGGGAAGATCGTTGATGTAGATGAGGAATAGAAGACATCCAAGAACAACAAAAGTCAACAACACTTACTCCCAGGTACACACGGGCGGGTTTCACCCGCGGCGATAGTTTTTTCGCGCACTGTATTTTCAACGCACGGCTTAGCCGAAACTGCTTGCCGAGAGTTGAAAATCCAAAAGTGTGTTTTTCACTCCGTTGGATTCTCAACGCTCGGGTCAACACCGAGAGTTGAAAATCCAGTGCGCGATAAAATCCCGCCGCGATATTTTTACGTCAGTGCGAACCTGGGCTCACCTACAGTGCGGCCGACGAGAGATTGCGTTCTGACTCCTGTCAGTTTCATACAAACGAATACTTTTGTGAATTTGATCTTTATTAGCTACTGGCTTTTTTTTCTGATAGGTGTGAGGAACGCATCCTCTCGACGGCCGGACTGTAAACACCAATTATTTTAGTAAGAGATGTTTCTTACAGTGCTACAAGGATCTTTGAGCGCTTGATTGACATTGATAGGGGGCGCTGTTGGTGAACAGCAGTGGTGGCCCAGTGGTAACGACCACGACTTACGAGTTGTAGCCGTAACGTAGGTGCCTTCCTCTGGATAAACAATTTCATCACCACACTGCTCTCAAAACGGTGAAGGAAACATCGTGAGGAAACCGGCATGTCCCAGAACCAAAAATTCGAAGACATGCGACATCTACCAACCCGCACTATGCTCGCGTGGTGGCTTAACCTACCATGTATCAATCAACATATTTTCGTTTCTTTTAGTCACAAGCATTTGATAAAGATGATTATAATAGGTCTTTACCTATGTAATTGGAGATTCTATAACCATCATTTTCAGATTTAATTATCTGTAGATTGGCGCGCAATTCGAAATTCAAATAAATTTTATTAGAAAGCCGTGTTAATTTAATTTCAAATTCAGTCATTTGTTTATAGATAGTTTTTTGTTTTTGTTAAATTGTGGTAGTTTTTGGCGCCATGGATAAACTGAAAATTCGTACAATTTTCGAATATGAGTTCCTACGTGGAAATACCGCTGTGCAAACAACACGAAAAATGAACGGCGTGTACGGGCCTAACACTGCTTGCATAAACACGGTCCATTATTGGTTCAATAGTTTTAAGTCAGGAAATTTTGAGTTGAAGAACGAGCCTCGCGGTGATGGTGACTGTCTGGTGGATCAGTGCCGGACTTGTACATCACAGCTTCTTACCGAATGGCACAACAGTGACGGCAGATGTCTATTGCCAGGAATTGCAAACAATGATGGAGAAGCTCGCAATTCAACAACCAAGACTGGTCAATCGATCTTCCCCATTGCTTCTCTACGACAACGCGCGAGCTCACACTTCACGACGGACCATCGCAAAGCTACAAGAGTTACAGCTGGAAGCTCTCCGTCACCCACCGGACCTTGCCCCAACAGATTTCTAATTTTTTCAAAATTTAGACAATTTTTTAAGTGGGAAAAAATTCAACACCCGAGAAGCAGTACAACCTACAAAACGCTTTCGCTGACTTCATCGCCTCCCGTCCGGCAGACTTCTACAGTAAAGGGATAAACAAATTGCCATCAAAATGGCAAAATTGTATAGATAATTTGGGCCAGTACTTTGATTAGCTGAGATAAAAAAAATACCAAAATTTTTATATTTAAAAAATTTCATACAAATCTCCAATTTCATAGGTAAAGACCTAATATTAAGGGGAGTTCATGACCTAAAGCGCGGTCACTGTCGGACTGCATAGAAAAGAAAGAGAAGCGCGATGACACAACGCTGGTAATTTATTGCAAAATATGAAGCAATAATCTATTTACAAAAAATCTATTGTTTGGACTAAAAAATTTAAACACTAGTGCTTTAGTATGCAGCTTGTAAAATAATCTGAAAAAAAAATCAGAATGATTGTAACATAATTATATTAAGTATGGTTTTTATTGGAAAAATAAAGTTTTTAGAGGTATCTTCGTGATTTTTTTCTACCATATCAAATTAGTTGTATTATGTTTTCAACACACTATCTACCTAGCATTTATCCTGAAGAATATCATATATTTTTCTGATTTTGTTTACTGTAGTCGATCTAAAACTTGCGTTTTTTGCGTTTAGGTCCTGTAATCCCCTTAATATATTTTATGTTGCAAATGTGGTTACTGTAGTACATGGTGATGTAGGGAAATGGGTTCATCCTTATTTTACCAGTAGGCCTGTAAAAGTTAAAAAAAAAACTAATCCACTAAACTAAACTTTAATTAACTGAACAAAAAACAACACAAACAATCCCAAGTTAATTTTTTTTTTCGTTAAGTATTCTTTTATGCTATAACTATAGTCCGCGCGGAACTAGTTGGCCGCTCCTTAGGTATGTGAGCGGTGAGACGGAGGGGCGGGGGCGCATTACTCAGTACGTGCGTTGCGAACCGCCGCCTCACCTCTGTCCCCACCTCAGAGGCCAACTAGTTGCGCGCGGACTATAGTATGCCTTTTTTTATTAATAAAGATAGCGGCAATTCTTTCCAATTTCTTGACTATCTCAACAGCAGTGATTAAAGTGAACACTTACTTAGGGAATATGGCCATGGGTCCGAGAACAGTGAGCCCATTGTTTAGCTTGAAGCCGTACTGAAATAAACAAAGTACAGTTATCTAATGACTGTGCGGGGTGGATGTTTGAAATGGGGAGGAGTTAGGGCATACATTGTGAAAATGATAGGTAAGCTATGAAATCTATGGGAAATTTTTTTTTTTATTACTGAATGGGCCCACTCTTGACCTCAATCACGCCTGATTTTTGTGATTTGTAGCTAAATCAAAAGTTATTTATTCAACTAGGCTGGAAATCAAAAAATGTTTCAATGTCAAAAATTCATTAAGACTTTCCCTTGGCACGCTTTTGGTCTAGAAGACTTATAATCATGAAGTAAAATTGCATAGATTGGCATCATACAAATAAAATGTGAGAATTAGCGTTTTCCTAGCTGATTCTACCACTTTGCCAAAATTTGTGAATGCAGTTAGCAATTACTCAAAAAATTGAATACAGCTACAACAGTTAAGGCAGATACTTGACCTTACTGCTCCGTCTCAAAAATCCGTCCTACATAGCCTAGAATGCATGAAAAATGTACCACAAGATAGATATTAAGCCAATGAGATGTGTAAGTCAATGCATTTGATATTCAAAGTAATGAAAATTAAATGCTGTTCATTGGTAAGCGCATCACTTATGAATGGCTGGGCCCGTTTAGCAAAATTTTGTTTTAAAATGTTCATAATAGTCTGAATCAGTTTATTATGAAAAGAAAAAATTAAAAAGTTGCCAGGAAAATTTGTGAAATTGAATGTATACATTTTCTATGGGAATTTTGTATGGTTATTATGTAATATTTTATTTTTCTTTTATTTGTTTTCGTTTTGGATAACATATTGTGTATGTATTTTAATTTAATTTTATTGTTTTGATTTATGGTGTATGTGTGATTACTATAATATCAATTTTTAAAGTAATGTCTGACTCTGTCTGAAAATAAATGAATTATTATTATTGAAATTTGAACAGGCTGTCTGTCGGGTCAGCTAGTTGGTAATAAAACGATAATAAGTTGTTGGGTATTTTAGTATTGCAACACCAACATTAAAAATGTAATTCAATTTGTTTTCTGTGGCAACACGCCCCTTCCAACTGCGACACTGGTTGAATACACAAGTGAACCGATTTTGTCCACCGTTTTATTTAATTTTCCGTGGCACTGCTCTACCAGCACCTCATCAGCACCCAACACCATTACACCGCTGCATAAAAGTCTTGGTTGCATTGTAACTTTAAAACTTTGTAATGTATGAAATTAAGTTAGTGGTTTCGAAACATGATATTTAATAGTTTAAAGTTAGTATCATTCTGGAATATGGACCTTTGATGCTGGAGTAGGTGAGTTTCTGTTTACCATACATTCACTCTTACTTTATCATTCTCTTGGACGCATCCTCAAGAAATACCTACATTTACGACACACCCTATTTCAAACAATTGTTTTTATGATTATATTTTATTTTTCAATTCTATTATTACTGATTTTGGTTTACATTATTTTTTTTTTAAACAATATGTAAGTAACAAGTTTCACAATTATGTATCAACCCTGATAATTTCAAATTGTTAAAAACTGTCATGGACTCCACAAGACAGGCTCAACCTAGTGTGGAGTTAACAAGTTCAAATATTAAAATCATGTTTCCCTTGTAACAATTATTTTAGGAATAGTTTATTTTTATACCTAGTTATAAGGACATGTAAGAACACTATTTGGTTAATAAACAATTTATTATTATAATTACCGTGGCATATGTGTCGATCATCAGTCCAGCTTCAGCCTCTTGATTGATAACGCGCACCGTGGTCTTTCCATCTCCTTCGTACGAAGACTTGCCGCGCACTGCACTGTATTAAAAAAAAATCTAGTATAGCCAACCACATCTATATAAAATCATAATATGTTGAGTCTCCCTACTACATTCAAACACGAGAAATTCGTTTTACATATTTCCTAATTTAAAAAAGGGTTATTTATATATAGTTTTAGTAAAAGAAATAAAATATAATTGAAAAACTAAAATTTTAGGTTATGTAAATGTTTTTATCAAACTAACCTTAGTAGAGGAGTTGCATTCTTAATTATTTTCGCACGTCTGATGGAATTCGATAACATTTTGCTATGGTTTGATTGTCTAGGTTAAATTAATTCTATTTTCGGTAAAAATAATCCTTTACGCACTTTGTTTTCGTTTTGTTTCTTTGTCATTAATGTCATAATAGTCAAATGTCAATCATCACTGCCATTCACTTACAGCCATGGACGTAATATACTATGGAAACAGTAAGATAAGTACTGTTTAGATTAAGACAAATAAAATTGCTAAGACTGCGGTAATCTGGCCGAATAATATAAAAATATTTTGTTTGCGACACGCACAGGAAATACAAACCGAAAAGAAGGAGCATTTAAAACTAATGTAACATCAATACAGTATGGCAACATTTTAGCTCGCGGGCAGCTCGCAAACGGCTCGCGAGCTGCACATTCGCGGCACATTCGCCAGATGTGGACGCACCCTAGAGATGATTGTGTGCTGTGTGTGAGCGACTATAGCTAATTCGGAATGCGGCCATGATTCTGTCTGCGCCAAAGAGTATACAATAGACAAATTGACAGCATTGGTCCCACTCACACAAGAAAAAGAGGGAGTTACGCGTATGTCGTGTAAAAAAACGAGACAGAATGATAATATCTTTTGTTTCGCGACGCGTGCCAGTTTTTTCATGGTCAGCCAATGGTCAGCACACAATCAGCACAGTACTAAAGTACTTGTACTTACTGTGCTAAACAATCTTGACAGCTGAGAGTCGCTTGTTTTCTTGTCAGCGTGTTATTTTTAAAAAGTGCACAATTCGACGATATAACTTATTGTGAACAATTAGTGCATTGTTAATAATTGTTACCTATTTTATGAAAACGCACCATGCGTTGTAGTGTTTTGGGGTGCAAAAGCGACAGTGAAAGAAAAATACCGGACTTGTCCTTTCATTCGTAAGTATGCCACATTAATGCCAATAATTATTAACCTTTCAGTATATTAATTGAGTGTGTCTTAAATATCTAGCATCACGTCAAGTATAAAATTACCGATAAATAAGCCAAAATATTAAAATAAATAATTCATAACCTAAAAATTCAGTGTTGCCGGCTTTTGCATATTTATTCTCCCACTATTGTGGTAGTTACATTTTATTTTGATGTACTATACAACTTGTTATTAAAATAATCTAGAGTAGAATCGATTCCACACTTTTTTTCCCTTTTTAATTTTATTTAAATGTTTGTTTTTACTGCTTAATGCCAGATTACGTGCACGCGGCACGCGCACGTCATGACATTAATAGGTACTCTGTCTCTACGCAAAAAACTCAATAACTCATTGATAAGTTTCGTCATCCACGCGAACGAAGTCGCGGGCACAGCTAGTATAATAATAATACGGGGGGTCTGCGCTAGTGCGCTGTCATCTCATCCTCATCTGTCTCTGTCAGTTCAGTTGTTAACTTGTTATTGTTACTTGTTTGTTTGTTGTTGTACTTGTTGTGCCCAAAACTCACGGAGTATGTAATGTAATAAGGCACAGAGTACTTTTTGATAGACTGAAAATGTAAGGTAATAGTTGTTGTTGGCTCCCACCCAAGTCCAACAAACAACAATTACTGTCATGCAATGTGCGATTTCTTTAGAATACTGAGTTTGTACTTTGTAGTGCGTACACAAACACAAGTAATATTATGGGACGTTATAAGTTACTTTGTTATGTATTTGGTTGTAAGAGTCGAGGGGAACGCAAAAATGATGACACAACTTTTCATCGGTAAGTGAGCTTGTTTTCGCTACGTTCGTTATTGAACTATTTATAATAAAAAACATTCATTAGACCCATCATTCGTTATTTTGATACCTACGTTATTAAGAATAACATATTATCAGACCACCAAAATCGAAGTGTTTTTATTTGGTAGAAATTTCCCACTTTTTTATTTAATAAAATAATAATATGTAATAATAATTTCGGTTTCATTTACAGTTTTCCTACCGACCGCGCTTTACGAAACGTTTGGGCCGCAGCAACAGGACGTGAAGCCTTGAATTTCAAAAATGCAAAAATTTGTTCCAAACATTTTGAAGAGAAATGTTTTAAAAGGACTGGGAGAAATTTTTCTAAGTCCTCGCGCCATAGCGCCCCTAAGGCTACACACCAACCAACATTCCTTCTGTCCGGTTCTGTTCCTACTATGTGTGTTCAAGTAAGTAGTTTGTTACTTTGTAGCGTAACATTTTTGAAGTGAAAACTGCTTTAGGCTTGTCATAGATATTCGGCAAGAATGGCTTAAAATTATAAATATACGCAAATGGATCCCCAGAAAATATTCGACTGTATGCAACAAGCACTTTGAACAAGCTCGTCTTTCTGGTATGCTAACAATAATAATTGTATATTGCACAGACTCCTGGTCCGGTGCAGGTACAATCAATGCCGGTACGAAACGATGCAGCAGAGCAAGCCACACGGACGGGCAGACCACGGCTCGTCGAGCCGGTGAGAATCTTTACACACCCATAGACTCACGCCTGCTTCCCATGCGTGCAGCCAGAACCACATAAACCTTCCGGAATAAATTCTCTTCATGATCCGCATCCAAATCTGTTGTGCAGTTTCTGAGAACAACGCGCTCACACAGACAGACACAACAAACTACTTTATTTTATAATACAGGGTGGCGGACATCGATGTGCACCATGAACTCAGCACATATTGTAGACATAGTAGATGTAGATATTTTTTGATAGTTTAAAAAAAATTAGCTTTGTCATAGAAAAGTGCAATACCTCTGTGTAGGTAATACCTACACAGTCAAAATGTGTGGAAGTTGTGGAACAGCAAATTTTTTTTCTACAGAAAAGGGGGATAGTAGTTGATCACGTGACTTAAACTTTGAACGTTAATATCTCGGAAACATGACACTACGGGTTTTGGTGTTATTATGTGTTCTGTTTGCATTGATGTCACCTATAGATTTACATAGGTCTCATGCGTGGCTGCCATTTTGAAAAAAAAAAACAAAATGGCGCGACAGTAGCCCTAATCCCCTTTTCATATGTTATAAATAATCTTTTTCAGATAAAAGTAACCTCAGGCCCCTCACTGAAGTGTCAAGGGAAAATATCACCCGGGCCGGACTTCAACCCAGTCATAACAGACATTAAATCCGAAGCAGATCTGATCAAGCAGGAGGTTGAAGATCCACAAAGCGACGACACGCTTTCATTAACTGAAGACGCTGATCAGCTGAGTGACGCTGATCAGCCGAGTGAAGACCTGATTCCACTGAGTATCGCGCAGGTTCCGTTGATTAACGCTCCGGATCCACTGAGTGATGTGAAAGCAGAGGAAGTGGAAGTCGAGGTCACTAGGCCGGTGGAATTAACTACGCCGGTGGAATTGAACAGGTCGGTGGAAGCGACCAGGGCAGTTGAAGGGTCAACTGTGCCATTGCCGTGTTGTCGGAACAAATGTTACAACCTGGTAAGTACTGTTTATTTAAATCAAAAGTCATTTATCCAAATTACGTTAAGAATCAGCACTTGTCGAAGATCATAATTACATCAGTCAGTCTCCCAGCACGCCCGCCCTTCACTACTTCCTAGTGTTTTCGCTAGCAAGAAGCAGTGGCGCAACAAACTCCCCAGCAGCACAGCTATCGCAATTAGAAAAACCATTTATCTATAAAACGCTACAAAAGAACCCTTTCGGCGCGCGGCCAAAGTCGTCGGAACTAACGCCGCCCTCTTGTTTTGTCAATAGATACATTTTGTGACAATTTCACAAATATTTACCAACAGCGCCCCTCTGTCAACGACATTCAAGTGCCAAATGATCCTGGTAGCAGTGTCACCATCATCATTCTCTTGCCCTTATCCCAATGTATTTCTCGTCGGCGCAACGTGTGTTTTTCTTCCATACTTTATTGTTTATTAATTCCAGATTAAAAAACAAGCTAACCAAATCAACAAACTAAGTGAACGCTGCGTAAAACAGCGTAAGAAGCTGCACAGCTACGTGCAGGTGGTCCGGCGCCGCGACAAGAGGATCAGCAACCTGCGCGCGGAGCTCGACGCTCTACGGAGCCTTATTGGAGAGTGTGGCTGGGAAGTGAGCAGTAGTGGTGGAGGGAAAATAGACGTGCGAAAGACACAGGTAATTAGTCTGACGTGATGTGACGTGATGCCAGATGACGTCAGATGACGTCACGTGAATATGACGTTACGAAATAAAATGAAATTATTTATTCTGTAAATAGCATATCAGAATCATTTTTAAAGTCATGTAAAATAAATAATGTGGTCGGCGTTTTCTATCTAACTACTCTGAGAAGAAAGGCCGAAATTAACTCACGAGGTCACGTGACATTATGTCAGATGACGTGACGTGACATGCTGTCTGATAACTAGACGTGAAATGACGTCAGATGACATGACGTGACAAGAAATTACATAACGTAACAGCACATCTGTATTCCTGAAAGGCGGCAGAGTGTGTACTGTGTATGTAATATGTACTATACACGTAGATTTAGATCTAAGTGTATGAAACTTATTCTGGATTAGAATAGAATTACTGTTGACGTCATATTTAAATAATGATTTCTATCACGTCATCCACAGATCCGGAGCCCCAACACCGTTATAGGACAGAAGAAACCCAACCGACAACTGTTGATTGTCAAACGGGATTATAAGCCGCCCAAGTCGTCGGTTAGCGCCCAACACACGTCGGACATACAAACGTCGACAGTCGGCGTCACCCGCCCGTCTGGAATCCTACAAGAGTTGTTGCTTGGTACCCTACATACGTCTGATAACCGACGGAAGTCGTCGGTAGGCGTTAAAAGCACATTAGAAATCCAAGAAAAGTCGTCAGTCAGTATCCCAGACAAGTCGAATGTCTTACAAAATTCGTCAGTCGGCGTCAAACACATGTTAAACATACAAGAAAAGTCGTCAGTCAGTATCCCAGCCACGACGGATGTCTTACAAAAGTCATCGGTTGGCGTCAAACGCATTCTAAACAATCCGTCGATCGCCGTCCAACCCAAATCGGTCGTCCCACAAACGTTTTCGGTCGGCTTCCAACGCACGTCAGACGTCCGACAGAACGCGCTGGTCATACAGATAGACGGAATGCATAACACTGTGCCACAACCTAAGCTTGTGCGACTGGATGATAACAGTATGGAGACGGGTTGAGGAATACAAGAGAAACATTAATATGTTCAAGTTATTTTTAACATCACTGGAGAAATGTGGGTGTAAAGTACACCTGTGCCTAACCCTTCTGGAAATACAGGCGTGTGTTTGTTGACCAAAGGAAACAGGTCGGCAGGTCATCGACGCGCAACCTGTTACCATGGATCATTCTCTCCGTTGTTGAAAATGTTCGTTGTTTTAAAAAAAAAAAAACAGTGGCACTCCGGGAGTGCCGACAGAAGTGAAAACAAAACACAAACAGAATACTTTGCCATCATTCACTGACATATCGGATATACATTAAAACCGAGTACATCTCGAGGACAGCCGAACACACCCGAAGCGGTGTCGGTTACGGTAACAGTGGCGCGAATTCAATGGTTTTTTCCCATCTCAAAAAATGCCCAACGTGCCTAAAGAAGTTTTCACTTCATAAAAATGACTTTTCATGCATTCTGACCGCGTAGGTATTGCACTATTCTATGAAACGGAAGTTCTTTTTTTAATAACCGCCAAAAAATTTTTACCTGAGTGGTTTAGAACCAGGTAACGTGCTGATTTTTTTGGTTACAGTTTGCGCGTCGATGTCCCCGCCAACCTGTATAATGTTATAATCTGTCTGACATATTGATATGACACATGGGGCTTTAGAAAGAGACAGCCACACCACACAGGTATCACACGGGTAGTCCGAGGTCGGAAAGTCTGACAATCAGTCTTGCCAAGGGGTGTCGTGTCACCCAGTAACTAAGTTGTGGAGGTCACATAAAAGGTAGGTAATGTAAAATTCTGGTATTCAGCTGCATCCGGTTAGACTGGACTGGTTATGGGTTGCCACAACTAAAAAGGAATAAATATTTAAAAATAACAATGTTGCCTACAAATAATATTAATTGAATAGTCGATTATTGTGTATTAATGCAAAAAAATAAAATGTTTTTCAGCATTGAGTAAAAAGCTGTTATTTTAACATTACAATCAGACACTGCAGTTGTATTTATCCTTTATTCCCAGTAGTTCCATATAGCTAGTTCCACATGGAGCAATCTGTATAATAGATGTATAAGAAAAAAAAAATAAGTTTAGAAGAGAGGAAGGTTCTTCAGAAAGGTCAGGTGCGTAGTACTCGCAACTGTCGTGCGTGTGTGACCAGATGTATGAACGTAAACGAGGCGAAAGGAGTATATAAGGATCGTAGCAGGTGACGGACTGTAGTTTCTGCCTACCGCTATGGGGAGAAGCCGTGAGGTATGTACAGACGAGAAACTTGTTTGAACTAGCCATCAGTCCATGTGTTACACGATGGCGAAGAATTTGTAAATAATATTCAATAAATAAAACAAAGTTTTTAAGTATATTTAAAGTGTTTTTATTTGCTTCTAGAAACTTACTTATAATTGCAATGATCACTTGTTTAACTTAAATTCTTAAAAATGAGAAAATATTTGAATACTTAAAGTACATTATTATCTAATTTAGTTTATAATACTTATATAACTTACATTAAATATTTAAATATAAGTTATAAAAGTATTATAAATTAAATGTAACAGTGCTGTCCAGAAAACATGATTTTTATTTTGCTACAGTTTCTTTTTAATTTCTATAATTTTTATCCAGATTCTTCCTTTAAAAATATTCCTCTAACAAATGAACCATAGGTAAAATTTTATTTTTTTTTTTAGTTAAGAAGTTGCCATAATTAGGACAACGCACTATAATCCTAAACATACAATAAATACAAAAGATTCACACTCACAGAAAACTATTTATTAATCCAGGAATACACAACCAGTAACTTAATATACAGCTTCACAGCACAGCATCATCCGAGTGCCTTCGTATCACATGACGTGCAGCAGTCGACTATGTCTTTTCAGTACTCATGATTATAAGTATATCTATTTTGTTTTTATTTTTCTTTATTATTCGAGTTAATTATCTTTTTGTATGCACGTGTTTCTATGACAAAAATAAAAACAAATTTTCTTTCTTTATATACCTTTGTACCAAAACGACTTCTGATTGGTGATAACATGTGGACATGCAAGCTATAGTCTGTTCCAAAAGCATCAGATGAAAGTGTAAACAAACCCTGTTCAGGTTAAATTCTTACGCAATCACTCAAAAGGGAATTAGTAACACATTCATCTGTATTTAGGTTTCAACTCTTCACTTTTTCCAACAATAATTGTTTGAATAACATTGTTAAATTGGTATTAAAAAACCATCGACGAAAATTTTCGTTTTCGGATCCATTTGTATACATTTTCATCAAATACTCTTGGAGCAGCTTGCATACATTGTGCAAGTTAATCGCAAGTGTATTCTTGGCTTTAATAAAGTTACTTCACAAAACAATTTAATCAATAGGTATTTGGTTTTGAGAAACTTACCTAATTAGTAAATCTACGCCACCTCGCGCGTGGCGAGCTAGTGAACACAAGAAATAGCCCTACGATATGTACTTATTATCTTAATGATACAGGGTGACGTGACAATCCAACATCAACGGCCCTAATTCACTATGACCACTCCTTCATCAATGATTCCTTACTTCGGAACCACGTCAATTCCTTAGCTAATCACGACAAAATGATGTTCTATTTACGACACCCATTATATCTATAATTATTCTACAAATAATTAATCTTACATTATCAGTTAATATTCACAGCTAGTAGAATTATTATCACATCTTAAGTATTAGAATATCGATCGTATGCATAATGCTGGGGCCGCACCTGCGTGTATCGCCAAGCGTTGCGCTGTGACACGATACACGCAGCTGTGACCAACCACTATACAGGGTCAGATTAAATTAGCTAGCGAAACTCCGCAGACGTGACGGGTATTGTTATCTTATTTATATGTAGTATGTATTTTCATGTTTTCGTAGTTACTTACGTTATTGTCTTTATAGTAAATGCTGTATATACCTATAATAGGTACTTTTATTGTATTATTGTTCTGTTTTAGTTCTTTGTATGTACTCATGTGTACCAAATAAATACTTAAATATAAAGCGAATTTGACACATAACAAAACATACATCACGCCTGCATTCGCTGAAGAGTTTGGCAGAGGTGTACCTATAATACACCTACATTTCGCCAGTTGACTGATTACTTCACGTACCTTCAGTCATTGATCCCGTAGTAAGTGGAAATATGAGTTGTACATATCGATACCCATCACATCTATGAAGTTTCGCCAGCTAACTTAAATTGACCCTGTATATTTGAACTCCAGGGTTTAATTTCAAGCCTTTTATGAGCCGTAATATCCTATTAAGCCAAATTTCTTATCCTAAACTTGAAATCAGTCAATTTGTACCCCGCAACGCGTTGCTCTACATCACAGATGTTGCTTGTAACGTTGCACGTCACGTTGCGTGCGCGTCGCCGGGCGCTTGTTGCTGTAACAGCGTCCAGTAAAGACCGCGACGTTTTACTAACTCGTCGTGTGAACCACTCTCCGCAACCACGCCTGTAACATAAAGTGTAACGTTGTTAAAATGGAAAATAACATCAAGGGATTTGTGAGAACTCAGATTTGGGCGTGGAAGTCGTAAAATTTCCCGGTTGTTGAAAGGCTAAAGTCCACATGATGCATGATGATGTAACATTTGTTGCACAAACTTTTAGACGCAGCAAGTCGTTTGACTTGCTGCGTCTAAAAGTTTCAACTTTGTATGCCATTGGACCGTGTAAATCAGGTTTATATGGTTATAAACTCGACCTCTTAATACTTGATTAAAAATCTTTTGGATTTCATTTCAAAGATCGCCCACGAAGTTTCTTGCCCTTTCTTATCCCTAAGAACCTACTGTGCTTTGAAATGGGCAACTGCTTCATCTTTTGAATGACTAGACTCCTTGACAATCCAAAAGTGCCTGTAAATGGTTTAATTGAAATATATTTTTTGAGCTGTTACCTTTATCAATGACGCAGATGACGTCAGCGTGCCTGACGGTGGCGAGGCGGTGCGCGATGATGATGGTAGTCCGGTCTGCTGCCGCCGCCTCTAGTGCTGCCTGTACCGTCTGCAAGCAAAATAATTGTTTAATAACTTGGATATTAAGATCAAGTGTCTAGCTTTTCTTGTGTGATGCGGTCACAGGCAGGCCAAAGAACACAGGATTTTAATTTTGATCGCATTTTCAGCATCAGCACCTCCGGAAACCTCTATTTATCTAAAATTTATTTATTTAAAACCTAACCTACCCGACGATATTTTTTTAATTTTTGGTTACCGCCATCTTGGAAAACATTTACAAATTTGAAATGAGAGTGATGCTCATAAAATGATAGTTCGAACGCTCGTGCGACCGACTGTCTGTCACTTTGGTACAGAGTGTATGAGCGAGTAAACTAATAGGAACGATGTTTCTCGCTGTGGCCTCAATCTTACTGTGCACTATACTCAATATATGATAATGAGACTCCATACCTTCTCGCTAGTAGCATCCAGCGCAGATGTGGGCTCATCTAACAGTAGTAGCGCAGGTCGCCGCACAAGTGCTCGCGCGATGCCGAGGCGCTGCTTCTGTCCGCCTGAGAGTGACGAGCCGCTGCCGCTGCCTAGTACTGTAGCGTAGCCCTGAGAAGAAAATACCGAGTGTGAAAACCTTGGCTATACTTAGACACAATGTAAATGCCGTAAATGGTGACGTCTACAGCGAAATAAACAAGTGATAAAGACCTGGCGTTGATATGACACATCGAGCGAGATTGAATATAGGTAAATCATCATTTAATGTTGTAAATATAAATGGGCCAAGAATTGAGCCCAGCGGGACTCCTATTATTGTTGTTGGAAGACCTTTCCCCGATACACACCTTTTTGAAAAAAATTATTTAAATATGAAGTAAGAAGATGTAGAGAAGCGTTCCGGATTACATAGTGGTTAAATTGCCTCGTCATTGTTTGATGAAGAATGCAATCAAATGCTTTGGCCAAACAAAAGATGCACAAAGCATCACATTTATATTTTTTTATACGGCTGCAGCAACTCTTCAGTTTGTTTTCGTTATTACTCTTATTAATAGCAAGATTTTAGGCCCTATTTTCGGAAACTAAACTATACTAGACTAGGTATCTCAGCTATTGAAGTCGTTTTAATAACATTAATACAGTTGTTAATTATAATACTTCCTATTGCTTTCGCTGGGAAGAAGTGGCGCAACAAACTACCCATTATATCTATCAACCATTTTACATTCTCTATAACATTTATAACACTTACCATGGGCAGTCCGGTAACAAAGCTATGCACATTAGCCTGTTTGGCGGCCTCGATGATCTCGTCTATAGGAACCTCGCGGCCGTTGTCTCCGTACGCGATGTTCTCCTGTATGCTGCGCGAGAACAGCGAGGGTTCTTGTTGTACTAGACCGAGCTGGGTGCGCAGTCTCGGTAGGGTGAGGTCGCGTTTTATGTCCTTGTCGTCTAGGATCTGAAGGTAAAATAAAGAAAATCTTTATTATAAATAGTTAAAGATTATATATATCAGGGAATCAGAAATAAAAGAGTTAACTATTAGTTTATCAAGCTTCTGAATGCAACACCTAATGTAAGATTCATTCATTCTTAGGTTGAAATATTGGCTGTTGTGAGTGACAAAGAGCCAGCCACATTTGCCGTAAGAACCAACATAATGATCGTTGAAATCGGCAAACGCAAGGTAACGTAGGACGGTCTCAGACTAGTTAAAGATCTGCAGTAGGTACAGCTGGATGAGAGATAATTCAATCTTCGGGTAGGATTGAATTAAACGGCGTGCGAATGGAAAGATTAATGTCCAGCAGTGGAGTGCTGCAGTCTGACGATGATGAATATAATATAAAAGATATAAAACTCACCACAGTCCCACTATCAGCGTCATAGCTCCGCATCAACAGATTCAACAACGTGGACTTGCCGCAGCCACTGGGGCCAACCAGCGCCACCGTCGCCTTCGGAGGCACGCGCAGGGACAGTCCGCGCAGGACCGGCACGTTGGGGCGGGACGGGTAGCTGAACGATATATTCGAGAACTTGACTTCGCCGACTGCAGACTGAAATAAGAATGTGATCATAAGACATTATTAATTAAGTATATTTTTTTCTTAAAACTGTACGGTCAGATTTTGATAAAGTCACGAAGAAATTGATCGTGAACACGTGATCCACAACTATCACATTGGTAGGTACATAATCATGCATCTTTTGTTGAAATCTTTTGCATCTATCCTCTAACTTCTATCTTGATTAAATAATAGATTTGTATGTCCATTGATTACTGTAAAAATTGACTGATGATTACTGTGAAACTGATTTTTTCTTTGCAGTAGGTACACCAAAACTCAGTTTATTCTTATGATATTACTCAGGAATGAATAAACAGAGGGTTTAGCTTCAACAGGAATTCAATACGGTACCTACCTAACTATATTGAATCAATGCTTCTATATGAACTTTAAGATTCAAAGGATAGGTATTGATGATATGAAGATCAAGAGAAAAAGGAGATCATTCAAATTAAATTTAAAATAATAAATAGAGTTGTGCTTATTAAAAAAAAAATCCTTACCCATTCCGCCTCATCCTTGGCAGTTGCTTCAGTGATGACCTTAGGTTCTCTCCGCAGCGCGTTGAGTATCCTGGCTCCGGACCGCCTCGCCGCCGCGAAGCTCGGAGCAAACGATAGCGCTGCAGCCAGCATCCACGCGCCGTAGATTAGGGCTTCCGATACACTGAGGAGGAAAAGTGGGGCTTAAACTGAGTTTCTGATCATACGTACATAAACTCACACCTTTCTCCCATGGGGGTTTGCAGAAACTACAGAACGTCACCTGCTACGATCCTTACCACAGAACAGATTATCTGTTCTGTGATCCTTACATGCTCCTTTTGTCCATTAACGTTCATACATCTGGTCATACACGCCGGTTGCTAGTACTACGCACCTGACCTTTCTAAAGAACATCACCAATAAGGTCACTATACTTAATTGTGTTTCTGATCAGATTGCTAGCTTTTTGTACAGGTGGAAGGGAATCCGGGGAAGTTCTACCTCTATTTCTACTTTTGCTGCCAAACAGCGTTGTAATGTCATTCCCATGCGCATCTGAAGCGCACCACTCCGTGCAGCGGAAAGCAGGTTAAGCCGTTGGTCTCGGCTGTCATTCGTGGATCTTTGACAGTCGTTACGGGTAGTCAGAAGCCCGAAAGTTTGACAACCAGTCTTACCAAGAGGTACTTATATCGTGTTGCCCAGTTACTGAGTTGTGAAGGTCAGATAGCCACTCGCTCCGTGTAAAATATTGGTATTTAGCTGCATCTGGTTACATTGGAAACCGACACCATATTTGGGGAAAAGCTAGGCTATGATGATGACTCTTTTAACGCTCTCTTTCATGCGTTTCATCTTTTCACACCGCATGCCATTACCAAGACAAACGATTCCCTTTCAACTTTTCTGCTACGTCTTCAAAAATTATAAATAACTTGGTACTCACAGTATTGCGTACTCATAAGGCAGATCCTCCCTCGCGATGAGATATCCAGCATAGGCCAGCGACACGGCGTAGCCAATAGTGGGCGAGCACACGCACACGCCGTACACCGGGCCGCGCACGCGCCGCGAGGGGGCCGACCGGGCCTCGGCTTCGGAGAGGGAGACAGAGTACCGGGAGAGGATTGTTTCTTCTACACCTGTGGGGGAAAACGTGGATTAATATGAGTTGATAAAAGAGGAGAGTGAGTGTGATGATAATAGTATACATCTGAGCTATTTTGTTGTTACGGCGGAAAGTCACAATGAAGACTAGCCAAGTGCGCTGGAAATATTATAGTGCGCAAGTGTGTGCATTGTGTGCGCACTTGTAAACATAACCTATTTCAGTCACTGTAGTGAGGTGTACCACAACGCAATATGCTAGGTCCATAATCCATCTTTTCGGTAGTTTTTCATTTTTGCAAGCATTTTATTGCAGTCACTTTTATACCCATTGAAGATGTTGGAAGCTGACTCTTAAAGAAAATAAGCATGATAACTAAATAAACATAAAAGATAAAAGAATACATCGTGAGGAAACCGGCATGTATAGAACCAATAATTCAACGACATTATTTGATATCCACCAGCCCGCACTGTATCCGTGTGATGGATACGGCCCACTCTCACAGAGAGGAGACCTGAGTCCCAGCAGTGGAAACATTATAAGCTGATAATGTTGACTTACCGAGGCTATGCACAGTGCGCACATTAAGCACAGCTTCAGTAGCCACTCTGCTCGCGTGCTCGAGCGCGGCTCGCTCGCGACGCTCGGCGCGCTTGTTCACGTAGCCCTCTAGGTAGATGCCGCCCATCACCTGGAACACATAATCACTATGTTAAATGGTACAAGGGAGATTGTAGACAATACTTCTTACTACTGCCAATGTTGAACAAAATATGAAGGCTAAGAATTCACGAAGCGATTTTCTACCGCACTCGCTTGCGTTTATGCTTATCGTGGGCGTAAATCGCGTCGATCGCGATCTAGCTACCACTGTGAGCGCTGGTAAATATCGTTCCAGGAGTTCTCAGCCTAACACTTTCGCTGTAAGTATATCTATCTTTAAGTTGGTGGTAGTGTGTGGTGATACGGTTATGCCAGCATACCGCGTACTACATCAATAATAAATTATATGTACAGTACTCTTCATTGTACACCATAATATCGTGCCAGGCCGAGTTCAGACTCCTAAGGAAAGTGCAGCATACTCACACAAGGTACAGACAGGAGGCTGACGAGGGTCATCTTCCAGGAGTAGAACATGGCGAGCCCGACGCCCAGCGTCATCGTGCTCACGCCCTGTAGCATCGTGCCCAGACGAGTTCCTATGGAGAAGAAGAAAGTTTAGGGTCATCATTATTCAGGCGAAAGACATCCACTGTTAGACAAAGGCCTCCTTCCGAGAAAAAAACGTGCCATTTCGAAGATCTAAGGTTAAAGATCTTTAATTAGAATAATATTGGTCTTAGAATGCTTCCTTGGGGAATTCTATCCCTTAAAATAATTTACCTTGTACGAGACGAATTTTTCTGTGTTATCTAGCAGTGAAGTATAACACCAGACTATAATAACAATAAAGCAGTTCGTTGGAGTTTAAAACTATCCCTTTTGACATAAGAAGAAGTAGAGTAGGTACACGAACAATGTCGAAAGCATTAGAAGGATTGATTGGCCGCTATTATGTCACGTCGAGTTTTAGAAAAAGTTCGGGTTTTTCGTCGTCGTATCTGTGTGAAAGTTTTTTTCTAAACGTTGTTGTATCCTAATAACGCCCGGGTACTAGTATAATTAAATTATAACATAACGCCACGTCTGTATTCCCCAAAGGATAAGGCAGAGGTGTACCTATGGTATACCTACCCATATTTCGCCAGTTATGTTTAAGTAGGTACTATGTAATAGGGGACGAGCCTATTGCCATCAAACGGGCACACACTGACTCCGGGCTGCTACTGAGAAATTTCAGATGGGGAAACCCAATAACACTTTGCCCGATTCGAGAATCAAACCCAGGACTTCATGCGCTTTAGTACCTAGCGCTTGCGACTACTAGACCAACGATATTAAAATAATACGAAATTATGTGATGATATAAACTTACCAGTGGCTCCTTGCACGGCTGCGCAGTCGGTAGCAAGTCGCGCACACAGCGCGCCCACCGAGTTCTTGGACAAGTCGAACCAACCTTGTTCCTGGAGTGAACAAATCATGTAAATTATAGGTTTTAAAGTTGGACTACCAAGAGCTATAACGTAAATATAATTAGGAACTCATTTTTATCGGAAAGTTTTTGCATTTTTGTAAATGGATGAGCTGCAAATTTCTATAGAGTCTCAATATGTAGGTACTTATTAGATGGTCATCTATCAACGAACTGACCGCGCCAAGCCAAGCTTAACCTTTGATCGAACCGTGCAGCTACTATAACATAGCCACGAGCTCCTCTCCTTATGCATGTTGTCATATAAGATAAGTGTTCCCTTACCTGCACGAGATAGTTTCTAAACGTCATCTGTCTAAGTCTGTCGGTCAGCCGTGACCCGGCCAAGTTGAAGAGCCAAGCTTGTAGGAAGGTCACCAGGCCGCAAGCAGCCGCCACACCCGCGAACAGGCTCGCGTACAGTTGTGACTGGGAGAGGATGGCTGCTTTGTCTGACCACGCGAACATCTGGGGAGAGGATAATGTGTTATAAGTACTTGAATTCAGAACCTTACTATAGTTATTGTACTGTCTCTTATTCCATTTTATTCTAGGTGCATCGTCTTCACATATAATTATATAACAAATGTAAGTATACACATTATTGTAAAACATTTTTTAAAAGACTAACGGTTGAGTTTCTTGCCCATTCTTCTCTATACGAAACTACCTTTTCGATGAGGCGACTAGAATCAATTCTACTTTTTTGAAAACTTCGACGTTTTAAAGTGCCTCTTATGAGCCTATTTGAAATAAACGATTTGACTTTAACTTTACTTCTACCCCGGAAGGTTTAAAGTGTATTAATATAAAACTTAGATATGGCATAGAAATATTGATATTTGGTGATATCCCCCATAGACGATAGCTCCGCCGTTGCCTTCCTAGTGTTGATGTACTCGTATACTCACTCCGTACAGCTGCGAGAACAGCAGAGCGAACACTGGCATGGAGGCGCCGATCAGCAGGGAGGCTATCGCTCCACCGGTCAGGAGCGGCCACTCTGGAGCGTTGAGCTTGAGGAGAGACCAGCTGGAGACTGAGGGCTCCTTATCTTGTTCGGGTTCCTCTTCTTCGTCATCGGGTTCCTGAAGGAGTAAGGGTATATGTCGTGAAGCCAGTGGCATTACAATGTTGCTGTTAGTATACATAACAGCAGTAGAAAGTGATGTTACAACAAAAAAAGAGGAATGAGAAGAAAATGATCATAGATATTTATTTCTGTAAATTGGTAAAAAACGCTTTTACATGTAAATGAATAATAATTATTTAAAAAATAAGAGTATTCGCTTAGGAAACACCGGGTCGACCTCGTCTCTGGTGTTTTCTAACAGACTACTCTGAGAAAAAACACCGAAACAGGTTCAGGGCTCACAGTCTCTTTTAATTTTCGTCTTCTAGTCTAGTCTCTAGTTTTATGTAATTTAACCAAAAGTTATGATTGTGTGTGTAATTTGTAACTAATATTAACCGAAAATTTGTATCTGTGGTGAGAACTGTAAATATTATAACTGTAATGGTTATTAACAACAATAAATTAAAATTTGAAAGATTCGATTTTTTTAATTTAAAAGGGATCGAGTCCTGAATTTGTTTCGGTGAGGATCATGTAGATGGAAGATGATGATACTCACGATATGGTTGATGGCATCAGCAGCGCCGAAGGGCACGTGGGCAGACGATACAATGCTCATGCGAACAGAGTTGCGCGCGAAGCGGTGCATCGAATCTATGGTAAAAAACGAAGCATATTAAAAAAAACTTTATTTGTTTGTTTGTATGTAGTATCTCTGGAAGTACCAGTCGGATTTAAATAAATCTTTTTGCATTTGAGAGCCCAATTCTTGAGGAAGGTTATAGGCTACTTAACATCACGCTAGAACCCTTAGAAGCCTTAGCTGCTAAGGGAAGGAGGGGGGTTTTTGCTCACAAAAACAAAATAAGTCAGTAATAACGCTGAGTGAAAACAAAGTAAAAGGGCGGGCAGGCGATGCGATGAGACGGCGTGGATCGGGCACTAGACACGCGGACGAAGCTGCGGACAGACGCTAGTCATTAATAAGTTACCTCGAGTAGACTGCCGACTGATGCACCGAGTGAATTGTTGTACTTCGTCAGCGCCGGTGACGTCATCGTCGTCCAGTTCGGGCTCCGAGTACAGCGTGCTGGCGATACTCCTGGAAATTAAGTGAAACATTATTATCATAATAATACACCTGTATTCGCCGAGGTGGAAGGATACGGTAAAAAAAATTAAAAATTAAAGAAGTATCTCTCCAACATACCGCTTGGGTAGGTACATTGATAATGAAATAACATCATGCCTGCAATCACCGAAGTGTTAGTTGATGGTGGGCTACACTTACTTGTTGGTCATATCCTCCTGCTGCAGCTTCCAGTACATGCCTCTCTTGTCCATGAGCTCCTGGTGGCTCCCCTGCTCCAGCACGGCTCCCTGCTCCATGTATATGATGCGCGTCGCGTTGACGATGGTAGACAGCCGGTGGGAGACGACGAGGGTGGTGCGGCCCACGCTTGCTGCGTCGAGTGCTGCTTGGACCTGGTGGGAACGGTACATTTAAGAATGAATTCAGTCAAAACGTCCTTAAAAGACTACTTAAACTATCGGACACTGACTATAGAAATACGAAAACCATGTTAAGTACACAAAAAAAATATTCGAATCTCATTTTCAGAAAATTTATAAGTACAACAAGACGACATGAGAAAGACGTTGATGTGAATTCATTAAAATCAGCATTCATTTTGTTCATACGAATGAGGAGCATGTCTTTTTGAGCAGTAGGCGTCATTGGCTAAGTAATGATGATGAACAGGGCAAGACGATGATGATTACCTACACTGCATTAAAACATACCTGTCTCTCAGCCGCCGGGTCGAGTGCTGACGTCGGCTCATCCAGCAGTAGTATCGCCGGGCGCCGCAGCACCGCGCGAGCTATCGCCAGGCGTTGCTTCTGACCGCCGGACAGCTGCGAGCCGCCTGAGCCCAGCATTGTGTTGTAGCCCTGGGGAATTGAAGGAGGATTAGTATAGCATTACGCTTGGGTAGGTGACTGAGGCCACATTCGATTAGTTGTGTTTAAGTCCATATAATGGAGGGCGAGCCTTTTGTACATCGAGCACATATGTAGGTATCCAGAATCGGTTGTTAAAAAGAAAATCTTTTTGGAAAATCTAAAAAGAGCGTTCCCGACCTCCGTGTTAATTGAGTAACCCACTCACAGTAGCAATGGCTTTCATTTTGACAGTTCAACAACATTCATTGCGTTATTTACGTTGTTGAGCAGACAACATTTTTCGAACATATGAAGCAATGGATTAGCAATATCCTTAAAAATAATTCAGATCACAATCTGAATTATTTTTAAGGATTGATCGTGTGTTACGCAATTGGGATGCTGGGTACCTAGAGAAACAACCGCTTTATAGATCATCTTTCTCACTCACACCTGTGTGATAGTCTCTTTCTAAAACTCGATGTGTCATATTAACGCCCGGTACTGTACCTGATAGTTACGACATATTAAGTAATGTCCATAATTCTATATCAAGGAAGGAAAATGTTTGTGGTTGGAGCTAAGTTCGTGAGAAAACGCAGATGACGCGTGACCCGAATGATAATGTGTTACTACATTATGTTAATATGTTCTAAGATAAAATAGTAGCAGACGTAAGATTTGTTTTATTGTCACTGAAACATGTGGATATAAAATTTAACTAAAAATAAAAAAAAAATACTCGAATATGATACTTAAAGCTAAACGTGCGATAATTTAAGTCTGGATATTACTGTTCTGTTTTGACTGAAGTTGCTTAAATATGTAAGTATAAAAAATACATGTAGATAAAAGTGTTATAGTAGGTACTCACATTGGCCAACTTGGTGATGAACTGATGCGCGTGCGCGGTCTTAGCGGCGGCGATGACGTCCTCGTCGCTGACGTCATCCAGGCCGAACGCGATGTTCTCGCGGATGGTGCCCGTGAACAGCACCGGCTCTTGACCCACCACACCTACAAGGATAAAAGATAAATTAAGAAGAGGTAAAATACGTTCATAGTTAGTGATATATGAAGTAACGGGTGAACCCTATAAGAAAGCGTCTGATTCAAATTATGATAATGAACGGAGAAGAAAAACGCCTAATGACTAAAATGCGGTTTAACAATCTTGGAATGCGAATAAATAAAATATTTTTAGTAATCAAGGGGTTCAAGGGGTTCAAGGGGTTCAAGGGGTTCAAGGGGCACAGACACGATCTTGAACACAACATTTACATGGCAGGTATGATGATTATGTGCACCACTGACGGTGGCATCAGAGTGAATCATAGAAAAAGTAAAAGCTTAATTAATACGGTAAGTATCCAAAAAATTCATCCACATAAGACTCAACGAAGAAAGTGTCCGAAAGGCTGGCAGCATTAGCATTGCCACATTGAATGACAATGTGAATGACAACAACGGAGTCATTGTGTTGGTTCAACTCTTTTCAGTATCAAAAAAGTACGTCTGCCACCTTACCTATTCTAGTCCTAAAGTGATGTAAGTCCAGCGCTTTCAGCTGGTGTCCGTCTACGGTGATGTTGCCGCTCTCAGGCTCATACAGGCGCTGCAGCAACTGCAGGAGCGTGGACTTTCCGCAGCCGGAACCGCCTACCAGGGCGATCGTCTCGCCCGCTCGCACACGTAGGGAAAGACCGCGGAGGACCTGGGAAAGAAGGGAAATGTTAAGTTTCGTAAAATCTTTCTTGTTCTAGGAACCTAAAGTAAGTCCGAGTGATCGGATACCTTTTTTGAACCACCAAGACAATCAAATGAAGGTTATTAGGACAAGAATTAAATTGAAAGTCACGCTCATCTCAAAAATAAATAGAAACTGAGAAAGGAAGCAAGAAACATACAAAGATTCTAATTGGTGTTTCCTTAGTGTACAGTCAAGGAATGAATAGGTATGTCATGCTCCTAATGCTATTTTTTAGAACATTTTGAATAAAAGTGACCATTCCAAATTTTTTTATCATTTTCGCTTCTTGACCGCACAGTCAAGGAAATATTTAACAATTTGACATAGGTACTACTAAATTGTCGTGTTACAAACGACTCAAATTAAGTTGTAGCCGCCGTCGACAGGTGTAAAAATAATTATGAACAATATTAAATTGATATGAAATCTGCTAAACAAAAAAAAATCCTGACCGTACGCGTACGTCAATGTTGGCAGTCTTGGCACCTCTGATATTGTGGTTGGAGAAGGTTGCAAATAAAATTCCAGTGTCCAGTATAAAGTCTATTAACATTCTACGTATATATCAAAGAAGTAAAACACATACCTTAACATCAGGCCTCGACGGATAATTAAAGTAAAGATTCTCAAAGGTCAGATCTCCTCTGAACGCGTCAGGCTTCACTCCCTTCCTGTCCAACGCGTTGATGTTGGAGGTCCTCTGCAGCAGCCGGTAGAGGGAGCGCGCGGCGCCGCGGGACGCGCTGAACATCTCGAGGTGCGGTTGACACATTGCCACGTTCTGAGCCGCCATGAACGTTAGGAAGAGGACCTGGGGAGAGACACGCAGGTTATTAACGCTGCAGATTCGAGGGAGCCTCACCAAAATCTTAAAGGCGTATTTAATAGAATTGGCGTTATTTGATGGCAATGTTCGATGTCTCTAGCTATTTAAATGATTGACCAGCTAATTTAATCACTTGGCGTGAGTTCGACAGTTTACAAACTGTTTGCCTTTCAGATTACGGATGTAAAAATAATTAAAATTTGACCACGACTGAAACCAAATCCAAGTACGTACCGTGACCATAACTCCCGGGTGGTAGGCCTGTTCCTCAACAGGGAGGTCCATGTCCCTGACGCAGAGGATGGCGCCGTACGCGAAGACGATGGCATTGAGCGCGTACGTCAGCAGCCAGCCGAGCCCCGCGCCCACGCCCGACCACACGCCGCGGGAGCGCGCGTGGCGCGAGGCGGCCGAGAGGGAGGTGGAGTACCTGGGGATAAGACACGGTAAGTATCATCGTTTTTCGATCGTACAGCTGTACAGCGTGCGTCGCATATTTTTCTACAGAACGGATTTGTTGATCGGATCTCATTCTATGTGTAGAAGATTGGTGACAGATTAAAGATTGATCATACGCCTTTGTACGATAACTGTACGTGAAGCATAAATAAATAAAAAAATGTCCTGCAGCACACGATGGTAGTGTCGTCCGGTACTTAACTGTTAATTGTTCATTTTCTATAAATGAGCGGTCCTTTAACTCGGTCGAACCCCTGCCATCTTTGTTTTGTACTTCTTTCCTTAAAATTATTTATATCCTGTCCAGTCTGATGCTTGTATGAAATAAATTTTTGACAAGAATGCGACAAAAATGCCATTTGTAAACTGACCTATCCACTTCGATGTCCTCGCCAGCGTACGCCCTCACTGTCCTGATGTTAGCGAGGGCCTCTTCAACGACACGTCCCGCCGCGCCGTACGCTGTTACTTCTTTGGTTGAACATTTGGTCTGGTACTGTGGACAAGGTGAAATGTTATTAGCATTAAGTTTTTTATCCTCCTACCAATTTCTTTTTGATCTTCTTCTTCCATATCTCTGCCAGTCTTCGTATCAGTAGTCACTAGTCAACCCCTGTATAGCCATATAGCTAGAAGGGCGGTGATCAAACAAAAGATTCATGCCTTCATTTTGGCAATAATCTTTTGTTTGATCTTTTCATAATCTTATTGGCATTCGTAATAAAAACTACGAGGATTCTCATCATCATCTGCGTGCCGTTTACCAAATATGTTGTTCTCGGTTGTTGTTGTTGTTGTTATTTTCGAGCTGGGACCAACGGCTTTGGCACGCTTGCATCACCAATCACTAAATACTAATACATCATCCGTTTTTGTCATTTTCAAAATATTTGATGCATTGAATAAGTCATGGGTCTGAATGTGTCTTCCAAGACACATGACGACAAAGTAAGTAACTTGTAGCGTCTCCCTCAGGCCTCACCTTAGCGACCAGTGCCGCGACTACAATGGACACGGGCACCACCGACAGCCCCGACAGAGTGAGCTCCCAGCCGTACTGCAGCGCCAGAGCAGCTCCGAACACTACCGTGCCCGCAAGGTTTGCGGTCATCGCGACGTGCTCGCCAACGCCACCGCGGAACTTCTCCATGTCTCTGCAAATGGTCAAGTGAATAAGTTAAGAAAGAAAATCAGAAAGAACGAAATAAATTATGTATTACAAGAACAACACATGAGTCTATTTCCATTCACCAGAATCCTGGAGTCCATTTCCAGGTAGGCTTACCTAGAAATCCAGACTCAGAGCTGCTACTGAGAAATTCCTGGTTAAAAGAACCCAATATTACTGTCCGACCTGGAAATCGAACCGGTAGGCCCAAAGCATCGCAGTTGCGTTTGCGACAACTAGACAGGCGAGGCAGTCTAGCAATTGGCTCACTCCCATTACATGGCATTTAAACACAACTGACAAATCGAAGGATTTTTTAGACCTCTGCCTACCTCTTCAGCGAGATCTAAAGTAATGTGTATTCGAATAAAACTTACTCAGTTAATGTAGACGCAAAATTCATGGTGGTGTTAGTATCAAAGAACGCGATCTCCTGACTGAGCACCGAGCGCAGCAAGCTTAGCCGGAGACGAGTGACCTGCAGACAAACATAACATAATCAGTATATAACCTTCCCACAGCTTAAACACACACCTCTGTGAGAAAGAGCGAGTGCTCACTAAGAAAAGACAGGTAGTAAGGGACCAAGAATAGAGCCCTTCGGGACTCCTATTTTGATCTTTAAGCCTTGGCGTTTTTGACTTCACGAATTACGACTCTGTGCCTTTGATTATATAATGTCTAGATAGAGCATCAATTGCGCGCAAACGTGTCAAAAAATACCGGCCAACTGTTGGGCTGTAAGTACTTACCCGCCGATTAGTGCCGATCGTACCGCTTTGGTGTCACTACGTATTACGCGCGCTAAGTAATAAACAAATAACAGCGATAAAATGACGGTATGTGCTATTAAACTGTGCCGAAATTATAAAGGAAGGGTAAAAAACACCAAACACATCACATATCATCAGTAAGTAACCAAAAAAACTACGTATTTGTTTTTTGTTTTTATATTTACCAAATTACGCCCTATTACGCCATATTTTATCAGTGTTGCCAGTTTCTTTTTTCCATTCTCCCAACTTAACGTCCTTTTTTTGTGGGTATATTCGTTGCTTTATGGTTACGTTTATATTATTTAGTTGATGTACTTTTATTATTCGATTTCAAAAATGGTGAAGTTTTTCAATTCGTCTGTACTTTTGTATAATAATATAATGTTCGCGTATAACTTTTTTGTTTATGAGCCCATTTTAATGATTATTGTTGCATTGGGTCCAATAAACTGATTTCAAAGGTGCCAAGAGTAATTTTAATAAGATTAATTTATTCCATTCGTATTATCTGTGATCTTTCATTTGAAATTTCCAAATACAAACTGCCTAAAAAGTTAAATATTCTAATTGAATTAACTTAGCTGATTTAATATAACACAACATTCACACACACAACTCTAATTCAATTAAATAGTGTTTTTTATTTATAAATACAAGTAAATAAAGACACTACTAAAACTGAATAATACTACAAACATACACCTAAAACTTACTTATATTATTTGTATAGTCAATTTTTTTAATATGTGATTTATGGGAGAATTGTAGTAGCTGGTATCATTATGCACGCACACAGAGACATAGATGCACAGTGTAAAACACCGCCCGCACGCACACATGTTTGAAATTGTTGCCTCGTTTTCTTTGTTTTGATTGTAGGGCGACGCTCTATCTAGACATTATATAATCAAAGCTCTGTGCTTACTTTACAAATAAATCAAATTTTAATAATTATGACGATATTTTTTGCCAAGAATCTCAAGTAACTTGTTGGGGTAGGTAATTTAATAGAGTAACTTGTTTATTTGTTTAGCTATACCTATCTAATATTTTTCAAGATTTACATATTTTTCTCAATGGTCATGTAATAATGAAAAGTACATCACTTTTCTTTTTCTGTGACGTACTCCATAGACAATAATTGAGGTTGCATTCCGACGTAACTAACCATTCTCGCAGCGGCCCACTGTATCATGGCCACGGCTGCAGCCGCGGAGATGATGTGCAGCACGATGATGGCCGCGCTGGCTGCTGCGAACGCCTTACTGTCTTCTATTAGAGCATCCATGTGTAGCGAGCGGTTACCTGTGGGCCTGGAAATGAGAATAATGGGCTAAGTACTGTGAAGGTGTTAAGTAATAACAGCCGCACGTGTCGATCGATCCAGTTAAGCTACGCTTGCCGCGGTTGGTCCGTGGATGGGTGACCATTTTTACATACCAAGAACCCTCCGTGTCTCGGAAAGCACGTTAAGCCGTTAACATAATCAAACTATAATGTTCCTACTGCTGGGACACAGGCCTCCTCTCTTTTTGAGAAGGAGTGGGCCATAATCCACCACGCCGCCGTCGCCGGCCCAATAATAAAATGAAACTAAATACAATAAGAATGTAGTACTCACACCATGCGTCCTCCGCCGAAGGTCATCAGGATGTACGCGTCAGGAGTGACCAACTGAGCGCTGTGTCGCTTCACGAACAGTGCTGTCAGCTCGCCGTACACCACGATGCCGCCGATGGTGCCCAGAGAACTGAACATCGCTAGGACTACGCTGAGGAACGTCACCAGACGCTCTGCGACTGTTGCGTAGCGCCACTGTGGGAGAAGAGAAAGAGATGAGTTACTAACATTTAAGTACTTATTTATTTTCAGAACTAAGTACGTAGATTTATAAGTGACGTCACAAGTTCGCAGCTCCCTCACCCGGAGCATTCGCCTGTAATATAACAGTTCAGATTCGAGCATTACTTACATCAGTGAGTGAGGAGGACAGAGGTAATGGCTGTATAATAAAGCTCACAATCGAATCTTAAATTGATACAATACATGCGAATGCTTCCGGCGGAGGAGCACTTCATACATAGATTATGTACAAATCACACACCAACATCAAGCCACCTAGACTCGCACAAGGGGCGGACTAATCGCTCTCTTCTAGGCAACCAAATTGAAAGATAAAACCGGACACTCAGACCGGAATTCAGACTACACACATGCAGATTATCACTATCCAGTAACCTACTTGCTTAATACTCGTACATTATCTGAATCATTTTGAAGCATATTGTTAATCCATGGCTTCATATGTTCAAAAAAAAATCTGCTTAACAACGTTAATAACACAATGAATGTTGTTGATCTGTCAAAATTAGCCATTGCTACTGTGTGTGTTACATAATTACCCCGCAGGCTTTTCCAGAGATTTTTCTTAATAAATGTAAGTAACGTTGTGTATTATTAGGTATGTATTTTCTGGTATACAAAAAAAAAATTATATAAATTAATAAAAATACAGAAGAGTTGGCCCTTTTCTGAGTCTGTGGCCTGACCTGGGAATTAAAGTTAAGACCTCTATAGGCTGATAGGCTCAGCAGTCAGCAGTCGTGTTTACCACAATACCAACGAGGCAGTTTAAAAGTAAATAAATACAAACATAGGAAGATGATAAGTATCTATAATTTATGACAAAGCTTTTAGCATGTCTGAGAATGCGTTACACGAAACATATTTTATTTTAACAGCATAATTAGTAAAACAATGCATCACTATCAATTTTGTTTGTAAAATCTTTTTACACAATATCGTTAACCTCTTAATTCTTCCGTAACAATAAAACATAATTGAGACAAATAATAATAAATCATAAAACGTCTATATTAAATATGAATCTTCTATCTAATAAAACGAGCAATAAATTGATGTTTCAGCAATAAAAGAATGTTGCAATAACAATAACTTGAGCACCAGTTGTTTATTATTTAATTTAAAACGTCTTGGAGTGGTTGATAAGGCGGCCATTGTGGTTTTAATGCATTTTTATTTTGTGGACACAGAAACAAGGAAGTCCTAGATGCGTCATTTTAGCGCTCCCAGAAGGTAAATGTTTATTGGTAGTCTAAAGGTAAAAGGGTAGACTTGAGTTGTGAGATCGACACACGTAAGTGCAACTGAAGAAATAGAGTTCAATTTACATGAAATTGTCTATGATCGGTTGGTTCTATACTTGTCATCATCTGCCTAGCCTTTTCCCAACTATGTTGGGGTCGGCTTCCAGTCTAACCGGATGCAGCTGAATCTATACTTGTATCTGATGAAAATGTGAACAAATGGATTAGAAACCTACCTATGTATGTATAGTATAATAATAATAAGTTTTAATAAGTTTTTATTGATTCATAAACAAGTGTTACAAAAATTTAGGTATGACACTGGATCCCGCACTAGGATACCCTGTGTCGCAGGATCCAGTCTCTTTCGACAGATTATATGAGTTATTAGAAATGTTAACAAATGCAACGGTTTCATTAGAAATAATAAACTTAAACTTAGAACTAAAAGGTAACTAAATGCATGGGTGTAAGTATGTATGTGATGAGTGTGAGTGTGTTTGTGATAAGTGTAAGTATGTATGTGATGAGTGTGAGTGTGTATGTGTATGTGGTGAGTGTAAGTATGCATGTGATGAGTGTTAGCGTGTATATGATGATGAATACTTTATTTGTTGAATGATAAAAGATCTTCCGTTTCAGCATAATTAAGCCCAAATAGCCAATCCTGTACCCGTTTTTTGCACCGAAACTTTGTCAGGGGGTAGATATCAAGCTTTTTGTTTACTTTTTCATACAGGTATGGCCCAATACGAGAGAAAGCCTTATTGCCAAATTTAAGTTTGCAGAAAGCTCTGTTCCACTTAGGTTTTCTACGTGTGCGCTGTATGTATGCCAATTTGTACTGTACAGTAGGTACCACTTAAAAATTGAATGCTTTGATTTAATTATTTAAAGTGCTTGAGGTTGGAGAGTGACTCTTCAGTCACAATATTTTTTCTGTTATGTTAGAGGGTGCAGGCTTACCACGTGGTATCGTGTTACACAGTAAATGAGTTATGTAGCTCCGATAGGCAGTCGCTCTATGTAAAATACTGGTATTCAGCTGCATCAGTTTAGACTGGAAGCCGACGCCAACATAGTTGAAAAAATGCAGGCCGATTGAGTTAGTGGGACATGTAAATGCGTCATTTTAGCGCCCTCAACCAAACATTAGTTTGACGTTGTTCAGCGGTCGTTGGTCATTGCTCAGCGGGTTTTACATTTTCTACCGGACATTGTAATGTTTGGGTATTTAGAAATAATGATGACTGTGCGGAAACTAGCACAGAACACTGATGTCGATCCTATGATTGACGTGTTGAGTGTAGCTCCTGCTAGGTCATGTTGCGGTTGATTCTATGACTTGTACTAATTGAAATAAACGGTAGCACGGGGGTTTTACGCTAATACTTATTAAAAAAATAACGAATAGATGGTTGGGTCTCCAGTAGGTACCTAGGGAGATAGGAAGTCGTAGCATCAACTAAGACAGTTCGTTATGGAAATGCAGGCTGTTAGATAGGGCTGGAGTGAAGATCGCATATTGGCAGAAATAGTTTGTGGGAGCCCCGCGCCCCCCCGCTAGACGGACCGATGAAGAGCGTTATTTTAGGCAATAGGATTGCTTCATATTACAATGGGACATGGACGTAACTGGCGAAATGTGGGTGTACTGTAGGTACACCTCTGTTAAACCCTTTGACGATTACACGCGTGATGTTATGTAAATAATAATACGAATAAGTACCTACATATGTGAATCCGGTAGTTATACGATTAATTAGGAAATGCGGGCTAACAGACACTACGTTTTAATTATTTTTTAATTGATCGAAGTCTAAAACTCGGCGAGTTCGACGACTTGAACAATATCTACTGGCGTTGTTTGAGTATACTGTACACTTCTGCCTAACTCTTCGAACTCAGGCGTGATGTTAGCATCATTCTCATGCTGAAGGGGGTGCGCTAGGTAACCTGCGAACTTCAAATTTTCTTACGTTTGCTTCATATTATGTTCGAAAATTTTGACTAAGTACTCAACAACGTAAATAACGCAATGAATGTTGTTGAACTGTCAAAATGATGTTCGAGTGTTACAATTACCCCACAGTTGTAATCAAAATATGATTCGCGACCGCAGCAAATGTAGGTTATGTAGGTAGGTATTTACAGAATCATATTATTCAATACAATTTTCTATTTCATGAAATATAGTCACTTAACAGGGTAACTGGACCTTGAAACTAGAGATTTGTGGGTATTTAATCAACATAATTATTAGGTACCTGACTCGGACCTGCAAATTACAAAAAAGAAAATTTGAATTTTTATTAATTTTTATTTTTTCTATCAGTAGGAATGGCTTTTATTTTGACAGTTCAGCAACATTCATTGCGTTATTTACGTTTTTGAGACGACAAATTATTATTCTTCGAACATTATATGAAGCAATGGAATAGCAGTATTCATCAAAATGATTCAGATTGTGATTGATAGTGTGTTACGCAATTAGGGTGCTGGTGTTGTTACATAATTCCCACGTGCTGACACACTGCGCCTGCGCGTCTGATAGTAATGACCTCTCACAAGACATCCTTGCGCTCTGTCAATGTCGTGAGAATGGCCGCCATTGTCTCAATGAACGCTTACAGTAGATCGTGTGAACAGGCCTTTACTTTAAGGACAATAATTAATTTGCTATTAGGTTCAAGCGTAGTAACTATTCAGTAATCTGTGGTTCAAGTTTGAACTTTCAAGGGTACAAAAGAAGATGGAATACGGTTTTGGAGATAAAATATTCAGTTTAATTTAATTTATTTTATTCTTTAATCATTTACATTGCGACATCTACACCACGCCTGCTTTCCACGAAGGGGTAGCCAGAGCTCTAATAGTAAGGTGTGTGTAATCTATGTATATGTACTCGTATTATGTGTATATAGTACACCCTCATGACGTCAGTTACCTGTGTATTCCTAGTATTCCTCAGAAAGGGACACAATTTCAGCCTCTAAGCAATTTTCTTAAAAAAAAAATACCCAATTCAGATAAAAAATTCACACTGAAATAACAGCATATCTGCCAGCCTTTTCCCAATTATGTGCTTCCAGTCTAACCGGATGCAGCTGGATATAAGTATGTTACATGGAGCGACTGCCTATCTGACCCCCACAACCCAGTTACTGGGTAATAAGATACCCCCTGGTAAGAATGGTTGTTAGACTTCTGATGACCCGTAACGACTGTCAACGATCCACGACTGACGCGCTATTCGAGGCACGAAGGTGTCTTGGTATGTAAACCATCCACGGACCATCCGCGGCTAGCGTAGCTTAACCTGATCGATCGACCCGTGCGGCTGTTATTACTTAGCCACAAGACCTTTTTGAAATAACTGAAGACCTGAAAAGGGGTCATTGTACTCATAATTATGAACAACTTTTATTGGCGGACCAACCCTGAGATCGTGACAAAAATGCGGTTTGACAGTTAATTTTGAGTTGATTAGCCTTATAAAATCCGAGAGTCAGCTGGCCTCACCTGAGGCCGTCCTATTCTTTTATGCACATAGTATTGTAGTACTGAGATTAGCTCACGATTGTTGTCGGGAACTGTCCTCTTACAAGAACAGAGTCATTGTGGCGACGCGGCGACGGTTCTCAGAGCCTTGACTGAGGTCTCTAATAAAAGCAGCAGACGTACAGTCGAACAAACTATTTGATAATATCATCGTTATTTTCTTGTCCTTAGCATAAGCATAATCAGCCTATAATGTTCCCACTGCTGGGACACAGGCCTCCTCTCCGAGAAAGGGAGTGGGCTGTAATAATCCTACTTCCTACTATCCTTCTTACCGAAAGTTGGTGAGGATGGATGGATGGGTGGATGTATGTTTGCTACTATTTCACGCAAAAACTACCGAACGGATTTTGATGAAACTTTACAGTAATATAGCTTATAATACATCAGAATAATACATAAAATATTATTTATTTATATATAATTTATTGTACTCGTACCTAACTGTTAAGCGGTTTCATAAAAATGTAAAAAACAGGATTAAATATTAATAAACACTACACTACGGTGACGTCAGCTAAGTTCTTGTGAATTATTTGTACCGGAATTACATAGAAATAGAACTTTAACTTATGGGAAAACACCCAAATTATTTGATGGAACTTTTAGGAAAAACCGGAATTACCTGCATTGAACTAGTAGGTTTAGTATAGGAAAATATAATCATATTCATCATACCTCCTCCCCTTATCCCAATTTATTTGTGATGGTCGGCGCAACATGTCTTTTTCTTTCATACTTCTCTATCAGTCGTCATCTCGGTAGTCACCCCCTTTCTAACCATATCAGCATTCCACAGAAATCTTAATTATTAAGATTTCTGTGCATCATTCACACAGTCCATCCATCGTTTATTTTGTGTTCCCCTACTCTTGTAGCCATCCACATTCATACTTCCCGCACGACATTTTCCTCATTCCTCCTCTATAGGTAAGTATTTGCTATACGGGCAAAAATAATCATCTCCATTATGTGTGTTCGTAATAACTTTTTTAGGTAAATTAATAAACTATTCATTTGTTTCGACCGTACATGTTCTTGACCATTTTCTATTTGGTTAAGTAGGTACAGGTCCTGTCCTCCCATACCTATTAATACTGTAATTTGAAAACATTTTAAAAGCCAATTATTTTTAAAAGAGTAACCATGGAGTTTCTTGCCGGTTCTTCTCCATAGCAAACGATCAATTGGAACCGTGCACCTAGCTTCTGACTTTCATAAGTGCCCATGTAGGTGAAATTAAATATGTAGAGTTTGAATTTAGAAAAGTTTGTCTTTGTCGCACGTCGTCTCTGTCACTCATACGTCTGTCTCTCTTTTTAAAGCTCGATGTTGTAAATAACTGTCAAATAATTTGTGTTTTTTTCCTATTAATTCCGGTACTAAATTATAATTATTATTCTCAAGAACTTATCTGACGTCATCATAGACTAGTGTTTAATAGTATTGACGGTTACCTGTTAATTGATGGTAGAGAATGACACATCAGTTGGTCGACAGCAACATTGTGACAACTCAACATCACGCCTGTACTCCCCGAGGGGTCAGGCAGAGGTGTTCCTACCTTAGCACACCCACATATCGCCAGTTAGGAAAAAGGTGGCCATCAGCCTGCTGCCATCAGCCAGGCACAGATCCAGACTCCGGCCTGCTGCTGCTGGTCTCTATTCCCGATGGAAAAACCCGATAACATTTGCCCGACCTCGAAACCGAACCCAGGCCATCATGCTCAGCAGTAGTGCATACGACCGTTAAAATTATACCGACGAGGCGAGGCAGTCCAACTTGTCTAACTACCTAATATTTTTCTAAGTGTCACAGATTCTATGTATGTAGAGCTAGAATTTCTAGTATAGGGGATAAAGTAGTGTGAACCTTAAGACGATGCCATAAGAGCCAATTTACGAGCAACAGTGTTAAAAAACTGTGATTAATAAAATTGCTTTGTTTCACCGTATTGATACAATTTATGATCTGAATAAAGGCAAGCCCTTTTTATTAGCGTTCCGTAAGACTGATTGTAAAACCATTTAAGTTTGTGGATGGCTATAAGAGTAGAAACGATGGATGGACTGTGTGACCTATACATACGGTAAATTCTTGGAAAAAAATATTTTTAACTATTTTGGCTGTCTGTCTGTTTGTTCCGGATAATCTCCGAAACGGGTGGACCTATTTTGCCGGGACTTTAATTGGCAGATAGCTGATGTTATAAGCAGGAACATAGGCTTACTTACTTTTATTTTAGAAAGAGAATTAGGGTTTCGTGCAAAAAAAAAAAACTTATAAGATTCTTCCTTTTCAATGGAGGAGTGGTACCTGCACCTTCTTTAAGCGACACAGTAGTGGTAGTGATACCCGACATCCATGCGAACGAAGTCGCGGACGCAGCTAGTATTAACTATAAGTCAAGGTTTCCATGTCATGATGTCACTAACTTGCAAGATATCTAACATTGATGTGTGATGACGCTCGTATAATATCCATACGGAACATAACTGCACGTGTCAGCGTACCTGCGTGAGATGGAACAGGAAAACGTATCAGGTTTTACCTGTTGAGGTGAAGCGATGCGTTGTTATGTCGTATGCGGGCGCCTGACTGACCTGACTGTAGTGACTGTAGTCTGTAGGAGGGAGGGACTTCCACAGCACGCGGGCGACATGCGTGTTGAGTTGATAGTGCCAGCTTCACATAAGTTATGGCCCGCTAGGCTGACAAGTATTTTAATAGGACTATGCGAAGAGCGTGTAAGTACGTCAGACGTGGCTGTTAAAATAAAATTATGGCTTTTGTTTATTTCTATATTATCTACTTACTAGCTTTTGCCCGCGGCTTCGGCCGTGTGGTTGGTGTCCACGGGAACATATTACTGAGATAAAAACTTTTTTACAAAAAAAACAACCGACTTCAAAAAAAACTACAAAGTGATAAATAACTTTAATTTCGGAAGTCGGTGTCGTTGGTTCCGCATTTTCGTTTTTTGACACCGACTTTCGAAATTAAAGTTATTTATCACTTTGTAGTTTTTTTTGAAGTCGGTTGTTTTTTTTGTAAAAAAGTTTTTATTTTTCACTTTTTAGTTGTACCTACTCCACACAAATTCAAATAACACTAGTGCATTGAGGAATTGAAGACACCGACTAGAAGAATCATCAAAATTCGCATAGAAATGCCGGAGATGCAGTACATTTATGCATATAACATCGTACATAAGAATAATTATATAATGTATTATATACTAAAACCTTCCTGAAAGTATGTAGATCACATTAGTGAAAGAATTATCAAAATCGGTTCATTAGTTTTTGAGAAAATCGCGGACAAACAAACATACATACATACATACATACATACATACATACATACATACGGGTCGAATACAGAACCTCCTTTTTTGAAGTCGGTTAAAAATAGGTACCTAAGTACTTATTCTTTGAGTTAATCCAGGTTACAAACTAAGTATCTGTAAGTATGCCAAATGTCATCCAAGTCCGTTCAGCCCTTTTTGCGTGATTCAGTACCAAACATGCAAACAAAGTCACTTTCGCATTTATAGCCCTCCTCTCTGTGAAAGGGAGTGGGCTGTAATCAGCGTGGCTGTAATCCACCACGCGGACGAAGTGCGGGTTGGTAGATGTCACATGTCTTCGAATTTTTGGTTCTAGGACATGCCGGTTTCCTCACGATGTTTTGCTTCACCGTTTTGAGAGCAGTGGTGTTGAAATAATTTACACAAAGTAAAGCGCATGTCAGGGTTCGAACCTACGACCTACAACTCGTAAATCACGACCGTTACCACTGGGTCAGCACTGCTCCTAAAGCTACTCAAAATATCCAGAATATTAAAAACTCGGGTTTTTACGTACACAGCACTCAGACTCATTCATCTCAGCCTACGCTCAAAGAAAAGGGAAAGTTAACCAAAGAAACAAATGACAGTCACTCCACCCGTAGGTACGAGTACCTGCGTCAGTCTCGACCCCGGCAGGCGGCAGCACAGCGAGCGCCCTGTCATGGCGGGCGCGGTAAATCACACGATTCACACGCTGTGTTTCCTTCCCTATCTGCGGGCATCCCATGACGTCATCGGGGAAGAAATATTCAGACAGTACCCGGCGGAAATATGACACATTGAACTTGAACATTGGAAAGAGACTGTCAAAGTCCAATCTATTCCATCGCCAGCCCAGAGACAAAGCTGAAATGTGTCATGTGCAGAACTATGCACCCTAATTGCGTAACATACTTTCAAGCATAATCTGAACCATTTTGAAGGATATTGCTAATCCATTGCTTCATATGTTCGAACAATTTGTCTGTTCAACAACGTAAGGAACATAATGAATGTTGTTGAACTGTCAAAATGAAAGCCATTGCTACTGTTGAGTTACCCAATTACTCCGATGGACAGGCTTTGTTAACTTTTGGAACAGCGAACACCGACACCCATACCCTTAAAACAGAACACAATACTTGGCGACAGACATAGGTACTCATGGTGGTCTAGTACTTCCCCGGACGAGCTCCTTCACAGAGACCACTACCACTATATTATTTATCTCAAACATATCTACCTTATTATCTAATGTAGTAAGACATTAACATTCGAGGCACGTGTCATCTGAGTTTTCTCACGAATTTAGTTTTCATCAAACATTTTCCTTCCTTGATAAGACATTACTTAATATGTCGTAATAACTAGGTACTGAACCGTCTGAACCTGGGCGTTAATATGGATGACGCATCGACCATATTTTTTCTTTTCTTTTTTACTGCTGAAAGGCTCTTGACCTCGGTCTCGCCTGGTGCAAAGCGATGGATGAGGTCTATGATGCAGTGGCGTATTTACCCTAGGGCCAAAAGGGCCATGGCCCGGGGCGGCAGCTTGCGAAGGGCGGTGCAAGCCGCACCTCGCGCTCAGCTTTGTGCGCATTTATTATTGACTTTCTAGGCAGGAAAAAAAAAAACAAACTCGGCGTTAGTCTGATAGATATCAAGACGCGGGGCTATCGGCTGGCGGCGGCGTGTCCGTCATTTCGTCTGTCGAATTATTCCGATCTGTCACACTGCTTTGTCCCTTTAGGGGGACACCGGGCGTCAGGTGTATTGGTGGTCGCAGGAGGTTGAGTTGTTACGCAAGGCGTGCGTCTACGTGCGACACCGGTACACCAGGCACCGCAGGCTCCGCATCCGCCCTCCGGATGCGGAAGCCACGGAGGCGGAGCTGTACGAGGGGCACAGAGCGGCGAAGACGGCCCTCCAAGAGGCTGTCCAGCGGGCCAAGGATATGGCCCGCGAGGAGATGGTGGAGACTCTGAACAGAGATCCATGGGAGCGCCCTTACAAAATGGTGCGGAATAAACTCCGCACCTGGGCCCCCCCGCTGACACAGAGTTTCCGCCCCCAGCTGGTGGAGGAGGTGGGAACGCTCTGTTCCCTTCACGGTGGGAGTATACTGCCCCGCCCATGGCTCCGCCACTTTCAGTGCCCGAAGTGGACCACGGGGACGACGACGACGACATGAAGTGACCGGGGTAGATCTGAGAGTGGCGGTAGGTAGGCTGAAGGCCAAAAATGCCGCCCCAGGACCGACGGCTTGCCGGGTAAAGCCTGGGTCCTGGCCTCGAGGGCTCTCGGGCCTCGATTGGAGGCGCTCTTAAGCGCATGTATGGAGAGAGGCCACAGTTTCCACTCCGTTGGAAGACGGGGAAGCTGGTCCTCATTCAGAAGCCAGGGCGCCCTGCGGACTCTCCGTCCGCATACCGGCCCATAGTGCTGCTCGACGAGGTTGGCAAGCTCTTTGAGAGAGTGATTGCAGGCCATCTCGTCGGGCACCTGGTGAGGACAGGGCCGGATTTTGCGGATATAGTCAGTTTGGCTTCCGCAAGGGGCGCTCGACGGTGGACGCCATCATGCGCGTGAGAGCCCTCACGACGGGGGACGCGGTGTCCCAGGGTGGGACATCGGTTACGACTGGGTGCTGCGGGCCGACCTCCCTGATGGCGTCAGCGTGGTTTGCTACGCTGACGACACGCTAGTCCTGGCGCAGGGGAGGTCGCATCAGGCGGCGGCCGACGCGATGACACGAGGTGTTTATTTCTTTATATGGACTTTTTAGTTTATTATAATCATTCTCAGCCCAGATTCATTAAAACTTTTTGCTTTTTTCCGTTAATTTTTGGGGCGGCAAACCTTACAGGCCCAGGGCGCTGAATGTTAAAATACGCCACTGCTATGATGGAATGAGCGTGCCCAGAAGATGCCTGTTCACTCTTGCTTTGAAGGCAGACGTCTTGTTTCTATTTTGTAGTCTTGTTGATGTATGTTTGTGATTACACTACACACTTTTCTGTATTCTGAGCCTACACATAATGTAACGTTCCGGAATAAATTCTCTAAATGGTGAACAACGCTGTCACACACAGACAAGAAAAGCGCCTAGTTATAATACTATATCTATGTATATCGATACATGTATTTCCAAAATGTTGACTGTCCTGAAGACCATTCCTACTAATTCAAGCCCATTTGCTTGCGTAGATGGTATCTGCACACTTCGCGAATCAGATTATAATCAATCATTTGGTTAAGGATTTCATTGCGATTCATAGTCATGGTTTTGTTTTGTTTTTTGATTCCATGTCATCATGTCCTTGACTCTATATTCATCGTTCAACCAGTCAATACTGTACATATGATAATTCCCACGCGATCGTTAAGTAAATGTAAAGCATGGAAACACGTGGGCCATATTGAAATAGTCTCCACGAAGCACTATATCTACTTAAAAAAGTATGTACGTTTGAGATTTGCGTGCTTTGATGTGCGTCAACACACCGGTGGATGGAGTGTCTGAGGGAAGATATGTTTTGTGTGCGTTACATTGCGCATTACCGCAAACAGCAAATAACATCAAAAAGAAAAGTTGTTTATGTACAGAATGCGTAGTTGATGGCTATATGAAAGTCTAACAAAACAAGGGTAAATAATCATAGGACATCAAAAAATTCGTCCGCAACGCGTAGCACATACTAGCTTCATATTTTCTGACTGACCAACTTCTTTACAATTCAAAAGTGCCTGTTAATGGTTTAATTGAAATAAATGCTTTGAGTTTGAAACTGCAAGTCATAATATTGCAATCTTGAAGATGATACCTACGGTACACAAAGAGATAGATATTAGAAAGAGATTCCTATAATAACAAAACTTATAATATTTCTTTTACAATATCAATACGAGGGAACACCGGAGTAAACATGTTACAGAGACTGAACTGCGTCAGGTCGATGCTAACGGCCCACATGATGGTAAATGGTCACCATCCCAGCTCAGACAAAGCTGAAATGTCACATGTGCTTGTCACGGTTGTCTGCAATATCAGAGCATTGCGCGCTGCCATTCTAGAGATGTAAAGAGCGTCTCTTATGTGGCTGTTACTACTCCGGCACACATACCCTTCAAAGTGGAACACATCATCGCTGCATTGTGGATGAAATAGTGGTAGTGTGGAATTCTCTGCCAGCGTCTGTGTTCCCTTCCACATTTAACCCGTCTGCCTTCAAAGCAAGAGTGAACAGGCATCTTCTGGGCACGCTCGTTCCATCATAGACCACATCATCGCTTTCCATCAGGCGTGATCGAGGTCAAGAGCAATTTCATTTAGTAATAAAAATATATTGGTTTGGTGTAGTACTTTGCCGGGCGAGCTCCCTCACAAATAAGTACTATTTATCTGTAGTAGTGTATATATTTCGCTAGGTACCTACTCCGCGAATTTATAAACATGACATTACTCCGTAGGTATAATTGCGTTACAAGTTGTTTAAAGGTGATCTCGTGCACGTGTTGATGTTGAGTTGAGAGTGACAAGTAGGGACAACATTCATGCATTTATAACTAATGAGTTAACTGTGTTGGTATTACAATCTGGATCTATTCAGACAAACAAGTCAATTGTAACAGTTGTTGTGACGAGTTTATAAGAACTCTCATTATATCACATAACATCACGCCTGTAAGGGGGTTAGCAGAAGAGTGTAGTAGGTTTTAGGTTTCCTTCCCGTTCTTCTCCAAAGGAACCTACATACTACGCATTGGAATGGACAACTAGCTTCATCTAATTCTGACTGACCGACTCCTTGACAATTGAATAGTGCCTGTAATTAGTTTAATTGAAATAAATGCTTTGAGTTTCAGTTGAGTACACATGTCGCCAGTTGTTTAAGTCCCATGTACTAGGGGGCGAGCCTATTGCCATCAACTGTTCACAAATTCAGACTTTGTGTTGTTACTGAGAAATTCAATATGGACAAGCAGTTTTCCAACGGCAAAAATTACGAACTTCTATACAAACTGTCATCCCCTTGTCACCCCTTTTGGGACCAATTTTCAAACATCCTTCCGTAGTGCTTACCTTCGTTACATAAGGAACTTTTGTGCAAATTTATATGCTTCTAGAGCCAGAGGTTCAGGCTGTGCATTGTCTGTCAGTGAATTAAAGATATATTTTATGGATGAATTCCATTTCAGAGCATTAGGCTCGCCCCCTATTACATGGGACTTAAACATAACTGGCAAAATGTGGGTGTACTATAATATAATCAGCCAACAATATTCCCACTGCTGGGACACACGCCTCCTCTCTGTGAGAGGGAGTGGGCTGTAATCCACCACGCGGGCCCAAGTGCGGGTTGGTAGATGTCACATGTGTCTCCGAATGTTTGTTTCTAGGACATGCCACATGACATGTATGTGTTATATATGTCTGCCTAACTCTTGGGGAAGTACAATACAGGCGTGATTATGTAAATACGGGTAAGTCAATTACCCTTTGTACTTGATATTGGTATTCTGCGAGAACGCAGTGGCGTAGAACTCATCGTGTATTTATGTTAATGCCATAGTTTGCTCGGCAGCACGCGCTCGCGCTGGGGCAGTCAGTGAACTAGAATGACTTTGTCGTGTGTGCGAGGACGTAATGTGACTAGACTACGTTATAATTACACGACATAAACAAACCCAACTGCAACAAAACAATCCAAATCAAGCTCACATCTCTGATGCAGTTGGCGGCAGTTCGTTTAGTTCAATCGCAGATTTGATGCCACCAACTGCATCAGTGTAAGCATAAGACAATCTAGAGTCTAGACAAAATCAAACTGGTCGCTAATTTAATTTATATATACCTATATATATTTTTTTATGACATTAGTTTTACATTTTGTGGCTACAGTGACTCACACACTTGTTAAAATTAATAAAAATAATCTACTTTAACAATATTTGTAAATATGTGAGCACCATGTATCTATCACATAATTGATTTACCTGTCATTGCTTTATTTTTAATTCTTTTTACCTTTTGTTGGTAGACTAATTTTTATTCTAGATGCCTCGTCTTCACATATAATTAAGTATATAATTATAATGAATGTATACAAAAACTTGTAACGGTGGAGTTTCTTGCCCATTCTTCTCCATACGAAAACTACCTTTTGGAATGGGCGATTAGAATCAATTCGTTTTATTATAATTTTTGACGTACATAAGTGCCTTTAGTGTGCCTATTTGAAAGAAATGATTTGACTTTGACTTTGACATAATCAGCCTATAATGTTCCCATTGCTGGGACACAGGCCTTCTCTCAGTGTGAGGGAGTTGGCCGTAATCTACCACGCGGGCCCAGTGCGGGTTGGTGGATGTCACATGTCTTTGATTTTTTTGGTTCGGACATGCCGGTTTCCTCTCGAGGTTATCCTTCAACTGTTTCATACTGCTGGACAAGTGAGCTGTTTAGTTGAAGTCGGGTCTTCTTTTAGCAAATTAACTACTTACCTCGTAAATAGTCCGCGTATTGAAACCACAGTTGCCAGTCTGTGTTCATTGTGGTAATGAAATTTATTTGGCTTGGCTTTGTTACGGCTCAACATAATGTGTCAATTTGTTGAATAAATAATTTTCCTGACTGTACATCTGTATCACCAAATCGTGAAGACTATTTTAGGAAAGGTTAAGACCTGACCTAAATTAGTTTTAGTTCTGCATCCTAATTGCGTAACACACTATCAATCTCAATCTGAATCATTTTGAAGGATATTGCTAATCCATTGCTTCATATGTTCGAGAAATGTGTGCTCAACAACGTAAATATCGCAATGAATGTTGTTAAACTGTCAAAATGGAACCCATTGCTACTGATAGTGTGATACGCAATTAGCCTCCTATTTCACGAATGTTTCCATAAGAGCAGCTTCAATCATAATCTCCTAAGTACTGCATTACGTTGTGATAAGAAACAATGCTAGATTTCAGCGCTGTTAGTAAACATTGTTCATAATAGGGTTCCGTACCCACTGGGTGCCAGCGGGACCCTGTTACAATTAAGTCTGTCACAGGGCTGTATCTTTTGAACCGTAATAGGTAGAGACTTGAAATGTTTACAGTGTGTACGCACGATGACATATAAAGCTATACATTTCCAGTATACGCTGAGTTCTCATTGTACGAAACACCTTTACAATGCGAGGTCAGTTGAAACTGGAAATGTATAGCTTGATGTATCGTCTATGTTCGTTATAGCAGCAAAATAAAAACGTTAGTACAAGAGACGTGTTCCTTTCGGCGTTTTGTTAACAAAGTATTTTAAGAATATAATAATGTTCTTAGTGTTAAATATAGAAGCGGTGATACGAAACCCTTCGTGCGCCAGTCCGACTCACACTTGGCCGCTTTTTTTTAATTGTTCATTGTAAGGGCAGATTTTGTGATGTTTTTTGACAAATAAGTTGGCGCGCCACCTGCACTCAAATTGCCTAACACACTCTTCTGTCAGAATACGAAGGATTTTGAATGAAATTCGTAATCCATTCCTTCATAATTATGTTTGAAATATTCGTCTGCTCAACAACGTAAATGACAATGAATGAACTTGTCAAACACAAAGCATTTAGTTATTTCGATTAAACCAATTACAGGCACTTTTGAGTTGTCATGGCGTCGTTGGTCAGTCAGAAAGATCAAGCTAGTCGCCCATTCCAAAGCGTGGTAGGTTCCTATGGAGAAGAACGGGCAAGAAACCCCATGGACACTCTTTTTTGAATTCAGAAGGCTTGGGTGTGTTCTGCGATGACCGCTGCACGCTGTACATCCTAGCGGCTAGCTGGTGCTCATCAGTACGCTAATTTTGCGTGACACCGACGCACTACCTGTCACCGAGATTACGCAACCGTGACACACTATCAGTAACAATGGGTTTCATTTTGACAGTTCAACAACATTCATTGCGTTATTAAATTATGGAGCAGACACAATTTTCGAACATAAGAAGCAATGGATTGACAATATCCTATAAAATGATTCAGATTGAGATTGTTAATGTGTTAGGCAATTAGGGTGTTGTTTGTATACATATACATACATATGTGTATGGTGGTACCTGGTCGATAGGTAGGTACTTCCTCGGACGAGTTGCTTCACAAACGACTACTATTTTATAGCAGAAAAGTACCTTATGTTTACGTAATAAAAACACTCCTTGTTGACAGTAAGAAGAAACTCGCGCGTTTTATGTCATCTATAAAAACAGCACGTGTGCGTGCTACCTACGTGCCCGGAGCCCGGACCGACCGCTCACACCTCGCAGTGTGCTACCTCTGATAGCAGCAACCTGACAGCAACCATATTGTAACGACTATAACAAAACAACCGACTTCTACTTTTATTTTTCACTTTAGACTTGTACTGACCCCACACAACTTCGTATAACACTACTTGCTATGTAATATCAGTGACAGGAAGTCATTATAACACCATCAATAAAAAAAAAAACAACATACGGTCGAATTGAGAACCACCACCTTTTTGAAGTCTGTTAAAAATCATAGTAAATTGTATTCTTTTTTACTTTGTAAACAAATACTTATGTCGAGTTGGGATTTAGATATTGAGAATTAAAAGTTGTTTAAATGATTAATTTGAAGCAGTCTGATACTGTAGGTGAGGGGCAGTGGTGGCTGGTGGCCCAGTGGTAACGGCCCCTACTTACAAGGTCGTGGGTTCGGACCCAGACAGGCGGTTTACTTTTTGTAAATAATTTCATCATCACTGCTCTCAAGCAGTGAAGGACAACATCGTGAGGATTACGGCATATTCTAAAACCAAAAATTCCAAGACATGTGACATCCGCCAACCCGCACCAATGATATATAATACGTCATTGACCCGCACTGCGCCCGCGTGCTGGATTATAGCCTACTGTCCCTCTCACGAGAGGAAGCCTGTGTCCCAGCAGTGGGAACATTAGAGGCTGATATAATAATGATACTGTAGACGTTTCTTACTTCAATCAAGACTTCAAGTTCGTTGATAATTAACTTTAAAGTGCAAAAACTAGTGATTTTCGCACTTAGTTTGTTTACCAAATAAGTCATGGGAGTACTTATAAAAAATACTGTGTAGCTAGTTCTATACTAAAGTATAAACATTCATTTCTTGTAGTTTTTTGTGGGTGTAGTCGTAATGGCGGTGTCCATCGCTGATATAATCTGTGTGGTGAACCTTGGGGTGAAACCTCTAAATTATGGAGTTTTTTTCATTGTTTTACTAATTAATAATCCCATAAGTATGAGTGGTAATCTGTGTAGCTGTATTCTTGAACGAAAACTTGACTCTTCGTGCTTAGCACGATTAGAAAACGACCTTTTTTTTTACAAAAAAAAAATATATATATCGGTTAAATAACGGTTTATAGCAAAAGGCACGTAAGATTACCTCCATGGTATCTTTAACTCTAACAATACGAGAGTTTTCTTTACACCTCTGCTTACCACATCAGAAAATAAAGGAGTGACGTTAAAAAGAAACCACAAAACCTAATTCATCATTACAACTATGTAGGTCGGTCCTCTTTATAACCATCATCACCACTCTCCTGCTCTCAGAACAAGACATGTTGCGCCGACCACTAATAAATTATTATTAGTGGTCGCCGCAACATGTCTATTTCTTCCATACTTCTCTATTAGTCGTACTCCTACTACATAATTATAAGCTAACCACAGAGTAGCATGTCAAATAAATAAAAAATATTATAATATTGCACTCTTGAACTTGAGTTGAAGCCATCTTGAACTTGAGTTGTGTCAGCTAAGTGTATATACTTATAAGTGGGCTCTGTCGGGCCGGAAATTAGTCGAAGGCTCAGTCTAACTTAAACCTAGTAAAATATTATCACGCTTTTATTTTTGTATTAATCATAATTGAACCGGTCTTTGGCTGTGTCGTAGTTGGGTAAGTCGGCTCACCGGATTTGGTGAAGAACACTAAGTATTCCCCGCAGTAGAATGGGAGGAAGTAACTTTGTATATCTGTTACGTTTTGACTTCAATACGTTTTTTATAAGATAGAGGGTAGAGAGAGGGGCGTGCGTGAGATTTAAATTTAGGAACTGGCGACATGTGGGTGTACCTACCAGAACACTTTTGCCTAACCCTCCGGGGACCAGGCGTGATGGTATGTTGCATGTTAGGTGGAGAGACAGGCTTGCAGCTTTACCTACTTCTTAAAAATCTTAACTAATATGTCGTCGTCATGCTGCCAAAGTTAGCTAAATGCACAATAATGCAATTAGAGATAAATCAATTTGAAAGTTTACTGTAGATTGTTTTGTTAAATACTAGCTTTCATTAATATTTTTAGTTCTTTTCCGATGCATTATTTATCCTTCTGTAGAAAGCAAGACTAGTTGATTGGATTATCCTTATAGAAACGAATAAAAATAAAAAAATATCTCCGAGAGGACTGCTTTTAATCAATTTTGGCTGCCAATTATCAAAAATAGTTTTTTGTTAAATTTGAACCTTTAAGTCTTACAATTTTAATAATCCATAGAAGCAGATATTCATTGTACAATTATACATATGTACAAAATGTTGTGTCTATTGAATGTTATCAGAAGAACAGAAAAAAGAGTTAGACATAATTTTAGCTAGTTTTACCTGACGAAAAAATTAAGAATTTTTCATTTATTCTTTTTATACTCATCTATACATTTTGTCTGTACACTTTAATATCCGAAACTACAGAACGGTTTTGGATGAATTTCGGTAAGTAGATAGATAAGGCAAAGGATTAACACATAGGCTACTTTGTATCTCACTGCTGGACACAGGTCTCTTTCAAAATTAATCTCTGAAACTACTGAACGGATTTCGATGAACGTTGGTAGGTGGATAGATAAGGCACAGGATTAACACAGGCTACTTTATAACCCACTGCTGGATATTGCTATTGAGCTTGATTTTAAAAGATCAATGTAAATAATTACTTGGTAATCGAGTTTTTGTTTGTTACGAGGTGTTTAAATAAATGGAAATTAAATATTAAATGGAAATAAAACTAAGTGCATAAGATTTTCTTTACCAAATGTCAAAGGTAGTGATTATGAGATAATATTGAATCAAGAGAAACTAGAATTCGTCGATAAAACTGTTTTCCTAGGGATCACGCTCGACTCAAGGCTACAATGGGGTCCTCATTTAACATCTCTTGCAGGACGGCTAAGTTCAGCAGCTTATGCTGTCAGAAAAATCCGTCAATTCACTGATATAGATACCGCGAGACTAGTCTACTTTAGTTACTTTCATAGTATCATGTCTTACGGTATTTTACTTTGGGGACGGGCTGCAGACATCGATTCTATTTTTATTCTGCAGAAAAGAGCCATCAGAGCCATATATAATCTCCGCAGGCGTGATTCTCTAAGGGAATTGTTTAAGGAAATTAACATCATGACGGTGCCTTGTCAATATATCTACGAAAACATAATGTAGGTACTTATGTAAGGAAAAATTTACATCTTTTTAACAAAAGAGGTGAAAGACATAATTATAGTAAGTACTAGAAATAGGGACCTATTAGTTCAACCAGGTTTCAGACTGGCTAAAGTAGACTCATCTTTTATGGGGTACTGTTTAAAATATTATAATAAAATACCTCCCCACATTCTTCAACTGAATGAGACAAAATTCAAGTCTTGTATAAAACGCACACTATGCAGGCAGGCATATTATAAGTTAGGGGACTACATCGCTGATAAAAATGCCTGGCTCAATGCTGGTCCTGCTCCACAACCACAACTAATTGATTAACACTTGAAAATTCTGTTGGAGCTGCTGAAGATTGTAAGACTATCTTTGCATTGTATAAACTCAATTTTCTTTGTATTGTATTATAATTGCATAGCACAGATGTGAGTTCTATGTACTATAAGTGCTACCATTTACCGGGTAATGTCTTTCATTGACTTGAATGAGCCCTGGCGGCTGATAGTATGTCATGCTCACACAAATGTCTCGCTGACGGTGGCGTGTGTGTTGGATCATTTAGCTCCCTTCAAAATGGTTGAGCTGAATGGTGCTGATCTATGCGTCATGTTCGTGAACGGGCGCCGTCAGTTGGGGCTGGTCATCACTTAAGTAGCTGCCTCGGCTTATTTTGAATTATTTTATTTTGAATTGTTGTTTTGTTACTATTTGCTGTACTCTGGACGCTTTTAACGCGTAAGTCTCAACCAACATAATGTTTTGACCAATGACTTTTCACCCAAAGAACAATTGACCCATGTCAAATAGAACTTAGGATTCTAGAGCGAGCCAAGCGAGCTCGGGACTTGGGGCACCCCGACTCGGACTTAGGTTCGAAGTGGATGATAGCGGTTCAAGTGAGCGAGCAAAGCGAGCGAAGGGCACCCCGAGGTTAGGTTTGGTTAGGTTACTTTAAACCCTTTTCACAGAAATAGTCGACTATGTCTTATTTATTATTGCTTGTAAACCAACTTAGACCCGCCACGTGATCTTCCCCACGGGGCGGAGCAATAGTATTTAAAAACTATCATATTTTTTATTATTTTTACAAGCCTTTATTTACTTTCACCTTTCCCGCTGTCTGTTGGCCTTATTCTTTGGGTGAAAAGTTATTGGTCAAAACATCATGTTGGTTAAGCGTTCACTAACATAGAGTTATGTTGGCGAAACGTTCATGGGTGTAAAATCCTTTGGATGAAAAGTTAAAGGTTTACAGATAATGTTGACCAATGATTCATGGGCCAATCGACTGTTGGTTAACCGTTACAGTTTCCTTTTTTTACATCGTTCTCACATATGATTATAAATTCAAAATAAATGATGTAACTAATATTTTTGTAAAAACATAATTTAAAAGAGTGTCCATGGAGTTTCTTGCCCGTTCTTCTCCATAGGTACAGACGCCAGCACATCAACCTACTACAATCTGTCAGAATTCTGTAATAGATTTTCAACTTTATCGCTAAAGCATAAGGTTCAATGTTGATTGGGAAAATTTGACAGTTAGGGGTAGGTTGATGTGCTGGCGTCTGTACCTACGCTTTGGAATGGGCAACTAGCTTCATTTTTTCTGACTGACCGACTTCTTGACAATTCAAAAGTGCCTGTAAATGGTTTAATTGAAATAAATGCTTTGAGTTTGAGTTTCGTCGAGCTGAATGTGTCGCGTCGTAATGAAAATTGAATGAATGAATGAATGAACGAACTAACTGCGCCGCGCGCCAACGCGAATCCCTGGCAACTATAGGTATCATCATTTAATCGCTTTTGGCTGCAGAGACGTTTATCTAATAGAACCCGTAGTAAGTATACCCGAAATCAATTAAATGCATATAATTATATTTTTCACAAAAACATTATTTCATCTTGCATGTTAAGGGCGCGGGCCAAAATGAGTTAAAGTTAATAATTTAATTTTTGCTGACGTATGTTATTAAAGTTTTCAATAAGTAAATATTTTTCCAAAACCGGCTAACGGCATTTGAAATACTATGGCAGAATAAATCATCTGTAGACCTGCTCCAGTGCGTAAATGAGAAAATCGATTAAACGAGTTTAATATTATTTAGCAAGCGTAATATCGAAAAACCTATCATTAAACAAATTTAATCGTTTTTGTCTGGCGACTTTTTACAGACATTGATCAATTACCCTTTATATGCACAGAGTATCTCTGCAACTAATGGGTTTCTGCGTTTAACCGATATTGGCAGACGACAGAAATGAAAAACTGAATCGATTGATATGTTTAACACAAAATTGACCAAAATTGCAGATAATCGGTTTTGGCAGCATGACGGCGATGTATTATAAATGCGAAAGAAAGTAAGTTTGTTACACTTTTACGCTAAAACGGCTGAACGGATTTGGATGTTTGGCACATGAGTAGACAATAACCTCGAGAAGGACATAGGCTTTTCACCCTGGATCGCATACGAAGTCGCGGGCAACAGCTAGTTAACCCATAAATAGGTGAAAATTGAGATGTTAAAGTTTGTAAACATGGCCGTGGCGATACAAATCACGTAATCATTGGTCATTACACACTTGTTGATAGTTGTGACGAGAACCTGATTCGAACCAATTATACACTAATACGAATATTGTACAATCATTATACCGTGACGATACCCGTGGTGATATCTGTGGTGGCATGGGTGTGTCTAACGTTATTATTATACAACTAGATTCTGCCCGCGGGTTTGCTCGCTTGGAGTTGGAAATTATCACACGGAAACGTATTACCGGGATAAAAAGTATCCTTTGTGTTAATCCAAGTTATGAGTTATCTGTGTTGTGGTGCTGTCTGTGCTGCTGGACAGTTTGTTGCGCCACTTCTTCTTCCCAGCGACAGCACTAGGAAGTGGTGAAGGGCGGGCGTGCCGGGGGACTGTCTTATGTCATTTTGACGTTCGAAAAGTGCTGATTCTCAGCCTAATTTGAATAAATGACTTTTCATTTTGACTTTGTCTGCCAAATTTCATCAAACTTAACTCATAGCAGCATCCAAATCCGTTCAGCCGTTTTAGCGTGATTGAGTAACAAACATACAAACTTTCTGAATATCTATTATCGCTATTATCAGAAATCAGGAATTTAGTTATACCTGTTATTATGATGTATGTTAATCGCATACAATGTACAAGTTAATTGCCCCACGTGGAATACGTGGATGTCGTTAAACATGTCACAGTTATTATAATTTATAACACATCGAGCTTTAGAAAGAGACTGTCAGACACGTATGAGTGACAGAGACGACGCTCTACGAAGGACAGTGGCACACCAGGACGTCGTCGAAAGCCTGACACACTACCAGTAGCAATGGCTTTCATTTTGACGGTTCAACGCAGACAAATTTTTCGAAATATGAAGCACTAGCAATATCCTTTAAAATAAGTAATTCAGATTATAATTGATAGTTTGTTACGCAATTAGGGTGCTGCAAATTACAAAAAAACTAAAGAACATTTGAATTTAGCGTAGAACAGGTGTTTTTGCCTTAATTAATGCAGTAGCTACATAGTTCCCACGCGCTGACACACTGTGCGTCTGATAGTATTGACTCGATTCAGCTTGTGAGTGGAAGTGTATAACGTACTTATTTTAGGGTGCTGAGGACCTAGCTAGGACGAGTGAAAATTGCTTTCGAAGCGTTTCGTATTCCTACAACGACTTTCAACAGGATTGACATAATGTTTCGGTGGGCTGTGTGACTGACTGACTGTGTCAGTCACATACATTTTGACTTGGTCATCAACATCATGTCATCGTCGTTATCGCTGATGGAATGTCACTTTGTCTCGGTGAGTTCGATTTAGATTCCGAGGTCGAGCACAGTTTCTTTTCAGTAGGAAACTCTTCAGTTGGCCGTCTGGTTAATGGTAATAGTTCGCGCATGGGACTTAAAACTTACATAATATTCTGTTTGTGGCAACATGTAGGTCTAGTACTATACTATTCATCCCTAACTATCCCTTTATGTTGTTCTCTACATCTAAGTATATCTTTACACATTTTCATTTAAAATCGCTTTTCGTGTATGTTTGTGTGTCCACGTTGTTCTTCTAAACTACGCAACAGATTTTGATACGGTTTTCAACATAATTTAGATAATTTATTCCGGTTGTTTTATATGTAAATAAGTTATAATATATTAATATAAAAATTACATATAATTAAGTAACCGCGATGTTTTGTCAAGTCATAAAAGCCGGTGCGTAGCTGGGGCGCGCGGGCGCGCGGGCGCAGGCGGGGCGCCCGTGTAAGGATAAAGAGACCTTACAACGTTACAAATGCAGATAAGTAAGCCATCATCACCTGTCTAGTCTGTTCACAACTATGTTGGGATCGCCTTCCAGTCTAACCAGATGCAGCTGAATGCCAGAATGTATCATGGAGTGATTGCCTATTTGACCCCCACAACCCAGTAACTGGGTAAAACGATGAACCTTGGTAAGACTGGTTGTCAGGCTTTCGGATTTCAGATGCTGACTTGAATGACAGCCGGGACCAACGGCTTAACATGCTTTCCGAAATTCCGAGGCACGAAGGGGTCTAGATATGTAATGGATGGTCACCCATCCACGACCCTTACAGATCGATCGACCCGGGCAGCTGTTATTAACTAACTAAATTGCATAACAAACAAGATCTTCCTTTTACTAAAAACTTCCGCGAAAGAAAGAACTTTCGTCACAGCTTTCGTGTTCAATCTAATTTGAATATCGAACAGTAGCCATCTTGTCAAACAATGGCGGGCGGAACATTCGTGTCATGAAGATAATTGGATGTACTAATTGGAAGCACTTTATAATACTGGATTGGAAGACTTACATTGCGTGTTGAACTCGCGCACGCAACTAGAAGTTCCTGTGAAACGAGCGATGGTAATGAACTTGACGAAAGAGTCGCTGTAATGTCAAGGTGGGTTCATCTTCCTTGTGCAAATGATTATACCATGATAATTATGGTTTTTGATTAATTATTATTAAGATAGGTAAGTAAATGATTTATTATGTCTGTAGCTCTGTGATTAAAAGAATGATTTGTATTTAGAGTGAACTCGTATCATCAAACCTGTTCTGCAAAAGGCTAAGCAGAGTAACTACCTACTTATGGAGTTTCTTGCCCATTATTCTCCATCCATACGAAAGTACCTAAGTATGGGAGGGGCGACTAGAATCAATTACATTTTGACGTTTGAACGTGCCTTTTATGTGCCTCATTGAAATAAATGATTTGACTTTCACATTGACTTTGAGAGGTTTATACATAAATACACAGGGTCAATTTTCAAGTGTGCGTCGATGACCAAATCGGAACTTATAAGAAATAGCGAAAATACTCAGTCGAGTCGAGGGGTCGATTTGGTTAAAAACTTAAACTGCATTAAGTTTAGATAAACTAATACTTTTGTTTTTTTCTAATAAGTACACCTCTGCCAACCCCTTCTCGAAATAAAGGCGTGATATTGCATTGTTACTCAAAAATGCAATTAATCAAACTTAGCACAAAAGTCACAAAAAGTGTTACCGAAAAAACATTTTTAACAAAAAGTACCTTTTTAAATGCTTTTAGTCATAATATAGTGCATTCGATCAGCCAGACTTCCGCGTGGCCGACTCAACTTGGTTCCAAGAACTGTCTGTTCGCAAGACGAGTGACGACGACTGATAAAGTTATGCTTTCCAGTATACGGTGACCTCTGTACGGAAAGACGATACAATTAATTTTGTATAATTTTTTAAACGGGATTTGTTTTTGCTGTTTTGTTTATCTAAACTGAACAGTTTGTATGTTTGAACGCGCTAATCTCAGGAAGTACACTACCTACTGGTCGGATTTGAAAGTCGTTATGCCTTCGATAGCTCAACTCTTGAGGCTATATAACATCACGCTATGCCCATTAGGAGCCGAGCAAAAATAATTATATAAAAGTCAGAAAGAACGCTAAGCAAAAACGATGATGCGATGCGACGCAGCGGGTCGGGAGCAGAAGCTAGTCTATACATATAATAATTATTATATAAGTTCTCTTCTATTTTGTCAACGTGAGAACGTTGTAGGTTGTAGACTGTAGACTTGTAGACCATTTTCTATTTTGTTAAGTACCTGGTACTTGTTGACAGGCCTACTGACACTGTCCTCCCATACCTGTTAACACTGTAATATGAAAACATTGTAAAAGCCAATTATTTTTAAAAGTGTAACCGTGGAGTTTCTTGCCGGTTCTTCTCCATAGCAAACGACCAATTGGAACCGTGCACCTAGCTTCTGACGTTTCATAAGTGCCCATGTAGGTTTAATGTGAAATAATATATTTTAATTTTGATTTTTGAATAAAAGATCAGCTTATACTGGAATGTTATTTCGGTTGTCGTCGTGTGTACGTACTACGCGGGGATCCCCACCATAACGGTCAATATTTATTACCTTCAATAAATATTTATAAGTTTTGTGGTTTCACATTATCGGAATTGTGATGAAACTTCCAATGAATTATTTAATGTAGCGTAAAGGCACAAGGGGACTTAAACATATTCAGTATGCAAAAACTGATGCTTGCTAAATTGTTGAGGTCGGTATAGGGACCTATTTTATGAGATTCAGAGATTGAGATTGCTAAAGACCATGGACTGATTATTCCATCTTAGTTTTTAGAGGGAATTTTGAGGAACAGGGTTCAAAGTTCTTGAGGGATCGTGACTAAGTAATAACAGCCGCACGGGTCAATCGAGCATGTTGAGCTACGATTGCCGCTGTCGGTTCGTGGATGGGTGACCATTATAGAGACCTCTCCGTGCCTCGGAAAGCACGTTAAACCGTTGGTTTGAGAGTTGCTAAGGATATTCAGAAGCCCGAAAGTCTGACAACTAGTCTTACCAAGGAGTATCCTATTACTCATCCACAACCCAGTAACTAGGTACTGGGTTGTGGAGGTCAGATAGAGCAGACGGATGTAGTGTCTGGTGGGCTACTGCCCGACGGTTGTTATCAGGTCTCTGTGTACCTACAGGGTGTCAGGGACATCGACCCGCAAACTGTTACCATTAATTCAACATATTTACGATACTACACGAACATTTTTACGACAGGGCGCGTGGTCCGTTATAAAAAAAAATCTGCAGTTTCATGCAAAAGTGAAATTCCTACACGGTTTTTAATTACCGATGAAAAATTTCAACGCAGGGGGTTTCGGAATCGGAATCATGTACTCAATCCATGGTGACAGGTGGCGCGTCGATGGCCCTCCTCCTCCCACCTCCCACCTGCCACCGTGAGTGGTGGCAGTGTTCCCCGGACGTACTATTTCACAAGGAGCTCTAACTCATACAATAATCTTTCTTCCCACGTTGAACTCAAACTCCAACCACTTAATTCAATCAAACCAATTACAGACACTTTTGAATTGTCAAGGGGTGGGTAGCGGGATCGTCCGAAAGGGTTACCGCTGCCCCGGAACATAAAGGGCTAAGGAAGGAACACGGGTGGGTTTTAGTCAGTAAGAGTCTGACACTCCCTTCCGCTCCACCCAGAGCGGGAGGAGTCATTAGATGATTTCCCATCCACAAAAAAAAAAAAAAAAAAAAAAAAGGGGTCGGTCCATGGTCGGTCAGTCAGAAAGATGAAGCTAGTTGCCCATTCCAAAGCGTAGCAGGCTCCTATGGAGAAGAACGGGCAAGAAACTCCATGGACACTCTTTAAAATGATGATCTTAGTTCTTTCCAAAGATCTTCATAACTTTTAAATGACAGGTTCCTAAGAGGAAAACTGTCACAATCAGAATACAATAAGGTTCGTGAACTTATTAATTGGTTCTCGAGATAATTGCATACTAATTGATTCCGTGCTGTTTTTTACATTCTATGCGTGCTGCAGTAGTTCACGTCCGGAGTCGAGCGATTAATTGTAATTTATAATTAGAAGACAATATTGTAATGAAGATGTTTCTTTTTTTTTTTTCATTATCAGTTTATTTACATTATTGGTTATTCGCTTTGTATCTACATAAATGTATACTTAATATAATAAAACTGAAGAGTTTCTTTGTTTGAACGTGCTAATCTCTGGAAGCACCGGTCGGATTACAAAATTATTTTTGCATTTGATAGACCAATTCTTAAGAAAGGTATCCAGCCATTTTATGTTAAAATAAGAAATTTCACAGAGACAAAGTCGCGTACAGAAGCTAGTTTTATAAAAATAAAAGCTACTCATAACAAACAACGTGAATGATATAGCATAGGCCAGGTAAGTTACAATAACAAAAACAGTAAAAAAAAAACAAAAAAATAAAAAACTCCGTCCACTTACTAAACATGCAAACAACACGAAATAAGTACAAAACGAATGTTCTCAACTAAAACTGATATTTAACATCTCATACAATTGGCTTTTATACAAGAATTTTGGTAAACATAATTAACATTTTGCTCATTTCAGTAAATGCAAACAACGCAACGCTTCGTAAGGTTCATTTCATTTCATGGCATCGCATGCATTGCATCAAACACATTAGTACATTTTGTATGAACGCAAAAAATATGCCGTGACCGATCCGTCCCAGTGCGTTGCGTTTCGGCCCGGTGCGGCCCGCTTGTAGTGTGCGACCATAAGTTCATCCAAAATGTACGAAAGTGATGCAGGAGGATTTTTGCATTGAGCCGCGAGTCAACGCAACGCCAACGTCGCGATCGCGCGACGCGGCGCGGCTCCTCTGCCTCATGTGCTTTTTTGCAACGCGGCGCGCTGTGGACGCTGCGCTTAGCTTTAGCACACTTACTTGTAAAAGTTACTAGCCGTTTTACAGTTAACGATGTGAGGCACCTTATACAAATCGATAATTCTTTCGCAGACGTTTCCGTAACCAATGACGTCACTGAAACCGCCATGATTACTGGTTTATCAACAAATTCATTTGCATAAATAAATAAATTACGCGAATTAGGTGAAGATGATCTATCTTACACAATGTTCTGTGAAGTTGATCAGCTGATTCATTTGTATATCAGATGTAGGTATTTAAATCTCGTTTGCCTAGCCTTTCCCGCGACAGCACACGTGTGTACTTGAAGTATTCAATAAATAATTATTATTTTGCTTTATCATAACAACAATACAATTTGCAGTAAATTGAAATCTTATTAAGGTTGAAACTATCTAACTGTCACATAGACAAATTAGACCTTGTCGTGTGATGACGTGCAAGCGATATTCAACCATGATGAGAGATTGTGGTAGGTACAGCAATTACAAAGACAACCGAACTACTTCCTAGTAAGTTTGCAAAACTTTATAGTGACAGAAGACAAGGTACACACGGCTACACATCAAGCTATACATAACCAGTATAAGCTGACTTCTGATTGTATGAAAAACCTATACAATGCGAGGTCAGCTCAAACTGGAAATGTATAGCTTGATGTGTAGCCGTGTGTACGTGTCAATCATAGTATTGTACAAGTGTACAACAAAATCAGTCCTTCTTTTCAAAATCATCATCATTATAGTTCTCCTGCCCTCCTCCCAATGTATCACTGGTCGACGCAACGTGTCTCCTTCTTCCGTACTTCTCTATCAGTCATCATCTCAGGGTATAACTGTAGAGTTTACTCAAGCAGACGGCAGTATCTATCTATCTCTATCAAATAAAAGAACATAGGTATTGATATCTGATCGAGGGGCTCGTGGCTAAATCATAACAACCACGGTTGGTTCGTGAATGGGTGACCATCTATTACATATCGAGACCCCTCCGTGCCTCTATGTCCCGGCTGTCAGTCTTTGACAGGCGTTAGATACCTACGGGTCGTCAGAAGCCGAAGCATCACCGATGCGTTGACATCTCATAGAACTACAAACTTAAACAGGGCCTGTAATTACACCAGCAAACAGACAGTTATATTATAACACAGAATACATAATAGTATGTTATAGCTAGAACATTCAGATTCTCGTATGGAACCAAACCCTACTCCTTCATCCCTGCACACCGTACTTGAGCCCAAGCCTATGATCCATCGAATCTTTCCAGAACCGGTTTATGAACAACAACGATTAGAAAGAGACGGCGCTCTACATTAAGTATTTCGCTCCAACGGTGATCGCCTGCAGAAACATTATAAGTGCAAGTAGTCTGTAAGTAAGGAGGTTACATGTGCCTCTACCTACTTAGCAGAGTACATAATTAATACAAAACTATACATGTGCGCACGCACCCTGGACTGTCTGCCCCGCTCGGACCGCACTGACAGCTAATATATTTTTAACATGGCATGACCTATTCTTATTAATAGTTCCGAGAGAAGAAGAATTCACTCTTAAAATAATGAAGGAAGAAATCAATAGGAATCCATATATTACGAGAACAAAATATCAAAGACACGGGACCAAGAGAAGCGGACCCATATCAACCGCACTGGACCCGCGTGGCGGACGACCCACGCCCTCCTACAGAGAGGACAGAGGAGACACAAAGAAACGATAAATAGACTGTGGGAAAGATGATTTTATGGCAAGAAAGGCGGTGACTACCGAGATGACGACTGATGGAAGAAGAGATGCTGCGCCGACCAGCACGCGTAGCATGACCGCCGTAGAAACGGGTTTTGTCGAGGGAAGAATAGACAAAATGACAGATTGTAGAAATATTTGTACGCATTCTACGCGTCAAAGCATGGAAATGTGTCATTTTGTCTATTCTTCCGTCGACAAAACGTCGTCATGCTACGCGTGCAGTAATACTTAGAGATGAGTTCAAGAGAATGATGATGATGTCAGAGGAGAGGAGGCCTTTCAAACTGTAAAGTTAAAATAAAATTATTTTTCCTTCCAGACCCTTTCTTTGATTCATCAAAATAAAGGTTTTATTTTAGCCCAACGATGAACGATTCACCGTTCGGCCGCGCTCGGCCGTCCTCGGCCACGCTCGGGCAAGTTCAAGGCGCCCGCAACCAGTTTTATCAACATAGTACGGTATGTGTGTATAGTTGTGTTTGCTGTAAAGGGCTTTTGCAGAACTAGTGAGATTCTTGCTACGGTTATTGACGGGTGATTCCTGATCATTTTATTTTATTGGATGTCCCACGGTGGTGTTCCGCCATTGCAAATGAGACTGTGGCGCCATGTATTGTGCATTTGTGAACGCACCTTAGAATACGTGGCGTTGCTTGTATTATGTTTACATAAGTATTTATAAGTTAGTCAGGAACGCACCCTTGTTAAGTGGCAACACTAAGCTACGATCCGGGGCGCTACCCATAGCGTTCTTTAAGTAGCGTCCCTCTCTTGCTTATCAACCGTCGCAGGACACGGACTAGATTTAAGTCATTAGTTTATTTTGTCCCTACTACACATCTGCAATGAGTTGTCATCTCAAGGAAAAGTTAAAATGTCTCATGTGCTTCTGTGCCTTTAATAATAACGGTGCTCGTACGCTTCAAACCAGAATACAGCAACGTCAAGCAGCGTCCCAGTTCGAACCCTCTGGTTGATCGGTCCAATAATCGAAACCGCGACTGCGCAGTGCGCACCATGGTTTCTGGACACGATCCCCAGATCGGGCAGTGGTTTTGGGGAAACATTTCTGCCAACAAGAATCTCAGTACTAGCCCGAATTTATACCGCAAGTTTTATGTGTAGAGCAGGTGGAGCACAGGAACCTCGATGTATTGATAGGCCGCCATTACACCCGCGCGACTTAAATACAATTGAAATGTCTGCCTGTAATGTCAAAAGAACAGCTCTTTACTAAATGCATATGAAAGTATATCTTACGGTACTTACAACAACAACTCTTTTTCTTTGTCTGATTGGTTGTTGTGTAATGTGTTAGTAGTCTGTTTGTTCCAGCTATACGGCTGGACCGATTTTGACGGGACTTTCACTGGCAGATAGCTGATGTTATAAGGAGTTAGTAAGGCTAGAACGAAGTCGTGGGCACAGCTAGTCAATTATAAAGAGACCCTCACATCACCAATTCGCACTAAGCGTTTTCAAATGTCTTTTATAATGCGCACAGTACAAGAGAGGAACTCTCTACCTGCGTCTGTTTCCGAGCGCATACAACCCGAATCTCTTCAAAGTGAGAGTGAACAGGCTTCTTCAGGGTAAGCTCACTCCATCGTCGACTTGTCTCTGTCACCTCTGACCTAGACTAGAGTCAAGAGCAAACCCATTTCAAATAAAACATGAGAGTAATAAAATAACTGTCGAACTGAGATGATAATGTATGTGTCTATTTCTGCCAAACCAGTCTCAAGTACTCACATCCGTTTTAATGAACTGTTTGTTTAAAGAAGACGAGTTCTTATGTTAATATTTGATCTTGTGGCGGTAGACTTCACTTGAAGACTCCAGACTCCAGACCTACCTACCGTGTAATGTCGTCACGTTAAACAACGTTATAGGTACAGGCATTTGCCAAGGGGCTCGTGGCTAAATAATAAAAGCCGCACGGGCCGAACGAAGGTTAAGCTACACTTGCCGCGGTCGGTTCGTGGATGGGTGACCATTATAGAAACCTCTCCGTGCCTTGGAAAGTACGTTAAACCGTTGTACCCGGCTGTCATTCTTAGATTTGGGAGTCGTTACGTGTAGTCAGAAGCACGAACGTCTGACAACCAGTATGAACAAGGGGTGTTAGCCAGTAACTGGGTTGTGGAGGTCAGATAGGCAATCGCTCCATGTAGCACACTGGTACTCAGCTACATCCGGTTAGACTGGAAGCCGATCCCAACATATTTAGGAAAAGGCTGTCAGATTGGTTTTGTCAAGGGAGGGGGTAACTCTACCCGTTCTAATGAAAAACTATTTCTACGCCAAAAACAAAAGTGCCTTTTATGTGTCTATGTATGAAATAAATGATTTTACTTTGATCAAAATATTAGATTTGACCAAACAACGTTATGTTTGCGAAGCAGCTACTAAGAATTAACCTACCGAACAATTAACACGAGTTGATTTTTTTTGTTTTGCCATTTTTCAAATAAATTACCTTTGTTGGATTTGATCCTTATCAGCCACATTGTTTGGAGTGTTTTATGTATCTCATACATCTTTTATTTGTATCAGTAGGTATTCAATTAAATATCTGACGATACAGTTTCTTTATGGCCAAAGATTCAGCATCGCTATACAACATGGTATTGCTGCCAAACCTTTTGGGCACTTTTGCTCACATTTGCTTATACCAATCATTATAAACATTAACTGTATAAAGATAAAGTTCATATTCGTCTGAAACGCTCGCTATTTCTCTAAGATTTAGTTGGCAACTTCAGAAAGTTAGTATATTTGTATCTAAAACCGTACACGATTACTACTCAATTATTATTCTGTATATAAATTTGTGGTGACCGCAACATTGCATAAAAACTCTAGGAACGTTTTAGAAGTTGTGGTCGACGACCACACCCACAGCTGCTAACTCACCACAATGATTTAAATAAATACTTTATTATCTCTTCAGATAAGTAGTTCAATCACGTTCATCCATAACTCTTGTGTGAATTCTGCGAACAAAAACTATAATATCTTCTAAACGGCTGAACCGATCTTTATAAAACTTATTTTAAATCATAGATTATTTTACTATCCTATAACGATGCAAAATTTCATTTAAATAGGTTTAGCGGTTATTGTAATATTAACAAAAATATAGAACCACTTATTGGTTAGGATTTGCGCAAGGCAAATCCGCCAGAAGGCCTTATTATTATGGTCATTTTGACCTCAAGTAACATTCAAATAAGCCTGATTGATTGGGTTTGAGACGAGCGCAAAAAATGGAAGTACCTACTGTGTGTTTAAGATCATACGGAAAATATTTTATGAGGACATAATGCATTAAAAGGTCACTTAGTGGTTTCAAATGCCCCAAAATATCAACAACATTTCCCTGCCTTTTCCTAACTATGTCGGTGTCAGCTTCCAGTCTAACCGGATGCAGCGGAATACCAGTATTTTACATGTAGCGACTGCCTATCTGACCTCCACAACCCAGTTACAGCAGAGAAATACGATAGCCCTTTGTAAGACTGGACGTTTGGGCTTCTGATAACCCGTATCGACTCAAAGATCTACAAATGACAGCTGGGTCCAACGGTTTGACGAGCTTTCCGAGCACGGAGCACGGCGGGGTCTCGATATGTACTGGGTATCACTATCATCATCTTCATTTGAGACGTTACAGCCGCGGGTGGGCCCTGTGGCGTTAACATGGTCTTGTATTACGCAAACGTGACCTATTTCCGGCTTTTCTCTACAATTCTCACTTCTACAGATCTTTAATCTTGTAATCAGCCTATATGTTCCCGCTGCTGGGACGCAGGCCTCCTCTAATCAGCCTATATGTTCCCGCTGCTGGGACGCAGGCCTCCTCTCTTTGAGAGGGAGTTGGCTATAATCTACCACTCGGGCCCAGTGCGGGTGGGTAGATGTCAATTGTCACACGTCTTCCAATATTTTGTTCCAGGACATGCCGGCTTCCTCACGAAGTTTTCCTTCACCGTTTCGAGAGCAGTGGTGATTAAATAATTTACACAAAGTAAAGCGGTTAGGTTCGAACCCACGACCCACGACTTGTAAGTCGGGGCCGCTACCACTGGGCTACCATTGCTCTTGTTCCACCACTGCTCTAATCGTGGTGAACGCCATCCAACCACTATAACATTGGCTATCACTATTATACTCCTACACAGCTCAAAATGATAGGTTAAATGATAGGTACCTATTTGTAAACTAGATGAATCACAGAATAGATACGGTATCAAAAGATTATAAGACACTTGTTCAGGGGAAGAACTTCTACAGAAAGCGGTCAATGCACTGTTGTACCTACTACTACCTAGTTACTATTGTATACAGTCAAGTTCTTCTAACTGAACAGACGCTGGACTGTTTGTTGCGCCACTTCTTCTCCCCAGCTAAAGCACAAGGAGGTGGTGAAGGGCGGGCGTGCCGAGGGGCTATCTTATGTCATTTTGACGTTCTCAGCGTAATTTAAATAAATTACTTTTATTTATTGCTTCTCATTATGATATCATTAGTAGCGGCCCTTCATACATTATAATGACGTCAAACCTAATTTAAATTAAAACTGTAATTAAGAATGTTCGTGTGACAATGGGGACATTTAATTAATAATAATGTATGAATAAATGACAATCGTTAAGGTTTATTAGGGTTTTGTCAAAAGCCTCCGTGAGACTGTGGGACACGCGTGGTTATACAACAGTATTCATGTAATACTTTGACAAACAAGCCAACTGGTAGAAACTGGCTGCCCATCAATCTGCCAGCGTTTTCACAACTATGGGTATAATTGCCGGTAGGAATCGCTTTCATTGTGACAGTTCAACAACATCCATTGCGTTATTTATGTTGTTGAGCTGACACATTTTACGAACGGATGAAGCAGTGGATTAGCGATATCCTTCAAAATGTTTCAGATTGTGATTGATAGTGTGTTACGCATCAGGGTGCTGGAGCCCCTTCCATGCCTGTCTGGTGCCTGGTGTCTGGTGCCTGGTGTCTGGTGCCTGGTGTCTGGTGCCTGGTGTCTGGTGCCTGGTGCCTGGTGTCTGGTGTCTGGTCGTGTTACTTGTAACCACGATAGATATAGCAGCGAGTTGTTACTGTATGTTTGATGCGTCAGTACCTTTTGTTACTTACTTAAATAATGTTAATTATTACTTCATTTTAATTAAGTAAATGTGTATAAGTTAGATGCTCGAATGTTTTGCGAATTCAATACAGTTTTTGTTGAAAACATTATTATTGAACAGTTTTTTTACATTTTTAAGCAAATATTTTATCTGGCAACTTTTGGAGATCAGATAGGCAGTCCTCCATGTAAAATACTAGTATTCAGCTGCAACCGAATAGACTGGAAACCGACCACAACATAGTTGGGATTTTTTTTTAAATGTATTTACTCTTGACTCCAGTCTAGGTCAGAGGTGACAAAGTTGACGGTGGAGTGAGCTTTCCCAGAAGATCGCCGCCTGTTCACTGTCACTCTGAAGAGATTCGGCATGCGCTCGGAAACAGAGACGCAGGTGGAGTCCCCGTACAATGGGGACAGCGTCAATGGGGACAACGGGAATGGACGCTATATTCGACTTATCAGTCGTGCAAATATTTCTAGTACATGCATTATAATATTATCATGAAATTACATCAATATGAGTCATTGGTCACACACATCAAATCATAATAAAATTAACAGTCTTGCTTCGTTAATATTATTTAGACACATTACAAATATATTAAATTAGGTTAAAACACACAGTCAAGATAGTATATCAACTTATTGATTAGATTGAAAAAATAATGTCAATAATTATAATTTAAATAGGTGTTCGTTATAATAATATTATACATCATGTCTGGTTAAAATTTAAATAAGCATCTATTGAATAAAAATAATAATAAATAATAATAATAAAGTTTATTTTGGAACAATAACACAAGACTAAGTACAACAAATAAAACGATGATAGCTGCAAAAGTATAAACTGTAGCGCAGCTAACAACGCCCTTCTCCAGATACAGAATGGAATGATGTTCCATGCAAAAACATTTGTCACAAAGCCAATTTTTTAAAGTTCTATTAAATTCTAAGTTATTCGTTTTTCTTATTTTGTCCGGTAGTTTATTATAAACTTTCACCACCATAGTGTAGCAGTTTCTGCTAAATAACTTTAATCTACTTCGAGGTACTACCGCAATAGTTATCAATATTTATTCCAAGAAATTTTATTTCGTTTACTTCTTCAATGATGTTATTATTATATTTTAATGGCAAGTCTATTGTGTCTTTTTTATTTCTTTTGTTATTATATGTCAGGTATCTCTCTCATGAATTTAGTTTAGTCGGTATTTATTTCTAAATTATTTACAATTAACCAGTCATGTATACCCTTTAGGGCTTCATTGGTGACGTTTACCGCCTGATCAATAGTAGGTTCTTTAGTTAAAACAGTGGTATCATCTGCGAATAATACAATGTACTGATCCGTTGATTCGTTCAATTCGTTTATATATGCTCAAAACAATATCGGGGCTAGCACTGTCCCTTGTGGTACGCCATAATGGTTCGTTGAGTATGGGGACCTATAGGTTACTTGAGTGTTAGTCTCTGGATGCATTTTTATAATGTCTGTGCACTGTTTTCGACCCCTTAAATAAGTTTCAAACCAATTGTAGGCAGGGCATCTTATACCGTACTGTTCTAATTTTTTTAATAATTTATCATGGCATACCATATCGAATGCTTTGGTCATATCTAGAAATACAGCTATAGGAATTAGTTTTTTGTCTACTGAACTGAGAATGTCTGTTAATAATTTGAAACATGCCAATATAGTGGATTTATTTTTAATAAAGTGTTAGGTTTAATTATAAATATACTAGGTTATTTTTGAAAGTTTTGTGTAAATTTTATAGTTTTTTAAGTGTAAATAGGTTAGTTATTATTAGGTTACTTAGACTAAACTCTTTTAAATTGTAACTTGCAAGGTGCAACGTTACAAAACCATTTTGCTGTTTACCTATTACTTCATGTTTTTTAAAAAAAATCATAAGCCCAGCACACAACTTTCTCAAATATCTTGGAGAGAATCGGTACCAAAGTTATTGGTCTGCAATTTCCCTCTTCTGTTTTCGAACTCTTTTTATGTAGTGGTTTCACGACGGAGAATTTTAAAGCATCAGGAAAGGTTCCGTTTTGCTAAGATAGGTTTATTAGGTAGGTCAACGGCTTTAGTATAGCAAATACATTACCTTTTAATATTCGAGTTGTAATACCATCATACCCTGCTGAATTTGTATTTCGTAACTCCATTGTTATCTTATAGACTTCCACATTATCAACTGGTTCAAGATAGATGGAGTTTGCTAACCTTCTTCCCATTATTGGTTTGTCCCCGTTAACAGGGACACCGTCAATGGGGACAGCAGGAATAAAATTTAATTATTTTTATTGAGTTCCATTGTCCCCATTAACAGGATACCGTCAATGGGGACAACAGGAATAAATTTTAATTATTTTATTGAGTTCCGCTGTCCCCATTAACAGGAATATCGTCAATTGGGGACAACAGGAAAACATTTTAATTATTTTTATTGAGTTCCGCTGTCCCCATACAATGGGGACAGCGTCAATGGGGACAACGGAAATGGACGGAGAGTTCCACTTTTTTGCTGTGCGCATTACAAAAGACGCTTAGTGCGAATTGGTGGAATAGCAACTAGGCAGGGATGGTAATTTGCAGTGCGTCTGGATGTCCGAAGATAGAAGGGGGCCGGTGGAATGAGGTTGTGGAGTTCTTGGGCACACTCACCGAAGTACAATCTGTAGAAGACTGACAAGCAAGCAACCTTGCGGCGATGAGCCAAGCTGTGAAGCTTGGCATCCACCACTTTTACGTCGCCAATGAGCCTCTTAGCTCTGCGTTTATTATTACGCATCTGATTACGCAGATGATGGTGCTCCTGACCACTAGCAACGGCCATAAACATGCCAAATCTAAATCAAATTAAAAAAATACTCATTTTCTTTTTACAGTTTGTTGGTTTTTTTTAAAGGTTGGACTTGAATTTATTTACAAAAAAAAAAACAAAAACATTTGACATTAAGTACATAATATAAGGTCGCAGTTCACTTCCCAGTTGTGACACCGGCACGTACTTGTAGTGAAAGGCGTACAAACAGACAAACCCATTATATTTAGACTTAGCTTTGCGGAACTATGACAAACGACAATGAATTTAAAATAAATAATAGAAAAACTGTATTAAAGCCAGCGGGCAGCAGCGGGCAGCGGGCAGTGGCGGTTCTATTTAGATTTTATCTGCAGAGAATTATTTTACGTGAAGTTAATTTAAAACCACCTATTGTTAAGTTCATGGCCACCATTTGATTGTTATGTAAGTTAGAACATAACGTCACGACTGTAGTACATTACCCGAAGGGGCAGGCAGAGGTGTGCCTACAGTACACACACATGTCGCCAGGTGGGTTTAAGTACCAGAACTAGCAGGGATCGAGGTGGGGGGCGTTCAGGGGATCAGACCGGAATAACATGTAGAAGGGGGCGAGCCTGCTGCCATCAACCGCACAACAGCAACATAACATCACGCTTGTAGTTCACGGAGGAAGTGGCAGAGGTGACGTAGAACACCCACATTTCGCCAGTTATAGAATTGAATAGAAAACTTTTATTTGAGACAGGACTACAGGAGTCCATAGGGTTAGTAACAATTTTACTTAAATAAAAATCAAATCAATAAATTTTTTTTGCTCGTTCTGTTGAGGCTGAGGTCCCAAATAATAGGTGGCGGGAAACACAAAACAACCACGTCATACCGGACATCGAATGGGTATCATTGAATCGACATCGTTGACAACGAGCAAGCAAATATGACAGGGGCAGCTTATTGCGTTTTACAATTTAGCATAGCATAATCAGCCTGTAAAGTTCCCACTGCTGGGACGGCGCGGGGCGGCCTCCTCTCTGTGAGAGGGACCACCACGCGGCCCCAGTGCGGTTTGGTGGATGTCACAAGTCTTCGAATTTGGCAGTAGTGGCCCAGTGGTAATGGCCCCGTGGTAATGGCCCCGACTTAGGCCGTGGGTTCGAACCCAGACAGGCGCTTTACATTGTGTACATAATTTCATCACCACTGCTCTCACAAACAGTGAAGGAAAACATCGCGAGGAAACCAGCATGTCCCGGAGCTGCCATGAGCCGGACACATGCCCAGACGCCGAGCTGTTCCCTAGTTTCTAATGGTAGAACCAATTTACTATAAATGTAGTAGAGTATAGTGCTAGTTTAGTACGTTCGTCAATAGTTCTCGTGTGTGTGACACTTTTCTCGGCAACGTACTGTGTATCGGGTTTCCCCAAACGCGATGTGAAAGGCGCCTGCGCAAGTGCGCACTGACTCATTCATTATTATAACTAAATTAGTGGCTGTAAACTTGTAACTAGGGTTACCGCTGATTTGTCCGGACTCCAGACATGTCCGACTTTTTGGCATTCCGTCCAGAATTTGTCCGGCCTTCTGGTTTGTCCGGAATTTTCAAAAAAAAAAGTAATAGTTAAATGAGTACTGAAAAAAGCGGCCAAGTGCGAGTCGGACAAGTCACACAAGTGCGAGTCGGACTCGCATACGAAGGGTTCCGTACCACCGCACAATATTATAAAAAAAAAAATACGTGTGGCACTCGGGGACTGCCGCGGTAAAGCTATTGCATAGCATACGTCTAGTCGCACGCACACAAACACCGTGCCGAAGTCTGCCGAACTGATACGACGTTAGACGATGCAGGCTTTCAACGCTGCACCGCTGTGCCGGTCGGAGTGGGGGGTGTTAGGTTTATTTTCGTTACGGAATTTCTTCATTCGGTCGCCGCGCTCAAAGCCCAAGATAAAAGCTATGCAATAGCCTTTGATTATATAATGTTAACGTTAATGTTAACATTATATAATCAAAGGCAATAGCTTACAACCGACTTCAAAAAAAACTACAAAGTGATAAATAACTTTAATTTCGGAAGTCGGTGTCGTTGGTTCCGCATTTTCGTTTTTTGTTTGACACCGACTTCCGAAATTAAAGTTATTTATCACTTTGTAGTTTTTTTTGAAGTCGGTTGTTTTTTTTGTAAAAAAGTTTTTATTTTTCACTTTTTAGTTGTACCTACTCCACACAAATTCAAATAACACTAGTGCATTGAGGAATTGAAGACACCGACTAGAAGAATCATCAAAATTCGCATAGAAATGCCGGAGATGCAGTACATTTATGCATATAACATCGTACATAAGAATAATTATATAATGTATTATATACTAAAACCTTTCTGAAAGTATGTAGATCACATTAGAGAAAGAATTATCAAAATCGGTTCATTAGTTTTTGAGAAAATCGCGGACAAACAAATATACATACATACATACATACGGGTCGAATACAGAACCTCCTTTTTTGAAGTCGGTTAAAAAACACTGTGATCAAGTGTCCACCTACTTCCTATTACGGTTCAACCGACCGCGGGAGAGCCTTTCGAGTGCCCGTTGGCACACTAAGGGTACGGAACTCTAAAAATAAAGTTTATAAAAGTAAAATGTCCGAACTTTTTTGCAAATGGCCGACTTTTGTGTCAGGACTTTTGATATCGAAATGGTGACCCTAGATGTGACTGAGCTTTACCGTTGTTACCTTGAGTTACTGCAGCTTGTCGTGATGATACGTTATTGTGATCTGACTGGGTTTGTTTGTAGACTCATTCATTACTCTTCGAAACTTAATTACGTCTATATTCTTTGCTTACACAGTTACACTTTGTTCAAATTCAAATCTTTATTTTATTGTATAACACATGACATGTGTTTACAAGGTCTTGTCAATAGTTATAAAGTCACATGGGAGCCCCCTGTCGTGCACAATTCAATAAGAATTAGTAGTAGCATAATTCATTATTATAAAAAAAGAAAATAAGTACAAAAAAATGTTAGTGATTTGTACTTAACTCCTTTTTAATAGGGGGCGAGCCTATGGTCACCTATGGCTATTATTGATACCTAAATCCAGATTTCAAATTAGTTTTTTTTTTTAATTTTGTTACAAAGGCATTCCTAAAATAAAAACCTAATACAAAACACTGAAGCAGTGAGTCAGTGACGCCTTACCTCCGACTCTTGCCAAACGATACTAGATTCAAGTGATCCAACCCTACAAAATATTTCGACTATGAAGAAGGCTTGTGTTTCAAATGAAGATAAAACAGTTATCTTTTCAAGAAACCAGTTAAACATAGTGGAGTTTTATTAATTTGTTTGTGGTCAACGGTCATCTCAGAAACCGCTGCGCCACGCCGCGCCGCGGCCGATTGTGATGAGATGAGGTTTTTGTTGTTAATGATTTGGTTTCGATTGGAAGATACGACGACTGTTTGACACTCAGTGGACTTGTGCGCTGTTCTGATGAAGTTATAAGTTATAATGTATTATTACATGACCTATAATGACGTATATGCAAAAATAAAAATCAGGTATATCGAGTGATAGGTATCTACAGTTAGCTCTACAACCATCGCGCATCGTAATGGGATTGAACTGATAGGTATTGAGAAAAAAAAACAGCTGTTCCGATACAAAAACGTATGTTATTTAACGTAGTTTATTATTATACTTTTTCAAGGTAAGTAAGTAAGTATGTCATTAAAAAAAAAAAAGTTTTATTTTTTTAAACTTAATAAAATATTAAAACAAGTGACTTTTCAATTAAAAGGACGAATAGTGTTTCAATAGGTACTTAATTAAATCAATTTTAATTATAAACGCAGAAAATATTATTTTGTATTTAAGTATTGAAGAATTGCATTTTTGCCAACAAAACAAAAATAAACAAAACGCGAAACAGGTTTAATTCGAATTCTTTTAAATTCTATGATATAAACTAGCAGTTATCTAACAGAGGATAAACTTCTGAACGTTTCCACAACAAAAAACTTTCATTTAATTAAAAATTTCTCTTCAAAAACTTACCAGATCAAAAAATCCAATGTTCTCATTCTCATTGTCCTTTTTAGCGACGTGTACCTCATACGCCTTGCCCTTCTGGCTCACAAACCGCTTAACTTGGCCCTTCATCACTATAAATTAAAAAATCAAACTGTCTGTCACTGAATTCGCGCGCGATACCGATTAGGTTTTTTTATGCGCACGGAGCGGCGTGACCGCGGCCTCTCGCGACGCTGGCTGGACTGAGGCGACGAGAAACGCGTCAACTATAAAAAACCTCGTTGATTTGCGCGCGTCTCGTCATCTCGTTTGGGGAAATACTGTGGTCTCTAATATTGCTTTTGTTGACTGGTTTGTTTGACAGCGTTGACGCAGGCAGGACCGTTTAGCGATAAGGGAGTAATGCTACGGTTTCTTAGAAGAGCGGTGGCTGCCAGGAGCCATATTATACTCAGGGTCGGCACATCACATATTTGACGGAAAACGCGTCGGGCGTAACTTCGATAGCGTTTATATATTTATTCGCTCGACGCACTGACGCATCACCAATGACGTATTATAAATATCATTGCGCATCACCGGTTGAGTGTGAAAGGTTGAATGTTTTATCATATAATTATCTGTTCTTGCGTTACGCGACCGATAATACGCGACGCATTTTCCGTCAGATATGTACCGACCCTTAGCGTCTGCAAGTTACCGGCGCATGACGTCACTGACACATTACTTATGAAAGCAAGTTGGTGTGTTTTCCTAGAGAGCGTGTTTTGACACCGTGAGGTCAAACCGCCGCGTCTTCATGTTCATGACAGCCATCACTGCGGCCGTCGTATATAGCCGGGTACTCACTAGCCAGCTGTAACTGTAACATGCTTGATACAGTAATAAGGTTCTAGTGTGGTGGCAGGTTTGCGAACCACGTACACACTATGTTTTCTTGGTAACAGTACATGCAACGGTTACAGTTACGGCTCGCTAGTGAGTACCCGGCTTAAGCCGTCGTCGACAGCCGCTATTGTGTGGCCGTTCGCCGCTTTCTGAAACGAAAACTTAAAAGCGGTGATGTTCTTAGAATATTTTCTAACACACATAACCTATTTTAAAATTTAACACTAAAATATATATAGATAGTACCTACTTATATACAAGTGTATAATAAAAAGAAAGGAAAAAAAAAGGAAAAAGACAGGAGCTCATTGGGCATCAAAAAATTCACCCGCATCGCTGTCAATGGGATAAGTGCCCAAAAGGCTGGCAGCATTACTACGTTGGATGGCAATGCTTATTCTTTGGGCTAAAATTTGGCCAGCCCTCTGGTCACGCGTAGAGTCAACCAACCGCTTGGCAATGTCTCGAAATATTCGATGAGCACTCGGACCCCAAGGCCCTAGAGTTTCAACCCCAAACGGCTCAAACATATATAGCTCCCAATAAGGTTGTTATATTTGCGCCGTTTGAGGTTTTCTGCTCCTGCAGCAGCCGTTTCAGCACAGCCCGCCGTGCTAGGAAGATGGGATGGCGGGAGGGTGTCGACACAGGTTGTATCCCACACCAAAGGTCTACCCAACCTCCAAGGCATTACGATCATTCCGTCTGGCCTCTTCCCATCGTCGCGTGCCAAGCCATTGGGTTCTAAAACAGCTGGCACCCCGGCGGTGACAAGAGCCCGACGGATGATGTCGTTAATGCTGGCGTGCCGTGCCATCCGACCAGCGCTCTTGCTGCAAGATAGGCCATGGTGTCCGAGGCAGTCGACTGCTTCACCGCATTGACAGCGATGTGGAGCTCCGCAAGGAGCGCCCAGACGCAAACATGTAGCGAGCCGGAATGTGGTGTCACCCAGCATAGTGCCTATGTTGGGTGACGGTAGCGCCTGAAGTCAGAGGCCCGACTCCCATTCATCCACAGCCAGCAGGCGGGCACGCTCAGCAGTATTGGCGGACGTATTAATAAGTTTATTCCGTACCAACCTGCAGAGCGGCTCACCCCACTGTCTCTGAAGTCGGGTTCTCGGGCTGAACCGTGTCCGGGCAAGCCACTTTCCAGGCGTTCACAAAGTTATTTGATTATTGATAGATTCATTTGTTTGATGTTGGTTTACTGACCGCGTCGCTGGTCTAGTGGTGGCAAGCGCTACTGCTGAGATTCGCAGGTCGGGAAAAGAGATAACTGGATGAAGATATTCCTGATGAAGAACACCCAGTAACCCTAGCCTTCCAGTAAAAGTATAGAGTTAATTTTGGTGTGATTGAACGACACTGAACGAGACGATAGAAGTTTTGTTCTTATTACGTCTGGGGGCGTTGTGTCCCGCAGTGTTAAATTCAATGATTCAAAGATTATCACTGTATTTATTTTATTATATCCGAATAAAAGCCAATCGACAAACAAATAAACATACCTAATGTTTTGTTTTCTGTTTTCGGCTGAAAGACAAATCGGCACCCTAGTTGCGTAACACACTTTTAATCTGAATCTGAACCATCTTGAAAAATGCTAATCTATTTATACTTATACACCCTTAAATTTTGATCGTTTTAATCCTTAAAAGGGGTCATTGTACTCATCATTATGAACAACTTTTACTATGGGACCAACCCTGAAATCCTGAAAAAAAAATCAGCTGATCCATACATTTATGTTAGCACTAGCTTCTGCCCGCGACTTCGTCCGCGTGAAATTTCACCCTCCCCCCCATTCACCCTCTTAGGGGTGGAATTTCGAAAAACCCTTTCTTAGTGCACCCCTAGACCTCATAAGGAACCTACATGCCAAGCTTGGAATCTCTAGACCCAGCAGTTTGGGCTGTGCGTTGATATGTCAGTCAGTCAGTTCTCCTTTTATATATATAAATATATATTATGTTAGCATAACTCGACATAATGTATGGATCAACAGATTTTTTTTCAGGATTTCAGGGTTGGTCTCATAGTAAAAGTTGTTCATAATGATGAGTACAATGACCCCTTTTAAGGATTAAAACGATCAAAATTTAACAATGTATACAGTTCGAAAAATTCGTCTGTTATTTACGTAGTTGACGTAAATAACGATATGAAGTGGGTGAATTAACTGTCAAAATGAAACCCATTGCGATCAGTTGTCATTGCGAATTGCGATCAATCATCATCTGCCTAGCCTTTTCCCAACTATGTTGGGGTCGGCTTCCAGTCTAACCGGATGCAGCTGAATACCAGTATTTTATTACCAGTATTTTATTAATACCAGTATTTTATTTACATGGAGCGACTGCCTATCTGACCTCCACAACCCAGTTACTGGGTAATACGATACCCCTTGGTAAGACTGGTTGTCAGATTTTCGGACTTCTGACGACCCGTAACGACTGTCAAAGATCCACGAATGACAGCCGGGACCAACGGCTTTAACGTGCTTACCGAGGCACGGAGGGGTCTTGGTATGTAAAGATGGTCACCCATCCACGGACCAACCGCGGCAAGCGTAGCTTAACCTAATCGATCGACCCGTGCGGCTGATATCACTGAGCCACAAGCCCCTCTCGCGAATTGCGATCAATAAATTGTCATTTTTGATCTGTATTCCGCAATAAACCCGCCGAATTTCGTTGTTGTTAAAACATGAAATATTTCACAACTTGCACAATACCAGAGGAGGATTATCAACTTTCGTTTTCAATGCCAAAGTTTATTAAACAATAATTCCATACAGAGATGAAGCTTTATGACAATAAATAACGTTTTTATGAAATTATTAACTTTTTGAGATGTTATGTCTTACGTAACGTTAAATGTTCACGAACTTTAAATTGAGTCTTGACCCAGTGGAACCCAGCAGTGGCACCCAGTGGCACCCAGTGGGGGTTATGGTCATGGGTGGTAGAGGGCGCTTTTCTACAGCTTTAGAAAGAGACGGTCACACAGGTATGACTGACAGAGAGGATACAAGAAACAAATGCTGTGCCCGACAGGGTCTATTTGATTCTATTGATTTATATTTACCACCTGTATGGGTACATTATGGATACAATAAAGATTGAATTGAATTGACTCTACAAAGTCGAGCTTTTTATAAAACTCATGATATTCATCATCATCATCATTGGCAGCCTCTCTTCACCCACTGCTGGGCACAGAAGGCGTCTCTGTCCATGTGCCACTCCACCCTCCCCGCGGCCCCACGGCCCCGCGGCCCTGTGCCAGCCGCATCCAGGTTTTACCCGCGATCATAGATATAGAATTTCCGCCCGCGATGGTAACAATATCGTCCGCCCACCTGGCTCTCAGTTTATAAGTGTATAGTCTATGCACCTGGCCGCCGCCCGCCGCCGCCGCCGCCGCCGCCGCCGCCGCCGCCGCCGCCGCCGCTGCCGCCGCCGCCGCCACCGCCGCCGCCGCCGGACAGCCGATACTTCGTGTTCTAGTCCTTGGCCTACACTCGCTCAGCCCACTGACTCCTCCTGTCATCACTGCGCCTAGCCAGCACCCTAATTGTGTACAGCGTAACACACTTTCAGTTACAATCTGAATGACTGAAGGATATTGCTAATCCATTGCTTTTTATGTTCGAAAAATGTGTCTGCTCGACAACGTAAATAACGCAATGAACATAGAAATGTAAAAAACAGGCAATGAATGTTGTTGAACTGTCAAAATGAATGAAAACTGCAATTACCCCGCGGGTGACCTGCACTCCTGCCGAACTCCATTTGAGTTCCATAACTCATGTTGCGACCGAAAACCCTCGTACGTCCTCGGACGTCTTCGGATCCAAACGTTTGGAACTCGCTCTGATCGCCTGACATTACGAAGTGACATTACGGTTGGCTAATGTCATTCCATGGATGGCTTTTTTCAACAGCACTCATGTACGTAAGCCTACAGTATTGTTATCTCTCGAAACGACGCGCGTTTTACTAGTGTTACTCAAGGGTACATACACGCTGTGAATGTGCGCCTGAAGTCGAGCAGCGTCAGCACATAACACTCACAAACACTTTCAAATTCGCTGTTGTCTCGGACGGTGCCGAGAGCTCCTGCGCTTACACACACATTCAAGGCGCGTTTTTACACTTGTTAAGCACAAGTAAACCACGCGTCGCTTCGTGAGATAAAGATACTATAACTAAGTAATCTGCACTTACTGGTAAATGCTTAAGTTATTGAACACATTAAGTCATGCGAGACAGGGAAAACGTTGCACTTATATGTACAAGTTGCTAATAGAACTGATAATGATGCTCTGTGAAAAAGCTGCAACGTACCGTTTCAATTATAGCTGCGCTCGGGATTCCCGTCGACGAAAGATTTCTCTCGCACGATTTAATCTCGTGTGCGATCCAAGCTAGCTCTCTTCCGCCTTCGTAACTGTGTAACTAATCACTAATAATGACTGTACTAATAATACCGCTGAGGAGTTTTTTGTTTGACCGCGTTTAATCTCTGGAACTACCATCATAAGTCCGATTTTAAAAGTTATTTGGATATTTAACATCACTCTACGACCCTTAGGAACCGCGCAAAAAGATAGAAAGAACGCTAAGCGAGAACGAAGTAATAGCGCGGACGGACGATGCGATGCGACGGGGGAGGGCAGGGGAACAAGGACGCGGACGAAGTCGCGGGCAGAAGCTAGTAAACAATATAATCTTAAAATTAGGTTGACAGGTTCCTTACAAGGGCGTACGCATACAATAAGAAATGATTTTGCAAAACTCCATTTTGAAGGAAGTAAAATTTGGTTCTATTCTAAAACTGATTTTATTAATTCAAAAACCAAATTAGAACGCTTTTGCATCTGTTTTTTTATGATATCATCTGTCTGGTAGTAGGTACTCGTAACACCACTATCAATCATAATCTGAATCATTTTGAATTATATTTATTGCTAATCCATTTCCATTGCTTCATATGTTCGAAAAATGTGTCTGCGTAAAAATGTGTAAACGTAAATAACGCAATGAATGTTGTGGAACTGTCGAAATGAAAGCCATTTCTACTGATAAGTTGTTACGAAGTTCACACAGATGTATTTGTCGCTCTCGAGAGGGGACATACTAATAAAACAACGGTTGACTTGGCGGCAATGGACGAAGTGGACGTTTATTCTTTTTGTGACAATCTAGTACAGATAATTAATGTAGAGGGCGCTGGTTGTATAGATATTGTTACCATACTTAAAACAACACCTCCACTTAACAAAATCAATACCATAATATGTTAATTAATAAACAGGTGAAATGCCAAGTTTTTGGGTTAAGTAATTATGTTTAACGGAACCCAAACTTTTTGTTAAGATATCGGCTGGCATTTCAGCCGTTTCCAGATACGCAATTTTAATAGATTCATTTGCGACAGCTTCTCTCACAAAATGAAATCGTATATCTATATGTTTAGATCTTCGATGGAAAATAGGATTTAATGCTAGTTTCTGAGCACTTTGACAATCATTATATAAAACAATAGTATCCGATTTTCCATAGATTTCAGATAATAATCTCTTTAAATAAATTGCCTCTTTACTGGCTTCAGACAAGGAAACATACTCCGCTTCAGTGCTAGACAAAGCAACATTTCTTTGTTTTCTACATTCAAATGAAATTACAGTATTTGACAATTTAAAACAGAAGCCTGAATATGATTTTCTGTCAGTGACGTCTGAACCCCAATCTGCATCCGCAAAACCTTCAATAGTAGAATTATTCTTGCGAAAAACAAGACCATAATTTTTGGTTTTCTTTAAATATCTTAAAACCCTCTTTAAATGTCTCCAGTGAGTCTCACTATACGAACTATTAAATTGGCTAAGATAACTGACACTAAATGCAATGTCTGGCCTGGTGAGGACTGCCAAGTACATTAATCCACCAATTAACTGTTGATATGGGTACTCACTACATACATTTGGTGATTTTTCTAATTTCAGATTTGCCTCCATAGGAGTATCTGCAGCTTTACAATGTGACATATTAAATTTCTTTAACAGACTATCAACATATTGCTCCTGGTCAACAGTAATTACATCTTTACACATATTAATTCTTAGGCCTAAACATTGTTTTACTTGACCCAAGTTTTTAATTTTAAATTTACTAGCCAGTTCTTGAACTAGTTGTTCAGTAGCTTTGGTACAATTTGAAAACACGAAAAAATCATCGACAAATAATGCAATAATTATTTTAACATTACCTTTAAATTTGGTAAACAGACAAGGCTCATACAATGATTTTTTATAACCTAGACTAATTAAGTAATCATTGACTCTTTGGTACCATGCCCTAGAAGACTGTTTCAAGCCATATATAGCTCGTTTTAACTTTAGTACCATATTATTATTGGTATCATCACACTCAAAAGTAACAGGTTTTTTCATGTATACAGTTTCATTCAAAATGCCATTCAAAAAAGCTGTGGTTACATCAAGATGACTGATCGCTAACTGTAACTTTGCTGCTACTGCAAATAACAATCTTAATGTGGAATATCTAAGCACAGGAGAAAAAGTTTCATGAAAGTCAACACCAGCTTGCTGGGAGAAACCTTTTGCAACTAATCTTGCACGATAACGCACATTATTTTCACTGTCATATTTTTTTTTAAACACCCACCTGCACTGAATCACTGAACTGTCTTGAGGATGATCAACAAGCTCCCAGGCATCATTTTCTTCAAATGATTTTAGTTCTTCCTTCATACTTGCTCGCCAGAATGTACTTTCTGGGCCATTTAATGCCTCTCCGAGTGTGATCTCTCCATCGCTGCTATCTTCACACTTTGCAACACACAAGTTATTGCAGCAATACCTGCCTGGTGGCCTTCTAGTGCGTTTGGGTAATTGCTCTGGCTCACTTGGTTCAACATCTGGATCTGAGGCTGTGTCAAAGGAGTTATCAGTAATACTCACTGTAGAAACTTCAGATTCTGGGACATAAGTTTCATCCCTATCATCAACTTCAGAGAACGGACTCTCATTTTCTTCATAATCAGAATGAATTTCCTCTTGCTGAGTTACCTCCACTGGATGCTTACATTCCAATGGTATTTCTACCACATTCTGGTTTGAAGTCTCCATGATAACTATATCTCTGCTTGTAGTGACAACATTAGTTACAGGATTGTATACTCTATATCCTTTAGTGTTTTCTGCATAACCTACAAAAATCAGCTTATTGGCCTTCTTATCCCATTTCAAACGTTTTTCCTTGGGAATGTGAACCATTACTATGCTGCCAAAAATACGCAAATGACCTAGGTTTGGTTTCTGACCTGTCCAGACTTCATAAGGAGTTTTATTATTCAGGCCCGTGACAACAGATCTATTTCTTAAATACACTGATGTGTTGACGGCTTCTGCCCAAAATTTCTTCTCTAATCCAGCATCGAAGATCAAACATCTAGCCTTTTCAACTATTGACCTGTTCATTCTCTCGCAGAGACCGTTTTGTTCTGGTGTATAAGCATTAGTTCTCTGGTGAACTATACCTTGCTTACTCAGATAACTGTCAAATTCTCGACTACAAAACTCCCCTCCATTATCAGTTCGAAAAACCTTGACTTTCTTGTCTTTTTGTTTTTCTACCATACACTGAAATTCTTGAAAATATTTGAACACTTCATTCTTAGCCTTCATAAAATATACAAATGCCATTCTGCTGTAGTCATCCACAAACAAAACATAGTATTTTGATCCTCCAATCGACTGATTTTCCATAGGACCTCCAACATCCGCATGAATAATCTCCAGCACATCTTCTGTTTTTGATGAACTTTGTTGAAAGGACAACCTCGCTTGTTTGCCTTCACAACAAACAGTACATGAAGATTTCCCTATGTTTGCCACCTCTGGATATGTAATTCCTTCTACAGCTCCATTTTTCATTTTATGCAGGCTACTACTGTTAATATGACCCAATCGCCGGTGCCAAGTCTCACATGATGTTATTGCAGGCGCTGCAAATATTTGCTCTGGTTGTAATGTTTGCAATTTATACACACCATCAACTAATTCTGCTTGGCCAATGAGTTCTCTCTGTTGATTATTAACATAGCAAACATTTCCTTTGAAAATTACACTGTTGCCATTCCTAATCAACTGACTCACAGAAAGCAAGTTAGTGGTTAAATCCGGTATATACAACACATCTGTAACTGTGACGTCGTATTTTTCACCATTGACAACTGTAACGATGTTTACGTCGCCAGAACACATAACTGGAACTCTAGTCTTATTTGCGATGATAATTTCTTTCGTTTCTGGCTGCTGCGATACATTCGTGAGGTTATCTTTGTTTGCAGTCATGTGTTTACTTGCCCCACTATCAATATACCAGCTGCTCTGATTAAAATTTCCACTCAGAAACACAGCATTGAAGGCGTTGGTTTGTTTTGGTTTGCTATTCTCCGATTGCGGACATTGATTTTTATAATGACCTTTTTGTTTACATTTATAGCATTTTATAATCTTCTCAGGTTTTGACGTATCTGATTCTGATTGTCTATGGCCGCTTTTATAGTTGCCAGTTTTCAATCTATGCCTTCCTTTCGCCATAAATGCACTTTCTGAACCGGATGTAGTACCAACATTATCATCTGCACACATGTCCATCAACTTGGTTTTTATAATATCTGCACTAACCTCAATTCCTGAGTGCTCAATAGCCATTATCATAGGCGCATATTTTTCGGGCAAACCCGCCAACATCAATGCTCCAATCCACTCATCGGTTATTCTGAATCCTGTTCCTTGAAGTCGCTGGCCCGTTTCCACAATTTGAGTAACATACTGTGCCATTGACTCACAGTTTTCAAGCCGAATATTAATGAGATTTCTCAGCAGACTGATCTTCCTAGTGTAGCCGGAATCATCATACATATGTTTAAGCGTAGACCATAAATCATATGCAGTAGCTGCCTGCTTGATATGAACATATAAAGATGTGTCAATTGCTAAAATTAACTTTGCCTTGGCTTTAGCATCACTTTCAATAGCACTCACAGACGCCGATGCCGATAACTTGGTCTTGATTGTATCCGCCATTCCCTCTAGCACCAAAACATTTTGCACCGCAAAACACCAATCATCATAGTTTTCACGGCCCTTTAACTTTGGTACGTTAGCTAGGTAGTTCGTCGACATTATTATCGCAGTATTAAAAACTTTAGAATTCACTTAAAATATTTCTGGGTCCATAACCTAATAAAACAACGGTTGACTTGGCGGCAATGGACGAAGTGGACGTTTATTCTTTTTGTGACAATCTAGTACAGATAATTAATGTAGAGGGCGCTGGTTGTATAGATATTGTTACCATACTTAAAACAACACATACGTGCAGGCATCAGGATAGAAACCTCCTTTCTCAAGGAAATGTCAAAATTAAATGATGCAGACACGTTTCTTTACGCGATGCTAACTACGTAGTACCTAAGTAAGTAATCATTCATCATTATCTTATTCTTATCCCAAATTAGTGGTCGGCGCAGCATTATAAATATGGAGAGTAATGGACGTGCGTGTGTTTGAACATGGTTCGAACCCAGAGTGGCGCATATTTGAACATGGTTCGAACCTTTTATATATCTATGGTTCGAACCCAGACTGGCGCTTTATTTGAACATGGTTCGAACCTTTCATATATCTATGGGTCGAACCCAGACTGGCGCTTTATTTGAACATGGTTCGAACCTTTCATAATCTATGGTTCGACCCAGACTGGCGCTTTATTTGAACATGGTTCGAACCTTTTATATATGTATCTATGGTTCGAACCCAGACTGGCGCTTTAAGGCCTACGCAGACCGGGACGGCATGGCAAGGGCTTTTGCCGTGAGTCAGCGCGGCATTCCAGCACTTTGCCACGGCATGCCACGGCGTGCCGCGGCACGACAAAGCACGCCTCGCAAATGGATGGTCAATGGTGTGCATTCCCCGCTTCTCTACCCCCGCCGCCGCACCCCGCAGTATATCACTACGAGCGCCGGAGTCCGTGGCATGCCGTTGCCTACCGCAGTATGCCACGGCATCCCGCCACGGGAGCCTGTGGCGCGTCTTTTAATGCCGTGCGATAAAATCCCTTTCAATGCCACGGCATCATTTTAAAGCATAGCAATTTATGTGGTATTTCTGTAACAGTACGGTTGAACGTCCTTTAGTAAAAATTAAAATCCCTTGCCATGCCGTCCCGGTCTGCGTAGGCCATTATTTGAACATGGTTCGAACCTTTCATATATCTATGGTTCGAACCCAGACTGGCGCTTTATTTTGTGTACCTACCTAAATAATTTCATCACCACTGCTCTCAAAACGGTGAAGGAAAACATCGAGACGAAACCGGCATGTCCTAGAACATAGACATCTACCAACCCGCGCTGGGCCCGCGTGGTGGATTACGGCCCGCTCCCTCTCACAGAGAGGAGGCCTGTGTCCTAGCAGTGGGAACATTATAGGTTGATTATGCAACATAACATGTCTTCTTCCATACTTCTCCATCAGTCGTCATCTCAGTTATCACCACCTTTCTAACCATATCATCTTACACACAGTCCATCCTTCTTTGGTCTTCCGTAGGTACAGGGTCGTACGGAGGGCTGTTTTGTGCCATAGCTTGTACCAACAATCACTAAACAGTACTACGTTTGCCGCTTTAAACTAATTGAAAACATGGTTTTGTTTCTGTCAATCGTTTCAAGGTGGCAGGCACATTCAGAATGGTTTTTTAATAATATGTGTAGCGCTAAACGTGTTTAGTGATTTGTGGCGCAAGACCTTAGGCCTTATTATTATTGTATGTCCGTGTTGCCCTACTGCAGGGCAAAGGCCTACTTCCTGCCCTCTTAATGCCAATCCTATAAAAAGGAGTCTAGATCATCCCGCCATCTCTTTCTAAGCCTGCCGCGTAGTTGTTTCCTGCTATTTGGGATCCACCAAGTGGTGGTTTTTTGCGTATTGCTGCTCCGACATGCGACAGATGTGACCCAGTACCACGTTAGTCCAGCAGCTGTGCGGCCAGCGCAGCGTCCGCTTTTTGTTTTGGAACGAAATACAGAGTTCATAATGCGGTCAGTTGACACCTGGACCTAGTATAGGTACTTCGTTCCATAGTTTGTTGGCAGACTCAAAATGCGGACTTTTTACGGTTTGTTAGAGACCATGTTTGCGCTCCGTAGGTGAAGGTGGGAACATGTTCATGAGCTTTCGTTTTAACCTTTCTTGTTTCTAAAATCGACGACATAGTTTCTTAGAACATAATATTATTATTCCTCTACCTCGTAATAGTACTAAACTTACCATGCTCAATGAATCACTTTGTAGGGTACCTGTAATGTAAGTAAACTTTCCTCAAAGGGAAACATTTATTAATATTTCCTGTAGTATCCCTGTAGGTACTTCCCTTGTACTCGATACCTCCACTCGCCGGGGAAGCCCGACGCGGAGTCATTCAGTCAAGGAGCACCCACGTACCTGTGTAACAAGCAGTCAACCTTCACCGCGCGCGCCTCCTCTGACCACTCCTCTGACGTAGACGCGCCATTTTGTATTGGCATGATTAATCGAACCTCAGATAAATCCCATTTTGCTTTTCAAAGAAAATATTATTGAACACTCTAATTAAAAAAAAAAAATGCATGAATCACTTTTTGTGAACCTCTGATAATTCCTATTCTAAGGTCCTAAAAATACTTAACAGCCAACCAAGTAACTGCGCCCAACTTGGATGTAGGTCACAGCTCTAACCTTACCTTTTTTTTTAACGTGGAGTAATGCTCATGCATTCTGCACTACCACGGGGAGATAGTGCAGTTATGTGGGACTCTAACCCACTAAAACTCCACGGTGTCCTCCTCTGCCGCTTACAGCGGGAACACGGCATGCGTTAGCACTCATCCGTGAACCCGCCGCGGCTGTCCGTCGCCGGACCCTCCTCTGGGGAGTATTCCCCATCACCGGCGCACCAGAATACATAGCACGCCGTGACCACCCCAGGGACCAAACCAGCACATGGGCGCCACACGACCCCGTGTCTGGGCACCCTTGGTCCCCCTGGTCCTGGTCCCCCTGGTCCTGGTCAGGTCATTGGCCCCGCCGCCTGCCAATTTTCGGCCGCAGAGGATAGGGAGAGCGGCCAACGTCATACCAACACTCCTCCTCCCCTGCGGCCCCACCGCGTTCGCCATCAGACGGTGGCGACACCGTCAAGGCCGCGGAAGGCAGGGAGAGCGGCGCACCGTAATACCGGCACTCCTCTCCCGCCGCGGCCCCCAACCCTCAGCCGCGACGCCTCCCATACAACATCGCGGCCCGCCTCAGTTGCGATGTCGCCCAAGCGGCACCGCAACCTACTTGTTGGCCGCTACGTCGTCGGCTTACAGGCAAAAGCCCTGACGAGCGGCCCCTCCTCGGGTTCCTCTTCGCTTCACCGTGGGTGACCAAGCCACGGCTACTGAGCCCCCCACCTCGATAATGCGGGAACCCACTGGGGGGGAGCTCTAACCTAACCCGCTCGGTTGGGGTTCCCTCGCTTAGTTACTGCGACCAACAGTGAGGAAAGGCCGGAAAAGCTCATTATTTAAAAAATCTTTTGCTTGGCTGGAAGTCATAAGTTTTCAGAGACCCAGTTTTAATTATTTCCCTTTTGCATATGTCTGGAGGAGGCCCGCCGGCGCCGAGGGGTCCCTAATGTACTAACTTTAATAAGACCTTTATTTTTATTTTCTATACAAGGAATAATAAAGGCTTTTATTTTTATTTATTTATAATTTGAATCTGTGACTTGTTTGGCAGCCGTTGGCCCCGGCTGTCATTCGTGGATCTGACACTCGTTACGGGTAGTTAGAAGCCCATGACAACCAGTTTTACCAAGGGGTATCATGTTACCCCGTAACTGGGCTCCATGAATAATATTGGTATTCAGCTGCATCCGGTTAGACTAGAAGTCGATCATAACATGGTTGGGGAAAGGCAGGCAGATTGATCAGAGATTGATCGACTCGTTTGACAGCAGCTGCCAAATGACTAACACTACTGTACTGTAGGGAATATTTTAGTGTTAGTCATTTGTTTCCGTACCTATTTTATTAAATGTTATGTCTCTGTTGTGGTCAGTTCTGCGAAACCATGTCGTCAGCGGAGCACTACCGTACCTACTAATACTACCTATATCTCTTTGTGGCAAGTATTATGCGATTGTATTTCCTTGAAATCTGAGCTTCTGGGTTTATGGAATGTTTTATTTTCTAGGGGACAGTATACTGGTACGTTTTCAGAATGACAATCAACAACGATCAACTAGTCGGGACTTTTGTTTTTCAATTAATTTACATATTTTTTTGGAACTAAGCTCTTCATCGCACGCTATACCGTCTACTTGTTGATGAGAGCTAGAGACTATCTACTGTCACAGATTACTGAATAGTTACTACGTCTGTTGATTGTGGGTTCCTAACTACCGACAGTGATCACCTTGAGCTTTCAAATTGTGTACTAATTATTTACTTAGACATATTAATTTACTCAATTTAAAAGCTAACAGTCGTAAAATAAGAATAATATCTATTATGTACAAGTAAGTACCTATATAAAAATGAGGGAAAATAATCAAAGAGCATCAAAAAATTCGTCCGCATCGCTGTCAATAGGAAAAGTGAGCTTTGAAAGAGATGCACATGGTGGTGACGGAGACACAGCTGTAGGTACCTACGTGGTGGTGACGGAGACAACTCCGCCATTCAAACAAGCGTCAGATGCTTAGCAGGAAACTTTATTTATTAGTTTTACCATTTTTGGACGTACAATGTTTTTTTTTTAATTAATTACTTACTTACCTATTCAAAATCTTCGTCACCTGTTTGGTTTTTACCGTAAAAAACCCGTCGACCAATGCCTTTTATATGATTTTACTAGCTGCGCCCCGCGTTTTCACCCGCATGAGTTTCAATCCCGTGGGAATATCGGGATAAAATGTACCCTATGTGTTAACCCTGGTAATAAACTATCTGTTTTCATCCAAATCCGTTTACTTAGTAGTTAGTTTGTGCGTGAAGAAGTAGGTAACAAACACACTCACAAACTTTCGTCTTTCTAATATTAGTATGATAGTCTGATGAATGAAACCATTACAAATTGTACAAGTACAAAAATCAATAAATAATACTTACTATAAGTACAGAGCAAATATTATTTATCTATGTACAGTAGGTACCTACAGACAATTAAAGGGAACCTCCCTGGAGATTATTTTTACGGTCTGTTCCAAAAGTATGATCTGGTGTAAACCGACCCTGTTCCACGGGATAATTGCGTACCGCACTAACAATAGCAACGGCTTTCATTTTGACAGTTCAACAACATTCATTGCGATATCTACTTACGTTGCTAAGCATAAATGTTTTTTAATCCCTACATTTATGATGTAGGGAACAGCGGATTTTTTTTCGCATGTGAGGATAATTTATTGCATGTGGTTTCCATACTGTACCTACAGCAATGGATTAGCAATATGCTTCAAAATGATTGAGATTGTGGTTGATGGAAATCTCCCTACGCACTACGCACTACGCACTACGCAACCACTCACTAAAGGGACAACATCGCAATTCGCACCACTTTTAATAAAAACAATACATTATTGAAAAAGGGATTGAAAAATTGAGGCTGAAAAACATCAATACGGTGATTTAAAATTAGAATACCAGCGTCAAGAGTAGGCAGTCAACTTGTGAGGCTACAAACTGTCATCCACGGGAACGTTTACTGATTTATTTGTTTACATTTCATCAGATACCTATCTACTTCTAGACCAGCGGGGCAATTGCGTAACACATTATCAATCGGAATCGGTTTCATTTTGACAGTTCAACAACATACAGTGTTGAGCAGATACATTTTTCGAACTTATGAAGCAATGGATTAGCAATTTGCTTCAAAATAATTCAGATTCCGATTGATAGTGTGTTAGGTACGCAATTAGGGTGCAGAACGGGGTAATTGCGTAACAAACTAACAATTGCAATGGCTTTCATTTTAACAATTCAACATTCATCGTTGAGCAGCGCCATTTGAAACAATGGATTAGCAATATATACCTAGGTATCGTACAAAATGATTCAGATTGTGATTTAAAGTTTGTTACGCAATTAGGGTGCAGACTCTCTTTGTTGAATGTAGGTACCTACTTGGATCCCAATAACCTACCCCAATGAAGCGACATATAAAGTACTTAATTTTATTCTTACAGATTAAGTTTGAGGTCCCACATTAATTTATTATTAAGTAAGTATTATATCAGTCACCATTTTACACTTAATTAAATAACCTAATGTTAGTTTGACGTTACACGTCTCTTATCCCGTTATTACAGCCATAAAAGAGTATTGCTATATTCCCTAAATTATAAATCTGCAATAAGTTTTCACGTGTGCAGCGCGGCGCCACTTCTTCGTAGTCGTATTAGTGTTGCTATTGCCCGCCAGATGGCGGGAAATGTTCGTATCGCCAGTCGACCCAACAACAGTGTTAGGAATAACTTCGCGGCCTTGTGGATCATATATAACCTGTAAAATAAATGCGGAATATCTTTTTATTGATATAAAGAAACCAAACACATAGTTATTGTGCAGTAAAAAGTTTTGAATCAAATTCCGCGCCATCTCTGGTCGAATAGTTGAATCAGTGTTAATTATTTTTATTTTAGTACTAGCTTTTGCCTGCGACTTCGTCCGCGTGGAATAATGACTTCCGGAAAAAAACAATTTATCCCCCTTTTCTCCCCGTTGGGAGGGAATTTCCAAAAATCCTCTCTTAGTGGTAGCCTAATCCTCCCAACAAACACACATGCCAAATTTCAGCTCTCAACTGCCAGTAGTTTCGGCTGTGCGTTGTCTGTCAGTCACTCAGTAACGGAAGAGTTTTATATATATAGATATAGAATCTATATCTATATATATATAAAACGCTTCCTTAAAAACTAAGCGACTACCTACACGCTAAGGGCACCCCCGTGGGGTACGGACCTCGGCTTAGGGCGTCGCTGGAAGGGGGGGGGGGGCAGCAAGGGACAGGCTGGATCGGAATTATTTAGGGGCAAATTTAATACTACAGGCTCAGCGGCGCGGGCTGGCTCGAGCAAGGGTCGGGGAGAAGAATTTACGGGGCGTCGCGACGGGCGTCCTCGACGGCGAGGACGGAAGGACGGTTGTCGGGTCGTGTTTTTGTGTCTCTTAATGGTGCTGGTGGCTTTCCTGCTCCCCTGTAAGAGGATAGTGGCGTCGTCGGGGATGGTGAGGGTATGCCTTGGTCGGCGAATCCTACTTATGCGGGAGGGAGTATATCGGGAGGCCGCCGCAATCAGGGGATTGGGGTGCTTTATAGCGGAGTCGAAGAAACGCTTGGCGAGGCGCTTCATGAACTGCTGGACGGTGTGAAGTTCGCGTTTGGATCCCCCGCCCTTTTATACCTCCCGCCGCGAGCCGCGTCGAGCGCGGCGACTGTTACACAAAAATAATCCTTATAGCATGATTCAGTATTCACGCGCGATGGCTTATTAGCGTATTTCATGTATAACTTTGGTGTTTCTGTACCGATTTCTATGATTATTTTTTATTAAATAGGTAATAATGTTAACATTTTTTAATTAGGGATTAGTGAGAGTGTTATAAACGTAAGAGTAGACAAATATAATCAGAAAGCTCCGAACTGCTAAGCTATCGGGAGTTACACGTATTATTGTGAGTCAACCATAAAAGATAGACATTTGCTGTCGTGGAATATTTTTTATATAATTTTAAGGAGAACATTTCCGTCATACATGATTTCTGTGTAGCTTTAACCATTAAGGCTGCACACGCGACGGAAGCTTCAAAAATGGAGTAAGTTCTCCTGTTTTCCCAACATTTCCCTTCACTGCTCTGCTCCTATTGATCGTAGCGTGATGAAAAGTATACTATAACCTGCCCAAGAGTATGAAGAACAATTGTACCAAGTTTCGTTAAAATCCGTCGAGTGGTTTTTGTTTCTATAAAGAACATACAGACAGACAGACAGACAGACAAACATTTTACTGATTGCATTTTTGGCGTCAGTATCGATCACTAATCACCCGCTGATAGTTATTTTGGAAATATATTTCATGTACAGAATTGACCTCTCTACAGATTTATTATAAGTATAGATAGATAAAGCTTCACTACCATACAACTATAAAAACTGATTATAAAATATTTAATAAGGGAATAATAATTATTAAAGATATACACGTAATATAGTTACATACATGTGCATTCTTCTCTGAGCCTTCTCGATGTCCTCATCTTTTTCCCGCAGTAAGTACTTGCGAGCTCCCTTCACAAAGTCCACGCAGTGATCCTCCCAACTGCAATAAATGAATTAATTAATTAAAATAATTGTGTTTAAAGGAGTTCCTTTAAACACAATGATTTTAATTTTTAATTTTAATCAGTTGATTAAAGTAATACTTCCGTAATTGACGGTTTCTGTAAGTACTAATGAAACTGATACATTGTCAAACTAATATGAAGTGATTTGATATAGGGGCAAGCCCATTGCAGTACGTCGAGTTTTCGAAAAGTTCATCTCGCGTCGTCTCTGTCACTCATACCTGTGTGAGTGTGACAGTCTCTTTCTAAAGCTCGATGTATCATAATAACGGCCGGGGACTGTATAGCGCTACAAGTTTATATTGACGCGTGCCCAAAATCGGAACTAACGCCGTTTTATTTTTTCACAAAACAATTTGCACAATGATTAACTATAACAGAACAGCGCCTCCTGTCAACGTCACTAGGTCGCCAAAAGAACCTTGTTGCTGAGTACCTAACTTTTAGATTAATACCTATTTAATGACTACGAGTATAACAAGGAAGGAAAATGATTGAGGTATGAGCTAAGTTCGTGAGAAAACGCAGACGACGCGTGACCTGAATACAAGTTATCCCTTGAACAAGATATAAACAGCACTCTAAGTGATATTATAAAATGGCTAACTAATAATAATTTAAAAATGAATTTTGACAAAACTAAAATTATAATATTTCGCAATCGTAAAGCCCCATTTACCGACATTCACATAAATTATACAGGGAACAAAATAAATGAGATAGCAACTACAAAATTCTTAGGCATGTCAATTGATTATAATTTGAACTGGAAGACACCAATAAGAACGTTGCATTCAAGGCGCAAAAGCGGTGTATTACCATATTTTATCAAAGATAATATTTTAACATTGCCGTTTATGAGGTTGCTAGTTTCGCAAGAACTAACAAACATCTTTTTGATAAGTACAGAAGTAAGCAGCATAGTGATAAAATTTGTTGCAAATCTAACAAGACGGCCTTTGTATACCAGAAGCATTTTCAGTATGGCACCGCGTATATACAATCACTTACCAAAGTCTATAGGTACTATATAGAAACTCTATCCATCGATGAATTTAAAAAGAAATTAAAAACATTCTTGCTATTTAAATGTTATTATATAGTACTAGCTACGCTCCGCGGTTTCATCCGCATAAGTGTCGATCCCGTGGGAATATAGGGATAAAGAGTATTAACATTTATTTAAATGTTATTATATAGTACTAGCTACGCTCCGCGGTTTCATCCGCATAAGTGTCGATCCCGTGGGAATATAGGGATAAAGAGTATTAACATTTATTTACAAATATATCTTGACATTCTCATTTAATACAGTCATGACATTTTAATCTTTAATTATTCTTGTGATATTCATATTTGCAAATATTTCATTATTATTTGCCACAGTGAAATTACCAAAATTGTGTTATTAATTAATTATTAAATTATTGTTGCAAATAAATATAACAATGTTGTGATACAGTAAAAGCTTGAGATTTGCATACCTCAAATACCTAGTAGTAGACCCTGGCACTGTAGTGGGTCTTATACCCAGCAGGTCACAGCTACTTACTCGATAGTAGAAGGGTCCAGGTTGTACACAGCGGCATCAGACGCCGCCAGTCTCTGCTGCAGGCGACGCACGTTGTCCGTGTTGAAGTGCCACTCGCGGGTCGCGAAGAACTTCAGCGCGCCGTTCATCGCGTGCAGGCGTTTGCTCACGGTGGACAGGCTCGGTCTGGAACACGCAACTCCTCATCATTTTCATGTTAGTTTTGTACTGAACCATTCCTGGGAACATTCTGGTTACGGAGATATTAAAGGTCAAAGTTACAACTGTTTTCTGACGTTTTTCTTTTACAAAAAAAAATTGAAATGTCATAACTTAACTCCTCGCGACCTCTGTACATTTCGTGCACCAATTCCGAGCACTATCACAATCAAATAAGCACAATCTTATGCGTGCATTACATTGAGCACTACCGTCAATAGTGATTTTTATCAACATAAATAAAAGTTGTTTCCTAGCAATTATCATTGTGCAACGTTAAGTAACATTTTTAGTTTGATAAACAAAATGCGAAGTTGATGGCTACATGATGGGTTAAACAAAAATATATTTTGAACTCATATTTTTGTAATCTATTGAATTCATTCTACAAATTAATTACAGAGGTGCTGTCTTAAAACCATTTATCGGATGGTCAGAAATGACAGAGCCCATCATCATCTGCCTGCTTAGTCCCAACTATGTTAGGGTTGGCTTCCAGTCTAACCAGGATGCAGCTGACTAATATAGCGACAAAACTAAAGTGAAACAAATGACTAACCTTGGCTTCATGCCGCACATTTTGGAAGCGTAGTGGATTAGGTATAGTGGGATTGTTTGAAGTGTGGTCGCCACAATTTTCTGCATCACGCTGCAATATAGAAATATGAAATTATTATTGTTACATTATAAGTTCAAACTTACAGGTACAGGTAACTTAACTTACAGGTATCAATACCTGGGGATCAGACCGGAATAACTCGGAGTAACAACACATCTTGGGTCAGTGACAATCTTTTTTTTATTTATTTATATTTATTTTAAGACAAAATTAAGACACCATTTACTTCTAAAGTGGCCTCTGAATCTTTGTTATAAGCAAAACAATGAGAGATCGAAACAAACAAAATACTTAGCGCATTACGTACGGACGACCTTAAAGATCATGAAGATATCGAACGCGAGCGCAGGGCTCTTGCTGTGAGAAGCAACATGCTGGTTCGTGGTGGAATAAGGACGTTAAAATTACGCTCTTTAAGGGTTACTGTCAGACCTTCTACACAAGCAACCTGTGGGTCACATACACGCGGAAAACAATGAACTCGCTGAGAGTCCAATACAATTACTACTTCAGAATGCTTTTGGGGCAGATGCGTTTTTTTTTGTGCCTTTGGTATGATCGCTCAGGCGCACGTTCACAACTTCCACGCTGTGGTGAGGAGAAAAACGGCGTCGCTATGCGGAAATGCGTCAAGTTCACCGCACTGCAATGCACCGACAGAACTGTAAGTCTCCCATCAATCTTATATTAAAGATTTAGTTTTTTAAGTAAGGAATTACAATGTTGTACATTCTGTGCCACCAATTCAGGAGTTTTCTCAAAATCTCTCAAACGTGCAGTAATCCATCCAGCGTACAAAAGCAAAGCTAAAGACGACGTGTCTAATTATCGGCCAATTTCAGTGCTTAGCTCCTTGTCAAAATTACTTGAACGAATCCTCAACACTAACCTTACAAAATTCCTATCAATAAAAACTTTTTTACAAAAAAGAAACACCCGACTTCCAAAAAAAAACACTACAAAGTGAAAAAAAACTTTAATTTCGGAAGTTGATGTCGTTGGTTCCGCATTTTCGTTTATTGACACCGACTTCCGAAATTATAGTAGATTGTACAACTAGTGCCATAAAAGAAGCCATTTTACCCCGAGACGTTTATATTCACCCTCGCCTGCGGCTCGGGTGGATACTTAAGTCGCCGATAATGTTAACTCGCCGATAATGAATCACTCCATGCAGGTGTTGGTTAGGCAGGAGTGATTCATGCAGGTGTTGGTTAGGCAGGAGTGATTCATGCAGGTGTTGGTTAGGCAGGAGTGATTCAATTCATCCTTTTAAGTTTTTTGTAACTAACTATACTCGTATAACATAATATGGATCCAATGATCCATCCAAATCAAATTTATTTTACATATTGCTTAGACAATAATTTGTTTAAGAGCGCTATTACAAAATCGAAGTGCTCAGTTTTAGGTAAATTTGACGGCGCGCGGCGGCGGATGCGCACGTGTGCGTCTAGTGAAGTACGCTACGCACACATGCAAACCGCTATGCGTCGGATGCCAGGACCAAACCAACAAGAGCCTTTGCTACTTTTTTTTTTTAATAAATTAAGTTCATGAAATATTATTTGTACCGATGAATGTTACCAAGAACGGTTTGAGTTACAACAGGGTCATAAAAATTTACTTCATTTTTTAATTTTTGTTTTATATCACTAAAGTGACAAAATAGCATGCGGCGTGCTTGATGGTGTGTCCGTGTGTAGTTATCGCAGCCTATAGACGCTTGCAATGCCAGAAGCATTACTTGCGCGTTGCCAGCTTCCAACACTTTTTTTGCTACTTATATAAATACTTTTTGTATCTATTTTTTTTACGAAGTTTCTTTAAGTATGTTTTTATTCGGCAGGTAGGTATACATTTTAGTACTTATTTATAGATATAAATGCAATGTGAGTTGTTTCTTCAGTTTGGATAAAAAGAAAGTAAAAAAGACAAATCAAAAGTCATTTATTCAAATTAGGCTGAGAATCATATACTTCTATTTTCCCCATTATTGTGAACTACTTATGTCTGAAATTAATTAATTAAATTAAAGTTGGAGATTACAATAAATAAATAAATCAGAAAAAGAAAAACAACAACTATATTTACGTATGTTTTTTTTTTCCTATAATACAAGATATACTTAATATTTGCATTGAAATATCACAGGAAAATACTTATAATATACATTACAATCAGAAACTAACTAAAAAAAAAAAAAAAATTACTTGAATCAAGAACTGTTAGTCGCGCTTTATTCTTGACGAATTGGCGAGCGAGACCACGTGACTGCAACAGCGAACGAGCGATACGTCCTCCCTCTGGAAGCGCTCGGCGCGGATTGAAGCTAAGACCGCGCGTCCCGAGATTTATATTGATTTATAGTATTGCATACAACAATTGTTTAAAAATATTATTTTACTTTAAAATAGAGTAATTTTTTTTTTCAAGCAAGGTGACAAAGTGACCTTAGTTATTAAATACTTTTTGTTTGAATTTCTATTAAATATTCATAGATAAAAAATATAATTTCGGACGAAAGATTATCATTAACTCCCTGTTTTACGGAATTAATTTTGGTGTATTACTTTATGAAACATAAAAATTGATTTATGCATACGAAAATAGAAGATACAATTGTACCATGGGCATTTTTTTAAATGAATAAATTATTATATCTTCGATGTAACAAAGCATCGGAAGATGCCCGAAAGTAAAATTTTATGAAACATCCTTTGCAGAAACAAGGTTTTTACTGATTTATTTAAACAAACTGAAATATTTATTTAATACACTCCCAAAAGAACGAATGAAACTTTCTCGGGCATGTATTTTTTTTACTATTGTGCCTTTAGTCAAACCATAATCCGACATCAAAACTCGAGTCAAACAAGAAAAATTGTGATAGCACTCTTAAGTAATATGTGATTTAATTAAGCCCATAAAGAATTATTAAAGCTATTTGTATTCAAATAAGGTTGACAACTAGCCCATCTTTAACGTCAAAAGGTTCCCTTCATCCCGTCCTGGTGTTTGAGCTGGGAAAACGAAGTAACGCAATAACTAGTCAAAGTTGCTGAAACTTTGACTATTTGTTGCGCTACTTCATTTGTTACTACTACAGACAGACGCATAAAGTAGTATTTGGTGTCGTACTCACGTGTGCTCGATGAGCAGCCCGAAGGGGTACCACACGGCATTGTCGAAGGGGTGAGCGCGGACCCCGCGTATCATGTTGTTGCGGAAGTCGGCCCACGTGGTGGGGCGCAGGCACGAGCTGCAGTTGTACACGCGCGCCTCTCGCTTGCTGGGGATCAAACTTTCATGTTATAATAAGCGTTAGTACGTAGCACATAGATGACAGAGTAGCATGAATACGTCATAAACACTTATGATACTTTGAATGCACAAAATAAGTAGCAAGTTGGTGCAGAACTGATCCCCGTGGTGTGTGCAAGAGCTGCACTTGCACGCGCGAGCTTCATGCTTGCTGAGGGACAGATAGATAGATTGAATATCTTTATTGCTGACCAAATTAAAGAAATAAAATATGCCGGAGAAACTATAAAATTTTGCCTGACCAAGTCAGGCAAAATTTAAGATTCCATTCCCGAGGAATCCACGACCTCATGCTCAGTAGTCGTGCTTGACCAACGACGCCATCAAGCGATCGCTCCCTATTACATGGGGCTTAAAACATAACTGGTGCAGGTAAACTGCACAGCTGTGCCTATCTTTTTTAGAGAAACCAGGTATGATGGTATGGTGACGTCATGACTAACTCTTCGACGGCGGTCTCCCAGGCCACGGCGAGCAGAGTGTCGATGCACATGTCCACCGGCATCATGTCCGCCCGCCGCGCGCCGCTACAGTTGAGCACGTGCAGCACGCCGTTGCCGGCGCCCACCAGCGCGCCGCTCGGACCGTTGAGGTTCTCGATCCAGCCGGGGAACGGGTCGCGGAGGGATGATGTCACTGTAGGTGAAGCAATTCATGAATTTTAGAAAATGTTTTTATTGAAGTGAAAACTTCTTTAGCGGCGTTGTACACTTTTTTTGTAATGGGTAAAAAATGTTGAACTCGCGTCAGGACACGTGACCCTGATCAAAAATTCGTAAGACGGATGGAGAGTAGACAGCCGGCGCGGCGTAGGAGTATCCCTCTCTCTTTCTACGGCGTGGCGAAAATGTATAACCGACCACCGCTGGATGTGTTCGGCTGTCCTCGGGATGTACTCGGTTTTAATGTATATCCGATATGTCAGTGAATGATGGCAAAGCATTTTGTTTGTGTTTTGTTTTCACTTCTGTCGGCTCTCCCGGAGTGCCACTGTTTTTTTTTTGTAACTAGCTTCTGCCCGCGACTTCGACCGCGTGAAATTTGTACTTTCCTCTATAAATTTCGAAAATGTATGTTTATGATCTTTATCATTTATTTAGATAAATAAGTATTCGGGCCAATTTTTAAGTTTATAGATCAAAGGGATCAGATTTTTCAAATAGACTGTATCCCCGCTATTCACCCCCACACCACAGGGATGGAATTTTGAAAAATCGTTTGGGATGTGTTCATAACTTGGCTCAAAGACCCATACCCATTTTCGAGATAATGGAAGCAAGCAGTAAAATCCACCCCTTAAGCTTTATTACCCTTTTCCACCTTGGTAGGAGTCGATTTTTGAAAAACCCAAAAACACATACTATTTTTTATTTTTTGTTTTAGTAGACCGAGTTTCGAGTTAATCCGACAGCGGGTTAAAATTCTTCCATACAAACTTTGAGACGGCCCAATCGCCCGGGGTAGTTTAGAAAAACAAAAAATTCCAAACTTCACAAACTTTCATTTCCTATTTAACTCTCTTAGCGGTTGAATTTCGAAAAATCCTTCCTTATTCCTTGTCTACATTATAAAGGGAACCTCTGTGCAAAATTTCAGTTTTCTAGGTCCAAGTGTTTGGGCTGGGCGTTGATGAGTCAGTTACAGCCAGTTTCTCAAACGAAAATTATCGCAAAATTAATGTGACAAATTGTCAAGCGCGCGTAAACTGCTGCGTTTGGTTGAATGATTTATCAAGAGCCAATCACATCGCTTGACTTGTGTTTAATTTTGACGTGTCGGTAATTTTTGTTCCAGAAACTGGGTGTTAGTCAGTCAGGACTTTTCTTTTTAGATAGATAGATAGATTTTGCATTTATTTGACAGTTCGTCAGTCTTCAGTCGCGTGCTGAGATCGTTTTCGGGTTTCTCATCAACGCTTTGTGAATAGGTAACGCAACGACATTTTTAGCGTTGACGAAAAACGTAATGGTTTTCGCTACTCACCGCTAGATGGCAGTATTTTAAATTAGTGAAAAGGTCAATTAGCTTCACGTTTGCATTGCAGCACAGAACTCTGCTGTAGTGTATTTTGTGCTGGGAACACCACCCACGGCAGGGTAATTTTGAGGGAAGCAAGTGTGGCAACCCAGACAACCAGGACTAGAATAAGAGGAAGCACAATACAAGATGTTCATTTTGATATTCAGTATTTTTATTTGGGGAAACCTGCTCCATACATTGTACAAGGCGTACACTTCATCTGCTACCCATTCTTTAAAAAAATAGTCAGCGTGTTCAGTGTAAGGTTTGTTGTGCCGCTGTGCCCGACAGGGGCCATCATTGATTCTATTGTTTTATACTTACCACTTGTATGTGTACATTATGGATGCAAGAAAGATTGAATTGAATTGAATGGAAGGTCCTCTAAATGTGGTCTATTATTCTACCTAATAAAAAAACTGGTAGGTAACTGACCTATGGTTGGTCTAAAGATGGCGGTCGCGTACTTGGCCGCCACAGCTCGCTCGGCCAACGCGCTCTCCGCCATCGCTTTAGTGAACGTGTAGGTGTTCGGCTTCGGAGATATTAACCTGGAAGTAAATAAAATGATGAGTAATGAACTCATCATTTTATAACGATTATTATTGAGTGGCAAGCGAGGCGCTGGACAAAGGTTGTGTTGTCTTTGTGTTCGCATCACTAACTTCATGCAACAGATTGCCAAGCGTCTTTCCCCGGTGCTTCATACCACAAAATTAAATTTTTTTCCTTTCATTTTTGATACCTAATTTCGTCTAAATTCTTTCTCTAAAGCGACGAACATCATTCCGTATACTTAATATTTCAGCCATAAAAATTCATATAAAGTATAACTAAATTAAAACGAAGTGTTATTAGAAAAAATATAAACAGACCCACTAAAAAGCGTTAAATCTGTCAGCTATACCTTTCAAGTCATTCGTCCCGTCAACACTCACGGGAAGAACAGGGCGTATCCTCAAACGGTTGGTACTTTTCCAGAACCCCTTGAAATCCTTCGTGCTATGTTTAGCTGCCAGAACATCCATTTTTACCTGGTTTTCATGGTTCTGACAGGCGACTAAATATTTTTCTGGTCTCACACATTTTAGTAAACATAACACCAGTAGTAGGACTACCCCAGCTCACAATGTTACTCCATTCAACAATGGTTCTAGGTGGACGTTTACTCCATTCAACAATGGTTCTAGGTGGACGTTTACTCCATTCAACAATGGTTCTAGGTGGACGTTTACTCCATTCAACAATGGTTCTAGGTGGACGTTTACTCCATTCAACAATGGTTCTAGGTGGACGTTTACTCCATTCAACAATGGTTCTAGGTGGACGTTTACTCCATTCAACAATGGTTCTAGGTGGACGTTTACTCCATTCAACAATGGTTCTAGGTGGACGTTTACTCCATTCAACAATGGTTCTAGGTGGACGTTTACTCCATTCAACAATGGTTCTAGGTGGACGTTTACTCCATTCAACAATGGTTCTAGGTGGACGTTTACTCCATTCAACAATGGTTCTAGGTGGACGTTTACTCCATTCAACAATGGTTCTAGGTGGACGTTTACTCCATTCAACAATGGTTCTAGGTGGACGTTTACTCCATTCACACTTTCACTGCTAAGTACACAGATTGCATAAAATTGGCATGCCATAAAATGTTTCTCGCAAATCTATAACAACCCATCAGTTGAGTCCATCGGCGCGATGGTTACGTAACGGGACCCCTATGCCCCAGCACCCGAAGCCGAGTTCACTAAGCCACGCCCACAACCGCCAGTCGGGTAGTAGGGTTGTCGAACGTCTAATTTTTTGAACAAAATAATCTACACTGTTCTTTCTTTAAATATCTTTATTCGTTTTTCTAGGTATTTAAAAATCATAACACTTACGCCAAAAGAACCTTAGGTACATGATTTGCCTAAGGTGAATCCGCAGTTGTAGCCCGCGAAATTAATTTTTTCTTACAAAAAACGTAAGAAAATTTGAGTTTCGCGGGCTACCTTTGCGCTTTCACCTTAAATAATTATTACAACTGCTGTACTAAGTAAATAAGTTATTGATAAAAGACTTACTCAAAAGTACATACTATTACACCTAGCTTATTTTTGGCAACCCTAGTAGCACGTTTTATTTGCACCCGGTAAGCAGGTGCTGGGCATGGTCACATGCCACATATATCTATTTATATGTACGACGCGGGAGGCGAGTTGTGGGCACGGGACGAATTATCGTTCTACCCAGGAGCCGGGTGCTGGGCATAGTAAGTGTTCAACAATGGTTCTAGGTGGACGTTTACTCTGCATACGCTTGCCCCGCTCCCCTCCACCGACGCCTGTGATAACGCAAGCACGATGTCGGAGTACATGTTGTCAATAACTGAGCTGTGAGTGTGAGTTGGGTCATCACAATACAGATCACTACACATTCGAAATTCAGTCGGAAAATCAAAAGTCTGAGACGACGCTTATGACATTCAGTTCGATATTGTGTGATACTCGTATATTGTGTGATAGGTACTCGTGTAGCGGCATATACACATACACATTAATTTACATATATACACACAATAATACATAGCATTCAATTCACATTATTAAATAAAGGTACTTATTATTTACACAATCATATTTTGTGTCGGAACTTCAGCCGCCGTGGCTCAGTGGAAAAGCACCATAATATATGTATAGCCCTATAGCTATCTATCTTCTATACATATAATAAAATTGTAGAAAAGTGGTGTCTGTACAATGGAAATATATAAAAAAAAAGTAGCAGGGGTTGTTATTATATCGATGCCGAACCCGAAAGTGTAATATTTTTTTTTTTCTGTTTGTCTGTTTGTCTGTGTGTTTGTGCACGCTAATATCAGAAACGGCTTATTCGATTTAGATGCGGTTTTCACTAATATATTGTAGTAAGCTTCACTTAACATTTAGTGTTTATTTCATGTCAATCGGTTCATAAATAAAAAAGTTATGTCAATTTAAAGAATCACGGCGAACATTAATTTGTTAAGGTAATACAGAGAAACATTACTGTAAAGTAAATTTTTAGCTACCCAAACGACGGTATGTGTAATTTAAAATGTGCTGCCCGAAATGTCACTATTCCACGCGGACGAAGTCGCGGGCACAGCTAGTATATAATATTATCGTTTCGTGGAACGCCGGCCGCGCCGGCCGGCGCCGGCGCGCGCACCGCGCGCCCCCGCCGCACTGTGCGTCTGGACTCTGGCCAGTGCTGCCAATTTAGCATTTTTATGGCTAAATTTAGCATTTTCCCTAGTCATTTGGCATGCAAAATATTCAATTTAGCATATAGCATATTATTTAGCATTTAACTCGGAAAGATTTATTTACACTTGAATTTTCGAACGCAACATATGAACCCTTAAAAAACGCGGTATGTTTCTGAACGCAACCGTAGTGGTCAGGGGAAATCCTTGGGGAATTTAATATAGATGCAACAGGAATTGATAAGCTTATATCACAATGGCGAAACATTGTTTTTATACAATGGCAGTGTACTTCCTCTACTGTTAAATTTTGGTGTGAAATCTCGGACTACAAGGACGCTGCTGAAAATAATCCCTTCAAGGAACTGGCAGCGTTTGCAACAACGTTATTAACATTACCTCATTCGAATGCAGACGTAGAGCGTGTATTTAGCCAAGTTAATTTGGTAAAAACTAAACTCAGGAACGGTTTATCAATTTCAACAAATGCTGTCACTCCTACGAGGTTCCTGACCCAATCTTGTGAAAAATAGGGACAAATGATGCCTATAAATCTACATCTTCCGCTCCAGCTGCATCTATTGAAGGGGATACAGACGAAGGTCTTCATATTTTTTTTGTGTCACAAAATTAGTTCTAGATTTTTTTTAATAAACGCTCTCTCTTTTTGTGTTGGCATTTTTTTTAGCATTATCCTAAAATGTTAGCATGTTTTTAGCATTATCTGAGTGTAGATTTAGCAGAAAATATTTTTTAGAGTTGGCAGCACTGACTGGCGTCGCACACCAGTCTTGACCTACTCACGACGCGGGGCGCATGCTGCTCATTTTGCTTACCGTTCTGCTTACACCCGCTTATGATTTATGCTAGAATAAACTATACTGTGAATCCGTGATTACAATCGTCTTGGGCTATGATATACTTTCGCTTTCGATACTTGTGCTTGTGAACTTTGTGACTATACTTTTAACCTAATAACCTAACAGCTGTGATTTCATTGTGTAATTCTCAACCCATCGTTCTTCCTGTGCTTTCGTCATATCTGTGTACTGGTTTGGATATATTATAAACTAGCAGAAATACTTACTCGAAGACTCATTCCATCACCCAGAATAGCATCTACATAAAGAAGTAAACAACCGCAGCGAGAAGGTAGGATTTAAGGATTTACCTATATTATTCCTACATTGCCGAAGTTCCGACACAAAATATGATTGTGTAAATAATAATGTGAATTGAATGCTATGTATTATTGTGTGTATATTATTATATGTAAATTAATGTGTATGTGTATATGCCGCTACACTCGTATCGTCTGCGGTTTGTTCTCCCCATCCCCACTTGACACGATGATCAGTTACACTCCACGTAAGTCTAAGAGGAGTCAAACGTTCTAGTTTACATTCGCTGTAGGTGGTGTGCCTATAATATTTGAAGAGTTGCTTCGATGTCTCCAGGATCTCATCATCAGATCCTGACCTGATGACAATGGGGCCACCTGGAAAGTATACCCTTTCAAACAAAAAAAGAATTTTTGAATTCGGTACAGCCGTCTTCGAGTACCTAATCGGCGAACATACATGAAACAAAAAAGGATTCCGACGAACTGAGAACCTCCTTTTTTTGAAGTCGGTTAATTAAAAGCACTGTAAAAGTTAATTGTTTTCAAAAGAGTGGAGTTTCTTGCCGGCTCTTCTCCACAGGAAACTCCTAGTTGGAACCGTGCACTTAGCTTCTGAAGTATCATAAGTGCCCGTGTGTAGGTTTATGTGAACTATAAAAGAACCGACTTCCAAAACAGACACTACAAAGTAATAAATAATTTTAATCTCGTCGTTCGGCTCGCATTTTCGTTGTTTGCCACGTCGAAGGAAAATCGACCCGTGCGTGCGGCTGTGTGGAGTGAGGCGCTCACCTGGGCGTAATCTCAGCCAGCATGTCGGGCGGCAGCACGTCGACGAGGCTCAGCAGCTGCTGCAGCGGCGCCGGCGCGGCGTACACGCGCTCCTCCACGGTCGTCAGCTCCGCGTTGCTGTACGCCGTCGAGACGTGCACCAGCGCCTGCCACAGACAGGTAACGTGTACTCGTGAGGGTGTGGTCTGTTCCTCTGCTCATCATCATTCTCGTGCCCTTATCCCAGTTTATTAGCGGTCTTCTCTATTGGTCGACATCTCGGTAGTCTCCCTCACCCCCTTTCTAGCTGTCTAATCTCTCACACGTGTCTGATGATAATGTAAACAAATGGTTAAGAAAACGTACCTGTGGATGCAAATTTTAGAAGATGTTTTTCGTTTGACAATAAAATTGAAACTAATTAACACGCTTTTTTAGAACTTCAATTTTCGTCGTTGCTTTTTCAATTAGAATTTAATAATGTCATTGAAACAATACTTGTTGGGAAAAGGGGTGAGATACGTTACTTTTGGAAGCCGAGAGTGCTACTTCAGACCAACTGGTAAAGACGAACACCCTTTAGTTGTATAGGAACTAGAGCTACGACGTAGTTCAAGTTCAGCCATGTTGTGGCTACTAGGAACAATAACCAATACTGGACCAACCAATGCTGAATTTAGTCAGCTGCCATGAGCTTGATGACGTTACAACTACCAGTGAGTGGGTACCTGCATGTTGGGCAGCTGGTCGCAGATGTCCATGAGAGTGATGACGGGGCGCACGTTCTGCTCCACCGCGACCGACGCTACAGCAACTAGGCTAGTTCGTACCTGCATGTTGGGCAGCTGGTCGCAGATGTCCATGAGAGTGATGACGGGGCGCACGTTCTGCTCCACCGCGACCGACGCTACTAGCAACTAGGTTAGTTCGTACCTGCATGTTGGGCAGCTGGTCGCAGATGTCCATGAGAGTGATGACGGGGCGCACGTTCTGCTCCACCGCGACCGACGCTACAGCAACTAGGCTAGTTCGTACCTGCATGTTGGGCAGCTGGTCGCAGATGTCCATGAGAGTGATGACGGGGCGCACGTTCTGCTCCACCGCGACCGACGCTACTAGCAACTAGGTTAGTTCGTACCTGCATGTTGGGCAGCTGGTCGCAGATGTCCATGAGAGTGATGACGGGGCGCACGTTCTGCTCCACCGCCACCGACAGCGGCTCGTCAAACTTCAGCGTCGCCGCCGAGTGGAACACCACCGACACCTGCGGAAGGTAAGAGAGTTTGTCATCAAATAGGTATTTCCACACTCGCCATACGAAAAAAAATGCGAATGCGTGTCGGCTATCGTTGGATCATATAATTAAAAAGGTTAACTAAAGGTTAACTTTTTTACTTTCGTCAATAGCTTGTGAGATGTTTTCCGTTCCAAACGCAGAAATAACTTTAATTTTCATAGTTTTTTCGAGAAATTAATACTATAAATACAAACTTATTTTTGCGGTTGGTAAAATCAAATGCATGCGTAAATATTTATCTTAACTCCGGACCCTTCACTGTGCGCGGTCCCACACTCACTTTAGTTTCGGAATAGTTACAAAAAGTTGCATTTGCAAAATGAACCACCATCCGATACGACGTCAAACGACATCGTACTGTTTGATTTTTTTTTTTCGTTAAATTATTTCTTGGTCGTATGCTTTGGAATCGGGCATAACTTAGCTTTATAGTCTAAACTAATATTATAAAGAGAAAATATTTGATTATTTGTATGTTTGTTTGTTACGCTAAAACGGCTGAACGGATTTGGATGAAATTTGGCACACGGCTAGACCATAACCTGGAGTAGGACACAGATACCGATATTCCCACGGTATCGAGACTTATGCGGGAGAAACCGCGGGGCGCTGCTAGTGTTAAATAAAGTGCTACTAGCTAGATCTACTATGAACAAATCATCAAGGCATTAAGTCCGCCTTTGTACAGTTTTTACTTGTGCATAAAGTTTTAATTTTTAATTGACTGAATAGTTTTGTGGAAATCGGTTGTCATGGTATGGGCATGTGATGCAGAGGAATGAGAAAAATGTCGTGAAGAGAGTCTTGAATATGAATGTGGATGGTTGTAAGAGTAGGAAGTCTTTTCCTACTCCGGGAAGGAAGATAGACGATGGATGGTGGATGGAGGCTGGGAAATGGCGCGGACGCTTAGGGCACGGCGATGGCTCTTAGGAACTCTCAAAGAAAATCATCATTTATTTACTAACACTCTAAACTTCTGAATGGTTGTGAATGCCTCTTATAGCAGTATTATTTTAAACCATACTGATGCGAGCTATATAATATGTTCTAAAGAGCTCCATCTCTTTCCCAGACTGTAGTAACATATAAATAATACTGTTACTAGAGGTACTGGTACTGGTATGTGGAACTCATAGAAATGTAAAAAACAGTGAAACTCCTGGAGTTTCACTTCTTAAATGTACCTCTTCCCAAACAGTCAGCTGTGCTGCTGGACTGTTTGTTGCGCCACTTCTTAAATGTACCTCTTCCCAAACAGTCAGCTGTGCTGCTGGACTGTTTGTTGCGCCACTTCTTAAATGTACCTCTTCCCAAACAGTCAGCTGTGCTGCTGGACTGTTTGTTGCGCCACTTCTTAAATGTACCTCTTCCCAAACAGTCAGCTGTGCTGCTGGACTGTTTGTTGCGCCACTTCTTAAATGTACCTCTTCCCAAACAGTCAGCTGTGCTGCTGGACTGTTTGTTGCGCCACTTCTTAAATGTACCTCTTCCCAAACAGTCAGCTGTGCTGCTGGACTGTTTGTTGCGCCACTTCTTAAATGTACCTCTTCCCAAACAGTCAGCTGTGCTGCTGGACTGTTTGTTGCGCCACTTCTTAAATGTACCTCTTCCCAAACAGTCAGCTGTGCTGCTGGACTGTTTGTTGCGCCACTTCTTAAATGTACCTCTTCCCAAACAGTCAGCTGTGCTGCTGGACTGTTTGTTGCGCCACTTCTTAAATGTACCTCTTCCCAAACAGTCAGCTGTGCTGCTGGACTGTTTCTTGCGCCACTTCTTAAATGTACCTCTTCCCAAACAGTCAGCTGTGCTGCTGGACTGTTTGTTGCGCCACTTCTTCTTCCCAGCTACAGTACTAGGAAGTGGTGATGAGCGGGCGTTTTGCTGGACAGTCTTGTGTTGTCTTTCAAAAAGTGGTAATTCTGTGCCTAGTTTGAATAAATGCGTTACCTGGTTGAGCTGGCTGATGGAGTGCTGGTCGAGGCCGAACCTTGGCCGCGTGACGTCACCGGCCAGCATGCTGAGCTTATCCAGCTGCTGCGGGCAGTGCCTTCGGATCACGTCGAACACCTTTCAAAAACAAACTATTAGCGACGAAAAACGGTTACATTTTCACAATTAGTAATTTTTTTGTGCAAAGGAGAGATGTTTAGAAGAAGACATGCTGCGCCGACCACGAACAGATGAATTGGAATGAGGGCAGGAGGATAATTATGACGACAAACTAACAAAATAAAAAAAATGTATTTAATAAGTCTAAAAAAAATAGTTATTACTTAATTAATAATATGAATTATTATTAAATACACCCTTTCAATATAATTGAATAAAAGTAATTGATTTAATTAAGTTTAAGAAACTTGATAACAATTTATTATGATTATCGTAACAAAAAAATCAACCGACTTCAAGAAAAAAACACTACAAAGTGAAAAATAACTTTAAGTCGGTGTCGTTGGTACCGCATTTTTTGACACCGACTAAAATAAAGTTATTTTTCACTCTGTTGTGCTTTTTTTGAAGTCGGTTGTGATTTTGTAAAAAAATGTTTTTATTTTTCACTTTTTAGTTGTACTACCCCACACAAATTCAATGAACACTACTTGCTATGTAAACATCAGTTTAAATACATATCATCAATATAATTATAAGTGGAAAAAAATCATTTATGCATATAACTTCGTACATAAGAATAATTACCTAATGTACTCGTATTGTATAGGTACTAAAATCTTCCCGAAAGTATGTAGATCATGTTAATGAAAAACTCAATCGGTGGATATTGTAGAAAAGGCTACTACGGGAGCTTAACGACCAATCACAATCCACATTCAAAACTCACTTGGTGGACTTTGAATAATAATAATTTTATTTCGAGCAACAACGAGACTCATAGTGTTAGTAACAATATACCTACTTACAAACTACGAGAGATTTACCTGTGTAGATAAACAAGTCAATTAAATAACTTGAACTGATTGATTTTAATTTTTAAAATTTTCAAACTAAGTAAATACGAGTACTTACTTACTTAAATCTCACAAGCTTTTATATCATATAAATTGTGTAATGACGTTATAAGTTGATAGTAAAAGTTTTAAAGGAAAAGTTTATTTTATTCTTTTTAGCGCATTTAAATAAAAGCTTATTTTAAAAAAAGTTTTTTATAATACAGTACATACACCTAATCTAATCTGCTGTATGCCTATAAACCTGAAGTTTTGAAGTTGTCAGACCTGGGATTGTTTGAGCTGCGCGAGTCTCTTCTCGGGGGCGGTGTCCTTCTTTGGGCGCATCAGCAGGTGCAGGCGGGACACGTCCCGGCATGTCCACAGCAGGCGCTCCACCAGTACCTGTACCAGCATCACCGTAATATACAAAGTCATTAACGTAAGGCCCATAAAAAAATATGAATGGACACTCTTATTAATTAATATGCCTCTTTTTGTGATCCTCAAATAATTCCCATTTTGTTGTCTTAAAAATATCTAAATAGCCACTGCGACCAACTTGGATTTAGCGGTTAGTCACAATTCTAACCCACTTAGGTACTCGTTTAAAAAAAACGTACTTCATCGTTATAAGACCAAAACGTTTATAAAGGCAGTATTTAATAAAGCGTACATTATTAGAAGCTCAATCAGAGGTTGTTAGAGCCAACTAGAAGTTAAACCTCTTTTTTCATTTTTATAATTAATTTTAAATATTTTACATCTTCTTTTGTGTTTACTGCTATAAGTGACGTCTCATGTATGCACAAAAACTAAATCAATATTTTATACTAGATATTTCATCTTTGTTAGCTTATGTCTAACAGCGGTTCAATAAAATATTTCCCTAACAAGTGGTCCTGTGTTGGAGCCCGGGTGAGGATTAGTTTTGTTGGGTTTTTCCATTATGGATATCTCTGTGATAGTCCAGAATCTGGATTCGCGTCTGGTTGATGGCAAAATATGGTTTGGTATATGTTATGTTATTTTTACATTATGATTATGTCTGTAAATATTTTATCTTTTACCTACTTACAATTATTATAGTTTGAATGAATATTAGTTTAAACAATAAATTCGATTGAAATACAAATAAAGTTAATTGAAATTAAAATCTGAGTTAAATTAATACACTCATTAATTCACAAATGGGCTAATGAGTAAGACACTAACCCATTTTCAATTATAGACGGTCATGGTTACAAACTATTGTAGATCTGCACCTGGAACGGTTATAATCGCAGCCTATACAACTGCTGACCTACCTACCGCCTGACCTACCTTGCCCATAAATCCAGTAGCACCAGTGATGAACACCTCTCTCCCCGCGAAGAACTCCGGGATGAGGGGGGGTGTCGGTGACTGCGGGACGGGGCGGGGCACCATTGTGACTTACTAGCCTGTTGAATATGCAAAGAAAATACATTATAATGAGCCTTCCGTAAATTATGTCAGACATTAAGGGGAGGGGGCAACAAAGTGTGACATCGTGTGACAAGCAGGGATCGAGTCGTAAGCTACGTGCTTTGATTATATAAAGGCTACGTGACGGCCTCGTGACGGCACATGTTTCAATCGAAAGTATTGAAACTTTAAACTTAACATTACCAATTCTATCAATATTACTAAATGATTTAATTTAAATATATTATGTGACGATACGCCAGGGGTCACCTGTGATAAAGACGGCGGGGATTCCGAAAATCATTAAATTGATGTAGGGATATAGGTAATTTATGAATGGAAAAAACAGAAACGGCCCAACATACTGCCCTTAGGTACCCCATACTATATGTATAGTATGACTGGTAACAAAGATTTATTAATCACCGTGAGGTTTGAAATTGTTGGGAAAGATTTTTAAAAGAATTTCGTTGTTTCTTTCGATCCTGAATCCTCTGTTTTCAATTTGAGGGGAAGAAATTATATGGAAACAGTAATAAAGGCTTTTACCAAAACCAAGAGCTTTCTGGAAAACCTATAATATTCCCATTCCTAGCTCCGCATTTGACGACTTGTCTCCGCTCCATAGCTCCGCTCCAAGGGGAAAATAAGACCTTTTGGGTAAGTCGCGAACACGGAAGCACGATCCCAAAACCACCGAAGTGCTATTTTACAGTGGGTACCAGGGTACCTATAAAATCAAATCAAATTATTCATTTGCTAGAATGCAGGTAAGTATACAAAAGGTCGTGAAGAATTAAAGTTGAGCCATACATTCTGCCCAAGATTCGACATGCAAAATTTAAATGAATGAATAGCTACTGAAGTGCGAAAATAGTTATGTTTTCGACAAAAATAGAAACTCATGATGTACTTTCCGATTGCGTCACCATTTACTGACAGTAACGTGAGCCTGTCGTGGTAATAACACCACCCACGTGAACTTGAAACTTGTTACATGCGTAAATAATCAGACTCAAAGACCAGAGAGCCAGCTTTATACCTACAGCGCTAGTACTACGGCTCAAAAACTCATTACTTCTTACGTATTCCACGAATAAAACCTTTTTAGGGTACCCAAAGGGTGCCAACGGAACCCTATTACTAAGCCTCTGCTGTCCGTCCATCCGTCTCTACAATATACCTCTAAACAATACTAAGAAAAAAAAATCTAACATGGATAGGATATGCAGAAAACGAAACTATGTGCAAGAATTATTCTACAGGGTAACATAGAAATATCAGGTGGGGAAATATATACATAGATGTAGGAAATAAGAAAGTACTCGTAGGTGAAAGTATAGGGAGTCTATTCTAGGGCCGGAGTGTTCCAATCAATCTTTTATGAGATTCATAATATTACATCATTCACTGTTCACAGAAGCCGGGGTTCAGTCTCTGTGTTACCTCGTTTTTGACCGCACGACAAGGGCGTACAGTTGTTACTAAATAAGGTGCTAATGCTTTTACAAATATTTGTCTCGCTGTAGTCCGGAAGACTCCGCCGCCGCGCCGTGGAAGCAATGGGAATCTTACGTTACTTAGCGTGTATGTGGTAATCATAATGTTCTGCGTAAGGACTAAGGAAGTATATATAGCGCATCACGGCCATAAACATAACATCACGGCCATACGCACGCAAAATTCTATTAGGTTCCAATAGTTAAAATCAAAAGTAATAAAAAAATAACAAAAGCGATTGCCAAGTGACAAATTATTTCAGATCGGAAGTCGGCTCGGGGTCCGGCCCTTCGTTTTGTTTGTTTTTTGTATTTTGCCAAATTGCTACTGACTTCCGAAACTGGAATATTTTTTCACTTTGTATTCGCTTTTTTTTTGGAGTCGGTTGTTATTTCTTAAAACGTTTTATATTTTTTCATTGTAGCAGACAGGCACTACCGTTATCCCACACACATTCATGTACAGACGCCAGCACATCAACCTACTACAATCTGTCAGATTTCTGTAATAGATTTTCAACTTTATTGCTAAAGCATAAGGTTCAATGTTGATTGGGAAAATTTGACAGTTAGGTGTAGGTTGATGTGCTGGCGTCTGTACCACTAGGTACTTCATTTGTGATGATGTGTCTAATCTAACAACATCATTTTAGCATTGAAAATGCTATTTCACTGGCTATATATTTAATTTTACGAAATAGTGAGATTATACATAAATATTTACCAGACGAATTGGATAAAAAACCTATTATTGAAGCTAACTCAAGGACTAACCCAAGATTAACGGAGATGTCAGTGTCAGGTACAATGACAGTGACATGTCCGAGATTCTTGGGCCGATCTTCGTGATTCTTTTTAATTTGGCAGGAGAAGCCCGCGCGGTGGACATATAATATACATTTTATTAACTTTGCTTGTGTGGTTCTTGAGTTAGCTTATTTGAACCCTGAATGACAAGCGACCGCGTTCGATTCGAAGTCAATATTTAACTTAAACATTAGTATATTAGTACGGAGCACACGAGCCGTCTGTGTGAGAAGTGCATAAAGATAACAAGTCGTAAGGCGCTCTGTTTGATTTACTCACAGCTTGAATATTAACGATGTTGGCTGACTAACAACCTAATGTGCGCCGCGCACACACACGGTGGACGGACAAACAGACACGTTCTGTGAGAGCAAACAGTTAGGTAACGATGAGCAGACGTTACTAGACATCCTAGAGTCTGCTCCGATAGCATATATGATACTCAATACTCAATATCTTTACTGCTTTACCATAATGTGTGCTTAGGTGGTACGTGGTAACTATTATAATAGATCATTATGGACCCTGTAGGGCACAGCAAAAGGGCAGGAGAGAGGAAGGCCTGATTTAGGAGATATTTAAATATTATTTTTGTTATAATATTATTTATTAATAATTACCGTATAACAGGGGTCCGTGGCTAAATAATAACAACCGCACAGGTCGATCGATCAGGTTAAGCTACGCTTGCCGCGGTTGGTCTGTGGATGGGTGACCATCTTTACATACCGAGACCCCTCCGTGCCTCGGAAAGCACGTTAAGCCGTTGGTCCCGGCTGTCTTTCGTGGATCTTTGACAGTCGTTACGGGCAGTCAGAAGCCCGAAACTCTGACAACCAGTCTTACCAAAGGGTATCGTATTACCCAGTAACTGGGTTGTGGAGGTCAGATAGGCAGTCGCTCCATGTAAAATACTGGTATTCAGCTGCATCCGGTTAGACTGGAAGCCGACCCCAACATAGTTGAGAAAAGGCTAGGCAGATGATGACCGTATCATTAATATATTTTAAACATACCTATAAATTGTGTGATTATCATTATTTTTTTAATTTTCTTTATGTTTATCAGTTTTTGAGAAAATCGCGGACATACAATGATACAAACACATACATACTTACATACGGGTCGAATACAGAACCTCCTTTTTTGAAGTCAGTTAAAAATATAAACATTTTAGATAAATGTACATACTTATAAAAACTTTTTTACAAAAATAAAACCACCGACTTTAAAAAAAAACACTATAAAGTGATAAATAACTTTAATTTCGGAAGTCGGTGTCTTTGGTTCCGCGTTTTCGTTTTCTAAATTTCCGAGCTAACTAGACGAAAATTCTTGTATATCGATTTTATTCAATTTTGAGCGGCCATTGTTATTTACATCTTTGGCAAAAGCGCGGTCGGACTCTAGTTTATTTTCGAAATATCAAAATAATAGTAATTAGCATTGCGGCCAAGTAACAACAACAGCAGATATGCAACATCGATTGACGTGTGTGAGTAGTGGGTACCTAGCTTATATTACGAGCATTTATTTTTAATTTGTTATGGAGAAGAAACAAAACTGACACATGCATAACATCACGCCTCTATACCCCGGAGGGTAGCCAGAGGTGTAAGTATAGTGTACTTACACCTCTGCTGTAACAAATCTCGTAGCGAAATGTGGGTGTACTATAGGAACACACACTCACATTTCGTTTGAGATTTTTTTGTATTCGCTTTAGATTTGTTTGAAAACACCAAATCTTAGGAACTTATTTTGTTTTTATTAATGTTAATAAATATTGATATTGCACTGCACTTCACTTGTACAAAGTTAGTGTAGAATATTTTAAGAGAGCGAGTAGAGCGAGTTAAATTAGGGTTTCTTTTCTACAGAAAGTAAAATAACATTCTTTGTTCTACAATACATGTCCCAACAATACTTGCACACCCTTTCAAATGAAGTAATAAGTATTTTGACTATAATAAATACAGGGTTGCAGGGACATGGCCGCGCAAACTGTATCATGAGTTCAGCACAATGATTCTAGACCCCCTAGCGTAGACATTTTCCGTCTGTTATAAAAACAAAAAGCTGTTACATACAAAAGTGCATTACCTACGCGTGCAAAATGTATGGAATATCAATTATTAGGGTTCCGTACCTCAAAAAATAAAAAACGGCACCCTATAGGATCACTTTGTTGTCCGTCCGTCCGTCTGTCTGTCAAGACCTTTTATCTCGAGAATGCATGGAGGTATCGAGTTGAAATTAAAACCATAATTATACTCAGGCCTGCGGTCCCATGAAGCTGTGAAAAAAATCAAACTTCTAAGTTAACGTAAAAAAAAGATACGGCTGTTTATGTCGATAAAAACGTATTTATTTCGACATTCAAGGGAATCAAAATGTAGAGGGTACCTACTTCCCGTTGACCTTGAATCATGCCATTTGGCAAGAAGCAAGGTCATGTACCTAGCACAAATAAAGGAAAAAATCCGAAAACCGTAAATTTGTAATTACATTATTTAAAAAAAAACCCGTGATAAACTATTCACATACCTACCTACAAAGTACGGACCCTCGGTGCGCGAGTCCGACTCGCTCTTGAACGGTTTTTTGTATAATAACCGACGAAAAATGTTGACGTCCAGAACCATGTACTGTGCATGTACTAAATCCATGGTAACAGGTTGCGCGTCCAAGTGTCTGCCACCCTGGACGTCCACCTGACACGAGGTGCAGCCGCCGCGCGCCGGTGCACCACGACATGGATCGTGATCGTGACCCTGTCGCACTCGCTACGTACTAGTGGGCACTGTGGTTGTGGTCACGGTTCACGGTCAGGGACTCAGGGACTCAGGGCAACACGTCTTCCTACTCATACATGCCTATCGGCCGTCACGCGTCTTCCCAGTAGTCACCCCTTCCTAATATCTGTTCCAAAAGTATCACATGAAAGTGTAAACAAATCCTGCCCAGGTTAAATTCTTACACAATCACTCACTAAAGGGAGTTAGTCCACAACACAACAACACACAACACATTCAATTGTACATATTTATTCATAAACGTTGCTTAAAGTTAAGTAGTGATTAGCAACTGTTTAGCCATAGTTACATTTTTGACGTACAAAACGTCACTTAAGTACCTAATCATCGTCTATAAATAAACCGCTATTTTCCAACAATTAGGTACCTATTGTTTGATTAATACTTGTAATGATATTGTGATTGAAACATTGATTTATTATAATGTATTACCTATAATTAAGATTTACTATAAACAATTGAGGTACTTATTATAATTAACCTCAATTGTCAAATGTCTTAAAGGGTGTTAAAGGTGAGAATTTCGGCTTTAAGTAGGTATTCAAATAACCAAATGAAAGCACTCAATTTGTAAATGGCAATACAAACTGGCATCCACACTAGGTACGTGTGCTGATCTATTTGTTTACATTATCAGGACACACTGTTGGAACAGGCCGTAGCCACTACATCATGTTTCACACCATCCATCCACTCGTTTCCTCGGCCTTCGTCAATTTCATATCCTTCCACATTCATACGCAAGTTTAGTTTTGACATCTAATTTTTCGTTTTTTGTTGCTCGATTTTTGTGCTTCGTGAATTTATATAATAATTAATAGGTACCGGAAGGTAATTTTTTTCCAATTAATTTTTATAACACCTATAATCACTCGTTAAATAATGTTTGCTATTGAGCTACACAATAATAAAGTAAGTATTAACGCACCTTAGTTCCGCGATGCGTCGGCGCCGGCGTCGTGTCTGTGCTCGAGTGTCCTGGCGAGTTGTGCTGACAGAACAGCACTCACATCAGGGGGGGCACACTTAGCACTGTCATCAATTTCCATAGACGACAGCGACATCTGCAGTTTGGTGGGTTAAAAAAACTTGGCAGCCATTTTCTTGTTTGTCAAATTGTCAAACAAATGTCATTGTCGCCGCCGGCCATCCGCCATTATCATTGTCAACTCCGCAACTCCGGCTTTCCCGACGTTGATGCGCTTCCCGAAATCCCGAGTTTATCTCAGCTAATTATGTTAAAATTGTTACTTGTTACTGTTATTTGTTAAACCCTGATTGTGACCCTAAACATTATAATAAAGATTCGCTACTTATAGTAAGTATGCTTAACTATAGGTATGTGTATATTTATTAGAGCCTTAGGTCACCCACCAAACTCAAGGTGGCAGCACTTTCCATACATGCAAATTTTACCACAGAGTTGTCACTCTTTCCCTCTATAGTTACTTTACTCTTTGACTCACATTCACATCTTACAACGCAATGGCCAGTCGCCACACCCGAGCCAATGTTTTCTTATTTACGCATGCATTAGACCGCGGTCAAAGTCAAATTTTCAGAAATTAGCAGCGACGTGCGACCGACGTATGTACAATATAAACGGTTCTAACAGCTTCCTTTTTAACCGACTTCAAAAAAATGAGGAGGTTCTCAATTCTGTTATTTTTTTTATTTTTTGTTGTTATTTTTGTTACCTCATAACTCCGTTTGACAAAAGACTCTTATAAGCCGATTTGCAAAATTATTTTTTTATTTGAAAGGGTATACTACTTTCAGATTGGTCCCATTGAGTTTACTTTGCCGGAACAGGTCTAGAGTGAGGAGCCTGACCAAGAGAGATACAGAAACACGCAGGGCAGCATTTGGCGTGCTGTTGGGCAGCAGCGACCGCATGGACCCTATCTCCCGGGAGAATTCTAGTTCCTCACCTCTGGCTTGCCATTATTGGCCGTCTGGGGTGAACAATGACGAGGAACAGAGCTCCCACCTCATTCTTACCTTTATTGGCCGTCTGGGGTGAACAATGACGAGGAACAGAGCTCCCACCTCATTCTTACCTTTATTGGCCGTCTGGGGTGAACAATGACGAGGAACAGAGCTCCCACTTCATTCTTACCTTTATTGGCCGTCTGGGGTGAACAATGACGAGGAACAGAGCTCCCACCTCATTCTTACCTTTATTGGCCGTCTGGGGTGAACAATGACGAGGAACAGAGCTCCCACCTCATTCTTACCTTTATTGGCCGTCTGGGGTGAACAATGACGAGGAACAGAGCTCCCACCTCATTCTTACCTTTATTGGCCATGAGTGGAGATTCGCAAGACCAAACGTGCTCGGAGGAAGGAAGTATTCCAGTAAGATGCTGGTAGGGATTTTTACCGTACTTCCGGGATTGTCCTGATAGCCGTGGAATACCTCTGCACTCCTCATAAGCACCTCAGGACATGTTGCCCCCTTGTCGCTACGTCACTATGTGCTAGCGACCGTTTTCGGGGGCCCATTATTGAATGTGCAAGTCACCCTCTGCCATTTTATCTATGTAATTTATATAAAACTACTACGAATCACTCCTTTCGAAAGCATAGACCTACCTTGTAAAATTCTCTTCCAAAACATGCAAAGCTTATATAACAAGCAACACATTATAGAAGCATTTTTAACAGAAAACCCTATCTATCAAGCTTTATGCATATCTGAGTCCTGGCTATCCGAAGACACCCTTATCCAAATTAGTGGCTATAATATTGCATCGTCATACTGCCGGAAAACTAGAGGAGGAGGTGGCGTATGCATCCTCTTACAAGAACAAATTGAGTACACAGAGAAAAATGATATCTCAAACATGTCTCCAGAATATGTACTGGAAGTGTGCGCTACTGAGCTACCTAAACAAAACCTTTTATTAATTACTATGTACTGGAATAGAAGAGAGGAAGATATATTTATTGATAAATTAAAACAAATTCTAAACTATTTAAATATTAAGTATAATAAATTTAACATTGTTATAGGTGGAGATTTTAACATTAATATTTTAGGCAAAAACTTAAAAACTAACCAGTTTCTGTATCTCATGCTAGAATATAAATTCACTCAACATATAAAAAAACCTACGCGTATTACAGAAACATCATCAACATGTCTTGATCTAATATTTACGAATTTCAGCAACAAAAATATGTTTACAACCGTTGAAAATTTCGGACTTTCGGATCACAGTGGAACAATTATAAATTTAAGCATACCTCAACCAGAAAAAAAACAGACCTGGTACACATATAAAAGATTATTTAACATAGCGAACATTAAAAAATTTAAATCTATAGGTACTTAGCACACAAAATTGGCATGACATTATTCAAACAAACAATAATTTAAATGAAAACTATAATTCTTTCAACAACCTATTAATAAAAAATTTAAATCAATGTATTCCTAAACGTAAAATGAAACTTAAAAGTAGCTATAAAAAATACTGGCTAACTACAGGCATAAAAATTTCCTGCAAAAACAAAAGATTGCTAAAATTATTCTCCGCTAAAACCAAAAACCAAATAATTACACAACACTATAAAAAATATGAAAAAATATTAAAAAGTTTAGTTACCACTGCAAAAAAGTACAATACATAAACAAAATAAAGAAATCAGACAACAAAGTAAAAACGATGTGGAGCATTATAAATGAGAGAACAAATAAAAAACCAAAAAAGGAAAAGTGTAACATACAATTACAACAAAATAATACTCTTACATCCGAACCCAAACAAATTGCAAATATTTTCAATGACTTCTTTGCGTCTGTAGGAGAAAACAGCAACAATCCATCTGGCAGTGCACTGGGCGGCATGTCAACACTAAATCCCACGGAGAACACCATGTTCCTTAGCCCAGTAGAAGCTTGGGAAGTCAACAAATTAATAAAAAACCTAAAAAATAAACAAAGTTATGGTATAGACGAAATTCCACCCACGTTATTAAAAGAATGCGCAAATGAACTAACCTTACCATTTTATCTATTATTAAATCAGTCTTTTACAGAAGGCACTTTCCCCGAACTGTTAAAGAAATCATTAATTAAACCAATCCACAAAAAGAACACAAAAACGGATCCAAATAATTATCGACCCATAGCTCTCTTGCCCTCAGCCTCCAAGATTTTCGAAAAAGCTATGTGTGATCGAATTTACACCTTTTGCGAAAAATTTAATTTATTGAGCGATTGTCAGAACGGTTTTCGAAAAAATCGTTCCACCACATTAGCGGTCTATAAATATATTCAGGAAGCCCTTAATATTATAAATAAAAAGGAATACGCCGTAGGGATATTACTGGACATGACCAAAGCATACGACAAGGTACAATTTAAAATACTGCTTAACAAACTGTATGGAATAGGCATCCGCGGGAAAGCCCATGAATGGCTTACGTCATATTTAAAAAATAGAGAACAAGTAGTTGAAATCGAATACTTTAACCACAATAGTAGAGAAATAGAAAAAATCCGATCTAAAAGTAAAATAACAAACGCTTCAATCCCCCAAGGAAGCGTCATAGGCTGCCTATTTTTCCTCGTTTACATTAACGACTTACCGAAAACTATAGAAGGACCATGTGTTTTATTCGCGGATGACATATCTTTATTAGTCTCATGTCAAAACAATACAAACATAGAAGAAAAACTCAGTTCCACTCTCACAAAAACATTTAACTGGATGACCTCACACAATTTACAAAATTCTCATATGCTCTCCGCGAAATTAAAAAGACAACCAACCTACAAACTGCCCTCACCACTTATTATGCGTATGCCAATGCATGGCTTAGCTACGGCGTAACTCTCTGGGGAAATAGTACAGATGCTCTGACACTCTTTACCCTACAAAAGAAATTAGTTAGAATCTTGGTAAACATTGATCAAACTGACAGCTGCAAACCCTATTTTATAAAACATAATATTCTAACCCTCCCCTGCATTTACATTCTAGAAACATGTAAATTTGTCCGTAAGCATCAAGAGTTCTACACAAAACGCGAAGACATCCAATCACAGTACACACTTAGGCACCAATCTAGGCTAAACATACCAACATCCAAGCTAAAAATGCATTCCACAAGTCCCTACGTAATGTCTATAAAAATATATAACAAACTACCTGACATCATAAAGAAAGAAGAAAAGTTAAACATATTTATAAATAAACTTAAAAAACTACTGATAAACAAATGCTATTACTCAATAAATGAATATTTAAACGATAAACATAAATAACAAAAATAAAAAATAAAAGATAATTACGCAATATAGAGACATGTTTTAATATATATTAATGATACGGTAATTATTAATAAATAATTCAAAATAGTAATAATTAATATAATAATTATTATATAAAATAGAGATAATAATTAAATTAAATCTTATAGCAATAGGTAATAATTATTCAAATAAAAAAAGCAATTTATATAAAATAATAAACAGAATTATAATACATAAGTAGGTATATAAAAATAATCTAAAATGATATATAATACATAATATAATAGATAAAATGTTTAGTATTTAATTCGCGATCTCCTGGCTTTGATTTTTATATTTATGTTATAAGTTGTTCCCACAAAAACAACTTAATGAATTAATGATCTCCTAAAACAGGGCTTCCTCTCTCCTACCTTTTGCTGTGCCCTACAGGGTCCATAATGATCTAAATTATATAGTTACCACCTAAGTGTACATTATGGTAAAGCAATAAAGATATTGAGTATTGAGTAAAACATTGGTCAGACAGGGACTATAGGACTTTCCATAGTTCTAAATAACCAATTCGCTTTAGCCACCCAAACCCATAATAAGATATCTTTGTTTCCATATCCTGCAATAATAGTCCTACACCAACCGGGGGTTGTCCTTGGGTGCACTTGCGTAATGCGAACAGGGATAATAAACGTCGGTTGGTGCCTCTTTTCATTTTAAAATGTCTAACGGGCCTCTGCGAGTAGTCTTCGGCCCTCGTACGCCTTCCAAAGGTCCATGACCCCAGGGTCCCGAGAAATATCAAAAGACGTATAATAATAATAATAATAGTTCTAGGCTATCGGCTGAGGAGTGGCGGTCAGGTCATACACATCCTCTGCATGGACAAGTATTCTATCGGCTGAGGAGTGGCGGTCAGGTCATACACATCCTCTGCATGGACAAGTATTCTATCGGCTGAGGAGTGGCGGTCAGGTCATACACATCCTCTGCATGGACAAGTATTCTATCGGCTGAGGAGTGGCGGTCAGGTCATACACATCCTCTGCATGGACAAGTATTCTATCGGCTGAGGAGTGGCGGTCAGGTCATACACATCCTCTGCATGGACAAGTATTCTATCGGCTGAGGAGTGGCGGTCAGGTCATACACATCCTCTGCATGGACAAGTATTCTATCGGCTGAGGAGTGGCGGTCAGGTCATACACATCCTCTGCATGGACAAGTATTATATTTTCCAAGCCGTTCCGAACAAGACATTAGTAAGGCGAATCAGCATAGCGACTGACCGCTATATTAATCATTAAACTTTAATCTAAGAACTTTAAACGTTTCTCCTATTTCAAAAATCTGTAAGGTGTTTAGCGTAGAAGAATATTATTTTGTTTACAAATATAACTATTAATAGTATTTTATTTATAAATAGTTTTCTATTATTTAGACGACTAATCAAGGTAAAGTGTCGCTAGGTTGTCATTACAATCTAGAGAGCTTTCAAATATACAGAATTATACTATGGCGATAAGTGGCTAACTTGTAACTTTAAATATTATGCATTCTTATAAAAAACAAATTACCCAAAAAGCGGGGACTTTCTTTCTTATTACTGGCAATATTTGATTTCGAAAAATAAATAAGCTGTATCCTCTGCATGGATGATTTGAAACTCTTTGCCCCCAACAAATTGCGACTGATGGAGCTACTGAAAGTAACTGAAACGAGAGTGGAACTTAAGATAGAAACACGCTTATACGATACGACTACATACAAAAAGCATGGCTAATAGAAATCTCTGTTCCTAGACAACACGTTTCGCCGAAAACTTTGTTGATAGAAAACATTGTTTGTAGACTATATCTCGGTTCATAGGAAGCACTGTTGGCAGAGATCTCAGTTCATAGATAGCACTTCTTGCCGTAAACTTTGTTCATAGAAACCACTGTTTCCAGATACCTTAGTTAACAGAAGGCGCCTTTGGTTCACGGAAACCAATTAGATAATTATTTTTAAGCAAAGTTTTTAAGTAAGTCTGAAGTAAAGTAAGAATTTTAATAGACCTTAGATATGGTTTATGGTTTAAAACACTTATTTTTTAAAAACAGAATAAGGTGACTGGGGGTAAGATAAAAAACTGGCCAAGTGCGAGTCGCACTCGCACACGAAGGGTTCCGTACCACCGTACAAAATTTAACACTACATATATAAAAAAATCACGTTTGTTGTATCGGAGCCCCCCGTAATTTATTGTATTTTAACTATTTATTTTTAAAGTCAATATACAACTAAGTACCTACCTATTCTGTAAATATTTCAAGCGTCTACCTGTTGCCGTTATTAATATCGAGCAAAAAAGGGCAAAAAAATCACGTTTATTGTTTCTTATTTATTATTGCTATGATATGATTACATGACATGAGATGATGACATGACATGAGATGATGACATGCTATGAAATGATTACATGACATGATTATGATGACATGCTATGAAATGATTACATGGCATGAGTTGATGACATGCTATGATACGATTCCATGACATGAGATGATGACATGACATGAGATGATGACATGCTATGAAATGATTACATGACATGAGATGATGACATGCTATGATATGATTACATGACATGAGTTGATGACATGCTTTGATATGATTACATGACATGAGATGATGACATGCTATGATATGATTACATGACATGAGTTGATGACATGCTATGATATGATTACATGACATGAGATGATGACATGCTATGATATGATTACATGACATGAGATGATGACATGCTATGATATGATTACATGACATGAGTTGATGACATGCTATGATATGATGACATGCTATGATATGATTACATGACATGAGATAATGACATGCTATGATATGACTACATGACATGAGATGATGACATGCTATGATATGATGACATGCTATGATATGATTACATGACATGAGATAATGACATGCTATGATATGATGACATGCTATGATATGATTACATGACATGAGATAATGACATGCTATGATATGATGACATGCTATGATATGATTACATGACATGAGATAATGACATGCTATGATATGACTACATGACATGAGATGATGACATGCTATGATATGATTACATGACATGAGATGATGACATGCTATGATATGATGACATGCTATGATATGATTACATGACATGAGATGATGACATGCTATGATATGATGACATGCTTTGATATGATTACATGACATGAGATGATGACATGCTATGATATGACTACGACATGAGATGATGACATGCTATGATATGATTATATGACATGAGAATAAAATTTCAGCCTATATGACATCCATCGGTTTCTTATTAAACTTCAACTATATCCGACTATCCTGCATACTTATCTCTTTTGTTGACTGTACCTGCTTAAATAGTAGTTTGGGACTTTAGGTATGACCTAGCTGTTTTTTATATTTCTATAGGTATGACAGAGACTCCTTAAATCATCGTAGTATCGGGTTTCATCTGCAAAAGTTTGAACGAGATTATATTTGATATCTTCCCAATTCGTCAGCGTGGTATAGTTGCGACGAGCCCAATCTGCAGCACGTCCTTTTAAGTTTTTCCTGGCAAGGTTCAGAGTTTCACGCTCGTTAAGCTGATATTCTGACTTCAAATCATCGACATGACGACACCAAACTTGAATGGTATCTGTGCGATCATCGGGATCAAAAGAGGGTAGATAGATATTATCTAAATTTCTTGTACGTGGCAATGGATGTAAAACTTGCGACGTAGGAGCAGTATTTGCAGCCTGAATAAATGTACTCATCATTTTCTTCATCATAGATTTCATAAAGTCAATAGGAACAAACTTACCGCCCTGATTTTCTGGTCCTGAAGTAGTCGAGTTTGAAGGAGGTCTGCTCCGACTGGTGCTGGGGTCAGGTTGGTTGTCCAAGTTTTCTTGCAGCCGCTGCCGTCTATCCCGTGCGCCGAGGATCGGGGATGCCAGTTCTTCGTTGGAAGCGGCATCAAGGGCTTCAGGCACCTTGGCAGAGTCGTGCTCGTAATTTGACATCGTACCTGACACTCAAACAAATAAAAAATAAAAAAAACGTGTTAGTATATGGGCACTCGATCTCACTTCTGATGTGAGGGTAAAAATAGATGGAATCAAACGAATGCATAAATTATATAAATTTTGTAATTATTAATAAAGCAACACAGTACCTAATTATTTCCACAACGAAATGATGTAGCAATATAACATTATTACAACAAAACAATATAGCATTTCAATCATAATTCATAACATACATTTATTAAGAGCTATTAAAGTAAAACATACCTGACCGTTCAGTTTGTCCTGCCGAGTCCGTAGTCGAACAAAGTCTGCCCGATCGAGCCGCTTGCGCGCTCTTTTATACTGGCTTGCTTGTCAGTGAGTGGGGGCGAGTAGTCAACCGAACAACTTATTAAACCGGAAGGTACTCGAAAAAATTACGTTACTATTTTTAAATTAATCAAAAGCAATATTTCTCCCACAACGATGACAACGACGACGACGACGACGACGACTTCAAAAACGAAATTAGCTCAAAATACACACATGGACAAAGTCGCGGAAAAAGTGATAGTTTACACACACACACCCCCTCCTCTCACACACACATTCCACACACATAAATTATACATTTGTATGTAATCCAAACAATAAATTGCTCAACTAATATGATAATATCATTGCTAAATATATTGATCATACCTTATAAAGTTTTCTGTTAAATAATTTCAGACTGACATACCTAGTCAATTTAAACAGTTGGCACCTACTTTTTCCAATACTTTTGGGTAAAGAGAAAACAACAAAATAAAGAGATTGCTCATTGACATTGTTTTTTTTTAGGCTATACAAATATAACAAATATAATATTGTTACGAGCTTGGGGTTCGTGACAATAAAAACTGCCGATTTAATAACCAAAAATAAACACTTTAATTAAATAACACCAATAAAACACAAACACACTAATTATAAAACACAATCGCACTACTGATCACTCTTAAGTCACACTTGAAGATCGCTTCGAATGTTATCGCTTGTATCGCAGAACCAATACTGACTCGGTCTCGTAGAGAGATCGCTACGCCCCCGTAAGGGGGCGTGGCGAGCGGTACCGGGGCTGAGCCCCCCGGCCGCGAAATGCAACACGGTGGCCCGTAAATACGGGCCCCTCATTTGGTCGGCGTCAGTGGCCTAACGAATTATTGGCCGCACGTAAATAAGTTACGTGCGTCCATGTGAATAGTTGCATGTTGTTTCTCTGTAGGCGCGCCGCGACGCTGATTCATACAGCGCCGCTTTCTTCACGACACCTCGGCGGTCTGTCCCCGCCAGGTGAGACCCCCAGTTACCTGGGGGAGGCCCGGCGGAGGACGACCAGCGACGGAGGTGCCGACTCGACGCTCCTACAGAGTTAGGTGTTTTGCCCCCGCCCGCCCCGCTTCCAGAGCTAGCCGGTCACGGTCCGGGCTAAGAGGCAGTCATGTGTGTGTGTGAGCGGTATTGTATTGTGTAACACCGCCCAGTGTCTACGCGCCCGCAGCCCGCACTGCGCGGTCACGTGTGAGTTTAAGCGTCTGTACAGTGATGAATGACTGCGCTCGCTGCGTAACGTGCCTATATTAACCTAGCACACGCTACGCAACGAAATGTATGTAATAAAGTGTGGAGTTCTATTGATTCAAGTGAGCCGCGTGTAACCTGGGTGCGGCTCACTTGAGGCGTCAGTCCGGTGCGATGGGGTCGTCGTCCGCTACCAGGTCGCGGGGCAAGGGTCTCGCGTCGGGGGGATGCGTCGGCACGCGCGAACATTCCCGTCGCGAGGCGCCGCACAAACTCATCCAGGCTCTCAATCCCGAGGTCCCGGTGAATGATATCGTTCCTCACGAAACGAGGCGCGCCTACTATGGTCCGCAGCGCCAGACTTTGCTGCGCGCGGAGTAGCTTTCGGCTCGGCTCGCTCGTGAGGGCGAACCATGCCGGGGCGGCGTACGTCAAGATTGGGCGCACGTACAACTTGTACACACCCAACTTGACGCGCGCCGGAATGCGGGACGAGAGCACTGGTTTGAGCAGGTTGCGGGCAACCCTACCCCGTGCGGCGACCGAGCGGACGTGTGGCCCCATCGTGAGCCGACGATCGATGGTGACCCCCAGGTACTTGACCCGGGGCGACCACGCGATGTCGGCTCCTTGCAGCTTCAAGGGTGGTGGGAGGAGCGCGGACCCGGAGACCATCGCCTGCGTCTTACCCACGTTCACCGACAGCCGCCACTTGGACAGCCACTCGGGAAGCGTGTCGAGCGCGCGCTGCATCTTGACGGCCGCGTACTTCGCATTGAGCGATGTAGTAATGTACGCGGCGTCATCTGCGTACAGCGCGAGCATTGCGTCCGGAGTGGTGGGGATGTCGTCGGTGTAACGCGAGTAACACGCCGGCGACACGCAGCTGCCCTGCGGTACACCCGCGAGCACCGGGCGGGCGCTGGAGAGCGCCCCGTCGACCACCACCCTGAAAATCCTGTTGGAGAGGAAAGTAGAGACCACTTTTACAACGCGACGGGGCGCGCCGGATGTGGCCATCTTGTAAATGAGGCCGTCGTGCCACACACGGTCGAAGGCCTTCTCCATGTCGAGGAATACTGCCACCGAGTATTCCTTCTTGTTGGCTGCGGCTGCGAGGTGGTGCAGTACCCTCGACAGCTGGAGCGTCGTGCTATGTTCCGCCCGGAACCCAAACTGCTCCGGGCGCGGCGCTATGTGGGGTTGGAGATGTCGCAGCAGGAGTGCTTCGAACACCTTGGAGACGGTCGACAGCAGCGTGATCGGCCGATAGCTCTCCGGCTTCAGGATGTTTTTCCCCGCCTTGGGCAACATGATGACGCGCCCCTCCTTCCACGAAGCGGGAAAGGCCCCCGTGCGCAGTATCGCCGTAAACAGGCGCGCCAGCGCCGCTACCATACGGTACGGCAGGCGGCGCAGCACTGTGTTGGTGATACCGTCAGCACCGGGGGCCTTCCTGGGCTTCGTCTTAAGGATGGCGCGTCTGACTGCGCCCGGCGAGAAAAATATGGCATATTCATCGGGAGCTATCGGCGTGCCGAAGTAGTCTCCTAGGTGTTTCTCGACTGCTGCGACATGTTCGGTGTCGCCGGTCGGGTTGGGGCGGAACTGACGCTCCAGGTGTTCGGCGAAGACCTCCGCCCGGTCCTCTGCTGCATACTTAAGCGCCCCGTCGCTGTTGAGCAGCGGACGCACCGGGGCTGGGGTACTCGTGAGTTGGCCGCACAGCTTGTGTAACGACGGCCAACTGTCCGTCGTGGCGTCGATTCTTTCCTCCCAGCCCGCGGTGCTAAGCGCCTGGAGCTCGGCCTTAACCTTCTCCGCGAGACGGTTCAGCTGCGTTTTTAGTGTCGGGCATCTGAGCTGTTGCCACTGCTTGCGTATGCGCCTCTTCTCGGCGATCATTGCATCAATGCGCGCCGGCAGGGGCGGCAATAGCACTCTCCCCTGCGGCTGCATGCTAGTCGCCGTTTTCAAGGCGCTCTGTATGCAAGCAGTGACTTCGTCCGCTGTCTCGTCCACGTCCGCGGAGGTGACGATAGGCCGAGTCGGCGTGGTGGTCTCTACTTCCTCTACGAACTTTGTCCAGTCCGTGAGTCGACGTGGCGCTACGGGCTTCAGTCGGGCCGGCATACCCGATAAGACGACGAGTACAGGCTGGTGGTCCGATTGTAACTCGTCGTCTATCACTTGCTGTGTGATCTGGCGGTGTAGCCCTCGGTGGACTACGATGTCCAGCACATCCGGCATGTACTGCCTGGCGTCCGGGTAGTGTGTGGGCGTCTCTGGGCCGGACACCGTATAGCCGAAGGCTTCCGCGTCCGCGAAGAGTCGTCTCCCCTCGGTATTCGTGTTGCACGAGTTCCACGCCGGGTGCTTGCAATTCAAGTCGCCGGCAAGGATGGTGGCGCGTGAGGTGCTACCAAGCAGGGCCCGCAGCTCGGTAAAGTCCAAGCGAGCCGCGGGCGGCTTGTAGCACGCATACATGTTGATATCCTCGCCGGCAACGTGTAGTTGCACACCCAGCGCGTAAAACGTGCTGAGCGACGGCAAGGGGAGTTCTTGATGGACGACCCTTCGCCTCACTAGTACCGCCAGACCACGATACGTTGCATGAGCCGACCGTTCGTCCTTCCTATAAGCGAGATATCCCGGGAACCTAATCTTGTCCTCAGGTCCCAGGAGCGTCTCGCTTATTAGCGCCACGTCGATGTTTTGTTCCCGAAGGAGGTGGCGGAGGGGGGCGACCTTATCCCTTAGGCCGCGGGCGTTCCAGTGGATCACCCTTAACGATCTATCCATGGTATAGCGTCAGTAGCGTGGCTAGACCGTCAAGGATGACCGTCTCCACATCTTGACCCTGCCTTATTGCCTTGATAAGGTCCATTAACAATTTAATGGCGCAGGCTGTAAACTCCTTTTTTGTTGTTGTTGCTGTAGCCGCGCTAGTGGCGCCAGCGTCGGCACTCGCAGCTTTCCTGTACTGTTGAGGTTCCCTTTTCTCCCGCTGCGTAGTGCCGGCGCTAGCGGCGGGTACCTCTTTGCTTGCTGTTGTTATTACAGCCTGCGCCTCGCTTAAGGCAGGGTCGGCCGTAGGGATGTCTCCTGTGGTCGCTGACGGGGGGGGTTTGGGTTTCTTCCCCTTTCTCTTCCCCCCGCGCCTCTTCTTCCTCCGCCCGGAGGAGGTGGCTTGGGTCCTCGTTGTGGGCCCGTTGGCCGCCGCCATCAGCGTCGTGCCTTGGGCCTCCTCTATTGGCGTCTCTTGTGGCCTCTCTGTAGCCGCTTGTGGCTGGCGCACAGTGGCCGTGATGGCGGCGGTCCCCGCTCGCTTGTTGCGAATCTCCCGCTGGAAGATGGGGCACTTTATGTTGCACGCGGGGTGCGGGCCACCGCAATTTGCGCAGGTGGCCGGTTCTTCCCGCGGGCGCTGGCAGTCGCGCGCCGCGTGCTCGCCCCCGCATCTTACGCAAGCGAGCGGTCGGTGGCACAGGTGCGAGCTGTGCCTGAAACGCTGGCACCTGTGGCACTGTGCGGGCCCGCGTTTTCCACGCCAAGCCTCAATTTTGACACCACGCATATACATGAATACGGTGGTGTCGTATATGGCCCGGACGTCTGGAGTCTTCTTCAGTATTGCGTGGAACACGCAGCCGGGTCGTCCTGCCGCCCCCTTGATGTGGCGGACGTACTCCGGCTGGTATCCCAACGTCCGGAGCTCCTCCTCTATCTCCTTCGGGTCGGTATCAGCTGGGAGTCCGCGGATGGCCACCTTCAGGTTCTTGTCCGCTGGTAGCGAGTACGCGAACCAGGAGACGCCGCTGTCCTTCTCCAGGCCCGTCAAGTACCGCTGGACCAGCCGGTACTCGTCCTCGGTGTCCGGGGTAAAACGTACCCCGGTCCCGTAGGGTCGAGCATTCGGCGGCCGGCCCAGCTTGGCACTGATGGCCCGGAAATGCGTCGCCCAGTTCGGCAGCTTCTCAACTACCAGCGGCGGGTATCGCAGTTTCTTCCCCGGCTTTTGCTTTGTGGCGGCGCCGGGGGAGGTGGCAGAGGGGGGTGGCGCATCAGATGCGGCGGAACTCACCTCTGGGTTTGTTGGAGTCGGTGTTGGTGATGGCGAGCGCGGCGGCGTGCGGCGCGCCACCGCGGCGGCGAAGGTGGGCGGTGGAGGCGCGCCCCGACTCCGCGGCGCGCTCTCGCGCTGTGGCCGCGGCGAGTCGAGGCAATACCTCTTCGCCTCTTCCTCCTCCGCCGCGGTCTCGCCAGAGCTCCTCCTGCGCCGCTGGGGTCTAGGCTCCGACTGCAGTATGCAGTCGAGCCCCCCCCGCGGCGGCGTTGGTGCAGGTGACGATGCCGGCGACATCGCTGCGGCGAACGTTGCTCCCACGGTGGGCCGCGGAACGGATCGCGGGGACGTGTCTCGCGACACGTCTGCGCGACCGGACGCGGCCGAGCCCACCGATGCGAGCGACATGCTCGACCCCGCGTTCGACGAGCACGCCGAAAGCATGGCGGGCGAGTCGTACGCCGAGGATCTTGGTGGTGCCGGCGAGTTCATTACCTGCTGAGCTGCAGTGGTGGTGTGTGCCGGACGAGATGGACGGGGTCCGGCACTCGCTGGCCGCTCCTGCTCCGCTGTCGCCGGTCTCGCCAGCGGACTGACTCGGTCGCGCCCCATACCGGCCTTATATAGGGCCTCAGATAGTTCCAGAACCTTCTACTGTAGAAACATCTAGAATGTTCGAGTACATACCGGTCCCGACTGACCCGATGTCGATAGTTCTAGAATGTTCTAGTATCGAAGTTTCTGGAAGCATCTTGATCTACTAGTTCTGCTACTCGATACTAGATGGCGCTAGTGGTAGCTAATGTCAGGCATTAATTGTGGCGCGTAACAATATCTATGTATATCTAATACTACAAATAACAAAATTAAAATTGGATTGACATTGTCATATCAATAATTTAAACGACATTCGTTATTTTAACATACATACACAGTATATAATGTTTCCACCGCTGGGACGCAGTTAGTGACGTCAGGACAGTTTGACGGTGAGAGGGAGATTATTTTTATATATTATTTTTATCAAGTTTTTATCATATTTTACAAAGAGACCAGCCATGTGTGCTTTATTTACTGAGCAATTTTGAATTATGTTTCCGTGAACACTATCATGTATTTCTTCGACTATACAACTCTCAGCCTCATCTGGGCAATATAAGAACGGTTAAATACAAGTTGCAGTATACACATCGTAAGTTGAGTGTTAGTTGAATAAATGTAACATGTGAAGAGATAATGAATGTATAATTTCGAATTATCTGCAGTTTGAGTTTTGTTAAACATTTAGTTTATTTGTAGTGAAGTAAGTTATTTGATGTGAAAAAGAATATAAATGATGAGTATGTATTATTATTATTAATCAATTTTGATAGGCGATTATTTATTTGATATGCAATTTATAATATCCCTATACAAGCTGTTGATTTGCATCCTAGTCAAATTCAAGGACGTAATTATGCTAATGATTCTCGACCCAAATCAACAATAAAATGAGTAGGTATTTTTTTTATTTTTTTTTCTTATTTACGGAAATCAGTAAGTGTGAACCAGCCGTATTTAAACGCGGTCCGTCTGTTACTAGCCCTATAACCGCGCTTTCACACACAAACAAACGCAAACAATACATACACAACGCATACGCAACGATCATTCATAAATTCGTAGGTAATCAATCCCATCCCCCAATCACGGAGCGGGTACTCTCCCGCGCCGCTCCTAGACACGCCCCCGCGGCCCCGCCGCCCCGGAACTAACAGTGTGTTTGAAGTCGCCGAAGCGCTCGCGCGCAATTTCCGCTTCGCGATACATCATTGAGACGTACGTACAAAGTGCAAGATGACGGACAACTACTCAAATGTCGAGTTGGTGGAGATGGTCCGCCTGTATGCCATCAGTGGAGACAGCCTACGTGGAGCCATGCGGATGTTCGTGGAAATGTTTCCCGATCGGGAACCCCCGTCACAGAGCGTCATGCTGGCTGCTACGCAGACTGCGGGATCATCGGCAGTTTTGACGTTCCCCGGCATGCTCAAGCTCGCGGCCTGTCGCCTTGCAGGAAGACATCCTGGAATACTTCCAGCGAGACCCATGGGCAAGCACGCGGGAGGCTGGTCAACGCTTTGGATTGCACCACACTACAGTGTGGCGCTGGCGCCTACTGAAGCGTAAGCTGCAACACCCATTCCACTACCGCATGGCACAAGACATTCACCCAGGTGATAATGCCGTGCGGATTACATTTTGAATTTTGAGACAGAAAATACGTGCAAGGATCATTAGTGCTTTCGACACTTTAAAAACGAATGTGTTAGTGTTACGTAAGCTGAAAGAAAACCAGCTACGTCGTTCTCGTTTGTGCGAAGAGTGTGATGGTGGTCACTTTGAACAATACCTCCGGGTAACTTAAGTACTTAGGTAATTTATTTATTTGTACATTTTGTAAATACGTTGTTAGCTTAATCAATTTTATTAGTTAATTACGCCAATAATACCTAAGAGTAGAAAGTATACCACGTACTTACACTTAACTAGCACGTCTTTCCATTCCATCAAACGTAGAAAACATTTTTAGACTTAGTAGATAGGTACACCAACTAATGTAGACGTATTATTGCCGGTCCTAAGCAAACAAATCAACCAATTTAATCCACAAATAAAAGCAAAATCACTACGAAAACTTTAGGTTGAAGGCAAAACTAACATTTTATTAATCATCTGATAACAGGTCAGTGAACTTTTCTTTGGCACACTAGTATTACTGTCATTAGTAAGATTTCCGTATTCTAATGATGCTCAAAAATGAGTTAATTATCAAGCGAAATTTATGACAATAATGTAGGTGATTTTCGAAATAAAATTAGGTAAATTAAAATTATTGCTACCGGTCATTGCTCGGTCGCGCGACGCGCGCGCTTGTAGGTAATTTCGTAGAATCGAATCGTAGGTAAGACGTCGACACTCACGCACACAGCTGCATTGTCGCTGCGTGAGTAGTCGGGTGATTCTGTTTTATTTGTATTGAATTAAGGGTTTAATTCTGAAATACTGTAAAATTTCAACAACAAAAAAAAGCAGCGCTTACTAGTTATTGCCCCCTGCCGTACTTCTATTCATTTTATTTATGTCTTTTATGACAACCTCCTGAAATTTGACGAGGATGCAAATCAACAGCTTGTATAATATATAAATCTTATACAATAACATAATGTCGTATTAAATAATGTGAACGCAGCAGGTAAGCGTTCGTTTGTTAAATCGGAGTCCGTTCGTGTTTTAATTTCTAAATTAGAGTTGCGCCAGGTAGGCGATGATGGGGATAGGTAATTTATTTTTGTCGAGAAAAATTATTTTCTTAAAACTGCGAATATTTGTCAATGAATACTGTTCGTGTATTAATTTCTAAAGTCTCTCACGGTACTGTTTCAGTTACTGAGTACAAAACGGTAGTTATCTACAGGCTATTCTAAGGCCCCACATCCAATTGAAGTAAAATTAGACCTTCGCTCAGAGGTTCACTCCTATCGCTCAGGTTAGGTTAGCTCAGGTTAGGTTAGCTCAGGTTAGGTTAGCTCAGGTTAGGTTAGCTCAGGTTAGGTTAGCTCAGGTTAGGTTAGCTCAGGTTAGGTTAGCTCAGGTTAGGTTAGCTCAGGTTAGGTTTTTTTTTTTTTTTTTTTAAATGAGTACTTTACCGCGGACATGGTCGTCCGCGCCTTTTTTTATATTGTTTTATTTATTTACGTTTTATTTTATAAATGTTTACAATTAACGTGCTCCTACATCGGACACTTTTTAGCTTACAACTAACATATATTCTACGTGAGTCCATCTATAATTATAATGATTATATTTATATGTATATATATATATATATATTTTTTTTTTTTTTTTTTTTTTTTTTTTTTTTTTTTTTTTTTTTTTATTATTAGTACTAGTACTTACTTACTTGCATGCTCATGCAATGTTTTTATTGGGTTAGTTGTTAATAAAATACATTTTTTTTTTTTTTTTTTTTTTTTTTTTTTTTTTTTTTTTATCATTAATACACAGGCTTTACAAATTTTAATATCTTATATTATAGTTGTTCGAATTTTTACATTGGGGATACTTTAAAAATTTTCACAATTACTTTTTTGTTATATATATTAAATTATGTTTATGACTTTTACATTTTGTTTTGAATGGGACGGGTTTTGGTTTTAGTAATGATATTGGATTGGGTTAGGAGGTGAGTGGAATTTGTTATTTAGGTTTTGTTATGTTTGGGGGGGTTTCCTGACCAGGGATTTCGCTAGCCTAAGCAGAGCTTCGGTTACCGTCACGTCTCGATGCTGCATGGCCGTCTTCAGGTTGTATTCGACGACCGTTTTAGTCGGCGCATCCATCGCCCTCTTTGCAAAGCGGCCTGTGGCGTCGTCGGCATCGTCAGAGTAATAGACGCAACTAGTTGTGTGCCTTGACACCGCCACTACCGCATGGGAGATGCTGTCGTGAATTTGGAGCCTCCTGGACTTGGTGTTGATAATTATGACGCTGTCGTAGGTCAACCCCTGAGCCTCGTGTATGGTCAGCATGCGCGACCCTTCGCCGGACCCGTATCCCTTACTCACAAGAGAAGCTTTCTCCTCCTGCGTATGGACCAGGAATAGGGTGTTTTGGGCGGTTCTAGGTATCTGCGCTCCTGTGTAACCTTTCACACTCAGGGAATGAACCCGCGACAACGACGATTTGGAGGAGTATATACCGGAGTATATCTCACTCAGCGCAAATGCCACATCCATTGGGTTGCGGTGCGTGCACAGCAACTCCTGGGTGATACCAGCCACCAGGTTCGGACGGGTATACCTTAATTCAAATAGGTTCTCTCTGTCCAAAAATGGGAGCTGGTTCACGTCTCCGATGAGGATAACCTCGCTTGCTCCAGACAACTTTACTGCCATAACTATGGCCCCAAAATGGTTCATTAGAGCCTCGTCTACCGTCAAACGGTAGCATTTGTCTTGGCTCCTGAACCCGTTTGCTAATATTGAGGCCATAGTACGCACCTTTGTATTGACTTGGTCTCCTAAGCGGTGCGCAAGCTTTTCTCTGAGGTCTTTGGCAGCTTCTGTCGTCGTGGTGGCTACGACATCCTTTTCCTCATCGAAGTTCTTCACCACCCAGGTTGTCTTCCCGCAACCCGGAACTCCGTTTACCCACCTGATACTGGGTACCGCCCAACTTTCCTGAGATGCTGGGATCTCTGAAGTCCCCAGAATGGATTGCGCCATTTCGAGGATCTTGTCGTCCAGCATAATTTTGGTACATTTGGCGGTAACCACTATCGGGTCATCATTTGGTGCTCTGAATTTTATTTTGCCTGAGCGCTCCGTTTCCTCCTCGTCCAGAGCCACGAAACCGTTCTTCGCGCTGTAAGCTGCCATGTACGGCCCCGTCATCTCCCCTTTGATGACATGAGAGTTGACGTTGTCGTACACCGCTGCTCCTGCCTCCTCGAGTAGAACCCTTAGCAGACCTTCTGTTTCTCTGTGGTAGGTCTGCAGAATCTTCCTGCATGTCATGAGATTGACCTCTCTGGTCGCTCTCACGATCGCAACGTACTCGAGGAAAGCGCTCTTCACGTGATCCGTGGTGTCCAAATTCACTGCGAGGGTCGGCGGGCTGACTTGCCCTTTGTCGGCTCTTGTGGGTTTAGGCTTTTGCTGGGTTGGTTCCTTAGGCTTTTTCCTGAAAAACCTCTCCACTGCTGTTTCCTGCCTGTGGGTTGGTGATTCGCGGCTGGTGCTTGGGAGCAGAGCGCTGAGGAAAGTGCCGAAGGCTTTCAGGCGACTCCTCGACCTGGCCCGGTCCTCCGGGCTGGGGGTTTTGCCCTGCTCCTTTGCAGCTTTTTCGGCGGCTGCCTTCTGCTGGGCCCTTTCCGAACCGCTCTGGCTGGTCGGATTTGACGTGGGGTTCGTCGCATTGACTGTTGGTCGTCTAGGGACTTTGAGAAAACTCAGAGTTTCCCCTCTGTCCTCATAGACGACTACCTCGTGATGTTCTGAGGCTTTTAAACAGCCGAAGCGGTCTGCGACGTCTCCTCTCTCCCCTCCGATTGCCATCGCGTCCACGCTTATGGTTCGGGCCGTGGCTGCCGTGTAGTCTCCTGCCTCCCTGATCTTCTGAAGCAGTGAGCTCGCTTGAGCAAATGGAGTCTCCTCTCCCCACTCGAATAGTGCGATTGTCTTCCCTTTGAATCGCACTAGACGGCATCGGTGCGAGGCCACTTCCACTTGAGGCAGCGCTGCATATTTGCTACCCTTCATGCTCGCTTTGGTGGTGCTTCCGTTGATCAGGGCGGCAAGGCCTGGTGAAATTGGTATGCGGGCCGCAGCTCGGCTTGAGCCTACGCAGAAACTTATTCCCAGCTTTTCTCCTTCCCTGTTCATGAAGAGGGCGACACCTCTCAACCTGATACCTGGGACTCCGTCTCCTCCGTACGCCAGGAATTGCGTGGTGGACATGGCACTGGGAGCTTGTTGTTGGCCGGCCGCTGCCCACGCCAATGCTGCTGCCGCAGGGGCTGTTTGTTGGTTTATGCCTGGGTGTGTACTTTGTGTTACCGTGAGTGGTGTGTTTGCTGTAGTTTGTGTAGTGGTAGTGGTTGTCGTCGTTACTGGGGTGGTCGTGACTGTCTGAGCGGATGGTTGTCGGTTTCGACTTCGCAAGGTAACGTCCGTTTTGTTGGCCCCTGCTGCGACTGTGGCGACTTTGCTCGCGAATGCTAAGAATGGTTTCCTGGTGGCCAGTCTCCCCATGATAGTGTGGAGTGTGGACTGGCTTAGCTGGGTTTCAATCTTTGTCTCCAGCTCCATTCTGTCCTGGCTGAACCTTGGGCATTCGAAGAGCAGATGCCAGACTGTTTCATCGCAACTGGGGTCACAGACGCACGAGGGACTGTCTTTTAGATGGAAGCGGTGGAGATACGCTGAGAAACCTCCGTGTCCTGTGAGGATTTGTACATGGACCGGTGTGAGCACTGAGTCTCTAAGTGTCCTTTTCGCCGCGAGGACGTCTGGAAAGAACACTTTTGTGACCGCTCCTGTGCTCGAGGATTCGTACCGCGTTTGCCACTTCGCTATAGTCCCCTCCCGTATCTTCCTCCTCACGAACGATACGGGGACCTTGTTGTAGTCTACCGACTCTTTTGTTAGGGCTGCCTCCTTGGCCAGCTCGTCCGCTCTCTCATTCCCGGCGGTTCCCACATGGGCCTTAAGCCAAAAAAGCCTCACGTCTCTGCCCTCCTCTCTGATCTCTCGGACGCTTCTCTTAATTTGGAGTGCCAAGTGGTGAGTGACAGACGGTCTCCTCAGCAGGTCGAGTGACGATCTTGAGTCACTTAAGATGCTTACGGAGGCCGCCCTGGATTCTCTCACCATCTCGACAGCTCTGAAGAGAGCGTACATTTCCGATTGGAAGACAGTGTTGTGAGGCTCCAATCCGAAGGTACCGGACTTGGACTCCTTCCCGTTTTCCCACCAAGTTAGGGCAGCGCCGACTTTCCCCTCTATCTTGCTGCCATCGGTGTATATCTGGGGACCGATTACTTGATGGGTTTCCAGGGTTTCGGGAGTCAAGTCCTCCAGGCGCACATACTCCGTTGTTGTGAGTTGTGCTGGGTGAGGATTTTTGGAGTAGTGCACGTCGCACTCCAGCTCACGGCCTGGCGGTATGTACTCTTTGGAATGACCCTTCTTGATCTTAAACAGGGTTGCCGCCTCGATTACCCGGAGGTCTAGGGGGAGTTGGCCTGACAGGATGAGTGCCGATGTCAGAGATACCGTGCGGTACGCTTTGCAGATCTTCTGCGCGAAGCCCCTCTGCAGTGAGTCAAACTGGTTCCTTGTCATCAGTTTCTCAGCTGCGGGAGCCCACGCACTCGCTGCGTACATCACGATGGGCTCTATCACCGACACGTATATTGTCCTAATTATCTCTCCGTTTAGTCCCCAAGTCACCTTTGCCGCGCATGCCAGCTGCTTGTAGATGTCTGCCGCCTTTTTACAGGTCGCAGACACGTGTGCGTTGAAGGTGAGTTTGGAGTCTATTGTGAGACCTAGCAGCTTGACCTCTTCGACTAGGTTCAGCCGTGTGCCTGACATATGGAGTATCGGAACGTCGTACTTGAGCTTTCTCGTTAACACCATCGCGTTGGTCTTGTGCGCGGCGAAACGTAGCTTGTTTTGGACGCCCCATTCCGATACAATGTCTAGCGTGCTGTTGGCTGATTGCTGCAGGGGACCGGCTGTGTGGTCCGAGAAAACTAGGACAACGTCGTCTGCAAAGGCTTGACAGTATACCCCCATACTCGCCATCTTCTGTAGGAGTGAGTCTAGGATAAGGTTCCAAAACGTCGGTCCGGCAATTGAGCCCTGGACGCATCCTTTCGTGGTACCCTTCTCGCTAGTCGCTCTGGCGTAGTTGACCCTGATGTTCCGGTCTTCCAGGTATGAGGAGACGAGAGCGTAGATGTTTTTAGGACAGTTCTTGACCACCATCTGTCTTTTGAGTGCTGGCCACCACGCGTTATCGAAGGCCCCCTCTATGTCTAATGATATCAAAAGCACGATCTTTTTGGCTTTGATTTCGGCTCGTATGTGGCCCATCAGAGCATAGAGAGCGTCCTCGGTTCCGCGCTGCGGCATGAACCCGTACTGGTTTGTGTTTAGTGTTGGCAGGAAGTGCCACTGTAGCCTGCCGACTAGGAGCTTCTCGACGATCTTTCCTAGGACCGAGAGCAGGCCTATTGGCCTGTACGACTTTGGGCTGGTGTAGTCGTCCTTTCCTGGCTTGCGGAGAATGCACACGTGGGCGACCTTCCACTGCTTCGGAAAGTGGGACAGCGACAGGCACCTGTTTGCTATCGCTAAGAACACTTCCCTATCGCAGTTTATTGCCGCTGTGCAGATGTCCGCTGTTAACCCGTCAGGACCGGGGGCTTTTTTCGGATTTTGGTTCTGGAGAACCATTTCCAGCTCCGCGGTCGTAAAGGGCGGGTCATCAGCAGACAGACCTTGAGGGTTCCTGTCTTCCGCTAGCCTTCTCAGGTTCATGTGGTATGGCTGTTCGGCATCCGTCGAGTCGTCGGGGTAAAAGGTTTTTGCCAGAAGATCCGCGGATTGTTCTGGGCTGAGCGTCTCTCCTGCGGTGTTCCTCAGGAGCGCGTCGTCCTGTCTTCTGGCTGTCTTCCTTAATACCCTGTAGATGCCGTCCCACATGCTCTCTCGGTCCTGCTTCGAGCAGAACTCCTTCCAATTGGCAGTGGCTGCTTCCGCTGCTGCTGTTGTGTATAGCTGTTTTGCTGTGATGTACTCCTGGATGGTGAACTGTCTCCGGCTTGCGGCTGCATTTCGGATCCTTCTCTTCTTCGTCATTGCATCTCTTTTGAGACGGTCCAGAGAAGGAGTCCACCATGGGGGCTTTGCGTCGCGTTTGGGCGACCCCAGTTTAGGGATCGCTGCCTCACATGAGCGGTGGATGTTTTGAGTGTACGAGGTGATGATCGTCTCCAAATCCTCAGGACTCGAGACATTCGAGACTCTGGTGGTCGTGATGTCCGTGACCGCCAGGCTGGTTTTGAAGTGTGTGCTGAAGACGGACCACTTTGCTTTCTTGGTGTTATAGATGCGCGTCGAGATTGGCCTTAAGGGTTCCAAGGCTTTTTCTAAGCGCATCGAGAAAGTAATAGCATTGTGGTCTGAAGTCGTTAGACCTCTTTCCACACGCCACTCCTCCACCTTGCCCAACAGTGACAAGCTGCATGCAGTCACATCAACGATGCTCGTGCACCACCTGTCTCCTCTATAGGTCTCGAACGTCGGCGTTTGACCTGTGTTGAGGATATGGAGGTCTCGCTCATTGAGGAAAGAGCTATACGCCGCCCCTCGATGGTTTTCGGAGACACTTCCCCACCACTGGCTCCAGGCGTTTACATCTCCTCCCACCACGATGTTGCTTGTTCGGAGTTTTTGTTGTGTTGTGTGTTTCTGTGAGGTATGGTTCGATGTCCTGGTCGCCCTCAAAATATACCGAAAGCGCCCCGAATGTGAGCTGGCCTACCTTCAGCAAGACAGCGGCGATGTTCTCAGTTACTAGCTGGGGGTCGTGAATGACCTCCAGATTGTTCCCGAAAACCACGATCGCCGCCTTGACTGGTTTTTGGCGGTTGAGGCTGCACTGGATGACTTGCGTGCCAGGGTTCTGTTTCATCACACCTGTTCGTCCTACATAGGGCTCTTGAACAAGTGCTACTGAAATTCCCCTTTTCTGAGCCGCCAAATGAAATTCGTCTGTGGCCAGCTTTGAGCGCTGAAGATTGACCTGGATGAAGCGCAATCTTGCTGCCGGTCTTGATGCGATTTTGGGGGGGACTGGTTGGTGTGGTGATGCGTTCTCAATGTCGCCCTTAGCAGTAGGAAACGCGCGACCTTGCTATTCCGTCCCACTTTTGGCGTTCCTGGCAGTCTTCGCTGAATGCTGTGTGTGCCAGGTCGCTGGCCGACCCGTGTGCTGTCTTGCAGTTTATACATGTGGGCGGTTTGCCGTCGGCTCGTGTGAGGCAGTCCCCTATATTGTGTGCTCCGCTGCAGTAACTGCAGACTTCCTTTGCGGCCTTGCATATGGACTTGTTGTGGCCATACCCAAGGCACTTTGTGCACTGTACTAATGGGGACTGATCCTCAATTGAGCATCGCTTGATGCCCACATGTACTTTTTGGACTGCCGTATAGCACTTCCAGAGCTCCGGAGAGAGCTCCAGGACTGGGTGGCACTCGTGGGGGTTCCTCGCACGCTTCCTGTAACGCACCTTAAGTGTCAGTCCATCCACAGCGACGTTCTGCAGAAGATGTTTGTTCTGCGCTTTCAGGAGATCGACGATCTCCCCGTCGCTGTAGCTGGACAGCACTCCCTTTATGCAGACAAGCGGGTTCTGAGGTTTTGGCTCCTGGACCTTGAGCCCTGCGTTGGACCGAACTTGGTCTTTGATTATATTCAAGTCCGTCTTTGATGCGCATCTGAGGACAACCTTTTGGTTACGCGCTTTCCTTACGTTGTCCACTCGGGCTCCACTCGTCTTGAGGTCCAGGGCTGTCCTGATCCTCTCGATCACATTATCCCCGGTGTGTTGGGGGTTCGTCGACGAGACGATCAGGGTGTGGTTTGGTAGTGTGTGTGGTTTGGGGGGCTTGGGTGTACTGGCAACCTGGGCAAAGGTTTTGGGGCCCTGTTGCTGTTGGGTTTGTCTGTCCACTTTGCCCAGGTCCGCTACCCCCTTTTGAATGTTCTCGAGCGTCTTTTTGACCTCCCCGACCGCGAGTTCCGCCTCCAGATTTAGCGCCGGGGGCACTTGAATTGGAGGTTCTTTGTCGCGCAGTACGCGAAGGTCTGCCGAGACTATCTCCAGCCTTTCTGCGATAGGTTTAAGGTGTGTGGTGATATTTATGGGTGGGTGTGGTGGTGGGGGAGAATGCACAGGCTTATTCGCGATTGCCTGCAGTTGCTCTTTCATTGTCTCGATGGCCTTCTCGAACACCTCGGTGGTGAGAAGGAGGTCCGTGTCCCGGCTACTCGGGTCCGGGTCCTTGCTCTTGTGGATTGGCTGGGTGAGGTCCGCTTTGAGCTTTTCTAGGGACTTCCGGAGCACATCGAGCTGATTGGACACGCTGGTCATGTTCGTGTCAAGGCGTGACAGGCTGGCCCCCATTGTCTCCCACTTGGGATCCCCCGGGGCTCTTGCACTTTCCTGCCTAGTCCTCTCGTGCTCCTTTATGTTCTTAAGGCTCGCGGTTGCAATCTCGCTTTTCACCTCCTTGATGCCCTTGAAGGCCTCAAGGGTTTCGTGACCCAGCCATTCCCGGATCCCTTTCGCCTCCTTCAAGGTGTCCGAGGCGTCCGTACGCATAAGGGAGAGCTCCACTTTCATATTCATCAACTCTCGAGTGTGAGCTCTCTCGACGCGCACAAGCTCTTGTGCATGTCGAGAGCGCTCCTTCTCGAGGTTATATTTATGACGAGCCCTCGAGTCCGCCAGCGACAAGACCACCTCGTATAGCCCCTGCAGGCTCTCGTGCGTTGTGGCCTTGCATTCCCGCTTCATGTTCCCTGCGGCTTCCAGGGCGTCTTTTCCTTTCTGGAGCAGGTCGTTGGCCTCTCTTGTGGCTAGGTCCATCTCAACCCCTGTGCCTCTTCTCGGCGTTCTGTACAGTAAGCTCGGTCGTCCATTACCAGGCTGGTCAGAACGGCTCACTGTGGATGCCACCGAGCTTTCCTCATCCGAGATGATTTGGCGGGGGGGGGAGATGCCACACTGTTCCCAGTTTATCACGACTTCAGAGATCCTGGCGCGGTCCTCCGAGGTATGTGTTTGCGTCTCAGGCGCCGATGGCTGTGGCGGTGTCCTACCTGTCACTTCCGACTCCGACGCTGCCCTCGGCACCTCAGGCTTCTGCGATGGACGCGCCACTTTTTCTGAGGCCACTGACTTGGCCGTATTTTTAAGGACCTTTTCCCTAAGGGATTGCGGGGCTTTTGCGGCCTCCGTGGTCATTTTGCGGGAGGTGTTAGTATGTCTAGATGACATCTTGTTTGTTTTATTATTATAACGGAAGGGAAGTTAATATGGGAATACAATATTGATGTTAATTTATTCTATTACACTAATACTAAGTCTGTGTATTTTACTAATTCTAAGTAGATGGACTCACGGATGCTCCGCTGGTGTTCTGCGTCTGCTTATCCGGTGAGGAGCCCGACAATTGCTAGGGCTCGATGTGCTGAACCCTATGTGCGCACTGGTGGTGGTCCTCAGTGGAATTCCGCTGCGCCGCCGGTCCGCTGCGTGCGTGGGTGCCGAATTTTAAGATTCTGTCGGGGCCAGATTAACGGGCTTTTTCTGCCCTTTCAAATGAGCCCAAACTCGGTCTTCTAGCTCCAACGGGTGCGAAGTTAGGCCGCGGGGGGGTGAGGTAGCCCTGAGGGGGGAGGGGGGAGGGGAAGGTTTCGTGGGTCGTCGAGGGGGGGTGAGGGGGAAGGGGGGGGGGGGGTAAGTGAGGGGGGTTAGGGGTGTTAGAGGTGAGGGGTAAATAGTTGAGGGGAAGGGATCCTCTGCTCGGATCTCTTTGAGGGGGGGGGGTTGTGGTAAGGAGGGGGGGTATGTGGTAGGGGGGGGGGAGGTGAAAGGTGGGGGGGGGGAAGGAAAGGGGGAGAGGAACCCTTTGTGACTCCGGTAAGGTCCTGAAGTCCCGAGTCAGATGAGCCTAAACTCGGGGGGGGTAGGTCTTGGGGTTGAGGAGTTCCCTCGGGCTTACCTGGTGACAGGCTGTGGAGTCGTTACGCTGATGGCTGGTCTGCAGGCAGATTCCTCGGCCGGCTTCGGAGTCTCCAGTTAGGGCTGGGATGACAGGTTCTGCGTCACGCCTCGTGGTGTAAAAACACGTGTGTCCAAAGTGAGGTTACTTTCTAGGTTAAAACCGCGTGTTTTTAGCGATTTTCGCACCTTAATAACTCCCTAACCTCTTCTCCGATTTTGCTGATCCTGGTGTTGCTGGATAGGCCTTCGCTGCGTTTCTCAGGAATATTGTTAGTAGGAAATTTCCACCGACCTTGCCTGCGTTATTCACCGTTAAAGTTCAGGGGGTCCTGCTCCGTAACCCGTCGCGGTACACTCTTGCCCACACTAATCCCGGTGAATCGACACTGCACAATTCCACTGATAACTTTTTTGCGCTCGTAGCTCAACGCGACTAATTTTGGCGAATTTTTTACGCGGAGCTGATGTTATACGTGCGATGTATTATCGGTTACTGCTCAGGTTAGGTTAGGTTAGGTTAGGTTAGGTTAGGTTAGGTTAGGTTAGGTTAGGTTTTTTTTTTTTTTTTTTTTTTTTTGTTTTGGCAGGAGTGGGAAATCCTCATGGACGCCCAGACTGTCTCACTTGTGAGGCAGTCTGGGCAGTGCCGGACTCTTACCGGCTAAAACCACACTCCTGCCTTTGCTGAGTGTCCCTCTGACATGATCAGAGACCTTTTTGACGCCATTGAATTCTGTTTCTTGTCAATGTTTAAAATGTTTCGTTTATTTGCGGTCCCGTAATTAGGAGGTAGGGAGTTCCTGGGAACAATGTTCAACTCACTTCGTCTTATTTTTCGATTTTCTATTTGTGCTGTTTAGGTGAGAGGGGATTTTAATTGGTGACATACTATTACGTTTCTAATATTTAACTAACTTATTTTCCTGTATTGTTTCTGTAGTTTTGTTTTTTTTTTTTTCTTGTTTGATTCTATGTAATTAATTCCTATAGTACTTTAATTTTCAATTTACTCTACTCTATGTTTATGTTATGACTATTATAATATATATACAATATATCATATAGACATTATTTCTTATTCCGATGTTACATTTATTTCTTGTCCTATAAATTTTTACTAATAACTTTTTAATCAATATTTTACTTTCAGTCAGTCCTAAAAGACTCACGGCTGCTGCTTGAACTATAATTTTAACTTCAACGAGCTCGTCGAACCACAACGGTAAGATTGGTTTGTCAATAATTTTATTTCTGGTATCTGAATACATAATATAATCGTGTAATCTATTTTTTTAAAACTATTTTATTGTACATTTGGTGAATATTAAGTAAATAAAGTGTGAAATCTATTTTTAATTGTGCCAATTTCTCATGAAATTGGCTGCAATTTTCTAGTTTTATATTGGGAAATCTTGTGGCTTTATTGAACTTTGTCGCTTTGGGTTTATATATGTAAATTTTGAAAAGAATACCGTTGTGGTTCTTTGTGCTTGGGAATGCTAGCTCATCCTTAGCAGTACGCCACCGACAGGCGTGCTAATGCGTCCCATTTGATGCGTACCGGACATTCGCTGTCGAAGGCATTATGGTCACTCTTTTCCATTTTGGATGCTACGCAATTATGGCACCGTGGCACCTCCGCTGCCATACGCGACGGACAGTCGGCCCGCATGTGGGGGTCGCCGCAGTGGATGCAGAGGTCGGCGGGCTGCGTGCACAGTTTCCTACTGTGGCCGAAGCATAGACAGCGAGTGCACTGCACCAGTGGTGACTGGTCTAGCACTCGCACCCGCTGTAGGTCAATGTGCACGCGACCCGCTATCGTTAGCCTCTGCCACACAATAGGGGACACCCGCAGGATGACGTGGCACATGTGTAGGTTTCTCGCCTTGCGACGGTATTTCACCTCCATCCTCAGATCCTCTGTAGGTATGTCCCCAATCAGGTGGGTGTTTTGCCGCTGTATGGATTCTGTTATTTCCGCATCTGTGTGACAGGAGAGGACGTCCTTGATGATGACAAGGGGGTCCTTGTTTTTTACCTCCTCTACCACCAGATTGCCCGTTTTTCTAATCCTTTCAGTCACCTTCATCATCTCCTCCTTAGTTTTAAAACCAACCACTACCTTCTGATCCCTCGCCTTGCGCAACCGCTCCACCCTGGTCCCCTCTTTTCTGGCGTCGACCGCAGTCCTGAGCTTCTCAAGAACCTCTTCACCGGTGTCCTGATCATTCACAGATGATACAACCACTGAGTGAAGAGGTTCCTGGATGTTCTGCTTCGGGCCGGCAGCGATTTCGGCGAAAGTTGGACCTTGGCCTGCGACGTAGCGAGGGGCTTCCTGTAGATGAACCGACAGAGCCTGGGTATGGTGTTGGCACTCCTGCAATGCCTGTTTGTGGTCTTTGAGACCCTCCACAAGGCACTTCATGAGCTCTGTCGATTCATCTGTGGTTGGCCTTTGGTCACTTCGGGCCTGTTCAGGTTCAGCTACAACGTCCGCTCCATTTCCTCTCTCGATCTCCGCCTCCTTCACCAGCTGGTAAAGTCTCTCAACTGCTTTAGTTATTTCATCCTTAATTTCCTTTTTCAGGTTTCTCGAGCTTAGCAGTTGCATTTTTGCCTTTTGGAGACACGCCTTTGCCTCCGTGGTTCGGTTTAGGTACCTCACGGGTGGCGCGTCTCGTGGCGGGCTCTCTTCGGTCCTCTCAGGCAGTTTTGGTCCGTAAGGCGTACTGTGGTGTACGAGTGTTGCCTTGGACTTAAGTTTCGGGGGGCTAGACAGTGGGGCCTTCTTCGGTGGCGTTGGAGTTTTAAGAAGCTGTCCAGACCTCAGTCCATCAGCCTCCCCCTCTCCAATACCACGCCCCGCTGACGGGCCAGCCTGTGTGCATCTCACGCTCGGCTGCGAGGTCCCAGCTTCCTCTGCAGATGACGGCGAGCCCCCGAAAACAGGCAAGCTCGCGGTCTTCTTGGCGGGAGTGCGGAACATGGCGGTGGCTTTCGTGAAGGTAAGGTTCATGAGCCTAACTGTCAGAGGTCACTGATCTCTTCTGTATCCCTGTAAAGGGGGGATCAGCAAGAGGAGTACAAAAAGCGAGCCCTCTAAGAAGGGACTCGGTCAATATTTTAAATAAATAAAATCAATGTCACTTATAATTATGCCTACAAAGGCACTAAAAGTCTCTAAAACCGTCTACCTACCCTGTGTTGTAGTTGAAGGAGGTATAAATGTAGCCGGAAGGGCAAAAAATACAAAATAATTTTTTGAAAAGGTTCAAAAGTTTACCTGCCTAGACACGATTGGGTGGGCGGGCGGGAAATTTTTTGTATTTCTATTTGAGCTAGGCGGGCGTGCGAGGTGTCAAAAGACGCGTCTCCGCGCCGGCCAGCGGACTATGGTGTTTTTGGAATTTTGTCAGAACAAAAATTCTGACTTTTTCTGAAAAAAGTGATTTTACGACCAAAATGTATGTGAAAAACTCGAATAACACCACCGAACGTGACCCAAGCTCGCGGAACGCGCGCCGGAGTACAGGTAAGGCAGGTTAGTATCTATTAAAATTATAACCGACGTAGGTTAGACTATAGATTTTGAATAAAAAATTATTTAAAGGAATTTGTATTGAGATTTTTTCAAAGTGAATAACCAAAAAGTGTTTTTCGCTTTTATGTCAATTTAGACCAGTGGGATAGTTAGACGGAGCCTAAATATGAACTACTATGCTGAAAAAAGCTTCAGAATGCGTCACCGGGATGCAGAAATATAGCGATTTGATGTTTTTATACTATCACTTAGGTAGATTTCGTCAGTTAGCGGAATAACACAGTACAACAATTTTTTGTATTTCTATTTGAGCTAGGCGGGCGTGCGAGGTGTCAAAAGACGCGTCTCCGCGCCGGCTAGCGGACTATGGTGTTTTTGGAATTTTGTCAGAACAAAAATTCTGACTTTTTCTGAAAAAAGTGATTTTACGACCAAAATGTATGTGAAAAACTCGAATAACACCACCGAACGTGACCCAAGCTCGCGGAACGCGCGCCGGAGTACAGGTAAGGCAGGTTAGTATCTATTAAAATTATAACCGACGTAGGTTAGACTATAGATTTTGAATAAAAAATTATTTAAAGGAATTTGTATTGAGATTTTTTCAAAGTGAATAACCAAAAAGTGTTTTTCGCTTTTATGTCAATTTAGACCAGTGGGATAGTTAGACGGAGCCTAAATATGAACTACTATGCTGAAAAAAGCTTCAGAATGCGTCACCGGGATGCAGAAATATAGCGGGTTAGGTTAGGTTAGGTTAGGTTAGGTTAGGTTAGGTTAGGTTAGGTTAGGTTTTTTTTTTTTTTTTTTTTTTTTTTTATTGTCTAGTGTTTCCTCTGACATAGGTCGTCAGAGACCTTAGTAAGCTCATTAATCGATATGTTCATACTAGTTCTCGCTTTTATTCCTCTCGTACTTTCATTTTGCATACTTTATCTTTCTTTCATTCCTTCATCTTTCTATCTTAAGGGTAGGACGCCCTTCTACTTGTTCCTAATCTGTACTCTATTCCTCTTTTTTCTTTTATTTTGGGTATAACACATAGACACATGTTTTTATTTATCTTTTACAATGGTTCTTATTCTATCTTATTTATTATTCTAATGCTATTACATATTTGTTTCAGGTTATACAACCATCTTATATCTAATTACATATTTTAATATCTTAAATATTATTTCGAAATATTTTACATTTCCACCGTTTATAATCTTTAATACACCTCTAACAACTACTTATCTTTTACATTTTTAATTCTAAATTTTTACAACTAAGGTTACAATTTCTATTTTAAATTCTTCTATGTCACGGCGAATACTTTTTATGTATTCTAATAATACATAATAGTATATCTATTTTCTTAGGCTTTATTATTTTTAATGACTTTTTTAGCAATTTCCTCACAGTAAATTAAAAACTTTTCCCTTAATTTTGAATTTCCCATTATTATCGGTATGTTTTCTAAATTTATTTCCATTTCTATTTCGGATTCGAGTTTATATTTATATAACGCGAATATAGGGCACTCCGTTAGTAAGTGTGGGACGCTCTCGTTTTTAGATGGGTCACAGGGGCATGCCGGGCTCTCCTTGCACTTGAAGCGATTCAAGTACTCGGAGAACCCGCCATGCCCTGTAAGCACTTGTACTATGATCGGGTTTAGCACGATTTTCCGTACTATATGGTAGGCTGTAATTGCATCAGGGAGAAACATTTTTGTGGTTGCAGCCGTTTCGCCCGACCCGTATCTTGTGCTCCATTCGCCAAGCGACTCCATTCGGATTTTTCGCTTGACAAAAGAAGCCGGACACAGGTCGTAGTGGGGCCTTGTTTTGCTGCCTATTGCTGCCTCTTTTGCCAGCACGTCTGCCCTCTCGTTCCCCTCCAATCCCGCATGTGCCTTTATCCAGAACAGCTGAAGGGTTTTTCCACAAAGTTTCAGTGCCTGGATGTTTCTTAGTGTTTTAACTGCTAAGGGATGGAGAGAGTCGCCTCGGGTGACGGTTTCTAAGGCTGATCTGGAGTCGCAATAGATCTGGACAACGGCTGAGGGATGCTTCAAGGCCAACTCCGAGGCCCCGTGCAGAGCCAATAATTCGGCTTGATAAACGGTGCAGAAATGATCCAGTTTGAACTTTTGGGCTTTGACCTCTACCCCATTTTCCCACAGGCTCAGTGCTGCACCGACTTTGCCCTGGATTTTGCTTCCGTCGGTGAAAATCTTCGGGATTGTGAGTTCTTGCTGGTCCATCTCTGCATCGTTCACCACGCACTGGAACTGTAATCCAACTTGGCTGGCCGGGTGTAGTAGTTCCGTGTACGGAACTGGTGTTTCGATGTCTCGGTCTCCTGTCACTCTCCGGGAGTATCCTCTTTTCTCTTCATAAAAAGAGGCCGTTTCCCGGATCCTAAGGTCCAAAGGAAGCAGTCCAGAGAGTAACAGGGCCGAGTTCAGCGATGTTGTCCTGTACGCCTTTATGATTTTCTGCACAAAACCTCGCTGGACTGTGTCCAGCTGCTTCTGCATACCTTTTTTGTTTGTAGCCGGTGCCCAAGCACTGGCTGCATACATTATGACCGGCTCCACCACAGCGGTGTATATGGTCCTGATTATTTCGGGCTTTAGGCCCCAGCTAATTTTTGCGGCTCTTGACAGCTGTTTGTATATGTTTAACGCCTTCCTCGTGACATTCGAAGCATGGGCGTTAAACGTCAGCTTGTCATCAACCGTGAGCCCCAGTATCTTGATTTCCCGAGACAGGGCAATGTCCTCACCGCCCATGCGCAGAAGTGGTGAGTCGTATTTCAACTTATTTGTGACCACCATAGCTTTCGTTTTGTGGGGCGCGAACTTCAGTTTGTTTCCGACTCCCCACCTCTGAACATGAGCGAGACTTGCATTGGCCCGTCCCTGGACATCAAGCGCTGTTTCACCCGAAAAAATCAGAACCACATCGTCCGCGAATGCCTGGCAATAGTCGCCTCGCTGTTCTAGCTCTTTGAGCAGGGGATCCAGGAGTAGGTTCCAGAACGTGGGCCCACCTATGGAGCCTTGTACACAACCTTTTGATGTTCTTTGTGCGAACTCTGCTCCTGCGTATCGCACCCTCACCCTCCTGTCCAGTAGATAGCTATCTACCAGACGTCTCAGGTTTATTGGGCACGGTGTCTCTGCCAGTCGGCATTTTATGGCTGGCCACCACGCATTGTCGAAGGCTCCCTCTATGTCCAATGATATGACGACGATGATCTTCTTCTCTTTCAGTCGGTCTCTTATGTGTTTTATCAGGTCATAGAGGGAGTCCTCGGTGCTGCGCTGCGGCATGAAACCATACTGGCTCCTGCTAACTTGTGGCAATATATGCCATCTAATGCGACGCACAAGCATTTTCTCCAATATTTTCCCTAGTACAGGCAATAGCCCAATCGGCCTGTACGATTTGGGGTGCGCGTAGTCGTCCTTACCTGGCTTTCTAAGGACCACGACTACTGCCTCTTTCCAGATGGTCGGAAAGTGGAACAGAGAGAGACATCTGTTTAGCACTGCTAGGAACAGTTGTGGGTTATGGGTAATAGCCGCCCTGCATATATCCGCTGTTAGGCCGTCAATACCCGGTGCTTTCTTCGGATTAAAACTAGATACAGACCATTTAAGTTCATCCACCGTGAATAGAGGATCAAATGTCTCACCATTCGTATTTTCATTCACTCCATTTGCCAGCTCACGTATCCTGCCGTGGTCTGCATCGTCATCCTCTGTTTTATCCTCAGGATAGAACGCCCTCGCAAGCGTCATGGCTGACTCCTCGCTGCTAAGTACACGGTCGCCTTGTACTAGCGGTATGTCTTCCCGCCTTGTGGCAGTGCGACTTATTACCCGATATATGCTGTCCCACATAGTCTCTCGTTCCTGCCTTCCACAGAACTCCTTCCAACTGGATGTCAGCGTGCTCTCCATCTTCTGTTTCAGCTCCTCTTTAGCTGCAAGATATAGGCCCAAGACCCATGCTCTGCGTCTCGGTGCGGCACTGGAGATTCTCCTCTTACGTCTCTTGACCTCCTCTTTCATTCGTGTCAACTCCTCCGTCCACCAAGGCAATCCTGTCTGATTTCTTTTACTAACAGTCGGTATGGTTCCCTCACATGCTTTCTCTATTGATTCTGTGTATCTTTCTGTTATCTTATCAAGTTCTTCTATAGTGTTTAATTTGTCTATTTCTATTTTGTTTATGTTTTGTTGTTCCCAAATTTCGTCAAGTTTCCCATAAAATTGTCCCCATTTTGCCTTCTTAGTATTATATTTTCGTGTAGTTCTTATAATGTCCATACCCTTTGATTTTTCTAGTTTTAATTCAAACAGGATTGCCTTGTGGTCCGAGGTGGTGACGTCCCCGGATAGTCTCCAGTTAGCCACACTTCTGAGCATGTCTTCTGTACAGGTGGTAATATCAACGCAGCTGCAGTACCTTTGTCCACCCCTGATGACGTCGAAGGTGGGGGCCGTTCCCATGTTCAAGATCTGGAGTCCTAGTTCATCGAGGGCACCAGCCAGTGCCTCCCCCCTATGATCCGTCTCTCGGCTTCCCCACCACGTGTTCCAAGCGTTGACGTCTCCCCCCAGCATCACGTCGCGAACTCCGATTCCCTCCATTATCTTCCTTAGATGGCCCAAGTCTGGCTCGATAGGCTGCCCACCATCCAGGTACACCGACACCACACCTATTTCCCAGGCTCCAGTCCTCAGTTTTGCAACTGCAAAGTTTTCTGTAGTTAGGGTTGGGCACTGTGTGAGGTTTATGGTGTCGTCGAATAGTACAATGGCCGCTTTGTTGACTTTCTCGGTCTTCCTGGCACACTGCACTACTCGTGCACCCGGATAGTTCTTCACTTCTCCGGTCCCGCCTATGTATGGCTCTTGGACCATTGCAAACGCCAACTTCCGCTTTCCCGCTTCCATAATGAGCTCAGCTGTGGCCAGTTTGCTCTTTTGGAGATTTGCCTGTACGACGCGATACTGGTGAGGTCTGTCTTCGCTATTTATTGCGCTTCCGCCCTGGACCACCTTAGCAATACGCCACCGACAGCCGCGCCAATCTGTCCCATTTGAGACGGGTTGGGCACTCGCTGTCGAAAGCGTTGTGCTCGGTCTTACCCATCTTTGCGGAAACGCAGTTTCGGCACTTTGGTGTTTCCGCAGCTAGCCGTGAGGGGCAGTCTACCCTCATGTGGGGGTCTCCACAGTGTGTGCAGAGGTCGGCGGGTTCCGTGCACATCTTACGGCTGTGGCCGAAGCGCAGGCAGCGGGTGCACTGGATCAGTGGCGACTGGTCCAGCACATGCACCCGCTGCAAGTCGATGTGCACTCGACCCACCGTTGTCAGCTTCTGCCACACAGAAGGGGACACCTGCATGATGATGTGAGACATGTGGGGGTTCCTCGTCCTGCGACGGTACTTAACCCCCATCCTCACATCGTCTGCAGGTAGGTCCCCGATCAGGTGAGTGTTCTGTCGCTTGAGCGCCTCGATGATCTCCCCATCCGAGTGGCACGAGAGGACATCCTTGAGGATGATAAGAGGATCTTTATTCTTTATCTCCTCGACCACAAGGTTTCCGGCCTTCTTTATCCTTTCTGACACCCGATTCAGCTCCTCCCTGGTCCTGAATCCGACCACCACCTTCTGGTCCCTCGCTTTTCGCAGCCTCTCCACCCTGGTGCCCTCATTTCTGGCATCTACCGCCGTTCTCAGTTTTTCAAGAACCTCTTCCCCGGTGTCTTTGTCATCGACCGATGACACAACCACCGAGTGAAGAGGCTCCTGGAAGCGCTGTTTCGGGACGGCGGCCATCTCTGCGAACGAGGGTCCCTGGCCTGCGACAAAGCGAGGTGCCTGTTGTAGGCGCTCCGACAGAGCTCGCGTGTGTAGCTGGCATTCCTCCAGCGCCTTGTTGTGCTGCTGGAGGTTATCCATGAGCTGCTTCACGAGCTCTGTAGGTGCGCCGGAGGCCGGTGTCACGTCCTTGGGAGCCATCTCGGGTTCGGCTGCCTCTCCCGGTGTTTTACCCCTCTCTTTTTCACTCTCCTTGACGAGTTGGTATAACCGATCCACGGCTTTTATTAGAGCGTCCTTTATTTCTTTTTTAAGGTTCCTCGAGCTGTCCAGTTGTAGCTTGGCACTGGAGAGACACGCTTTTGCCTCCGTGGTTCTATTAAGATACTTCACGGGTGGCACTTCCTGAGGCGAACTCTCCAGGGCCCTTCCTGGTAACTCGTAGGTATCCGTCCTTACCCGCTGGGTGGCTATTGGTTTAAACTTGAGCTTTAGGGGAGAGGGCACGAGTGCTTTCTTTGGGGGGGTGGTCGCGGGTGTCGCTTTTGGAGGTGTAGGAGGTTTGCAGGGTTGCCCCATTTTCTGTTTCTCCGCTTCCCACTCCCCGACACTGCGCCTCACTGAGGGGCCCGTTGGTGCTGTGCATGCCTCCTCAAAGCTCGAACTCTCATCCACAGCCTTCGGCTTGTTAGGGGGGGTCCTATGTCCGAACATCCTTAAAGAGAGCTTATTATAATAATATGATTTGTCAGAGGACACTACTTTGCAGAACTACTGAATCCCTGTAAAGGGGGGATCAGCAAGAAGAATTTTTTAAAAAGCGAGCCCTCTAAGAAGGGACTCGGTCAATATTTTTTAGTAAAACGTGTAAATGGCGTCAATACTAACGTCACTTGAAATTTAGATTAATCAAAACACGTCTTATTCCTAACAGTTTTACCCTTAATGGGGTAAGTCTAAATAAATGTAAATAAAAATAAAATCAAACAATAACAAACAACAAGCAATTAATAATTTTGTAAATTGGTTGGAGCCAGAAGACAGGTCTTTTTGTGCTGATTTCAGAGACCCCAAACTTGGTGGGTCTAGGACCTCTGGTTCGAAAGTTAGGCCCAGGGGGGGTGAAGTAGCCTTAAACGGTGGGGGGGGGGGGAAGTTTAGCAAAAATGGGGATAAAAGGATTTTAGAGAGTTCCAGGTGGTCGCCAGAGGGCGGATCCTAGGGGTCACAGGGTGCGTCACGGGGGGCCACGGATGGGGGGAGGGGCAGGGGGGGGGATTCAGGATATAAATGTAAGTGTACTATAGAATATATTGTATAATTATACTACTAAAACAGTTTTGGGGTCAATAATGGAGGGGGTCAAAAAGGGGGTCTAGGGGTCTTATCCTAATATAGGTCCTAGCTGAGAGGGGGGGGTACTAGGGGGGGGGGGAAATTTCGTCGGAATTTTGATATTCCTAGCCGTTCTCGAGATATTTGGGAGTCAACAAAATTAGGGGGAAAAAGGGAGTGGGTAAAAGTGGGTGACTAAGGGATTACTGCTGCATACACAATAATACACAAAGGAATTTATTGCGAGCGAAGAGGGGAGGGAAGTGAATTATGGATTGCGGGGGGGGGGGGGGGGGGGGGGGGTCGAAGAGGAGTTATTTAGAGGGGTAGTAACATATACATATACATTTATACGGTGATAATGATGAGGCACGTGGAGGATGTTTGTGGCGGGCGGGGAAGGGGAGGGGGGGTCTGTATTTAATTAATTTAACGATTAATTTAAAGAAGTAGGGGGGTTCGAAAAAGGGTAGTCAGGAGAGGGTTGCAGTATATCTATACTATAGTATAGATATCCAGGCTGGTGTCAAAAACGGGCTAACTCACTCCGTTCCCGAGATAGGAGCGTTTTAAAAGATTTTTAGGTCCCGGGTTCGATTCCCGGTTGGTGAAAAATAACTTTTGAGGTTTCCTATGGTTCTGTATGTCCTAGGCTCACATGCGAGGTGTCAAAAGACGCGTCTCCGTGCGACCTAGCCAACTATGGAATAACTGATTGTATTGCCAGACAAATATTTTTAATTATGGTCAAAAAACATGTTTTTCTAAAGAAAGATATATGATAATCTGGAATAACAGCGACCAAAAAGGAATCGGGTTCGAAATATGCACCCCAGAAGACTAATAAGCTACTATATATCTATTAAATTAAACATAAAAGAAATTTTTTAATAATTTTGACAATAAAACAATTGTAATTTTAATTTTTGCTTTTCTGTAAAGAAATTGTTAAAATTTTGGTGTAAATATGTGTTTCGGGTGGGTTTAATATATATCACTAGATAGAGGACAATTTTCCCTATCGCGTGATACTAAATATAGATTTTTGTTTTGCCCTGAAGGGGTGTATTTTAGATTTAAAAAAGATGTGTATCAAAAAATAATACTAAAAAGCTGGTTTTGAGCACTAATAGGAAATTAAAAATATTACAATTTACAGTAAATATAGCTACTTGCTGAGTTCTTATAACTAAAAAATTTTTGGATGTTTTAGGGGTTGAATTAACCAACCCCCAAATTTTTTAAAGTTTAAAAACGTAATAACTTAAAAACTATTTGTTGGATTTAAACCAAATTTAAAACACATATAGGGATGCTAATGATTAATTTTTTGAATTCATAAAAACTATATGTTGTCGCTCTAGATTCCTGGATATTAAATCCTGAAATTTACTAAAATGTTTAACCTTATTTTTACAGGTGTTCCAAGAAGATTTTCTTCGATGTCAGACTACCTCCCGGCCCCTCGTCCGTGTTGCCTTCAGGATTTGCTCCCGGATCCAGTCGAAACCCTCGGGATCTCTGACCACGTTGCACGTGGTTTTTGGTTTTTGGTCAGTATCTCCGGTACCCCAACTCGGAAAATTCTAAGTGAGGTGTCCAGAGATAGGTCTTCACACGGCGCACCCGGCTACAATGGCCGATTTTTGAGTTTTCACTCAAAGTCGAGCAGCGTTGAGCTCCGAAGCCTCCACGAAGTGGTTTTTCAGCAATAACTTTCACAATTTTCCACTTTTTACAAAATCACTTTCACTATCACATGCGTCTCAGCAGCGCGCTTCTAACGATATATCACACATATGACTTTTCAAGAAAAAACCGATTTTTTAGAATTTTTGAGCGCGGAGCGACTTAAAAATGATCTGCTCGCGGTGAGGGGTGCCGCACGACTGGTTAGGTTAGGTTAGGTTAGGTTAGGTTAGGTTAGGTTAGGTTGGGGGACCACCCCACAGTGCTTGCGTCCACGTCGCGTCCCCTGGAAACAGCCCAGTTCTGACCACCGTAACGGAGTGGCAGACTGGGTTGGCCAAAGTGCACTGTGCCTTCGTAGATTTTATTTTAACTGTCGTGTATCTGCGAACCTGCCGGGATTATGCCGAAACCTGCGCGGGACGCCTCCGGGCGGTTTTTAAAACCAAAAGGCCCTTCTCAGGGCCAACCAAAAGGCCCTTCTCAGGGCCAACCAAAAGGCCCTTCTCAGGGCCACCCTGACGCTTCGGCGTCAGAGTCTAGCCGCGCGCCGTCTGCGGCTAGCTATTTCGGAGGGGCGGACGAGTCGTCGTCTGATAACGACTCACTGATTAGTGTGTCGGACGCGGACGACACTCGTTCGCGGAAGAGAGCACACCGGAGCGGTGGGTCCGGGGGCTCCTCGGCCTCGGGGTCGACGCGGTCGGCGAAGGCTAAAAAGCCGACGGTAGCCGCGGAGACCCATGTCGTTGGGCTCGCGGACGCCCAACGCCAGTTGGACCTGGCTCGGCGGGCTCAGCTCCAGCAAGAGCTGGAGGAGCGGGTCGCTGCCGCGGAGAAGCGGGCGCACGTCGCCCGGGCCAAGTCCGGGTACGGTGCGTCCCGCGTTGTGTACGCGGACCACTCCCTAGTCGAGCTGGAGAGGATGGCGGAGGAGGACGAGAGGGAGATCGCGGAGGTCGCCTCTAAGTCCACAAACATTAAGGGGACCTTGCAAAAGGCCCTGAAATGTAGGGCCGCGAGCATGCGCGGTCTCGTTGCGGAGCTGGTCCAGCGCAACTCCAGCGACGAGACGCGGCAACTGCAGGCGAAGGTGGATCGCCTGCAGTCGGAGGTCAGCCAGCTTCATCAGAAGCTGGCTGAAGCCACGGCCCGGCCACAACAGGCCCAGTCGAGCCCTGCGGCAGAGGGCCCCGCCTCCAACCTTGAGGATATCTTCCGCAAGGTCATAATGGAGGAGAGGGCCTTCACAAGAGCCTGCCTAGCAGGAATCGAGGACCGGCTCCTGCCGGAGAAGCGCCTCCGACCAGCCCTTGCGGCAGACGCGAGGCAGCGTGAGCCGGGCCCGTCCTGCTCCCGCGCGGACGACGCCCTTCTCCTCCCCTCAACGACCCCGTCCAACGAGTGGACGGAAGTGGTCCGCAAGGGGAAGGGCAAGGGCAAAAAGTCGGCGACGGCCGCCCCCGTCGTCCCCGCCGCCATCACCGCTCCCAGCCAGCCGCAGACGACCGGCAAGGGAAAGCGGACTGGGAAAGGGAAAGGGGGGCGAAAGGGGCAGCTAGTCCCCCCAAAAACCGCGGCCGTCGTGGTGACGCTCACCGCGGAGGCTGCGGACCGCGGGGAGACGTACGCGTCAATTTTGGTGCGGGCGCGTGCAAATGCCGATCCCACCCAACTGGGGATCGGCAGTGTGTCCTGCCGGCGGACCCAGGCCGGGGCTCGAATATTCGAGTTCCCGGGGGCAGAGGGGAGTGCCCACGCGGACCTCTTTGCGGCCAAGCTGCAGGAGGTCATCGCCGACTCAGCCAAGGTGGCACGGCCGGTCAAGTTGGCGGCCATACAGGTGACGGATCTGGACGACTCCGTCACCAAGGAGGAGGTGGTGGCGGCGGTCGCAGCGGTGGGGGGCTGTGGCGTCGCGGCAGTCCAAGGCCGGGACATAGGGCCCGGCCGCGGCGGCATGGGCACCATGCGCCTCGAGTGCCCAATCGCCGCTGCCAAGGCCGTCCTTGCAAAGGGACGGCTCTTGGTCGGGTTTAGCTCGGGAGCGGTCCGGGCGCTCGAGGAGCAGCCTCTGCGGTGTTTCCGGTGCTTCGGCATCGGACACACCCGGCCCCTGTGTCCGTCCACAGTGGACAGGTCGGACGCCTGCTACCGCTGCGGCAAGGATGGCCACAAAGCCGCCTCCTGCGGGGCCGCCACGCCGCACTGCGCGGTGTGTGCCGCCAGTGGCTGCCCGGCAGGGCACGTCATGAAGGGGAGGAACTGCAATCCTCCCCCTAAGCGGGGCAAAGCGCAGGCGCCTTCCGGGTTTGCTGCCGCTGCCAATACCGCCGCTGTTTCTGCGGTGGCTGCGGAGGGGGGTGCGATGTCCGACTGATGGATACGGTCGAATATCGCATACCCTTACTCGGTCCCTGGCCAGTGGCTGGGCTACCGGGACGGCCTAGTGGCGTTGGTGTCGCGGTCTTCCACGGACTCCCCCCCCCTCTCGCTCTTAGAGAGGGGACCGGGATACGTGGCCGCCGCGTGGGGAGACCACTCTCTCTCCGACTCGCGCCAGCCTCACTTTCCTCATGGTGGCGATGGGCGGGCGACAGGCACGGGGGTGCCTTCTCCCGCATTGCACCACCCATCACCACCTTCGTCGGTCATTCCCGGGCCCCCGTGAGGGGCCCGCCATGAAGGGCAATCGTCGGCGGAGGACTGGACGTTAAGGCTACGCCTGTTTCCCAGTCCCCCGCCATTCGGACGAAGCGGGAGTGTCGCTGGGTTGTTTTAGTGGGTATACCGGTCAGACCGGGGAGTCCCACATAGCCCCCCATCCCCCGATGGGAGGGTATGCGTAATGCATTTTTTCCCAGCGCAAAAAAAAAAAAAAAAAAAAAAAAAAAAAAAAAGGTTAGGTTAGGTTAGGTTTTTTTTTTTTTTTTTTTTTTTGTTTTTTTTTTTTTTGTGCTTTTCCCCGTCCATGGTTTGACAGGATCTTATTATTCTAGTTTCTCATTCGTTCCAGTTCTCTCATGTATTCCTCTCGCACTTTCATGCTTCATACTTTATCTTTCTTTTTCGCACTCTTTCATTCTTAGCCGGGTGGGACTCCCGCTATTCTATCTACTTTTTTCCTTTATTTTCTTTATTTAGGGATATTAGACACAACTCAGTTTTATTAACATTATTGGCTTCTTACATTAGTTTCTTTACGTTCTATTTTCTCTAATTCTATTCTTTCTTAACTATGTTTCTATGTACTAAGTTTTTATTTTTCTAAACAATATTTTGTTGTGCTGTTTTTGCACATCTACTTTATGGACATCAATTTAGTTTCTGTGCCGTTAATACAGTCTTGTGCTAATTTATTTTAATACATTACTATTTCCTATTTTTATAACAAACTTATTTCCTTAACATCACTAGTTTTACAATTTTTTCCTTATGCAATAACACGTTTTTTCTAATACATAACTCTCTTACATAGTATATTAACTTATCTTCTTATTTTCTAATACAGTGTACTCAATAATTATTTAACAACACAATTTCCTGTAGGTACCTATCTTCGGTTTTTGGACAGTAGGTTCTTGATTGGGACTATTCTAAGGTCTTGTGTATCTTACTTTCGCTTTGTTGCGTTTATTTACTTATTTATTGTTTTGGCAATAATATAATATATACTAATTATGATATACATATTTATTGTCGATTCTTATCTGGGGTATTTTACTTTCCTTAACGTTTTCAGTGGTTGTTTGGAGTGTGTGTTTTGATATACTTGTATATATTTACTATATATTTTATATATCTGTGTTTGTTTTTGTTTTTTGGTTTCCATGTGTATGTTCGTTTCGTAGTTGCTATCTACTTCTGTAATGTACTCCCAGTTTGTGTTGTTGTCTTGGTGTGTTTCTGTGTGTGTTCCTGTGTGTTTTGTGTGTGTTGTGTGTGTTACGTGTATCTTAGGGGGCAGTCTAGGCGTATGCCGTTGTCGTCCGAGCCAGGTAGTCCCATTTCTTGCGGACCGGGCACTCCACGCTGAAGGCGTTGTGGTCCGTCTTCTGAAGCTTCGAGTGTGAGCAGTTGCAGCACTGCGGTTCCATACCTGCAACAAATTCCTCGCATTTTTCGCGTAGATGCGGTCCTCCGCAGTGACTACATCTGTCCACACTTTCAGTACAAAATTTCCGGCCGTGTCCGAATGCCAAACATTTTGTGCATTGGATGAGCGGCGACTGGTCCTCCACCCTGACCCTTTGCAGGTCCAAGTAAAGAGCCCCGGCCTCCGTCATCCTCTGCCATGCTTTCGGGCTGACCTGGACGACCACGTGCGCTGTCTTGGGGTTCCTAGTCCTCTTCTTGTATTTTATGACCATTTCCTTGCCTTCTTGGTCTAAATCCCTGAAAATATTTTCGTTCTGGGAGTAGAGCGCCTTCACCATTTCGTCGTCTTTGCTGTCCAAAAAGACATCTTTTAGAACGACGAGCGGGTTTTTGTTCTTCATGGGCGCTACCTTAAGGCCTCCACCTCGGCTTTCAATCCTTTCTTTTACTTTCTTATACTCCACTTCTGTGTCACACCCCGGTTAGGTTAGGTTAGGTTAGGTTAGGTTAGGTTAGGTTGGGGTCGGGGGACCACCCCACAGTGCTTGCGTCCACGTCGCGTCCCCTGGAAACAGCCCAGTTCTGACCACCGTAACGGAGTGGCAGACTGGGTTGGCCAAAGTGCACTGTGCCTTCGTAGATTTTATTTTAACTGTCGTGTATCTGCGAACCTGCCGGGATTATGCCGAAACCTGCGCGGGACGCCTCCGGGCGGTTTTTAAAACCAAAAGGCCCTTCTCAGGGCCAACCAAAAGGCCCTTCTCAGGGCCAACCAAAAGGCCCTTCTCAGGGCCACCCTGACGCTTCGGCGTCAGAGTCTAGCCGCGCGCCGTCTGCGGCTAGCTATTTCGGAGGGGCGGACGAGTCGTCGTCTGATAACGACTCACTGATTAGTGTGTCGGACGCGGACGACACTCGTTCGCGGAAGAGAGCACACCGGAGCGGTGGGTCCGGGGGCTCCTCGGCCTCGGGGTCGACGCGGTCGGCGAAGGCTAAAAAGCCGACGGTAGCCGCGGAGACCCATGTCGTTGGGCTCGCGGACGCCCAACGCCAGTTGGACCTGGCTCGGCGGGCTCAGCTCCAGCAAGAGCTGGAGGAGCGGGTCGCTGCCGCGGAGAAGCGGGCGCACGTCGCCCGGGCCAAGTCCGGGTACGGTGCGTCCCGCGTTGTGTACGCGGACCACTCCCTAGTCGAGCTGGAGAGGATGGCGGAGGAGGACGCGAGGGAGATCGCGGAGGTCGCCTCTAAGTCCACAAACATTAAGGGGACCTTGCAAAAGGCCCTGAAATGTAGGGCCGCGAGCATGCGCGGTCTCGTTGCGGAGCTGGTCCAGCGCAACTCCAGCGACGAGACGCGGCAACTGCAGGCGAAGGTGGATCGCCTGCAGTCGGAGGTCAGCCAGCTTCATCAGAAGCTGGCTGAAGCCACGGCCCGGCCACAACAGGCCCAGTCGAGCCCTGCGGCAGAGGGCCCCGCCTCCAACCTTGAGGATATCTTCCGCAAGGTCATAATGGAGGAGAGGGCCTTCACAAGAGCCTGCCTAGCAGGAATCGAGGACCGGCTCCTGCCGGAGAAGCGCCTCCGACCAGCCCTTGCGGCAGACGCGAGGCAGCGTGAGCCGGGCCCGTCCTGCTCCCGCGCGGACGACGCCCTTCTCCTCCCCTCAACGACCCCGTCCAACGAGTGGACGGAAGTGGTCCGCAAGGGGAAGGGCAAGGGCAAAAAGTCGGCGACGGCCGCCCCCGTCGTCCCCGCCGCCATCACCGCTCCCAGCCAGCCGCAGACGACCGGCAAGGGAAAGCGGACTGGGAAAGGGAAAGGGGGGCGAAAGGGGCAGCTAGTCCCCCCAAAAACCGCGGCCGTCGTGGTGACGCTCACCGCGGAGGCTGCGGACCGCGGGGAGACGTACGCGTCAATTTTGGTGCGGGCGCGTGCAAATGCCGATCCCACCCAACTGGGGATCGGCAGTGTGTCCTGCCGGCGGACCCAGGCCGGGGCTCGAATATTCGAGTTCCCGGGGGCAGAGGGGAGTGCCCACGCGGACCTCTTTGCGGCCAAGCTGCAGGAGGTCATCGCCGACTCAGCCAAGGTGGCACGGCCGGTCAAGTTGGCGGCCATACAGGTGACGGATCTGGACGACTCCGTCACCAAGGAGGAGGTGGTGGCGGCGGTCGCAGCGGTGGGGGGCTGTGGCGTCGCGGCAGTCCAAGGCCGGGACATAAGGCCCGGCCGCGGCGGCATGGGCACCATGCGCCTCGAGTGCCCAATCGCCGCTGCCAAGGCCGTCCTTGCAAAGGGACGGCTCTTAGTCGGGTTTAGCTCGGGAGCGGTCCGGGCGCTCGAGGAGCAGCCTCTGCGGTGTTTCCGGTGCTTCGGCATCGGACACACCCGGCCCCTGTGTCCGTCCACAGTGGACAGGTCGGACGCCTGCTACCGCTGCAGCAAGGATGGCCACAAAGCCGCCTCCTGCGGGGCCGCCACGCCGCACTGCGCGGTGTGTGCCGCCAGTGGCTGCCCGGCAGGGCACGTCATGAAGGGGAGGAACTGCAATCCTCCCCCTAAGCGGGGCAAAGCGCAGGCGCCTTCCGGGTTTGCTGCCGCTGCCAATACCGCCGCTGTTTCTGCGGTGGCTGCGGAGGGGGGTGCGATGTCCGACTGATGGATACGGTCGAATATCGCATACCCTTACTCGGTCCCTGGCCAGTGGCTGGGCTACCGGGACGGCCTAGTGGCGTTGGTGTCGCGGTCTTCCACGGACTCCCCCCCCCTCTCGCTCTTAGAGAGGGGACCGGGATACGTGGCCGCCGCGTGGGGAGACCACTCTCTCTCCGACTCGCGCCAGCCTCACTTTCCTCATGGTGGCGATGGGCGGGCGACAGGCACGGGGGTGCCTTCTCCCGCATTGCACCACCCATCACCACCTTCGTCGGTCATTCCCGGGCCCCCGTGAGGGGCCCGCCATGAAGGGCAATCGTCGGCGGAGGACTGGACGTTAAGGCTACGCCTGTTTCCCAGTCCCCCGCCATTCGGACGAAGCGGGAGTGTCGCTGGGTTGTTTTAGTGGGTATACCGGTCAGACCGGGGAGTCCCACATAGCCCCCCATCCCCCGATGGGAGGGTATGCGTAATGCATTTTTTCCCAGCGCAAAAAAAAAAAAAAAAAAAAAAAAAAAAAAAAAAAAAAAAAAAAAAAAAAAAAAAAAAAAAAAAAGGTTAGGTTGGGGTCACTGCAGGGCAGCCCAGGATCTGCTGATGCAGACCATGGCTGAGTGGTTGGTAGACTTGGCGGTGGTCGCCGAGCCTTACTCGGTCCCTGGCCGCTGGCTGGGCGACCGGGACGGCCTGGTGGCGTTGGTGTCGCGGTCTTCCACGGACTCCCCTCCCCTCTCGCTCTTAGAGAGGGGACCGGGATACGTGGCCGCCGCGTGGGGAGACATGGCCCTGGTAGGGGTCTACTTCTCCCCGAACCGCTCTCTCTCCGACTTTGAGGATTTCCTCGAGATCCTCACCGCAGTCGTAGGGAGGGCGGCACCGCGCCAGGTCGTGGTGTTGGGCGACCTGAACGCCAAGTCGGCAGCCTGGGGCAACCCGGCCACCGGCTGCAACGTCCGGGGACGCGTCGTCGAGTTTTGGGCGGCCTCATGCGGTGTGTCCCTCCTCAACAGGGGGGCGGTCCACACGTGTGTGCGGCAACAGGGCGGATCGGTGGTGGACGTCTCGTTTGCCACCCCTGCGCTGGCCGCCCGCGTCGTCAACTGGCGGGTAGAGATGGTGGAGACCCTGTCGGACCACCGATATGTGCGGTTCGACATCTCCACCCAGCAGGGGGAGGGGAGGGCCCGCGCCGGGCAATCTCCCTTCCCACGGTGGGCACTCACCCGCCTGGACCGGGAGGCAGCCGAGGAGGCGGCCTTTCTCCAGGACTGGCTGTCGCCCCCCCCTGTCGAGGCCCTGGACGTGGACGCCGCAGCGGTCCAGCTCAGGGGGTCCCTGACCGTGGTGTGCAATTCCAGCATGCCTCGGTCTCGCCGTCCGCCTCCCCGTCGCGCCGTCTACTGGTGGACGCAGGAGCTGGCGGTTCTCCGGGCCGCCTGCGTGGCGGCCAGAAGGGCCTACGCGCGGAGCCGACGGCGCAGCGCCCAGAACCGAGACCGGGCAGAGGAGGACCGCCTATACGCCTCTTACCAGGAGGCGAGGACGGTCCTCAAGTCTGCAATGGGCGCTGCGGAAGACTCGGCGAGGGCCGAGATGCTGGAGGGTCTCGACAGGGATCCTTATGGGAGACCATACAAGGCGGCGCGGAACCAGCTACGCCCCTATGGTCCCCCACTGACGGAGACCCTCGAGCCGGCGTTGCTGGACGGGGTGGTCCGGTCCCTGTTTCCGCGCAGGACCGACTTCACCCCACCAGCGATGGATCCCCCGCAAGGGGCGGCTCCGCCGGACGAGCAGGTCCCCCCGGTGACGGTGGAGGAGCTCCGCGCGGGGGTTCTCACCCTCCGCGCGAAGAAGACGGCCCCCGGGCCAGACGGCGTCCCCGCACGGGTGGTGGCGATCGCCGCCTCCCAAATGGAGGACAGGTTTCGGGACCTCTTCAGTGCGTGCTTTACGGCTGGGAGGTTCCCGAAACTGTGGAAGGAGGGGCAGCTCTGCCTCCTCCGAAAGGAGGGACGTCCGGTGGACTCCCCGTCGGCATACCGGCCCATCGTCTTGCTCGATGAGGTCGGTAAACTGTTCGAGGGGATCATCGCGTCCCGGCTTCATGGCCTTTTGCGGGGGGTAGGGCCGGACCTGTCGGACGCCCAATTCGGCTTCCGACAAGGGCGTTCGACAATCGACGCGCTGGCCCTGCTCAAGGGCCAGGTGAAGGAGGCGGTGGAGGCGGGGGACGGAGTGCTGGCAGTGTCGTTCGACATTGCAAACGCCTTCAACTCCGTCCCCCACTCGACGATATTGGAGGCGCTCCGGTATCACGGAGTGCCCCAATACCTGCGGGATCTGCTGGCCAGCTACCTGGAGGGCCGAGAGGTCCTCCTCGCGGACCGGACGGGCACGGTGAGGCGGTACGGAGCAGAGTCCGGTGTTCCGCAAGGGTCAGTGCTGGGGCCCTCCTTGTGGAACATCGGGTTCGACTGGCTCCTACGCGGAGTCCTCCTCCAGGGCACGAGTGTCATCTGCTACGCGGATGACACTCTCCTCACTGCCCGGGGGAGGAACTTTGGAGACGCGGCCTGTCTGGCCTCGGCTGGCGGATCCCTGGTTGCAGAACGGATCCGCCTCCTGGGATTGAAGGTGGCGCTGCACAAGACCGAGGCCGTGTTCTTTCACGGGCCTCGGCAGCGCTGCCCTCCCGATGCCCACATTGTCGTAGAGGGCGTCCGGATAGAGGTCCAGCCCCAGATGAAGTATCTGGGCCTGGTGCTGGACGAGAGGTGGCGCTTCGGCCCGCATTTTAGCGGGCTGTCGACGCGCCTCCTGAAAGCCGCGGACGCCCTCTCGCGGCTGCTCCCGAACCTGGGGGGGCCCAAGGTGGGATGCCGGCGCCTCTATGCCGGCGTCCTCAGAAGCATGGCCCTATACGGGGCCCCTATCTGGGCGGACTCCTTCCATAGGAGGGAGAATGCGACCGCCATCCGCAAGCCCCAAAGGGCCATTGCACTGCGGGTGGCGAGGGCCTACCGCTCGGTGGGCTTTTCGGCGGCGTGCGCTCTGGCCGGCACCCCTCCTTGGGAGCTGGAGGCTTGGGTGCTCGCCAGAGTGTACGAGTGGACCGCGCAACGAAGGGCGCTCGGGGAGCGCCCCGTCGCCGAAGAGCGGGAGGCCGTGCGGCGGGAGGCGAGGGACGCAATCGTCCTTCACTGGACAGAGGACCTCGCCACCGCCGCCTTTGGCCGCCGGACGTTGGACGCGCTCGGCCCGGTCCTGCAGAGCTGGCTCGAGCGGTCCCACGGTTTCCTCTCGTTCCGTCTGGTGCAGGTGTTGTCCGGCCATGGGTGTTTCGGAACGTACCTGCACCGGATCGGGAGGGAGGAGACCCCGGCGTGCCACGACTGCGGCGCGGCGGAGGACACGGCGCAGCACACCCTCGAGGTGTGCCCGGCTTGGTGCGAGCTGCGCCGCGGTCTGACCGCGGCGGTCGGACAGGACCTCTCGCTTCCCGGTGTGGTCAACGCCATGCTGGGGAGCGAGGAGGCCTGGGCAGCGGTTGCCTCCTTTTGCGAGGACGTAATCTCGCAAAAGGAGGAGGCGGAGCGCGCGCGGGAGGACGACCCTCTCGCTGTGCCGCTCCGCAGACGAAGAAGGGGTCGGAGAAGGCGCCAGCCTCTCCCCCCTCATGGTGGCGATGGGCGGGCGACAGGCACGGGGGTGCCGTCTCCCGCATTGCACCCATCACCACCTTCGTCGGTCACTCCCGGGCCCCCGTGAGGGGCCCGCCCTGAAGGACAATCGTCGGCGGAGGACTGGACGTAAAGGCTACGCTGGTTTCCCAGTCCCCCGCCACTCGGACGAAGCGGGAGTGCCGCTGGGTTTTTTAGTGGGTATACCGGGTCAGACCCGGGAGTCCCACATAGCCCCCCATCCCCCGATGGGAGGGTATGCGTAACGCATTTTTCCCAGCGCAAAAAAAAAAAAAAAAAAAAGGTTAGGTTGGGGTGGGGGACCACCCCACAGTGCTTGCGTCCACGTCGCGTCCCCTGGAAACAGCCCAGTTCTGACCACCGTAACGGAGTGGCAGACTGGGTTGGCCAAAGTGCACTGTGCCTTCGTAGATTTTATTTTAACTGTCGTGTATCTGCGAACCTGCCGGGATTATGCCGAAACCTGCGCGGGACGCCTCCGGGCGGTTTTTAAAACCAAAAGGCCCTTCTCAGGGCCAACCAAAAGGCCCTTCTCAGGGCCAACCAAAAGGCCCTTCTCAGGGCCACCCTGACGCTTCGGCGTCAGAGTCTAGCCGCGCGCCGTCTGCGGCTAGCTATTTCGGAGGGGCGGACGAGTCGTCGTCTGATAACGACTCACTGATTAGTGTGTCGGACGCGGACGACACTCGTTCGCGGAAGAGAGCACACCGGAGCGGTGGGTCCGGGGGCTCCTCGGCCTCGGGGTCGACGCGGTCGGCGAAGGCTAAAAAGCCGACGGTAGCCGCGGAGACCCATGTCGTTGGGCTCGCGGACGCCCAACGCCAGTTGGACCTGGCTCGGCGGGCTCAGCTCCAGCAAGAGCTGGAGGAGCGGGTCGCTGCCGCGGAGAAGCGGGCGCACGTCGCCCGGGCCAAGTCCGGGTACGGTGCGTCCCGCGTTGTGTACGCGGACCACTCCCTAGTCGAGCTGGAGAGGATGGCGGAGGAGGACGAGAGGGAGATCGCGGAGGTCGCCTCTAAGTCCACAAACATTAAGGGGACCTTGCAAAAGGCCCTGAAATGTAGGGCCGCGAGCATGCGCGGTCTCGTTGCGGAGCTGGTCCAGCGCAACTCCAGCGACGAGACGCGGCAACTGCAGGCGAAGGTGGATCGCCTGCAGTCGGAGGTCAGCCAGCTTCATCAGAAGCTGGCTGAAGCCACGGCCCGGCCACAACAGGCCCAGTCGAGCCCTGCGGCAGAGGGCCCCGCCTCCAACCTTGAGGATATCTTCCGCAAGGTCATAATGGAGGAGAGGGCCTTCACAAGAGCCTGCCTAGCAGGAATCGAGGACCGGCTCCTGCCGGAGAAGCGCCTCCGACCAGCCCTTGCGGCAGACGCGAGGCAGCGTGAGCCGGGCCCGTCCTGCTCCCGCGCGGACGACGCCCTTCTCCTCCCCTCAACGACCCCGTCCAACGAGTGGACGGAAGTGGTCCGCAAGGGGAAGGGCAAGGGCAAAAAGTCGGCGACGGCCGCCCCCGTCGTCCCCGCCGCCATCACCGCTCCCAGCCAGCCGCAGACGACCGGCAAGGGAAAGCGGACTGGGAAAGGGAAAGGGGGGCGAAAGGGGCAGCTAGTCCCCCCAAAAACCGCGGCCGTCGTGGTGACGCTCACCGCGGAGGCTGCGGACCGCGGGGAGACGTACGCGTCAATTTTGGTGCGGGCGCGTGCAAATGCCGATCCCACCCAACTGGGGATCGGCAGTGTGTCCTGCCGGCGGACCCAGGCCGGGGCTCGAATATTCGAGTTCCCGGGGGCAGAGGGGAGTGCCCACGCGGACCTCTTTGCGGCCAAGCTGCAGGAGGTCATCGCCGACTCAGCCAAGGTGGCACGGCCGGTCAAGTTGGCGGCCATACAGGTGACGGATCTGGACGACTCCGTCACCAAGGAGGAGGTGGTGGCGGCGGTCGCAGCGGTAGGGGGCTGTGGCGTCGCGGCAGTCCAAGGCCGGGACATAAGGCCCGGCCGCGGCGGCATGGGCACCATGCGCCTCGAGTGCCCAATCGCCGCTGCCAAGGCCGTCCTTGCAAAGGGACGGCTCTTAGTCGGGTTTAGCTCGGGAGCGGTCCGGGCGCTCGAGGAGCAGCCTCTGCGGTGTTTCCGGTGCTTCGGCATCGGACACACCCGGCCCCTGTGTCCGTCCACAGTGGACAGGTCGGACGCCTGCTACCGCTGCGGCAAGGATGGCCACAAAGCCGCCTCCTGCGGGGCCGCCACGCCGCACTGCGCGGTGTGTGCCGCCAGTGGCTGCCCGGCAGGGCACGTCATGAAGGGGAGGAACTGCAATCCTCCCCCTAAGCGGGGCAAAGCGCAGGCGCCTTCCGGGTTTGCTGCCGCTGCCAATACCGCCGCTGTTTCTGCGGTGGCTGCGGAGGGGGGTGCGATGTCCGACTGATGGATACGGTCGAATATCGCATACCCTTACTCGGTCCCTGGCCAGTGGCTGGGCTACCGGGACGGCCTAGTGGCGTTGGTGTCGCGGTCTTCCACGGACTCCCCCCCCCTCTCGCTCTTAGAGAGGGGACCGGGATACGTGGCCGCCGCGTGGGGAGACCACTCTCTCTCCGACTCGCGCCAGCCTCACTTTCCTCATGGTGGCGATGGGCGGGCGACAGGCACGGGGGTGCCTTCTCCCGCATTGCACCACCCATCACCACCTTCGTCGGTCACTCCCGGGCCCCCGTGAGGGGCCCGCCCTGAAGGACAATCGTCGGCGGAGGACTGGACGTAAAGGCTACGCTGGTTTCCCAGTCCCCCGCCACTCGGACGAAGCGGGAGTGCCGCTGGGTTTTTTAGTGGGTATACCGGGTCAGACCCGGGAGTCCCACATAGCCCCCCATCCCCCGATGGGAGGGTATGCGTAACGCATTTTTCCCAGCGCAAAAAAAAAAAAAAAAAAAAAAAAAAAAAAAAAAAAGGTTAGGTTGGGGTGCGCGCAGAAGACCTCCCCGTGCGCTCGGCGGCTGCTGGTCCCCTGTTTGCGGATACGTCCGGGGGGAAGAGCAGTCGCTGGGCCTGGTGCACCCTGGGTCACGGACAATAATCTCTTCGCGGGGGGTGGGGTAGAGGAGTATTATTGTCCGGAGCTAACTTCTGCTGGAGGGGTCGCTCCTGCTCCGTCGACGTAGTCGATTAGGCGAGGACGCGACCACACCCGCTTAGGTGCAGGCGCATCTAAGCGGGGTTCGTTTGTCTCCTCATTTATTGAGGAGCAAACCTTTCGGCGGGTCCGCTGAGTCGGGTTGGCCGGACAGCGGACGGAGGCATGCTTCAATGCCGCCGTCGGGGGGCTTGGCTTAACCGCCCGGCCCCAGAGGAAGGACACCTCTAAGATAAAAAACCACCCAATCCCAAGTTTTGGGAGCGCGGCGAGGGGATGAATGGCCGTAGGGGGTACGGTCGTTAGCGCTCCCACCTGCTGGTACCTGCCGCCCCCAGCAGTATGTAGGCTTACCCGGGTATCTAAGCCTCTGCCCGGGGTTGACATTTTTTGCTTTTGTACTCGTGGGAACAAAAATGGAAAACCTTTTAAATAAATTAAAAAACAAAAATGACGCAGTGGGAGGAAAAGTACCTCTGGTACATGTAGAGCGAATGGGCGTGCTGTCGGATTCCGACAGCGCGTCCAGTCTAATGAGTGTGGCGAGCGCGAACTCAACACGTTTACGCAAACGCCCAAGGGAGAGTGCAGACTCTGGGTCGGACTCGGCCCTGAGCGACACAGCGGTGCCGGCCCCCAAGGTCGGTGCCAAAAAAGGAGGGAGAGGTAGGCCCGCTACTACCGGCAAATATGTCGGTATCGGCCTATCCAGGCGTGAGGCCGCGGCTGCAACGAAGGCCGCAGCAGCCGCTGAAAAGTTAAAGGAGGACGAGCGGCAGATTGCGGCTCTGACGAAAAGGGTGACGGAAGGGAGAGTCACTCGCCTGTCAGAGTCGTCGTCTGCCGTCTCTGATATAGGAGTCGAGGCGGAAGAGCTACCTGCCTCCGTCCTAAACCAGAGAATGGCCGACGCGGTTGCAGCCATAAAAAGAGTGAGCAAGGTCTCGAAGGGACTTAGCGGCTGCAGCCAAAAAGCACTAAAAGAGGCCACGGCCTCCATCCTGGAAAGTGCTCAGGTGCTTTTGACCCGCACCACATCGGAAGAGACGGCGCTGCTGCGGGCCCAGAACGCAAAGCTCGCAGCGCAAATGGTGGAGCTCCGCAAGGAGCACGAGGAGCTCAAGGCGGAGATGGCCAACTTCCGCCGCGAGCACCTCAGGCGGGAGGTGGGCCTTCCGCCCGCAACGCTGCAACCGCAACCGCAGTTGCCGTCACAGGAGACGGAGTTGACTCGCCTGATCCGTCAGGAGATGGCGAGTTTCAACGCCCGCTTCTCGGTGCTTGAGGGGAGGATTCTACGTCCGCCCCTAGCTGCAGACCAACGCAGCACACCGGCGCCGACATATGCGGCCCAAGCCGCAGCGCCCCGTGCCGCCCAACCGGCACAAGCGGCTGCTGCCACCTCTCAAAAGGGAACTGCAGGACCTAAAACAAATAGGCAGTTGAAAAAAGACGACGAACTGGCCAAAAAGGCAGGTGCTACGGCTGCTCCGCCTGCACAAACTGCCAGGCCAGTAACGTGCGAATCCGCCACTAGACCTGAGGCGGAGTGGACGGTTGCGGGCGCCGCCAAAAACAAAAGCAAAAAATCCAGAAAGGCGCGCCAACGGGCCAAAAAGCAGGCCCAGAAGGTACAAGCGGCGGCCAAGCGCCAGACCGCGAGGCTCAGCACCCCCCGCTCTACGGCAGTGGTTCTCACCCTGCAGCCAGGGGCGGAGGAGCGGGGCCTCACATATGCCGGGATCCTGGCAAAGGCGAAAGCCGAGATCTCGCTGAATGATCTCGGCATAGCGGGCCTCCGGTGCAAAACAACCGCTACCGGCGGTCGGCTTCTGGAGATATCGGGAAGTACTAGTGGTCCCAAAGCAGACGCCCTCGCCGATAGACTCAAGGCGTCTCTAGGCCCGGATGATGTAAGAGTGTCCAGGCCGACCAAGTGCGCAAATCTGCGCATTTTGGGCCTGGACGACTCCGTCACACAAGAAGAGGTCGTCGCTGCCATCTCCAAGGCCGGAGGATGCCCGCCGGATCAAATCAAGGCGGGCACGATACGTTGGGGTGTCTCCGGTCTCGGGACAATTCTGGTCAGCTGTCCCGTAGCGGCGGCCAAAAAGATAAAAGGTGGACGGCTTCTGGTTGGATGGGTCTCGGCGCAGGTCGCGCTCCTAGAGCCCAAGCCCTATCGGTGCTACCGCTGTTTAGAAGGAGGACATGCGGGGGCACGGTGCACCGCTGGGGTAGACCGCAGTCAAATGTGCTTCCGCTGCGGTCAGCCCGGTCACAAGGCTGGCACTTGCACTGCCATGCCGCACTGCGTCATCTGTGCGGCATCTGGCAAGCCAGCCGACCATCAGACCGGGTCAAAGGCCTGCCCCAGGCCCAAGAAGAGCAATGCCAGGAGACAGCCGGCTCATCCGCCGGCAAGTATCGTGGATAAGACAAAGGAGGCAACCAGCTCCTCGCAGCCGGTTCACCCGCCGGCTGCGGCAGAACATCCGCAGAGGGCTGGGGGGGAGACAACGGCCATGGACACACAATAATGGCCCTACGTCGTCTCCTCCAAGCCAACATAAACCACTGCGCCAGGGCTCAGGATCTCTTGCTCCAGAGCATGGCGCAGTGGTCGATCGATGTGGCAGTTGTTGCCGAGCCGTATTTTGTGCCACCCAGGGATGACTGGGTGTGCGACACGAACCGCTCGGTGGCACTAATTATGAGGTCTGCCGCCGACACCCTTCCCTTCGAGGCCGTTACCCGAGGGCGGGGCTATGTCGCGGCAATTTGGGGAAACGTTATGGTCGCGGGGGTGTATTTCGCCCCCAGCCTTTCTCTCGCCGACATGGAGGACATCATTTTGGAGTTGGGCACGGTCGTCAGTCGTAGCCGTCCTCGTCCCGTGATCGTCCTAGGGGACTTCAATGCCAAATCTACGGCTTGGGGTTCCCCGGCTACGGATGCGCGGGGCGAGTTAGTGGAGGAGTGGGCGGTCGAGCAGGGCTTGCTTCTCCTGAACCGGGGTTCCGTGCAGACGTGCGTGCGGCAGCGGGGTGGGTCTATAGTGGACCTGTCGTTCGCTAGCCCCGCTCTCGCGCGCACTGTCCAGGACTGGCACGTCCTGGAGGAGGTAGAGACGCTGTCCGATCATCGATATATTCGATTTAGCGTCTCTGCCCAGACCTCGGTTGGGCCGGTCCAAGCGGCCCCGGTGGGCGTTGGAGACGGCCCGCGTTGGGCACTGAAGCGGCTGGACAGGGAGGCTCTCCTGGAGGCCTCTATCGTCAAGGCCTGGCTGGACTCTCCAGACAGGCCAACCAACATCGACGAGGAGGCGGAGTGGTTCCGGGAGAGCATGTCGCACATCTGCGACGCTGGCATGCCCCGAGTCCGGCCGTTACCATCCAGGCGCCAAGTGTACTGGTGGTCGCAGTCGATTGCGCAGTTGCGCATCGCTTGTGTGCAGGTGCGACGCCGGTACGCATGGTGCCGAAGAAGAAGACGCCGCCGCCCCTTTACAGCGGCGGCCGAACAGGAAGAGGCGGAACTATACAACCGCTATAGAGAAGCGAAGAGCGCCCTCCAGCTGGCCATTGTCCGGGCAAAGGCCCAGGCCAACGAAGAGCTGCTGGAGACTCTGGAACGAGAGCCGTGGGGACGCCCCTACCTTATGGTACGGGGCAAGTTGCGCCAATGGGCTCCCCCATTGTCCCGGAGTCTCCAGCCACAGCTGCTGGAGGAGGTGGTGTGTGCGTTGTTTCCGTCGAGACTGGAGCACACACCACCGGCTATGGTTCCGCCTCGCAATGTGCCCGACGCGGAAGACGACATTGACGACGACGTGCCCGAAGTGACCCGGGTAGAGTTGAGAGTGGCGGTGGCTCGCATCAGGAACACCGCCCCAGGGCCCGACGGCATTCCAGGCCGTGCATGGGTCCTGGCCATGAAGGCTCTCGGGCCCCGACTAGCGGGGCTCTTAAGCGCATGCTTGGAGCGGGGCCAGTTTCCAAGCCGGTGGAAGACCGGAAAACTGGTCCTGCTCAAGAAGGAGGGGCGCCCCGCAGACTCGCCATCTGCGTACAGGCCAATCGTGTTGCTGGACGAGGTGTGTAAGATCTTTGAGCGAATCATCGCCAGTCGCCTCGTCCGGCACATGACCAGGGAGGGGCCGGATTTGGCGGACAACCAATTTGGTTTCCGCCAGGGGCGCTCCACGGTGGATGCGATCATGCGCGTGAGGGTCCTCGCGGAGGAGGCAGTCGCCCGGGGTGAGGTGGTCTTGGCGGTGTCGCTCGACATCGCCAACGCTTTCAACACCTTGCCCTGGAGTACCATCCGAGAGGCACTCCGGTACCACGGGGTGCCGCGCTACCTCCAACGCATTGTCGGGGCCTATTTGTCGGAAAGATCGGTGGTGTACCCGGGTCGAGAAGGATGGGGTCGGCGAGAGACGTCGTGCGGCGTTCCGCAGGGTTCGGTGTTGGGGCCGCTCCTGTGGAACGTAGGGTACGACTGGGCTCTGCGCGGTACGCTTCTCCACGGCGTCGGCGTCATATGTTACGCCGACGATACGCTAGTTACAGCGCGTGGGAAGTCGTACCGGCAGGCGGCCATACGCGCGACTGCTGGTGTCGCGCACGTCGTGGGTAGGATCCGGCGGCTGGGCTTAGAGGTGGCATTGCACAAGTCCGAGGCCTTGTGTTTTCATGGGCCGAGGATGAAGCCGCCTCCGGGGTCCAGCATCATAGTAGGAGGAGTCTCCATCGCTGTCGAGTCGACGATGAAGTACCTTGGACTCGTCCTCGACAGTCGGTGGAGCTTCGGGCCGCACTTTACACGGCTCGCCCCCCGGTTGTTGGGCGCCGCTTCTGCGCTCTCGCGCTTGCTGCCCAACCTGGGGGGGCCCAGCTCCTCCTGCCGGAGGCTCTACATGGGGGTCGTACGGTCGATGGCGCTATACGCCGTGCCAGTATGGGCGGACGCCCTGACGGCCCGCAACGTCGCCGCGCTGCGCAGGCCGCAGCGCGCGATGGCCGTCAGGATCATAAGGGGATACCGTACGATCTCCTTTGAGGCAGCGAGCCTCCTAGCCGGATCCCCGCCCTGGGACCTAGACGCAAAGCTCCTCGCGTCGCTCTATTGGTGGCGCGCGGAGGCGGTCGAGCGGGGCGAGCGCCTGGTGCCTCGACAGGTTGAGGCACGCAGGGCAGAGCTCCGCCAGGTCTTAGTGGCGGAGTGGCAGACGCGCTTAGCGCAACCCACGGCGGGGCACGCCGCTGTAGCGGCGGTAAGGCCAGTACTGGAGGAGTGGCTCAATAGGAGCCACGGCGCCCTCGGCTTCCGGCTGACGCAGGTGCTTACCGGACATGGGTGTTTCGGGAAGTACCTGTGTCGCATAGGCCGGGAGCCGACGTCCCAGTGCCACCATTGTGGTGATTGCCGCGTCGATACGGCGCTGCATACATTGGCGGAGTGCCCAGCTTGGGCCGAGCAGCGCCGTGACTTGGTCGCGGCCGTAGGTGCTGCGGGAAATCTCTCGCTTCCGGCTGTTGTGTCTACCATGGTCGGGAGCGAGTCAGGGTGGAGTGCCGTCGCCACCTTTTGCGAGGCCGTGATGCTCGCAAAGGAGGCGGCGGAAAGGGAGAGAGAGGCTGCCTCCTCTCTCCCCTCCCGCAGCAGACGCACTGGGCGTCGTAGGGTGGCTGACTTCCGGCCACCGTAGGGCGCGGCCTGCGGACGGCAGACTCGGGGCGTCTTGTCGTCCGACCAGCAGCAGGCCTAGAGGCGGCGGCGTCGTGTTCCGCGCGCGCCTCATAGTGGAGGAGTCCTGCGGCCGGGGTGACGGCCGCAGTGGGTGACGGGGCCCGCCTGACCATCTGGCGGGCCAATACCCGTCGGGGGGTAGTGACGAATGCTTCGGCGATACCCGCCCTCCGACACATGGGTACATGAGGAACACGGGTTGGTTTTTAGTCAGTACGAGTCTGACAGTCCCCTTCGCCCTTCCCCGAGGGCGGAGGGACTCCATGAGGATTTTCCAACCCGATACCAAAAAAAAAAAAAAAAAAAAAAAAAAAAAAAAAAAAAAAAAAAAAGGTTAGGTTAGGTTAGGTTAGGTTAGGTTAGGTTAGGTTAGGTTGGGGGACCACCCCACAGTGCTTGCGTCCACGTCGCGTCCCCTGGAAACAGCCCAGTTCTGACCACCGTAACGGAGTGGCAGACTGGGTTGGCCAAAGTGCACTGTGCCTTCGTAGATTTTATTTTATTTTAACTGCTTTGTGTCTGCGAACCTGCCGGGAACATGCCGACCCCTGCGCGGGACGCCTCCGGGCGGTTTTTAAAACAAAAAGGCCCTTCTCAGGGCCAACCCAAAGGCCCTTCTCAGGGCCAACCAAAAGGCCCTTCTCAGGGCCAACCCAAAGGCCCTTCTCAGGGCCAACCCGACGCTTCGGCGTCAGAAACTAGCCGCGCGCCGTCTGCGGCTAGCTTCTTTGGAGGGGCGGACGAGTCGTCGTCCGACAACGACTCACTGATCAGTGTGTCGGACGCGGACGACTCTCGTTCGCGGAAGAGAGTCCACCGGAGCGGTGGGTCCGAGGGCTCCTCGGCCTCGGGGTCGACGCGGTCGCCGAAGGCTAAAAAGCCGACGGCTGCCGCGGAGACCCATGTCGTTGGGCTCGAGAACGCCCAACGCCAGTTGGATCTGGCTCGGCGGGCTCAGCTCCAGCAGGAGCTGGAGGAGCGGGTCGCTGCCGCGGAGAAGCGGGCGCACGTCGCCCGGGCCAAGTCCGGGTACGGTGCGTCCCGCGTCGTATACGCGGACCACTCCCTGGCCGAGCTGGAGAGGATGGCGGAGGAGGACGAGAGGGAGATCGCGGAGGTCGCCTCGAAGTCCTCCAACATAAAGGGGACCCTACAAAAGGCCCTGAAATGTAGGGCCGCGAGCATGCGCGGCGTCGTTGCGGAGCTGGTCCAGCGCAGCTCCACCGACGAAACGCGGCAACTGCAGGCGAAGGTGGATCGCCTGCAGTCGGAGGTCAGCCAGCTTCATCAGAAGCTGGCTGAAGCCACGGCCCGGCCACAACAGGCCAAGTCGAGCCCTGCGGCAGAGGGCCCCTCCTCCAACCTTGAGGATATCATCCGCAAGGTCGTAATGGAGGAGAGGGCCTTCACAAGAGCCTGCTTGGCGGGCATCGAGGACCGGCTCCTGCCCGAGAAGCGCCTCCGACCGGCCCTTGCGGCAGATGCGAGGCGGTCGGAGCCGGGACCGTCCACCTCCCACGCCGAGGACGCCCTCCTCCCCTCAACGACCCCGTCCAACGAGTGGACGGAGGTGGTCCGCAAGGGGAAGGGCAAGGCCAAAAAGTCGGCGACGGCCGTCCCCGTCGTCCCCGCCACCACCACCGCTCCCAGCCAGTCGCAGAAGACCGGCAAGGGAAAGCGGACGGGGAAAGGGAAAGGAAGGCGAAGGGGGCAGCTGGTCCCCCCAAAAACCGCAGCCGTCGTGGTGACGCTCACCGCGGAGGCTGCGGAGCGAGGGGAGACGTACGCGTCCGTTTTGGTGCGGGCGCGTGCGAATGCCGATCCCACCCAGCTGGGGATCGGCAGTGTGTCCTGCCGGCGGACCCAGGCCGGGGCTCGAATATTCGAGTTCCCGGGGGCAGAGGGGAGTGCCCACGCGGACCTCTTTGCGGCCAAGCTGCAGGAGGTCATCGCCGACTCGGCCAAGGTGGCACGGCCGGTCAAGTTGGCGGCCATACAGGTGACGGATCTGGACGATTCCGTCACCAAGGAGGAGGTAGTGGCTGCGGTCGCAGCGGTAGGGGGCTGTGGCGTCGCGGCAGTCCAAGGCCGGGACATAAGGCCCGGCCGCGGCGGCATGGGCACCATACGCCTCGAGTGCCCAATCGCCGCTGCCAAGGCCGTCCTTGCCAAGGGACGGGTCACAGTCGGGTTTAGCTCGGGAGCGGTCCGAGCGCTCGAGGACCAGCCTCTGAGGTGTTTCCGGTGCTTCGGCATCGGACACACCCGGCCCCTGTGTCCGTCCACAGTGGACAGGTCAGACGCCTGCTACCGCTGCGGCAAGGACGGCCACAAAGCCGCCTCCTGCGAGGCCGCCACGCCGCACTGCGCGGTGTGTGCCGCCAGTGGCTGCCCGGCAGACCACGTAATGAAGGGGAGGAACTGCAGTCCTCCCCCTGTGCGGGGCAAAGCGCAGGCGCCGACCGGGCCTGCAAATAACACCGCTGCTTCTGCGGTGGCTGCGGAGGAGGGGGGTGCGATGTCCGACTGATGGATAGGGTCGAACATCGCATACTCCAGGCGAACGCCAACCACTGCAGGGCAGCCCAGGATCTGCTGATGCAGACCATAGCTGAGTGGTTGGTGGACTTGGCGGTGGTCGCCGAGCCTTACTCGGTCCCTGGCCGTTGGCTGGGCGACCGGGATGGCCTGGTGGCGTTGGTGTCGCGGTCTTCCACGGACTCCCCTCCCCTCTCGCTCTTAGAGAGGGGACCGGGATACGTGGCCGCCGCGTGGGGAGACATGGCCCTGGTAGGGGTCTACTTCTCCCCGAACCGCTCTCTCTCCGACTTTGAGGACTTCCTCGAGATCCTCACCGCAGTCGTAGGGAGGGCGGCACCGCGCCAGGTCGTGGTGTTGGGCGACCTGAACGCCAAGTCGGCAGCCTGGGGCAACCCGGTCACCGGTTGCAACGTCCGGGGACGCGCCGTCGAGTTTTGGGCGGCCTCATGCGGTGTGTCCCTCCTCAACAGGGGGGCGGTCCACACGTGTGTGCGGCAACAGGGCGGATCGGTGGTGGACGTCTCGTTTGCCACCCCCGCGCTAGCCGCCCGCGTCGTCAACTGGCGGGTAGAGATGGTGGAGACCCTGTCGGACCACCGATATGTGCGGTTCGACATCTCCACCCAGGGGGGGGGGAGGGCCCGCGCCGGGCAATCTCCCTTCCCACGGTGGGCACTCACCCGCCTGGACCGGGAGGCAGCCGAGGAGGCGGCCTTTCTCCAGGACTGGCTGTCGCCCCCCCCTGTCGAGGCCCTGGACGTGGACGCCGCAGCGGTCCAGCTCAGGGGGTCCCTGACCGTGGTGTGCAACTCCAGCATGCCTCGGTCTCGCCGTCCGCCTCCCCGTCGCGCCGTCTACTGGTGGACGCAGGAGCTGGCGGTTCTCCGGGCCGCCTGCGTGGCGGCCAGAAGGGCCTACGCGCGGAGCCGACGGCGCTGCGCCCAGAACCGAGACCGGGCAGGGGAGGACCGCCTATACGCCTCTTACCAGGAGGCGAGGACGGTCCTCAAGTCTGCAATGGGCGCTGCGGAAGACTCGGCGAGGGCCGAGATGCTGGAGGGTCTCGACAGCGATCCTTATGGGAGACCATACAAGGCGGCGCGGAACCAGCTACGCCCCTATGGTCCCCCACTGACGGAGACCCTCGAGCCGGCGTTGCTGGACGGGGTGGTCCGGTCCCTGTTTCCGCGCAGGACCGACTTCACCCCACCAGCGATGGATCCCCCGCAAGGGGCGGCTCCGCCGGACGAGCAGATCCCCCCGGTGACGGTGGAGGAGCTCCGCGCGGGGGTTCTCACCCTCCGCGCGAAGAAGACGGCCCCCGGGCCAGACGGCGTCCCCGCACGGGTGGTGGCGATCGCCGCCTCCCAAATGGAGGACAGGTTTCGGGACCTCTTCAGCGCGTGCTTTACGGCTGGGAGGTTCCCGAAACTGTGGAAGGAGGGGCAACTCTGCCTCCTCCGAAAGGAGGGACGCCCGGTGGACTCCCCATCGGCATACCGGCCCATCGTCTTGCTCGATGAGGTCGGTAAACTGTTCGAGGGGATCATCGCGTCCCGGCTTCATGGCCTTTTGCGGGGGGTAGGGCCGGACCTGTCGGACGCCCAATTCGGCTTCCGACAAGGGCGTTCGACAATCGACGCGCTGGCCCTGCTCAAGGGCCAGGTGAAGGAGGCGGTGGAGGCGGGGGACGGAGTGCTGGCAGTGTCGTTCGACATTGCAAACGCCTTCAACTCCGTCCCCCACTCGACGATATTGGAGGCGCTCCGGTATCACGGAGTGCCCCAATACCTGCGGGATCTGCTGGCCAGCTACCTGGAGGGCCGAGAGGTCCTCCTCTCGGACCGGACGGGCACGGTGAGGCGGTACGGAGCAGAGTCCGGTGTTCCGCAAGGGTCAGTGCTGGGGCCCTCCTTGTGGAACATCGGGTTCGACTGGCTCCTACGCGGAGTCCTCCTCCAGGGCACGAGTGTCATCTGCTACGCGGATGACACTCTCCTCACTGCCCGGGGGAGGAACTTTGGAGACGCGGCCTGTCTGGCCTCGGCTGGCGGATCCCTGGTTGCAGAACGGATCCGCCTCCTGGGATTGAAGGTGGCGCTGCACAAGACCGAGGCCGTATTCTTTCACGGGCCTCGGCAGCGCTGCCCTCCCGACGCCCACATTATCGTGGAGGGCGTCCGTATAGGGGTCCAGCCCCAGATGAAGTATCTGGGCCTGGTGCTGGACGAGAGGTGGCGCTTCGGCCCGCACTTCAGCGGGCTGTCGACGCGCCTCCTGAAAGCCGCGGACGCCCTCTCGCGGCTGCTCCCGAACCTGGGGGGGCCCAAGGTGGGATGCCGGCGCCTCTATGCCGGCGTCCTCAGAAGCATGGCCCTATACGGGGCCCCTATCTGGGCGGACTCCCTCCATAGGAGGGAGAATGCGACCGCCATCCGCAAGCCCCAAAGGGCCATTGCACTGCGGGTGGCGAGGGCCTACCGCTCGGTGGGTTTTTCGGCGGCGTGCGCTCTGGCCGGCACCCCTCCTTGGGAGCTGGAGGCTTGGGTGCTCGCCAGAGTGTACGAGTGGACCGCGCAACGAAGGGCGCTCGGGGAGCGCCCCGTCGCCGAGGAGCGGGAGGCCGTGCGGCGGGAGGCGAGGGACGCAATCGTCCTCCACTGGACGGAGGACCTCGCTACCGCCGCCTTTGGCCGCCGGACGTTGGACGCGCTCGGCCCGGTCCTGCAGAGCTGGCTCGAGCGGTCCCACGGTTTCCTCTCGTTCCGTCTGGTGCAGGTGTTGTCCGGCCACGGCTGTTTCGGAACGTACCTGCACCGGATCGGGAGGGAGGAGACCCCGGCGTGCCACGACTGCGGCGCGGCGGAGGACACGGCGCAGCACACCCTCGAGGTGTGCCCGGCTTGGTCCGAGCTGCGCCGCGGTCTGACCGCGGCGGTCGGACAGGACCTCTCGCTTCCTGGTGTGATCAACGCCATGCTGGGGAGCGAGGAGGCCTGGGCAGCGGTGGCCTCCTTTTGCGAGGACGTAATCTCGCAAAAGGAGGAGGCGGAGCGCGCGCGGGAGGACGACCCTCTCGCTGTGCCGCTCCGCAGACGAAGAAGGGGTCGGAGAAGGCGCCAGCCTCTCCCCCCTCATGGTGGCGATGGGCGGGCGACAGGCACGGGGGTGCCGTCTCCCGCATTGCACCCATCACCACCTTCGTCGGTCACTCCCGGGCCCCCGTGAGGGGCCCGCCCTGAAGGACAATCGTCGGCGGAGGACTGGACGTAAAGGCTACGCTGGTTTCCCAGTCCCCCGCCACTCGGACGAAGCGGGAGTGCCGCTGGGTTTTTTAGTGGGTATACCGGGTCAGACCCGGGAGTCCCACATAGCCCCCCATCCCCCGATGGGAGGGTATGCGTAACGCATTTTTCCCAGCGCAAAAAAAAAAAAAAAAAAAAAAAAAAAGGTTAGGTTAGGTTAGGTTAGGTTAGGTTAGGTTAGGTTAGGTTCGCGCCTCCTGAAAGCCGCGGACGCCCTCTCGCGGCTGCTCCCGAACCTGGGGGGGCCCAAGGTGGGATGCCGGCGCCTCTATGCCGGCGTCCTCAGAAGCATGGCCCTATACGGGGCCCCTATCTGGGCGGACTCCCTCCATAGGAGGGAGAATGCGACCGCCATCCGCAAGCCCCAAAGGGCCATTGCACTGCGGGTGGCGAGGGCCTACCGCTCGGTGGGTTTTTCGGCGGCGTGCGCTCTGGCCGGCACCCCTCCTTGGGAGCTGGAGGCTTGGGTGCTCGCCAGAGTGTACGAGTGGACCGCGCAACGAAGGGCGCTCGGGGAGCGCCCCGTCGCCGAGGAGCGGGAGGCCGTGCGGCGGGAGGCGAGGGACGCAATCGTCCTCCACTGGACGGAGGACCTCGCTACCGCCGCCTTTGGCCGCCGGACGTTGGACGCGCTCGGCCCGGTCCTGCAGAGCTGGCTCGAGCGGTCCCACGGTTTCCTCTCGTTCCGTCTGGTGCAGGTGTTGTCCGGCCACGGCTGTTTCGGAACGTACCTGCACCGGATCGGGAGGGAGGAGACCCCGGCGTGCCACGACTGCGGCGCGGCGGAGGACACGGCGCAGCACACCCTCGAGGTGTGCCCGGCTTGGTCCGAGCTGCGCCGCGGTCTGACCGCGGCGGTCGGACAGGACCTCTCGCTTCCTGGTGTGATCAACGCCATGCTGGGGAGCGAGGAGGCCTGGGCAGCGGTGGCCTCCTTTTGCGAGGACGTAATCTCGCAAAAGGAGGAGGCGGAGCGCGCGCGGGAGGACGACCCTCTCGCTGTGCCGCTCCGCAGACGAAGAAGGGGTCGGAGAAGGCGCCAGCCTCTCCCCCCTCATGGTGGCGATGGGCGGGCGACAGGCACGGGGGTGCCGTCTCCCGCATTGCACCCATCACCACCTTCGTCGGTCACTCCCGGGCCCCCGTGAGGGGCCCGCCCTGAAGGACAATCGTCGGCGGAGGACTGGACGTAAAGGCTACGCTGGTTTCCCAGTCCCCCGCCACTCGGACGAAGCGGGAGTGCCGCTGGGTTTTTTAGTGGGTATACCGGGTCAGACCCGGGAGTCCCACATAGCCCCCCATCCCCCGATGGGAGGGTATGCGTAACGCATTTTTCCCAGCGCAAAAAAAAAAAAAAAAAAAAAAAAAAAGGTTAGGTTAGGTTAGGTTGGGGGACCACCCCACAGTGCTTGCGTCCACGTCGCGTCCCCTGGAAACAGCCCAGTTCTGACCACCGTAACGGAGTGGCAGACTGGGTTGGCCAAAGTGCACTGTGCCTTCGTAGATTTTATTTTATTTTAACTGCTTTGTGTCTGCGAACCTGCCGGGAACATGCCGACCCCTGCGCGGGACGCCTCCGGGCGGTTTTTAAAACAAAAAGGCCCTTCTCAGGGCCAACCCAAAGGCCCTTCTCAGGGCCAACCAAAAGGCCCTTCTCAGGGCCACCATGACGCTTCGGCGTCAGAAACTAGCCGCGCGCCGTCTGCGGCTAGCTTCTTTGGAGGGGCGGACGAGTCGTCGTCCGACAACGACTCACTCATTAGTGTGTCGGACGCGGACGACTCTCGTTCGCGGAAGAGAGTCCACCGGAGCGGTGGGTCCGAGGGCTCCTCGGCCTCGGGGTCGACGCGGTCGCCAAAGGCTAAAAAGCCGACGGCTGCCGCGGAGACCCATGTCGTTGGGCTCGCGGACGCCCAACGCCAGCTGGATCTGGCTCGGCGGGCTCAGCTCCAGCAAGAGCTGGAGGAGCGGGTCGCTGCCGCGGAGAAGCGGGCGCACGTCGCCCGGGCCAAGTCCGGGTACGGTGCGTCCCGCGTCGTATACGCGGACCACTCCCTGGCCGAGCTGGAGAGGATGGCGGAGGAGGACGAGAGGGAGATTGCGGAGGTCGCCTCGAAGTCCTCTAATATTAAGGGGACCTTGCAAAAGGCCCTAAAATGTAGGGCCGCGAGCATGCGCGGTGTCGTCGCGGAGCTGGTCCAGCGCAGCTCCACGGACGAGACGCGGCAACTGCAGGCGAAGGTGGATCGCCTGCAGTCGGAGGTCAGCCAGCTTCATCAGAAGCTGGCTGAAGCCACGGCCCGGCCACAACAGGCCAAGTCGAGCCCTGCGGCAGAGGGCCCCTCCTCCAACCTTGAGGATATAATCCGCAAGGTCGTAATGGAGGAGAGGGCCTTCACAAGAGCCTGCTTGGCGGGCATCGAGGACCGGCTCCTGCCGGAGAAGCGCCTCCGACCGGCCCTTGCGGCAGACGCGAGGCAGCGCGAGCCGGGCCCGTCCTGCTCCCACGCGGACGACGCCCTTCTCCTCCCCTCAACGACCCCGTCCAACGAGTGGACGGAAGTGGTCCGCAAGGGGAAGGGTAAGGGCAAAAAGTCGGCGACGGCCGTCCCCGCCGTCCCCGCCGCCACCACCGCTCCCAGCAAGTCGCAGACGACCGGCAAGGGAAAGCGGACGGGGAAAGGGAAAGGAAGGCGAAGGGTGCAGCTGGTCTCCCCAAAAACCGCAGCCGTCGTGGTGACGCTCACCGCGGAGGCTGCGGACCGAGGGGAGACGTACGCGTCCGTTTTGGTGCGGGCGCGTGCGAATGCCGATCCCACCCAGCTGGGGATCGGCAGTGTGTCCTGCCGGCGGACCCAGGCCGGGGCTCGAATATTCGAGTTCCCGGGGGCAGAGGGGAGTGCCCACGCGGACCTCTTTGCGGCCAAGCTGCAGGAGGTCATCGCCGACTCAGCCAAGGTGGCACGGCCGGTCAAGTTGGCGGCCATACAGGTGACGGATCTGGACGACTCCGTCACCAAGGAGGAGGTGGTGGCGGCGGTCGCAGCGGTAGGGGGCTGTGGCGTCGCGGCAGTCCAAGGCCGGGACATAAGGCCCGGGCGCGGCGGCATGGGCACCATGCGCCTCGAGTGCCCAATCGCCGCTGCCAAGGCCGTCCTTGCAAAGGGACGGCTCACAGTCGGGTTTAGCTCGGGAGCGGTCCGGGCGCTCGAGGAGCAGCCTCTGCGGTGTTTCCGGTGCTTCGGCATCGGACACACCCGGCCCCTGTGTCCGTCCACAGTGGACAGGTCGGACGCATGCTACCGCTGCGGCAAGGAGGGCCACAAAGCCGCCTCCTGCGAGGCCGCCACGCCGCGCTGCGCGGTGTGTGCCGCCAGTGGCTGCCCGGCAGACCACTTAATGAAGGGGAGGAACTGCAGTCCTCCCCCTGTGCGGGGCAAAGCGCAGGCGCCGGCCGGGCCTGCCACAAGCACCGCTGCTTCTGCGGTGGCTGCGGAGGGGGGTGCGATGTCCGACTGATGGATAGGGTCGAACATCGCATACTCCAGGCGAACGCCAACCACTGCAGGGCAGCCCAGGATCTGCTGACGCAGACCATGGCTGAGTGGTTGGTGGACTTGGCGGTGGTCGCCGAGCCTCACTCGGTCCCTGGCCGTTGGCTGGGCGACCGGGACGGCCTGGTGGCGTTGGTGTCGCGGTCTTCCACGGACTCCCCTCCCCTCTCGCTCTTAGAGAGGGGACCGGGATACGTGGCCGCCGCGTGGGGAGACATGGCCCTGGTAGGGGTCTACTTCTCCCCGAACCGCTCTCTCTCCGACTTTGAGGATTTCCTCGAGATCCTCACCGCAGTCGTAGGGAGGGCGGCACCGCGCCAGGTCGTGGTGTTGGGCGACCTGAACGCCAAGTCGGCAGCCTGGGGCAACCCGGCCACCGGTTGCAACGTCCGGGGACGCGCCGTCGAGTTTTGGGCGGCCTCGTGCGGTGTGTCCCTCCTCAACAGGGGGGCGGTCCACACGTGTGTGCGGCAACAGGGCGGATCGGTGGTGGACGTCTCGTTTGCCACCCCCGCGCTAGCCGCCCGCGTCGTCAACTGGCGGGTAGAGATGGTGGAGACCCTGTCGGACCACCGATATGTGCGGTTCGACATCTCCACCCAGGGGGGGGGGAGGGCCCGCACCGGGCAATCTCCCTTCCCACGGTGGGCACTCACCCGCCTGGACCGGGAGGCAGCCGAGGAGGCGGCCTTTCTCCAGGACTGGCTGTCGCCCCCCCCTGTCGACGCCTTGGACGTGGACGCCGCAGCGGTCCAGCTCAGGGGGTCCCTAACCGAGGTGTGCAACTCCAGCATGCCTCGGTCTCGCCGTCCGCCTCCCCGTCGCGCCGTCTATTGGTGGACGCAGGAGCTGGCGGGTCTCCGGGCCGCCTGTGTGGCGGCCAGAAGGGCCTACGCGCGGAGCCGACGGCGCAGCGCCCAAAACCGAGTCCGGGCAGAGGAGGACCTCCTATACGCCTCTTACCAAGAGGCGAGGACGGCCCTCAAGTCTGCAATGGGCGCTGCGGAAGACTCGGCGAGGGCCGAGATGCTGGAAGGTCTCGACAGGGATCCTTATGGGAGACCATACAAGGCGGCGCGGAACCAGCTACGCCCCTATGGTCCCCCACTGACGGAGACCCTCGAGCCGGCGTTGCTGGACGGGGTGGTCCGGTCCCTGTTTCCGCGCAGGACCGACTTCACCCCACCAGCGATGGATCCCCCGCAAGGGGCGGCTCCGCCGGACGAGCAGATCCCCCCGGTGACGGTGGAGGAGCTCCGCGCGGGGGTTCTCACCCTCCGCGCGAAGAAGACGGCCCCCGGGCCAGACGGTGTCCCCGCACGGGTGGTGGCAATCGCCGCCTCCCAAATGGAGGACAGGTTTCGGGACCTCTTCAGCGCGTGCTTTACGGCTGGGAGGTTCCCGAAACTGTGGAAGGAGGGGCAGCTCTGCCTCCTCCGAAAGGAGGGACGTCCGGTGGACTCCCCGTCGGCATACCGGCCCATCGTCTTGCTCGATGAGGTCGGTAAACTGTTCGAGGGGATCATCGCGTCCCGGCTTCATGGCCTTTTGCGGGGGGTAGGGCCGGACCTGTCGGACGCCCAATTCGGCTTCCGACAAGGGCGTTCGACGATAGACGCGCTGGCCCTACTCAAGGGCCAGGTGAAGGAGGCGGTGGAGGCGGGGGACGGAGTGCTGGCAGTGTCGTTCGACATTGCAAACGCCTTCAACTCCGTCCCCCATTCAACGATATTGGAGGCGCTCCGGTATCACGGAGTGCCCCAATACCTGCAGGATCTGCTGGCCAGCTACCTGGAGGGCCGAGAGGTCCTCCTCGCGGACCGGACGGGCACGGTGAGGCGGTACGGAGCAGAATCCGGTGTTCCGCAGGGGTCAGTGCTGGGGCCCTCCCTGTGGAACATCGGGTTCGACTGGCTCCTACGCGGAGTCCTCCTCCAGGGCACGAGTGTCATCTGCTACGCGGATGACACTCTCCTCACTGCCCGGGGGAGGAACTTTAGAGACGCGGCCTGTCTGGCCTCGGCTGGCGGATCCTTGGTTGCAGAACGGATCCGCCTCCTGGGATTGAAGGTGGCGCTGCACAAGACCGAGGCCGTATTCTTTCACGGGCCTCGGCAGCGCTGCCCTCCCGACGCCCACATTATCGTGGAGGGCGTCCGTATAGGGGTCCAGCCCCAGATGAAGTATCTGGGCCTGGTGCTGGACGAGAGGTGGCGCTTCGGCCCGCACTTCAGCGGGCTGTCGACGCGCCTCCTGAAAGCCGCGGACGCCCTCTCGCGGCTGCTCCCGAACCTGGGGGGGCCCAAGGTGGGATGCCGGCGCCTCTATGCCGGCGTCCTCAAGAGCATGGCCCTATACGGGGCCCCTATCTGGGCGGACTCCCTCCACAGGAGGGAGAATGCGACTGCCATCCGCAAGCCCCAAAGGGCCATTGCACTGCGGGTGGCGAGGGCCTACCGCTCGGTGGGCTTTTCGGCGGCGTGCGCTCTGGCCGGCACCCCTCCTTGGGAGCTGGAGGCTTGGGTGCTCGCCAGAGTGTACGAGTGGACCGCGCAACGAAGGGCGCTCGGGGAGCGCCCCGTCGCCGAAGAGCGGGAGGCCGTGCGGCGGGAGGCGAGGGACGCAATCGTCCTTCACTGGACAGAGGACCTCGCCACCGCCGCCTTTGGCCGCCGGACGTTGGACGCGCTCGGCCCGGTCCTGCAGAGCTGGCTCGAGCGGTCCCACGGCTTCCTCTCGTTCCGTCTGGTGCAGGTGTTGTCCGGCCACGGCTGTTTCGGAACGTACCTGCACCGGATCGGGAGGGAGGAGACCCCGGCGTGCCACGACTGCGGCGCGGCGGAGGACACGGCGCAGCACACCCTCGAGGTGTGCCCGGCTTGGTCCGAGCTGCGCCGTGGTCTGACCACGGCGGTCGGACAGGACCTCTCGCTTCCCGGCGTGGTCAACGCCATGCTGGGGAGCGAGGAGGCCTGGGCAGCGGTTGCCTCCTTTTGCGAGGACGTAATCTCGCAAAAGGAGGAGGCGGAGCGCGCGCGGGAGGACGACCCTCTTGCTGTGCCGCTCCGCAGACGAAGAAGGGGTCGGAGAAGGCGCCAGCCTCTCCCCCCTCATGGTGGCGATGGGCGGGCGACAGGCACGGGGGTGCCGTCTCCCGCATTGCACCCATCACCACCTTCGTCGGTCACTCCCGGGCCCCCGTGAGGGGCCCGCCCTGAAGGACAATCGTCGGCGGAGGACTGGACGTAAAGGCTACGCTGGTTTCCCAGTCCCCCGCCACTCGGACGAAGCGGGAGTGCCGCTGGGTTTTTTAGTGGGTATACCGGGTCAGACCCGGGAGTCCCACATAGCCCCCCATCCCCCGATGGGAGGGTATGCGTAACGCATTTTTCCCAGCGCAAAAAAAAAAAAAAAAAAAAAAAGGTTAGGTTAGGTTAGGTTAGGTTAGGTTAGGTTAGGTTAGGTTAGGTTAGGTTAGGTTAGGTTAGGTTAGGTTAGGTTAGGTTAGGTTAGGTTAGGTTAGGTTAGGTTAGGTTAGGTTAGGTTAGGTTAGGTTAGGTTAGGTTAGGTTAGGTTAGGTTAGGTTAGGTTAGGTTAGGTTAGGTTAGGTTAGGTTAGGTTAGGTTAGGTTAGGTTAGGTTAGGTTAGGTTAGGTTAGGTTAGGTTAGGTTAGGTTAGGTTAGGTTAGGTTAGGTTAGGTTAGGTTAGGTTAGGTTAGGTTAGGTTAGGTTAGGTTAGGTTAGGTTAGGTTAGGTTAGGTTAGGTTAGGTTAGGTTAGGTTAGGTTAGGTTAGGTTAGGTTAGGTTAGGTTAGGTTAGGTTAGGTTAGGTTAGGTTAGGTTAGGTTAGGTTAGGTTAGGTTAGGTTAGGTTAGGTTAGGTTAGGTTAGGTTAGGTTAGGTTAGGTTAGGTTAGGTTAGGTTAGGTTAGGTTAGGTTAGGTTAGGTTAGGTTAGGTTAGGTTAGGTTAGGTTAGGTTAGGTTAGGTTAGGTTAGGTTAGGTTAGGTTAGGTTAGGTTAGGTTAGGTTAGGTTAGGTTAGGTTAGGTTAGGTTAGGTTAGGTTAGGTTAGGTTAGGTTAGGTTAGGTTAGGTTAGGTTAGGTTAGGTTTTTTTTTTTTTTTTTTTTTTTTTTATTGTCTAGTGTTTCCTCTGACATAGGTCGTCAGAGACCTTAGTAAGCTCATTAATCGATATGTTCATACTAGTTCTCGCTTTTATTCCTCTCGTACTTTCATTTTGCATACTTTATCTTTCTTTCATTCCTTCATCTTTCTATCTTAAGGGTAGGACGCCCTTCTACTTGTTCCTAATCTGTACTCTATTCCTCTTTTTTCTTTTATTTTGGGTATAACACATAGACACATGTTTTTATTTATCTTTTACAATGGTTCTTATTCTATCTTATTTATTATTCTAATGCTATTACATATTTGTTTCAGGTTATACAACCATCTTATATCTAATTACATATTTTAATATCTTAAATATTATTTCGAAATATTTTACATTTCCACCGTTTATAATCTTTAATACACCTCTAACAACTACTTATCTTTTACATTTTTAATTCTAAATTTTTACAACTAAGGTTACAATTTCTATTTTAAATTCTTCTATGTCACGGCGAATACTTTTTATGTATTCTAATAATACATAATAGTATATCTATTTTCTTAGGCTTTATTATTTTTAATGACTTTTTTAGCAATTTCCTCACAGTAAATTAAAAACTTTTCCCTTAATTTTGAATTTCCCATTATTATCGGTATGTTTTCTAAATTTATTTCCATTTCTATTTCGGATTCGAGTTTATATTTATATAACGCGAATATAGGGCACTCCGTTAGTAAGTGTGGGACGCTCTCGTTTTTAGATGGGTCACAGGGGCATGCCGGGCTCTCCTTGCACTTGAAGCGATTCAAGTACTCGGAGAACCCGCCATGCCCTGTAAGCACTTGTACTATGATCGGGTTTAGCACGATTTTCCGTACTATATGGTAGGCTGTAATTGCATCAGGGAGAAACATTTTTGTGGTTGCAGCCGTTTCGCCCGACCCGTATCTTGTGCTCCATTCGCCAAGCGACTCCATTCGGATTTTTCGCTTGACAAAAGAAGCCGGACACAGGTCGTAGTGGGGCCTTGTTTTGCTGCCTATTGCTGCCTCTTTTGCCAGCACGTCTGCCCTCTCGTTCCCCTCCAATCCCGCATGTGCCTTTATCCAGAACAGCTGAAGGGTTTTTCCACAAAGTTTCAGTGCCTGGATGTTTCTTAGTGTTTTAACTGCTAAGGGATGGAGAGAGTCGCCTCGGGTGACGGTTTCTAAGGCTGATCTGGAGTCGCAATAGATCTGGACAACGGCTGAGGGATGCTTCAAGGCCAACTCCGAGGCCCCGTGCAGAGCCAATAATTCGGCTTGATAAACGGTGCAGAAATGATCCAGTTTGAACTTTTGGGCTTTGACCTCTACCCCATTTTCCCACAGGCTCAGTGCTGCACCGACTTTGCCCTGGATTTTGCTTCCGTCGGTGAAAATCTTCGGGATTGTGAGTTCTTGCTGGTCCATCTCTGCATCGTTCACCACGCACTGGAACTGTAATCCAACTTGGCTGGCCGGGTGTAGTAGTTCCGTGTACGGAACTGGTGTTTCGATGTCTCGGTCTCCTGTCACTCTCCGGGAGTATCCTCTTTTCTCTTCATAAAAAGAGGCCGTTTCCCGGATCCTAAGGTCCAAAGGAAGCAGTCCAGAGAGTAACAGGGCCGAGTTCAGCGATGTTGTCCTGTACGCCTTTATGATTTTCTGCACAAAACCTCGCTGGACTGTGTCCAGCTGCTTCTGCATACCTTTTTTGTTTGTAGCCGGTGCCCAAGCACTGGCTGCATACATTATGACCGGCTCCACCACAGCGGTGTATATGGTCCTGATTATTTCGGGCTTTAGGCCCCAGCTAATTTTTGCGGCTCTTGACAGCTGTTTGTATATGTTTAACGCCTTCCTCGTGACATTCGAAGCATGGGCGTTAAACGTCAGCTTGTCATCAACCGTGAGCCCCAGTATCTTGATTTCCCGAGACAGGGCAATGTCCTCACCGCCCATGCGCAGAAGTGGTGAGTCGTATTTCAACTTATTTGTGACCACCATAGCTTTCGTTTTGTGGGGCGCGAACTTCAGTTTGTTTCCGACTCCCCACCTCTGAACATGAGCGAGACTTGCATTGGCCCGTCCCTGGACATCAAGCGCTGTTTCACCCGAAAAAATCAGAACCACATCGTCCGCGAATGCCTGGCAATAGTCGCCTCGCTGTTCTAGCTCTTTGAGCAGGGGATCCAGGAGTAGGTTCCAGAACGTGGGCCCACCTATGGAGCCTTGTACACAACCTTTTGATGTTCTTTGTGCGAACTCTGCTCCTGCGTATCGCACCCTCACCCTCCTGTCCAGTAGATAGCTATCTACCAGACGTCTCAGGTTTATTGGGCACGGTGTCTCTGCCAGTCGGCATTTTATGGCTGGCCACCACGCATTGTCGAAGGCTCCCTCTATGTCCAATGATATGACGACGATGATCTTCTTCTCTTTCAGTCGGTCTCTTATGTGTTTTATCAGGTCATAGAGGGAGTCCTCGGTGCTGCGCTGCGGCATGAAACCATACTGGCTCCTGCTAACTTGTGGCAATATATGCCATCTAATGCGACGCACAAGCATTTTCTCCAATATTTTCCCTAGTACAGGCAATAGCCCAATCGGCCTGTACGATTTGGGGTGCGCGTAGTCGTCCTTACCTGGCTTTCTAAGGACCACGACTACTGCCTCTTTCCAGATGGTCGGAAAGTGGAACAGAGAGAGACATCTGTTTAGCACTGCTAGGAACAGTTGTGGGTTATGGGTAATAGCCGCCCTGCATATATCCGCTGTTAGGCCGTCAATACCCGGTGCTTTCTTCGGATTAAAACTAGATACAGACCATTTAAGTTCATCCACCGTGAATAGAGGATCAAATGTCTCACCATTCGTATTTTCATTCACTCCATTTGCCAGCTCACGTATCCTGCCGTGGTCTGCATCGTCATCCTCTGTTTTATCCTCAGGATAGAACGCCCTCGCAAGCGTCATGGCTGACTCCTCGCTGCTAAGTACACGGTCGCCTTGTACTAGCGGTATGTCTTCCCGCCTTGTGGCAGTGCGACTTATTACCCGATATATGCTGTCCCACATAGTCTCTCGTTCCTGCCTTCCACAGAACTCCTTCCAACTGGATGTCAGCGTGCTCTCCATCTTCTGTTTCAGCTCCTCTTTAGCTGCAAGATATAGGCCCAAGACCCATGCTCTGCGTCTCGGTGCGGCACTGGAGATTCTCCTCTTACGTCTCTTGACCTCCTCTTTCATTCGTGTCAACTCCTCCGTCCACCAAGGCAATCCTGTCTGATTTCTTTTACTAACAGTCGGTATGGTTCCCTCACATGCTTTCTCTATTGATTCTGTGTATCTTTCTGTTATCTTATCAAGTTCTTCTATAGTGTTTAATTTGTCTATTTCTATTTTGTTTATGTTTTGTTGTTCCCAAATTTCGTCAAGTTTCCCATAAAATTGTCCCCATTTTGCCTTCTTAGTATTATATTTTCGTGTAGTTCTTATAATGTCCATACCCTTTGATTTTTCTAGTTTTAATTCAAACAGGATTGCCTTGTGGTCCGAGGTGGTGACGTCCCCGGATAGTCTCCAGTTAGCCACACTTCTGAGCATGTCTTCTGTACAGGTGGTAATATCAACGCAGCTGCAGTACCTTTGTCCACCCCTGATGACGTCGAAGGTGGGGGCCGTTCCCATGTTCAAGATCTGGAGTCCTAGTTCATCGAGGGCACCAGCCAGTGCCTCCCCCCTATGATCCGTCTCTCGGCTTCCCCACCACGTGTTCCAAGCGTTGACGTCTCCCCCCAGCATCACGTCGCGAACTCCGATTCCCTCCATTATCTTCCTTAGATGGCCCAAGTCTGGCTCGATAGGCTGCCCACCATCCAGGTACACCGACACCACACCTATTTCCCAGGCTCCAGTCCTCAGTTTTGCAACTGCAAAGTTTTCTGTAGTTAGGGTTGGGCACTGTGTGAGGTTTATGGTGTCGTCGAATAGTACAATGGCCGCTTTGTTGACTTTCTCGGTCTTCCTGGCACACTGCACTACTCGTGCACCCGGATAGTTCTTCACTTCTCCGGTCCCGCCTATGTATGGCTCTTGGACCATTGCAAACGCCAACTTCCGCTTTCCCGCTTCCATAATGAGCTCAGCTGTGGCCAGTTTGCTCTTTTGGAGATTTGCCTGTACGACGCGATACTGGTGAGGTCTGTCTTCGCTATTTATTGCGCTTCCGCCCTGGACCACCTTAGCAATACGCCACCGACAGCCGCGCCAATCTGTCCCATTTGAGACGGGTTGGGCACTCGCTGTCGAAAGCGTTGTGCTCGGTCTTACCCATCTTTGCGGAAACGCAGTTTCGGCACTTTGGTGTTTCCGCAGCTAGCCGTGAGGGGCAGTCTACCCTCATGTGGGGGTCTCCACAGTGTGTGCAGAGGTCGGCGGGTTCCGTGCACATCTTACGGCTGTGGCCGAAGCGCAGGCAGCGGGTGCACTGGATCAGTGGCGACTGGTCCAGCACATGCACCCGCTGCAAGTCGATGTGCACTCGACCCACCGTTGTCAGCTTCTGCCACACAGAAGGGGACACCTGCATGATGATGTGAGACATGTGGGGGTTCCTCGTCCTGCGACGGTACTTAACCCCCATCCTCACATCGTCTGCAGGTAGGTCCCCGATCAGGTGAGTGTTCTGTCGCTTGAGCGCCTCGATGATCTCCCCATCCGAGTGGCACGAGAGGACATCCTTGAGGATGATAAGAGGATCTTTATTCTTTATCTCCTCGACCACAAGGTTTCCGGCCTTCTTTATCCTTTCTGACACCCGATTCAGCTCCTCCCTGGTCCTGAATCCGACCACCACCTTCTGGTCCCTCGCTTTTCGCAGCCTCTCCACCCTGGTGCCCTCATTTCTGGCATCTACCGCCGTTCTCAGTTTTTCAAGAACCTCTTCCCCGGTGTCTTTGTCATCGACCGATGACACAACCACCGAGTGAAGAGGCTCCTGGAAGCGCTGTTTCGGGACGGCGGCCATCTCTGCGAACGAGGGTCCCTGGCCTGCGACAAAGCGAGGTGCCTGTTGTAGGCGCTCCGACAGAGCTCGCGTGTGTAGCTGGCATTCCTCCAGCGCCTTGTTGTGCTGCTGGAGGTTATCCATGAGCTGCTTCACGAGCTCTGTAGGTGCGCCGGAGGCCGGTGTCACGTCCTTGGGAGCCATCTCGGGTTCGGCTGCCTCTCCCGGTGTTTTACCCCTCTCTTTTTCACTCTCCTTGACGAGTTGGTATAACCGATCCACGGCTTTTATTAGAGCGTCCTTTATTTCTTTTTTAAGGTTCCTCGAGCTGTCCAGTTGTAGCTTGGCACTGGAGAGACACGCTTTTGCCTCCGTGGTTCTATTAAGATACTTCACGGGTGGCACTTCCTGAGGCGAACTCTCCAGGGCCCTTCCTGGTAACTCGTAGGTATCCGTCCTTACCCGCTGGGTGGCTATTGGTTTAAACTTGAGCTTTAGGGGAGAGGGCACGAGTGCTTTCTTTGGGGGGGTGGTCGCGGGTGTCGCTTTTGGAGGTGTAGGAGGTTTGCAGGGTTGCCCCATTTTCTGTTTCTCCGCTTCCCACTCCCCGACACTGCGCCTCACTGAGGGGCCCGTTGGTGCTGTGCATGCCTCCTCAAAGCTCGAACTCTCATCCACAGCCTTCGGCTTGTTAGGGGGGGTCCTATGTCCGAACATCCTTAAAGAGAGCTTATTATAATAATATGATTTGTCAGAGGACACTACTTTGCAGAACTACTGAATCCCTGTAAAGGGGGGATCAGCAAGAAGAATTTTTTAAAAAGCGAGCCCTCTAAGAAGGGACTCGGTCAATATTTTTTAGTAAAACGTGTAAATGGCGTCAATACTAACGTCACTTGAAATTTAGATTAATCAAAACACGTCTTATTCCTAACAGTTTTACCCTTAATGGGGTAAGTCTAAATAAATGTAAATAAAAATAAAATCAAACAATAACAAACAACAAGCAATTAATAATTTTGTAAATTGGTTGGAGCCAGAAGACAGGTCTTTTTGTGCTGATTTCAGAGACCCCAAACTTGGTGGGTCTAGGACCTCTGGTTCGAAAGTTAGGCCCAGGGGGGGTGAAGTAGCCTTAAACGGTGGGGGGGGGGGGAAGTTTAGCAAAAATGGGGATAAAAGGATTTTAGAGAGTTCCAGGTGGTCGCCAGAGGGCGGATCCTAGGGGTCACAGGGTGCGTCACGGGGGGCCACGGATGGGGGGAGGGGCAGGGGGGGGGATTCAGGATATAAATGTAAGTGTACTATAGAATATATTGTATAATTATACTACTAAAACAGTTTTGGGGTCAATAATGGAGGGGGTCAAAAAGGGGGTCTAGGGGTCTTATCCTAATATAGGTCCTAGCTGAGAGGGGGGGTACTAGGGGGGGGGGGAAATTTCGTCGGAATTTTGATATTCCTAGCCGTTCTCGAGATATTTGGGAGTCAACAAAATTAGGGGGAAAAAGGGAGTGGGTAAAAGTGGGTGACTAAGGGATTACTGCTGCATACACAATAATACACAAAGGAATTTATTGCGAGCGAAGAGGGGAGGGAAGTGAATTATGGATTGCGGGGGGGGGGGGGGGGGGGGGGGTCGAAGAGGAGTTATTTAGAGGGGTAGTAACATATACATATACATTTATACGGTGATAATGATGAGGCACGTGGAGGATGTTTGTGGCGGGCGGGGAAGGGGAGGGGGGGTCTGTATTTAATTAATTTAACGATTAATTTAAAGAAGTAGGGGGGTTCGAAAAAGGGTAGTCAGGAGAGGGTTGCAGTATATCTATACTATAGTATAGATATCCAGGCTGGTGTCAAAAACGGGCTAACTCACTCCGTTCCCGAGATAGGAGCGTTTTAAAAGATTTTTAGGTCCCGGGTTCGATTCCCGGTTGGTGAAAAATAACTTTTGAGGTTTCCTATGGTTCTGTATGTCCTAGGCTCACATGCGAGGTGTCAAAAGACGCGTCTCCGTGCGACCTAGCCAACTATGGAATAACTGATTGTATTGCCAGACAAATATTTTTAATTATGGTCAAAAAACATGTTTTTCTAAAGAAAGATATATGATAATCTGGAATAACAGCGACCAAAAAGGAATCGGGTTCGAAATATGCACCCCAGAAGACTAATAAGCTACTATATATCTATTAAATTAAACATAAAAGAAATTTTTTAATAATTTTGACAATAAAACAATTGTAATTTTAATTTTTGCTTTTCTGTAAAGAAATTGTTAAAATTTTGGTGTAAATATGTGTTTCGGGTGGGTTTAATATATATCACTAGATAGAGGACAATTTTCCCTATCGCGTGATACTAAATATAGATTTTTGTTTTGCCCTGAAGGGGTGTATTTTAGATTTAAAAAAGATGTGTATCAAAAAATAATACTAAAAAGCTGGTTTTGAGCACTAATAGGAAATTAAAAATATTACAATTTACAGTAAATATAGCTACTTGCTGAGTTCTTATAACTAAAAAATTTTTGGATGTTTTAGGGGTTGAATTAACCAACCCCCAAATTTTTTAAAGTTTAAAAACGTAATAACATAAAAACTATTTGTTGGATTTAAACCAAATTTAAAACACATATAGGGATGCTAATGATTAATTTTTTGAATTCATAAAAACTATATGTTGTCGCTCTAGATTCCTGGATATTAAATCCTGAAATTTACTAAAATGTTTAACCTTATTTTTACAGGTGTTCCAAGAAGATTTTCTTCGATGTCAGACTACCTCCCGGCCCCTCGTCCGTGTTGCCTTCAGGATTTGCTCCCGGATCCAGTCGAAACCCTCGGGATCTCTGACCACGTTGCACGTGGTTTTTGGTTTTTGGTCAGTATCTCCGGTACCCCAACTCGGAAAATTCTAAGTGAGGTGTCCAGAGATAGGTCTTCACACGGCGCACCCGGCTACAATGGCCGATTTTTGAGTTTTCACTCAAAGTCGAGCAGCGTTGAGCTCCGAAGCCTCCACGAAGTGGTTTTTCAGCAATAACTTTCACAATTTTCCACTTTTTACAAAATCACTTTCACTATCACATGCGTCTCAGCAGCGCGCTTCTAACGATATATCACACATATGACTTTTCAAGAAAAAACCGATTTTTTAGAATTTTTGAGCGCGGAGCGACTTAAAAATGATCTGCTCGCGGTGAGGGGTGCCGCACGACTGGTTAGGTTAGGTTAGGTTAGGTTAGGTTAGGTTAGGTTAGGTTAGGTTAGGTTAGGTTAGGTTAGGTTAGGTTAGGTTAGGTTAGGTTAGGTTAGGTTAGGTTAGGTTAGGTTAGGTTAGGTTAGGTTAGGTTAGGTTAGGTTAGGTTAGGTTAGGTTAGGTTAGGTTAGGTTAGGTTAGGTTAGGTTAGGTTAGGTTAGGTTAGGTTAGGTTAGGTTAGGTTAGGTTAGGTTAGGTTAGGTTAGGTTAGGTTAGGTTAGGTTAGGTTAGGTTAGGTTAGGTTAGGTTAGGTTAGGTTAGGTTAGGTTAGGTTAGGTTAGGTTAGGTTAGGTTAGGTTAGGTTAGGTTAGGTTAGGTTAGGTTAGGTTAGGTTAGGTTAGGTTAGGTTAGGTTAGGTTAGGTTAGGTTAGGTTACGTTAGGTTAGGTTAGGTTAGGTTAGGTTAGG